>OY728147.1:1664936534-1669936534 GCA_963277665.1 Viscum album | reverse complement strand
ACTAATTACACTATGTCCATTCTATAAGGGGTTTTCAATATGGGCCTTGGACCAAGAATTAAATCAATAGAAAAATCAATTTCTCATTCTGGATGATGTCCAGGTAAATCCTCTAGAAACACATCAACATATTCTCTCACAAAAGGTACATCCTTTGTTTGAACATTCCTTCCCTCACCCATATTTGTTTCATTCACTTCATCCACAATAATTGAATTCAGTAGGGCTACTAGGATTGGATCTAGATAAGAATCAAATTGTGACGTTTCTTTTCTAAAGATAAGGTATTCCTTATCATCATAAAAAAATTATCTTCTTTATTCTTAAAATAAATTTTTGCATCGTTTTCCGAAATCCAATCAATACCTAGGATTATATCAAATTCAATCATGGGTATGATGATGAGATCATTAGATAAAGAATGTTTATATGCCCTAATGGGAACTGATTCACAAAACTTTGTTGCAATGATACTTCCCTTAGGACTGTTTACAGAGAACTCCCTTGTTAAATCAAATTGGAAATATCTAATTTTCTTAAAAAAATGGGTAGATATGAAACAATGAGATGATCCAGAATAAAATAAACATTGGCTAAGATTGAGGAAACCATTAAATTAGCTTCCACCATGTCATTTGAAGCTTCAACCTCACCAGTAGTGATCGCATAATCTTTGAATATATCCCTTTCCCTTTTCTGAGTCAAGTCTCCTTGGAACTTAGAACATTCATTTTCATAATGCCCCATGTATCTACAATTGTAGAATTCAACATTGACAACCTCTTTCTTTCCCTTGTAATCACGAGCTTGGTGGAGTTTTCACCACCCTTGTAATAGACTCAAATTCAATTCAGGAAAGTACGAGGGTGTTTCTTTCCATATTTACTACAGGATATAAATTCATCTTTTCCATTATTCTTCTTATTTCCATTTCTAGAGTGTTAATCAGATCTCTTCTGTTCTTTCTTTGATTTAAAATCATAAGACTTAGGGAATTACATTTCTGTCTTGATAGACCATGAGACAATATCTTTGTACGATGAGAAGGATTGTGAGAATAATGCTCGATGAAGAAATGGTTTTAACCCATAAATTAATTGATCAATATTACTCCTTGGGTTACGTATATAATCTATTGCATGCCTTGATAACCTTGTAACGTTAGCCTTATACTTTGATACATTATCATCCTCATTTTGCTGCAGACTCAGAAATTGTCTTTCCATATCCGTTTGATGGTCATGAGGAAAGTATTTTTCTAAGAAAATATCTTTAAACTCCATCCATTCCATATTTGATACTTTTTCAACCTCATTTGTGTTTTGAATTAATGACCACTATTGATCTACATCTCCCGTGAGGTGATAAGCTTCCATGACAACTTTTTACCTTTTGCTACTCCCCAAAGCATGAAATATTTTCATTAAGGAACTTATCCATTGCTCAGATACAAATGGATTTGTAGTCCCATTGAATGTTGGTGTTTTTTGACTCATGAAGTGGTTTAACATTGATCCTCCTCATTGTGGATCATGGTCCTCCATACGAGTACGGTTTTTATTCATAACCTGAGTGAGTTATCCAGTATGGTAATAAGTTGTTCAGCACCAGTTGCATTAGAAGCTCCACTATAATTATTTTGAGTTGGAGGGAAATCCCTATACGGATTATGTGCGTTGATACAGTTTCAATTCCTCCCACTAGGTTCTATTTATAAACAATGGAATACACTAGATTAGTTAATAAATCAAAATAAATAACTTCAAACTATTAAAATACCTAACATAGATTGAACAATATATGCATATAATCCTTAATCATAATTTTTTTCTTTGAGGAAGTATTTACTCATAAATCCTTCATAATGGTTTGTAATGAAAATGTGAATTTTCCTAAGCATATTCCCCAGGAGTGTCGTAACCAAGAGTGCGGAAATACCCATTGTGGTGTTCCAGGATACCCCAGGTTAAGCCTGAAACTCCTTGTAGAAGTTTTCAGTACTAGGTACATCTATTACAGATCCACCTCTACCTACTCGTATCTAGAAAGGGATGTATTACTTGGAAAATACACAAAATATCTACATTACCAAAATTGTAGGAAGTTCTTCTATACTAATCCTCAAAGTCTATCTTAGGGTAATATTCTCAAATCATATTTTTTCTAAATCTTGCTTCCAAGGTTTATACTAAACTTCCTATGATACCAACTGTAATGCCTTGACCCTAGTTACCCAGATTCGGTGCATTATTACCTAACATTGGCATGATCAGAATAGATAAAATCCAGAAACACTGA
Organism: Viscum album; assembly: GCA_963277665.1. Taxonomy (NCBI): domain Eukaryota; kingdom Viridiplantae; phylum Streptophyta; class Magnoliopsida; order Santalales; family Viscaceae; genus Viscum; species Viscum album. The sequence continues at coordinate 1,669,934,236 of OY728147.1, read as the reverse complement.
TCGATTTCGTAGCCATGGAAGTGATAGATACATACATAAGTTTAATAATACATTATTAAATAAAAAATAACAATATTGTGTCTCCATTGAATAGATTCATCTCCCTTAGACTATCCCGGCAGGTTAGTCATAATATACTATTTTGCATCTGGGGGAAAATAAAACATGGAAAGTGGTGAGCTCAAATGCTCAGTAAGGATAAAAATATTGCGGAAACTTTCATAAATAATAATAAAATTTTAAGGAAATATATAAGACTAAAACAAAATAATTTTAAGCATAAAATTCAACATAATAAGGAAAAAATAAATTAAATAATTCCGTTTACTTATTGAAATGGATATTCTACTAGATGAATAATCACATCTAATATCAATAGCCAATTTCATAATGATGGAATGAATAATTCCAGACATAATAACCACATAGTCAAGGCCACCTTCCTAGAATACAAATAAGATTTTGTCAAGGATTTTTTCCTAGACACTAGTTTGTATCGTGAGACATACCGATGCATCGAGGAGCTATAACATTCTCCACCCATCACATACTGATTCCAATGCATTCCTCATATGAAAAGTTTGAAACACAACATAAAAATTCATATTAAAAATATCATAAATAATGTTAATACTTTAACTATAAACCATGAATGGTATAAAAATAACATATCCATAGTCAAACATATCACAGAATCATCAGTATAATATAAAAGATTTTATCATAATAAATCAACTTCAAACAAGTGTAAAATCCATCAAAGGATGTTAAATAGATGAAATCAACACTATTTGAGAGGAATATCTGTTTCTATTTTGAAAAAGTTTAAGTCATATAATTATAAAAGAAAATATTTATTTTTAAAATTTTCTTTTAATCTTGAAAGGGAAGCTTTGAAATTGTTATAATGGTGGAAAACATCCACACCCACTGTATAAGTTGAAAAAAACATTCTTACCTTAGATTTTCGAAAATGTCATAAAGTACCTTGTTTGAAAAATGACAGAAATATTCATTTCAAACCATTTTATAAAAATTCAAATGAGGGTATAAATTAACTTAACTCATAGTCTAGTAAATAGTAAAAATGTTTTAAAAAACATTTTTATGAAACACGAGTGTGGATGATAAAGAGGACCCAATAGATACTCATACATAAAAAATCTTGAATAATGAAGAGATTATAGAATTAACCATTACCTTGTAATTTTCCTTGGTAGAGGGTATATTAACCTCCTTTATAATTGTTAAATCATTGTTATTAAATTATACATGAACCAAAAACATAATTATGAAATCATATATGATCTTCTAATAATAAATGTCCTAATATAATACAAGTGGACAAAAAAGATCATATTTTATTCCTAAGATTGATTTTGGTCGAAATATACTTATCCAGAAGAATTTGGACATGTGTTAGTGTAATTATAATATCATTTTTAACTTTAATTACCCTATTTAATTTTAATCGTGGTATGTAAAATTCAAAAGTTACTATTCACAAAAAATTATTTTCATCCTATTTAACCACATTTTACTTACTGACGTCAACCGTGTCTCCTAGATTTTTGAAATTCAATTCACAGAAGCGGTAAAATTACCTTTTATGAAAATTTACTGATGTGCCCAGAAGGTGGGTAAAAGGCGTTAAAAGTTCTATAAAATTATATACATCTAATTTTATTATAAAAAGAATCAAATGAAAAACATTGAAATAATATTTGTATTATATATATATTTTGACTTAAAATAAATTTAAATAAAATAAATAATTATTTAAATTAAAATTTGGTTTTAAACAATAACATAGGGTTTTTCACTATTCATCAAAAATTGAAAGTTTTCAGAAAAATACCTAAAATTCACTATAAGATAATTTTGATAGTCAAAATCCAAAAATAAAGTCCGTAAAAAAAAAGAAAATTTATAAAATTTTAAAAAGTGGGTATTACTATTAATAACGGCTAGTTTGATTGATCGTGGTGTGCTAGAAATCAAAGTTGCGTACAACACAAGCTATTTCATTATTAAAGAGAAGTTAACCATTGAATCTTGGGGTGTTACATTTTTTCCCTCCTTCAAATAATTTCTTCCTCAAAATTCTTGAATACTATTGAATAAAAAATATTCAGGTGGTTCTTCATCATTTGTTCCTCGAGTTCCCACGTCGCCTCTTCAATCTTATGGTTTCTCCATAGAACTTTTACCAAACTAGTCATCCGGTTTCTCAATGCTTTTTCTCTTATATCTAGAATTTTGACAGGGTCATCAAAATAAGATAGATTGGGTTCCAGTTCTATTTCATCAAAGGTGATTACTTGCTTTGGGTCAGGCATGTATTTTCTCAATAGTGATATGTGGAACCCATCATGAACTCTGGAGAGACTTGGAAGAATTCACAAATGGTAAGCTAAAAATCCAATTCATTCTATAATTTTGAAAGGTTCGATGTAACTAGAACTTAATTTACACTTCTTACCAAATTGTACAACACCCTTCTATGGAGATACCTTTAAGAAAACATGATCACCTACTTGAAATTTAAAATAATTCATTCAATTATCGGTATAACGGTTTTACCTACTTTGAGTCACTTTGATGTGGATTTGGATAATCATTACCTTTTCCATTGTTTCCTAAACAAGTTTTGGGCCTATGAGTTTTTTTTCACCAACATCATCCCAATGAGTTGGTGTGCAACATCTCTTTCCATATAATGCTTCATATGGTTCCATTTGAATACTTGAATAGAATCTATTATTATAGGAAAATTCTACTAGAGGTAAATATTGATCCCACATACCTTGAAAGTCAAGTTATAAAGATCTCAACATGCCTTCTAAGGTTTTAATCATCCATTCTGATTGTCCATCAGTTTGATGGTGGTAGGCAGTACTCATATGAAGTTCAGTATCTAGGGCCTTCTGAATACTTTTCCAGAATCTTGATGTAAAATTGGGATCATGATCAGAAACAATAAATAAGGGTAATCCATGAAGTCTTAAAACTTCATTAATATATAGTCTTGCTAAACGTTCAAGTGGTAAATCTTCTCTTATAGAAAGAAAATGTGCTAACTTATTAAGAGGATCAACAATGACCCATATTGCACCATTCCTTCTAGGAGTCTTTGGTAGACCCATGACAAAGTCCATAATAATATCATCCCATTTCCACTCAGGTATGGGAATAGTTTTCATGACTCATATAGGATATTGTCTTATAGCTTTCACCTATTGAAAAACCATAAATTTTCACACATAATTAGAAATATCTCTCTTCATGTTGTCCCATCAAAAATGTTCGTTCAAATATCTATACATATTTGTGCTTCCAGGGTGTATAAGGAAGTTGGAGCTATGAGCATCATCTAACAATTACCTTTTTAGACCATGTATGTTAGGAACACAAATTCTATTTCCAAATTTCAAAGTCCCATCATCATATATAATGTCTATAAATATTCCATCCTTCAGAGCTTTAATTTTGTTTTGAAACTCCTCATCATTAGTCTGAGAAATTTTTATCCTTTCTAGTAAATATGGTTTGGAAACCATTTGAAAAAGCATTGATGTTTCACCTTCCATGATTATTACCATATCAATATTTACTAGATCCATGAACATAGGATCCCTTTCAACTCTCATACTGTTCAAATCTCCATGATCCTTTCTACGCAAAGCATCTACCACCTTATTTTCCTTTCCTGGGTGGTAGTGTATAGTGAAATCATAATCCTTGAGTAGTTTAGGCCATCGTCTTTGCATCGTGTTGAGTTCTTTCTGTGAGAAAATATACTCCAAACTCTTGTGATCAATATATATATATCAAAATTTCACCATATATATAATATCTCTATATATTCAAAGAAAAGATTACAGATGATAACTCAAGATCATGAGTGGGGTAGTTTTGTTCAAGAATATTTATCTGTTTTAATGCATAGGCAATAACTCTACCATTCTACGTAAGGACACGACCAGGTCCATTCTTTGAAGTATCAAAATAAATAACAAACCTATCATTCCCCAATGGTAGAGTCAATATAGGATCATTAAATAATCTTATCTTCAGTTCTTCAAAACATTCTTCACACCTTTTTTTACAAACCAATTTAACCCATTTACATGTGATCTTGGTTAATGGGTTAGCCAATCGAGAAATTTTTTGGAAGAAACTCTAATAATAATCTACAAAACCAATAAAACTGCGTACCTTAGTTTTAATTGTTGGTGCTGGAAATTATTGGATTGCCTTGGTATTTTAAGGATCAACAAAGATTCCATACTTAGAGACAATATGGCCAAGAAAATAAATTATCTTAAGACATAATTCACACTTGCTAAACTCCCCATACAATTCATTTCTTCTAAGGGTTTTCATAACAATGCCCAAGTGATTTTAATTATCTTCGTAGATTTTTGTGTATACCAAGATATCATCAATAAATTGAACTATAAAGTCATCAATATATTCCTTGAAATCACTATTCATTAGATCCATGAAAATAGAGTGTGCATTAGTCAGTCCAAAAGGCATTACTGTAAACTCGTAATGCCTGTACCTAGTTCTAAACGCTATTTTCCGAATGTCTTACTTCTTCACAAATAACTGATGATATCCAAATCGAAGTTTAATCTTTGAAAAATATTGATCTCCATGAAGTTGATTGAATAAATCATTAATGTGAGGTATGGGATACTTGTTCTTTATTATTATAGCATTGATCACCATGTGGTCAATGCATAACCTAATAGATCCATATTTTGTCTTAACAAAAAGAACATTGGATCCCCATAGAGAAACACAAGGGAGAATAAATCCTTTATTACTCAATTATTCTTGTTTTTTCCTTAGTTCTTATAATTCTAAAGTGGCCATTTTATAAGGGGTATTTGATATGGGCCTTGAAACAGGAATTAAATCAATGGGAAACTTAATTTCTTGGTTTGGAGGATGTCCAGGTAAATCCTCTAGAAACACATCAACATATTCTTGCACAATAGGTACATATTATATTTGAACATTCCTTTCCTCAACCATAGTTGTTTCATTATATTCCTCCCTAATAATTTAATTCAGTAGAGGTATTGGGGGTGGATCTAGATAAGAATCAAATGGTGACGTTTCTACTTTAAAGATAAGGTATACCTTATCATCATAAAAAATTGTAACATCCCTCTTCTTACAATAAAATTTCACATTAGTGTCGGAAATCCAATCCATAATGAGGATTATATCCAATTAAATCATGTCTATGATGATGGGATCAGAATATATAGAACATTTATATGCCCTAATGGGAAATGATTCACAAAACATTGTTGTAATTATAATTCCCTTAGGAGTTTTGACTGACAAATCCCAAGTTAAATAAAACTAGAAATATCTGATTTTCTTAGAAAACTGGAAAGATATGATACAATGCGATAATCTAGGATAAAACAAAACATTGGATAAACTTGAGGAAACCATTAAATTACCTGCCACCACATCATTCAGAGATTTAACCTTAGCCGTAGTGATCACATAATATTAGACTTTCTCCCTTGGCCTTTTCTAAGGTAAGTTTTTTTGGCGCTTAGGAAATTCATTTTCATAATGCCCAATTTCTCTACAATTATAGCATTCAACATTGACAGACTCTCTCTTTCCCTTTCAATCAGAAGCTTGGTGTAATTTTTCACCACACTTATAACAGACTCCCATTCCCTTAAGGAAAGTACCAGGTTGTTTCTTTCCATATTTACTACAGGATAGAAATTCAAATTTTTACTTATTCACATTATTTCCATTTCTAGAGTGTTAAACAGATCTCTTATTTTATAGATTTTCTTTAAGGTTGTAAGATGTAGAGAAGTCAATTTTTGTCCTGATAGCACATGAGATAATATCTTCGTATGATGAGAAGGATTGTGAGACTAATTCTCGATAGAGAAATGGGTTTAACCCATCAAATAATTGATAAATATTTCTCCTTGGGTTATATATATAATCTAGTGCATTCCTTTCTTACCATATAAAGTTATCCTCATACTTTGCGACATTCTCATCCTCCTTTTCCTCAGACTCAGAAATTGTATTTCCGTATCCTCTTGATGGTTACAAGGAAAGTATTTTTCTATGAAAATATCTTTAAACTACCTACATTTCATATTTGGTACTTCTTCATCCTCCTTTGTGTTTTGAATTAATTACCACCATTAATCTTCATCTCCCGTGAGGTGATAAACTGCCATGAACTCTTTTTCTCTTTCGCTACTTCCCAAAGAGTGAAATATTTTCTCTAAAGAACTTATCCATTGCTCAGCTACAAATGGATTTGTAGTACTGTTGAATGTTAGTGGTTGTTTCCTCATGAAGTAGGCTAATATTGATCCTCTATGCTGTGGAATAGGGTTCTCCATAAGAGTAAGGTTATTATTCATAACTCGAGTGAGTTTTCCCAGTATGGTAATAAGTTTTTCAGTACTGGTTTCATCACCAGATCCACTATAATTATCTTTAGTAGGGGTTATTCCTACATAGATTATGTTCATTGATATAGTTTCTATTCGTTCCACTCAACTCTATTTCTAAACAATGGCATACCCTATATTTGTTTATGGATCACAATACATAATTACAAACTATTAAAATACCTAACATTAATTAAACAATTTTTACATATAATCCATAATCATAAAAAATGTTTTCATTGAGGAAGTATTTACTCATAAATAATTCATAATGGTTTGTATAGAAAATGTGAATTATCCTAAGAATATCCCCATGCAGTGTCGTAACCAATAGTGCAGTAAGGACCGTTGTCGTGTACTAGGGTACCCAAGTTCAAGCTTGAAACTCCTTGTCGAAGTTTTCACTCCTAGTTACATTTGTGCCAGAGCTGCCTCTACTTACTCGTATCGAGGCACGAATGTATTTATTCGAAAATACACAAAATCTCTACATTCCCAAAATTCTTGGAAGTTCTTCTTTACTAAACATAAAATTCTATCTTATGGTAATGTTCTCTAATCATATTTTTTCTAAATATATCTTTCAAGTTTTTTACTAAAATTAATCTGATACCAACTGTGATGCCCTGACCCTAGTAACCAAGAGTTGGTTCATTATTACATAACATTGGAATAATCATAAGGGATCAAATACCAAAAGACTGATCAATTTAGTAGCATTGGAAGTGCAAGATACATAAATAAGTTTTACAATACATTATGTAATGAAAAAACAACATTGTATCTACGTTTAACAAATTCATCTCCCTTAGACTATCCCTCCAGGTCAGACATAATATACTTCTTTACATCCTGAAAAAAAAAACATATAAAGGGGTGATCTTAGGTTGTCAGTAAGGCTAACAATATAGCAGAAAATTTCATAAATACGCATAAACTTTTAAGGAAATGTATAAGATGAATACAAAATAATTTTAAACATAAACGTCATCATAATATGGAACAGATGAATCAAATAATTCCATTTACTTATTCAAATGTATATTCTACTAGTTAAATAATCACAAGTAATATGAATATCCAATTTCATAATGATGGAATGCATAATTCCGGACATCATTACCACATTGTCAAGGCCTCATGACAAGACTGCACATAAGATTTTTTCGAGGCCTTATTCCAAGACACTAGTTTGTCTCATGAGACCTACTGATGTATTGAGAAGCTATAGCGGGCTCCACCCATCACTTACTAAGTCCAACAAATTCCTCATATGAAAAGGTTGAAAGATAACATAAACATTCGTGTTAAAACTATCATACATAATGTTAATACTTTTATCATAAACCATGAATGGTATAAAAATAACACATCCATAGTCAAACACATCACATAACCTTCAATATAATATATAATATTGTATCATATTAATTCAACTTCAAAAAAGTGTAAAATCCATCAATGGATGTTGATACAGATGAAACCAAAACTATTTGAGAGTAATATATCTTTCTATTTTGAAATTATTTAAAAGTCATGTAATTATAAAAGAAAAATTTATTTTGAAAATATTATTATAATCTTGCAAGGGAATCTTATAATGTGTTATAATAGAGGAAAACAGTCGCACCCATCGTATAAGTTTAAAAAACCATTCTTACCTTAATTTGTCGAAAAGGTCATAAATTACCTTGTCTGGAAAATGATGGGAAGATTCCTTTCAAACCATTTTATAAAAAGTCAAATGACGGCATAAATTACTTTAACCCATATTCTAGTAAATAGTAAAAATATTTTTAAATACATTTTTAAGAAACACGAATGTGGATGATAAAGAGGCCCCAGTAGATACTCACGTATAAACAACCTCAGATAATGAAGATATTTTAGAATTAACCCTTAACTTTTACTTTTACTTAGTTAAGGGTATGTTAACCTCCTATATAACAGTTAAATCATTGTTATTATTCAATCATATTCGGTGTATAGTGGCTCCAAAAGGATTTATTTCGAGGATAAGGTAAGGCTAGGTAAAAAACTTCTCAAAAAATAAAGTGATATTTTACAATAACTTTTATGAAATAATCATACTCACTATGCAATAGTATATATATTTAAGATAAATATAATTTAAAATGAAAAATGATGATAATAAATTCAATGTTTTAAGATAAATTTAACAATCCAAAAATAAAGTGATATTGTACTATAAATTTTACTGTTTGGTAAATTTCAAGTCAAATCCCCTTGGATGTAATAATTCAAATTGAGACTTATAATATCATGAAGTACGAATTAATCATAATATGACATGTCCAAGGGGTATTTTATACACTATATAAATTAAACAAGGTTGACAACATTATAATATTCCTTAATGAAGGGAAATTGAGATAAAGTCCCTTACCTCAAACTTCCTTTTGGATGAACATGATTTAATTTATTTTATAATAGTTTTAAGAATGCCATTAATTTATACCAGAACCATAATCAAAATTATAATATTTTATATGATCCTATTAAAATATTTATCAGCTATCTGTTAATAATATTTCACTATTTTCCTTGTTTTGGGTGTTAATAACCTTTTTTTATCATTCATGCTTTGTTATTAAAGTTTTGGTTCTCATGAATATTAAATTGTTCTGTCATGTCCAAAATATTAATAATGGCATAATTATTATGTTTTTACATGAATTATTCATTTAAAATCAATCATGAAATTTGGTTTTGAAAAATGAATAATGTTAGGATCATTGAGATGGTAGGTCGTACATATGCATGAGTAAAATTTTAATTTTTCAACGATAATTATGGAATGGTGGTAATTAATATTTTTATATTTAAAAAGTTATCATAATATTATAAATACTATATTATATATATATATATATCATCCATGTGGTGTGGTGATGAAAATCAAGTAACATTTTTTCCTGAAGGTGTTTGTCCACTCGTACATAAATGACGTTATCATCTATCATTGTGTAAAAAAGATATGAAAGAAAATGATATATATATATATATATATATATAATCTTTTTATAATTATAAATATCCCATGAATATCATAATTGTTTCGTGTATATCACATATAATCATTAACATTATCCTTATAACTTTCTATGTAGAGCATTAGTGAAAGAGGAATCACATCGCTTTGCGAGGCGGTAGTCCTCCATACACACAAGAGATGTTAGCATATCTCCTAAGGAATGGATAGTAAACATTAATATATTACATAATGAATATATATGTATAATTATGTTATAAATATCTTATATATACTTTAGATCCATTATCGTACCCAACTGTCAGAGGTGGTGATAGAAAAATGAATGACATTAGTTCGCTACCATTTGATTTTAGTGGAGATGGTTGTAGGTCATTAAATTAACATAAAATAATATTAGTATATGGAAGATATATTGGTTATTATATAATAATGGTTTAACATGAATTTATGTATGTGGAGAGATAATTTAAATAAATATTCTCATTGAATAATGTTATCTCTTCTTTGGGAAACTTCCTTAGATTTTCACCAAAATCCTTCCTATTTTGGATTTATGGACAAAATAATGATTCAAGGATGGGGGTGTTTGAAATTTTAAGTTATTTTATAGCTCTTGTATTAAAAAAAGGGTTTTAAGGTGTAAATAATATAGGTTATTGGTGACCTTTTATAAAAGATGTGAGTGACAGACTTTTGTTTTTTGAAAAGAAAAAGGTGTACCCAAGTTTTTCACATAAAAAACGGTCTAAAATGTTGTATTATTTAAAATTATAAATGATAGTGTATAAATATGGACATAAAATTGATTTTATATAAGTTTTTATGTTATTTTAATCCTTATTTTTTTAGTTTAATCCCGTCGTAGATCCAACTGTGATAATTTATTTTTACCATTTTCACTATTTATTTTTGTAAAAAATTAATTTGACCTTATTCAGAAAATATAAATTATTATTATTCCAAAATATTTAACCCATTTCTACAAATTACATTCATAAAAGTGGAAAATTTTAATTTAAAATTAATCCCATGGATGTGAGGAAAAAACCTATTTTCTAATATAAAATATTCAAAAGTTTACAATGTTTTTATATAAAATTCAATATAAAAATGAATAAAATGAGATAAATTATGTGTGAAAAGCATGACTAAAATGTATGTTATAAAAAATACATTTTTTCGAAAAAAATTTATTTTTATTTTAATTAATTGTTATTTTATTTATAATAAGTTAGATAAATTTAATTTTTATAATTTATTTAGTTATATTCATACCTTCCAATTTAACAACATGGTCATAAAGGTATACTATATTATGGTTCATTTATACTCAAGTCTGTGTGTTCCGCAAACTATCAAATATATTAAATTTAAAGAAAAAAATTTCATGGGTTATTTAATCTTGGTGTTGTGTGTCATATACACTATCAAATACAATGTTCTTATTTTATAATTTGGAGGTGTAATGCCTTCCCATTTCTCAAAATTTTCTTCTGTGTATAATAGTTTTTGTCTCTTCCTTCATCTCAAGTAGAGGAAATTTCACCCAAAATTAAATTTTTCCACTTTGACTAAAATCTCCTTAATTAAACCTCATGGATTTCTCACCATTGTGTTAGAATATGTAGGAACAAAATTTATAGGCTTAAAATCCTCAAATTACAATCTATTGAATGTTTTGTACAATAGGACGTTCACACTTTCACCTAAATCATACATCACACTTCCAAACTCATAATCCATAATATTAATAATAATTGAAAAACTACCATGATATTATTAATTATTCATTATATTCCTTGAAAACAAAACTAAAAATTTCACCATTACTACTATTGTTCCTAAATTATTAATTTTACTCTTGGTTGAAGCTACCTCTTTCATGGAATTTATATATATGGGCATTTTTTCTAGATATTTTACAATGGGAATGTTAATTTGATTTTTCTTTGAAAAATTTCAACAAACATACTCCTTTTATTCTCAAATTATCCTAGATTAATCTTTTACTGGAATGGTAGTGTTGGTTTTTAAGGTGGCAGAGCATCTTCCTTCTCAATTTCATTTTCCCTCACCTTCCTCTTTTTGTCCTATTAGATCTCTTTTTATACTTTTATTTCTTGTTTTCTCCTCAATTTTTAGTACTCTAATCAATTTTTTTCCATTACTTATGGTAATTTTCTTAATAAATCTATATGCATTGATCACTATGTCACCCAAAATACTATTCTTAAACTTTATTTAAACTACTTAAAAGTTTAACCAACTTGAAATTCAATATTTGTCATTTCATCTCTTTGATTATTAGAATCTACTTTCAACTCATTTATAGAATCACCATTTCATGTCATTAATATCTATAAGGTTTCCTCTAGTGATTTATTTTGAATTTAGTGTGAGGTAACTTGTTTTTTTGTTATAACCCCATCTATCTTTGTTGATATTATTGATTTTCTTGTAGCATCCATCACTGAATTTTTTTTTGTGATTAAAATCCTCCAAATTTGACTCTATTTTCATGTATGAATGTGTGTATCCAAACTATCATTATGCTTCCAGATTTTTTAATAATTTAGCATATTTTTAGGTTTTTTGGACTCAGATTTTCTTGGGAAGAGATAAGTACCCATTAGGTCCCACACTATTTCATCCAGATTTACCATATTCTATGGATATGGGTTTCTTTTCACTGAAATCCCCACTTTCTCTAGACCACAAATTGGGGTTCCTAGTGTGGTATACCAAATATATATTATTGGAATCCTCATGGCCTATGTCCTCAATATAAATAGAAATTTAAATCATCTTAGTGATATCTAAAAGTATAGAAGGTTTTTTTTTAAAGTTATTATCATAAATATATTGGATCAACAAGATTTTACTATTATCTTACAGCCTTTAGATTAAACTATATATGAACATTTCCAGGTTCTATAAATTTTTGTACTTGAGTGGTGAATAAAGCTTTACGATCAGTTTTATACACCAATATCTTTAGATCATTAATATTAATTGAAACCCCCATTGAGTCATTTTTTTAATATGACTTCGACAACAAAATTTAGTTTTTAATTTTTAGAATACACACACAACCTTATTGTGTTGCTGATAAGTCCTCTAGGCCATACAACACCTTCCAAATATCCTAAAAGAGATGAGACTTATAAAATTTAAAGTTTCAAGATACATATTGATATTTATCATCAGGATTAGAAATATTTATATGTTTCTTTTACTTCGTAAATTTTTTTTAATGGATCAACCTCAGTTAGAGTGTCACCTTATTAACTTTGGATAAGGTGCTTAATATTAGTCTCATTTTGTACTGGCTCTTCAATTCTAAGAAAATGAGAAGATTGTGAACATTTATAGATCGATTGATTTGATGTATCTATATAGGTAATTTTTTTATATTTTATTAGATAGCCTCTTACCATTTTCTATAGTAAATGAACAACTAATCTGGAACACCTTATTTCTTAGAATTCTAGAAGGGTAAGGTTATATATAATAATTACCATAATTGGTCTGTAATCAAACACATGTGACTGAATAGGGTAGTGATATTTCTACATGGTTGTGTTTCTAATTCATATTTGACCATAATTGTCGATAAATAACTATATTCCACTCTATAATCTCCTATTAATGCATTTTTATAGTCTTCCATTATAAGAATCATAATTTATGAGTTTATGGGTATGGGACATGAATTTTTCAAATCACGTTATAGTCTATCCTTTCCAACAAGATGAATTCACTCAATGAAATCTCATATGACCATTACATTTTCCTTAAAAAGATGTCAATGGTAATGGTTTTGGTTGGGACTTTTCCATATGAGAATAAATTAATCTATGAATATATTCTTGAAGTATTTTTAATGTTCAAATATTTCATTTGAGGTTACAAAATTATAGGTACTTTATTGATGTATGGTTTAAATCAATATCATGGAATCTAAAATTTATTTTGAAACTCATACATCTCAAAGTGTGGGGCCACCCATTCTTGATTTACCTAAAATGTTCTACATAGATAGAAGAGGGACTTACCTTGGTATATATAAGTGGAAAAATAAATAATTCTTATCTAGTATTGGGACTTATAAATGGACTGGACTCCACTTTTCTTACCGTTTTTCTATCATGAAATTGATTGGTCTCACACCAATGTGTGACTCTTGGATTTTAAACATATATCCACTCAACCACATGTTTAAAAAGCCAGAAAGGTAGAATTTATGGCCCACTTAAGAAATGATACACTATCCTTATTCATTATACCAGACTTACTCTAAATATGTAAAATAAGTGATTGGAGCTTCCCTACTGTGTATTGTGGGATATAAAACTTGGAATTGAGTTCTACCCTTCATTATATTTTATTTTAGAAAAAAAATTCATATAGATTTTGAATAATATGTCCATACTTGGTGGCTGTTTTCACTAGTCGCTCATCTTTGAGCCAATTTGATTCGAAATTACACATAAGAACATCATCTCTATTAAACACCACCATTTACATTCATTTTTTATTTTCATTTTTCCATTTTATAAAAATCAAAATTTATTTTCCCCACATCCTTCTATCATTCCCCTATAATATCACAGAAATAAGGTTTTCTTTTCCATCCTTATATCCCTCTAATAAAAAGCGTACATATTCAATCATTAAACACAAAAAATGGCTTCCAAGTAGTGTCCTAAGTAATATATATTCCAATAGATTCATATAACATGTATCCATACAAGTTTCATTTTGTGGTAGAAAATAAAAATAATTATCCCCTAGTATATGATCCTCATTAATCTTATTTATATCTCAAAATATAATCAATACCACTCTATGTAATAAGTGTTAGGTATTTGTTCATAGACTCTGATAGAACAAGAGGTCTGGGATGATATCCAAAACTTTGTTTACATTTGTTTATGATATCCAAATAGATTTATATATCCTCATTTAATTCAATTGTTCCTAAAATTTAGTGAAAAGTTTCCACACCTATTAAGCACATATATATCTAGACTTGAATCAATATCTAGGTTATAAATCTCAACTTGTTTTCCATTCAATGAGTAGGTTAAAAACTAACTAGGGGGAAATTAAAGGGTTGATATGCATAATGGGATATGGATCATTTTTATTATTATCCCTATTAAAAGTCATGTTCTATACAAGGTAGGCTGAATATACATAATCCACTTAAATTTACGAACATATCATCAAAATATCCATTATTTTAAATCATGAAACTCATGTGAATCAAGACCCTTCCAGGTTGTGATCTGTCACTAGATTATTTTATTTATTAATAATTTAGGACCATATATTGGATTAAATTATAATGATTAGAAACATTGGAGATTTTTTTAATGATTTTATGCGAGATATTGCTAATTTGGTAAGTATTGGTGATTTTTTCAAGGCTTCCATCCTTTACCATCTTCAAAATATGAATAGTATAAACCTTAATAGAAACTATATTTTAGGATCGAGATATTTAAAATAAAGAATTTGTTGGTGAGTTATTAAAAAGACCATAAAATAGTGTAGAGTAAATGAGGGATAAGGAAAGTATAGAATTAAAGAAAATCATGAAAAAAATTTAATGAGGTATAAATTTTTTATATATCTCATCACCAAAGTTATTTTTCCCGACCCAGTAATTTCTCCTAGAAGAATCCTCCTAGCCTAAAAATCCTATATTTATACACATTGTTCCTTAATGGAGTAATGGATTACTCATATTTACATGATAGAAAAGCGAGTTTGAGTTAACTTAATAAAAAATAAATATTCAATGTCTATAGGATATTATTAAGTGATTTCAACCTGCCTATGGTATTCTCCTTATTTATAAAGAAATATAGTAGTACCCTATACACCCCAACATCCACCACATCACAAAAATTCATGAGACCTCATTCAAAGTTAATGTCACACTTATGATTAAGCCTATGAATGTGTTATCCCCCCAGCTCAAGAAGACACCCTTCTTCAAGGTATAAATCCCACATGAGCTATATTTCACTTAAAATTCAATCCCTTTCATTCAAAAAGACCTAATAATAAGGGGGTATTTTTGGTTTTCAAATTGTTTTCAAATATGATGCAGAAAATATATAGTATAATTTTAATAAATTTTTGATGGAAAGAGGTAACAACAGACCCACCCCAATATTGTGTTTTCACTCTCCTTGATGTCCACACACATAGCATGAAAGCATCCCCTACACATGCCCCAACAATATCTTGTACGTGTAACCTAATAATATCCCAAACATGCAAATTGGTATCATCCCATGAACATTCCCATGTGACATCCCATGCACATACCCTGATATTATCTTATGCATGCACCATAATTTTGGATGGGTTCTCAATACGGTTAGCAAAAAACATTGGATTCTATAAATCTATTTCCTATAAAAGGACCCCAAACTCCAACATTGACATAAAAAGTAGACCCTAATAACTCTATCAATAGATCTCAATTTTATATTCATGATAATTCCAAAAACCCTGCTACACGTGATTTTCAATTCCAAACCTAAAGGAAGTAATGGAAAAGTGGTTTAATTGAGTCCTTTATGGGTTTTATTCTGAAAACCAATGTGAAATACCAATTATACTAATAAATTTTAGAAATTATGTTTAATAAATCCTTTAGAGGTAATCTAAAATTAATAAGGGGAAAAATACAGGGAACCTAGGTCCTACTACAAAACGGGGCTAGGCCAATGCCACCCTTTATCAGTGCTAATGAAAAAGCACTGATAAAGGGGGGTGGGGTACCTTTATCAGCGCTAAAAAAGCACTGATAAAAGTACCCCTTTGTCAGCACTTTTATTTAGCACTAATAAATGTACCCCCTATAACATCTCTTTTTTTAGCCCTGTTAAAGGGTACCCCTTTATCAGCGCTTTTTTTAGTAGCGCTGATAAAGGGGGGTCTTTATCAGCACTTTTTTTAAAAGCGATGATATAGGGCCTTCTTCCAAAAAAAATTCATCAAAAAATATATATCAATATCTAATTATATAGATATAGTTATATTGATATAAATAATATATATATATATATATTTTAAATATAATTTTAAATATATTTTAGATAAGTATAAATATACAGTTACACTTAATATATAAGATATTTAGTGAAAATGGATGATAAAAAATTAAAAAAATATAGTTAATTAATAGTTTTATAATTATTGTGGAGTAATAGTCATTTAATAACAATTTTTAGACTAAGAAAATAAGAAAAATTAAAAAAAGATCCAAAATATGTTGAAAACGCAACTCGAACTTCAAACGAACATAACTTTTGATCTGGGTGTTCGTTTGAGCTCTACCACATATCAAATCGAAGTCTGCAAGAGATCTACACCCCTGTGACTTGGAGGTACACTAGTGAATGATTTTTCAAGGCCAAAATAGTCCCATAAGTCCTCCAAAACTGAGTTTTTATTCGGGGTACCCATATTTTCTAACATTTTGTGGATTTTCAGCCTCGTTTAAAGGGGTATTATTGGTTTTTTTCGTGGGGACTGAATTTATTCCAAGGTATTACATTCAAATTGATATTATTTCATTGAAATTTTACCTTTTTTTATAATACACTATTATTTATAATCAAATATATAACAATATATACATATTTTTTATATATTCACACATAAAAATTTAATTATAATTATAAACAATAAAATATATTTACATATTAAATATATTAGCTTTATCTAAATAATAACTAATATCCATTTTATTGAAAATACCAATATATAAATATTTATATACCTATAAATTAATCTAACTATATATATATATATTAATATAAAAATATATATATATATTGATATAACTATAAATATATCTATTAATATCACTATAAATATATTTATTCATAGAACTATATATATATATATTATTATAACTATATATATATATATAATATAACTATATTAATCTAACTATATATACATTTATATAACTACATATTATGTTTTGAAGCTCAGTTAAAAGAATGGCCAATCCACTCAATGCCAAAATTTCAATTTCCCATGGAATTATACCTTGTATTGAAAACACAGGTCATTAAAACCTCTCCCCTTAGAACTTATCATCCATGAGAAGCCTTTAGGAACAATGAAAATATCACTTGACCTATAGGGGTCCTGAAGTCTCATTCAAACTGTCACTTTGAGTTTCCAATATATAAATATTTATATACCATTTACATATAAAATATATTAGATTTATCTAAATAATAAATAATCTCCATTTTATTTAAAATACCAATATATAAATATTTATATACCTATATATTAATCTAACTATATATATATTAATATAACTATATATTTATATTGATATAACTATAAATATATATATTAATATCACTATAAATATATATATTAATATAACCATATATTACTATATGAATAAATAAAACTAAATATATATATAAATAAATATATATGTCATTAAGTGGAGAAATAATCAATATGGGAGAGTGGTAAAGGCTTTAGGTGCGTAAGGGGGAGGTCTCGAGATCAAATCTTGGTGGAGGCAAGGGCGCGCACATGGGTTGGATTTGGGGGCTAGCACTGATAAAGGGGGTGGGTGTAGCACTGATATAGGGTGGAGGGGGGGGGGGGGGGTGCGTGCGGGCGCATGAGGGGATGGAAAGCGCTGTTAAAAGGTGGGATCAACCGCTATAAAATCCCCCCCGATTGGTAGAATTTTTTTAATTTTTTTTAGTTTTTTTACTTTTATCAGTGCTAAAAAAAGAACTGATAAAGGGGTCTTTTATCAGTGCTAAAAAGAAAGCACTGATGAAGGACCCTTTTATCAATGCTTTTTTAGAACTGATAAAACACCCCTTTTATCAGTGATCTTTTTTAGCACTGATAAAAGGAGTCCTTTTCAGTGCTTTTTGGAGTGCTGATAATGGGGACCCCCCTTTATCTTCGCCTGCCTTAACAAAATTTTTCTAGCGCTTTTAAAGGTATTTTTTAGCACTGATAAAAGAATTATTTTTAGTAGTACGTTCTTCATGTGTAGAGTAGTTGTGCCCAACCCCCTAGGGTTAGTTGTGTGAGTGGGTTCTCTAAAACCAAATTGAGTGGGATTTTTATTATTATTATATAACGTATAAATAAAGTCATTCATGATTTTTTATGACCATAATAGTGTTTTTACTTCTACATACACTATTTACATAATGTTTTGATGGAATCATACATGATAGGTTTACTTAGGGGGGATCAATGAAAAATTATTATATTTTTAATTTTTTTAATTTCTTATAAAATAAAACTACATAAATTGTTAGAATGAGTGGTCTCACTACTTAACTCACAATAACTGAGGAAAGACAACAGACAAGGAAACTATATGTATAAGGTTATGTACCAAAAATTATTAACTAAAACTTGGAATGACATAGAATCACACGATACAAGAAAAACCACTAGAATACCCATGGTGGATACAATTGAGTAGTTAATATAATTTACTCAAAATATAATAATATAAACAATACTGTATTCAGATAAGTCTCCAAAAATATTGAAAAATATCTTGTACTTTTCTATGGTAGGGATTATCATTATCCCATGAGTTTATTATCTTTATAAATTAATATATATTTCCCACACTTCTTCATAGTATAAAAAAGTGTGACTTCCTTCTTACCCAAGACACAACACAAGTGTGATGATCACACACATAAACTAAGTGTGAAATATTTATCTTTTTCTTATTCTACTTGAAATACTATAAGTAATATTCTTCTTCTTCTTCATCTTATACCCTCTTGTTCTATCTTGTTCTTATTTTTTCCCTATTTATATTCTAATTTCAAATCATAATTTCATATAAGTAACTATAACCAACTATTTATCCACTTATCCCACTTACTCTTTAGTTATTAGAAGTATCTTAGTTATCATGGTGTGACTACATATGTTATGGAATGAAAAAACTATTCCTCTAACTATTTCTCTAATTTATTCACTATTTATAGAGTGGTAATATTATTCATGGAAAAATCCTTGTCTTATTCTTCTCATGGTATTCATTAACATGATGCGATACCATGAATTATTATGTGATAAACTTAACCATCTCAAAATAGTGCAGATAATAATTATCACTACCTAGAATCTTGGATGACTCCATCCCATGAGCCACACTTCATCCAATGCATTGAGGAATACTTCTTTACAAGGTGTGACCATCTCTAAAAACTTAAAGATAGTTGAAACTATTTATTCATCCATGGATTTCATCATGACATGGATATCATCTTCACATTACAAATATTTTCTTTAGTTGCTTTCATACTGATTCAACTTTATGATATTTAATATATAAATAAACAACATAAACATAATCATATTTAAATCAATATAAATATTTATTCTTCAATTTTTCCATATCATTTAGTATGATATAGATATATCATACCCTATTACTATCTTAAATTCTAGATCATTCTTCCAAAACTCCCTTATAACTTTTAGAAATCATTCATTTTGGAAATGAAACACATTTTATGTATCAGAGAAATTTATTATTTATTAGTTATAAAATCATATTGAATTTTTAACTTATAATAATTATAGTGAGGTATATAATTATTATTTAAAATTTTAGAAAAAATTACAAATCTAATTTGTACTGATTTTTTTTCAATTTTTTTTAGCACAACAATAAAAATATTAAGTGCTGAATATAAAATATTTTTTTATCACTATTTAATTTTTTTAATCAATTTGTAGTTATTATACCCTAAAAAACCCTACACATCATAGTAGTTTTTTCATTTTTCTAATTTTTAACACTTCTATAAAAAATTATGCATCACATTAAGGAAAAAATTACACTTGTAAGACTTATTCATTTTTCATATGTGAACCTTGTTAACAACAAAAATCTCTTGATTTATTCCAAACAACTACTAAAATATTTCAAACACCTAAAAAAATATTAAAAATATTCACCTTGTATTATAAAATTTGTTTTATATAAATTTTAAAATGATTTATGTATTGAAAAAATAAAGCACAAGAACAATATCCATTTCATATCTCATCATCTTCTTCCTTCATGAGATAAACAGTCACCCCTTTGGATTTTGTTGTAAACCATTGAACATAAATAAATTTTTAAAATCATAACACTTAAAAATGAATCATCCTTCAATAATTATTATTTTACATGAGTGAACTAGGTATATAAGTATGGAAAATCAATAATTAAATCATGTTATACATTAAATTGTCTTACACACACTTCTTTATATATTTTTACCACATTTGTTACCAAATGGGAATTAATATTCATCCACTAGTAAAAAAATAAGTCCAATTCACAAAAATATTCCTTAACCTAGCATATAATTTTTTATTATATATATTATCACTAAATATGTTGGCAAACGTTCAAAAATCACTTAAAAATGGGGACATCATAACTTAACCCTTTTAAAAACTGCCTCTAAATACATGATCCCCTTAAATAAGAGATGTTTCCCCCATTTGGGTAAATATATATATTTATATTCTCCCCTTATATTTATGTTTCCCCATTTCAAAAAAATAAAGGAATAAACATAAAAGAATTTATTTTTTATTTCTACCCCTTTGAAACAAATAATTTGAAAAAAAGTGAGAGAGGATATGGTCCATTATAACATATTCTTTGATTCGTGAAGGATGAGATTTATTTTTAACATACATGGAATAATATTAAAATATCCCATTAATTTATAACCACTTTTATTAACCAAATTTTTATTTATCACCCATTTTAGAATGAGAAAACTCATTTTCTTATTTACTATTTTTGTATTACTTGATAAATATTATTTCTTATTACTTCTATTTACTTATTCATTTTTAAGATCTTCACACAATTGTATAGAAATTAAAAAAAATGTATTCGTCCTTTTCTTATTATATATTATACTTGATATCAATACATCAAAATTATTCTTAAGTATACTTGTTTTTATACCCTTTTAGAGTCAATAATATCTAAATAGTTACTAATATCTTCCTTGATCTTTTTGTGGGGAATTTTCTTCTTTACCGCTTAATAATCTCAAAACAGGGTGCCTTGTTTATACTATCCTCTAATAAAAACCCTTACATATTTAAAACTATTAAAATAATTTTTATTCTTTTGAATTTTTTTGGTATTTATCATAGAGTTCGAACATTATTTGTAAAGTGTTTTTCAACCTATTAGAAAACTATGTGTTCTTTAATTTCATATTTCCTTCTTCAATTATTATTGAATAGAATCCTATAATTTTGAGTGAAACAATATTTTCAAAGGTTATCATCCCTTTATTCCACTTATAAACATCCTTGATTATGTTTAAATATCCTAAAATAGTGGAAGCTAATCCAGTATCCCTGATCCATCGATGTTTCCTTTGTGATAATTTCTTTTAGGCTTCAACAATCAAAGCCTTCTCCTTTAATTTATATTTATTCTTTTTGAAACTTTTGAGTATTAAAATTAATACTCAATTGGGTTTTTAGAATAGTAAAACTATATTTATAAATGTACCATAGCCAATCAAATCATCTATAATCCTCTTCTAGTGGTTGGAACTTATTCCCAACCCTTATTATTGAATCTTCGATGGCTTCCAAAATTATATCCATTGAGTATGTTAAAAACCAATAAATTTTGTCTCCAATAACTGGTGGAATCAAAGTAATACCAGTAATTTAACCAAAATATTATTTTTATATACCCAAAGACTCTATAGTAATAATAGTATCAATAAAATGTTTACTTTCCTCAGAAAAAATATTGTTGTCCAAATATTACACATAATAATATTTCAGGTTTTGACCTTCAAAATTCCACCATTTTTGTAAAAAAAATTATTTTATACTCTAAACACTTTAATATTCACTTTATAATTATTTTAATAAAATTTAGAATCAATATTTTTAATAGTTTTTACTTTCAAATTAGTGTTCTCATAATTTATAAATTTATAAGAATCATTATTTTCCATAAATATAACTTTCTTCACTTGTGAATTTGAATCAGATTTTATTCCAACATTTCCAAGATCATTTTCAACCTTTGAACATGATCTTTTGGGAACCAATTGAATCTCATCATTTTTGTGAGACTTGAACTCCTACCATAATATACTTCTTTTATATCTCTCTATATCCCCCATTATAATTATGAAAGTTATATTTTTATTTCCCAATTAATTTTCATGTATTAATAAGCTTCTATAAGTAAATATCATGATCTTAATAATTTTTTTGACCATTTTTTTTATATTAAAATTCATTATTTTATCTTCATAAATAAACTTATTCAACTTTAAAATATCATTTTTATAACTTAAAACTTTATCTGTATGTAAGTTGTTATTTTTAATTGATAATAATTAACTCTTCTTTAAACCTTTGTTTTCTTATTCTTATTTGAAAATATTCAAGACAAACACTTTGTGTTTACACTTTATCATAAACTTAATTTTTATATCTTCTTAACTTTAATCATTTATTCTCTCATTACTTATGAATTCTTCTTCATTCAATATTTAAATTAGTAGCCTCTCACCAACTTCATTTGATGTCTCTGCTTCTTCGTCATCTTTTGAACTGTCACTGTATTCAAACATCGATAAAATTTTTATATTCTAGAATTTATAAAAATTAATACCTTTACCATTTGAAGAATATTTTGACACTTTATTATTTGAGTACCTTTTTTTTTCTCATTCTAAATTTCACACCATTCATATTTATATTATATAAACCCGGGATAGTTTTTAGAGAAATATTCAATAGCTCCATTGTCAAAAAAATTTAGTGGAATCTTTCCTTGAAACATTCCTTTAGCTCTTCCTATACTTATTGAAAGGAATGACATATTCTTGTTATATTTCATTTCAAAATCTTATTCATCAAAATAATATTCATAATATCTATCAACTTTATTAGAACTATTATATTTATTTAATTGTAAACATTCTGATAATATTTTCTCATATTCTTGAATAACATTTCCTTAAACATTTTATAAGTAATAAAAATCCTATACTGATCATCCAATGGAAGTGTACCTAGATCATAGTCTTAGAGTTCCTAAAATATTTCATCATTTTTAGCAAGATATATAGTATTTTCTCAAAAACCATAAAATCTTAAAAATTCTCACAAAAACCTATGAGGATCCCCAAAATTTCATTTACTATAGCGAAGAATTCATCCATACTTTCATTATCATTCATCTTGAGATCTTTATATAATAATTTCCAAACTTGTATCTTAGCTTCATTATCTTTTACATCACCTTCATAAATGTTTTCTAATTTATCCCAAATTCATTTTACTATCTTGATATATTTAACCTTAAGAAAATCCTTATTTGAAAGATATTATTTGGTGGAATTTTAGAACAACCATCATTTATAGACTCTACCTATTCAATATTGTCATCACAATACCTTCTTTATGATGAAAAAAACCATTGATGGTAGCCTCAAATAATTTATATTGATAGAAAAAATAGAATCATTAAATATTTCTTTATATAAAAATTATTCTCATAAAATATCGGAATACAGTTTTTTTCACTAAATAAATATTTTCCCTGTTCATGAAAAAAAATTTGAGACCAAATATATAACCACAAAAGAACACATTAAAATTTCTAAAAAGTGACAAAAAATCAAAAATCAAATTAGTTTACCAAGATTCATAATAACTTTAAACTTCTTGATATTTAGAGAAAACTTGGCATTGATACCACTTGTGATAGAACCAGGAATATCTAGTTCACTTGAGAATGGTAAATTAATGAACAAATAAACCATTTTCCTTTTTATTATTTCTTGAAAAATTAATCCATGTCACTTGTTATTACGAGAGATCTCATTGTTTAACTCCCATATACTAAGTAATTAAAAAAAATACACTTTATGTACTGGGTTTACAACTAAAAATAAGACACTAATCCCTATATTGATCAATAATCACGTAAAATCATACAATCCACTTGAACAACCATGATGGATACAAATAAGCATGGTATATCATTTAATTATAGTAAAATAAAATAAAAACTTCTCTCTTCTATAAAGTCCCCCAAAACATTTCCCAAATGTTTCATACATTTTTGAGCTATGTATTGTCCTTATCTAATTATTTTATTGTGTCCTAAAAATAATATAGTAATCCATACTTGTTCATAGTGTAGAATAGGTGTGACTTCATTCGTCATTAACAAACAACATAGGTGTAATGATCAAAAACATAATGTAAGATCCAAAAATTATCTGGAGTTATATTGAGTGTGTTTATAGGTTAAAATTTATATTTTTTTGAGTATTTATTTTTTGGGTTTTACCTTGGGGATGTTTTGGGATAAATTGGATAATTTTGGAAGGAAGAGGGGCTGTACATAGTTTTTCCAAACCGTGCACCCATCCCAGAAAACTGTACAAACTCAAATAGAGTGGATTTTCATGTATGTCATATAGTATTTCAAACCACATGATCTCTTAGAATTAACGATGAAATCTCTAGAAGAGGTGCATGGTTACAGAACATAGTTTGGAAAATAGTGCGCCTTGCCCAGAAAACCGTTCTCCCAATTTTAATTATCCCAAAAAATTTGTTTTAAAATATCCAAATCCTCATAATTAACCCAAAATTGACCCTAACTCATATCTTAATGAATTATATAATATTTGGAGGCTCTATAATGGATTATAAGCCATTAAAACCTCCATTATTGATAATTTGGAGCTCAGATTGAAGATATGCACCTCACATGGTATGTGAATCTTATCCCATGTGGTTTCCTCCCTCTTTCCTATTATTATACCGACCTTTGAAGGGATTTTTTATCCAATTTTTATTATATCTAGATCTTGGTTTGATGGATCGTGATCCATTTTATTTTTTCTAGTATTTTAATGAAGATCTCATACTTCTTCCTGGGTCTGACCATTCAGATTCATTTTTGGGAATTTCTATTGGGTGATCGCTCATTAGATATTTGAGGTAGGTGGTATCTTATTAAAATACCAAAGTCTTGATTTTAGTTAAATGTATGTAATTTTATAATTTATATTGAAAGTTTATCAATTCAGTTTCTTAAACTGGATTAATTAATTTGGTAAATCAATTAGTTAATGAATTATAGAATTTGTCAATTAATGGATTTGTGTAATTTTTCAATTGTGAATTTGGATTAATTAAATGGTGGATTAATTAATGTAATGTCTGATTTTGGAATTTAATGGGATATTGTGATTGTGAAATTAGATTAATTAATTAATTATTTAATTAAGGGAATATTGGGAAATTGAAATTGATTGAATAAGATTAATTAATTTTTGAATTATATAACATATATTATTGTGATTATGTAATTGATTAAATTGGGTTAATTATTTTTTGAATTAATTAGTGGTGTTTTTTTGTGATTATGTAATTTATGGAATTGGATTAATTAATTGTTGGATTAATTAATGGGTTAAGGGGTTATATGATTCAATGGTGAATTTCTTGTTATTTCGAAGTGATTAATGTTTTGAATCATGAATTGTTTTGATAGTTGAAATGGCATATTGTGATATGAAATGTGATAAGAGGGTTAATGTTGATTAAACCTTATTGATGTGATATATGTAATATTATAATATATGTGATGAACATGTGCGGGACATGGTCTTCTGTATCAAAATCCCATAGTGATAAATTGATAAATGTGTATAGGATAGTCTGCTGCATCAAAATCCTATAATAATGAATGAGTGTGGTACACTGACTACTGATTCAAAATCTTATAGTGGTAAATTGATAAATGAGGCATGGGATAGGGATTGAAGATCCAAATACCCATGGGGTGCTATAAATGATGTTCTACACCCATGAGTTGGCATTGGACTATGGTTCCAATTGGATATGATACGAATTTAGATGATATGATATGTGAGAATTATGGTATTGTGATATGTGATATCCATTGGGGATAGTTCCGACTCCAGAATGGGTCGAAGTAGTTATTGAGGGTTTGGGTGTCCTCAGGAACCAATGTGTTTATGTGTTTAAATAAAGAACAATGAAATATGATAACTTTTTATTTTATGCATGGTAATGTATTCTTTATATAACTACCAACACTATTTTTGGATGTATATTATTTTATATGTCGTTGGTGGTGGCATTATGATTTGTAATCACACCCTACTCAGGCTACCAAATCGGTAACTAAATAGATTACATGGTTTCATGACATGATAAGGTAAATATCCATACGTTAGATGGACGAGTTAGGATAGATAATGGATGAGGTAACTAGACTATATTTTTGAACCTTTTTGGGGTTTTTAGTTTTATTTATTTATTTTGGGTTTTTGATATTTAAAATTGAAATATATTTGGAATGAAATTTCTACTATTTAATTTTTGGGTATTATATTTATTATTTTGTTCTTCATGTGTTCTTGGATTAGTTTGGTTATTGGTTATTTCATTTGTTTATAATTATTTATTTCCAATATTATGATACTTTGATAAAGATGGTCGAGTCTCCCCATAATTTATATTTTAGCCTCAATACTAGTTGGTAACCTTTAGTGCACGGGGAGGCATGCTTGTGGTTATGTGATTGACTGGCTCAGGGCACCGTTGTGTGGCACCCAGGTCAGGACATTACAAAGTAGTATCAAAGTAGTTTTCTTTCTTTTTATTTTTTCATACTGTTTGGAAGTGGTAGAAAAGATTATAGGATGAGTTTAGACTCAGTTAAGAGCTCATTCATGGGAGTAGCTAACCCGTGTACAAGGGTAAAATCCATGTACCCAGGGTGGGATTGTTTTCAATGATGTGTGTTTTTATAGTTGGATGCTATTTCACGTCAAGTGTTTCACTTGTTGTGTGATATGATTATTGTTTTTGAGTTTTTTGAGAATGTACCTATTTGCCACTATAACATGAGAGTTGAGAATTCATACCTCATTCTAGGCACTTA
Source organism: Viscum album (assembly GCA_963277665.1). NCBI lineage: Eukaryota > Viridiplantae > Streptophyta > Magnoliopsida > Santalales > Viscaceae > Viscum > Viscum album. The sequence continues at coordinate 1,669,906,719 of OY728147.1, read as the reverse complement.
ATATTATTTACGAATTTCATCATTTTGAGACTTACATAAGAAAAACAGATTTGGGTAAATTTTGAAAATTTAAATGTTTATCCTTTCTTAGGTGAATTAATTGAAAAGGTTCCTAATTTGAAATTGAAAATCACAAATAATTAAAATATGAATAAATGTTTGTATTATGAGAAAATTTATTATGATAAGGAGTTTACCCTTTTTTATCCATGACCTTAATGTATGATGGTTAAGGGTAGTGATAGCTCCTCGGTTTAGACCATGTGGCGAGATAAGAGGGAATGAATTGATATGGATTTTGTGAAAGCTTCTTGATAAATGTGTTAACATTATGTAATGTTTCCTAACAAATTTTTTGGAATTATGGAGGTATGATTCCTTGATCAAACATGTTGAGATGACAAAATGAAGAAATGGATAGAAATTATCCTCAAATAGTGGAACATGAGGCACCGATAGTACCGAGTTCCACTAGTAGAAAAATGATTTTTAACGTCGCCAGTTTGACATCGGTTTCTTATAAACCGACGTAAATAATTTTTACGGTGATTTTTTGGCGTCGGTTTTTTTAAAAACCGACGCCAAAAAGGGAAAAAAATTGTTTTGGCATCGGTTCCTAAAAAAACCGACGCAAAAAACTAAAAAATATATATTTTGGCGTCGGTTTTTATGAAAACCCACGCCATAAATGTTTTAAAGAAAATTCTTTGGCGTCGGTTTTTTAACAAACCGACGCTAAAAATTAAAAAAAAAACTACTTTTTGCGTCGGTTTTTTAAAAAACCGACGCGAAAAGTTAAAATATATTTTTGGCGTCGATTTTTATGAAAACCGATGCCAAAAAATTTAAAAAAAAAATTATATTGTTTTAGATAATTCTCTAATATTTGATTTGACTGGTCGTGGAGCAAAAACGGAGTTACGGATTAAAAGTTATGGCCTTTGAAAGTTGAACTTCTTTAAGACTTCTTTTAGAGAAGGTCAACTTCCGACATCCATAACTTTTAATCCATAACTCCGTTTTTGCTCCACGACCAGTCAAATCAAAGATTAGTGAATTATCTAAAACACTGTAATTTTTTTTTAATTTTTGGCGTCGGTTTTCATAAAAACCGACGCCAAAAATTTAATTTAACTTTTCATGTCGGTTTTTTTAAAAACCGACGCCAAAAAAATTACTTTTTGTTTTTGGCGTCGGTTTTTAAAAAAACCGACGCGAAATGTAATTTTTTTTAAATTTTTAGCATTGGTTTGTTAAAAAACTGACGCCAAAGATATTTTTTTTTAAACTTTTATGGTGTCAGTTTTCATAAAAACCGACGCCAAATTGTTTTTTTCATTTTTTGCGTCGGTTTTCTAAAAAACCGACGCCAAAAGACCAATGTAAATACTATTTTGCGTCGGTTTCAAACAAAACCGACGCCAAAGAGTAACGCGGGATCAGAATTTCAATTTTTTTCACAACGCGCGTTTAACTTTTTAAAATCCCGCCTACATTTTCATACAACGCAATTGAAAATATTTTCGTTTACTATATATATATCCAGTTTCTCCTTCTTTCATCATTTTCAACATCTTCGATTCAATCACGATTTCAATGCGACATCAATCATTAATTTGAACATGGTACATATTCTATTCATTTGTTTTCTTTGTTATTATTATCCTTCATTTCTAAACAACTCGATTGGTTTTCTTATAATGATGATTCATTCTCATTTCTAAATACAAGTTATATGATAATAAAAAACATATCATTTCGATGGAAGCCCCTAAAACCATTGAAATATGTTTGATGTATTATGATTATTTTATTACATTTGGTGTATATGATTTTAATTTATGTTTATCATGTTTTCTTTGAAACGAGTTGTATCAATCAAAACTTTGATAGGTTCAACTTCTAACGGCGATAAATTTTGAACCGTAACTCCGTTTTAGGTCCACAGCCTGTCAAATTGAAGCTTAGGAAATGATCTAAAACCTAGAAAAAAAAATTTGATTTTTGGCGTCGGTTTTTATAAAAACTGACGCGAAAAATATATTTTTTCATTTATGGCGTCGGTTTTTATAAATAACCGACGCCAAAACTACTTTTTTTAAATTTTTCGCGTCGGTTTTTATGAAAACCGACGCGAAAAATTATATGAATTATTTTTTTTTGCATCGGTTTTTTACAAAACCGACGCCAAAAAACGAATGTTATTCATTTTTCGCGTCGGTTTACAAAAACCGACGTAAAAATTCATATTTTTTACGTCGGTGACTTCGATGTCGGTTAAAAACCGACGTCCAAAATAAAAAAAACTGACGTTAAAAACCGTTTTTCTACTAGTGTGCGTAAGGAGAGAAATTAAACTAGAAATATTCTCATTTTTTATAGTTTATGGAGATACCTAGAGTGGGTTGTGAAAGACATGCCATATCTAACATGGAATTTTCAATTAGAACACCCTTTTACATTTACTAGAGAGGGTAGAATTGGAGAATTTGAGTTTTTTGAGTCTATACAGATGCTACTTGAACACTTGGTGACTCATAATGAGATTAGAGTCAAATTGTATGCTTATATGTTATGTGGTCAACATAAGAAATGTTGAGACATCTAGACTCAAGATGGACAGTTGGAGAATATTTAGTGGAATGAATTTTAAGAGAATTTATTGGATAAATGTTACCCTAAGATGCTCAGGAAAGAGAGAGCATCTAATTTTGTGAGGTTGACTCTAGGAAGTATGTCTGTGATGGACTATGTTGGATGTTTTACAGATTTGTAGTGATTTTATCCAATGTTGGTGGGACACAAGGATACTTTAGAAAAATGATTAAGGACTAACTTAAATGTGAAATTAGGTCCCAAGTAAATATCTTTAGGATGAGGAAGTTTTTAGAAGTGTTGAACTAGGCTCTAATATCTGAGTGGAATCTGAAAGAGGCTTATAGTGGATGGTAGCTGGTTTATGTTGGATGGTCAAGAGGTATGAATTTCGAGTGTAGCAAGAATTCATATGAAAATGTTAGCTACGGTGATAGAAAGAAGATATACAAGGGGAAGGGTCAGTCTTACATGACCTTTTCTGAATTATCGATCACCAGTGTGGTAGGTTAGGACACTTTTGTAAACAGTTCCCCCGATCACCAGTGGAGTGTCGAGCCTGCGGTAAGATTGGAAATATACATAGATTCTACAAGAACCCATGATAGATGGATGGTTACGGGGAAGATATTTAGAATTATAGTATGGTAAGATGTTCTTCTATGTAGTATCAGTCTGACATCTAGAGTTCTACTAGTCGTGGTGGAAGTGGTACTGGATGTGGTACTTCTGGGAAAGAGTTCCCGTATCAGTAGCGTGGTGTAGCTTACGAGACTCAAACTATATCCCAGGGAAAGGGTAAGGATAATTTATTTCATTCCAGCCTACACTGGTGGATAGCGAGGCTAAACCAGTGACATTTATAAGTTCTATTCTTATAGCTTATACACTTGCAAGTTCCTTATTTGATAATGGTGCCTCTAATTCCTTTAAATCAATGTAATTTTTGGATGGGTTTAAAATTGATGTAGGAGTTTTTGAGTGGGGTAATGAGGATAGACACACCATTGTGAGTATGGTCTAGGGACATATATTTGTGAAAGGGGTGTTCTCTCAAGATTTAGGAGAGTCATTTTCTTTGGGATCAATGCATTCTTGACATGTTGGGACTCAACCTAATTATTGGTATGGATTAACTAGTAGTATATCAAGCCCAAAAATATTGTTACCATAAGAGACTGACTTTTACATCTTCCAAGGGTGAAAATTGTATTCATTATAGAGAGTGAGATATCTAGGTAGGCCATACAGGGTGAGTTTATCAGCAATTGCGGGAGCTTACCTCCTTGCTTTCTAGTCTGTTGCTAGATGATGGAGGTGAAAAGAATGATGTATTTCCACCCATAGTGGATATGTTTAAAGGTGTGTTTCCTAATGAATTATCAGCTATTCCATCTGAGAGAGATGTGTAATTTACAATTTTCCTTTCCTTTTGCATTCATAACAGACTATATCATCTTACTTATCAGATTTCTTCTAGTCCTTCCACTTGCCTCTATTTTCATAATTACCATTGTAGTTTGATTTTATGAATAATATCTTCTTCCTATAAAACTTATTAAATCTCTTGGCTATTTGAGCGACCTCAGCATCATTGTCTGAATCCGAATCCTCACTGGTTCATCTTTTCGTAGGTACATGTATTTTCTCCTTGTCTTTGATCTTAGAAGCAGTAGACTTGAAAGCCATGAATTTTCTATCGGGTTCATAATCTTCTTCCTTATTTACTTTAAGTTCTTCCTCATACATCATAAGCTTACCTATTAATTCCTTAACAAGGAGTGTGTTGATGTCGCATGATTCTCTAATGGAAACATATGTACCTCTCCATCTTTCTGATAGACATCTTAATATCCTCATAATTTGTTCCTTTGCTGGAAATCCTTTCCAAGAGAGATCATAGTATTGAAAATCCCATTGAACCTGAGATACATATCAGAAATAGGTTCATCAGATTTTATTTTAAAATTATCATATTTAATAGTATATGTATTTAATCGCATTTCTTTAACATTGTTTGTTCCCTCATGAGAAAGACCCAAGGTATCCCATATTTCATAAGTAGTTTTACAAGTAGAAATTCTATTAAACTCTTCATCTCCTAAATCACAATACAGAGCATTCATAGATTTACAATTATTATTGTAAGTAGTATTTGTAGGTTCATCCCAAGTTGTAATATCAGTTTCTGGAATTTTATATTATGACTCTATAACAGTCCAAATATCAAAACCCATACTTTCTAAATGAATTTTTATCTTAAGTTTCCACAGGGCATAGTCTGTACCATTAAAGAAAGGTGGCGTATTAGTAGCAACACCCTTTAGTCTATTCTCCATAACTAGATTTTAAAAAATATATTAAAGAGATAAAATTTTGAACTAACAGAAATTTAAGATCTTTAAAGATGTAACTAAAATCACAGTTGAAGAACAGAGTGATTTGAAAACTTGTATTAATAAAAACAACCTTTGATACCAAATGTTGGTCAGAGTGGATACTCAAGAGGGGGGTGAATTGAGTTCCAATTAAAATTTCTGTTAAAAATATTTATCTCAAAACCCCCTATTTAAAAACAAATTTAAACTGTAGTGAATTTATACAGAGTGTAAATGTTCAATTAGTTTCATAAATATTGATTAGGTCTCAGTTAATTTAATCTAAATATTAAATTTACTTTTGAAACTAACTTTCTGGTTTACAATAAGTACAAACACTTGATAATTTAACTATCAAAGTAACTTTAAAACAAATTATATTTCAAAGTAGTTAGCATAGGAATATGAAATATATAGTATACTTATGACTTAAACTAAAAATCAAAGCAGATGTAACCAAGAGGTTCAGTCTCAAGCAAAGAATTAGTCCTCTCAACAATTTCTATAAACTGTTCCACACCATAGATCAGGGTAAAAAACAGTTCAGAAACTGTTTAGGTTCAAAGACCTCTACCACAGTTCTATGTGGGGAAACACAGACAACAACTCACAGCTTTCCAGGTCATACTCGACCTCTACCACTAACCACAGTGGGATACAAGGGATTTATAGAGTTTGAACGAGGATTTTTGAGTCCTCCATCTTAGCTCTGGAGACAGTGTGTGTGTAAAAAAAACAGGGTACACACACTGCTTGAAATGTAAATGAATGAATCACTAAAGTAAGTGTGAATGAGTTTAGAAAATCTTTAGTGATTAGCAGTGCAGATCTAGACTCATTTGTTTGGTCAGAAAAGATTCTGAGTCCTTCTCTGGTTCTTGTTCTGAAAAACAGAGTATTGTTTTCTTCCTTGGTTCTAGGTTCAACTTATCATCCTAAGTGAATGAAGTGTTTGTTGTAGTTTTTCACTCAAGATGCATCTTGTGTTCTCCTCTAGAGAAGAATTGATTCGTGTATGTCCAGTGCTATTGGAGTATGCATGTAGCCTTGTGTGAATCCACCACATTTTAATGGTGTTGAGACCGTTTTCTTTTTCACCCTTCGTGATTATCACTGTATGTACACCCTCTGTTCACTACTTTCTAGCTAGGTCTTTATCTTCCCTTTTGTTTCTTTTAGCACTGGAAAATGGCAATTATTACCTTTTACAAGGGTACTAGGTACGATTCCCTGACATGGAAACAGAAATAATTAAATAAAATTAGCTGAATAAAAAACATCAAATGTAACCATTAGCTTAACAAAGAAATAGTATTGAGAGTATAGATTTTGACTGGTTGGTCAATCACCAGTAGCCTCCTGTTGGTAGACGTGTTCGGTGGATTTTGTGTGACAGTGAACTTCCATTGGTAGCTCTTGGAACTTGTTTCGGTAGCTCTTTGCATCAATAGATCTTGGTATCGATAACTCTTGGTATCGGTAACTCCTGGTATCGGTAACTCTTGGTCTGTCGATAGCTCTGGTCTATCGGTAGATCTGGTCTATCGGTAGCTCTGGTCTATCGGTAGCTATGGTCTATCGGTATCTCTAGTATATCGATAGCTCTGGTCTATCGGTAGCTATGGTATATCGATGACTCTGTCTATCGGTAAACTAAGGTCTATCGGTAGACTATGTACCGGTATCTCTGTATTAGTAGCTATTTGCAGATCAGTGACTAACACTTATCTGTTTTTTGCAAAACATATCCTATTGGGTTAGAATTACTTCAGAACTCATACAAACATGGATAAACATTGATTAACATATCTCAAGGACTATTTTAATATTATTATCATCTTGATAATAGTATATCATAGATTGAGCGAATTAGAATATAGATAAACATTAATTGGGATTATCAAAGTATGTAAAAGAATAATTGGGATTATCAAAACAGGCGAGGTCAACAACTTCCATCATCCCTAACATTACCCCATTTACCAAACATTCTTGAGGAATTGAAAGTATTCTGAATCTCTTGAAGATAATCGACACTCTACTAAACATCATAATACTCGTTCCTATCATCTTGTAGAACATGACACGAAAATTCTACATCCAACGGATGTATTATAGATCCTTGATCATCAATTCGTGAGAGAGAACACCCAAACACAATACCAAAAAACTCATCTGTAAGACGAACCAGCTCAACAGTATGCATTCCATCTTGACCAATGAATTTCATGATAATCAAATCAGATCCGTCAACCTGCTGAATAGTTTCAGATAGGAGATCACTACCCAATTCCTCAGTAGTCTCATAAATAAAATTCCCAATATTCTATTCTTTCATGGAACTATCACTAGAAACACTGATTACATTGTTATCATGATTCTTCTCCACCCTAGTCCCCAAACTATCTCCAGATGCTGCCCATGGATTCCTCCTCAATCCATCCTTGTATTTTTGATTCCTCCTCCATCCTACCTCTGATTCATTCCCGTTTCCCTCGGATTTCGGGGATGAACTCCTTTGACAGGAGGTTCAAACATTCTGATCGGTTTCTAATAGGTTTGTTCATAGAATCAGAAACATCCAATGATTCCACATCTATTCGGACCTACTTTCCAAAGGTAGGTGCTCATTAGTTTATGGAATGATGAGGTTTAGGAATTTCCATTGGTCGAGAGGATGGGAGGTCGGACTCATCACACCTTTTTTAGGGGAATTATTGTCTACTCCGGGACTCTCTTTATGGATTTAAGTTATGTTCGCGAATCCTTATTACATTACCAAATATAAAATGAGTTTTCCTTTAGATCTGACAATCAATGACCGATATGTAGGAAATTTAGAGAATATTTTATATGTACTCGAGGTTCTTCATCGATAGAGAATCATATGTATTTGTTAGAGATTCTTAGTCAATGGTATCCTTTGATACGTAAAAGTCTCTTAGTCCTTATGATGACCATACTGGTTTTAAATCCACTCAGTGGGGCACTTGAAGTTTATTGTCATTCAAAAGGACATGAATTATTTCAGAGTTGGTATCAAACCCACAGATGGGATACCTACGTATACTTTGTTTAAAAAAAGGAATCAGAACCCACATAGTTTGAGTAAGGGAGTATGGTGTTTATGATTGATGGCTCAAAGATGGATGTCATAATTACTTTTACACTCTAAGCTCACGTGAGTCATGCTCGGTGTGAGAAACAAGAGGTATTGGTAAAAATTAGACAATTGTTCCATGAAAGATGAAATCATAAGAAATAGTGTGGGGTTATGTATGTATGACTTCCCAGATAAATGAAGGTTAGGATTTACTTTAGGGAAGAAATCTAGGAGCAGGGTCTATAAAGGTATATGTGATTCATGGAGATTTTGAATACTCTAACATGGGTCTTACTCTTGAAAAGGAGGCCCAAATTAGGAGAGGACTTATGATTGGGTTTTACTCCTAAAAAGGAATCCCAGATCAAAGGTAAATTAGGACTGGTTAAGAGAAATTAAGACTGGGGATTACTCTTGAAAAGGAGGCCCAGGTTAAGAGATTTGAAAAATTAAGGGACTTGGGGCTTACTCCTAAAGAGGATGCCCATGTTTGAGACTGGGGCTTACTCCTGAAAAGGAATCCCAGGTTAAGAGAATTATGGTTGGGGCTTACTCCTAAGGAGGATGCCGAGATTTGAGAATTATGACTGGGTCTTATTTCTGAAAAGGAGGACAAGGTTAAGGGGTTATCTCATCTTAAAGGATGAGGTTGAATGAATGAAATCTCAATTTTTTAGTGACATAAAGATGTGTTAATCACTAGGTTTTGAGAGATATTCCACAGAGTTCCTTTCAGATAAGGAATCCAAATCAATAAATCATGCCATAAATGGATTTGAAGAGTGTATTGAAGATTGAATCTTGAATAGGAGAGGTGGAATGGCTTAAGAGGAGTGAAATTGGCAAGAAGGGAATCCAAAAAGGCAGGGGCGCGCAAGTCCTGGCAGGCATGCAGGTACTGCGTGGGCACGCAAGTCCTAGTCGCGCAGGTATTCCTGCGCGACACATGGGTACTTGCACGACGATTAACAGGCAGGGTAATACTTTAGCGACTCTTGATTAAAGCCTTTAGAATCCTCTTGAGGTTCTTCCAGAATAAGGGCACACAAGTTCTATTGAGGGAGTAAGGCGGCGCGCAAGTGTGGCCTTTTCCCTTAAGGGATGGCCACTCAGGCGCACAAGTGTTGATGAGTTTCAACACTTAGGCCTTCCTCCCCCTCTTTAGATATTCTGTTCTAGGTAAGAAATTACCTTAGAAGTGTTTTGGAAGCATTGAGAAGAGACTAGGGTGCCAGGATCTCAAATACGAGTTTCTGGAAAAAATCCTCTTTTTTCCTCGGGGGCCCACAGGTTCTATTTATAGGTAGGAGAAGACCCCAGTCGGTTATCACTTAGGTCACGCAAGTCACTTGCCCGACCACTAGGCGGAGTGCAATGGGACTTGCGCGACAGTGATAGAACTTGCGCGGCACATGTGCTTTTGATCCCTTGTTCATGCCTTTGTCGATTTTTGATGTTTTTTTCAAAGGATGAATCAATTTGTGCTAATTCATTTCCCTTTATATTCTTTTAGACAATGTGACAAAGAAGAGAATCAACAAAAGTCCCCCCATCAGAGTTGGATCTGGAGAGAAAAGAGTATTTGACTCTGAGGTAAAGAAGAAAAACAATGGGAAGGCGGCACACAAGTCTGGGTGTGCAAATTAGCTTCAGGCGCGCAGGGTCTAGCGTGCAGGGGTACAGCCTTTAGTCGCCCAAGGTACGACGCACTAGGTTCTGGATGCATCTATAAATAGAGGGCCTCACTTCCATACAAAGAATCTAGATTTCCGGATTTCAAACCTTCGAGCTCTCGCCGCGTAGGTCACCTTAGCCGTGCAGGTTGCTCTGTTTTCCGATGTTTCCTTGATGGCGCGCTGCTGTCAAGGTATCTTGACTTGCGCGGTGGTACTTGCACGCTAAATACTTGCACGACACCTCCATACTTGCACGCCAAGTTTTAGACTTGCGCGCCTTAATGACTTTTCCATTTTTTCGAATTCTTTCACAAATTTTATGAAAAATCAACTTACTTAAGAGTTAATTATTCATCCATTGTGCAGATTCAATGGTTCCAAGAACTGGAATAGCTGACGAACTGGATAGAAAGAAGATTGATGATATGATAAACATCATTGGCCCCGATTACTATGATATCTGTGATAGAAATCTCCCAGATTTGGCTAAGTATTTGAAGAAATATCATCTTAATTTCCCACAGGGCATCTACCTACCTCTATATGGTCATGGTCATCTGCAAGGAGTCAATGTTCCAGATGCAAAGATCTATACACCTGAAATGTAGTTGCACTGCTACTCCTCTATTTCGATTATGTTGTGCATTAAGAGCAACAACAATGGTGCGAACTTTCAAATTCTTCCTCCATGTCATTTCCTTGCAGATATGAAAATGGAAAACCCATGGGCTGAAATGTTTTCCGCTGCCGATTGGTGGAGAGAAGACAAACATGGCATTAGAGCAATATCTGAAAAAATTACTCTCTCCAAATGGCTCTTTACTTCTAATGCTTCATTCTCAAATCCATGTATCCATCTTCCTAGTCTCTTGGACAGAAATAGAGTCACTGTTTGATCAGCAGAATTTTTTTCTCAAACCACACTCAAGAACATCCATTTACAATTTTTCCAAGAAGAGATGGTATCACTGCATCTCTTATTGTATCCAGCTGAATGAATGAATTCCAGGTGGTTGCTGATGAAGCTCGGGATGCCGTAAATCAAATGAAGAGTTATGTTGAAAGTCTCTTGTAATTCTTGAAAAAGAGAAGAGACTCCAGTCCATGGATGTCCTTCTAACTCTTGTGCATCAATGAAAAACACTTTCACCTTCAATCATTTCTACCTGCATTCTTTTTCTATAAGATTTTAGATTTTACCTAAGCCAATGGGCCTAGAAAGCATAGTTTTATTTTTACTAGGATTAATGTAAATAACCCTACAAACATCGAACCTTTTAATTGCTCAATGTTACCTAAATCATACAAAATGTAAGTTTAGTGAGCTGGGAACTTGATTTTTATTTAGAGTTCCCTTGTCTTTTGTGGGCAGTTTAAAGTCATGCACGTCGGACATAAAAATGATAATGTTTAAGGTCGAAATAACTTTGACTGAAATGTATTAGAATTGACTTAATTTCTTGAAAATTAATATGAAAACATATTACCATACTCAAGTATGAGTGAAAATATGTAAGCTATGACTTAAAAATTTTTGAATCTGAGGAATGACATGAAAAATAGATAAAATTCATTAGAAGAAGTAGTTTCCAAGAATTAAGTTACCATTATTTAACAAACCCATTAGGGGGTTGAATTATGCAGGGCCACCTAAGGGCATTGGTTGCATAGTTAAATAAAATAGTATCTTTTGGATAACAAGTCTGTTATGTAGACTGTTTATGCAAGGCCTCCTATGGGCACGTGCGGCATAGTCAGGCAAAAGAACTCTCAGAAATTTACTTTCCTAGTGCTAAAAGACAGTGAATGTTTATGGAGATTCAAATCTTCCAAAGTATAGATTTTGCTGTATGGAAAGAGGTACTTGAATATGGAGAAGATATTTCCAAACAAGATTATCAAAGAACTGGATGAATATCACTCCTACGAAGGTCTGACCCAAACATAGGGAAGGAGAATATAAACCATAAACTTGAATACTTTCACATCATGAAAAAGGATATGGGAAAAATATGTTAAGGATGGCTGTTTTTACGGATCCTTACATACTGTCATTTAAGACAAATAAGGAAAAAAGAGGCATTCTTCCCAATAATGAAGTTACCACTATCTGACAAACCCGTTAAGGGGTTAAATTATGCAAGGACACCTAAGGGAATTGGCTACATAGTCAAATAATAGTATCTTTTGGCTAACAAGTCTGTTATGTAGACTGTTTATGCAAGGCCGCCTATGGGAACGTGCTGCATAGTCAGGAAAAATAACTCTCAGAAGTTTGAAATTTTTGTGACTAGAAGTCATGAAAAGGGTTATGAAGATCTGAAAATATTTAAGGTTAGTATTATGACACATAAAAAATGGGTATTGTCCAATGTATACAGAGTTACACAGATCAATGCTAACCATAATCATGTTGTGGCTAGGTCCTGAATTGAAATGTTGGACTTCACTACGTATCCCATAAGGATGAGAATCAAGCCATACATAGTTCCTAAACTACAGTTTAACGTCGCGTGGGACAAAAGGATTAGAGATCTTAGTTTAGGTTCATAGAGCTTGGAACATTGTAAGAAATACACGGTGTGTGTTTTCATGGGGACTTTTTAGCCAAGGGACTGAAAGTGGAATTTGGGGTTAGTCCCAAAGACTTAGGGCTGGATTCAAGGGACACTCGAACGTTCCTACATATCCCATAAGGATGGTAATCAAGCCCACGTAGTTCTCGAATTAACCTTTGTACAAATTTGGTTTGTACATGTGAAGGGTGAAAGGGGACTTTAGTACAAGGATGGTTTAACCCAAGATAAAAGGTTTGGGCATTGCCATGTATGCACGTAGTCTTTGAAATGAAACATGATTGAAAAATCAATGTAAATAATGGTTCCCTCTCAGGTGAGGGTATCAAAGAATATTGTAGTTTATTGTCATACTCGACAAAAGTGTTGTATAGTTTAACGTCGTATAACAAAGATGAAAGTGAACCAATGTAAAGATATTGATTCTAAGGGCAGTTTCACGAATCAACATCATATGAGATGGAGGTGAACTGATGTGAAGAGATTGGTTTTGGGCTTGAACCTTTGGAGGTTGCCTACATACCCAGCCTAGAAGGCAAGGATCAAAGTCCGTGTAGTTAAATTAAAGAATGAATTAATGATCAAGTTGTTCTTGGGGACAATGACCTAAAATAAATTTTGTTGTTGGGACTTACACTTGGTTAGCGGTCCAGAGAGAGTGTTATGGTTGAGGTTTTCTCTAAGCTCACGTGAGTCATACTCGATGTGAGAAACAAGAGGTAATAACAACATTAACGATGCATATTTTAATGTCATGTAGGACATATAAAGGGACTATGCAATATAAAGTCTTGCAGTTAGGACTATTGGTGTTGCACAGTTTAGTGTCATGTAGCAAGGACAAAGTACAGTTTAATGTCATGTAGGACATATCAGGGAATTTATGTATAGTTTAGTATCATGTAGTTAGGACGATGGGGACAATAGAGTTTAACGTCATGTTGGACGAAAGGGGGACTGTTTAGTTTAATGTCATGCAGTAAGGACAAACGAGTACACCATTTAACGTCATGTTGGATGCATTGGGAAATTTTTTCCACATTTTAGCGTCATGTTGGACGAAAGTGCGAATATTTTAAGGTCATATTCATGGACCGTGGATGGTGAAGTTTAATGTCATGCTGGAAAAAAGTGTAGTTTAAGGTCATACAGGACCTTTGATGATTGTGTAGTTTAACGTCTTTCTGGACTTAAGGGACTTTTATACAGTTTAGCATCATGTAGTTAAGACGTCACAGTTTAACGTCTTTCTGGATGTAAGGGACATGAAAATAGTTTAGGGTCATATGTATGGACCGTTGATGATGCAGTTTAAGGTCATACAGGACCTAATTGCAGTTTAAGGTCATACTGGACCATTTTGGAGATAGAGTTTAACATCATGTTAGACCAATTTGGACACAGTTTAACGTCATGTTGGACCAAGTTGCAGTTTGAGGTCATACTGGACCACTTTGGAGGCACAGTTTAATGTCATGTTGGACTAAGTTGCAGTTTAAGGTCATACTGAACCATTTAGGGAACTTTTTCACAGTTTAACGTCGTGTGGGACGAAATTAATACAAATAGTTTAAGGTCATATGTATGGACCGTTGTTGTATAGTTTAACGTCATATATAAAGGACGAAAGATGGACTTTGCAGTTTAATGTCATCTAGTGAGGACATCACAGTTTAACGTCATGTTGGACCAAGTTGCAGTTTAAGGTCATACTGGACCATTTTGAAGACAAATTTTAACGTCATGTTGGACCAAGGGGGACACAGTTTAACGTCATGTTGGACGAAGTTGTAGTTTAAGGTCATACTGGACCATTTAGGGAACTTTTTCACAGTTTAACGTTGTGTGGGATGAAATTAATACAAATAGTTTAAGGTCATATGTATGAACCGTTGCTGTATAGTTTAACGTCATATAGCAAGGACGAAAGAGGGACTTTACAGTTTAATGTCATGCAGTGAGGACATCACAGTTTAACATCATGTTGGACCAAGTTGTAGTTTAAGGTCATACTGGACCATTTTGGAGACACATTTTAACATCATGTTGGACCAAGGGGGACACATTTTAATGTCATGTTGGACGAAGTTGCAGTTTAAGGTCATACTGGACCATTCAGGGAACTTTTTCACAGTTTAACATCGTGTGGGACGAAATTAATACAAATAGTTTATGGTCATATGTATGGACCATTGCTTTATAGTTTAACGTCATATAGCAAGGAAGAAAGTGGGACTTTGCAGTTTAATCTCATGTAGTGAGGACATCACAGTTTAACGTCCTATTGGAGCAAGTTACAGCTGAAGGTCATACTGGACAATTTTGGAGACACAGTTTAACGTCATGTTGGACCAAGGGGGACACAGTTTAACATCATGTTGGATGAAGTTGTGATTTATTTTGTGTTTATACAAAATACTTCTTCAAAAATATGTCATTTGTTGGAGTAGTGATGAGTTCTCCATCCATCGAGATTAATGAATAAGCTCCATTGGAGTAGACCCTATGTATTTAATAAGGTCCTTCCCATTTTGGATCAAGCTTGGGAGGTTTCTTTCCTAGTATCATTGGAGTTCTGAGAACTAATATCAATTCTCCATGAGTGAATGAACGAAGACGAACTTTTTTGTTAAAAACTCGTGCTATTCGATTCTGATAGACTTCCAAGTCTTGAAAAGTACACAATCTTTTCTCATCTAACTATTCCAATTCATTCAATCGCTTTTGAGATTGTTCATCTATAGATGATTGATCACAAATGGCAACTCTGAGCAAGGGTAGTTGAACTTCAATGGGCAAGATGGCTTCCGTTCCATATACCAATGAATATGGAGTTGACCGAGTTGCAGTGCGGGTGGTAGTCTGATAAGCCCATAAAGCATGAAAGAGTTTATTAGGCCATGACCTCTTATCTTTATCCACCATCTTTTGCAGTATATTTGAAAGAGTCTTGTTAAAGGATTCTATCTGGCCATTGGCCACTGCATGATATCGAGATGAATGGTTGGATTTGATGTTGTATTCTTGATACAACTTCTTCACCTCAGATGAACAGAAATTGGTACCATTGTTCGTCAATATGGTATGAGGGACACCAAATCTGGTAATGATGTTAGACTTGATGAAGCTAACAACGCACTTAGAACTGACTTCCATGAGAGGTATTGCCTCTTCCCATTTGGAAAAGAAGTCAGTAGCAGTAAGAATGTACTTAAACTTCTTAGACGTAGCCGAAGGGTAAGGTCCCACCACATCCATTCACCATGTTGCAAATGGCCATGAGTATTTAGCTGTATGAAGAAACTCTGGAGGTTGATGAATGAAGTTGTAATGTACTTGGCATGAATGAAACTTCTTTGTGAAATCGAAACAATCTCATATCATTGAAGGCCAAAAGTATCCAAGCCTTCAAATATGATCAGACAGTCTATGTCCAGACTAGTGGGCACCATAGACTCCTGCATGCACTTCTTTCATGACAGCCGTTGCCTCTTCACCATCAATGCATCTGAAGAGAACTCCATCAAAACCACACTTGTAGATAATTTTCTCTAGGTGATCTGGGCTATTATAAAGAGTAAAATTGACCACACGTTGCCGAATTTGTTCTTTCTCAGCTCTATCAGGTGGAAGTGTTCCATTTTGAAGGTATTCCCTGATAGGTGACATCCATCCTGTAGTATGACCATACAGTTCAGGAATGGGACAAATTTCATTAATTTCCTCTGTTCTGATTTGAACATAAAGTGAAATTGCACGATGATGGGCAATACTGATGGTTGTCTCGTCCCGATTTGGATCTTCTAGAGCTGTGGCTATATTTTCTAGTGCATCAGCTTGAGCATTTTGTGATCTTGGGACATAAGAAAATGTCGATTCCAAATGGAATTCTGCCATTAACTCTCTGACGTAATCATACAAAGGGATTAGTTCTTCTTTTCTAATGGCATAATCCCCATTGACTTGTTTGATTACCAGGTCTGAATCACCTTTCACCTTTAAGTGATTCACTTGTGCTTGAAGTGCTAATTCCAAGCATATGACGAGAGCTTGTTATTCTACTTCATTATTGTTACCACCTTCCCATAAGAAGAAGGAATAAGGTAACACTGCCTTTTCTGGAGAAATGATCACAATTCCTAAGCCAACTTTTTTGAATTTAGGATTTTTCATTTCCTCCCTGTTGGACTTCTGGAAGCACCATCAAAATACATTTCCCATTCCTAAGGACTTTCTTGAATAGAGAAGACTTCCTCATTAGGGAGTTCAATATCTGAAGATGTGTCTCCCACTAAAGGGTGTTCATCCAGGAAATCAGCCAGAGCTTGGCCCTTTATCGCCTTTTGAGACACATACTGAATGTCGAATTTCTGCAAAATAACTTCCCACCTTGCCAAACGTCCTGTAAGCGTTGGACGACTAAGGATAAATTTGAGCGGGTTATTGCGAGATACAAATTGGACCTCGTGATGTTGCAGGTAGTGTCTCAAATTTTGAACTGCAAAGATTAATGCCAGGAAGCACTTTTCAATACTTGAATACCGGGTTTCTGCTTCAAGCATGGTTTGACTGAGATAGTAGAGGCTGTTTTCATTCCCATCATCATTCTTTTAAGCAATAAAGGAACCCAATTATCGCTCTAGAGCTGTCATGTAGAGGATAAGTGGTATTACTTCAATATGTGGCATGCGTACCGGTGGACTCAAGAGGTATTTCTTGATAATATCGAATGCATTTTGACATTCTTCAGTCCACTGGTAAGTGACTCCCTTCTTCATCAATTTGGTGAAGGGTAAACTTTTTCCTGCTAAATTGGCGATGAAACACCGAATATAGGATAAGTGTCCTTGAATTACTATTAATTTTTTCAAATTTTGAGGAGGTAACATACCAAGGATTGACTTGGTCTTCTCAGGATCGACTTCAATTCCATGATGGAATACAACAAAGCTGAGAAATTTTCCTGAGGTTACCCAAAAAGCACATTTTAAGGGGTTCATCTTCAAATTATGTTGTCGAAGCTTGCAGAATATGACTTCCAAATCATCCAAGTGATTAGAACATTGTTTGGATTTACCTACCAAATCGTCTACATAGCATTCAAAAAACTTCCCTAAGAAGGGTTTGAAGATACGATGCATGGCACGCTGATAAGTTGCACCTACATTCTTTAAGCCAAAGGGAATTACCCAGTAGCAAAACACACCCTAAGGGGATCTGAAGGCTGTAGATTTCTCTTCTTCTGGGGACATTCCGATTTGATTATATCTGGAATATCCATCCATGAAGGAAAGTGCTTCATAGCCAGCTGTTGCATCAGTTAGAAGTTCTGTAATCGGAACTGGGAAATCATCCTTAGGACAATGACGATTAAGATCTCTGAAATCTATGAAAACTCTAATTTGTCCGTTCTTTTTCTTTACAGGGACAATATTAGCCAACCATTTGGGATATTGAACTTCTCTGATGAATTTAGCTTTGATAAGATTATCCACTTCAGCTTCAATTTTGGAAGCATAAGTTGGGTGTGTTCTTCTCGCGGCTTGCTTAATTCCTCGATGTTCTTATGATAAACCCAAATTATGAGTAGCAATATCAGGATCAAGCCCGAGAATTTCTGTATAGTTCTAGGGAAATATATCTCTATTTTTCTTTAGAAAATAAATATACATATCTTGCTCTTCAAGAGTCATTGCCGCACTGATTAAAGTGGGGTGTGGATCTTCTTTTGTACCCAAATTTATTTCTCTGAGTTCATCCATAGTGGTAGAGATACCCTCTTCAAATTCTGGAGGAGCATCTCTAAGATTTTCCTCTTCTTCTTCATCATGTATTATTTCTTCCATTTCTACTTGCATAGTAGATGATAAAGTAGAATTTTCATGATTCGAAGAGATGTCAAAATTTGCATATCTTGAAGAAGAAGCTTCCATTTCCGACCTGATTGATGATGAAGGGTCTTCTTTGGGTAATAAAGAGGACATGATGGATTGAGAATCGACATCATTGTTCAACTCCAATGTTGCTATAACTTCTTCTGGCCAAATTGGCGAATCATAGACTTGTTGGATTTCAGCAGATTAAATGAAGACGTCACCATTTGTGCTTCCATCACTGCTTGGTAGATTACCAATTTCTCCCATGTTGTCTGGCTTGATTGCCGTAATTGACATTATGGATCTTTCCATAAGAGTATTTTGATTTGGGTCTATCTTTTCAATTTGACTGATAGGGAACACATAATCTGTACTCACACGTGTAAATGGATTTACTGGAATTTTTTCCAAACCATATGGAGCATTAACTTTGGTAATATCCTTTGTTGTGGATTTCTCCCTTCCCTTCATGTGATATAATTCCGCCTCAATGTATTGAGACTCACATGTCTTGAACGGGGCCTTATCACCATACAATGTACCAACTTGACCATCGAAACAATATTTGAGACATTTATGGTATGATGAAGGGATAGCCGCATGTTGATGTAGCCAGGGTCTTCCAAGAAAGATGTTGAAGGATGAGTCTTGATCAATAACCATGAAATCTGAATTGGATACAAGATATCCAAACTCGGTTCTGAGTGTAACTTCACCCAGTGGTTCTTGTTCATTTTTATCATATACTTGTAACATCATGGTATAAGGAGATAAATCAGATTCCGTAAGGCCCAATCGACGAAGTGTACGAATGGGCATGAGGTTGACTCATGAACCATTGTCAATGAAAGTTCTTCGGACGTCTACACCATTGACCTTTCCAGACAAGTACAATAGTCTAATATGTCCATGCACAACATCATCTTCATCTTCATCAGTAAAACATATTATTTCATGGAATTCTGCAGAATTATTCTCTATGTGATAGACTTTAGCTGCAGAAATTTCTGTTTCAAACTCCTGAGGACTTGACAAAGCCTTTATGAGTTCTTCCCAAAGATCTTTTGACAGATTCAGAGCATCCATAATTGATAACTTGGATGGTACTTGGGCCAAGTGTTTAAATATATCATACTTTTGATCCAGAGGTCTGTGTTTCCCAATTGTAATGTGTAGTTTAGAAGGTACCCTGGAAGCAGATACTTTGGAAGTTGATGCATCTTGTATTGGGATAGGATTTGGAAATATTCCTGGTTTTGGAAGATTAGACCGATTAGATCCATTTACTTGCTGAGAGGAAGAAGATGGAACCTTCAACCGGTCTTCGAAAATTACTGTGCCAGGACTGAATTTTCTATTGGTAGAAGAACTTGCTTGTTCTTGCTGAGCTCACTGAAGGCCTCTACCATGAGTTTCTGCTACGTACACAGTTCTAGCAGGGGTAGAATTAAAATAGTGGCTTATGAAAGATCCACGTCTTCCCCTGTATCCTGATCCCCTGGAACTTCCTCTGATTCCCCTGTTTGATACAGGGAATTCAGGCTCATTGAAATCGAAACTGCGACTGGAATATGGATCTGTTAATTGAATCATATTAACAGAACCAAAGATTAACTCTTCCTCTGATGAAGACTCTGCCGGATTAGCCTGTTTGGGCTGTGCCGTTTGGTGGGGCGGTGCCCGTGGATTTGAAGTAGATGGCATGAAGTCCGCCAAAGTCGAAGACAACTTAGGCTTTGACACATACTCATCTTCTTCTGATTCTTTTTCTTTCTTTGAATCATGCCATTTCTTTGAGGACTTTCCCTCTGACGAAGAGGGTTTTTCTGCAACATTCATGGTAAAAGACACAATTGGTTTCTTTAATTGTGTTTGCAAAATAGAATGAGTTCGATTGATTGTCTTTCTAACCATCCAATCATCATACTTCTGTGCATTTTTTCTTTTGACTTCTTGCCATTCACCTTTCTCCTCAGGAACTGTAGCAGTAACACATGCTACCTAAGCTGAAGAACCTTTTAGTTTGACTTGTCCCGAGTCGACCATCTTTTTCACGAGGTCTTTGAAGACAAAACACTCTTGGATGGGATGCCCCAATATTTGATGAAAAGGGAAATAATTGGGACGATCTTCATATCCTTTCTTGTTTGGCCTCTTGGGAATTGGTAATTGAACCAAATTGTTTTCCAGATCCGAAATGAAATAACCAGGAACTTATTCATTTCAGAAAGAGTATGTTTTTCTCTTCAGATCCTCAAATTGTTTTCATCTTTTATCTCTTTCATTGTCTGGATGAAACGAACTTTGTTGTTGGCTTTCAGAAGGTGGAGCCCTTCAAGAAGATGAAGGTTTTGAGGTATAAACAGGTACAGGTGCTTGTTTAAGCATAACTATAGAAATTTCTACTTTACCCATTATCTTTTCTGGAGCTGATGGAATTACACAAGATTTATCCTTAGCCTATATAAGGGAATCTTCAATTTGCTGAGCGATTGAAGTAAGGTCTCGAAACCCTCCTGTGTATTTCACATGGATTAACGCAGTGCGTAATTCATCACACAAATTTTCCACACAGATTGGAAAAATTTTTTCTTGAGGGAGTTCTAAACTCAAGGAATATGGTAAACCCTTCCATCGAGAAATGAAATCAGAGACCCTTTCATTCTCCCTTTGCTTACAGTTTGTAAGATCGAAAACTGCTGTCTTTGGAAAAGTTGAGCTGAACTGAAGGAGGAATTTTTGGCAAAGATCCTACCATCCGGTAATTGACCAGGATTGCAAGCTTGTATACCAGACAAAATATGGTCCTTGCAAGGTTTGCACGAAGAATATGAGTTTCACTTCTTCTTGCTGCTCCGGAGTTCCCATCATAGGATCGTAACAAGACACATAATGCATCAAATGCTGTCCAGGATCACCTGATCCATTGAAAATAGGGAATACAGGGTTCCCAAAACTGGATGGAGGAGAGATTGAATCTACCCATTCAGGGTAAACTTTCTTTTCTGGTTGAACTTGCGCACGTTTCCCTTACATAGTTTCTAACAGAGCTGTTAATGACTCAATAGTAGTTATTAACTTTTGAGAAACATCTGGTTGAACATGGACTTGGGTAAGTGCAATGACTGGAGCTTGGACTGATGTGGAGATTGGTGCTACAACTGATGGTAACACTGCTAACTGTTGTTGCACTTGACCTATAGGATTAGACTTGTGAGGGTGTACTGATAGAGGAGGATATTCTTGATCCATCTCAGTAGCTGCAACAAATTCCTTGGGCTGACTGACTCCAACATGCTTAAGAAGAAGACTACTCTGAAGTAGTTCTGCATTCAACCTTCTTAATTCCTTCATTTCTTCCTCCTGTTGTGCAAACCATTTCTCTAGTGAGAGCGATTGACCTTTTTCAGAGGAAGGATATGTAACCTGGTTCTTTCCCCTCCCTTTGTTGGATTATTTACGGAGAGGGGGAAGTGGGTTACTCGAAGTATTACCTAGGTTCTGAGTAATCCTTTGACTTTGTGTACACACACCTTCTTCATTTGTGTCGGTGCATACATATTCTTGAGCAAGAACCTCTTCATATGGGTCCCCTGAGTGAGCCTCATCTGGTGGATCAGCAACAACGACATTGATGGAATTGATCGATACATAACTCATCGCATCCCTTCTATCAGCATTTCTGTGATATTTTCTTCTTCCATGTTTTTGATGAGACATTGCCTTTTGTTGATTCGATCCCTCAGGAACTTCTTGATGAACCATAATTTGGAGGGAATCTCCTGATAATTTGGCTCTTCATTCCTCTTGAGGTTTCTTCCCCAATCGAGAAAAGCCCGACTTTCCCTAAGAAAGGGATTGATGATTTGAAAAAGTCCCCAGTCCGGTGGACTTGGGTTGTTCCTGCTGTTCTCGCTCAACTCCTTGAATCCTATTTGTTGATTCCGAGGGTTGGTTTAAAAGAGTCCCCAGTCTGGCGATCTGGGGTGATTCTTGACATGCTATGTATGATACTTTCTTAAAAACTCTCATGATCTTGCAAACCTTAGTCCGAAAATTAGCTGGATTCATTAACCTGTATCCACTTTTATCACCCGGTTCAAAAGACCATTGGATGATTTCTGACACTTCTGTCACTTGGTGATGTGCTTGCTCCAAACGAGAGGCCTGTTCAATATTCTCGTTTGCTTGATGCAAGAGTAATTCAACAACTTGTTCTCTGTATTCTTGATTTTGAGAGGAACTAGTTGAAGCCTGTTCTTGGGTAAGATTTTGATTACAAACAAAGCCCATTGACTGTGGCCTTCCATGGGCAATAACATTGCATGAGACCATTCTCGGCGGGATTTGCTGACTGGAGAGCACCGCAAAATGCAGTGCTCCATGAACACCCCATCCTCTGACATGAATAACAGATGGGGCATTGGCAATTAACTGACACAATCTTCTTAATGTGCCAAAGAATTAACGTTGAAGGGCTCTCTGCTACTTTTCAGCCTTCAGATATCGATAGACTGATAGAGATGCCAAATCAATCTAATATTGTAACCCTTCTATTATCTTAAGATGATTTTCATATTCATCATAAGATAATACTTTCTTTTTCAACTGACAAAGAGTTTTCCATATGTTGAGACGAATATCATGCATTTCATCTTCTGTTAACATTTTTGGAATGTTATATTGAGAGTCAGCCAGAGGCCAAAACATGAATGGCACTTCACCTTTCGCTAGTTGTTTTTTCATGTTCAGCATTTCCTCTTTATCATTTGATGAAGATTCTTCTACCTGATTTGACCATAGTTGGTATTTCCTTGTTGCTTCATTAGATTCAATATGATTGGTAGAGAAATCATTTATTAAACTAGAAGATGCATGACTTAGGGGTGGTTCAAAGAATGACCTACACCCTGGGCTATCTTCTGATTGAGAAAGTATTTCACCTGCTAGCGATGAAGCTTCAGACATGACTGGTTTCGCATTTTCAAGTGCCTCAAGATAAGAGGGCTTTCAGGACACTACATTGTCCACTAGAGCATTTTCCGGGCAATATGCATCACCACTGCGGAGAGGAATTTCACAGCGAAATTCATCATCATGGGGAGGACCACCATAATGGGTTACAGAAAAAGATGAGATCTCTTGCTCCTTGGTCTTCTAACCAAATAGAGGGTTCCTATGGCTCTCATCTGAAAATGAAACTTCAAGATCGACCAAATCGTCATGAAGAAATCCTTCATGAGGAAGTTTCTGTTGAAGACATTCGGAATTAATGTTCACATTATTGGGAAATGAGAGAGTAGAATCTTGAATTTCAATAGATAATTGTCTGAGGGATTCAAGAACTCCAGCATCGACCAAGGCCTTGATACAGATTGGCTCTTGATCTCCTGACTGTGCTGGGTGGGTCTTTTTCTTAGACGCCTTCTTACTTGCCTTGGAAACCACTTTTTGACGAAAGTGGCAGCTCTGAGTAGGTGTATATGCCTGATCAGGAAATATGGCCAGGTTAGGGTGATGATCTCCACTCAAATTAGGTGTATGTGCCGGACTTGGTTGTCCCTATGATATGAGGGAGTATGACCCAAAACCCTCTTGGACTGGAACAAATGTGTCTGTCTATTCCGGAGTGAATTGTTGATGTGTCACACCACTGGTAGGGATAGATTTATGTGTCTTTCCCTGAGATGATGCTGAATTTGTTATAATATCCTGGCAGACATCCAGAATATGAGCAGGGATTTGCTTCTGCTCTTTCACCATTGATAGAATATTCTTGGTGACTTCAGCTGATGGAACGAGAATATACGTCCATTCCAGGCTTGGAGGAGGTGTATGTGCCTGCTCTTGTCCTCATTTTCCTGTCAGTGAATACTGATAGTACTCAAGTGTGGGGGCAGAGAGTTGAGTCTGCCTCCTATTTGTCGGCGGGGCTTTCCGACTGACTTCTCCGAATGCTACCAAGAGAGACTGTTGGTAGGTTTGATTAATACTAGAAGGTGTTTGTGCCTGCTGATTGAACTTCGCCGAACATAGTTGATTAGATCCATCATATGTAGTCAGATGAGCCTACTGACAAGATGATGATGTATAAACAGGTGTATGTTCCTGCCTATAGTACTCCGTCGGAATTTCCTAGAGGGATTGGCGTGATGCTGCCAGACGATTCTACTGGACAACAAAATTAAAACAGCTAGGTGTGTGTGCCTGCTCATTGCTTTCCACCAAGTTAGGTTGGTGGACTTCTCTGGAGATGTCAGAGATGAGAACCTGCTCACTGTTAACCGGACTTCTCCTCTGGCGATTCGTCTTGCCTGCTCTGGTTCGAGGAACCTGATCCAAACGCCTGGAGTCGGTACCCTCATCAGGTTGGGGGTGCACATCCACACGCGTCTGGTGGCGATTGTTGGTGGGAAACCTCGGAAAGGACTCCTGTCTTTTTGAATTAAGTCCCTGAGGGACCTGCTCATTCACCTCCCTAGAAAAAGGGAGCGAATGGTGATTGCGTTCTGGGGATAACGACCCAAAACGGTTGGAGACGGTAGTGAGCACCACCTGTTTCTTGATCACTGGTCGTCGTTGTTTGGATGACCGGTGTGAGTTGTTCACTTGGAGGGATTGTCAGGCAGCCTTCAGAGTTGGGATGGTACCATGTTGATGATACTCCTTGACCAACGCGTTTGATACCCAACGTTGAAGACGCTGAGTTGGTGATGTCATCCTCAGAATGGATGACGATCTAGTAGGAGTAGTAGCAGTGGCATTTGCAGCAGCATCATTCACAGGTGTGAATTTGAGAGCAGCCATTCTAGAAATGTAGAAGATCTTGGAAAAGAGTGCCTGTTTGATACAATAGACGTAATAAAGATAAATTCAGCCACTAAAAATTTTGGATGAGTACATATGTCAATGATTCTTTTTTTCCATCTCATTGAGTTTTAAATAGGGGCCTAAAAAATAGCTAAAACATCATTTCAGCTTGGTTAAGGATTCACGTCGGGTTCACCATTTTTGTTTCCCTCGGATTTCGGGGATGACCTCCTTTGATGGGAGGTTCAAACATTCCGATCGGTTTCTAACAGGTTTTTTCATAGAACTGGAAACATACAATGATTCCACATCCATCCGGACCTACTTTCCAAAGGTAGGTGCTCATTAGTTTATGGACTGATGAGGTTTAGGAATTTGCATTGGTCGAGAGGATGGGAGGTCGGACTTATCACACCTTTTTGAGGGGAATTATTGTCTTCTCCATGACTCTCTTTATAGATTTATGTTACGTGCATGAATCCTTATTACATTACCAAATATAAAATGAGTTTTCTTTTAGATCGGACAATCAATGATCGATATGTAGGAAATTTAGAGAATATTTTTTATCTATTCGAGGTTCTTCATCGATAGAGAATCATCTGTATTTGTTAGATATTTGTAGTCAATGGTATACTTTGATACGTAAAAGTCTCTTGGTCCTTATGATGACCATACAAGTTTTAAAGCCACTCAGTGGGCCACTTGAAGTTTATTGTCATTCAGAAGGACATGAATTATTTTAGAGTTGGGATCGAACCCGAAGATGGGATACCTACGTATCCTTTGTTTAAAAAAAGGAATCAGAACCAACGTAGTTCGAGTAAGGGATTATGATGTTTATGATTGATGGCTCAAAGAAGGATTTCATAATTACTTTTACACTCTAAGCTCACGTGAGTCATGCTCGGTGTGAGAAACAAGAGGTATTGGTAAAAATTAGACAATTGTTCCATTAAAGATGCAATCATAAGAAATAATGTGGGGCTTATGTATGTATGACTGACCAAATAAATTAAGGTTAGCATTTACATTAGGGAAGAAATCCAGGAGCAGGGTCCATAAAGGTATATGTGCTTCATGGAGATTTTGAATACTCTAACTTGGGGCTTACTCCTGAAAAGGAGGCCTAAATTAGGAGAGGACTTATGATTGGGTTTTACTCCTGAAAAGGAATCCTAGATCAAAGGTAAATTGGGACTGGTTAAGAGAAATTAAGACTGGGGCTTACTCTTGAAAAGGAGGCCCAGGTTAAGAGATTTGAAAAATTAAGGGACTTGGGGATTACTCCTGAAGAGGATGCCCATTTTTAAGACTGAGGCTTACTCCTGAAAAGGAAGCCCAGGTTAAGAGAATTATGGTTGGGGATTACTCCTAAGGAGGATGCCCAGATTTGAGAATTATTACCGGGGCTTATTCCGGAAAAGGAGGCCCGGGTTAAGGGGTTCTCTCATCTTAAAGGATGAGGTTGAATGAATGAAATCTCAATTTTTAGTGACATAAAGAGGTGTAAATCACTAGGTTTTGAGAGATATTCCACAGAGTTCCTTTTAGATAAGGAATCCAAATCAAGAAATCATGCCATAAATGGCTTTGAAGAGTGTCTTGAAGATTAAATCTTGAATAGGAGAGGTGGAATGGCTTAAGAGGGGTGAAATGGGAAAGAAGGGAACCCAAAAAGTTAGGGGCGTGCAAGTCCTGGTAGGCGCGCAGGTACTGCGTGGCCGCGCAAGTCCTGGTCGCACAGATATGCCTGCACGACACATGGGTACTTGCGCGATGGTTAAACAGCAGGGTAATACTTGGGAGACTCTTGATTAAAGCCTTTAGAATCCTCTTGAGGTTCTTCCAGAAGAGGGGTGCACAAGTTCTATTGAAGGAGTAAGGTGGCACGCAAGTGTGGCCTTTTCCCTTAAGGGTTTTCCATTCAGGAGTGCAAGTGTTGATGAGTTTCAACTCTTAGGCGTTCCTCCCCCTCTTTAGATCTTCCGTTATATGTAAGAAATTAGCTTAGAAGTGTTTCGGAAGATTTGAGAAGAGACTAGGGCGCCGGGAGCTCAAATCTGAGTTTCTGGAAAAAATATTCTTTTTTACTCAGGGGCCCACATGGTCTATTTATAGGCAGGAGAAGACCCCGGGTGGTTATCACTTAGGTCACGCAAGTTACTTGCGTGACCACTAGGCGGCGCGCAAGGGGACTTGCGCAACAGTGATAGAACTTGCGTGGAACATGTTCTTTTGATCCCTTGTTCATGCCTTTGTCGATTTTTGATGTTTTCTTCAAAGGATGAATCAATTTGTGCTAAGTCATTTCCCTTTCCATTCTTTTTGACAATGTGACGAAGAGGAGCATAAACACTTCCCCATCAAGTGCATTGGAACGCTTGAGGTAATCTCTACACTCATCTTCCTTCCATTCTTCATTTCTTTTCCCATATGTTTCACAATTTGGGTGTGATCACTTTCCCCTATTTTTAGGTCATTTTATGATTTCTTCGATAACTCTTGTTCCAACATGATTCAAAGGATGACACTGGATGAGAAGAGAACTATACACCTATGGTAGTTTTTTGGCTTATTTCATCTTATTTCTATGAAATCTATATTTTTTTGTTGTTCCACATCATAGACCTTTCAAAAGATGACTCTGAATTGATAATTAAATTAAATTGAAATACCTACCTTAATAAATGAGACCCTAGCTAGTGGCTAATCAACCTCTTTGGTTGATCTCCTTGACTTATGCCACCCCAATGGATGTGCTCCACCATTGAGTCCTAATTTCCCCTTCATATTGAATTTTCTAAACTCACCTTGAGGGGTGTTTCCTTATAATTAATGATTTTATTTGATAAATATAATTGAGAAAATTGGATGGCTAAATGTTTATTCCGTATGTCATATCCCCAAGCCTTACTACTTGTTCTAAAAATTGGATTACTTGAATTACATCTTTTGGAAAACTTTTATTTATATGAAAAATGTATTATTTTATAAATGGTATTATTTTTCTTACCAAATCATACCTCTACCTTGTGCCGATGGAAATACAATGGTTTCTGATTTAAGGACCATTAGATAGGCCTATTTTTCCATATAGTTAGTTTATTATTATTGTACACAAACATTGTGGTTGACAGTAGCTATTCCTAGGAAGGGATCCCAATAAGTTTTCTATTTTACCTCTGAAAGAGTTACACTAGTTCCCTAGGGGAGACCCCATGGACAAGATTAGTGGTGTGATGGTTGCACTATTCCACAAGAGGGACTCGAACCCCTATGTGAAATACTAGGTATAGACTCAAATGTTTGTTCAAAGTTTCAGATACCATGCATGGAGTGATTCTTGTAATCTCATTCTTAGGTCAACTTAGATAGAACCCTATGTAATTGGACATGTAAAGAGCCCCTATAGTGAGACTTGGAATCCCCTTTGGATTACCCTGGATGAGCTCAAAGTGTCTCTTAATAATTTACAAAGAGGTTAATTAAATTAAAGAACAAGAAGAGGTAACTCATTTTCCTAGGATGAATCCACCAAGCCAAGTCACATGCTTGGGGATGATACACTTTGATGTTTTATTTATATTGATCCATTCACCATATATTTCTTACTTGTACAGGACACCTCAGTTCGTAGATATCCGACTTATATAAAAGTTGGTAGAGTAAGACAGGTGTCCAAAGTGGTACCTGATTTGATACATTTATTTATCTATTATTATATAACCACATTCACTTATTTTGGGACACTATTCATATTATTATGAATAATATGGATTGATCTAGACACCATTGGTGGTGGCCTACTGAGTATATCTCACACCCTTCTTGGGCCACTCTTGGTACCCAAGAGGACTTCATGGTTTCATGTATATATAAAGGGAATAATCCAACTTACGATGTTTGATTTTGAGTTTTGGGATGGAACATAGGGGAATAGAACTAGTCCCATGCTCGAGATTATAGTTATAGCCATTTTGAACTTTTTGTACTCTGATATCTTGTGGTATATTTTTTATACCCTATCCTCTTGTGCACTCATTTTGTATTTCTACATGATCATCATCATTATTTTTTCTATATTAATATTTATTTATCTTATTCCGGGTGTTCATTTTTCTTGGTTGTTTTACTATTATTAAACGTATTCTTGCTTTTATTATTGTTACTTCCACTATGGTGGGTTACTAGTTTGATCATTATATTGCCTGATAATGCTATATCTTATTCCTTGTATACCATTGTGCTTTAATCTGATCGATGAGGGAATAATATCCCCTTGGACACACCCTAGGCCTTCACTGCTAGTTGGAATCCTATGGCGTATGGGGAGGCCCCCTTGACGTCTTCCAGACCACCATCTCGGGGCATCATTAAGTGGAATATAGGGAATTATGCTTCAATTTTCATGCAACATGTGATAATTGAGTCCATAATAGTGCTCCCTTTATGAATTTATTATCCCTAGGTACCTATTTTCTAAAACCACATTCACTTATAGTATCCAAAAAGGGATTTCTTTCATAGATATTTATCCTCAAATTCAATCATATGGTTATATTCCCTAATCTATATTTTCCTTAATCTAGTTCCCAATATTTATGTAACACCTCGACCCTAGTTACCCAAAGTCGGTTCATTATTACATAACATTGGAATGATC
Organism: Viscum album; assembly: GCA_963277665.1. Classification (NCBI taxonomy): domain Eukaryota; kingdom Viridiplantae; phylum Streptophyta; class Magnoliopsida; order Santalales; family Viscaceae; genus Viscum; species Viscum album. The sequence goes on along the minus strand of OY728147.1, from coordinate 1,669,877,039 downwards.
ACAAGGGATAAAATCCAGAGTCAGTGCTTTATCATATAACATTGGCATGATCACAAGGAATTAAATCTCAAAATACTGATCAGTTTAGTAGCCTTGGAAGTGCTAAATAAATACATAAGTTTTACAATACATTATGAAAATAAAAACAACAACATTGTGTATACTTTTAACACATTCATCTCCCTTAAACTATCCATACTATTCAGTCATAATATACTTCTTCGCATCCTAGGAAAAATAAAACATAGAAAGGTGTGAGATCAGGTGTCCAGTAAGGATAAAAATTTAGCAGAAACTTTAATAAATAAGCATAAACTTTTAAGGAAATATATAAGACCAAAACAAAATCCTTTTAAACATAAACTTAGCATAATATTTAAAAGATAAATCAAATAATTCTTTTACTTATTCACATGTATATTCTAGTAGTCTAATAATCACTTGTAATATCAATAGCCAATTTCATAATGACGGAATGCATAATATCAGACATCATTACCACATAGTCAAGGCCTCGTGCCAAGAATAAAAATAATATTTTTCAAGACCATTTTCCATGATAGCAGTTTGTCTCATTAGACTTACTGATGTGTCAAGGAGCTATATCAGGTTCCACACATCACTTACTAAATCCAATTCATTCCTCATTAGAAAAGGCTGAAACATAACATAAGCTTTTGTATTAAAATTAGCATACAGAATGTAATACTTTAACCATATACCACGAATGATATAAAAATAACACTTACACAATAAAACATATCACCAAACCTTAAATATAATATGTAAGATTTTATCATAATAAATCAACTTCAAAGAAGTGTAAAATCCATCAAAGTATATTGATATAGAAGAAATCAAAAATATTTGAGAGGAATATCTATTTCTATTTTGAAATCATTTAAACGTAACACAATTATAAAAGAAATCATTTATTTTTAAAATATTTCTATAAGCTTGTAAGGTATGCTTCGTAGGTGTTATAACGGTAGAAAATAGACACACCTACCATATAAGTTAAAAAAACATTCTTACCTTAATTTTTCAAAAATGTCCTAAAGTACCTTATTTGGAAAATGAAGGAATGATTCCTTTCAAACCATTTTATAAATAGTAAAACGAGGATAAATGAATTTAACTCATAGTCTAGTGAATAGTAAACATGGTATGAAATACATTTTTAAGAAACACTGATGTGGATAATAAATTGTTCCTAGTAGATACTCAAGTATAGACAACCTCGGATAATGAAGAGATTGTAGAATTAACCCTTACCTTGTACATTTTCTTGGTTGAGGGTACGTTAACCTCATGTATAATAGTTAAACCATTTTTATTATATTATAAGAGAACCACATATATAAATATGATATCATATATGATCTTATAATATTGATTTGTAAATTATATTTCAGTAGTATCATTGTTTCGGGTGTTAGCTTATTCATTTTCCTTTATGTGATCTGTTATGTGAGCCATGTTTGTTTTGGATAGAATATATTTTATTCATATCCAGAATGATATTAAGTTCTTAAACCTTATTTTTAATCATCAAATGAAAATTATTCTTGAATGGTTATGATGGGGAATGAATCTCATCACGTTCGTGGAGACGGTAATCCGTACGTATGCACGAGCGACAATATCATTATATTTATGGATAAATAATTTGTAATTGGGTGATATATCATATGTACAGAATCATTAACATGCTATATTCATTATTTACATCATTTAAGCTCATTATTATACCCATCCAAATAATAAAGTGTTGAATAACAAACTACACCACGATGTGGAGAAGGTTTGTCGTACGTACACACGTATGGTGACTTGTCATTGATAGGATAGATATAATAATGAGTATGGTTTTACGATATTTATAATAACATCACAGTATTTAGAATTTATTGGAGTTATTATTTTGTTATGGAAACAACCAAGAAATAGGAAGTGGAATAAGAAAATAACTTTGAAATATGTGATATAATTATTACCTCTTCTTTAGGTGATTCTTTTGATTTGATCCAAAGAGACCCTTAAGTTGGATTATGATAAAAGTGAGGCCTCTAGGTTGAAGTAAGGGTAGTTTGGAGGATATTTGAGTAGGGTTTGACTGAGAAAAATGGATTTGAGGGTGTGATTTTTAGAGAAGGGGAAGTACCCTTTTATAAGAGAGGGGAGGGTTACTTTAGAAAAAACTTGAAATATTATTTTATTATACAATCATATTCTATTTATAATGGATCCAAAAGATTTTATTTCTAGGATAAGGTTTTTCTTGGTCAAAAACCTCTCATATAATAGGATTTAGAGAAGTTTAGTTCACCATATTAACCTTATCTTTTAGATTTAACTCTTAGTTAAATAGTTTAACTTTTACCATGTATTTTTGTATTATTATAATAATTAGTTAATAAACTTACCATAAAAAGCCAAGAGAACCCCAAGTGGTTAATTGTTGATATATATTATCTTATCTAAGTCCTCTGGTAGAATCTTAGATTTTTATAAATATTATATCATTTAATAATATAGTATTTATTTTAAAACTCATTTATGTCAATTTTGACACTATTTAGTATTTTGTTTTTGTGAAAGTCATACAAAATTTATTACTTTGAAAAAATTTATTTAATAAACCCTAAAATGTCATATTAACTTATAAAATTAGTGTAATGAATCAAGAGTCTCAATTTATATTTATTTGGATATTTATTATATAAATTATTTTAATCTTTTATTAATAAGGTAAATATTGAATCATCATTGTGTCATAAATAAATTTAATTATTTAATGTCTAAAAATTATAAATAAAATAATGTTATATAGGAAATATTTTTATATTCCTAATTAATATTTATAGTCGAATTTATCTTTTGCATAACCCTATATGAAAAATGGTTTAGTTATTAAAATTTGAATTTAACACTTTTAACTCTTCTTTAGATAAAATAATAATAAATGTACTAAACTAATCCAAGTGGAACAAAAGGATCATATTTTTTTCCTAAGTTTTCTTTTTGTTGAAATAAACTTATCCAATAGAATTATAACATGTGTTAGGGTAATTATAATATCATTTTTTTCCTTTAATTACCCCATTTACTTTTAACCGTGGTAAATAAAATTCAAAAGTAACTATTCACCAAAAATTATTTTCATCCTATTGAACCACATTTTATTACTGATGTCAACTGTGTCTCTCAGATTTTTTAAATTCAATTCACAAAAGTGGTAAAATTACCTTTTATGAAAATTTTCCAACGTGCCCAGAAGGTGGGTAAAAGTCGTTAAAAGTTTAATAAAACTTTAAACATCTAATTTTATTATAAAATGAATCTGATGAATTATATTGAACAAATATAGGTATTATTAATCTATTTATACTTGAAATAAATTTAAAGAAAATAACTAAATATTTACATAAAAATTCATTTTTAAACAATAATCCAATGTTTTTCACTATTCATCAAAAATTGAAAGTTTTCAGAGAAATACCAAAAATTCACCCTAAGATAATTTTGATATTCAAATCAAAAAGGGAAGTCCATTTAATTTTTTTTATAAAATTTAAAAAAGTGGGTATTACAATTTGTAATGACTAGTTTGATTGGTCATGGTGTTCTAGAACTCAGAGTTGCATACAACACATGCTATTTTATTATTCAAAGAGAAGAGTACTGTGGAAACTTGTGGTGTTACATTCTTCCCTCTAAATAATTTCATCCTAAAAATTTTAGAATAACAATACATAAAAATATTCAGGTGGTTCTTCATCATAAGTTACTTTGGTTCCCACATTGCCTCTTCTATCTTATGGTTTCTCGATAGAACGTTTACCAGACGAGTCATCTGGTTTCTCAACACTTGTTCTCTTGATTCAAGAATCTTTACAAGCTTTTCACAGTAAGACAGATCGGGTTCGAGTTATATTTCTTCATAGGTGAGTACATGTGTTATTTCAGGAATGTATTTTCTCAACAGTGATATTTGGAACACATCATGAAATTTGGAGGGACTTGGAGGCATTTCCAAATAGTAAGCTACAACTCCAATTATTTCAATAATTTCAAAAGGTCCTATGTACCTGAGACTTAATTTACCCTTCTTTCTGAACCGTACAACACCCTTCCATGGAGATACCTTCAATAAAACATGATATCCTACTTGTAATTCCAAATCCTTCCATCAGTTATCGGCATAACTCTTTTGCCTACTTTAATCTCTTTTGATGTGGGTTTGGATAATCTTTACCTTTTCCATTATTTCCACAAAAATTTCTGGGCCTAAGAGTTTTCTTTCACCAACATCATCCCAAAAAATTCATGTGAGACGTCTCTTTAGATATAACACTTCATATGGTACCATCTGAATATTTGAATGGAAGCTATTGTAATAGGAAAATACTACTAGTGGAAAAAATTGATCCCACATACCATGAAATTCAGGTGATAAAGATCTCAACATGTCTTCTAAGGTTTTAATAGTCTGTTCTGATTGTACAACAGTTTGAGGGTGGTTGGTAGTACTAAAATGAAGTTCATTATCCAGGGGTTTCAAAATACTTTTATAGAATCTTGATGTAAAATGGGCATCATGATAAAAAAAGATCGATCGAGTTACTCCATGAAGTATTACAACTTCATTCATATATAGTCTTTCTAAACATTCAAGTGGTAAATCTTCTCTTATAGAAAAAAATGTGCGGAATTGGTATGAAGATCAACAATGACCCATATTTCATCATTCCTTCTAGGAGTCTTTGGTATCCCCGTAACAAATTCCATCGTAATATCATCCCATTTCCACTTAGTTATGGGAAGAGGTTTCATGAATCCTCTAGGATGTTGTCTTCCTACATTCACCTGTTGACAAACCATACATCTTGACACATAATAAGAAATATACCTCTTCATGTTGTCCCACAAAACATGTTCCTTCAAATATCTATACATCTTAGTGATACCAGGGTGTATATAGAAATTGGAGCTACGAGAATCATCAAACAATTCCCGTTTTAGATCAGGTATGTTAGGAACACAATGTCTCTTCCCAAATTTAAAAATCCCATCTTCATATACGATGTTGGTCAGTCTCCCATCATTCGAAGCTTTAATTTTCTTTTGAAACTCATCATAATTAGTCTAATAACTTTTTATCCTTCCTATTAAATATGGTTTTCCAACCAATTGAAAAATTATTGATGTTTTACGTTCCATGATTATTCCCATATGCATATTTACTAGATCCATGAACATATGATCCCTTTAAAATCTAATCTTATTCAAAACTCCATGATACTTTCTTATCAAAACATTTGAAATTTTATTTTCCTTCCCTGGGTGGTAGTGTGTAGTGAAATAATAATCCTTGAGTAGTTCAAGCCATATTCTTTGCCTCATGTTGAGTTCTTTCTATGAGAAAATATACTTCAAACTCTTGTGATCAATATATATCTCACATTTTCCCCATAGAGATAATGTCTCCATATCTTAAAAGAAAATATTACATCTGCTAACTCAAGATCATGAGTGGGATTGTTTTGTTCATGAATTTTTAGCTGTTGCGATGCATAGGCAATAACTCTATCATTCTGCATAAGGACACAACCACGTCCTTTTTTTAAAGCATCACTATAAAAAAAACCCCATAATTCCCTGTTGTAAGAGTCAAGATAGAAGCATTGAATAATATTATCTTTAGTTTTTCAAAATATTCTTCAGATTCTTTTTTCCAAAAAAATTTACCCCCTTTACGTGTGATCTTGGTTAATGGGTTATCTAATCATGAAAAATTCTAGACAAAACGATGATAACAACCTTCTAAACCAATAAAAATTCGTAGCTTAGTTATACTTGTCGATGCTGGCCATACATGGATTGCCTTGGTCTTTGAAGGATCGACAGAGATTCCATCCTTAGAGACAATATGTCCAATTTTTTTTTCCAGAAGCCAAAATTCACACATTCTAAACTCCATATATAATTAATTTTTTCTAAGGGTCTTCAAAACAGTGCGCAAGTGATTTTCATGATCTTTGTATATATTTGAGTATACCAAGATATCATCAATAAATAACACTAAACAGTTATCAAGATATTCCTTGAAAACTATATTCATTAGACCCATGAAAATAGATTGTGCATTAGTCAGTTCAAAAGGCATTACTATAAACTCATAATGCTTTTACCTGGTTTGAAATACTATTTTCGAAATGTCTTCCTTCTTCACACACAACTTATGACATCCATATCGAAGTATAATCTTTTAAAAACATTGAGCTCCATGAAGTTGGTCGAATAAATAATTAATGCGAGGTAGGGGATACTTGTTATTTATTGTTATAGTATTGATCTTTCTGTATTCAATGCACAACATCATAGATCTACATTTCTTCTTAACAAAAAGAACAGGGGCTCCCCATGGAGAAAAAATAGAGATAATAAATCCTTTATTACTCAATTCTTCTAGTTGTTTCATTAGTTCCACTAATTCAACTTTGGCCATTCTATAAGGGGTCTTTGATATGGGCCTTGAACCAAGAATTAAATCAATAGAAAAATTAATTTCTCATTCTGGAGGATGTCCAGGTAAATCCTCTAGAAACACATCAACATATTCTTTCACAAAAGGTACATCCTCTATTTCAGCATTCCATTCCTGACCCATATTTGTTTCATTGACTTCATCCACAATAATTGAATTCAGTAGGGCTACTAGGGTTGGATCTAGATAAGAATCAAATTTTGACTTTTCTTCTCTAAAGATAAGGTATTCCTTATCACATAAAAAAATGTAGCTTCTTTATTCTTAAAATAAATTTTCGCATCATTTTCTGAAATCCAATCAATACCTAGGATTATATCAAATTCAATCATGGGTATAATGATGAGATCATTAGATAAAGAACGTTTATATGCCCTAATGGGAACTGATTCACAAAACTTTGTTGCAATGATACTTCCCTTAGGACTTTTTACAGAGAAATCCCTTATTAAATCAAATTGGAAATATCTAATTTTCTTAGAAAACTAGGAAGATATAAAACAATGAGATGATCCATAATAAAATAAACAATGGATAAACTTGAGGAAATCATTAAATTAGCTTCCACCATATCATTCGAAGCTTCAACCTCACCAGTAGTGATCACATAAGCTTTGAATATAACCCTTTACCTTTTCTGAGGCAAGTCTCCTTGGAACTTAGAACATTCATTTGTATAATGACTTATTAATCTACAATTTTAGCATTCAACATTGACAACCTCTTTCTTTCCCTTGTAATCACGAGCTTGGTAGAGTTTTCACCAAAAAATTATTTTCATCCTATTTAACCACATTTTACTTTCTGACGTCAACCGTGTCTCCTAGATTTTTGAAATTCAATTCATAGAAGCGGTAACATTACCTTATATGAAAATTTACTGATGTTCCCAGAAGGTGGGTAAAAGGCGTTAAAAGTTCAATAAAATTGTATACATCTAATTTTATTATAAAAAGGCTCAAATGAATTACATTGAAATAATATTTGTATTATATATCTATTTTGACTTAAAATAAATTTAAATAAAATAAATAATTATTTAAATAAAAATTTCGTTTTAAACAATAACACAGGGTTTTCACTATTCATCAAAAATTGAAAGTTTTCAGAAAAATACCCAAAATTCACCCTAAGATAATTTTGATATTAAAAATCCAAAAATGAAGTCCATTTAAAAAAAAGAAAAGTTATAAAATTTTAAAAAGTGGGTATTACTTTTCATAACGGCTAGTTTGATTGATCGTGGTGTGCTAGAAATCAAAGTTGCGTACAACACAAGCTATTTCATTATTAAAGAGAAGTTAACCATGGAATCTTGGGGTGTTACATTTTCCCCCCTTCAAAATGTTTCTTCCTAAAAATTCTTGAATACTATTGAATAAAAAAGATTCGGGTGGTTCTTCATCATATGTTCCTCGAGTTCCCGCGTTGCCTCTTCAATATTATGGTTTCTCCATAGAACTTTTACCAAACTAGTCATCCGGTTTCTCAATGCTTGTTCTCTTATATCTAGAATCTTAACAGGGTATTCAAAATAATATAGATTGGGTTTCAGTTATATTTCTCTAAAGGTGATTACTTGCTTTGGGTCGGGCATGTATTTTCTCAATAGTGATATGTGGAACCCATCATGAACTCTGGAGAGACTTGGAAGAATTCGCAAATGGTAAGCTAAAACTCCAATTCATTCTATAATTTTGAAAGGTTTGATGAACCTAGAACTTAATTTACACTTCTTAAAAAATCATAAAACACCCTTATATGGAGATACCTTCAAGAAAAAATGATCTCCTACTTGAAATTTAAAATAATTCCTTCAATTATCGGTATAGCTCTTTTACCTATTTTGAGTTGCTTTGATGTGGATTTGGATAATAATTACCTTTTCCATTGTTTCATAAACAAGTTTTGGCCCTATGATTTTTTTTCACCAACATCATCCCAACAAGTTGGTTTGCAACATCTCTTTCCATATAATGCTTCATATGGTTCCATTTGAATACTTGAATAGAATCTATTATTATAGGAAAATTCTACTAGAGGTTAATATTTATCCCACATACCTTGAAAGTCAAATGATAAAGATCTCAACATGTCTTCTTAAGGTTTTAATCATTCATTCTGATTGTCCATCAGTTTGATGGTGGCAGGCAGTACTCAAACGAAGTTCAATATCCAGGGCCTTCTGAATACTTTTCCAGAATCTTGATGTAAAATTGGGATCATGATCAGAAACAATCAATAAGGGTACTCCATGAAGTCTTACAACTTCATTAATATATAGTCTTTCTAAATTTTCAAGTGGTAAATCTTCTCTTATAGAAAAAAAATGTGCTAACTTAGTAAGAGGATAGGAAATGACCCATATTGCATCATTCCTTCTAGGAGTCTTTGGTAGACCCATGAAAAAGTCCATAGTAATATCATCCCATTTCCACTCAGGTATGAGAATAGGTTTCATGACTCATCTAGGATATTTCCTTCTAGCTTTCACCTATTGACAAACCATACATCTTCACACATAATTAGAAATCTCGCTCTTCATGTTGTCCCACCAAAAATGTTCCTTCAAATATCTATACATATTTGTGCTTCTAGGGTGTATAAGGAATTTGGAGCTATGTGCATCATCTAACAATTCCCTTTTTAGATCAGGTATGTCAGGAACACAAATTCTATCCCCAAATTTCAAAATCCCATCATCATATATGAAGTCGATTACTCTTCCATCCTTCACAAATTTAATTTTGTTTTGAAAATCCACATCATTAGTCTGAGAAATTTTTATCCTTTCTAGTAAATATGGTTTTGAAACCATTTGAAAAAGTATTGATGTTTCACCTTCCATGATTATTCAAATACCAATCTTTACTAGATCCATGAACATAAGATCCCTTTCAACTCTCATACTGTTCAAATGTCCATAATCCTTTCTACTCAAAGCCTCTACCACCTTATTTTCCTTTCCTAGGTGGTTGTGTATAGTGAAATTATAATCCTTGAGTAGTTTAAGCCATCATCTTTGCATCATGTTGAGTTATTTCTGTGAGAAAATATACTTCAAACTCTTGTGATCAGTATATATATCAAAATTTCACCATATATATAGTGTCTGTATATCTTCAAGGAAAATATTACAGATGCTAACTCAAGATCATGAGTTGGGTAGTTTTGTTCAAGAATATTTATCTGTTGTGATGCATAGGCAATAACTCTACCATTATACGTAAGGACACGACCATGTCCATTCTTTGAAGCATCAAAATAAATAACAAACCTATCATTTCACAATGGTAGAGTCAATATAGGATCATTAAATAACCTTATCTTCAGTTCTTCAAAACATTCTTCACACCCTTTTCTACAAACCAATTTAACCCATCTACGTGTGATCTTGGTTAATGGGTTAGCCAATCGAGAATTTTTTTGGACAAAACACCGATAATAATCTGCAAAACCAATAAAACTGCGTACCTCAGTTATACTTGTCGGTGCTGGAAATTTTTGGATTGCATTGGTAATTGATATATCAACAAAGATTCCATCCTTAGAGACAATATGGCCATGAAACTAAATTATCTTATGCCAGAATTCACACTTGCTAAACTCCCCATACAATTCATTTCTTCTAAGGTTTTTTAGAATAGTGCGGAAGTGATTTTAATTTTCTTCGTAGATTTTTGTGTATACCAAGATATCATCAATAAATTGAACTATAAAGTCATCAATATATTCCTTGAAATCAATTTTCATTAGATCCAATAAAATAGAGGGTGCATTAGTCAGTCCAAAAGGCATTACTGTAAACTCATAATGCCTATACCTAGTTCAAAATGCTGTTTTCCAAATGTCTTCCTTCTTCACACATAACTGATAATATCCAGATCGAAGGTTAATCCTTGAAAAATATTGATCTCCATGAAGTTGATTGAATAAATCATTAATGTGAGGTATGGGATACGTGTTCTTTATTATTACAGCATTGATCACCATGTGTTCAATGCATAACCTAATAGATCCATATTTTGTCTTAACAAAAAGAACATGGGCTCCCCATGGAGAAACACTAGGGAGAATAAATCCTTTAGTACTCAATTATTCTTGTTTTTTCCTTAGTTCTAATAATTCTACAGTGGAAATTGTATAAGGGGTATTTGATATGGTCCTTTAACCAGGAATTAAATCAATGGGAAACTTAATTTCTTGGCCTAGAGGAAGTCCAGGAAAATCATCTAGAAACACATCACCACATTCTTGCACAATAGGTACATCTTCTATTTGAACATTCCTTTCCTGAACTATAGTTGTTTCATTCTATTCCACCCTAATAATTTAATTCAGTAGAGCTACTGGGGGTGGATCTAGATAAGAATCAAATGGTGATGTTTCTACTTTAAAGATAAGGTATACCTTATCATCATAAAAAATTGTAACATTCTTCTTCTTACAATAAAATTTCACATCACTGTCTGAAATCCAATCCATACCGAGGATTATATCCAATTAAATCATGGCTATGATGATGATATCAGCATATATAGAACATTTATATGCCCTATTGGGAAATGATTCACGAAACATTGTCATAATTATAATTCCCTTATGAATTTTGACTGACAAATACCTAGTTAAATCAAACTAGAAATATCTAATTTTCTTAGAAAACTAGAAAGATATGATACAATGCGATAATCTAGATTCAAACAAAACATTGGCTAAACTTGAGGAAACCATTAAATTACCCGCCACCATGTCATTCAAAGCTTCAACCTTAGCCGTAGTGATCGCATAATCTTATCCTTTCTCCCTTGGCCTTTTCTAAGGTAAGTTTTTTTGGCGCTTAGGATATTCATTTTCATAATGCCCCATTTCTCTACAATTATAGCATTCAACATTGACAGACTCTTTCTTTCCCTTGCAATCAGAAGCTTGGTGTAATTTTTCTCCACACTTATAACAGACTTCCATTCCCTTAAGGAAAGTACCAGGGTGTTTCTTTCCATATTTACTATGGGATAGAAATTAAATTTTTTCATTATTCTCTTTATTTCCATTTCCAGAGTGTTGGACATATATCTTATTTTATTTCTTTTCTTTAAGGTTGTAAGACATAGAGAATTCATTTTATGTCTTAATATCACATGAGATAATATCTTCATATGATGAGAAGGATTGTGAGACTAATGCTCGATAGAGAAATGGTTTTAACCCATCAAAGAATTGATAAATATTACTACTTGGGTTATTTATATAATCTACTACATTCCTTTCTTACCTTATAAATTTAGCCTCATACTTTGTGAAATTCTCATCCTCCTTTTCCTCAGACTCAGAAATTGTCTTTCCGTATCCTCTTGATGGTTACAAGGAAAGTATTTTTCTATGAAAATATCTTTAAACTCCCTACATTTCATATTTGGTACTTCTTCATCCTCCTTTGTGTTTTGAATTAATGACCACCATTGATCTTCATCTCCCGTGAGGCGATAAACTGCCATGAACTCTTTTTTTCTTTTGCTACTTTCCAAATCGTGAAATATTTTCTCTAAAGAACTTATCCATTGCTCAGCTACAAATGGATTTGTAGTACCATTGAATATTGGTGGTTTTTTCCTCATGAAGCAGTCTAATATTGATCCTCTATGTTGTGGAATAGGGTGCTCCATATGAGTAAGGTTATTATTCATAACCTGAGTGAGTTTTCCCTGTATGGTAATAAGCTATTCAGTACTGGTTTCATCACCAGATCCACTATAATTATCTTTAGTAGGAGGGTAATTCCTACATTGATTATGTGCATTGATATAGTTTCTATTCCTTCTACTCAGATCTATTTCTAAACAATGGAATACCCTATATTTGTTTATGGATTACAATACATAATTCCAAACTATTAAAATACCTAACATAAATTATTATTTTTTTACATATAATCCATAATCATAAAAAAATGTTTTCATTGAGGAATTATTTACTCATAAATAATTCATAATCGTTTGTAAAGAAAATGTGAATTATCCTAAGAATATCCCCATGGAGTGTCGTAACCAAGAGTGTAGAAAGGGTCATTGTCGTGTACTAGGGTACCCAAGTTCAAGCTCGAAACTCCTTGTCCACGTTTTCACTCCTAGTTACATTTGTGCCAGAGCTGCCTCTACTTTCTCGTATCGAGACAGGGATGTATTTATTGGAAAATAAACAAAATATATACTTTACCAAAATTCTTGGAAGTTCTTCAATACGAATCTTAAATTTCTATCTTAGGGTAATGTTCTCTAATAAGAGTTTTTCTAAATATATCTTCCAAGGTTTTTACTAAAATTAATCTGATACCAACTGTAATGCCCTGAACCTAGTAACCAAGAGTTGGTGCATTATTACATAACATTGGAATAATCATAAGGGATCAAATACCAAAAGACTGATCAATTTAGTAGCATTGGAAGTGCAAGATACATAAATAAGTTTTACAATACATTATGTAATGAAAAAACAACATTGTGTCTACTTTTAACAAATTCATCTCCCTTAGACTATCCCTCCAGATCAGTCATAATATAATTCTTTGCATCCTGAAAAAAATAAAACATATAAAGGGGTGATCTTAGGTTCTCAGTAAGGATAACAATATAGCAGAAACTTTTGTAAATACGCATTAAATTTTAACGAAATGTATAATACCAATACAAAATCCTTTTAATCCTAAACTTCAACATAATATGGAAACGATGAATCAAATAATTCCATTTACTTATTCAAATATATATTATACTAGTTCAATAATCACATGTAATATCAATATCCAACTTCATAATGATGGAATTCATAATTCCAGACATCATTACCACATTGTCAAGGCCTCATGACAAGACTACAAATAAATTTTTTTCAAGGCCTTATTCCAAGACAATAGTTTTTCTTATGAGACCTACCGATGAATCGAGGAGCTATAGCGGGCTCCACTCATCACTTACTAAGTTCAATAAATTCCTCATATGAAAAGGTTGACATATAACATAAACATTCATATTAAAACTATCATATAGAATGTTAATACTTTTATCATAAACCATGAATGGTATAAAAATAACATATCTATAGTCAAACAAATCACATAACCTTAAATATAATATAGAATATTATATCATAATAATTCAACGTCAAACAAGTGTAAAATCCATCAAAGGATGTTGACACAGATGAAACCAAAACTATTTGAGAGTAATATATCTGTTTATTTTGAAATTATTTAAAAGTCATGTAATTATAAAAGAAACATTTATTTTGAAAATATTATTATAAGATTGCAGGGGAATCTTATAAGGTTTTATAACGGAGGAAAATAGTCGCACCCATCTTATAAGTTTAAAAAACCATTCTTACCTTAATATGTCGAAATGGTCATAAATTACCTTGTTTGGAAAATGACAGGAGAGTCCTTTCAAACCATTTTATAAAAAGTCAAATGAGGGAAAAAATGACTTTAACCCATATTCTGGTAAATAGTAAAAATATTTTGAAATATATTTTTGTGAAACACGAATGTGGATGATAAAGAGGCCCTAGTAGATACTCACGTATAAAAAACCTCAGATAATGAAGATATTTTAGAATTAACCCTTAACTTGTACTTTTCCTTGGTCGAGGGTACATTAAACTCCTGTATAATAGTTAAATCATTGTTATTAAATTATAAAAGAACCAGATACATAAATATGATATCATATATGATCTTCTAATGTTTCTTTGTTAATAATATTTCAGTATTATCATTGTTTTGGGTGTTAACTAATTCGTTTTCCTTTATATGATTTGTTACGTAAGCCATGTTTGTTATGGATAGGATGTTTTTGATTCATATCCAGAATGAGATTAAGTTTTTAAACATTACTATTAATCATAAAAAAAAAATTATTCTTAAATGGTTATGATGGGGAATTAATCTCATCACGTTCGTGGAGACGGTAATCGGTACATATGTACAAGTGAAAATATCATTCTATTGATGGTGAAATAGTTTGTAATTGGATGGTATATAATACATAAAGAATCATTAAAATTTTATATTTTATATTTATATAATTTATACTCATTATTATACCCATCCATATAATGAAGTGTTGAATAACAAACTACACTACGACATGGAGATGGTAAGTCGTACGTACGCACGTATGATGACTTGTCATTCATAGGATTGATAGAATAATGAATATGGTTGTACAATATTTATAATAACATAAAAATATATAGAATGTAATAAAGTTATTATTTTGGTATGGAAACAACAAAGAAAGAGGAAATATAAGAAGAAAAGAACTTTGAAAGAGGTGATGAAATTATTACCTCTTCTTCAGGAGCTTCCTTTTGATTTGAACATAATGTCTCCTTAGTATGGCTTCTAATCAATGTAACGCCTATAGGATTAAGTGAGAGTAGTTGGGAAGATATTTGAGCAGGGTTTGGCCGAGCCAAATGGCTTTGGAGGTGTGATTTTGAGAAAAGGGGAAGTACCCTTTTATAAGAGAGGTAATGGTCACTTTAAGAAAATATTGAAGTATTATTTTATTATTCAATCATATTCAGTTTATAGTGGCTCCAAAAGGATTTATTTTGAGGATAAGGTAAGTATAGGTAAAAAAACATCTCAAAAAAGAAAGTGACATTGTACAATAACTTTTATGAAATTATCATACCCACTATGAAATAGTATATTTATTTAAGATAAATATAATTTAAAATGAAAAACGATGATAATAAATTCATTGTTTTAAGATAAATTTAACAATCCAAAAATATAGTGATATTTTACTATAGATTTTACCATTTGGTAAATTTCAAGTCAAATCCCCTTGGATGAAATAATTCAAATTGAGACTTATAATATCATGAAGTATGAATTAATCATAATATGACATGTCCAAGGGGTATTTTATACACTATATAAATTAAATTAGGTTTACAAAATTATAATATTCCTTAATGAAGGGAAATTGAGATAAAGTCCCCTACCTCAAACTTGCTTTTGGATGAGCATGATTTAATTTATTTTATAATAGTTTTAAGAATTCCAATAATTTATACCAGAACCATAATCAAAATTATAATATTTTATATGATCCTCTTAAAATATTTATCACCTATCTGTTAATAATATTTTACTATTTTCATTGTTTTGGGTATTAATAAACTTTTTTTTATCATTCGTGCTTTGTTATTAAAGTTTCGGTTCTCGTGAATATTAAATTGTTCTGTCATGTCCAAAATAATAATAATGGCATAATTATTATATTTTTCATGAATTAATCATTTAAAATCAATCATGAAATATGGTTTTGAGAAATGAATAATGTTAGGATCATTGATATGGTAGGTCGTACGTATGCATGAGTAACATTTTAATTTTTCAATGATAATTATGGAAAGGTGGTAATTAATATTTTTATATTTAAAAAATTATCATAATATCATAAATACTATATTATATATATATATCATCCATGTGGTGTGGTGATGAAAATCAAGTAACATTTTTTCCTGAAGGTGTTTGTCCACTCGTACATAAATGACGTTATCATCTATCATTGTGTAAAAAAGATAAGAAATAAAATGATATATATATATAATATTTTCAGAATTATAAATATGCCATGAATATCATAATTATTTAATTTATATCACATATAATCATTAACATTATCCTAATAACTTTCTATGTAGAGAATTAGTGAAAGAGGAATCCCATCACTTTGTGAGGCGGTAGTCCTCCATAAACACAAGAGATGTTAACATATCTCCTAAGGAATGGATAGTAAAAATTAATATATTAAATAATGAATATATATGTATATTTATGTTATAAATATCATATATATAATTTAGATCCATTATCGTACCCAACCGTGAGAGGTGGTGATAGAAAAATGAATGACATCAGTTCGCTACCTTTTCATTTTAGTGGATATGGTTGTAGGTCATTAAATTAACATAAAAGAACATTAGTATATGTAAGATATATTGGTTATTATATAATAATGGTTTAACATGAATTTATGTATGTGGAGAGATGAATAAAATAAATATTCTCATTGAATAATGTTATCTCTTCTTGGGGAAACTTCCTTAGGTTTTCACCAAAAGCCTTCCTAGGTTGGATTTATAGAGAAAATAATGATTCAAGGATGGGGGTGTTGGAAATTTTAAGTTCTTTTCTAGCTCTTGTATTAAAAAAAGGGTTTTAAGGTGTAAATAATAGAGGTTATTGGTGACCTTTTATAATGGATGTGAGTGACACACTTTTTATTTTTGAAAAGAAAAAGGCATACCCACGTTTTTCACATAAAAAACGGTCCAAAATGTTGTATTATTTAAAATTATAAATGATAGTTTCTAAATATGGCCATAAAATATATTTTATAGAAGTTTTTATGTTATTTTAATCCTTATTTTTCTAGTTTAATCCCGTCGTTGATCCAACCGTGATAATTAATTTTTACCATTTTCACTGTTTATTTTTGTAAAAAATTAATTTGACCTTATTAATAAAATATAAATTATTATTATTCCAAAATATTTAACCCATTTTTACAAATTACATTCTTAGAAGTGGAAAATTTTAATTTAAAATTAATCCCATTGATGTGATGAGAAAGCGTATTTTCTAAGATAAAATATTCAAAATTTTACAATGTTTTCATATAAAATTCAATATAAAAATGATTAAAATGAGATAAATTATGTGTGAAAAGCATGACTAAAATGTATGTTATAAAAAATACATTTTTTCAAAACACATTTATTTTTATTTTAATTAATTATTATTTTGTTTATAATAAATTAGATAAATTTAATGTTTATAATTTATTAAGTTATATTCATACCATCAAATTTAACAACATGGTCATAAAGGTACACTATATTATGGTTCATTTATACTCAAGGCTGTGTGTTCCGCAAACTATCAAATATATTAAATTTAAGGAAAAAAATTTCATGGGTTATTTAAGCTTGGTGTTGTGTGTCATATTCACTATCAAATACAATGTTTTAATTTTATAATTTGGAGGTGTAATGCCTTCCCATTTCTCAAAATTTTCTTTTATGTGTAATAGTTGTTGTCTCTTCCTTCATCTCAAGCAGAGGAAATTTCACCCAAAATTAAAATTTTCCACTTTGACTAAAATATCCTTAATTAAACCTCATGGATTTCTCACCATTGTGTTAGACTATGTAGGAACAACATTTGTAGGCTTAAAATCCTCACATTACAATCTATGTAATGTTTTGTACAACAAGACGTTCACACTTTCACCTAAATCATACATTACACTTCCAAACTCATAAGCCATAATATTAATAATAATTGAAAAACTACCTTGATATTATTAATTCTTCATTATATTCCTTGAAAACACAACAAAAAATTTCACCATTACTATTATTGTTCCTAAATTATTAATTTTACTCTTGGTTGAAGCTACCTCTTTCTTGTAATTTATATATATGGGCATTTTTTCTAGAGATTTTAAAATGGGAATGTTAATTTGATTTTTCTTTGAAAAATTTCAAGAAAAATACTCCTTTTGTTCTCAAATTTTCCTAGCATCATCTTTTACTGGAATGGTAGTATTGGTTTTTAAGGTGGAAGAGCATCTTCCTTCTCAATTTCCTTTTCCCTCACCGTCCTCTTTTCATCCTATTAGATCTCTTTTTATACTTTTATTTCTTGTTTTCACCTCTATTTTTAGTACTCTAATCAATTGTTTTCCATTACTTATGGTAATTTTATTAATAAATATATATGGATTGATCACTATGTCACCCAAAAATACTATTCTTAAACTTTATTTAAATTGCTTAAAAGTTTTACCAACTTGAAATTCAATATTTGTCATGGAATCTCGTTGATTATTAGAATCTACTTTCAACTCATTTATAGAATCACCATTTCTTGTCATTAATATCTATAAGGTTTTCTATAGTGATTTATTTTGACTTTAGAGTGAGGTAACTTGTTTTTTTGTTATAACCCCATCTATCTTTGTTGAAATTATTGATTTTCTTGTAGCATCCATCACTGAAAATTATTTTTGTGATTAAAATCCTCCAAATTTGAATATATTTTCATGTATGAATGTGTGTATCCAAACTATCAATATGATTCCAGATTTTTTAATAATTTAGATTATTTTTAGGTTTTTTGGACTCAGATTTTCTTGGGAAGAGATAAGTACCCATTAGGTCCGACACTATTTCATCCAGCTTTACCATATTCTATGGATTTGTGTTTCTTTTCAATAAAATCCCCACTTCCTCTAGAACACAAATTGGGGTGCCTAGTGTGGTGTACCAAAGACATGTTATTGAAATCCACATGGCCTTTGTACTCAATATAAATAGAAATTTAAATTATCTTAGTGATATCTAAAAGTATAAAAGGAATTTTTTTAAAGTTCTTATCATAAATATGTTGGATCAATAAGATTTTACTATTCTCTTACAACCTTTAGATTAAACACTACATGAACATTTCCAGGTTCTATAAATTTTTGTAATTGAGTGGTGAATGAAGCTTTACGATCTGTTTTATACACCAATATCTTTAGATCAATAATATTAATTGAAACCTCCATTGAGTCATTTGTTTAATATGACTTCGACAACAAAATTTTGTTTTTAATTTTTGGAATACACACACAACCTTATTGTGTATCTGATAAGTCCTCTAGGCCATACAACACCTTCCAACTATCCTAAAAGAGATGAGACTTAGAAAATTTATAGTTTCAAGATACATATTGATATTTATCATTAGGATTAAAAATATTTATATGTTTCTTTTACTTCGTAATTTTTTAATGGCTCAACCTCAATTAAAGTGTCACCTTATTAACTTTGGATAAGGTGCTTAATATTAGTATCATTCTGTACTGGCTCTTCAATTATAAGAAAATGAGAAGATAATGAACATTTATAGATTAATTGATTTTATGTATCTATGTATGTACTTTTTTTTATATTTTCTTAGATAACCTCTTACCATTTTCTATAGTAAACGAACCACTAATCTGGCACACCTTCTCTCTTAGCATTCTAGAAGGGTAAGGTTATATACAATAATTACCATAACTGGTCCGTAGTCAAACACATGTGACTGTATAGGGTAGTGATATTTCTACATGGCTATGTTTCTAATTCATCATTCGCCATAATTGTCAATAAATAATTTTATTCCATTCTATCCTCTCCTATTAATGCATTTTTTATAGTCTGCCTTTATAAGAATCATAATTTATGAGTCTATGGGTATGGAACATGAATCTCTCAAATCATGTCATAGTCGATCCTTTCCAACAAGATGAATTCAGTCAATGAAATATCATATGACCATTACATTTACCTTAAAAAGATGTCAATGGTAATGGTTTTGGTTGGGAATTTTCCATATGAGAATAAATTAATCTATGAATATATTCCTGAAGTATTTTTAATGTTCAAATATTTAATTTGAGGTTTCAAAATTATAGGTACTCTATTGATGCTTGGTTTAAATCGATATCATGGAATCTAAAATTTATTTGGAACTCATACATCTCAAAGTGTGGGGCCACCCATTCTTGATGTACCTAAAATGTTCTACATAGATAGAAGGGGGACTTACCTTGGTATATATAAGTGGAAAAATAAATAATTCTTATCTAGTATTGGGACTTCTAAATCGACTGGACTCCACTTTTCTTACCATTTTTCTATCATGAAATTGATTGGTCTCACACCAATGTGTGACTCTTGGATTTTAAACATATATCCACTCGACCACATGTTTATAAACCCAGATAGGCAGAATTTATGACCCACTTAAGAACTGATACACTATCCCTATTCATTATACCACACTTACTCTAAATATGTAAAATAAGTGATTGAAGCTTTCCTACTATGTATTATGGGATATAAAACTTGGAATTGAGTGATACCCTTCATTATATTTTATTTTAGAAAAAAAAATTCATATAGTTTTTGAAGAATATGTCCATACTTGTTGGCTGTTTTCACCAATCGCTCATCTTTGAGCAAATTTGATTCTAAATTACACATAATAACATCATCACTATTAAACACCTCCATTTATATTCATTTTTTATTTTCAATTTTCCATTTTTAAAAAATAAAAATTTATTTTACCCACATCCTTCTATCGTTCCCCTATAATATCACAGAAATAAGGTTTTCTTTTCCATCCTTATACCCCTCTAATATAAAGCGTACATATTCAATCATTAAACACACAAAATGGATTCCAAGTAGTGTCCTAAGTAATATATATTCCAATAGATGCATATAACATGTATCCCTACACGTTTCATTTTGTGGTAGAAAATAATAATAATTCTCCCCTAGTATATGATCCCCATTAATCTTATTTATATCTCAAAATCTAATAAATACCTCTCTATGTAATAAGTGTTAGGTATTTGTTCATAGACTCCAGTAGATCAAGAGGCCTCGGATGATATCCAAAACTTTGTTTACATTTGTTTATTATGTCCAAATAGATTTATATATCCTCATTTAATTCAATTGTTCCTAAAATTTAGTGAAATGTTTCCACACCTATTAATCACATATATATCTAGACTTGAATCAATATTTAGGTTATAAATCTCAACTTTCTTTCCATTCAATGAGTAGGTTAAAAATTAACTAGGGGAAAATTAAAGGGATGATATGCATAATGGGAGGTATGAATTTTGAGTGTAGTAAGAATTCATATGAAAATGTTATATATGGTGATAGAAAGAAGATCTGTAAGGGGAAGGGTTAGTCATACATGGCCTTTTCTGAATAATCGATCACCAGTGTGGTAGGTTAGGATACTTTTGTAAATAGTTCCCCCGATCACCAGTGGAGTGTCGAGCCTGCGGTAAGATTGGAAATATATACAGATTCTACAAGAACCCATGATATATGGATGGTTATGGAGAATATATTTATAATTATAGTATGTTAAGAGGTTCTTATACATAGTATCAGTCTGACATCTAGAGTTTTACTAGTCATGGTGGAAGTGGCACTGGATGTGGTACTTCTGGGAAAGAGTGCACATATCAGTAGTGTGGTATAGCTTACGAGACTCAAACTGCATCCCAGGGAGAGGGGAAGGACAATTTATTTCATTCCAGCCTACACTGGTGGATAGAGAGGCTAAACCAGTGACATTTTTATGTTCTATTATTATAGCTTATACACTTACAAGTGCCTTATTTGATAATGGTGCCTCTAATTCCTTTAAATCAATGTAATTTTTGGATGGGTTTAAATTGATGTTGGAGTTTTTGAGTGGGGTAATGAGGATAGATACACCATTTTGAGTATGGTCGAGGGACATATATTTGTGAAAGGGGTGTTCTCTCAAGATTGGGGAGAGTCATTTTCTTTGGGATCAGTGCATTCTTGACATGTTGGGACTCAACCTAATTATTAGTATGGATTAACTAGTAGTATATCAAGCCCAAAAATATTGTTACCATAAGAGACTAACTTTTACATCTTCCAAGGGTAGAAATTGTATTCATTATAGAGAGTGGGATATCTAGGTAGGCCATACAGGTCCATTTTATCAGCAGTTGGGGGAGCTTACCTCCTTTCTTTATAGTCTGTTGCTAGATGATGGAGGTGAAAAGCATGATGTATTTCCACCCATAGTGGATATGTTTAAAGGTGTGTTTCCTAATGACTTATCAGGTATTCCATCTGAGATAGATGTGTAATTTACAATTGATCTCATTATGGGGATGAGAAAGTTTACATTACACCATACATAATGGAACCATTAGAGAATCAAGAGCTCAAGACTCAACTGGATGAGTTGATGGATAAGGGGTTTATCCATCTGAGTACGTCACCTTGGGGTTCTCTAGTTTTATTTGAAAAGAAGGCTTAATGGAAATTGTGATTTTTTGGTGATTAAAAAAAGTTTAATGGGATGACTGTGAATAAATGATAACCTCTTCCACACATCGATGACCTATTTGACTTTTTGAGAGGAGATAGTGTCTTCTCAAAGATTGAATTGATATTATGGTATCATTAGTTTTTAGTTCAACCTTACGATATACTGAGTACCAATTTTAGAAGTAGGTATGGCCTTTATTGGTTTTTCATGATTCCATTTAACCTAATGAATGAAAAAACAGTTTTTATGGCCTTAATGAATATAATATTATACCTGCACTTATTTTAGTTTGTGGTTGTGTTTTGTGGATTAAATCTAGGTGTACTTCAAGACTCATGATGATCAGTCCCTACATCCTGAAATCATCCTGAGTACAATGAGAGAGAATCAGCTGTATGCCCAGATATCTAATTATTAGTTTTGGATTGATTAGGTACAATTCATAGGCCACATAATCTCATAGGAAGGTGTGTTAGTGGACCTAGAGAAAGTTCAGGTAGTGGTTTCTTAGGAGCATCTTGAGAACATTTTTGATATCTCTATCATTATGGTGTTATGTAGTTATTATATAAGGTTAGTCTAGGAATTTTCCAACTTGGGAGATCCTATTTTTGGATTGAACAAGTAGGGATTAATTTTTGAGTGGTGTTGAGAATATGAGAATTCTTTCTAGGAGTTGAAGAAGAAATTTAAAATGATACCTATATTTTTCCCACCCGATATAGTTGAAGAGTATAAATTGTTTTTGATGCTTTTGGAATCAATATTGAAGTAGTTTTCATACACGTAGATTGAGTTCTGGTGTATAGATCTCAATAGTTGAGGCCACATGAACAGAACTACCCTACGCATGAACCCAAATTAGAAATGGTGGATTATTTTTTGAATTATTGGAGGTGTTATTTGTTGGGTGAGAAATTTAATGTGTATACTGATGACAAGATTTTAAAGTGTATCTTTTCCCAATAATATTTGAATCCTCGACAGTGGAGGTGGGTTGAGTATATACTGTCATTTGATTTTGAGAAAGAATATTTGCAGGAGAAGGGAAATGGTGTTGATGATGCTTTAAAAATAAAAAAAGACTCAGGAAGTCCAGGAGGCTAGTTTTGAGTGCAATATAATGATATGTCTGGCTAAGATGGTTTTTTTCAAGAGAGTTAGGAGTGGATGCCTCTCATTCAATTTTTATTAGAGTCTACACTTTTGAGATGGATTAGGGACAATCAGTATGAGAATACAATATGTTTATCCTTGAGGGAAGGCCTTGAAGGTGGTGTGACATCTTCAAATTTAACTATAGACGAGGATGATATTATCTATGTTAGGAATCTTGTTTTTGTGCCTATGAGCATGTGAGAGGACCTGATGCATAAATTTCATACCTTTTAGCAGGTAGTGGATCCATGTGTGACTAAAATTTACTGTGACCTATGATGATTTTTTTGGTGTCCAGGCATGAAAAAATGAGGTATCTGGGTTCATCAAATAATTTTACACATGTTAATAGGAGATGGTTGTGCATCATTGTCATGTTGGATTGCTATAGTCATTGTCCATTCTGAAATGGAAGTGGGAGGACGTTACAATGGACTTTTGGTGGGTCTCCTGAGGATTACTCAAAATAATGACACTATTTGGGTTACCATGGACCATTTGAAAAAGTTATCTCATTTCATACCATTATTTAAGACTTTACATATGGATTAGTTGAGATAATTATACGTTCGGGAGATAGTCGATCTATACGGGGTTCAAAAAACTATTATTTTAGACCGTAATTCATGTTTTACTTCATTCTTCTGGTAGAGATTATAGAAGGTTCTTGGCATGAAGGTTCTATTGAGTACGAAATTCCAACCATATATATATGTGCAGTCATAATATACTATACATGTTCTTGAGGATATGCTTTAGGCATGTGTCCTAGACTTTGGTCGGTGTTGGGAGAATCACCTAGATTTGGTGGAGTTCACCTATAAAAAAATTAATCCATAAAATATACAGATAAAACCATATAAGGATTTTTATGGTAGACCATGAATATTATCTCTATGATGGATGGAAGTAGGTGAGTCAGAGGTGTTAGGATTGAGTCTCATATAAAGGATGTCTAAGAAGATTTAGTTAATTCAAAAATGTATGGCTACATCTCAGAGCAGACATAACCCATATGACGATAGATGTCAAAGATCTCTATAGTTCACAATGGGTAATCATTTATTCCTTGGAGTGTCACCTATACTAGATCACCATAGGATATAGAGATAGGTAATGTTGGTGCCTAGGTTTTTGGGACCATTTGAGGTTGTGGAGAGAATCTGGACGATGTCATAACGATTGAATATTCCATAGAGGTATAATGTTATGCATGGAATTTTTCATGTTTTAAAACTGCAGTGGTATCATCCTGACTCGTATCATATGATTGATTTGGATGATGTTAAGATTGATACCAATGCGTCCTTTGAGGAGCATATGATACACATGTTGGATCATAGAGAGAAAGTGTTTTAAGAAAAGACTATAATGGATGTTCATGTATTGTAGAAACATGGGCATGTATAAGAGGAAACATGGGAGAGAGAATAAAATAAGTGGGCATAGTTTCCCTGTATTTTTACTTCAGAATCTTAGATATTCATGGGAGTATAACTCAAGGATGAGTTTTTTTACATATGGATATTGTAAGATCTTTACCTTTTCTAGAGATGTCTTGATCACATTTATAGTTACTATTTTTACATGTTTTGAGTATTTCTTATTGGGGTTTTACCTTGGGTAATTTTTGGTTGAAATTTGAGAATTTTGTATGGTAGAGGGGCAATGCACGATTTTACCAAACCGTACACCCAACCTAGAAAACCGTGTGAACCCAAACAAAGGGGATTCATATAGATGGCACAAAATTTTTCAAACCATGAACCCTATTAGGAGGAAAAGTGCACCCCCTAGAATAGGTGAATAGTTAAGGTGAATGGTTTGGAAAACCACATTCCCCTAACCAAGAAACTGTGCGTGTGGTTTTAATTATACCAAAAATTTGATAAAGAAACTTGAACCACCATAATTAACCCCAAATCAACCCTAACTCATACCTAAAATAATTATCTCATTTTTTTGGTTTTATAATGGATTCCAATCCATTCTGACATCTTTTCTTGATGATTCGAAGCCCAAATTGAAGATATGCACCTCTCTCAGTAAGTGAATCTTATCCAGTGCAATTTCTTCCCTTTTTACTGTTCATATCCAATCCATTGAGGTGATGTTTTACCATGACAGTATTATATCTAGATATAAGTTTTATGGATAATGATCCATTGGATATTATTTCTAGGAATTTATTCAAGATCTCTTTCTTCATCGTGGGTTTGATATTTTCTTTCTAATTTGTGGAATTTACAATGGTTAATTGCTGATCGAAGATTTTAGGTAGGTAGTATATTATTCAAATCCCAAAGTATTGATTTCAATTAGGTATATGAAATTATAGAATTTTTATGGAATTTTTAGAAATTTAATTTCATAAATTTGATTAATTAATGTGGTAAATTAATTTATTTGGTTTTTTTAGAATTACTCAATTAATGGATTCATGTAATTTTTCAATTGTGGATTTTGATTTATTAATTAGTGACTGAATTAATGGAATGTGTTATTGTGGAATTTAAGGGATATTAGGATTATGAAATTAGATTAATCGATTATTGAATTAATTAATGGTATATTGGTATTATGAAATTGATTGAATGGGATTAATTAATTATTGAATTAATTAATGGTGACTGTTGTGATTATGTAATTGATTGAATTAGATTAATTAATTTTTGAATTAATTAATAGACATTGTTGTGATAATGTAATTTATAGAATTGGATTTATTAATTGTTGAATTAATTAGTGGGTTAAAGGGTTATATGGTTTAATGGTAAATTGATCATTATTTACATGTGATTAAAGTATTGAATCATGATTTTTTTTGATATTTAAAATCTTATATTTTTAAGTGAAATGTGATAAGAGGGTTTATGTTACTTAACCTTGATTGAGGTGATATATGTGATATTGTGCTTTATGTAATGAATATGTGTGGGACATGGTCTAAAACCTCAAATTCCTATAGTGATAAATTGATAAACGTGTGTAGGAGTTGGTATGCTGCCTCAAAATCCCATACTGATGAATGAGTGTGGGACACTGACTACTACTTCAGAATACCATAGTGATAAATGGATAAATGAGGCATGATATAAGGACTGTCACTCCAAATAGTCATTGGGTTCTAGACATGGTGTTCTAAGACCCTTAGTTTTCATTGGACTATAGTTCCAATTGACTATGATATTAATTTATAGGATTTGAGATGTGAGAATAATGGTATTATTATATGTGATATACCTTGGGGATATTTCATACTTCAGCACAGGTTAAAGCAGTAATTAGGGGTTTGGGTGTCCTCGAGAACCCAGGGGTTTATGTGGTTAATTTAACATTAATTAAATGTGAAAAAAGTTTACTTTATGCATTTTAATATATTCTTTGTAAAATTTAGTACACTGTTATTATCTGGATTTTGTTTTTGATGTTTGTGGTGGTGGCCTACTGAGTTGTACTCACACCCAACATGGCCTGACTGATTGGTAACTAAATTGATTTCATGTTTATTGGACATGGTAAAGGAAAGATCCATATGTTGGATGAATGAGCCAGGTTGGAGCATGGTGTTGGTAGCCAAACTCGGTGTCACGACCTGCTGGGATTCATCAGTGGATTTATGTATTTTGGATTTTTTATATTAACACTTGACACATATTTGGCATGACATATCTAATATTTATTCTTGGGTGTTTTATTTTCTATTTTGTTCATCATGTGTTCCATTTTTGGTTTTGTTATTGGTTATATCATTTAGTTATATTTATTTACTTCATCTATTATACTAATTTGATAAATAGGGTATAGTATCCTCATAATTGATATTTGACCTAAAATTATAGTCAGTATCCTCTAGTGTAATTGTAGGATCACTTGAGGTCATGTGATTGAATGGCTTGAGACATCAATGTGTGGAACCTAGGTTGGGACATTACATGTAACCATTGTGTACTATATCATTTCTTCTTCTTCTAATTGAAATGTTGGATGTACTCTTCTTATTTTCCAATGTTCTTCTATCTTTCTATGTGAATTTAAATGAACACATTCTCTCACCTAAATAATCCACTTGGTTATTCTTGATGCTACACACATGTATGAAAGATCCTTGTTTGATTTTATCTTTCACAACAATGATACATTTTCCCTCTTCCAATTTAAATATTAGACAAGAAACTTACTCTAATTATTTCTTTACTTCTCCCTCTTCTTATTTTATAATTATAACTATCTAGGTTATCTTGGAATGATTATATATATCATGAAGTGACAATCTAGTTCCTTTAATAACTTCTCCAACTTCTTCTATCTTTTTGGAATAACTATATTCTTCATAGTTAAAGTATTATATTATTCTTCTATAGATATTTAAGAACATTATTTTGTACTATGAATTATGATATGATATACTTAACCCCCTAAAAATAGATGAAATAATAATTATCATGGTTTAGAATCATAGCATGAATTCATCCCATGAGTTATATTTCATTATATGGAATGATGTGGCCATCATAACATGACATGAACATATCTCAAAACAATGATACAATCGAAACCATTAATTCATCCATGGATTGCATCACGTTGTGACAATCATCTTCCCATGAGAACCTTTTTTCCAATTTGTTGTATCTTTATTTTTTTAATATATTTAATCCATTAATGTATATATTCAACATAATCATATTTAAATCACATAAAATATTTACATATACGTCCATCCATTTCATTAAGTATGATACAAAGATATTGTACCATATGATTATCTTAAATTATGGTTTATTCTTCTTAAACTCCCTAGTAACTTCTATAAATATTAAATTTTTACAAGGAAAAATATCTTAAATTTTAAATAAATTTATTATATATTAGATATAAAATCATATGTAGATAATTTCTTACATATCATCCCTATACTAAATACTTTTATAATTTTTAACATTATATGAAATAATTACGTCTAAACCATATCTTGCAGACATTATTATTTTTTTCTAAAAAATAAAATCCCATATAATAAATAAAAAATCTTATGTATCATAATAATATTTTTTATTTTTTCAATTTTTAGAAATTCTGAGCAAAACATCATGCATTATATTAATGAAAAAAGTTTTATTGGAAGGATTTTCCATTTTTCAGACGCAAATCTACATTGCTCTAAAATCATAAATATTTCATTTAAATAAGTCTATAACCCTTTCAAACAACTATATACATCTTAAAAACCATCACCTCACATAGTAAACTTTATTTTATGTGATTTTGTAATATAATTTATGATTAAAAACAAAATACAGGAAAAGAACTATATATACTTAATATTTCAATATCCTCTTCCTTCATGGACTTAATAGTAATGTCCTAGGATTATTGTTTTATCAAAAGTTTATAGAAATTACTAGGTATAATGAGAACCTCAAGATGATGTGATAAAAAATTTAATATATTCTCTATAATATAGATATATCATAGTAGCGGGACATATATGATGCATGAATACAAGGTATTGGGTTCCCATAATCATTAATACTTCTTATAATGATGTTTTCACTTGGTGATCCTAAGTATATGTGATCCAGAGGATTGATCCACCAATAATAACATCACATATTTTGGGTTTCGTTAGATATTTCTATCTATGATCATCCGTACTGGTATCATGACTTGATATCATTATCAATGTGTATCATTTGATTATATACTTTGATGCATAATTGAAAGAATGTCATTTTATTCTTATCGATATGTATCTTACGTCAGGTGTGATATTTATGGAATGAAACCGGTTTAATGATCAGTACTAGATTTATAATTTTTTATTATAGAAATAAGATACATTGGGACACTTAACTGGAATGGCAGTGCATTGAATAAATCCATATCCAAGGTAGATAAAGGAAATACTATCCAATACAGTCAAAAAAATATAAATAACATATTAAATGATGGTGACAAAAAGTGTGAATTTTTCATTATAAGATATTATGAGGAAAATAAATTATATTACATAGTAAGTGATCATAAGTAGTTTTCATTTCTGTAAATTATTATTATTTCTTTCGGATTAATGATGGGTTTCTATACAAATCTCTTAGTCTATGAGAATGATTCATCTCTAAAAATATATTTTCCTAAAGGGTTACATGAAAGAAATATCCATATATCTCATTAATTTATATGAATGTAAGTTTATAAAAAAAGGGAACCTATGTCTCTAGGTTAGTGAATGTATGAGTGTGAATGTTTGAAAGTAAATTAATTAATAAAATCAATTATATATTATTCAAGTTTATAATAATTAGAATTGAATTTACTTATCAAGGCATTCACAAATAATTTGACTGTCAAATAAGTGAACTTGAGAATCTTTTTTTCAAAATAACATTATGAATTCAAGGTTAATTATATAATTTTGGGTGGTAATAAACTTAGATAAGTGTTTTTATTTTATCACATGAAAAATTATAGTGTTATATGTTAGTGATAAAATATTTGTGATGTTTATGACAAGTTTAAATATTTAATATCATTTTAGATAAATGAATTATATATCATCCGATACACATGAATTTGATGTCTTATTCCCTTATCTCTTGAGTTTTAGAGGGAAACCAAAGGGAGAATGAGTTTTAACTTATTCCACTTAATGAATCTATCACTTTTTCATTATGTGATTAAAGGGACTTGATAAAGATCTTAGTTCTCTTGTGCTAGTGTATGAATACTTTAAAATCGTATAGAGAATATATAGTGCATGTGTGGTTGATTTAGAATGTTCCACACTTCGTCATTTTAAGCTACAATGATCTGAATATGATCTAGACATGCCAGGACTACATCTCACATGAAGATAAAAATTTGATTCATTCCAATTTCATTTTCATACTTAAATTTATTCTCACATGATTTATGGATGAACCAAAACCTTGGTATGTTGGATCTTGTTTTATGATGATGAACCAATTTTTTTTTAAATACTAGTTATAAACACTTCGATATTTCTGAGGTTACTTCTGTTGGTATGAGAGTGTATGTAAAAAAATTTTAAGTTAAATTTTAATTAAATATTATATAATTAAATTAGATGTCATTCATATGGTCCCAGTTCCATAGATAGTTCATAAATTATAGGTAGGTTGATTAAGATATGTCCATCTAACAATTCATATAATCTAATTATTAGAAATAAATGAAAAAATGTGTAATTGGTCTGAGTGCATGATATTTATTTGAACAATTTGGAAACCTTAAAAGAGAACAATATGCCTGAAGTATTTGAATTCAAGAAAAAATTAATTAAAAAATAAAAAATGGGAAAGCAGAGCCTACCACATGCTTTTATTGACTAATGGACTGCCCTATATAATTGGGGTTGGTATTTGCATCATATTTCTTGTGTAAATTTATTTTTATAATTTTTATAAATCAGTGGTTATGCCGTGTGGACCCATCAATATATATCCTTTGGTGAAGGTCACATTCCAATTCGATGGTTCCCAAACTAAGGAACACAAGCATTGTAAAAATAGCCCAACTTGGACCAACCCATGCCAGACCAAGTAAAGCCATATCGACGAAGGATGATTTTGACCCACAAATTATTGGTATTAAGGGCACTATTTTGGTTGGGTTGGGCTAACCTAAAGAGTATAAAAAATTTGGTCCAGGTTTGACCCTGAGTTAATTGAATTCATTGGGTCTATCTAGGCTTTTCAATATCAGCTATGAGCATTGAATAAATGGGTATTCAATTAAAAAAAAACAGATATTTTAAATTATCATTATAATATTACTTTTAAATTTTTATAAAATAAAAATATATTTATAGATATTATACACATATAATTGAATAATTCTTGGACTAGTTGGTTAAGTCACAACCATAGAATCCTAGGGAAGAGGGTTAAAACTCCCTTACCATAACATTTTTCATATGTTTTTTGGTTTTTTTACCCATATCTAGATTTTTTGTTTAGATTTTGGGATTAGACTATGGGACAACCCATTGAGTTGGGCTTCCAAGCCTAGACCAAAAGATATAAGCCTAAGTTTAGCCTATACTGGACTAATATATTTCAATCTAGAACTATTAAAGCTTTTGGTTGGGTCAGGTGGGCTTCTAGGCTATCTAGATATATTTAGATCATTAGGGTGCACCATCCTTCCTAACCCTCATAACCGAACTATGATCATTAAGGTTTTTGTTTCACTTAGGAGGTATTTTAAAGGCCCAAATAAACCTGGAAAATATAAAAAAATTGAGAAATTATTTTAGAATTCTAGAATTTACTTATTTTTTTGGGAGGTACTAGATATATTTATAATTAATTAAAAATATTTTAATGCTAATTTGAAGAATGAAAATACCATTTAGTATAATATTATCTTATTTAATTTATATTATAAAATTTTATACACATGGACTAGTCATGAAGTAAGTCTGATCATGCATATGTTTAATTTAATATTTATTTAAATTTTATCATTAATGTAATTATTATTTTATAATAATTAGTTATTAAATATAAATTTTATATGATTTTTTGTATCATCCCACCATATTTAATTGTATAAGGTTCTATGTTTCTTTATTCTATTGAAAAAAATATAATCCTACATCTAACGTCCCCCCTCACCTGTGTGTGAGAATACATTTTAAAGAATTGTGCTACTCATAATTAAAAAAATTTAGATACAAATTGGTGAATATCCAAGTAGAAAGTGATACATGGAAAATAATGGAGAACTTAAATTCAAGTCATTACGTGATTCAAGGAATTTTACAAGGTTCTTAGTTGATTCACCATCTACTAAATGGACCAACCCTTACAAAAAAACTCATGATCCATTTTTTTTATTTTATCACATGTTATCAATTATTATTTTATGTAAGGTCAATGTTTGATCACATATAATAGTTAACAATCATTCATAAATAAAATAAAATAAATGATAATTTAGTGTTTCTTATTCATGCATGGTTAAATTCATGAGTACGATCACAAAGTAACAAGCATGAAAAATAGAATCTAATTTCATTCTCTAATTAAATAAAAGAAAATAAAAATTCCTCAATATCAATATTATTTTATAAGCACATTCCTTTACTTAGGTTATGAAAAAAATATAGTTCATGGTGCTCATTAACCATATTTGAGGGTCCCTCCTTCTATTAAAGAGTTATAATAAGTATGATGGGTTTCCTTATATAAAATTGACACCAAATAAATATTTATAGCAAGTTCGGTGAAATTTTATAGGAATGTGTTGAGGAAATATATGTTAATAATTTATAAAAATGAGACTCCACTTAATGGATCAAGGAAACATGAGGTAATATATTTGTCTAGTTAAAATCCTAACTTAGACCCTTAGAGTAGAGGAAATTGCTTAGGCTAGGATAAAAAGTGACATTTAAGGATCCTTTTCCATTAGAAGATCCATAAAAATGAATATTATGTGTCCAATAGTTGAGAAATATTGTTATTTGAATAAAATAATGGGATAAATTTATGATAAATAAAATTTTAAGGCAAAAATAATCAATAATTAATATAAAAGAAAAAATCCAATAAGTTTTATTTTATAGAAAAATGGAATGTAAAATAATGATTTAACTATTATCAATGTTGGATAATGAACATGTCCTAATAAGCACAAATTTCCAAGAGTGGTAAAAATTATTGCACCTAGAACTGTAATATAAATTAGTTTTTATTTTTCTATGTTTCCACTACCTAATGATCTACCTCAAGAAGCAAGTGAATGTGGAATATATTCTTACTGGAGACTCTTAGATGATTCATTTGATGCTTACAACACAATTTCATCTCCAATGTCTAGTTATTTATTTAAAAAACATGAGGAAACATATGGTTACAACACATAATCTAATTTATTAGAAGTTTATGGGGATAAAGTGAAGGAATAAAAAAATATATTATCATTACACGATACATGTGTAAATACATAACAATACTGAAATCATGTTTCAAAAGTGATATTATACATTTATCGATTAGTAGAGAAATGATTCATATTTAATAGTGATATTCAATATATCTAATTTTAGGAACCTTATAACTTAGCTAATATTGTTTTATTTAGAATTATAAAATCAATATAAATGATAAAATACATCACTATATTTTGTATAGGTTTCAATAAGTTGATGAAAACATAAATAAAGATAAATATTTAGTTTTAATGGTGAAAAAAAGATGAGTAAATACGTAAAGGATAACAAAAAGTGTAACTATAAATGAACCTTCATAGAACCAATATAAGAAGCCAAAGATAAAGAGGGA
Source organism: Viscum album (assembly GCA_963277665.1). Lineage (NCBI taxonomy): Eukaryota > Viridiplantae > Streptophyta > Magnoliopsida > Santalales > Viscaceae > Viscum > Viscum album. The sequence goes on along the minus strand of OY728147.1, from coordinate 1,669,843,063 downwards.
TAATATCAAACTTGAGGCTATCTTATTTGTATATAGAAATAATGTTCATTGAAAGAGGAATTGAAATGAATTAATGAAGAAGAAAATAAAATCATATACTTTAGGCATATTTTGTTGGAGTTCATTCCATAGAAGAAGCTTCTGTTTACTTTATGATAATTTGTTTTCATATTTTTGAATATTAATAATCCTTTTATCACATCAGAATTTTTATTATGTGTAACATAGTTTGTGATAATGTCCCAAGAGTAGCTGTCACACTAAAAGGTCATAGTGGTTCCCCAAAACGAAGAAGTCCCTAATGTGCTAGGACACTATTCTAAAATATAATTTCTATAGCTGAATGATATCATTTGAGGAATACAAATGATATAAGATATTGGTTTCAGAGACTCATAGGACTTTGAGGCACCTTCTCATGATGCATTCCCTTGGTAATATACAGTAGGATATTATGAGAATGAGACCTACGAATAAGAAATACACATTTATATGTGTCACTAGATGTTACTATCTGTGGAAGTATGTATTGATCCATAGAGATTATGATTATTATTAGTGAGTATTATGGGTCACGTTCTTTGATGTATTGATGAAAACTGTGATAAAAGTTGTTCACGATGAGTTAGGATACATTTGGTGTATCACGAGTACACTAAAAAAATCCATTATTAGTGGTTTTTTTGTAGACCTGTGGTAATTTAAACCAATGAATAATCATATATTTATGGCTAATAAAACCTCTATGTTTTGCACAGTCACTAGTCATTTATTGGAAGATTTTTTTATTTTATGGAGGTTTTATTATGATTCATTTTTTAACATTTAGCGGTGGTTTCATATTTATTTAGTGGTGGTTTTTTTAAAAAAAATATCTGGGGGAAATATAAATAAAATGAAACTAACTGCTACTGAACTTATTAGCAGCAGTTTTTTAGTGGTGATTAATTATTAGTTCCTATAAAACATTTTTTATTTAATGTATTTAGTGGTGGTTACTAAAAACCACCGCTAAATAATATATTTTTAAATTATTTAATAAAAAACTATAAATATAGAAGATTTAACATGTAATAAACTAAAATAAGAATATATGATAATATAATCTTGTATACATCATACGTCCACAATTATATATACATAAATACACATTCATCAAAAAATAAGTCTCAGTTGACCCATACATCTATCATCCCACACCACAGAAATCAATATATACATATAAAATATGTCAAACAATAACTCATGCCCAATATATATCCACTTCATGACCTCCACTGCATCTTTCTACCTCCCCATCATCTTATCAACTGAAACTGACCATGTCATATCATCAGTTGTAACAAAAACAATTTTTTTAAAAAACTAAACATAATAAATTAGAATTACCTTTGAAAAAAATAAGAATTTCATGGATTTGAATGGTCAGTCTCCTACTTACTGTTGGCATCTACCACCTACAATGAAAACTATAACACTTAATAAAAAAATAGGAAAGGAAAAATACACCGCATATATTTAGAATGTTACAAATAAATGGTTTTATTTTTTAATAAAAAATAAATTTGAACATAAAATAAATAATATATAATTTAAAACACATTGAAAAGATAAACCTACCTATTTAAGATAAGATTAAACACTTGAAATTGAAAAGGGATAAGTTAGTATTTTAATATATTTTTAAAGTGATCTATGATGCGATTGAACTTGAATTAATAAATAAATTTTAGAGACTTTGATATCACAACATGTCCAATATTTCAAAATCAACTCATTAGTGGGTTTATAATTATTTCACATCAATATGAGGTTTTTTCTAAGGTTTTGACCATTCCATGAATGTTTTAGTGTTTTAAAACACTAAAAATGTGTTTACAACCATTATGGAAAAATCATAATTTTAAATGACATGTCATCAGTTCCTAAATTTTAAAATTCAATCTATGGTTATTTTTCCCTAATTTTGGAGAAATAGAACGTTTTGTTTCCAATTTTTGACCCCCCGAAAATTGTTTTAAAAGGATTTTGTACCTTTAAGAAGTGTTTCTAAATAATTATGACCACATAGCATGTTGTATTGATGTTTTTTCTACGCGTACACCTCAAAAACAACATAAAGGTGGTTTTCCCATGATTTAACATCAATGTGATGTCATTTTATATAGATTTATCAGTTCCATTTTCATTTTCGTGTTTTGAGACACTAAAAACATGTTTACCGCCATGCCATGAAAAATTTAATTTGGAATGACGTGCGATCGGTTCCTAAATTTTAAAATTAAATATATGGTCAATGTCCAAGATTTAATGATAATGCAACATCATTTTCAAGATTCTGAAACCCCCAAAATTATTTTTAAAGGGTTTTTACCTTTAAGAAGTTTTTACAGAGTAATTCTGCCCACACTGCATGTCAGATTGAAATCTTTGTGCGTACATATAATAAAAATCAATGGTCTGTTTCCAATGATTTTAAATCAATATGAGGTTATTTTCATTGGTTTTGACCATTCTACACACGTTTTAGAGTTTTAAAACACTAAAATCATGTTTATGACCATACTGAGAAAAATTTAATTTATAATGGAATGAGTTTGGTTCCTAAACATCATAAATGACTTATGGATAGTTTTCCAAAAGTATCAAAACAATATGAATGTGTTTTATTTTTTTGATTATGTTAGTTTTTGTTTTTACTAAAACATATGTCTATTTTAGATAAAAATACACACTTGGAGTCATACCAGTCAAACTGTGCAACACATTGAGGCGAGGTTAATTCCTACACATCTCAAATTAATTTTTGATCATTTTTCTAAATTATATAAACAATATGAATGCATTTACCTAGTTTTGAGTATGTCACTTGACTTTTTTACTATAATATCATTTTAAACTAGAAAGACACACTTTGAATTATATAGATCACATTGTGTATCATTTTTACATGAGACTGATTCCAACATATCAAAAAATGACTAACAAATCAATATACTGAGTTTTAAATAAAATACGAGTATGTTTTCTTGGTTTTAATTGAGTAAAAGTTTTTTAACTAAAATTTCAATTTTAAACAGATTATAGACAGCTTGAGTCATAACAGGCACACCGTGTATGAAATTGAGATGTATTTGATTAATATATATAAAAAATGAGTTTTGAATCATTTTAATAAAGCATGAAAATAATAAAAATGATTTTTAAACAAATTTGAGTCGGTGAATTGTCTTTTTTATTAAAATGGATGCCAGTACAAGAAAATAGAGCATACTTGGAGTTATACGGGGAACATCGTGTATTGTATTGAGGTGAGGTTGATTACTATTGGTAAAAAATGACTTATAGGTCATTTTAATAATGTATAAAAGAAATATTAATGTGTTTTCTCAGTTTTCAGTAGGTCATTTTCCTTTTTACTAGAATAGATGTCAATTTTAAATAAAAATATTCACTTAGAGTCATACCAGTCACACCGTGCATCATATTGATGTGAGGATGATTCCTAAACTTCATAAATGACTTATGGATCATTTTAATGTAGTATTAGAATAATAAAAATTAGTTTTATCAGTTTTGAGTATGCCACTTTTCTTTTTTACTAAATTGTTATTTGAAACTAGAAACACATACTTTGAATCATACAGATCACATCACGTTTTTGTTTGATGTGAGACTAATTGATAAATGTCAAAATTTACATATGAATATATTTCTTAAATTATAAAGAAAATACCAGCACATTTTCTTTGTTTTTAGTGAGTGACACTTTTGGAAACAATTTATTTATTTTAAACTCATAATGAACACAATGATTCATACCAAAAACATCATGTATCAGATTGAGGTAGGACTGATTCCTACATGTCAAAAATGAAATATGGATCATTTTACTAAATTATAAAAACTTTCCATTATATTTGGCTCAGTTTTTATTAAATGGATTTCAATTTTAAATAAAAATATGCACTTTGAGTCATACTAGGAATATCGTGTGTCAAATTGAGGTGCCGATGATTACTATACTTCTCAAATGACTTATGAAACATTTTCCAATGGTATATAAAAAATAAAAATTAGTTTTCATAGTTTTGAGTATGCCACTTGTATTTTTTACTAAATTGTCATTTTAAACTGGAAACACACACTTTGACGCATACATATCACATCATTTATTGGTTTGATATGAAACCAATTCCTACAGACAAAATATTATTTATAAATATATGTCCTAAATTATCAAGAATATCTGAGAATGTTTTCTTGATTTTTATTGAGTGACACTTTTTGAACTATAATGTCGATTTTAATCTGACAATGGACACTTTGAGTCATACCAAGAACATCGTTTATCAGATTTAGGTGATCATGATTCCTACACATCATAAATAACTTATAGATAATTATATTAACATATTAATACAATCAGAATCTGTTTTATTGGTTTTTTGTATGTAACATTTCCTTTTTACTAAAATTAATGTCAATTTTATATAAAAAGAAGCACTTAGAGTATTACCGACCACACCATGTGTCAGTTTGAGGTGAGTCGGATTCCTATACATCCCAAAGCCTCAAAAATAATTTAAATGACAATGTTACCATGATTTCGATTATATTTATTTTTTAAACTTTTAACACTGCATATTTACTAGATATTATTAGCTGAAAAAACTTTCTCATTATTGAAATATAGAAGATAAGAGGAAAGTTATATACCCATTATATCATCAGAAGTCACCAAAATGGGAATATGAGATTCATATACACTTTTATATTTCAAAAATGAGAAATGTTTTTTGGATAATAAAATCAAATCAGTATACAATGTTTACAGTTTAAAAAATAAAGGAAATAAAAATAGAAATCGTGGTAACATTGGAAGAAAAAAACATTTTATCTCTTTTGCTTCCTTTTTTAGATAGTTAAATGATAAATTTGAATTCCCAAAAGATCACTGAAAAAACTATATTTGTATTAGATAAAAATGGTAAGGAAATTAACCTACAAATAATAGATAAAATGATAAAAATATTAATTTAATAATTAGTAAGAATTCACCTTCTTAGGATTGTTGTATGTATTCTTGACGCATTTTATTATTTTCATTATCTCATTTTTAGTTTTGAAGTCTAATATCTCTTGAGCATGAGAAACTTTGAACAAACCACCGCAACTTCAACAAAAGAATCCCCCTATATAAGAAAATAATTATTATATGAGTAATACATAAAATAAATAAATTGAACATGAATATGAATTAGTAATATTTAGCCTAAATAAAACCCATGAAAGTTATAAAATAAATCAAATACATCTTCATAAATTGATATATTGAAGATGAAGTGTCTTCATTAGTAAAGATACTGTTATCCTTTATTATATATTTACCTTTTACTTTTTCTATTTTTACTGTGGTAACATATTTTTTCTATATAAATTATATTTTACTAAGCATATAAAATAACCCCTATAACAGAATTTTTGACTTTTCACCCTTATTTTTATGAATTTAATGTAATGAAATTTATAATAATGATGAATTATAAATTTAAAATAAAACATTTTATATATTGGAAAACTATTTTCTCTAGAAAAATGATATTTTTACTATTATTTTTTCTCAATACTATAATGCATTGATTACCAAAAATATTTATGTTAATATAATAATATATTATTTCAAAAATCATTATAGTGTCATTATTTTAAATAGATAAATCTAATTTATTTGTTAAATGTTACAGAACATTAATAAAACAATTCTTCAAAAATATTATTTTTATCATTTTCAGGGTCATCAATATTAATCATAGTAATTAAAACTTTAGTCCAAAAAATATACTAGAATTATTAAATAATATGATAATATTTACCCAAAATAAAATGTATATTTTATGAATACAATTTCAAGATTTGAAGAAAACCAGTTTTTTAATTCAATCGACAAAATTAGTATTTTCATTAAAATATTACATACGTTTTAAAAATTATATTCAAGTGTTTTATAAATAAATAGAAGTATATTTTTTTATTTCTTATATATATATATATATATTTATAATAAAAAAATTCGTCAAAAAAATTTAATCCATTGTTCAATTATAGTAATTTAATGAAAGTAAATGTTTTAGAAAATTGGAATTTTTTCACTATTTAGCTACAAAACAATTATTTATAAAAATTATGAAAAATTATTCATAAGATAATATATACATGTCAGAATCGAAAAATTATATTTATTTTATAAAATTAAAATTAATAATATTTATAATAATATATATATATAAATAATGAAATGTGTTTTTGTAGGAAAATTATTATTACCAAAATATTCAACTCTATACGAGCTCATGATATGTCATGAATACAAAAAAATATTCAACTCTATATGTCTATCATGGATTTAAAAGATAACACCCCTTCCACCACTATAGAGGATACACCATAAATAACACCATCTCTTTCAGCCATATGTAGTGTTTCTATTTCCAATTTTAAAGCTTCCATGGATTTTACTAAAGTAAGTTTTTATTTAATTTTTCAGGAAAGTGTGATTTAGGTAAAAACATAAAACCTTAAAAAACCAAAACAAACTGTAGCGAGAGACAACTAGAAAACCAGAATAAAACCATACCTTACTAGATAGGCTTCCCAGCTAGATCAGCCCAGTACTTCCATGCTACGTCTCAATCAATCAATTCTATAATAATTTTGATTAAATAATTATGAGTTATAATTAATGAAAAAGGGATAAATTGTATAGGCCCTAAAATATTCCCAATTTATTAATATTTTAGTATTATAATAAATCTTCTTCTCTATTATATGGAAGAATATATAAAATGATATGATTACAATTAATATAGGTAATTAATAGACTATATGTTTGATAACCAAATACATACCCATACCACCTTAAACCCCATCTTTATTCTATATATAAATACACTCTCTATGAGAGAGTTTTCTAGGAGAAACTACAAACTAAACAACTACAATTACCTATTGACTAACTAATATAGCGTAATCCAATACTATATATACATAAAATCTAAAATGTAGTTAGAAATTACTAGAAAATAACCCCCATGAGGAATAATATATTTAGGGTGATTATGGGGAGGATGATGCAACCTTTAATGGGGGTATGCATTTCCACTGATGAGGGGATCTGATCCAGGGAGAGAAAGGTTGGGGGGGGGGGTCAGGTGTTCGCATCACCAATGAGTAGGGTAACTGAGTTGGGGAGAGGGAGGTTAGTGGGGGTGGCGGGCGGGGGGGGGGGGGGGGGGGGTGGGGTGGGGTCATGGGGATCTTGGTTGGAGGGGGTTCCGTAGGGGCCAAGGTCTCCACTGAGAAGGGAAAAGGTAGGTCAGAGGGGTGGGGGAACATGTGTCACATTTTTGGGTTCACCTATAGGGAAGGGAGAGGAGGAGTTTGGGGGAGGGTGGGGGTAGAAAGGGGTCTAGGTTGTGTAGAGGGGGAGGGTTAGGGAGAGAAATTTTGTTTTTTAAAATAGTTAGTAGCATATTAATTAAATTCACTACTAGTTGTTAAAATAGTAAAAAGATAGTGGAAATTTGGTCATAACTCTACTATATTATATTTTTTAATAGGATTTAATTCAAAGATGTTACTATAACTTCTGATAATAAACTACCGCTAAGCATCAATTTTTTTTTAGTGGTAATAATGCATTAATGAATAATACAAGAAATAATTTTTCCCCTTTTTTATTTAAGGGAATCAAATATCCCATACCCTTGGATTGAAATTTCATTGCTAAAATAAATCCATGGCCATGTTGATCTATATGCAAGTTCAATTTCTGGAAAATAAAATATGGATATATAGAGCATATTGGTTGATGGAACTAGCATGCAACTTGCTTAATTAGAGATATCATGATAAATGGGTTATATTACATAGTAAGCATCTATATGAGGTATTATGTTGTTGCAACATTAAAGTATTTCTATATGGGTTCTTTGAAATGATTCTATATGCTAACCTTAGACTTTAGGTTGCCTCACCTAATTCCACTGGGAAAATGGTTTAGAGGGTCACACGCTAATTGCATCTAGAATAACAGTTAAATAATAATTATATTATTTATTATTTAACAAGTTTAATAAATATTATTATTACATGCAATTTAATAATTGTTAAAATTTTATTGATCACATTTATTCCGTCACTAGTTATTCGAGAGAATGTAATATGAGCAGAATATTTAATAAATATTAATTTGATCTTTTCTGAATATAATATTTATTTATTTACTAGTAAATAATGAAATTATATTTATTTAATAAATAAATATTCATTATTTAATGTTTGATAAATATTTTGGAGGAACAGTGGATCGAGTTCTATTGTTTGGTGAAAAATAATAAATTTTGAATATTATTTGATTAAATAAAATTTAATTTAATTTACAAGTTATGTGCATGTAGAGAAATAAAAATATTAAATTTATTATTTGAAATTAGTTTCCATGGGGATGAAATAAATAATATAGGGACCTTGTGAAATTATTTTATTTTAAAGTTAAAGATATATAAACAAAATTATATTATTTTATTCGAGATCCAATTCATTTGTTTTGGTTATACAAAACATATTTGAAGAATCCTATTAAGTCCTTGAGAGTTTCATTATCCGATAATTCTCTATATAATGAAGGGATATTTTCCTTTACCTCCCACTCTCAATTCAAGAGCGATCAAGGAGAATGATTTGGAAGTGGTTCTCGAGGTGATCACAGGTGGATGAGGCAAGTGATATGATCTTCCATTCCTATGGTGACATTCAGATATTTGTAGAATATTTGTAGATCATCTCTAAAGAGGATATTCTATTGATTTATAAAATGAAACGATGGTACAAAATTGATCTATTGTTAGATCCATCAATGAAGAAAGATTTCCATCAAGGTAAATCTATAATAAATTAAATTAAATATAAGTAAAATGCGATGATCCTCTCTCCAGTTCTAGAATTATATCCCATTTCTATATTCATTGATTCAATTACATTGATCATGATATTTATCATTGTGTGAATCTTAGGTTGATCATTGATCATGGAAAAAAAGAAAAGCTGGCAGGACCCATCGCAGGCCTCTACTATGCCCGAAACCTACAAGTAGTATCTGAGCGGGTCACATAATCATTTATAATTATTTAAAGATTTTTGATTGGTTTCACATTTTTGATTTAGTTTTCAATTAAATTTTAACCATTTTTTTATTTTAGTTTTGAGATTTTCCTCTCCCTCCTTCATTTCTCATAATTCTAATCAGTACGAGTAATTTTAGGAATGAAATAAAATTTAATATCTCATCCAGAGGTGCCATGGATTTTGGAAAAATTATATAGGAGTACACAATATGTAACTAGAGTGACACACTGTGTACTTCTGTTCAATTAGAAAATTAATTCAAACTTTGTGCATTGACGACACATGGTGCATTTATTTATTACACCGCATGTTGACTGAGCCAGGGAGGCAAACAGTCAGTCAGAGTGTATGCCATGTAGCACACATACATAGTACGTAGTCCCTTTGAGTCACAAATAGGCTGTGTATTAACATACATGGCCTACCTAATTGGTGACCGTGTAAGTCAGAGACCATATTCCATGTATCCCATTGTACATGTCGTGTACCCCATTTGTTCCATGGAACGATTTACACACCAAGTCCTAAGGTGTGTGCCTGAGATAGATGATGAGAGACATATAGGCCATGTATCTTACTTGTACCCACTGTGTACCTACACCAAATTATACAGATTTTTTTATTATTTTGTGTAAAATTTATTGATATGTGATTTCATGTATTCATTAAGTTGATAGGACACACTGTGTGATTGGTTTTAATATATATATATATATACAAATATATAAATACTTAAATAATATCTATGTAATGTTTAGATCTATATATCATTTATGAGTTTTATTATAGTTTTTACTCATTGTGCATTAAATCATGACACGTTAGAGAAAAATCATGTATTTCATGTAATCATAAAGTTGTTACTACACATCAGGAAAGTAAGTGATAAGTCATGAATGCTAGATGTCACAAATAATAAATAGTATATGAATATAGTACATGTTGGATATATTCTGATAGGTATTAACCATGTTTCCTCCTAGTTATATTTATGCACATTATTAAATTTAATTAAATTTATTAAATCTGTTTAAAATTAAAAAGGGTGGAAATATCAAGGAAATTTCGATGACAATTAAGATAAAATAATTGATTAATTAAAGATGATAATTAATTTATTCAAGCACAATTTATCTTAAATACGAATTATTAATAATTGAATGGTAGTTTTATTAAATGCGTAACTCATTATATGTATGTTCCTGATCATGAGCATAGACCAAGTCTTTGTATGTGATTAGTTTTATTTAATTTATTATTAAATTAAATTGTTTGTTTTCAGGCCTTCTCTCCTCTTATTATGTTAGGGAATATGTTCCCATGGTTTCTTTTATGTAAAAACTTCCACCCTCACATGCATGTGATTAAAATCATATGTAATGGATGGAGTTATCAAGCGAGTGGAGTTGGTTCATATTTGGAGATGAGGCAAAACCAATCAAATAGAGTTACATAGATGGATAGGTTGGAAGATGTAACGTGAACGTTAATTGGTTCAATGTATTTTCTTGCTAGGTAAATGATTAGTTTATCAACCACAAGATAAACTAACCATTAGTAAAATTCTATGATCACAGCTCTATTATTTTATTTTTATAAATTTTCATTATTATTCATTATTAATTTTTTTTCATGATCACATGAATTAATGAAATTAACTAACATGAAAGATAGAACAAAAATAAATTGTATTATGCATAAGTATTTCAAATATATGGTAAATCACTTAAGTAAATCCACTTAATATCAACAAGAATGTGATAATGATAATATTTTTCAATTTATACATAAAAGGATTAAATCCATCAATTGTATATATTAAGTTAGTATAGCCTTCCACTACTTGAGTTAAAATTGAACCATAGTTCAAAGTGATTGACTGGACAAATTTGGGGTCGTTTAAATTATTGGGGAATTCTATCTTGAAGTTTTGGGTTGAATTAACTTAGTTCACATCAAGGTTTGACTACCAAAGAAGGACTTGGTGAAACTGAGAGGCAAGGTTTGAGAAAATCCAATTTGTAGATTTCAAGATGGGGGAGTGCACTCAACAAATCAAGGAAATGTGATTTAATGGAGTTGGAAATTTGAATTACTACCTAAACCCATTCAAGTTTCTTGATAGAGAAAAGTTTGGTTAATGAGAATGGGAATATGGATCCTTACCACTAGAATGTCCAAGAAACATGATATTTTGAGTCCCATGGTGAGGGCTATTGGGTTTCATAAAAATTGTGAGAGACTTATAAATAAAATATTTTTTTGTTTAATTGTCTAAATTTTATTAGATAAAGTACTACCGTTTTTATACACTTTTTTTTATGAAAAAAATTAAAATGAATTCAAACATATCATTTTGATCCATACTTGAGAAGGATAACCTTATCACTGGCATAAATTTCTTAGAGTGGAAAAGGTGCCCATGTCTTATCCTTCACCATTAAAAGAAATTGTATGTACTAGAATAACCTATTCCTGATGCACCTGGTAATGAGGATAGTGATGAAGAGTTATCACTCTATGAGAAACATTCGAACGATTCCATATATGTTCAATATTTCTTGCTATCATCTATGTACAATGATATTTTTATGCAACATGATGGCATGAGTACATATAACATGATGCCTCACCTTTGAGATCACTTTAAAGAGAAGACGAGACAAGAGAGTTATGAGATCTCTAATCCTTTGTTTACTACAGTTCTTAGAGAGTCTATGCGAGCACAACCTCTTGTATTCAATATTATTTTCTAAATGTTACTCTTAAACATATTAGGGATTAAATTCTCAGATGATTTGCATACATATCTCATACTATAATCACTTCCCAAGGACTTCTCTAATTTTAATGCTAATTATAATATGATGAATAATGATATAAGTCTTTCAAAAATCCTTACATTTTTTTCTATGTGGATAAGGACATGGGGAATGATAAACTCATGGTCCATATGGTGAATAAGAAAAGTAATAACAAGGAAAAGGGGCCTAAGACTCATAAAAAGTTTAAATCTCCCAAGAGACTTCCTTCCAAGAAGAGGTAGATCCAGAGAAAGAGAAAAGAAAATGATGGTTTTATGTTATGTATGTGGAAAGAGAGACTACTAGAAGATGAAATTCAGTTAGATTAAAGGGGAAGCTAAAGGTACATTCATTATTGATAGTAATAGTTTAATATCTGCAAATTATGTATTAGATACTGCTTGTGGTTCCCACATATGTATCCAAATATAGGAACCAAGTAGATTCTAAAATATTTCTAGAGGAGAGGTGTATCTATCTACTTCCAATTTTTTAAGGATAGCTGCTCTATCCATTGGTGACTACCAGCTTTCATTGATAATGGGAATTATTTTTGTTTTAAAATATTATTATAATGTACCAATGTTTACCAATAACATAAGTTCTGTATCATGCTTCGATGCAGATGGGTTTATTTTCAAGTTTGAAAATAGAATTTTTTTTATAAGGAGAATATATGTTAAGGTATGGGACATTTAAATAATGGTCCTTATGTATTAAATTTATAAAAAAAGTATTGGAAATTGATAATTAATCATGTTCACACAACCCATATAACTCCTAGTTATGGAATCTCCATATTGGTTATGTAAATGAGAAGTGTTTGATAAAGATTTGTAAAGATGGTTATTTTGAATCTTCTAAGCTAATCCAAATTGAAAGATTTAATTCTTATTTACAAGGAAAAAATGACCAAAACACCATTTGATGGATTTGTTAACAGGTTCACAAAGCTTCCAATATTGGTACACACTGATGTGAGTAGACCATTTCTGGTAGAATTTAGAGGTGGATATTATTATTTGATAACTTTTACTGATGACTTGAGTATATATGGATATGTTTAATTAATGAGGTATAAGTCTGAGTACTTTTAAAAAATTAGGGAATTTAGGAATGATGTAGAGAATCAGCTTGGTAAGAAGATAAAGTTGATTCAATCAAATTGAGGTAGTGAATATCTTAATCATGAATTTATTATATTTCTATTGGAGTTTTGTATTTTTTATCAAATAAATCCACCTTACACGCCATAGTGGAATGGTGTTAGTTTAAGGAAAAACCACATCTTGTTAGACCTGGTAATGTCAATAATGAGTCATGCAGATCTTCTATTATCCTTTTGAAGATATTCATTACAAACTGCAACATACATATTAAATTGAGTAATAATTAAATCAAGAAATTGAATTCCATTTGAGTTATGAAGTGGAAGGAAAGCTGTTTTTTCACATACACGTGTATGGGGTTGTGAGGTGTTTGTTAAGGCCTTCTCAGACAACAAACTATAACCCCAAGGCAAAAAGTGTATCTTATAGGATATCCCAAGGAAATAAAGGGACACTACCTATACATCCCCTCAGATAAGAAAGTGACTTTCACTAAACAAGCCATCATTATTGAGAGGGATCACATCCTGAAAAAGGATAATGGGATAAATATTGTAACACCCCGACCCCAGTTACCCGGATTCGGTGCACTACTTCATAACATTGGCATGATCATAAAAGATCAAGTCTCGAAAGACCTATTAGTTTAGTAGCATTGGAAACACTATATACATTCATAAATGTTACATTACATCACAAAGTCAAAAACTACAATAACATAGTCTCCATTTTAAACACTCATATCCCCTTCAGACTATCCCTACAGGTCATTCCTATAATACTTCATCACATCCTAGAAAAATTAAAACATTGAAAGGGGTGAGCTCAGATGCTCAGTAAGGATAACAATATAGCGGAAGCTTTCATCAATAAACATAAAAATTTAAGGAACTGTATAACTAAAACAAAAGCCTTTTGAACATGAACTTCAACATAATATGGCAAAAGTAAAATGAGACAATGCCATTTACTTCTTCACATGGATATTCTACTGGTCGAATAATCACATGCAATATTAATAACGACTTTCTTAATGATGGAATGCATAATGCCAGACTATCATAACCACGTATCCAAGGCCTCGTGCCAAGACCACAAATAAGATTTTGTCAAGGCCTTGTGCCAAGACACTTGTTTGTCTCATGTGACCTGCCGATGCATCGAGGAGCTAGAGCGGGCTCCACCCGTCACTTATTAAGTCCAATGCATTCCTCATATGAACATGTTTAAACATATCATAAACCATAACATAATCGTATCACATAAAACATGCATAAAGGAAACATAAAATTTCCACATTTCAATCATAAGATATCAATACAACACATTGATATAATAAAAACACTTTCAAAACCAATTTCAATACCAAAATAAAAGAAAAGTAAAACATGGTATTTATTTTTCTTTAAAAAAAAGGCATGGCTTGTAGAGGAAGCCGAAACTCAAATAATGGTCACGGTGGCGGAGAAGTCATTGTCGCCGCATACATACGACAAAAACATTCCCTTTTTTTGTTTAGTAAATTCTTCGTATAAAAATATTCCTTTTGAATAAACGTAAAAGTCAAAGGGGTTTATACACCATATAAAAGAAAGTTGTGTATAAAACCAAATATGCCTCAATGAAAGGAGATTGAGATGAAGTCCCTTACAAAGATCATTTTTTAAATAAAATAGATCTATTATGTGTACTCACTATAATTACACATATAGAAAGTACAAATACAATATAGGACATAATAATATCATGACGTAATTTGAAATTAGGAGATTAATTCAAAGAATGGAAATTGGGTTAAGAAGTTCCCTTACCTTGCATCCTGTCTTGAATCGACCGTTCTTTAACCTCCTGAATAATAAACTAGAGTTAATTTATAGTTTCTTAAGAAACTTTTCAAGTTTCTAATTCCTTTAATATCACTTATTACCATGTTATTAACATTATGTAATTATTTAAGTTAATAACGGTCATTTTGTCGATCTTTGGTACATGAGTCAAAAATAAACTTCTTATAATTACAAGTTGTTCATGTGGTGAAATATCCATTATATCCAGAATTATATTCATGATATAGATATCATATATCTCATATATATCCAGTATATACATGAATTTATAATATTCCATAATGTTTAGAGGTAAGAAATGAAATGCACCGTTCATGGAGACGGTAAGCCGTACGTACGCATGAACGCTACTATCATTTCTATTTCATATTTAATTAAATCATAATGATATAAAGGTATATTATAATTCTAGTATAATATCATATATAATATCATTTACTCCATCCCTTATACATCCCACATATGGCATTAACGATTCAAATCACTTTGAGGGGGCGGTATTCCGCACTTCCTAAAATGAAAATATCGCGTTTACCCATAATGGAAACAATAAAGGTATGCCATAAATAAAAAATACATAACCTTAAGTAAAACATAAACATATTATATATCATATATAAATAGAGTTACATCTTAATGGACACCTTTGAAGGTGTTATATGAGTGTTGAACAATCATCGTTTCGTGAGGCAGAAATTCACCATCCACAGAAACAATATGTTCTTTAACCATTAGAGGTAGGTGTTTGTAAGTGTAGCTCGAATACTTCTTATAACAAAATCCTAGTATATTTAGGATACTGGTGTTGTTACAAAATAAATGAATAAAAAGATTTTAGGGGGTTGCATAAGAAAAATAAAACAAAATAAAATAAGAGAAGACATTACCTTAAAATCGGGTAACTCTTTTGATTTGAGCCAAAGGCTCCCTTGGGAAGAATTTTGCCCAAAGTGAGGCTTCTAGGAGTAAGGGAGGTAAGTTGGGAGAGTATTTGGGCAGAGTTTGGCTGAGCCAAAAGGCTTCGAAAGTGTGAGTAAGGTGGTAGTGGTGGGGGCCTTTTATATGTGGAGAGGAGGGGCACTTTTGGAAAGTAATGAAATGTTACTTTATTATATAATGAGTTTCTAATTTTAAAGGTCCCACATTTATATAATTCGAGGCTAAGGTGATAAGGGTTCTAAATCTACTCATCCAATTGGTTTTTGACAAGTGTAATCCTTGGATTTTACATTATCTTTTCATTTTATTTAAATCGTTAATTAATGAGGTAATCACGATATCATCATGGTGTCATAATTAATTTAATTTATTTAATGTCTAAAAATTATAAAAAAATTATCATGATGTAGGAAATCATTTTAGATTTCTATTTAATATTTATAGTCAAAAATATGACTTTTATAACCCCATTTAAAAATTGTTTTAGTAAAACAACTTATGTTTGTGACATTTTTATTTTAACTTTAAATTAAAGTTATTTATGTCATTTTCCTACCAAAGTGGATCCTTGGGGTCCCCAAGTTGACCCATGTATTTTATTAGTAGGCCATGACTCATCCAATAGGGGTAGGACAACTTTCAAGGTAATTTCATATTTTTATAATATCATTTCTACCTTAAATTTCACTAATTACGTTTAATCGTGATTAATTAAACTTAAAAGTTACTATTGACCAAAAAATTATTTTAATCCCATTGAACAAAATTTTACTTCCTAATGAAAACCATGAATGTCAGATTTTTGAAAATCAAATCACAGAAGTGGTAATGTTTCATTTAAACGAAAAATCAGTTTTTTTAACTACCACTTGGTGGTTTCACTATTCTTCAAAAATTGAAGTTTTTCAGAACAATGCCAAAATTTCACCCTAAGCTATAATTGATATTCCGAATTCAAAAATGATGTCTATTTTACAAAAATTCCAAACATATAAGTTTCATTAATTAATTTTATAATTCATTTCCGCTGTCACAACAAATAGCGTGTTTTTAAGAAACAATATATATCAAAAGATTGACAATTGTTTATGTCCAATATCAAAGTGAATTTAATTATAATGAAAACCATTGGATAAAATGGTAAAAATATATTCTAATTATACTTTAAAACCACTCAATAGTTTAATTTATCACTATAAATTGTTTTGATTAAAAAAGTTGTTTTTAAGTATTTTTCACTATTCATAAAAAATTGGAAGTTCTCAGAAAATTACAAAAAATTAAACTTAGGATAATTTTGATATTACGAATACAAAAACGAAGACCATTTTGAAATATAAAATTTCTATAATTTTAAAAAGTGGGTATTAATATTCATAATGGCTACTTTGATTACTCGTGGTGTGTTAGAACTCGAACTTGCGTAAAATACAAGCTATTGCATTATTGAAAGAGAGGCGTATCGTGAAAGATCGGGGTGATACAAATATTTACTTTGATTAAGTTTATTCTAAAGATACACAAGATTTGGAGTAGGAATATGTTATACAGGTTCTCATAGTATAAGTAGTTCCTGAAATAGAAGTTCTGCATAGGAGTGTTAGAGAGGTAAGAGAACCAGAGAGATATGGTTTTCTAGTTACTAAAGATGGTGGATCATTATTGGTTGAAAATGATGAACCTATCTCCTACAAGTAGGTACTAGAGGTCTCAAAATATTCCAGATGCAATGTATCTGGGAATTATAAAATGGATTAAATGTATCAGAACCATGTTTCAGTTTCATTCAATGCTCCATTTGATGTATTACCTATTGGAAGAAAATGGGTATTTAAGAGGAAACTGGACATGGAAGGAAAAGTAACTATATATAAGGAAAGTATAATAGATAAAGGGTTTAACAGTTTCAGGTAATTGACTATGTTGAATCCTTTTCAATAGTTGAAAATTTATATACATTATAAGTCAACTTTCTATAATAGGTTACCATGACTATGAGATTTGGAAGATGGATGTCAAAACAAAATTCCTTACTAGGAACCTTCTGCTGGATTTATATATGACACAAGCACAAGGGTTTGTGACTCTAGGGGATGCCAACAGGATTTTCAAGTCACATAGATCTATTTATGGATTTAAGAAAGCATCCAGGTTATAGAACATTCGATTTGATGAATCTATAAAATAATTTGGTTTTATTATGAAAGAATGTGAGCCATGTGTTTACAAGAGGTTTTTTGGGAATGAAGTGAATATCCTAGTAGAATGTGTTGATGAAATATTAATTATTGGAAATGAAATAATAGTCTTACAGTATCTTAAGGGTTGTTTAAACAAATGTTTTTTCCATGAGATACTTAGGTGAAAAAGCCTACATTTTAGGGATCGAGATCATTTGTGATAGATCCAAGTGGATTCTTGGACTAAGTCAAAGTACTTATATTGACCATATACTAAATATATTTAGTGAGGAACAATCCAAGAGGAATTGGGTTCTTATTTCACAAGGTTTACTTATTTCTATTAAAATGTGTACTTAGACACAATAAGAGAAAGAGATAATGATTAATATCTTAAACACTTCAGTGATATGATAAATCATATATTCCATGTTATTTACTAAACTTGATGTTGCATATTCAACAATCATTGTAGGTAGATATTAATACAATATAGGAGAACAACATTAGTCTGTTATTACATGTATCCTTATGTTTTTAAAAGAACTAAGGATCTGATTTTGGTGTGTGGAGAAGATGAGAATTTGTTCATCATTGGTAATATTAATGATAGTTATTAAATAGATTATAATGTTCTGAAGCTACAGTAAGAAAATGTTTTCTGTATCAATTGATGAGCTGTGAGACAGAATAGTTAAGAGTATCCAATTTTAACATATTATACATTGGTGTCTAAGTATATAAGGGATTTTAATACTTACATGGGATACGTTTGGATTCATAATTTTTTCTAGGAGCTTGATGTGGTACCTAGTAGTAAAGACCCTATCACATTGTATTTTGATAATACTAAAATAGTTTATCTTTCAAATTATCCAAGATCACACCAATAGAAAAAGAACATACTCTGAAGGTATCCACTCTTGAAGGATTTTTATTATAGGGCTGAATTTTTAGTATGTAGAGTACCCATGAAGGAGAATGTGGAAGACCCCTTGACTAAAGGCCTATTTCAGTAGAATCATGAGTATCACACTATAGCTTGTGGATTGAAGGATTTTAGCTATTGACTCTAATTTAAGTGGGATTCCTTTGTAGTTGGTTCCCTGGAACCAACTTCAGTGTACTTAATGATAAAATGTATTCATAATTTTGAATATTAATAAATCTATTATCATATAATGATTCTTATTCTGTATAACATAGTATGTGAGGATGTATCAAGAGTAGCTGTCAAACTAAAAGGTCTTAGAAGTTCCCCACTATGATGAGATCCCGAAAGTGCTACAACACTATTATCAAATATATGTTCTATAGAAGGATGATATCATTTTAGGGTCACAAATGATACAATCTATCATTAGCGGAGGCTCATAAGTCTTTGAGGAACTTTTTCGCGGAGTACGCCCTTGGTAATTTCTAGTAGGATATTATGATAATGAGACTTGCTAGTTGGAAATCCACATTTATATGTTTCGTTGGATGTTCCTATATGTGGATGTGTGTGTTGATCATTATACTTTAATATTTTTATTAATGAATATTATGAGCCTCATACTTTGATGTATTGATGAAAACTATGATGATAGATATTTTTGGTGAGGTATGATACATTAGGTGTGTCACGAGTAATATTGCATTAATGAATAATGAAATAAAGGATTTGTATCTTATAATATTTAATAGAAGTAAATATCACATTCCCATTGGTGGAAACAATATAGCATAAATAAATCAATGATGATGGTGTTCTATAGGCAAGTTCAATTTACAGGAATTCAATGAAAGAGAAATCGAGCATATAGGTTGCTGAAACCAACATGCAACCTTTTTGATTAGATATATCATGATAAAGGGGTTATATTACAAAGTAAGCTTTTTTATGAGGTGTTATATAATTTAATAATTAAATTATTTATCTTTAAATTTCTTTTAATGTTTCTAGATGCTAACCTTATACTTTAGGATGCCTCTCTCCAAAATATCAGTTAAGTAATAATATTTTTTTTTTATTATTTAACAATTTGAATAAATATTATTCTCACATGTGTTTTAATAATTAATGAAATATTCTTGATCACATTTTTTCCATCACTGGTTATTTGAGAGATAATAATGTGATTAAAATGTTTAAAAAATATTTATTTTCTATTTAGTGAATATAATATTTATTTATTTATTGGTGAATGGTGCAGTTATATTTATTTAATAAATAAATAGTCATTATTCAAGGCCTGATAATTTTTTTATAGGAACGGAAGATTGAGTTTAATGGTCCAATGATAAATAATAAATATTAAATATGATTTGATTAAATAATATTTAATATATTTCACAAGATAAGAATATTTAGAGAAATAATAATAATATTATTATTATTTGACATGGAGTTCCATAGGGGTTAAATAAATAATAAAGGGCGCTTGTGTAATTATATTATTTTTTATCCTAGCGATATATAAAACCAGTTATATTATTTTATTTGAGAGACAATTAATTTGTTTAGGTTGTGCCCAATAGATTAGGATAATCCTCTCAAGCCCTATAGAACTGCCTTTTACAAGAACACCCCAAGAATAGAGTGCGATCTTCCTCCACCTCCCACTCTCAAGTTAAGAGAGATCAAGGAGAAAGATTTAGAAGTGGTTCTCAAGAAAATAAAAGGTGGAAAAAATAAGTGATATGATCTATTGTTCTAGAACAAGAATATTCCTATGATGATGTTCAAATATTTTTGGAACATGTGTGGATCAACACTAGAGGGAATCAGATGTTGATTTGTACAACTTAATGAAAGTACAACACATATCTATTGTCAGATCAATCAACGAAGAAGGAATTACACCAAGGAAATTATTTAATTAAATAAATTAAATATAAATAATATGTGATGATCCTCTCTCCGGTTATGAAGTTCTATCCCTTTTCTATATTTTTTGATTAAATTATTTAAATCATGATGTTTATCACTGTGTAAATCTTAGATTAATCATCGATCATAGAAAAAATAAAAGTTGGGGATGACCCATCACATGCTTCTGCTGTGCCCAGAACATACATATTCATCAATTAATGTAATATTTTTATATTACATATTTGGTATTATATATAATTTGTTACTCAAAAATTTGTTTTCCAAAACAAAAACCATGTAAGATTATAAATACTACAATATTGTAGAGATTATTTAAGTTACTTATGGATCCTGGATCCTACAATAACTAAAGAAGATAAAATCTTCACATTTCCTTAAATAAATATTCTTAGTTCTGAAAACTATTATTATTACGTATGTGAAACAAAAAACATAATCTCAGTATCATGTTTAGACACAATGATACTTTATTTTATGATTTTAATATTATGTTTTTTTGGTATATCATACTTGAAAAATAATTCAGTTAAACATGAAACAAAGATATCATGTGTTAGAAATTAATAATGAGTATAAGTAATTGAGACTCATATAATTCCTAGTTAAGGAAAAA
This sequence comes from Viscum album, assembly GCA_963277665.1. Taxonomy (NCBI): domain Eukaryota; kingdom Viridiplantae; phylum Streptophyta; class Magnoliopsida; order Santalales; family Viscaceae; genus Viscum; species Viscum album. Next base: position 1,669,821,510 of record OY728147.1, on the reverse strand, counting down.
TAAAACTTTCTCAAGTAATAATAGAATAAAATCTCAAGGATATACTAAGTTAATTATTTATATTTTTTTAGAGAAAACACTTTGCTATTTAACATGATTTATTAAATGGTATATAGGTTTTGTAACATTTTAGTATTAAATATAATAAAGCAATAAAGATTATAAAATTAGTTCAATAATATACATGAAATATTTAAAGTAAAAGATATAAGTAAATTCACAGTCTTTGAGAGATTATTCTTTGTTTTTTGGGAAAGTAATGACAGCTACATTGTAGTAAATATTGGTATTGTTTATTTTAAAAAATGTGGAAATAAAATAAACAATCTTTAAGGAGGTCTAAAATGATTAATCCTGAGGCAATACCCACAAAAAAATACACACATTCAAAAGTTAAAGAATAAAAAATCATGTAAGTGATTACCTTTGAAGCCTAGGTGCCTCTGGAATCTCGGAAATCCATCATATAGTTACCCTCACGCCATGTACATGAGATTGTACCTCCTTACTGAATAAATATTTTGAATGCCCTAATGATGTAAGAGATGGTTCAATAATTAAGAGAGGACCCCTTTAATAAGTTTAAAACTAAATCCTAATCCAATTAAATCTATGAATGGAAATATTTTTCATATTAAAAAGTGTTATTATAGATAAAAAATCCTTCACTTAGGTAATAAGGAAGTTTCTTTCACCATTGAAAGTAGATAAGGAAATGATGAAAGAACATTGATAATCAGGAAAAATAATTCCACCACACATGATTGCGTGAAAAAACAATCTATCTGAGTTAAGTTTGAAACCTTTGAGAGGGGTATATACTTAACCCAATGACTATAGTTCTCCCTATTTATAGGAACCCTCTACTGAGTAATACCAAACAATCAATTATCAAGGCACCTTGGATAGTCATATTTTTTACACAGAAGGAATACGATGATATATATGGTAATTAATTTAGCTTTGATATATTATATAATATGTCTTTAAAACTTGATCTCGTAATGAGAAGTACATATTGGGCTTTGTAATTCGATAAAATATTCTTTGGATTGTTAAAATGAAGAATATATTTACCAGTAATTCTTTGATCATTAAAATGTACAGTGGATTTATTCCTAAACTCACAATACCTTATACACATTAGAGTGATGATGTAAGTAAAAGGAGGAATGACATGATTCTTGTCATAATGAGATTAATGAATAGTATTGTGAGTATTCTATAATTCATTTTTCGACAATTTTTTTAAATTATGATATTAACACTTAACCACATGAAAAATATAATAACCAATGGATATTAAACAAGTTACAATATTAATGAAATATATTATATCACAAAATCCATGTGTTGAGATGTGAAGTGTTTATTAATGCTAAATCTATAAATAAATGGAATTAAGAAAAACATATAGTGAATCTATGTGAATGATCCTAATTTTATAAAGGATATTAATAAATCACTAAGATATAAAAGTTGTTATGACCCGTCCCCTGAGGCCCATGCCGTGACTACCCCAAGCCCGCCTTCCATAGGCAAGGGGCAGGCGACTAGCACCAAAGAAATATTCTCTAAAACTGGGAAGGCATTTCCTTTATAACCTGCAACACATGAATCCAAGCACACAACACGTTACGAATAGAAGTAAAATGAATAGTAAAAATAGTGTGTATAGTAAGTAAAAGGGGACAGAATAGAGGCTGAACTAGAAAGTAGAAGAAAACTGGAAAGTACTCGTAAACTGAACAGCTCCTGTGGACTCTCGCCAAGGATCCTACCTGAAGGGTATGTACAACTCTCGAACGATCATCTCTGCGGTACGCCTCGTTTATGGTTCAACTCCGAGCTACCTCCAGTCCTTGTACCCTCATCCTTAATCTGTTCTGTTCGTCGTCTGCACCAAAAACAATAAGATGTGGGTGTAGCCCGTGTAGGGGTGAGTATAACAATACTTAAAAGGGACCCCAAGACCCCCCCAAAGTCTCTCAAAATCCACAAAGGATAGAACTCAAAGCATGAAAAAACTGTCATACCAACTTAGGCATATGCCCATTCATATAGATAAGTTATTAAGTATACCCATCTCATTCATGAGGAAACACAAGGCCGAAATCCATAGCCCAAGGCTCAAATGTTCCACAAAGGAAGGAATACCACGAAGGTAACACTAAAAAGGTAAGTACCACAAAAGTAACACCACATAGAAGTATAATAAAAAGGTTTCTTCTCGAAGTAAAGTACCACCCATGTAGGCCACACAGAAGAATACCACAATGGCATCACCACGAAGGTAAGGACTCAGATCACAACAGGTATAACTTAGGTACAGTAGTAGAGATGATTAGATATAACAACAGAATCATCTTACTCTATTAAGAGGAAGACCCACATAGGATCCTTAATCATCATACCCACACAGGATCCTAGTACATCATCAGACCCACACAGGATCCTAGTACAGCAGACCCACACAGGATCCTAGTACATCATCACACCCACACAGGATCCTAGTACAATAGACTCACAAAGGATCCTACTACATCCTCAGACCCAAACAAAATCCTAGTACAACAGACCCACACAGGATCCTAGAGTAGTCCCATGTGGATTCCTAGATAAGATCGAAGTGAGGCTCTCGAACACATACCCACAAAGGATCACTAGAACAAACCCACAAAGGATCCCTTTATCATGTTACAACCAACTACAGGGTTCCCACACTAAGATCACTTGATTTTGAGAGGATATGCTCCTCAAGCCATAGGTAGATACTCCAACTACCATTAAGTCCCATAGAGAAGTATCCCAAAGGACCTCCACGTAAAAGGGGTCTCAATGCAATAGACGGCGAGTCAATCGGACGTCCGGTCTGTAAGTTATTGGCCTTTAAGTCATGAGTTCCCTCTTGAATTCGTGTTCAATCCAACCTGACCATACCCCAAATTTATACAAAACTCAAGTGGGATATACCAAAAGGTACTTCTCGCTCGAAGGTTTCTAGCACCACTGACGGTTCGTCAAATGGATGCCCGTAACTCAAGATATGACCCAAAGAGTGAAAATGTGTTGAAGTGGGTTCGATCCGACCTGGCATGGGCCGACCCGACCCAGTTCGGGTTGACCCAACCCACTGGAAAGGCTCAGACCACTGCGCAGCAGCCCGCCTGTGCGGCCCGACCTCCTGGGCCCATGGTGCAGTGGCCCGCGGTGTGGCGCGACCCGCTGTGGCTGGCCCGACGTCCCGCCACCTTCATCGTGCTGCGTGTCGTGCGTCACTTATTCACCGGCGGTCGGCTCAGCTGACCGCCCTCCCTTCACTGCCATGAGACAAAGTCGCAGCTCTTGCTCACCTTGCAGTATGGACATGTTCCACCATCCCTTTCGTGTGGCCCACCTCTGCCCTTGCTCTGCCGCGACCGACAGCCCGCGACCCTTCTCCGGTGGCACAGTTGCGCCGCTGCCTTCATCATGGCTGGCCGTAGTTACGGCCTTCATTCTTGAGTCCCACCGATTTCATTCTCCATACTCCTCTATCGTGAAGAAAACATCATGAATCACAAAGAATTGCGGAGCGGTCAGGCCATGTTCATTTGACCCGCACCCTCTGAGTTAGGGCGGTAAAAAGTGACATAATTATTCTTGAATCACAAAGAACGTAAATAATGAGTAAGGTCAGTATAAATAAAAAACCCTACAAGATACCCCTCAACATCCTCCCATAAGAATGAAAGAATCGTGGGTCAACCCGTTAGTCGCTGGACCTGAGTATTTTGTATAAATTCAATAACAGGGAATAGGAAAATCAAAAACACACAAACGAAATAACCTCTACATTAATTTCTTTGGAGGGCGTCCACATTTGAAGAAATGTAGGCATTCGTCATCCCCACGACAAGCTTCCAACGACACCGCTCGATTGTCATTTTTCGGTTCATGGTTCGGGGTTTCTCATCACCGCCCGCTGGAACTGGCTCCATCCTCCAAGTGTTGGGCATCGTCGCACTTTACCAGAGCTTCATCTCTTGGTGAAGTCGTGCCAATTCATCGCACCAAGCTCCATATAAATAGGAGAGGGGGAGGGTATGTAATGATCATGGAATTTATGAAGGTTCATTATTTAGGAACCTTCATAATTTCCCAATGGTTTGGTTACTTATAATTGAAAGGTCAAGCTAATTAATTTACGTTGGCACAATTATATGACCGAATTTAATTGAATTATGTTGTCACAATTTAATTGCATTTCATTAGAACGATTTAAATGGAAGGATTCCAAGGGACTTCCCCACATTAATGAGTGGTTTGGTGGTCCCCACCATTGAATTATAATTGGGAGGATTAATGCTTTTGGGGTCCCCACCTTCATAACCCATGAAGAGAGGTTTCAAAAATAAAATAAAAAGTTGTTATTTATTTTATTGTTATTCCCACAAAAAACACGAAAACTAACTTTCACCCTCAACCAATTGCGGTAAAGGTGAAAGTATCCTTAAGAAAATATCAGCACTTCGAGTTCAACGGTGTCCTCAGATTTCAATTTCGAGGACCAGTTATAATGTTAAAAAATTCCGTTTGCACGTTTACTGATTGTACCTGAAAAAAAGTTCGGAAACATTATAACAGCCTCCCTTGACCCCCGCTGGTCGAGGTTAGGCTCTACCTAAGTGAAAAATTCCCCAACTAACCCAATAGTACTCTCATATTTTCTAACAGAGCTACCATTTATAAGTAATGAATTTTACTATAAAATAAATTTTACTTAATTATTTTATTTACTGCCAAAAACTAACTTTCACTGGTGGCCTGCACCAACCAATGTTAGTATTTTATTAAAGAGAGTATAACCTCACGAGTTCAGCGGTGGTCTCAGATTTTCAATCCGAGTTACCTTTTGTGAGTTATAAGCATTTGAATTATAAAATAATTTATTTAATTATTTTTATTACGATTATGCCATTTTTGGATTTTTCTCATAGGAGTCCCGCGCCGACTAAACTTAATTCGTGCCTAGGGTAAACCCCCATCCTGAACACAACGGTGCCATTATATTTTAGATATGAGTTACCATTTAAGAGTTATTCTATTTTTTCAGGAAAACTGCTAACACGTGCTAATAAAAACTTAACCAAACTTTGACAGATCATCCCGGGCACACCGGGTCTCGGAATCACGCGCCGTTAGATTTCACGGTCACAAAATAATTCCATATAATTAAAAAATATTTATACGAAATTTCTAGGACATTAAATTCTCCCAACCTAAGGGATTTATATCCCTGAAATCCACAACAATGAAATAACAACCAAAAGAGGGTACTGATCACTAATCTGAGCCTCCCACTCCCATTTTCTCTCCTAGATGTTCCCGTGCTTCCAGAGTACGCGCATCAGAGGTATTGACCACCAAAAAAAGGACCCGATCCTGTCAATCCTTAGTCTCCATTGGAATCTCCAAAAATGTTTTCCTATCTTCGATGTCCATCTTTCCTTGGTCAATGACATGAGATGTGTTGTTCACGTATCTTCTCAGCTGGGATACATGGAAGACGTCATGAACCTTCTCCAACTGAGGGGCAAGTTCTAGGCAGTAATCCACCTCACCAACATTGCTGAGGACCTCGAAGAGTGCAATGAACCTTAGAGATAACTTACCATTCCGGCCAAATCTCTGCAAACCCCATCGAGGTTAGACTCGTAGAAAGACATGGTCACCATCCTCGAACTCCAGAGGTCTCCATCTCCTATCTGTATAATATTTCTGCCAACTCTGATTAGTTTTCACTTACTGAAAAGTGAGGAATCGTGATACAAAATATTCTAGTGATTTCTTCATCTCTGGTCACTAGTACTGACGATGAAGGTCTTGGTACCATGGTAAGTCCTCTAAATAGGTCGACGTGCTCCCCACATTTATAAAATAGAACATGTTCTTTCCATGAGGATATCTGAACATGTTGATCCTTGCAATTCGTGTCCCCACGCGACAACTACCGAACTCACTGAAGAAGTGGGAATGTGACTGTGAGAGACTGAACAAAAACTACATCATCTCTGTCCACAATATATATCCTTAAAGCAACCAGCTGCTCCATTACCTCACCTAGAAACTGTATAACAGATCTTATACAGGGTGAATCTACTACAACTTTCTCTTTCCTAGGAGTATAGACTATCTCAATGTCATAGTCCTGGAGGAACTATAGTCACTTCCATTGGGAGCTAAAAACTCAAAACTTCTACTGCCAAGCGGGTATGGCTGGTCGACTCAAGAGTGATCAGTTGCACCATCCTATGTATGAGTTTATCCTGTGCTGCCTGGGTTTCCTTTTCAAATGACTAATGAAAACCTCACCCTAATGTTGTAGATAAACCACAACATTTTTTCCTAATACAGTCAATCTGAGTATGACTTGTGGATGTCCAATCATACCCAAGATAACGTCATAAGGCCTTGACACTGCCACCAAGTGGTTCCAACTGAAACTCTCACCTCAAGGGTTAGATCACATTGTCGATGTAAGTGTGATTATCAAGTATCCTCCCAAAGGTATCTCCAAACGTGAGGGTCAATTCAATGGTTTATCCAGAAAATCCAGGTCCTGGACAAGATTTGTGGAAGGAAGGAATGATTGGTACCTATGTCTATTGATAGGGAATCTTGTAGTAGACACAGACCATACCTCGAATCATTCCTAGAGCCCTTAGGTCGCACCCTGTGACCGCATGCAACCACTCTCTTCCCCTATCCTCCAGCTCCCTGAGCCTGGTGGGGACCACAATGGGATTGGTTGTAACATGTCGAAATGTACACCACCTTTTTCTACTCCCGTAGCTCTGCTTACACGTCTACAACCCTACTAATTCATCTGTCCCTAACACTTCTTCTCCCCAAAACATTTTTACACACCCAAGTCTCTCATACTGGCGCCAGTTTCCTATTTTCCCACTACTAACCTTCACTGGATGTATCTATTCAGCCAAGGAACATTCAACCACAATGTTACTATATAGCACACCAATATAAGTAGGAATGAAAAAAGGAATAGTGCTGGTTCGGACGTCCTTAAACACACTGCACTCTAAATTCTGATCCCCGAATCACAGATCATATCGTATTCATCGAGTATAGGGAATGATTAGTATGGCTTGATGAATAATCAGCCACCGACATGTCATCCTGCTGAACTGTAGATGCTCTAGAGAACTCTCAGCCACCTTCTCAAGCCAGTCCTCAGCCACCTGTGAGTTGGGCCCACCTCGGAACCTGAGGGGTTTCTGATGCTGAATCACGCGTAAGACACTAAGCCTATATGTTTCCTCTACTAGTACTGCCAGTTGTAACTGATAACCAATAAAAATTGATATAGATCACACAGTACCCGAAGGTACTATCTCGGGTAATGGTTCACGTACTGTAGCCTCATCACTATGTAGACCATACTCATTGTCACTCACTGGAAAATGCTAGTAGGTAAGATCACCATCTGCTCTACTGGGGTATCAATTAGGGGGAAAACTCTTGAAACCACCTCCAACCAGCCCTCAGCAGCGTGGGAATCTGTCTCACCTCGAATCATCTGAGGTCTCTCCTGTTGGAACTTGTGAAATGTGCTCTGTCATCATGCATCGTCCGATAATTCACTTGGTGGTATCAGTTGCCCAGCGAGTGGTGGTGCAGTTCGTACACCACCTGAATGTGCCAACATAGTAAGAGGGCCCTGCACCAGAGCCTCATCGCTCGGTGGACCATCATCGTGTACTCTCTCTGGAATCCTTGCTGGCTATCTACACAGTGGAATCCTGATAAGGAACAAGTTCTCCAAAGTCATTTAGTTATACCTGGTGAGCTGACTCAAGAAAACACAAGAAAACTTTTCAAAACACACACTCAATCAATGTTTTCATACAGTGAGTCAGAAATCATAAGTCAGGTTCATGGTGTATGGATACGTTAGCCGCCGTACCAACACTGGATTCCCTAAACTGATAACCACACCCACTAAAGTAAACATTATTTCTATTAAAAAGATCAGAGTAGAATGTTCTAAAATAGAACAGAATCCTCTGATAACAATTTGTTAGGACCCGTCCCCCAGGGCCCATGCCGTGACTACCCCAATACCACCTTCCATAGGCCAGGGGCTGGCGACTAGCACTGATGACGTATTCCCTAAAACCGGGAAGGCAATGCCTTTATAATCTGTAAATAACGAAACCAAGCACGCAACACTATAAAAACAAACGTAAAATAAATAGTAAAAAGTGTATGTACAGTAAGTAAAAGGGGCCAGAATACAAGCCCAACTGGAAAGTATAAGAAAACTGGAAATTACATGTAAACTGAACAGCTCCGATGAACACCTTCCAATGATCCTACCTAAAGGGTAGGTCTAACTCTCAAATGATCATCTCTACGGTATGCCTCATCTATGGTTCACCTCTGAGCTACCTCCAGTCCTAGTACCCTCATCCTTATTTAGTGTTGTCCGTCGTCTGCACCAAACACAACAAGGTAGGAGCATAGCATGTGCATGGTTGAGTATAATGATACTTACTAGGGACCCCAAGACCCTCCGAAGGTCTCTCAAAATTCAAAAAGGATAAACCACAAAGCATAAAAACAACTGTTATACCTACTTAGGTATATGCCCATACATATACCTAAGTTATCAAGTATACCCATCTCATTCATGAGGAAACACAAGGCGCAAAACCATATCCCAAGGATCAACTGTTCCACAAAATAAGGAATACCACAAAGGTAACACCACCAAGGTAAGTACCACAAAGGTAATGAGACATAGAATAATACCACAAAGGTTTTAACTCAAAGGAAAGTACCACCCAGGTACGCCATATAGAAGAATACCACAAAGGTATCACCATGAAGGTAAGGACTCAGCTCACAATATGTATAACTTAGGTAAAGTAGTAGAGATTATTAGATGCAACTAATGAATCATCTTATTATGTTAAGAGGAAGACCCACGTAGGATTCTAAATCATCAGACCCAAAAGGGATCCTAACAGATCATCAGACCCATAGATGATCCTAGTACAATAGACCCACACAAAATCCTAGCACATCATCAGACCCACATAGGATCCTAGTACAGCAGACCCCTTGAGGATCCAAGTACATCATCAGACCCATGTTGGATCCTAGTATAGCAGACCCACACAAGATCTTAGAGTAGTCACACAGGGATTCCTAGAGACAATCCAAGTGGGACTCTCAAATTCCGACCCACAAAATATCCCTAGCACAGACCCACAAAGGATCCCTTTCTCATGTTACGACCAACTAAAGGGCTCCCACACTAAGCTCACTTGATTCTGGGAGGATCCTCTCCTCAATCCACAGGTCGATACTCTAACTTCCACGAATTCTCATGGAGATTTATCCCAAAGTTGATTTACATAAAAGGTGTCTCAACACATTAGAGGGTGCATCAATCAGATGTCTGGTCTGTAAGTTATTGGCCTTTTCTTCCCTAGGGCCCGGTTGGATTCGTGTTCGATTCAACTCGGTCATACACCAACATTATCCAAAACTCAAGTGGGGTATAAAAAAAGGTGTGTATCACTCCATATATTCCAACCCCGCAGACGGTTCATCAATCAGATGCCTGTAGCCCAAGATGTGGCCGAAAGAGCGAAAATGGGTCGAAGTTGGTTTGGGTCTGGTTTGACCCGGCCAGAACCGGCCTGGGCCGACCTGACCCGGTTCGGGTCGACATTCCCAGCTGAGTCCAGCCTGTCGGTGTGGTACATCCCATGGCACAGTGGCCCGCGGGGTGGCGTGGCCCACAGTGTGGCAGCCCATGGTGCGACGCGGTCTGTAGTGCAGTGGCCCGTGGTGCGGCTGTCCGCCACTGCTGGCCGGATGGCTAGCCCCCTTCCCCGTACGGCACGTCATGCGCCGCGGCTTTGCCAGTGGACGGCTCAACCGGCCGCCCTCCCTTCGCCACTGTGACACAAAGCCACGACTCTCACTCACTGGGCGGAGTGGACACACGTTGCCTTACCCTTCGTGCGACCGACCTCCAGTGGTCGCTACCCTTGCTCCATCACGACCGATGGGTCGCAGACCTTCCCCGGCGGTGCGGTCGCGCCGCCGCCTTATTCGTGGATGACCGTGGTGCCAACCAATATTCTCGAGCCTCGTCGGTGTCAGTCTCCATTTTCCTCCATCGTGAAAAATACATCAATAATCACAAAGAAATGTGAAGAGGTCAGTCATGGTCATTTGGGCCGCACTCTCCGAGTTAGGGCTGTAACAACCCGCTCAATAATTCTTGAATCACGACGAACGCCAATAATGGGTAAGGGGTTATAAATCAACAACAAACCCTACAAAATACCCCACAACATCCTTCCGCAATGATAAAAGAATCGTGGCTCAACCCGTTAGTCGGTTGACCCGCGTTCTTCGTATAAATTCATGAACGGGGAAGAGGAAAACCAAAAACGCACAAAAAAATAACCCATACCTCAAGTTCATTTAAGGGAATCCATGTTTGAGGAAGTGTTAGCGTTCATCATACCCACAATAAGCTTCCAACAATGCCGGTCGAACATCATTCTTCAGTTCGTGGTTCGAGGTTTCTCGTCATTGCCCATTGGAACCGAATCCGTCCTCCAAGCTGTTCAGCGTCGCGACACTTTACCAGAGCTTTATCGCTTGATAAAGCAATACCAATTTCTCCCAGCAAGCTACATATAAATAGAATAAGGGGAGGATAAGTAACAGTTGTGGAATTTATGAAGGTTCATTAATTAGGAAATTTCCTAATTCCCCAGTGGTGTGGTTACTTAGAATTGAAAGGTCAAGATAATTAATTTACGTTGGCGCAATTAAATGGAACAATTTAATTTCATTTCATTAGGACAATTTAATTACATTGTTTTAGAACAATTTAATTACATTGTATTGAAACAATTTGAATGAGAGGATTTCAAGGGACTTCCCCACATTAATTCATGCTTCGGTGGTCCCCACCATTGAATTTTAATTGGGAGGATTAGTGATTTTGTGGTCCCCACCTTCAAAACCCATATACAAAGGTTTCAAATATAAAATTAAAAGTTGTTCTTTATTTTATTTTTATTCCCACAAAATATAGAAAAACTAAATTTTACCCTTGACTTGCTGTAGTCGAGGTGAAAGTCTCCTTAAGTGAATATCGACACTATGAGTTCAGTGGTGTCCTCAGATTTCAATTACGAACACCAGTTCAAATGATACAAAATGCCTCTTGCGCATTTACTGAACGTACCAGACAAAATTTTTGGAAAAATTATAATAGTCACCCTTGACCCCCGCCGGTTGAGGTTAGGCTCTTACAAAATGAAACACACCTCAATGAACCAAACAATTCTCTTAGATTTTCAATCTGAGTTACCATTTAGAAGTTATGCATTTTACAATAAAATAATTGTTACTTAATTTTTTTATTTCCAGCCAAAACCTAAATTTCACTTGTGGCATAAGCCGACCAATGTTAGTATCTGACTAAAGATAGTATACCCTCACAAGTGCAGCGGTGGTCTCAGATTTTTAATCTGGGTTACTATTTTTGGGTTATAACCATTTAAAATTAAAATAATTTATTTAATTATTTTATTTATGATTATGCCATTTTTGGGTTTTCTCACAGGAGTCCCACGCCAACAAAACTTAAGTTGCCCTTAGGGTAAACATGCCATCTTAAAGGCAATGGTGCCCTCAAATTTTGGATCTGAGTTACCGTTTAAGAGTTATTATACCTTTTTCAGAAAAAATACTTACGTGCGCTAACTAAAACTTAACCAAACTTTGACGGATCATTCCAGGCACCTCAGACCTCAAAATCGCATGCCTTCAGATTTCAAGGTCTCGAAATAATTCCATAAAATTAAAAAAAAATACAGAATTTCTGGGACATTACAAAATTATTAGAAAAACAAGAGACTGTATTTCTTTAAGAAGATACTCATATCTATGAGATATAGTGGGAGTAAGATAAACTTTGGTAAATCCATGACTTTAGATACATAGGTAGTTGGAATAGGAACATGTTTTTTTGGTGTTTGGGAAAAAGAATGTTCCATTGATACATACTACTTTGGGATGATAAAACCAAATATAGGTTGTTTTATAATCATTAAGTTAGGTGATATATTATTCATTGAGAATAATAAATCATTAGTTATTTTGGTGATTAAAAGGAAAGGAAATGAAAGGTGAAATGGAAAATAAAAAGTATATCACCAAAGAAACCTTCACATCATCCTTCAGATAAATCAAATATAAAGTGGCAGAGCATCAAACATTAGGTAATTTTCTTCACATATGGAATTAAAGGTCAGTGGAAGAGAAATTGAAATGATTTGAAGATGAAGATAGAACATCTTTAAATTAATTATATTTATCATTTCACATACTATTTTTTACTTATTATGTATTATATATAATTTGTAAGTCATACATTTGTATCCAAATTCAGGAACCTTGGAAGTTTAGAATGATTAGAAGATTTAAGTGGATCCTTAAGTTTCTAATTGATCATGACTCCTAAATTAGCTAAAAAAGATCAAAACTTCACGTTTCATTGGATAAATATTATTATATCAAAAAATATTGTTTTTTATTGGGTTTTACAAAAAATATTATCATAATTTTATGTTTAGACATAATAATAATTTATTTTATGTTTCTAATATAAGTTGTTTTGTTATTTTATACCTGGTTAATATCATAGTTATACTTGTATCATAGATTCCCCCTATCAGAAAATAATGATGAGTTTAAAAATATATGACTCTAATAATACCCATTTATAGAAAAATAATACTTGTTCAATTGATATTATAATATAATGTCAGGGATACATCCTGTAGGGTGTCTAGGCTCTTTTAAGATAAAAATATTTTGGTTTGATATGGATTTTATAAATAATATTAATCAAGTAACATTTTAGTATTAAATGTAATAATTACAAAATGATTCTATAATTAATTTAGTATGATACATGAACTATTTCAAGTATAATCTGTTGTAAATTCATGTAATTCATTAGATAAGTATACATGGTTTAAATAATGTAATGATAAGTATATAAAGAGTTTTTTAAGATGATAAAATATACTTCTGATGGTTAAGTTGGAAAATATATTTACCAAGTATAAATTTACAATTAACATATAGACAAAATTTAGTCAAAAACTAACATGTACTTATACACATTAGAGTAGTGATGTTAATAAAAGGAGGAATGACTCCCTGCATGTCATTATGATATTGATGAAGAGTCTTTTAAGTTTTCTATTATCCCTTCCGAGGAATGATTTTTAAATTATGATGTTATAACCTAGACACATTAAAAATACAATAAAAAATGGATATTATATATGTTATAATATGAAAAAAATTCATTATGTCATAAAATTCATGTGTTGATATGTGAAGTGTTTTTTAATAATAATTTTAATAATAATATGATATCAAGAAAATAACAAAGTACATCTATGTGGTTATCCTAAGAATTAAAAGAATATTACTTAAATCCAAAATATTGTAAAATAAGAGAATATATTTCTAAAAGTGGGTGCACATATATGTTAGAGATACTAAGAGATAAATAGACATTTGTAAATTTAGGGATTAAAATACACATGTTATTGGCCTAGAGACAAGTCCCTCAAGGTCTTGTGAAAATGGAATGTTCTAGAATGGAATATTGTGTAGGAAAGATAAAATAGAGATAGGTGGTTTATAATCAAGGAGTTAGGAAATATATTAATCATTTATAATTATAGATTTTTATTTGATAGTAAATAAATATGTGGAAAATAAACTAAAAATTGAAAGTGAATATGAATTAAAAAATGGATTCCCAGAACCATAATAAATATGTATTTTGGTAGTATATCTTGATGATGTAAAACACACTGGGTCTAAATAGGTTTTCAAGAGAGTGATGGATATGTAATTTAAGGATAATACCTGTAAATCAAGATTTATTGTTAATGGTTTAAGGTATGTCAAGACATTAACTATGAAAAAACCTTTTTACTAATAGTGATGATAAAATATATTAGAATTGAAGTTTCAATAGTATATTACCCTGATATATGAAAGGATTCAATTATAGATCAAAGAAGACATCAAATCAAATATTGATTACAATGCCTTGTGTCTATAAGGGGTTAGTGGGAGCACCATTGTTTTCCAATTAAAATATATTGATATAAAATAAATAATAAATATTTATTAATAAATTAATTAAGTCTAAGTTGAAAAATATTTCTCTAATAACGACTTAATGTAAAACCCCATGTTCTAGGAAACATGGTATATTAATATGTATCTTTAGATTTTTTAGACCCTATCATAGTACATAAATTGATAATATATTAAAAATAAAATTCTGAAAATTCAAGGTATAATTGTTTTCCTTTGTTACTTGGAATAAATCAATCCATGATGATTTTTTAGGATACAAGATGAGATTAAGATGATGAGTAAAAAAATATATACCTCAATGTTGGGATCTATCATTTATCTTATGTATAAATTTTAGTTTTTTCAAATCATAAACCATTATATAAAACATGAAAAAAAATAAATCTTAACTGCATATGGAAACAATCCAAAATATATTATAGTACTTAAGAATTTACAAGGGATTAGTTCCTAGTACTCAGACATGAGGAAACACTAGTTACCAAGGGTATAAAAAACTTGTATTTATAAGGATAAATTGACTTATTATCATGGTTTTGATGATGAAAATAGTAAGATAATTCCATTGAATCTAGTGGATTAAAATCCTATAAAAACTAAGTATGTTGAGACTTTTTATGTAGCTAAATAATTAATATAAATGAAACACACTTTGTTCCAATTATAGTAATTTTATTGAGTAGTTACGATATTTTCTTGTTTTATATTTTAATAATATTATATCCTCAACACTATATGAAATTCAACGTTATAATAGAAGATAAAAGGTATATAATTGGAATATATCATCTCTTGATAGATTTTACTAATGGAGGTGAATTAATACTTAATAGAGTATCTAGGAAGGAAAACATGGAATTTCAAATCACTATATCCATAAATCATTAAAATTATGATTTATCACATGATAAATAATTATCTTATGATTAAAAAATCATTTATAGTGTATGTGATAGTGTTGCGAGAGTGGGTTCTATATACCCAGTTTCAATAGTACTTTTTATTGTCATATCATGCATATAGAGAGATATTAATGATTTATATTGACTATAATAGTGTTATTTGATAATGACTCACCTTAGAGAAAAATATATAAGTCCAACAAAAAACAATTAATGAAATTGATGAGATAGAGTTTAACTAATATCAATTAAAAAATATTCATTAATTTCAAAAGGGATGTAAAAAGACCAAAATAAGCCAATAGTCAAAAAATCAAATTGGATAGAATATTATTTGAGATATTAACATCATAATAAAGTATACATCTGCAAAAAATCAATGTGATTTCCTAAAATGAAGTTGTCCTCCCAATCCGCTACAAGCCTCCGAGAATGTGAGATAATACTAAACTTGATGGCATGAACTATGAATGAGGAGTCAAACTCCGTCCAAATTTTTTCTCTAATACTTAAATATTTCAATTTAAATAGAAAAAATAACTCTAACGATTTCATACTTGGGTTCCAAATATTTCCCACAGTATTTGTGAAAGTATGAAAGAACCTCCCCTTTGGAGCCTCTAAAAAGGCCACCACACCCTATTGCTCTTGGGATTCCTTTTTCACCTTCATTTAACTTAATATTTATCCATACTATACACATGGGTTTCCAAAACATAGGAATATATCAATGATATTTTTTAAATTCCCTAAAATTCCAAGTCTATCAAAAAGTGATAATTATAATTTGGAGTTCCCTGTTAAACCATATTTCAAGGAGTTGGGAAGCCTGATTGAAGAAAAAGTGTCAACCATGGCCAATTAAAGGTTGAATTTTTCATTATCTTACCTTTATCGGTTACTATTAATCATAATGAAATAAAAAATTACTACCAAAACCACCCTAAATATATTATTTATCTTCCTTGAATTTGGAAGTTTGTAACAAAAAGAAAATAGAGCTAGAAAGTTATTAACATCAAATCCATTAATTTCAAATGAATTTAAGACAATAGACAAAATATATTTTGGAAATGGTTTTTGAAAAAATATATTCTAAATGGAATAATAATATTTTTTTAAAAATATACACACGAACTATTTGAAATGACCAATTTTATTAAGATATATGTATGTGGTAATCTTACCTTAAGAGGCTCTCACAAAGTGAACAAATTTAGATTGCGCAATACACGGTGGACTAAACTACTAGAATCATATAGAGTTATCAATGGGTCCTAACAAAGAGAAATTATAGAACTACTTCTAGGTAATTTATCAATGTAGCTAAGGTTTCCATATCAACAGATCCTTCTTGGGAATAATGTAGTGATTATACATAGAAGATCTATAATCGCTGGGATGTTCAACCAAGGATGATGGTATTTTAACTATTGTCAAGAAATCTAGGTACCTGATCTATCCATATATAAAAAGAACTAAGGGACCCACAAGACAATTAGAAAACTAGAAAAATATATCTAAAATCAAACATGGAAACGAACTATAATTTATCCCCACAGATTAAAGTTTTTACATAATGCCTGAACAAATAGAGGAAAATAGGTAGTGAGGGTTACCTATTTTCAGCCAGTTGATAAATATAGATTGTAGGAACATATTATATTCTCTTTAATCTATCTAAATTTTCTATACAAACTAATCCTTGTGTTCTTAATTAAAATTTTATGTGGTTTTTAAACCCATACCATCATTTTGAATTGATGTGTTGTAATTATTCCATATAACAATGGTATATTTTATCTTAAAATTTTTACCACTCAAGAGGAAGTTTTTGATAATGATTATAATGATCGTAGTAAGGATAAGAGAAAATTTATAAACTATTAAAATTAGTTAAATTTATGTATTATAATCCCTTTGATAAGAGATATCCTTTTATCATGGGACTAATCTTTTACCATCTAACCACTTAAGTCGTTTTTGATTTTGTTGACAATAGAACTTAAGTAATTGGCCATTGGCCATTAGACTAACCCAAAATCAGAATACCAAATTAGGGAAATAGAATAGTACCTTTCCTAATGATAATATTGAGAAACTATAAAAATAATCTATAAATACATGTATAATAGTCTAGATACATCGTACTTATGAGACAAAGATTATGCATGACCATCTAGTGTTGGGGGATTATATGCATTTAAAATTTTCATTTTGTCTTCATTTGGTTACTTCAAGTAGAAAATATCATGAGGGATAATATACTAATAAAAAAAACATAGGTCTTAAGTGTTAATGGATTTTCTTATCTATGAAATTGTGTATTGGTATTTGGAATTGAGTTCATTATCATTGTGTATCATTTTATCACATGATTTGTTGCATTACGAACACCATGGCGGTTTAATTTTATAGTGAGTTATCTTGAGTCAGGTGCATCATTTATTTAATGATTAGGATAATATTTAATATAAATAAGATATATCTAGAAATTTGACTAATATGGTAGTTCTATAACTTAATCCTTATCCATGTAGACGAAGGAAAATCAATGTAATATAGTTGTAAAAAGAAAAATAAATAATTAAAGGATGATGACACAAAGTGTGAATTATTTATTTTAAAACATTCCAAGAAAAATAGATAATATTACATAGTTAGTGTTTTTATGAGTATTTTGTGGCTATGGTATACCCTAATTTCTTTTGGGGCCATGATTTGTTCTTAGATTCCACTATTTTTCTATGAGTATGACTTGATAACATTGAAGTTATTTTATAGAGATTCACATTCAACATGTCTTTATAATTTCCACCATTTTGGATGAATTGGAGTTTCTAATGAAGTGTTTCCTATATGCGTGGCCTTGTGAACATTTGAGTGCAAATGATAAAAATCAAAGTAATTAAAAAACCTAAATTATATATTATTTAATTTCAGAATAATGAGAATTGTATTTTTTTATTATAAAATTAATAAGACATTAAAGTGCTAAATAATTGAATATGAGAAGTTATTTTTTGAACGAATGTTATGAATTCAAGCTTCATTAAATAATTATTGTAGGTAAAAGCCCATTTAATGGTTTTTTCATTACGCGACACATTATAAATTTACAAGTTTTTAACCAAATATTATTACATTTAAGATCAGTTTAAATATTTCATATTGGTGGTGAAGGGTCTGAAATGAAGGTTATAACTCTTTTAGGACCAAAGTAAAAACATAAATAGTTCATTGAAACTATTTAATAAACTTTTAGAGAAACAAATATCAGTATAGAAAATTTTCATGAATTTTATGTTCTCTACACTTCTATTTAAATTTCTAGTGATATAAACTAAATGAATAATAAATTTCAATGGATTCTACTTCATGAATGAATCTCACAATCATTACATAATTTAAGGGATATTAAATAGCTATTAGTTATCACATTTTATGACATAAAGGCAATAAATTAATGAACTAATAGATATAGTGCCCATGTGGATGATCTAAATGGTTCATCACTTATTTCATTAAATATTCAATTACTTGGATATGATTATCACACATAGAGGACACAACATACAATGATTTATTAATCTATTTCATTTATTTTTTGTTTTAAAACTTAAATTTGTTTAGATTTAGTATATGGATAAAAAAACCTAGTATTTAAGATCCAGTTTTACGATTCTGGACTTATTTAATGTTTTGAAAAAAACTAGTGGATAATTCTTACCTTGTACTTATGTTCCTTATGGTCCAACATAGGTGAAAAAAAACTAGTTCACCTAATTAGGTGGTAGTCCATGAAAGTGATAAAAAAATATTATGTTTTATATGTATTTTAAAGAGTAAAAGAAATTTTTTTTTATTATTTAATGAAACTGTATAATTTTTAGTTTTTATGGATGTGTTAAGAATTATTTTGAAAATAAAAAAACTCATTATGGTTAAGTGTTTTTAATAATTTTTTATATCAAAAATAATTTTTCTAAACTAATCCAAATCAAGAAACTATTTTTTATTATTATACTTTTATTGGGATTTAATTCATTCAACTAAACCGAGTATTGAACCAAACTATATGAATCCCAAATAAAACATCCAAACTGGAAAAAATTATACCAATAGAGTTGACCAACCATCATTTAATTAGTAATAACTTTATCTACATGAATAAAAACGATTTTATAGTAGTTGTAAACCAAATAAAAGTTAATGTACCACCTTTAAGTTTAATATCATGGAAATATTGGATCATTATTGATGTCATTGGATACATGCAAGTGGAAAAACCAAATAGTCTATTCTATAAAAAATAGTTTGATTTAGTAATTGAGACATAACTTTTACTAAACATATCAAATGGAAATAAAATTTTATTGGTATAAACTCTAGATGAATAAAAAAATTCTACTTAATTAAATTTCAATATTCTTTGTCTAGTTTGACTAAAATTCACTCCAAATCTACTGAATGATTTAGTAAGAAAATATACCTCAACTCTTCATTGTAAATACATGTCTCCACTTCCCTTTGAAGGGTTATACATAGAGAGAGTGAGATTTTATAGAGAAAATAATTTATATAATAGGAGTAAACATATATTAATATGATTATGATGGGATAAAATCCAATTTATCAGTGGACATTGGAATCTTGAGGATACTTTTCCCTTTTGAGTTTTGTTCTTTTCATTGTAATATATTTAATTTTTTTGAGAACAATTTTTCTTTAATTAAGAGGATATTTCTCTTTCTTGAATTAAATTTCATCTAAAATCATCTTGTTTTTTATTTAAACTTATGAAGGTAAAGTGGGTTATATTACTATTTAAATTTATCTATCAATGTATCTCCTTTGAGAGTAATAGATTTAATAAATTTTGGATTCTTTGAGGTCTTTGATAAATTTAATCACCATCATAATTTGATAAAAACCATATTTAAGGTATTGATATGATGTATACGTAGATTTTGGATGATAATTTGAGTTATTTATGTATACATTGAGTAATTAAATATGATAATTCATTTATAGACAATGATAAATTGAGCGTATAGGGGTCAAAACTTATCTACTCATGTTATGTCATGTATGTATTTTTCAATCAGTATTGATTCTAATATATATATATTTAATTTATAATATTAATGTAATTTAGTTTTATTTAACTTTTAAACCTTTCTTAAATCCCAAATGTGATGAAACTTACAAAGAAAAAAAGTGACAGTTTTGTTTAGTTATTCTATAACTTTCTTATGAGACTGGGTACCATTGAACTTCAATTCTAAAGGTAAAATTATCTATAAGGGGTAATAATACTAAAACACCTTCCATAAGTGAACCCTTTTCACATAGTTGATTCAATGACCTTTGTGGAATGTTTTTTCCTAGGTCTAACTATCGACAAATTACATTTCCTAACCCAAATACCCTACATATTTATATACATTATTAGATCATTTTATGAAATCATGTGGTCCTTAAAATCATGTTTTCCGTTGGTAATAGGGATATATAATCATAAAAAATATCACTCAGAGTTTTCTTCCCTTATCATATATCATTTGAGTAAGAACAATAATTTATTACTTGGATAATAAGGATCCCTCATCTCAGGGGAAACAATTCATCTCTCTTGGCTTAAGTTTCCCATTTGAGTATTCTACACCGACCCCTATCACTAAAGAATACAGTTGGCCTCTACAGTTTGTCTACCAATGTTCCAAAGAAACAAAGATGCTACCATCATAGTGTAATTATGATTATATATTCAATTCAATCATCTATTAGGTAAAATAAAAAAGGTATTCTCATGAACGAGTCTTGAACCAAACCCATTGCTGGACATATTTTTCTGAATGGTCCTATTAATTTAACCCTAAACAAAAAGTCACAAAAGTCCAAGGTATATGAACTTAAAATTCACAACCACTATTCATGGATGCATGAACCAAAAAGGATCCACCTTGGTCCTTAGTACACAATCTGAAAAGATATAATGTGCCTCTTTATATAAGAGCGAGCTGTACAAGTTTTTATTTCATTAAAATGGATACATAAAAGACCCATTTTATGGTCCCAACACATCTAGCCGAATACTTTTATCCTCCCTAGATGGTTTAAAATTACATTGTACCAAACTATTTGGATTTAAAATTTCGAGTGACAAATGATTTTGGCTTTAATGTTAGACAATATAATTCCATTTTGTGTTATTTTCTAATTAATTATTCAGATTAATTCCTTTCATAAAAGGGTAATCAAAATTATTATTGGTAATGATTTTATAAATATTATTAAATTTAGACAAAAGTATAAAATTAGGCTTTAGTGATCATCAAAGGTAGCTATGAACGTACTATTTACCAAATGGGTGATCACTTTTAGTGATCACCATTCCGTCATGGTAGGTTGGGTCATAAAAATGGTATTTTATACCACAAATAGAGGTGTCCACCTTTCATGACCATCAAAATTAGCTATTAAAATGATTTAAGTAAAAAAATAAATATAATTAGTGGTCACCATAAGAGGTCACAATTACCCATTTTTTATTATAAAATTATATATCTTAAATAAATGATGTATCATTGTCATATTCAATAGAAAATAGAAAATATTTATCAACAATAAAATGATAAAAATGATAGATTTAATTTAAAATGTTGATTAAATAATAAATATCTGCAATATATAATCAAAAAAAGAAAATATCCATATAACTAAAAATAATTAAACACTAAAAATGTGTAACCTAAAAAAACATTTTATTTTTCCAAATGATTGTTATAACATAACAATTTTACCTTTACTACCTACCCCATATCCATCTTCTAGCTCGATGAATTACCCAAAATGATCCATCTGATAAAATTACTCTTAATCAATAGAATTCCATTTTTCAGAACACATTTAGAGGATAAACATCAAAACATTTGACAACATAGCTAGATTCATATACTGTCTATAGTTAAATCAATCCCAATAGAAATATCATCACTAATAAATAACAATAAAACTATTAACAATTCAATATATGATTGAAGAAAACTATCATTTGTATATATTGAATAATACAATATAGAAAAAAATATAATTATGTTTTTGAGATTAAAAACCATTATGTAATAAACCAATAGATTAAAACCATGAAATATACACAACCACAATGAGAAAATAAAAATTATTCCATCAACGAAACATTTTCTAAATGACACTACCTTTTAAAATAGATAATTTTTTTGCATAGATTTATATTAAAAGTTGGGTAATTATCATGAGAAATTTTAAAATGTTAATGTAAATAAATTAAAAATTGATTCATAATTGAATGTAAATACTTGAAAGTGGAAATATGTAACACCCTAAGATTTCATAGTAAGTTATTTTCTTTAAATTCAATAGCTTGCGCTACACGCAACACCGAGTTCGAGCGCACCATGACTTACCAAACTAGACGTTCAAAAGTGGTTATGAATAATATTAACTGAATTTGGAATTTTATATACTCCATATAATTTTAGAATCCATATTTTCTGTTTCTTAGTCATAATATAAGAACAAATTCATTTTTCAAGATAAAAGACGTATTTTTCAAAAAATGAAATTTTACCACATTTTAATAGCAAACCCTTTTTAAAACCAATATTTGAAACTTTTATATATTCAATTTAATGAAATTGAATTCTTCTTTAGAATCATGACATAAAAATTTATTTTGAATTAATTTTTGGTACTTTTCTAATAACTTTCCTATTTTTATGAATACTGAAAAATAATAAATTTTAATTGAAAACAACTTTTTTAATCGAAATAATTTATAGTGTTAAATTATGAATTTGAATGGTTTGTAAGTATAATTAGATTATATTTTTATCATTTAATACAATTTAGATAATTATAAGTAATTTTACATTTAAATTTGACATAAACACATGTAAATATTTTGATAGTTTTTACTTTCTAAAAAACCCGTTTGTTGTTTTGACAATGGGAATTAATTTAAAATTAATTAATAATTTTTTTTTGAATTTGGTAAAATAGATTTCATTTTTTAATTCAAAATATCCAAATTATCTTTGGGTAATGTTTTGGTATTTTTCTAAAAACATTCAATTTTTGATGAATAGTGAAAAAAAACTACGTTGTTAGTTAAAATCGATTTTTTATTTAAATATTTAGTTATTTTATTTTAATTTATTTTAGGTCAAAATAGAAACATAATATATATATATATGTTCAACGTAATTCATTGGAGTCATTTTATATTAATTATAGATATATAAAATTTTATCGAACTTTTTACAGTCTTTTACCCACCTCCTAGGAGCATTTGCAAATTTGTATAAAACATAATGTTACCACTTCTGTGAGTTGAATTTAAAAAATCCAAGAGACAAAGATAATATAAGTAAGTAAAATATGGTTCAATAAGATGAAAATAATTTTTGTTGAATAGTAAATTTTTACTTTTATTTACCACGGTTAAAATTAAATATGGTAATTTATGGTAAATATGATATTATTATTACACAAAAACATGTCTTAATTCAATTGGATAAGTGTAGTTAGAAAACAATAACCTTAAGAATAAAATATGATATTTTAGGTCCACTTGGATTAGGTTAGGACATTTATTATTTTTTAATTCAAAGAAGAGTTAAAAGTGTTAAATTCAATGTTTAATAACTAAACCATTTTTAATATAGGGTTACACAAAATATAAATTCTACTATAATTATTCATTAGAAATATAAACATATTTCCTACATAATGGTATTTTATTTATATTTTTTATAAATTTAATAATTAAATTTATTTATGACACAATGATGATGCAGTAATTACCATATTAATAAAATATTAAAATAATTGATATTATAAATATCCAAATAAATATAATTTTAGACTTTTAATGAATTATAATAATTTTATAGGTTAATATGAAATTTTAGGGTTTATTAAATGTATTTAGTTTTATGTAATAAATTTTTTAGGACTTTAACACAAATCAATTATTAAATAATGTCAAAATTGACATAAATGAGTTTTTAAAGAAAATACATTATTATTGGTTGATATAATAATCCTAAAAATCTAAGGTTATACAAAAAGACTTATATAATTATAGGTTTATCATTAATTAACCACTTGGGGTTCTCTTGGAAGCTTATATTATGTTTATTAACCATATAATATAAAAATACAAAGAGACATGTTAAATGTCAAATTATTTAACTAAGAGTTAAATATAAAAGATAAGGTTAATATAGTGACCCAAACCTATATAAAACCTATTGGTTGAGTTGGTTTCGACCCATTACAACCTTATACTTTAAATAATTAATTTTGGAGCCATTAGAAACCGAATATGATTTTATTATAAAATAATATTGCAATGTTTTCCTAAGTTGCCCCTCACCCCTCTTATAAAAGGGCTCATCCTCCTCTCTCAAATTCACACTTTCAAATCCATTTGTATCATTAAAAACCAACCCCAATATCCTAAAAAATGTCCTCCGTTAATCCTAGAGGACTTAATTTAGTCAGAAAAGTATCATAAGGATCCTATTTGATCAAATCAAAAGGAAGAACCTGAAGAAAAGGAAAATATTTCATCAAATATTTCAACTTCTTTTCAGCTTCCACTTCATCTTTATTTGTTGTTTCAATTATAAAATAATAACTCCATTTTATTATATATTATGTGATGCTATTATAAAAATCATAAAATCCTATTCATTATTCTATCCATTCTATAAATGACAATGTCACCTTATGTGTGTACGTACAGATTACCGTCTCCACATCGTGGTGTAGTTTGTTATTCAAACACTTCATCATTTGGATAGGTATAATAACGAGTATAAATGATTTAAATAATAAATATAACATTATAATGATTATTTATATTATATACCATCCAATTATATATTATTTTAATATCAAAAAATGATATTGTTGCTCGTGCGTACATACAGATTACCATCTCCACGAACGCGATGATATTCATTATCCATCGTATCCATTCAAGACAAATTTTCATTCGATGATTAAAAATAATATTTTTAATGACTTAATTTAATTATTAAAATGAATAAGATACATCCTATCCATTACAAACATTACTTACATAACAAAGTATATAAAGGAAAACTAATCTGTTAACACCCAAAAAGATGATACTACTGAAATATCATTAAAAAAGTTATATTAGAAGATCATATATGATATCATATTAATGTATATGGTAATTGTATAATTTAATAACAATGATTTAAAGATTTTACAGGAGTTTAACCTACCCTCTACCAAGGAAATGTACAAGGTAAGTGGTTTTCATCTCACTTTCATTCCAGTGAGATTCATGCGATATTTTCCACTATTACGTTTTATGTGGTGTATGTGCTGACCATGATTTTATAGTTTGTGTAATATAATTTAATTTATGGGTATTTAAATCATCATTTTATGATCCTTCTTACATGTGGTGTATGTTTCGCATGTTACCAAATCTGTATGAGAATTTCATATTTCAATTTCGAGTTATTTGGTTTTACAAAAACATCATTGATTACTTTACTCCAAGATTATGTGTAAAATCACTATTTATTTACTTATGTATTAATTTTCACTACCCTTTGTGTGGATATACTTTTGATACACATAATCAATCCATTGATAAATTCTCAAGTCATCGGTATAAATTTGATAAGAGTAATTTTAACTCAATTTCTATTCATTGAGTTAAACATCCATGTCATTGGTGTGGTTTTTACAAGAACATGTGTAAACATTATCTAATTGATTTACAATGAATATACAATAATATTGAGTGTATTTATATTTATCATACATAATTAGGTCTTTTATTTACCCTTAACCTAATGATATGGTCTTTATAAAGGAATTTATCTCAACTTAGATTCCATTGAGACTTCCTTGTTGTTATGTGCCAATTCAATTTTATTTGGGGTATATACTGTACTTTGACGTTTTATATCATGAATCACTTTATTCTCATGATATTATAATGTTTTTATTACATCAATTATTTGTATCCAAGTATCTATCATTTGGTTAGGAACTCTAACTAAAATATCATTTTAAAAGTTTTAAAAATTTATTCTTCAAAATAATTCTCATTAATGTGCATGTTTAAAAAATGGGTTTAAGGTTTTATTTATATGGAAATTATTGTTTAAAATTGAAATTACTTTTAAAAGTTTCAAAGTGGTATGGGAAACTTTGATTAAAAAATCTATTTTAAATAGATTCTTGATAAATAGTGAGAATTTTAAATGTTTTCATGAAAAATGGATATTTCTCACAAAGATTTTTTCTGATCATTTTCAACTATGTCAACATAATTTATGGGATATTATTCTTGGTGGAGGTTGGTTTATTATGATACAAATATTTCATACTATATTTAATGTTTTGTGATATGTTTGATTGTGGACGTGTTATTTTTATACCATTCATGTTTTATGAATGAAGTATTGACATTTTGTATGCTAGTTTTAATATGAAGGTTTATGATATGTTTCAACCTTTTCATATGAGGAATGCATTGGAATTAGTAAGTGACAGGTGGAGTCTGCTATATCTCTTCGATGCATCGGTAAGTCTCATGAGACAAACTAGTGTATTGGAAAAAGTCCTTGAAAAAAATCGTATTTGTAGTCTTGGAACAAGGCCTTTACTATGTGGTTATGAAGTCTGGAATTATTCATTACATCATTATGAATGTAACTATTGATATTGCACGTGATTATTCTATTAGTAGAATATTCATAGGAATAAGTAAATAGTGTTATTTGATTTTAAATTTTCCATATTATGTTGAAGTTTAAGTTCAAAAGGATTTTGTTTAATTCTTATACATTGCCTTAAATATTTATGTTTATTTATGAATGTTTCCTCTATATTTTTTTCCTTACTAAGAATCTGAGCTCACCCCTTTCTATGATTTATTTTTCCCAGGATGTGAAGAAGTATTTTATTGTTGACATTCAGGGATAGGCTAAGGATATAAGTTTGTTTAAAAAGGAGAAAAAAATGTTGATGATGTTCTTATTTCCTGATGTAATGTAAAACTTATGGGTTTGTCTAGTACTTCATAGGCTTCTAAACTGATCTGTCTTTTGGGACATGATTCCTTGTATCATTCCAATGTTATGTAATAACTCACTAACTCTAGGTAACTGGGGTCGGGGCATTACAGTTGGTATCATAGGAACTTTAATAGAAACTTTGGAAGATAGATTTAGAAAAACTCTAATTAGAAAACACTACCCTAAGATAGATCTTGAGGAATAGTATAGAAGAAGATCAAAAATTTTTGGTAATATAAATACTATGTGGGTTTTCTAAGCAATAAATCCCTGTCTGGATATGAGTAGGTCAAGGAATGTCTAGAATAGATGTACCTAGGAGTGAAAACTCAGACAAGGAGTTATGGGCTTGACCTAGGGTATCTTGGTACATGATAACGGGCCTTGCCATACTATTGGTTATGACACTCCCAGGGGATATACTTAGGATAATTTACATTTTCTTTACAAGGAAATTTGAAGGATTTTAATATAAGATGAGAATAAATAACCTTGGTTAATATTAAGGTGTTTTAGATTGAAAATAAGGTGTTATGGTATTCTCTAAATGATTTTATGACTCAGACTACACTTTCTTGTGTTAGTAAATGGCTGGATTCCAATGAATTCATAGTAACATTGAACATGATGTACAAGGTGGGAACGACAGTGGAAATATGAAATGAAATGGAATGTTGATAGGTGTAAAAAATATCATGTTCATACCGAATCATTTTTCCAAAAATATGATCAACAATATTTATATTATCCAACTCCCAGACTCAACAAAGAAGAGAAAGGCGGTGAATGATAAGACCTCCAGGAGTGGAGACCATGGAGAAAAGGAAGCCTAATTTCCATCATGTAGGAAATGTGGAAGAAACACCTAGGGAAGTGTCTCAATGGAACAAATAAATGATTTTTGTGTGGGAAATAAGGACATAAAGTAAAGAATTTCGGAGGAAAAATGAAGAGTAATATGGAAGAAAATAAAAATGATCCCAAGAATCCATTTACAGTCATTTTCCATAAATGTAGGGGACCTGGACATTACTCGAGTGAATTCCCTATACTATTGGGTAACCTCTTGGTCAAGGAAGAAACTATTTGGAAATAAATGAATGGTGAAATTTTTAAAAGTATCAATGCTCTTTGTTTATGGGATTACTTTGGAAGACTTTTCTCTTGTATGTGTAACCCTACAGTTTGTTATGTGAAAATGCTATTTTAGGAAGAATTGTATTTTATATTGTCGATATAGTTATAAATAACCATTTGGGCTTATATGATTCTTGTATTTGAGGCAATTACAAGTTATTAAATTTTGGTATGAAAATGTTAGGTATGAGATAACATTTGTGGTGAAATTATGTTAAAGTTATTTTGAGGAATTTATTTCATTTTGGGAGCGTTATAAAATATAGTTTTTAAAAAAGGGAAACATTAAGACCATGTGACAACCCATTGTGTTGGAAAAAGCTGCAGGAATCAAACCCACGACCATAATGCGATTGAGATTTATCACCTACCATTGGACTGCGTGAAGTCCATGGTTAGTGTGACTAATTCTTTTTTAGTTAAATGATTTTACTGATCAATAATAAGTTGATTTTAGATCTTATGTCTTATCAAATGGATATCCTTAGTATAGGAAAATGATTTGGTGAATAAGTGATTAATGTTTTTTTGAAAGACGTTCACTATATTGGGAATACTATATGCCTCAGGGAAATAGAATACTATGAGATTTCATTTGAATAGTAATAGTGGATTATTATTTATGTTTTTATTATGGATTTATAGTGATTTGGGTTATTTATGGAAATTATTAACCTATCATAGAGAATATGTGATTAGGTTGATTACTTTTAAGTGTGTGACTTTAAGAGTAGTGGATGTTATTTGGAGATACAATTTAACATGGAATACTATGTAATCAAATTATTCTATGTTTTGGGTTTTAATATTAGTTTGGATTATATTGAAGGATTTTAAGGACAATTGTTTATTGAATGATATTTATTGAACTTTGGTTATTGTTGGTTTAATTTTAGAAATTAAGATAAGTATTTTCTTCTCTAAAGTATAACCTTTTTGGGATCCTATGATCTTGTACTAACCATTTCGGTTTTGGTTAATCTATAAAGACAACGTAAATATATATATTTTACACTTTGTAGATTATTTGAATCTCTAGAAGTTTATTCTAGCACTTCAGGTGTGTCCAAGTAATCTTGAATACTAATCATTTGAAACAAAATGAGTTAGTGGTAGAAATTTATTAAAGGATGAAACAATACTTAAAAAGTAAGTATATGTCTTTATTTTCTAAGTCAATCTCATAAATAAATTCCTCAACTTTATGAAATGGAACTTAAAACAAAAAACATTATCCGTTTACTTTTCCTATTAGCAAACTAATGACCGTTTATCCCATCACAAGTTTGTGGTTTTCGTGTTTTTAAATTTCTCCTGATCTTGTTTTATATCACTCTCCACCAGAACTTTACACTTATTTTATCTTCTATATCAATGTTTTTCTACATGGAATCCCTGTATGAGTTATATTTGGTGAACTTTGTACTTCTATTTTTTTTCTTTTAAAGAGATAGTTATATTGACTCTTTTTATGATGTGGGAATTTTAATGAAGTTACCAAGCCCAATTTAAAATTTTGAGGACGAAATTTCCAAAAGGGAGGAAGAATGTAACACCCCAAGATTTCATAGTATGTTATTTTATTTAAATTCAATAGCTTGTGCTACACACAACACCGAGTTCGAGCGCACCAAGACATACCAAACTAGCCGTTCAAAAGAGGTTATGAATAGTATTAACTAAATTTGTAATTTTATATACTCCATATAATTTTAGAACCCATATTATGTGTTTCTCAGACATAATATAAGAACAAATTCATTTTTCAAGATAAAAGAAGTATTTTTCAAAAAATGAAATCTTACCACCTTTTAATAGAAAACCATTTTTAAAAACAATACTTGACACTTTTATATATTAAATTTAATGAAATAAATTCTTATTTTGAATCGGGACATAAAAATTTATTTTGGATTAATTTTTGGTACTTTTTAGATAACTTTCATATTTTGATGAATACTAAAAAATACTAAATTTTAATTGAAAACAACATTTTTTATCGAAATAATTTATAGTGTTAAATTATGTATTTGAATTTTTTGTAAATATAATTAGATTATATTTTTATCATTTGATACAATGTTGGTAATTATAAGTAATTTTACATTTAAATTTGACATAAACACCTGTCAATCTTTTGATAGTTTTTACTCTTTAAAACCCCGCTTTTCAATTTTGACAATGAGAATTAATTTAAAATTAATTAATTAAACTTATCTATTTTGAATTTGGTAAAATAGAATTATTTTTTGAATTCAGAATATTAAAATTATCTTAGGGTAAATTTTTGGAATTTTTCTGAAAACTTTCAATTTATGATTAATAGTGAAAAACACTGCGTTATTGGTTAAAATAAAATTTTTATTTAAATAATTAGTTATTTTATTTTAATATATTTTTGTTCAAAATAGATACATAATACCTATATATGATTAACATAATTCATTGGAGGCATTTTATAATAAGTTTATATATATAAAAGTTTATCAAACTTTTTACCGTCATTTACCCACCTCCTAGGAGCATTTACAAATTTGTATAAAAATTAACTTTACAACTTATGTGAGTTTAATTTCAAAAATATAAGATATACGGTTGATGTAAATAAGTAAAATGTGGTTTAATAGGATGCAAATAATTTTTGGTGAATAATAACTTTTTAATTTTATTTACCACGGTTAAAAGTAAATAGGGAAATAAAGGGAAAAATTCATATTTTCATTACCCAAAAAATGTCCTAATTCTATTGTATAAGTGTAATTAGACCAAAAACAAACTTATGAAGAAAATAAGATCCTCTAGGTACACTTGGACTATATTAGGACATTTATTATTATTTAATTAAATGAAGAGTTAGAAGTGTTAAATTCAATGTTTAATACAGGGTTAAACATAAGATAAATTCGACTATACACATTAATTAGAAGGATAAAAATATTTCCTACATAATTTTATTTTATTTATAATTTTTATAAATTAAATAATTAAATTTATTTATGACACAACGATGATGTAGTAATTACCATATTAATGAAATATTAAAATAATTGATATTATAAATATCCAAATAAATTTAATTTGAGACTTTTAATGAATCACACTAATTTTATAGGTTAATTTGACATGTTAGGGTTGATTAAATGTATTTAGTTCAAAGTAATAAATTTTTTAGTACTTAAAAAAAACAATTATTAAATAATATCAAAATTGTCATAAATGAGTTTTTGAAACAAATACAATTTTATTGGTTGATATAGTAATCATATAAATATAAGGTTCAGCCAAAAGACTTATATAATGATAGGTGGATAATTAATGAACTACGTGAGGTTATCTTGGAATTTTATAGTATGCTTATTAACTATATAATATAAAAATACAAAGAGACATGGTAAATGGAAAACTATCTAACTAAGAGTTAAATCTAAACGATAGGGTTAATATCGTGAACCAAACCTATCTAAAACCTATTGTTTGAGAGGTTTTTGACACATACCCACCTTAGAATTTAAATAATTCATTTTTGTTCCATTATAAACCTAAAATTATTTTATTATAAAATAATATTTCAATCTTTTTGTAAGGTGCCCCTCACCCCTCTTATAAAAGGGCACTTACCCGTCTCTCAAATTCACACCTTCAAAGCTATTTGGCTCAGCCAAAACCTGCCCAAATATTCTCCCAGTTTTCCTCCATTCATCCTCGAGGCCTTACATTAGTCAAAAATCAAACATAAGGATCCCTTTTAATCAAATAAAAAATAATAACCAAAAGAAAATGTAAACATTTCATCACCTCTTTCAAGTTATTTTCTTCTTACACTACCTATTTATTTGTTTTTTACACTATAAAATAATAACTATAGTATTATATATATATACTTTGACGATATTTTAAAAATGGTATAACCCTATTAATTATAATATCCATCCTATAAATGACCAAGTCACCATACGTGTGTACGTACAGATTACCGTCTCCACGTCACAGTGTAGTTTTTTATTCAGACACTTCATCATTTAGATCGGTTTAATAATGAGTATTAATGATGTAAATAATAAATATAGTATGATAATTATTTCTTATATCATATACCATCCAATTATATACGATTTAAATATAAAAAAATGATATTTTTTCTCATGCGTACGTACGGATTATCGTCTCCACGAACGCGATGAGATTCATTCCCCATCGTATCCATTCAAGACTAATTTTCATTTGATTATTAAAAAAAATGTTTTTAAAGACTTAATATCATTATGAATATGAATAAGATACATAATATCCATAAAAAACATTACTTACGTTACAAATCATATAAAGGAAAACTAATCAGTTAACACCCAAAACGATGATACTACTGAAATATCATTAACAAAACAATATTAGAAGATCATATATGATATCATATTAATTTTTATGGTTCTTGTGTAATTTAATAACAATTATTTCACCATTATACAGGAGGTTAACCTATGATCTACCAAGGAAAAGTACCAGGTAAGGGGATTTCATCTCACTTTTATTCCAATGAGATTCATGCTACATTTTCCACTATTACCTTTTTTGTGGTGTATGTACTACCCATGATTGTATTGTTTGAGTATTATAATTTAATTTATGGGTATTTATGTAATAATTTGACGATCCTTATTTCATGGGGTGTCTGTATCATATGTCACCAAATCGGTAAGGGAATTTCAAATTTCAATTTCCAGTCATTCTGTTTTACGCAAACTTCATTGATTAATTTACTCCAAGATTATTTGTGATATAACTATTCATTAAATTATGTAGTAATTTTCACTCCCCTTTATGTGGATATAATTTTTATACACATAATCACTCTATTAATAAATTCTCAAGTCCTCGGTATAAACTTGATAAGTGTAATTTTAACTCAATTTCTCTTCATTGAGTTAAACATCCATGTCATTGGGGCTGTTTTTACAAGAACAGGTGTGAATATACTATAATTGATTTACACTGAATATCCAATAATTTTGAGTGTATTTATATTTTCAACACATAATTATGTTTTTGATTTATCTTTAACCTAAGGATATGGTCTTTATAAAGGAATTCATCTCAACATAAATTCCATTGAGACTTCTTTGTTATTATGCGCCAATTAAATTTTATTTGGGGTATATACTATACTTTGACATAGTATATCATGAACCCTTTATTCTCATGATATTATAAATTTTTGATTACCTCAATCATTTTTATTCAATCTTCACTCATTTGGTTAGGAACTCTTAATAAAATATCATTTTAAATGTTTTAAAAATTTATTTTTCTAAATCTTTCTCATTAATGTCCAGGTTTAAAAAATGGTTTTAAGGTTTTATTTATATGAACATTAATGTTTTAAAATTGAAATTCCTTTTAAAATTTTCAAATTTGTATGGGAAACTTTGATTCAAAAATCATCTTTAAAGATCTTCTTGATAAACAGTGATGCTTTTAAATGTTTTCATGAAAATGAGATATTTCTCTCAAAGATCTTTTCTGATCATTTTCAAATATGTAAACATCATTTATGGAAAATTATTATTGATCGAGGTTGTTTTATTATGATACAAATATTTCAGACTATATTGATGGTTTTGTGTTATTTTTGCTTGTGGATGCGTTATTTTTATACCATTCATGGTTTATGGATAAAGTATTGACATTTCGTACCCCAGTTTTAATATGAATATTTATGATATGTTTCAGACTTTTGATATGAGGAATGTATTATACTTATTAAGTGATGGGTGTAGCCTACTATAGCTCCTCGATGCATTGGTAGGTCTCGTGAGACAAACTAGTGTCTTGGCACAAGGACTTGACAAAATCTTATTTGTTGTCTTGGAATAAGGCCTTGACTATGTGGTTATGATGTCTGACCTTACACATTCCTTCATTATGAAAGTAGTTATTGATATTGCATGTGATTATTCGACTAGTATAATATCTTGGGGAATAAGTAAATGACATTATTTGATTTTATATTTTCCATATTATGTTGAAGTTTAAGTTTAAAAGGCTTTTGTTTTAGTCTTATACATTACCTTAAAAGTTTATGCTTATTTATGAATGTTTCGGCTATACTGTTATCCTTATTAAGTATCTGAGCTCACCCCTTTCTATGTTTTATTTTTCTCAGTATGTGAAGAAGTATTTTATGGTTGACTTTTAGTTATAGTATATGGATATAAGTGTGTTTAAAAAGGGTACAAAATGTTTTTGATGTTTTTATTTCACGATGTAATGTAAAACTTATGAGTGTATCTAGTACTTACAAGGCTACTAAGCTGGTCAGTCTTTCTAGACATGATTCCTTATATCATTCCAATGTTATGTAATAATTCACCGACTCTGGGTAATGGTGGTCAAGGAATTAAAAAAATACCTGATCACGATACTAGATTTAGAGAATATTAAATTAGTAATTCACTTTTTCCAAATGATTGTTAGTGCATTTTTGATATATAGAAGTTTTAATTACATAATGAAAAAGATTTTATTCTTCATCCAATCATCCCATTTCCTAAAATTTATTTTTAGGAAAAACTCATATTATAATGGAAACATATGTAAAGGGGATGTTTTAAATTCTTAAAAGATAAAATAATTGAAAAATAAGGTAAACAATGGGAGGGGGTACCGACATGAGTTTTAATAACCTGATACAACCATTATTTATTTGACATAAAGTTATTATAATTAGGTCATAATATATAATAAAATAAATTTTATAAGAAAATAAATGTCCAAAATCTGGAATTTGAAACACAAAAAGCTAAGTAATAGATATAAAATATTATTAAAATTGATTAACACCAAATATAACTAAGCAGTTATCCTTGAGGGAATAATTTATATTTTTTTATTTAACTTTTTTTTCATTAATTTTTGTAATCCCAATATCACCCCATAAAAAAAATACACACCAACAAAAAAATAAATAAATTAGGGTCCTGATTAAATAAATGACACATCAAAACTAGAATTGAACTTTAAAATAAAACACAAAATATTATAATGAATCATTATAGAGGTATGAACATTAAATATTCTTGGATATTAAAAATATAACATGACTAATATATTAATGAAGATAACTTATATATATTTTTTATTATTTATATAGTGCCCATGACTATTAGATACTTAGATTTATCTATTAGATCATCACATTCACCATGTGTACCACCACATCTCATTGAGATTATTCATCAACTATCCCACTGATGAATTATGTAGATTCTCAAATATTAATAAAGAAAAAAAGTTTTCTATGTCAATAAAATTAAACAATTTATAAAATATAAAAATAAAAATAAAAATAATAAAATTAATTCAAGACCAAACCAATGAATTATTTACATTTTAGAACTAAATTCTTCTAGAATTTATATTCTAATGTTTAATCTAAAAATTAAACTAATGACATAAATTTGTTATTAGAAAGTTATTTATATCATAAATAGTTTTCAATACGTGTTTTTAACTCAATTTTGAAGAAATTGGTATTTGTTTTGTTTTTGAAACACACATAATAATTAAAATTTATACACATGAATTAAATTGTTATAATAAGTTTTTATTGGGTTTTTGAAATATATCATAAAACTATGGTGTAGTTAGATACACATTAATAATTTTTTATGGAGACTAAATATAATTTGACTTGAATTAAAAAGGATAATCATGATAGAAAAACTCATCTCAAAAAACGTGGAGAGATTCACTTCATTATAAACATAACCCAATATTTATAAAGGAAAATTTTACAGGGAACACACTCAAAATAAAATATTTTATTTTCTAAAAATTATTTCATTAATTAAATTTCTAAGAATATTTCATGATTTAGATCCTAAATATTTACCTTTAGTGTTATAAACCCAACTAAAAGTTTTAACACATTTTAAATAATATAGTAAATTAATGAACCAATAATTTAATGGAAACAATGATGAATAATACTCATGTGAGGCGAGGGCTGACCATTGGAATGAGAGAAAAGAAAAAAAATAGGTTTATAGTGTGAGGGAAGTGTAAATTTTATATTTCACTACAGAAAACTCTTTTAGAACCAAATTTTATTCTTTTTATTTTTGTAAAACTTAAAAATAATTTATAATTTATAATCAGTCTTTCTATACTTCCTAATTATAATCTAAAAAAATAAATTTTTCTTTAAATTTATTTATAAAAAATTTATGTATGGTACTATTTCAAGCCCTATATATCTCCTTACATCTGTAAATCATTTTATATAAACTTTTAAGATAAATGAAACATAGTGAGAGAAGTTAGAACGATACAATAATAATAGTTTTCATCTTCTATAAGCATGTAAAAAAATGAAAAATTAGTAGATAGAGCTAATAATATTTTTCAAAATTTTAAAACATTTTCCAGAAATTGACACTTCAAAAAATTGTAAACTATATTTATTAATCAATTTTTTTCTAAAAGCCCACATAAATACCAATTTAGATATTAGTTTTAGATTGCAATAAAAAAGTTAAACCCATTTAAATGAAAATTTTAGGATAATTGAGATGTTTCTGTTTCTGAGTATGTACATTTACATGAAAAATCATTCTAATATAATTTTATATAGGCTTAAAAATATTAGGATTCCTATACAATAATGTAAGACTATGTGAAAGAATCCATAATTTTTAAATTTCAATGGATTTGAATCATTGGTTGTTGGTGGTAGATGTGGGTAAAATAGGTATTGGTATAGGTTATATGTGGTAGTAAGGGTTGTATATATGAGTGAAGGGAGAGAATAAGCATTCATGAATAGAGGATGATAGTGGGGGTTTCAAATACTAGGGGGGTGTAAATCTTGGGTGATGATGAACATAGAATGAGGATGTGGGTTATGAATATGAGGTGATAAGAGACAATGAGAAGTGTTCTAGGTGGATTTTGGAGTTGTGGTTTGGGGTAGTGATGGTGGAAAATATCAAGGTCTACAGGGTTATTGACTAGATGTTGGAATTGGGAGAATATGGTGGGATAGGGGTCATCAGATCCGTGGCTATAAAATTAAGGTGTTTGATTATTTTTTTCTCATAACTTGATAACCAAAAATGTAAATAACAAAATCCATTATTAGAGACCACCAATATAGGTCACCCATTTACCACATCCTCTAAAAATACTTTCTCTAGTAGTGATAAGATAGTTTTTATTAGACAATATGCCTCCTTATGGGATTATTTAACCTACCATTCTCAAACTTTTGACACATATTTATATGCAAAATAACTAAATTGGTGAAAAAAGGAAAAAATGAAAATAATAACTATTTAAAATTT
The DNA here is from genome assembly GCA_963277665.1 of Viscum album. Classification (NCBI taxonomy): domain Eukaryota; kingdom Viridiplantae; phylum Streptophyta; class Magnoliopsida; order Santalales; family Viscaceae; genus Viscum; species Viscum album. The sequence goes on along the minus strand of OY728147.1, from coordinate 1,669,783,788 downwards.
CATATCAATCACATGTAACTAGTTCAAACTCAGAAAATCACTTACATAAAAACATAAAATTTTTCTAAACCGTGTTAATCAATTTAATAGATGTAAAAAATATTTTCCAAGACTTTAAAATTCCCCAAATTATTGTTATAAAAATACCATAGACTTAATACTTTATTTATGTTCAATAATATACCCCTTTGTATTTATTTTGAACTCCAAAAATTGATATCAATTTAGACATTTTTCTAAATGATTAAAAAATATTGACACCATAATATTGGACTATGATTTTTTAAAGATAATTACTTACATATGTGAAAAGTAATTCTTGGATTATGAACTTTATTATACCCCCATTTTTCATCTACTCATTTAAATTTATGGCTCCCATTGATTAAAAAAAAATATTTGGGTTCATTAAAAATAGATCTATAATACAATTCATGTCTATTCTCCATCATTTTCAATAGAATATAGTGACTTTTTAGGAAATTATAGTATATATTAAGTAAGGAGGAAAGTCTAAAAATTCAATTCCATCTTGAACTCGTGAAATATATCCTTTTTAAAATATATTTTTTGAAATGACTAAAATTTGATATTGTATTAAAATATACTCAAATTTCACATCTTTAGTTGAAAATTTCTCCTTGATAAAATGATGTTTAATATCAATGTAATTGAATATTGAGTGTTTTAAGTTATTTTTTGATAATTTTTTTACACTTTTATTGTCAACTATCTTTAAATAATTTTTATACTTTCACTATCAAATATTATAGTTACTACATATAAATAATCTATTCACAAGTTTGTACAAAAACTATATACTCAAATTTAATTATGCTTAAATTCAGTGAGTTTTGATTATTAAAATGAAAAATAATATAGATACTCTAAAATAAAAATATGCCACTTAGTGTTGACATTTTCCTTCAATGTTTCTAGAAAAGTTAGAATCATTATATCCAAACAAATTCATCTTCTTACCTATTTGATATAATAGACCAAAACTCATAGATTCTTTGATATATGTGTGTATTATTTTCGAATCCTTCATTTGTGATTCCTTATGATAAATTTTTTAATATACAGAAAAATTAACTACATAGATGGTGTCTCTTCTAGATGCTTTTAGATACAAAATATGACGAATAAACTCCATATAATATTTTTTATTTTCATTTTTACCTAAAAACTCTATACTCAACTTCACTGAAACATAAATATGTGTTTAAACTACATTATAGTCTTCCATGAAAAATTTATTTAATAATTACATTGAATATTTATCCCAAGATAATAAAATAAATTAATTCTATAATATAATTTAGAATCCAATAAATATTATCATTTTACATATTAGAGGTACCTTACAATGTTTCTTCATTTTTTTGAAAATTTTTCACAAGTGTGTTACCCATCACTTGAAAAAATTATTTTATCAACATATATAAGGGAATTGAGTGTACCATAGTTAAACTTATACAAGTTCTTGTTAACATTTACTTTTTTGATATTTATCTCATTTAAGTAGCTATTTATATTTGTATAATAGGATTTAGAGGCCTATTCCTATCCATATATTTCCTTCTTTAATATGAAAACTTTTAAGTAAATATCATCATGTATAAACCCCTTAAGTTTTAATGAATAATAATAACTCAAGATCGCCATTAAAGATGAATGATTTCACATCTGGTTGATAAAATTTGCAACACTTATGTGCTATAATAGTTTATAAAACTCTAATTTCCTCAGTCCTTCCAAGTGGTAAAAATATTTTTTTCTAAGTCAATACCTTATAAATAACATTATGTATTAGAAAAATATTCTTATAATGGGTTTTGAGTTGTTTTTGTTGAGAATTAACTAGAAGTAGTATTAAATGATTCCCATTTGACTATGTGGTGTAAATTTCTTAGTAAATAGAAGTTAAATGGAGGTACTCTGGATGAATTATAAAAATTAAATTTTGAGTAATTTTTTTTGTATTTTTGGATTTTTACTTTCTCATAAGGATCATCCAGTGCTATTTAAGGATCATTTCTGAAGGTGGTATGAGAATTTGGTAAAGTTACAGAGGCTCGATGTAAGAATCATTATTCTATGAAAAAACATAACATATTTGAATAATCATTAATTATTGTCTCCATAAACATCATTTTTTTCTACATATGCATCATTATTCTATGCATGAACGTCACATATTTGAATAATAATTATTCCTAGTCTCCATAAACATCCTTTTGGTCTACATGAGTATCATACTAGTTTTCTATCCTTTGTTGAAGTTCTGCATAAGGATCGTTTTTCATAGTAATGATTTTGGGCCAATATTAATATGATTCTAATTTTGTGAAATTTTCATCTCTTTTTGTATTTTTTAAAAATCAACCTACCGCTATTAGTAGTATTTTTATTATTTGTAAATCATGATTAATTAATAAACCAATTTAGAATGTATAAAATCAAGCCATGGTTAATGGGAGGATCATTCCCTAATATTTTGATAATTTGAAGAGTTCCTAAGAATGATTTTTGGGATATATTTGTGACCACATAACCCATTTCAGAAAAAAGAAAGGAGCTGAAATAATGGGAATGTGGAGGTTATAAAAAATGAGCTGTGTTTATTTTTAAAACATGTACTGGTCAAAATTTTAAGACTCAATCAACTCCATTGTTTTATATGTTTTGTTAAGAGTTTTAAAAGAAGATAAAATCACACTATTGGTCATGGATGTTCCCTATTTAATTATTGAATTAATTATTTTACTGTTTAATCATGAAAAATGTAGAAGTGTGAAAATAAATAAATATAGAGGGAGAGAGATATAATGGGAATTGAGAGATGAATATGAATCTGGATACCAAGAAGTTGATTCATATATAAAGAGAAGGTTTATATAAGGGAAGGATGGAGATTCAGTTTTACCTAGGACTGAAAGAAGATAACTTTAGGCTCACACACTTGAATGTTGGTGATGAAGAAAGAGTAACACTTAGAATTTTTAAACTCACTCAAATTTATTCATATATATGATAAATTTGGACACAATTTTTAGAGTATTTTCATATTTTTATTTTTTAAATGTGGAGAATATCACAAGACGAGTAGTCAATTCGTCACTTTGAAAAAGAGTAGTGTGTTCTTATAGGGGTTGTGTTGATAGTGAATCTAGAGGGTTTTTGTGGATAATCTATTTTTCAATCAAAATTAATTTATTACACTTAGTATCCTAGGTGAATTAATAAAAAATTCCTGATTTATCTTTGGATTATATCTTTTTGGTGATAAAAGTAGAAAAGATCTATTCATTTTTTATTGATTTATTCCCTTTATAAGGGTTATTAGGGAGATAAATATGTATTTCTCTAAAATAGAGAATTAGAGAATTTTTATGAAGGATGTTTTTAATTTTATGCTCCCTAATTCACCCCCCTCTCAAGGTACATTATTGATTGGTAGGAACAATTGGTATTAATGTTAGGTTTTTAGTTGAATTTCTATTTATCTTAGAAGCATGTCAACCATTGTTTACCATAAGGGAATATCCATTTTTAAAGGTAATAATTTTCAATTATATATGATTTATATGCATTATAATTTTATATATTTTGGAATGTATTTATACATCGAAAAAATTCATGGCATATCAATGAGTTTTGAGAGTGAATCATTTAAAAAAAACCCAAAAATTGAATATTGGTGCCAAGAAGATCAATATTATAGGAGTATCTTGGGATAACCGTATTTATAAAATGTTCATTTCATGTACTAATTCTCATTAATTTTGTGATAAACTCATAAATATATACGGAGTGGATTAAAAAGTTCAAGAAATAATTTTTCATGAGTTACATGAAAGGTATGAGGATCTAGGAATAATGTTTAATAAAACCATAAATTATTTATTTAATTAGGTGAATATTATTTTAGAAGTAATGAGTGGTCTTAGATATATTTTTTATGATACATAAATTATTAAATGGATCCTTGTTATACTACCACCATAGTTTAATCCTACAAAATTAGTTACTGAAGATAAATATTCCATAGAGGTGGTGTTGGATAGCTTATATAGTACTCTTGTGGAATTTGAGATGATAAAAAATGATAATGAGGTCACATAAAATGATAACTATTAGTAATTAGATTTATAGTCTACAAAGAAAATCATAGTGAAAGAGGATATGAAATATGGTGAAGTAGATGAGATAATATCCATTGTTTCCTCTAATATAAAAAGATATAAAGGGAAATTAAAAGGAAATATTCCACTAAATTGTTTAGATGTAAAATAGTAAGGAATTTTTATTACAAATTTACTAAGAAGTTTAAAGATTATGAGGATTAATAAACAGTGAAGAAAACTTTCAAAGGTGAAAAAAGAGGAAGAAAACCAAAAATGAAAATTTTTCAAGGGAAATAATTTTTTATCACTTGAAGGAAAAATATTGGAAAATAAATAAGTAGAGGAGGATTAAGACTATAGATACCTAAAGGAATAATTTATGGTGGATAATATAAATCACTAACATGTTTTAAATAGTGATGATGAAGATACTATAATCCAAGGAAAAGTTGATCAAGAATCCAAACATGGGGGAAAATTTTAACGAAATTGAAGTTTTTTGGGTTAAATCTAGGAATGATAATGAGGTTTTACATCAGTCTAAGCGATTATTGAAATAAAATGTGAAGGATAAGTCAAAATTGAATGTTTAAATCGATAAAAATAAATCTAGAAATTTTGGAAACTTTAAGAAAGAGGTTGAGTTTGGGATCGAAATCAAAGTACAATCTTGTGTTATTGATGTAATGAATACTGATATTCAATAAAGTATTAATATATTGGAATAAATCAAAGGACTAGTTATGATGTGGTGATGTAAATGTCATGAACAATAAGAACTTATAACTCTTGGTATAATATCAGGAAGTTTGAATAAACTGGTTACTAAGGATATTCATGGGGTGTCCACTAAAAAAGTAATTTCTTTCCCAAATGTGTAGAGCATTATAAAGAAAGTTAGCTTTATTATGAAACCCGATCACAAGAAGAAACCAATGGTGTTTGATGGAAAACCCCAAGTACCCATAGACCAAAATAATATTATTTTGAATAAATCACAGTAAAAAAAATATAAAATATGGAGTAGTGAATTCACACAAAAATAAACAAAATATTAGATTGTATTACTATGGAGTGTTAAGATAAACTCAATATGAATGTTCTTTTTTTCAAGAAGGTCATTTTGGGAGAAAAGTATCCAAAAAGGAAAGAAGAACACATATATTTTCTAATTATTTTAATGGATACTTCTTTTTATGAAAATATTATGGTCACAAGTGTTGTTATTATATAATAAGAGTACAAAGGAAGGCATCAAAGAGGGATCAAATAAGTTGAACATGATATCTGGATGTTCCACCAAAAAAGATTCAAAATGAAATCAAACTTTCAATTATGAACAATGAAGAACAATCCATAGAGCTAGGGATGGATCATGATTTCGTATCATTAAGTCAATTTGGCCAGCATTCATGGGTTAAGATGATAAAATATATGGATAATTTCACCTAAATAGAATTAATTGCTACAGATAGGCTTGAAAATTATAATCTCAATAGTGTATACACTTTCAACATGATAGAGAATGAATATATTTTCACCTAAATAAAGTATGACACGGATGGAATTATTAAATTTGAAAATGATGAGGGGATAAAAATTATTTTATTTTTAAAGGAAAAGGTTGCTAAAAAATATCTAAGGTGAATTAATGTACTATTTCTTGATGGTATCATTCACTCATTTCTTACCATAAGTTAATTATGTGATTAAGAAAATTAAGTGAAATTTAATTAGAAATCCAAAAATATTATGTTAATATGTGGATTATAGTTTTATAGGGAAGGCATGTGGACTCCTAAACAAAATGGATTCATTGGGAGGAGAAACAATATTATCAACAACATGGATTAAACCATTCTTATAGGGAGGAATATACTAAAGATATACTTGAAGGAGGAAACGATAGATTTGGTACATATATCAAATATCTATTTTATACATCCAAATCTAGATAATAATCCTTATGGATGGTAGTTTGGTAAGAGGTTTACAATTAATAACTTTTGAGTTTTTGGAAGTAAGTATTTCATTCTAAATAAAATGAATTATATGTAATTTAAATCTTATGGTGATAAATGGATTTTCCTTGGATATTCATATAAAATAAAATACCATAATTTAAAAAATAAAAATATTGGGAATATAGTTTAATTTTAATATATAATAGTAACAAAAAAAGAGATGTTTTTGAATAAAAGTGAGCATATTTTCAGTAAATGGTCTGATAGATTTATTAAAAAATAGTCCAGTTTATAAAGAGGAAAACGATGAGGAATATAGTGGATTATATTGAGATCAAGGGGTTTTAAAATACATATACAAGGATCTAAATATGGAAAAAATAAATTATAAATAATATATCCAAATTGGAAATCCAACAGTGGAAAAATCAATGATAAAAATATTATTGGGGACTACAGTCATGATCCAAAGAAAAAGAATAAAAAATAAGTATAAATACTCATTTTTCATCTCATATAGAGCTAATTTTTTTAATATTATAATAATTATGATTATTTGGTCAGGTATATTCATTAAGAACATGGAAAAATTGAAAATAATAAAATAGGGGAAGTGGTTCCGTGGCTGGAAAACAAAAAATATTGTCATAACTAAGCTAGTTTTCCAAAATAAACTCAATGAGAATGAAAAAGAAACTCATAAAATAAATGACTTGTGTGTAAGGGATATTCCAAAATCTAGTCCATTTATGTAGATAAAATTTTTTCAGCTATGAAACCGCGTGATACTATAAGATTTTTTTGGAAATGGTAGTGCAAAAATGTTTAAAAGTGTATCAAATAGATGTCAAACCAACATTATTGATTGGATTCATTTAATAAGGGGTTTCTATAGAAAAAATAGATAGTTTTATAGTGGATAAATGTTAATAAATTTGTTTTGGTTAGTGAAGTCTTTTAACGACTTAAAACAAGAACCAATTTACTGATACTCACACATAGATTAGTAATTAAAGAGTCTTGGTTTTCAAGGATAATGTGTTTATGACAACTATTATATAAATAAGGATAAAGTGTAGAAAAATTGTTTTGGTTATTTATATATATTAAATCATATTTTATGGCTATAAATTTTAACATTGAAATCAGTTTTCATATTATATTAAGTGTGAATATAAATTGTATTTGATTGGTGAATTATCATTTTTTCGTAGAATGCATGTGATTCAAATGAAGGACGTTACATTTTTTTATTAAAAAAAAAATATGACAGAGGTTTTAAAAACATTTCAAATTGATTATTCAAGGACAATGAAAACTTTTGTGGTCACCCATAAGAAATATTTCAAAGAATAGTAAATAATGGAAACTGATATGACACTTTATACCTAGATCATTGGTAGTTGTCTATAATTAATAGCCACATGATCTGACAAAATATTTTCCACATTTTAGGCTTCCCATTATTAATGTTATATTAAAAATATTATTATACATGGTGTGAAAATAATTCTTCTATATATCCTTTATATAGTGGAATTTTATATGTATTATTATAGGAAATAATAGGAGTAACAAGTAGGATTTACTATTGTGGACTAGGTAAGTTTGGTGGTTAACTAAAAATTTAATTTAGATGGTTATTTATGTCCTATAAGTTTTTATATATCGTGGGTAAGAAATTAGAAAGATTTCATATCTTAAGCATGAATTAGGATGCATATATAACATCCACTCAAGAATTTTCCCAGTTGATATGGATGAGACAAAAAATTGAAGAAATAAGATTGGAAGTGGTATATCATATTTATATCAAGTGTTATAACTCATCTTCTATAAATCCTAACAATAAAACCATTCACTATTCAAGGAACAAAACATTTAAATTTGATATCATTTCTTATAGGATTTGGTGGATCTATGAGTAATGAAATTGGAGAATATGACTAATCAAAATAAAGTTGTGGATATTATGACGATGGAACTTACCATGGTAGATTGTGAAAGTCATCATTTGGGTCTTGGAGTCCAACAAAATCCAGCATATAATACGAGTTAGAGAAGGGAACCCAAACCCCCCATAGTGGTTTATTTCAATATTAGGGTAGATTTTTTGTAATAAATTAAATGCTTGAATTTTAAAATCTCTTTTGTTTCCTTTTATGAAATTGATCTTCGGTCTCATTAAAATAAGGGGAGAATGTGTCATTATTCTAACAAGATAAAATTTTCTTGGAGTGTTCATCTAATTGAAAAAGGGGGAATAATATTTTTCTTGTAACTTGAAGTGGGAGATAATATTTCATTTATTAATCAGGGGGGTATTATTTTGGAGTAGTTGAAAGATTGAAGTGCATGAAGTTTAATAATGTCTTTTCATGAGTATATTTTCCTCTAACACTTGTTTCTCACAATAATATTCCCTCAAGTGTGATTATAGTTAGTGTTAAATGAATAATTGATACACTCTTTGGAGGAAAGTGTATTAGGTTATGTTTATCATCATCTCTAGTTGGTTCTAAAATTTCTCAATGGTTAAGGTTCTAAATATATCTTAATGTTTTAAACAAACACAAAAGTGGGTTATTGTTGTAAATAATCAACTTGGAATGGTTTTTTAGTTGTATTTATTGATATTTAATTGGAATTAATATTCAATGTATCCTATTTTAGTGTGTAATGTTTATTTATGGAAGGTTGAAAGTGATATGGAGGTGTTCAAGAAGTTTTTTAGAAATTTTGGTTTGAGTAGGAATTATAATTTTTTTCTAATTCCATTAACATAAGGATTATATAGTGTTATATTACGTTCATTTCATAAGGTGGTATGGGAATTCATAAAATACATAGAGGCTTCAGGTAATCATCATTGTGCTCTATGTAAACATGAAATAGCTATATAAGCATCAATCATGATCTCTATATGGATACTTATAATGATAAAGGTGGATTGAATAAAGATTTATGATCTATATAAACAAGAATCAACTCAACATGAACATTATTTTTCTTGGTGTAAGTATCATATAGGTTTTGATAAACACCATTGTAGTTTTTTGAAAGGATGGTTTTGGGTTAGCATGATTTTGGAGCTCTGTATGGATGATTTTGAATATGCGGGAGCATCATCCCTTTTTTGGATTTTCTAAAAATATTCCAGTATCTTTTATGAGTATTTTAATTAGTTATTAATCATCATTAATTCATCAGATAGTTTAGAGTGGAGGAAATCAAGTCATGATTCATTGAAGGAACATGCCGTAATATTTCTATTATTTTAAAAGAAATTAAAGTTGATTTTGTGGATCAATTGTTCACCACATAAAACTTTTTGACAAAAGGAAGGAGGTGAAGTGGTGGTGACATGGAGGTTACAACAACATGAGTTGTGTATATTTTTTGATACATTTTTTGGATGAAGTTTTAGGATTCAATAAAATACATTATTTTAGGTAGTTTGTTAAGAGTTTTAGAAGTGGATAAAACCATACAATTGATTATGAAAGTTCTATATTTTATCACGGAATTATTTTTTTATGTTAAAAATATAGAAAAACAAAGAAAAGATGAAATAAAGAAATATAAACGGAGAAAGCGATCATGGGTATGAATATAAAGTTACAAAACTATATATTTATAATTTAATATAAATATTAAGAGAAATAAGAGATAAGAGATTAATGGAGATTAAATTATTCCTAGAACTGATAGAATATTCATACAGTTCAGTGCACTAAAAGTGGTGATAAAGAAGAATGTACTCTAGGAGTATTATAAATCTTCAGAAAAGTTTACAGATATGTGATGAAGTGGTATATTATTTTATTTGTATTATTATTTTCAACATTTATAAAATATAAGAGGATCATAAGAGTAGAAATGTGTTAATCACCATTAATTAGAGCAATGAATTTATTAAGAGGTTGTATGGATAGTGAATCTGGAGGGTTAGTCGAACTTGTCTAGTTTTTAATCAAAAATAAAGTATAGTGAATCTAGAGGGTCAGTCTAACTTATCCAATTTTTAATCAAACATAAAGTATTCCAATTATCATATCAAGTTCATAAGCCAATTTTCAGAGACGATCCTTATATTTTACTCTTGGAGTGAACCAAGTAAAAATACATGCGCCCATTTTATGACATTATTGTCTCTAGAGAGGTTGTGAGGGAGGGAAAGAAGTGTTCCTATAAATGAGATAATAATTTCTTTCATGTAGAATAGTTTAACACTAAAAGACCATTATTTAACCCCCCCTCTTAGGTTATATTCCTCTACTAGGACCATAAATATCCTTTTCATACTAATCAATATTTATTTATTGAAATATTTCCCTTATCATTAAATTTAAACTTGATAAACCATTTGATCCCAATTTTATTTTATCCATTCGGTTTAGGAAAATGATCCAAAGTGTCATTATTTTTAATTGGTTCCAAATATTTAATCATAATTACAGTGAATCATTATGTTTAATAACTTCAGCTGTATAATGTCGTTTAATTTTTGAAATTAAAGTCGTTTAATTATTCAATATCAATATTTGTTTGGTTTTAAAAGGTGATTCTATATTTCAAATTATATTTTTATCTTTGACATATTTGTGAAGTATTATATATTTATGTTTTTCAATTAGAATATTAACTTACTCATCACTTGTATGATCTAGATGAATATGGTATTCTTTTCCTTAATCTCTTGATTATTTTTCACTCATATGTCCATAATTTTGTATGTTATAATGAATAGATGTTTTTATAAACTTCCACATTCATATTATCTTAAATATAATTATTTTCAATTACATTCACATCATATATGTATAAAATATTATGCCACCTATTTTTCTATCACTTTTAGTCTCTACCATTTGATAAATAATTCTTCAAATATTAATTTTTTAGAATTTTCGTTAAACATTCTAAGATTCTATTTTTTTTATTTTTATCAAATAAAGACTACCAACCACTTAAAAATATTTCACAGAGGGTTTCTTTATGTATAACATTTCAAAGGTAGTCATATTTGATCCAAGTCTCATAAAAAATCTATTTTGAATGTATATTACTATTCAAATAGATTATATTCAAAATAACTTTTGATAGTTTTAATTTACCCAAAATTGTTATTCCATTTTTTATAAGACTAATATTCTCTATTTCTTGAAATTTATTTTATTATTGTGTCTAAATTATGTTGTAATAATGTTTAATACAATATTTAGAGATATATTATCTAATAAATTACATGTTTACTCTCTTACATTATATTTTCACAAATTATTGATGAAAAATCTCAAATCCTTCAACATCTCTTCTAAAAATTTAGAATATCTCGTCTACCTCAGACATTAATTTCATGAAAATTTACTTAGTCAAACTAGTAAAATGATAAATATATTTAATGAAATAATACCTCATTTATTTTATAGATGTTTCCTCAAAAAATATAAATCCTAATATTTCAGTTCAGGTGGCCTTATATGTTGTATCTTTAAACATTTTTGACTTCATTACACCATATTTCATTTTAGGAAAGTCCAAAAAATGATATATCATTCCATTTATTGGTTTTGGTAAACCAATAATAGATTATTATTTGAAAATATTTATTATATTATTTTTCAAGATGTCCAATCCTCCTATTATATAGTATGATATCATATTTTCACTGAAATAAAATTAATCATTTATGTTTATAATTTATAATAAATTACCACTTGTTCTCTCCCCCTCAGTGATAACTCTTTCATATCTTATGTTCTTGCTAATATAAGTTTTTATCCAAAACATTACTCCATTTTTACCATCAAAGAGTTTATTAAAACTCCGAGGATTATTTTTATCCCATTAATAAAATTAACTTCATTTGATTTAAATTTATATGCTTCAATCTTTTACTGTTACTATTATTTTTTATTTTAAATGAGATGTCATTATAAAAATACATTGATGTAACAACCTAACATGGATTCCACTAAATTTTTTCCCCAAGCCAGTTGGTTACTATGCCTCAAGAATGCCTCCCCGTATACCAGAGGCTACCGACTAGTAGCAAGGGCCTATAGTTTGATAGTGTGGAGACTACACCATTATATTAGAGTCAAAAAAAATAAATAGAAAATTATCATAAAAGATGTTAAATAAATTGATTTCTGAAGTATTAAATAAACTAAAATAGATAATCATGTTATAATAAATGAAAATGATAAAAAAATCCCAAACTTCTATGCCATACATACTGAATTGGTCACCCAATGGGCTGAACATATAGATACAAGAGTATATAAGAAATTGAAAAATAGGTCTATACTACTAATTCTGATCCAGACCACAGACCTAGTCTTTATACACTGTTTAGCTACACCAACATGGTCAAAATGGCCCACTGGAGCTTCTCCACTCAATCATGCAACCCTAGGCATTATCCCTATCCACCATGAAAACCAAGATCAACTTGAAAAGCAGATATAAGTTCTATATATACACTGAGGTGTATGTGTTGGAGTGATAAATAACCTCAGTAGGACACCCCAATGATGAACCTATAAATCATGAATTTATAAGTGTATTAGAAATAAAATAGCTCAACTTTGACAAGACAGAACTGATGTGAAACCAGTGTCGAACCCTGAGTCTCTGATTCCAATCCACTAAGAATGGCCACCATGGATATCCATTTCTATATATGTCTACATAGAGAGTATCATACATATATATACATACATATATATAAATATGTATATTTATGAGTAAGTGAATTAAATAACATAAAACCAATCGGTAGTCGATCCTTGGGTCTATAATCTTGATTGCCTGGACATCCAATAAAATTGAGTTGAGATGTATGTTGTATAACTAATTTTGTGTGTAATTAAGTTGAACTCTGTGTTTGTAATCCCAATCGACATATACCTTCTTCAGCTAATGCCAAAATTATCTCTAAGCAAGACAGGTCACTATAAGGAGATACTCATCCTACACCTGGGTTCACCCATACTTGACTCTAACCACTATAATGAAGTATTTCAAGGAAGTGTATCCATACATCATTTAGATGGCCAAGATCTAGACACCATCATTCTCATTCCATTTAAATATATTCCAATTTATATTTCCTAGGTCCCTGTCAACTATCGGTCATGAAATTGTGACATTGATGAACCCTATGGGTCTGACCCTTCGATCTATGGAAGATCTCACCGGTGAGACATCATGACCACCCCTCAAGATCCAAATTTGAAAGTCAATCATAGGTGTGAGATGCCATGGTCAACAATCATGATTAGAAAAAGGGTTCATAATCCTGATCCCAGAAAGGGCGTATGGAGATCCTCATCACATGACAAATTGAGGAGAGCAAAGTCATTATCCATAAGTCATAGGTTGAGGAGAGCATAATCATCTTCTGTAAACCACAAGTCTAAGAGAACGTAATCATACACTGACAACCCTTGGTTGAGGAGAGTGTAATCATCCTTATTTAACCCATGACCTGAGGAGATCCTAATCATACTCATCACTCAGAAGATTGGAATCATCCACCAGTTTCATTACTAGGGAAATAATGACCGTATATCATAGTAGAAGGATCAAGAGCTAGATACCAGGAAACATATCTAGATATCCCAATAATCGAATAATCAAATATATAAGAATGTTAAATAGATACTAGGTAGTAACTCTGTGTATACAAGTAAATAACCAATAATATGGAGTAGAAGCCATATCTCAGGAATAACATATGGGAATCCTAAAGAGAAAGGAAGGTGCCTCACATGTGGCTCAACAACCACCAACTATGAAGTAACTTTGGTAATAATCAATGCATAAACAATAAAAAAGTGAAATTATAAACAATTAGTGAGGGTGGACGATCTCCTATACCAAAATGCAGAACCACTACCACTCATGCTTACATGTTCAACGTGATTTCTAAGGTGGCACCAGATTCCATCTCTACCCAAATCCTTCATACTAGCTCAGGTTAGGTCAAACACTTGGTACCCACTGGGTCTCTCATTTTAAAAACTGATAGGCATCCTAATTGGGATCCTCAAGTTCTTCAATTAAGTGATGAAATCCTACTTGGGATCCTTAACTGAAAAGGTAAAATGAGGAATCCTACATGGGATCCTCACAATATAAATTCAATAGAGGTATCCGATAAGGTATCATAGGAATGGTAAATAAGAATTTAAATCCTATTTGGGACCCTCGATAACTAAGAATGAATGCAGAGGCATCCAAAATGGGATCATTTAAATGACCACATAGGTAAATAGATACTACAAGGTATTCCCTAGGTCAACACATAAGAAAAGGATTCCCATAGGAGATCATTGGTAATAAGAAGACGATAGAGGCATCCTATATAGGACCCTCTAGGTTGAAGCATAAAAAGAGGAATTCTACAGAGGGGAATCAAAACATAAAGTCTCATAGTCTCCTAGGTCAGTAGGGAATATCTCACAAGAGAGAAATCTTCAAATAAAATAAAAAAAATTAAGTAGCTATGAGAGATATCTCATAGCCCATCTCCTATTAGGGTTTTAAACTAGGTCATTACAAATACCCAAATGGTAATTCTCATTACTAGTCTCTCCCTGGGGATGATGAATTAAATTAATGGAGGAATAACATCTCCATTATTAAAAGAAATAAATTCCACCAAGAAAATCCCAAAAGGGGTTACAAGGGGTATTCCATGATATATCTCCCTGAGTACACGACATGTACTCCAAAAGCCACACATGGGCATGCACTTCTACCGGACTGGGCATATAAATGCTCAAGTAAATGGGATATAAGGTGGGTAAACAACATTAAACCTAAACGAGGAACCAACATGTGTACCTCAAATGTCCTGACCATGTACTTATCCTAGTTTTGTAATTCTACCTGGTGGATGACCAACACATGGTTTGGCCATGTACTCTATAGAGCCATGTACCCCTACACAGGTAGCTTGGCTGGGTACATGGCTACATAGATGAGTCCCAATACACAACATGTAAATCCTATTACATGATATATACTTTGAAAATTTTTTCTTCCTCCAATATGAAGAACACATGACATGTGTTCCCTAAACCACACACTGCGTAGACTAGTTTTACCAAACAAAAGACCCTCAAATCACCCCAAAACTCCATTTTCACCAAAAAAATAGACCAGGACACAAGGGTCCATAAGAAATATTATAGGGGATTTAAAACTTGATAACCATAAATATATTGTGATATACGGTGAAAAATTGAAAGGCATACTTTTGGGAAGAATCCGTCAAAGCTTTGCTATTTTCCATAGTCCACAGTTTCTACATGTCGATCCGGTGCGTTCGGAGCTCCATAGTGTACCTCACTCTCTCTTTATCTTTATCCCTATCCCTCTACTCTCTAGCACTATTAGTCGCATGAAGGGGAATCCATATAGAGTATGTGAGAATCTGGGATGATAAGTAGTAAAATAAAAATAAAATTAAGAAAAGGAAGAAGAATGAAAAGAAAAGAAAAAGGGTCCAGGGACGACCATAGTGAGCCACACAAGTTTATTCACTACCTACAAAAATATCTCTATTCTAGACTCATTTATGGAGGAAAAATCTCAGCACAGAGATAATTTCTAAATATAAAACTAAACCAATAATCAAAAATAAAATGAAATTTCATTTATTTAATATTAAATAATTCTTATTTTGCTAAAATTCAAGCATCTCATAATTCCCCCAAAATCGTATTCTAGGGTAACCACTCTATTTCGAGTCTAATAGAGTTGTCATTAAAATTATCCAAGATCATCCTCTAGAGTAAAATGTTTATTTTACCCCTTACAATCATTTGAAAACAAAAAATACAATATTTACTCAAAATTCTAATCTAGAAAAACACATGTTTTTACAACCTTCCAAAGATAAACCATCTTGCCCCCAAGAATCCCAGTGGAAAAACTAGTAGTTAGGCTCCCAACCTGAAAATATTCACAAACCAAACTATTTTGACTATCCGATAACCAACCTCATAGCGACAACAACAATATTCTACATATATGACACTTAACTACAACTGATCTAGTACTCCCCACCATAGGAATACCCTCATCATCATCTCAAAACCAAGACCCATGATCACCAACCCATTAAAATTCCTAATTTAAACAAAAAATGAGAATCACCACCCTCAAATAGCCAATGGTTCATTCCCCACCAAAATGGATTATCCCATACCTCTCCTCGAGCCCAACCTCAATAGGTTTTGTCATCTAACCAAGGAAAACTTTTGAAAAGAAAAGATGTTCGACATAGGGATGATGCTCTCCGAGCATACTCAAGATGAAGTCACGATTAAGCATGATCATATCTAACCAAGAGTAAAATAGGATTCCACAAAATTCATGTACAAATATTTTAATCCATGATCACAACATTATAGGATACACTTTATTTTAACCAACACATGACACCACATCTTCTGAAAATGTGCGTCGATGGCCTTCCATGTGTCAACCGCCTCATGGAACCCATATAATTTTTTATTTCACCTCTACAATGGAAAAAATTAATCATTTAACCACAAATCTGGAGAAACTATGATTACAAAATGTCATGAAAACATCAATCCTCATCTCTCAGGCGACCACTCACCGATTTACGATTCCACCGTACCACTCACAACCAACATTCACCTTATCACCTGACTCGTACTATTTCGAGTCCTTGATTACAAGGATAAGATAATCATGATATAGAGAACTCTAGTTTCACTAATGAAATATCTATCTTGGAAATCCTTTTCAAAATTGGGTACCGCACCTGTTCCACGATTTATTCAACAACAGCTCGTCACCCAGTGTCATTCCAGTCATGAGCATCAACCTATGCTCTAACCTCATTAACAAAAATAAAAACACTGATTGACTGGGACTGATATTCGAATTGGTCTAACCATTAAATAAAATCTTGATAACCATGCACCCTAGTGTCTTGTAAAAATTTAAAGGCATAATCATGTACATAACGCAAAACTCTAACTCCTACCATGCCTCGATCACAAAATGAGCACACAACCAACATCACTATTTAAAAAAGAATCTGAAAACATATAAACAAATATCTCACATAGGCTACAACTGAATAGAATTAATGTTTACCTACAAGGTTATAAGTCTAACTAAGTTCCTCTAGGTCTCCAACCCAGCCCCATAGATCAAGTCTCACAACTGGGTCATAAGGTATAACCACCTAGACCAAAAAATCAAACCTATGTAAAGAAGGTAAAGATCAAAATGACCTAAGAGGTTCAAAACTTAAAAAATATCCTATAGGATCCTGATATTCATTGATCTAACTCATAAGAAATTGCTCCCTGGATGTTATGATACCAACAAAGAAGAGACACTAAATTAATAGTAATTGTGAATCTGTTTATGGAAATACCCAATGGAGGTCCAGTTCACAAGAAAATTTCTAGTATCTATAAAAATTGTACTCAATGATCTTACAAGATAAACATGACCTGACAAATAACACCCTACAAGGGGCATAACCGAAAGGCCTCACATTCCCTCTCAAACTACTTGGGTTACTTCACTTCCTGTGAATGAGGACTGATTCATCAGACTCACCACCCGACATCTCAATGAAGATCCACATAACCTTCCAACAGAAGTAAATATATTTACATAAATGCATCCCTAATAAATATGGACATAGTAATTAATTATATCACACACCAGTAATCCTATATGATGTTAATCCTATGTGTCAAATATGACGCCTGAGATTCCTATTGTAGTTTTCGGACAACAGTCAAAATCTATCCTAGACATCTTAACAATTGAAAAGAGTCATAAATACAGAGTAAATCATAAAATAATAACAAAAATGTGTGTTTATCAAGGAAAAAAATCATATAAAAATGTAACACCATAAATAAGAACAAAACTCCCAAACCCCTGGAAACCAGGACTTTTTACTGGAACAAGTGTTTTTGACGCACCAGTAAAATATTCATCATAGGTTCGAACACATTCTTAATACTCATATCTAACATATATTAACTACTAGGACCATGAAAATAACAGCTCTGATACCACTTTGTAACATCCTGACTCAGATTACACTAAAATAATACCTTGATCTAGTTTGTTACTAGGTCTCAACATGCCTCCCTATATGCCAAAGGCTTCCAAATAGTAGTGAGGTTCTAGGATTTGATAGTAGGGAGAATATTCCCTCTTATCAGAGTAATCAAATAGTGGAAATAACTAATTATTATACACAACAAAAAATAAATAGAGTGTAGATGTTGTAAATAAACTAAAATAGTACATGATATAATAATAAATGAATGTTTTATAAAATCCTAAACATCTATTCCATACATAAAACACTGGTCACCCACTAGTCCAAACATAAAAATACATGATTACATAATAAACACAAAAAACTATAGGGATCTTATACTAACTCCAATCCAGAGCACAAACCTAGTCTCTAGATAATATCAAACTATACCAGCCTAATCAAAAGTACCCACTTGAGTGGATCTTCTTGATCATGAAACACTGGGACTCAACCCTATCCACCATGAAAACTATGATCAACCTAAAAAGAAGACATAAGGTCTATATTTAAAGTGAAGTTCATGTGCATGGGTGAGAAATAGTCTCAGTAGGACACCCCAATGATGAAACTATAAAGTAGACTGTTATAAGTGTATAAAAAATCCAACTGATCAGCGTAGACGAGACACAATAGAAAAGATAAGTAAAAAAAATAACATGAAATCATACCCGATCCCCGAGTTTATGATCCCAATCAACTAGGAAAGTTACATAATGGATGTCCATATCTATATATATATACAAGTATATTCCAATACCTATAGAGATATAAATAAATATTAATATTCATGAGTAAGTTAATGAAATAACATAAAACCAATAAAAAGTTTATCCTTGGGTAAACAATCACGATTTCCAAGACATCTTTTGCAAGTGCATTGACTTGGAAATCATTTCATTCAACCCACGTATCATTAAGTCAATCTGTGGGTTCGTAATCCCAATCGACATGTAAATTCTTTGACCAACACTAGAAATATCTCTGAGTAAGCTACATCATCACTGGGGGATACTCATCCTACACCTGGGTTCACATGTACTCACCTCGAGTCACTGTAAAAAAAGATTCTATGGAAGTACATCTTAATACTCTATAAATGGAAAATATATAGACACCATGCTTCTCATTCCTTGTTAATTAAGTCCAATGTCTAAGACCAAGGTTCTAGTCTATAGACTGTCATGACATTGTGACTCAAAAGAACACTAAGGGCCAGACCATTAAGAGATCTATAGGAGAGTTCACATGTGAGACATCATGCCCACCCCTTGAGATCCAAATGTGAATGTAAATCATTGGTGTGAGATAACATGATCAACTACACTGACTAGAAAAAGGGATCATAAACCTAATTTCTAAAAGAACTTCTAGAGTTCCTCATCATATGAAAAATCAAGGAGATCATTGCCATCCTCCACAATCCAAAGGCCGAGGAGAGGATAATAATCCTCTATAGACCCCAAGTCAAAGATAGCATAATAATCCACCGATAACCCTAGGATGAGGAGAGCATAGTAATTCTCATTTATCCCATGAGATGAGGAGAATGTAATCATCCTCATCACATAGGAGAGTAGAATCATCCACAATTATCATTACTAGAGAAACTATGCCCATATATCATAGTAGTAGGATCAACATTTGGATACCAAGAAACACATATAGATATCCCAGAAATCTAATAATCAAATATACAAGCCTAAAATATAGATCTCAGGTAGTACCTCTAGGTATACAGATTAATAACCAATAACATGGTTCAGAAGCTGGATCCTAATTAGAACATCTATGCTTTTCAAAGGGAAAGGAATACACCTCGTGTTAGGATCGATTGCCACCAAATAGGAAGTACCTATGTTAATCATCACTACGTCATCAATAAACAATTGAAAGTATAAAAAAGAGTGAGGTTGGATGAATGCATAAACCCTACACTACAATCACTAACACTCAATATTAAATGTTTAGAACTGGTTCAAAAGTGAAAACTGATTCAATATCTTCCCCAACTCTATGTACTAGATCAGGGTCACCCAAACATTGGACCACCCATTGGGTCTCTCAATTTAAGCACTGAGAGGCATCCTACTAGGGATCGTCGAGGTCTTTACATAAGTGAAGGCATACTACCTAGGATCCTTAGGTAAAAAAGGTAAAAAAGAGGAATCATACATGGGTCCTCACAACATAAATTCAACTGAGGTATCCTATAACGGATCCTTAGAATGGTACGTAGGAAAGGACATCCAACATGTGACCTTCAATAACCTAATATGAAGGAAGAGTCATCCAACATGGGATCCTCTGAACAAACACAATGTGAAAGGGATACTACATGGTATTACCTAGTCCATTACATAATAAAAGGATTCCCATATGGGATCCCTAGTAATAAGAAGAAGATAAGGCACCCTACATGAGATCCGCTAGGTTAAACTGTAAGTAGTGGAACCCTATAAAGGATCCTCAGAACATCAAGTCTCTTAGCCTTCTAGGCACGAAGGGAACATCTCATAAGGGAGACGTCCTCAAAGTAAATCTATAAATGAAAAACTAATAGAGACAAATCATAACCCATCTAAAATCAGGTTATCAAACTAAGTTGGTCCGAACACCCAACCAATTATTCTCACTTCAATTTTATCTTAGGAGATGAATGAATTCTATTAGTGGAGGAAGAACCTCTCCATTAGGTAATGATTTAAACACCACTTTGGAGTACTTAGAACAACCCAAAAGTCTTACCATCATGATCTATGTAAGAAATACATAGATTTGACTACTCCATGGTCCAATTCAGACTATTGATAGAATAGATATAAAAAACCAAAAAAGGTTATAAGGGGGTAGTACACAACCTATCTCCTCATGTAAATGATGTAGACTCCCAAATCCACACATGGGCATGTAATTCCTCTAGACATGGCATGTATATGATCAAGTACCAAACATGTAAGGTGGGTAATTGACATGTAACCTACATATGGTACCAAACCATGTCCCTCAAATGGCTGGTCCATGTACTTGGTCGGTCCGTGTACTTCTACATGGTCTGTGACCCACACAGAGTCTAATCATGTACTCTACCTGGCCATGTACCCCTACTCGAGTTGGTTGTCTAGGTAATAGACTACAAAAATGAGTCACAGTAGACAACATATACACCATAATACATGGTGTTTAATTAGAAAAATCTATCTTCCCCAAATCTAAAGAACATGTGGCGTGTGTTCCATGAACCACACACTGTATAGATGGGTTTTCTCAATTAGAAGACCCTCAGATCACCCCCAAACCCCCATTTTCACTCCAAAAATAGTAGATCATGCCATAATGGGACATATGATATAATATAATGTATTTAAAACATTAAAATGATTAATCTATGGGTATCAATTGTAAAAACATAAAAATTAATACCTTTGGGAGGAGTCCTCTAATGATTCATCATTTTCCGTGGTCCATAGTTACGACACATCTATCTGGGGTGGCCTGAGATCCGTGATGGTACCAACATATCTCCCTATCTCTTTCTCCATATCCCTAATTTTTCTCTATTAGTAATAAAATGAGGAATACATAGGTAATACATTAGAATCTATATTGAAAAAAAAATAAAAGAAAAAGAAAAGAAAAAGAGGCCTAGGCATTCCCTATCATCCAATATAAGTTTATGCACCACCTTGAAAAAACTCCCCATTTTGAACAAAATGGTGAAGATGAAATCTCAATCCAACTATGTGTTGAAAATATATGATAGAAAAAACCTAAAAGAACAAATTAACATATAATTTATTAAATATTATATATTATTTATTCTATTGAAATTTGAATGACTTGGAGTTTCTCCAAAATCCTATCCTAGTGTTAACAAAATTTTATGAGACCAGTGGACTAGTCATAAAAATTATTTGTGATCATCTACTAATGGAAAAATACCAATTTACCCCGTAAAAGAATCTGAAAGAAAAAATTCAAATTTCTACTGAAATTTCAGTATGAAAAAACACAAGTAGTTACGAATGAACCTACATCATAACATTAATTTTTTTTTGTTTTTTAGTTACGAGAGAATAAAAACCACTATCAATAATCCACAAATTATAATTTCTACTTGTAATTAAAAAAACATTAACAATAAATGAATTTATTTTTTCTCTTCATTGAGATTTCTCAAATATAATATATGTTTTATTATTTTTTGAGAAGTGTAATCATGAATCCCTAAGTATAATGAACCATTTGATCATATCTTCCATGAAATTATTTCAAGAAATAAAATTTGTTTTATGTATTTATATTTGACTCATTTCATCACTATCGTGTTTATTCCTATTATTGTTACTCATCTTTCCTAATCGAATCACCCTCAATTACAACCTTCTTTAATTCCAGGGAATGAAATATTATACCAAAAACATAATATATATTACTATAAATAGTATAAAACCAATAATTACCTGAAAATATTGATCTTTCATATCAATATGAATTCTATCAATGAGAAGACACATGTTGTTTGAGAGAAACATGAACAACCTAGTGGCTCTCTTTTTAGAAAATACTATTCTTGTGATTACTGGAAATTTACTTTGATATTGGAAGTGGATCTATTAGATATTTAACAAATAATTTATTACCATAAGTTATTTTAGAATCATTACTATTAGAAAAATATATTTAATGATGTTGACATTTTTATAATGACATTTAAAGTTTTTATATGGTTTAATAACCTCTGAAACTTATAATTATTGAGTCTTCACATAAAAAATTTTATAATAGTCACCCCTTATATTCATAATGGTGATTTTATCTTGCATATTCCTTGATTGAACTTTATTAACCTCCATTTTTAATTATATATATTTATGATAATAAATTAAAATTTTATCTTGTTTTTCAATTTTAAGTTTTAGTAGCTCATATTATTAAATGAATCCAAATTATTTCTTGAGAGAAAAACTTCATTTTCCTTTAGATTATAAATTTTATTATTAAATATTATTATATCTATTTTAATTTTAAAATTATTACCAAGATAGGAATAATTTTCACATTTATCATGTTTTTATTATTAATTTTTCCTTAACCATCATCATTACTTGAATATCTATCATGATTTTAAAAATTATCTTAAAATGTCCTATGTTTTCAAGAAAAAAACATTATTTTATAAATTAATATATTTTTATCCATTTTACTATTAATTAATTACTAAACTTATTTTTTTTATTTTTGAAAATATTTTATTTATGCCAATCTAATTTCTTACCCATTTTGAAATTTAATAAAATATTTAATCATTTATTTTGGAATACTTCTGCTTTCTCTGCATCCTTAGTATCTGTAACAATTTTATTCAGGAAATAAACTAGAAAGTTTCTAATTAATCTAATGTTAAAACATTTTAATGTTCGTTTAAATTTATATTTTCTTATTCATTTTTTAGTACTTATAAAATAAGAGACACAATTTTCTTATATTCTTACTTATTTTATTAAATATATTTTGATTTATATGTTGAATAATTTTTTTTTTTAATTTTAGGGTTATTATTATCTTGAAACTTATTTATTTATCTTATTTAATATTACTTTTTAAAATTGTAAATATTATCATCTTAAATGTAACATGTGAAATCTGAATCTAAATAAAATACATTTGTTTCATATCCCTATTTTATAATTGATACACTTTTACAACAAATACATTAGGAAAATTTTTAGTAAAGTTTTAATTATAGTGAAATCCTCCAATGTATTCTTAATTATTTTGATATCACTCACTATTTCATTGAATCTTGTGAATAAATAATCAATTATCTCTTCATTGGACATCCTTAAATCTTTAAAAAATTCTCTATAAATATTATTTTTGGATTACTTCACATCATAATTTCCGTCATATATATTTTAAAGTTTGGTCCATAATTATTTCAAAAGTTTATGACTCATTACCTTGGTAAAAGTCTTTACCGATACAGACTTAAAGATAAAATTCATTTTTATTGCATCATTTTAAACATATAGGTGTGAAACAAATATTGGTAGCATTATAAATCTACAGGGTTTGGGATAAGAGTTTGGGAAACATCATATTATTGTATACATAATATATTTTTCCATTAATAGTTGGTATGCCTCTACTGTTAATTGAATTTTTATTCTCTATATGATCTCCAAATAATAAATAAAACCTAATATTGAACTCATAATAAAATAGATACTACATACGGAAATTGTATTTCTATAATACTACTTGAGGTTCCCTAG
Source organism: Viscum album (assembly GCA_963277665.1). Classification (NCBI taxonomy): domain Eukaryota; kingdom Viridiplantae; phylum Streptophyta; class Magnoliopsida; order Santalales; family Viscaceae; genus Viscum; species Viscum album. The sequence continues at coordinate 1,669,759,295 of OY728147.1, read as the reverse complement.
GAATAATGATAAATAACACTGGGTTGGGTGGGGGTGAATTAGTGTAACCTTATTCTTCAATTTCATCTGAAATTAACCTATTTATCTTATTAGAGTTTATATCCTCTCACTTCTTTTATCTATTACTCACATGTATGTAGAATTTAAAAATAACACAATGTATATAATATTTTTACAAGGTTTACCTTTCAAAATTGGTGATTTAATCTTTGATGTCTTTAGTGAAATAAATGATATAGTAGATTCAATAAATTCATAAATAAAATAAAATAAAGGAATGTACCTATAGAACCTACTAATTTTAGAATGTATTTTTCCATTAAATGAATATATTTTTTAATGGATTTTTTCATATGAAACACCAATCTAAAATTAATCATAGTACATTTTATTGAGAAAAAAATTTCCATAAAAGATAATCATTAATACATAATGAAAATAAAATACGAAACAACATTAACAAAACTATAAGTTTTATAAAACCACATGGAAATTCAAATATCATGGAGATAAAATCTTTATGCTCATGGATTTATATGAATATAATAACCTCAATTTAAAATATCAAAATACGGAAAATAATTAGAAATATAATAATTTTTTTTGATATATAAGTGTATTAATAGGATTAATTATTTTAGTGACGTATGCAAGGCTATATAGAGGAGTGAAATATGATGATTATATATATGTTTGTTGGATATACGGTTATTAGAAATATGATCATTTGAGATATGATTGATGGGTATGCATGTATCCAAAAGGTATTTTGAATTTATTTAGTTGATAGTAACAAATTGAAAATAATATAATTAATAAATAATAAATAATTCTTCAATGAAGTAAGAAAGATAACATTTAATTAAAATATTTTATTATAAAAATATATTTTTTAATCCTTAAATTTTATTATTATTATTTATTATTAATGAATGATTTGATGTATTTATAAAATTTAAAGAAATATTATAATATGTTTTTATTTATAAAATTTAATGTTTAGAAGATAAATAAATAATTTTAAGGGGATGCGTTTGAAATAATTTAATATTAAAAGTAGATATTTTCCAAAGAACTATTTTTACAGTTTTGTATATTTTTATCTTAATAAATTAAATTGAACATTTTAAATGCATAAAAAAAATAAATTAACCCTTATTTAATTATCAATCGATATGAAATATAATTATAGAAACTCAATGTCTAAAAATTCATTTTTCTATAAAAAATTATATATAAAAATTATATTTTTATTTAAAAGATAAATTTACCATATTTAGAAATTGGATTATTTTAAATGGAATAAAAATTTAAAATAAAAACTATGAAATTATTTAATATGTTCAATTTCATTTTTAGGCATAAAAATAAGTTATCAAGGTAAAAATTGAGTAACTACAGTAAATTTAAAATGAGGTAAAAAGGGTTAAACTAAGTGGAAAGAACTTAAAATATCATGAAAAATTATCTTCTAATTTTGTGTAAGATGGTTTTAATGTACCTTATCCTTTATTTTATATGTCTTTATCCAATTCTATTTGAAATTACAACCTTATACCTTAAGGAATGAATATGTGTATAATTTCCACTCAAAACTCACCTATAAAAGAACTCTCATATAACCCTTCCAAAAAACTATTTACCATTGTTTATATCTTAAATCACTACCCATTTTGACTATAATAAATCCTTAATACACATTCATGTACCTTTAGTATGAATAAGTAAGCATAAATCATTAATTACAAAGAAACTCATGTTGTAAATGATAGAATTCATAAGAGTACTTTGTTCTTCCCCAAATTTCTCAATTACCTCTATACTATTTTCTCCTTAGAGGTCTAATTTTAAACGATAATGATGTTATATTAACATAATAATGATTTTAGAAAATTATATTGCTATTATATAACTCTACACTCTTAATCATTCATTGGTATAACAAATTCTTGTTTGGGTCGGTTGAACCACCAACATGAATGATGATATACTATATCCACCATTTATAACATGAATGAGGGTTTATATGCTAATAATGGTAATATATGATATTAAAGACAAATTTATTTTTTGAATATGGCCCTGTAAGGGTGAAAAAAATGAATGACCATAAAGTAACTCACATTGTTTTAAAATTAATAGAAACATGTTCACTTGGGATTCTATTCCCAGGAATCATACCCATACATTCTATAAAATTAATGTGGTATTGAATAAATAATTAAAAAATAAGAATTTGGATACCTTTAATAATTTAGTAATTATTAAATTGGTATTAAATAAAGTGCATTGTCATCACTATTGTGAAACTTGTTTGAGACAATCAAAATTACTAATATATGATGATGAAAATAAACTATAACTAATTAATATATATTCAATGAATAATTTTTAATACATGTGTATAAAGGTTAATGAAAATGAACAAGGATCTGAATGAAATTCTTAATGTTTTTATGTTTATTACAAAATATGTTAAATCAATTTCATGTACATTGTGAGTAAAAGTAAAGGTTTCCCATTTCAATTTTTATTCCTTGAGAAATAATCTACATTCACCACTTATTTTATTTCTTGTGGTGCATTTACTATTAATGAATGTATTTTTATCATATTTATCCTAAAATTAAATGGATCCATAAATCGATCTCAATTTATCTCTTTCAGGTTTTTTATTTAAAATTTATAAAAAACATAATTTTTTTTCCAATATCACTTTCAAATCAAGATTGTCAATGTATAAACATATATTTGGAAAAAATAATTTGTTCTCTATTTATTAAACCACATATATTTTCATTTAATTTGGTTATTATTTGGTTCTACATGTTTTATTACCATCCCACCCTCCTTTGGTTCACAATTCAACTAGAATAATGCTCATATGTGGTGCCAAGATTATCTCTTTATTTCAGTTGGGAATCATTTTACTTCATGTCCATATTATATATTTTGTTTAATGGTTATAATTATATATAATTCTGTGATTTATTAATTTCATTTTCTATTAAATTTGAATTTATTTACAAATGTGTGAATTGAATCCTTTTTTAAAATTTTCTACATGAATGCATTTTCATACTATTTTTATTAGATTTATTTAGGAAAAATACTTTCTATGAATTCATGGTTTTCCAAATTAAATTATATTACCATTTTTTATAAATAATTTTATATTAAAAATTATTTTTCTCAAAATTAAGTGATATTTATTCTTATTTTTTTAAAAAATTATATAATTCCATTATAAAAGTGTTTTTAGGTATTTTAATATCCATTAATATTTCCTAGAATTCATTAGTGATATTCTATAATGATACCATCCGGATTTTTCTTTGGATTAATTATGATACGATATCATGAAATTTTCCATGAAGCTCAATTATTTTAAATGGGTAAATTTATCTATGGTGGAATTATAAAGTTCTTCATGTTCAGGTGACATAAACATGTAAGATTTATCAATATGTGATGGGTGGTCCCAAAAGTAAGAAATAGTGTTTTTCCATGTTGTTATTTTGTTTTTAACATCATTTACCAAGTTATGTTTATAACTCCATAAACCAAATCCCCTAATCTGTGATGAAGTTCTAGATAACATCATGCACACCCCCCTTTTACACAAGAGTCTTCCAACTGTCAGTAAGGGTCTAAATTTATGTTGGGAGACTATACCCTCAGTAATCACAACCATCAAGGGATAAAGTACATAATGTTATCCAAAAAAACGTAGAAAAGAAAATAATAACAAATATTATGATATATAGAATTTTATTCATACATAAATTTTATCAATGGACCCCAATGTGGTTGGTCAAACCAAGTATAAAGAAATATTAAAGTAAATAAATATAGAAGTAATAGTATGGAGTATTTCCCAATATGACCTTCGATTCTAAGTATCCATCTCTTTATCTCTCTCCCATATGGCCTTTTGCATTCACTGGATCCATGGACATGAATTTTGAACATGCAGCAAGATTCACTTAAAGGGTGTGAGTATAAACCCAGTAGTACACCACTAATGCATCCTTAATATACGTGCACTTGTATAAGGGTATATGACATAATAAGAAATAAATTTACAAGAAAGAAAAACTCAATCAAGTATCTTTTGATTGTGCGCTGACCAACCCACCAAAAACCCCAAAGGAATCTACTTTAGCTCTATGTTAAAAGGATAATTAAAATGGATGTAATAAACTAGATTTTAACACAAGGTCACCACATATATCATAGAAAAAACACCAGCTTAATGTCAATAAAAAGACACAATGCTAATGAGTCTTAGGTCAATCCACAAGGCTTTTGAGCCCCATCAGAGTCACTGGTCAAAGAACATGGTCATCACACCCCATTTCCACCTTGGTTTGGGACGTATGGTCATCGTATCCAGACACTACCTAGTGTTAATCCTTATGGACATTATACCCTTTCTTATGTATCAATCCATTTTTATCATTACCCTAAGTCAACACACTCCCCATCTATGGTATAAAAAATCCACAGTGATCCACCTATTATTTTATATGAGAATAAAAAACCTTAAAGTACATACATCACATTGAAAAGGAATAACACAAATAGGCACAATAATTATAGTAACACTGAGTATTAATTTCCACCAACACACATACATGATATATTGAAACATGGTCTCAAAATCTAAACAAAAGCATGTAATAAAACATAAAACATGGCCTATGTAAATAATCACACATTGAAATATCATGGTAAAGAAACCCCTATATCTATCTTGTCAACATTAGCTTCATGATTTTTCAAGAGTGAAATCACCCGATCTACGTTCACACAGCAATAAGAATAAGATTTATAGACAAGACATACTATAAGTAATTAAAATACATAAATATATGTTTCTAGAAGGAGAATAAATAAAGAAAAATCCAATGGGTAGAACTAACACTTAACCAATGTCAAATGCCGACATTGGATATATTCAAATCTAGTACAAAAATTAAGGAATATTTCACTCAAGGAATAATACACAATAAATAATAGGTTCCCCCCCAGAGTTTTGATTCATTAAGAACAACATCTATCCTACCAATTTTTACTCTCCATCAAAGTTCAGTATGGAGGGTTGAGTGGTTAAAGGTTCTTTAAGGCAGTAACCACTATTAAAGTAGGATGGCCAAAAATCACCCTAGGTTAATCTAAAGAGTGTCTGAATCAAAGAGGAGATCAAGATAGGAGGGATGAATCAACTAATAGTGGTATAAGTCAATTAATAATGCATTTAATACCCCTTATAACATAGAATCTATTTTCCTTATTAAACTAGACACAATCTATAAGGAATGAATGAAATTTTAGAACATTAATTCCACTATAACCTCCAGCATGGTCATACTATCTTTAAACACTATGAGCCTTGGTAGCTCAATAAAGACACCCTCTATGAAGTTTTACCATATTTTAGGCCATTTACTATCTACAACCCCCACCATGGTCATGGAGAGGTTATCATGGTCATGGTCTACTAAAGGATATGCAATGATCCATGACCATGGATATTCATTATCCCCCCCCATTTAACTTTTCTCATTTTTTACACGGATCTTTGGGGACCACCAAGGGTTTCACCATGACCATGGTGTGGTCTTTGTTGAACCTAAAAGGATCCAAAATACTTATAATCAACTCAGAAACTCAGATGTATCTTCCTAAACATAAAAAAAAAATCAAATAATCATAGTGAAAGGATATAGACAAGATTTTACATTTATGAAACAAAAGTTTTTGGAATTTAAAATACCCCATCTAGGGAATTTTTTCTCAAGAAGTGTCTTTAGAGATCTTTCTAGAACAACTCAGGACATTGAACTTGAGTATTATAATCCAACTCGTTTGTTTCCTTATGGATCCATCCATAATTCCATAAGACTTGAATAAGTGGAATCATATTCCCCATCAACACCTTATCACTATGATCTGTAATTTTCACTGAGATATCTACAAAATATAAATTTTGTTCCAAATCAACATCCACAATATCAAATATAAGCATATGATTGGTTAGGTACATACAAATGTGGGAAACATGGAACACCATAGGAATTCCTTGATAACATAGAGGAAGGTCTAGTCAATGATCCAATTTTATTATATGTTTCATGTTCTCAAATGGTTATAAAAATTATGATGAAAACTTTCCTTGTTTCTAAAAATCATGATGCCACAACTAAGGTGATGCCTATAAGAAATACTAGTTGCTAACAAAAAACTCTAAAGGTTTTATCCTCTGGTTAGATTATGATCACTACCTTCTATGAGGTTAAACCAACAAATTCCTAATCAACCACACTCTCTCATAGGTCCACTGCACCATAATTTGACCAACAATAGCTACCTCACCCATCTCATTGCAACATAATGGTGAGGGACATAAATGATCATAGAGAGACTCAAAAGGAACCATATGTATAGTATACTGGAAATTTTCATTTTACATGAAATATAGCGAGGCTAGTTTCTTATCACATGATCCACCAAAGTCTTGTACACATGCTTGAAGCATATCCTCAAGTATTTGAATCATCAAAATTGATTGTCCATAGGCCTATGGATTATATGTCTTAATTAGATTCAAATAAGTTAAAAATAATAATCTAGAAGACTTTAAAAATTATCAATTTAAAAAATTTATTACTATTTGATAATACACTATAGGGCACCCCATGTAGTCATAAAATCTCCCAGACAAAAACCTTACCCAAATCACCTATTGAGTGAGTGTAAGGCCCCAACCATAAACATTACATAATCTTGAATTAAGTTGATAATTCACATTGAGGATATTTTTAGGTTTATATATTTAGAGAAATAGGTCATAAATTATACATAACAACATTAATATTACAAGTAGAAACTTCTACTCACTGTCCCTTTTTTCATAAAAAAAATCTTAGAAAAAGAAACATGTTTAGTTCCATGTTTTAGACTACATGACTTTCCTTGATCCCATCCTTGACCGTATTAATATTAATATCCTCTGAAAAACATTTCAAAACTGGGGTTGTGCATAAAAATCTTTGTAAGGGATACATATACAAGGAAACCATGTAAACCATTAATACTTTATCATAAGTAATAATTTTCACCTTTAATAAGCAGTAAATACTCTTCACTGAATAAAAGCTTATTGATTACCCTTTTCTAACTAATATATTACCATAAAACCCATAGAAATCACATATAACATATAATAGGTAAACATGGGATATAATCATACTTAATTGGAATAACCATACGGTCAACTTCCACAAATCATTATTACAAATAGACTAGCCATATTAACAACTTCCATTACCAATGAATTGGACGTTATAATGTAACCACTCATACTTTGTTTATTAAAGATCCACCTATAATTTTTTTATCATGTAACCACCCATCAAATGTCCAAGTACCATTATATAATTATAACACATAAAATATTTCAAATATCAAAATTTCACTAATAACACTTAATTTGCAATAAAAAGAAATCATTTCCGGACATTGAAATACTCAATCCATTTCAAAGACCATTTTCAATATGAAGACCCCCAAAAAGGGAATAATGGATTTGTTTTCCTTTTAAAAACCTTAACTATTATAGAGGAAGCCAAATAATGATTATAGTGATAGAGAGGTCATTTTCAGCGTAATCGTTAAAAACATTTATTTTTTTATTTAGTGAAGTGTTTCATAGAATGAAGATTCCATTTGAATGAAATTAAAATTCAAAGGGGTTTATTATACACTATGTAAAATAAGGAGGTGTATATTATCAAAACATTCCTAAATTAAAGGAGATTGAGATGAAGTCCCTTACCTCGTGTCCAACATGAATCGTTCAATCTTCAATTTCTAGAATAATAAACTTAAGTTAATTTCTACATGATTAATAACAATTTTCAAGTTTATTATTCCTTTTATACCACTTATTACCTTCCTATAACAATTAGTTAATTGTTTTAGTTCATATCATACATTTTGTCGATGTTCAGAACTTGAGTCAAAAACGAACTTGTTATAATTATAAATTTTCCATGTGGTCAAAATTACATTATATCCAGAATGATATCAATTATTTAGATATCATATATATCATATATATACAGTATATATGTATTTATTATAGTCCATAGCATTTGGATAAAATAAATGAAATGCACCATTCATGGAGACGGTAAGTCGTACGTACGCATGAACACTACTTTCATTTATTTTTCATATTTAAAGGAATGAAAAATAAATGATTAATAGGTATATTATAATTAAATTATAATATATATGTTATATATGTTACATAAGTTCATTAATTCAATTTTTTATACGTTCTATATATAGCATGAATGAGTCATAACACTTTGAGGGGGCGGTAGTTCACATTTCCTCAAATGAAATTATCGTATTTATACAACATGAAAAGAATATAGGTATCTTCTAAATGAGAATTAAAGAATAATATATATAAATTAATTATAATATATACCATATATGATTACATTTCCATCATAATGGTCACCATAAGTTGTGGTAGGTGAATATTGAACAATCATTGTTTCGTGAGGCACGAGTTCGTCGTCCATAGAAATAGTATGTTCTATACCAATTAGACGGAGGTGTGTTTAAGTGTAGTGCGAAAGAATTCTCATAAAATGACATATTATATTGAATATAATAGTTTAATTTTAAAAAAAATTTAATAAAGAGTGTTTAGGGGGTTGTAGAAGAGAAATAATGAAATAATCTTGAGAGAAGACATTACCTCAAATCGGGTAACTTCTTTTGTTTATGCTAAAATGAATTCTTTAATTGACTTATACAGAATTTAAGGATTCTAGGAGGAATAGAGGGATGTTGGGAGATTATTTGGGCAGGGTTTGGATGATCCATGACGGTTTGAGAGGTGTGAGTATGGGTTTTAGGTGGTGTCCTTTTATTAGAGGGAGGAGGGGCACTTTAGGAATGTTTTGAAATATTATATTATTATTAATTTATTTTCAAAATATAATAACACGAAAGTGATATATTTAAAATATCAGATAATTATGGGCATAAATACTCAAAATAAATAGGTTTTATAGAGGTTTTCGCTTCAAGTTTAACATTATCATTTAGCTTTAACCCTCTGTTAACTAATTTAACTATTACCATGTCTTCTTGTATATTCATATTATATGGTTAATATAGTTACCATAAATTGCCAATAGAACCTCAAGTTGATAACTAGTGACATAAAAAACATTATATAAGTAATTTGGGATAATCTTATATTATTATCACTATTATATAATTTAATAAAATATTTTTTTTAAATCACATTTATGTCATTTTTTATAAAATTCATATCATGAATTTTTTAAAAATCCATAACAACTTGATTAATTCAAAAAAACATAATTAATTAAAATATAAAAAGTCATAATAGTCCATAAAATCTATGTATGGCATAAAAAGTTTCAAAATAAATTTATTTTAATATTTATAATCTCACTTATTTAAATCTTTTATTAATAAGGTAATCACTATATCACCATTGTGTCATAAGTAAATTTATTTATTTGATATCTAAAAATTATAAATAAAATCCCATGATTTAGGAAATATTTTTAGATTTATAATTAATATTTTTAGTTGAAGGTATCACTTATATAACCCAATACAAAAATTTTATTTAGTAAAAGATTCATTTTTAGGTTATATTTTCCTTAACTTTAAATTAAAAGAAATTAATTGTCATTTTCACATAGGAGTGGATCCATGGGGTCCTAAAATCAACCCAAGGATTCCAATTGTTAAAAATATCTCGTCCAATAGGGTTAGAACATGTTTCAGGGTAATTTAATATTATTATAATATTATTTTTTACCCTTATTTACCGGATTTACCCTTTTACCATAGTAAATAAAATATTTTCTGAAGTTACTATTCATAATGTTTAAAAATAAAAGGTACCTATTTACACAATTTGGAACTCTTGATTCCAAATATGGAATTCATTTTTCCAAATTCAGAACACTGAATTTTCAGAAATTATGTTAAAGTTAAATCTCGTTGTCAAAACCAAAAAACTTGTTCTTAAGAAGCAATAACTATCAAAAGATTGACACATGTTTATACCAAATTTCAAAGTGAAACTACTTTAAATGAAAAATATTTTATTAAATAATAAATTTATAATCTAATTACACTTTTTAGACAATTAAAATTTTAATCTAACTATATAAATAAATTCGATGAAAAGACAGTTTTGTCTTAAAATGCAGTATTTTTCACTATTCATTATAAAAAATGAATTTTATTAGAAAAATAAAAATTCTATATTTTAAAGGGGTTAGATATAGAAAGGTGGTAAACAACATTTTAAATAATATTAGAGTATTTTATGCTTAAAATCAGATTCATTCTTATTTTAATCCTCTAAAACTTATTAGATAAATGCAAAGACATTTAACAAACATGTATAATCATATTTTTGTTAGTTCTTTTCATTCCCGCTAATAAAACAACTATGTGTTAACTAAAATTTAAAATATTGATATTATTATATTATTTTTTATTATAACTCAAAGTTGCGTGAAATGTATGATTTCATAGAAACTAGTTGTTGTGTGTCGAGTATGCTATGAAGCAAAGTTTCCTCTTTAACATAAAATTAATATCTTATTCATAAATATTAATTTATACAAAATAGTATTATTCTATAAATACCTAGTTTATTACATCCTTCCCCCTTTTAGAAAATTCATCCTCCCAATTTTAAAATTGGGCTTGGAAACTTCATTGAATGTCCCACATCATAAAAAGAGTAAATATAATTATCACTTTAAAAGAAAGAAATAGAAATACAAAGGTCACCCAAGATAACAAATACTAGGATTCCTTGTAGGAAGACATGGATATGGAAGAGAAACAAACCATTAAGTTCTTATATAGCGTGATAAAAACATTATTAGGATAAAGTTAACCACAAAAAAATCACAAAGTTGTGATGGGTTAAAAGGTCTTTGATTCCTAGTAGGAAAAGTAAACAAACAACATTTTTGTTTTAAGATCCTTTTCATAATTTTTATTAATGTATTCATGTTCTTGAGTAAGAACATATGAAAACAAACTTACTTGTCTTATAGACTATCATCCTTTACGAAATGTCAACCACAAACTCATATTTTCTCCAAACGATGAGTATTCATGATGACATAGTCACACCTGAAGCATTATAATAAACTTTTAGAGAATCGCATAATTCAAAATTGATGAAATATATATTTCACATATCTTTAGATATTAAACAAAACAAAAAATGGTTAGTATGAGATCATATAATCCCCAAAAATGTTATCCTTTATAAAAAAAATAGTACTCTTAATCTCTTGAATTCAACAAACAAAACCCAAAGTTAAAAAAATACATTTCACTACACAACTGTCCTTAAAATTATTCAATATAATCCAAACTAATATTAAAACCAAAATCTCAAAATAATTTAATCACATAGTCTTCCATAATAAATATTAACATTTATTTCCCAATAACATACTCAACTATTAATGTCTTACATTGAAGTGTAATTAACCTAATCACATATTCTCTATGATAAGTTAATCGTTTCCATCACCATATGTCCATAAGAAAAACATATATTCTTCCCAAAATAAAATTCCACCATTAATCCTAAAATGAAATCTCATAGTATTCTATTTTCCTTAGGCATATAATGTTCCCCAAAAGAGATAATGTCTTCCAAAATAACCTTTATCACTTAATCACTAAATCATATTCCTATACCAAGGATATCCTTTTCATTAAATATAAGTTCCTAAAATTAACTTTTTATTGATCCACAAAATCATTTAACTAAAAATAATTTGTTATACTAAATAAGGACTTCACATAGTTCAGTGGTAGGTTATAAATCCAAGTCTCTCTTTGGTTATGGGTTCAATTCCCAAAGGTTTTTCTGACATGAATGGTTTCCACATGGTCTGTGTGTTGTCCTTTATCAAAAACCATATAATTCTAATTAAATTAACAAAAAGAGTTAAAATCCTTAAAAATATCCATAACATGTTTTAACCTCAAAGGTTATTTCATACCTCACATTTTGCATCCTAAAAACTATTAATGCATAATTTCCTCAAAAACAAAATATCACATGAACACCTAAGGTTATCCATTATGTCCACAAAATAAAAGATAATTCTTACTTTAATGAAATTATCACATATCATAATTCAGGGTTACACATACTAGAAAAAGTAACCTAATGTAATCCTATCATTAATACATTTAAACATATCATCATCCATAGATCAACCAAAACTCTTAAATTCTTAAAAATATTAATCATAAAACATTCTTCATGATCATTTATCCTTGTTTTTCCATATTATTATTTTATACTTATTTACTACAAAAAAACCATGCATAATGTAATAAGATTTTAGTTATCTCAAAAAAAAGCTGAGAAATAATCCATACATTTCATAGTTCATTTTCATTTTCCTCATATTCAATTAGAATGACATTGGGAATTTGTAAAAATATATTTGTATGATATTGAAGATCCCATTCCTGAACATTATTTATAGGACATTTATTTGAATAATGGACATGAACACCAGATTTAAAACCTTTTATTGATCCCTCAGAATGAACTTCTTTACCTTTCCTAGAGTCAACTAAAAGCAACCTTTTTCCATGGAAGGTTATTTATTTATGAACTTCATTACCACATCTGAAACATCTTCTCATACATTTGAGGAATTTTTTTAAGAGTTTCTTTCCACATTCTTGACACATATGTTTTTGAATATACTTACCTTTATTATTATTACTCGAACTTCCATTGGGATTCATTTATTGCATATATGACGCCTTAGAAAAATCACCAAGGTTCAAGTGGTCAATAATGACTCCAGATAGTTGGTTAAGAATAAACACAAGAGTTCTCATTGAAACTCCAATTTCATTTGGTTTCTCATTCAAAAAAAAACACCATAGTTTCCTTCAAATCCATTTTTGTTTTGGTGCCTTATACATCTATCCATTTATTAATACCAAAAGGTCAGTGTGATTATAATAATAAAATAATCATATACTATATTATGAGGAGTGTAAAAAATAATATATAATTATTCATTTTATCATAAACTCATTCTATTTATCTAAAATTACTATGACTCTTTCTAATATGTAAACCATTATGTTATGTTACTTTTGCTTTAATAACACCCTAACCTCTAATGGTTTCTAAATGGACTTCTGATACCAACTGTAAGGCCCCATCCTTAAACATTACATAATCCTGAATTAAGTTAATAATTCACATTTAGGATCTTTTCAGTTTTAGATATTTATAGAATTAGGTTATAACTTATAAATAACAACTGGAATATTACAAGTAGACACTTCTACTCACTATCCATTTTTTTCCTAAAACAAAAACTCTTAAAAAAGAAACATATCTTGTTCTATGTTTTAGACATTATTACTTTTCCTTGATCCCATCCTTGAACCTATTCATCTTTATGTCCTGTGAGAAATATTTCCAAACATAGGATGATCATAGAAATCTCAGTAAGGGATACATAAATAAGGAAAACATGTAAACCATGAATGCGTTATCGTAAGTAATAATTTTCACCTTTATGAAGTAGTAAATACTCTCCACTAAATAAAAGTTCATTTCCTACCATTTTGTAACTGAAATATTAAAAAAAATAATACATAAAATATAAAAGGTAAACATGGGACATAATCATACTTAAAAGGAATAACTATAAGGTCTACTTCCACAAATCATTATTACAAATAGAATAACCATACAGCTGACATCCATACCCAATGCATTGGAGGTTATAATGTAACCACCCATACTTGGTTTATCACATAACCACCCTGAATTTGGTTTATCAATTATTCACCCATCAAATTTCTAAGTACCATTATATAATCATAACACATATAATATTGAAAATATCAACATTTCACTAATAAAATTTTATTTACAATCAGAAGAAATAATTTTAAGATATTGAAATACTCAATCCAATTCAAAAACCATTATCAATATGAAAACAACTAAAAATGGAATAAGGGATTTATTTTCCTATTAAAAACATTAAGTCTTATAGAGGAAGGTAAATAACGATTATAGTGGCGGAGAGGTCATTGTCACCGTAAACGTTAAAAAAATTCCTTTTGTCATTTAGTAAAATTCTTCATAGAAAAAATATTCTCTTTGAATGAGAGTAAAAGTCAAAGGGGTTTATTATACATCATGTAAAAGAAGGAGGTGTATATTATTAATACATGCCCCAATGAAAGAATATTGAGATGAAGTCCCTTACCTCGTGTTCAACTTGATTCCGTTATTTTATTTCATGAACAATAAACTTAAGTTAATTTCAACAGGATTCAAAACATTTTTAAAGATCATTATCATATTTATACCACTTATTACCATGTTATAAGAATTACTTAATTATTTGAGTTCAGATCAGACATTTTGTTGATGTTCAGAAGTTGAGTAAAATATAAACATGTTATAATTATTAATTGTCCATATGGTCAAAAGTAAATTATCTCCAGAATGATATTAATTATTTAGATATCATATATATCATATATATCATATATATCCAGTATATATGTATTTATAATAGTCTATATCATTTGGATAATTCAAATTAAATTCACCGTTAATGGAGACGGAAAATCGTACGTATGCTTGAATGGTACTTTTTTTAATATTTAAAAAAATGAAAACTAAATGATACATAGCTATATTATAATTAAATTGTAATATATATGTTATATATGTTACATAAGTTCATTAATTCTATCCTTTATATATTCTATTTACAGCACGAATGACTCATATCACTTTGAGGGGGTGGTAGTCCGCACTTCCTCAAATGAAATTATAGTATTTATGTAACATGAAAAACATAAAGGTATATTATAAAGGAGAACTATAATTGAGATAAAATAAATATCATAAATATAATTTATATTTATATTTCCATTATAATGAACACCAAAATATTTGGTAGGAGAAGATTGGACAATTATCTTTTTTTGAGGTAGTAGTTCACCATCCACAGAAACATTATGTTCTATACCCATTTGATGGAGGCGTGTGTTAGTGTAGTTAGAAATACTTATCATAAAAAACCTATTATATTGAAGAAAGTGGGTTTTTATAATATAATTTAATAAAGATAGTTCAGGGGGTTGGAGAAGGAAAATAAATAAAGAATCTTGAGAGAAGACACTACCTCAAATCAGGTAACTCCTTTTGATTTAAGCTAAAATGCCTTATTTAATTTCTTTCGAACAAATGTAAGGATTCTAGAATGAATATAGGTATATTGGTAGTTTATTTTGTGGATACTTTGGATGATTAAATTGTGTGCGAGAGGTGTGAGTAAGGGTTATAGGTGGTGTCCTTTTATAAGAGGGAGGAGGGGCACTTTAGGGGAGTTTTGTAATATTATTTTATTATTAGTTGATTTTTGAATTATAATATCAGAAAATTGATGTATTTATAAGATATTATAAGTAAGGATCTAAATACACTCATAAAATAGGGATTATACAAGTTTCAGTTTCAAATTTAACCTTATCATTTAGCTTTAACCCTTAGTTAACTAATTTAACCATTACCATTTCTTCTTGTATATTCATAATATATGGTGAATATTGTTACCATAAAAAGGCAATAGAATCGTTAGTTTTTCATTAATGACATTTAAAACCTTATCTAAGTTATTTTACAAAATATTATATTTTTCGAACTATTATATCATTTAATAAAATTTTAATTGATTTAAAAACTCATTTATGTTATTTGTTATACTATTCATATCTTGAATTTTTGAAAAATCTATAAAAACATGATTTATTAGAAAAAAATCCTTAATTAAAAGATAAAAAGTCATAAGAATCCATAAAATTAGTGAGTGTCATACAAAGTTTCAAAATAAATTTATTTTAATATTTATAATCTTATTTATTTAAATATGTCATTAATAAGGTAATCACTACATTACAATTGTATCATAAATAAATAACTTTATTTTATGTATAAAAATTATAAATAAAATACCATGATATAGAAAATATTTTTATCTTTCTAATGAATATTTATAGTCAAATTAATTACTTATATAACCCCATATAAAAACTATTTTAGTAGAAGATACATGTTTAGGTTATATTTTCCTTAACTATAAATTAAAAGTAATTAAATGTCACTTCCACACAGAAGTCGCTCCATAGGGCCCTAAAATCGACCCAAGGATTCCCATGGTCCGAAATATATAATCCCATTGGGTTAGGACAAGTTATATAGTAATTTAATATAATTATAATATTATTTTTTACCTTTATTTACCAGTTTTACACTTTAATCATGGTAAATAAAACATCTACTGAAGTTACTATTCATAATGTCTAAAAATAAAAGTTACCTATTCAAACAATTTGAATATCATGATACCAAATATGGAATCCATTTTTCCAGATTCAAAACATTGAAGTTGAAGAAATTAATATAAAATTAATTTCCTTTGTCAAAACCAAAAAGAGTGTTTTTAAGAAGTAAAAACTACCAAAAAACTGACATGTGTTTATGTACAATTTAAAAGTGAAATTACTTAAAATGACCAATATTGTATTAAAAGATAAAAATATAATCTAATTACACTTTAAAAATAATAAAAAGGAAAATATAATTACACAAATAAATTAGATAAAAAGACAGTTTTGACTTAAAAAGCAGTATTATACACCATTCATTAAAAAAATGAACTTTATCCGAAAAATACCAAAAATTTATCCAAAGTAAATTTTGATGTCCCTATTATAAATAAGAAGTTTATTTTTTCAAATTAAACATATAAAAGTGAAAAACTGGATTTAAAAATAGATCTCCATCAAAAGGCGGTATCAACATTTTAAAGAATAATTGAGTATTTCATGCCTAAAATCAGAGTCATTATTATTTTAAGCCTCTAAAATTTTTTGGGTAAATATAAAGACATTTAAAAAACAGGTGTAATAAAAATGTATTTTTTTATGTTCATTCCAAAAATTTTAAAGACAATGCGTTAACTACCATTTAAAATAATAATAATAATATTATATTATTTCTTAGAATAACTCAAAGTTATGTGCAACATAAGATTTAAAAGAAAGCCATTGTTGTGTGTTGAGTATTCTATCCAAAAAAATTTCATATTTATCAAAAAATTATTATCTTACTCATAAATATTAATAGATATGAAAAAGTATTATTCTATAAATACTTGGGTCATTACAGTGAGTCTCTCAAATCAATAAGAAGTATGACGCTATCATAATCCAATAAAATATAACCAAAATGCATCATGACTACTCATGGTCCTAGGTAATGCCATAAAAAAAATTCTATTTTCACATCATACCACTTTCACATTAGTAATTTATGTTTCTTATGAAAACATCCTAGATGCTGATTCTCAACCTTTGTCGTATAGAATGTAAGTCATCATGAAATAAAACATAATATGTATATTTTCATATATGGAATCCAAAAATGGAATGAAATTTCATGGTATGTCTTCTTTAACCATTGATGCACTACCAATTTTTTAATCATGAGTGTCTTTCACCCTCTCCTCCCTCAAGGAAGCTTGCACAACTACCCTCCCATGGATGTATATCACAGCTTCATCATCTATTGACCGCCATAAAGATTAAATATACACTAACAAGAGTTTTAACATTAGTACACACTTAATATATGACTCTTAGGTTACTTATAGTTAGTCCACTGAAGAATATGTGATGAAAATATACACACATTTCATGACACTGTGATTCTATAATAATCCCACTAACCAATCTACCTTCAAACTCATTAGATGGAATTCCTCTTTGAAGGCCATTTTATAATTCTTATGTATCTATTGTGTATTATTTCTAAGATAATATACAATGAACTTACCTTTTACCATAACATAATACTTCTAAAATTCAAATTTATTTAGATACTTCACCCAATATCTCTTCCTTAACTAGGGACCTCATTAAGAGAAAATAAATCACAAGGTATTATGGACCGTTTGGATGAAAAAATACTCTCATTGAAGAGATAGTTAAACCAAATATTCATGGTGTTGAACATAAATTCTCACACCAAGACTTGAGTTGGGTACTTACTCCCATGGGGTTGAAGCTAGAATAACCCAAAAGAAAAAAACCTGATCTCACTACATCAACTAACTCCCAATTTAACTCCTGAGAAATTACAGTGTGTCTTATATCTAATCCAAGGTTGTGTAAGGGTAAAAACTGGGGTTATCATAAATATTATCTTCATATATAGAAAAAAATATTCAAACATATCATAACTCTCAAACTTATTCTCCTTCTGGTTCAAATACATCATTGTCAAATCCAAACAATTGAGTTTCTAGATGAAATTCTGATGTTATTTCGCAAGCCCTATGAAACCCTTAGTCTAAAACATATTTCTGGGACATGCACAATTAATCGCCACTTCCACATTCTCTCTGTCTACTGAGATCTTGGACACATAAATCAAAGTCCCAAGGAACCAGAAATTATGAATCCAAAAGCAACACTTTGAAATTTTGGCATAAATATGACATTCTCAAAGGGCAGTCGATATAATATCAAGGTGGATAACGTTAATTTCATACATCTTAGTGTATATCAAGATATAATCTATGAAAAAAATTAAAAAAAGTCCGGATAGGGATGGAAAATATTGTTTATGATTGTGATGAATACCACTGGGAAATTTGTTAGCCCAAAGGGTAGGTAAAGATACTTATAAGGTCAATACCTACCCCTAAATGTTGTCTTATGAATGTCCTCTTCTCTGAACTATAGCTGATGGAATATTGAATAAATAACAACATTGGAGAACCACATGGATCCCCATAACTGATGAAAGATATATTTAATTCTTTTTAAAGTATACCTATTATTTATAACTACCTAATTTAGCCTCTTTTTTTCCACATATATCCACTATCCACCATCTTCCTTCTAAGAAATCAACACTGAAGCACCCAAGGAGATATGATCAGTCTAATAAATAATTATGACTCCAAATCTGAAAATTTCACCTTGTGTTCCTTCAACTCAGTTATCACCATATGATATGGGGAAATAAATTTAGGATATACCCCTAACATGTTTTTGATCTCAGATTCAATTATTTTATTAGTAAGAAATCCTAATAAACCGTATTGCAAAATACCTAGATATAGGTCCACCACAGGAGGAAAATATAAGAGAGTTATTTCTATCCATTCAGCATGATCTGTCCAACCACCTATACATAATCACTATAATATAACATAGGTATTCTCCCACTCTACCTTCTCCAACATCACACTCACTGATCAAAACAACCTCCCCCCCTTGGGCATTGTAAAGAAAACACATATTCTATAGATGTCAAAATGGGACTGATAACTACTCATCCATTCTATGATAAACATGTCATCGAATCTTGTTATCTCAAATATTATGAAATCTTATAGATTTTCATGGACAACAACTATATTAGGAAACCCTGTACATCTCTAAATATGATCAACTTTCTTCTACAATGGTTTATCAAGAGACAAAAAATCAGAATATAACTTAACTAGTAAGTCAATACCATCAACAAATTGAACACATATAAATGAATTAGAATCACTAGTATGAAAATAAGTGGTAGAGATAGGATATATAATCCATACTATACCTAAAATATCCAATGGTCCCTCACCACCATTAGTTGTAACCTTGTCTACTACATACATCCTACCTGCTTTTAATCCATGAATTTACCATTGTGATGACTGACTATCTAGATCAACGAAGTATTTGGGATTTGAAACTACTACTTAGAACCCCGTATAAACCCCTAGGTACGAGCCCACATCTGTTCTTCACCTATATGGGAACCTTTCTACAACTCCCTCACATAGAACTAAAAAGGATTCCCCATATTACTGCATTAAAGACACGTGATCCAAGGCCTTGGATTTTTTTTTGAAAATTCCCAATTCATACACTATTGAAACCCTAAAAAATTATTTTTTGATAGAAGGTGATAAATTACCCATTATCTTATCAATATATTTACAACCCATATGGGCTAAATCTTTTACCTTCCGATTCCTAGCATCATAAGTATCACTAGAAATTCAATTAAAGGATGAAATAGAACCCAAAACATGATCCTCTTATAGAGTCTTATAGATCATCATGGATTTTACAAGAATCTATATATATTTAATAATTTTGAAACAGTTGACTTGATGCACCAACTCTTGTTTGAAGTTAATATTGAACTTCCCATGCCTCTATACCTCTTTCATAGAAAATAGATGATAAAAGAGAAGTAAATCTGTGGAATGATACGAGTGACTATACATCATCATTAGGCATCTTTAAAGCTCTTTTAAATACTTAATGTGGTTAAAATTTTTCATAACTAGAAATAATCTTTAAAGAATGTTTGTTAAAGGTTCATCAATTATAACCTTAATGTCTCCCTACCTAGTTCATAACACCCCAACACCTCCAAGAGGGTCCTTGTATCATGAATGAAACCAACTTCACTTGATGGTCCTCTAAAGTATTCACTAGCTTGAATATTACGTTATTGAAGTCAACCCAGTACTCAATAACCCGAGGGACTCCCATACCCTTGAAAAATAGAGGGTGATGGAGCTAAAAGTCATGAGCACAATCAACCATATAATTAGTGTTACAACTCTTTGCTGAAGTTTTCCTTCAATCCAAACCATTAGACTGGGAGAAAAAGCATTCCCCTGTATATGTGGCTGAAGAACTAGAACATCCTCCCCTGAGGTAGTGTTTGGGACTAAATGAGAAATTATTCCAGTCCATCATTTTTGAGGTTGAATTTTATGAAATACAGATGAATATTTAGAATGAATGTAACAACATTCTTAAATAATTATAATATATTCAAAAGGGATTTTTTAGAAGTCTAATCCTAGGATACCCAAACAAGTTATAACCCTCTTAGTTTTACCAATGGACAAATTATAGTCCTCCATACCCACACATTAATCAAAATATTATATATGTAAAACATAATAGTAGGCTCAAATTTTATCAACTAATGAAAAATAAAATATCAAAATAGTAGTGAATACAAATTCATCCCTCAATAATTTTCACAAGTAAAGGAATTTAATTAATAAACTACCACAAAATACTCAATATGTATATATATGGAATTTTATTCTACATGCCTATTCATGATGCATGAATGAAACCAAATATAATAAAACTAAAAAATCAATCTAATCACTAATAAATAAGTGATCTGTTATACATGATCTGGCCAGGAACATAAAAACTACCGTATCAAGTTACAAATAGCCTATATTTTTTCTACCGTAAAACTAAAATAAATAATGGAACCTCAGGCCTTTGATACCATTCTATAAGGACTCGAACTGAATCACCTAATCTGAGCCAAAGTTTTACATAATCTCATGTGCACCTCCCTACACAAAAGATGCTTCCAACTAGCAGTGAGGGTCGAGAGTAATGTGGGGATATTATAGCCTCTATAATAATATGCATCATAGGATAAAGTATATAAATATAAGATGAAAAAAAACATTAGAAGATAACAAGAACATAAAATATAATTGATGGTACATCATTTATATTTAAAATTAATCAATTGGATGCCAATGTGGTAGGTCAAACCAAGTATCAAAAAAAAAGAAAATTAATTTTGAAGAAATAGTATAACGTTTTACCTGATACCACCTCTAACTCAAACACTTCGTCTCCCTAGCTCTATGCCACAAGGCCCTTTCCCTTTACTAGATCCCTAGTTATGATGTAGTCATGTGAACTAGGATTACTATACAAGGTATCAGTATAATCCAAATAAGACATCATAAATCAATCCTTACCATATGTTCACATTTATAAGTGTGTATTAATTTATAATAAATAAATGTATAAGATATCCAAAATCAATCATGTATTGAGAGATTATGGAATGACCAATAAACCATGAATCCCAATAGTACCTAATTCATCTCCATGTAAAAAGGCCAAACATAATAGAATTCGTGAATTATAGTAGACAAAAATATCAGCACATATACCTCACAATAGCCACAAGGATAATTACTATTAGAAACCATAAGGATAGTGTAGATCCACAAGGGTGTCAAGAACCATCATAATAACAGGTTATAGCATATGGCCATCAGACCCCGTTTCTACATCGAGTTGATCCACATGCCCATCATATCCTATAACTCTCTTGAGTCAATCCTCAAGTCTTTCTTACCCCCAGATGAGTTTCAGTCTATCATCATCATCATCACATGTCAACATGCTCCCCATTTTAGGGATAACCAATACATGCTGGTTCAGATATCATTTTGTACCATAAGAAAAATCTCTAAAGGCCACACATCACATAAAATATAAATAACACATATATAATCTATAAACAAAACAAGCATGAGTATCATTTCTTACAAACACACACCCACACACACTTGATCATACAAAAACATGGTCTCACAAGCTATACATGTACACAAACATGATCAAACATCAAATGTTATATAATAATGTAAGATCACAACATCATTTCATGTTAATAATCAAATACATGAACTCTAAATGGTAAGGAACTTCCTACGTCAATATTGTTGACATAAGCATCATGATTCTTGAATAGTGTTATCACCCAAACCACATTCACACACCATATATAACAAGTTTTCATGCCAATAGTTCCTAGAAAAGATTCTAATTAAACATGATATGATTCTAGAATGAGACTAAATAAAGAATAATTCATGGGGTATAAGTAAAACATACCCACTCCCAAACACTAAAAGAAAAAGTCTTCAAATTTGGTTTAAAGAATTAGGAATATGTTACTCAACGAAAAATAAATGAGGAAGAAGAGGAGATACTCCCCTGGTTTTTATTCAACAAAGGCTACCACATTATTCCTTGTTTTGGTTCTCCAAAAAGGGTGAGTAACAAGGGTTAAGAGAATATAGTTTATTCAAGGCACTAACCTCAAAACAAAATGGTCAATTCAAACTCACGTTAGGTTCATACGAAGAGTGTATAGATCAAAGGAAATTTCAGGAGAGGAGAGACAAATCAATTAATAGGGGTAGGAATAAATTGATAATGAATTCAATACCCATTATAAAATAACATAAGTTTTCCTTGTGAACCAATAAATATATACGAATAATGGTGGCCATTTTTTTCATTTCAAAACCCATTTGACCTTCATCATACTCTCCACAATCACTATGGTATCCTTGAACACACTAATCCTAGGTAGCCTAACATAGACACCCCCTATGATGTGTTTTAAAATGGTGGATTATTTTACCTCACCATAGAATCAACCATGGGTGTGGTGAGGTTAGTATGGATTGTTTTCCATTGAAGGACCGAAAATGATCCACACTCATGGAAACACCTTGTTCTACCCTATTTCACTATGCTCATTTTTCACAGAGCTTATTAAATATTAGTACGACTTGCACCATAGATGTGGTGTCACCCATGTCGAACAAAAATGGATCCAAAACACCATAAATAAAATAAAAATATCATAAGTATTTACCAAAATATAGAACAACATAGATAATTTTAAGGAAATGATAGAGACAAGGTTTTCCATATATGTAACAAATCTTCAAGCCTTTACAATTTTATTAAAGGTGATTTTGTAAATAGGGTTTTTACATTGGTTATTGTTAAATAATGTGAAAATATTAATTTCTCATAAATTATTTAAAAAAACATCATAGAAATCAGTCAAAAACTATATAATGGGAGGGTGTTTTCCAATTATTCTATATGAAAAACCATTTGCGATAATAGTTATTGAGAATAACCAACGTGATAAGATCTATTTAACATCAGTTATATTACAGCTGATGAGAAAATCGATTTTTTTTCAATCATAACCATTTTTTATATAATATATGATGTGACAAATATTTTAAAAAAAATTAAAATCAATTATAATAGTATTGGAGTACAGAAGCACAAAAAACATCCTAAAATAGAATCACTATTTGAACTTAAAAATAAAGGCACAAATTTAAATAATTTTAACATTATATTTTAAAATTTAAACATTAAAATATATATTTAAAATAAACTAAAACATAATAAAACATATAAAAAAATCCCCCCACTCTCCTTTTAATTGATTTAACTCTTTTCAAAATACGCATGAGGGCCATCATAAAGCTATAAGTCAAAAGTAAATTTTTTAAAATGTATTTTCCAATTAATTATAAGATAATTTAAAGGTAGGTTTATGATAATATTTAAACTTATGGATTTTTTTTAACTATATAGGTTGATATTATTTCAAACATAAATATAATAATGTAATATCCACATTCCCTTTATAGCATCCCACCTTTTTAATACAGAACTTTTCATTATATATTACATATAGAGGATCTTTAATGTATAGTGTCTTGGAAATCAGGAACATAATACATGACGAAATAAAACATTCTTCTTAAACACTTGAAATACTTCTTCATTTTTCATCCTAAGTTCATTACAACATCTCATAACCTAGGAGCGTACATCAAAGGAAAGGGTGAGCAGAAGGCCCAGTAAGGGAAAAAAGAGAAACATTTTACATCTGATCTTGACATACATCAATAAAGTCATGATAAATAACTTTAAGGCATGAGAAAGAGATAATGAGGCATATCATAATAAAAATAACATGTTTCATAACTTGAAGATGTGGATAAAACATTTAACTTAGACAATAATTTCCATATCACCAAGGTCCATCCCTAATGAGTCATTAAAAAATTACCAAGGTTATTCACCAAGGTATCGTTAAAATGGCTATCTCTAGAGATTAAGTCTTTACCCAATGCATTAGAGAACTATCATGGAACACCCTTAATTTTATTTATTATCATTTGATCCACATATATCATCATAAAAAATTTCATAAATGACCCATATATCATAAAATAAATGGGTTTCATTTCATAATCATAACATTTTAAAAACTGCTTTAAAGACATGATCTTTATGTCACTTTAAACCCACGGAAATGGAAAGCAGGTTTCATGTATGTAACTAACAGAATTTAAAATAGAAAATTTTGGTATATATGTGAATAAACCTATAGAATAAAGAGTTTTTAGCATCCAATTAATAAAATAAAATATTTTGAGAAAAAGAGAGAGACATTTTGAGACGAAAATTCGTCTGCATAACGGCTGTGTTACAGGGTTTTAGAAAATATTGAAAAGAGAGGAGACATAGGTCACCCACTCATAAATGATCCCTAAAACAGTATAGGGACTAAATATAAATGATATAAAAACATGGTAATAAAATTTTAAGGACATTCCATATGAAATTAAATACTTGAAAGAGACAATAATAAGATTTCTCTTATGAAAAATTCGGCAGCCTAACAGCGTCAGTTAAAACATAAAAAAATGAATTGATGAGATTAAATAGGGTATATCATAATGTGAACATAAAAGGAAAGTATTATGAATATAGAGATAATACCCCAACATGGAAAAAAGGAACTTGAAAGACTTGACATGAAACAAGAACTTTGAAAATGGGAAGAGTGAAACAATCCCTTATAAAAAATTCATCCGCCTAACGGTGCCACTAAAACATTCTTAAAATGACTTGATGAGAGAAAGAAGGGGTATATCATAATATTAACATGAAACAAAAAGTAGGATTAATATAAAATAACATCCCCAACATAATAATAAGGATCTTAAAATAAATGACATAAAGGAGAATACATGAAAAGAAAGAGAGAGGTAAGATCCCTTACCATGAAGAGTAAGTTAAAAATCTTGAAATTTGGGACCTTGGGAGGCTTGAGGATACCTTGGGAGGAATCAACAGGAGTTAAGGAGACCAGAAATTCTTTTAGGAGGATTTTGGAATGGAAAGGATGATATAATGGCTTGGTATTTATAGGGGGAGTGAGGGGACAAGGCATTAATGACCAAGGGACACCTCATTGGTGGTATTGGAAAAACAATGGGGTTTCCCATGGTATTTTTCCATGTTATTGGGCACTTGGGACACCTCATAACTTATCTTACTATTCATAAGTAGACCATAAATATTACATACTTATTACATCCTTAATTATGTAATTAAACACTCGAGTCTCTAAAGTGAAAATTCCCTATTCACTGAAAACTCATACTTTTCAGAAAAATCCCAAAAAATTACCTTAAAATAATATGGATGGTCTGAATTTAAAAATGAACTCCATTATATAAAAATAATTTTATAAATAATTTTAATTAAAAAACACTATTCACTTGAAAAAACTAATACTTAACCAACAATTTATAAAATAGTTATTTGCCTATTTTATTAAATCACATTACTTAATCAAGGTGCCTATATTTTATTAATACTTTATTTAAGTGAGATTACTAATCCATTTGGTCACATAACTAATCCTAAGGGTAAAAACTCTATTCATAAATTACTATTCACTAAAAATTATGTTGATCTTATTAGACTCTAAATTTATTATTGAACATAACTGTAGAATACAATTTTTTGAAAATCATTACAAATTATTAATTACTTAAGTATTACATAAATTTTTATAAAATATCATTTTTCTAAAATTCATCAATAATATACATCCTAAATTTATCCGAACATTTGAAAATTCACAAACTTCACCATGAGAAGAAATCACTATTTTTATTTATCAAAGGATTACATAAGACAACTAAGGTCTCGTTACATAGACCCTTAAAACACCAGTATATGATCTATTTGTAAGGTGTGCTAAGTTGAGGAAATCTTGGGGTGGCTCAACCAACATTTCCAGAGTGGTTATTTCTATCTGATTGAACTTGTCACAAAGGTGATTCCGTTCCATCATCACATGATGAAGTTCGAATTGGGTTTGATCTAGAGAAAATCCCAAAGGTGCTACCTCCTTTCCGAGTTCTGTCAGATGGGATTCGATTGGCCCGAGAGTACTGAATGGGGCCATTTAATCTTCTTTCTAGATTAATTAATCAAGATCACTTGTATTTATAGACAATAATCGCAACATTTAGTATCTAACAGTCATATTGACCAATGTTCATATAAAAGTCAAAACCCAACGGTCTTATTTTAATTATACTCATTTTATTAAATGAAATAGTTATGTTGAGTAATAAATAAAATAACACACAATGTTAGGAAACAAAATTTATTCAAAATTTTGGGTTGTTACAATCTTCCCCCTTAAGAAATTTTTTCTTTGCAATTTTAAAATTGGGTATGGAAATTTCATTGAATGTCCCACATCAGAAAAAGAGCCAATAAAACTATTACTTTAAAAGAATTAAAGGGAAGTACAAAGGTTAACTGAGTTAAACCATACTAGGATTACATGTAGGAAAACAGGGATATGGAAGAGAAAACAATGTGTCTTGTTCTAATGGAGAGTTATAAAAAACATGATTAGGCGAAAATTAACCATAAGAAGATCACAAACTTAAGATGTGTTAAATGGTCTTTGATTACCCAGTAGGAAACGTAAACAAACAACGTTTTTGTTTTACATTACTTTTCATAAGTTTGAGGAATTCATTTACTACATAGAATAAAAACAAAAGGAAATATACTTACCTTCATGTAGAGTTTAATCCCTTAATAAGTTTCTACCAAGACTAATATTTTCTCCAAATAATGAGAATTCAGAAAGACTTGGTCGCATCGAAAGCACAAGAATCATCCTCTAGAGAATCATATAATCCAAAAAATAATAAAAATATTTTTCTATTGTCTTTAGTCATCAACTAAAACTAAAAAGGTTAGTACGAGATCTTATAATCTCCAAAAAGTATAATCCTATGTAAAAAGAAATATGATTATAAATCTCCAAAATTCAACAAAAGTACCCAAAGTTTCAGAAAGACCATTCAATACACAATTATCCTTAAAATTCTTCAGAATAATAAAAACTAAGATTGGAACCCAAAACTCAGAAGGATTTAATCACATAGTCTTCCCCAAAAAAATCTTAACATTTATATCCAAATAACATCGAATTCTATTAAGGTCTCAAAATAAAGTGTAATTAGCCTATTCATATATTCTATATGCTTGGTTCATTATTTTCTAGAAATAACCCAAATCCATATATGTCCACAATAAACACATAAATTCTTTAAAAAAAATAAACCATTCCTCCTCAATTTAAATCCTGTAGTATTTTATTTCCCTTAGGCATATAGTACTCCAAAAGAGAAAAAAAAGTCCAAAATAAGCTTTATCATTTAATATTAAAATCATTTTCCTATACAAATGATATCCATTTGATAAACATAACTTTCCAAAATCAACTTATTCTTGATCCATAAAATAGCAGGTGCATTAGTCAGTCCGAAGGGCATAACAACAAACTCATAATGCCCATATCTTGATTGGAAGGCAGTTTTTGGAATATCATCATTTTTCACCCTCAATTGATGATAACCAGAATGAAGATCAATCTTAGAGAATAATTGAGCCCCACAAAGTTGGTCAAATAAGTCATGAATTCTTGGAAGAGTGTATTTGTTATTCACTGTGAACCCATTCAGTTCTCTGTAATTAATGCATACCTGCATCAATCCATCCTTCTTCTTCACAAAGAGAATAGGTGCTCCCCAAGGAGAAACTCTTGGTTGGATAAACCAATTATCCAAATGATCTCAGAGTTATTTCTTTAATTCCTCTAGCTCCACATTTTTCATCCTATAGGGGGTTTTTGAAATCAGATGAGATCCAGGTACGAGTTGAATGGATAACTCTACCTCTATTTCTGGGGAAGGTCTGGGTAAATCCTCAAAAACTAAATCAATTTATTTTTAGAAAATGGGGACATTTTCTAAAAGAATAAATCCTTTGCGAGAAGCTTATTTCATTTAATACTCTTTTAACTAAAAAGGATTTTATGTCTTAAAACTTCATTCTTAGACAATTACATTTTTATATAATTCCTTCATAATGATTCATAAAAATCTTGAGATTAACCAAACATATCCCCTAGGAGTGTCGTAAAAAAGAGTGTAGAAAGGCCCATTGTCGTGTACCAGTTCCCATTCGAGTCTATCTCAAAGAAATGTTTTCAGGTTTTACCCCTATGTACATCTGTGCCAGATCCACCTCTACCTATTCGTATCTAGACAAAGATGTATTTGATTGATAAACCACTTACTCAACACTCACCAAAATATCAGAAAGATTTCCTATATTTAAACTTTTCTATAGGGTTCTTCCTAAAGTATTCATATCCTAATTTCCATAAATAAATAAAATATCCGTTGATACCAACTATAGAATCCTGTCTTTTTAATACATAACTTTTCAATACATTTTATATACAGAGGATCTTTAAAGTCTAGTGTCTTGGAAATCAGGAACTTAATACATGAGGACATAAAACATTCTTCTTAAACACTTGAAAGGATTCTTCATTTTTCATCCTACGTTCAGTACAATATCTCATAACCTTTGAGAATACATCAAAGGAAAGGGTGAGAAGAAGGCCCAGTAAGGGAAACTAGAGGAACATTTTACATGTGATGTTGAGATACATTAATAAAGTCATGATAAATAACATTAAGGCATGAGAAAGAGATCATGAAGCATATCATAATAAAAATAAC
Source organism: Viscum album (assembly GCA_963277665.1). Taxonomy (NCBI): domain Eukaryota; kingdom Viridiplantae; phylum Streptophyta; class Magnoliopsida; order Santalales; family Viscaceae; genus Viscum; species Viscum album. The sequence goes on along the minus strand of OY728147.1, from coordinate 1,669,729,533 downwards.
GTGTTTCATAACTTGAAGATGTGGATAAAATATTTAACTTATAAAATAATTTCCATATCACCAAGGTCTATCCACAAGGTGTCATTAAAAAATTACCAAGGTTATTCACCAAGGTATCGTTAAAATGGTCATCTCTAGAGATTAAGTCTTTACCCAATGCATTGGAGCGCTATCAGGGCTCATTATTAATTTTTACTTATTATCATGTGAGCCACATATATCATTGTCAAAAATTTCATAAATAACCCATATATAATAAAAGAAATGGTTTTCATTTCATAATCATAACATTTTAAAAACTACTTTAAAGACATGATCTTTATGTCACTTTAAACCCACATAAATGGAAAGTGGGTTTCATGTATGTAACTAATAGAATTTAAAATAGAACATTTTGGTATATATGTGAATACCCCTATATAATAAATATTTTTTAGTATCCACTTAATAAAATAAAATAATTTCAGAAAAATAGAGCGACATTTTGAGATGAAAATTATGCAGCATAACGGCTGTGTTGCAGGGTTTTAGAAAATATGGAAAAGAGAGGAGACATGAGTAAACCACTCATAAATGATCCATAAAATAGTATAGGGAAAGAATATAAAGTATATAAAAAAATGGTAATGAAATTTGAAGGACATTCCATATGAAATGAAAAACTTGAAAGGAAGACAAAAATAAGATTTCTCTTATGAAAAATTCAGCAGCCTAACAACGTCACTTAAAACATCAAAAAATGAATTGGTGATATTAAATAGGGTATATAATTATGTGAACATAAAAGTATAGTATTATAAATATATATATCATACCCCAACATGAAAAAAAGGAACTTGAAATACTTTAAATGAAAGTAGAACTTTTAAAATGGGAAGAGTGAAAGAATCTCTTATAAAAAATTCGGCAGCCTAACGGCGCCAGTCAAACATTATTAAAATGAATTGATGATATCAAGAGGGGGTATCTCATCATATGAAAATAAAAATTAATGTAGGATGAATATACAATAACATCCCCAACATAAGAACACAGATCTTGAAATAAATGACATAAAGGAGAATACATGAAAAGAAAGAGAGAGGCAGGATCCTTTATCTTGAAGATTAACTTCAATATCATGATGTTTGGGACCCTGGGAGACTTGAGGGAACTATGGGAGGACTCCTTGGGTGGTAAGGAGACCAGAACATTGTTGAAGTGGATTTTTTAATGGAAAGGCTGAGATAATGGGTTGGTATTTATAAGGGAAGTGAGGGGATAAGGCATTAATGGCCAAGGGACACCTCATTGGTGGTAATGGAAAAACCATGGGCATGCCCATGGTATTTACCCATGGTATTGTCTACTTGGTAAAACAAATACCTTATATTTCTATTCATAAGTCTACCATAATGATTACATACTTATTACATCCTTAATTATGTCATTAAACACCTGAAACTCTAAACTGAAAATTCACTATTCACTGAAAATTCATCTTTTTCAGAAAAATCTCAAAAAATTTCCTTAATATAATATTGATGATCTGAATTCAAAAATGAACTCTATTTTATAAAAATATTTTTTTAAATAATTTTAATTTGATTTTTAATTAAAAACACTATTTACCAAAAAAAACTAATACTTAACCAAAAAATTCTGAAATAGTTATTTGCCTAATTTAACGAATCACATTACTTAATCAAGGTGACTATATTATATTAATACTTTCTTTAAGTTTGATTACTAACCTATTTGGTCACATTACTAATCCTAAGTGTAAAATCACTATTCATAAATTACTTTTCACCAAAAGTTAAGGTGATCTTATTAGACTCTAAAATTCTTACTGAACATAAATGTAGAAGACCATTTTTTGAAAATCATTTCACATTATTAATTATTTAAGGTTTACATAAATATTTTTAAAATATCATTTTTCTAAAATTCATCAATAATATACATCCTAAATTAATTCTGACCTTTGAAAACTCAGAAACTTTACCATAAGAAGAAAGAAAAATTTTTATTTATCAAAGGATTACATAAAGAAGCTAAGGTCTCGTTACATAGCCCCTTATAACACCAGCATAGTATCTAAGTCTAAGGTGTGCTATGGTGAGAGAATCTTGGGGCGGCTCGGCAAACATTTCCCAAGTGGTGATTTCTATCAGCTTGAACTTCTCACGAAGGTGATTTCGTTCCAGCTTCACAAGATTAAGTTCGACTTGGGTTTGGTCCAGAGAAAAGCCCAAAGGTGCTAGCTCCTTCCCGAGTTTTGTTAGATGGGATTAGATCGGCCTGTGACTACTGTATGGGGTCATCAAATCTACTTTATATATTAATTAATCAATATCACTTGTATTTATAGAAAATAATTGCAACATTAAGTTTCTAATAGTCATATTGACCAATGGTCATACAGCAGTCGAAACACAACAGTCTTATTTTAATTATACTCATTTTATTGAATGAAATAGTTTTGTTAAATATAAAATAAAATAACACACAAAGTTAGGAAACAAAATTTATTCAAAATTTCGGGTCGTTAAACCCTTACTACTTTTAATAATGAAACATTTGTTTCAAAAGATGTTTTCAATTCACAATAACATTTTATGTTCTTGAATAAAAAATGTAATAATAATAATTGAGAAGTTAGCTTTGCACACACATATTTTATCATTAATATCCTATTTTCTATTTTATCTATAAAGTAATTTCATTCCCTATTTAAAAAGTATACATATAAAAAATTAAAAGTCATTATAATATACATGAATTCAAATAATAATATGCATGTGTCTAATATGTTGTAAATTTTTTCTCACAAATCACCATTTATAAAGCGTTACTAGAAATTTGTCTTCTCTTTAGGATATAAAATACACAATAACCAATGAACACTAATATACAAAAATATATTGTGAGTGGTTATTAAATGAATAGAAATGAAACTTTAATAAATATATGTTCCATACCCTTCAGGGTAAGGAATAATCTAACACTAAATTACATTATTTTAAAACCTTTTATCAATATAAAATATTATTTATGTATATTAAATTATCCTCGGTATTGGTGAAATAAATTGTGGGTCAAGAAATATTTATACAGATGTTTTATATTACTCAATAAGAAGTGTATAAATATACCTGATATAAGAAAAACATATGTATTAAGATTCATTAAATTTAAATAACTGAATGAAAGATGATAGCCAACTTACCTGGAAAATACTTGCATCTTCTTAATGCCAAATAAATCACTAGTTACAAGCTCAATGATATGTTTTTTTTAAAATCATCATAATATTTTTACAACCACAAATGTTAGGATCCATTGTATGTTCATACAATTTCCAAAAAAAGATGGATATCTTGATAATCTATCAATTCTAGTAGAAGTAGTATCTAAACTCAAAATAGCCAATACTTACTGTTTTCTATGTAGTATGTCTTTACCATTGAAGTATTCCTATTAAAAAATATAGGTAAATATTTAAATGTTAAAATTTTAAAAAAATAAACACCAATATGAAATAAAGTATATAATATATAAGTACCTCAATTTTAATTCTTCATACAAGTCTGGATAGTTGAACTAAAAAATGGATGATAATTTATCCAATTATTGTGACTTCATCTATAGGAAATGAAACTATTAATGATCTATCTATAATATTATACAGTGTGACCCTAAGCTAATATGTTTATAACTTTTGATGATGAATGATATACCTAATATAATTTATAATTCCCTGTGAATCTATATAATGTTGGGGATCATTAGTACATAACTCCAAATAGACATAAAGTTGCAGGGGAAGAGGTGTAGGTGTTAGATATGAATATAGATGTGGAGGAATGAAATATGTTGATAAAGGTGGAGGAGTAGGATATGTAACGTGAAAGTATCTTTACATTTATGAAAACATCAACTATACTAAAGATCTAATCATATCCTCTATTGTCTCACCTATCTCCTAAATTTTAGATTCTAAGGATCTATTTTTCCTTTATATAAATCCTTATTTAAGAAATATATAGAATTACCAAACACTTTTTTGAATGATACAACCTCCTCATACCCTCGTAAACTACCTAGGGGTTTATTCTTTCACATTTCTTTAGATAAAACATCCTTCTTACCCTCAGGTATGATGTTCCCTTATGTTATTTTCTTCTCATGGGATTTATGTATAGAATATTTTGAAAAATAATTAGTGAATAAAAATATATAAATATTTGAATTAACTTAAATAACATAGATAACATAAATAAATCCTTACACTACTCTTATTTATATTCCTCAAATCTTTTTAAAGTTACTTTCCCTTTTTTCCGATTCGAGTCCTCTTCTATTTTCCAAGTCTAGATGGGGGGTGGGGGACGGAGTGCTAACCTCTCTAGGGCCTAAGCACTCAACTCTAATTTTTTGAAATATTCTATCCATAATTTTTTATTCCATTAACATATACTCTACATGAGATAAAGTATAAGGTTATATGTTTTTCATTAGATCTCCTAATGAGATCTACTCAGTTGCATTAAATTAAGGATAAAAAATTTACTAATATGATCATTATTTTATAAAAAAAATATAAAAGACAATAAAGAACATACTAAAAAATATTATTTTAATTTAATTTTAAAAAAAACTTCTACGTATATTGTTTTAGAAATTGATATATATCATATGTATTTTTATTTTATATTTCCCAAACAAATATGATGAGATGGTTGATTTAAAATCATTCCATCTATTCACAACAAAAGATAAACATTTCTTCATGAATTATCAAGTGTTAGGTATTTAATATTTCATCCAATAATAAGGGAAAACATATATTTGTAAAAACATGTTATGAAAATTAAAATAATAACAAATGATCTTACCAAAATAGTTGTTATTTTTTCTCTTTCTAGAAACTTTTCCAATAACAAATGGAAATTCTATCGTTATCATAATATTGAAATTAAATTAATGTATTAATGAATTTTTAACTTGTAACACTGGTATTATCATTATCATTAAACTCTTGATATACCTTTTATCCAACCTATAATCTTTAGGGGACTTAGATCTTTAATCTCAAATTATCCTGCAAATAAAATTAAAAAACATTTAGTAAGAAAATATATAAATCCACTTGCTACATATAAAATTAAATAAAAAATTAAAAAATGAACCTATAAAAACTAAAATAAAATAACTAAATTTTTATTAAAACGTGTTAATGTATTTATATAAAATAATAATAAAATTAATGAGGTATATAGTGATTTAAATATATGTAAACAATAATTAATTAAAATATTAGACAAATCCAACTTTTATATAAAAACTTGAACAAAAATTTTAGAAATATACATACAAAAACCACTCTTTATCCTATTCCTTTTAGTGTTTAATTACAAAGTCATAAAGAATAGTTACAATATTATTTTTATTATTAATTAGTTATTAACAAATTTAAAAGAATATTGAAAATATTTATGAAAAATAAAATGATATAAATAAAAGGAAAAAAATATTAAGTAAAAAATTATATAAATCCAATAGTTACCTATAAAATTGAATAAATAATTTAATTTTTTTTCAAAAAAAAACTAAATTAATATAAACAAAAAAGTTAACATATTTGTTAAAATATGTGTTTTATTTAAAAAATTGAAAATAATATACTTATCATTTTATTAAATTCAAAAAAGTAAATAATAAATAAATAAATGTTACCCATAATATTATGAAATCAATAAAGGATTGATTTCCCATATTCCTCCATCTTGATTGTTCAATATATACCAGTACATGTCTATGATATGGTCTTCAATATCATCTAATAATATTTCCATGAAATTAGAGATCTCACAAAAATCAACATCATCATCAAGTTTGTTATTACCAAAATATTAGTTACTCGTAAAAATATAGAACACTGCAAATTTTATGGACCATGATCATAGAAAATTTGTTTTTCATGTGTTTCTATGATAAAAATAATAGTTGTGTATTCTAATATACTCATATTAAATAGTTTAATTTTGTTTTCAGTGTGTATGAAACTGCTTTTCACAATAACCCATATGTAGTTAAACATTGGAACTCCAAATTAAAAGTAATCAATCTTCTATATTTATTTAATAACTTCATAATATGAACTTAAAATGGAGATTGGTTTTTTCATATTTGGAACTAGAATATGCATTTCTTATGTGAATACTAATACTCTACCATAATGTACTAAACTTCTATTATCCTAATTTTTGGTATAAAATGTATTGCATTTAATTTCATACATATACCATGATATCAAATTTAAAAATTGGACACCCGATAACTATCTCAATGTTTCTATAAAATCTAATCTACTGTCAAAAACTTATTTAATCCTTGGAAAAAAGGTTTTTTTTATTCTCCTTCAATTTCAACATATCTTTTTTTTGATAAATTGTTTTCACAAATTAATATTTCAAATAATAAGTTTTTTTGTGTAAAACATACGAATATTTTAGGGAATATTTTTGAAATTAGGTTCTGAGTCAGTATGGATTTTTTGGGAATAGAGATCCTTAGTGTGGTTATTTTAAAAATATTAAATATATTATATCACACATACTTATTTTTTGTAAAATATTATAATAAATTGTTAATGGTGTCCTATATTGGAAATATAACACCACCATTAAATTCAGAATGTGGTCTTTAACCTATGTATGACTTTACCTTCGTACATATTGATTAGTTGGATTTAATTCAATCATGAGAGGATTAATAAATTAATAAATTAATAAATTTATTTATTTAATCACCATGACCTAATTATTTCTTATTTAAAACTAACAATTAAAAGATCCTTGGTTTATCTACATAAACCTATGGATTTAAAAGGTAGTTCTTGGATAGAGATCTCTGATGGAAAGTGCAGTAGAAGATGAGTATATGATCATTGATTGATGATAAATGTACCAAGAGGATCACCATAATTGAAGGAGTTTTTGGATCTCACCAATGATAGTGAGATGGAATCATCATTCATCAGTTATTGATACAAACTCAAGGTTGGTAATTTGTTTTATATGTATTAATTTTTTTATTGTTTTACCCATGCCGAACGTGAATCAATACTTTTAATAATTGATTCATGATTTGATCATTTTATTTATGGGTGATGTTTTATCAACCTAGAATTATTAATTTTTTTTATAATAAACCATTATTTTATTCTGTTGATGATATACAAACAAACATGGTCATCGATCAAGAATTACTTTGTGTTATGTTACTTTCTCACACTATTTTTGAAATTCTTCATCGAAAATAGGTTGGCCAGTGATTCAAATGTACCAGAGTAGATTGAACATAATTAATTATATATTTGAAATAAAAAATTTTAGTTATTAGTTGGGTTTGGGGTTTAGAATTTTGAGGTAGACAATATGAAGTTGATGAAAATCTTACAATAGATTGGGAAATGATAGTTTTTATCCGGATTGAGGGGAAATATATGGAGGTGTGATGATGGACATTACTAAGAATAGGGAGGATAGAATTTGTATATAGGTGATGGTGAAAATCATATCAGGGCATGGGTGAACGTGGATTCATGATCTGGGTTATTCGAGTTTCTTTATTATAGTGATGATGATGGTTGTTTGGTGAAGAATGATCAGAACACATGCCAAATATCCCCCCTGCATGATAGATATTGTTTTTCATTAAGTTAAATATCACACAGCATGTGGAAGTCCTATATTCTATGTGATACCTATAATTATATCTTGTCATGTACATGGAGTACATGCCTATGAATCCATGTAGAATTATAGGCCGTGTGGTATAATCAAACCCTGTGTGGCCTTGGTTAATGAATCAACATGTATAGGGAGTACCTGCCCTGGAGCCTATGTGACCCCACATGTCATTTGTATTAGGAAACGTTCCATATACATATAAAATTACTCATCATGGTTAGTGTACATCATAATTCCTCGAGTACATGGGCAGGGTCCATAATACATGGGATAGACCAGATGATATGTTGAGTTCTAGATAAAATAACTACATGCTATGTATATTAAAGAACACACCATGTATTTGATGAAATTCATGCTATGTGAGTGAATGACATGATCAGTTCTGGGATTAGTGAGACACACTTTTTACCCCTAGGGATATGACATGTACTACTTAAAGGGATTGTTAGATCATATATTATTCTTTTCATAGCTACGAAGCGAGCTTGGTTGAGTTCCCTAGAACCATTTTATTGTTGTCCTGTTTCAATAGGGTACATTTACATGGTTTGTCCCAATGAGGGTCCTATAATCCATCCATCCTTGGAATACAGTGTGATCCACTCTATTTGATTAACATTAGATAGGGTTATAAAACCACTTAGTGAGTCTTGGAGTATGATCCTTTGTCATTCTTCCTTATATGGGGTTTTAGGAATCATCGTGACCCACATACATGATAATAAAGTCCCCTACAAAGAAGGTTATTCTAGATAGGGTCCAACATACCCCATTTACTTGGGAATAGTCCCCTATCTGTGTATCAACATCTTTTATCCTCCGATGATGTGTATACCTATAGAGTGAGATTATTGGATATTCCCTCTTAGTTTCCATGATTATTGTTCATGGATAGACCCCACAAGTAAAATATCTTTGCTAAATGACATCATTATAGTAAGTATATATTAGTGAGACCTATCAGATGACTTCCATAAGGGATGGAATGGCTCATGGGGTGAGTTCTCATGTATGAAAATTATCTTTGAGCCACTAGTATAATCCTAGGTTGGCAGTGAGGTAATGACCTCACCCAAAGACTTAGTGTCTATATTGAGAATATCTAGGATGTTGTTGATATATATTATAATGTCTCATATTCTGATTGACATACCTTCATGGTGATGAGTTGACTACTCTCTTGGTGCTTTTTGTGTTTGTGATTACAGGGTGTCCTACTGGTTATATATATACTGACCCCAGCATAGGCTCTTCCCACACATGTCATGTCTTATGCAGATGATATGATTTTTTATATTCCTTAGTATACCAGGAGTAGGTGTATCTTAGTTATAACTTAGTTAATCTATAAAAACTTCATATGGATCTAAGATTTTCTTTTGTTTATCTTTACCCGTATTTTCAACTGGTTTGGTTCTTTTCCAGTTTTAGTGGACTTTTTTGGACCATCATACATTTTTTGTATGTCTTATGGGTAGCTGACGTGGGATAGATTCTATACATTCATTTATGTTATGGTTTTTTATGTTTATTCAATATACTATTTCATAGAGATGCTTGCATATTTATAGGTACTTTATGATATTTCCTCCCATGTGTCTGATATACCTAGTCAATGCTAGTTTCTAGGCCCTAGCTAATTTGAGGTGGGATTGGGGTATGTAACTTATCATACCACAAACTAGGTGGACTCCAGTGGGTCTAGAAATGACATAGTGATATTAGAGGAGGTAATATTAGGACTAGATTTTAGAGATTTCTTAGCTGCAAGGTTGGTTTAGGACATATGTCAATAGTCTAGGTGCAGTGGATGATATATACATTCACTAGAACTTAAATAATTTTATTATTGATTTGGAACATGTATGAACTGGTTTAAGGGAAAAAATTGGTATATGCCTCCGATAGGATTGGGTTAGGGTTCTTGGTCCTTCTTGGGTGAGCTCTATAGATATGCTCATTTTACTGTGTTGTGTCTCAGTTGTCATTGGATAATTCCTTGAGGAAAACCAACTAGGATTATATAGCGGGATCATGGTTATGATCTTCTTAGAGATAAGGATTTAGTTTATGGACCTGTGTAGGAGGTGTTTCCTCTTTGTAGATAATGAGGGATTCCTCCACTCATTCTGTAAGAACCAGATTTTCACTTAGGTATGAATACTTTTATTTTTGACCTAGCATGTATGTCAAGTGAATTAGAGAAGGTCCTAAGAGTTTCCAGGGCTTGTTTGGAGCCTAGACGCATTATTTTTGGGAAATTTGGTTATGTATCATGGTTAGAGTAAATTGAGTTGGTAAGAAGCACAGTTAGATCTAATAGCACGAATGGTTTCTTTTTTGAAAAGATCCATCTCGCATGGTTAGCACATGGTTTACCTAACCATGAAAGCACCCCTTTTTCCCAATTACTCTTGTTCATGGTTAGTGTTTAGATTTTAAAACTATACAGAAAAATCTTGCATAAGATAATTTATGGGTAATGGCCATTTTTCCCATAATGATCTATTTAACCTAATATTCTTCCGTAATCGAATTTTTAGTGGGGTTAGCCTCCCTTCCTCCATTTTAGAGAATTTTGATGGCATATTCTTGGGATCAAGATATATCATTCATCCATGATCTGTTTGAGCTTTCTTCCTTCACATTGGATGTGAAATGGTAAGTACTCTAGTTTATTTGAGCCTTTCTTCTTAGGTCTCACTCTCGACCTAGTTATCGAGGTGTGAGAGTTTTTACCTTTTTCTTAGATATACTCCAATTTGAGCCAAATCAGAGGCTAATAAAAGTGGAGGAGATCCATATGAGCATGAGGTGGGTGGTATATAACTCATCCGTCATGTTAATTGATTTTGGAATTATCATATGAGTCCCATTGATTTCATCGTGTGTCGTTTATGTAATTTAAATGTCATGTTTATAATCATTATAAAGACATGGTTATATTATTTCCAAATACGTGATTAGTTTTCTGTGGTCACACCCACAACTCCACCCATCCAATGAAGGATTGTTTGACATAATTATCGTTTTGGTTTTTTTGACATGTTTGAGCCTCCATTCGGGTGTGCTTTGCTTGAACATTCTAAGGGTAAGTATTTCTATATTAAATAACTTGATTGAAATTGCGAATTGAATAATTGAAATTACCATGTATGATCGCCACTTAAACTGCCTATAGTAAGTGATTCAATTTTATAATTAAATGTGAAATTGAAATTGGAGAGTATACTATGTATATGAAATATCCTTTTTAAATATAATTTAATATTAGTTTGTGTGATTGTAGAATCAATTACCATGTTAATGTAAGGTAGTGAAGTGAACCTTGATTTTTTAAAATGCATTAAATGGATTAAAAGAGTGGTTTCATTCCACTTGGCCTTGTCACACTAATGAAAGGTAAGGCTTGATCCAAATGGACTTCATGATAATTTAGGAATTGATTAAAGGGTTGCAGATACTCGGTATTATCACACTAATGAAAGGTAAGACTTGAAAAAAATGAAATATTATATGACTTTATTATCAAGTAGGAGTGGCCTAACTTGATCTCACCTTAGTTTCTTATCAGGGAATGCCTTGAGGACTCGATAAAACTATTTTGATTCAAAGATACAACTTTCTTAGGTTGACACCCACCTACTACCCAATATTTGTCTATTCTTGGATGCCTGGTATGACACCATAGGATCCCTCACATAGTATTAAAGGATTCCTTGGATACACTCCTTGGATCGAGCATTGACAAGTAGGTTCCATGGTTAAATCCCATAGTTCCTAGTCACTACTTAGCCCCATTTCAACTTGAGAGATCACCTTCGATTTGGTAGGAATATTATTATGTAATGCCATTGAATATTCTCCTTGTATTATAATCTTACCCTTAACTAGGATATAGTTACTACCGAGTTCAAGACCCTTTTGTTCTATGTTTCCGTGGTCAGTAACTTAGAACTTCATTCTGAGATATCATTATAGGTTTCCTTATTACATATTGGAACCTTTTGTATTACTAACATTTGAATCATTCATAAATTAGTAACACTCAAATAATAAATTGGTTACATTTTTAGATACTAGCCAAATGATGAAGTAGGTTATTGGGAATTTAGTTACGTTGTACATATTTACTCTATATATGCATGCTTGCACACAGTTACATTTCTATCACAAGGGCCGGATGTTATTGACACTGTTGGTGGTGGCCCACTGAGATTTTTCTCACACCCTATACAGGTGTCATTTGGTACTCAGGGAAGATTACATGAACATAGTTGTTTATAAAGGGAAGAATACATCTTCAAAAAATTGATTTATTTCTATTTATGATGGGTCATGAGTGAAGATGACCGATCCAAAGCTTGGTATGCTTGGGATAAGATTTTAATTACCTTTATACTTATGTGGAACATGTTATGTATGCCATATTATGTCCATATTTTCTAGTTTTATAGTGACATGATATATCATCTTCAATTATCATATGATTGTAGATTATTCCAGTTATTTTGGTTACTCCTACTACTGTCTCTATTTTCAAATGTGCCTTCTATTTACTTATATTGCTTATCCTATTTACCAATTTTTATACGCATCCTTGATGTTGCACTTTGGTAATGGGGGAATAGTTTACCCATTGACACACCCTAGGCCCTCACTACTAGTCAACTGCCTCAAGCGTATGGGGAGATGCACTTGAGGCCATGTGGCCCACCTAGCTCGGGGCACCTACTTAAATGCAATCCAGGTTCGAGACATCACAAAGTGGTATCAAAGGAGTTTATTTTTTTTTTGCTTTAATATTTTTAGAAGATATATCGGAGATTAGGAATGATTGGGACTTGGTCATAATCGATTCTTGGGTGTCGTGAACCCTTGTTCTGGGTAAAATCCAAGTTACCCAAAATATAATTTTTTTTATGTTTTTCCTATTAGAGTTGATATTATTTCACCATTGGGTGACACACATTATGTGTGGATTTTTTGATTATTTCTCTGATTGAGGATTACTTTATCCTTGGCCCAATTATATGAGGGTAAGGATAAGTTTTACATAAATCATATTAGGGACCTATAATTCATATGTCTTTCATATTTCCATTCAATATACGTACATTTCTCCACATTTCATTACTTGATATCCCTGTAATTGTTGAGTGATTATGTGATAGTTTTCTTATGATTTTATTATTGTTGGTTACAATTGGGTGATTTACTGTCTGAATTTATAAGGTGTATGACCCTTCATGGGTTGGGATGAGTAATTTTCTGAGTCGAACCGTTATTCTAGAAATAAAAGGGTTTATTTTTCAGTAATGAGCTGTATGGGAAATGATTCAATGGGAATGGATATCCATTATAATGTGAAACATAACATCTAAAATGAAAAGGTTACACATCCTAATCCCACATTTTCATGTTTATGAAAGGTAAAGGAGTGAACCTGGTAATTAAATATAAAATTAAATGAAATTAGTAATTGAGAAATTACCGATACCTTGTCTTCAAAGTTAGTAGTTGTGGTAGTATGCCTTGGGTGGTGAGTTTTCTCACCTTCATCTTCAAATAGTGATGATATATTTATTCTTAAGCTTGTTCTGAGATGGGTTCATGGAATTTTTATACCAATGCCACCATGAATTACTTGTATAATATTCCAGGAGGGTTGTGAGGATAATTCTCCTGAAATGGTGGGCCTTGAGCCTCCAGTATTAACCTTAGGAGTTCCACTCGAGGCACCACATACTGTACCTGATTTGGGAACTGATTCCAATGTTCGTGATATTTTATTACTTTTGATGTAGTCTACACATAGTGCTCAGTGATTTTATCCTATGTTGGATGATATGCCTCCCCAGTTCCAGTAGCAGCATCCTCCTTCTATTCCCGGGGATGATGTTCCATAGTCTACAAAGTCCTGGAAAGAGGCCACCGTATCTATATTTGAGCATCTGGATATTCCTCTAGAGTGGAGTATCAATAATTTTACTTATATGTTGCATGATTCAGCCATGTGCTAGTGGTATGTGATTACCCAGGCAGGTCATCATCAGGGCATGTTATAGGTTGATTTACAGACTGCATTCTATGATCAATTCTTTCCTTAGACACTGAGAGCTGACAAATTTAGAGATTTCATTCATCTCGAGCAGGGTTCTAGGTTATTTATGTAATATTTAGTGTGTTTCATTGAGTTATAAGGATTTTACCTGATTCTAGCCAAGGATGAGGTTTCACGTGATAAAATCTTTATGGATGGGATTGTTTATGTTATCCATACGCAGGTGAATATCTTTCTCCTGCATACTTTTTTTTTTGAAATAGTCAATAATAATTTTATCACTGAATGCAACTTGAGGGAAAAAAATAGTACCAGGCACAAGGGATTATTGCTACAGTAAGACAATAGTTTTCCCAGTGGTAGGAAACTTTCCTTCTAGGTTTCTCATCAGTTTAGTGACAACTAGAGTACCTATTTCAATAGTTTTAGGATGAGTCCTAAGGATGGACAGTGGGGGTACTTGAAGCCTCATTGTGATAGGGACCCATGTGAGTGTCGGGCTTGTGGTCGTATGAGAAATCTTTAGAGGTTATGTAGGACCTTTCCACCAACTTCGAGTGGAAATGGATACATACCATATCCACCTTCAGGAGTGGGTTCTTTTGCATAACGTGAGGTGGGGAGTTGGAATAACAATGACATGATAGGTCATGGAGGAGGTAATGGCCATGGTAGCAAGACAACTGATCACTTACAGTTCCAGCTGAGCATTTATAATCGTAGTCATCTAGTGGTTTCACATGTTTATAGATCCGTCCAATTACATGCTCTACAACTAATAGCTAAGGATTAGTCTACATGACCATCTACAGTATGAGGTATTATTCTAATACAATCTACCATAGTATCTACTTAATTTAATACAAGGTACTCGAACACTTTTATCTCTATATCTATTATAGAGAGTCTCAGACTAGAAATACAATGTTACTATGGTACAATGGCCCTAGATACACCACTAGAAGTATAGTCGTAGGGAATACAACAATGTAAGGAATGTACCCTTGAGGTTGGTAGTTAACCATTCTTATGGGAACTTTTTATTCTTAAGATGACATGCTTCAATTTATTTCTCAATATGGATTGGTAGGTTTAGTATCATGAATTTGTGGACTTTTATTATCATAGGTTATCATTTACATCACTAGAGGGAAACAATTATCTACATAATCATGAGTGGGAAGTCTAGGATGGTAGAGCGGGACTAGAGCATCATGGGTTAGGAGGAGTGACCAACCAGATTGAAAATCTCTTCATGGAGGATCTAGGTTTACAACAATCTAGTTTCCCTCTAATAGTGGATCAATTTTGGGATGTATTTCATGTGGATTGTTTTGTCTTACCTGATGAGAGAGATGTAGAGTTCACAATCGATATTGTTTTTGAAGCAACTCAAGTGTACATTACTCTATACAGGATGGAACTTGTAAAGGATCACGATATCAAGTGCATGTTATAGGATTTAGAGGCTAAATGTTTTTTTATTTCCCAGTATATCCACTTGGGGTTCACCCATGATTTTATCTTAGAAAATGGATGAAACCTTACGTCTATGAATGGATTGAAGAATTCTGAACCAACTTATGGTCAAGAACTGGTATCCACTACCTTGAATAGAGTATATATTTGACCATATCTGAGGGTAAATGGTCTTGTCTAAGTTTGACGTAAGATCAGTCTATCATTTGGTTTGAGTTAGGCCATCATACATACCTTGTATAACTTTTTTTTGCAGGTATGGTCCGTATGAGTACCTTATTATTCCATTCGGTCTTACTAATGTGCCCCATATTTTTAAGGATATAATGAATAGGGTTTTCAATCCATATATCGATTATTTTTTCGTGGTCTATATGGATGACATCTTAATGTATTATCACACTCATAAATACCATGCCAATCATCAAGAGATCATTATGAGTACAAGAGAGAGCATAAAGTTTATGTAGAGATTTTTGAGTGATGGTTATTGATCAAAAACGTCCAATTATTGGGTGACATCATATCAAAATTAATATTATCAGTTGTCCTTGAAAAGGTTAGTGCTATAGTTTCCTGGGAGCATCCCAAGAAAGTGTTTTCGATATAGAGATTCTTGGGTATGGCAGGATATTATATGAATTCTATATAGGACTTTTCCCACCATTATTCACCTTTTACTGGTCTTAAAAATAAGGGTGTAAAGTTACTATGGTAAAAAACATATGGGAAAACCTTTCAGAAGTTGAAAGGGAGGTTGTCATATCACCTATTCTCATTCTCTTAGATCAAGTAATAGGTTATACCGCCTTATGTGATGCCTGAGGCATAGTCTAGGATCTTTTTTCATACAGGAGGAAAGAGTCATTGCATATAGATATAAGTAGTTGAGGCCTCATTAAAGAAACTACCCGATGAATGACTGTGATCTAGTAGTAGTTTTCCATGACTTACATTGCTGAAGACACTATCTATTAGGTGAGAAATGTTACGTTCACACTAAATATAAAATCCTAAAATATATATTTATAAAGAATGAATTGAAACTTAGACGATAGTGATGCGTAGAATATCTACAATCGTTCGATTTTGAGCTTTCCAATATTACTAGGAAGGGTAATATAGTTACAAATACATTGAGTTAGAAAACTCAGACACATTCCATATGGGAATCCAGTGATGAATGGAAGTTAATGGACAACTTTTATGAGATGGATATGGAGTTTCATGATATTCACAAGCATCCTTACCTATTAGGCTTGATAGTTACCACTTATCTCCTAGAGAAGTTAAAGGGTATAAAATTTTCTGATACTGAGGGATTGGTTCTACATGAGATTATATCAGTAGAAAACCAGCATATGGATTGGGTTGTGGATAGATACAACATCCTAGTCATTCATGGAAGTTTCTCAGTTCCTACAAATATGATAGAGGAGTTAATGCATGAGTCCCATGATTCTAAGTGGGAATTTCATCCAGGTATCTCCAAGATGTATCAAGATAGGCCACACCCTTATTGGGGGCTTGTGATGAAACATTAGATAATAGGATTCATCACTAGGTGTTTCACATTTCTTGTAACACCCCAAGATTTCATAGTGTGTTATTTTTTCAAAATAATTCAATAACTTGCACTACACGCAACACCGAGTTCAAGCGCACCCTAACTTACCAAACAAGTCGTTCAAAAGAGGTTATGAATAGTATTAACTAAATTTTAAACTTTATATAATCCTTATAATTTTATAATCCATATTATGAGTTTCTTAGATATAATGTAAGAATAAATTCATTTTCATTATTGCACTTTTACCAACTTTTAAAAGTGAACCCTATTTAAATCCAATATTTTAAACTTTCATATATTCAATTTGACTAAATAAATTTAATTTTTAGAATGGGGACATCAAAAATGTACAATGAAACATCCCAATCTTTGATGGTACGCTTTCATTGGAATAATGTAATAACGTGTGTTGTACGGAACATCGAGTTCAAACACATACCACAACCAATTAAACTAGCCATTATGAATATTAATCTCTACTTTTTAAAATTTTAGAAATTTTATCTCTCAAATTGGATTTTATTTTTGGATTCGTAGTATTTAATTTAGCCAAAGGTGAAATTTTGGTACTTTTCGGATAACTTTAATATTTTGATGAATAGTTAAAATTACTAAATTTTTAATTAAAAACAACTTTTTTAATCAAAATAATTAATAGTGATAAATTATGAATTTGAGTGGTTTTAAAGTATATTTAGAATATATATTATTAAAATTTAATGCAATGTTGTTTATTGGACATAATTTCACAATTAAACTGGACATAAACAAGTATCAATCTTTTGATAGTTATTATATCTTAAAAACACGCTTTTTGTTTTGAAAGCAGGAATTAATTTTAAATTAATTTCGGCCACTTCTGTGTTTTGAATTTGGAAAAATGGATTCAATATTTGGAATCAGGATGTCCAAATTTTGTAAATAGGTAACTTTTATTTTGAGACATTTTGTTAATTCGGTAAATATTTTATTTACCATGGTTAAAGGGTAAATCTGGTAAATAAGGGTTAAAAAATAATATTATAACAATACTAAATTACCCTAAAACGTGTCCTAACCTTATTGGTGGATATATTTCCGACCATGGGAATCTTTAGGTATATTTTTGGACCCCATGGAGCCTCTTGTAAGTGATAATGACACTTTATATTAATTAAGTAAAAATAAATACAAAAATGACAAAAGCATATATCTTTTAGAAAAACATTTTTTACAGAGGGTTATATATGTTGGATTTTTGATTATAAATATTATTTATAAATATAAAGAGATTTCCTACATAATGATATTTTATTTATAATTTTTAGACAATAAATAATTTAATTTATTTATGACACAATGATGATGCAGTAATTACCATAATAGTGAAAAATTAACAAAAGTGATATTATAAATACCCCAATAAATATAATTTGAGACTTTTTATGAATTAAAATAATTGTATAGGTTAATATAACATGTTAGGATTGACTTAATTAACTTTTTTCGACGTAATCATTCTGTTATAATTTTCACAAAAATCAATTATTGAATAGTGACAAAATTGACATAAAAGAGTTTTTAAAACAAATATTATATTATTAATTGATATTAAATTTCTTAAAAATATAAGGTTCGTCCAAGAGACTTATATCATGACAGTTTTATCATTAATGGACCACTTGGAGGTTTCTTGGTTGTATATAGTAAGTTTATTAACCATATAATATAAAAATACAAAGAGACATTGTAAAAGTCAAACTAATTAACTAAGAGTTAAAACTAAATGATAAGGATAATATAATAATCCAAACCTATATAAATTTTATTGGTTGAGTGGTTTTAGACCCATCCCCACCTTAAATTTTAAATAATCCACTTTTGATCCATTAGAAACCGAATATGAATTTATTATAAAATAATATTTCTACCTTTTCCAAAGGTGCCCCTCACCCCTCTTATAAAATGTCACCCCCCTTCTCATTATTTCACACCTTCAAAGCCTTTTGGTTCGGCCAAAACCTGCCCAAATACTCTCTAAACTTCCCTAAATACAACCTATAGGCCTTAGTTTGATCAGAAATCCAACTTATGGAGCTCTTTTGATCAAATCAAAAGGAAGAACCCGAAGAAGAGGTAATGTTTTCACCACCCTTTTTCAAATTCATTTCTTCTTCAACTTCTTATTTATTTATTTTCCCAGTATAAAATAATAAATCTAGTATCTTATATATTATGTGATGTTATTATAAATATGGTACAACCATATTCATTATTCTATCCATCCTTTGAATAACATGTCACCATACGTGCGTACGTACGGCTTACCGTCTCCACGTCGTGGTGTAACTGTTATTCAATAAATTATTATTTGGATGGGTATAATAATGATGCGTAATTCATTTAAATAATAAATATAAAATGATAATTATTATCTATATATGATATACCATCCAATTATATATTATTTTAATATCAAAAGAATGATATTGTCCCTCGTGTGTACGTACGGACTACCGTCTCCACGAACGCGATGAGATTCATTCTCCATCGTATCCATTCAAGTGTAATTCTCATTTGATGATTAATAATAGTATCTAAGGCCTTGATATCATTCTGGATATGATTAAGATACAACCTATCCATTAAAAACATGGCTTACGTAACAAAACATATAAAAGAAAACGAGTAAGTTAACACCCGAAACAACGATAATACTAAGATATTTTTAAAAATCAACGTTAAAAGATAATATATGATATAAAATTAATATATATGATTCTTGTATAATTTAATAACAATTATTTCACCATTATACAGGAGTTTAACCTACCCCCAACTAAGGAAAAGTACAAGGTAAGGGTTTATTTTACAGTCTCTTCATTATCTGAGGTTGTTTATACATAATTACCTACTCAGATCTCTTTATCATCCACATCCATCTTCCTTAAAAATGTATTTAATTTTTTTTACTATTTACTAGAAAATGGGTTAAAGTCATTTATACCCTTATGTGTTTTTAAAGGAATATTTCCGTTGTTTTCCAAAACAAGGTACTTTTTAACCTTTTCGATAAATTTAAGGTAAGAATGTCTTTTTAAACTTATACGGTGGGTGCGGTTATTTTCCGCCGTTATAAAATCGTCGAAGCTTCCCTTACAATCTTATAAGAATATTTTCAAAGTAAAATTTTTATTTTATAATTATGTGACATTTAAATGATTTCAAAATTAATATTTTAAGAATTTGTGAAGGGTACTCTTTATCAAGATCATAATTTTAAATGTTATAAAGATTTATCTTTCTAAATCTTTTTAATTAATGTCCATGTTTTTCAAAATGATTTTAAGGATTTATTTATATGTAAATGAATGTTTTGAAATGATATTTCTTTTCAAAAGTTTCAAAGTGGTATTGGAAACTTTTATTCAAAAATATATTTTAAATTACTTCCTTTATAAATGTGTGACTTTTAAATGATTTCGAAAAAAATAGATATTTCTCTCAAATAGTTTTGATTTCATCTATGTCGACATCCTGTGATGGATTTTAAGCTTATTTGAAGTTGATTTATTATGATACAAAAATTTTGTATTGTATTGAAGGTTTTGTGATATGTTTGACCGTGGATGTGTTATTTTTATACCATTCATGGTTTATGGAGAAAGTATTGACATTTCGTATGCTAGTTTTAATACGAATATTTATGTTATGTTTAAACATTTTCATATGGGAATGAATTGGACTTAGTAAGTGATGGGTGGAGCCCTCTATAGCTCCTCGATGCATCGGTAGGTCTCATTAGAAAAACTTGTGTCTTGGCACAAGGCCTTGGAAAAATCTTATTTTTAGTCTTGGAACGAGGCCTTGGCTATGTGGTTATGATAGATTGGAATTATGCATTACATCATTATGAAAGTGGTTATTGATATTGCATGTGAATATTTGATTAGTAGAATACCCATGTGAATAAGTAAATGGCATTATTTAATTTTATTTAGGCCATAATATGTTTAATTTCATGTTTAAAAGGATTTTGTTTTATTTATATATTTCCTTAAATGTTTATTCTTATTTATGAAAGTTTCCGCTATATTTTTATCCTTACTGGGCATTTTAGCTCACCCATTTTCTATGTTTTATTTTTCCCAGGATGTGAAGAAGTAATTTATGAATGACCTATAGGGATAGTATGAGGGGATAAGAGTGTGAACTATGGAGACTATATTGTTGTAGTTTTCATTTTATGATGTAATGTAAACTTTACTGATGTATCTAGTTATTCCAAGGCTACTAAAGTAATCTGCCTTTAGATATTTGATCTTTCTTGGGATCATGCCAATGGTATGTAATAATGCACCGAATCTGGGTATCTAGGGTCGGGGCGTTACAGTTGGTATCAGAGGAAGTTTAGTACAAACCTTGGAAGCTAGATTTAGATAAACTATGATTAGAGCACATAGATCTAAGATGGACTTTGAGGATTAGTATATAAGAACTTCCTAGAATTTTGGTATTATAGAAATTTTGTGAGTTTTCCGAGAAAAACATCCCTGTCTGGATACAAGCAGGTAGAGGCGGCTCTGGAACAGATGTACCTAGGGGTAAAACCTGAGAACACCGCTTTGAGGAAGACCCAAACAGGAACTTGTGCACGAAAACGGGCCTTTCTGCACTCTTGGTTATGACACTCCCAGGGGATATGCTTAGGATAATTCTCATTTTCTTTACAAACCATTATGAAGGGTTTATGAGTATACACTTCCTCAAAGAAAACATTTTTATGATTATGGATTATATCCATAAATAGTTCAATTTATGTTAAGTGTTTTACAAGTATGGAATTATGTATTTTGATTCATAAAATGATCTAGTTTATGACAATGTTTAGAAATGTCGCCCAATAGAAGGAATGAGAACTCCAACAATATGCATGATCCAAAGAGTAAGGAGGATCATATCTTTCATGGTCTTAAGCCATAATTTATAAGAGAAATAGTCTCCCATGTATTATCATCATATGAAGAAGTAATATCATGTGTTGATAAGATAAGTATAGAGTTTACTTAGTCCTATGGATTTGAAGGGAAGCAAGAGAAGAAAAGGATGGAAGAGAGAAAGATCGATAAAGGGAAGAGGGAAAAGAAGAATTTTCCCATATGTGATAACTGTGGGAAGAAACACTCTGAAACTTTCCTGAAAGGAATGGGATTTTGATATAAGTGTCGAGGAAAAGGGCACAAAGTACGTGACTGCAAGGGTAAAAAAATGGTTTTAAATGTACAATGATTCATTTTCATGGAGTTTGGACACTACACGAACCTATGTCCCAGTCATCAGACTATGCTTCAAATGATGCTATTGGTTAATAATCACGTTATGATACTACCACAGATGAAGAGGAATGATTGGAGTTCTTATGTTGATTATGTCATTTGAGTGTTGTATCAACAATGTACTTCTTATAATAATTATGGAGTATATAATTATTGTACTACAGTACTATTTCATTAAGGACTTGAGATTGTGTGGAACAAATAAAAGTGACTCAATAACAGGTTAAATTTTTGGAAAATATATGGTTGAGAGAATGATAAACCATAATATGGTCTGATACTGAGGTAGTGATTTTAGAATAATACATGATTGATTTGGATAAATTATATTGGATATTATGGACTACCTTGAAACTGATTAATGATTTGTATATTCCATCATTGTTGGGGTTTACAACATTTTTGGATTGGAGGAGTATATCCATTATTCTTTAAGGAATAAGGGATCATGAATGTAATTAATAAGGTTTTATGGTAATTCAGGATGTTTCAGTGTTTTAAAAGAATACATGATGAAGGTTTTCAAATGTTATTACGCAGAAAAAAGGATCTTCATTGTGTTTACCTTCCTTATAAATTTTGGACTGAAGTATTTTGGATAGTTCTAGTTTGGATTATTTTGGATTGCCATAAAAGGACAACCCGGAGGTCGGGCGGCAACCCATCGCGTCCGGTAAGGCCACGAGACTTGAACCCACAACCGAAGGGCGACAAGGGTGTATCACCTACCACTGACCCACGTGATGTCCTGGATTGAATAATGTAATTCTTTTAATGGTTCTTTTTGATGTATTATAAATTCATTTTTTTAACCCTATACAAATAGGATAAATATAATATTATTTTTAAGTTCTATTATCTTTTAGAGTGAAAGATGACTTTGTGGTAGAACATAGTTAAAGGATGAGATTCTACCTGTCAAGTATATATTTTTCTTCTTCTCCTATTCAATAAAAAAATTAATTCATTTACTTTAGTGGAGGGATCTTAAAACAAAAAAATGTGTTATCCTAATACCTTATGTTTTGTTGAACTGATTGCATTTTAAATCCTCATAGATTGCTGAATTTAAGGCCCTCAATTTTACACTTGTTTGTGATTGATGACCTCAATCAATACCTATAAATATTTACATTTTGACTCCAGTTATATGTCTCTAATTTCCACCAATGTTCTCCGAATAGAGATCATAATTTTGTGGTGACCCTTTCATTTCACTTTTTCTATTATTAAGACTAAATTTTATTAACCCAATTTCCGATGTGGGTTTTCACACAAATATATTTTCTATATTCAACCTTTTTTTTCGAAGAACAATTTTAAATTGCTAGGATGAAATTTATTGAAGGAGGGGAGAATGTAACACCCCAAGATTTCATAGTGTGTTATTTCTTCAAAATAATTCAATAACTTGCACTACACGCAACACCGAGTTCAAGCGCACCAATGACTTACCAAACATGTAGTTAAAAAGATATTATGAATAATATTAACTAAATTTTAAACTTTATATAATCCTTATAATTTTAGAATCCATATTATGAGTTTCTTAGACATAATGTAAGAACACATTCATTTTCAGTATTGCACTTTTTCCAACTTTTAAAAGTGAACCCTTTGTAAATCCAATATTTTAAGCTTTTTTATATTCAATTTGACAAAATAAATTTACTATCTAGAATAGAGACATCAAAAATTTACAATGATGCATCCCAATCTTCCATGGTATGATTTCATTTGAATAATGCAATAGCGTGTGTTGTACGCAACATCGAGTTCTAACACATACCACAACCAATCAAACAAGCCGTTATGAATAGTAATCTCTACTTTTTAAAATTTTAGAAATTTTATCTCTCAAATTGGATTTTATTTTTGGATTTGGAGTATCGAATTTAGCCTAAGGTGAAATTTTGGTACTTTTCAGATAACATTAATATATTGATGAATAGTGAAAATTACTAAATTTGTAATTAAAAACAAATTTTTTAATCAAAATAATTAATAGTGATAAATTATGAATCTGAGTGGTTTTAAAGTATATTTAGAATATATTTTTACTATTTAATACAATGTTGGTCATTGGACATAATTTCACAATTAAACCGGACATAAAAAAGTATCAATCTTTTGATAGTTATTATATCTTAAAAACACGCTTTTTGTTTTGACAGTGAGAATTAATTTTAAATTAATTTCTGCCACTTCTGTGTTTTGAATTTGGAAAAATGGATTCCATATTTGGAATCAGGATGTCCAAATTTTGTAAATAGGTAACTTTTATTTTTAGACATTTTGAATAAATACTTCGGTAAATATTTTATTTACCATGGTTAAAGGGTAAATCTGGTAAATAAGGGTTAAAAAATAATATTATAATAATACTAAATTACCCTAAAACGTGTCCTAACTGTATTGGTGGATACATGTCCGATCATGGGCATCTTTGGGTCAGTTTGTGGACCCCATGGAGCCACTTGTAACTGATAATGACACTTTATATTAATTAAGTTAAAATAAATGCAAAAATGACATAAGCATATATCTTTTAGAATTTTTTTTACATAAGGTTATATATGTTGTATTTTCAATTATAAATATTAATTATAAATATAAAAAGATTTCCTACATAATGATATTTTATTTATAATTATTAGACAATAAATAATTTAATTTATTTATGACACAATGATGATGCAATAATTACCATAATAGTGAAAAATTAAAATAATTGATATTATAAATACCCAAATAAATATAATTTGAGACTTTTTATGAATTATTATAATTTTATAGGTTAATATGACATGTTATTATTGACTTAATTAACGTTTTTAGAAGTAATAATTCTGTTATGATTTTCACAAAAATCAATTATTGAATAGTGTCAAAATTGACTTAAAAGAGTTTTTAAAACAAACATTATATTATTAATTAATATTTAATTCCTAAAAATTTAAGGTTAATCAAAGAGAATTATATCATGATAGGTGTATCATTAATGGACCACTTGGGGGTCTCTTGGATGTATATAGCATGTTTATTAACCATATAATATAAAAATACAAAGAGACATTGTAAAAGTCAAACTAATTAGCTAAGAGTTAAAACTAAAAGATAATGTTAATAAAATGACCCAAACCTGTCTAAATTCTATTTGTTTAGTGGTTTTAGACCCATACCCACATTAACATCTAAATAATCCACTTTGGAACAATTATAAACCAAATACGAATTTATAATAAAATAATATTTCTAGCTTTTCCAAAGGTTCCCCTCACCACTCTTATAAAAGGTCACTCACCCTTATCATTAATTCACACCTTCAAAGACTTTTGGTTCGGACAAAACCTGCCCAAATACTCTCTAAACTTTCCTCAATACAACATATAGTCCTTAGTTTTATCAGAAAGCCAACCTAGGGAGCCCTTTTGATCAAATAAAAAGGAAGAACCCAAAGAAGAGATAATGTTTTGACCACCATTTTTCAAATTCATTACTTCTTCAACTTCTTCTTTCTTTGTATTCCAATTATAAAATAATAACTCCAGTATCTTAAATATAATGTGATGTTATTATAAATTTGGTACAACCATATTCAGTATTCTATCCATCCTTTGAATAACATGTCACCATACGTGCATACGTACGACTTACCGTCTCCACGTCATGGTGTAGTTGTTATTCAATAAATTATTATTTGGATGGGTATAATAATGATGCGTAATTCATGTAAATAATAAATATAACATGATAATGATTCTGTATATATGATATATCATCCAATTATATATTATTTTAATATCAAAATAATGATATTGTCGCTCATGCGTACGTACGGACTACCGTCTCCATTAACTCAATGAGATTCATTCTCCATCGTATCCATTCAAGTATAATTCCAATTTAATGATTAATAATAGAATCTAAGGACTTGGTATCATTCTGGATATGATTAAGATACAACCTATCCATGAAAAACACGTCTTACGTAACAAAACATATAAAATAAAACGAGTAAGTTAACACCCGAAACAACGATAATACAAAGATATTTTCAACAAATCAATGTTAAAAGATCATATATGATATAATATTAATATATATTATTCTTGTATAATTTAATAAAAATTATTTAACCATTATAGAGGAGGTTAACATACCCCCAACCAAGGAAAACTACATGGTAAGGTTTTATTTTGCAATCTCTTTATTATCTGAGGTTGTTTATAGGTAGTTATCTACTGGGATCTCTTTATCATCCGCATCCATGTTTCTTAAAAATGTATTTAAAAACATTTTTACTATTTTCTAGACAATGGGTTAAAGTCATTTATACCCTTATGTGTTTTTAAAGGAATCATTCCCTCATTTTCCAATCAAGGTACTTTTTAACCTTTTCGGAAAATTTAAGGTAGGAATGTATTTTTAAAGTTTTACGGCGGGTGCGGTTATTTTCCGCCGTTATAAAATCGTCGAAGGTTCCCATACAAGATTATAATAATATTTTCAATGTAAATGTTTTATTTTATAATTATGTGACATTTAAATGATTTCAAAATGAATATTTTAAGAATTTGTGAAAGGTACTCTTTATCAAGATCATAATTTTAAATGTTTTAAAGATTTATCTTTATAAATATTTTTAATTAATTTCCATGTTTTTCAAAATGATTTTAAGGATTTATTTATATGTACATGAATTTTTTGAAATGAGATTTCTTTAAAAAGTTTCAAATTGGTATGGGGCACTTTTATTCAAAAATCTATTTTAAATTACTTCCTTTATAAATGTGTGACTTTTCAATGATTTTGAAAAAAAGAGATATTTCTCTCAAATAGTTTTTATTTCATCTATATCAACATCCTTTGATGGATTTTAAGCTTATTTGAAGTTGATTTATTATGATACAATTTTTTTTATTGTATTTAAGGTTTTGTGATATGTTTGACTGTGGATGTGTTATTTTTATACCATTCATGGTTTATGGAGAAAGTATTGACATTTCGTATGCTAGTTTTAATACGAATGTTTATGTTATGTTTAAACCTTTTCATATGAGAATGAATTGGACTTAGTAAGTGACGGGTGGAGCCCGCTATAGCTCCTCGATGCATCAGTTGGTCTCATGAGACAAACTAGTGTCTTGGCTCAAGGCCTTGGCAAAATCTTATTTGTAGTCTTGGCACGAGGCCTTGGCTATGTGGTTTTGATAGTATGGCATTATGAATTACATCATTATGAAGGTGGTTATTGATATTGCATGTGAATATTCGATTAGTAGAATATCCATGTGAATAAGTAAATAGAATTATTTCATTTTATTCTTTCCATACTATGTTGTAGTTCAAGTTTAAAAGTATTTTGTTTTAGTTATACATTGCCTTAAATGTTTATTCTTATTTATGAAAGTTTCTGCTATAATTTTATCCTTACTGGGAATTTGAGCTCACCACTTTTGTATGTTTTATTTTTCCCAGGATGTGAAGAAGTAATTTATGAATGAACTACAGGGATAGTATGAGGGGATAAGAGTGTGGACTATGGAGACTATATTGTTTTAGTTTTCATTTTATGATGTAATATAAACTTTATTAATGTATCTAGTTATTCCAAGTCTACTAAACTAATTGGTCTTTCGAGATTTGATCTTTCTTGTGATCATGCCAATGTTATGTAATAATGCACCGAATCTGGGTATTTGGGGTCGGGGCCTTACATGTTTGCAGGTGAATAAGGGTCACTAGAGACCTACATGCTTGTTTCAACCGCTTCTAGTCTTGGAATGGAATTGGTAAGATGTTTCCATGGATTTTTTAGTCGGGATACCTAGGTCTCCAAGAGGTAGTGAGACTATATGGGTTTTCATTAAAATAATGAATAAATTATCCCATTTTATTCATATTTGGGATAATTTCTTCGTTGAAGAGATGGTAAAATTGTTTGTCTGTTAGATCATATGACTACACAGGGTCCCACATACTATCATTTCAGATAGGGATGCTCATTTCACATCATGGTTCTAGTATGGATTGCAAAAATATATGGGAGCATAGGTGTTTCTAATCATATATTTTCCCACTCAGATTGATGGAAAATATAGGTTCTAGAGGATATGATACGAGCATGTGTTTTTGATTTTTGTGGTTTTTGGGAGAATTATATCCCTCTCATTGAGTTCTCTTATAATAAAATCACTCAGGTGATAATTCAGATTGATCCTTTTGAGGCCTTATATGGTAGGTCACTATATTCAACCCTATTCTAGCTAGAGGTAGGTGAGGTAGCCCTCCTAGGTCATCTCATTCTGGATTATTCAGAGAAAGTTTAGCTGATCAAAAAGTGTATGACTACTACTTTTTTTAGACAAAAATCTTTTGCCGATCGCCGTCAATGACCTCTAATGTTCAAGGTTTGGGATCATGTTTTCTTACAGGTATCGCCTTAGATAGAGAATTGATGGTTACAAAATAAAGGGAAGTTGTACCCTAATTATGTAGGGATTCTTGAGATTATAGAGAGATTCAAGATGATATCTTATTGGTTTATATTACCTTATAGGTACTATTCCATGCACGATGTATTCTATTCTTCACAACTTTTCCAATACCAGGCCAACCCATCTCAAACTTTTGATGCTGAGGAAGTTGAGTTTGATGATGATACTACCTTTGAGGAGTTTTCTGTATGCATCATTGACCAGAGAAAGAAAGCTCTATAAGGCTAGTCTATCCTTCAAGTATGAGCACTATGGTAGGAAAACTACGTGAAGGAGAAGAACATGGAGTAAGAGGATAACATACATGCCCAGTGCCTTTAGTTATTCTTATATAGTGTTTCACAAACCTTGGAAGGTGAACTTAGGGATGAATTCTTTTAAGGCAGGAAGACGGTAAGAACCTAATTTTTCACTCAAGTATGGATCCTTTTATTTTGGACCTAACATGGATACATAGTGTGTTAACAAAGGCCCCAATGGTGTCCAGGGAATTTTGGAGCCCAAAACCCAAATTTTGGTGAAATTTGGCCCCTTCACATGGTTAGGGTAAACCGTGCAAGTAGGCAACATGGTTAGATCTAACTGTATTGATGGTTTCTTTTTTGGGTAGTGCTATCTCACACAGTTGGCCTAACCATGCAACATAACTATACGAGTGACCCTTTTTCCTTGGAAATCATGCATGGTATGCACAAGATTTTTCAAACAGTGTGGATAAACTGTGCACATTCTAATTTCTATGTAAAATGACCATTTTTCCCTTAATGGTCTATTAAAACTAAACTTCTTCTGTAATACAATTTCTAGTGGGATTAGACTCTTTTCCTATAATTTTGGATCATTTTGAAGGCCTAATCTAGGGATGAATATATCCCATTCATCCAAGATCTGTTTTATCTTCTATTTATCACATTGGATGCGCAAAGGTAACTACTCTGGTTCGTTTGAGCCTTTCTTCCTCTCATTCACACTCAACCTAGTTATTGAGGTGTGATCATTTTTACCTTTTTCTTAGATATACTCTAATATGATCCGAATCAGAGGCCAATACCAGAGAAGGAGAGTCGTATGAACCTAAGGTGGGTGGTCTATAACTCATCCTTCATGTTTATTTTTTTTGGAATTGTTGTGAGGGGACCATCGATTTCATCAAGTACTGTTTATGAAATTTAAATGTCATGTTTATAATCATTAAAACCGTATGATTATTGTTCATCCAAACATGTGATTAGTTATTAATGGTTACACTAGAAACTCCACCCATCCAATGAAGGATGTTTTTACATAATTGTCTTTTTGGTGTTTCGACACATTTGAGCAGCCATTCGAGGGTGCCTTGACTTAACCTTTCTAAGGGAAAGATTTTCTATATTAAATAAATTGATTTAAATTGTGAATTTTATAATGAACTATAATTTAAATACATTTATATTACTTCAGAATTGAAGTATATTTATTAAAAAATATAACAAAACTATGACAGGACCACATAGGTATTGTGTATTTAGAAACTGTAAAATATAAAAAACCAGTTCATAAAACATCTACATTATCTCCTATTTATTTCATCATAACTAGTATCCTTTTTGGAATATTATTTTTAAAAACATTCTTCCTGACCTGGGTAAAAGAAACATACAAAAGATTGATCTCAAATGCTCAGTAAGGGTAAACAAAAGAAATATCAATCATATAATATTCATAAGAACATAACATTTGAAAATATTATCCTACACAAGAGATCATAATATCATGTCATGGGATAAATCATAGAAGTGAAATTTAATCCAAATAATCATAACATATGACACGGAAATTTTTGGTAAAAAAAACGATCTTATAAAATAATTTCATATTAGTCAAGGTTGTTTTCCAAGTCCATCATAGCAGAAAAAATCTATTACTAAACTGAGTCCTATCCTCGTTCTAGCCCTGTATAACTGAACCAAATTAACTTTCCATTCCAATAATGTCTATATCATGAGATAAAAATCTTTACCTAATACATTTGAGGGAGATATAGGTCCTACACATTTCATAATGAAACCATTATTATGTGTTTCACAAAAACACAAATCATACATCATAGCATAACCCATTTAATAAAATGGGTTTCTTAAACATCATGTAATCATAACATAATCCATATAAGATAAAGGGAATTCATAAAAATAACCCATAATATTGTAATCAAATAAAACTAATAATAGGGTTAGAAACATAACCGCATATCATCTTATATGGAAAATAATTTTGACAAAACACTTGAACGTAGTTCTTGAGAAAAATATCCTTTCTTCTGTAAAAGCATTTTATTTTCTCAATATGTCATGAAATTTTAAAATAAAATATGTTAATTGAATATAAACTTGCAAATTTGTAAGTGAAGCTTCATGTAAATAATGTTCTATGAAAGCATAAGAATACATTCATGCCGAACAAGTTAAAAAATATTCTCCTCGTACTTTTGCCGAAAAAGTTAAAAAGCACCTCATATGGTAAACAAAAGAAAGAATCCTTTCATACCTTGTGGTAATAGTAAACAAAGGGTAAAAATGAATTTAAACATTCATGTAATAATAGTAAACATTTTATGAGAACATTTTTAGAAAACATGGACATGGATGATAAATATAACCCCAGTAAATACTTACGAATAAACAATCTCAGATAAAAATGAGATAGATAATGTTATCCCTTACCTTAGGTTTGATATAATTGTATATATTCAAACATCATGTATAATGATTTAAATAACGTTACAGATTTATTCCATATTCTTAATAATTTTTATGATAAGATTTAGTATAATATTTTTATACGTTTGTTAGTAACATTTCATTGTTACTCGTTAATTAAGTGTTAATTGTTTTATGTTCTTACATATGTTTTGTCGAATAAGTTCTTGTTTCTATTTTTAGGTTATAGTTATGTCATTTAAAACATGGTATTATTATATTATATATCATATTTATTTGTTCAATTCATTTATATAATCATGGTTTAATGAAGATCATGTTTAACGAATCACATCACACTGTGGAGATGGTAAGTCGTACATATGCACGAGCGACAATACTTTTCCAATAATTATTGAATGGTATTGAAGTGGATGGTGTATAGTATCTCAAAATTAGTAAAATTTTATATTATTCATATATAGGTTTTATTTACATCAGTACAACCATCTAAGTAAGGGGGTGGTGAAAAACAGATTACACCATGGCGTGGAGATGGTAATCCGTATGTACGCACGCGTAGTGATTTGTTTTTTTATAGGGTGGATAGATGGTGAAATTGGGTTGTTTAATATTTATAATAACATATAAACATATTAGTGATACTTAATTTATTATTTTATAATAAAGCAACTAAATAAGAGGAATTAAAAGAAGAAATAAACTTGAAAGAATCGGTAGAAGAGATTACCTCTTCCTCGAAGGGCCTCCTTTGAATTTCCAATTAAGGTAGAGTTGATCTTTTGAGAAGACTAGAACCTCCAGAATGTTACTAGGGAAGTTTATAAGAGTAATGGATAGGGTTTTTCTGATCTTGATGGCTCAAAATGGAGATAAGAGGAGAGGTATGAGATGCCCTTTTATAAGAGAGAAGATGAGAACATTAGGAAACTCCAAAAAACACCAATTTATAATAAAATATAACCATACCCAAAAACCTCAAATGTTCCCCTTATTATCAGATGAGATGATATAGGGTTTTAATTTCATCAACAAGTAAATCTTGGACAAATTATTTTGTCAATTTAGACCTTATCTTTTTAATTGACCCTTAGTTATTCTATCAATGTTTCATTTTGGTAATAACATTATAAATATTTAATGGTAATTAATATTTACTTATGTTGTGTTAATTGACCATAAATGGATACTTTATGATATTTTAGACCTTATAATTATCACTTTGTAATTTAAAACAATTTATTATTTTTAAATAATTTAATAAAATTTTATGTTTATAAAAAATCAATAGTGTCAATTTTGACACTATTCATTTATTAAAATTTAAATAAAATTAAAATTGAAGATAAATTAGAACCAAAAAATTAAATACACTACTAACTTGTCATATTATCCTATAAAATTAATGGAGAACATTAATTAGTTCATATGAGTTTTCTTTTGACATTTTTAAAACAATTTATTTGATATTTCTATTAATAAAATAATTTCTACATCACTAATATGTCGTCAAATAATGGTAATTATTTAATATATAAAAATTATAAATAAAATTTTATGATGTTGTTAATTATCTTATCTTTATATTGACTATATATATTCGACATTATCTCATAGGAATCCTTATATTAAAATTAATACACTTATATAAAAAGAGATTGTGACAATTGGTCTATTTCATTGTTTTATTACATTCATGACATTTTCACAGGTAAGTGACAATAAATTGATTTCATTTAGAATAATAGATAATAAGGGTTTAATTTAATAATCTAATAGGATTTTTAAAGGTGTTAAGATAATTTTATAGTATTATTTTTATCCTTAATAACCCGATTCACCTTTAACCTTGGTAATAAAAATAATTACCAAAGTTACAATTCATAATGTCCAGAAATAAAAGTATCCTATTAACATATTTTGTAACTAATGATTCCTAATATGGAATAAATTTTTAAAAATTCAAAACACAAAATTTGTAGTAAATAATTAAAATTTAATCTCATTGTTGTGAAAATGGGTTTTAAAATTTAAAACATTGCGAAAGATTGAAGTGTTTTTATATATGAATTAAATGTAAAATTAATGATAATGACATAAAATATATTTAATCGTAAAAATATTTTCTATTTATTCATTAAAACAATTATATATTATAATTTGACCATATAAATTTTCTCAATGAAAAAAGTTGTTTTTAATTAAAATTTATCATATTAGTACTATTCATCAAAATATGAAGGTTCTCAGGAAAATATCTAAAATTTATCCAAAGTAACTTTTTATACACTAAATCAATATAACATGTTTATGTTGTCATATAGAAATCATTAATGTGTCAATTTATTAATTTAAAATGGGTTCACCATTCAAAGGTGTAAAATTAACCTTTTTTTAAAACAAAATACATCAAAGAGGGTTTTATTATTAACCTATGACTAAAATATCCATTGAATGAATATCAAAAATATTTTATTAAGTATATAACACACATATATATTATTAATTTCATTACCAAAAGTAATTCACTCTAAAATACAAATATCTAATTGATTTATATTTTCCATAATGCATTTTCATAAGTAGTTATATTTTTTCCCGCTAACCTAATGGCTTGACTATAATAGTAATTTTATATAAAGGGAATCTCACAATTCTTTAAAACTCACTATTTCATGCACATCATGATTCTTAAAGATAAAAATTATTTAAAGAAAATATTTCATAAAATCATCTGAGTGTTACATTTTACCTCCCTTAAACTCAATTTCTCCTTAGAAATTTGTCACTTGGAAAGAAACAGATGAGGATACCTCTCCCTCATCATATCCTCAAGTTCCCATGCAGCTTTATCTAATTGGTAGTTCCTCCATAAAACATTAACCAAGAGAGTGGTATTGTTTCATATAACTTTTTCCCTACGATCCATAATTTCTATCGATTGTTCTTCACAGGAAAGATCTTTCTCTATCGGTTTGAATTCTAAGATTAGTACAAGTGAAGGATCAGGTATTTACTTTATTAGGAGGGATATATAGATCACATATTGAACTTGACATATATTTTGTGGAAGCACAAATTGGTGTGATACCTTCCTAACATGGTCCATAATTTCAAAAGGACCGATATACCTAGGGCTCAGCTTGCCCTCTTATTTCAAATCTCATTGCTGTATTCCAGGGAGATATTCATAAGAACACCTTATCAACACTTCAAAATCTCAGTCTTTTTGTCAGTTGTCAGCATGATTTTTTTTCAACTCTAATATGATCTTATATGTTGTTGAATAAATTTGACCTTTTATGCCATTTCATCAACAAGACCAGTCCTAATATATATCATTCCCCAACTTCATCTTAGCAAGTTGGAGTATGCACTTCTTTACATAGTGGGATTCAATAGGAGCCATCTGAATACTGGAGTGAAACATATTATTGTAGGAAAATTCCAACAATGGTATGTGTTGATACCAACCACCTTTTAAATCCATAGAGAAAGCTCTAAACATGTCTTCCAGAGTTTGAATCGTCCTCTCAAACTAACCGTCTGTCTGAGGATAATAAGCAGTGATGAAACTTAATTATATATCTAGATCATGCTGGAGAGTTCACTAGAACTTTGAGGTAAACCTTAGATCCCGACCAAATATAATGTAAAGTGGTAATCCATGAAATATTACCACTTACTTTATATATATCCTATAAATCTTATAAATAGAGAAATCCTCTCTAATAGTAATGAAGTATGCCAACTTCATAAGGCGATCAACTATAACCCAAATAGCATTGTTTCTTTTTTTTGCTTTGGGAAGTCCAATGAAAAAGTCCATAGTGATGTTTTACCATTTCCATATTGGTATGGGTAATGGTTTTAACATCCCCTTAAACTTATGTCTTTCAGTTGTAACTTGCTGAGAGACCAAGCATCGAGAGACAAATTCAGTGACATCTCTTTTCA
Source organism: Viscum album (assembly GCA_963277665.1). Taxonomy (NCBI): domain Eukaryota; kingdom Viridiplantae; phylum Streptophyta; class Magnoliopsida; order Santalales; family Viscaceae; genus Viscum; species Viscum album. The sequence goes on along the minus strand of OY728147.1, from coordinate 1,669,694,207 downwards.
TGCCATCACACTAGAAGTACAATTTACAGTCCCTGAACATCTTTTTACTTCCAGGGTGAATAGAGAATCAAGAAAAATAATCCTTAACCATCATCTCCTTATTTAATTCAGGTATGGGGGGAATAAACACCAGATTCCTAAACCTTATTATTTCATCACAATCAAGGTTGAATATGGGAACATTTCTCACCTTCTTTTGTAACTCTACATCTTCCTTCTGTTCCTCTTTAATATTATCATATATAGATGGTTGGAAATTATTTTGAGAAAGATAATATTTCTCCCGTTTCATTATGATTTCAATACCTATCTTTTGAAAATCTATAAATATTGAATCTTTCATGATCCTCATCATGGATAATCTCAAATGGTCTTATTGACTTAATCCATCTGCCACCTTTTTTTCTTTCCCAAGGTGGTAATGTATTGAGCAATCATAATATTTAATAATCTTGAACCATATTCTTTGGAAAATATTCAGTTCCTTTTGTGTGAAAATATTCTTTAATCTTTTATGATCAACATAAATATCACACCTTTCACTATAAAGATAATGCCTCCAAATTCTTAATGAAAAGATTACTATAGAAAACTCCAAATCATGAGTTGGGTAATTTTTCTCATTTATTTTCAACTTTTATGATTCATAATCTAGAACCATATCATTTTTCATGAGAACACACCCAAACCACTTCTTGGATGCATCACTATAGATCAAAAACCTTTCTCCACTACAAGGCAGTGTGAGCATAGGTGCACTGGCAAACCTTCTTTGTTAGCTCTTTGAAATTATCTTCAAATTCATCCATCCAAACAAACATAACTCCTTTCCAAGTCAACTTGGTGAGTGGATTAGAAAATCGTGGAAAATCATTCACAAAACTTCGGGTCTCAGTTACTGTTGTTGGTCTCGACCATCTTTCAATAACTTCTGTTTTTGCTGGATCCAAATATATCCCCTCTCTTGAGATTATGTGACCAAAAAATGAAAATTTTTGAAGCCAAAATTCACACTAGATAAATTTTGCATAAATATTCTTCTTTCTTCGGGTCTTTAGTGCAATTCTCAAGTGGTCTTCATGTTCTTCCTTGCTCTTTGACACTATTCATTTCTTAGACTTTAAATAAAATACACATAGAAGATTAATTTGATCCAAAATATTAAATACACAACTAACATGTCATATTCAAATAGATAATTCATGGATAACATTAATTAGTTCATATTTTATTTCTTTTGGAATTTTTGAAACCATTTATTTGATAATTATATTAATAAAATAATTTCTACATCCCTTTTGTGTCATCATTAATAGTAATTATTTAATATATAAAAATTATAAAAATAATTTTTATGACATGGGTAATTCATATATCTTTCCATATATTATATATAGTCAATTTTATCTTCTAGTTATACATATATAAAATTAATACACTTATATAAAAAGAGATTGCGACACTTTTTCCATTTCATTAGTTTTTTTACATTCATGTCATTTTCAAAGTTAAGTGGAAATAAAGTGATTGAATTTAAAATAATAGATGATAAGGGTATAATTTAATCCACAAATAGAATTTTTACATGCTTTAGGGTAATTTTATAATATTATTTTTACTCTTAATAACACGATTCACCGTCAACCACGGTAAAAAAATAATTACCAAAGTTATGATTCATAATGCCCAAAAATAAAAGTATACTATTAACATAATTTGGAATGAATGATTCCAAATATGGAATCCATTTTTAAAATTAAAATCACAAAAGATATAGTTTTTAATTTAAAACTAATTCAGTTGTTGAGAAAATAGGTTTTAAAAGTTAAAACATTACAAAAAATTGAAATATTTTTACCTATGAATTCAAAGTAAAATTCATGATAATGACATATATTAAATTAAATGGTAAAAATATATTATATTTATTCCTTAAAACCATTCAATATTATAATTATACCATATAAATTATCTCAATGAAAAAACTTGTTTTAAGTAAAATTTGGCATATTATTACTATTTATCAAAACATGAAAGTTATCAGAAAAATATAAAAAATTTATCCAAATAATTTTTATACCCCTCTTCAAAATAACTTTTTTATGTTGTAATTTAAAAATCATTAATGTGTTAATTTATTAATTTAAAATGGGTTCTCCATTTAAAGGTGTAAAATTAACCTTAAAAAATACATCAAATAGAGTTTAATTCCTAACAGATGACTAAAATATCAATTGAATGAATATAATAAGTATTTTATTAAGTATATAACACACATATAACTTATTAATTTAATTTAAAAAATAAATTCAATCTAAAATACAAATATCTAATTGATTTATATTTTTCATAATTCATTTTCATATGTTAGTTATAATTTTTCCTGCTAACCTAACGACTAGGATATAAAAGTAATTTTATATTAAGGGAATCTCATAGTTCATTTAAACTCACAATTTTGGGCAAATAAAGATACTTTAGGATAATAATTATTTATAGAAAATATTTTATAAAAACGTCCTAGTGTTACAAATTAAATAGTGTAAAGTACCATGTATGCTCACCATTTGACTCACATATAGTAAGTTATTCAATTTGATAATTAAATTAGAAATGGAAATTGGAAAGTATACTAAGTATATGACTAGGTCATTTTAAATATAATTTAATAATATGTTTTATGTCTATATCAACCCTTACCATGTTAATGTAAGTTAGTGGAGTGAACCTTGATTATTAAAAATTCCTTAAATGGATTAAATTAATGGTTTCATTCTACTTGGCCTTTTCAAACTAATGAAAGAAAATTCTTGAACCAAACGGAATTATTGATAAATTATGAATTGATTAAAGGGTTTCAAGCTACATGACCTTATCACTCTAATGAAAGGAAAGGATTGAACCAAATGAAATATCATTTGTCTTTAGTATCAATTAAGAGTGGCCTCACTTAAGATAAACTTGAATTATTATCGGGGAATCCCTTGAGAACTCAGGAGGCCCATTTATATTCAAATATATGGATTTCTTAGGTTGACACCCAACTACAACTCAATATTTGCCTATTATGGGATGCCCGGTATGACACCGTAGGATACCTCCAATAGTATTAAAGGATTCCTTGGATACACTCCTTGGATATATAATTTAAAAGTAGGTTTTACGGTTAAATCCTATAGGGCCCAGTCACTGCTGAAACCAATTTTACCTTGGGAGATCACCTTTGATTCGGAAGGCATATTATCATGGAATTCCTTGGAATATTCTACTTGGATTACACTCTTACCCTGAGAAAGGCTATAGTTACTACTAAGTTGGAAGGCATTGAGGTCTACGTTTCCTTGGATACTACCTTGGAAATTCATTATGAAATATCCTTACAGGTGGCCTTGTTACATCTTGGAACCTTCTTTATTGCTAACATGTGAATCATTTTTAAACTGGTAACCCTCAAATAATGAATTGGTTACATTTTCACATACTAGCTTAGGGATGAAGTAGGTACTTGGGTATTTTGACACATTATACTAATTTACTATATATATGCATGATTTCACATTGTTACATTTTCATTACATGGATAGAATATTATAGACATCGTTGGTGGTGGCCCACATAGATTTATCTCCCACCCTCTTCGGGTGCCGTATAGTACTCAGGGTAGATTACATGAATGAAGGCATTGATAAAGGGAAGTATACAACTTCAAACATATGATTTATTACCGTTTAGGATGGATCTGGATTGCAGATGATCGAGCCAGAGCTCAGGATGCTTGCGATTGTGTTCTGATTTCCTTAATACTTATATGGAACATGTTATTCTTGATTTCTTGTATCCAAGTTTTCCAATTATCCGTTTACATAACATATCATCATCAGATGGCGTATTCTTTTATTTTAGTCTCGTTATTTCAGTTATTTCTGCTGTTTTATCAATTTTCCAGAGTACCTTCTATTTACTTATATTGCTTCCTCTATTTACCTCTATTTATACATATTCAATGTTCTAAAGTTTGGTAATGAGGGAATTTCTTCCCCACAGACACACCCTAGACCCTTTCTACTAGTCGGAATCCTCTATCATTTGGGAAGATGCTCTTGAGGCAATGTGGCCCACTGGGCTCAAGGCACCCATTAAGTTTCATTCAGGTCTGAGACGTCACATGTTCAGTAGCATTCAGACCAACCATTTGTGATTCTATCCGGACCTGACCCAGTGGGGCTCAAGCCACAAATACCCCATGATCACCTCTATAAGCCAGGGGATGTAGAAAAGAACCAAAAGAAATATCTAATATGATCTTCCTTTAACTAGTGTACCAGTATGCATGCCACCAAAAATCTTCACATAGGAGTGAAAATGAATAATAATAAAATTTGAATCATCTTGATAATAAAACATGCATGTAAAACCTTTAGAGGTCACAAGAGTATGAAATAACAATCCAAAAAGAAAAGGAAAATATAAACACCCAACCATAAAGATGTACTAACTTGACAATAAATGTAAGGTAAACGTTGAGAGATCCCAACTCGGAATATCCCAGCTCAAACCACTATATGCGTTCAAGTGCAACTGGGTATACCTATTCTCCTTGATAATTACAACCAACCTTTTCCATCATCTTCATAAGATAGGACACGTATGGGAAAATACTATACAAGGGTGATTATATACATACATTGTAAGATGTCTTGAAAGATGAGAAGGGATTAATAAGTGATATGATAGAATTAGAAAACTCAACCCATAACAAGAGAGTTACGAAATCCAACAACAAGGATATATTTATATATACATATGATTATAAGAGAAATACATATAATAGAGAAAGTGGATCCCCATATCAAAGGCCATCCAAAGAAAAAGTTTTCCATCAGTTCTAGAGGTTCATCAATGATGCTCATAATCTCATGCGTCAGTCCATAAAATTAATTGTGTGAAGGAATTACAACTCATCACCATTCTACAAGTTTGAGGGGGAACAATATACAAATAGAAGAACTGTGAACTAGTGCATTATGGGGTTCCAATCAGTGCAATGAGGACTCATTCCCTACCAGATTGGGGGTACCACTTCATAAATAGGGGACTCATTCCCTCATGTGATAAGTGGGTACCACTTAGTAGATAGAGGTTCCATTACCTAGTCTGTTAGGGGTTAGTAATCAGAATATAGAATATTCACACCCCATTTTGTTAGGGAGTACTTCTCACTATATGTATGACATGTGCCCAAGTTATCTATGGGGTACCACTTAGTATATAGAGGACTCGCACCCTAGTCTGTCAGGGGGGTTCCACTTTTTAGATAGATGCCCTAAATCCTATTTCATTAAAGGGTAACACTCAGTATATAAAGGATCCACACCATAGTATATCAGGGGGTACCCCTCAATAGATAGAGGACCCACTCCCTAGTACGTTATGTGGGTACTAGTCAGTAGATAGGGGACCTGCACCCTATTCTGTCATGGGGTACCACTCACTAGATAGAGGACCCACACCTTAGTGCGATAGTGGGTACCACTCTAATGATCATGGACGATCACTACCATTGTCAAGCACCACATAAATTATCATCATTCCCAACACATCAATAGTCAAATCTCAAAAGGAACTGAAATTTTCACCATCATGTTCTATATGGAGACACTTAGGATAGGCTACTCACATGCTATAATTTTAATATAAACAAAGGATATACGAAAAGTAAAATTTTCCTAAAAAATGAAGGTACACTACATGTAAGGGGGGACCACATAATGTGTGGTATAACTATGATTCCAAGCTATGTCCCTTATAGGACATGTATCACTACCCATATAGCCTGACAGAATGTGGTTCAGCCACCCAAGGTCTTAGACATGCTCCTAACCTTGTTCGTATTCCTTGGATGTGTTTTTGGACACTGTATATGTGCCTAGATGTTCCTATAAATGTGAAATCCTAGAGTATAAAAAGGGTCACCATCACATGGTCACAAGGTGTGTGGGGCCCCCACACAGTGTGTGATATTTATCTCACCTGAAACCCTATATATCGTTGCCAGGGTGCTACACACCCTGTGTTCTTCATACTACATGAAGTTTATTAAAGTTTTCCCAAAATTATAGATCTATTTATTGATATCCAAAAACATCTTATACAATACTATTTCTACCTAACTTCCACCTGAAATTTAATTTTATGGATACCGTTCATTGATTCTAGACCTATGGTGGCCAGAAATCAGTATCTCCCGATCCAAAGTGGTCTGTTTCATGCCTCATGTGCCTCCCTTAATCTTCATTTTGTCCCAAATCCAACATCCATAGGAATAATAACATAAATCTTGAAACAATCCTAATCCATCCCCAAATCATTGATCCATTCATTGAACCTGAATCAATTTCAAATTCGGTGTTCCAATTCAGCTTGGTCCTTCTCAATAATAGTCAAATCTTGTCCCTATGGTCTAACGATGAAGGACACGAAGAAAAGTGGGAAAAAATCTCAAAAAAGGGTGAAACAATCATTAGATAAGAATTCCTAGACAAAAAATTTAAATTATGGATATCTTGGGTGAGAAAAATGGTCCAATTGGGATTAATCGAATAAATAAATTAAATATGATACTTGTGTGCACATAATGTCTCAAATTTTATGGAGATTAGAGAAAGGGAAATGAACAAAGGAGGAAGGTTCTTCGCATAATATTGGATTTTTTAATGAAGAATTATAGATCATAAATCAAAGGAGGAAGGTTCTTCGCATTCTTTTCTCCTTGATTCACTAGGATCTAGAGGCTCCTCATTGTCTCATATAAACATGCAAACAAATAACCGAGAACTAACCTTTAAAAAATCCAATGTTTAATAGTATAAAATTATATATTTTCTCTAATACCATATTTATAAATTTTTTATATTTATACCATTTAAATTAAATAATTATATTAATTAATGAATTTAATTTAAATTCACCGACTAACATTCTCCGCTACCAGACCTCCTGTGCCAACCAAATATTGGTGAAAACTAAGGTAAAACTTGTATTAAAAATTTAAAAATGGTCTTATACTTTCAATTTTAGACTCAATTTTATGTTTATCTCACCATTTATCAAAAACCATGCATGCGTGATATAAAATATATCTAATATTTGTTTTTAAAATTTATACCAAACACACATGGATATAGAATCACGCGCCATCTTATGTCATGGATTTGAAATCATTCCTTGATATATTTCAATGACTTATAAAGAAAAATAGTGTCTCTATATCATTACCTACATCAATATTTACATCCTCAAAGCGAAAAAAACTAAAAAATAATCCGGGATATTGACCTGCATCTAGATCTTGTGCTCCTAGGATCTCTCCTAAATTATCTCGTATGACCACAAATCATGAAATAAGGGGATAATATATCCATAGAGGATACTCTACTTCTAATCCTTAATTTCCATATGGAGCTCTTTGAAGTCGGATCCATCCATAATGCCCAGCTCTCCCCAGTTAGTAACGTTCATTGGGTCTTGCACGTATATCCTCAAATGTGGTACATGGAATACATCATGCACTTCTTCCAATTGTTGGGGTAAGGTTTGGTTATAGGAAACCTATCAAACCCTCTATAAGATCTTTAATTAACTAATGATATTTTGTGATAGCTTGCCTCCTCAACTAAATCTCCATAATCATCATTATGGGGAAATATTAAGAAATCATGATGTTCCTACTCGAAATTCAATGGCATACGATGTCAATATGTATAATATTTATTCATTCTGTAGGATGTACTAATCCTCCCATTGATCACCTGGACCAAATCTGTCATCACCTACAGTATCTCTATCTCAATAATTGACGGTTCACTAATTCCCATCCAACATATGGGTGGACTTCCGGACCTTCCATATAAGTCATTGAAGTGTTCCATGGTGATAGTATAGTGTTGGACATTGTCATACACAAACTCTATAAATTGAAATTGATCCTCCCCACTCTAGACGAAGTTTATCACACAATCCCTCAACATATCCTCCAACACCTAGATAGTGCACTCAGTATGTCCATATTTCTGGGGGTGGATGGATGTAATTATCCTCACATAGGTCCCTATTGCATCTTATAGGCCTATCTAAAACAGTGACATGAACTTCATATCATGATCAAACATAATCCCTGAGGTCACCCCATGAAGGTGAATGATCACCCACAAAGTAAAACTACCTCATACTCTCACCAAACTCTACTCCCTAATAACAAGGAAGTATAACAACATCGTAAGTTGGTCAACTATCACCTATATGGAATCATGGTCTCTCTCTATCCATGCAATCCCTATCAAAAAGTGCATGGATATTCCATCCTATTTCATCTCTTGGATCTCAATAGGCTATGACAAACCTGTCTGAACCTGGTGCTCAGCCTTCACTTATTGATAAGTGAGGCACTTAGTGATGAATTCATCCATGCTCTATCTCATTACATACCACAAAAACTATGACTAAAGGTATATGTACATATTCCTTACACCATGATGTATATATAATGGATATGTGTGGATCTATCACTTCACATTCTCTTGCATCGTGACTAAAACCACCATGCTTCCCTTGAAAAGGATGACATGATTACCTCCTTTAAAAATTAATGCAGTGAATCTCTTAAGGATATTTGGTCACATATGACCTCATAATAATTTTCTACCATCTAATAAAATCTCACATGCTGGAGGATAATGGGATTCAACACCATCAACGGAAGAAATATGACTCCCTCCACCTCAACCATGACCAACTGCAAGGAATCAAACTGCTCAGATGCCTCCTCCACTAAACAAGTATTAGAATTCATGATAAGAGTATCTTTTCACATGTTTAACTTCGTAAGAGTATTGAATATCTAAATTTTGTAGTACTACAGGATCTCGAACAAGTTCCTATTCCCTAGGTTCATGTATTTCTATGTGAAGGAATGCCTAAGACTATGATGGTCTAAGTAAGAAAGAAAGCAATATCCCAGAAGATAGTGGCTCTATATCCTCAGTGCGAAGACTACCTCTTCCAAATCTAGTTCTTGAGGCATTTAGTTCTTCTCATGGGGTCTCAACTTCCTTCACCCATTTGCAATAAATTCCTTCTTTATAAAACTGAGCCCAACTCCTGTTTCATTTGAATATAGTACATACTCCCTTCCATCCTTCGAAGGTATCAAAATAGGTAAAATTGTTAGCCTCATTAAAAAATACATGAAGTCCCCCTGACACATCTCTGTCTAGGTAAATGGATTCTTTTTCCATGTTAAGGAAGTAAAAGGTGATTTAATCATAGATAATTTTATCATAAACCTTATGTTATACCCAAACAATCTATGAAAACTCTGCATTCCTGACGCATACATGGGTGGCATCCAAGAAATCATCAAATTGATCTTCACCAAGTCTATAACTAATCCATGATAAATATGAAATTCCACATAATGTGAACTTATTATTTATATAATTTACAATTTGGGGGATAACTATAAAGTATATTCTCCCAAAAGAAAACTAGGACCATCCTCAAGTGATATTCTTGCTCCAACTATGATACAAAGTATATGAGTATGTCATCAAAGAAGGCATAAAAAAATCAATATAATATGGATTGAAGTAATGATTCATCAAATGAATAAATGTATGGGGGGAATTCGTCACACCAAAAGTAATCCCCAAGAAGTCATAGTCTCTATAGTGACATCGGAATGCCAATTATGGAATATCATCCCACCAACTCCCAATTAGCAGTCTTCGGACCTAAGATCAAACTTTAAAAACCATGTCGTGCCTAAAAAATAACCAAATAGGTCTTCAATCCTCAGTAAGGGTAATTTATCTTTACCATGGTCTAGTTCAAGTGACGATAATCCATAAAAAACATCATGCTCTCGTTCACCATTTTCACGAACAATGTCAGATCATCCTAGAGGGACACACTAGGTGTAACACCCCAAGTTTTTCTAAGATAAATTGAAATTCATGGAACTTTGTTTTAAAAAGATATTTTTTAATAGCCTTTAAAACATAACTTTTATACTTCTATATTCTGAATTTCAAGAAACTGTCATCTACAATTGTGTTCAGTATATTATTTAGAGTCTGATGAAACAAACTTGTTTTTTTGGTGAATAGTAACATACCCTTATGAATAGTAATATAAACAGTAATATGAATAGTAATATGACCTCATGAATTGTAAATAATAATATTATTTTATTTTTCCAAGGCAATAAGATAATGGGATCTTAATTAATTTTCCAATGTCACAAAAAACTAATTGCACTTCAATATTGTTATTTTTCGAATTAACTGTGACCTTATTTAGAAATTAAATGAATAATATTTAGAAAAGTATTTTTGAAAAATGGAGTTCATTTTTGAATTCTACATGTCGAAATATGGTTGGGGTAAATTTATGGTATTTTTCTGAAACTCTTGAATTTTCGGTGAATAGTAAAATATGATAAAATACCGTATAATCAATTTATCAGTAAAAATGCACTATTTATGAAATCATAAGTGATGCAAGGACACTTTATTCAAACTCACATGATATTATCACTATTTAGGGCCACTTTATTTGAGATTATTCATAGTCTTGATAAAAATATTATAATAATGATTAAAATAATCTAAAATACCTCCCCTCCTCCACTATAAATACTACCCTCACTCCCCTCTTCCTCCCACACCTTTCAAGCCTTGATAACTGTCTAAATTCTGACAAATTCCCTACCCAATCTTCTTACCCACGTCCTAGAGCTTCTGGTCTCACCAAAAGACCAAAATCAAATCCCTGAAGGAGGATCTCAAGGAGAAGAGATCAAGAGGTAAACATCCTCTTATTTTCGTACTTTTCTTTCATTTTATGTTATTCTCTTCCATTTACTTTGTATTTTGTTGGGATATTTCACTAAATATCCCCCTATAATTTCCATATTTTGTATTAATGATGAGATATTCCATTCCTATCATCAATATTGTTTTTATGAAATTTTAAGAGACGCCCTTAGGCTGCCGAATTTTCGTCAGAAATTTCTGAAGATATTCTTTTATTTCATGATTCGTTTTTATTCTTTCCTCACTCCCTCTTATACAAGAGGAATGAATTTCCAGAATCATGTATATTAATTATGTTCTCATGTTTATTGAAAATTACTCATCATCATTCTTCTCCTCTTCCACTTTTTTAAAGAATAAAAAACATTGTCCATTTTTGTCGAATTACCGACATCGTGGATGTTGTATTTTCAATTTCCATTAATTATTTCAAGTCTGGTCATTAAACCATTTATATGGTTTAACCAGGTTATAATATATGTTTTATGACTCATATATGGTTCGGGAATTATTTTGTACTCATGGTTCTAATTTAAAAGACAAAATGAAGTTATTATTATCAAAGAACCACTAAAATGATCTAAACGAACATCATTAATGTTTTAACTTATAAGTCATTCTCATATAAAGAATAAAATTAATAAATGGTATAAATTATGGTATTGGAAATATGTAAATACTACTCCATTCCAATTATGGAGTTTCAATTCCAATCAACAAGAACGATTCATCATGAACCGATCGTGAAAATCACAAAATAACTCACCCAAAATAATGAAAGGAACAAAATACTAACAATTAAGGGGTGAAATGAGGTTATGAAATTACCATATAAGTTGTTATAAACATGAACATGTTTCTGTAAAATAATAATAACACTCTTTTAACCATTATACAGGAGGTTTTAACATGTTTTAAGTAAGACAAGGTTAATGTAAGGGAATTCTTAACCCGATTTCCATTCTTTGGGTTAACATTCTACTTCGTTAATTATGTGTTATTTGAATTGTTAGTGTGATGAATTATGATTCTAATATGTTTAATAATGTTTATTTACAGATTATATACATATTCCATCCACTATATTAAGTATCACTTCATGTATTTGATGTTTATAAGGGACTTTTCTTCTAAAATCCCCACTTAAAAATCTCGTTTTACAAGATCCAAAAGCAATGTTTTTTATGATATTATTTATGTTTTATGATTATGTTTTGGTTATTGGGAATTATTTATGATGAAGAGTGGGACATATATTTCCCTCCAATTCATTGGGTATGAGTAAGTTGGAGGTCGGCCATATGGTTACTCCAAGTGTAACTGTGATGGTTACACAAAGTAAGGTAGCCGTGAGGGTTACAAATTTTAATGTAGCCAAGATGGTTACAAGATTATGTAAGTAATTCCCCAAGATACCTCTATGATTATATTTATGTTCTCATGTTTGTGTGGATCTTGTGTAAATATCATGTTACATGAGGTAAGTATTTATGGGTGAAAATCATGTCTTTTGAAAATGTTTTCATACGATATTAGTATTCATAGACTAATGTGATTTTTCCTTCTTTTCCATACCTTACTAAGCTTTTGTGCTCATCCCACGTTTTTAAGTGATTTTTCACAGGTTAATGGATGAGTAATACAAGTAAGGAAGACATGTTAAATGTTTAATAATTGTCAAGGAGTCTTGTTTTATGTTTTAATGTTTTATATTCTGAGAAAAATGGAAACTGATTTTATGGTATCCACTATGTAACACTGTGTAATGTTATGAATGTTTTGTCTTCAATCAATAAATCTCTAAACTTGAAAAGATCCTCAATGTAAATTGGAGTTTTTTCTTGACTAAATTAAAGATTATGTATATAATAAGGTCGGATCCTTATACTAGGTATGATAAAAGTATTCCCTTAAAGGAACTCCAACTAAATACAAAGCTCCCAGAGCTCAGTAGGGGACATTCAATATTCCATAGAAGAAATTTGAGAATTCATAGGTTTTAATTCTATGAAAGACTCCACCTCCCACCTTGGATGTAGTCCCAGATTGTCTTGGGGAAATACATATATAAAATCATTCTTGGCTGAAGGAATCCAGATACATAAATATTATACTATTCCATGGGATATGCTTTCCAACTTATATATTATAGGTTTCAACCACCTGATCATGAAACCCACTCATCTTTCCATAAGATCTCTCTCACCCGCAAAAGATAATCTTATCCCATTTGTGTGAATTCATCAAACTCATTTGTGGTCAAAACCAATCTAGGATTAGAATATAGAAAAAAAATCAATACCCAAGATGATTTCATAAGGTCTCATCATTATTACCAAAATGTTCCATGAGAACCTCTCTCCACCAAGTGATAAATTTCAGATTTTATAGATAAAATATATAGGAGAAGCATTCCATGCGGGAAGCTTAGAACAAAGATTTTTGGTTAATGCCTATACTCAGAGATACCTCCATAACACTAGGTGTAAATATCTAAAGGAATTATTCTCACATGTGTCTAATAATGATGAATAAATATTAGAAAAAACACATATCATAACTCTAATCATCTCTTATGCTACTGGTTTATATTCCTCCATATTATTTAGCCCCAACTATAATATATTTAATCCTGATGTGGGATTCTTATTGGTGGTGGTGGAAGGATATCATAACGTAATCCTCTTTCTATAGCTCCTCCTCCAAGATCTCCACCTATTTCTATGCTAGATCCACCTCCCTGGGGGCCACCCCACCCTCTCCTGGCAGTTCGTTGATCATAATGTTACCTCTTCCATGGTGGTCCAATAATTATCTTCATACCCTCCTAAGAACTTTAGGTCAAAAATAATGTTCCACGTGACCGGACCCATCATATTCATAACACCACCCCTCTTTGGGCTTCCCTAGACCAATGTAAGGGGCCTGTTTCGCATGACTACATGATTATGTCTGGTCGTGGGGAGGTCTCTTATGCCAGATCTAGCTATATGGCATCCCTATAATAGGGAGATCTTCATAACCAACACTCACTCCGAAACATCATCATATGTGGGAATGCATAGGGGTACCACACCGACATGGATGTATCTCTAGAGGCCCTGCTCAAACTTCCACACCCATAAGTAGCCAACCTAAATTATGTTGAGGGAGTACTATATAAGGTTAGTGAACCTTATAGAATAATCAATAACAATCATCCCTCTCTATTAGACGAATTGAGCACAAGAATGAGGGGTAGTACTCCTCACGAAACAATGGAGGGAACTTGGTCCAAGAAAGTGTCTACTCCTCATACATCTTTGTGATAAGAATCCACCAGTGACCATATACTCTATCGAAAAAGAAGGATACTAGGGAAAACACCTGATCAGTCAGTCTCTAGATATTACTGAAAACATGGATCACTAAATTTATCTAATCCCCCACTGCTTCGTGATTTGGATCACCGTGGAACCTTAATGACCCCTAGAACTTGACCTCATAGAGTAATCTATTCCTACATGCATCCTAACCCTACCATGCTAGTATGATATTCTGCTTGATAGGTGGGGGTACTACAACCTATCCAATTTGAGTAAGGATATCATGAGATGTCCATACACATTTGATCATCTTCATTATTCTGAATATATAATATTCATGGTTTCCTTTATAAAGGAATCCTAAAAATTTAATCAAAATATACCATGATCATATGAGCACATATATATTGTAAACTCAATGAAGAAGGAACATAAAAAGTCTAAATCTTATATGATGCATGTACCAATGTTCCCTGCAACCAATGTCTTGGTATTCCGAGTCAACAAGTAGGTGATCAGAGTTCTTATGATAAACCATGCATTTAAAACCACAATGTTTACAAGAGTACAATATTAAAATCCAAAAAGAAAAAAGAAAAAATACGTACCAAAATCAGAAAGGTGTCCCAATTTGACAGTAATTGAAAAGTCAATAATGATAGAGACTAACTCCGAATATCCATGATTCGACCACCATATGCAGTCATGTTTTCCCCAGTATCCCTATGCTTCTAGTTAATCACCACTAACATATCCATCATCTATATAAGACATAGAAAGTGCATGCTGAGTCCTTTTTGGGGTGAGAATATACATGCCCTGTAGTATACCCTAAAAGATGAATAGGGTGATGTAAGAGACACAATAGACGTAGAATTCTCAACCCATATAATTAGAGTCCTAAAATCCAAAAACAAGGATAAATATATGTATGATAAAAAAAATCTATAAGTGAGAGAAAGAGGATATATATCCCATAACCCTACCAATAAAACGATTATGTCATCAGTTCCTGATGTCCATCAATGATTCCTATCATCTCAGACATCTGTCTAAAGTTTAATCATGTTGAGGACCCAAAACACTCCACTATACTACAAAATCGAGGGGCAAAAATCTCTAAATAGGTGACCCACTCCCTAGTGCATTAAGGGGATTCAACTCTGCATAAGAAGGAACCAATCCCCAGCCTTTAGGGGTACCACTCAGTATATATTGGAACCATTCCCTAGTTCGATAGGGGGTATTACTCAGTTGATAGAGGACTTACACCCTAGTCCATCAAGGGGTACCATTTAGAAGACAGATTACATATTCCCTAGTCTGTTAGGGGGAACCACATAAGATAGATGAATTGCACCCCAGTTAATTAGGGTGGTACTACTCAGTTGACATAGGACTCTCACCCTAGTCTATTAGGGGTCATAAATCATTAGAGCGAGGACCTATCCCATTGTTCATCATTGGGATACCACTAAGTAGATAGAGGCCTCATGCACTAGTCTATCAGGGGTACCACTCAGTAGATAGGGGAACCACACCCTATTCATTATGGGGGGGGGGACAACTTAGTAGATAGAGGGCTCAAACCCTAGTGTGATAGGGGGTTACTACTCTAATGATATTTCCCAATCACTACTATTATCAAGCACTGTATAAAGAATAATCACACCCATAGAATCTAGCATCAAATCTTAAAATCCACTACAAAGGCCACCATTGAATTATACATAAATAAAAACATAGGGAAATCTAATTGTGGTCCAAAATCCCGTCTAAATGAATGACATATTGGAGGTAGAAGTTTTCTAAAAAATAAGGGTTCATAGTGTGTAAGGGGATCCATGCAGAATGTGGTCCCACCTTGCTGCCTAGTCGTGTACTTACGACTACATGAATATCTACCCATGTATCTCTACACGAAGTGTAAAGATACTAAAATTCATGCCTCAACCACCCATAGTTCTTCTGGTGTTGATGTCCATGTCTTTTTTCCATGTCAATGTCCATGTAAAACAACCATATTCTTGACCATTCCCATGTTTCTGGACTCCAAGAGTATATACTGGGTCACCATCATCAGGTCACATGATATGTGGGGTCCCCACATAGTGTGTGATATTTTTCTCACATGAAACCCTAAGCACTATATCCAGGGTGATACAAACTGTGTACTCTTTAGATTAAATGGCGTGTTTTTGGTTTTCCCCCAAAAGTACATATCTATTTCTCCTGATCCAAAATCGACTACTATACTAACATTTACATTGGACGCCCCCCAAAAATCAAAGGGTTGTGCTACCTTTCATCAATTCCTTCCCTCTAGTGGCTGAAAATTAGTGCCTCCCGATCCATGGTAGTCCGTTGCATGCCTCCTGCACTTCCACTCACTTCCATTCATTCGCAGATCCAATATCAATAGAAATCATCACCAAAATACGGAATTTAATTTGGATCATTTCCCATATGATAGATTCATTAATTGCACATGAATCTTCCATAAATCAAGGGGTCTGATCACATTTGGTCCGACCCAAAAAAAGCCGAATCATGACCCTAAAGTCCAATGATTAAGGGTGCAGTGAACAATGGGAGGAAAATCACATAAAGAAGGGTTTAACAACAATTGGCCAAGGGTTCTTGTCAAATGAATTTAAATTAGAGAAATTATTTGTGAGAAACATGAAAAAACGGAATAATCAAATAAATAAATTAAATTTTATTTGTGGGAACATGAAAAGGATCAAATTTTATGTAGATCAAATAAATATAAATGATCATGCTCACCAATTGAATCATAAGGGAAGAAATATACATATGATTATCCCTACCTCAGGATTCTATTGTTTGATGGTGAAAAAATCAACCACCAAAAAAGGAGGAAGATTTTTTTCCTTTGTTACAACTTGTTTCACCTAGATTCGTAGGATCATCTTCATATGAACCCAATCATCCAATGATGAATGTGTAATTATCCTCTCAATGATTCCAAGGTTATGTGGATAACCCTGATGATTTTCAATGAAAGAATATTTATAGATGTTTCAAATTTAGGTGATTTAAATTAAATAATTAATTTAAACAATTAATTTAATTTAAATACACCCTCCAATGGTTTCCTCTACTGGATGTCCCGTGCTGATAAACTTTTGGTCACACCTAGGTTAAACCTTGTGTTTTGGATTCAATCATTGTCATAAGTTTTTAATTTGAGAGTCTATTTGAAAGTTATACCAAAATTTCTCAATAAGAATGTGTGAACTATATAAAATATATTTAATATTATTATAAATTTTTTTTAGAACACCAATACTTGCAGTTTCATGCAATCTCAACACCTGGATTTAAATATATTTATCAATATATTTGAAAATTCTATAAGGAAGAAATAGAAACTCAACATGTTTATGTGTGTTCTTTCCATCACATTGAGTAGTAGTTATCTAAAAACTATGATAAGATGATGCACATGTTATCATTATTCTTAATTATTTTCAATGTTATAGATTTCCCTGTTATTTTGGGACCCATTCCCACTTTCTAATTGGTATAGAATTGGTACAAGTATCTGTTGTGTATGTATTACTTGGATATGACCCCTCTGTAGGGTTGTAATGGTGGAAAAAAAATCTCTAGGTTGATTCATGGAATTGGTAGAGCCTTTTTTGGTGATATTTTATGTGTCTTTGGACATTCAAATAATAAATACACTTCCCCCAGAGAGACATGTTCTTGTGGAGATATCTAAAACCATGTAGGTGAGTCAGTGTCTCCCTAAATGGATGGTGCCAAGGTGTGGTGGATGAGTTCCTTTGAATTGTGTTTTTGAGTTAATTATGATGTGTTAAGGTGTTGTAGGGGTCTATGGTTATGGGGAATAAGAGGGAAAGGGGATGTAGAGATCTAAGAGATAAGATCTTGTGACCTAGAAGTTTTTATTTTGCATTAATGTATGAAATGTTCCTTCACAAGTCCAGATTCAGTTCCAACATAGAGTGAAACGTTATATTTCCATGATCATAACCCCAGTTTGAGACCTAGAAATTTAAATGGATCCAATTTTGCTTAACCCTTATTTTTAGAGGATCTATGAGAGAGTATTGGTGACCAGACACTTTTATCAGAACCTTTACTAGAATTTTGAGGTGATAAATCCTCGCATATAACCTTTAGATAGTGGTAGTGATACCATATGATTTTCCTTTGTATGGATTGGTTTCTTACCATCTATGCTCATTTTAATGTTACCAGTGAGAATGAATTTTTATCTAAGTTAGTGGATAGAGTTTTAATATTTGTTTATAAGTAATATATAGTATATTATGATGTGATCATGTGTAGGAGTATACAACCAATTTATTTTTAGTTGGATAGTATAAACCTTGGAGTAACAGATGATACGAGTTTATAGTTCCTATGATATTGGATGAGTATAAGGATGGCTTCTCTGAGGATGTGCCATGCTTACCACATCATCAAAGGTTTTCATACACAGACCCACACCTAGGGAAAACCCAATATCTAAAATTCAATATCAGATGACCCCATGTGGATGAGAGAGTGGATGATGTTGTTGGAGAATCTTTAGAGTATGGGATAGTTAAACCCATTGTGTTTTCCTGGTCAGCTTATTGTTGTTTTCCTAAAAGGAAGATTAATGTTTGAGGTTAATCATGAATTAAAAGTACCTAAACTACTTTAATTTTAGGAAGCGGTATCCACCAATAATAGTTGATGAATTCTTCGAATAATGTGTAAGGTAGAAGTGGTTCTCGGAGATTGACATTAGGATGGGTTAACACTAGCTTCGTTTTCGAGATGAGAATTTAACAAGGGTGGCTTCCCAGATCTATTATTGTTTATTTGAGTACTTACTTACACCTTTTATCATTTTGACCACCCAAATGTATTTGGGGGGGGGGTTATAAAACAAAATCTTTAACCCTTATTGGATTGGTTGGTAGTGGATTTATTCAGTGAAATCATTGTGTACTTGACATCTTAGGTGGAGCATACAAGACATCCCCGGATTATTCTAGATATGTTTTGAGAGTAACAAATTTATGGGAAGGTATTAAATCATTGGTTCCAGATTTTGGAGGTGTACTTATTGGGATATGACTTATCAGATTTTAGAGTTATATTTTACCTAGTAGAGTTTGAGGTGGTTCTATCTTGGGAGCTACATGAGAGTGTGTAAGTGTTATAAAATTATCATAAATTGGTTTCCCATTCACTGTTGTTGAGATATGTGATGAATAAGTTGACCTATTTATAGTTTATTATTAAGGATAAAGATAGTATAGTATACCTCCAGTTGATGGTTATTACCCCTCTACTTCTTCATCATGTCAGGGAGGTACAACTTGGAGATATCAATTTTGATATATTTCATGGATATATATCCACTGGACAAGTTCTTGATGTATATTATGAAGGATTGGTGGACATAATTTGTATTTGATAATGAGAAATGATTCCAATCACGCTGAGAGAAGTGGTTTTGAGGAAGTTTCATGATTTACTTTAGTATTATATATTAGAGAGGTGAGGATGTACTTGGATATTTTTGAATAAATTTTTCCAGCCGAGGATGTAGTACCATATTGCTATGTTTTAATTTTGATGTCTCACTTTTTAATTGGTAGAGGACAAGGTACCTTGATGGAAGTGGACATAGGATAATAACGTTGTTGCTTTCTTAAATGGGTTTCCATATTTATTGAGAGTAAATGTACCGATCTGAGTGATTTCAGACCGACTCACTATTTTTTCCCACTTCATTACCACACGAGGAAAGAACATAGTTGATAATTTAGGATTCTTGTGTATAAAGGAAATATTACATCTTCCTGGAATTCCCTTGATATCATTTCAGATTAGTATCCTCACTTCAAATCAGTGTTATGCAGAGGATACAGGTGGCCTTATGACTCAATTGTGGTTGATCATGGTTTTTATAACCCCATAAGGATGATTGGGAAGAGAATACCTTTAAGGTTTTGTAAAACAAGATTTATGTTTGCATGTTTGTTTTGGACCATAGGTGGGAGGATTATCTACCATTGGTTGGGTGTGTGGATAATGATAATTACTAATCCACTATTAGTTTATCACCATTTGAGGAAATGTATCGGATACCCTATAGATCTATACTGTACTGGGTGGAGTTAGTGGGAGACAATTCTTATGGTCTTTGAGTTTATTCTATTAATGGTTTTGAAAGGTTCAGTTCATATAGGGGTGTTTGGGGACTACTTGAAATTTTAAAGAATAATTTCTTTGATTAATGGTGGATAATTTTTAGGTTTAGTGAGGGGGTAAATATTTCTTTTATTCTCCCATCATTGTGGATCAAGAACATTTGGTTAGTGTGAAAATATTTCTCTGAGGTTTATAGGATCTTTTTTCTGACACTACATTAGGATAGTGAGATGGAATACCACTTGACCCATTGAATTCATTAGTAAAAGGTACATAGTGTTTTCCACATGTCAAAACTAAGGAGACACATTCATGATCATTTCATGACATTGACCAGGGTGAGATGGACATCGAGGTCCAAGTTTCTTTTTGAGGTTCTTAGGGGAATTTAGATCTAGAAGGAGAAGGCCATTCATGGGAATTTTTTTCCCTTAGTTGTGTATTTTTTGATAGCATAAGAACATTAAAGAGAGATTGTCAGAGTGGGAAACCTAATTGAGATCCTATTTTCCTCACTTGTGAGTTGGTTCTCACTTTTGAGGACAAAATTATTTGAAATTGGGGAGGATAGAATGACTTTGTTTTATTTCTACATGAGGATTTAATTTTTTTAAGGAATATTTTCAAGGTAAGACATTGAGTTAGTGTGGGATTCTACGACATAGAGAGAATTAGTAAGGATATATTAAAAATATGAATAATATTATATCATAATCATGTAGTTTTCTTAAAATATTGGACTAAATCCAAAATGGAGTCTCAGATTAGAAATACAAGATTGCCATTAAATCCTAAATGTGAGTTTTACCCTAGGTGTGTGATCAACTTAGTGCACATCATGTGTTTGTATTAAGTGAAATAAGGGATAGATAAATATATAAATAAATAAATAAATAAATTTATTTATTCAATCATGAAGGCCTAATTTTTTCATATTTATACCCAATTATGGGAAAATCATAGGGCTCATCATGTTACCTGAGGGATTTGTAGAGAGTTCTTGGGTAAATAGCTCTGATGGTGAGTGTGTTGTTAGATGGTCACAAGATTGTTGATCAATGATCAAAGTATGATAGAGATCACTAAAATTGAAGGAGTTAATGGATCTCAGCAATGATAGGAACATGGAATCAATATTTAACAATGATCGATTTAAACCATATATAAGACATTAGTTTTATATTTATTTTCCTTGTACCCTTTTTTGAATGTGAATCGATCCATCTAACAATTGATTCATGGTTTTATTGTTTTATTCATAGGTGATTTTTTTATCTTCATGAATTATGAATTTTATTTTTGAAAATCCACCATTATTGTATTCCATCATTTATGACAAAATGAACATGTTCACCACTCAATCCTTAATTTGTGGTGTATGCCTTTATCCCTCCATTATTTGGTGTTCATCATTGAAAATATATTGGATGGTGATTCAATGGTATCTGGGTAGACCAATTATTTTGTGTTTTATTGTTGGAATAATTAATTGTGGTTGGGGGTTAAATTTATTATGTAGAAATCATAAAATAGGCATAAAAATGACAACATCAATTTGACAATGGACTAGGTAATGGAGGTTTCACGAGCCAGATAGGGCAGATATATCCAGACGTGAGATGATTGGAGATCTTGAGTTCATGGTGGAAATAATACAGCCACAAGTATTGGTTGAAATATTGTTGAGGTGTGGGTGGGAATATATTCAAAATATGGTACTAGAGGCTTTCTTTTTTATGGTGATGATGATGGTTTTCTATTGAATAATGGTTAGAATCCAACGTCTATCCTGTCATGTGTGTTAGTCAACTCCGTTATGGGATTTATAGTTGCGTATTATAGAATATTTTAAAGCTATGTAAATGCATCCGAGAAGACACATAATGAAGTGAAATTCTCTAAAAATTTCCTAAATAAACACCACATAGTTTAGAGGAACACATACTGTGTCATTAACTTTTTGTTGTGGATGTGGTTTTGAATTGAATTTAATGTCACACACTATATGTAATTTCAACTCATAGTGTGATACCTAGTCAGCGAACATGGAATGTACTATGATTACAAACATACAAAGCTATGAATAGTTACATGTTGTGTGGTAAACTCACACACCTTGCATATTTGGATAACAGCTTGGCATGTACAAGGATTACATAACCCAGATACCTTGTGACCCCACCCATCACGCATGTCAAAGAACACATCTTGTGATTTGGAATGTACTGTAACATGGACAGTGTACATGGGTATTTTCTGAGTAGATAGTTTGAAACAATAGTACATGGGATATACCAGAAGACATGTGATGTTCCAAAAAAATCTCTATACACCATGTATCTTAAAGAACACAATGTGTAATTTGATAAACATATGTCTTGTGATCATGGGAAACATAAATTTATAGGATTAGTGAGACATGTTTTGTACCCATAGGTACACTCCATGTACTACTTAATCTTAGTTTTGGAGCCCTTGTTCTTCATAGTTTTTCACTGGAGTGAGCTTGGGTGTGTTCCCTCAAACCATTTCAGTATATACCTATTTCTCTTGGTTATGATTCCTTGGTCCATCCCCACGAGGGTACTATGATGCATCACATCTTTGGAATAGGATGTGGTTACCTATATAGGATTAGTATCAGATGGGGTTATGGAATCCCTCTGTGTGGCTGGGTGTATTATACTCTATCATTCTTCCCCATGCAGGGGTTTTCAATTTTTTATGACCAACAAACATGAGAATACAATATTCTACATAGTGGGATATTCCAAATATGGTCCAACATACACCATGGATCGAGGAATAATCCCCTATATGTGTATCAACATCATTCATCTTCCATGAGGTGTAGTCTGATCGAGTGTGTATCTCAAATGAGCACTATCTATTTCTTTTATGCTTCTTCATGACTAGACCTAATGAGGGTGATCTCTCAGTTGAGTTCCATAAGTTTATTATGACTCCATGAGTGAGAACTCTCAGATGAGTTCCATCAAGTATAACAAGTATCATGGGATGAGTTCTTCTATATGAACAATAACTTTGGGCCACTAGTATGATTCTAGACTGATAGTAAGGTCAAAACCTCACATTTAGACTTAGTGTATATCTTGAGTGTATCTATGTTGTTTTTGTTAATTTTTTTATGTCTCATATACTGATTTTCATCCATTTATGGTGATGAGCCGAGTACTCTCTTGATGCTTTGAGTTCAGTGATTTTGTGGTTTCCTACTAGGTATGAATATACTCACCCTTTCATAGGATGTTACCATAAATGTCAGGTCTTATATAGAAGGCGACCTTTGTTAGATTCCTTAATGGATGAGGAGATGGTGGAGCTCAGTTAGAGCATTGTTGTTCTTTTAAGAAATCATATGTATCTGTGAGTTGATTTTTGGGCAGCTTCTCCCATGTTGTCTGCTAGTTGTTGTTTTTTTAGTTTTGGTGGACTTTTATTGGGACCTTAATACTTCTATTGTATGTCTTGTGGTACTTTGATGTGGGATTGATGTTATTCATGAATTTATAGTTTGAGTTTTTAAATTTCTTCATTATACTGGTGTGTGTATATGCATACACATGTATATTTACTTAAGGATAAGGAATCCCATTGCTTTTATATTCCTACTCGATACTAGTCTCTAACCCCAGGCCTATTGGAGGTGGGCATGGGATGTAACACTCATATTTCTATCAATCATGTGGTCCCTTGTTAAAGCGACCCATACTTTTCTTACATTACTATTAAATCATATCAAAGATAAAGAACATAATATTATTTCACAAATAGGATCCAAAGGATTAGTGTCTTGGGAAAACTGGGACCACACATAACAAATACAACATCTAGCATAAACATTTTTTAAATTTCTTCTTCTCTAGATTCTTATTGGCACTTGTCCTATCCTTAGTAAATGTAGACACCTGAGGATATACATCAAAAGGGGTGAGCTATAATCCCATTAAGAGGATAGATAAGAACAATATATCATTGGGTGATCATAATCATAACATATGCAAAAGATCATGAACATGAGAGGAACATAAATAAAAGACTTGAAATGTGGCAATGCATAAAAATGAAACATCATGTCTTGGTGGTTAACTACCACAAATAATTGTGAAACAAGATAGCATCTTGTTCACACATAATTTCACATTTACTCATGAGATTCATCACTTTACACAATGCATTGGAGGGCTATATAATTCCGGGAGAACCCATCACATTTAAACATTCATATTGCCATATATAATTCCGGGCGCTCCCGTAACATAATAACATTATCATTTATCATGCCTGACACAATGAACATATAACATAAATGAACATAACTTACCCATGAAAAGGAATAGGTTTCATCTCATAAGTACACATTCACAAACTTTGGGTCCCCAAAAGAAAGAGGGAATAACATACTTGATACAAGAACCATCAACCTTGAATGAGAGATAATAGTTGAGTTCTTAGGAAAAGAGTTGTTTCAGAAAACATTTGGATTGACATAAACTTCATTAGAAAACATTTATCTCCAAAAAATGGAAATACAATGATGAAAAAATGATCTTTAAGGAGTGACAATATCAAAAATGGAGTGAAAGAGGTAGAACCTAACGGATGAAAGTTGGGTTCGAGAATTTCCCCTTACCTTGAATCCAAATGCTTCCTTAAATTTAATAATTATATTCATTAATTAGAAATACATAAAAATGTGTACATTAATAGGGTTAATTATGGTTTCATTATGTCATATTATGTTCCTTTGGATGACTTATAGAGTTTAAAAACATTGTTCGGGGATGTTCGTTTTTTTGGTTTTTCTTGGGTGGTTCACCTGTATTTATAAATTGAATTTTAGGTAGAACATGGGTAAACATACAGAAATGATATTAAATTTCATTAATTATATTAAAGTAGTTTTAATTATCTTATAATTAATTATATTACATCCATGTGGATGAATCATTAGATAAGAATTAAATGATGGTTATTTGGGTCAATTTGGGCGGTTTTTGGATCACAACGAACTTGTTTTAACTTATCACTTAGTAATATAGCCATAGGTTATTTCCAGAACTTCAAGTAGAACTGAAAAAATATAAATATTCTTTTTCAACCATAATAATGGTTTCATGACCCGATCCGAAGGTAGAAATGGAAGAAGAAATCATGTCGTTCTGGAAGGTGATAAATTAACACCACACGAACAACGTTCTCTTTAATAAAATAAAAAGAAAAGTTAAAGGGGGTTGGATGATATAATATATCATTATAATAATAAAATTAATTTATGTGTATAATACTGGAGTTACAATACAATGAATATAGGTGGGGTGAGATCAAGAAATGAACTTGAACTTGAAAGGAAATTAAAGGAGAAGAGGGAGGGAAATTACCTCTAGAATACTCCTCTTGAGAACCTCCTTGAGCGCCTAAGCATGATATTTTGATGAGACCAGATGCTATTGGACGTGGTGGAGGGGCTAGGGAAGTGGTTTTGGCATAGTTTAGAGAAGTCCTGGAGCTTGAGAGGTGTGAGGAAATGAGGGTTTGAAGGGTGGATTTTATAGTGGAGGGGAGAGGGGTTTCCTTAATATAAAATTCATTTGTTTATTAATTTCCCCTAAGACAAAGAATAGTCATTCTTGAATGACCAATAATATTAATGTTATAATTTAATCCCGAACCAAGTGTGCTTACATTAGCATAACATCACATATGACCCTATAATTAGCTTATTTAGCTTATTTTGTAAATTACGGTATTTCACTATTCATAAAAAATTCATGTTTCTCAGAAAAATCCCAAAAAATTAACCCAACCATTTTTCGACATGTAGAATATAAAAATGAAGTCCATTTTTACAAAATAATTTTCTAAATATTATTAATTTAATATTTAATTAAAAACATAATTTACTTAAAAAACATTTTTTTAAGATAAAAACTGATTTTATAGTGATTTCAAAAATTGCGTAGGGTCTTATAAAATTATCTAAAAACTATAAGACATTGATTAAATAATTTATGAATAAATTTTAGGGAAATAAATATTCTTTTAAATTAATTAATTAATTATAATTAATTATTTATGACTTACAAAATATGAAAACGTTTACTAAGATAAAATTGTCACTTTCTAAGATGTCTAAATTTTATTTTCTTATTCATAGGTAATGTTACTCTTATGTTGGATGATTTAATATTCCTAAGCGTCTTATTACTAATCATAAGGGTATGTTACTACTCCTCAGGGTAGGGCAATATCCACTAAAAATTATTTTTGTTTTATTAGACTCCAAAAATCATCTTGAACACAACCATGTATGTTGAATTATCAAAATTTCAAACAAAGGAGTGAAAAACGTATGTTTAAAGATCACTTATCACTTAGTAGTTCATTATTTTGTGTTTTTAGGAAATAAATATAAGAAGGGAATTTTCCATTGAAAAACATTGGGTCGTTACATTCTGCCCCCCTTAAGAAATTTCGCCCCCGAAATGTCACTTTACACAAACAGGTGAAGTTGTTTCTCCTTCATTGCCTCTTATGGTTCACAATTTTCTTCCTCAAACTTATGGTTCCTCCACAACACTTTGACAAGATGGGTTGTCTAGTTCCGTAGAACCTTATCTCTCAAATCTAGAATCATTACTGGCTGCTCCTCATAGGTGAGATCATCTTCCAGTTGCACCACCTATGAGTTTAGTATATATGAGGGGTCTGGTATGTACTTCCATAGTAGTGATACATGAAACACATCATGAACTTGATCCATATTCGGTGGAAGTGCGAGACGATAGGCCACGGCTCCTATGCAGTCAAGGATCTCAAGGTGGCCAATATAACTTGGACTTAGCTTCCATTTCTTCCCGAATCGCATGACTCTCTTCCATGGTGATATTCGAAGGAAGACTTTATCTCCAACGTCGAACTCCAAGTCCCTTCTACGGTTGTCAGCATAGCTCTTTTGCTGACTTTGAGCAGCATTAATGTGTTTTTGGATGACTTGAACCTTCTCTGTCATCTCTTGAACAAGCTCAGGTCCAAGTAGCTTTCTTTCTCCAACTTCATCCCAACATGTTGAAGTTCTACGCCGCTTTCCATAGAATGCTTCATATGGAGCCATCTGAATACTTGAGTAGAAGGTATTGTTGTATGAGAAATCAACCAATGTGAGATGCTAATCCCAACCACCTTTGAATTCAAGAGAGAGGGCTCTTAGCATATCTTTAAGCATCTGAATAGTCCTTTCAGACTGACCTTCAGTTTCAGGGTGATAAGCTATC
The DNA here is from genome assembly GCA_963277665.1 of Viscum album. Classification (NCBI taxonomy): domain Eukaryota; kingdom Viridiplantae; phylum Streptophyta; class Magnoliopsida; order Santalales; family Viscaceae; genus Viscum; species Viscum album. The sequence continues at coordinate 1,669,666,532 of OY728147.1, read as the reverse complement.
CTGAAATTTAATTCAGCACTCAAAGCATGTTCAAGGTTCCTCCAGAATTTAGATGTGAACGTTGGATCATGGTCAAAGACAATTGAGAGTGGAACACCGTGCAATATCACCACTTCTTTCACATATATCTTTGCAAGTTGATCAAGCGAGAGATCATCTCGAATAGAAATAAAATGGGCAGTCTTGGTGAGTCGGTCAACCAGAACCCATATCACATTATTTCCCTTTGATATCTTTGGGAGACCCATGAAAAAGTCTATAGAAACATTTTCCCATTTCCACATAGGTATAGGCAATGGCTGCATCATACCCTTGGACTTTTGTCGCTCAGATTTAACTTCATGACATACCAAGAACCTTGATATATATTCCACAATCTCATTCATCATGTTATCCCACAAGAAGTGTTCTCGGAGATCACGATAAATCATGGTACTCCCAGGATGGATAGAAAAATTTGAGCTATGTGCATTGTCCAATAACTCCTTTTTTATCCCGGGTGATGAAGGCACACAAATCCACATTCCAAACCGAATCACACTATCATCATTGATATGGAACTCTTACAGCTTCCCTTCTTTTATAGAATTCACCCTCTTTTGTATCTTCACAACATCCCTTTGTGCTTCCTTAATCTTCTCCTAGATGTATGGTTGCACAATCATTTGGGAAAGGTAAGATGTATCCCCTGCCCTTTGATTTCTAAATACATCCTTCACATATCGAAGAAGATAGGGTCTTTCACAACCCGCAACCTGGAAAGAGTAGCATGTTCTTTTCTTCTTAGAGCATCAGCTACCTTGTTCGCCTTTCCAAGATGATAGTGAATAGAGAAATCGTAATCCTTGATTAGCTCGAACTATCTCCTTTGACGCTTGTTTAGCTCCTTTTGTGTGAATATATACTTTAGGCTCTTGTGGTCGGTGTATATTTCAAACTTCTCACCATAAAGGTAGTGCCGATAGATTTTCAAGGAAAAAATCACGGCTACCAGCTCTAGATCATGTGTCGGGTAGTTCTGATCATGTGTCTTCAACTATCATGAGGCGTAGCCTATCACATTATCATTTTGCATGAGTACACAACCCAATACTTTCTTTGATGCATCATTGTATATCACAAAACATTCCCCAATTTTCGGTAGTGTGAGTACAGGTGCAGTGATCAGCCTTCTCTTTAGCTCCTTGAAGCTTCCCTCACATTCTTACGTCCAAAAATACTTTACCCCTTTCCTTGTTAACATAGTTAGAGGGATTGAAAATCGTGAGAAGTTTCTCACAAAACGTCAGTAGTACCCAGCTAATCCAAGAAAACTAGTGTCACTAGAGGGCCTGGGTCATTCCTCAATCGCCTTTTTCTTTTAAGGACCCACACTAATTCCCTTAATTGTGATCACATGTCCCATGCACGCGACTTGATTATTCTAAAAGTCACACTTTATGAACTTGGCGTACAACTTCTCCTTTCTCAATGTCCCCAACACAAGTCTTAGATGTTCTTAATGTTCCTCCTTGCTCTTGGAGTAGATGAGAATATTGTCGATAAACACTACCACAGATTTTTCAAGGTAATGTCTAAAGACTCTATTCATCAAATCCATGAAGATTTTAGGGGCATTTGTAAGTATAAAGGGCATCACCAAAAACTCACAGTGCCCATACCTTGTATGGAAGGTAGTCTTCTGAATATCTTCCTTCTTCACCTTTACCCGATGATATCCAGAATGAAGATCCACCTTTGAGAAGTATTGAGATCCTATTAACTGGTCGAACAAGTTATAAATCCTTGGGAGAGGATACTTGTTCTTCATGGTTATCTTGTTGAGTTCCTAATAATCAATACACAGCCGCATTGTTCCATCCTTATTCTTCAAAAAGAGAATTGGCGCACCCCAAGGCGATGCACTAGGGTGTATGAATCTTTTGTCTAGATTCTCTTTCAGCTGCTTCTTTAACTCCTCTAGTTAGATAGGATCCATCCTATAGGGGAACTTTGAGATAGGAGTAGCTCCAGGTAGGAGTTCAATTGAGAACTCTACCTCACGATCCTGGGGAATTCCGGGTAACTCTTCGGGAAATACATCACCGTATTCCCTCACGATGGGAATTTCCTCTAGGTTGGAACTTTTCTTTAACTCAACCATTTGGGAAAGGTATGCTTCTTCATAGTGAATCAACACCAACACCATTGAAGGATTTTTTAAAGGAGATTCATGATCATCCTTTCATTTGTAAAGGAGCATGTGATGGTTCATAATATGAAAGGATATTTCCTTTTCCCGACAGTTGATATGTGCTCTATATAACGAGAGCCAATCCATTCCCATTATAGTGTCGAAATCCACCAAGGGAAGTGTTATGAGATTTGACGAAAGATTATTCCCACATATGCCAATAAGAGAAGAGTCAAACACTTGGGTTTCAATGATTGCACCACATTGTGTTTTTACAGATATATCTACTTCAAGGTTTTTGGGTTTCAATTCTATAGTTCTAGCATATTTTCAAGATATAAAGGAATGCGTAGAACCATAATAAAATAAGACTTTTTTCCATTCATGAGTGAATAGGAAGTGTACCCTGTACAACTTCATTATCATGATCCACCTCCGCAGTAGTGATGGCATAAGCCTTCCCTTGTTCATTTGGATTTTCTGGCTACTAACACTGATTACCCTCGAGAGCACGAGGTTTAGTACACTGGTTTGAATAACGCCCTAGCTCCTTACAATTGTAGCATTGAACCATGAGTGGTTCTCTCCTTTAATCGGCTACATTCTCATTCCTTTTCATGTCTTTTCGACACTCTTGAGAATGGTGTCCTTCTTTCCCACACTTGAATCATTTCCCCATCCCATTGAGGCAGTTCCCATGGTGCAACTTCCCATATTTTTGGCATGTGGGTCGTTGATTTTTCTTCCCACCTCTATCACTAGATCCACCGACTTGAAACTCTATCTTTTCTTTCTTATCCCCATAGCCATGGTTCTATTCTCTAAACTCATCTCCACTTTGAGAGCACACCGAAAAACTTCTTCATAACTCCCAAAGTCTCAAATTACAAGATCCTTTCGAAGGTTTCGTTTTAATCCACTAAATAATATATCAAATTTTCTATCATTGTTGATAACAAAAACTGAATCACACCTTGTGAGCCTTGTGAAATTCGTTTCATAGGTTCTGACAGATTCTCCTCCTTTTTTCTTGAGCACTATGAATTCTCTATCCATCATCATGCGAATAGTTCATGGGAAATACTTATTAAAAAACATTATCTTAAAGTCTTCCCATTCCATCTCTTCAATTTCCTCCTCTGGCTTGGTGTTCTTAGTCAAATCCCACCACTGATAAACTTCTCTATCAAGACAATAAATGGCTAGAGTAACCTTCTCCGTCTCAAAATAGTGAAGCACAGAAAAGATCTTCTCCATTGATTTGACCCACTATTCCGCAACTAGTGGATCATAAGATCCACAAAACATCAGTGGTCGTTGCTGCATAAAACATTCAATAGCCAGTTGCTCCCTCTTTGGTGAAGGAGTATGTTCCCCATTATTATGGTTATTATTCATAACCTAAGATAATTGGGTATGCATTGCCATGAAGTTTTTAACTCCACCTCCCAAATCATTATGTATGTCGTTCGACCAATCATTGCATTGGCCCTCGAATGAGTTGTTGGCCTGATCTCCCCTAGTTCCCACCATTTTCCAAAATAGCAAAGGATAGAAAAAAACAAAACTAAACAATTCATGAATAACTTATTCATTTAAACAATTTGTTCAAAAAAAAAGGTATCCCTAGGTAAATATTCTTTTGTGCATATTTTTACTTAGTCTCATACTAGAGGTTTTCTCTAGGTTTCACTAATCCTAATTCCAAAATTAACTAAACCTTTCCACTGATACCAACTATAGCGGCCCGACATTTTCTTACTTTAATATTACATCATTTCAAAGATAAACAACATAATAGTATTACACAAAGAGGATCTAAAGGCTTAGTGTCTTGGGAAATCTAGTAACACACATAACAAATACAACATCTAGCATAAACATTTATTTAATTTCTTCTTCTCTAGCTTCTTATTGGCACATGTACTCTCCTTAGTACATGTAGCCACCTGAGGATATAAATAAAACGGGGTTAGCTAGAATCCCATTTAGAGGATAGATAAGAACAATATATCATGGGGTAATCATAATCAAAACATAGGAAACAAATCATGAGCATGAGAGGAGCCTAAATAGAAGACTTGAAATGTGGCAATGCATAAAAATTAAACATCTTGCCTTGATGGTTAACTACCACACATAATTGTGAACCAAGATAGCATCTTGTTCAAAAATCATTTCACATTTACTCCTAAGATTCATTACATCACCCAATGCATTGGAGCGCTGTATAATTTCGGGCGCACCCGTCACATTTAAACATTCATATTGCACTATATAATTCCATGCACACTCATCACATCATAACATTATCATTTATCATGCATAAAAAAATGAACATATAACATAAATGAACATAAATAACCCATGAAAATGAATGGGTTTCATCTCATAAGAACACATTCATAAACTTTGGGTTCCCAAAAGAAGGAGGGAACATCATACTTGATACAAGAACCATCTACATTGAATGAGAGGAAAAAGTTGAGTTCTTAAGAGAAGAGTTTTCTCGGAAAACATTTGGATTGAAATAAACTTCATTAGAAAATATATATATCCCAGAAAAGGAAAGAAAATGATGAACAAATGATCTTTAATGAGTGACCATATCAAAAATGGAGTGAAAGAGGGAGAACTCAAAGGATGAAAGTTGGGTTCGAGAATTTCCCCTACCTTGCATCCAAATGCTTCCTTCTCTTTAATAATTATATCAATTAATTAAAAATCCAGAACAATGTGTACATTAATAGGGTTAATTCTGGTTTCATTATGTCATATTATGTTCTTTTGTATGACTTATAGAGTTTAAAAACATTGTTCGGGGATGTTCATTTTTTTGGTTTTTCTTGGGTGGTTCACTTGTATTTATAAATTGAAGTTCGGGTAGAACATGGGTAAACATAAATAAATGATATTACATGCCATTAATGATATTAAAGGATTTCTAATTATCTTATAATGAATTATATTAGATCAATGTGGATGAATCATTAGATAAGAAATAAATGATGGTTATTTGGGTCAATTTGGGTGGTTTTTAGATCACAATGAACTTGTTTTAACTTATCACTTAGTAATATGGACATTGTTTATTTACAGAACATTAAATATAACATAATACATATATAATATTCTGTTTCAAACATAAAAATGGTTTCATGACCCGATCCGAAGGTAGAAATGGAAGAAGAAATCATGTCATTCTTGAAGGTGATAAATTAACACCACACGAACAACGTTCTCTTTATTAAAATAAAGGGAAAAGGTAAAGGGGGTTGGATGATATAATATACCATTAGAATAATAAAATTACATATGTGTATAATACTGGAGCTAAAATACAGTGCAGATAGGTGGGGAGAGATCAAGAAATGAACTTGAACTTGAAAGGAAATTAAAGGAGAAGAGGGATGGAAATTACCTCTAGAATCCTCCTCTTGAGAACCTCCTTGAGGGCCTAAGCTAGATATTTTTATGAGACCAGTAGATCATGGAGGTGGGGAAGGGGATAGGGAAGAGGTTTGGGAAGAGTTTAGTAATGGATTTGAGCCTCATAGGTGTGATGAAATGAGGGTGTGAAGGGTGGCTTTTATAGTTGAGGGGAGAGGGGTTTCCTTAATATAAAATTCATTAGTTTATTAATTTCCCCTAAGACAAGGAATAGTGAGCCTTGAACGATCAGGAATAGTAATTTTATAATTTAATCATAAACCAAGTGGGCTTACATCAGTAGAAAATCACCTATGACCCTGTAATTAGCTTATTTATCTTATTTTGTAAATTACGGTATTTCACTATTCATCAAAAATTCAAGTATCTTAGAAAAATCCCACAATTTTACCCCAAACATTTTTCGACCTGTAGAATCCAAAAATGAATTCCATTTTCCAAAAATAATTTTCTTACTATTATTAATTTAATATATAATTAAAATTATAATTTACATAAAAAACAGTTTTTAAGATTAAAACTGATTTTATAGTGCTTTCAAAAATTACGCAGGGTCTTATAAAATTATATAAAAACTATAAGACATTGATTCAATAATTTATGAATACATTTTAGGGAAATAAATATTCTTTTAAATTAATTAATTAATTATTATTAATTATTTATGACTTACAAAATACCAAAACGTTTACTAAGGTCAACTTTTCACTTTCTAAGATGTATAAATTTTATTTTATTATTCATAGGTAATGTTACTCTTATGTTGGATTATTTACTATTCATAAGGATCATATTACTATTCATAAGGGTTTGTTACTATTCCAAACGGTAGGTCACTATTCACTAAAAATTATTATTTTTTCATTAGACTCCAAAAATCATCTTGAACACAACTTTGTATGTAGGATTTTAAAAATTCCAAACATAGGAGTGACAAACTTATGTTTAAAGGTCACTTATCACTTAGTAATTCATTATTCTTTGTTTTTATGAGTTAACTATAAGTAGGTAATTTTCCATTGAAAAACATTGGGTCGTTACACTTGTGGGTTGATTTGTGAGAAATATTAAATGTTATATAAGGATGAGAATTATCTATAATATTTAAGATTGATAAATATACCTTATTTATTTTTTTACATATTAATAATTTTACATTCCGGCCACAGATCCAATTTACCCAAAAATTGACAAATTCATGGAGAGTTTAGGAAATATTTATGTGGTCTATTACATATAATAATATTTTTTTAAAAAAATACAACCTCCTTAAAAATATATATATCAAAATTGGAGGCTTCTAGTCGTTATGTATTATTAACATATCCATTCTATAAGTTCATATAGCTTTTAAAAGGATTCACCTGACATAGATATATAAGTCTGTAAATATGTTATCTCACACCCAATAAACCATTAAATGTGCTATGATATCATAAAAATATAAACGGATGCATACCTATAGTATACATAGTATAAAAACGATATCTTCCTCAAAATTGTTCAATGAATTCAAATCAACCAATTTTTTACAAATTGAGTTGAATAAGTAAGACACCTTCATGGTTGTTTTTCTGAAATTGATGGATTTTTTCCATGTAATTAAACTTATCGGATTTATAGTATCAGGACATAAAAATATTGAAATTATGTTCTTGTTAACCTCAAATATTTTATCGGAATTAATTTTTTTACATTTTAAGAATAACCATATGACAGTTTGAAACCATTTAGGAACTTATGAAAACTAATTTTATCCCTAACTGATAATTTATAACAAGATAGACATCGTTATGTTCAAATTCTGTTAGGAGTGAGAGCTAAATCCACATATATTCCCATTGACAGTAATTCTAATATTGCATTTAACCCATCCTTAGTCTTCCCATTAATATATAACAATATTCCAATTAAACTATCCCTAATATTCTTCTCTACATGACTAAAATAAATGTTATGTTTTACTTCATGATATATAAAATATGGAAGCTCAAAAAATTGTTATAATTTATTCTAAATAGGTATATTATTACCATTTTTTTATTCTAAATGCGACATCATTGTTTTTTACCCTCTCAAAATATTTATTAACTGATAGAGGTTTAATTGAAATATGAACTTGTTGTGAGAATATAAATTCCTTTTTAACATTTTTAAAACCTATCCATTGAAAAAAAAATTATTACACATTTATAACAATTTTCTCCCATGTTATAGTTGATAATAAGAACTAACTTCTTCCAAAACAAGACATGGTTAATGCCTCTTAACACTGTATCCAGAAAACATTCCACATGTGAGGAAGTCATTTATAGTGAACTTAGTCATTTTTTACTATTTAAAATGTTCCATTTTATAATAATCATACACTCTGATACCTTCCTCCCATAAAATTTTATAATAATAAATTTATGGTGAAAAAACTCCAATATCATTTCTAAGATCTTTTTATCTATAAATCATTAAAATCAACATGAGATATTTGTTTTTCATAAAAAATATAGAGATAAGTTATAAATTATAATAAAATAGGACATGAACTATATTTTCTATTAAGCCGCTAATGGGGATTAATCCATCTATGATCAGTCCAAATAAGATATTTTTAACTCCATTTTTGAATATTTTAAACAATTGATAAATTTTCATCTACTATGGAAAATTAGATAAATGTTGTAATTTTCCATAAGATATTCTATCATATTTATTCTATATTAACCTATTTTTTCATCATTTTAATGTGAAAATGAATGTTTAAAATATGTAATTATAGTAAGATAACAGATTTCATTATCAAGAGTGTTTGTAACAGAAAAATAAACTTTTGATTTTTCTTTCAATACATACCACGATTCCCGACATTTTAGACATTATAAAAGACCTTCGTATTCTATACATTATATAAAACAAAAATTTGTGTAGTTATGTATCTTCATGTACCCCAAACCGATTAATCACAAATTGTTCTTTCCATTATTGGGTGAATATGGAATATTATCGTCTTGAGGAAGTATTCCCTTTCAACAACTATCACAACTCTATTAAAACATTTTCACTCAATCCATTTCTAGCCTTCAAGCTAATCAATATTAACACCCTTTTTAAAACCCTAAATTTTATAAAACTTAGAAATATTGGTTTTTTAGCATCACCATATTGAATCTCAATTATAGATTCTTTCCTAATTAAGTATACTTCCATATCATGAATCATTCCTTTAGTTTGACCAGAGTTATAATCTTCAAAATCATTATCATAAATAGAAATTTAATTTTACCAAATTTTACCCTTCCATATTTGAGGATGACAACTCAGATTAAAACCATTAAAAGAAAATAAATGATTGTTGGTTTCAAATATTTTTAACTTTTTAATAATTAAAAATTTCAAGAATGGAAAGAAAAACAAGTCACTGTTTGGAATATTTCATTCAATAAATTCTAAAATAGATTCCACACATTCTTCACATTGTTTAGTTTTTTAGTACAATAATCAAAATATGCCTCATTATTATGTATAAAAAATTTTAGGAATTGAAAATAAGATATTATGTTTTGAAATATAAATATAAATTTACTTTTATAAATAACACAAAAAAGAAACATAAAATATTTCATAAATAAAATAAGGACAACAAATTTCACAAAAAAACTATCAGTTTGGACATATTGAATTATCATCATCTTAGAAAAAATTGAAAAAATGGTATATAAACATTAAAATTAATTTTAAAAGGTAGATCCCAAATAATAAAATTATTCATTTTTTTTATTATGTAATTTCATAATTATATATTTATTTGTTTCAAAGTAAATAAATAAATATTATAATATATAGGTCTAAATAATAGAGGGTGAGAAAAAATGAGATTAGAAAAAATGATAAATAATATAAAGGCATGACTACACTTATACCAATAGTTAAATGAAAGAGTGACTTTAAAAACATTATCATTAGGGTCACCAATATTAGATTCCATGAAAATTAAATTTAAATTAAAATCCAACAATTTTAATTTGAAATTGTTAAAAAAAATTAAAAAGTATTTTTTTTCATATTATATAGTAAATAAAATAATTAGAACAATTAAATTTATAAATTCATAGGTATTCATAACATTTTAAAATAATACAATTAACTTATTAAAATCAATACCAAGTTCAATCTAAAGGGGGTTAACAAATAATATTATAAAATAAAATTATATCTCTATTAGAAATATGATCATGCAATATTTCATATATAATTGACATGATTGATTCGAAGTTATAAAGTTTTTCTATCATAATTTGATCGTGGAATCCACATGACCATCTTAATAGATATTATCATTAATTTTTATTTAAATCCAACAATTTACTATACCTTAAAAATACCCATTCACAATTCAATAAAACAACATAACTCGAAAATTAATTAATTGGTAAATTAACATTATTTATGACCCAATTAATCATATAATTATTTAATAAAACTAAAATATAAAAACATGTATTAATCAATTTAAAAAAATATTAGATGATAGAATTATCCGAACTAAAATATATAAACTATGAAGATATATCCAAGAAAAGTGGAGGCTAAGATCATTAAAGAAAAAAAAATCCAAAAACATACATTTATCAAATTAAAAATATGATACATTCTTAGAGAATTGGAATAATAAATATAAACTACAAATGCATATTGGAAAGAAGATAAAGGAGAGGAAAATGAATAATGAGAATGTGATGATGATTACAGTGGACATAGATGAGGGTTGTAATGATAGAAAAGAACGAGATAAAATATTTACACCTTGGGTTAAGGAGAATATAATGGGTTCCTAAAGAGGTGTAATTTAATTCATCTCACATAATATTATAGTTTTTGAAATGTTTTTTATTTAAAAATTTAAAAACAATAATTATAGATTAGTTTTTTTACATCATTGAATTTTTTAACCAATGGTAAAAAATATATATTTAACATTAGTTATATAATAAATAATATAAAAGGCATTGACCATGATTTTATTATGTTGATTAAAAATTAACTAATACATAAAACTAATAAATAATATATATTTTTAAAAATAGATGTTATAACCCCATCATATGAAATAAATTTTTTACTCGTGGTCTTTTATAACCCTATACTGAATTGGGTAAATTATTATTTTATAATATGAATGGAAATGGTGTTTGAACTGAAACCCTTAAACGAATATTTTAACTAAGGAATGGGTGCTCTCATAATTATACAACCCTCTAATTCATTGGATAAAAAATAGTATCTCATGATTTGACATGTTAGGGATTGGGGAGTCTCCCCAATCCACTATGGGAGCCTCTCAACTATATGTTGATATTCTTGAAAGTGAGGCTCATTATAAAGAATTATTTTTTAAACTTATATATATGAAACATTGTTATGGAGATGTTATGTTTTGAGATATTATGTTTATTGACTCACATTTCTAAACTCATATGACTCATTTATTATGTTATAATAAAGGCATTATTCTATGAATCATTATTTATGATCAAGGTTTTTTTAGGTATGACTCAATTATATTATGATAATGGAATATGATTATGTTCTCATACCTGCATATTCATTTTATTCTCACATATGATCTTAAACTTTTACCTCTTATGTTTACCCATTCTAAGAATATTATATCCCCCTTTCTTATATTTTTATTTCCTCAGATTATAAATAAAAGTATTTTATATTATATTTATAAAATGGTGTCATGGGTGAATTATTTTTGTAGGATATATTAAGTTTATATATATATATATGTTGGTTATATACTTTATCTCATAAGAGAGTAAAACTATACGTTTTGGGATGTTATTTTTTATGAGTAGTAAGGAATGATCATATAAAATGATGTAATATGTATGTTTGTTGTGATTGGGTCACCTCAACTGGTATGAAAGTGGGGATTAGTTATTTTTAGGGATTGGGATATGAATAATAAAGGGATATAACCAAAACTATGTATCTTAAAAGAGAAGTGATATATGATGAAACTAAAATATCATAGGTTTTAATGAAAGTTCAATATTTTTAAGACTCCTTAAGATTAGTTTTCCCAATCATATAATTTATCACTGAGATAATTATTGTTAGATACTCACACTAACCATTTTAGTTTTAGTCAATGCAACGTACGAAAAAAACCAAGTTAAAAATGGATTTGAAGCAAAATGAAATGATTATCCCATTGACCAGCCACATGGGATTGGAGTTGGAGTGAAAAATATTATGGAAATTCTCTTCAAACTCTCTTAATATATGAACAATAACACGAGTCATTCAAGACTCCAAAACTCACTAAGGAAAAACTATCTATTGAGTTGTTCATGAGACATTTTCCACCCTCCCTTTTTGGGTTTTCAAATCCAATAATTTCAATGAAATGGATAAATATAACAGGTATGTTTTTTTTTGCATTTTAGATTTCTCAGAGGAAGAAAAGATACAATCATAGATTTATTGTTTCGAAGGTGAGGCTGATCAATGGTAGATCATAATTAAAAAAATTATTAATGATAAAGAAATAAAATCCATTGAAAAGGATATTTTTAGAATATAGTTTTCAAAAAATATTTTCCATGAACTATTTAAAAATAATAGAGAAATAATTACTTGAGTTAAATAAAAAAGGATGAATCTATTAGTACCAATTAAAAAAACATTCAATGACTTGAAATGTACACTTTTGGTTTTATCATTGACCATAAAATAAAAGTCGATAATTTATTTATTGTAATAAAACCTATTATCTAAAAGGAATTAACTATAAGGAAATTTATTGGCTGTGAAGATATTGTTTGATGTTCTCTTATGGAAGAAATAGATATTGAATACTCCCATTATTCTTATGATTTTGGGGATAAGAATAGAAAAATCATGTTTTATGGAAACTCAAATGACAAAATTGATAGAGTAAAGGAAATTAAAATTCCTACACGGTAAATTTTGGGAGAAATAAAGGAGAAAATTTCCTTAAAGGGAAAACTAAATGCTTTAAGTAAGGAAGAGAAGGCTATCTAGAACATGAATGCTAAACCGATATGAAGATGCCAACAAATTATGCAGACAAAAATAAAGCTCAAAATAATTCAACACCCACACTCCTATTATTAAATTATATATATTATTGAAATTTGGTTAACCCATACACCAATCCAAGGGTTTATGATGATAATAGACATCAACTAGTGAAGTATACCATGAAAACAATGTTTTGAATGGTAGAATCATCATATACTCAATGATTATTGATTTCATATCTGATTATTGTTAAATAGATTTATTTATATCTAGAAAATTTTATAAGGGAACCAATTCACCACCCTTATGTCTAGTTATTGAATTATGAATGAAAAATCCTACTGGTTTGATGATTTTATCCCACATATACAACTTCTTTTCGATAGATGTTTATAAGAATGTGATTCCAATAAATATTACTATTATCCCATTGGTTTAAATTTATGTGTAATTTTCCCATAGACTGGATCTAATTAAATAGATCCCATATCAATTAATGGTATATGTAAATCATATTTAATATCCCTAATCAACCCATGGCCGTCTATCACTACAATGATAACCAGGAACTCCCTAAAGAAATTACATCTGTTATATGGATATTAATACCAAATCATGAGGGGTTTATAACTCAAATAGTTGAGAAATAAATTGATATTAAATATATAAATATTATGTAAGAATACATTTATGTTTTTTATAAATTTTTTCCCAGATATCCCAAAAATATCGAGGTTGAGTTTTCAATAGAACACTTGGATGGTGCTTTGACAATATTAAAGAATCATTATATAATGACCCTAACTGAGTTTGAGGAATTGATGAAGAAAATCTATGATAGTATAAATAGGGTTTTTATATTACCATGTGCTTCAAAATGAGGTAAACTAGTCCTGTTTTCTAGGAAAAAATATGCATTAATGTATATCTTCCCTAATTATCATAAAATTTAGAAGATCATGATCAAGAAAATGTATCATTTACTCCATATTTATAACTTGTTTGGTCAAATTTGATGGGATTTATACTTCTCAAATACTTAAATTCAATCTGAATATTATAAATTATTGGTGAAGAGAGAGGATTTTACGATGAAAACCATTCTTATAAGATATAAACACTATGAATTCATAGTATAGCCGTTGAGAATTATAAATTGTTCTACTATATTTATGTATATGAAGAATAAGTTATTTATATATTAACACAAACAATTTATAAAAGTCTTCATAGATTATTTTACCACATATTCTATTAGAAATGATGATCATAAAGACCACTTTAATGATCCTATTGAAGATCTTATGAAAATATAAATTCTGTGCCCAATTTCTCAAGTGTAAATTATGACTGAAAAGTATCATTATTTGGTTATATGATCACAAACATTGGTATATCTATAGATCATTCAAAAAATATAGGTGTATGAAGAATTTAATATACCAAAAACAATATTAGGGATATGTGATTTTCTTATATTGGATTGATTCTACAGATTATTTTTTTGTAATATCTCATGATTATAAAATCAACTAACCAAGTTAACTTAGAAGGGAGAAAAGATACGTTTGATTCAATAATGTGAATAAAATTTCTTGGATAATATGATATTTTTGGTAACTTCACTTGTACTCACATTACATTGTAATGGAGAAGAATTTGTCATATACAACGATTCATCATAAAAGGGATTGGGATACTTTCTTATAAAAATGGCTTGGTGGTAGCTTATGGCTCATGTCAATTAAATATTCCTGGTAAAAATTACCGAGTTCATGATTTAGTGCTAGCAGTTCTAATATTTGTATTAAAGAAATAGAGGAATAACCTCTATGATGAAAAGTGAGTAATTTATACTAATCCCAGTATCAAAATGTATGTATTAAAAAATGGATATAAACATGCACTGAATGAAATGGTAGTAGTTAATCAAAGAATATGACTACTCAATAAATTACCACCCCCAGAAGGTAAATGACATATATGATGTAAGTAAGAAGAATCATTCTACATTATCCATGATGAGGATTTAAAGAGATCCCAAAGTCATGGATTTTCGAAGGATATCCCCTAAATTATAATGGAAGTGGATTTTTGTTATCATTCCTATATGGCTTCTCAACCATAAATCCATGTGATGATTAGAGGCACACAAAGTGGATATGAAGATACTATAGAAGGAATGAATTATTGTAGATTTATAATTGAAAAATGATGTAATTTCATGATTATGGAAACAAATATATTTTACAACTATACCATAATTGAAGAAGGATATGTCGTATGATTCCCATTAATCATATTTTTATATATGTATTGCAAGTGAAAACATGTATAGATATGTCGAAGAGTATTTTTGGTGGGACAACATGAAGATGAATATTTAAAATTATATATGTCAATTTTTAGTATTCCTTCATGTTAAGGTAGAATGAAACAATTCTAAGGGGATGATTCAACCATTACCCATAGCTGTTTGGAAATAAGAGAACATTATCATGGATTTTGTTATGGGTCTTATTAAGAATTTTTAATACTATTTGGTATATATTTGATCACCTCATGAATTCATCGCTTTTTAATTTTAATTTTAGAATAAATGTCACTCAATCAAAATAAATGTATATACCTAAAGAAATTGGTATGGCTACATAGAGTATCCCTCACAATTGTATCTGATCATGACCCATAGTTTTCCTAAAATTTCTAGATAAGTCTTTAATAATAATTAGATATAGAGTTAAGCTTAACTACTACTTATCATCCTCAAACTGATGGTCCATATAAATGGAATATTTAGACTCTAGAATATATGTTGTGATCCTATTCAATGGATTTGAAAGGATGTCTAAAGGAACACTTTCCCCTAGTAAAGTTCTCATATAACAAGAGATTGGACTTTAACATTACAATTTCAACATATGAGTCTATGTAACATCTCAGGATTTATAATTCATTATTATTATTATTTTTATTTATATAAATACTTTTAAAGAACATTTATCTATTCTTTCAAAATGATTGAAACATGATCTGAAAATGTTCCCAATAAGATATGTTCAAATTTAGGTAGAATTTATTTTTTCATAAGCGAGCCATTAAAAAAAGTTCATAAAACTATTTAAAACGCACCATTAATTATTACTCCCCATTGATGAAGTAAATCCCTCAAAAGTCTATAAATCAATATGGTATTATAGATAGAAAATAATTAAATATTTACAAATAATATTTTTAGATTATCTAAAACCTTGAGGATCACCAACAACCAAGAAAAATCTATAATAATGAAGAGAAAAATGAAAGGATAAATAATTATTCAAAATATACAATATGAAATAAAAATTGGGCCTTGAAAAGTGATAGTGGAGTAAAAAAATTATTTAATACATCTATATATAGGAAGGAAATTTAGTCCTTATAAATATAGTATTTGGAACTACGACCATTGAAAATAAGATTGTTATAATATGGATTTGGAAAATATGTCCATTTTTCATATATCCAATTGGTATATTAAATTCATGTAATTTTAAGTAGTAAATTTAGAATAATATAACACATAATGAAATAAAAATATTATATTAAAATGTTTTAAATAGATAAATAAATAAAAAACAAATATATATATATATTGACATATCACGTATAATAATAATAAAAATTAAAATATGACGTGATATATATATAAATATGAAATAATTATTTAAATATAAATGGTGTACTGAAATTAAATTTTGCATATAAATAAATAATTAATGTTATTTTTTAAACATATTTAGTATAAAGGTAATGTTTATTTTCAAATAACTATTTTATTAAGTATTGTATGTTTTTGACATAATAAATTAAACTCACACTTTAGTATTACTATTATATATGAACCAATACATTAAAATTACTTAAATAATTAATTGATATGAAATAATATTTAGTACACATAATATTTAAAAATTCAAATTTTCAATAAAAGTTGTTTTATTTATAATTTATAATTTTAAATTAAAAGAAAAATATATAAAATATGGAATTTTAATTTTATAATTTTAACTTTATTTTTTAATTCATTATTATGAATAAATATTAATAAGAATTATTTATATTTTTATGAAATAATCAATCTTGAGGTATGTTGTAAAAAATACCGATTTTGCTTAAAAACAATCACTTTTATAATAAAAGAATGAATTAAAAGTTTAAGAAAATTTTATTATAAAAAAATATGTTTTATAAATTCAAATTAATTTTTTTTAAAAGACTACATTGATTTTTAAAACCCACACATATATTTTTAGATTTTTTATGTAATGTTTTTGCAAAAATTGTTTTTTATAGGTTTTTATTAATAAAATTTTCACATAGAATAATTAGGTTTTTCAATTAATTAAATTTTCATTAAATATTCTTTTAAAATAATATACATTTTAATTTCAATATAATAAATAAAATTTATAATTTTATGCTAAACATATAAATTATGCTTAAAAAAACACTTCTTCTAAAAATGATTTGTTGTGCGTTATAGGAATTAATACTAAAATTTAATTTTCTTACACATATAAATTTTATTTGATAAGTTGGATTTTATATTTATAATATTTAGGTTAAAATTATCTAATATGGTGAATTTTATTTTTATTTATTATAAATAAATTACTTAGTTAAAAATTAGTTACCTCGGTAAAATCCAAAAATAGTAGAAGTAATAATATAAGATGAAATAACATAAAAACATATATAAAAAATGTTTTGAAATGTTTTTTTGAGGATTAAAATACCTTTAACTTCATTAACTCTATTATTATCAAAACTAGCCTTATATTCCTTGTGAAAAAAGTGATCTCTTTATATAATGTAATTTTTTCGCAAAAAAACATCTTCTATTAAATTTTAATAGGAACCATCACAACTATTTTGCATTTAAAACATCTCTATCTTAGTCTCTATTTAACCCTATAATAATGTTTTAATGTATTTGACGTTACAAAAATATAAATATAATGTTTATTAATATGGTGAACATAAGAGAACACACAAAACAAGATGTAATATTTTCCATCGCATCTTCTTAATTTTTTTCTTGTTATACCACATGAAAAACTCTTATAAACATGAGAGTAAAATCTCACTAGTATTATTAATATTCTCAAATGTAGTTATACTAATTTTCCATTTATTTTATATGTTCCTCCCATGTCATTGAGAAAAATTAAAATGATGTCATGTGTGTGTGCAGACTACCGCTTCCATGAATTATGTGTTCCATTTTCCATCGCCACCATTTATGGATGGTTAAAAAAATTTATTTTCTATGGAAATATTCTATTTATAACATTATAGTGATTCTAAAATTATTAAATATTTTATTTTATACCTTCCCTATATTCCAAAAAAATGAGAACATCATTTGTGTGTATATGTAGACTACTGCCTCCACTTTATAATGCTTCTATTTTTTTCCCATACCAAATAACATTTGTGGGATAAAAATTTATATAATTTATAATTTTTTTAATAGACAATTAAAATTATATAATGCTAATATTTTACATTCCATAAGTAATATTAACAACAACGAGTATAGTAATTTTTCCTACAAAAAATGACATATCAAATTAACTTTTCTAATTTTTGTCCATTCATAGAATACCTATTTAATTTAATAAATTATGTGATCATTGAAAAATAAAGGAAATAAATATAAAAAAATTATAGTGATTTTAAAACTATTTTATATCACTTTTTCCCTGGCCATTATACCATGAATGTTTCGGATAAATTGTCCAAAGAACTTTAAGTAACATACATAATCTGAAAAAATATAGGAAAGTAGTGAAATATGGTGATAAATAAAAATTATAAAACGAAATATATATGGATATTTGTTATGAGTATTTTTAATACCCTTATTTTTATTATTTATAATGTTAAGTGAAAGTGAAGAGCGCTTTGAAACACAATATAAGGGATCTTCCGTTCTCTCTTCATGACTTTTTATTTACACATTATCTTTATTTTTATCCCTTTTATGCAATTTTATTCTAATGTACATATTTTATTTTTGTATTAATTTCCATTACATATATACATTTTTAAATATAATTTTCATTTCTAGGGTTATACAAGTTTTTATTTCCATTTAAAATTTAACTTTAATGTAAAATAGTTTTAATATAACTTTCCTATTTTTTACCTTTAATGTAAAAAACCATTATTTTATTGATAAAACTCCTTTTAAATTATTATTTTACATGAAATTAATTGGTCTTTCTTTCTTTAAAATATCCTTTACTTATTTTGTAATGATTCTACCAAGATGTAGGATTTTATTCTTTATTCCCCTTTATACTTCTTATGAAATGTCTGTATTTGAACTCAATGATGTATACCAATGTTTAATATTAAAATATTGGAATCCAAATGATTCAATTCCTTCTTCCCTTGGAAATTCTTATGATTTACGTTTAGTTATTCCTTGATTCAGAATTATGAGACCCACTTTCTTCTTATGGGTTTGATCATTATTATGATTTATGTATGGTTAATTTTCATCACGTGGCACAAAATATGTATTATTTTATTTATGTTATGGGTTCACCTAGAATTATATGTCCTTAAAATTCATTTTTTAAATCATTATATCTCATGATTTTTTATCTAAGGGGTTAGGGAGGGAACCTGATCCCCCATAATACTTTGTCCACTTTTAGATTATGATGTTGGGAGTGATCGTTGACTTATGTTTATGATTTAATGTCTTATGTATTTATACATATTATATGATTTTGTGATCTTTTTCTTTCATTTACTTAATCCATGTTTTCAATATTATATTAATTATCTTTATAATATAATGTTATGCCTTTTGACTATCATGATATGCTTTATTTTCATGTTTATTCCTGGATTGGAATTTATAACTCACAGTTTTCCTTATTTATTTTAGCCAAGAAATCTTGTCTTGTTTTGAAAGATATATGGAAGTTAGGAGATTTTTGGGGAGTTTTAAATAAAGATGTTTGTTTTTTAAGATTAGGAAGATAAAAAATTTATAATCTAAGGGATAACCCTAAGTATCAATGAGAATTGTAAAATTCATGTAAAGTAGAGATTTTATGGGTTTTCTTAAAATTAAATACCTATCTAGATACTTTAATGTAAATGTAGGCTTTGAAATAATTATACCTAGGGCTAATAACCATGAAGAGTGTGTCTTGTCTTTTAACTCATTTGTGACATAGTGCATGACTATGAGGACTAATTACACACCTGGATAGACAGTCTCATAGGATATGAGATGTTTAATCATATGATCTTTATGAACAAATACTACTGATTAATTTTCTAGTTAATTTGACTGAATAGGTCTGGAAGTATAAGATAACCCATCTTAAAGTAATATAGGTTAAACTAAGATTGATATAGGCTGAACTAAAGGTATTATTGGATAATATGATAATGTAAATTTTTAAATGGATTTTTGGTTGAATCCATTTTATGTTATCAATTATGATAACATCCTAATGATGTTAAATTTCTATAACTCATATTAAAACTTTTGGTTTTAGAGATATATATAATTAGAATGAACCTTTTAAACCATGGTTCTGGGGGATAATGCAAGGATTACCAAAATTATGAACCTATTAGAATATGAGATGGACTGAGAAATTTGGTGATTATTCTAAACTAACTATTATAAAACATGACTAATAATGTAACCTTAATTAAAGTCTTGATGGAACAAAATAAAGGAATCATGCATGCTCATTAAAATTATGGTAATAAATATTAATAAAGAAGGCATATTAAACCACCAATATGTCAAAAAAATGAGAGGATGATCTTGGGAATTTTTTTTAAGGGGACTAGAAAATTATTTACTTATTAGAAGAGGGGGTAATCAAGAATCAAACTATCGAAGGAATATAGATAGTGTAATGAAAATGATTGTATTGGAAAGCATGAATCCCAAAGAAACATTAACAATACAATTCCATAAGTGTGAAAAACCTGGATATAACCCAATTCACCATCATAAATTGAAGGATAATTCAAATTATAGTTGTGAACAACCACCAAAACCACTTGAACAATGAAAGTCATTTTCAATGAATACCAATCATTTGGATTTTGGTAACTGAATTGTCAACTTTTGAATGTTTATTAAGGGATATTTATTTGATCCACACTATGTTTATTAGATTTCTTTCGTAGTGTACCACCCTGAACTGTTGTTTACAAAATAAAATATCTAGAGGTATGTTGGTTGCATTTTGAAATTTAATTCTATGGGAATATAAATATTTTTATGGGTATTTTAGAAATATTAATCATGATTATAGTAATAGATTAACTATTTCAATATAGACTCCCTATTTACTGATTTGGGTGAGATTACCTACAACATCCTTCTTATTGGAAAAAATTAATGAGGGTAGACACAAAAAACCAACCACTATCTTGATGAGATATCAATGTAACTACATCAATAGATAAGGACAACGGATCATTTCATCATCATCCATTACCACAACAGCACAACATGTTTGCCTCAATGTTTCTAGAGTTTTTGAAAACACAATTCTGACGGTGGATATAGAAAACAATACTCTACTTCCATCGTTAGGGCCACAAGACGTAGCGGGTAGGTGAAAATGGGGAGTCTGCCTTGTGAACTCAAGTTAGGGAGCCTTTCAGAAATTAGGTATAATTTCCTAGAACATTAATACTTATATAGTGTGTGTAGGAATTATTATGGTTCTTGGAATTACCTTTTGATCACATGAAACACCACTTAGAGGAGATGTGGTGGGGAATCCATCTACTGAAAAAAATTCATCCATCATGGATTCATAGAGATGGAACAAATGGATTGGAACAATAAGTAGTTGATTAAATGGATAGTTATCTATTGAGGATGGTTACATAGGTGAGGAATAAGTTAAATAGGCTGTAGTTTGGTGTGGTGGAGGCCAAAACTCCAGAAAGGAAAGGAAGGATATGTTAAAGGATATCAATGATCCTTATTATGAGGAGGAGTATTTTTTTTTCAACTTCATTATTTTTCCTTTAAATTCCACCATAACTGCTAAGTAAAATATCCCCAAGGAATGAGATATAGGCGTGTGTTGTATCTACTATAAAAATATGGAGTCACATTTCATACATTAAAAAAATTTATGACATTCTTTCACTGTAAGTCTCACTATGTACTCAAGGAAAAAAATATCTCTTAACAGCAAACCCTTAGAGGCATTTAACTCAAATTTTTAGGAAGAAAAGCAATATAAAGGTTATTATTATTATAAGTGAATAAATGTGATTTTTACCTCATTATAAAATTAAATCTTTATTCACATTATAGATATACATATCTAACTTCATTAGCAAGTAATGATTTAGATTGTGAGGACACAATTTATTTGAGGGGGGGGGGTATGTGACACCCCATGTTTTATTATCCATAATTATCATCAATATCATCATCATCATTATCATCATCATTATTGTTATTCCTATTATTCTTCTTCTGCTTCTTATTTATGTCTATAAATTTTAAAATTGTTTATCTATTATTTCATAAGGATTTAAACTTCATTAAAAATTGTTCCCTATAAGTTATGAACCAAAAAAATACACTATATTCATTCATAAGTGGGGAATTACAAAAAAATCACATAAAACAAATTAGTACACACTATGAATTATGCAAAATTACATACATTAAAAGTGAACAAATCAAAAGGGATAGTATAAATAAAATAATAAAATCTTCACTACTGGGAAATTTTAGGGATCCTCATGAATCATGAAGAGAACCCATACCAAAAAAATACCTCTAATGAGGAAGAACACTATGAATGGGCAAAGTATTTAAAAAAATTTATAATATAGAATAAGGAATTTTCTTTATAAAGCGAGAGAGGAATGGATGAATTGTATGTTAAGTCTATATATTTGAATGTAATTTGGATGTTATAAATATGGTCATTGAAAATATGGTCATTTCATGTATGGTCATTGGTCATATATCTAGTAGGTATACTAATGTCATGTACTATTAAGTTATAATTTTAAAATAATATAACTCAAAATTAACTAAAAATATGATATTAAAATATTATATATATATAAGTGTTATATATAAATATAATAATTATTATCCATTATTATATTTTGTATGACAACCCATATCTTCAATACATTTATTTCATGATTTATTGGCATAAAAGAACACACACTACAATAAAGAAGTGCATGAAGCCAATTTTCATTGTGAAATTAGTTACATAGAACATTAAATTTATACATGGACGCAATATTGTTATTAAAAAACTCGAAAACATGGCCTTATATTTTATCATTCTTCTAAAACTACATGGGATAAATTAGGGTTGTATATAAGAAAGGGGTGAGATATAAATCCCAAAAAGGGAATAAATAAATCATAGAGTAAGGAAAAGAAGTATATGTGAGAAATGAGTCATATAAAGATAACATAATAGTGGTGATAATCACAATCTTGAACAATGAGTCATGATATAACATGATAGCCTAAAGGAAACATGTGAATGGGGAAACAACATAAAACCTGATATCAAAAACATAATTCATGTTTAATCACCAAGAAAATATAATAGATAATGATTAAGATGACCTATCATGCATGATACATGAAATATCAAGATATTAAAACATCACACAATGCATTAGAGGGCTATATAATTCTGGTTCAACACGTCACATTCATATCATGTACATGTATAAGTGTGCCACATAGGTCATTCAACATAGGATAACATTTTGTCACATTTAATCACTTGATTAAGGAGTTTGGGATTAAATACATAAAATTACACAATAAATTAATTATAGGTATATCTTGGTGAATAACCATGGGTATAAATGGGTATTGGTATTTACTACGTAATTGTTTGGCATGGAAAATCGGCTGGAAGTTTCGACATCATAGGGGGGTATTTAACGGCTCATAGGAGGGTTTTATAAGCGTGAAATGGGTATATCATAAATTATAAACCATAATAATAGTATTGGAGACACGTGAAGAAATATCCAAACATGATAAAGTAAAAATCGAAATGGATAATATAAAGGAGGCGCTTCAATAAAAAGGAGAAGGGCATGATCCCTTAACGTGAGAGGGTTCTTCTAAAATCATGGAAGGTTATTATTGAGATATTTGGGGGTAAATTCGGGTGGGGGGATATTGAGATATATTGTAAGAGGAAATTAATGATATAATATTTTTGTAGTGAAGAGTAATGGGAGGTTGGGTGGGACTACATTTTAAAAAAGAGGGGAGTTCTTTATTAATTTACCAATATAGGGTTTGGACTCTATATGACAATATAATCCAATCAGAATACCTTACAATGGGTTTTGAGCATAGTTTTTCCAAATAGGAGTGTTTTTTACAATTTTAAATTTTATAATAACATAAAAAATTAAAATAATTCCCTTAGTGATGTGGAAGTGATTCATGTTTATAATGAATTTGTTTTAAAATCATAAAATATAATTTAGGTTTTGGATGATTCAATAAGGTTATATAAAATTAATCATATTTTGTCAAAAAAAAATTATTTTAAATGGTAAATATATATTTGTTCATTTTTAACTTTATTTTATAGTATTACCTCAATTACTGGTCATTATGATGTCACAAAACACATTGTATATTTATAGAATATTTAATTCTGACCCAAAAATTTGATTAGCTCAAATTTTTTTGAAAAGTCACAGTTAGATAATTTCAACCTGATTGATTTAAAAATAAGATTTATGTGATATAAAATTATTTTCTATTCATGAGAATTGAAACTATTAAATTAAAAATTTATATTTATTTAAAAATGCTAGTTTTTTATAATAATAGTTTTCTGACCCTTATAAAAATTATATCTGACTTCATAAATGTATATTTTAATTTATATTTAATAAATATTATTTAATTTTTTTAATAAAATAAAATTTATTTCAAAAAAATTTATATTCATTAAAATATATTTTCTTCATTAAAAATAAATATTTCTAAAAAATAAAATATTTTTTTCACAGTATCAAAATATAATTTTTATAAAAATAATTACTTAATAATTTAAATGTAATAATAATAATAAAGAAGGAATATAATAATTATTTTAAAAATAAAATATGAAACATTATACTATTGGGGTCCAGATACATATCTCTTTATGACACTAGAAAATTCCCTAAGGGTAAGGTGTGTGATCGTGACATTTTCATGGAGTGGTGAAATGAACATGGTTTGGTCCATAATATAGAAAAGATTGAAATTATCCCATAAATATTTTGATGCATGATTTAGTTTTTGAATATTGGATTGGGATTAGTCAAGGGAAAATCTCAGTGATGCTATATCTCTCAGAAGTTCGGATAAATGAGATTCATATGGTATGATCCAACTAGTCTAGGCTATCACTTCTATTTTCTGTGTCAAATGGAATTTATCATAACCCATGATATACTAATATTAATGGTTATAATAAAACATCTATATTAACAATTATTATGATGCTTGGATACCTTTTAAATTTTAAATACCATATAACAGTCCAAAATAAAAAAGAATTTCATTTGTTTTCAATAACATCATTTCTTAAAAATTAATTTACTCATTTAAAATTGGAATTTAATTTATAATTTTTTTTGAAAATACGTTATTACAAATTAAAAAATATCAAAATCAAAAATTTTATTTCATACACTGAAATGGATGAGGGTACTTTTGTTTCATCACCACTTCGAGTTCCCATGTCGCTTCCTCAAACTCATGGTTCCTCCACAACACATTGACCATGGGGGTTGTCTTGTTTCATAGAACGTTTTCTATATTTTCCATGGTCTTCCCTGGATGCTCCTTGTAGAAAATATCATTCTTCAATGGTATAAAATATGGATTTATCTCATGTTAGGGGTTTTTTTATATACTTATTCAGGAGAGATACATGGAACACATCATGTATTTGAGATAGATTAGGTGGGAGTACTAGTCAATAAGCCCCTGCTATGATATAATCAATGATCTAATAGGGGTCGACATATCTCGGAGTATTCTTTCCCTTATTCCCAAATAGCATGAATTTCTTCCAGAGTGATATAATAAAGAAAACTTTATCTCTAACCTCAAACTCTAGATCTCATCGATGGTTTTCTCCATAGATTTTATATTTAATTTTTGCATATTTAATATAAAACATAATTGTTTGAACCTTCTCTCTCAAATCATGGATAATATAAGGTCCGATTAACATCATCTCTCAAACTTCATCCAAACATATTAGAGTATGAATAATCTTCTTATACATAGCCTCATTATGTTCCATTTGAATTCTATAATGTTAACTTCTATTATATGAGAACTGAACTAGGGGAAGGAGTAGGTCATAATATCCTTGTAATAACATTGAACCTGATCTCATAATATCAAAAATAGTTTGAATTGTTAATTTTGACTAACCATTATTCTGAGGAAGATATTCAGTGTTGAAGCTCAAATCTATATGAAACACCTTCTGAAGTCTTCTTTGGAACCTCAAGGTAAATCACATATCTCAAACTGATACATTATGAAGTGGAATTCCATGAAATTTTACCACTTATCTTATATATATATCTTGGAAAGTTTATTAATAGATAAATATTCCTTTATAGTAGTGATATGTGTAGACTTTATAAGGTGATTGACTATTAATATGATGATGTTATTCAATTTAGGTGTTTTAGGAAATGATATGATGAAATCCATTGTTATGTTTTTCCATTTACATACTATTATGGTGTGTTTTTTCATCATATACTCAGACTTATTTCATTTTTCCTAGAACTCCTCGCAAACAAAGAAATGAGAAACAAACTCCACAATATACCTCTTAATTTTATCCAACTAGAAGTTTCTTGATTCATGTATCGATGCATATTAGTTATTCTTGGATAAATTAAGAAGGATGAGATATTCAAAACATCTAGAAGTTTCTTTTTCAGTTATTGTTTTTATCAGAAACAAATCCGGGTTATAAAATTTATAAATCCATCTTCAAAAAAATTTAACTTCATAATATTATCTTTATTCTTCAGTAGCTACTCATCACCTTTGTTTTCCACCTTAATTATCTTAAGAATATATAGTTGACTTATTATTTGAGCTCGGTAATATGAATGTCCTTTTATTATTATATTTTCATCATCTGTATGTCCATGATTTTTTGACCCCTTGAAATCCTCTTCCTAGATAAGGTATAAAGATCATTTTTTACATAGAGCATCTTCCACATAGCTCACCATCCCATCATGGTCGTAGATTGAATAATAATAATCCTTGATTAAATCTAACCACCTTAATTGGTGTAAATTGATATCCTTTTGTGTGACTATAGAATTAGGGATTTCATGATTCCTATATATATATATATATATTACAATTCTCCTTATAAATATAATGTCGATAAATATTCAACAGGAATATTAGTGATGACATTTATAGATCATGATTTGGGTAGTTCTGTTCTTGGATTTTTAATTAGTAGGAGGCATATACTATCACATTTTGACTTTCATGAGTATAAAATCCAATAATTTTTGTATGAATCACTATATATCCCAAATAATTATCCCCTAGGGGTAATGTGAAAACATGTGTAGTGATTAATCTCTTCTTCAACTCTTTTAATATTTCATTACATTCATCAGTCCAAAAAAACATGACTCCTTTCAGAGTAAGATTGGTTAGTGGTATTGAATATCATGAGAAGTTTCTTAAAAATTGACTATAGTAACTAGATAATCAAAGAAAACCATTGATTTCTATTATATATGTTAGAATCATCTATCATTCAGTTTCCTGTATTTTTATAGATCCATAAATATCCCTTAGTTGGTGAGAACATGCAACAATAAAGTTACTTGATCCAATCAAAATAGACATTTCAAATAATTTTCAAATAAATTTTCTTATTGTAAGGTCTTAAATATAATATTCAAATGATTATCATGCTCGTCATTTCTTTTGGAGTAGATAAAAATATTATTTATAAATACTAGAAATGTTTGTCTATGTAATCCCCAAAGAATATTTTCATCAATTTCATGAATATTAATAGAGAATTAGTGAGTCGAAATGGAATCACTATAAACTCAAAATACCAATAAATTTTATGAAAATAACACTTTGGGATATCACCCATCTTAACTTTTACTTGAAAATATATCAACCAAAGATCCACCTTTGAAAAATACTGGGCTCTATGTTGCCATTAAAATAAGTAATTAATCTATAGAAGAGGAAACTTATTTCTTTTCAAGTTATTTTTGATCTCACAATAATCAACTAGGAGGTGCATTAACGTATTGCTCTTCTAAAGAAGAGGAATTGTGGACTCCATGGTGAATCCCTATGGCATATAAACCCTTTATCCATATTCTTCTATAATTATTTCTTAAGTACCAAATGTTTAACAATGACCATTCTATATGGAGTTTTATATATTGGAAAATCTCCAAGTATGATATCGATTGAGAACACAACCTCAAAAAAGGAGGAGAACCATGAAATTGTTTAGGGAAAACATAAATTAATTCCCTTATAATGAGAATTTCTTCAAGGATGATCTTTTATTCAGTCTCAATCATTTGAGCTAGATATCATTTCTCACAAGGATATAATTTAGTTATTTGAGATAATGATGCTAATGTATATTTATATTACACAATGAATTTTTATAGAATCAGTGGAAAATTCATGATAGATAGGATGATTTACTTCTCTTAGAAACATATGTTGGGTTTATATAATGAAAGAAAATCCATGCCTAAAATTTCATTTAATTCCACTATGGGGAGTATCACAGGGTTTTCTTGGTAATTTATCCGGAAAATATGGACATGAGATGAGTTATATGCTTTGGATAAAATAATTAAACCATTTTATATCTTAATTAATAACCTGACTTCCATGTATTATGGAAATGTTTGAAAAGTTCTACTAAAACTTCATGATATTAAATAATTTATAGAACCATGGACATTATCATACCTTTAACTATTTTATTTTGGATCTACTTATTTTCTTTATAAAAAAATAAACTTAAAGCAGATAATTTTCAAAATATTAATCATTTAAAAGGGAATATGTAAACATATAAGGGATAAATAATAATTGAAATATATTCCTTAACCTATGAATTTCTTAATTTTAGTCTAATTTATCTATGATCTATTTAGTAAAATAATATTTTATGTCAATTTTATTCACATAAAAATAACTCATAAAGATATTGTTAATTTACCAAAGCATATCCCCCATGAGTCAAACTAGGTGTAAATTGAGACCCACTATCGTGCACTAGGTGATACTTAAATTCTAACTCAATTTACCCTTTTCAAGGCCATTACACTTAGGTAAAACTATGTTAGAGTCACATACACTTGTAGTTTCTATAAATGGATGTGTTTTCTTGTAACCACGTACTCTATAAGTTATGAATATTTATGTATTATTTCTTATTTTTAGTCTTATCCCTAAGTATTTAACTATATTTTTAAATCCTAATTCTAAAATAACTATAATTTATTTTGATATCAAATATGACAACCTATATCTTTAATACACTTTATTTAATTATTTATTACATAAAAACACAGCTAAAACTACTGAGAGGATCCTGTGTTAAAGTTTATTTTGGTAAATTAGTTACATAACACATTAACTTGATACATAAATACAACAACATTTTAAAAAAACTATAAAACATGGCCTTATTTTCAATCATTATTGTAAAAATTCACTGTATAACTTGGGGAAATAAATAATATATGGGTGAACTATAGATCTTGGAAAAAGAATAAAAAAAAAATCATAGCATAAGGTAAATTAGAACATGTTATACAAGATAAATTTAAAGGTAATATAAGAGGGGTGAGAATCATAACCTTGAACAGTGAAGCAAGATATAACATGATATCATAAAGGCAACAAGGGAATGTGGAAACAACAAAATACATTACATTAAAAACATAACACATCAATAAGTCCCAAGACAACATAACAACTTATTATTAAGATAACATCCCTTTATCATAAATGGAATCCTATGGGATTAAAATTTCAACCAATTCATTAGAGGTATATTTAATTCCGGGGACACTTGTCACATTCATGTAATGTACATGCATAAGTGTTCCATATAGATCATTCAATATGGGGACATATTTAAGAAAATTTAATAACTTGACTAATGAGTTTTGAATTAAAAAAAAGTAATTAAAAAATTAACGAAGTATAGGTACATATGGGTGAATATACTGGTGTTTAAATGGGAATGGGTATTTACTACACAATTTTTTGACATAGAAAATCACAGGGAAATTTCAAAAGTATAATGGGGGTTCTTAAAATTTCATGGAAGGGTTTAATGAGAGTAAAATTGGTTTTTCATCACTTGGATATAATAAAGAATTTAAGAGGTGGTTTTTAAAACATATCCCATTATGATTAATTGAAAATAAAAATGGAATATTATAAATGAGGTTCTTGAATAAAAAAGAGAATGAGAGGACCCCTTACATTGAGGGTGTTCTTATAAAATCATTGCAAGAGCTTATTGTGAAATTGGGGGAACCTTAGGGTGGATATAGAGATGGAATATTAGAGTAAATTAGTTTCTTAAAAGGTTTGAGTGAAGTATAATGGGAGGGTTTTTGGGAGTTATATATCTAAAGAGAGGAAAATTATTTATTAATTTCCAAAATTTGGTTTTGACACTATATAATATAGTAATAAAAAAAACCATATCATCATTTTTACTTTGATTTAAACCAAATAGGAGATCTATAAATTATTTTATATGGATAATAACTAAATATATTAACTTAATTCTTATGGGGATGTGTAAGTGAGTCATGTTTATAAAAGTTTACTTTTAAAATATTAAAATATAATTTAGGTTTTGGAGGATTCATTAAGGGTTTAAAAGTATATTAAATATAACCAAAAAGAAAATATTTTGAAGGTTAAATATATATTATCTCATGGATTACTTTTATGTAATATATTTCATCACTTTTAGTTCATTATGATGTCATATTACACACCGTATATTTATACAATATTTAATTTTGAAAAAAAAACAATAGTCTATCTCAGAAAATTATAAAAAATAACCAGTTGATAATTTTTATTTGATGATTTACAAGATAATATTTATTTTATCTATATGATTATATAAGTATGAGAAATGACACTTCTAAATCAAAGGATTATATTTACTAAAAATACTCATTTTTTGATAATAATATTTTTTAACCCTTATAAAAATTATCTTTCATTTTTAAATATTATGTTATCATATATATTTAATAAATATTATTTAATATTAATATTTTATTAAATAATTAATTATTTAAAAAATTCTTGAAATCATTAAAATAGTGTGTCTTGATGGAAACAATATATTTCCCAAAAAGACAATTTGTATTACATCTTATCAAAATCTAATTTTCATTTAACTCGTTATATATTAAATAAAATCAATTTTATAATATTAATTTTTTTTTATAAATTTTAATTTATTATTTTAGAAAACAATATTGATATATAAAACTAACACTTCACATTTCAGAAAAATAAGGTAATATTTTAACAAAAACTATTTTTCATCTATTTCTATTAATAATTTTTTTCACTCGGTAGAATTATGTTTTTTAATTAAATTAATGTAAATTAAATAATAATTTTAATTTTAATTTCAATAGAATCAATACAATTGAAAACTTTCTCCAAAACATAGAACATATAATTAAAAATATAAATTTCCAAAAAATGTATTTTCTGTGCGATACATGGAGTATTGTTAATATTATATTTTATTAAACATTGAAATTTTATTTTATAAATTTAATTTAATATTTAGAATAAATCGGCTCAAATTTTATAATAAGGATTATTTTATTTTTCATTATTAAAAATAAATGACTTAGGTAGAAATTATTTACCTTGATAAAAAGAAAAAATGGTAAAATAAAAAATTTAAGCGTAAACAACTTCAAATCATTTTTCAAACATGTGATGAAAAGTTTGGTTTCGGTTTTATTAGCATTATACCTTCCTGAACTCTATTAATATCACATTTTCTTCATATGACATGTCAAAATTGTGATCTCATTATATTAAAAGGTTTTATGTGCCAAAAATGACCTTCTATTCAATTATAAATCGATCCACAACCCCAAAAGCTCTTCATAATTCCTAATACATCAACCCAAACTCTGAAATTATCTCTTATAATCCTATTATAATTTTATATAATAAATTATCTTACAAAAAGACTCATATAAGGTTCCTTAAAGAGGTGACCAAAGGATAAATCCAAAGTGAGGTATAATATTTTCCACCAAACCTTCTTAATTTTTTTATACTTCTTACCCACCCAAACATATTTTATCCATGAGAGTAAGATAAAAAATTTCAATTAATATTATCATATTTATTTATAATAATGTAAGATCCATTTTATGTATTCCACTAAAATCATTGTGAAAAATGAAAACATCCTCATGCGTGTATACAGACTACCATCTCCAAGAATGATTTTTTCAATTTACATCACCAAATTTCATAGATTCTTAAAAAGGGTTGTTTTATAATATTATATAATATTTTTATAATTTCAACTATTATAAAATTGTATGATTTTTTAGTTCTTACCTTCCTTGTATTTCTCAAAAAACAATATCATCATTTGTGTATACGTGCAGACTGCCACATTCACACGATGATGTTTCAATTTCATTTTACATATTGATGGTTGGAATAAAAAATGTATATAATAAATTAAAATATTCTTTAATAAACCATTAAAATTATAAAATAACAATATTTTACATTTTTTATTTAATATTAACTGCACACCCTTATAGTAAATTTTATCGCTGAAAGGACATATCAACGTACATTTTCTAATTTGAGTCGATTCTTGACAAACCTATTTAACATTAAAAATATTTACTAATAGAATAATAAAATCCATAATAATATAAAATTATCGATATTTTGAAACTATTTTTCAATACTTTCTCCATGGTCAAGATACAATGCTGGTTTTCGAGAAATTATCCAAATAACTCAAAGTTAT
Organism: Viscum album; assembly: GCA_963277665.1. Lineage (NCBI taxonomy): Eukaryota > Viridiplantae > Streptophyta > Magnoliopsida > Santalales > Viscaceae > Viscum > Viscum album. The sequence continues at coordinate 1,669,633,691 of OY728147.1, read as the reverse complement.
CGACTTATGTGTTAATTGTGTAACAAATTAATGAAACATGATGAGAAATAAACATTATAAAAATAAATATATATGTATAAGGTTCATAAAAAATGTTTTAATTGACCTATTTTGATTAATAAGTATTTTATGTGCAATTGAAGAGCACTTTCAGATTCGAGGTAAGAGATCTTCCTTACCTCCTGGATGACTTACCAGTTACACATTATATTTATTTTTACTAATTTTATGGAGTATTATTATCATATACATATTATATATTTTTTATATATAATATATGTATATTTATAGTTAAATACCCATTTCTTTTATGGGGTTATTGATGTTTTTAGTTCCCATCAAAATTATAACTTTTATGTAAACTCTGTTTAAGGGAACGTTCCTTTTTATTAACTCACATTATGAATCACCCATATAAATGTATTAAAACCATTAATAGTGCATTAATACAATAATAATTTTACATATAACCCTCTTGGTTGAATTATAGTTGTATGAGAACCAATAAAAAATTACTTAATTTAAAATATCCTTTACTTATTTGACAAATCTTCACCCAAGTGGTACCATTTTATTCATTGTTCTCATAGATCCTTTACATTAAATCTCTTTATAGAAACTTAATTACAAATAACTATTTATCATATTCATATATAAACATAATAATTATTTAATTACTTATTTAATTGAAATTATTAGGATTTATCGTTTGGTTATTCTTTGAATCCGAATTATCAAACGCTCTTCATTATCTTAGATTTTATCGTACTTATGAATAATTTAAGGTTTGTTTTCCTCATTTATATTACATATATATGAGTTTTATTTGTGTTACAATTATTAATTAAATTATATATCACTATAATTAATTGGGTAAATATTTATATCTTATGAGATGTTATGTATGGTATTACAGAGTGAACCTAATTTGCCCTGGGACTTTTATCCACTTTATGATGATGGTATTATGAGTGACCCTTGTATTATGATTATAAAATAATATTTTATGTTTTCGACACATGTTTATGATATTATGAAATCATTTCTTTATTCTATGTATCCATTATTAGGATTATGCTCTTTATGATATCATTTTATGTCCCTTGAATCTCACATTATGATTTATTTCCGTGTTTGTTCCCTTACATGGATTTCTAGATCACCATTTTCCATATGTATTTTCCCTAGAATATCCTATTAAACTTTAGAAGATCTATGGGGTTTTGTATAACTATTTTTATTTTTAAATATACTTTTTGTTTTTATGTTTAATATAATTCATTTTTAGGTTTAATATTACAAAGTCACTAGATCTCTAGATACCCAACTTCTATTTGTTGTATTTTTTTAGTAATTATGAAATAATATGTGTTTAAGGTTTAGGTCTCTATTGGATTTATTTGGGAAGATATATATAACACAAAATTTATGGGATGATGTTTAAGAGTGTAAGATTATAAGATTAAATATTTATCGATAAATTCCAAAGAAGATTCAAACTATCCAACTTGAAATTTAAACTGCAGAAATTTAACATAAGTGTTACATTGATAACATTCAGTGAGATTTGGATTTTGAAGTTTAGGTAAATGTATTAATTAAAATATTACCATAGAACATGGTTATTAGATTCATGAAAAATATAATTTTGATCCCTATATACATTTCTTTTTTAATATACTCATTAATGTCAGGATATTAACTTATTATCCTACACTTCCCCTGAAACTCTTTGAATATTATGAAGTGTTTTATGTATCAATTTTGAAGAAGTACATAACGAATATGTCAGATGTGTTGAACACATAGGTAGTATCATTAGATCACGATCACCCTTTAGAGGAAAATCCAATAAAAATCTTCGATCATAAAGATAAAATAGTAAGAAATAAGAATAATAACCTATTTAAAGTTCATTAGAGAAATCATTAACCTAAGGAGGAAACATGGGAACCCAAAGATATTTTCAGAATAAAGTTTCCTAATTTGTATGATTCAAAGTAACATTATTTTGTGGGTGATTTGTTTTTATGGTGGGTAAAATTTAACACCCAATGATTTTAATATGTATTCTTCCTTTAAATAAATACCATGTTCAATAACTTATTTCATAAATAACACTTAGCTTAAATGAATCAAAATAAATTTTATTGAGATAAAATATAACAACTCAAGATAAATATCAATAAATTATTAGAATAAAATATTTAATATCATTAATAAAACAATATGTGGAATAAAACCATAAGTAAATAATAATACCATGTTCATAAAATATTTAAACTCATAGTTTTCTATGAATATCAAAACCCTGATCATAATTATAAAAATAAGGTGAATAATTAGAAATTTAATAGGCATATTAGTAGATTATTAAATAAATTGGATGAATGATTTTAGTGATGTATATAATGATATATACTTGATTTAAATATCACTACTATATATAAATGGTCATTGTAAATATGGTTTTAACACATAAGGTTTCTTGTTATTTACTCATTAATTGTATATTTTGATCTTATATAGTACTTGAATTGAGTTTTGGGAGGTTCTGGAATGATTTTCATTATTTTGGAATAATTTATGAAGGTTAATGGTTCGATAATGATTTATGGAAACCAAGATACTTCTAAATGATATTATACAAGGAGATAATGGGAGTCATTGGGTAGGAGTATTGTTTGGAAAAACTATAAAGGTGCCAAGGATAAACTGTATGGGTTGGGTGACATTAAATGGGGATCCAAACCATGAAGCACAAAAATGTGTCCCCTTTATTGATATACAATAATAGTATATGTATGAAAGATAGTTTTCTAAATGTTGTGGCACAACCGTGAGACTATCTGGTTTGGATACAATATCATACACATAATTGGGACTCAATTTGAAAAATGGTGTGACCTAACTATGCATCATATATTAAATTATATATAAATTATTATTTAACTCATTTTAAGACCCAAAACATCACATTTAACTCATTTTTATTATTATTTCTATAAAATTTATATTTTTCCTTATTAATATATTGAAATTATTTTTAATCTAGATGTAGCTTTTGATGAATCAACGTGTGTTGGATATCTAAAATCAACGATAAGTATTCATTATTTATTATTATCTCTAGATATACTCTTATTCCATCTCATTAATCCATAGATATAATTTTTTATAGATAGATATATGCGTTGTTATGTGTATTTGATTAGATCTTGTTGGCTCTATTGAATGGAAGGAATTGTTAGGGCGTATCTAGAGGTGTTGTTGTGTCATTATTCATTTTTTCCATCAGTTGAGAGGTAGGTAGATTATCTATCTTATCCAATTAATCTATAACATGAAGTCTTAGTTGTATTCAATTTTTTTTGATTTTTTTACAATAAAAACATTGGGATATTATTAATGTAAACTCTTTTTTATTTATGAAATGATAATATGATAAATATGATCGATTTTTGAAAACCTCATAATTTAAAATTTAAATTATAGTTTTGATTTATCAAAGCATGTTTTTCAATGAATTTATTTATGGTGAAGAAATATTTCCAAAAAATGATTTGATATGGATTATATGTTTTCATACATGGTTGAATTAGTTTATATTGCATTATATGGGGCCTTGTTGAAATAGACTTGGTGCTCGAAGCTAAAGGTATAATGGGACATGGGATTAATCACTTTATGATGACATAGTGGAGGTTTAGAGACCAATCAACAATATGGAACTATTATTCAGAATGTTTGTGTGTCTAAGATAGTTATTTGTATGGGTATTTAGAGAGGAAATAAAGAAAGGGAAAATTGACGTGGTTTAATTTTATTTATTAAAATTTATTTTTTATGATAAAAGTTTTTGTAACTCTCATCCTTTATTTTATTATTCATCACTTTTTTTATAAAATATTATATTAAAAAATGTTTTACATTGTTATTATCCTAGTGGAATGTGATGGTAAGTCTATAGAGATTACCTACAGAATGATATAATCAACCTTGGTAGGGGATCATTGGTGTCTTGTCAGATGTTGTTTACCATGACAAAGTAAAGGGAAACGTATCCCACTTTTATAGTGGTGCATCATGATGCTTCTTCTATAGGTTTATTTTTAGAGTTTAGAGTTATTTGTTAGAGTTTTTGTATTAATTCCACAGAAGTGTTGTTTCATTATATATCCTTAGTTTCTTTTTACTATATTTTATTAATTTATTATTTCTACACTAATGATTTTACTTAGTTATATTTTATTCAATTTTTTCATTATTATTATTTCATCATATTTTAAGTTTTTATATTTGTACGTTATATTGTAAGGTTGTGTTTCTTATTAAGATAATCTTGTACCCCACCATTTTACTGATCCCATGGAACCTAATTCTGACCATTGGTGTGTTGTGGGTGTCACATAAGGTTATTGCTCTTTTTTACCTTAACCAAGCCAATGGGTGGGATGGGATTTTACAAATGGTATCATTCTTGTTAACTCTATCATCTTAGGATGGTAGTAGTGATATTGGAATATCAAAAATGCAAATTTACAACATAAAATGATGTATCTTACCTCATTATATTGAAATTAATGTTACTGGGGTTTTTTAGGTACAAAAATGTTCAAAGAAACATCTCGGCGTGTTATTATCTTATCATAGTGGGTTTAGATGATGAGTGTAGCATATCAAGAATTATTAGTGAGACTAACAATTTTAATGTATTGTCCATATTATGTTTGAGGATTTTTGTAGAATTGTTAAAATGGATGATTTTAGAAATGTTAGTTGTGTTGGTTGTTATTTATGGTGGATTGGAATATTCTAAGACTTTAGTTTGTAGTCATTGATGACTAAGTGGTGTTTTTTTATAACTATTAAATAGTAGAACCAACTATATGTTATAAAACATGGAAGAAGAGGCAATGAAAAACATTGTTACACCTGAGCCACATGTGAACCAAAAGATTTTTAAAACCATTCTTCATGATTTGCAAGATCTTTAGTCTAGAATTAGAACACATACTCTTTCTATGATATTTTTTTGATTTATTACTAATTATATAGAGATTTTGAATAAAGTGATTGGGGTGTAAAGATAAATTTCTTGAAATACAACAAGAGGAAGTATGTTAGTCTCTATTGGAACAAGTGGAAACTATAATGTTGGGAATAAGTGGTAGAGAAACACGACTTATTAAGTATATAAATAATGTCACACTCAAACCACTAGATTATTTAACATCCCTCCACAACCCTATGTAAATCCTAGATCATTATAATATAGTTCTACTTCTCATATGATGTGATATTGTATGATACTCCATAAATATTGTTACAACTATAATAATATGAGGCATATTTGGAATTATTATCATATCACTTCAATTGGATAATCACTTTATAATGGTTATTTTCCACCAGAATGAGTGACTTAGGGTGCTTATTAGAACACCTCGACTCCCTAGTTAATGCAACCATATAAAGTAATCATGGAACCAGGGGAAGTGAGTATGAAATTTTATGGTGCTGAGAAGTTGACCTAATAGAGTGAATATGGTTCTTTTATTTTGTATGGTGATATTCTCTTAAATTATACTCTCATGAAATATATGTTTTATACTAGTTCCTACCACTCATTTATTTCATCTCATGTTGTGGATCATATGAGTTTAAATGTTGAAATGATTTATCATGTATTGTAAATTCAAACACCACTTGGCGAATGGGAGTGTCAAGCCTTTATGTTTGTAGCATGTTCAAAAATAATCAACAAGGTAGAGTTTTTTAGGATATATCTATTATTGATATGGATCTCAGTGATTTTTTTTTGAAATTTCTTAGTTGAAATCCTTTAAGGTCAATATTTACTTTTATGTTTGTCATGTTAGTTTCACATATTTTAATGGTGTTACACATATCTTTAAAGGAGATTGGGATATAAATTTGAGTAGTGGAGGACAATTGGTACCATTGGTTGAGAGTATCTCTTAACAAATGAAAATAGTATCATTGGAATATACTGAAGCAATCAAAAATATATTTTTTAAAACCCCCATTCAGCAATTCCTGATGTCCTTCCTAAAAATTCCAAAGCGTTTTCACCTGAAAGAGAAGTCAAATTTAAAATTAATATCCTACCAGGGACCAGTACATTTTCCCTTCCTTATTATAGAATGAAACCACCATATTTAATCGAATTGAATTTTTATCTGGAAGATTTGTAAATAAACGTTTTTATTTGACCTAATAGGTCCCTATGGGAAGCATGTGATCATTTCATAAAGAAGTTGGACAAAAATATTCATCTTTATTAAGATTATTATAAGTTAAAACATGTTGTCATAACGAATCAACGTCCTATTCCGCAAATTGAGGATATTTTAGAATAATATATGGGTTACACATGGTTCCATAAGATTAATTTATTATTGGATTGCCGATAACATCATGTTTGGAAGGAGGATATTCCAAAAATAAATTTATTGATTCATTAAGGTCATTATAATTATATAGTAATTCTTTTTTATTTTAGGAATTTACCATAATTGTTTATGTATTTGAAAAATCATATATTTTAGAGGCATCTATTCTTTTTTTGGTGGTAACCATCAACAATATTCTATTACATTCTAGGACTAGTCCGATCACAAGTAAAATTTTTCTAAAATATCGATTATTATGCAAGGGAATTGCCTTTATATAAATATTTCTATGTGTGATTTATGGATAACAAATGATCATATCTGTGGATGCCTTACTTTTAATAGTGGACTTTCCATAGACCCTGAGAAGGTAGAAGTTGTTATATCTTTCATTCCATAGAAGAGTGGTTTTGTGATAAATAGGTCTCTAGGATTAATAGTGTATTAAAATTTTTTCTTCCATTTCATGACTTGCCACTATAATGATAGATTTAATGATGAAATGTGTTCCTTTATAATAGAGATAATAAAAAAAATCTTATTTTCAAAAGCATAATGTTTGAATTATATGAGCACATATTCTTACATTATTAGAATTAGGATGAGTTTATGTTGTCTATTGTGATGAATCTAGATATGAGTTGGGAAGTGTTCTCATGTAGGGAGATGTTGTTGTTTCTTATGGATCACTAAAGTTATGGGTGATTGAGATGAATTAAAGACACATGATTTAGAGATTCTTTCTACCATCCTTACCTTTAAAACTCGACATCATTACCTTTAAGGATATAATTTCATCATGTTCATATATCATAAAATCATGAATAATATTTTCTCCCAAATATATTTGAATCTAATGAAATGATGTTTGATGTAATAGCTTCACATTTTTGACTTTGACTTGATGTATAAATGAATTAAAGGAAATTATACAGATGATTCATTGAGTAGGAAGACTAATTTTTTGCTCACTTATGTGGCTTTAGAGCTTTGGAAACTAATGATATTCAAAGTTGATATATATCTAGATTATGCTGAGAAAGGTGGTGTTGCGGTTTTATATCCGGGTTCTTTTAATCTTAATTTGATTGTGTAATTTATTTTTTTCATAAATATGATCTTATGTGTCTTACCATGAGGTAAAAACTAAATTATAGGAAGACCATTGAGGGATTAAAGATTGATGAGTGATATATATTTCCTTTTATAGAATAAAATATGTTTCCTTCATCTTATCAGAAACATATTATTGTTTTTGACCACAACTCAAGATGGTATAATCATCCATATATTCAGAAGATGTATAAGACAATTAGAGAAATTTTTTGATGGGATGAAATGAAGAGAAGCATGAGAGAATCTGTTTCGAGATGCCTCACTTATCAGCAGGTTAAGGTGGATCATTAGCAGCTAGCTGGTATGTTGAAATATTTAGATCTTCACATGTGAAAATGGGATGAGATAAATATGTATTTTTCATAGTTTTACCAAGAATGGGATGGAAAAAATATTTCATATGCCTAAATGTGGATCAGATCTTGACGTTTTATCACTTAATCACAATTTTCGAATCCTATAAGGTATGATACATGTCCTAACTCTATATCTAGGAAGTTTTAATGTTTCAAAACATTTAAATTTTAATTGACTTTAATAGGGAACCCAAGCTCACATATCAAATTTCGATGTCCTTGCAATAATCCCATAAAACCCTATTAACCATGAGGACAAATAATCATCCTCAAGTGGATCATCAATCTGAATAGACAATGTAATAATTTGAAGTCATGATTTCATATTATGTTATGAATTTTGGATGCTCATGGGAGGTTTAAATACCACACATGTAGTTCTTATATACTAATAGTTTTGATCCTAAATACATATGGCACTTTTCAGAGATTTTTATGGACCTCCTTGTCATTCTCAACTTTTTTTGGGTGGAGATGGCTAAGACTTTACATGTGACATAGCATTCTGAATGAGATTATGAATAAAATTTATATGATTAGGAAATGTACGAAACCAATTAATAGTAGTCACAAATCATGTGAATATAATCATCATCAAACTTTGTAATTTTATGTGGGTGATAATGTTTTCTTGAGAGACTCTCAATGATTATGTAATCAATAATTTGGTAAACAAGGAAAATTTTCTCCTGTGTACATTTTCCCTTTTAAGATAATTGAATAAATTTGTGATGTGGATTATCAGTGGAATTTAGTTTCTATGTTTAGTTTTTGTGTATAATTTCATGAATCCCAATTGAAGAAGTAACAATAATATCTTAACCACATGGTTTGATCAAATAATTCTGATGATGTGCCAAATGATACATTTTTTCAAGTGTTGATACATATTGTGGATAGAAAAGGTACGCTCTTATATGGAAAATTCATCAGTTTCATACAGGTTTTAAGGAAACATAGTCAAATTTAAGAAGAGACATGGGAGTATTAGAGGGAAACACCAGAATAGTGGCATGAACTCCTATACAATAACAATAATAGATATCTTTATAGGGATGTAAATAACAAGGGGTGGGGGGGAATTTAAAACCCTTTATTTAATTAACATTATCCTTTTATTATGAATTTTTGCTTATATTGAACTTGGATTGTGTTTCAAGAGTTGTTGAATGATTGTGCTTTGGAATAATTTCTAAAGGTGAACTGTCAGAGAATGGTTTGGTGAAAACCTGAAACATAATCATTATACCATTGCACAAAATTTAAGGATTTACTAGGAAAACACATGGTTGGTTAATGTTTTGGACAAACTTATAGTTCCCACGATATTTGAGTATATTGGGAGCCTTTGGATTGCGACATACACAAGGTTAGCATACAATTTTTTAAACAATACAGCATAATCGTGTGATGCCCAAGTTGATTGATTGTAGAAGTTTACGGTTGATGCATAGTTTTCCAAACAATAAAACACAACCATTTGGATTTCTAGTTTTTATTCTATATCATGTGTATGTTCAGTACATGGTTAGGAAACAATGAAGTCTTACCATACGACATGTATTAACTACTCGAAAACATTGTCTTTAACTACTATTAGGGATCCAAAACATTAATTTTTCTTCTCACCTAGTCTCTCGAATTCATATTCCTATCTAGGCATCTACAGAGATTCATTTTGATCTAAAATAAAAATTTTATGAATAAAATCATGTTGGATATCTAAAATCAATTATATTTTCTTTTTCTTGCTTCTTCTATCCAAATATACTCTTCTTCCCTATTTTAGAGCACCAGATCTAATGTCTAATAGATAGTTCTATATTATAGGACGTGTATATTAATGATATATTATTATGTATATTAAAGTTAAGGAATTTTGAGGCAAGATACTTTTCTATTGTTATGTTGTTCTTTGGTGTTGTCACATGTTGAGGGGTAAATTGATTATCTATCATCTATACTTGTTCTAAAACATGGAGGTTTGGTTTTATTTAAATTTTTTTCTTGGTTTAAAAATAAAACATTGAAATATACTAGTAGGAAACCATTTTGATTAATTAATTGAGAATATGGTAAATTGTATGGCTTTTGTAAAACCAATTTCTTTATAATTTTAAATTATGGTTTTAGTTAAATTCAAGTAAGTTTCTAGATAATTTTTTATGTGAAGAAGTTATCAGTGAAAAATGATTTGTGAAGGATTATGGTTCAACACACAATGTGGAATAGGTTTTATTTCATTATAAATGGCCTTTTTGAAATAGACTCAGTGCATGGTGGAAAAGGTGTAGCTAAACAAGGAATTAATAACTTTATGTGGACTTAGTAGATGATGAGAGACCACTCATGAGTAATGTAATGATATTCATAATTCATGTATGTATATGAGAGATTCATGGATGGGTATACCATTAAGAAAGAAAGATATAATAAATTTATTTAGTTCAATTATTTTTCTAAAAATTATTTATTGTGACAATTTATTTTTATACCCTTACTATCTATTTACATATTCCTAACTTTATTTGTAAAATTATATTTTATAAGATGTGATAACATGTTCTTATCCTTGTGGAATGTGTTGGGGGAGTCTTTGGGGATTCCATACCATGTGATATACTTACCTCGTTATTGGGAACCTTGGTGTGTTTTCAGATGTTGTTTACTAGGACATACATAAGTGAAAGTTAACGTACCTCTCTAGGGGTTAATTTTGACGCTTCATCAATAGGTTTATGTTTGAATTTTGGATTTATGCCCGGAATTATTTTGACTGATTCCATGTTGGTGTTAGTATATTGAATTTCCTCAGTTTCTTTTTTTTCTGTCTTTTACTAATATTTCATTACTACAATATTGTTTCTATTAATTTAGTTTTTATTTGAGTTGTATCATTATTACCCTTTCATCATATATTTGGTTTGGATGTTTTCTATTTATCTATTAAGGTTTCATTTTTTTTTCAGGGAAAATAATACCCAACATTTTACTATGCCCTTGGAATTTATTTCTATCCTTTGGTATCTTGGCGATGTCACTTAAGGATTGTAGCTCCTTCGATCTAGCCAAGCCAATGGATTGGTGGGGGGGGGGGGAGGTTATAGTGTCTGTTTGATATATTTATTATTATCATTTTCTTTATTATTATAATTATTAAGGAATTATTTTACGTTTATATAATATTAAAAGATATATTATAATACCTATTTATTGATAAAATTTAAATATAAATAAATAATTTTATGTTTATGTGATTAATATATTTAAATGTTAAAAGGGATATTTTCAAAAGAACTATTTTTAAAGTGTGGGATTTTTTTTGTTAACAAATAAAATTGACAATTTTTAATACTAAATCAAATTAAATGTTAATTTTTTAACATATAAAAACATTTATTTAATTATAATTGATATTAAATATGATTAAGAATAGTTAAATTTTAAATCCTTTTTCAAATTTTGTTTCTATATATTTTATATTTTCATTTAAAAGTTAAATTTAACACATTTATATATTTAATTAGATTATATGGATTTCAAATTTTTAATTATCATTGTGAAATTAATTAAGAAGGAAATTTTTAATTATTTGTTATAAAATTATGCTATCGGGGTAAAAATCTAGTTACAACAGTAAATTTAAAATGAGGTAAAAACAGTTAATCTAAATGATGAACATTAAAATATAATGATAAAATATCCCAAATTGTGTGGATGAAGTGATTAATGACCAATATCCATTATTTTATCACTTTTTATCCATAGTACTTTTAAATTGACAACCTTATATATTAAGGAATGAATATTTGTAGAAATGACACTAGAAAATCACTTATAAAAGGACCCCTAATATACCCATTCAAAACTTCTCTTCGATTTTTTTGATCTCTTAAATGACTAACCATTGTTTCTACCATAAATACTTAGTACAAATTCCAAAACTATTGGTCTGAATAAGAAATCTTAAATCCTTCATTATGAAGAAACCTATTTTGAGGAGAGAATTAATCAATATACATAGTTCATCACCTTTTTTTTCAATTAACTTCAAATATCCAGTCATTCTAAATCTCATTATCCATAATAATAATTTTATATCAACATACTTATGATTATAAAAATAATATAATACTATTATATAACTCTACACTCTTATACATTAACTAGTATAACAATTTCTTTTTTAGGTCGGTTCGACCAAATTCATGAATGATGCTATTGTATCTCCACCATTTCCAAAATAAATGGTAATAATTATATTAATACTAATAATATATGATGTTAAATAGAAATTTATGTTATTAATATGATTATTTTTTGAGGAAAAACAAAATAAATGATCATAAAGTAACTCATTGTTATCTGTAAATTATTAAAAACATGTTTATCATTGATTCCAGTCTCTAAAACCATAAGTATGCATTCCAAAAAATTAAATGGGACTATATTCATCATTGAAGAAATATTACTATAATTATGATAATATAGTAATAAGCAGAACAGTATCAAATATCCTTGATTTATATCACTATTGTGAAAATTATTTGAGAAAATAAAAATTATAAACAACTGATAAAGCATATAAACTATAAAAAAATTAATATATGTGTAATTATTATTTGTAATTTTAATGTATAAAAGGAAATGGATATGAATAATATTCTTAAATAAATGATTAAAATGGTTATGATTATTATATACGAGGTCAAATTTATTTCATTCACATCTCAATTTTAATTTATTGAGATATAATTCATATTCACCACTTTTTTATGTGGTGTATAAACTACATATGAATCTATTTTTTCGATACATGTCATGAAATTCACAGGATTTAAAAATAACACACATGTTTTTTATATCTATGATAAAACTACTATATTTAAAAAACATTATTTTATTTAATAAACCCCGCATAAATATTTTCCTCAAGTTATTATTCAGGTTTACTTGTGTTCATACTATTACACACCCTTTGGTTCGAAATTAGACCAAAATAACGCTCATAGATGGGAATAAAAATATCTATTATTTAAGAAAATTCCTCTCTATTTTTCATGGTTTTATAATGTGATTTTTATTTCCATTTTTTTTATAAAATATTTTATTTTAAAAATATAAATTCCCATAATTAAGGAATATTTATTCTTCTTTTTCTATGAAATTTTCTAATGCTCTTATAAAAGTATTTTATGTCAACGAAAATGTCCTTTAATGTTTCTTATGCTTCACCAGAAATATTCTAAAATGATACCGTCCATTTAATTTCTCTAGATGGAATATGATGATATATTATATATATTCCCTCAGGGACATACCTACTGGTTATTACTTTTAGGGGTCTAATGGGAGGTCTTAGGGAAGAGTCTACTTGAGAACCTTTAAAATCCGTAGAAATAGTTTTTTCTTTGTAATCTCAATTCCCAGACTGTGGTAATATATTATGGATGTTTTCATGAAACACATTTCATTCTCATGGGTTAATTGATCAATTATGGAATTATTAATGTTTTCATGTTCATTTGACAAACATATGCGTGGTTTATAATTAGGTGATGGATGGGTTTGTTATAGACCTCCAATACATTGAGTAATGAATTATCACATGGGATGCATGAGAATAAGGGGATAAATCAAACCCATAAAGGTATTTTCTTACTATGTGATGGGTGGGACAAGAATTTTAAAGCCCCTTATTTCATTTTGTAAATAATTATATCTTATGAGTTGACATGTTAATAATTTTAGAGAAACCCTACTAAATTATGGGACTCTATTTTCTATGTGATGATAGTCTTGGAATAGAACCTCAAGATTAAGAATGTTTTTTTCATAGATATATTTTCCAAATTATAATTTTTATGTTATGTTTTATTGGATCATCTTAATTATATCACAATTCTACAATCTTATATATCATGTATTGTGTTATGATAACATAATTATTCAATGATTGTGATATATGATCTATTGTATATTTTGAATGTTTTTATCATGTTATGATCATGAACCTTGATTATGTTATCATACCCAAAAACTCATATTATTCTCAATTATGATATTATATATTTATCACTTACGTTTTATCATATTAAGAATTTAGTATGACCCTTTCTTATATTTATATATTTTTTAGTCATCAAGAGGATTATTATATATGATACGTCTAAAAGATTATAATTTTTGGAGGAATTTTATTTGAATAGTGGAAAAATGTTTTTAAACTAAGTTATTTATGTATTTAGTATATAAACAAACTAAAAATATTAGTCCTAGGATGCGTATTATTGTAATATATAAGGTCTATAGTTGTAAAATGATATAATATGATTATATATTATGATCAAGTTGGATCAATGTCTGTAAAAGAAAGGTTCAGTTTTTTTGGTGATTATGATATGAATAATAATAGTATATAATTTAATAAAACCTTTAATGACCCAAAATTGATGTTGGATAAACCTAAAATGTATTAGGCTAAAATGATAGTGTAATAATTTAATACCAAATTGGATTTATTTTCCCTACCATATGATTCATTTCTTGGATTATTATTAATTGGAACCTACACAAGCCTTTTTGTTTTAAGTTATTGCATAGAACTAGGATCAATTGAGTTAAAAATGTGTCTGGTGGAAAGTAAAATGATTTTCAAATGAGAAACAAAATTGTGTGGGATATGGAGTGAAAAAACATACAACTATTCTCATAAAAGTCTCTCAAAATATGAACAATAACATCAATTGGGTTGAACTCCTAAATGTTATATGGGAGAAAACTCCCCATAGATTCCATATGGAAATGTAAAACCTTATTATTTAGGTCATCCAATCTATTAATTTTTAATCAATAGATTAAAACAACAGGTAATATATTTCTTATTCTTTAGTTCGTTGATAATAAAAAGATACTTTTATCTTGTTTTCATTTAGAAGGTGAGGTGAATCAAAGGTTGACCCTAATCAAAACCACAAGGTAAGAGTAACAAATCAAGTCCCTAGAATAGGAGGACATTAAGAATATAATTTTCAATAAATATTTTTCCTAAACACTTCAATCTTAAATGGAGATATAATTCCCTGATTTGAAGAAAGAAAGGATGAATCCCTTGGTACCTATACAGAAAACTTCACTATACATTAATGGTACTATTAGGGTTTTGTAATTGAACCTAAAATATAAATCAATATTTTTAGTGGATTAAAACCATGTCACAAAATGTTTTTATATTTAAGGAACCTTTTAGTTATGATTAAATTTTTGGATTTTCACTCAATGTAGAAATGAGGGATATTAAGAACATTAATTCCCAAGAGATAAAATGGGCAAATCAAATAAATGGATAAAATGAAATCTCAAATCAATACACCATCTATAAAACGATGTTTTAATTTTAAGGAGTGTAGATATTACACCAAAAAATACCTTAATATAAGGGTTAATTATGACATTCTACACTAAAAAATGAATTATATAGTTAAAATGATGTTGTGAAAGGTATACACGTCATACAAAGAATAATGGAAAAAATCACAGTTGATTATTTTTCTTGTAAATCTTTTAAATTTAGAAAATTTTATTAGGGAATAAAATCACCGCTCCCTAGGGCGAGTTATTATATTATCCGAAAAACTCCTAATGGTGTGATGATTTAATTCCATTTATATAACTATTATCTAATAGAATTTTGTGGGAATGTATTTTAAAAAAATCATAATATTCTCCATTTGATAAAATTTTATTTTATTTTGGGAATGAATTTAGTTCCTCTACATTGAACCCATATCAATTACTAGTAATGAGAAATCTTATTTCATATTCTCTATCAACCCATCATTGTTTATCACTACAAAGTTAAACACGAACCCTCTATAGAAATTACATAGATTATATGTGTCGTAATACACAATAATGAGTGGTATTTAGATTAAATTATTTAGGAGAAACATAATATTGAATATATGACTAGTATATAGGAATACATTGATGTTTTTGTGAAAATTTTATGGGTCATGGACAAAATTAAGATATTGAGTTTTTAAAAGAACACATATCTAGTGCTATGATAATATCAAAGAATCCTTATATAATTTACCATATTGAATTTTTGGAAATGAATTATCAACTACAAAATAATAAAATTTCGGTTTTATATGCCAAATTGATTCACTCTAGGGTACTCCAATCCTATTTTTTATGAAAAAAGAAGAATAAATTAATCTATGCATTGATTATTATGAATTTAACATGATCAAGATCAAGAAGAAGTATCTGGTACCTAATTTTGATGTCTTGTTTAATAAAAAATGGGGATCAGTACTTCTCAAATATTTAACTTA
This sequence comes from Viscum album, assembly GCA_963277665.1. Classification (NCBI taxonomy): domain Eukaryota; kingdom Viridiplantae; phylum Streptophyta; class Magnoliopsida; order Santalales; family Viscaceae; genus Viscum; species Viscum album. The sequence continues at coordinate 1,669,617,461 of OY728147.1, read as the reverse complement.
AATATTGATATTGCCTATTATAGATGAAAATAGAGAATATTCATAATACATCCAGTCATATAAAATATGGACACTGTGAATTCCAAGTTATTCCGTTTGTACTTTCAAATTACCATTCTATATTCATGGATCTAATGAATAGAATTTATAGATTATATTAATTAATTTTTTGGTATTTGTAGATGATTTTATCTAATAATCTATTAGAAAAAAATATCAAGAATTTCATTTGAGGATTTTTTGAATACCTTAAGAAGGGATAATTTTTCTTCTTCTAATTTTATCATGTGTAAATTATTGCTATAGTAAGTATCATTCTTGGGTTTTATGATCATAAGTGATGGTATTCCTATAGATCCTTATAATATAGAGGTGTTTTAAGAATGGACTAGACCAACCACTTGAAGTGGGATTTATAGTTTTCTTATAATGGTTAAATACTATCTACATGCAGTGAGATTTTTATATTGACTATAAAATCAACTAACCATGTTAACTAATAAGGGAGTCAAGTTCATTTTGATAGATGAATATAAATAAGATTTCAAGGATTTCAAGTTATGTTTGGTAACATATCCTATACTCATATTACCCTACAATGGAGAACAATTTTTTTTATACAGAAACACATCAAAGAATGGATTGGGTTATGTTCTCATAAAAAATGATACAGTGGTGTCGTATACCCCTTTTTAATTAATTATTCATGATAGAAATTAATTTATGCATGATTTAGAGCTTGTAGCCATAATATTTTCATTAAATATATATAATAATTTTATCTATGGTGAAAATTGTGAAATATTTACTGATCATAGGTGATTAATGTATATATATTCATACATGAGTTGAACATCAAATACTATGAATGATCAGTACATTTCCATAATGGGAATGAAAATAATGTTTCCAATACTTTGAGAAAAAATGATCATTCCACTTCATCCATGATAATGATCTAAATAGGTCCAATAATCATGAATTTGTAAATGATAAACCATTAAATCATAATGAACTAGGTGAAATCCTATCTTTTCTAAAATACTATTCAACCATCCATCCATGTGAAGATCCAGGTGGCAGTGAAAGTGGATATGGAGATACCTAATAATGTATAAAATATTAAAGAGTTTAACTGTGAAAATATTGTACTTATAGGATTTAAGAAACAAATATGCATCTCATCCATACTAGAATCGATAGAGTTATTGGATGAGGCATATAACACATAATTGTATACTAATTTTGGAAGCAGAACAATGTACAATGATCTCAAATAGAATTTCAAGTGGGATAGAATAAAGAGAGAAATTACGTATTATATATCTTAACGCATGTTTTCCATCATTTTAAGGTTGTGTTATATCATTCGAAAGGGATAATAAAACCATTAACGATATTTTTAGGGAAATGGAAGAATGTAAGATCTCGAACTTCCATTGAGGAATTTTCTTTTTTATGTTTGTTTTATGTACCTCTAATTTTCTTAATGGGATGTTTACAATGTTTACGAGGAGTCTCATGTGTGTTCCAAGGGTTAAAAAACAAAAGAAGAAAAAATGGTACTATCTAGTGCCTGTATCATTTAGTGCACAATTTGTTTAAATTATGTTCCATAACTGTGATTGATTGGAGAGGTGGAGCATGGTTTGTGAAACTGTGCAAGGGGTGAAGCCAAACCAAGAAGAATTAGACCCAGACAATCTACACGGTTTCCACACAGTTTTTCAAATCATACGGCCTCACCTGGAAACTATGCGACCCAGAACCCTACCTGATAGAGGGTTGTGCATGATTAGCAAAAATATTGGGTAAGTGCGTGTCCAAATCGTACACCTCATTAAAGTGAGGGAAATTGACCATTTTACCCCTCATGATTTATGAACCCTTACTAGATTTTCTTCCTCATTTCTCCTCCAATAGAAAGAGTGAAGAACAATTCTCTACCAATAATCCCAAGTATAGATCTTCATCATTTCTTATTTTTTTGGAGTTCCTTTTGGTGTGTATCAATGATATGGGTTTTTTATAAGACTCAACAATATTTATTTTCCTAGATTTGTGCTTTTGTAGCTATTCTTGTTCATCTGAATCCCTAAAACTCTATTTTTCTAGTAAATCTTATTTTTGGGCTTCAAATGGTGTTTAAATTAGAATTAAAGGCTATGCTTAAGTGAGAGTTCATCATTTAAATCATGATATGTTGTCTAGAAGTTATATCCCATAGTATTATTGTTAAATTTATTTGTATGTGGTTGTGAACTTATTCTACTATACTATCTATTTGGTTCAAATTGTACAAATTATGAATTAATTGGTTAATTTCTGAATTAAACCCCTAACAATCACTGTGGGATGTAATGAGGTTTAATATACGTGGGTGGAGGATACCAATGCAGTGTTCCATATTCATGAACATGGTATTGGGTTCTTAAATACTAAATTTAATGATTTATGAGGCTGAACCTATGATTTTTATGCTTATCATGTTAACACTGGTCGATGAATGTAATCTAAGTGATTGGGTATAATTATTTAACACAGATTTTGTAGTGAAATTTATTTTAGTCATGTTTAAATGATAACATGGAATAAGTGGGAGTTTGGTATAATTTTAATGTGTTAATAATTTATGAATTTTAAATGTTAAATGTGTCAATTGGTTAAGGTATGAAGATAATTTACATGTTGAATGAACTAAGAATTTTGAATGGGATGTGTACTCAATGGGTATGGTTTTCGAAATGGTTTTTTGGTAAATAATTAAAGAAGAATGTGGACATGGATTGGTGGTATGTGGGGTATTGGCTTGAGGTTCCACACCACAAGTTGGGTTGGACTGAGGCTCTAATATCCAACACTAGAATGCATGGGTTAGGGAGGCCCATTGAGGTTATATGACCCTAATAGTTTCATTTTATGAGACTACGTCTACTAAGGATCCATGATAAGTGTAATGTAATTACATTTGAACGTTTTTACCCAGTGGGATAAGTAATTTGACTTATCCTCTTATGAACATTAGCTTACCAACATAGTCTATAGTATAATTGGTGAAAACTCCTAATCTATTTAAAAAATATAAAAATGGATTGATTAGATATTGTAAACTATTGTAACCTTATTTATCTTTAGATTATCTTGTCATTAATTTAGTACAAGAATACACTATCTATTTAGACTGGATATTTTGTAGAAACCATTGGTGGTGGCCTACTTAGTTATACTCTCATACTTCTTGGGTCTTCGTTGGATACCTGAGTAGACTTCAATTTTGTAGGTCAGGAGAAGGGAAAGATCCATATTCTAGACGGTTTATTTGGGTGTGGGATTGCATGGAAGAGGTATCCGAACATAGAGTCTAGAACCTTTTGGTATTTTTCTTTTTTTTATTTTAGGTTCCTTTTACACATGTTATATTATCACATGGAATATCATAAGGATTGTTTGGTTGTGGAATTGTACTATGTTTTTCGAAAACATTGGTAATTTGTGTTTATAGTTTATAATTTCCTTTAATTTGTATTTTTCAACAAGGTATTTATCTAATAATGAGGCTATAATAACCCTACATATTCCATTAGACCCTCATTTCTTGTCCAAATCCTATGGGGTATTGGAATGCATGCTTGAGATCATGTGACAACCCATATTGGGGCTCCCGTTGAGTTGATCCCAGGTTATAGACATTATAATGTTGTATAAGTGTGGTTTTTAGGTTGTATTACTATTTAGGAATAGTAGATGGGAGGAAAGGATGTGTCAGGGCTTATAAATAAGCCCATGCATGGGATTTGCTAACACATGTATGAGGAAAAACCAATGTAACCTAGGGTAGGATTGTTGCTCATTGTGTGTGTCATTAAAATTAAATGATGGTTAACCATTGGTTGATTCACTTTTTGTGTGATGTGACTATTTTATGATATTTATCTCATGAATATAATAGTATAAGGTTGTCAATTCATGCATCATTTTAGGAACTTTGGGATATAGGTGGCAAGCATCATGGTATGAACAGACATGGAAGCTATGTGGAGTGTGATGGATAGAATGAATGGAACTTTCATTAAAAAATTAGAAAGAAATAGGGTCTTACAAAAAATAAAATGGGTGAATGTAAATAATTTGGAATAATGGTTAAATACTTATTGGTAATGAAATGTTATAAATGGGTTAAATTTTTTGTTTTAATATGTTTTAAAGGGAGAAAGCTGCCTAAAAGAGAAAAAAATATGGTTTTGAAGTGAAAAAAAGAAAATGGGTGTTGAATGAAGAGACATGTGGTTATGTGAGTAGGTTTGCCTCGTGTTGACCATGGATAATGGTAGGAATGAATACAGGTTGTGATTGAGACTCAAAAATTTATATTGGGGATAGTGTATGAAAAATGGGTTGTTTATGGACAATAGAGAGTGTGTTTTTATGAAATTTTTTGGCCTTTATGTTATGATTATTGAGAACTGTGTTTGGTATTTTATAGAAATTTCACAATGATGATGTGTTATGGTTGGGATAAAAGAGTATATCACCGATAATTCTCCTCCAGAAGTGGGGAAAGAAACCCCGATGGTCTAGGGTAATAGAGGAGTGGGGCAATTTTGTGAGAACATCACTCATTTTATTCAGATGATGGAACAAGACCCGAGGTGGGTTGTGCTATGTATGCTTGATTTTTTTAGTGGGTTTTAGTTGCAACACCCTCTAATGTTTTATAGAGAGGATAGACTTGAGTACCAAAATGTGAAGTTGGATGAAATGTGATGGGAAACGAGAAGTGGGTATCTCTAGTGTTTTGAAAAGACCCCATATATGGGTGGTTTTGGTAGTGAGTTTTCTTTAATTTGGAGACCATGGTGTGTTTTTACCTGTGTATTGACTAAAGTTACTTTTTATTCTCTCATTAGGGCTATTAACTTGGGGTCTTTAGGTGTTTACTAATAATGTGGATGTGGAAAACTTTGGGGTTGTATTTTCATATGTTGTATGTTCAAACCTAAAAGTTGGATTCTTGCGTTTTGGTACTGTTATTGGAAGTTATGTTGTTATAATTGTGGAACCTGGGGTAACTGGTCAATTGGAACACTAGATGTGGTGTGCTTCAGTATGGGGGCATTCATGCCATCATGGGAATAGATTTATAGAGGTTAATTTTTATATTTTGGATGGGGAGACGATGAACCTTGATGGATGTGACTCTATTTTATCAGATTATTTTTATTTGAACTTTGAGGATGACCCCTGAGAGGGTATGTATGAAAATATAGTGATTTTGGGGGTTTATGGAACCCGTGGATGTTTTGAATTATGCCAGTGGTGGATGGGAAGTGGTTCCTATTGTGGGTTAGACATAGTGGTAAAAGTGTAAAAATAAATGGTTTGTTGATGTAACTTGAGATGTGGTTATGCTTAAGTGGTTTTTGAGAACCTACGTTATCCTCAAGGGTATTTTTCCCAGTGTTGAAGGTTCCTTGGGTTTGCAAGCATGGGTGGGTTCTTTGGTGGAAGAGTCAATACATGGTGGATGACATAGAGTTTCAGTAAAAATAAAATTCTTTTTCCTATTTTACTCCCTTAAGAAAGATGTTGATCATTTGATGTTGGTAGTAAGGTTGGTTTTTAGGGGCAGATTTTTTATAGTGCCTATAAGTGCAGTTTATATTATTTTATGTGGGGAATCAGGTTGAATTTGGTTGATGAGTCACGGATTATCGAGGAGTGGACAAACCCTTTTGATATGGGAGTGATATCTAGGGTGAGGGGTGGTCACATGGTTGGGAAAGTTGTGTGAAAGGTTGGGTTGTTGGATTTTAACCTTGAGAATTGCTCGAGCCCAAGGAGGATGATATACCAGGATGAATGGTTAGTTATGTAAGTTGATGTTTGGGTTTTGTGATGTATGATTTGTAATGTCTAGAGTCAGGTTTAGTGTATGTTCATAGGAAAGTGAGATACCTTGAGGGATTCGATGAGGTCGTTATGTGGGCATGTGCTGGGAAGGTATCATACCATTTGGAATGAGTGAATATGTGGATTTGGATAAGATCCTTTCATATTATATGAAACCGAGATGGGAAGCTTGGTTATGCATGTGACTATTGGTTTTTGATTTGTGTAGTGGATCACACTATTTCTATTATGAAATTTCAGGGTTGTGTGTAAAGAACTTGATAGGTTTGTTGGTTTAAGACTGCCTAGTAGTGATTTGTGATGTAGTGGTGAGTTTTGGGTGGCAAGATTCTCTTGAATTGGTTGTGGTGGCTGAGTGTTAATGAGATACTGGCAGGCAAGTAAATCCAAGGTCATTGGTATGTTGGGGTGTCCCTATAGAATCTTTGACATAAAAAATGGATAACATGAGTTTGTATTCATCAAATACTTCTTAGGGTACTCTTAGTTAGTGAATATCATGTCTAATATATTTAGATAATCTTGGATATTTTAATAGAGATATGTCTTTATGACTAGAAACCTAAATGTGTTTTGGTTGGATATGGGGCCTCATGTAGGTTAATCTCATAAAATGGAATATATGGAGATAGATGGTGGGAATAACACCATGGACCAGTTTGGGTGAGGTCCTTATAATAGACCATATGTCAATGAATGCCTCGAGTTCTATTCATTGAAGTTTGGAACTTGTAGTTGTTGATGATGTATTTTCTATTCTAGTGGAAACTAGATGACCACTTCGATGTTTTGGGTTTCAACTTGTGATAAAATCATGAGTCGTAGTGGTTGAAATTTTCTGAGTATAGTGGTGATAATGAAACTCTTAATGTGAGTAACAATATTTCAATCATGGGTGCATGGAGATGACAATGGAGTGGATGTGGTGGCACTAGGATGAAAATAAGAAACCTATGAGGGATGTGTTTGGATCCTTTATGAAAGGTTGGGTGGGACATGGATGTGGAAGTTGATCGAGCTAAGTGTTGGATTTTGTATTGGGGGTTCCAAATGGTACACATGATTCCAATATTAGAGGTATTGATGGGTTTTATAAGGTATGAAAATGGTTCGAGACAATGCATGTTTGGTGCAATGACTTTATCAGATGCCAGGAAGAGACTCAAGTAGGTTTATTTTGTAGACCTTGGAATGTCTTTAAGTATAAAGTAACCTTGGTCATGTGATGTAGTGTCATTATAATAGAGAAGCTAAGTATTCTAATATGAGTCGTCTAGGGATGAATCATCTCGTTTAGAAGGAGGTAAAGAAGTGGTGAGTTGTAAACCGCCTTCTGTGGATGTTTTTGAATGAGAAGTTCATTTCTATAATTAAAATTGGCTTTGAGGAAGATAAAAATAGAATTAATTTATATAGAGAGGTAATAATTAATTTTTTATGAATGTAAATGTGTGTGGTGAAGCACGATGATGAATTGGAAGTAGTGGGTGCCTTGACAGTGGAGTTTTATCAGATGTCATGGAGTGACTTCGATGTGTGAATTAGATAATAGTGGTATGTCTTAAGTGAGAAGTCTCTATGGATTGGTGAATAGGGTAGTGTGTCAGTAGTGGATGATGGTGTTCTGGGAGAATATATTCGGGTATGGTTTGACATGATATGGTTAGAGAAACAAACATGGTATGTTATAATCCATAACCAATTTAATGTTTTATGGTAAGTGAATTTTGGAAATGAGGGAAAAATTGAGGGTGGAAAGGTTTTTCTTATTCTATAATGAATAGTGAATTCATGGCCATTCCTGGTAGTTTTTGGAAACAAGGCTAGATGCCAATGTTGGGTGGAGTTTTCCTGGATGTTTGAGCAGAGTGAGTTGGTAAATTCGTTGGGTATGTTTTTAGATTTGAGATGAGATCATGGTGGATGATTTCATGGTGGACGTTCCAAACACTGGAGGGTGGTGGTGGTGGGATAAAGCATATGGTGGGGAGCACTGTAGAGAGAAAGTGATCGATGTTGATGATGTTACCAGTGTTTTAGGTTTGATGGGCTAAATTAAGTTCCATGTTTTTTTTTGGTTTTGGTGATGGGATTTGACTTTGGGCTTTCATCTGTTGAGTGATTTGTGTTTAATGTTGGTCTTGAGTTTCATTTTTAGTTGTTTAGATGTGGATTGATTCGGTTGAAACATATGTTATTGTATTGATGCTGGTTAGGATATGTGGTTATAAAATTGTATGATCTGTGGGTGATGGTCAGATTGGTTCACATTGTAATTTTAAAAGGGGGTAAGATGGAACCAAGTGATTTTGGCCATGGGATTTAAAGACGATTGGTCCAATAGAGTTTTGATTGGATCTTCCATGATGGTATGATGCTATGCACAATTTTTCCTTGTGTTTCAATTTAGGAAGCATTACCTCAAATTCTCTATGAGGTCATAGTGGTTGATATTGAGCTTGAGGTTGATTCATCTATGAAGGATCCTATAGTTAGTTTTGTAGATCATAGTGAGAAATTATTATGGGGAAAGTGTTTACCTTTAGTTCGAATTTTATGGAATCATGGCAATGTTATGGACGAAACATGGGAGATAAAGATAAATATGCGAGCTGAGTGGTACCTTGGAAGCTCAATGATGCTTGGGAGTGTGGCTAGACGATGAGACATCATAAGGTAGGGAGTTTGTATGATCTTGTAATTCCTCAATGTATGTTTTTTTATGTTTTGATTTAGACTCTTAAATTTGGTTAAAGTAATATTTACCGAGTGTATGCAGAGTCTCGGGGGTGTTCTAGGGGATCACGAATCGAAAGAGGGGAAAATGTGGCCATCCATTTCTTGTTTTATAATTTCCTCACGATTAGTAGTAACTGTGCACCTAAATTGTGATTTCATGGTTTGGTGGAGCACGTTTAGTGAAATTGTGAATGGGGTGGATCTAATCTATGTATAATTGGATAGAGACAATCCCCACACTTACCACATAATGTTTTAAACCGTTCAGGTTCCCCATGAAAATGTGCAACATGGCCCTCTCTTGGATAGAGGGTGGCACATAGTTGGTGTATTGTTTGGCCAAGAGTGCATCCTCCTCATTATTTTAAAGGAAATTGACAATCCCCCATAGTATTTATGAACCCTTAGCCATTTTCTTCCTCATTTATCCTTTTGAAACAAGGGTGACAAATTAAACTCCCCTAAGCTTCTCAAGGATCGATCTCATTCATTTCTAATATATTTAGAGCATTATTGGTTGAAGATAAAATATATGAGTGAGTCTGGAACTCCTATTCCATTATTTTTATTAATAGATATTTCATAGTAGTCATTCTTCTGAATCACGAAAAACCTGTTTTTTTATAATTTATTTTAGGTCGGGTCTTGAAATGGTGTTTGAATCTAAATTGAAGGCTCAGGATAAAAGATTCTTCATCTTTGGAATCGAGTTAGATGACCTACAAGTTATATCCCATTGTCTTTTGGTTAACTTTAAGTGTTTGTGGTTCTGAGATTATGTCTCTATACTATCCCTTTCGTTTTCAATGGTATAAATAATGAATTTATGGGTAAATTATTGAATTAAACCCCTTATGATCCCCATGTGATGGCTTGGGGTTCAATAGACTGGGTAGATGATACCAATGGGGTGTGACATATTCTTGAAATTGGTATTGGGTTATTAATATGAAATAGAAGGTTTTATGAGATTGAACCTTTGAGTGTTATGTTTATCATGTTAATATGGAGGGATGAAAGAAATATAAGACATTTTGTATGGTTGGTTAATATGCATTTTGTAATGAAATTGATTTTAGTTGCGATTAATTTATTGCATGGAATAAGGGGGAATTTGGTATAATGTTAACATGAAAATGATTTAGGAACTACAAATGGTAAATGTGTTAATGGGTTATGGAATAAAGATGATTTATGTGTTGAATGAACTATGAATTTTGATTGGATTTTAACTAAATGAGTATGTTTTATGAATTGGTATATGTGGTAAAATATTATATAAGCATGTTAACATGGATTTTTGATATGTGGGGAATTAAATTGTGGTTATATTCCCATGGTTTAGGTTGGACTGTGGCCCTAAATACCACACCAAGAATGCATGGTTTAGGGAGTAAGACTGAGGCTCTATGCCCCTAATGGTTGCATTTCATGAGACTACCTAGCTGAGGCTCCATGGTAAGTGCGATATAATTGATCGTGAAAGGTTTTCATTAACGAGATGTTGATATTTTCTTATCCGATTATGAATAGTATTTGACCAATATAGACCATAGTGTAATTGATGAATATTCCCATCCTGTAGAGAAAAAGTTGAAAATGGTTTATGTGGATATTTTTTATTAATGTAACCCAGTTTATCTTTTGTTTATACCTTAACTAATTTGTAACATGGATACATTATTTTTTAATAATTAATATTTTGTAGAAACTTTTTGTGGAGGTCTACTCAGTTTTACTCACACCCTGCTCAAGATGTTATTTGGTACCCAACTGGAATGCATGGTTGATTTTTAAGACTTGGGAAAGATCCACAAAACAGATGGTTTATTTTATGTGGGTATGTTTCTGGAATAGGGATCCAAACATGTCTTTAAAACATGTTTGAGATTATTATATTTGTTTCATTTTGTTTTTCCTTTGCTCTAGGACCAGTAATACATGGAATAACATACTCATTGTTTGGTTGTGGACTTATACATAGTTTGCGGAAATGGTTGAAAAAGTATGTTTATTGTTTATAGTTTCCTTTATTTTGTATTTATATATTGTGTATTACTCTAATAAGGTGGTTATAGTCTTACCATGTGTTCCATTAGACTCTAAATTCTAGTCAGCAACATTTGGTGTATGGAGAGGTGAACCTCAAGTGATGTGGCTACCCAATTTGGGGCACCAATTCAGTGGATCCCGGGTTAAGGACATTACAGAGAAAATCATCATGGATTTTATTATAGGTCTTAAAAATAATTTGAAATTCATTAATGAAAGTTTAGTTTTAGTTGATCACCTCATGAATTATGCATATTTCATTTATATTTGAGAGGATTTATCACTTGATCAACTTTCAAGGATATACATAAATGAAGTGTTATGGGTTTATAGTATACCACTCTCAGTTTTATTTAATCAAGATCTAAAGTTTACCATGATTATTTGAGGAGGTATTCAACTATAATAAGATATGTGGTAGAGCTTTAGAACTATTTATCATCCTTAGAATAAGGGTCTTTCTAAAAGGACTATTCAAACTCTATAGGATATGATAAGATCCTTTTCCATATATTTGAAAGGAGATTGGTTAAACACATTCCTATAGTATAGTTCACATATAATAACTATTTCTATAATAGTATTTAAAAGGAAGTATATAGATATTTATATGGTATGCGGTGTGGTACTTAAAGATGTTGGGATGATGTTAATCTTAGAGGAATATATCTTTCTCAAGATATATTAGTGATGAGAAAAACCATTAATCATCCCACTAAAACTGAAAAAAACAACTAAATATATATGTTGATAATTGTAGGAGATATTTGGATTTTGAATTAAGAGAAAAAAATTCATTTTAATATCATCATTGAAGGGAGTTATAAGAATTAGGAAACAGTGAATGTTGGGATCTAGATATGTTATCCCTTTCAAGATGTTGATCATTTGAGGATGTATGATTATTATCTAACACTTCCATCCAACCTCAATGAAGTTTATGATGTGTTATATATATCACTTTCAAGGAATTGGATACCTGATCTATCATGTGTTATTAACTCAGAGGTAGTACCACTGGATGATGATATAATTTACAATGAATAAATGTTAGTGATATTTGATCTTAGAGATGATGTACTAGGAAAAAATACGACGACCTTGGTTAAAGCTTATATGATAAATCAAAGGGTTGGGGAAGAAACATAAGAAAATAAGGAAAACATATGGTACAATTACCCTCATTTGTCATTTTAGTAATGGTTTTTTTATGGTGAAATTATTTTAAGGGGGTGATATTTAACCCAATATGATTTTAATATGTATTTTTCCTTTAAATAAATTTTTTTTGATATCTTGTTTGGAACATAACACCAAACTTAAATAAATGAGATACATTTTATTGAGAGAAAATATTATATTAAATGGCAAAAATTAATACATTATGAGAATACAATATGAAAAATCGTTAATAAAACTATAATATCAAAAATACATACGTAAATGAAATACCATGAAGACAAAATCATTATACTTGTCGTGTTAATTAATGCTCATAACATCAAATGCAACTATATAATCAAGGAAAGGATTACGATTATCATAGACATGTTGGGAGTTAAGTAAATGAATTGGATGAAAGATTTTAGTAATGTATGTACTTATATATATAGGAATAAAATTTAATTGTTATATGTGTGGTCATTGGAAACAAAAATATTATCATTTTTTTGATTAGTGGTTGATAAGAAATATAATTTCGATGAATTATGAATATTTTCTATAAAAATTATATATATATATATATTATGTTTTAATTTAAAAGATAAATTTATCATAATTAGAATTCTAATTTGACACACTGATTAAAATTTTTTAATCACAATATTAAAATTATTTAAGAAGGAAATTATCATTTTTTGAATAAAAATAATTTATCGAGTTAAAAATTGAGTTACTATGGTAAAGATAAAATGAGGTAAAAACAATTAAACCAAGTGGTAAAAACATTAAATATCATGAAACCACTTTCTTATATTTTTTTAAGGGATGGAAAAACCTTAACAATCATTTTCCTAATTTGTATCCCCTTTCCTTTTAAAATTATACCCTTATATATTAAGTAATTAATATTTATGAAAGTACCACTCAAAAATCATCAATAAAAGGACCCCACCTATACCTCATTAAAAACATTCTTTTTTCCATAGTTTATCTTCAAAATCATGTACCATTTTCCTATATTAAATACTCTTAATAGATTTTTTAACCTAATGTGCCATGAATAATTCTTAAACCATTCATTATTATGGAACTCATTTTGAGAAAGATAGGATTCATCGAAGTAAATATGTGGTTCATCACTTTCTTTTTCAATTACCATCTTATCTGCACTCTTTATAAATCTCATTATCCACTATAATGATGTTATATAAACATCATTTTTATTATGAAATAACTATTTTACAAATATATAACTCTATCCTTTTACAAATTTGATGGTATAATATGTTCTTGTTTAGGTTATCCTAACCATCTTTATGATTGATGTTATACCATCTCTATAGTTTCCAACCAAAATGAGTATAAATAAATTAATTTTGGTAATATATTTTATTAAAGAGTATTTTATCTTATAAATATGGATTTTTAAGGTGCATACAAAAAATATCAATGATCATAAATTAACTCATTATTATTGGTGAATTATAGAAAACATGTTCATCATTGATTCCATTCCATGAAACCATACACATAGCTTTCAAAAAATTAACATATTAACACATAAACATTGAAACCAAATTATTACAATATATCTCATAATCTAGGAATGATAAAATTTATTTCAAAGAATGAGGACCGATTTTACTATTGCAAAACCTGAACAAGAGAATCAAAATCCCTAACGTCCAATGATTAATTTTTTTTACTAATTAATATATGTGTGATTTATTATTTTTAATGAAAAGTATACAATTTAATATATATTAATAGTTTTATTAAATAAATTATTAATATGGTAATGTCTATTATGTTAGAGGTTAAATTTATTTCATGGAAGTTTAGTATATTTTTAATGGTTTCAAACTTTAATTTTCGGTCATTATGATATAATTTATATACACTAGTTATTTTTGTGGTGTATATAATTCAAATGTTCATATTCTTATCATAATTCTTAGGAACTAGATCATTCATCATTATTTAGACTCTTTTGGTGTGTTTTTGGATGATATTTTGGTTAACTCCAAGTTAGAGTGTAAGAAAATAGACAATTTAGATATCTTTTTTAGAAACTTGAGGGAACATAATTTATACTGTAAGCTTTGTAAATGTGAGTTTTGGATTCAAGATGTAAATATTATCAGTTATGTTATATCTGATTGGGGAGTATCCATGGATCCTAAAAACGTACACGTAGTTATATAATGGGAGAGGCCCAGAAATGTGTTTGTGATCCAAATCTTCTTAGGGTTGGCTGGTTATTACAGGATATTTTTTTGTAATTATCTAATCTTTCATATTTGATGTCATATTTGACCCATAAGGGTGTAATGCTTGAGTGGAATGACAGATTTTAGAGATCATTGGATTAAATGAAGGTGATAGTGACATTATATAGCTTTTTGATTATTCCACAACTATTTTTATGTTATGATGATTTATGTGAAGCATTTGGAATGGGTTTGGGACGTATCTTGGTGTAGGGGAGATAGGTAGTAGCCTATAGATCATTCTAATTATGCCATCATGAGATAAAATACCCTTCCCATGATCTTGAGTTGGTAGTGGTTATTCATGCACTCAAAATAGTATATGACTACATATTTGGGGAGTGGTTTGATATATATTATAATCATAATGGAAAGAGGTATATTTTCACTCAAAGGGATCCAAACATGTGATAAATATGTCTGGTGAAGTATCTCCAGACTTTATATTTTGATAATTCCTAAACTCTTGAGAAAGGGAATGTGGTTGATGATGTGCTAAGAAAGAAATTACCAATACAAGCATTGAAGGAGTTAGTGGAAGTGTGGTCTCTGATGAGTTGGTTTTTTGAGATAATCCTGGGAATAAAAAAAGTTTCTGGGAAGGTATTTTTGTCTTCTATAAATGACGATTCATTATTTGATGAGTTGTTTCAGCTTAAAAAGATATCTGACCCCAATTTCTAGAGGTTTAGTAATTTCTTTTATAATGTAGAGACCCCAGGTGAGTGGTCTCAGTCTCCCAGTAGTGCTTCATGTTTTAAAAATATGTCTGTTGTTCATTTTTCTAAGTGGTAGGAGTTTATGGAACATAGAAACCATTCTTTTTGGTATTTACACCTAGATACAACCAAGATGTATCATGAATTGAGATGTTGGTATTATTGGCTAGGGAAAAGATTGATGATTGTGGAGTTTATATCACAGTGTCTTGCGTATTAGATAAATAAGGAAGAGAAATACATACCTTTTTATTTTTCACACCCTTTCCCATTCCAGTTTATAAATGTAATTATATTTCCATGTAAGATATTATTAGTTAACTATAAACTCTTATTGTGAATGATTTGATTTAGGTGATCATTTAAATATCACGAAATCTACAGAATTACTCTCTATTAGAGAGATGAAGTAAGTGAAACCACTTAGGAAATTGTATGTATGATTGATTGTGATAATTCAAGGGGTTCTCTCTGTGGTTGTTTCATATAGGTACTTGAGTTTCATATCCAGGTTTTAGAAAGGTTTACAGGAGGTGATGGATTCCCAAATTAAATTGAGCATGAAATATCATCTGAGGAATGGATGGGTTGATAGAGCAGGACTTATGGGTTCTTGAGGATATTCTTTAGGATTGTGTGCTTGATTTCAATGGTTCTTGGGTAAAACATTTTCCTTCAATTGAGTTTTATTATAACTATGGTGATCCATACATGATTAAAAGGGTTTTCTTTAAGACATTTTTTGGGCTGTGATGACGATCTCTCCTGTGTAGGGTAGTATAGGGAGAGCGGTCCTTGGTTGAGAAATGTATTGTTTAAAAGACAACATAGAGAGTGAAGTTGATATAGAGGAGGTTGACCATGGAATAGAGTTGTAAAAAATCATAGGTTGACCATATTTATCATCCACTAGATTTTTTGGTTGCTGATTGAGTATTTATTTTAGTTTCACCTCACTTCGGACATCAAGGATTTTTTAAGAAGGGTAATTTGGAATAAAATTTTGTGGGCCCCTTTGATATCATTGCCAAATTTGGAAAGGTGGAATATCAGTTGGAATTACCATATAATTTTATTTCCTTCCAGGAAATGTTTTATTTTTCTGAGTTTAGGAGGTATAAATTAGATCATCCCCATGTGATTGAATGTGAGGATATGATCCTGAACCCGACACCACTATGGTCAATTAACAAGTTCAGTTTATGCATCACCAAGAGAAGGTGATGTTTGGTAAACAATTCCATTGGTCCATGTACTATGGTAGTGTGGACAAGATAACCCAGAGATGTTGGGGTGATAATTTTTTATCATTCACCAGTGGCCTTCATCTTTTTTAATTTTAGGATCTTGAGGACTTTCTCAAAAAAATATCATTTATGGAAGGGGTATTGTAACACCTAGATACCTTCCATCAGTTATGCATTGACACTTATTTTATTTTCTCTTTTTGTTTGGTTGTGTGATGGGATTCTTTGGCATAAAGATCCTTTTCTAGGGAAAATAAAATAAAGTTTGAAGATTATGTTTTTTTAGAAATAATTGAGTCTAATTATAATTGTGTAAATGAATTTATAGGGTTCTCAATAGTTTCTAAGAGCCTCAAGAATTGGTTTAAATATTTTGTTTTGGTAAATAAACTGTAAACATCGTATTATAAATATTGGAATCATTAATGCTTTACATGATGTGAACTTGTTGTTGGGAGTATGTAATGAGGCTTGTTCAGAGAATGAAAATATATGATATGTGAATCCATTACATGTCTTGAGTTGGTTGATAGAGATTTAATTTAACCTTAGGTGTCACCTTTTTTGGTGTACTTCAAATTAATTGAATTTACACAATAAAAGGGTTTCATAGTGTGAATTATTCTTGTTTAGATGTTTTAACCATGTTATATTCATAATTTTTTTAATCTAGTGTGAAAACCTCCCTTTGGATCTTTAGGACAATTTTGGGTGATGTCCCTCCTTCAGGATCACTCCATTCGACATTTGAGAACCTTGGAAGTTTCATCACATATCCCTTATAAGCGGTCTTCATGTTTCTTCATTGTCGTTGGTCACGACAGTGGTATCAGAGGCATTTTTGTTTTATATCTTGATTCGACTATGTTTTCTATTGACCCTTAACTATTTTTTGTGAATTTTCATTCGAAGGTTGATATATTGGTTTTGAATCCTCATTATTGAAGGAGAATATGTTTCTTTCATTAATGAGGTAGGATTATCTATAAAAGTGATTCAAATTATTGAATTTATATATGTTCATGTCAATTAATTTGGGTTATTTATTAAAAATGATTTTTTGACATCTGAAATGATTTTTTTGGAAAGGATTCACATTTATAAATAATTTTTTTTATAAAAAAAGATTTAATTTGTTATGAAATTTTTTTATTTAATGATATCATGGTTTTTGAAATGGTTTCTAAAAACATAGCACATTGGGGAACTTAGGAGTGTTAAGAAATGGACATGTCACTATAGTGTGCATAACACCACTAGAGGTCTTGTGGTGTCAATAAAAAAATGATAAGAATAGATTTCAATTAGAACTATGATATGATAGGTTTAGGATTATTTTATTTCTATTACATATTCGCATAGGCTAGATCCCAAATGGTGTACTTTTTAATTTATACCTGGTTTATCCCATGATAGATTATTTCATGGATTTGTAATTTAATTATTATCTTATGGTGTACCCATGTTTGAATTTTCATATTCCTACCTAATTTTATTTTATATTTTTTTATATTCATGGATTTGTTATATATGGTATTCATTTATAGAAAATGATGGAATATTTAAAAAAAAGGTTTTGTTTATAAAAATAATTTATAAGAGTGTTTTTTAAAGCTAGAACTTCTGTATTATTGATATTATAACTCATGTAGATGCGTTAGTGATATCTTACTCGGATATGATCTCACACCCTACTTTTTCCTTTGGGTGGTTATAGAGATTTTTTATAAGAATCACATAAAGGTAATGAAATCATGTATCATATCCAGTTCACTTTTTATTTGTTTCCATCATAGTGGTATGGTTTGGTGGTGATAGATGGTCACATAGAGAATTATTTATTTTGATCTACTTTATCTTTCTAGTTTTTCCTATTTATATTGAATTGTGTGTCTAATGTATATGAATTCATTTCTTCGATGTTTTATTTTTATTTTTGTTCCATTATATATGAGACTCTTGGTTCTTTTCTATTCCTCACCTTGTGGAATACTGTTTACGGTTGATTTTCCCATTTATCGAAGTTGGTTCGTAACACTATTGTCCTATAAAGGGATTCTAGTAGGGTCATGTCATGAAATAGTGGTATAAAATATTTCATATCGAGATTATATTTTTGCAGTGGTTTCTATTTCATGGGTTTTTAATAAAATATTGTAGTTTGATCCTATACCATAACAAAAGAAAGTGATATCGTCTAGGGAACATGATTTTTACGTGGAATTGTGATCGGAAATAATGAAAATAAGTTACTAAATGTATTAAGTGAAGTAATTATGCTTGTAGGGTATTGGTCTTGAAATATAGTTGTAATATAATTTTTTGATATTTCATTTGAATTGAAGTGTTTTTAAGAAAGTAAAATTAATTTAATTAAGTGAATTTTAAATGAATTTAATGCTATAGAGATTAGGGATTTTTTCTTATGGAGATTCATGATGGACATTCTATGTAGATGTTTCTAGTTGATGCAGTTTTCTAGGATGAAATAATTGATGATTAATCAATTGATTTGGATAATGAGGATGGGGATTGGAGGAAAATGGAGAGTGAGTTCTAACATCAGATATTATGTAAGTATTAGGGGATATTCTTGGATTTATATTAAAAGTACTAGATGAAGGGTCTCAATATCAACATTGATATGCTTCATTACATGGTGGGTTTTCATGTTTTTTTGGTCATTATCTCAATGCCTGGGGAAGTGTGGTAGTGGTCGATCTTTTATCATAGGGATTATACGGAATAAGATGTTTCATGGGATAATGTTTTGAGGAAATTTCATGTTGTGTTTATATTATCAATGATGAATGTGGGAAAGAGGTAAGCGGATATCTCTCTGAATTTGGATATTTGTTATGTGTGGGAGTTCAGGTTCTAATTTCAGAACCTCATTTTTTTCACTATTGATATTTTCCCTAATTAGTAATCATGATATTATTTTTTGGATGTTATTCCAGATAATTTGATATGAAATAACCTCATTTATTTTTTATATGTATTTGGAGGTACATAAGAAGGATGGGGTGATTGGTAAGATTAACGATCATCATGGGCCATCTCAAGCGTTGAACCATTTGAGTTCATTAAGGAGAAGTGCTATTATTAGAGGATCTATGGAATTCTGGCCTTTGAGTTTTTGACTGACAGAGTGTCTGTAGCAGTAGTCATTCTCTCATTTATCAAGGGATAGTAGTTCTAGTAGAACAATGAGAGTTATGTAGTTTTGTACCTATATTTAATAGTTTATATACATTAACGACATTAGTGACCGACATTTCTTGTGAATTTTTATTGAATAAGTGGTCATATTACTTATCATCTATAGTAAAAACTTCTTTAAAGGTCATATTAGCAGAAAGGAAATAGACTTATGTCATATAGAGAGGATATAGAGATGGTATAGGAAACACTAATGATGTTCCCTCCTCTTAAAGACATATGTATGATAAAAACTATTGATATTGTCATTAATAATAAGGAAGGGGATCTTTGTGTGGAAAACATCATTATATAGAGGTTATAGAACTACCAGTGCTAAATATATATATTTTTTACGTTTATTAATCTTCGTTATTTCTTTATTCCTTATTTTATTTCAGATTCCCACACTTCTTTGTTTAACATACCTTGGAATGAGCCTTATAGATCATGGTGGAGAGGCTTTTAGTTTTTATGGTGTTACAACTTTAACTGAAGGTAAGAAAATTCGCCTTGATGTTTGTATGGTCATGATAAGAGAATGGGGAAGCATTAGTTTTTCCAAGGTTTTTTATTTAGATATATTCATACGTTTTCATTTTTGGAATAAACTATTTATAATCTGCATTCATGAATATTGATAAATTATGGATGAGATTTGTCTTTTGTGGAAAAGTAGTATGGAATTCGGTATTCAATAGAGATTAAGATCATTAGATGCATTGTATATGTTCAAATCCTTTGTTTTCTATGTTGGAAGAATTGTCCACGATTTTTGAGGATTCATGGATCATGGAGTTCCCTATTATTCATGAAGGATTTTCTAGATGATTTTTTGAATAGTTTATGAGCATATAACCTCAACAATATACTGAGCTAGGGATATATTTTTGTCTTGTTGAATTTCCAATTTCAATGCTTCCCTATTAGATGGAACCTTATGATAATTAAGAGTAGACGATCCACATTGATGATTTAATGGAGATAGGTTTCATCTAGTCCAATTTACCATCATTGGAAAATATTATTATTAGTCTAAAAGGATGATGATGGTTATAGTTTATAAACAAACTACTAGTGTCTTAATTGGGTGTGGATTAGAAATAGCTACCCACTCCCAAGGATAGATGCAATGTTAAACCGGTTTTAGGGTGCCAACTAATTTATAAAGATTTTTTATGGTCTAGATTCACTAGATGAGAGTAAATGTAGAGGATATCTCAAAAAATACTTTAATATGTTTTTTTGAGAACTTTGATCACGTGGTTATTCCATTCAGTATCATAAATCCTCTATATATTTTCGTGGGATGCATAAACCGCATCTTTTGGGAGTTCGTAGGTTAGTTTGTGGTAGTGTTAATTGATTCAATAGGCATATACATGAGGTTATATGAGGATAATGTTGACCATATCAGTTCTATTTTACATATACTATGTCATTTTATGGGAGTTTCATGTCTGATTTTTAATAAATTATGTCACTATTAATATCCCCCACTTTGAAGGAATTTGATTTTAATTGGACTGATATGTGTCAGGTAGCATTCATATACCACAATATATGTTTCTTAGTGGTTTTCCATTCAATTTCCAGAGGATGGAGTGATGTATTATGATTTTAAATATTCCTCACATATTAGTTTGGTTGTGTATTGATGCAGTACAAATTAGAGATATCATATGGGTCTGTGAAGTTATGTCTGCCGAACTATAACTATTACACACTTGATTTGGAGTTTCTATTGGTAGTATTATATATGAAGATATCATGCCACTACCTTATCAGTGAGATCTTATTAGTATTCATAGATCATAAGAGCCTGGGGTATATTTTCTATTTGTGGGATTTGAAATTATGTTCATGGAAGTGGATGGAGTTCTTGTAGGACTTTGATTTTGATATCTTCTACACCCTAAGGATGGGGAATGTAATTTCAGATGTTCTAAAAAAAATCATTAGGATAAATCATTATGGAATCAAGAGATATATAAAGGGTTACAGAATATGTAATATTGTTCCATTTCCATAAGAATGAGGTTGGTGTTGGGGGTTTTCTATTTTAGATAACAATGCAATCATCCTTAATGAGGCATGTGGAGAAGTCTCAATGGGGATAACCATAGGGGTAGGTAATGTAAGACCTTAGTCTCAATGGTAATTCTTCTTAGTAATTGTTATATTATGAACAACATCAGACGGTGCTTTAGGGAAGACTTTTTATCTTATCATTGAAATTTAAATAGGTGATTACTTGGTTTCATAGCTTAGAAGTGGTATTGTATCCTTTTTTTTCAAGATGTTCCATTATTTTAGGTGTTAGATTTGTTGTCCCTATATAAATTGGCGAATAGTTATGTTTTTATTATCATTACTAGTCTTCAAATTGGTGAAGGAAAAGAATCATGTTACACCTGGTTGGCTAAATCCTTAGATGTCCCTGAGTTGATGTGGGAAGACATCTTGATGTATTTCATCACCATTTTACCTTAATCCCACGTAGAATGTTATTCTATTTGGGTAATCATAGAATGGTTGATAAACATGGCTCACACTATGGTGATAAGTGTGTTGGGAATTATAGTTGTATCAAAGTGTCTATATATGGATGAGGTCGTGTGGCTTCATAGAGTTCCAAGGATCATTATTTCAAATGAAGATCCCAATTTCACCTTTAAATTTTGGTGAAGTCCTTGGTATGAATTTTTTTATTATCCATATTTGTATTTTCTTCCATCTTAAGAAATATGAGAAAATGGAGCAAACCATTCATATGCTACAATATATTTCAGGGTCTTGTGTTTGAGATTTGTGTGAATCCTGGGTGAATCATATGTCATGAATTGAGTTTTATTATAATAATAGTTTAAAATCCACAATTATTATAAATCCCCGACCCAAGATTCCCAAAGTCGGTGCATTATTTTAATAAATTGGAATCCTTAGAAGGAATCAAGTCCCGAAAGACTGATCAGTTTAGATGTCTTGGAAAATATATTACATGAATGAACATTACATTACACTTTCTAACATACAACACAAAAAAATAATCCTTTGAGAGTGACATTTTCCCTTATTCTTAACCCAATATTTGAAACATAAAACACTTCTTGGGATCCTGGGAAAATAAATAATAAGAAATGGGTGAGATCAAATGCTTAGTATGGATAACAATATAGTAGAAACCTTCATAAAGAAGCATAAACATTTAGGGCAATGTATAAAACTAAAACAAAAGCCTTTCCAAAAATAAACTTCATCATAATATGGAAAATATAAATTGAAATAATTCCATTTACTTACTCACATAGATATTCTTCTAGTCTTATAATCACATGCAATATCAATAGCCACTTTCATAATGATGGAATGCATAATGCCAGACTTTCATAACCACACAGTCAAGGCATTGTGCCAAGACTACAAATAATATTTTTTCAAGGCCTTGTTCCAAGAATATAGTTTGCCTCATGATACCTACCGATGCATCGAGGAGCTATAGCAGGCTCCACCCATCACTTACTAAGTCTAATGCATTCCTCATATGAAAAGGGTTAAACATAACATAAACATTCATATTAAAAATAGATTACAATATGTAAATACTTTATCCATAAACCATGAATTGTATAAAAGTAATACATCCACAATCAAACATATCAAAAAACCTTCAATACAATATTAAAGATTTTATCCCCATTAATCAACTTCAAATAAGTTTAAAATCCATAAAAGAATGTGGACATAGATGAAAATGATTTGTAAAACTCTATGAGAGAAATATCCCTTTATCCTGAAAACATTTAAAAGTCACACAATTTAGAAAGGAATAAATTTAAATAAATTTTTGAATCAATGTTTCCCATACCACTTTTAAATTTTTTAAAGGAATTAACATTTTAAAAACATTCATATCCTTATAGATAAATCTTTAATTTTTTTTTGAAAACATGGACATTAATGAGAATGATTTAGAGGAATAAATACTTAAAACATTTAAAATGATGTATTAATAAAGAGTGACTTAAAATAATATCTTTTAAAACTCTTTCATGAAACATGTACATGGATATTATATATTTCCCACTAGATACTTACGTAAAAACAACCCTGGATAAGAAAGAGATTTTGAAATTAACCCTTACCTTGCACTGTCCTTTGGTTGAGGGAACGTTTAACCTCCAGTATAATGACCATAGTATGTTATTAAATTATAATAGAACCATATTAATATTTATTATATAATACATGATTCATTTATGACTTTATAAAACCCATTTAATAATGATTTCCATGTTAAATTAACATTTTAGGTAATAATCACTTTCTTTATCATACGTGTTTTAACTTGTTATTATTGATCATATCATTTAGATAATGATTTAAATACTTCCAAAAAATAAACCTTGATTTAAATATCAAATATATTTAGAATATAAATTTTTATAATATATAGATAAAATAAATGGAAAACACCATTTATGGAGATGGTTGGCCATACGTACGCATAAACGCTGTTTCTGTTTTCTTATCGTATTGAACAGATGTAAGTGAATAAGATAAATTTAAGAAAATAAATACATATATATAAATATAAATATATATATCTACAGTTTCATTATTATGTCACATATTACATAGTTATTAGTAATATATATTTTTATAATTATCGATGAATAGTGAATGTGGAAATGAATCTCATCACATCTTGGAGACGGTAATCCGTATGTACGCACAAGCGACAATATCATTTCATTAGAGGTGTGGAATTGGATGGTATATTAATTTTGTAGAGATATTATCAAGTTATTTTCATTATTTATATACATATTACTCATCATTATATCCATCCAAATAACATAGTGTTGAATAACATATTACACCACAACATGGAGACAGTAAGCCGTATGCAAGCACACATGGTAACATTATGATTCATAGGATGGATAGAATAATGAATATGGTTGTGAAATTATTATTATAATACCACATTATATATAAGGTACTAGATTTATTATTTTGGTATGGTAATAACAAAGAAAGAGTAAGTGGAAGAAGAAAAGAACTTGAAAGAGGGTGGTGAAATCATTACCTCTTCATCGGGTTCTTCCTTTTGATTTGTTCAAAAGGTCTTCTTATGTATGATTTCCTACCAAAGGAAGGCCTCAAGGAATAATTTTTTATATTTGGGAGGATATTTGGGTAGGGTTTGGCCATGCCAAATGGCTTTGGAGGAGTGAGTTTGATAGAAGGGAAAGTGCCCTTTTATAAGTGGGGTGAGGGGCACCATAGAAAAAACTTTAAATATTATTTTATAATAAAATAATTCTCATTTTATAATGGCACAAAAATGAATTATTTAAATTATAAGGTGAGGATGGGTCGAGAAAAACTCAACCAATAGGTTTTAGACAGGTTTGGGTCACTATATTAACCTTATCTATTATATTTAACTCTTAGTTAAATAGTTTGACATTTACCATGTCTCTATGTATTTTTATATTATATGGTTAATAAACTTACTATAAACTTCCAAGAGAACCCCAAGTGGTTTATTAATGAAATATATAATAGTTTTTAAGCCCTTTGGAATAAACATACATTGTTAGGATTAGAATAACAATTAATAATATAATATTTGTTTTAGAAACATTTTTATGTAAATTTTGAAACTATTTGGTATTTTGTTTTTGATAAATTAATAACAGAATTGTTACTTCAAAAAAAATTCATTTAATCAACCCTAACATGTCATATTAACCTATGAACTAGTGGTATAAATAAAAATTCACAAATTTCATTTATTTAGGTATTTATAATTTCAACTATTTTAATATTTAATTAATAAGCTAATTAATGCATCATCATTGTGTCATAAATAAATTAAATAATTTAATGTATAAAAATTATAAATAAAATACAATTATGTATGAAATCTCTTTATATTTCTAATGAATATTTATAGTTGAATTTATATTATGTGTAACCCTATATTAAAATGCTTTAGTTATTAAACATTGAATTTAACACTTTTAACTCTTCTTTGAATTAAATAATAATAAATGTCCTAATCAAATCCAAGTGGACCTAAATGAACATATTTTATTCATAAGTTTGTTTTTTGGTCTAATTACATTTATCCAATATAATTAGGACCTGTTTTAGAGTAATTATGATATTTTTACTCATAATTACCTTATTTACTTTTAGCCGTAGTAAATAATAGTCAAAAGTTACTATTCACTAAAAATTATTTTCATCTTATTAAACCACATTTTACTTACTAATATCAACCATGTCTCTAAGATTCTTGAAATTATAATAATATAAGTGGAAAAATTATGTTTTATTCAAATTTTCAAATGCTCATAGGAGGTGGGTGAAAGACGGTAAAACGCTCGATAAAATTTTATAAATCAAATTTTATTATAAAATGACTCCAATGAATTACATTGAAATTATATAGGAAATATATAAATATATATATAAATAAATATATATATTCTTAAAATAAATTTAAATAAAATAAATAATTATTTAAATAAAAAGGAAGTTTTAAATAATAACACAGTGTTTTTCACTTTTCACCAAAAATTGAAATTTTTCAGAAAAATACCAAAGTTTTACCTTAAGATAATATTGATATTCTGACTTCAAAAATGAAGTCCATTTTCCTAATTTCAAAACATAGAAGATTCATTTATTAATTTAAAATTAATTTTTGTTGTCAAAACCAAAAAGTGTATTTTTAAGAAATAATAACTATTAAAAGATTGGCACTTATTTATGTCCAATTTCAAAGTGAAACTAATAATAATGGAAAAAATTGGATTAAATGGTAAAAATATGATCTATTTATACTTAAAACCATTAAAATATATAATTAAACAATATAAATAATTTTGATTAAAAATGTTTTTTTCATTTAAAATATAGCATTTTCACTATTCACCTAAATATGAAAGTTATCAGAAAAACACCAAAAATTTATTGAAACTAAATTCTTATGTCCTTATTCTAAAGAAGAAGTTTATTTTATCAAATTGAATATATAAAAGTTCCAAATATTTGATTTAAAGAGGGTTCTCCATTAAAAGGTGGTAAAATTGCATTTTTTTGAAAAATAATTATTTTATTTGAAAAAAATGAATTTACTCTTACATTATGTATAAGAAACTCACAATATGGATTATAAAATTATAAGGATTAAATAAAGTTCAATTTTTTTAATACTATTCATAACCACTTTTGAAAGACTAGTTTGGTGTGTCAGGGTACGCTAGAACTTGGTGTTGCATGTATTGAAAGTTATTGAATTACATTGAATAAATAACATACTATAAAATCATGGGGTGCTACATTATTCCCTGATTCAATAAATTGAGTCCTCATAATTTGAAATTATTTTTCAAAAATAAAACTTTGAAAATAGAAAATACCTTTGTGGGAAAACCCACATCGGAAATTGGGTTAATAAAATTTAGTCTTAATAAGAGGCCAAAAGGAAATGAAAGGGTCACCACCAAATTATGATCTCGATTAGGAGAAAATTGGTGGAAATTAGAGACACATAATTTGAGGAAAAATGTAAATATTTATAGGGTGTGATTGAGGTCATCAATTAAAAACAAGTGTAAAATTGAGGGCCTCAAATCCATCAGTCTATGATGATTTAAAATACCATCGGATCAACAAAACATAAGGTATTTAGATAACAGATTTTTGGTTTTAAGATCCCTTCCGTAAAGTTTAAGAAATAATTTTCCCATAGAATAAGAGGAGAAAAATTATATATATATATATATCTATATATACTTGAAATGTAGAGTTTCATCCTTCAACTAATTCCTACCACAAAATCATCTTTCACTCCCAAAGATTTCAAAAAAATATTCTATTTATCATAATCATACTAGGTTAAAAAAAATTAATGAATTTATTATTAACCTATCAGACCCTTTATCAAAACTAGATTATGTAATCTAGGGACTTCAGGTAGTCCATTGGTAGGTGATAAATCCCAATCACATTATGGTTGTGGGTTCAATTCCCACAGCTTTGTCTGATGCAACAGATTGTCACACGGTCTACATGTTGTCCTTTTTATAACAATAAAAAAATAACCTTAAAAATAGTATCCAATTTCAAACTTAATCACTCCCAACCGTTATAATTATCCAAAATACTTCATTCCAAACACACCATCCAAAATTTATAAATAAGTAAAACACAATGAAGATCCTTTTTTCCATGTAATAACATGTGAACACCTTTATCATGTATTATTTTAAAACATGGTAACACCCTAAATTACCATAAGACCTTATTTGTTACATTAATGCTCCATTATCCTTTATATAATACTGGATATATTCCTTATATCCAAATTTTTTGAATATTCTAACAATGATGAAATAAGAAAACTATTAATCTATTCCAAGGAAGTCAAGAATTTCTAATATATTTTATCCAAATAAAATATCTCTTATTAAAAAATCACTACCTCATTATCAGGACCATATTAAGGATTACCTTTCCTTCAACCATGTATTTTCCAAAAAAGTGTAGCTTATTATTAAGTCACATTTCTTAGAACCATATAATCTCAAATCCTCAATAAAATAGTACTGTAGTAAAATTCTCATTTATCTCCATAATTCATATAACCAGTATATTGTTGATAAAACACTCAAATGAAATAATTCTATAATAAAAACATAATAAGACTAGTCATTCCTCTTAATTTGAGGTAGTATCATAACATGATTATTATCCAATTTCATCATTTGAGGTATACTTTGATGACTGGGAAAATGATTTGCGTAGTGTCCAAACTCCTTGCAGATGAAGCATTTTACATTTGAAACCTTTTTCTTTCCCTAGCAATCATGTACTTGGTTTCCTTTTCCTCCACACTTATAACAAACTCCCGTTCCCTTCAAGCATTTACCAAGGTGATTATTTACACATTTATCACATATGGGAAAATCCTTCTTTTCCCTCTTCCCTTTATCCATATTTCTCTCTAAAATCCTTTTCTTCTCTTGCTTCCCTTCAAAGCCATAAGACTCAGAGAAATATTTACTTATCATATTAACACATGATACAATTTCTTCATATCTTGAGAATACGTGGGAGACTATTTACAATATAAATTATGGAATAATACTAGGAAAGATATGATCCCTTTTTTCTTTTTGGATCATACATATTTCTAGAGTTCTCATTCCTTCTTCTAGGCACCATTTCTTTATAATGTGACACACTAGGACAGTTTATGAATTTAAATTCATAATTACAATCTTGTAAAATACCTAAGGTAAATTGAATATTTTATGGATATAATCCATAATCATAAAAATGTTTTTTGAGGATGTATTTACTCTTAAATCCTTCATAATGGATTGTAATGAAAATGTGAATTACCCTATGCATATCCCCCGGAAGTGTCGTAACCAAGAGTGCAGCAAGGCCCATTATCGGGCACTAGTTTCTATTAAAGTATAGCTCAAAGTGGAGTTTTCAGGTTTTACCACTAGGTACATCTGTTCCAGAGCCACCTCTATCTGCTTGTATCGATATAGGGATGTATTGCATGAAAAACTCACAAAATCTCTACCTTACCAAAATTCTAGGATGTTATTATATACTAATCCTCAAAGTCTATCCTAGTTTAATGTGCTCTAATAAAATTTTCTCTAAATCTAGTTTATAAGGTTATTAATAAACCTCCTCTGATACCATATATAAAGCCTCAACCCTATATTCCTAGTTTCAATGCATTATTTTAATACATTGGGAATATTACAAGGAATCACGTCCTGAAAGACCAATCAGTTTAGCAGCCCTGGAAAATAGATTACATGCATTAACATTACATTACACTTTCTAACATACAACAACAAAGAAAATAATCCTTTTATAATGCCATTGTTAACTTTTATTAACCCTACATCTCAAACATAAAACACTTATTGGGATCCTTGGAAAATAAAACATAAAAAAGGGGTGTACTCAAATGCTCAGTAAGCATAACAATATAGCAGAAACTTTCATAAACAAGCATAAAAATTTAAGGCAATGTATAAAACTAAAACAAATTCGTTTTCAACATAAACATAATCATAATATGTCAAATATAAATCAAAATAATTCCATTTACTTACTCACATTGATATTATTCTAGTCAAATAATCACATGCAATATCAATAGCCACTTTCATAACGATGGAATGCATAATGCCAGACTTTCATAACCACAATGTCAAGGCCTTGTGCCAAGACTACAAATTAGATTTTGTCAAGGCCTTGTGCCAAGATACTAGTATGTCTAATGAGACCTACCGATGCATCACGGAGTTATAGAGGGCTCCACCCATCACTTACTAAGTTTGATGCATTCCTCATATGAAAATGTTTAAACATAACATTAACATTCATATTTAAAATAGCATACGAAATGTCAATACTTTATCCATAAACCATGAATGGTATAAATATAACACATCCATAGTGAAAAATATCACAAAAGCTTCAATACAATATTTAAGATTTTTATCATAACAAATCAACTTCAAACAAGTTTAAAATCCATAAAAAATGTTGACATAGATGAAAACGATTTGTAAAAATACTTGAGAGAAATATCCCTTTTTCTTGAAAACATTTAAAAGTCACACAATTTAGAAAGGAATACATTTAAATAATTTTTTTAATAAATGTTTCCCACACCACTATTAATCTTTTGAAAGGAATTAACATTTTAAAAACATTCATTTCTATATAGATAAATCCTTAAAAACCATTTTGAAAACATGGGAATTAATGAGAATGATTTAAAGTAATAAATATTTAAAACATTAAAAATGTTTTTTTAGTAAAAAGTGAGTTAAATTAATCCCTATGAAAACTCTTTCATGAATCATGGAAATGGATATTAAATATGTCCCTGTAGATACTTACGTAAAAACAACCCCGGATAAGAAAGAGATTGTGAAATTAACCCATACCTTGCACTTTCCTTTGGTCGAGGGTACATTTAACCTCCTGTATAATTACAATAGTATGTTATTAAATTATAACAGAACCATATTCATATTTATTATATCATACATGATTCATTTATGACTTTATACTACCCATTTAATAATGATTTCCTGGTTAAATTAACGTTTCAGGTAATAATGGATTTCTTTATCGTACGTGTTTTAACTTGTTATTCTTGATCGTATATTTTAGATAATGATTTAAATACTTCCAGAATATAAAAATTTATTTATATATAATATATAT
Source organism: Viscum album (assembly GCA_963277665.1). NCBI lineage: Eukaryota > Viridiplantae > Streptophyta > Magnoliopsida > Santalales > Viscaceae > Viscum > Viscum album. The sequence goes on along the minus strand of OY728147.1, from coordinate 1,669,586,867 downwards.
TTAGAATATAAATATTTATAACAGATATATATATGAAATGGAAAACACCATTTATGGAGACGGTAGGCCGTACGTACGCATAAACGATGTTTTTGTTTTCATATCGTATTGAACGGAAGTGAGTGAATAAGATAAATGTAAGAAAATAAATAAATATAAATAAATATAAATATATATATCTTTAGTATCATTATTATGTTACATATTACAAACTTATTATTAATATATATTTTTATAATTGTCGATGAACGGAGAACGTGGAAATGAATCTCATCCCGTCGTGGAGATGGTAATCCGTACGTATGCACAAGCGATAATATAATTTCCTTATAGGATTGGAATTGGATGGTATATTAATTTTACAGAGACATTATCATGTTATTTTAATTATTTATATACATATTACTCATCATTATATCCATCCAAATAACATAGTGTTGAATAACAAATTACACTACGACATAGAGATGGTAAGCCGTACATATGCATGCCTGGTGACATTATTATTCATAGGATGGATAAAATAACGAATATGGTTGTTCCATATTTATAATAACATCAAAATATATATAAGGTAGTGAATTTTTTATTTTTGTATGGTAATAACATGGAATGTGTAAGTGGAAAAAGAAAAGAACTTGAAAGAGGGTGGTGAAATCATTACCTCTTCGTCGGATTCGTCCATTTGATTTGATCAAAAGGGATTCTTATGCAGGCTTTATGACCAAAGTAAGGCCTCTAGGATGAATTTAGGATACTTTTTAGTTTATTTGGGCAGGGTTTGGTAGATCCAAATGGCTTTGGATGACTGAATTTGAGAGAAGGGGAAGTGCCCTTTTATAAGAGGGGTGAGGGGCACCTTAGGAAAAATTAATATATTATTTTATAATAAAATAATTTTCGGTTTATAATGGATTAAAAACGAATTATTTATATTATAATGTGGGGATTGGTCTAAAACCACTCAACCAATAGGTTTTAGACAGGTTTGGGTCACTATATTAACATTATCTTTTATATTTAACTCATAGTGAAATAGTTTGACATTTACCATGTCTCTTTGTATTTTTATATTATATGGTAAATAAACATACTATAAACTTGAAAGAGAACCCCAAGTGTTTCATTAATGACATATATAATAGTATTTAAGCCCTTTGTTTGAACATTGTATTTTTAGGATTATAATACCAATTAATAATATAATATTTGATTTAAAAACACTTTTACGTCAATTTTGACACCATTTTGTTTTTTGTTTTTTATAAATTCATAACAACATTAATACTTAGAATAAATTCATTTAATAAACTCAAACAAGTCATATAAAACTATAAAATTAATTTAATTCATAATAAGTCTCAAATTACATTTATTTGGGTATTTATATTATCAATTATTTTAATATTTCATAAATAAGGTAATTACTGCATCATCATTGTGTCAGAAATAGATTAAATTATTTAATGTCTAAAAATTATAAATAAAGTACCATTATGTTGAAAATATATTTATCTATATAATTAATATTTATAGTGGAATTTATATTATCTGTAACCCTACATTAAAAATGTTTTAGTTATTAAACTTTGAATTTAACACTTTTGACTTTTCTATGAATTAAATAATAATAAATGTTATAATCTAATCCAAGTGGACCTAAAGGAACATATTATACTCTTATGGTTTTTTGGTCGAATTAAACTTATCCAATAGAATTAGGATATGTGTTAGAGTAATTATTATATTATTTTTACCCTTAATCACCCTATTTACTTTTAACCGTGGTAAATAAAAGTCAAAAGTTATTATTCCCCAAAAATTATTTTCAACTTATTAAACCAAATTTCACATACTAATATCAAATTTTTATCTCGGATTTTTGAAATTCAACTCACAGAAGTGGTAACATTTTGTTTTATGCAAATTTGAAAATGCTCCTATGTGGTGGGTAAAAGACGGAAAAACGTTCAATAAAATTTTATATTTCTAATTTTATCATAAAATGACTCCAATTAATTACATTGGAATTGTATAGGTTATATATATATATATTGTTTTAAAATAAATTTAAATAAAATAAATAGTTATTTAAATAAAAAGTATGTTTTAAATAATAACACATCGTTTTCACTATTCATCAAAAATTGAATGTTTTTAGAAAATTACCAAATTTTTTTACCACATTCTAATTTTGCTATTTTCAATTAAAAAATGAATTAAATTTTTACAAATTTAAAATATATAAGCTTCATTTATTAATTTAAAATTAATTTTCGTTGTCAAAACCAAAAATCATATTTTTATGAAATAATAACTATCAAAAGATTGACACTTGTTTATGTCCAATTTCATAGTAAAATTAATTACAATGAAAATAATTGGGTTAAATGTTAGAATTATAATCTATTTATACTTCAAAAATATTAAAATATATAATTTAACACTATAAATTATTTTGATTAAATATGGTTTTTCAATTAAAATATTGTTTTTTTCACTATTCGCCCAAATATGAAAGTTATCAGAAAAACACAAAATATTTAATAGAAAACAATTCTTATGTTATGATTGTAAAAAAGAAGTTTATTTTGTAAAATAGAAAATATAGAAGTTTCAAAAATTGGATTTAAATAGGGGTCGCCATTAAAAGGTGGTAAAATTTCATTTTTTTTGAAAAATACTTCTTTTATCTAAAAAAATGAATTTGTTTTTACATTATGTATAAGAAACTCACAATATGGGTTCTAAAATTATAATGATTATATAATGATCAAAATTATGATAATACTATTCATAACCTCTTATGAACGGTTAGTTTGGTAAGTCATGGTGCGCTTGAACTCGGTGTTGCGTGTAATGAAAGTTATTGAATTACTTTGAAAAATAACGTACTATGAAATATTGGTGTGTTACAATTATAAATAATGACCTTGTTTGATGTAGATTATGGATGAAATATTTTATCACTTTTGTTTTGTGTTGTTCTTAGGGAGATAAAAGTCCTTAGTCAAGATGTGGTGCAATATATGAAATAGAAAATCTATGTGATATTAGAGAAGATTCATATATAATATAACCATCCAAAATATTATGCTCATTGGTAGAGGAAGATTTTAGTCTTTTTGGAAAGTTTTAAGGTGTTCATGGGGACTTCTCATCATCATGGCAAAAAGTTATTTGTTTAGGAGAGTAAGTTCCTTCATTTGTTTATCTAAACCTTTGATTTTTTACAATATATTGGTGAGGTGGTATATTGGTTTCTACTCCCACCAAATTATATTTGGATCCATGATGTCTTGCTCGTGTTACAACATACTTGATATATTCCTGACGATTCTGGCATTTTTTATTTGGGAGATTTAGATGTCTAGTTCATTGATAAGATGGTCAAGATTCATGATCACCATAAGAAGATACTATGTGGAAGCATTATTCATTTTGTTTTCATGTTATTGAGACATGGTGGAATTAGGTAATATACATGGGAATGTTAGTCGCATATGAATATTCAGTATCCCAAGCAATTTTAGTTATTTTTTATTACGTAAAATTTTTATTTTGTAATAAATTTAATTAATTGGTAGTCTGTGTTTGTTTATTTTGAATTTCATTGAGGTATTTTTTAAATATGTTGATAATGATGTCATTCCATTTGAGAGATATCAATTAGGGGTGGTTAGTTGGTAGTGTTGAGGTATTTCCCTTATTTTATTATTATCTTAGAAGATAATTTATTGAGTTATATATAATGTGACTAATCATTTTTTTGAACAATCCTTTATGGGTTTATACTATTGGAGGTTTAAGGAGGAGGTTGGAGGATTATTGGTTCTGAGCAAGGATGAAATTTTATATTGAAGAAGGAGGTAGAAGTATAGCTATTCAGGTCACAACATGAGATTTTTTGCAATAGTAGAGGTCCATTTATATTACTGGAGTTTCACAACACACATTAGGAGTTTCAACATAGTTAGTTGGGATTATTTAGTTAGTGCTGGTTTATGGAGATTTTTTGCGATGTGATATTTTGTGTTACTATATGTGGTATTTGAAGGGAGGCTTATGAAGAAGGGGATTAATCTTATAATGTTCCTGTAATTATTATAATGTTCCTTTACCATATTCATGCATATATAAAAATTTTCTATTTTTAGGTGTGATGTTTCTTTGAATGTAGTGTTGTTTATTCATAATTGGGTGTCATAACACAAATTTTTTTGTCATGGTATGTAGATTTAGAACCAAGATTTGATGGTTCATCCTAGAGAAACATCACAACATGTCAAATTGAGTCATATAACGACCTTTTTTTTATTTTATTGTATTATAAATATTGATTAATCCTCTAATGAGGGAGATATTTGGGGATTCACAATATGTTTTTTTGAGTAGTTCGATTCAACCTAGTAACCATTTTACCATGACTGGAATGTCGTGTTTCCATATTTTTCTATCATTGTATATATTTTTTATCCCCTTAGATTTATTTATATTTAGATTTATTTTTCATAATAATTTTGATACTTGAGTTTCATCTTGGTAAGTATTTGGATCCTCATTTATTGGATTTATCCATTGGCTTCTAGGAATCAACTGGAAGAAATTTTAGTTGAGTTCCCCCTATTTTCTATTGGGAATGTCTTTGTTTTTTTGGGTAGGATGTGTAAATGTATTTTGTGGTTATTATTTGTATATTTGGATATTTATTTTGATTTTTATTTTCAATTCCTAGATTATTGATGATTTTATTGAATCATACTGACTCAATGATCATCCTTTACTCACTTCTCCTTTGTGGAACAACATGAGAATTTTTTTTGAGGCAACAAATTCAAGAACCCTTATTATTTATATATGAATTGTATAATGATTATACTCTTTCTTCCATTTTTTGAATAATATGAATTGGATTAATGAATATAATGGAATGTAATAAATAAAATGAAATGAAATTGGGGAGAACTCCATGTGGTTATATGCTCCCCAATATACTTTTCTCGTGATTGATGGTCGTAATTGTTGAAATTTAATTTTTTTTCATTTAATATTATTATGGTACCCAAATATGATTAAATAATGGAAGAAAAATTAATAAATTTTTATTAACTAAGATATGGTATTGAATTGGTTGTGTGAAAAGAATTATTTTATATGTTTAACTATTGTGAAATCCATCCTTAAAATGGTAATTTTGTTGGTGTATGATACTGAAGTTTTCTATTGTGTGTTGTTGAGATTATTATTATTATTCCAATTACTGTGTACATATTTTGGGTATGTAATGTGTTATTGGATGTGTTTTATTTTGGACAACTAAAGCGGGCTTAATAGAAGATCTATGGATACCTGTCCATTGATGGAAAGAGATGTTATGTTTTTTGGTGTGTAATTAGTAATAGGAATAATTACATGAAAAAGGGATGGAAATATGTTGGATGAAGTGGTTTATTGGTTTTAAATTAGTGTGGTGGATATTTTATGATTTATAGGTATAAAATAAATTATTAGTAATAAACAAGTTGGTAATCATGCATGGGATGTAAATTAAATAGTTAAAATCTAAATGAAATACATAATGGATGGAAATATGTTTTTATTAAATATAGAATAGAACCACATAACAAATAAAACATGTATAGTAATTGTAAATATATAAATGGTGAAATAATATGATTAAAAGTGTATTTGTGAAATCTTTTTGAGGATTTTTTCCTAGAAATTGGAGTTTTTTGAGGTTTATTAAATTACAATGGTGGATGGTGTATAAAATCGGTTTTTAGTTAAAAGAAACAAAATGTTGTAATGTTAGTGGGATGTGGTAGTTCTTATTTGTTTAATCATATATGTTGGATTTTCAAGTGTATTATTATGCTTTTATTTTATATTGTTTTATATATATAACCACCGCAATTGGATAAACTTACCAATGTACAAATATTTTCTGTTCTAGGTATTTTCACATCCAAGTTGGTGCTTTAATTGATGGATGACTTATCCACCTTTTATATTCTCCATTCTAGGTGTGTTACATGATGTGATAGATTGGGGTATGTATGAAAATACTAGTATAGTATTTTCTGTATTGGAAGAACATTTGGTGTATTGTTTTGGTGACACTTTGTGGGGGTCATGTAAAGAAGTAAGAGTGCATGGAGTTTATTTCCTTCATGGTCACAATATCATAATGAGATGGATATGATATAAAAAAATGACGTGGGTTGAATACATGGATATGTTAAATGAAGATATGGATATGGTTAGTGTATGGATGAGACTGATTCCAACATGTGTTATTATACATTGACATATGTTGGGTTAGTGAGGACAACAATCCTTCCTACATCAGTTGAGATGATATTCGTATGGTGTGCTACACTATGGATATAAAAGGGTTGGTAGCATCAAGTAATTTGGTTTTGGGGAATAAAAGATAAAAATCACAAGGGAATAATTTTAGGTACCTTTTATGAAATATTATTTTAGATTATGTTATTACTCTTAGATGTAATTTTTGGTGAGTGATCCTTGGTGAGATTGGGAGATATAAGACTTAGTTTTTCTTTTTAGTTATGATATTTTTCATTTGAGAATTAGTATGATTTACCCATATTCACATGGGTGTCCTTGAGTAGGGTAATATTGAGTGTAAATTTTATTCTCAACACTATAAATATAAATTTAATTTATAGGTTTGTAGGAGGTATATAGTTATTGATCTGGACATAACAATCTTGGATCATGGGATTATTGTTAGAGATTTTTCCTTAGGATTTGTTTTTGAATTTTTATTGGGGGTATTGAATTTATATGATTTTATTTTCATTTTGGAATGTTATTTTATATTTTATATTATGTATTTTATTTGAAGTTTCTTAGTATATGTTCCTAGGATTTTTGAGGTAAATTCCTCGCATATATGTTATTTATACCATCAGTGCTAGTTTCCACCCTAAGTCTTGTTGGAGGTTGGATTTAGGGGTCATTATTATATTCACTACAGTCATAGGAGGGGTTTCTATTTGGGGGTAGTTCGTGATATATTTTTATGGATTACATTGTATTTGATTATATATTCACATACAAGGAGATCATAATGTGAAAAAGGTGATGAATGGAATTATTCAAGCACTATGACTGTGTAATATAAAACTACCATGGTAAAAAATGGTGGAATATGAATTTTTGAGGAATGATAATAGAGTTATATTCCCTTAAAGGGATAATCAATCCAATAATAATGGATTTATTAATGTTAGGAGTATATTTTTTTGTGGAGGGTAAATATAATCCCTTTTCCATGTAATTTCGTAAAAATATATACTATAGAAGATAAATAGTTTTCAGAAAGATGAAATAGGTCCATAAAATAATATTATATCTATTGTTGATAAGGGATCATTTGACTTTAATTATGAATATGGTGATTTAATGTTACAAAAGAGACTATTTTGATCATAGATACTTGAGTAAAATAGAGAATTATTGGATAGATATTATACCCAAAATTTCTCAATAGACTTTGATAACCATAATTTATATATGGATTGAAGGGAACACTTCTGGTGGGATAAGATAAATTTTGAAACTTCTGAATATGCAACCCTATGATTGGTATTTCAATAAGTAAATTAAGAGATAAAAACTCGAATGTTTTTCATGGAATCATTGCATATACCAATGAAAATTTGGGACAATATCAAAAAAAAAATTTCTAATTGGGATTTCTAAGACATCCAAGAGGAATTATTCAATTTGGGTTATTATGAAAAACCTTAAAATGTGTTCTCCTTTATAATAAATAATCTAGGACCTACACCTTGAGATAATTTCACAAATATATATTAATGAACATGGGAGGCTTCGTTTTATGCCTCCATCAATTATATTTGTTCATGAAGCTCATTCACATTGAAATTTGAGTGGTTTGTTTAAAAGGTTCTGAAAACTGAGTTTCATTTATCACTACACAAAATAATTAAATTCATGGGTAGTATAAAAGGGATATATAAATATTAAATTTTATTTTTGAGGTCATGATCACTTGAATTAAAAATTTGAGACCAATGGAAACGTTTATGAGAATTTTCATACAAATTTCGCTTCTATTTGATCATACAAATAGAAATTTATAAATATTTATATAAGAAATGATTCCATAATACAACCTATTGGGATGAATTTTGGGAGATGATACTTTTTGTAAAATAATTTATTGAGGATAGAAAAAATAAAGTGTAAACTATCTAAATACATATCAAGATACCTAAAATTAGAAAAAAAAATATTCTTGAAGGTATCATCCCTGAAGGGATTTATATGGTTTGGTATGAAAGGTAAGATAGTGTAATGTATATTGGGCATTTTCTTATTATTTATATAATATTTGTTTTGACTTTCTATTTTTCTCTTACACCCAACATATTTTATGTTCATGTTATCCTTAATGCCTCACTGATTAAAAAGTGCATGCCTGACCCAACATATATACTCTCTATTGAAGAAATATAGCTTGATCACAACGATTCATATAAGGAATAGCCTATATTGATTTGGGATAATAGAGGTAAAGAATTTAAAAATTGGGTAACTATGATGTGAAGGTATTTTCAAGGAGTCACAAATTGGAGAAAAAATGGGAGCTTGAGGATGTAATGATGAAGAACTAACCCCAATTGGTTATGGATTAATGTATGCCTCGAATTTCAAGGATGATTTTTTTAAGGAATAACGGAATGTGATAATAAATATTACTCTATAAATAAACATTTAATTATAATAAACATATCATAATAAAATTCTTTTTATTCAATCATAAAATTACAATATAAACATGATATTTACATTCACTAGATCTAAAAAAACTACTTCCATAAAATTAAAAAAAATATATGAATGTACCATAATATCGAATCTTTTAGAATCATATTGCGTAAAAAATATAAAAAATATAGTATAAATTTTAATTATGATAAAAATAACAAGAAATGGAATGAACATGATATAGATACTAAGATAGTGAAATGAATAATTTTAGAGGATAAAAGGATGTTTATTTATAATGTGTAATATTTACCAATAGAAGGGAGAAAAGGTTATTATAATAGTAACATATGAAAAGGAATGTTGTAATATGAATTTTATCTTTACGTATAACATAGAAGTGATGAATATATAATTAAAAATAATTTTAATTAATTAGTTAATCAGAATGTAATTACATTCAAATATCTTAAAATAATATGAATATTATTATAAAGATGTTATGAAAAATTTGTCTCTAAAATATTTAAGTTAAAATACATTTGAAAATTTATTTATTAATTAAGTTTAAATTATATAGGAAATTATTTTTATAAAATGTATTTCAAATTTATAATCAACACATAAAAATGATATGATTGCAAATTTTTTATAATGTTCTAAAAATGTTGACGTTTTAGGTGAATGGTGAAATATTATTTTCATATAAAATATGCATTATGAATTAAATTTAAAATAAAAATGATATTTTAATTAATATAAATTAATTAAAAAACTAAAATGTGTTAATTTATCAAAATAATTTAGTTTAATGATTTTAAAATCAATATCAAATCCTATAATAGTCTTTCCAAATCCAAAAATTGAAAATATGGTTTGAGAGTATGTCCTTAAATAAAAAGGAATATTCCATTGAAAAAATAATATAATTAAAATTAGTTCAGTTGGTTAACATATAAATGTCATAAAACATTCCTTAAATTTGAAATACCATTTTATAAAACCATCATTAATCCAATGTAACTGAATTAAACCCTACTGATATTTTGAAAACAATAATTTAACGTTATAATATAAATCTCCTATATATGATATAATTATCCAACCATATTTCCTTTTTTATTCACTCAAGAATCACATAGAATAATTTTCCTCTCATATTTTCACTTGATAAACTTACAAAGATGCTCTTATTGTTCTAATTGCTTCTTTATCTTGTTTTAGAAAGCTATCTTGCACTGTAATGTTTTTAAATATCTTCTCCACATTTCCCTTTTTTAATACTTTTTAGGCCATTTACATTTCCAAATAAAATATTTTTATACATCATTATAATAAGTTCATTGTTGTAATATGAATGACCTAATACCATTCACTCTCAATAAACCACCTTTATAAGTCTCAAAAATGACAGAATATTTTAATAGCCCTAATCTTCTTTTTATAAATACATACATATTACATGTATTATGATATTATAGTTAAGTAATTTTTAATTGGGGTAACATGTTTAAATTAGGATGATGAAGATACAAATGACAATAAATCTATTTGTTTAATGGTGGATTATACTATATTTTAGCTCATGTTAACCTCTGATATTAAAGAATACCGACTTTGAAGGTTATCTTTATGAAAATTTAACATGTATAATGTGAATAAAATATATGTTCTATATAATCCTAATTATTATATGGGATTTTTTATCATTTTTTTGGTCTCATAATATTTCTAACTAGTTAACTCAATACCTTGATATTGTCAAAATCCATATACGATCAAATTATCCTACTCTATTACTCCAAGGATAAGGGTAATTTACTTTTCATTATGAATATATATTAATTTATAATTATTTTATTAGTATTTTCTGATATATACATATTATTACACTAACAATGGAAAAATTGAAAATTTATACAAAATTTATTTATATATGTTTAATTACTGAATATTTATTAATGTTTGATGTTTTCTTTGAGTCAGTTGTATTGTTTTCAATGAGGATGACAGACATGGTTGTGAGAATATTTCAGTAATTTTTGTGGTTGTAAATTTATGAGAAATATTTTTTCAAACTATTTATTAGCTTGTGTGACATGCAACAACGAGTTTAAACAAATCATGACATAATATTAAAATATTAATTTTTACATATGACTGTAAAATCCTAGCTATTAAATTGGACTGTATGAATAGAATTAAATAATTTATGAAATTAATATAGAGGTCCAAATCAATATAAATTTATTTTTTAATTCTTAGTAAATAAGAACAAAATTTTTATTTAATCTATTTTATTATTTAAAATCATGTTTTCTACAAAAAATGTTATTTATTGTTTTTTTGTGAAAAAATAATCATAATTGAATGACTTGAATTTTTTTATAATTTATTTGATAAAGGATATAAATTTTTAATTTATAAAATTAAAATTATATTTGGGTGAAATTTTGGATTTTTTTTGAAGAGATTGATTTTTTAGTTTATAGTGAAAAAATATAGATTTTTTAAAACAATCATTTCATTTTCAATAAAAAGTATCATTATGATCTAAATTTGATATAAAAGATAAAAATAAGTATTATTTAATTTTATATAATACAATTAAATTCATTTTAATCATCATTACAGTTGTTTTTTGTATAAGTAAATTTTTTGGCTTAAAAACATATTTTTTATAAAAATTATTTTTGTTTGTGTTTTAAACATTTAAATTAAAAGTTATTTCTGTCACATTTAGAAATTAAATTTCATAAAATAGATTAAAAATTATGAATCAAATGTTAAATTTTTAGAAAATATTTACACTTTATTTTGGTATATATGAATAGTAACATTAGTAATTTTTCTTACCATAGTAAACGTTAAATCCGCTAATTAATGGTTAAAAATAAAATCATATGGACTATAGAATGACACTAGAAATTGAATTAATTTTATACGATGAGTATATTTCATCTATAATAATAAAAAATTTGTTAATATGGAATTGTTTCCATTCGTAGGTGATTATTACCTTTGTAATGTTTTATGTAATAAAAAGTAAAAAATTCCACACACTTGTTTTTAAAAACTAAAATTTTTTATATTATGAAAAAATTGGATAAATTAAGTTATGAAAACTAATTATAAATACAATTTATTTATTTTCATCATGTTATATAAATTTTAATTTTTTTAAGAAATACTTTTCTTTAATGCTTACACAATGTCAATCCAGTAATTATTTAATTGATAGAATAGTAAAATAAAATACATTAAAAATATAAAGATTAATATAATTTGAAGATATCAATATGGTAAAAAATTTAATATATGAATATAACATGTTAGTGATGTAAGAAAATATTTTTTTCAAATTAAATTTTATTTCAAGATGTTATTAAAGCCACATTAAGGAATAGTTTTAAAATTGACATTAATGATATTTTATAATAAAATATATTTTGTTACCTGATATATAATATATTAAATTTTAGATTAATCATAATTAATGGGATTTGTTTTTAAAAATCAACCGTGGTTCATTTATTGGTGTTTTTCATCTTATAGTTGCATTAGTAACCCTTAAAATATATTGAACTTTAATATTACGTTAAGTGTTAGAAGGGTTAACAAAGGGTTGAAACAAAATGATAAGTTTTAAGATGTGATCCAAAGATGTAATCTTTTATTAGATTAGTTAATTTAAAATTATAATAGTTTTATATTTTTATATTATATATTTTGAGTTATTCTGAAATCCAAATCAATTTAAATTAATTTAATATTTTAGAAAATTTCAAGAGTGCCCCTACCCTCAATTAGGAAATGATACTCCTCATTTATCTTATATACACCACATTGAGAATTATAGCATGAAATAAATCTACTATTTTATCTTATAAAATTACATATAAAAATTATAGAGGTGATGGTATTCCCAAGAGACGGTCTCTAGATCCCTTAAAAGGAAATCTAAATTAGTCATATCAAAGAAGTGTTAATCACCATAATAGATCACTTTTTTATTAATTATTATTTTACCTCCAATAAATTTAATATATTATTTATAAAATAATAAATTTAATAAATTAAATATACTAAAATGTTATTATTATTAGGAAACCACCCTTTTTCACTCTCTTTCCATCAAATGGGAAGTGAAAGTATCACTGGTTCATACGTACGACATACCGTCTCCACATAACAATACAATATATTTTTTATCACTATATTTTTTTGGTTGTGTATCATGAGGGGTTTAATGTTTATATATGATAATGATGAAATTATTATAATTATTTAAAGATAACATCATATCTTAATTATTACCTTCCCACTTGTTGGAAGATAATAATATTGTTCGCGCGTACGTGTGGACGACCACATCCACAAAGTGATGTGATTCATTTTTCATTTACATTTTACATGGAATATAATAATTATGGAATTTATAAATATATATTACAAATATTATATAATAATGATTCTGTAAATGTTATTTTATATTTATATTTCTATTTTTTAATCCATTTAAAAATGAAAATTACTTTCATGCATACGTTTGGCCTACTCTCTCCTTAAACTATGAAATTCATTTTTATACACCTATCTTTTTAAATGAATATAAACATGTAAGTTATGAATATATATTATATTTTTAAATTTTATTAATATTATTTATATTATGTAACCATGATCAAAACGTTATGACCTAATATACAAAACTAAAACATATTTGAAAAATGAAGCAGATATTACTTAGAAAAGTGTTTTTAAAAAAGAATTACTAATAAAATAGAGATAAAAAGTTATAATTAAATCATATAAGATATATATATATATGATTAGGATTCATTAATATATTTATAATAAATATTTATTTATTATACATGATTTTTTAACACAAACCAAAAAAGTCATACTTAAGGTAAATGATTCTTATCTCACTTTTATTTTTATGACAGCTTGGCTACACTCACCACTTTTTTCTCTTGTATGGTGTATATAAAACTCATGAATATATTTTATGGTTATTCTAATGAAATTATTGAATCTAAATGAAATTTATGTATATTTATTTCAAGGGACGTATAATTCAAAGTATACCAAAGTGGTAAAGGTTTAATGTTAAAATCACATTATTTATTGGGATTTTTTGTAATTAATTTTTTGGAATGAAATATAATTATATAAATTTCAAGAAACTATTTAACTTTCTTATATTACTTTTATTTATTGAAAATAAATTTATTATTTTCATTTTACTTACCTTTATTACTCATGAGACAAAAAAATGTTTTTAAGGAAAATTGATATCACTTATCACTTCTGTTGAGAAACCTTTTTATTCCATATCCATATTTTCTAAAAATGTTTTAAAATGTTTTTTTATATTCGAATATATTTTAAAATTTTTACCATTTTTTAATTTTTATTATGTGTTTTAAAAAAGAAAATTGTGTTTTTCTTCTGAAATATTTAATTTTCTACTTTTTACAAAAAATACGTATAGAATGTATTTTTTTAACATTCACGACATGATATGAATTTATCACATTTGAGACCACTAAATTATTTTAATTTTACATTAAAAATTTTCATAGTTATTTTTTAATATACTATTTTAGATAATATTTTAGAAAATTTTCTATATTTTAATGAGGTGATTTTAAAATTGAAAGGTTATGTTTAACAAGAATGTTTTATAATGAACTTTTTATGTAATTTATATTCATTAATGAAATAGAACATTAGTTTATATTATATTTATTTAGTTAATATGTTATTCATGGACAAAATTTCATGTTCACAATTTTATTCCTAGAACAGGTTTTCCTGTCCATAAGTTCATGCATGTAATTGGTTTTCATGTCCATAAGTTCATGTGTTTACCTTGTTTTTATGTCCATAAGTTCACACATGGACCTGGATTTAATTTCCCTGAGTTCATGAATGCACCTGATTTTCATGCCTATAAGTTTAGGCATGGAACATTTATTAATATACATAATATTATGTATGTAACGAGTATCTTTTAAATAAAATTAAATGAGTTCCTAATTTCATTCCCCTAACATAATGAATTAACTTGTTTCTATTTATACATTTTCACAAAATTATAATCTGATGTATTACACAATTACATTTCTTATTACAATGTTATGCTCTCTTAGTTCACATTATTTGATTCCTTTGTGATTCATGGATTATGAATTATCAATATTTATTCCATAAGACAGGATTTTGATCATTTATATATGAGGTATGGTTTTTAATTTTTATGATCCTATTTTTTATGCTTAATCTCATGTTATACATATATCGTTATTTTATATATCCCTCAATTACCCTTATTGAGCATTAGATATCACCATTTATTTATGTTTCCTTTCCCTAGGTTATGAAGAAATGTTTTATGAAGGATATGTCTAAGTAGGGTTCTATTTATAAATAACATAATGGGAGACTCTAATAATCCAATTATTTTTTGGTCAATGTTTCCAAAGTTACTATAACTATACAATTCTGGTACATATAATTATATTTTTGTAACAAATGTTAATCTATTAAGATGTGATACATATGAATGAAAAGTATGGGAATTTTTTTCAATTATTAGAGGTAGGTGTAGTTAACCTTTTGAATCTATGATGGGAAAACAATAGTGAGAACCCTAGGGATAGGTATATGTTTAATATAACATCTTAAAATTTTGGAAAAGATCATGGATGACCATGGAAAAACATAACATGTAATATATTGAAAATAATGTTTCTTGACTAATAAATCCAATGAAAGATCATTCATGATAATTTGGTTCTCCAATTTTTTTTATCCTTGCTCAAATTATGATTTTTGGTTGTAGTCAATGGATATAAAACAATGTAATTGTGTGAAACATAAATGTGATTGCTAATGAAATGAACATCCTCATGAGAAACTAATTGTGTTAAGAGATATGATGACATATTTTACAACTACCCTCACTCTAATATCTCATGTTATATTTCATAACACAAATCATGTTGAACTTCTAGATGCACTAATGAAGGAGTAACATGTTATTGAATTTTTTATGCGACAATGTCTTCCCTCCTTCCATGGGTATATCATCCACTGGTTATAATGGAATATATCAATGTGATGGAAAATATATTTTCTGTTCTTCAGGTCTTAGAGCATGAACATGTTTTCATAGTAGTTTATAATTTTTAATGTGAATCAGGTTAAAATTGGAATATTATTAATATTATGTGTAAATAAGAGAAAATTTATTCCATGGAATGTGATGATTTTAAGTGAATATTTTTTAGTAACTCCCTCGTAATATTTATAAAAAATTGAGAAGGAATTATCTGATCTTAAGTAGAAGGATGATAAATCCATTCGTACCTTTGATTAAAATTTTACAAGACCTTCAAGGTATGATTTATGGTTAATCAGAAACCATAAGAAAAATTTATCCATTATTTAGTGGTTTTACACCATGCTTTAGAAATAAATTATCCATAATAGAATTGGGAAGAAATGAGAAAATAATTCATTGTGCACTGAAAGTGTAAATGGGAGATAGAAACCACAAAGGTTCTGGTGGTAAGAAAAGAAAGATAGATCTTCATAGAGGATCAAATGTTTTTTCACAAGGAGGAAAGAAATTTTTTCTAACTTCTTATAGAAAAAATGTGGAAAGGACTACTAAGGTTTATTTTTGAAAGGAATAAGAAAAATAATTTAAGTGTGGGAAGCTTGTCTGTTGATCAAAATAATGCTAAAGTTTTGTAAAGAGTAAATTCATTAACTTTAATGGAAATATATATCAATATAATACACCACTCGCATTATAGTGTTATAAATTAAAATAGTATCAGAATTATATAAATCAATTAACTTATCCAATGGATAATGAAGATAGTAATACACAATGATCTTTATAGTCAAAGTAAAAGTGAAATCATATTCAATTACAATAGTTGAAGTGAATAATAATAATTTGGGCACATTTATCTTCCATTATTGGATTTTGAATTACATGTTTTTGTTTTTATAAACAATACCTATGAAATCATATACTTTTGGGACATTGCATTTGATTCTATGAACTAATTAGCTCTCTCTATATAGATTCCATATTCATTTTTAGAGTAAGGAAATCATATTTGATATTCTAAATCAAACTTTGTCTATCAATACAAGGATAAACATCTCCAATAGAAATATTATTGGCTAAAATTAGAGAATAATTAATGAATAAGGGTTGAATTATATTTTTTAATAATATTTTATTTTATTGTGACTTTATTTTTGGAAATTATTAGTATATATTAGAGAATATATGATCTATGTTTACAAATATAAGTAATAAGATTTGTGAGTGATTAAAATTATTGTTAAGTTAATAATATAAATATATAAGATAAAATCATCTTTATATTTCGATCTTGTTCAAAAACATTTGTAGATAAGTATTAAGGTTAATAATTTATGGAATCGATTATGTTGAAATTTGGGATTATAGTATGAATTATTTTAACCATACTAATTTTTTTTTGTTTTTATAAATCTAAATATATAATAAATTAATTATAATTATTTTTTAGATCTTACAATCCTTTTAAAGTTAATTTTTGTGCTTCTCGCTTGAAAAAAATTCTTCTCAGATACTCATCTGTTTTTGTAATAAATTAGATTTTGATGGAAATTGATAAAATGAAGAAATTATAAATTTCAAGTAAGTACATTTCCATATGATATTATTATATATCTTATAGGATTTTATTAAATCTAGGAAACATATCTTATAAAATTTTTCTGTCCCATTTCCTTGAATTGAAATGAATTAATGTCCTTTTAAACCCTCACAGAATCATGATTTTGTGGTTGTTAACATTCTCTAGACCTTGTTATCTATCATTCTAAAAGTATTTGGGAGTAATTATTCTCTTCCATTTTCATATTATAACTTCCCAAAATTGATTTACTTGTCTAAAAATTCAATTTTATTTTATGCTTTTCACATTCCCTTTTTAAGGTTTGTTTTATTATTCCTTTGCATGACATGGGTTTTTGGGAAAAGAAATTTTCAAATTTTAATACATTGATGATTGTGAAAAATTGAAATGGAACGATTTAATTTGGGGGGGGGGGGATATAACAACCAAAATTACTATAAATTTTTTTTTTAAAATAAATTTAATTTATTTGATAACTTGTGTCACATTAAACAGCAAGGTTAAATGAATCGAGACATACTATTAAAATATTATTATTTAAATATGATCATTATAACATAAAAATTAAATGTGTGGTTATAAATAGTATTAAATTATTTATCAAATACATCTAATGGTCTTAATAAATATTTTTTTTAAATATTAGTAAATAAGAAATCAATTTTTATTTAATCCATTTTTTTCGTCAAAACACAATTTCTTCAAAAAAATGATTTTTTTGTAAGAAACTATTTATAAGTACGTTACATAAATATTTAAAAAATATAAATGATAAATGGTTATATATTTTTATATTTTCATATTAAAGTTATATTTGGGTGAAATTTTAGTTTTTTTGAAGAGAATGATTTTTATGTTATTTGGGAAAAATACGAATTTGTTTTAAAACAAAGATTTTCTTTACATTAAAAGGTCTCATTATATTATGGATTTGATCTAAAATTAACATAAGTTTTGTTTAATTAGATATAATATAGTTAAATTCATTTGATTCACTATTATACCATGTTTTGGTATGAGTAACTTTTTTTGTTTAAAAATGTATTTTTCAAAAAACTATTTTTCATTATGTTTTATGCATTTCAAAAAAAGTAATTTATTCTCCTTTTTGAAATTGAATTTTATTAAATATTTTCAATATTTTTAATTATGTGGGTAAATTTTTTTTAAATTTTCCCACATTATTTTGGTCAATATGAATAGGAACTGTAGAAATTTTGGTTACCACGGTAAAGCGTAAATCAAGTAATTTTTGTCCGAAATAACATGACAAGGAATAAAAAATGACCATAATGATTGAATTTATTTTATTTGATGATTAAATTTCTTCCATAATCATAATATATTTTTTATATATATCTTTTTCTATTTTAGGTGATTATTACTATTATAATATTTTACTTAAAGAAAAGTAAAAAATGCCACACTTTTATTTTTAATAAATTTAATATTTTTGACATGTGAAAAAACAGAAAATATATTCATATATAAATATTAAATTTAATTATTAATTATTTATATTCATAAATATAACATAATTTTAATTTTTTGTGAAGAAATACTTACCTTAAATTCTTACACAATGTTGATGTAGTAATTATTCAATTAATATAATACTCAAATAAATAATATTTAATATATTAAAGGAAATATAACTTCAAATGATTGTTTTAATCAATGAAATTTATAGATTAAAATAACATTTAAAGGATGTATTAAATTGTTTGGATCAAATTTCATTTGTTTTGACAATTTAATAAAATTCAATGTAATGAATTGTTCGAAAATTGATAAAAATGATATTTTATAATAAATAAAATTTTATAAAATGATATAAAATTTGTAATAATATTATATTAATAAATATTTATTTTATATGATTTAAAACATAAAACATAGTCAATTTATTAGTCTTTTGGAATCTTATAGTAACATTATCGACCCTTAAAGGTTAGAAAAAATTAATATTATAGTAATTGTTAGATGGGTTAATGAAGGATTAAAACAGAAGGATAAGGGAAACAATTTGATCGAAACTTATAAAAATTTCATTTTATGAGAGTTTTTAAACAAATAGTCATCTTATATTCTAATGTTATCACTTTTTATGTATTTTCACAATAAAATTAATTTATATTGATTTAATATTTTAAATAATTCCATGAGTCCCCCTCTCATTATTATAAAATCGAACCCTCCTATCTATAATTTAAGCCACATTGAGCCTTCTACCTTAACCAAAAACTATATAGTTATATTTTAGTCTTCCATAGTCACATTATATAGTTTATTTCATTTATTAATTCTATCTCTAGAGCCCTTAAGAAGAGATCTAAAATACTATTTTCAATGAATAGATAATCACTAGAACCGATCAATTTATTTTCTAAATATTACTTTTCCTAATATAAATCTATTTTATCATTTATAAAATAGTTATTTTTGTATTCTAAATATAATAAAAATTTATTATGACTTTTAAAGAACATTTATTAACCTTATATATATCAAATGGTATGTGAAATTATCTCTCATTCATATGTATGACTTAAAGTCTCTACCTAACATTATAATTCATTTTTCATGAAAGTATTTTATCGATGGTTATTATGATGGGTTAAATGATTATATATGATAATTATGAGATTATTATAATTATTTTAATATCAAATCTACCTTATTAACTTCTAATCTATTGAAAATTATTGCTTCATTCTTGCGTACGTGTTGACTACCACCTACACGAAGCAATGTGATTAGTTTTTCATTTCCATTTTACTTGGATTGAAATAAGGATAGGATTAATGGATATATATTATATATATGATATATATTATATATTATATAAAATTGATTATGTAATGGTGAGTTAATATTTACCTTTCCTTCCCCTGATCCTTCAAAAAATTAAAACAATGTTCATGCGTACGTACGACCTGCTATCTCAATGAACGGTATAATTCATTTTTTCTATCACAGTATTTTCTGAATGACTATAAAAATGTATGTAATGAATATATATTATATTTATGTCATGATTTTAATTATTTATATTAGAAAACCTTACCAAAAAATAGGGATCAAATCTACTAAACTGAAGCATACCTAAAAACATATTAGATATCGCTCAGAATAGTGGTTTTAATAAATTATTCTTTATAGATAAGTGAAATATTTTCTGGGACCCGGGATATATTCACCACTTTCTTATTTGGTGTAGTGTAGATACTACACATTAATTAATTTTATTCTTATTATCATGAAACTGTGGGATCTAAATATCCATCTATGTTTTTTTCTTTTAAGAAGATTATGATTCAACACATAACAAAGTGGTAATGATTTTTATTTTGCAATCTCATTTTTTATTTGGATTGTTTATGATTAAGTTTTCAATGATGAAATATTTTGATATAACTATCAAAAAAACTAATTAATTTTATTATTATTGAGTTATATGTTGAAAATACATGTTTTGCATTTATCTTATTTATCTTAATTACTCAAGAGATAAAACATATTTTTAATTAAAATAGACTTCATTTCTCACTTTGAATGAAAGAAAATTTTTCTTTCACATCCATTTTTTTAAAAAAATATTTTTAAAATATTTTTTAATATTTTAAAATTATTTTTAATTCAATTTTAACATTTTTTACTTTTAAAAAATATTTTAAAAAGGAATATTTTTTTCCATTTTTGAAATGAGGAATTTTTTGAATTTTTTCCAAAAAATATGAGAATAACGATTTATTTTTTATATTATGAAAATGTTCAAAATTACTTAATATCCAAAACATTAAATGATCTGTATATTTATTTAAAATTTTTCATTTTTATTTTTTACAAAACTATTTCCCAAAATATTTTATATATTTTATATATTTTACATAATTTCCTTCAAAATGGAATTGTTATTTTCTAGAAGAATGTTTTTAAAAAATATATTTTTTGAATTTATATCCAACAATGAAAACGAGATCTATTTATGACTATATTTTATTGGTGATATGATGCAATTATATCATCTGTGTTCTATCTCTAGATGTTTTATGATTATGATGGTGAGATGTTTATGAAACCTATTTCTTTTCCACTAGTTATACTATGATGAAATATTTATGAAACCCATTTCCTTTTTATGGGTTATAATATGATGAATATTTGATGATATTGTGTTAAAATTATGTATGATTTTTATTGTGTGATGGGTGTTACCTTTATCTCCCTCTAATACATTGGGTACAGATTGATAACTCATGAGGGAAATATGTTATGCATGAACCTGATATTATGTTCTTATTTTATGCATGGACTGGGTTTTAATGTACATAAGTTCGTGCTTGGACATGTTTTTCATGTTTATAATTTCATGCATGGACCAGATTTCCATGTCCACAAGTTGATATGTGGGCCTAGTTTTTATATCTATATGTTCATACATGGACCTTGTTATCATGTTCATAGGTTCGTGCGTGGAACTAGTTTTCATGTCTATAAGTTCATTTGGGGACCGGGTTTTCATGTCCATAATATTTTTCATGGACCTAGTATCTTTACCATAAGGTTATGAGAGGGAATAATTTCATGTACTAAAATTAATTAGAGAACCCATTTCTACTTGTACGTGTTCAAAAAATTTTAAGCATAGGTATTCCATAGTTCTATTTCTTATACTAATGGTATGCTCTTATTGTTCATGTTATTTGATTCCTTTATGATTCATGTCTTTTGAACTATCAATATTTATTCCATTACTCAAGATTATGATCTTTGATGTGCATTATATAGTTTTTAAATTTTAATCAAATGTTATTATACACTTATTCTCCTGTTATTCTTATATGATCATTGGTATCACCTCTATTTTCCCTTACTAAGAATCCAAGATCAACAATTAATTATTCTTTATTTCCCGATCACACGAACTAGCCCAGATACCCTAACACCCTGATAACCTGGCCAATATTAAAATATCTCAAAGGGTATTCCCAATACCCAGGAGGTTGTGATTATCACATGGAATCGTACAATGTTAAAGTGAAAATGGAATTTTCCACAAACAAAACCAAAGTAAGATAAAAATTCAAGTATCAATATAAGAAAATATTCATCCGGAGAAGTGTACTATCAGTGGAAAATTTATGAAAACCCAAATTATTACCACAATTTACTAAAAAAGAGGATAAAAAACCATGTCCCAGTGTGAAAAAATCTCCAAGCCCAAGGATCTATCAGTATTGACACCTCCAAGTGGTGTCTTACCCTTGCTCGATCTGGGAAGAAGACAATCTATAAACACCTGAAGTCATGTGTAGGGTGTGAGATAAAATCGTAGTAGGTTCTCAACCAGGATTCCATAAGAGGAATCCAAAATTAATTAACAAAAAAATCTTTCAATTTTAAATAGATATGCATGATATTTTTAAATAATAATTACAAAAATCATTATTTATATTTAAAATGACAGAAATACTTTAGTCAAATGGATTAATAAATTTTTTTTATAAAATATATATTATATAAATTCTAAAGGTAAATGTAAAATAGGTAATAAAAAATGGAATATATTTCAAATATAATAAAAATAAGAAGAATGGTTATATACCAATAGGTAATATAGTTTTAGGATATAAGACTCCCTCACACTTTAGAAAAAGATCATGACAATTTATGTGCACAATTCCATATGACATAGGTCAATGAGGACCCATCACTATACCAATAGGGACGTGACCTACTTTATATGTATTTTTAGTGTTGTAAATTGATAGAGTGATATCACAAATGAATTACTAAACACATATTATTGCATGTTATCTAATAACAATCTGTGACAAGAAATTTAATTTAAAACTATTTAAAATTTAATTCATCCCATTATTTCATTTAAAATATTCCAATAATTATTTAAAAACAAAAACATAGATTTTTAATAAAAAAAATTCCCAAGATAAAACCTATTGGTTTCTATCAAGACCATTTTAATTCATTTATTCAATTAAAAATTTAATTAAATTTTATAAAATCAATTTCACAATTAAAATTTCACAATTAGATACCAAATTTTAATTTAGATAATTTCAATCCAATTTCACAACACACACAAATTCAATGGAATTAGATAATTTTTCCATTTTCTTTCCAAATACAATTCAAAATATTTAATTTAATGGAATGTGATTTTTAAAAATCCTGTTGGAATCAATTATATTTAAATCAAGTAATTTAAGTTTAATGAAATTGGCCATTAAAAATGGAACTACGTACCTCAGGATCGCTAAATCTCAAGACCCCAATACCTAATTGGTAAACTCTAAAAAATAATAGTGGAAATGAAGATTTGATAATCAACCCATGAATCACGATCTAAAAAAGAATGTATTAGATTCTCTATCAACTTTTATATTTATAAAACCATAGTTATTAGAGAAGAAAGATAAGGATAAAGAGAACGAGAAGAAGAATCTCACTGGGAAGAGATCAAACACCATTTTATTTGCATTGATCCACATTATAAAGGGTGTATAGAATCCAAAATTACTTATTGGGAGCCTTCATTGAAAAGAAATAACATTTGGTTCATACCATCCCATAGGGCACCTAGATCAAGGGTTTCAATGTTTTATAAATAATTTTCAGATTAATTATTTTTCATACACATGGTTAGCTGGGAAGGGCTCCCATGTTATAAAAATTAAGAGACCTAGAATTTAACCTTATATTCTAGGGTTGGACGATTTCTAAATGGAGGGAACATGATTTTCCAAACTGTGTAGCAACTGTAAAGACCATCACTAACTTAGTTTATAGGATTTTCACTTGCAGGGTGCACAGTTTGGGAAAACCATTCACCAATTGTGAAGAGCCTAAAAACTTACAAAAATCTCCAAAATATTTCCCAAATCACACTTAAATGAAACAAAACCAAATAAATTTTAAAATATTTCTTTATAAATACCAGAAAATAGTATCAATATGTTAAAGAATACCCACCATAAAGATTTTTTATCCCTAGAAATCTTGATAAAAAACATCCATGTAAACAATTTGAGGCCAATGTTCTCCCAGAAGTTCCTCTGTCTCCCATGTATCATGGGAATAAAAACTATTATTCCATAGTAATTAAACCAATGGTATGATCCTCCCATGAAGTACCTTGGTTTTAAAATAAACTATTCTGTCTGGATTTTCAGTGATTAATAAATTAGGCTCAACATCAACATCACTCCACCTTAGAACATGATATGTATGGGAATGATAATTCTGAAGCACTAATTCATGGAATAAATTATATATTGAAATCAATGGTGTAGGAAGTGCTATATGGTAAGAATGTTTCCCATCTTAATAAAAAACCTCTAACAACTTAGAAAATGAGGAGAAAATTTCCCTTGCCTCCAAATCTATCAACGACGCTACCAATGTGAAACTTTCCGGAACACCCGATTACAGACTAAAAATTATAATAGTGTATAGTAATGATATTCATAATACTTATTCTAGAATTATGATTTTAACATTTCCTTATGATTAAACTGATTCTTTGGCATCAAATCAAGGACCAATATGTATTTATGTAAGGAAATTTCACTAATATCTTACCAAAACAATATAGATTTAGAAGCCTGACTATACGAGGACACAAAATGAGCCATACTGATCGCATGATAGTAAAAATTGTTATAATAAAACTCAACCAACCCCAAATTATCATCCCAAGTTCCAAAAAAGTTGGGAACACATGGGAAAACCATATAATCAATAATATGTATACCTCTTTCTGTCTGACCATAAGACTACAGATAGTTTTCAGTAACAAAATGGACCTGGGAACCCAGTGCCCCTTGAATGTCTCTCTAAAAGGGAGAAGTGTAATGATGATCCATATTAGAGACTATAATAGATGTAACATCATTAAAACAAATAATATCTATTATGTAGATACTTCCCTAATCCTCAAACATAGATATATCATGAATCAGTATAAAGTGATCTGATTTAGTTAGATTATCGATCATAATCTATACCAAATTCTTCATCATCTAGGTATATGGAAATCCACCAAAAAAAACCATTGTGATCTCTACCCACTTATATGTTTGAATTGGAAGTGGTTGAATCAAACCCGAAGGACTATGGTTCTCAACCTTGAACTTTTTGAATTTTCAACATTGTGTTAAAAAAATTAGTAATTCTTAATCCTATACATGGCTGACATAATCGTACCCACATGTCGTATAACATCTTCATGGTTCCTGAGTGAACTTTTCACAAGGAATTATGAAAATTTCCCACCACATCATTCCTTAACTATAACAAAAAATCCTAATATCACAGAATTACCTAGGAGGAGAATGACTAGTTAGGTACAATATACATACTATAAAGAGAGTCTCTAATTATGGAGAACTTATCATCATTCTATTGTTCCTAAAGAATCACCTCGACAAGAGAGGACATCAACTGAACACTGGTCAATGTAACCTCGACCCCTGATTCCGAGATTCTAATACACAGTTGTACAAAGTGGGCCATCATTTTCCACTCTTCCAAAGATCATTTCATGGCTTAGGTCATAGGTTTCTTATTCAAAGCATCTGGGATGAAATTAACTTTCCATAGGGTATAGGTGATATCAAATTTGAAATATTCAAGGTATTCCACCCAATAAATATGGAATTTATTTAAATATTTTTGAGAGAATACATGACTCAATTTCTTATGGTATTAAAACATGAAAAAACCATCCTATGAAAATATAATACCGACAACTCTTAAGAGAATGCATCAAAACAGTGAGTTCAAAATCATGGGTCTGGTATGTTTTCTCACATGGACTAAGCTCTCAATAACCATATGTAATCACATGATCACCCATCATAAGGATGTTGCCCGAATATGAGCGTGATGCATCACAAAATTCCACATAGCCCAGCCCGACCTCATGGATTATTAACAACAACACAATTATAAAGAGTCATATAAGCTCAAAAAAATAACTCTAATATTTTTCATCCCCAAAAAACCTTACTCTATTCCATGGAAGAGCAGCCATAAGATAATCCATCATTCAGAAGTAATTTACAAACCACTGATAATATCTAGTAAAACTTAAGAATATCTAAATCAATAATACATTATGTGGTTATTACTTTTTAATAACTACTTTCACCTTTTTAGGAATAGTTGAAATAACATATTCTGACCCCATTTTCCATAATAACTTTACTTCTTGGATCATGAAGACACATTTTGATAGCATGGAATAAATTCAGTTATTACACAACAATTCCAGAAATGCTCTTAGATGATATACATGACCCTCCATAGACATAGAGTAAACAATGATGTCATCCATGAAGACCAACCCGGAAGTATCAAGATAATCATGGAAGATCATATTTATTAAATCAATGAGGAAAATTGGATCATTGGACAAAAAATGCACGAAAAGGTACTCATAATGTCCATACCTGCTCTGAAACGTGGGTTTCTGAATATATGATTATTTTATCCTCAACTAATGGTAACCATATTGAAGATAAATATTCAAGAACCACTTTTCCACTTTCAACTATTAAAACTAGTCATCAATATATGGAAACATATACTCATTATTTATAGTATCTGAATTGAGTTTTCAATAATCCATAAAAGGCAAAGTGACCCATACACTTTCTTCACAATGAGAGCTGATGTCGCCCAACGTGATACACTTAGGATTATGAATCATTTCTATAAATGATCATTAAAATGTGTCATTATATCATTAATATAATCTAGTACTATAAAGTTAGAGGTAATAAACACTTGTTGATTGCTATGTACTAGATCAATATTAAACACTACCTCCCTTTACTATGGGAAAATAAAGAAGTTAGAAGGAAAAACATCGTAAACCTCCATGAAAACTGGAGGGAGATCACCACTCTAATATTCTCTCTCCAGATAAAAAGTGAACATGAAAATTACTTTCACCACATTTGGATAAGATGGTATGACTCTAATTGACCTTGGGTCTTATTCTCATTGGAATATAAAACACACACCATTGGGTGTAGTGAAGGAGACCCAAAAAAAAATCAATACTAGATTTTCTAGAAATGTGTAAACCCATCCCCAACATTAAATCTGGTGGTTTCAGGTCAAGAACAAGAAAATTCCTAGAAATATTGTAATCTGATAATGAGAAAAAACAAGAATAACTATATAGATGATACTCTCTTTTCATTCTTATGGGTGTAGTAATATACATAAAAAATATAAAAAATATATAAAAATATTTATCATATTTTCAATACAGGTTGAAATAAACAAATGAAATGAACTAGTATAAAATAAAGTAGTCATTAATGGAAAATATATAGTGATTGTACCTCTCACATTCAATAGACCCATACCTACTTTCTATGTAGACTCTTCCTCTGCGTGAATGAATGATTCTTTCTGTATTCCAATTACTTGATTCCCATTTTTAATGAATTATATTATTTATAAAAAGTTTTAACAGAAACATATTATTCTATTTCACTATTTGGAGAATAAAATATAGGTCATAACTCTTATTTGTTACCAGATCATCCATAAAAAACACATTCTTTGGGTTCCTTAGTGAAAACCCGCATCTAGTGCCCACGATTTCCATAATTGTAAAAATTAAATAGCCTTTTACCGGAACTTATAATGGTGTAAAAGAACCTTGTTGTCAAGAAAAACCACAAGAAACATCATGCTTACCCTTACTTTTAAAGGAAATTTCACCACCACTATGAGAGAAAGAAACTCCCGACAACCCTGACTTGCCATCCAGGTCTATTTCAACCATAAGGATCCATCCATAACATCATCATAAGAAAGAAAATTTTGCATGAAAACTTGATAATGAATATAAAATCAAAGTACCATCTCAAACCATTGATTCTTAATCTTCTCATCTGATACTATCTTAGGTACAAACTTCACATGCACATCAAAATGGTTTGCATACCCAGTCACTGTCTTGTCGGCCTAATCAGGTTTGAAAAATATCAATTTACTTGGACAAAATCATTAACTATAGATAGAACTAGTTAATGAAATGATCCTTGACGTATTTACACACTAATCTATCATTATTCCTTTCCATCACCATCATTTCCCACCATCTCTTCTACAGTCCCTCCATCATGATGGTGGAACACTTCACCATGATTTCATCAGGTTTGTCCAATAAATCAAACAAATTCTCAATCCTGGCTAAATATTCCTTAGCATGTTGAGGTTCAATTTATCCCCAGAACACTGGTGGATTATGGGGAAGGAACTCATGAGAGTGATTCCAGAAAACATCCCTATGAGGTTCCATAGCTATATCCTGAATAGGAACTACAGAACATTCTTATCCTATATCTTGGATAGTACACACAATCAGTTCAGCAAGACTTAGGTCTACAAGAGGATTTTATCACTATGGTTAATCAGATTCTTCCTTCTAGATATAATTATACTGTATTTGCAGATTCATATGATTCAAAAATTCATCCAAAAACCATGAATACATCAAACTAACGCTAAAACAGAGAAACAAGGGAAATTAATCTCAACTGATAGAAAAACATGATTTGTATTTCAATCTATCCAATTCAAATGTTGGGAAATGACTATAAATAATCCTTAATAAATCTTTCCCAAACTAAATTAGTGACGTAATGATGATTAAAATAATATAAAAACATTAACATAATCACAACTACCTCACAAGTACTGAAAATATTTGAAAACTTCATATTGACAATAATTCCAGATGAAACACCAGCACCTTTTATAACACATTATCATGAACCAGACCAGATGCCCTATTACCTTAATAAATAGGCCAATCCTGACATAGGCCAAAGGGAATTTCTTATCCCATGGGTTGATGACTAATACCTTTCATTATAAAATTATAATGTTGGAACAAATTCTTCCACAAACACAATGGAAGAAAGATAAAAACGTTTGTATTCATAAAGAAGAAACTCCATATAGATAAGTGTTCCAAAATTCCAACAGGTATAAAAACCCAATGTAATACCACAAATTACTAGAAAACAAGAAAACAACCAACGACTGAATAGAAAAAACTCTTTAAGATCAAGGATCCACAGCTTCTATGACCTCTAAGTGGATCCATACACATGCTCGAACCTAAAATAAGATGATCTAAAAATATCTATAGGAATAGTTAGGGTGTGAGATAAAATCCCAGTACGGTATAACCAAGTATTCCATAAAAAGGATCCACATTAAATTAACCAAATTATTCTTTTAATTTTAAATAAACAGACCTTAAATTTCAAAACATTATGTAAAACAAATTTTTATTTATATATAAAATGATGGAAATACTTTAAACAAATGTATTAAGAAACATTTTATATTAAACATTTTATATAAATTACAATGTTAAGTGTAAAATAGTTTACAAAAAAAAATGGAATATATTTCAAATATAAACAAACATGAATTATGGTCATCTTCCAATATGCACGATAGTTCTATGATTTGGGAATCCCTCACACTTGAGTAAATGGTCACAACAATATGTTTACACACATCCTTCTGACACTGGTCAAAGATGACACATCATAATATCATCAGGGATGTGACCTACTATATATGTATTGTTATTGTTGTAAAACGATTGAGATCTATCCCAAAGAACTCATAAAATACTTAGTCTTGCATGTTATACAATAAAAATCAATGATGGGAAATTTTTTTTTAAACTATTTAAAATACAATTGATCCCATTCTTTCATGTCAAATATTCCATTTTATATTTAAAAATAGTTTTAACATTTTTAATCCAAACATTCTCTTATAAAAACCATCAGGTTTCTATCAAAACAATTTTAATTTTTTTTCTCAAATATTAATTTTAAATAAATTTCATCAAATAAATTTCAATATTCAAATTCAAAAAATAATTTACATAATTTAAATTATACAATTTCTATCCAATTTCACAACACATGTCAATTCAATGGAGTTACAAGTTTTCCCAATTTAATTCCAAATATGATTTCAAATTTCTAATTCAATGGAATTTGGTTTTTAATAAACCAATTGAAATAAATTTCATTTAAATAAAATAATTGAATTTAAATCAAGAAATTAGAGGTTAATTAAATTGACCTTCATAAACAGAACCACCTACCTTAGGATCATTGTATCTTGAAACACAAATCCCTAATCGGGAAACTCCAATGATTAACTTTAGTAACTAAGATTGAATAATCATCTCTACATTCAAGATCTAAAATTTTGGGTATTACATTCTCTAACAATATAGAGATCTATAAAACTTTAGATATGAGAGATAAAAGTGAAGGAGAAAGAGAATGAGAAGAATAATTTTATCGAGAAGAGATCAAAAATCATTATCCTTGGTTTGATATTGTTTTAGAGGGGTGTAGAGTGGCCAAAATCACCAATTGGGAGCCTCAAAGTAAGAATAAATCAATATAGGTCCATACCATCCATTCAGGCTATTAATACCTGGGTTTTATGTTTTAAAAATAATTTTCAATTTAATTATTTCCTCTACACATGGTTAGAAGGGCATGGCCACATGGTTAGAAAAACTATTCTCTCAAACCATGTTCCCCCTTGTATAGGGTTTCATGATTTCCAATTAGTGGACTCATGATTTTTCATACTATGTCTTAATCATGAGAAACCTCACCATATTGATTTTCATGGTTTTTACTAGTAGGGAGTATATTTTTGGTGAACCATGCGACAACCCTATATGACCCAACAACATCCAAAAATTTATAAAATTTTACAGGATTACCATTTAATGATAACCATCGAAGGAAAGTTAAAAAGGGGGTTTAAGAATACCTTAAAATAGTAACATAACATTACACCTCGTTTTATGAAGACACGTTTTAGGAATTAAATTTCTTAGAGGGGTACAATTTGTGATAAACTTAATGAGAGTCTCTTATGAAATAGTTGTTTATTTGTCCATATTTCCATATATAATATACCTACACAATATTTTCATGTATCAATATATTTTAAAATTAATATTCATATATTAATATTTGATATTTCTATATGAAAAGTATGGGACACTTTTCAGGTGAGATGTTATTATTCGAGGATTGTTATAAAAACACCCTCACCATAATTCTGGGGATTTTAGAATTTTTAATTATGTTCAATGAAACAATTCAAAGGTGTTAAAGAACCGACACATCGTTTATAAAATTATTTTTGAATTTAAAATAATCGACTAAATACCATTTAAAATATATATTTTCATGTGCAATTGATTAATAATTTTAGAAATGAGTTTTCTATGAAGAATATTAAAGGTAATTTGATAATGAGAATTTTAGTTTCAGTTGGATGAGTGACAGAATAATTTAATAGATAAGAACATGAGATGGAATTTATATAGTGTAATTTCATACATAGTTATGGCCAAGAATTTTGAGTTGGTCTTATATTAAAAAATTTCTATCCATTGGCCTTCCATGTTTCCATTTCAGCCACACCTGTGGGAACTAGGTTTACCACGTAGAGGTAGACCAACTAGTCGATGCATGGTGGAAAGTGGATGCACTGTGATGGCCCAGGATGCACAAGAACTGGTGAAGGAACCCATGATTCGTAAGATATGGTGGGAATTCATAGTGCGCATAGGGTACACATAGGTGGAACGTAGAGAGAAATCAAGTGTTCTCATCACATGTGGTGTGTTAAGGTGTCTAGGTGCTGAACTCGATGTTGGATCAAGAAATTTATTAAGTTGTGAGTATTATTAAGTTGACATAGAATATATAAAATTACAATTTCAGGTTCCTTAGTGTGTGATACTTTTCATCTATCTTAACAATTTACATAGAGAACCTGAACTATCCAATTAAATTGATGAATGTTTTCTGATAAAGGATAGTGTTATCTTCAATGTCTTATATATGTTGAGGTTTCCTATCCAACATGTTTATCATAGTCAAATTTCTAGTGAAAAAGTTGATTCTATAAAAGAGCATGAGATATTTGAAATGAACATGTAGTTCATGTGACATGCTTAACAATGATGAGTTCGTTCCTTGGATGGAGTCTATCATACATGATTTTTTTGTAATGAAGATTATTTTTTTGAAGTCACAAATAGTAAGATGAGATAGTGCATGTATAAGAAGAATGGTGGTGTATGTAAGGTTTTGATGTGATGAAATACATTAGTAGAACATGACAATAAATACCCAAACACTTTTCATTTTTAATTATGATCTTAACAAAAATATGAGTGCGATGAAAAGGAAAAAATAGTTGAAATAAAATTATATGTATTCATGTAGGTTACCATGAAATAATTGCACTCTGCTGTCTAAAATCATGCAACTTAATGAATAATTATATTTTATAATGAGATAATTGTTTTTTAAATCACATTTATCTAGGTATAATTATGTACTTTTAATTGATTCATAATTTATAATATTCACAAATAACTATGAATCCATGTTTTTTTTGATATGTGAAAAAGTTGAGAGATAACATGTATATGATAATATTCATGCATCAGGTTGAGTGAAACAATATCGTGAGATTAAGGGTTTTAGGAAGAGGCTAGGAACTTTCCCTATAATGTGAGAAAATTTAATGTTTTCTATGAGCAGGTGATGCTATGAATTTGTGGGATTGTGTTTTTAAAAAACACAATGTGTAGATTTTGTATAAGAATATTCACTATGGGTTATATTAAAGGAGTACATGAGGCACATGGAAACTAAATGGACTATTCATGATACAACATGTGAATGAGGAATGTGTTCTATATAGGAATAATATTTTAGAAAAGAACATGAAATATAATTTTCATGAATATTTTGATATGTATTATGATATTGAAATTTAAAAGTGTCTTAGAATACATTTATACCAAAGTTATGAGTGTGTTAAGATATGTCAGATCTTTTAAAGATCAGTGGATAGTGAGCAAGATTAGAAGTTGTTAACCAGTTTTCAAATTTATTGAATTTGTATATGAATTGATTTGTTGATCCAGTTTGATTGTTGTGAAATATTATATCATTAATATGTGTAGAAGTTATCATAAGCTGCTAAATATATTTATAATCAATGGATAATACATAATATAGAAGTGAAAGGCATATGTGGGAAACTGGAGTAGGATAAGATATAGTGGAACTCTTTGTCAATTACTTATATAAGTGGGAACTTATGATCTATAGTGGGAATTGTCAGGAACCGTCCCCTGGGGCTTGTTCCATGACTACCCTAAGCCCGCCTTCCATAGGCCAGGGGCTGGCAGCTAGCACAAAAGGTGTAATTCCCTAAAACAAGGAAGGAATTGCCTTTATAAACTATAAACACAGACAATAGAGCCCACAGTTGGATTTGAAACACTAAGTAAAACTATATAAAAAATAGTGATGAATGTAAAAGGGGCCAGAATACAAGAACAATAGTAAATTACAAGAAACTAAAAGTACAAGTACAACTGAAGAAAAGAAAAATAGCCGCTGGGTGATCCTCTGAATTTCCTACCTGATGGGTAGGTACCAATCGCCTCCTCGGAACTCCACATTTGTGTGTCTCCTTCGTGTATCGACTCTTCGTACGATCCACCTCCAGGTACCGTCCAATCCCGATACTCTTAGCCTCGATAAGCACTATCTGTCATCTGTAACCAACACAACAAGGTGCATACATAGCTTGTGTAGGGGTGAGTATAACGACACTCAGTAGGGACCTCGAGGCCCTCTAGGTCTCACAAAATCCAACAAGGATAAACCAAAAAGTATGAAATCAATAGATATCATTACATAGGTATATTCCCATACATATACCTATGTTATCAAGTGATCCATCTCAATCAGGAGAAAAACATTGAAAAACTGATTCAGCTCAATTAGGATTTTATTCACATTATCGAAACCTCGGATGCTAGAGAACTCCTCCTTTATCGAGTATAGGGGGCATACTATGACACCAAGCAAGATTCCCACTAACCATGGACTGCTAAGGTACTCCTCCTGTCAAGTACTGTGGGTATTCTACATTACACAGAGGCGCTCCCACCATGGGACTGCCGGGCCACCAAGCGTGCTCCCCCTCGTAGCCTGTAGAGGGACTCCTCCTGTCGAGTACCATGATTCTGCCATGTCACAAAGCACGTACCTCCACCATGGGTCTGCCGCGACACCAAGGTGATTTCCACTAGGCTAGAAGAGTCTCCCTGAGCCAAATGGTCAGCAGTCATCTGGTCTCAGCCAGCTACTGGTTCTCCGCACTACACTCGCTCGTCTCCAGGAGGATCCGCACAATGAGCTACTGGTCGATACTATAATTTCCATGATGTTACACAAGAGGTATCACAATGTTCTGCCACATCATAGGGGTCTCAACACAATAGATAGCGCGTCAATCAGATGCCCAGTCGGTGAGTTATTAACCTTTTAGTCAGAGGGGCCCGGTTGGATTCGTGCACAATCCAACCTGACCGTATCTCAACTATACCCTAAACACAAGTGGTATATACACAAAGGGATCTTCACACTCCAAGAATACCAGCACCACTGAAAATATATCAAACAGACATCTGGTGCCAACGATATGGGCAAAATAAGGTAAAGGGTTATAGTAGGCCTGGGTTTGGTCCAACATGGTTGGACCGACCCAACCAGACCCCGTCTTGGCCGACCGGGCCTGACCCGTTGGGTCTGACCTGGACCGTTGGGTGGGCCTACCAATTGGGTTTGGCCTGGTCTGCTAGGCCCAACCCAGCAGGTCACGAGGGGTAGCAGAGAGTCGTGAGGGCGCAGACTGGCCACAAGGGCGCAGACCGGACGTGAGGGAGTGGACTGACAGTGATGGCGCAGACTGGCCACGAGGGCGCGGACCGGCCGCAAGGGTGAAGACCGGCCACTGGTCAGCATGAGGGAGGTACGACCCAATTTGCACTGCATGGGTGGCACGACCCGAAGAGCACATGGCATCTTGGCCCGGACGGGAGGGCGCCGTGAGGCTGCCGTGAGGCCAACACGGCCGGGATGGCTCAGAGGGCCGCGGTGGGGCCGGTTCGGGTGGGGTGTTGGGCCGGTTTGGTCGGAGCGTCATAAGGGGTGCTGGTAGATTGGGAGGCAGGTTCTCCCGAAGGTGGAGCGGATGATAGGCGATGGGTCAGTGTCGCACATTGGGGCGGGCTGCGCCTTGGGGTGGCACGGTGCGGCGAGGGCGCGAGACCGGTTCGGTCAGGGTGCCGTGGGGGTGGCGCGGGTCATGGTGGTTGTGGGTGGCGGTGTCGTTGCATTCATTGTCTTCCTTCATTCTGAAGAACACCACAAAGATGAATTACAGAGGGGGTCAGGCCATGTTAGTTTGGGCAAAACCCTTCACCTTTAGAGTGGTAGCAAAAGGTTCAACAAGAAAAGATGAAAGTCAAGCTTATAACTTCCCACAATGTTTCATTCTAAAACAACAAATGAATCCAAAGTAAGAGAAAGGGTAAAAGTATTATCACGCAAAATAATCCCCCTACCTCATTTTCTTGATGACATTGGTGCAAGAAGGTAGTACGATCATCGAAGACGTCCCACATCGGATGCCTCTACAAGGTGCTTCCGAGGAAGATGTCATAGAAATTACTCACCGGCGTTCTTTGTGGTGGAATCATTCTTCATGGAGGGTGCATTCTTTGTTAGAGAGTGTAATCTTCTAAGTGTTGGGTGTCGCGTCACTTTACCAGTGCTTCATCGCTTTGTAAAGCCATCCCAAATCCTCCTCCAAAGCTCCCTATATATAAGAGAGGGGGAAGGTATGAAACGATCGTGGAATTTATGACGGTTCATATATTAGGAACCTTCCTAAATTCCAACGATTTTTTTACTTAATTTTAAAGTGGGGAAAGGTAATTATCTATGTTGGCATAATTAATATAGTACATTGGTACAATTGAAATTGTGGAGGAGGTAAAAAGGCCCTCCCTCATTAATTGTGGGAGTTGAGGGATTTCTTCCAATTAAGGGGGGGGGGGGGGGTTCATCCCGAGTGATCCCCACCACCATAACCCCTCATGGGAGGTTATGGTTTGGGTGGTTCCCACCATCGTAACCTCTCATGGGAGGTAAAGGTCTGGTTGTCCCTACTTCCAACTTCCACATGGAGGTTTTGTTTTGGTGGACCCCACCTCCCAACACCCAAATGGGTGGTTAAAATAAAAATAAAATTTTTGCAAATTTTTTTTTTATTTTATTCCTTCACGAAAAACCCAAAAAATAACTTTCATCCTTGACCAACTACTGTCGAGTTGAAAGTATACTTAAGCGAATATTGGCACTATGAGTTCAATAGTGACCTCAAATTTAAATTCGGAGCACCAGTTCAAAAGTAAGAAAAAACCACTCGTACGTTTACTTAATGTACCCAAAAAGAAGGTCATAAATTAATTCCAGGCACTCTAGGCCTCAGAGTCACACACCGTCATTTTTTTCAGCTTGTAAGATTCCCATATATTTAAAAAAAATTACATGGAAATTCAGGGTCTTCACATTCTCCCCATCTCAGGCTTTATATCCCCATAAGCCACAACTAAAACCAAGGGAAATAGTGTGGGTGTTGTGCATGAATATGAGTCTCCCAATCTCACTTTTTGTCCTAGAGGTTCCCGTTCTTCCAGCGAATGCACATCAAAGGTATTGACCATCCATGAAGGATCCGCTCCTATCGATCCTCAATCTCTAATGGAACCTCCCTAAAAGTCACCCTATCGTCGGCATCCAGCTCTCCATGGTTGATGATGTGAGAAGGATCATGCACATATCTCCTCATCTGGGATACGTGGAAGATGTCGTGCACCCATTGCAACTGAGGTGGAAGAGGTAATCGGTATGCCACCTCACCAAATCTAGTGAGGACCTAAAAAGGTCTGATAAACCTAAGAGATAACTTGCCGCATCGACCAAGTCTCCACAAACCTCCTCAAGGTGAGACCCGTAGAAAGACTTGGTCACCATCCTCGAACTCTAGAGGTCTCTATCTCCTATCGTCATATGACTTCTTCTTGATTTGTGCATTCTTCATTCGCTCTTGGATGACCTACACCTTATCAATGGTAGCCCGTACGATCTCTGGTCCCACTAGTGCTGACTCCCCCCATGTTAGTCCAGCACAAGGGTGATCTGCAAGGTCGCTCGTATAACACCTCCAAAGGTGGCACCCAAATAGTGGATTGGTAGATATTGTTGTATGAAAACTCCACCAACGGTAAGTGATCCTCCCAGCTGCGACTGAAGTTGAGGAAACAAGCATAGAGCAAGTCTTTGAGGGTCAGAATGGTCCTCCTAGTCTGGCCATCCATATGAGGATGGAAGGCAGTACTCAAACGAAGATGCATCCCATAACCCTCCTACAAACCCCTCCATAGCCAGGAAGTAAAACATGCACCACGATCAGAGACAATCATCATGGGGACTCTATGTAGTTTCACTATCTTCTTTACATAGTGGCATCCTAAACTCTCTATTGAACTCTGCTCTCTAATCGGTAGGAAGTGGGCCAACTTGGTGAGTCAGTCGACGATCACCCAAATAGAGTCATGTCCCCTGGATGTACGTGGAAGACCCACCATAAAGTATATGGATATCATATC
This sequence comes from Viscum album, assembly GCA_963277665.1. NCBI lineage: Eukaryota > Viridiplantae > Streptophyta > Magnoliopsida > Santalales > Viscaceae > Viscum > Viscum album. Next base: position 1,669,548,728 of record OY728147.1, on the reverse strand, counting down.
CCACTTCCACTCTAGAACCTCTAAAGGCTGAACCAAGCCTGCTGGTACTTGATTCTCTGCCTTCACATGCTAACAAGTGAGGCATCGAGAGATAAAATCTGCAACTGCTTTCTTCATTTTCGGCCTCCATTGATATCATCAGAGGTCCTGATACATCTTCATCACTCCTGGATGTATCTATATAGGGGATGTGTTGAACTCCCTCAACACTTCCTCCTAAAGTTTCAATAGTACCATGGTACGTTCTCTGAAGAGTATGACGTGCTCCCCACCTTTAGAAAATCCATCAAGTGCCAGCCATATGGATATCTGAGCACGTCGTGTCTCATAGTCAGTTTCCCCACACTACGCCTCCCTGACTCACTGAAGAAGTGGGGGAGTGACTATAAGTGATTGAAGAAAATATGCTCCATCTCTATCCACAAAGGATATCTACAGAGTGGAAAACTGCTCTGTCACCTCTCCTAGAAGTTGTATACTAGATCTTGGACTGAGTGCATGAGAAACAACGTTCCCATTCGCAGGAGTATAGACTATCTCGAAGTCAGAGTCCTGGAGGAACTCAAGCCAATGTCGTTGTCTTAGGTTCAGGTCCTTATGGGAGAATATATACCTTATACTCTTATGATCAGATTATATGGTAAAATGCTCACCCATCAGATAGAGTCACCACATCTTTAAAGCGAAGACCACTACTGCAAACTCCCGGTCCTGGGTAGCATAATTATTCTCATGTTGTCTCAGCTGTCAAGAGCCATATGTGATCACCGCTCGCTCCTGCATCAGTACATATCTGAGTCTGGTCCCTGATGCGTCGCAGTAGACTACATACCCTATGTCTTCCTCTAGAAGCACCAAGATGGGGGCACTATTCAGCCTCTAACACATCTCCTGAAAGCACTACTGGAATTTCTCCGACCACACGAAGGGTTTCCCCTTTTTCGTCAAGGATAATAGTGGTGCTGAAAATCTGGAGAATTATGGGAGAAACCTCCAATAATACCCAGTGAAACACAGGAAACTTTGTACCTCCGTCACACTCCTGGGTTGCTCCCATGAAATTACCTCCTCAATATTTTCAAGATCTACTACAAATTCAGCCTCTGATATTACATGACTCAAAAATTAAACCTCTCAGATCTAGAATAGGCACTTAGAGAGCTTACCATAGTGATGGTGATATCGGTGTTTGTCCAGTGTAACCCACAAGTGATAGGAATCCTCCTCCTCAGTAGTTGAGTAAATCAGAATGTCGTTGATAAATACTACGAAAACGCGGTCAAGGTATGGCTGAAAGATCCGGTTAATGCATCCCATGAACACTAATAGAGTGTTGGTTATGCCAAAAGTCCTAACCAAGAACTCGTAATGGCCGTACTGACACCTGAAGCCCGTCTTCTACACATCCTCGTCTTGCACTCTGAGTTGGTGATAGCCTGATCTGAGGTCTATCCTTGAAAACCAGTGTGCTACCTTTAGCTGATCAAAGAGGTCATAAATCCTTGGGAGTGGGTAATTGTTCTTCACGGTCATCTGGTTTCGGTGCCGGTAGTCAACACAAAGCCTCAAGCTTCCATCCTCCTTCTTGAAAAACAGAATCGGGGCTGAACAAGTTGAAACACTGGAACAGACGAAACCCATCCCCATGAAAGTCCTCTACCTGTACCAATATCTCGCGAAGCTCCGCGGGAGACATCCGATACGCTAGAGTAGTTATCGGTCCCATCCCGGGGTACAATTAAATGTAAATGTCCACCTATCTATGAGGATGTAAACATGGGAAATAATCAAGGAATACATCCATGTATTCTTCCACATCTATAGGATAATTCAGACTCTCCACTTCAATTGCATTGAGGGTAAGGCTATCCAATTGATGAGTGATCGGATGCACTCTCCTCCGGGTATGTCCATCCTATGCTACAATGGTTACCTTCTCTCCGGAGAAGGTAAACTTGGTCCCAACCCTTTGAACACACCGCACTTTGTGCCTAATATAGTCAATATGAGCATGGATTGTAGGTAACCAGTCCATACCCAAGACGACGTTGTAAGGCCTTGACACTACTACTATGACATCCCAGTCAAAGCTCTCACCTCCTTGAGTAAGCTCAAACTACCGTTACTAGTTCCTAATCATCGAATCTGCTCTTATAAGAGTCTCTAGCCGTAAGGATCGATCCAATGGCTCCATCAGAATCTCTGACCTCCGAACGAGGGTAATGGAAATGAAAGAATGATTAGGACCTGTGTCTTTAAAAACTATAGGTAATGTAGAGTAGACATAGATCATACCTCATATCATCTTTGGTGTACCATGATCTTAAGCCTCAGTTGCATGGAGCTGAGATCACCCCTGTCCACCTACTCCCTACGGTCGTGGTGGACCTCCTTGTGGTGGTGGCAGTAATAACTCGAACCATTGACCACTGCCATATGCACGACTATCTCATATGCCATGTCTTCCTACTCCCTACGGACCACCTCGATTGAGCTCTATCTCTGCATGGGAAGTCCTTAAAATGTCTGCTGGTCATCTGAACGACGGGTCAGATAGTCATGAGCCATGAGACCCTTCCTACTACAATCACAACACTTCCCGCTCCTAGCATGAATGGCTCCACTTCGGGTGCCCTGCACAACCGATTATGGGTCATGTCGTCTTCTAGCTATAGGTCTGGTCCTCTTGGACCTCTATGATGTCTGTCTGCTACCATCGACAAAAGACTCCACTACGCGATGACTGGTAGTGGGTCTCTCTACTGGTGTCTGTTCAGCAAGGAAACTCTCCACCAAGAGGGCTCTCTCTACCACCCCCTCTTATGTCAGGATGATAAGTGAGATCAAAGAATCCCAGATATCCCGCCTCAGTCCCTACATGAAGGTCTGGACCCTGAATAATGGGTCCCACACCATATTTGTGGAGTAGCATGAGAGGTCTTTGAACCTCCTTGAGTACTGAGATACAGTCATACCGCCCTACAGCAAATTAAGTAGCTCTTTTATGCGCACTGTGTGAAGAGTTTCTTGAACAAAATCTGCCCAAAATAGGCTCTCGAAGTCGGCCAAGAGAAGTGTCACCTCGTAATGGACTTAGAGCATCAAGCTCCACCATCTACCTGCTGCTTCCTGTAGAAGTCTGGCCGCAAGGATCACCATGAGGTCTACTGGTGTCCCTACAAGTCAGATTACTCTCACCACATCCTCCAGACAATCCTCAGCCGCCTGTGGGTCCATCTCTCCCCTAATCCTGGGTGGCCTCTAGTGTTGATACTCGTGAAACACGCTCAACCGGTGTGCACCATCTGTTTCTGGGGATGGTGGCATCGGTGTCCCAATGAGGAGTGATACTACTGGTTCTTCTGATTATGCCTCTACTGGAAGACGGACCTACACTAAGGCCTCATCGCTTAGTGGGTTATCAGTGCATACAACTCTCAGAACTCTAGTGGGTTGTCTACATGGGGGAATCCTGAAAAGAATTAGATGCGACACAATTAAAAGTTAAATCTGGTGAGCTGACCTGGTGAGATGACTAAAAGAAAACCTTGTAAAAAACACAATCAATCAATGTTTTCATGTAATGAGTCGGAAATCAGAAGTCGGGGTCATAGTATATGGATACGTCGGCCGCCGTACCGACATTGGACTCCCTGAACTAAAAACCACACTCACTACACTTAAAACTATTGCTTCAAAGAAAAGATCAGAGTTGTAAGTTCTTCGGTAGAACATACTCCTCTGATACCAATTTTTCACGACCTGTCCCATAGGGCCCGTGTCATGACTACACAAAGCCTTCCTTCCATAGGCTAGGGGCTGGAGACTAGCACCAAATGTTTAATTCCCTAAACCTAGGAAGGAAATGCTTTAATATCCTATAAACACAAAAAAAGGATCCCAAAGATGGATTTGAAACACTATGTAAAACTGTATAACAAAAGAGTGCATAAAGTAAAAAGATCCAGAATACAAGCCCAAAAGTAATGTATAAGAAACTGAAAGTACAAGTACAACTAAAGAAAAGAATAACAACCACTAGGTCATCCACTAAATTTCCTAACTGAATGGTTGGTACAGATCCCGTACTCAACACTCCACATCTGTCTGTCTCCTCCGTGCACTGAATCTTTGTATGATCCACCTCTGGTTACTGTCCGGTCCTGATACTCTCAGCCTCAATCAGTGTTATCCGTCGTGTCTAACCAACACAACAAGGTGCGGTTATATCCCGTGTAGGGGTGAGAATAACGATACTCAATAGGGACCCTAAGACCCTCAATGTCTCACAAAATCCAATAAGGATAAACCATAAATTATGAAATCAGAAGATATCCTTACTTAGGTATATTCCCATACATATACCTAAGTTATCAAGTGATCCATCTCAATCATGAAGAAAACACATAAAAACTGACTCCTATCAACCATGATTTTATTCACATTATAGAAACCTTGGCATCTGGAGAAATCCTCCACTATCAAGTATAGTGGGCCTGCCGCGACACCGATCACACTTCACACTAACCTTAGACTACTGAGGTACTCCTCCTGTCATGTACTGTGGGTCTGCCACATCACACAGAGGCACTCCCCAACGTGGGTTTGCCGCGTCACCAAGCGCAGTCCCTCTCGTAGCCTGCAGAGGTACTCCTCCTGTCGAGTATCATGGGTCTGCCGTGTCACGAAGTGAACTCCTCTACTGTGGATCTTCCGTGACACTAAGGACCTCCCTATTAGGATAGTAGAGTCTCTCCGAGTCAAACGGTCAACAGTAGTCAGGTCTCAGCCAGCTACTAGGTCTCTGCACTATGCATGCACATCTCTGGGAGGATCCACTCCATGGGCTACTGGTCAATACTTTAACTATCATGAAGTCCCACGAAGAATTATCAAAAATTCCTTCCACGTCATATGGGTCACAACGCAACAGACAACGTGTCAATCGGATGCCCGGTCTGTGAGTTATTATCCTTTTAGTTCTAGGGGCCAGGTTGGCCTCGTGCATGATCCAACCTGACCGTATCTCAACTATACCCCAAAATCCAGTGGGGGTATACTCAAAGGGACCTTCATGCTCCAAGATTACCAAATCTACTGACGGTTCTTCAAATGGACATCCAATGCTAAAGATATGACCAAAAGAAGGTAAAGGGTCGTAGTGGGCCTGGGTCCTGTCTGACCCGGTCGGACCGACCCGGCCAGACCCAGTCTAGGCCGACCTAGTTCTAGTTGACCTGGCCTGACCTGTTGGGCTCTTCTTGTCCTGCTGGGCCTAGGCCAGTAGGTTGTGAGGTGCCTTAGAGAGCTGTGAGGGCACAGATCGGCCCCGAGTGTGTGGAACCACCGTGGGTCGGTGCGAGGGTGGCACGACCTGGGGGCCCCATGTGGGAAGGTCGGCTCGGAGGGCGCATTGTGGCTTAGCTCGAATTGGGGGGCGCGGGGTGTCTTGGGCCTGACTAGGGGGGGGGGGGGGGCTCGGCCCGAGTCGGGGTGGTGCCGTGAGGCCGATTCGGATGAGAGGGCACCGTGAGGCCGGTTCGGTCGGGGGGGCACCGTGATGCCGACGTGGCAGGGAAGGCTCGGAGGGCCGCGGTGATAACGGTTTGGATTGGGTTTGGGGTTGGTTTTGAGGGAGCACCGTGAAGAGAGCGGGCGGCTTGGGAGGCCAGAAATGGCTCTGGGTGGCAGAACGTGGTGTGAGGCGGCTCGGGGCGCGGTGGTTGCAAGTGGCGGCACCATTGCCTTCGTTGACTTCATCATCTTTTTTCATTCCAAAGAACACCACAAAGAAGAATAGTAGAGGGGGTTGAGCCATGTTATTTTGGCCCACACCATCCACATTGAGAGTGGTAGAAAAAGGTTCAACAAGAAAAGAAGAATCTCAAGCTTATAACTTCCCACAACATTTCATTCCCAAACTGCATGTGAAACCAATGTAAGAGAAATGGGAAAAGTATTATCATGGAAAATAATCCCCTACCTCATTAGCTTGATGAAATTGGCGCAAGAAGGTTGTATGGTCTTTGAAGACGTCCCATGTCGGTTTCCTCTGCAATGTGCTTTTGAGGAAGAAGTCGTTGACATTCCTCACCGGCGTTCTTAATGGAGGAAGTGTTATTCGTGGAGGAAGCGTTCTTCTATGGAGAGAATATTCCTCCAAGTGTTGGGTGTCACATAACATTACCAGTGCTTTGTTTCTTGGTTAAGACATCCAATATCTTCCTCTCAAGCTCCATATATATAGGAGAGGGGGGAAGGTATGTAACGATTGTGTAATTTATGACGGTTCATTTATTAGGAACCTTCCGAAATTCCAACCAAGCTGTTACTTAATTTAAATGGGGGAAATCCAATTAAATAAGATGGCATAATTAATATGGTGTGTTGAAACAATTAAAATTGTGGAGGTCGTCAAGAGGCTCTCCCAAATTAATTGTGGGAGTTGAGGGTTTTCTCCCAATTGAAGGGGGGGGGGTGGTTTCATCCCGGGTGGTCCCCACCCCTACAACCTCTCATGGGACGTCATGGTTCGGGAGGTCCCCACCACAATAACCTCTCATGGGAGGTAAAGTTCTAGTGGTCCACACTTCCAAATTTTACATGGAGGTTTAGTTCTAGTGGACCCCACCTCCCAACACCCACATGGATGGTTAAAATAAAAATAAAATGTCTGCACAATTTTTTTTATTTTCTTTCTTCACAAAAAACACAAAAACTAACATTCATCCTCAACCAACTGTCATCGAGGTGAAAGTCTCCCTTAGAGAATACTAGTATTTCAAGTTCAACGGTGCCCTCATATTTCAATTCTGAGCAGCAGTTCAAAATTTAGAAAAACCCGCTCGCACGTTTACTGAACGTACCCGAACAAAAGATCAAAAATTCATTCCGGTCACTCCAGGCCTTGGAATCACGCGCCGTCACTTTTCAAGGACTTGTAAAATTCTAATATATTTAAAAGAAATTACAAGGAAATTCTGGGTCTTTATAGGAATCTAGAGTGGGAATAATATGGGACGCAATGTTGATTAGAATGCAGCTTTCCTTTGATGTAAACCCAAACATGTAGTATAAAACCTTGAAATAGAGGAATACCATGTTGTAGAAAAGTGTTTATATTTTGACCAATCCTTGTAAAATCGTTATTTTCAATGACATATTTTCTAATACTTATTATAGAGTAAGGATCATAGTTAAAAATGGGGGATCTATAATTTACTCAGTTATATGGGTTTTATTAAAAGAGAAATAATTTTTAAAAACAATGTACCCATAATTCACCCCCTTCCCTATGGTACCTAATTGGTCAGTGTGTAGTTCAATTGGTATCCATGAAAGTTTCCATATAAAGATCTAATATATTTATAAGAAATAAATAGTATGAATTCCACTAAAGAACTAAGTAATATATAATGTTTATGGAAAGAACTACCACACAAGGAGGAATATGATGCTTCTTTATTTTCCATCTCTTAGCCTAGACGGGAGAGATAAAACAACAATGGGATTCCACCTATTACTAAGGATATCTCTATGAATCAATATTATTAAAGAAATATGTATATTTATGATAAGACTCAAAATTATATCATGATGGTTTTAAAAAAAAGTTATATAATAAACCGATGAGACTCCAAACTACTAAGGAGATCTAGGATAAATTGGGATGTAGTTATGAAGGTAATGTTAAAGTTTGGGAAGCTAAGTTGCAAATATAGAGAAGAATTTTTGAGGATATTAAAATTGCATATGATGAAAAAATTGTTGAATATTTCATTATAGTTAGTTATATAGTAAGTAATATCCATGGAAATTATGAGAAGCTAGAATATTCAAAAAAAATTATAAACTTATGAGAAATCATGATGACATATTTGTTTCAAGAGGGTTAAAAAAGGGTTGAATGTAAAGGAAATAGAAATAAACTACTAAAAGAATAAAAAAGTAATATAATTGGACACTTTTATATAAATTTCCCAATAAAAATGTATGAATTGGAAATTTATGAGGAATACGGGAATCCTAAAAAAGATAAAGGGTAAGAAAAAGAAGAATTATCTAGAAATAGAAAGTATAATTAATGAGCAGGAGTGCACGATTAAATTCATTATCTAGAAGTTATTTAGAAGATGAACTAAATATATTTTCTAATGTTAAGAAAATAACATATTATTCAAGTAGTGACAATTACGGTGATTTTATAACAGATCCTCAATGGATGAATAAATAAGAGTTGTAACTTTCTCTTAATCAAAACACTAAAATCAAGATAGATTAGAGGAATCTAGAGAAACGAAATAAAAAATTAACTACTTAATAATAGGTCCACGATAAAAAATGAATTTTTTTTTGATGAGAATAATAATTAAATATTTAAGGTATATGATCTTGAGAATATGCTGTGTGACATTTTGGAGGAACTTTTTCATAAGGAGGATGAGATGTATGAGACACATTCATTTTATCTAGAATTCCAACATGATTTAAATAATAATAGAAAATACTTAGACTATCTTGTTGAGATAAATTTCTTCCAAAGTTGACAGAAGTAAATTTTGTATTATTTTTTATAATCCACCTTTCAACTGGTGAGGTGGAACCCTTACAAGGCCCGAAGGCTTAAGAGAAAATTACATGACCCATAGGTCTTAAGGGAATCAACCTGACAAGAAAACATGAAACTAATCCTTCCTATAAAATTTCATGATATCAACACTCCACCTTCCCAAGCCTGATTGGATAACCATCCTGGGTAGGGCTACACATGCCTGGTATAGATGGAAATTCCACACGCTCTCATTCTTCCAATTATGGTTATCTCTTCTTTGGTCAATGCGCCAGCTATGAATCCTCACCTAGAGCCTTGTCCGTTGTAATCTAACTAGAACATATACATATTACATCTATCCTTAAGTCCATGGGGTGGCCTGAAGTCCTTGAAGTTCTCCAAATGCCTTGAGAGACAACTGGCTCGAGGGCCTTGGGTGGCCCAAAAGCCTTGTAGAACGCGAGGACCAAACAGTTGTCCTAAAGGCCCAAATGGATGAATAATTCGAACTACTATAGTACCAAACAATATCTTATATATTATATTCTATACTTCCTTATATAGTTCCTACTATAGTGATTGATACAATTCCTACTACAACAAGTAAAAATGATGAATTTTATTGATAGGTTTATCAAAAAAATAAAATTTCACAGTTCAAAGGATTTTGTTGGTCTTGTTGAAAATATATACATGAAGACTTATTTTTATAATATAACATTTAATTATTTGTAAATAATCATGAAATAAGGGTGAGATATGGTAAAATAAATGAGAAACATTTATCAAATAAATAATTAAGTGATAAAAAACACAACCAATAAACTAATAAAAAAACTGGTACGAATGCTTATATGGAGTTGTTTTCTATAATATGAAATTTAAGAAAAATTATAAGGGAAAAAAGTGGAAGTCATGTACAGTCTATAAGAAGTGTGAGATACCCAAAATGGTTGAACATAAAAATGAGTAATGTTTAACATTTTGACTAGATCAACTAGAATTGGATAAACAAATAAAGAAATCTAAAATTGATTTTATATTTGAGGGTAAGAATGATATTTTAGAATAATATATTGAATATTATAATTAATATTTTACTATTGATTATCTAGAGGTTCAAAAGAATCAATGTGAAGATGTTGGATATGAAATGAATAAATTTATCAAATCATAATAAAATAAAGTTTATTTACTTACAATGGTGGAAAAGGATATCCCACATAAGGAAATAGTTCACGGGAAGAACATGAGTATGAAATATTTGATGAATATGATTGAAAAGGATAACTATTACATATATAAGACCAAAATTAAGAATGATTAGGAAATTTTGAGACTAAAATATCATCCTATATGAAAAATGGTTCCTTCCCTATTCCCTTATATATACGTATATTATTATGTACAAACATGTAAGGAATTGTAGGATATATATTCATCCCTTAAAGGGGATGATTGATTGTTTTAATCACTAAAATATTCATAACTTAGTTAATATAAAATTATTTAACATATATTTTAATGTACTCTAAAATACATAATATGAATATGTTTGAAAAAAAATTTATCAGAGGAGAGTATATATTGAGCTACGAGGGGGGGGGGGTTATTTATTTTTTCACTTGTATTTTTTAAAGTGTTTTTTTAGATGAGTTTGGGATAAATACTTTTCCTGATTTAATTGTATGAGAAACTATAATGTATGGTGTTAAAGTTATCTAAGATTGGTATCTCATGTAATTTTGAGTATAGAAAAAACTTATGATGATGGTTTTCTACTCCTGTTTTCTCTGTAGGGTTTTCCCATGTAGACTCAGATTTTCCTTTCTAAAGTCTATTTGAAAAATAAAATTTATGTTTTCTTGATGATTTGAGATGAATATGATTGATGATATGAGATATACACTAGGGATTCTTTGTATTCATAGTTCAAAATGTGGAAAAATAAAATTAGGCATATTGTTATATAATTTTTTTGTGGCTATTGACATCAAATAAAATGGTGAGATTTAAGTACTCCTTGAGTGAATTGTATTTTTTTCTCAATTTGGTTGACTGAATTAGTGGTGGGATGATGTAAATATGTATTGAGGTGGGTGATGTATCTTGAAGTATTATTATGGTATCATACTAAACATAATAATGACGATTTTTAACTATTTATTATATTCAAATACATGTATCAATGGGGTTGAATAACTAAAACATTATTTAAAAAATTCCTGAATAATTTAAAAGAATTAATTTATGTCCATGAAAAATATATTTATCTTGAGGAATTGAAGAATAATTATATAAACTATATTCTTATAAGGACTATTGGAAGTAATTTAATATTTAGAAATTGAGTAGAAGATTGAAGAGTGGAAGAAAAATTAAATAGAGAATCACATTATATAGAATTTATATTTAGGAATTTTAATCTTCCATTACACTAACTATTTATTGTAGGCCTTATACTAAAAAAATAGCTATGCATTCACTAACCAAAGATATACCTCAACCAAATTTGTGTGACCTACGTATACCATGTGGTTGGCTAATCAACTTGGCCTACCATGAACATTATGGGATTCATAGAAATGGAAAATCTAGCACTGTAAAGGGTGAAGGTGTCATTACATGGAAATATATTTTGTGTGTGAATAATTCCTATAGGATGTGTATGGTTAGTGTGTAGTGTGAATAAAGGTATGATTACCCCATATGGTGTATGAAGCTGTATCTGGGTTCTGACCCCTATGCCAACTCAAGTGGTGGATGAAGCGTGCAATATTATTATGTGGATGAAACCCATTCATATTATTAATGTGGGATTCCATGTTACATGATTAGAGTAGTTGTGTGGATAAAAAACATTATGAAATTTTTTTTAGATGAATATACACTATAGGTTATAGAGAAGGAGTACATATGGTGGATACGTGATTTATATACAATTCATGATATAATATGTGTATGAATAATTTTTTCTACACATGCATGTATTTTGATGAAATAAGATATGATATAATTTTAATGAATGATGCGAGTAAAGTTTGTTACTGATGATGAGAAGTGTTTCAGAAGTCATTCATACTTGATTTATCAGCATACTAACATATGTATTGGTCATTTGAAGATCAGTGGAGAGTGAGAAATATTAGGTAGTTGTTAGTTATTTTTTCAAATTTATTGAATTCTTATGCAATGAGATTACATGATCTAGTTTGTTTGTGGAAGAATATTTTATATTGAGGTGGTGAAACATCTATCAAAAGGTTGTAAACATATTTATTATTAGATTATTATACTTAAATGAAAAGTGAAAGAATCCAGTGGGAATCTGAAGTAGGAGAAAACATAGTAGTTATATATTTTTATTACTTATATAGGTGGGAACTTATGGTATGTAATGGAATTCTAGAGTGTGTACACTATGATACATAGTGTTGATAGGAATTAGAATTTTTCTATATGTAACCACATACATGTAGTGAATAATCTAGAACTAAGAGAAATAAATTGGTGAATCTAAGAGTAGATGTTTTGACCCAACCTAGTAAATACTTATGTGATGTGCTCTATTTAATAATTTTTATTATTAATTGAGGATGATAATTAAATATGATATATGTAGACTATAATCAGTATTAAAGGATGAATTACAAGATATATAATTTTAAATATTTTGTACCGCAGATTCTCCCCCCTCTTTGTGGTACCTAACAAGTCATTGGATACATTAAAGTTTATGTATGAGGTTCCTTAGGAAGAACTATGATATTTATTTTTATACATTGATTAATAAGAAAGATGCATTAGTATTTTTATGTAATTGGTGGGATTGTAATCATATTACCACTTGATGTATTCGTATGTCTCATAAGACAATATAGATTGGGTTTTTGGTGTATTCAGAACCACATATATATATATATATGATGTCTAGGAATGATACCTAGATTTTATGGTTATAATATCTATCATTATGAATACTATAATTATGAGACCAACAAGCCTTATCCATGTGATTACATATTTTCATTATTATTCCATTCATGGATATATTATGATTATGTTATCATTTTTTTGGGATATTATGATTATCTATTCCAGCAACATTATGTATGTCATGTTTTTTTATTTTAGATTCATCTATATTCATCATCTTACTAAGCAACTAAGATAACATTTATATTATTTCCCAATTCCCCATGGAAATCATGTGGAATTATACATGTGAATTAAGATAAATCCTAGATAAATTATAAATTTTCATTTTATAATATTATGTGCTTTATGTTTTCCAATGTAATGTAATGATCATGAATGTGTCATGAACACAAATAATACTAAACAATTGGATCCTATATATTTTTATCTTATGTATTCTATTCTATTGTAATTAAAAACCATCAACTACAGGTCCTTGGATTTGTGGTTATAATTATATTTCACTATGATTTTATACAACAATGAATTACACTAATTTCATTCAAGAAAAATTATACTCCCATTATTATTTTCTCTCAAGATTCTTTAAAACATCCTATTATTTATCATGATTCTTTCATAATAACCCATTTTCACTTTTGTACTTTAATATTGAATTTTACCCTCACCTTGGATCATCTTCTATATAATAATCATATGATATATCAAAATTCATATCAATCATAAGGATTACTTATATTGAGTTTCAGAAAGACCTAACTATTAAACATATTTATATGATGTTAATGATTCCTTAACTCCTCATCATTAGAATAATCCGTTGACATGTCCTTTCAAATGATTATAACACAACACCATTTGTTGGATAATGTTTGTGAGATATCTCTCTCCTATGGTAAAAAAAATCATGTAAATAATGGAAACTCAATTCTTAATTTATTATATTCTAGGTGTCTCTTTCATGATCTAACAAGGTGTGTGATAATCTATAAAACCACATTGATTCATTATAGATAAAATTTAATATTTATCAAAATTCATTTGATAAAAGAAGGCATTACTTTATTTACATTCATCCAATGCTTCTTTTCATGTTCATTATCTTCTCATGTTGATCTCTCTATATATCCAATTCCAAATCCTCATGCATTGGTTCATAAAAATAACTTGATAGCATAAATATACAAAATTTATGTAGAATTTACCCGAATTTTTTGTTAGAAACAAATCCATAAAATCTTGTATAAAATTCATCTTCATAAAAAGTCTAGAATATCATTCTTAGGATTACAAATTCTTTGGATTAAAATTATAGAAATATTTTTTAATGTTTAGATTGTATCAACAATAATATTTATAAATTCTATTCATTAAATTTACAATTAATTTATTAATTTCATGTAATATTTAAAATTATCATAAAATAAAATAAATAAGGTGATTATAGTGTTATAATTATTTTAATATAAGATGTAGTTAATAACTACTTTATCATCTCTCGTATATATTTGGCCTTTATAATTTGTTTCATATCATAATGAAATGTGATATTTTACAATGGTCTTTATTTTTTGTTTTTGTTTATAAGGGTACATAATATCATGAAATTATTCACTTGTTATATAACTTAAATCAATTATATAAATTAAATTATCTTATAATATTAACACACATTTTATCAATTTTATTCTCATATTAACTGCATTTAAAAGAAAGAGATGTCCGCTGTTATAATTGTGATAAAATTTGAGGTATAATGAAATTTAAAATTTTTTATAATTCAACTCAATTAGGCTGAACGTACTAATTTTTATATTTTTTTGTGAATTTAAAATTTATACCTTTTTTATATACTTAAAAATGATATTTTTCCATTCTTATCATTTCTATTCCAACTCTAGAACCTAAACTTACCAAAATATCTGAAAAAATCCAATATATGTTTACTATATTATAGTACCCCACATAATATATTTTTAAATATAACTAGTGACAACACCCTTGGAAGAAATGCTATAATTACTCCTCAAAATTGCATCTAAATTCACATTGTTAAACCCACAACTGAAAAAAAAATTAATTGAGGTGAAACACTTACATATTAGTGACCATACTCAAATAGGATAAAAATAAAAATTCATATCCCACCTAAGGATCATGACCTATCATATTTAACCTCATATCTCAAATAAGAAATCACTATCATTCCACTCATTTTCAAGCCATAACTCTTCCTATAGAGAATAAAATAAGAAATGAACCCAATCTGCTTCAATGAAATCAAAACTCTATATGAATAAAAATTAAATTAATTTCATAATTATTTTTATTAGTAATTATTATTTATATACTACTATAATATTTTTAATTTCATTCCCAAAGTACATTCTATCATTTCAAAAATATATCTAGTTGTACATGTTCATATCCATTTCTATATTCCACAAATAGTCCAAAACAATAATGTTGACATTATTGAAGTATTATATATAAATATAAATTAACATATCAATATGAAATAAAGATAAATATATTGAACATGATCAACTATAAACATCCAGTTTATAGTCAAGTACATATATTCTCTTAAAAAATATTCATTGGAAATTGAAACACTATAATATTCTTGCATATAATGATAGGAATCAAAAATACGAATCATGAACAAATAAGGCAAAAAATATATATAAAAAAATATGAATGAAGAAAAATAAAACACTCTTCCCCTAGACCAAAACCCACAACAACAGGATTGAGAGAAGGGTGAAATGAAAGAAAATAAGGAACATAATAAACCTTCTCCCAGATTAAAAGAACAATATCATTCTTGAGGGAATATTATTATAAAAAAATTCCAAATATAAATTGCCACCCCCTCTCTCAGACTAAAACTTATCAACTAAGACAAAGTGAAGAGTATTTTGTAATCATGTTTGAATGAATATTTATAGTTTCACAAAGGTTAGTCTATTAGACATTAGAGTGGTATATCAAAAGGGTTACATGTTGCAGAAATCAAGGAAGAATTTAGGAATTGGGGTACAACTGAATACAATGAATAATTTGATAGAAACGGTATGAGGAAATCAAATTGGTAAGATAAACGTATCAATCACAAGATATTTCGGGTCATTAAGGATATATTATAATATATCATGAAATTACAAGAAATATATTGTTCCAAAAGATAGAGAAAATATATTAAAATTCCACTACCTCAATGGATATAAAAAATTTCATATTTAGAGGACTAAATATAATCACCAAAAATTATATAAGAAGTATTCCCCAAACCGATTCAGGTCAATATACATACAAAATTCAATAAACACTAAATATAATCACTTACACAAGCTTCCTTGGAAGATGAATAAGGAAAATTTACAAGATAGAGATGACAAAGAAACCATGAATCGAAGAAGAAGCAACCTTCAATGATAGTTCTTAATAAATTATGATAAGAGAATCCTAGAACACTAAATAACCCCCTAGGTAGCATAAGATTTGATAAAAATAGGTGAGACCAAACCAAAGGTATCTTTTTATCATGCATCACATATGGTCACTATGAGATACTTCCATTCTATCTAAAATCACAACATTAAAACCACTCTCTTCCTTTAGAATTATTATAAAACCTCAAGTACCTAAATTATTCTAGGTTCCAACAATGTTTGATACCTTAAAATAGATTCTTGTAAAACAATTATTCCTCAAGAATCAAAACAAAACCAGAATAAAATGAGAAACCTCTCCCATGTAAAGGATAGTGAAACCCATACCATCACATTAAATACATGTAAAATGATTATAATTTTAGATAATCTAAAGAAAAATTAATATAAGAATATATCAAATCATAATATTTATTGGAATGTACCTCTAAAATTGGATGGTCACACACTAACACTATTTTAGAAAGAGATTGGATATGACTCCAACTCACTTGAAACAAGAAAAGTTTTGTGAATATAAAAACTGTAGGTGGTACCTCTCCAAAAATCACAACACCATTTTAAAAAACCAATTTAGGAGCCATCCTCCTTGGATAATAAATTACCTCTACTTGAATTACTCAATTCACATTAGTGATATTTTAAAATAATTACCTCTAAAGAAAACCCATGTTTTCAAATTTTAAAATATTTTGAAAAAAACCAAAAGGAATTGTAATGAAAAATTATTTTCTTTAGATTTTAAATATCAATATATGAAATATTTAAAATGGTTTTGAAATAAAACGCATAGGTTTTAGATGAAGTATTTGGATCACTGTCCCAAAATATTCTTCACTTCCCACGGTATCACTTAGTGCCTACATAATTCCATGAAACATGTGGATCCTAAAGACAATCACACTAACAATGACCCACACCATTATAATATAAATATTTAAATTCACCCAACATAAGAACCTTTTATATTATCAAACCCATGAATTTTGGATTAACTCTAAATCTAGATGATCAACACACTCTTATCTTTTGTGGAACGCATGATCTACAACTCAGATTTGTCAAATAAACCACTCTAAATTCATGGTGAAGATTTTTACCAAAACCTTCTATCATGGAAAAACCTACCTGTATGAACTCTTCTCAATATCTCACATGTTCCCAAGACTCTATCTAAAATGTTACAATATATATTTGAATCTATGGATTTATTCTCATCATAAAATGTTGTGCTTAGTCTTCTTCACCATCTTGGTAACATAGTAACTAACCAATCTGGTCTATAAAATGATTCCCAAAGCTATGAACACTCTCTTCCACTACTGTATCTCCATAAGATCATTTTTTATATGTACATTTACACTTGATAAATAAGATACATCATGAATATTTTATAAAACACTATTTATGGAACCACATCTTTGTATCCATGCTTCATCTTCCACCATCTTCAAGAAACATCCCTAAATAATCTAATCTCTAAAGAATCTATAAATAAATGTGAGGTCATCTCTAACTCAAAGAAAATATTAATTTATTATAAATATTTTTCAATATCCTAGAGTTATTATCCACCAAAGAACATCAATAAGTAATATTTTTAAAACTTCAATAGTTATTCACTGCAAGATTTATATTCATTATTCCCTCAACCAATATCTAAATGACGTTTTAGTGACATAATTTAACTTAACATAAAAAATCCAAGTTAACACATATAACATGGATAAAAAAACCTTAGATAACATAATATCATATAGAAAAATAGATCCACTATCCAAAAATAAAAAACTCACAAATACTTCCTCTCCACATTATCAACCCACACCACCAATCCACACACCCTTCCCAAAAACATCTTCCCACATAATAATAATTATTCTTCATCACCTATATTCACCTAATATCACTGTATGAACATCATATCTAGGATATCAAAAAATTATCATAATAATTAATCTCACAAATCATTTGTAAACCATAATCAACTAGTTAATAAGTTATAATTACACACTTATTTAAGAAAACCATATTATTAACACATAAATAATCAAGAAAATGATTAAAAATCGAACCAGTGATATTCCATCTATATTAACTAAAAAATATCTTGGGTAACTCATATAATATTCGTAGTAATTATATCATACGTTGAAATAATTAAAACACTTTCATCATGTTAATTCTTATATTAATATTTCTTATATGTAACTTCAATTTATCATGTTCTGGATGATTTTTTATTTATATTATCATGGAAGCATGTGTTGAATTATAGAGTTTCAAATTATGGAATATTACAAAACAAGTTATTCTTAACAAAAACTATAAATGTTTTTTAGATTTAATTCAAGATTTAGTTTATTGAATTTAAAATAATAATAGATTTATGAATTATTTTTTGGTCTATTCCATTAACTTATTAACATACAATCACACCCTTATTTAAAAAAATCATAAATATTTAATATATATGTAAATATTACTTGATGTTATATGAAAAGGTGTGTTGAATTTTCAAGGTTTATAAAATGTATGCATGTAGAATAAAACATATCAAGGAAAGTGTCAGGAAGGAACAACTGATGAATATATATTGATATAGTTGTGGTTGTAGATAATTGACATTATATGTATTATGTAAGGGTTGGATAGTGATGTGGGATGTTTTTTTTGGTATGATTTATATATTATTAATATATTAAAAATCATTTAGTGAGGTTTTTTCCTACCATATAACCACCTATTTGAGTTTTAACAACCTCTCAAGTAATAATCTAGTGTGATGATTTATTTTATAAGACCTTATTATTATTATATTATAGTTATATTCCCCTTGATATAATATGAATATGATATTTTTTATATAAGGATATGGTTATAGGATAATAAATTATTAGTAGAGATTATAATATCCAGAGATGTTATACTTTTACCTTGATTAAAGGTGTTTGTCTAAAAAATATTTTTGATTCCAAAATTTGATTTGTTTTATTGATTTCACACATGTCTATACAATTTTTTTTATTTCAAATAGACACAATTTTTTTAGATGTATGTCTTTTTTAATCCATGGATTTCATTCATATATAGTTTTATTGAGTTGTTTTTATAGGATAACTTGAGGAAGATTTGGGATGTTGCTGTTTTGGTATCCAGAGTGAAGGTTTTAGAGAATAGACTTGCATTATCTTTAATTTTAATATATAATTTGGAATATATAAATAACTTGGATAAGGTAATTATTATTTTTTCGGTTCATATATATATATTTTATTGTTGGGATATCTTTATTTTCCTTAGAATTTTAAGGGTAATTCATCCCGCACATGTGGTAGATAAACTCAGTTCTAGTCACCCATCCATTTTCTAATGGAGGTTGTTTTCTAGAGTCATACTTTTTTTATTTCTAGCCAAAATTTTGTTCTAGTGTTGGTGGATCATGACATTTTATATCCTTAATAGTATATGTCTCATAATATTAAAACAAATTTTAGGTTTCTATGATTTGATCAACCACCACCTATAAAACATCATTCTATCATGAAAATATTGGAAAGTTGGTTGAAAGAACTTAACACCTCATTACTATTCCACATGGGAAATAAGAAATGTTTGAAAGATATAATTTAGTCTAGGGTGATCTAACATGGCCTTATGATTAGTGATGTGCAATGAAAAAAATATCATAATTTGTATTTGATACCCAACCACTATTACTATTACAAAAAATCATGATATATCTTTGTTGTAATGGGATTACTGATCCCCTGATAATAGAGTACGTACCACATGACTTCCGATTGTATATAATTTGTCATGATCACTATTACATGATAATTCAAGTAAAAATGGCTCTTTTAGACCAACCCTATAGATTATCCCTACTCTTTTATACTCTCTCATAAAATTAAAAAATATATATAACATGATCTTATTCACCCTAATAAAATAATATAGTGAAAACACTATGATGAATTTGTAAAATGACCCCACACACACCATCTATGTTTATATAAAACTCAACATGGCTATTACCCATTAACCATACACCATTATAAATCCTAAACCACTTAATCCATAAATTTAATATCAAGTGCATCTAGAAAAATATTTTCTTTAAAGGGTATATTATAAATTTAAATTTGAATGATTATATGCACTAAACCCACTGCCTCTATCATCGGGTAATCTATTTTAACTAAATTATATAAGAGGGGATGTTTTAGTAAGTGTAACCCACATATTTTAATCTATAGATATATATGATCCAATTCTTCAAAGAATAAATAATCACTACTATTTCAAGATCATGAGTAAGATAATTATTTTCACGTGACCCCTATTATTGAGACCTATAAGATAAAACTCTATCATCCTATTTGATTACATGATTGAGTTTGACACTCAAAGAATCAAAATATGCCCTATAATTCTTTCCAAAATGGAAAATATAAGAATCTATGTCATTTCAAGCTTCTCATTTTGAACTTTTAAAATCACTTCACATCATTGATCTCCCAGAAACATTACTTCTTTTTTAATGGACATAGTTTGTCTGGTTTGTAATTAAAATTAGGGAATAAAATTCAAAAAATATCTACCATGGCCTAAAAGTATTCATATACATAACAAATTTTTGGGAATATTAAAAGAAATTAATTCCACCTTTATTTACAAGCCTATTAAAATTTTATATTCCTACATAATTTTCCAAAAAAATTAAACTCCTAGATCTAAAAGTCATACCTATATAAATTTAAATAATTTTTACAAACAATTAATTCCTGAAATATAATCATAAATGATCCTTGGTTTTCTCATATGATCAATAATATATAAGGATTTAATAAAAAAATATATAAGGGGTAAAAACTCTTTAAGTATCCTATTGACAAAATACATTTAATCTTTTGATGTGTTCGTCAACTCATATGAAATTAATAATTATTTAAAGTGGCCATATATATTTTAAAATTTTATTATTGGGATATCCACTATGTAGAACCTCAACTTATGATATCCAAATAGTAACTCAATTTTGAAAACTATCAGGATTCTATGAGATGATTAAAAATTACATTAATTAATGGAAGTGGTTTCTTATTTTTCCTTATTTCTTGATTCGACATATATTTTTTAATCTGAAAATGCAACATAATATAGAAATTTTTAGTGAAAAACACTTTATGACCCATTAGATAGGAACTCAATCATACTAACTCCTTTTATTTATGGACATATAATGAAAATTTTTGTTTCCCAAGTACTATTTGGGAAAAAAATTCTTAGTTGTCAGATATTTCTGTCACCCTCAATAATATGTTGAACATGAACCTAAATTTTCTAACTAGTGATTAAACCAAACCATTTTTGATGAAAATTTTCTATAAATAATAAATAAACAGAGGGAAACATCACATCTCCACCACCATAATTATCAAGGACATCAAACTAACTAATAATGAGTTAATAAAACTAAATTTTCTTCCACTGTTACCAAACACCCTTTTCACAAATCCTATTCCAAAAAAATTATTTTAAATATACTAGCAGGTGATGTATTAATAACTTTTTCCAGTAAAAATCAATATAAACCCAAAATATTAAAACCAACCATAGGAAGATAATCTCAGTATAGGTGTTTATTTCTTGAATTATACAATTTCAAATATTCCTATAACTCTTTATGAAAGTAACACATGTTGGATGATACCTTCATTATTTTCCTTATATTCCCATGGTTGAATAAATATTCAATAGAGTTATAAAATTAACCAAAGCCAACCCAAATTAGGATACAATTAGTTTGATAATAAAATAATATAATGTATATACACAAAATACAGTGAATTGAAGGATGAAAATCAAAAAAATTATTTTTTGGACTTTGGTTTTTTATGATCAATATATTGATGTTATATCTATAATAAATATAAAAACCATTGATGTTTATTTTCTAATGTGACCCCTAAACTGATTTTACAACACCCATATATTGAAAACCATGCGAATTGGGTAAATATAATCTCTTAGATATCCAGCAAGAGACTTTGATATAACTCTATTGAAATCAACTGAAAAAATTATTAGAATATAGCATCTAAAAAAAGTGACTACTCCATTGGGATGGGTCCTTAAAATGTTATTTAAGTTTCCTTAACATTATACAAGAGTGGTAGATATTCAAATATGATGTGAATGTGACCCTAAGATTATATATGATCGCACACTTTTTTCATTTAATATGAACCTTTTATAAGTGGGAGGGGATAGAAATATCATACTCTAATTATATGATTAGACTCCCATTGGATTTAATCCCATAACCTTCATTTAAAACCTTTGGAGGTCTCATTTACTGAACCCATTAAGTAATAGAAATGTATTGATCCTTTATTCCTACAGACATATAAATCAAAAACCATTTCTTTATTAAAATATATTTCTTAGTTAAAATGGAAAAACATAAAACCGCATAATAAAATGTGGTCACAAATTCCCCTTTGAAATCATCAAGCCTTGATGGACTGATCTACCATAATATATGGTAATTAATTATAATATTTTTGAATCAATTAGTGTACCTGACCATTTAATTTGATTCATGTATTTATGTAAGAATATTGGTAAAATAATATCATAAAAATCATTAAATAAAAATACCAAATCCTTATTAACCTAAACCATAATATCTCAAAACCAACCCATTTAACCTTTGTTTACCATTGTATAAAACACAACATGCACTCATATGTTTGATTGAATCTGTAAAATAAGCACCAAATCCTCCCCATCCAATCCACTATACCATGAAGCCTAGAGTTTCAATGAATATTCTTTGAATTTTTTCTATAAAAATATTAGGAAGTGTCTAGCTATATTTAATCTTCCTAATTTAATTCCCTTTGTATGAAATATAATACTTGTAAAAATTTATCCATGAATTATTGGTCAATTTGTACTTCCATGGGCAACTAATTATTGGTTGTACCTTTCCATCATTCTTCATTATTTCATCTAGAAATTTGTTCGATAAAAATATAGATTGACCTAAAACAATTAATATAATTATATTATTATCAAATTATAAAAAAATATTCAAATATATTTTATCCATTGAACTAAATCTATTTGTTTCCAACCAAATTTTAATGTTCTAAAAAATTCCATCATATTTAAACAGTTTATATTTAAAATGAGGGTTAAAAAACCATCTAGTTTTCTGCCATTTATATAATTCTTTTTAATTACTGAATACTTCAATCCCACCAATGTGTACCTGGTGGGATATGTCGAGTAATCAATGATAAAAACACAAAAATGATTTGTAAATCATTATGAAATGGAATTTCAAATATTCCATGATTTCAATGGAATTATCTAAGCTTATAGTATTATACAGGGATGTATCACACTCAATCAAACATATTATAATAATTCCTATATGCACTTCATGATTCACGAGGCTTAAAAATACTCTCACTAATACAAGGTTCTTGATATAATTAGATGAATATAAATAAATCAAAAATAGTAAATGTTAAATAAATATTAATTAATTACATAATTAAATAATTTGTACATAATAATATCATTAAATGATTAATTAATTATTAAATAATTAACTAATGTTACAAATGATTATCTTATTCTTAGACTCCCTTGAAGCCTTTAATCACCCATATTTATTATTATGAAAATATATATTTATAATTTACCTATGATATCCCACACCAGCAAAACCTTGTTACTGATGTGAAATACCATATCACCTCAAGTGAACTACCCAATTACATTCATGAAGGGTTTGGCTATATCCTTGGGGAATAATTTACTCACTAAAGGATCATTACTATTATCACGTGACTAAGGAAAAAACTAAAAGATTCTATGATGAAACCAAGTGTGACCCAAGAATCCCACCACTAATATAATATTGGTTCAAGATTAGTACTGATGGTTTAAATATAATGAATTAGAGGTATCAACTTTTAAAGAACACAATATTAGAATGAAAATAAAATGAAAACTAAAAAACCATGAATAATACGATATCTCCAATCAATCACATTCATTAAAATGTACAATATATTATTCTAATAAAATATAATTAAAATTATAAACAACTATAAATATTAGAAATTAACTATTAGAGGTCAAATATTTAGTAAAACTAAAAAACTTGTACACCTTCGTGGTATATGATAAAATCTATAAACACATATCTCTTTCTATAAACACCAGTCTTTGAGATAAAACAACACAACTAATCCATCATAAATACCCAAAGAAGTATGAATAAAATTTTGGGTGATTATATCCACATATATAGTATGATATCCCAAAAATGATTAAATGACCCTTGTAATGTCAAACATGCATAATAATCAATTAGTGAATTCATAATGGCATCATTTTTAACTCTTCATACTACAATCCTAACCTAATGGTAAATTGTGAAATATTACAAGTTAATTTATAGTATATATAATAGTGAACCACATGATATTTAAGTAACATTATATTATATGCATGCACCTATTTCAGTTAAGATCCAACACATAATTAATAATAAATCATTTTCAATAGTGTATTTAATTCCCATGATCACTCAATAAATAAAATGTATGTATAATATATCACATATATCTAAATATAAAAGTTTCATTGAAAACCAATTCCCATTTTCTACTTCCCTTTATTCCCCTAATGCATAATATCCTATGACCATACCAATATCATAATCACACCAAATCTAGTTTCCACATGTGTAATTGATCTATAATCACACCATATTCAATTTTTATCTAAAAAATGAATTCATATCCAACCAAAAACAATTATTGGGGTGAAGTAGTTCATAATATAGTAACTATTAAATTTCTATGCATGAACTGAATTTAAGGTAGTTCCCAAGAGGGCTGCATTTGGTGGTTTACAACCCAAAAAATTATAGTACCATCCCTAAAATAACATGAAATTATAATAAAAAATAGATCTCTCACCACAACCCAATAAATTTAAGAAAATCATGTTGACTAATTCACATGACTGTTTAAAAACCCATGTCAACCAGTCCACATAAATATCAAATAAAAAAATCCAACATGTTTGGCTAACTATCCAATGAGTGTCTCTATTAGACCTCATTACTACCCATATTTTAATCATAGGTCAAAATAACACTATAATAAGATCAAGGAACTCATAATAGTATTCATGGGACAAACCATTACTTAGGAAACCTCCTAGAGAGGATACATCTATCCTATATCATATGTGCAGTAGCTCTGGTAGGGGGCGTGTGACGTCTGACTGGTTCTTGAGATGAAGCATGATAACTCTTGACCCTTCTGTTCGTGTCATTTATTATGGGAGTATTAGGACCATCGGGACATTATGTACTTTCTTGACCATGTAAGGTCCTTGAGGACATGTATTTATATGGAATATGTGTCATTTATCCTATGTTCCATGTATTGGGTTCCCTCTCAACCATTCTAAAATGGGGGTTTCCATTAGTTTTTTAACAGAATTGGGCATGAACCTCCACATATAAAAATATTGATTGGTGATGCGATCATCATTAAGTCATCATCATATTCATTATTATATTATCACCCTATTTTTCATCAAAAAATAATAACTATTTTCTTCTACAAGACATAAAAATCATCCTCACCATCGAATTTAAGGAAAAATATTTTAGATAATGACACATCATGCACATATCATCATCCCCACCCCGATGAAATGTTAACATGTATCATCCTTTTATCCAGAATTAAATCATTATTAAGTGTCAAATCTTATAATAGACTTCATGTTAATTTTATAAATATTGGTCATACACAACATCCTTCATAAAGGCTAATAAATAACCTCATTAATGCCCAATGTTTTATAACAAAAGTGATAGAAAATAGTCCTCATTATCATACCAAAACCTTTGGATCCTAATTGGAGCCACATGTATGTCATGGTCATCAAAATAAATGTTATATAACTAACAAACACATCCACATATGAAATTTTAGTTTTAAATTTTCTTCCAAAAATCAAGTGCTTAAAAATGAAAAATTGAGGGATATATCATTGTTTAATCATATAAATAATATGATTATAGTGCTCAAAAATTTTATTGATCGGGTGATCATCGATCCTAATACCAAAAATATTAAAATTTTCTGAACTCTTATCTGGAAAATATGAAAATTCTTGAAATTATCACCCTCATGATCTATAAATAAAATCAACTAATTTCATCTATCCATTTATCAAAATAGTATACCCTAGAATAACCATTTATTTTTCACCCTCGATACACAATTATACATATGCATATAAATATAAATATAAATATAAATGTAAATATATATTAATAAATTAATATATATGTGCTAAATTAAACTGATGATCATAATAAAAATAATAATATAGTGAAATTGTGAATATTATATGACTTAAAAAGTTTTTTAGTTATATACTATATTGTTATAATGTATTATTTACTACATTATTGGAATATAATATTTACTATATTCTGTAAATATATCTGTTTTTTAATTATAAACCTATTAAAGGGTGTCTCCCAACATAGTCCCCCAATTTATTATTTATTTATTAATATTATTTTACTTAAGTGGACCAGGTTATCTCCTCCAACATCTTGGTTAAACTACTCCAATGATTCCTCTCCTCTATTTGGAGCCATGCCGCACGAGCCATCTTCTCATAACAATCCAAAAAATACACCATAACCACACCTCTCAGACATTCTAAACCACCTTCGAAATAAGATCTATTATATATCACCCTTTATAGAAACTCTACTTATCAGAACACCTATAATTTTACTTGTCATGGTGACCCTCACTCAATACTTTTCATAGTAGGAGATGTCTGTCCTAACATTGAAATTGAATTTATGGATGCATTTTGATTGATACAGTGAACACATTGATCTATTGTCGAGGGAAACCCAACTAATTATTAATGCACATCACTGTATATGAAACACACTACGTTTAAACACTATGTAAAAGATTCATTCCTAGTACATGGTGTTCCAGTTTTCATTAATTAAACATCCTTGAAAAATTACTATTTCCTCCAAAAATAGAAAAACGTTTTTGACCCTTTTAAATTACTAATTATTTAAATTAGTAAATTTTATATAGCTCTAAAATATTTTGATTAAAGAAAAAATGTCCATCCTAGGGTCAAAACAACATTTCTGAACTCAATAGAATAGAGAGAAACCTTTTTTGAGGTATCTTTTTTTGGATAAATCATCATTATACCCATGAAATGAGAAATTACATATATGAACATCAAAATTACAAAATGCCATATTTAATTTTTCAAGACCATTATAAATCCATTCAAGGAATAATGTTTTGAACCCTTAAAAATTAGTTAATCATTTATGGAAATGTTTATACATACTCAACCACCTATTTTAGATGGTTATAAACAAAAATATTGACATAAAAAAATATATATTTAAATGATATAAACTAATCATATAAAAACATTATAGATTATTCATGTTCATATTTAAGAAGATCCCTTCATATCTATATCACAACATTCAATGATTTGTTTTTTTGTAGAATCCTCAAGAAAATAAATAAATTCAATAAAACTGATTCAAACACAAATTCATGTACCAAAATCAATATTTTTAATATGACATGAAAAAATCATACAAAAATAATAATTAAATTAACAAGAATAATAATTATAAAGATGATAAACTATAAATAAAAAAAATTATAAAATAAAATAAAACTCAACATAAATCCAAAAATTCTAATTAACATCATGTATCAAAATATTATAAAAACCATATCTTAATTATAAGAATCATAAAATAATACAATAGAGCCATCACATAATAAAAACCAAAAGAACAAAAAAATATAAATTTTGTATTACCTGGAAATAATCTCTTTGTTTTCTCTATATACCATCACACATCTATAAAAGGCCATTTACTTTTCCCGCATCACCTTTATTGAAATCTACATGTACATGGTATATATATGTAAAGGGGGTGAGAAATATTTCAGTAGAAAGAGTCTATGACAATAAAAATTACCAAAATTTTGACATTCTATTTTGAGTATGATGTGTAAGTATATGATGAATTTAAAATTTTAAAATAACAAAAAACAATATGTATGATAAGACAATATGTTCTTTTCAAGACACATTGACATAAGGATAAAATATTTCAGCCAGTGCTTCTGAATAAATAGTATGCCCATCAAAAAATATCATAGCTAAATATAAGGATAAAAGTTTCTCATACCCAAACTAGTGGAAAAACCATCACATTCTATCTTTATACTTATCTCATTACATATCCAAAATCTTTTCATTTTCAGGTAAAAACATAATATAAGTTGTATCCAGACCCATGGATCATGTTATTTACTTACCAAATTTTATGATAAACCATTAAACCCGAGTAATAATAATTATCTTACCATAACGCTACGCTATCCTTCATTTCCTTCCAAACACAAACCCTTTGAAATTCAACATTTGATATGAAACACCATAATATACCATGAAGTCAAATTGAATATAATATTAAATGATTAGTCAATATACTTAATAATTAATAATAATAAAAAACCATATATAAATATATCTAACAATGTTTATCATTATATAAAAATTATTTAATCAATATAAAATATTTTTAGCAAAGAAACTCATGAATATATCCCATTTTAAAAACACAGAAATCATTTTTTGACATTGTTAACATATAAAAAATAATTTAACCCTAAAACTATATCATTAATTAAAATATTAAGAAATTAAAAATCGTTTAATATTTTGTAAGAAACCTAAATTCACATTCAAATCTTTCAAAACAATGAAATATCACTATATCATTTATTATATCTATTTTTATAATTCATTATCAAGATTTCCAATATCTTAAAGTCAGTTTAAACTATGTTAAATCCTCTTACATGTTATCATAAATCATTTAAACCCTATAATGAAATATTTGAAATCCAAAAATAATTTATAACACCGATAAAAATTTATTTCTAAATAATAAACTAATTCCAACATAGAATCATTTTTAATCTTGAAACTCATAGAAAATATAATTTTAATTTTTCCAAAATGACCCTTTTTTGGAATTCAATATTTATTATTCCAAAACCCTATATATATATTGATTACTCAGTATTATGAGTTTAGAAAACAAAAATTTATTTTAAAAAAAGATAATTTCTTGTATAGAATAATTAACCATGTCATGAATGTTGATTTATCTCAAGTTATATAAAATCATATAAAAACATGAAACAAATTTGAAAATAAAACATAGTTCCATATTTTCAAAAAAAATCGTATGGATATTTAATATTAGAAATTCCAGTGCACATTCACTATTAATAATATCATTATTGATTTTAATATCATATATCATATATTTTCACTAAATTTTTTATCAACAAATAATTTATCATCCTTTAATTAACATCTGAAGTAGTTTTTTATGTGGAAATTATATTAACCACTTATTAAAATTTTTCAAATTAACACTATTTAAGAATAAATTTCATCTTAATACCATCTAGTCCATTTGTGGATAAAATATCAAATATCAGACACATAATTCACATATAACTATTCAATTTAACTCAAAAACAATATTTTGATCAGTAAAATAATGATCAATCATGGTTCCACATAAGGAATGAATGAAAAATTTATTCCTTAATCACTGGAAATGAACAAATTTGTGTAGAATATAAGGACAAAGACAAATTTGAGCATTCTTGAAATGGAACAACATCAACTTAAAATAAAATTATAGGGATTAAATTAATATTTACATCATACTATAAACATAAAAATTGAATAAAATTTAATTAAGAAACAAAAATATTGAAAGGAAATTAATTTGAGAGTAAAAGAGAGACTTATTTTATGTCTATTATTTATTATAAAAAGAAAACCATTTTAACCCAATAAATAATGATAGAGGAAAGGCAAAAATACATTCCATTTAAATGGGTGGATGTGAAGACATTGGGGTCTTGGTAAATAACCATTTTCATATCATAGTTATCCACCAAAATCTCATTCATAAATTTACAACTTTGTTTCCCTCTACATTTTTATAACTGGATACCAAGTGCTTTCTTATGGATAACTTCTTAAACCACATCTCATAAAATAAAAATATATTACCAATTAATCCGTTGAAAACATTTCTTGTACCCCAATACATTAAAAACCAATATCAATTTGTCAATATATTAATAAGAAACTCAAAAACAAGATAATGAAATATTGGAATTACTACAAATTCCTTGTCATAAGGCTTATCATAGTTGGGTTGGAACATTGATTGTCTCCAGAGAATTACTCAATCTATTTTACCTGATGTATTCCTTTACATTTTTTGTATCCTTATAAATATTTCCATGATTCTATAACACATGAACCAATAGTAAAATCTACCACACAAAATATTCTCAATAAGACAAAAAATATATTGTAATTTCAAAAAAGGTTGAATCAACCACTTTCTCTACATTATCATAATGAATAAAATTACAAAGTAGAGATCTATATCTATTCCGTAGAGATTCATGAAGCATATAATGAATTATACCAAACTATGTAGGTAAATACAACTAATATGAAACCATTATAATTCACTAAAAAATAATAAATATCCCAAGAAACCATGACACAAAATTTACGTGATATCATAGAATCACATTTACCAATGATGTAAAATCATAGGGGAATACATTACCCCCATACAACACACTATATACTGGTGTCTGTTATAAATATATGATTTTATATAAATTGGTCCATGGATTCCCACTTAATTATCAACTATACTGAATTATTCAACCGCATTGAAATATATATCCAATTAGTAATAGTTTACTAACTTCCATAAAATAACAAGTTGACTGACATGACCTTACATACAATAAATAATGTAGTTAAATTCAAACCAATGCATAGTCCAAGTGGTTACAAAAAAAATATATATGATCCATATGATATAACCAAACACCACTAAAATAAATAATTCATGGGAATAAACTATCATCTATAGTTAATATTGTATATTGTTATTATCCATTAATTATGGATGATATTTTATATTCAACTATAAATGATTAATAAAGATATATATAACCCCCATGAAAATCAGGCTACAAATCATAGATATTGTTCTGATAAAATATTTATAGGTGCCTCATTAATCCCAATGATCTTATTAGTGTAAATATTTCAAATTCATTGATTATAAATTTCTTTTAATCATAATGAAATGATAAACCCTGATAATACGATCGAAAATTATCTTCCCTATATCACAGACATAATAATATCATGGAATTGATGTTATTAAATCAGTCATGATGTCATTATTTTTCTGTACCAATATTGATAAATATTGAAACATACTAATAATCTTCCGAGGCACTGCCTTTATATATTAATTGGTAAATTATCTTGGTACAAATCCAACATATCTCTCTTCATCAATGGACACCATGAATGTTATCAAACACTATGGTTCATATTAAACAAAAAAAGATGAATCCTACAAAAAGAAATATAAAATACTCATATAATATATCCTTATATTTATTATGAGATAATAAAGAGAAAATAAATGTATATAATAGAACCAAATTCAATAGTTTAATTGATTATATTCTCCCAACTATAAGTTTATCTATAAATGAACGAAAACTCTGAGCCAAGGTTGTGATTTTATATCATTATCTTTAATAATTATGAGTTAATATTCATATATATATATATATATATATATATATCATATCCTTATATATATGTCCATATGTAACTCTAATAAAAGGGGCATTTCTTACCACTCATCCTTTGATTCCTATATCACATCAATCTAATAAATCTATATCATTACATAGGGAAGAATATTTCACTTTACAAAAGTATATTACATATCAAATTAAAATAACATAATATTCAATACATTTCTATTTTGTTTAAGTATGACATCCCATTGAGAAACAAATACATTACACTCCTATAAATTTAATAAAAAATAAACATTTCATTGAATAGATAAATTTTTTAACTCTTGAGGATGTGCACTATAATTAAATACTAAAGATTATGAGTTTAATAATTATTATTTTAGTGTTCATGATTCCACTAAATATAATCCAAATACAAATCCTCTCTAATTATCATGTAATTAAAAACCTTAAAAATTTCTTTCCCTTTCTAGTCAATAACATAATCATTGGTTTTAGTTAGAAGAAATATAGAGTAATTCATGGATAATATCTTGAGAGTCCTGTAAATCTATAATTCTCACAACTACAAAAGCAATTATGATAATACTCTTTAACAATTCAATAATTTTAGAACTGATAAAAAAACATTTTATTAGTTTTTTTGAGATGATAAAGCAGTATATTTATCAGCTTTGATAAATAGAAATTTCTTCAGTTCTTCCAATTTTAGTACTGATAATACTACTCTATATAAATGCTTTTTGAAAAGCACTAATAAAAAGAATTATCCCTTATTTTAAAGGAATATTAACAAGATGTATTTTACTACTCACCTTCATGCTCTCATAGAACCCAATGACTATTTTGTCTTAGTTATTTCTAAACCCAAGCATATCCTCACCACCACCCATGCAGTATCGCACTAATGTCATGCCACCACTCCCACAGAACCCAATTCCCACTACTTTCTCTTCTCTTAATGAACCCCACAATCTATGTAACACTTATATTTCCAATCCCAACTGCAATCGCACTTCTTCTCTCACTGAACCCGACTCCTTCAGCTGCCACTCTCACAAATCCTCACTACCTCCAAATTATTGTTCTCATCGAACACTACACATGACGCTTCCATCACTACTCTCATTCCAAATCAAAGTTTCTTAGAAAAATCATGACACCACACCACAAATATACACTACATCAAACTTCCAATCCACCACATCGCATCCTAGAACCACATCACACCCATCAACCACATCATTCCACCCCTTCTTGTCTATTTCATGAATGAAAACTATATCGTGAGAAACCTAGTGTTGATGAAATTCTATATGTGACAGTTTTGGGGTGTGATATTTTGTTGGAAGTTCATGCAAGAGGTTGACATGTGTCAATATATTCATTTTTCATGGGATATTAGCTAGGACAGTGAGGTTCAGTCCCACATTAATTCATTCTTCTTATCCTTTGAAAAAACCTAACTCTCACTCAATAACAACTAATACCTAAAACTAAAAGAAATTTAAAATTTTTATTAACATAAAAATTTAATTTTATAATCTTATAAAAAATAATCAATTGAAATTTATAATTTTTTATATGTACAATTTTTTATATTAATACTTCAAGATATGTATGATATTGACCATTTGTTTGAGTTATATCGGGCCTGATTTAAAGTAATTTTTGTTTTTTATCTACCTGTGATTGGTGTTATGACTTGAAGTGAATGTGGGTGTAGTTTTAAGTGAAATTTGTGGAAAGGGGTTTTGAATGGTCGTCACATAGCTAGGGAAAACCTTGTGCCCAAACCCAGGTAACAGTCTAATCCTCAATAGTGAATTCCACAAGTTCGGAGCATGGTTTACCTAACCTTTCACCCCATCCCAGAAAACACTGCGTTATTTTTTTAATTACCAAAAAAATTTAAAATCCCCCAAAACACCTCCATTTAGACCTTGGATCAAGACTAAACATTTTTTGGAAAATCTAGAGAATTTTGGAGGGGTTCCAAGGCTGTCCGACCTCTGTTATTCAAGATTCAAAGCCTGAATCCAAGATCCTCTTTTCTCTCGTTAAGTGGATCTCATCCCAATGCCTATCCGAGTCGTTCATATTTATTTCCTTGATCTTTTGGTGAAATTTTATCCTACCTTTGTTAATATATAAATTTAATTGGTGATATCTAAATCTAGAAATGTATATATAGATGTAGATTAATAATATCTTGATATCCTAGATCTTGATCTAGTGATTCAGACCTAGAACTCTGATGTACATTATTATGCTCCTCCGGTTTTTGTGATTTTGGTTGAATGAACATCCATCAATGAATTAAGGTAGGTGGTATAAATTATAATTCCCATAGTAATAAATTTTATGCATGTATGAAAAATAGGAGAATTGATAGTATTATATAGAAATTTATTTCCTAAATTGGGTTAATTAGGTTGACCAATTGATTTATTATAGCAGTGTTGGAAAAAATGATTAATTTAGGAATTGATCATGAGAACAGGGGGTTTTTCTATTAGATAATTAATTTGGGGAAATTTATTATGAGTGTTAGGGGTTGGAATCTAGATAAAAAATATCGAGATAAATTATGATATATTGAATTGTATAGATAGAGATAATTAAAAATGAATTAATTATGTGACTTGAAATTGTGATGTAAATTATTAATTATGGAATTAATTAAGAAGATACTATATTTAGAATGAGAAAATTAATTATGGGTTATGAATTTTCTTATTTATTTTCTAATCGATGTATTAATTAAATGGTTTAGAATACTTAATTAATTGAGGAGTTAATTAAGGGTATTGATGTTTTTAAATAATTGATAAATTAATAATAGAATTGAGGTGGATAATTAATTTTGAATAAATTATATTTAAAATAATGTTGAAATGTTAATTCTAATTTGAAATTTATACATACTAACATGGTCATTATACTTGTGAGTAATCGAATGGAAACATGACCATTCAAATGAGAAGTATAAATGGTAACATGGTCATTGTACTTATTAGTAAAGGAATGGGAAAATTGTCCTTCTATTGAGAAGTAATAATTGTAATGTTTTCATCTTACTTATGATATTTTTAATGGTATCATTGTCCTTTATGTGTGAATTTAAAGAATGCTAATAAAGTCACTCTGAGATATGTCCTAACATGACAACCCTGTGAACTCTAGCATGTGTCGAATCAGGTAATAGGATATCATATTACCTTTAATTTCGTTGAGCTCCAACAAGAGTCAAAGTAGTTGTTAAGATATGATATTACCTAGGGAACACTTTGGGCTATGGCATGAGCCAATCCTAGTATAGGGGTATGGGTATCTTTAGAAACATTGGATTTAATGTGGCAAAATAAAAAATAAATGATAATGTGATGAATATTTAGTTATGCATTTTTTTTCTTTTCCTTATAGAGATTCACGCACTATATTTTGACAGGACTTGTTTTAGACACCATTGGTGATGACCTACTGAGTTGTACTCGCACCCTATATGGGATTCCAAATCGGTACCCAAATACACTTTATTGTTGCAAAATTGGTTAAGGGAAAGGGTGTGATGTTAGATTGAAAATTATGGATGAAGATTGGATGAGGGAACTGGATGTGGTTCGGGAACCGCTTGGTAGTATTTAGTCTGTTTATTTTTTAGTTGTGTTTTGAGCCACTTTGAAACTTATATTTTCATAACATGTTTTCCATTTTAGTTGAACATTGTAATTTTTGTTTCGGTTATCGTATAAAATTTCTATTGTTCTGTTTATATTTGATTCTTCATTTTTTTTTCTATTTATTACAGTGTTTTATCTAATAAAAGTGGGTATAATCTCCCCATGACTTACTTCCCAGACCCTCACTGCTATTCAGAAGCCTCTGGCATATGGGGAGGTGCTTCTAAGGTCATGTGACCGACCGAATTTGGGCATTGTCGAATGGTATCAGGGTCGGGACGTACAAAGCAGTATGAGAGATACAATTTTCTTTATTAATTTTTTATTATTCTATTAGGAATGGTATAAATGAGACTTGAAATATTTGGGGCTTGGTATTGAGGTTGTGGATGGGAGTTTCAAACCGTTGTTCGAGGGAAAACCTAAGTACTCTGTGTGGATTATTGTTGTTGTTGTTTGATGTTATAACTAAATATTATTTCAACTTCGGTGATGTACTTGTTGTGTAATGTGATTATTTTTATGATAATTTTTGAGTATTTATTCATGTCCTATAATGGCATGTGATTTGATTCTGAATGCATCATTCTAAAGAATTATTGTTATTGTGACATGAATCATTTTAGTGATTCATGGGAAAAAAAGTTGTGGGTAAATTATTGAACTTGAACTATTTTCCTTGTTTATGGGATTAAAATAACAAATCGTGCCTTACAAAAATTGATAAAAATTTTAAAATATTAAAAAATCAGAATAATAGGGTGTCTAAAAGATAAATTTTATTATGATAGCATGTTTACCCTTGTTAACCAAAACCTAAGAGTAGGATGGTTAAGAGTAGTGATAGTGCCTCTGTTCTGACCGTGTGGTGAGATATGGGGAAAAGACATGGTGTGACCTATTGTGATTGTTTCTCTTACGTAAATGTTTTAAGGTTTTGTTATGAGACCTAAGATGTGTGTTTTTCAATGTATAGAATATTCCCCCATGACACTTGTTGAGGGGATGACCGAGGGGTATTGGTAGGAATGGTCTTCAGGTCTGGGAACATGAGGAATCGATGATGCCATCTGAAGAATAAGGGGATGAGTTCTGAGAGATATTTTATCATTTCATGAAATTAATTGAAAGTGATCCAAGGTAGGTTTTGAAAATAATTTTTGAGTTTACAAGGGATTTTCTGTGGCAACACCCTTTAAATTTTATATAGAGGGTGGAATGGAGGGAGGTGAATTCTGTGTTGAGTCCATTGAGACAATACTTGACCATTTGGAGACTCCAGCTTAGAGGAGGGTCAAGATGAATGATTATAT
This sequence comes from Viscum album, assembly GCA_963277665.1. Classification (NCBI taxonomy): domain Eukaryota; kingdom Viridiplantae; phylum Streptophyta; class Magnoliopsida; order Santalales; family Viscaceae; genus Viscum; species Viscum album. Next base: position 1,669,511,972 of record OY728147.1, on the reverse strand, counting down.
GTTATGGGTATTAGTGAAGTGATGATGGGATATTCATGTGTGAACTGGAAAAAGTAATGGAATGTTATAGAAGGATTTCTAGGATAGTTTATTATATAGTATCTATCTAGAGATGCTCAGACAAGAGAAAACTAAAGATTTTGTGAATCTGAATCTAGGGATCATGTCTTCGATGGATTATGGAGGATTCCGCATAGATCTATGATTATTTTCACCAGTGTTATTAGGAGATAAGGCAGCTGTGGAAAAAAATTTTCAGAATGGACTTAAGTACAAGATTAAGTCTGAAGTAATTATTTCTGACTAAAGAAAGATTTTTAATGTTGTGGATCAGTATATCATATATGAAGGGAACTTGGGGGAGGATTCTAGTACTGGACATTAAGTTGTTACTAAATGTTTAGGAGGTGTGAATTCTGATAGTTAGAAGTGATGTTATTATAACTTTTCATAGACCAATGTGAAGTTGAGTACTTAGGAGAGAGGGAGAGTTTGACATGATCACACTTGGGAGATCTATCATTAGTGTGGTAGTTCTGGACACTATAATCAAAATTTTCCTCAACAACAAATAGTGTTTCAGTCTTGTAGTAGGTTGGCACACCTACAAAAGTTACGTAGGTTGCAGTGATAGACTTTTGTTGAGGGTATAACTGGGCAGAGTTAGAGTGTGGGAAGTGAGTCTTCCACACCATATGTGTTTGGAATTTTGAGTTCTACTGACTAAGGTTGTAGAGGTAGTGGATATGGTGTGATAGGGATGTAACACCCTTATCAATAGAGTGGTGCTACTTTGGAGAGTTATACAACATCACATAAAAGAGGGGTAGGACAGTTACATGTGGTGCAACCTACACTAGTGGCGAGTGAGGTCGAACCATCGATAATGAGAGTTAATATTATAGTAGATTATACTTTAGCTAGTTACTTATTTGATAATGGTTACTCTCATTCATTTATATATGAAAAAAAAATTATGCTTTGAGATAGGATGTGGAGATCATGAGTGGAGTAATGACCATCGATAGACCATTGGGAAAATGGACAAGAGACATCTTCCTATACAAGTTATGTTCACTATAGATAAGAGAATATAATTTTCTATGGAATCTACAAATTCTTGATATGAAAGGATTTGAAAAAATATCAGTTATGGACTGGCTAGTCATATATTGATCCCCCATAGACTGTCACTGTATGAGAGTTACTTTTAAATTTTTTACAGGTTACCATTATATTGACCATGGAAAGTAGGACATCCTGTAAGTCCGAGCATGGTTAATTACCCATAAATTGGGAGAGCTCATAACCCAATATTCTAGTTTATTGATGGATGATTGGATGTTAGGAAAGACTTACTTTCACCAGTAGTTGAGCTATTTTATGATGTATTTCTTGAAGACTTTTCAAGGATACCACCAGAGTGAGATGTGGAATTCAGTATTGATCTTATACTAAGGGATGATCAATTATCTATTGCACCATAAAAACAAGCAATGAATGAGATTAATGATCTCAATAATTAGTTAGGGGATTTAGAGGATTGTGGATTTATCCATGCATGTATGCCACCTTGGGAATTATCAGTATTATTCTCAATGAATTATGACATGAGTTTACATTAGCATGTCGATTATCAGAAGTTTAGAAAAATGATAGCGAAGAAACAATATCCTCTTCCACATATGTATGATCTATTTTAACAGTTGAAGGGATATTGTGTGTTCCCAAAGAGTTATTTGAGATCATGGTATCGTTATTTCAGAGTTCAGAATTCTAATATACCGAGGACTACTTTTTGGTGCAGGCCTGGAATTTATGAGACTGTAATAATGACCTTTTGGTAGATGAATTCACTAGAAGTGTTTATGGATTTGTTGAGTGAGATATTTCCTTTTTTCCAAAATCAGTTTGTGTTGGTGTTTGGGGATGAAATCTTGATGTAATCCACTACACATGATGATCATGCCTTACATATTGACATCATACTGAGTATAATGAGAGATAATTAGCTATATTCCATGAAATCTAAGAGTCAGTTTTTTATTGACAAGGTACACTTCCTGGGGAACATCATCTTAGAGGAAAGAGGGTTAGTGGGCCCATTGAAGGTTTAGGAAGTGGATTATTATAAGAATCTCGTAAATGTTTTTGATATCTGAATATTTATTAGATTATATGTATATTATAGGAGATTCATCCAAGAAATTTCATATTTGGTTGAACCACTTTCGATCTTTTCCAAAATGGTATTGAGTTTGTGGGAAACAAATCACACAGGAATGATTTTCAGAAGTTGAATAAGCTTTTGACAACAAAATCAATTTTGATCATACCTGAGTTAGGTGAGGATTACATAGTTTGTTGTGATGCTTCTAGGATCAACATGGTAGCTATGTTGAAAGATGGAGATCAAGTCATGGCGTAAGGGTCTCGACAATTAAGACCTCATAAACAGAATTACCCAATGCACAAACTCGAGTTAGCAGAAATGGTTTATGTGGTTATGATATATAGAAATTACCTTTTGGGAGAAAATTTTATAGTTTATACATATCAAAATAGATGGAAGTATACCATTTCACAGTGTTATTGGAAAATTTATCCATTGGAATGGGTACAATATATGCATTAATTTTATTTTGAACTAGAATATTCACATGGGAAGGGAAACAATGTGGATAATTCCTTGAGCAAGAAAATTCAAACTCAGATGGTTGAGGAGTCGAGTACAGAATGGGCGATAATGAATTTAATGGTTGAAATACATGTGGTGGTTCAAGAGAATAAGGAGTAGATGAATTTGGTTTCAGTTGAAGTGGAGTCTACACTTTTGAGATATATTAGGGAAAGGCAATATAGGGATCTAGAGTTCGTGGCCTTATAGGAAATCATTGATGATGGGAGTCACCTCTGGAATATATTATTGTTGAGGATGAGATCATGTATATGAAGAATTGATTTATTGTACCTCTGAACATATGAGAGGCTCTCATGCGATACCTTCATTCCTCAAAGTGGGTGGTGTATCCAGGTGTGAAAAAATTGTAATGTATGCTATGAAAATAATTTTCATTTCCAATCATGTAAAAGGGGATAACTAGGTTTGTGAAAATATGTTTCACCTATCATCACGTGAAGGTAGAGAATCAACGACCTGGAGGATTACTACAATAGTTACCTATTTTGGAATAGAAGTAGTATAACGTGACAATCGTTTTTCGGTGGGTCTTCCAAATACTCTTAGGAAGAGTGACACTATTTGGGTCATTGTAGATTGACTGAAAAGGGTAGATCATTTATTACTTATATGGGAAACCTTTAAAGTTTAGTTACTAGAAGTACATTATGTTCCGGAGATAGTCTGGTTTCCTGGGGTGTCAAAAACTATGGTTTCAAATCATGATTCATGATTTATTTCACGATTTTGGAAGGGATTATAGAATGTTATTAGTACACAGGTTTTATTTAGTATGACTTTGCACACTAAAATAAATGGGTAGTTGAAGAATTATATATAGGTGTTTGAGGATATACTGTAGGCTTGTGTGATCAACTTTAGTGGGTCTTGGGGGAAGCACTTGGTTTTAGTGGAATTTTTCTATAAAAATAGTTAGCATGAAAATATCTATATGAAAATATTTGTGGATTTTTATGGTAGGACATGTAGATGACCTCTATTCTAGATGAAAGTTGGTGAGTAAGAGTTGTTGGGATCAAGTGTCATGCAGGAGACATCGAAGAAGGTGTAATTGATTTTAAAATGTATGGCTATGAATATTAAGGGACAAATTTGTATGTTAATAGACAAATGAAAATCGTAATGTTTAATGTGGGTGATCATTTGTTCTTTAAATTGTATCATAGGATGGATCAACATTGGATATAGATGTAGGGAAAGTTAGATCTAATGTTTGTTGAACTGTTTGGTGTAGTAGAAAAAATCGAGCTAGTGGTGTGCCGATTGGATCTTCAACAAAAATACAACACTATTCAGGATGTCTTCCATGGTTCAAAAATACAGGGGTATCACTTTGAACCATCTCATGTGAACGATGTATATGAGGTTTACCTTGAGATAGATGTATCCTTTGAGGAGCATCTGATACGTGTGCAAGATCACAGTGAGAAAGTGTTGCGGGAAAAACTATACCAATAGTTCGTGTATTTTGGAAACAAAGACGTGTTCAAGTGGAGACATGTGAGAGGGATGTATATATGATGGAACTATGGAGTTATCTTTCTTACCCTGAATCTTAGAAAATAATTGAATTATAGACCGTGGATGAGCTATTATAGAGTCGAGCGATTATAATAACCCAACATTTTCTAGAGTTATCTTGGGACTGATTTCATGTACTTCTATTTATTTTTACGTCACCTTTTATTGGATTTCTAAATTGGGGTGAATTTGGGTGGTGTTTTAAGATACCATTTAGGAAAAGGTTCAATGCAAGGTTGGAACATGGTTAAGGAAAATAGTGTTCCCAAACTCAGGTAATCATGTGACCCTGGATAGTGAGGTTTGCACGGTTGGTGCATGGTTTACCTAACCATGAACCCCTACCCAGAAAACCATGAATGTGGTTTAATTAACAAAAAAATTATTTTAGAATCCCTCGATCAAATAAAACACCTCCATTTTGACCTTTTCACCAGACTAAATGTTGCGGGGTAATTCCAGAGATTTTCGAAGGGGTTCCAATGTCGTTAGACCACCATTCATCAAGATTCAAATCATGAATCGAAGATTTCTCTTCCCCCAATATGTGGATCTCATCTCAATGCCTATCCAAATCATTCCACTATCTTTCCTTGATCTTTCAGTGTAATTATATACTCTGTTCTATATATCTAAACCTAATTAAGGAGGTCTAGATCTAGGATTTTTTATCTAGATCTTGATTGATAAGATATTGATATCCTGGATCTTGATATTCGTATTTATATCCAAAACATAGATCTACATTGTTGGGATGCTTAGATTTTTCTATTTTTCCATGAATGGTCATTCATCAATGAATTGAGGTTGGTGTTCTAAAATCTAATTCCCATAGTCATGGATTTGATGCGGGTATGCCAAATTGAATAGTCGCTAGCATTATTTAACAATTTATTTCCTAAATTGGGTAAATTAGGTTGACCAATTGATATTTGGAAGCATTATTGAAATAGTTGATTAATTTAGGAATTAATCATGAGACTACGGGTCTATCCAATAAGAGAATTAATTTTGGGAAAATGATTATGTGAGTTAGGGGTTGAAATACTAAAAATTAATCTGGTGATTCATTATGAGACATTGAATTAGCTATATTGAGATAATTAAATTTGAATTAATTATCTGCCTTGATATTATGATCTAAATTACAGATTACGGCATTAAATATGAAGATTTGAGATTTATAATGAGGTAATTAATTCTAGAAAAGTAATCATGGGTTATGAATTGTGTTATTGATTAATTAATCAATGAATTAATTAATGGGATTGGCATTCATAATTTATTGGGGAATTAATTTAGGATATTTATGTTTATAACTAGTGGTAAATTTAGTAATGTAATTATGGTGGATAATTAATTATAAATAAATTATCTTGGAAAGAATTAGAACATGGAAATTCTAAATTGATAAGTGTAAATGGTAACATGGTTAATAGAATGAGAAGTATATATGGTAACATGTCCATTGTACTTATGAGTAAAGGAATGGGATCACAATCATTCTATTAAGAAGTAAAAAATTGTAACATGGTCATGTTACTTATCAATTTTTTATTGGTAACTTTGGAATTTATGTGTGAATTTAATGAATTGTAATAATGGAACTCTGAGATATGGAATCAAATGATAGTAATTTTAACTTCATCATGAGTTAAATCAGGTACTGAGATACCATATTAGCTATAAATACTTTGAGCTACTTCATGGGTCCATGCAGGAATAATGAAATGAGATTACATAGGAACACTTTAGGCTCCTTCACGAGCTGAAGGTAGTATAGATGTATGAGTATACCCAAGAACATTGTAGTAAATACAATTAAATAAAGAATAAATGATAATGTGATAAATATTTATTCATTCATTGTGTTATTTTCCTTATAGAACTGCATACACTATCTTTTGAGTAGACTTGTTATTGACACCATTTCTGGGGGTCTATTGAGTTGTACTCACACCTACTCAAGTTGAATGATCAGTACCTGAATAGAATTTACTGTTGCGTGCTAGGTTGAGGGAAAGGTCACAATGTTAGATTGCTGATTGGGGATGGAGCTTGCATGAGGGAACAAGACTTGGTTGGGTACCCTCCTGGGAGTCGTTAGTGTCTTTATTTTTCATTTGTGTTTTAGGCAATTTGACACTTATATTGGCATAACATGTTTTCCCTTTCAGTTGAATATTGTGCCTACTGTAATGGTTATCTTATGACATTTTTATTGTTGTGTTTATATAATATTCGACATTTGTTATTTATTTCTGATGGTGTTTTACTCTAGTAAAATAGGGTATAGTCTATCCATTACTGACTTAACTGACCCTTACTACAAGTTGACATCCTCTGGGATATGGGGAGGCATGTTAGAGGTCATGTGACTGACAGGATCGGGACATCGTTTCATGGAACCCAGGTTATGGTGTTATAAGATATAATTTTTATACTTATATATACATATATAGATTATATAGTATATCTTGTTATACATTTATAATTTATATATAAACTTTTGTTAAACATTTATAATTCAATAGGTTTATTTGTTTTTAAAATTATATAGTTCTACATAGTTTATAGTATATCTTATCATACTAATATAATTTAATAATAAATTTTTATTAACATTTATACTTTTATATTTTTATTCATTTATAAGTTTATATACTTTTATAAATTTTATTGTATATTATATTATACATATATAGTTTAAATATGTAATTTTATTAACTACATTTTATTTTATAGTTTTATAGAAAGATAAATTAATATACAATTACAGTTTTATTTGTTATAAATTATTATAATTTTATATATTCATAAATTTATATCTTATATATTACAAATTTATTATTTAAAAAAAATTTAAAACTTTATATTTCTATAAATTATGTATACTTTTATAACATATATGTACTTTATTATATAGTTTTATAAATTCAAATACATTTATAAATTATGTATATTTAATTAAGACATATAATCACTTATAAATTATATATTATTTTATAATATATATATACAACTATAATTTTATATACTAATATAAATAACAATATATTTTTAATTTATACTTTTGTACCAGTACACTTTTTTCAATTTTTCAATTGTTTAATACTTTTATAATTCTATAACACTTTCCATAACGATACATCTTTTTGTTTGGGGAATCATCTAATCTATTTTTTATAATGTTTTTCCTTATTTATTTTCAAGTTAAATTATATTTTGTTATATTCTTTTTCTTTCTTGTATTAACTTCACCATAAAATTTGAAATTATTAAAAATAATTCTCCAACAATATAATATCTATTTCCCCTCCATTTCTATTTTATTTAATCAGAATAATACATTAATATTATATTTTGAAATGATAATGATGGATAAAATTTTATAATATTAATATTTTACTTCATTTCCTTTTAAATGATAGTTTTTAAATAATTTTAACGATGCAGGTTATTCTAAAAAATAGCCTAAAAATATTTAGATGGGAATTCCATTTTACATTCATCAATTCTATATCTTCTAATACACATTTAAAAAATATAATTTATAACATTTAAAATATCCCTTATTTATGACTATTAAATAAAAATATTTCAATAATTTTTCTCAACAAGTTCTCAAAAACTATTTTTGAAAGTCACTCGTAAGATTGTATTTTTCTTAGAATGTTCAAATTATACTATAAAATATGTTTTTATTATTTAAACTTAGTTTTCCCTTCTATATCTACAGGATATATCTCTTGTGTTGTTTTGATACATTATTTAACCATATAAATGTAAATATGATACAATTATTTGAGGAAATATTTATGCTTGATTGACTAGGGGAAGTGAGTTTTGATACTCAATCCCCTATAGGAAATGAGTTATGGTGATCCATAAAGAATAATAAATATGTTGTGGTTCTTTATACACTATGTTTTAACGGTATGTATAGATAAAATTTACATTTTCTATGATTCTGTATGATTATGTATTTTACACATTTTATATGCCACAATTCTATGTTATGAAACATGTTAATGTAATCATCCAGGGCTCATAATTATTATAATATGTCTTTAATTTCTTATTCCATGATATATTGATGATCTCTTTAGGTTATATATACTTATTTAATGATTAATATAAATATATTATTATTCCAATTTATTTTTAATATGATCTTTCTTACCAACACTTTTTCATCATTCTATTTTGTTCTAACAACTTTATGAATAATTTATATGTCCTTTCTTGCTAAGAATTTGATATCCCTTCTTATTTTATTTTCCATTTACATAGGGAATCTTATATAATATTATTTTTATAACGAAAACTTATCTAGATATATATCTGTGAGATATTGTAGAAATATATTGTTATAATGAATTTCTGTAGCTAATCTTAAAATACACTAAATCATTTTGTTCTATGATTTTGTGATTATATGTGAGATGAAATGTTTAAATTACAAAAATTATGTAAAATTATATACAATTTATAATCGATATGTATTATTTTGTATTAGAGTTAAGTTTAATTATTTTGGACTTTATTAAAATAATCATAATAGGTCCCCTATTTAGTCCACCTAGGTTTGAATCGAAATTATTATAGGATAACATAAATATGTCCAATATTAAGACATAATGTTTTTAAAATTTCAGGTAGTTCTTATTTTATGATATTATTGTTTATTACACAAGATTCACACTTTTATTTTTAGTAAGGACTGGATCCCAAAGGAACCAATATAAAAATTGTTGTGATGAACAATAAGGTAATTGACCCAATATGAAATAAAATAATATTATGAATTTATCATTTATTAAATTTTTATTTTTTTATATTATAATATTATGATTTTATAAATTTTTTAAACTATATAATTCTTAAAATTATATATACTTTGATAACATATTTATACTTTTATATCATTTTACAAATTATATACATTTGTATATTTTGTATATTTCATTAAAATATATATTATTATATTAATTATATATAATTTTATACTTATATAAATATATATTATTTTAAATAATAATATAAATATATATAATTTTTTAATTTATACTTATATACCTATATACTTTCAAAAACGTTTTAATAGTTTAATAATTTTAGACATTCATAAATTCAAAGTTAGTGTTGAAAATATTTCAAAAAATCTAAGCATTTATTTTTTTATGTGTGAAATCATTATTGTAATCAGTATAGATATTTTCTATTATGAACATAGTTTTCATATAACATAGCATTAAATATTTTTTTTATTAAATTCAATAGCCACATTTCATTTATTTTTTATAATCTAAATGTGATTTTATACTTCATTTTTACTCATACAAAAATCGTTTTGATCATTAAAAATATGAAATAAATAATTGATTGATCACTAATCCTACATGGTGATAGTTCTATAATTTAATCATATAATGACTAATCTATTCTACCTAAAAATATTTTATTTACCATTTTGAAAAAAAATTGAAATTCTCAAGGGATTTTTCCTCAATCCAACAACAAAGATAACATTATCTGAACCAAAATTATTCTATATAATGTTAGTGATTCTTTTACCATTCAATTGAAGTGAAACATTGTTTTTAAAATTGAAATATCCTATATTATATTTATAAATTTTCTTCAATATTTTTTATTTTTGATCATGTGGGATGATAAAACATTTTCTATTCTTCCATTACATTTCATGAAATTAATGAGATTCATCTTCAATTGAACATATTTTATGTATTTATTTTGTTTAATATTAATACTTTGAAATAAAATTGGATTAATATGAATAGATAATGGATAAGTTCATGTCATATGGAAAACAATTAAAAAAATGGAGTGAAAGAGTTCATCTTGTTTCAAATAGATCATGAATATAAACCTTCCATAATCATTTTTTATGTTTATGTTATTGTAATTTGAGGAAATTAAGTCTAGAGGAGTTGAAAAAACACTCGATCTATCAGGGAATTGATCAAAGTTATAAATTCTAGAATAAACACAGGAAAAAATAGAATGTATCTAGTGACATGGATATCACTGCGTTTTTGGGATCATTTTATACGATTACAAGCATGGACAATGAAGAATACCATATCGTATATGTGATTACAAGTGAGAATGGTGATGAATATAACATCGTGGGAATGATAATGACAGTTGTAAATGATCTTTTTGATTGTATAATTTTTTTGAGAAGCTAAAGTGTTGTGAAAGGATGTTATTGGGTGCTGATGCACTAAATATACAACAATATTAGCCATACAAAAGCTGTATAATTTAAAATCTTGGAATGGATGGAGTGACTCGTGGTTTTCTAAACTATTTGATCTCTTGAATGATATTCTTCAAAAATATATTGATCCCACTAGATGAACATATGATTCTAAATGAATTATATGTTCAATTGGTATAATCTATAAAATAATACATGTCTGTCAAAATGAATTTATACTATTTTATAAGGACCAAAAATCAAATAATGACTACCCAAAGTGTGGTTTTTATCAATAAAAGAAATAAGAATTTGGTCCTATGAAATTTTCATGTAAATTTGAAATCATTCCAAGGTTTAGGTGCTTATACGGTAGTGAGGTGTCTGCAAGTCAATTGACGTGTCGTGAAGATATAAAAAATAAAGACGGGGAACATCATCACTCAACAAATTCTCCTCATTAGAAGAGAATAGATCATGTGTATCATAAATTTGGTAGTGATTTAAGATACCATCATCATACATTATCTATAAATGGTGTGTTTTCTTTTTCTTCTCAAAGTAAAATACACAATACACTGCTTATTCTGTTGCTAAATTATATATTTCCACCGCGGTTATGCATGGAATAAAAATAAATTAGGTTATATATTCATATTTCAAGACCAAAAACATTAGTTAATGTTATTGATATTTATTTGGATCCATTTTCTGAAGATTTGAAACTATTATGGGATTCAGCAATTACGTTGTATGATGCTTCTAGAAATAATGATTTCAAATTCACGGACACGTTTGGTGGAAAGATAAATTAATTTTATAATTATTAAAATTTGTTATTATATTTCATTAAATTAACTCAGGTTTGTCCCATTTTAGAACAAGGTACATAATCAATTAGGTCGAAATATCCATTAAAGACTCTATTTCGAGGATATCACAGATTTCTACCCTGATGAAATAAGTTCTTATTTTGAATGATGTCATTTGATGGATATTTAAAAGGAAGTACAACACCTTCTCCACTAAAATATGAACAACTATTTGATAAATTAAAATATATGGACATTTTTTTTTCGTAATCCTTATTTAGAAAACCATAAAAAATGATTAGAAAAAGAGATCAATTATTTTAAATCACAAAACTAGAATTTTATAGATATCTTATATTTTCTTGATGTTATGCATTTGGAAAAAAATGTATTTTATAGTGTCGTTTGAATGTTACTATATGGAATCGGCAAGAAAAAATATGGAGTTAAGGCCAGGTTAAACATGATTGACATGGGAATATAGTTAGAGATGTCTCTAGTGAACAGTGTAAAATGAACTATTCTTCCTCCAACTGCTTTTACTCATTCCAAGAAAAAGAGATATTTTTTTTTCCAAATTAATTTTTTTGTAATGGTTTCATAAGGGATATCATCAAATATCAAAAATATTTTGTCAATGAGTGATTTAAATTTGATGATTCTAAAATCACATGACTACCATGTTTTGATGAAATATGTAATTCTGGTAGCTTTATATTTTATTTTTCCCATGAATTTAAAATAAATATTAACTAATATTGGTTTATTTTTCAAAGCTATATGTTGAAATGTTTTAGACCCAATGAAATTTCCAACTATGGAAAAGGAAATTTCCATCACATTATTTTATTATAAATTTTCTTCCTTCCATCATTCATTAATACAATGGTTCACTTGATTGTTTTCTTTGTGAGAGAGATTAGACTATGTGGTCCTCTGCATTATAAATGGAAGTACCCCATTGAATGATATAGGAATATTTTGAAAGGGTATAGTAAAAATCTATGTCAACCATTGGGTTGTTTTGTAGTGTGATATATTGTTGAGGATGAAATTTAATTCTGTATCGACTACCTATCTGGTGTAGATATCACTGATCTACCAAAATTTTGTCACACTATGATGCTTTTGGGTGATGAATATTTTAAAGATATGTTTTCGAAATCAATATTAAATATTAGGATCCATCCCACCTTTACATATTTCATAATAGTGTATAGGTTAACCCGTATATTGAAACCCCAAAATAATTTATTAGGCATTGAATTTATCAAGGGATAAAAGTTGGATATCAAATACAGATAATAAATAGTTTATAGGATGGTTTAGAGACTATATTTTTAAAAATTCATATAAATATATAAATAAAAGTTCAGAACAACCATAATGTCTAGTTAGAGGATCGAGTGTGTATATATTATCTTATAACATTTATGTAATTAATAATTATACATTCTATAAAAATTTACACGATGAAGGTCATACCATGAGAAATTTTGGAGTTAAACTTGTGGCTGAATTGATGCATGTTTCTAGTATTAAAGAAAGAAATATAATTTATTTGAATATATCATAATTTGGAATCATCAAAAAAATATGAAAGTTAGATTATAAAAAATTTAAAGTTCCAATTTTTCAATGTAAGTTAGTTGATAACCTGGGTGGGGTAAAAATAGATAAATTGGAATTCGTTAAAGTGGATTTCAGTAATAAAGGGTAGAAATATGAACCATTTATAATGGAATCACCAGAAGTACATGTATATTATGTTCTATATCCTACAAACTAAAAGTGTACAATTATTCTTTTATCTACCAAAACCACTGAAGGTTCAGATGAAACTTTAACTGAGAACCATTTAATTTGTACATATCTATAATTTTTTAGCTATCTAATTTTATACATGTATGTTAGAGGAGGCCATAATGAAGGGATTTAAATATTCAGTAGAGGGTTCAGATCCCTTCAAATTTTAAAAAAAAGTGTTCAATAATTAGGATATTTTTTGTAATAATTTTTTAACTTATGTAATTATCTATTCCCTGCTAAACTTATGAAATCTAAATTAAATTTAAACCCACATATGTAGATAATGGCTTCTTCATGTTCTGATTTTCCCAATCCTAAGGAACAATAATTTTCTCAACCTGGTGTTTCTCTTAGTGAGGAGGAACAACAACCATATGAACATTTTTATGATACCAATCCATACAAACAACACATTGGGGATGTTGAGTCTGAGGAAATGGTAGATGATATAGAACCAATGATATAGGGAAAATAGAGGTTCCATAACATGAAGGTGATAACAGAAGTAATTAAGATTAAAAGAAAACTTATCAAATTCGAGGACAGATGGAATGTGGGATGATAAACTATTAAAGCCAAAATGCCCATGTTTAGAAGTTACATTGGGAACAACACTCCGTAATAAATTCTGATTGATGTAGATTCATGGAACTTTGTTGTGCCCAAACATATGGAACTGATTTGGGGAGAGATTTTGGTAAAATTATGTCATCCTTTCCTTATTTCACTAAATAATAAAATAACAAATCATTGAATTTCACTTTATGATCCCTTTTAGAGTTTTTTATAGTAGATTATTCCCAAAATAAATATGTATTTTGACATATAGGAATAATTAATAGATAATTTAAAACAATTCTCATGATATTTAATATTAAATATGATGATGGGAAAATAAACCCTCACCCACCTATTTTGTATCCAAACCTGATAAGACAGGAAGTATAGGATGAATTTTTTTGGTTTAGTGTAGATTTATCTTTTTAGGTACATTTTGTATAGTAATATTTTTTTTTAAAATAAATGTATTTGTCACTTTTATTGAGAATTTTTTATTGATGAAAATGAAAGTGAGTGATGAAAATAAGGAAGATGGATAATAACTGACATACCCCTACCATAAATAAAGGATGGGGTGAAATTCACTTGAAAATAAATTGGTACACATTTTAAATCTACCATAATACTTTTATGTGGCATTAAAAAAAACTTAATTATGTTCTTATATTGATATGAATATTGATGAATCCAAATACATAGACACATATATCTTATTTAATTTTCTATGTAAGGATTAATGTTTAAATAATGTTGGTATAATTATAGATGAAATCCCAAAAAAGTGTAAGAAACATGTTTAAGAATGAAATAATAAAAACATGTTTTTCACAAATCTACATTACATAAGAATAATAAAAAATTTAATATATTTTCTCTCTATATTAGACCCAGGAATCATCAACACCTGTACTAGATGAACACAAACTTTCGGTGGCTTTGAAGAGGCAAGAACAATATGGGTGTGTAAGAAGTTGGTGTTTTTGTGTGACACCCAAAACATAATTTGAGAAAAAAAAATGGGGAGGATGAAGATAAATAAATATCATAGATGAAATCATGATTATATACCCTTAATGAATAATTTCATTGGAATATTGATTTTCTAAAAAAAAATTGGGAGGAAGAAAAGTGAAAAACAACTCAGGAACAACCATTGGATGAAAACAACCCCCACCCCATTAGCATTAAGGCAATTCTTTCCACTTAAAGTGATTTATTATATGAGTTAATCAATATTATAATAATCTTTATGTGAAATGTGATTTATATAGACAATTATACCTTTCATGTATAGATATTTTATAGGGTGAAAATGATTTTGATTTATATCTATCAACACCCACCATCCCTTATTGCGAGGGCTTCATTGTTCAATATCCAAAAAGACACTCTACACAACAGACCAAATCCAACTGTTCACAATATAGTAGTGATTAGAATAACTCATGAGTTGAACACTATGATACCTGATCCACATGAAGAAGAAAATATACATATGGTTCACCAAGAAATTTGAACATTCATTTCATGGACATCAGATATTGTAAGAAAACATGCCGAAAAAGAGGTATTCATTTCCAAATTCTTTCAAGCCCAATCATTAACAATTAATGAAAAAGGTCTGAACTAATGAATTTTATTATATATGGACAAAAGTAATTGGTGAAATGAATGGTCAAATAAAAAACTTTTAAAGGATTCACCAACTAATTAAGAACATATTAAAAAAGAACCTTTACCCCACTCATTCAATAACTATATTTCCTAACATTGAAGGATCATGTAGATACAAGGTTACAAAGTAGTAATAATCACATGATTGATTTTTAATAAAAAATATAAGGTGATGTCTTTACATACTACATATATCATGATAATGTAAATGAAATCCTTAGGTATTAATGGCTAGATGTATCGGTTTTAAATGTATACATGTGGTTTGTTTTCATAGTTTGATTTTAAAATTACTAATATACTATATTAATTTTTACTAAATAAATTTCATAATTTTTAGGTGTATAACTGAATATAAAATGAATATATTACCCCATGAACATAAATTTGGACTCATTAGTGCCTACACCTCTTCTACAAAAAAATAAGTAGAGTAAAAAATTGGATAAAATAGTGATATAACTAACCAAATAGTTTTAAATAAAACTTATGTATGGAAGAATATTATTTACACCAATAATGAAGTGGATGAACTCTACAATGTAGTCATATCAAATATATTTTTATTTCCTTCATTACTTTTCAATTTTATTTTTTTAGGAAACATTGGATACTCATTGTAGTTAATTTATATAATACAAAGATTTTTTTCCCAGATTCACAACATGGATACCAAACAAACCAAACACATCCGATGAATTTTTATAATTTTTAATATGATGCATCCAACATTTTACTTGTATAATTTACATTTTTTTGAATGATAATTGTATTATGATAGGATAGTGTTTAAATATCGTGAAAATCATGGAATTAGGAGATCCCATGCATAGAAGGAACCTGAAAAGTTCTATTGGTGGGAAAGTATTATTGTATATATAATACTATTTCACTATCCAAACACATATAAAAACAAATTATTTATTTTTCTGAATGTTTCTATAGTTTCTAGAAAAAAAATGAAAATTATTGTGGTTATTATGTTTTTAAATTTATGAGAGATATAATATTCCATAAACAAACTATAATAACTACAGTTTTATTTTCTAAGGTAATTATTTTTTCATTTAAAATATTTATTAATTTTTTTATTTATATTTTTCTAATAATACCATGTTTTTCAAAAATACTAGTATTCACAAGATGATATATATTTTATTAGAATATAATGGGAATCATACCTGATGGTAGAATGTAAACCTATAACAAAAATATGTGACTTCCGCATAAGTATTGAATAGTTTAATATTTATTTTTTATTTTTTTAATTTTTAGTATTACTTATATAAGATTTGTTTTCTTATATAGGTGGATGCCTTGATTTTTATTGGGGAGGTTTGTTCAAAACTCTACATGCTCATGAGAGATTAGACTTTAAGGCTATAATTCAGATAATGAGAACAAGGAAATGGGTCAAAAATATACACAAACATAATTAATATTTTAATTCCAACTTATTAAAGTATTTCTATCTAATTTCAATGTGTGTATCTCCAGTTTCAAATGTCAATTTAATAAAAAACATTTGTAACATACACAAAACCAAGAAAAAAATTTATTTTTTTTCAATACATTAGGATAATGATCCATAAGTCATTTATGATGTATAGAAATAAGCCTCACCACAACCCAATAAATTTTGTGACTTGTATAATTCCACGTGTTTATCTATTTAAAATTGAAATTAATTTTAGTAAAAACAACAAGTCGCATATTAAAATCATATAAAAACAATCAGATTGATTCTAATCTCTATAAAAATGATCCATACTTTATTTTTTATGTTTAAAAATAAACCACACCTCAATATGATTCATGATGTGATCAGTATAAATCAAAGTTTATATTTTGATTTAAAATTAAAATAAATTTTAGTAAAAATAAAAAGTGCCATAATGAAATCTAAGAAAACATATTCATATTATTTTGATAATTTATTTAAATGATATATTTGTTTTTTTAAATTTAATAATCAACCTAACCTCAATCTGACACATGGTGTGACTGATATGACTTAGAGTGTGCATTTTTATATAAAATTGGCATTAATTTTGGTAAAAAGATCAAATGATATACTGAAAATAGAGGGAAGACATTTTTATTATTTTGATACTTTAAGGAGACAATATATAAGTCATTTATGATGTGTTTGAATAAAAAATATCTTAGTTTATCCATTTTTTTATCAGTATGACTGAATGTTTCCATTATGTGTTTAAAATTGACATTTTAGTTCAAAACATGTATCACTCCCTAAAAACCATGAAAAAACACTTTGATTATCTTGTTAATTTAGTAAATTTATTCATAAGTCATTTATGATATTTTATAATTATTCCCACATCAAACCAATAATTAATGTGATAGGTATGACTCAAAGTGAGTGTTTCTAGTTTGAAATGAAATTGTAGTAAAAAACACACATAACATTGTGAAAACTAATATAACACACTCTAATTGCTTTAATTATTTAGGAAAATTATCCATAAGTATCTTTTGATAGTTATGAATAAACCTCACCTCAATCCAACAGATGGTGTGATTGGTATAACTGCATGTGCGTCATTATTTAAAGTGGACATTATTTTTTGTAAAACGAATAAGTGACATACTCAAAACAAATAAAACACATTCATATTGTTTTGATACTTTTGGAAAAGCATCAATAAATAATTTTCATGTGAAGTAATCGTCCAAACCTCAATATGATGCAATATATGAACATTATAACTCAAAGTGTGTCTTTTTATCTAAAATTGACATTTTATTAACGTATTGTTTAATATTAATTTTTAATTGTCTTATTTATATCATTATTAAAATAATTGTTTTCATATATAGGTGGATTATTTTTCTTGCGTTGAGATGATTTTTTTGTCAACTGATTCCATGGGAAGACTTTTTTGAGAGGGTATTGCGGGCGTTAAAGATGATGAAACATTAATTTTTTAAATGTTTGTGGATAATAATTCTAATTTTAATTATACAAAACACCATTTAGAATGTATATGTTATTTTTTTTATTCATGATGTAAAATTGGTTTCAATTAAATTATATATTTATTCATACAGGTTACAATTATTTGCACAAGTGAGCTGTTATACAAACACCACACTATAGTAGGTTATGACATTATCAGTGCTAGAAAAAATGCTTATAATGGTTCTCCTTTGCAAGAAATAAACTACCTAGAATAGCTCAACCACAGATTTTTGGACCCAAACCAAAGGCTTCAAAATTTATTGAAAATATAAAATGATCAAAAGGGAGGGATGAGAAAATTTTCAAGTGTGACACCACCACACCAAGAAAACATGACTGAGATAGATCCACATTAGATAAGAATGACAAATATAACCTCTTATTATACCTGTCTAGACTCCATGATACCTCGAGTTAGTTAGGTGAAAAACTCTTCTCCACTGCACCATCTTTTGCAAGTTGGGTTCCTCATTTTTTGATGTATCCTCCACAATGGTTGGGGAAACCTCTTATAGAGAAGCTAGTAAAGGGATCTATATGGAATCTTACACTACATCATTAGTGGGTAATACATCATACGTAAAAGTTTGGAGAGGATCCTTAATATCAAATTATATCTCATTTAATTATTCCATTGGAGGAAAATTTTGTTTTTCATGTCCAAGCACATTAAAATTTCAAGAAGAATCATTTTTAGTAGCTTCTTATTGGTGCACTCTCCCTATTTCTCAACCAATGGAGTATGATTTGTGGTATATTGAACAATACTAGGAAAAAGTGAACTCACATCCCTACAAATATCATATTTATCCAGCTGAAGACCCCTCTACTTGTCAACTAGTGGATGGAATTGCTTATCCAAATAATGACCTAACATCTAAGAGAGAATATATGCACCATCAATATCCCACTTATGGATAGCCAGTAAGGTTGAGTTATCATAAACCTATAAAATAGTGTCAAACGATCCAAAAAAAATATCATTTCCCACTATTGGGAGGCCTATTTCCATATGAACATCCACCTTAGACCCATGCTCATCTTCGTTTTGAAATAAAGGAAAAATTGAAATGTCCCTCAGTTTTTTAGGAATCACCATCTAAAATCCATCATCCTCAAAAACCATCACCTTACACTTCCTACAAGAAAAAAAACCTTTGAAACTTGATTAAACTCAAGATTGACTTCATCATGAATTTTTTCCCCACACTCAGATTGATTCTCTTCATCCTAATTAGTCACATCAACCCATGGTTTCCTAAAACCATCTTAACCCCATGATATTTCAGTAGGATGATCCTTTATCTCTTTAAATACACCATTGGTGTTCTAAGAAGAAAAAACATTACCATTTTTTGGATGCAAGGACTGATCCCACAAAGTAGTTCCTGTCACTCCAACAGGAGCCTCTCTCAGAATTCCTTTCTTTTCTGCCTCAACAAAAGAGGAAATCCCAACAACATTAGGTGGATATTTCATCTTAAATCCTTGTTTACTACCATTAAGTTCATCACCATATTGTTTCTTACTACACAAATCAGGGGTATGTACTAAAACATTTCTAAGAGAACAATTGAGATTCCTTTAAAATTTCTAAAAATAATGAGCAATGCATAGACAATACTTACAAAAATTAGGAAACAACTCATATTGTATAGACAATTATAGATTAAAGTCTATTTCAGTAAGAAAAACTGTATCAATTAGATCAAAATTTAAATAAACCTCTACCAGTACATGAGAAATGTCTCTATATATACATCAATTTTTTTATAAACCTTTATCAAAGTCCCAACAGGGGAACAAACCTTGCACAAAATAGATGGATTCCAAAAAACCCAACTAAGGCCTCTTATTCTGATTTATCCTCGATTAGAGGAACTCTTGATTACTAAAGGTTTTGTTAGAGGATCCCAATGTTGAACCATGATATACCCAAGTTTCAAAGTAATGAAAATAGGAAACATACCTTTCCTAATAGAGATTATGTTCCAATAACTAAATCCCTATCACTATAGTAATTGTTCCCTCACCTCAACCATCTTCAATGGTGTATAACTCTATATACCTAATATCCTAGAAAGGAGGTAGAATATGCATTCTTCTAGATGAGATTCTAGGTGTTTTAGATTCTCTACAAAAATTAAATAAACCAAATTTTGGTGACCCGCTTATGAAAGGACAAGTAATAATGGTGAGATTCTGAGAAAAAACTATTTTGTGAAGAAAAACAATTAGGTATAAATCATTTTTTTAACAATTCTTAGACAATGTCACATTTTTAGAACTAAAAAAATTCTTATTTTTTTTAGATGATGGGAATATCAATAGTAGTGAACAAATATTTTAGGAAAATATCTACAAATTTTTATCATCATATAAACATTATTTAATCAAAATAAAATGTTTTTGGAAAAGAAACTCATGAAAATATAACATTTTAATTACCTATAATTCATTGTTTTAGATTTATATTCTCATAAGAAAAAAATAATTCCCAATAGAAATTTTTTCAATATAATATTTTAAATTTAAAAATAGTTGAATATTTACTAAACAAATC
Source organism: Viscum album (assembly GCA_963277665.1). Classification (NCBI taxonomy): domain Eukaryota; kingdom Viridiplantae; phylum Streptophyta; class Magnoliopsida; order Santalales; family Viscaceae; genus Viscum; species Viscum album. Next base: position 1,669,491,122 of record OY728147.1, on the reverse strand, counting down.
TAAATTCACAATCTATTTTTTAAGAAAACATGGCATAGAAAAATATAATATAATTTCATCTCTTTTATAATTAATTATCAGGATTTATAACCTTTATAAGAAAATTTAGACTCTATTAAATCCATTTACATTTTATCATATATCATTTAAACTCTATAATACAATATTTTAAATCTGAAATGATTTACAATCACTAAAAAACTATTATTTAGCAATAAAAAATAAATTCCAACCAAAAATCACTTTCTATCTTGAAACTCATCAGAAAACATAATTTTAATTTTTCCAAAACAAACCTTTTTTTGAAAGTCATTATTTATTTTCTAAAAACCATAAAAATCCGTAACTCAAGATCATGAGTTTTTCATAATAAAATTTTATTTAATAAAAGATAATTTTCAACATAGAATAATAAACGATGTCATGAAAGTTTCTTTATATCATGTTCTATACAATCATACACATAGAGGAAACAAATTTGAATATAAAAATTTGATCCAAATATTTAACAAAAATTCTTATGGATATTTAATTTTAGAAATTCCAATTCACTTTCACTATTACTAATATCATTATTACTTTTAAGGTAATAATCTCATTTAATTTTCCTTAAATTAGTAACTATAAAAATTGTATCATCTTTACATAACATCTAATGTTTTTGTTCATGTGGAAATTATATTTTTTCACTTATAAAAATACATCATTTTCACTACATTTAAGAATTAATTTCATTAGAATACCATTTACTCTATATGTGGATAAAATCACTTATATCTGACACATAATTCACATTGAAGCATTAAATTTATCTGTATAAATATATGTTGATTACTTACATAATGATACATAATGGTTCCAAATGACGAATTAATGTAAAACTCTTCCTTAATCATTGTAGATGAATAACTTTTTTTAGAGTAGAAGGACACAAACAAATTTGAACACTGTATAAATGAAACAACATCATCTTAAAATAAAATTATAGAGATTAAATGAAAATTTGAAACATAATATCCACATAAATAATAGAATTAAAATTCATTAAAAAAATAATATTGAAAGGAAATTAATTTGAGAGTAAAAGAGAGAGATATTTTTTTCTACAATTTATAATATAATGTAAAATCATTTTTAACCTAATGTTTATAGAGAAAATCCAAATATAACTTTTACATAAATTGGTGGATGGGAAAAACATATGGGAAATTGGTAAATAACCATTTTTTACTCAGTGTTAGCAACAAAAATATCATTATTAAATTTATAACTTCACTACTCCCTATATTTCTATCACTGGGTACCTAATGCAATCTACTTGTTTCTCCTAGTACCATGTGTCATATACTGATAATATATAATAATAAAAATACTCCAAACAATTCTCATAGTAAAATAATTTCAAGTAAAATATCAATATGTCTACATATAAATGAAAAACTCAAAAAACTTTTCTTGAAATCCGGGAGTTATTAAAAAGTCCCCTAAGTAAGGATTATCGGTGTTTAGTAGTGTCAATGAGTGACTCTTGTGAATATGTAATGTCAGTATGGACTCATTTAAAACTTTACCTTTTACATATCCTTCTAAATATGTCCAATATTCCACAACACATACATCAATAGTAAAATCTACCCCATAGACTCTTCCCAATATTATAAAAAATACACAGGAATCCCAACAATGGTTGATTTATCCTCTTACTATACATTATTATAAAAAATTACAATAGATAGAAGTGGTACATATATATATATATATATCATAATGATACATGATATATATCGTGCATTATACTAAACCATTTAGGTGAATACAACTAATATTAAACCATTCTAATTCACTAAAAAATTATTAATTTTCCTAACAAAACATGGCGCAAACTTTATATTCTTTTCGAGTATCAGATATTCCAACCATGTAGAACCTTAGAGAAATAAAAAATCCCATAAAAAACTCCATAGATAATTTTCTAATATAAATATTTGATTTTTACTACTTTGGTCCATGGATATCCTCATCATTATCATCAATACCGAGTTAGTCATGCCTTATTTCAAGATATATCAAATCATAAATTCCTTACTAACTTCCATACAATACATTGTTAACTAAAATGACCTCACATATAATATATCATATCGTTAAAGGAAAAATGGTTCATAGTAAATGTAGTGATACCCACATTCTATAAGATTCAAATGATCCTCCCCCACACCATTATAATCAATAATTCATGGGAATAACCAATCCTATATATTTTATACTATTTATTGGAAATAAACATAATTTTATGAATGATATGTCATATTTAAAATTAATGGATTACTAAAGATATATATTACCCTCCAACAAGAACCGGATGTATATCTTAGATATTGGTCTAGTAAAATATTTCTAGGTACCTTATGAATCCAAATGATCTTATTAATGTAAATATTCCCTTATTCATTGACTACATGTTCCCTTTTAATTTGAAAATAATGATATACCTTTATCATCAGATCAACTATCATCTATTATATATCATATACATTATAATATCATGGAATATATGTCATGAAATCTATCACCACCACATTATTTTTCCATTCCAATTTAAAAAAATATTGAAACATACTAATTAGCATCCGAGGTGCTTCCTTTATATATGGATTAGTAAATTATCTTGTTACAAGCCCAATATATCTCCCTTCATCCTTTACTACCATGAATGTTGTAATGCACTAGAGTTCATCTTGTCCAAACCAAGATAAATTGTACGTAATCAAAATAAAATACTTACATAATATATGATTGAATTTTTAATTGGACTATAAATAGACTATAAATTTATACAATTGAACCAACCTCTATAGTTTAGAAGAGTATCTTCTCCTAACTATAAAAATATTTATGAATGAACTAAAACGTAGAGTTTGGGAAGGTAATTTCTATCACTGACATTAGTAAAGCTGAATTAATAGTCAAATAAAAGAAAATGTATATAATTAATATCCTTATATACATCTATATGTAACTCAAATAAAAGATACATTGTCTACCACTCATCCTTTGATTCTTATATAACATCAATCTAAAACTTTTAACTTATTTCATAAATAAGAAACTTTCCCTTAACAAAAGTGTATTCCATATCAAAACTAATTTAAATTGATATTCAATTAGTATCCCATTTGTTTGAGATTCACATACCACTGAGAAATTATATACTTTATACTCTGTTTAATTGTATAAAAAATTAATATTTTAATGAATATATAATTTTTCTAACTTGTTGGGATAACCACAACTATTAAATAATTTAGATTACAAGTGGAATTCTTACTATTGTATATTATAAAATTCTAGAAAATATGATCCAATGGCTAATCATCCATAGTTATCTTGTAATTAAGACCCACACCTAAGGTATAACACTAATCCTCATAACTCTTACATAACTTAGGTAATATAAGAACATGTATAGTTGTGATTATCCTCTTTAATTCCTAAAATACAGAATCATAATGATTATCCAATTAAAATTTCACTCCCTTATGCATCAATGAGATTATCCATTCTTTTAGTTAGGGTAAATATAGAATAATTCATTGATAATATCTTGCGAGTCCAATAAATGATGAAATCTGAAAGATGTTATTGGGTACACCCCAAGTTATCATTACCACTACTTTTTGGATCCACTGAAATTATGCATTATGACATCATATTTTCATGAAACTTCATCCCTCAAATATAGAAATGGAATTTCAATATTTTTTCCATAATATCTAAAAACAATTAATTTCGGTAAGAAAATTTCTAAATGTTTATCACGCTCCTTATAAGATCATGAATATATTAATATTTCATTAATTATCGTAATTATGAATGATTATAGATAGGAACTAAATATCTAATTAATAAAAATAATAAATATAACTAGTGTATTATAAATTTAAATTATATTACTCAGACCTCAAAATGACAATATGTATTCTTAAACATGGTACTCAGCATATCCTCATTCTACAACCTGGGTTTATTATATATCATGAAAATATTAATTATTAAAATCCTGCAAACCTCCACAAATAATGAAAAAAACCATCAATAAATGGAAATATATCCTAATTATTATTGGATTCATAATTACTATTTTGATAATCTATACATAATCTCATGATTTAATGAACCATTTTTGGAAAAAAAGATTTTATCACCCAAGATAATACACTCACCACATTATATATAGGATATGCCTTTTGTATTTTCAACCCTAAATGTTTAGAAAACCATATATAGTATGGAAGGGTATAAAATATTTTAGTATTAAGAACCAAGTATATCAATAAATCCCTCTATAAACCTAGAATGAATCCAAAAAAATATTTTGGGAAAAAATTAAGAATGGGATAAAAAATAAAATAAGTTATAGTACTGACATTACCCATATTCTATCCAATAACCATTCCAAAGTATTGAAATATAATAGTTCATTTATTAACTTGAACAAATATATCTTGACTATCCATATAATACCATTTACCCAATAAAATTAAAGTCAATTTTAAAGAATGAATGAATATCTTCCACCTATGGTAAAAATTGATATGTGATCAAAACCATGTTAGCAAATAAATTTCAAAAATTATATAAAAATTCTTTATATATAAAATTAAAAAAATAATAAAATGACCATATCTAGTGATGATATTAGAACAAATTATAAATCTTCAAAATGTTTCCACTCACATTTCTAATAGAATATATTTTTTCATTACCTATGAAAAGAAATAAAATCATAGAATGAATTAGAAATAAAATAGTTATATATAAAATAATGGTAGGGTTTTTTAACATTATACTGATTATTGTCAAAGTTCCCTTACTAATATTAGATAGTTCCCAATAAATAGATAAAAATCATCATTCAACTGAACCTTGATTCAGTACATTAGTCACATAAAAGCCCTTATCTGCAACACCTCATTTAGTGTAATCATGTGAACCACTACCTCTTCAACAACTAGAACCCCTATAGCACATTGGATTTACACTCTCTTGATGTTCACTCATCCTTGAACAAGATTCAGGTGTGAAAACAAAATCCTATATTCCAATTATTTGTGTCCATATCGAATAGATTCCTTAAATATGAACTATTTTTTAATAAGGGTAACAATCTATTGAATCCAATTGACATATAGATCATGTGTGGACTTTACAATGACAATAGAATAACAAAAATGATTCCCTTATTGGAGAAGAAGTAAAAGAGTGGGCCTTCATGTAATGAACCGACCAAATATTCTCAATCTCATTACTACAGGTGGCCAATTAAAAGGTCCTAAGGGCATGATCAATCATTATAGGATGGAAATTTTTCCAGTGAAATGTTTATTTAACATTAGGAATTATTTAAATAAAAAAATATTAAATAAATAAAGTCTTCCAGCTGAGAATACAACCTGATCATTCTATACAATAAATAATTCATCAATATGAAATAAATATGTTAAAATTTAGAAGTATCTAACAAGGAATTGAAATGTTATAAAACTAAGTAAATTATGAATTCTAAATAATAAAAAAGTAATCCAACAATAATCATATACAACCAAAATTTATACATACACCAAAACTAGGACAAAGATGATTGAAAAAATGAGTAATATTCTGTGTCTTGATACAAGATATACATCCTAAATGTGGCCAAAATATAAGAACAACCTAACCATCCCATATCCATGTGATAATAATGAAAAAATATCTTATCACTTCCCTATACCCAACCCATAGATGAATATATCCTCCAATACCATATGGTACTAAACCCCTAACTATATCTAAAAAATTGAGTTATATATACCCCTAAAGTCATATATATGGTGTGAGAAAATCTTTATATTAGTATGGAACCCCTAAAATCCTTCATCATATTACATTCATAAATTAAAACATTTATTGATACTTTCAAATAAATGTAACAAATTAACCTTTTTTATACTTTTTATAAACCGAAAAACAAAAGTTGAAATTTATATGATTTTTATATAACCATGGAAGGTACATATGAAAAAGTTATATTAATATGTGATGAATTCAAAGAACTCTTTATAAAAGAAGATAATAATCATGTAGATTTCACAGGTAGATCACTTCTATGAAAATAAATTAGTTATTTATAGATAAAATCATATATACCTTTTGATTGAAGCTAAGGGGGGTACTAATTAAATCAGTTTGATATTTTTATAAGATGTAATATTTTTATGTTTTAATAAAAATATTACTATTATATTTTAAAACAATGAGTAAAATAGTTTATGTTTAAATCAGTGGTAATAATAGTTATCTTAAGAAAAACATTTTAAGGAAGGGAGCCCTTTTATAAAAAAATATTTTAATAAAGTAAATAATTTCTGGAAAAAAATCCCATTTAACATGAAATGGTAAGAAAAAATATCGTAGAGTATACAGAATTACATAAATTGTGAAAAAGTAAACATATCCACCATTTATTTAAATTCAAAATTTTCCTTTAAATGAGAAGAAATTATATTTCTTACAATATTTCCCAAAAAAACTATAGCACAAAAAAGTTAGATGGAAGGGGAAAAATTATATTATATTTATATGAGATAACCACAAATATCAGTTATAAAAAACATCATCATGAGAACAACATGGAGACCTGAAGACAATCTTGTAAAAAAATTAGTGAAATCTATCTAATTAGCATGCCATATGTGATCTAACTTCCAAATCCCTTGATTTGTATGTCCTAGCTTGACTGAGAGGAAAATACACTATGAATAAAAAATTCATATCTTGGGTCCATTTCTAGAGAATGATCATAATGAAATTTAGTACTCTTCTATCATTACCCCTCCCTTCAAAGATACAATAATAACGTAAGAGAGTTAATGGCCCACGTGTCTCACCCCCAATATGCCCCCAGTTAGAGACTAGCACTGAGGGTTTAAAAATATCATTTATATGTGGAATTACACTAAATAATATAAATAGGATCTAATTATAAGATGAATTGACCATAATAAACTCCATAAAACATATATAAAAAAATCACATAATGCATGTATAAATACAAATGATACAAATAAAAGTTTCCAAGGTAAATACCAAAAATAAAAAAAAGAGGAACAAAAGAACTATTCAAAGGTCTGATCTAGTAATATCTATCATGGTGCATGAAGACCTCTATTAAATCAAACAATAAGTTTATATATGTAGGATGATCATAAATGAATACATAATAGGAAAACCAAAGTATCTCCTAAACATGTGAAAATATTATAATAATGAACCCATGTGAAAAAAAGTATAACCAAATGGAACCTATACATGTATATGAACCAAATCCTTCCTCACCATAGATTACTCACCAAATAATGCATCCAAGTATAATAAGGTAAAAGGAATAATATCGATGAATGGTATAACACACCATTTTCCCACTAATTTTCCATCTCTCACATCCCAGTGTCATATATCCTAGAACTCCATCCTATTTGGAATAAAATAACTTCACATCACATATCATCCATAAACACCTAGGCTATCACATCACATCCATTCTATTAACCAATATAGTATGATATCAGGAAGATACACAATATCCACCTCGTCCCCTCCTCCTCCCATGAAAGAACCCTACCATAAGACATCACATATTGCTCGAAGAAACCTGGTCCATCTCATACCATCACATCACATATAGACAATAGAACTTTTTTATTTCTAGGCATGAAAGACCATGCATATCAAAAACACCATGAAGATGGTGTGTGGAAGAGATGGTAGCTATCCATCCATCCTCCCACTGGGATATTGGATAAAATACTCCTCATATTATATATATGGTTTTCAATACATAGTTCTTGACATATGTGGGGTTCATAAGAAAATCATAAAGAAATATAATGTATATATAATATCTACACACAAGATCATCCTATGGGTTTACAACAAGGTTATTGACCAACTCATAACTTTCCCTTACTTTTCGTCTGCCTCTAAATTCTTCAAACCCTACAACATTCCATAGTCCTCAATCCTTCTAAAATTAGTTCCAATTTTAAAAGAATCTATTATCAACACATTTAATTAATATATACACTCACAAAATAATCTCTGTTCAATTAATTAATTTTTTATAACCAACCATTTAATCTTCACAACCTATTATAGTTCATTATTCCCTTAGAAAATAAATGTTAATTCCATCACTATTTAGGAAAATACCACAAAAAAATAAACAATAGGCATCAAAACCGAACATCCCAACACCCACATCCAATTTCCACCTTAAATCACATCATGACCACTTATAAAACCCCTTATCATAACCACACTACAACCAGCATCACATAACCACTGTATGACCACATCAAAACAACCACTAACCATGAACCACATTATTAAAATCAAGCCAAAACAAAATACCGTATCCAAAAAATCATTCCAAAACACACATATAACATTTTTTCTATTTGGTATAGAATTTTTATTTAAATTTACCTCCCTATTTATGGGAATTATCACATAATCCATATATCATGGGGTAACCAATTAATTATCCAGGTATAAGTAGTTAACCATTTATTTTTGATAGTGTCAAAGCAACCAGACAACATGGGAATCACATAATATATAATAACAGAAAAAATAGAGGAAACCAGTGAACTTTATCTTCAGTGATGCTACAATATAAATAGATCCAATATTAAAATATCAAAAATATTTAAAAGTATGAGAAACACCCTCCTTCCCCTTACCAAATTTATTTAACTATTTTATTTTTATTTTTTAATTTAGATGTATCTATTTATACATAGATAAACATAATAAAACATCCCTACATGATATATATAAAAGATAAAGAAATAAATTTCCTACCTAGAAGAATATAGTTTTATACAATATTTGATCGCCAAAAATAGAAGGTTCGTATACAAGTGGAAAACTCTTCAATGGAACTCAAACAAACTATAGAAAAAAGGTTCCATGAATCTATGGAAAGAATGATTTGTAACCACTTGTCTAAAAGGAATGAAATCCTATAATAACAAAGTAAAGATATTCTCTTTTGAATAACAAGATCCCGAACCAGGGGGATTTCATATGATTTTAAATGAACATTAATGTTGAATATTTTAAATTACATGTGTTTTAAGCATTTTAAATATACTTTATACTTTTTTAAGTTGAATATTTTATTAATAACCTTTTAAAAGACTTTTAAAATTAATTAATTTAGGAATTTTAATTCCTTTTCATCAAATAGGTCATCAAATAGGAAAAATGTTTGTTTTAGAGAAATGGATTCAGTATTCAAAATGATCAATCGTTGGTGAAACAACATTTTTAAAAAACGAACCACCAATTTTGATCCACCATTATTTCATAATAATCCACCGTTGATGATACACCCTTAAATGAATATTAATAACCATTGGAGGTCCACCATTATTTCAAAACAAAACACTATTGGTGATCCACCATTATTTCAAAATGATCCACTATTTTTGATCCAATATTAGTTTTAAATGATACACCTATGGTGATACACCATTTGAAAAAAATGATCCACCATTTGTGATCCACCATTTTTCTAAAATGATCTACCGGTGGTGACCCATCATTAGTTCTAAATGTGCCACCATTGGTGATCCACCGTTAGTTCAAAATTATCCACTATTGGTGGTCCACTATTAGTTTAAAATGGGCCACCATTGGTTATCCACTGTTAGTTAAAACTAATCAACTCTTGGTGATATACATATAGATCAAAATGACGAATTGAATGTGGTCTACCATTAGTTAAAAAATGATCCACATTTGGCGATCGACTGTTAGTTCAAAATGAGCCACCATTGGTGATCCACTATCATTCTCCAAAACGCCTTAAAACTCCTCCATTATCCTATTAAAAACCATTGTACTTTTCATGGACAACTTAAAACCTAGATTTTAAAGAAATTAAATGTCCATAAGGTTTAGGTTGTAACATCAAATAACTCTCAAACTATTATCTCCCTCAATAATTAAAAAAGAACTTGAATGGAAAGAGAGAGAAGGTCCAAACAACCATCCCTTGAGATACCATTCAAGGGTATCTTTACAACTGAAACACCACCACCAACCAAACCTACTAACCCAGAAACCCACAGTTAATGAACAAATCATAATTCCATGAACATTGTAATTGGAGAATTTTATCCTCCATGGAAAGATTAAATCTTTTCTTTTAAGCAATGACATTACCAAACAAGTTTAATCATGTTATAGTACAATGATAAACAATTATGAATCTGGTCCTACCATTACAACATGTCGTAATATTATCACCCAAAAAATATCAGAGATAAATATATCATAAAATAAATCAACGTGGTTTTCAAAAATCACATCATTTTTGAAAAACCGAAAAAAAGAAAAACATGATCAAAACATCCTAAGGTACTGGGCACACATATTTTTCTCTATCTACCAATTACTTCCATCTATCCAATCATTTCTCCAGAGCATAGGAACCAGGGGAATGGTTTATCATTATAACACCTTATCTTAATAATATTGGATCCTCATTGGCCGCTCTAAAGACATTGGATCTTCCTAGATATCCAAATATACCAATCTAATTACATAGGAGTTATTGTGAAGAAACAGATGAAGCTGCGATATGTGGAAGAAGTCATGGATCCAGACCAATTATAAAAGAAGTTATTACCAGAAATCCACCATACTAATGTGCGCCAATAATTTAAATGTCCCAATGAAATAGAGTGAGAGATTACTACCCTTGAAGAACCTCCAAAGACCACATTGAGGGGAAAAATTCAAGAACACATGGAATCTAACCTCATACTATAGGGGACTCCTCCATCAATAATTATATAATTTTTTGAACCTATAGTAATTTATTATTCTTTTGAACCAAAAAAACCCACTCTGTCATGATATACACCACAATAGGTCAGAGAATTACTGACTCCCAAACCTCTTCCCAATACAACAAGAAAAGTCACTGTCACCCATTCAAGTCCAAAAATTGGGACATTCCAATTGATGGGTGATATCCTTTATAATAAGAAAATTCAACCAAGGGAAGGAGTCATTCCCACTATTTATTGAAGTCAATGATAAATTCTAGTAACAATTCCTCTAGTATCTAGATAGTCCGCACTATCATCCCATCTATATAAGGGTAGAAAGCATTGCTAGTTAATAATTGAGCTCCAAAATCATGCTGCAATACCCTCTATAATTATGAGGGAAACTATGAATCACAATCCAAGATAATTGACCTCAATACTGTATACTACCTCTCCACATCATCCACAGACCTCTTTTCCAAAACATTAATTATACCAGACTACTTTATCCCTAGGAAGTGAACCACTTTATTCAAACAATCCACAATTACCCAGATAGAGTTACAACCCCACAGAACATGGGGTAACCCTATGATGAGATCCACCATGATTTCACCCCATTTACAGTTGAGAACATCAAATGGTTGTTAAAAACCTCTAGGAAAATGATGATAAACAATTACATGCTTGAAATATATACACCAAACTGCATACTATGCAAATACTCATTTCATTCTAGGCCACCAAAACTATACCCTCAAGAAATGATAAATCCTAGAGACTACCAGGTGTAGCGCTAAAGGTGTTTTTTGAAACTGAAGAAGGACTCCCCCATGCATCACAACCGAAACAAAAAACTTCCCATGAACCAACATTTTATTATGACCATCCTCTGAAAATCCCTTCAAAGAATCACCACAGCCAATACGATCATATATAACCTTTTCCTCTGAGTCTCCCCATCGAGACTCATCCACCCACCAAATTAAATAAGATTTGACTATATTTTTATATAAGAAACATCCACTATCAACCACATTTGATTCTAAGTGCAAGGATTCCAAACCCTCTATTACTTTCTAAGAATCCCCAAACTTCTAAAAAACATTCTTCACAAAACATTCTTCTCAAATAATCTACCACAAAATTAACGTTAGATATGGTGTAGGAGATCTCAAAATCACAATCTTAATAAAACTACATCCACTAATACTATTTATGATTTAGATCACCCTGAGAATTGATATACCACAAAATCTTATTATCCTTAAAGAGCACTATGTGCTCCCCAATGGGTTAACATCACAAAACATTCAATGAAAACACAAATTATACTATCTCTAGATCATGGGTAGACTCGCTACACTCATGAGGGTGTAACTACCTAGACCAATAAGAGATCAATTCCTTCTACTACATCAAGAGGAATTCCAAAACCATATGGGATGCTTCATAAAAAAACTTAAACAGTGAACTCCCACTCGTTAGTTGTTGCACTCAGGAACTATCCAGCATTATTTTTTGAGATTTGAGTGCTACCTGACATTGATCAATCTTGATAAAAGCTTGGTCCATTCAGGTCATTATTTTCAATGCGGCTAAAAATCAAGGGAAATAAAAAACATACCTATTAAAATAGGCTGTTAGACCATGGAAGCTATGAACCTCTACCTCGTTCATTGGTGATACCTAAGAGACAACTGGCTCTACCCTCTACTAGTAGACTTATTTCCCAACTGATACACTTTACTCCCAATTAAATACAACACTCTTGAAAAATACATACACTTGGACTACGTTCTATAGAGCTTGTTTTGTATAATAACCTATAAGATAGATCTAAGATGATAATAATTCTACTCCTCTGACTCCATGTAACTCATGATATCTTTGATGAATATGATGGTGAAATGATCTAGGAACTCATTGATCATGGATTTAATAAGACCCATGAACATAGATTTTGAATTTGTGAAACTGAAACTCATGAAAGTGAATTAAAAGAACCCATACCCACATCTGAAGGTAATCTTATTCATACCTTCATCCTTCACCATCAATTGGTGAAAAGCTCCTTAATCCTCATAGGTGTATAAATATTCTTCATCATCACCTAGTTCAGCCTCCGATAGTCTATTTTAAAGTCTATACTTCCATTCACCATCTTAGAGAATAAAACTAGAGAACCACACATCAACAAACTAGGTTGGATGAAACCCTTCTATAATAGGCCATCTACACGATTCATAAATTCCAATAATTAATAATGTGTCAGCCAATATACATGCATAAAAATTGGAGAATCACGTGGCTATAAGCCTATCCAAAACCCCACATCACATCAACGCGGGGGTGTGGGGCAGTAGTTGGAAAATATTCCTAGGGAATGCATCAAGGAACTCCAAGAAAAACATGGGAGCCCAATCTATCACTATGTCTACTAATTCCTTAGAAAAATTAACCAAATAATTAATAAGGTTATCCAAATTCCAACTACCCACCTAGAATCCCCACTAGCCGATGATGACCACAAATTGGCCATCTTCATTTGAGAAAAAAACTCTCTTGCAGAAGTAGTCAATAAAAACACACACATAATAAAACAATTATATTTCATGGATGATATCATATGGTCTTATATTAAATTAGAAAATATCCCAACAATAATGTTATTTCCCCATCATTAGTGATAATCCCCAAAAAATATCAAACAAGATGGTATGAACTACAACTTATTTATTTGACACTAGTGGCATGAAAAGACTCTCCATTTTTGGTTCTAGAGAATGAACTATATATGGTTCAACAAAAGAGTTTTGAGATTCTAATAAAATGAAGAAAAAAACAATGGTACAAAATAATATAATCATACATCAGACAATATATGACCTCTATAGTACTGCTTCCTCCACAACCTCCAACTGATCATGACCAGCTCGTATGCCTCTCTCCTGATAACCACCTCCATGAACATACTCAGATCTAAGTCCCTAAGGGTGAGGTGAATCCTAAGGTCAACATATTCCTAACAAATATGCTACTATTGGAGAATAATAATGCTCTCCACGTTACAATAATTTACCCATTGTTAACTTCTACTGAAGATGGAACTGGACTAGTTCACCTCTACCAAATTGATCCCAATAACCAAATATTAACATATCTTGATGAAGGAAATGAACCTGAATGATTTAAAAAACTAGTCTGAAGTCCCCAAGAAGTGAATATAAAATACTATCCCCATAATACCAGAAGGGAAGTTGTTGAGGTCGACTCCCTACTGATAGAAACATTAATTTCCATGGCACCAAAGACCTGCTGCTAAAAAATATACTCCTTGAAGAACATTGTGGGTTACACTCTTCTAGTAAGCCTCCCTATGAGTGTATCATATGGATCACATATACCCTATTATTATCCCATAGATATATTTTCAACCTAAATGTATTAATTTCATACTGGATCGATGGATGGAGTGCCTTCTCAAGGTGCCTTAGTTGGGACTCCTCTTCAGAAAAAAGATCTGTTGAAATGTGTAGAAGTTCCGTGAACTTGATCCCAAGATCCCATGTATACGTACTTCCCTAATTAAGGATAATTAGACCCTTCCTGATCAAATCCATCATGGTTGATGAAAGGAACTCTGGACATAAATCCTTCTAGAATTCGACCCATGAAACATCTGCATCCATCTACTCACCAAGGTACAATGTCAACCACTAATACAAAAATTACTAAATTTGACTAACATTTATTAGCACCCAACACATCCTCATGTCCTAGATCAATCTAAAAGTTATATATTACGCCTCTATCTAGCTCTATATCTCCACATAAAATAACCCTACACTCATATGTCCCCAAATCCCTCCACTAAAAAAAATAATTTCATATGTCATGGATCACCATCCTCTACCAAATAAACCCTCCAAGAGTCATCTGGGTCAACCTAAAATACCTCCACCACTAAATACACTTTTAGAAGATGATTGGGATCCATTGTAGAATAATGAAACAAATATTTCTAATCCTGATAAAAAGGAATTTTATTAAGCTTTATTTAATTCATTAGACCTTACTTCATCTTTCCCAGATCCAAAAGAATCAAATTAAAGTCTGAACACACATCATACTGGCTCATTTACCATTCTTAAGTATTTACAATGGAAGCTATGTAACATAAATTGTTCATTCAATAATCGTAGAGTCCATACATCGGATCCCGAGGAGGGGGGGTGTAAAATCTAATTTCCAAGGGGGTCTCCCAAGACTATGTCACACACCAAGGTCAAATGTAACTATTCCCATACCATCCCAAAAAATAATCTCTATACATAAATCAAAACTGCATTACATCTCTAAACCATTAGTTCTCACTGTCGGAAAATGAACATATTCCAACGACTTTCCAAAACCATTGGAATCGGGATTGGTTTGTAACCTATAACCACATTTTTGAAAAAACCATGGGTATATGGCTTGGTTCAAGTCTTATTGCCATGTTTATTAATGGGTCTAGGTTTTGGTTAAAAAAATACTGATAAATCTAAAAAATCATCGGTATAAGGTCAATATATACCCATGATTTTTTAGAACCCTAGGTATATATTTCTCATATAAGAACAAGAAAAACATTTTCTGGGTAAAAAAGTCACAAGAAAACTTTTACCCATGGTTTTCCACCTATTTTCTTAGTTTAAAAAAAAAATAAGCATATATATATTTGTATATGCATAATAGTATGTGCTCTAGTGGTTAGGTGTGTCGACAGGGAGGAGGTGGTCTAGGGCTTGAATCAGGCTACATGATTTTTTAAAATACTATAGCCACAATTTGATAGCTCACGGTATAGGGTTATAAACCCAATTACCAATTTCAAATAAAAATATTAAATGGTTTATAACTATGGGTATAATATTTATCAAACTATAGGTATAGCTCAGAGCTATACCAATGCCTTAACAGAAAACCGAATTGAGAACTGTGGGTATAAGTTGATTTTCCAGTAGTTTCTAATACCACTATTTCATGAACCCAAGCCTCCAAAGATACCTCAATGAGGGGATATAGATAATAACCTCCAAGTCATAACTCTTGTAGGACCTGGATTTTTGAATAGAACCAAGGGTATAAACATTTTATGTATTGGTGGAATTACACATGATATTATAAATAGGACTAGGATCTATGATGAACCAACAAAAATATTTTACACGGCAGATATATATATCGGAAATAAAAAACCATCCCACAATTCATGTGTAAATAAAACTTATATATTTAAAGGTCTCCATAGTAAATAACCAAAATAAAAAATAAATTAATGACACATAAAATATCCAATGTTCAGATATATTAAGGTCCAGTATGGCCCCTGAAGCCTTTCTAGAAACCTAAATGTCAGTTTATATACATAGGGTGAGAAAACATGTATAATTAGTAGGAAAACTAAAGCCTGTAATTCACATGTGAAAATATTATACTAATGAAGCAATGAGAAAATATTAAGACCAAACAGAAGATACACAATTATCTAACCAAATCCATCCTCAAAATGGATCACAAACAAAATAACGAATCCAAGTAAAATAATTTAATATGAATCATATCAAGAAAGGATACCCTACAACACTTTACCATTAATGTTTTTCTCTCCCACCCGAACATCAAACATACTTGTGATCTCACCTATTCCAAATTACATCACCCCATATCACATCCTTCATGCAGACAAATGATCCATCATGTCACATAAAATCTCACAACTAATATAGCAGGTTATTTTGAACTTGAATGACACTAACCTTGTAACCCCCTCCTACCATGCACGACCACCATTATAATACATCTCATCATATATCACCAGAAGACACTTGGGACTTCTCATCACCTCACATCACATGTAGAAAGTGGAACTTCTGACTTCTCTCCATTATAGTATGTGTATGTCATTGATTCCAGGAAGAGGGGGTGGGGAAGAGAGGGTATCCAGTAATCTATCCTATCATCGGGATGTTGGGAAAAAACCCCCCTCAAATATATATATATATATATGGGTTAAAACACATGGTTCTCGACAGGGGTGTGAAATATAATGAAATCACAAGTAAATATAATATTATATATATATATATATAATATCTATATTGAATCCCATCTTGGGGGGTTCAAAATAATGTAACCAAACAACTAACAACTCTACCTCCCTTTTTTTCTACATAGAAATGAATAAAATCCCACAAAAATCAACAAGCCACATAACATCATAAACTATTTCCAATATAAAAATTATCTATTATCAACTCATTTCAATTAAAATATATATTTCAAAAACAAATTCCACCCCATTAATTATTTTAATAGCCCACCATTTGAACTACACATCCTCATAAAATTCATTATTCTATTAAAAAATCCAAGTTAATTTTAATACTATTCATGAAAATATTGTAACAAAAAACATAATAGGAATAAAAAATAAATGGCCCAAAAAATATCTAATTTCCACCTTTCATCACATCATAAACACTTTTGCATCTCAGATGCACAACCACACTTTAACCACCATCACCACCCCACTGTATAACCACATCACAACCACAACTTCCCATGAATCACATCATCAAAACCAAGACACAACACAAAACCATATCTTTAAAATCATCCCACACTACACATATTGAATTTTACAAATTGGGTATAGAAGCTTCAATTAAATTCCACTTATTTATTTAAGTTATTTACAACAAATGCCACATATCCTCATGAAACCAATTCATTAACTGAGTATAAGTGGTCAATCATTTATTTACTATAATGTCACAGCAATCACACAACCTGGTAATCACATAATATATAAAACCCAATAAAAATAGGGTCAACCAAAAACCATGATCTTTAGTCATAACACATCATAGATACATCCTTTATCAAAATATCAAAAAGTTGTAAAATCATGTGAAACATTCCGCTTACCCTTACCAAATTCATTTAGCAAATTAATTTATCTTAATTAATATATATGGAACCATTAATTATTAGATAAAAATAATCACACCTCCCCACATGATACACATAAATGAGAAATTAAGGAATTCCCTTCCTAGATGTACATATATATACAATAACATGATAAGACAAAAAAGGGGGCGAACATAGAGGAAGAAACATTTTAATGTGAACTAGAACCAATTATAGGAGAATGTTTCCACAACTCCAAGGGATAAAGGATATAGAACCTCCCATATCAATATAAAGTAAGCTCATAAGGAAAAAGTAAATATAATCTCTTTTAAAAGATAAGATACCAAATTAAGTGGATTAGATATCATTTTAATTTGGCATTACAGTTAGATATCATTAAATACATGATGTTTAATCATTTAAAATGTCTCAATATTTTTTAGATGTTTATGATATTATTAATAACCTTTGAAATATTTTTAAAATTCATTAATTAAAGCATTAAAAACATTTTTCATCCAGAAAATATCAAAATGGAAAAATGGGAAATTTTAAATGATGGGATTAATTTTTAAATTTGATACACCATTACTGATCCAACATTAGTTAAAAATGGGACACTACTGGTGGTAAACCATTATATTTAAATTATCCACTATTGGGGATCCAACATTAGTTTCAAATGACCCACCATTGGTGATGCACTATTAATATAAAGATATCCACATGTGGCAATCCACTAATTTTTCCAAATGATACAATGTTATTGATCTAGTGTTATTTCAAAATGATCCATAATTTGTGATCCGTTATTGGTTCGAAATTATCCACGATTGGTGATCCACCATATGTTCAAAATGATCACTATTAGTGATCCACCATTAGTTCAAATGGATCCATTGTTTGTGACCCACCATTCCTTCAAAATGATCTACTATATTTGATCCACTATTAATTTAAAATGAGCTACCATTGGTGATCCAAAATTAGTTCTAAATGAGTCAGAATTGGTGTTCCACTATTATTTGAAAATGATTAAACATTAGTGATGAACCTCCATTCTCTAAGTCTGGTCAAAACTTATCCCATCCTCTACTAAATTCCCAATGAATTTCCATGGACACCAAAAAACCAACTTTCCAATAATGTAATGGGATGGAAGGTGTGATCCAATACATCCTACCTACATTTAAAACCTATCTACCCAAATCATATTATCATATATAAATGGAGGTGATTAGTACAATTATATACAAAACCATAAAAAATATATTATATGAATCATAACCAATACCTCACATCCACACTCTTCAAAGAAACAAAACTTTATACTGAGTATTTTATAACATAAATATTTATAATCCATGAATAATACATCAATATAAAATAACATATCATAATTCAACTAGAATATACCAATATTTAAGAGGATTATCATTAAGTCTTTGATAAAGATAAATATAAATGAAAACATAAACAAATTTCTTATAAGGATCGATTGTTTTTGAAACTATGTCAAAATCATGAAATCACCTTCTTATAAAAAAAATTAAAACCTTTTAAAAATCAAGGGAATAGTTTAGTATAATAAAACTTTTCATATGAAAAAATGCCACTTCATATTAAGAAAACAAGTCATTAACTCAAAAAAATCTATAAAAATTCAATTTAAATCATAAAAAACATAAGATTTCAACCCATAAAAACATACTTATTTATTTCATTAGAAATAATGGTTTTAATTTTTATGAACACCTTATGTGCATAGGTTTCAAAAATGGAGAACTTAAACAATTAATTATAAAAAATAATCTTTCAAGTAAATGGAAAACTTTAGAGAAGAATGAGAAACTGTATAAAACTAGTTAATGAATTAATAACTCATACATTTTAGATGAAATCATAGTTTATAAATTAGATGAAATTATAGCACTATAACTAGAGGTAAATAAATTGTGCCACTTATTGAATATGAAGAATCCTCTATAAACCTATTTTTATTTTCTTGGAAAAAAGAAGATGATTAATTAAATGAAGATTATCCTCCAAAAAATAGGAAAAACCAACTCAATTTCATCAAATAAGAAAACCCTAGGCTTCCATATCCATTATTGGGCATTAACACAGAGCAATAAGGAAGAAGAAGTTGCGGGAATGTTATTTAGGTGAAAACCCCTTATTGATGCACCCACTTTTAGTGTTAAATCAACTTGTAAATGGTCGAAATTTCGAATTTTATGGTTTTGGGTGGTCAATTATTTAATGATATATAATGATATGGGTTAGAATTAATGAAAATTTTAGGATAAATCTTATTTAAAAAAAAGTTATATAGGATTTAAAATACTAGATGGTTTTCCTACAGGGTTCAAGAAACAATCTCGAAATCAAATAGGGAATAATTTAATAACATTTTTAGGATTTATGGTTTCTAAATTAATAAACCAAAAAATTTCAATACAAACACTAGGAAATGAAACCAATCATTTAATAGATGAAATAGACATTTAATAATTCCATTATAAGGGTCGCACTTCCTTTATCTATTTTTTCTAGTTCCAACACTATCAAAAACCAATACACAACCTCTTCTTACTTATTTGTGATTCACTACCAATTTTTTAATTTCTTTTGATTACCATTTAAATATTTCTTCATACTCACGGATTTAGTTATCACCTCCATGAAGGTGAGTGAAAAAAATTATTACACCATGTCATGAATTGTCATTAGTATTCCAAAATTATACTAATGAGCATTCATATACTCATAACTACCCATGTTTATAACAGTATAATTTAAAAAGGTGAATTGAATTATATAATTTTAAACATACATTTTACTCTAACTTAATTTTATTAGGCCTTAAAAAATATGTGATATAATTACATGGATAAATATTATCAGTGTATAGATATTGAAATTTAGAAATAGTCATCCCCTTTATCCACCTTTTATATATGATGATATCCCTCTAGAAACATGATGGATGCTCAAGTACTAACATAATAGTACTCTATGTACTTCCCCTTGTTTCATTAATTAATTAAAAAAATCATATAGTTATTTCCAATCATCCTTTCATGACCAATGGTTTAACAGTCCATCTAATGGTTGGAGGTTATTGGGCCCAAAAAACATGGACAATAGTAGTTACCATTTATACCCCTCTGTAAATTATCCATTTTATTGTCTAATTAATCCTAATAAATTTTCTATGATTATCAATTTATTTGGATTCTTAGGTATTCTTCTTATTGTATAAATTTTTTCCTCCACTTTCGATCAATTCTAATCATGCTTCTCTTGATTTACCTATTCTCCCGAAGGCTCCACCACATAACTTTTTTGTTTCATAATACTAAATAATAAAAATAAAAATAAATAATTATTAAACTAAATTTCAACTCAAATAACCATATAAATCTTCATTTATAATACATTCACTAAAAAAATATATCATCTATGATCAATAACATCAAATCATAATATTAATTCTCATGATTTTAGTTTACCAACTTACTATTGATAATATATTTAAGAAATTATAGATTATATTATTCATAATAAAATAATTTTACTAAATTAAATTATTTGATCAATTTATAGTTAATGAATATTTACATTCATGAAACATATATAATATTAATTTATTCGTGAAACAATGCATAAACCCACACAATTCACTATAAATTAAGAAAAATCAATAATTCATGAAAATGAATTTATTGAGAAATAAAAAATAATACATCATCAAAACAGGTCAACATAATCCCATACAACCTAGTCACATATACTTCTACTATGGTTATGATATCTAAACATATGTGCATAATTTTTAAATATAAGTCACAATCATTAATATTGTTTTCTACTTTTTTCCAATGTATTGAAATCATGTTAAAGAAAACTACAATTTAATACAATATTATTATGTCCCACAGAAGAAGAAAAATGTTTCTGAAGAAAAATGACACATATCTATAAGCACACTGCTGGATCACTTGTTGATGGTAATTAATTTCAAGGGATTAAGTTATTTATTAAATTGTGATTTTAACTAAATTAGTTCATCATATAAAATATAAATAAAGGATATTTTAATAATCATACAAAATAGAAAAATATTAGAAATCTCATTAGATAAAACATTAAATAAACCTAATAATTCAAAAATAATTCTTGTCCCAAAAAATGTAGAAACTATGATTTATTTTTACGAATCATAATATAATAATACTAACAAAATAAAAATAGAAATAAAGACAACCCTTCAACCTAACTGAGGAATTGTCATGAAATCATCTCAATGAAACCTCCAAAGAATCTTGATCCACCATAATGAATATATAGAGTACTATTTCACAATTTATACATCACTATAAGTAGATTTTATAAATAATTTAGATGTATATATACATGTTATAAAGAATATATTTTTTGGAATCCATTTTGATTCCATTTTTCCCCGGGAGACTAATATGATCTTATATACATGATATGAAACTATATATTGATTTTTAAAAATTTAAATAAAAAATCATGTAAGAATAAAATCATGTGCCTACTAAGACACTCGGATACCATGCCTATCTAGTTTGGAAAATGTGGGATAATACAAAATATGCCTATCATAATACGTTATAATCAATATATTGGTCTTAAGTTATCTTCAGAACAAAAAAATTGAAGTCAATATGATATCCTAATCCATGAATTATTTTATCACATATAGAATATTATGGTGTATTTCACATCAAACCCTAAAAAAGGATTATACAAACCCATGGATTAATTTTTGTTATGAAATAAATTAAGAATTATCTCATATTCCACTCAAACTGACTACATATTTTTCATATCTCAAACTAACCTAAGGAATACGCTATGTCTGTATCAAAACATATGACCTCTGAAATTTAAATTTTTTATAAAATAATATCTTATATCACAATATCATTTTAAACACACTAATAAATGTATAATTATTTAAAATAGTATTTTAAATTTACCAACATTACATAGTGAAAACATATAGAAATATTTATCAACACATACTATATTATTTTCAATTAAAACTATTTTTATTATGTAAAAACTCATTAAAATTGAAATTTAGTTACAAAATATAAAAATTTTACACTTTACAATATTATAGAAAATATCAATCTCAATCAATTTATCTAGAATTAAAATAATAAGTCTAAACAAGTATAACATCCTTTTAAATATCAACCAAATATTTTAATTGACATTTTATTCTTTTAGAGAAATGATATATGACTATATCCTTCAATTAATCTATCATTGAATCATTAACATAATGTCTAATATTTTTAGGGACTATTACACCACATTAATTCTTATAAGTCATTCCTTTTTATTAATAAATTTCTATATTACCTTATTTTAAATAGGAAATAGTTAAAAAACAACCTAACACATTTATTTGGATCTAAAACCACGATTCTAACACATGGACTAGTTTTTAAGGTAAATTTAATCCCAAAACCTCATTATTATTATTCTCAAAACAACATTATCATTTCAAAAATCATAATTTATCATACTGAATCCTAAAAAAAATTTAATAACAAAATCTCATGAATTTAACACAAAATGATTTTATTATCAATAATAATTCTATTTCTAGAACATTTTAATAAATGGAAAATTTCATGTTTCTAATGGAGTGAGTTCCCAAAAACAATCTAATTTCTTTTGCTTTTGACTTCCATGGTATTATTAAGTATTTTATCACATGATTAATATTAATTAGTGTAGCCTTATTGTGCTGTGGTCTTTATAGTTTTTATCGCATCAGAAGTTTATGATAATTCCCTACTACAATAATAAAATTTAAATGCTATAGAAATATTCCAAAACATATTTCCTATGGTCTAGATGACATTTTATAAAGGGATGATGGTTCACTCCTATTGTGGGGTCCTTAAAAAATTATTTTAGAACATGAGAATTTTTTTGTAAAGTTCTACTAATGTTATGTATGGATACGATAGTTATATGGATGTATTAAAATATTATTTAGTGGGCTTTAATTATTGGGAACAATAGATGAAATTGTCTTGATTTTTTTTAATTTAAATGACATTGGTTTATACATATAATATTCTCCCATAATCCAATTAAACCATTATTTAAATTGTTCATTACGTTTCTTCAAATCAATTACTATCTCACTGATTACTCTTATCTAGTTATTTCAATTTAGATAGATAAATACAATGAAAATTGTATCCCTTATCCATGCCAATCCTGGTAATTGTATATCTCTAATCACCCACATATTATCCCCTTCATTTCCCTTATATTCAATTATTTCAGTAATAGTGGGGTTTGTGTGAAATCCAGATAATTAGAGAAGTATAAATTAAAATTGAAAACAACAAGAAATCAATAATTGATGTAAATATTGAAATCCATCAATAAAGAGATTAGATATTTGACTAATTAGAATTTATCAATAAGTGGAATGTGGGAATTCACCTTGGAATGGACAGAAATGTCCTAGTGTTCCATTTTAAATGATATCAAGAAAAGAAACATCAGGACACAAGGAGTACCAATAGAAAAAAAACTCCAATTGATCTAATGATTCCTTCAAATCCAGTAATTTCCCACAAAAGGGTGAGCTGGTTGTTCATTATTTAATGAATAATTCTTGAGCATCATTGGTTCACGTTAAACTTGAAAAATGTGATAATATTATACTTATTTAGAATTTTTATTAAATTTATATCATTGATATGTGAATTTTACTTTTTCGAATGATTGATATGTTCCTATAATTAAGGGATGTGGTGGATTTCCAAAGAATCTTACTAAAAACTTTCACACTACACAAGTGATGAAGTTCAATACAATTTTTTTAAGCGGTGAAGAAATTCATTGATATGAAATATAGTAGAAACCTAATCTACTTTGATGATGGTGACAAATGAATTGTACTTGAATGTTGGGTTTTAGGCATTGAGAAGCGGGATTGGACATTACTACAATTTGTACTTAAAAACAAGGATGTGATTTGAACCAATATATAGATAAAATAAAATCAAAAGATTCAATGAAATTAAACAAATGTTTCTTATGGAGGATTGAAATGTTTTTTTTGATTGTGTTTAATATATCAAAATACATTCTAGGCTTCACTGTAAGGATGACTTGGGTTCTGTGACATCATGATTCCAATTTGAGATAGTTGTTACTAGATTTTAATGGTGTTTTCATCTCTTAAAATTTATGCATTATCATAAATCCACAACCAAAATATTAGGATTGAACAAGGTCTCCACCATATTCAAATTTCTACATTGTAACAAAACACATAAATAAAAATAAAAATTATATATGGTTTTAGTGGTCAGAACTAGGTGGATCCTCTTGTGGTGGTTCATGGTGGTAAACTTGGCTTCCAGAAGAGGAATATGACTTCCGAGGTGACTCCATTCATTTTCCAACATTAGTCAGACAACATGGAAATATTTTATTTGTGGTTCTTGTCTAAATTTTCACACAAGAATTAGGTTTTACAGCAATCTTAAATAGGTGAGTTTAGGGATTCCCTCGGTAGGGAGATCAACAAAGAGTGAATTTAACTATCTATTAATGTGTACATGAATGAAATTGAAGGATTTAAGTGTCATTAATATGAAAAATAGATAGATTTCAATTAATAACACATGTTTATTATTGTATGGAGAAAACATGGTTTTGTACAGTAGAGTCATAGTCTTCTAACACATTCTATGATAAGTTATCTATATGGAGTGTATGATCCACATATCATAGTAGGGAAACATACAAGTTTCATTCTTTTGTGGTGATAGATCTCGAATTTCTGGTGAGAATATGGGTTATGTCTCCTTAGAAGGGCATCCATTACTCTAATTTAATTATGGTGGCATGACTTTGGTTGTCTTCCTCTCATACGATGGAACGTATCATCCTCAGTAGTAACTGGTTCAATACATATGCTTTAGGTGTGGTGTAAAAGGATATAAATAAGTGACTTTGAAGACATGATAACTTGTATTTTAGGTGTGAGAGAGACATGGTAGGTTAACCATCCTTGAATTATTTTTCTATTAATATGGATTCTTATTGAACATACCATATAAATGAAGGGGGGGGGGGAGTGGTTGTGGAAGGATGGACTTGTGGTCAACATTCATAGTAATTATAGATACCTTGGTGATGAGGGTTATAGTAGGTTGGAGGGATCATGGTCATTAAACATTTTGTGATATTGTTCTTATGGAAGGGACTCATTTTCAAATAGAGGAAATTCCCAAAATCTACAGGAACTTGATTTATTATACATGGTATCTTTTTTTAAAATGAACCACTAAAGGTTTTCTCCAATATTTATATTACTCTGGAGAGGGGATTTATAGTAGGTTGTTATACATGGGATATATAATGATAGTAAGAAGATTGGTAAGTTAAATTTTTCTAATTTCATGGTCAATTTAACACATTATTTTTTTTTCAACCTTCAAAATACAAAAATAATATTTCTTAATTTAGTATTTTTCTAAAACTAAGTTAATTTTAAATAATTTAGAAAGTTAAAAATTATAATTGTAAAAAATATATATAATTTAATCCAGATTAATTTCAAATACAATTATAAATAAAATTCAACCAATTCAATTCAAATTTTTTAAAATAATTTTTTTTCACCATTCAAAAGTCACAATATTAATCCAAATTGGAAAAAATCCCCATTCTTTTTTACTAAAAATATTAATTTATTCATTTTCATCTAATTCAAAAAAATTTAAAACATTAAATTAAAAAAAATCCATTAGAATATTTTAATTCTAGATTGAAATAAGATAATTTATTTTCACAGTTCAATATTAATATAAAAAAATTTATTCTAATAAAATGAATGGATTGTCATTTAATTCCAAAAAATAATACAAAATTAAAAAAATTAATTTTAATCCATTTATCAATTAAATTCAAAATTTCCAAAAAGAACAAAAAAAATTTTATGTAGGAAATGGATAAAATTATGGTGGTATTTTCATTATGTTATATATATATATATATATTTTAAAAAATTTATGTTTCAAACCACTGCCCCACACTTGAACTGTCTCTGTCTCAAAAACTATTATCATTGAATTTCAAAAAACAGATTGTCCTGGAAACCATTAAATACACAAGTTGGAATTTCAATAATATTAAATAATTCTTCCACTAAATGTTCACAACTCCTATCTGACTTTCACACACTGTTTAACATGAATTCACATTCAAATCATAGTTCCACAAGTAATTTCAATATATTTAAATCTAATTAAAATATTAACAAGTTTCACATACATATTTTTCTAGTTCCAAAGATCCCAAAACTAATTTTAATTTTCACACCTCATTGATACTACATATATGATATTTTAATAATAAAATTACCCCTAATATGGATTTAATATTCCTCTCACCTAAATGATCATATTAATAAGAAAAGTTCACTTTATTCATCACTTTTTTTTAATTTTTATAACCCATGTATGCACATAAAACTATGAAAAAGAACATGTTGAATTTTTTATACCATGATAATCAAACACATAGTACCCTAATCTCATAGATTAATCATGGGATCCTCATTACAAAATTTAATCTCGGTTTAAAGGACATATATGAATTCATTTTAGGGAGGATCTATAAGGTAATTGATATGTCCATGCCACTCTAGATTGAGTTTGAAATTCCAGGGACTAAATGTTATAATAATTATTTCTTAATGATTTTTTATCAGTTTTTAGTCAATTTCCATAGTCTCCAAATATAATTTTCATATCAAAGAGGTTTTTCCTCCTAGAATTCATCTACATAATGTCATTTCCAAATCAACTAAATTCAAAAACACTAGAATGCTATTTTAATTAGCGAGAACACCATTGATGTTAAGTTTTCCTTTTTTTATTTTTTATTTTATTTATCTATAATAAAAAAATATAAAACAAAAACCTAAAAAAATATGTATATGTTCAAAAAATAAATATTTGATTTTATTTATTTTTTTATTATTTTTCAAGGACATAACTAAATTTAATTTAGAAAAATGCGTACTTACGTGCTAAAATTAATTTATCCATCTCACCCAAACTTGTCTCAAACATTATTCTAATTGAATTCAATGAAAAATTTATTCATAAAAATCTATTAAAAAAACCAATATAAAATGATATAAATAAAATTCTTTGAATTTCTCCCATTATCATCAGTACGGAGGAATCAGGACTCTTCCATAGGCTATTTCCAAAAATACACCCTATACTTATTCAGTTTTTAATTTTTCACCTTGAATTGATAATTTGTAACTTATCATTTAATATCAAATGAACCAAAAGGAGAGGTATTAGTTTTTTTATATTCCAGGCTACATGGAATATAGGTTACTAGGTAAGATCTTAATCCTTGTTGAAAAAACTATTCTTTTTCTCCAACATGTAATTATCTTATCTGGACCAATTTATCAAGAGAATATTTATTTATCCCATTGTAAAATATTGATTTTTATTTACTATTCCCTTTTTATCTCATCAAGATACATCATATGCAACATCCTTTGTTCGCTTACCTTTCCAAACTAATGGTTAAATCTTTGAGACATCCCAACAGGCCTTGTGTTACATCTCAATAGGAATGTGACAATGTTTACTATAAAAAATTATATAGAGTGTCATGCCTAATGGGGTTATATAGGAAATTTTATATTCGAAAATTAATTCCTTTAATTTATTAATTCAATCTATACTATTAGGCTACAGTGTTTTCTCCAAAATGATTTTTAATTCTCTGTTGGATACCTCAACCATTCGTTTTGTCTATGGGTGAAAGTTAGTAGAAGTTTTATGACGAAATATATTATTCTTCATGGGGGAATCCATGTTATTATTTCATAAGTGAGTTCTCTGATCACTTATTATCGCTTGAGTTATTAAAAACTCATAGAAAATATTTGATTTTATAAATTCAATCAAATTTATTGAAACATCAATTCAAGTAGCTTCTTCTTTAATCCACTTGAAAACATATTATATTAAAAAAATATAAGGAAATAAAAATATAAAAGAAAATTTTCGCTTAAATAAATTCCTCAATAATTGAATATCTCATAGTAAATAAATTAATTTAGGTGTTTGTCATAAATATTAGAAATTCTTCTAGTAAACTGGAATATGGAATAGTTTTTGCAATCATATTGTTAATTTTTATAAAATTCGGGCCAAAGAAATCTAGTTTCTGAAAATTTTTACATTGTTATTTAATATCCAAAATGCCCCCACATGTAAGTGTATAATAAAAATAAATTATAGAGTTCAGTTACACTTTATGGATACCCCTTCTAATGGATTGGATACAAAAATTAACAAAAAATACGGATTCTCCCAGACTTTATATTTTGATTCAGGTTTCATTTTAGCTGTTTGATGATTAGAAAGGAAGGTGGGTACCATTATAATGACTAGAAAATTCACTATATCAGTATAATTGGTTTCTTGGGTGAGGTTTTATAATTGATCACCTTTGAGCAAGTCATCCAGGTTTGCCTAATGGATTTTTCCTAACTCATATGTATTAGGAAATTAGATTATGTGGTCTGCCACAGTATTTTCACAATAATCATTATTCTTAATATCTATGTAAATATACTAATACATAAACATCCATCACAATTGTTTGGGATTTAAATTTTAATTATTTATTAAATATATCAAAGAAATGTGATCTGAAAAAATAGTTACATTACTTCCTAAAATATAAGAATGAAGAAAGACACAATATTAGGAAAAAACTCATATACTATTGTGTTGTTAAAATGGAAAGTTTCTGGGGTCTATTAAGTGTAAGTTATCCCCTATTAAATCATATCAATATTTTTGGATTAAAAAACTAGAACAGCTTAGTTGGAAGCATCACAAGAAATTTCAGATGACTAATTATAGTTTGAAGGAAAGATAATATAGGGTGTGGTCAATGACTCTTTCAATATTACTAATTTTATCCTACATTAATCATTAGAAAAAATATTTTTCCTTATTGAGTAGATTAGTTATGGTTAAATAAGTTTTTCTAAAATCAATAATAAACCTTCTTTACAATCATACATATCCTAGACATTTTCTAATGTTCTTAATAGTGTTGGGGTAAGGTTGTGTGGAAATAACATGAACTTTGTATCTCTCTACTTCAATTACATATTGATAAATTGATGGGCCCAAATCATTTACCCTTTTTAGCATGAAATAGAACTTTTAACAGTTATAAGCCATGTTTTTATCAATACATATATTTAAAAATATTTGTAGATGCTCTAGATATCATTAAAAAAATTTCCATATATAGTGAAGTCATCAAAGTATACCTCCTGGAATATTTCCATAAATTATGAGAATATAATTACCATTAAGAATTTAAAGGTACTTAGGGAATTAAGAAAACCAAAAGGAATCCTTTAATTGGAAAACAAACGAAAGGGACATGTAAATATGGTCTTTTCTTGGTCCTTAAAACCTATTAGAACATGAAAATACATAGAAAATCCAAAAATTATGGAATAATAACCCTTTGAAGATATACTTCCTATAATTTGGTCCCCAAATGGTATAGCGAAGTTTTCCTTTATGGTCACATGGTTTATCCTCCTATAACCTATGAAAACACTCCTTCTATTTTGAATTCTTAGGGGAACAAAATCGTTGTTCTCATTTTGAATAATTGTGTAAGAGATTTTCTTCATAATTTTTTTGGGACTCACCCATTATATGTCTATGATTGGGTAGATTATTTAAGTTCCTAAAAGTATTTCTACCATCTTTTTAATTTTTGTAAAGGGGAAGGGTTGATACTTCTTTGGGGTTTTCTCATTGGTTTTGATTTATCTTCTAATAAAATATTATGCATTTAGGTAGTGAGGATAATCCATGATATGTAGCCTAATGTCTAGAATGTTGGTCAATAATTTTTTTTCCGAATCTTTAATAGGTGTTGTTTTGGCCAGACTCTAAATTATTTGAGATAATGAACAATATTTTCCTATTTTTATATCAAAAAGGAATATTTTATATTTTATGGTAGTAGATTAAGTTCCTACATGGGGGGGGGTGGGGTGTTCAAAATATTATTTTTGTGGATAGTTATCCATATTGAAATCCATCACAAATAAATAAGAAATTTTAGTGGTAAATTTGAATAACACAACAAAAAAAATTCAACAATTTCTTTAAAATTTTCAACACTTGAAACATTACCTAGAATAAGTTCATTTTCAATAATATATTTGTTCTGAAAGATTAGTGTTTCTAAATATTTTCTTAGTATGATTATGTCATAAAAATTTCAATATCCTCTAGAGGAATTAGGAAATTTTAAATAATTTAATGTAACCATAGAATGATCAGCATGTTGTTGTTTACTTGAGTCAAGGATGCTGGAATCCACTATTTAATAACAAAAATTCATGGAAATGGAAGATTAGATAAAATTTATTATTGTATTAATAGTACTGAGAAATTGTCTTCCTGAAATGATGGGTGAAATATCTCTAAATTTTTCTTCTTTTATGTTGAGAATGTAGCATTCAACTGGGAATGGGTATCCTTATACACTCACTAATACATCATCAAGAAAACCTATTGGGAATGTAGTGGATCGATTGGAGAGTTTCAAAACAACATAGGTAGTTTTTAGTACTCCCATGTTAAAATAATAATAAATAAAATAAAAATTAAATTAATTGAGGCTCTAAAATCACACAATGCCTTGAAAAAATGTATTCCTACTAAATGTGAAGGGGACAGTGGAATCACATGTATCATGGAATTTATAATATATTTTAGGGGAATAAATGGAAGAAATGTTATGAACTAATATTTCCTCTTAATTTACAAACTATATTCTTCTCCCATTACACAAATATTGAATGATTTTTTCTTACCTTGGTATCATGGGGATGGAATTGAGTAATGTGGTGTTGATCTCTACTTTTTAGGACACCTCAAAGATATCCTATTGTAGTGATTCTCAGATTTTTTTTCTTTGGTTATTTGATCCTTATGGGGAAGGGTGTTTTGGTTCATTATGTATATATGAACATAGATTTCTTGTTGTCTTTCTTTGATAGAGCCTTCAATTATTCCTCCTCATTTTTTTGTTGGGTAGTTTCACAAGGTACATGTTGTTTTTTTCCTTCAGCAATGGTATCTAAGGATTTTATTTCATTTATTTCATTCTAACTACTACTCTTTAATATATTATCCACAAAGAATCCTTTAGGGAAAGGAATTTCTTGATAAATAAACTTAACTAATCGT
Source organism: Viscum album (assembly GCA_963277665.1). NCBI lineage: Eukaryota > Viridiplantae > Streptophyta > Magnoliopsida > Santalales > Viscaceae > Viscum > Viscum album. The sequence continues at coordinate 1,669,458,922 of OY728147.1, read as the reverse complement.
AGATTTACCAAATTATTATTCATGAACATAAGCTAGCCACATTTTTCTTTTAATTCATTTAATTGTAGTCCATCTGTAATGATGGTGGATTGTTGACTATTTTCATATTCTATTACTGGCATCATCATTTCCATAATGTAACGATATTTGGATTTTTTTTATTGGTAGCTTATGGATGGTTGAAAACATTGTCCATGGAATGGTGGGATTTGGAATTTCTATTGGGAATCTATTTGAAGTGTTTTATGGAATAGTATTATTTGTTATTTCTAGATCCAGAATCCATATTTATTAGTTGTTAAATTTATTAATCCTTGGTTTACACATGATTGATTTTGTAGTTACCTGTAGAATATGGTATCATATTTTTTGTGTCTTGAAATAACTATTAGAAAATTTAACTATACACACAATTTTTAACTATGGGTATTTCCCCCCAAAACCGTTGGTATAGGCTATAACCATGGTTTTGGGAACCATGGGAAACCAAGGCGTTGGGATAGGTCCCTGACATATACCCACGTTTTTTAAAATCATGGATATAACTGTTGGCCTCCATGTCATAAATATATACCCACAGTTTTAAATTTTGGGTATAAATATTATGAAAAATCCAATTCCCATGATTTTCAGAATCTTGGGTAGAAAATAATAGAAAAATGGATCAAATATCAATGAAAAACATCAGCTGAATGTTGATCCCGCAACCTACAACCTGAGATCCTACATCCTAACCAACTGAGCCTCTTAACCTTTGTACATATATGTTTTCATCTCCTTATATATATTAATTGATTTCATCTGGCATGGGAAAAAAATATTCTAGGGAGTTTTGATCTTGTGAAGTTCTGCGTGAAACCACACCGTCTCACTAACTCAGTTGCGTTAATTATGTTTTTTTATTTACATATCCATGTATTAATATTAATTTTAACTGCTTTTAGAAAAAAATTGATGTTGGGTTTCGAACCTGCATTCCATCGATGCACAGGAAGTCCTGTACCATTATGATACATAGAGTTAATATAATATTTAGATATATCATGTAATATATATATATATATTTAAAAAACTGGGTTAAATAAAACAACCAGAAGAAGTTTTGAACCCACATTTATCATAGAAGGAAGAACAGGAATACAACTACACTGGGAAGAATTTCAATTAAATATACATTTTTTATGTTATATATTTTTTCGCACTTAAAAAATAACGGACCCTAGACCCATGTATGAATAAAACTATGTGTATAGGTTCAATATATACCCACAGTTTATGAAAACCAGGGTTACATGTTTTAATATGAAAGGCTATACATATGGTAAATAAAAATAGTGGGTATAGGTTCCATCTATACCCATGGTTTATAAAAATAGAAGATGAAGGTTTATATAATAAATTATATACCCACTTTTCATGAGAATCATGGGTATAGATTCCACCTATACCCACAGTTTAATTTAAACCATGGTTTAGGTTTTCCAATGATTTTTTTGGCTTTGTGGGCTTACACAGGTACCCTATACCTACAATTTAGAAAGAACCATGGGTATAGGTTAGAAAATTTCACCAATACCCACAGTTCCTAAAACCTATTGGTATAAGTGAGTCTATTCCCATAGTTTTTGGGATAATCATGGGAATAGACCCATTTTCTAGTAGTGAAATGAGGGAATCTACTTGTGAGATCATCTTATGTATAGAAGAGTTGGAAGAAACTTGAGGGTGTGGTGGGTAATGAATCATGTACATTTTTGACATCTAGTTTTCTCATAAGGGATGTTAATTCTGTAATTTTATTTTCCAATAATGTGGATTTGTAATTTTTACCTCATTTTCTCCTCTAGTTTTATTTATGGTACCAAATTATTTGGAATTTTGAGAGATTATCTCAATCAGTTCTCTTACATCAATGAGTGACTTATCAATCAACCATCCTCCTAAAGAAATATCCATTTGGTTACTAGTAATTGTATACAAATAAATCGTAAAATAATACAAATAAATTATGTTCTTCATTGGACTGGTGGGGTCAAGATACAATAATATTCATTGATAAATTATGAAAAAAATATCGATATTTTCTCCAGTATCATGTTTGATGCCATAGATCTATTTTCATTACTGAGAACATATTGATGTGGGGAATACATTTTAGAAAAATTCATTCTATTGATCTTCCTCTGAAGTGAGTTATCTAGGCTGTAGATTATTGATCCACTCCTTGGAATCCCCTTCAAGAGAGAAGGGAAAATCCTTTAAACTAATTTGATCATTGATGACTCCTTTGGTTCTAAATCACTTGCATAATTATTTAAATTCTCTCAAATTTCAATTAGGTTATTGACATGATAATCCTTGAAATTTATGTAGAATTCATATTATTCAAGTACAATGTTAAATATATTTTTGATCATTTAACTGAAATTATATATTAAAAATGTTGATATTTGGTGCATATATTTCCCTCAAATTCTTTTTAACCTAAGTAAGATTAACTTCCATATTTTCCCTAACTAATGTAACTTTAGTATATGAAGAAACGTTGGAAGAATATTTAGCTAGTGAAATGGGAAAAACTATATTTCCTCTTATCATGGGTAACCCATCAAAATAATTTTTGAATGGAAGAAGAATATAGTAAAGTGGGACACTAGTTCTCTCCAAAGAAGACATAGATATGGGTGTGTTAAAATATTATTTAAGGGGTCCTAATTTTTGTAAATAGTTAATGGAATTTATTATTTTTAATATCAATTTAGAGAAAAGTGGCCCAACCATAAATCAGTCAATCATTATCATATTATTCACTATTAAAAATTCTCCCCACACTTACTCTTATGAATTTAAAAATAATTTATTATTTTAAATTATTATTATTTTAGACCAAGAGATAGAATTATCACTGTACCCTCTATCCTTCCTAGCATGGTAACTTTATATATTTGATCACCACATATTATCCCTATGCATTCTATAATATAAAATTATTTGTGAAAGAGTGGCTTGGGTGTAAAATTCCTATAATGAGAGTAAAAAAAATTAATAGTGAAAACCAAAAGAAATATATAACTGATTAAAGATATTAAAATATATAGAGAAAGTAACAATAGAATTAACCAATTTGAATTCAAAAATTACTTTAATAATGGAATTATCAGTAGGAAGAAAAAAAATCTTAGTGTGTTATCATTATAGTAATTGCAAGAAATAAATGAAGGGGAGTTTGGAGCAGTAGTATTAGTCATAATTGGAGTTGAACCCATGATTATTTCCAATCCAGTTCACTCCCACTCATTGGGGAATAAATAAAGAGTCATTTAAAGAATAATGGTCATGTGTCCTTAATAAATGTTCCACGTGAGTAATATGTGAATCTTCATTTTCATTGGAAATAGTGCTTAATTTCCAGCATTGATTTGAGATTTTTTCATTATTTGATTAACGACACATGTCTAGAATCAAGGGTTATGTTGGTTTTTTTAGAATCTTCCCTGACTATTTTTCACTCACCCTTGATCAAGAAAAATACAATTTTTATGATGTTGAAGTAATTTATTTGTTCAAAATATAGGGGATGGTGATATGTATTCATAGGCAGATGATGGAAAAGTTGGAATTGGACCTTGGCCAATGGTCTTAGATATCAGAACAATTGGGCCTTAAAAAAATCACTATGCCTCAAATATAGAAAATAGAAAAAATTAATTTAAAACATTTAATGAAATTAAAAAATTACGTTTCATAGTGGTTGGAACAAGTTAGTGATAGTTCTATATATATCAAAGTGAAGCCCATGATGCATTTCATGGTTTTATTGGGTTTTTTTATGTTGGGATTTCAATTTGAGATAGTTGTTACTTAATTTTCTTGGGGTTTTCATCATGAACAATGTATATATTATTTTTAATCTAGAAATGAAACATTGGGGTTGAATGGGGTCCCCAACATCTTCAAATTCCAACATATTATCAAAACATAATAAAAAATTTATCAATTATATATTTATATATATTCAGTGGTTGAAACTATGTGTCCCTTTTCATTGTCGTTTGTGGTGGAGAACTGGGTTTCTATATGACGTGTTTAGTTATGGTTTTATTTATAGGTGGTTCTCTATTTATTATTTTGCATTAGTGAGTCCGGACAGTGATTTTAGTCATTAGTGGTCATCAATATTGGCACACAGACATCAAGTTCTCTACCGACATTTAATAGGGGATTTAGTGGATTCCAACAGTGGTGAGATCAAAAATTGGAAGATTCGTCTCTCCATTGTGGTATAACATGCATAAATACCCTGAATCTCATTTTTCTTTAGAGTTGGTATTGTCTAATTTCAATTAACGATGTATTTTACTTCTTCCAATATGGGCATAAGTTGTTCAACTATAGGGTCATGGTTGGAAAGAACATGATTTGATAGGTTCATGATAAACATCTTGTGGGGGCCACAACCAATTATGGGTGTTGATTTGTTGAGGATGAGATTGTAGGAGTCCTGTTGGATGTATTTTTTTTGATGGTGGAAACCAACTTAGGGACACCTACCATTGATACAACAATTGTGGAGAGTACTCGGTTGTGGAAAAAACATAAACGGTTGATGAAACAACCCTCACACAATCTTGGAACCCTAGAAAACATTAATCTATAAAATGGGATTAAATCCCATGATTTTTTAATATCCTTTGTGACCCTTTGATGAATTTATCTAAAGAGAAATAATAATTAACAACAACCTTTCTTCCATAGATGTGGACACCAAGTCAAACCTTTTTAAATCCTATTTGTTCTGCATTTTCCCTTATGTCATTTGGTTTATTCCATCACGATGAACCAATGATACCCCAAAAAAGTGGTCTCATAGGTATATATGTCGAAATGGAGAAGCATAAGTAGTATTTTTCCATGACCATAAAATTGAAGGTCGTCAATTATTTTGATGCCAGATCTTTGATGATATTAGTGATAAGAATCCAAAAGTGTCAAAAAAGGATAAAAATGAAGCTGGTAGAAGAGGTCATAGTTTTGGTCAAACCAAAGGTGCTTTATTACCTATTTCTTTAGAAGACGACACTATTCATGCTAGAAATGAATTTTCGACAACTTTTTCATCCACTATTCTAGTGAACCATGTCTGCACCACCTCAACAGTTGATTTGGACCATTGAAATTCTTTAGGCTATATCTCAGCAAATATGACTCCATTTTAGGCAATCTATGAGTTGATTCCAGGTATTTCAGCCACTCTAGACAAATTTACTCTATTATTTTTTATAAATTATGACTGCATCAATGGATGAAAATATCTGTGACATAATTAAGCTTACTTATTTTAATTATGCCATCTAGAAAACCCAAATTGGTTGATATATTATATATTAATGAATAATGTAAAAAATAGTAGAGACTGTTGTTCCCATTGCAACACAAGAGTAAGAATTTTAACCAAGAGGTCAATTGAATGAGAAGACATCATCCAGTACCCAGAAAGTTAATACAGAGAGGGCTATGATCAACATAAAGTCTACTTTCCAAATTAGACAGTTGGTCGATAAGAGTATTTTCTTGATATTTTTAGATGAACATGATGCTTCAATTCATTGGAGAAAATTGGAAAAGATGTATGCGAGGAAAACCACACAGGGCAAAGGAAACATGATAATCTACCTTTTAAGCATCAAGTACAATGATGAGAACAATGTGCCACAACACATGAGATTGTTCCATGGTAATATTTATATTTTTAATTACATGAATATGGTGATTAATAATGAGTTATGGGAACTTTCGTTGTAGATTTCTTTACAAAAGATGAGGGACACACTAGTTGTTTCATTCAGTAATTCAACTCCAGATGGTAATATCACTGTGGAAATGGTGAAATACCAAATTCTGAATGAAGAGTCCTAATGGAAATATGAGGTTCATACACATGAATCAGAGGCACTTGTCATGGAATGGAAAACTAAGAATAAATGGTATGGAAAAAATAGAGGAACAGAACCCCATTACCAATGTTTACAAAGGAGGAAGTGATCGATATCTTGATTGAGATATGAAATGAAGTTCCAATACTGTGGAAAGCCCAAAAAATTAATCTAGGAGTATAGAAGAATCAAGGAAAAGTTGAAGAATAATTATTGTAAGATCCAAAATAATGATTATGCATTCATCAATAAATAATTCATTATTATTGAAGAAGACAATCAAGCTATTCTTGTATGTTTAGACTCAACCTGTGTTATCAATTATTGTGCCTCTTACCTTGTCACTGCTTGAAGATGTTTCATCACATCGTATAGTTCAGGAAGTTATGGACATCTGAAGATGTGAAATAATGGTACATCCAAAATTACTATTATTAGTAATATTATTCTATAGAGTAATATTGTATACTGGTTATTGTTAATGGACATGAGGTTTGTTCCAATTATTAATCTAAATCTATTATCTACTAGAATTCTTTATGAATATGGATATGTATGTTCCTTTGGTGATGGGAGATGGAATATTACCAATAGAAACTGGTTAATTGCTAAAAGTAAAAAGACACATCTATTTATCTCACATATTTCAAATTGTGTGGAGGATAAGTCATTGTATCCAGAAATGATGTTCCAATAGATGTTTGGACCAAGTGACTTGGTCACATGAGGGAGAGTGGTATCATAATTCCCTTTAGGAAGAATCTCTTACCATGACTAAAAGTTATACACTGAGATGATTGTGCTGAATGAATCATGGTAAGACCAAACAAAGTGTAATTTCATGGGTATATAACATCCAAAAAAGAAATTTTTTTAAATTTGATTCAAACCAATGTTTCAATGATGTGAACTATGTCAATGGGATTCTCTATTTATATTTTTACCTTTACATATGATCATTCTCCAAATGTGAGGGACTTTTCGTTGAAAATTAATGATCAAGTGAAGGATGTTTTCAGGAAGTTTAATGTGATGTTAGAAAGAGAAATAGGCATACAATTAATGTGTGTGTGGTATAACAATTTAGGTGATTATGAAGGTCTATTTGAGGAGTAGTGCAGGTGTTTTGACATCAGGATGAAGAAAACATAGTTTTGAAGATTCCTTAGCATAATAGTGTTTCAGAGAGGATGGAGAAATTTTTTTAAGAGATTTAGATGTATGATCTAAAATGAAAATATTCCAAACAAATTTTGGTGGGAGGTAACGAGGACCATATTTGATCTCATTAAACATTCTCAATCAGTTCCTCTGAACTTTAATGTTCTAGAATTTGTATAGATAGGTAAATATGTTTTTTATAAACACTTGAGAGTATTTGGTTGCAGGATTTTTTTCCCACATCTAGAATGATCACTAGGTGAAGCAAGATGGAAAATGAATGTGGTGTATCTTTTTATAATACACTAAATAAGAGTTTAGATACCAAATATGGGATCCGATGAGAATGAGGATCTTTAAAATTCATTATGTGGTGTTTATTTTGGATTAGATGATTGAATATTTTGAGAATCTAGAAAATGTAGAGAAGTTATAGTCTAAGGAAATTCTAGTTAATATGGTACCAATATCACCACCCATTGTAGCAGCTAATTCTAGAGATACGTGAAACTGTTGATACATCACTACTAGGTAATATTTCTCCATCTTCTTATATATATCCATAACACAATATTCCATAAAATATTCCTAGGAAAGTATTGATCTGTAGATCCACCAGAGAATGAAGAAAAAGTCATATATACTCACCACATCAGTATGTGATTCTCATTGTTAGGGTAGAGAAATAAAGTTAAGATGATGTGACCATGATTTAGTAGAAAATGGAATGAAAAAAGTCCATTCAGGAGGATATGATATCCTTGCACAATAACCAAAAAAATTATTTAGTAGAGTTACCGCTTTTAAATAAGGTACTCAAGAATAAGTAGTTATAAATAATTAATGTACAAGATTGAATCTCAAAGCCATGATACATAACTAGAATGGTTGGGAATTTATTTAGTCAAACAAAATATATTTACTTCAATTAATTTTATTATCCTATATTTAAATGTATTCTCCCTGGGTTGTTCTTGGATTAGAAGCTAGTCTAAACCTAGATGTTTTACAAATGGATTTAAAGACCACATTCATACATGGTGATCTTGACGAGGAGATATACATGGAGTAGCTAGAGGTATTTCAGGTGAATAAAAAATAAAACATGGTATGAAAACTCATAAAAAGTTTATATGGTTTGAAACAAGAACCAAGGCAATGGTACATAAAATTTTACATCTTCGTGGAGAAAAATGAGTATAGTTGGATGACTGTTGATCATTGTGTTTTCATTAAACAATTTTTTTGGTGATTTCATTATCTCATAGATTTATCTTGGTGATTTTTTGATTATTGGAAGAGATATCACCAAAATTGATAAGTTGAAGAAGGAGTTGAAAATGAATTTTGAAATGAAGGACATGGAAGATGATACTCAAATTCATGGTTTGATGATTACTCATGATAGAAGAAATCAAAAGATTTGGATATCACAGGAGTGGTACATTGAGAATGATCTTGAAAGATTCTACATGAGTAAGGTGAAAACAGTTTTCACTCCACTTGTGAGTCATTTTATGCCCGTGAAAAACCATAGTCCATAAGCTAAGAATGAGAAAGCATAGATGAAAATTTTTTCTTATCAATATGTAGTTGGATGTCTTATACATGCAATGGTGTGCACCAGACCATAATATACTCATGCTATTTGAATTGTGAGCATATTTTTATCAAATATAGTAATGGAGAATTATACAGCGGAAAAATAGATTTTGAGGTATCTCTAAAAAACATCTAGTCATTGTTTTTGTTTTGGAAGATATATTCATGTTTTAGAAAGATAAACCTATGATGATATGGATAGAGATGTAGAAACGAGGAAATACATATCCGAGTACCAAATATCACTTTTAAGGGGGTAGTATGATGGAAATCATGACTTTAGATGTGTCTTTCCTTGTATTCCACAAATGTTAAATATATCACATTCACATATGGCTTCAAGAAGATACTATGTAAGACAATGTTTTTATAGGAGTTGGAAAAATATAGGAGAATGATGTTCTCTATTTCCGTTATCAGAGTTCTATTCATCTTAGCATAGACCCAAAATTTATTTCAAGGTCCAAACACATCATCGTGCAATTTAAATGGTTCTAAAATGTGATGGATGATGTATTTTTGATAGTTGAGAAAATATACACCAATTATAATGGGGCCGAGATGATGAAAAGTGTTCAACCAAAATAGATGTTGGATGCCTGCAAAGAGACTGAAGGTCTAGATTCTACCCCAAATTGGTTATTTGGGGGAAATTTTTGGGGGCCACTCCCAATTATGGGAGTTGATTTATAGAGGATTATATTATATGTGTTTTTTCTGTATAAATTTTTCATAAGGTAGAAACAAACATAGAAACACCTATCATTAATGTATTAAATGTGGAACGTAGCTGGTGGAAGGAGAAACTTCAATAGTTGATGAACCAACACTCACCAACCCCTAGCACCCTTGAAATCATTCATCTGTAAAATTATATTAAATCTTATGAATCTATTATATATGTTTTGATCTTCCGATGTATTTATCTAGAGAGAAATAATAAAGAACGACCCCACTTCCTCCCATGGATATAAACACTAAGCAGAACCATGTTAATTCCTTGTAGGTTTTTCAATTTTTCCTCCTTGTTTGTTCATTTTTTATTTCCACATACCTTAGATGCCTCAACACATATCACATGATAACAAAATCAAAAGTGTTTTCACGTAAATAATTAAATATTGAATCATCATAGGATAGAAGGGGTTGGTCCTCATCGAAGGGAATTAGAGGCTCCTCTTCAGTAGTGGTGGAATGACTTTTGTATTATTCCACTCATATGGTTGAACAAAATAAAATAATTGATGACTAGTTCATCATGAAAGATTTATTTGGGATGTGAAGAATATAAATAAGTGAATTTTGGGGGTAAATTGAATTGGATATTATGTGTAGTGGGCATACAGTAGGTCAGACTACCAATAACGATCTAAGTGTCTATATGGATACCCATTCAAAGTAGCATAAAAATTTTGGGTTGGGGGAGTTGTCATGGAAGGCTGTAAATGTGTTAGGTATCCACAATATGTATAGTAATCACAATAGAGGGTGTTATAATAGGTTTGAGGCTTTGCAGTCTGTATGGTGACTATAAGACTTTTCTTGAAAAAGGTTCTCATTTTTACATACAATCAGTACCCAAAATATAGACACTTGATTTTTTGCATGATGTCATTTTATTTTAAGGTCTCATGGTTGGTTGTCCATGATCAGTTAAGTGACTATATATAGGGATTTTTCATAAACAATATAGATATAGTAAATATACTAACCATTAAGAGTATGGTCAGCTAAATATTTTCAATTGAATGACCTCTTTGACAACATAACGTTTTTAAACATGAAAATGAATAAAAAAAAATCATATTTCTCAATGTAGTGTTTTTATTAAATAAAATTAATTTCAAACAATGATAAACAAATTAAAAACCATAATTTTAATTAATTTTCAAAATTAACTATAGAATGATACCAAATTAATTTTACAATAAAAATTAACAAATTTAATTCAATTTTTTGGAATGAAAAAATATTTCAGCATTGAAAAATTATATTTCTACTCGAAATTGCATATAAAAAATTTACAATTAATTATTAAAATGATTTAAATTGACTATTTTAATTTAATTCAAAAAATATTAAAATATTAAAACTCTAAATCACAAACCACTAAATAATTATAATTACACATTGAAATTAAACTATTTATTTCCATGGTTCAAAAATAAAATAACAAAAATAAATTCTAAAAAAATTTATGGATAGACACTTAATTCTAAATCTATTAAAAATTTAAAATCCTTATTTTAAGACATTTATGAATTAAATTATGATATCTAAAAAATAAACAAAACCATTGATGTTCTTGGGAATTAAATAAAAATAAGGGGAATATTTAATGAATAATAAATTTTTTTTAATTTTGGTTTTCTTTAGATAAAAATAATGTTTTACTATCAGGTGTTGGGGGATAATAAAATATTGAACTTTTTTCTCATGAATTTCTCACTTGGTATCGTCAATGATGTGATATTATGTGTACTAACCAACCATTTGGAAATCTACATTATATATATGTAATTTTTTTATTATCTATGTATATGTCTATTGTTCCTTATAATAATGATAGTTATTAATGTAAATCATGAATCACGTGATTTGATATTTTGAGGAGAACTGTGATGAATCACGATCATGGAAAGTTAGGATAATTTGTGTGTATCATAGGTGATGTGAAATTGTATAAATAAATCATGAACAGACTAGTACCATGTGAGTTAATGTAAGAAGATATACCTGGCCGCATTTTTGACATGAAACAATAGGATTAATTCGTTGCCCATGGAGTTTTATCAAAGAGTTAGTTATAGCGATTCATAGAATAATATATCAAATATATATAGATCGATTAAATATATGTGAAACATTCTTGATGAGATAAAAGGATAAACAAATTATTTTACACTATAAGTTTTAAAATGAGGTTATTATTGTTTCAAAATTAGCTTATTTCTCACTTAGTTCCTTATCATTATTTTAGATTTTAATATTTATCTTTATGAAAATTTTATTAATTCTATAGAGAGAGAGAGAGGTATAGTGGTTCAAACCCTATGTGTAACAGTTATATGAGTAAAATTCTATTTGAATTCAATATTGAAAATAAATAATACAATTAGTAAATTGAATTATTATTACTTATGTTTTGTTAATTATATAAATAAAATATTAAGAGTAAATAATATTAAAGTCACTTCACTATTTATTCTTTAGAATACCCAATTTGAATAACCCTATAGTTTTGAATTCCCTGTATCATCATACTAGTCATGGTGACCCTCACTCACTATTATTCTTAGTATCATATAAATGTCGTAACACTGAACTAGAAAATAAATATGTATTTAATTTTAAACAGAAAATACATTTACTTATTAGTAAGGGAACCAAACCAATGATTAACACACAACACTATCTATGGGTTTCTAGCTTTCTTAATTGATTTTCTACAACTTTATCTAATGTGATATTAATTCAACATCAACTAGAAAATTAAATCACCAAAAATCAAAATATGAAAACTGAAACCAATTTATTTTAATAGTCAATAACATATAATCTAAAATTTAAATCAAAATATTATAATAATATACTAAACTAACTAATTTCTATGATTATTATTAGAAACATAAAATGATATTTGATGGAGAAATTAAAAAATTACTACATTTAGTGTACCACTATCAATTTGATATATAATAATAAAACCAATGGTTTACTCCTCAATCTAGGTGATAATTAAGTGATATAAGGTATAAATTAGTATTTAATGTGAAAAAGGGAAGCCTATGGGCCCGGATCTGGCATGTGGTCCTATAAAATATTACATTTTTTGAAGATGAAACACTATGTTTTTGAAAATTGTTAAATTAAGGAAATTTATCCTCAAGTTACAGTTTTTAAAATCTATAAAAAACACATCATGTATAATTAATTAATTAATTAATTAATTTAATAAAAAACAAAAAAATTCAAAATCATATAAAACTAAAAAATCATAAAAATTACAGAAAATGATGCATTATAAGAACCGTGTGGTGGTTATTTTTTTTAAACCCACATTCCTGAAAAGTAATCATTTTCTACAAAAATAGAAAAAATGAACATTACAATTTTAAATGACTAATTATCTAAATTATAATTTTTTTGTTACATAAAAATATTTATATCCTTGATAAATTTCTATCCTTGGGTAAACACATCATTTCTGAACTCAATATAAAAATTGAGAAATTTTTTAGGGTATCTTATTATGTTAAATCTTAATTTCAACCCTTAAGTGAGAAATTCCCTATATGTGTAGGAAAATTCATAATCTTCAAATTTAAGATTTAATGACACATAAAAACGACTAGAAGGAACAATTTTATGAACCCAGTTTAATACTTTAAATATAACGGAAAATGTTTAGTTATACTTAAACAACAGTTTTAGTTGATTGTAAACCAGAAATTGGTATACAAAAAATTTATTAAAATAATCTAAGATAATGAGAACCTAATATTATTTGACTATTCATTTTAATAATTATGGAGATAACTTAACATCAAAATAATAACACTTAAGGATCCATTTTGTTCATAGAATTATTAGAGAATAAATATATTTGACAAAATTTAATCTAAGAGAACATAATAAAACAAAATAAATTATATTTAATATTACATGAAAATAATTATACATATAATAACAATAATAATAATAATAATAATCATGATTATATTGATAGAATGGAAATGGTAAATTATAAATTTATATAAGATTAAAAATAATCCAAAAAAGTACTCACAATATCGTGAGTTTAAATAAGGTACAAACCATACCATTTATATAAGAATTATAAAAAAAGTAAAATGAAAATATTCCAAAATGAAAACAAAAATTATCCTACCATGTAAATTTTTTATTACCTAGAAATCATATATATTTTATCTGTAACACCCCGAGAGTTTATGAAAAATATTCTTTTAATTTCATTAATGTCTTGTGTTGTATTCAACACCAAGATTACCTTGCGCTATACGCAACACCGTATTAGCTTGCAGTATACGCAACACTATTCTTGGATCGTGTTACACACAATTTTGATAATAGTAATTCTACGCAACATTGAGTATATATATATATATATATATTAAATGTATAAATGAAATATGGTTGGATTCTATTATAAGAAACAACGAATGATTCTTTCACAACACACAACCCTGACTTGGCTTGCATTACACACAATCGCGACCTTCCTCGATAGCGTGTGTTGTACGCAATACTGGGTTTTAATAAACAACGATATATTATAATAATATTGTCATGAACTAGCCGTTAAGAATAGTGTTAACTAAATTTTGAATTTTATAACATTATTATTCACCTTACACATTTTCTAGAACATGGTATAAGAACAAAACAAATTTTTCGGGTAAAATAAGTATTTTTCAAAAAATGCAGTTTTGCCGCCTTTTGATGGAAAACCCACTTTAAATCTAGTTTTTGACATGTTTATAAGTTCAATTTGACAAAATAAAATTCTTCTTTTGAATCAGGATATAAAAATTTACATTATATAAGGTTTTGATATTTTTCCGATAACTTTCATATTTTAATGAATAGAAAAACACGCTATATTTTAATTAAAAACAACTTTTTTCATCGTAATATCTTATGAGAATAAATTATAATATTTAATTGTTTTAAAGTATAAATAGAATATATTTTTACCATTTAATATAATTTATGTCATTAGCATTGATTTTACCTTGAATTCGTAGGTTAAATCAATTCAATCTTTTGCAATGTTTTAAAGAAAAATCTGTTTTCTTTCGACAACGGGATAAATTTTAATTTAATTTATGCATATTTTGTGTATTGAATTTGGAAAAATGGATTCCATATTCGGAATCCGTGGGTCCAAATTATTTTAAGAAGCTACTTTTTATTTTTGGGCATTATGAATAGTAACTACGGTAAATTTTATTTACCATAGTTAAAGGTAAATCGAGTAATTAAGGGTAAATATAATATTTTAAAATTACCCTAACAAATGTCAAAATCCTATTGGATGACTAATAGACGACCCATATAACCTAAGGGTCGGATTAGATTCATTTAATTAAATTTTTTCTTTGAAAATAATTTAATTATTATTAAAACCAAAGAATGTGACAACATGTCACATTCTTAAATCTTATAAGTATAATAATTTTAATCTAGTGATAAACTTCATGAATCTTCGAACATGAATAGTATCCAGAAAGCTAATACAATTATCTACATCATAGGAATTTATTTAGAATTTTTAGGCATTAAATGATTATCATTTATTATGACACAAAGATGATGCAGTAATTGTCTTGTTAATGAAATATTGACATAATTGATGTTATAAATGCCCAAATAAATGTAATTGGGACTTTTTATGACTTACACTAATTTTATAGGTTAATATGACATGTTATTCTTGATTTAAGTAACTTAGTTCGATCTTATCATTCTGTTATGAATTTCATAAAAATCATGTACCAAATAGTGTCAAAATTGACATAAAATAGTTTTTAAAACAAATATTATATTATTAATTGTTATTTTAATCCTAAAAATATAAGGTTCGGAAAAATGACTTAGATAAGATTATATATACTAATAATAATCAACTTGGGGTTCTTTTGGCTTGATATAGTAAGTTTATTAACCATATAGTGTAAAAAACAAAAAGACACGGTAAAAGTTAAATTATTTAACATAGAGTTAAATCTAATTGATAAGGTTAAAATAATAACCTAACCTTGTCTAAATCCTATTGGATGAGAGGATTTCGATCCATACCCACCTTAGCCTCGAAATAAATCAATTTGGATCTATTTAAAACCGAACTTGACTTTATAATAAAATAATATTTTTAGTTATTCCAAAGGTTCCCCTCTCCTCCCTTATAAAAGGGCACCTACTCCCTCTCTTCCTCACACAACATTGAGCCTTCAAGATCAGCCAACCCCTGCCAAATTCTCTTCTACACTTCCCTAGAAAAATGCTAGAGTTTCTGGTCTTCCTCAAAGACCAATTTTAGTGCCCTAAGAGGAGGTCTCAAAGAGGCGCTTCAATGAAGAGGAGGTTCAGACACTTATAAAGCAAGTCGGACCTAAGGTAAGTGAAATATCACAATATCATTTTTATTCGAGATTGTTTATACTTTGGTATTTACTGGGGTGTATTTCATCATCCACATCTATGTTTCCTCAATATGTAATGTTATTTCCATCCACCTACAATTGTTTAAATCCAATTTTACCCTTTGGTGAGTTTTTAGTAAAAGATATGAAAGGAATCTTTTGTCGTTTTTCGTACGAAGTACTTTTTGACTTTTTTGAAAAAAGTATGAAGAATGTTTTTTTTACTTATACGGCAAGAACGGATTTTTACGGTTTTATAAATCCTTATTTTCATGAAGCTTCCTCCAAAATATTTCATGACTATTTTCAATAAAATCTCTTTCTTTTAAAATTGCATGACGTTTTGTGAAAAGAAATTGATTTTGAAGAAGAAAGGATATTTTCCTCAAGAATTCATTTCAAGTGTTTTATAAAAATTATTTCCCATCTAAGATAACATAGGGTTCTGTTTCTATCCCTATTGTTACATTGATTTGGTTATGTTGTGATGGAATTATTTTTTATGAATTCCTTTATCTTATATGAATTGTTTTTTGATGTCACAATGTTTAAGAATCCCATTTTTACTACATGGGTTATGAAATGATGTATGATTAATGATTTTGTGGCACATATAAGAATGGTATCATTATGAGATGGGTGGGACCTATATCTCCCTCCAATGCATTGGGTAAAGATTTTATATCTCATGAGATAGACATGGCTGGAACGGTAGGTTATACCGGTTCAGTGAAACAGGACTGAAACAAGGGTGACTCGGTTCAGAAAGGGACTTTGTCCACTAAGATAGTCTTTGCAATGAGTCTTAACTAACAAGAAATTATTCTCTATGATTATGTGTGTATGCCACAAAGTTTCATGTTTTAAGTTATGATTATTGGGATTTCATTTCACTACTATGATTTATCCCATGTTATGAAATTATGCTCTCTTTTGCAGGTTAAGATTTCCAAAATGTTATGTTCTTATGAATATGATGTGATTGATATTTCTTTTGTTTACCCTTACTGAGCATTTGATCAAACCATTTTATATTTTCTTTTCCCCAGGATATAACGAAAGGTTTTAGGTATAAAAAAAAGGAAAATCTCTATGGGAGATTTTGAAGATTTTTCACCATGATTAGAAGATTATATTCCGAGTTTCCAAAGACACTAAACTATTACGGTCCTTGTGTGTGTATTTTTTTTATGTACTAAGTATTACACAAATGTAATGTAATGTCAATGTACATCAAGCTTTGGGTCTCTACAGTTGGTATGAGAGGAAAGGTTTAGTCAACCTTTGGAAACTAGGATGCGAAAGCGTTAGTGAGATCCCTAGAGATATTTCTAAGGTATGTCTAGGGATGTCCCTAAGGATAATTATACTTATAAGATACAGTCTTAGAACTACGGTAACGATCATATAATTTAACCTACGAAGTTATATATTGAGGATACTCTCCCTTTATAATGTTGTTTTCCCTAGCATGATTTTTTCCTCTCACGCTATTCTTTTTGGGTTTTAGACGATGGCTAGAACCCGAAGGAACCGTGTTGATCAATGCAATGGAAAATGCAATGATTTCCCTCCTGAACAAACAAATGTTATGGGAGATGGAGTGCAAAATATTATTGCTATAATTACACAAGCTATGAATCATTCTGGACTTCCAAATGAGCAGAGAAGGGAACAATATTCTATTGAGTCCTTCATGAGGCAACATCCACCTTCTTTCAGTGGGTCTTCTGATACAATTGTTGCTGAACAATGGATTAGTACCACTGAAAAGATATTTTCAGTTCTTCAATGTTTTGAGCATGATAAATTCATCTTAGTAGTATATCGTTTGGAAGGTGAAGCTGATCAATGGTGGAATCTTATCAAGAATACGAGGCCAAGAGATGAAATTGAGTCCATGGAATGGGACGAGTTCAAGAACTTGTTTTTCAGTAAGTACTTCCCTCGTATTCTTCGAACAATGATGGAAAATGAGTTTCTTGAGCTGAAGCAGAAAGATGATGAATCTGTTGGTATATACGAGGCGAATTTTACAAGACTTGCAAGGTATGCATCTGGCATTATCATCCAACCTGGAAGAAAAGTTGATCGATTTTTTAGTGTCTTAAAACCAAGTCTTCGAAGGGCGTTAGCTATAAGATACTTCATTATCTATGAAAAAATTGTGCGTTGTGCTATAAAGGTAGAAATGGAAGTTGGTGTTACATATCCATCTCATGGTTTTGACAAGAAACAAAAGATGGAGTTCAAGGAGAAATCTCAGAATAATGGTGAAATGAAGATGAATGTTTCCTTATGCACAAAGTGTGGAAAGAAGCATGGTGGAGATTATCTTAAAGGGACTAGAAAATTTTTTATGTGTGGAAAAGAAGGTCATCGAGCAGCTGAGTGTCGAAGTAATGGAAAAAGGGTTTCTAATGATGTGAATAAAGCAAACACTACAGAGAACGCACCACCAACACTTCAATGTTTCAAGTGCAAGGAAATGGGGAATTATTCTAATAAATGCACTAATCCAAGGGTTAGTGATGATCGACATGAGAAACCGCTTAAGGCAAAGGACAAAGGGAAGTCACATGTGATCACTATTGGCGATGTTGAATATGACAACGATGTGGTGGAATGATTAAGTGTTTATGTAATGGGATTCCAAAATAATGTTGTATCATAAAGTATTGGAATATTTATGTATTGGTCTAATGTGGTTTTCAAAGTGATTGAGATATTTTTGGAAATAAGATGATATGCGCATAATGAAGGGAAAATGAGAAAATGAAATGTTTAACAGTATTCATGAGCTCATGATTGATATAAGGACTAAGTGATATCATGGTTTGAGTATATAGAATTTTGAGGATTTTGGTATGTGGAAAGTGTTAACTTTTAACTGCATTCATCTTTTCACTAAGGTTCATTGGGTATTCAAGAGAGTACATGATTAAGGACTTTGAATGTTTGGAATGTGACCAACAAGACATATTTTATGATATATGGGGATCAATGATGGTATTAAATCTCTGGTAATCGTTTTCACTATATTATGAGAGTGGACTGAAGTATTATGGATAAGCCTAAAGATTGGAATGGATTATGTTGGAAATAAGTTAGTATTGTTTAAGGATAGAATTTTTTAGATATTATTGATGGGATGTTATAGTAATATAGTTTTAGAAAAAGGACAACCTGCAGGACGGGCGACAGCCCATCGCGTCGGACAAGGCTGTGGGAATCGAACCCACAATCGAAGTGTGACTGGCCTTTATCTCCTACCACTAACCTAAAGGAAGTCCCTGTTTAGTAGAATCTAGTTTTATTTTATTACGCAGTATGAAATATGAAGTATAAGTCAATTTTAGGAACCCTATATGATGAATCTCACTATAGATGGACTTATGTATTTTTTTGATAACTTTTCTAACCTTTTGTTTGAGATAGATGGAATGACCCATCATTCTATCACATGATCTGCTAACACATCACGAATGAAAAATTCAACTTCATTTCATTAAGAGATGAAGTGGAAATTTTCCAAAGAACGACAAGCGGTGAGACTATACCAAAATCACGAAAGTATTTCTTCTAATTCCAATTTCATCAACTTTAGGGAAATGATCTTGAAAACCAAAAATGTTGTCTTAGTGCTCTTATATCTGATTAATCAAATGGTTCCTTAGATCATCACAAATTTATGGTTTTGTGATTGCTGGCTTTTCCATAGCCATGTTCTCTACCACTCTCCATCAGAACATGATGGTTAGATTTCTCTTCCATATCCATATTTTAACCTATGTGGAAACCCAGTGATTAGTTTATTTGGGTAACCGTTACGTTTCATACTTTTGTTTTTAAAGATTGGTTTTGGTATTCCTTTTTACGATGTGGGTTTCTATTAAAGAAACATTCGAATAGTAAACCATTTATAACCCCAACGAATTTCGAGGGCGAAATTCATTTTAAGGGGGGTAGAATGTAACACCCCGAGCATTTATGAAAAATATTCTTTTAATTTCATTAATGTCTTGTGTTGTATTCTACACAAAGATTACCTTGCGCTATACGCAACACCGTATTAGCTTGCAGTATATGCAACACTATTCATGGACCGTGTTACACACAATTTTGATAATAGTTATTCTATGCAACATTGAGTATATATATATATATATAAATTAAATGTATAAATGAAATATGGTTGGATTCTGTTATACGAAACAACGAAGGATTCTTTCACAACACGCAACCCTGACTTGGCTTGCATTACACGCAATCGCGACCTTCCTCGATAGCATGTGTTGTACGCAATACCGGGTTTTAATAAACAATGATATATTATTATAATATTGTCATGAACTAGCCGTTATGAATAGTATTAACTGAATTTTTAATTTTATAACATTATTATTCATCTTACACATTTTCTAGAACATGGTATAAGAACAAAATCAATTTTTCGGGTAAAATAAGTATTTTTCAAAAAATGCAGTTTTGCCGCCTTTTGATGGCGCACCCACATTAAATCTAGTTTTTGACATGTTTATATGTTCAATTTGACAAAATAAAATTCTTCTTTTGAATCAGGATGTAAAAATTTACATTATATAAAGTTTTGTTATTTTTCCGATAACTTTCATATTTTAATGAATAGTAAAAACACGCTATATTTTAATTAAAAACAACTTTTTTCATCATAATATCTTATGTGGTTAAATTATAATATTGAATGGTTTTAAAGTATAAATAGAATATATTTTTACCATTTAATATAATGTATGTCATTAGCATTGATTTTACCTTGAATTCGTAGGTTAAATCAATTCAATCTTTTACAATGTTTTAAACAAAAACCCGTTTTTATTTGACAACGGGATTAATTTTAATTTAATTTCTGCAACTTATGTGTATTGAATTTTAAAAAATGGATTCCATATTTGGAATCAGTGGGTCCAAATTATGTTAATAGGCTACTTTTTATTTTTGGGAATTATGAATAGTAACTACGGTAAATTTTATTTACCATAGTTAAAGGTAAATCGGGTAATTAAGGGTAAATATAATATTATAAAATTATCCTAACACATGCCAAAATTCTATTTGATGGCTAAAAGTAAACCCATATCAACTAAGGGTCAGATTAGATTCATTATATGGACTTTTGACCATGAAAATAATTTAATTATTATTAAAATCAAAGAAAGTGACAACATGTCACTTTCTTAAATATTATAAGTATAATAATTTTAACTTAGTGATAAACATAATCAAACTTCAAACATGAATAGTATCCAGAAAGCTAAAAAACTTATCTACATCATGAGAATTTATTTAGAATTTTTTGGGATTAAATAGTTATCATTAATTGTGACACAATAGTGATGCAAAAATTATTTATCTAGTGAAAAATCAAGAATATAGTTTTTATTAAACTAATAGTGACCATAAAAGGCACAAAACCCTGACCAAAACTTATTGGTCATATAAATGGAAACTATAATCATCCAATGGTAAAATATTTGACCATTTGGAGTCTTATACAAGCAATTATGACACTTATATTATTTTATTTTAAATGATGCCAAAGTTGTCACCTTCATAATTTAATAAATATAACAATTTAAATATTGTGATTTTAAGATGATAAATTCGAGTAAAAGTATTATTGTGAAAGGTAATATATTTATATTCATCATATGATTTTAGCTTTAATTTTTATGCAACAAATAAGTATATTAAATAATTATACAAAAATGATGTAGTAATTATTTTATTAAGAGATAAACCAAATAAATGGTTTTAAAAATAATAAAATAAATATTATATGAACTATTTAATGTGATCCACTAATTTTATAGATACATATGACCTTTTATTAATATATTAAAGCTTTTAGTTTGAACATATCTTCTGTATATATTTTATTTAAATTCAAATAAATGAATAGTGTCAAAATTGACACTATTGTTATTTTATAGAAATAACATATTATAAAATTGTTTAAAAATCACAAAAATATTTAAAAATTATAAATTTATATTTATATGGTCTATACTGTTATAAAGTAAACAATTATGAAATATTCACAACAAATAAGTAATTATTTTTTATAATTTAAAATTTAGAATTTTATTACCACAAATAAACTTAAATAGATTAAATAAGGATAAATCAAAATTATAAGGTTTAAAGTAAGCTCCAAACAAGTATAAATTTAATTGGTTGAGGATATTACAACCCTATATCATCTAATCTTAGAATATGAGTCATTTTGGAGGTTTTTAACTGGGGTTAGATTTATTATAAATTAATATTTTTAAGAATTCCAAATGCGCCCCTCTCCTCCCTTATAAAAGGGCACCTCCTCCCTCTCTTCCTCACACAATGTTGAGCCTTCAATCTCGGCCAAACCCTGCCAAATTCTCTTCTCCACTTCCCTAGAAACATTATAGAGGTTATGTTCTTCCTCAAAGACCAATTTTAGTGCCCTAAGAGGAGGTCTCAAAAAGGCTCTTCAAAGAAGAGGTAATTTCCGTTACCGATTATTTCACCTTTATTTCTTCTTCCACTTCTTCTTCTTAGGTTGTTTCATTATGAAGTAATAACATAAGTATCACTCATATACTGATATGTTATTACAAGTATGAAACAATCCTAATTCACCATCTATCCATCCTACGGAAAACAAAATCACCACGCGTGCGTACGTACGGAATACCGTCTCCACGCCGTGGTGTAATCTGTTTTCCACCAACACCTTACATGGATGGGTATTATGGTGTAAAGAATAAATATACATAGTTATTATAAAATCATAATTATTCTGATATATTGTATCATCCACTCCAATTCAATTCAATAATTATGGAAATGTTATCATCGCTCGTGCGAATGTACGGACTACCGTCTCCACGACGCGATGAGATTCATTCTCCATGTTAACCATTTAAGATTGATTGTAAAGTATATATAAGCAATAATAATGAAATATATGACATTATAAATCTACTGGATTTATGTGTATATATATGTATGTCATCTACTTAATTCCACTCAATTCAATAAGGAAACGAAAACAGCGTTCATGCGTACGTACGGACTACCGTCTCCATGAACGGTGTATTTCTTTCCATTTATCGATCCATAATATATATGTATATTCTGAATATATATTATATATAAATCATGTTTTATATTCTATTATTAAGTAATAATGATCTAAGTAATCATATGAATAATTACAAGTTAAAACACGAATGACAAATGAGACGATTTTACCCAAAACACTACTTTAACATTAATTTACAAAAGAACGGGTAATATAAAGTCATAAGTGAACCATATATGATATAATAACAATAAATATGATTCTGTAATAAGTAAATGACATTATTTAAATCATTATACAGGAGGTTCGGACACTTACGAAGAAAATCAGACCTATGGTAAGGGAAATGTCACAATCTCATTTTATCCGAGATTGTTTATACTTTGGTATTTACTGGGGTGTATTTTATCATCCACATCAATGTTTCCTCAATATGTAATATTATTTCCATCCACCTAGAATTGTTTAAATCCTATTTTACCCTTCGGTGAGTTTTTAGTAAAAGATATGAAAGGAATCTTTTGTCGTTTTTCGTACGAGGTACTTTTTGACTTTTCTGACAAAAGTACGAAGAATGTTTTTTTAACTTATACGACATGAATGGATTTTTAAAACATTATTTCCAAGAAGCATCCTTTACAAGTTTTCAAGTTTATTTTTAATCAACTTCTTTTAGTTTAAATTTGTATGACATGTTAAGAAAGGAAAAATGTTTTTGAAGTAGAAAGGATATTTTCCTCAAGAATGAAGTTTAAGTGTTTTATCAAAATTATTTTCCATCTAAGATAATAAAGGGTTCGGTTTTTGTCCCTATTATTACATTGATTTGATTATGTTGTGCTGGAATTATTTTTATGAATTCCTTTATCATATATGAATTGTTTTATGATGTCATGATGTTTAAGATTCCCATATTTATTTGGGTTGTGAAATGATGTATGATTTATGATTTTGTGGCACACATAATAATGGTATCATTATGAGATGGGTGGGACCTATATCTCCCTCCAATGCATTGGGTAAAGATTTTATATCTCATGAGATAGACATGGCTGGAATGGTAGGTTATACCGGTTCAGTGAAACAGGACTGAAACGAGGGTTACTCGATTCAGAAATGGACTTTGCCCACTAAGATAGTCTTGGCAATGAGTCTTGACTAATAAGATATGATTCTCTATGATTGTGTGTGTATTCCACAAAGTTTCAGGTTTTAAGTTATGATTATTGTTATTTCATTTCACTGCCATGATTTATCCCATGTTATGAAATTATGCCCTCTTTTGCAGGTTAAGATTTCCAAAATGTTATGTTCTTTTGAATATGATGTGATTGATATTTCTTTTGTTTACCCTTACTGAGCATTTCAGCTCACCCTTTTATGTTTTCTTTTCCCCTGGATATAAAGAAAGGTTTTAGGTAAAAAAAAGGGAAGATCTTTATGGGAGATGTGGAAGATCTTTCACCACGATTAGAAGATTATATTCCGAGTTTCCAAAGACACTAAACTATTACGATCCTTGTGTGTGTGTTTTTGTTATGTACTAAGTATTCCGCAAAAGTAATGTAATGTCCATGTACGTCAGGATTTGGGTCTCTACAGTACTGTAGAGACCCGTATCATGACGTACATGGACATTACATTACTTTTGCGGAATACTTAGTACATAACAAAAACACACACACAAGGATCGTAATAGTTTAGTGTCTTTGGAAACTCGGTATATAATCTTCTAATCGTGGTGAAAGATCTTCAAAATCTCCAACAAAGATCTACCCTTTTTTTACCTAAAACATTTCTTTATATCCTGGGGAAAAAAAACATAAAAGGGTGAGCTCAAATGCTGAGTAAGGGTAAACAAAAGAAATATCAATCACATCATATTCATAAGAACATAACATTTTGGAAATCTTAACCTGCAAAAGAGATCATAATTTCATAACATGGGATAAATCATGGTAGTGAAATGTAATCACAATAATCATAACATAAAACATTAAACTTTGTGGCACACACACATAATCATAGAGAATCATTTCTTGTTAGTCAAGACTCATTTCCAAGACTATTTTAGTGGTCAAAGTCCCTTTCTGAACCGAGTCACCCTTGTTTCAGTCCTGTTTCACTGAACCGGTATAACCTACCATTCCAGCCATGTCTATCTCATGAGATATAAAATCTTTACCCAATGCATTGGAGGGAGATATAGGTCCCACCCATCTCATAATGATACCATTCTTATGTGTGCCACAAAATCATAAACCATACATCATGGCATAACCAATGTAAAAAAAATGGGATTCTTAAACAACATGACATCATAAAACAATTCATATAAGATAAAGGAATTCATAAAAATATTTTCATCACAACATAGTCAAATAAATGTAAAAATAGGGATAGAAACAGAACCCTTTATTTTCTTAGATGGAAAATAATTTTGATAAAACACTTGAACTCTATTCTTGAGGAAAATATCCTTTCTACTTCAAATACACTTTCATTTCTTTAAAATGTTATAAAATTTTAAACTAAAAGAAGTTGATTAAAAATAAAATTGAAAACATGTAAGGGAAGCTTCTTGGAAATAATGTTTTAAAAATCCATTCATGTCGTATAAGTTAAAAGAAAACATTCTTCTCGTACTTTTGTCGGAAAAGTCAAAAAGTACCTCGTACGAAAAACGACGAAAGATTCCTTTCATATTCTTTACTAAAAACTCACCGAAGGGTAAAATTGGATTTAAACTTTTTTAAGTGTATGGAAGCAATATTACATATTGAGGGAACATGGATGTGGATGATAAAATACACCCCAGTAAATGCCAAAGTAAAAACAATCTCGGATAAAAATGAGATTGTGATATTTTCCCTTACTTTAGGTCCGACTTGCGTTGTAAGTGTCCGAACCTCCTGTATAATGATTTAAATAATGTTATTGACTTATTACAGAATCATATTCATTGTTATGATATCGTATATGGTTCACTTATGAGTTTATATTACCTGTTCGTTTGTAAATTCCATGTTAAAGAGCGTTTTGGGTAAAATTGTTTCATTTGTCGTCCGTGTTTTGACTTGTAATTATTCATATGATTACTTAGATCATGATTACATAATTAAAGAATATAAAACATAATATATATATATATATATATATTCAGAATATACATATATATAATAAATCAGTAAATGGAAAGAAATACACCGTTCATGGAGACAGTAGGCCGTACGTACGCATGAATGCTGTTTTCGTTTCCTTATTGAATTGAGTGGAATTAAGTAGATGACATAAATATATATAAACATAAATCCAGTAGATTTATAATGTCATATATTTCATTATTATTTCTTATATATAATTTATAATCATTCTTAAATGGTTAACATGGAGAATGAATCTCATCGCGTCGTGGAGACGGTAGTCCGTACGTACGCACGAGAGATGATATCATTTCCATAATTATTGAATTGAATTAGAGTGGATGATACAATATATCAGAATCATTATGATGTTATAATAACTATGTATAGTTATTCTTTACACCATAATACCCATCCATGTAAGGTGTTGGTGGAAAAACAGATTACACCACGGCGTGGAGACGGTATTCCGTACGTACGCATGCGCAGTGATTTCGTTTTCCGTAGGATGGATAGATGGTGAAATAGGGTTGTTTCATACTTATAATAACATATCAGTATATGAGTGATACTGATGTTATTACTTCATAATGAAACAACCTTAGAAGAAGAAGTGGAATAAGAAATAAAGGTGAAAGAATTGGTAACAGAAATTATCTCTTCTTTGAAGCGCCTCTTTGAGACCTCCTCTTAGGGTACCAAAATTGGTCTTTGAGGAAGACAAGAACCTCTAGGATATTTATAGGGAAGTGGAGAAGATAATTAAGCAGAACCTTAGATTTTTAGGAATAAAATAACAATTAATAATATAATATTTGTTTTAAAAACTATTTTATGTCAATTTTAACACTATTTGGTACATGATTTTTATGAAATTCATAACAGAATGATAAGTTCGAAAAAAGTTACATAAATCAACTATAACAAGTCATATTAACCTAGAAAATTAGTGTATGTCATAAAAAGTGTCAAATTACATTTATTTGGGAATTTATAACATCAATTATGTCAATATTTCATTAATAAGACAATTACTACATCATCTTTGTGTCATAATAAATGATAATTATTTAATCCCTAAAAATTATAAATAAATTCCTATTATGTAGATAATTTTATTAGATTTCTGGAGACTATTCATGTTCGAAGTTTCATGAAGTTTATCACTAGATTAAAATTATTATACTTATAAGATTTAAGAAAGTGACATGTTGTCACATTCTTTGGTTTTAATAATAATTAAATTATTTTCATTGACAAAATTTACTTAAATGAATCTAATCCGACCCTTAGGTGATATGGGTCGTCTTTTAGTCATCCAATAGGATTTTGTCATTTTTTAGGGTAATTTTAAAATATTATATTTACCCTTAATTACTCGATTTACCTTTAACTAAGGTAAATAAAATTTACCGTAGTTACTATTCATAAGGCCAAAAAATAAAAAGTAGCTTATTAACATAATTTGGACCCACTGATTCCAAATATGGAATCCATTTTTCCAAATTCAATACACAAGAGATGCAGAAATTAAATTAAAATTTATCCCGTTGTCGAAAGAAAACGGGTTTTTCTTTAAAACATTGCAAAAGATTGAATTGATTTAACCTACGAATTCAAGGTAAAATCAATGCTAATGACATATATTATATTAAATGGTAAAAATATATTATATTTATACTTTAAAACCATTCAATATTATAATTTAACCAAATAAGATAATACAATGAAAAAAGTTTTTTTTAATTAAAATATAGCGTGTTTTTACTATTCATTAAAATATGAAAGTTATCGGAAAAATATCAAAACTTTATCTAATGTAAATTTTTATATCCTGATTAAAAATAAGAATTTTATTTTGTCAAATTGAACTTATAAACATGTCAAAAACTAGATTTAAAGTGGGTGCACCATCAAAAGGCTGCAAAACTGCACTTTTTTGAAAAATACTTATTTTACCCGAAAAATTTATTTTGTTCTTATACCATGTTCTAGAAAATGTGTAAGATGAATAATAATGTTATAAAATTCAAAATTTAGTTAACAATATTCATAACGGCTAGTTCATGACAATATTATAATAATATATCATTGTTTATTAAAACCCAGTATTGCGTACAACACACGCTATCGAGGAAGGTCGCGATTGCGTGTAATGCAAGCCAAGTCAGGGTTGTGTGTTGTGAAAGAATCCTTCGTTGTTTCGTATAACAGAATCCAACCATATTTTATTTATACATTGAATATATATATATATATATACTCAATGTTACGTAGAATAACTATTATCAAAATTGTGTGTAACACGGTCCAAGAATAGTGTTGCGTATACTGCAAGCTAATATGGTGTTGCATATAGCGCAAGGTAATCTTGGTGTAGAATACAACACAGGAAATTAATGAAATTAAAAAGAATATTTTTCATAAAATCTCAGGGTGTTACATTCTACCCCCCTTAAATTGAATTTCTCCCTCAAAATTTGTCGGGGTTATAAATGGTTTACTATTCGAAAATATCTTTAATCGAAACCCACATCGTAAAAAGGAATACCAAAACCAATCTTTAAAAACAAATGTATGAAACGTAAAGGTTACCCAAATAAACTAATCACTGGGTTTCCACATAGGGGAAAATATGGATATGGGAGAGAAATCTAACCATCATGTTCTGATGGAGAGTGGTGGAGAACATGGCTATGGAAAAGCTAGCAATCACAATGCCATAAATTTGTGACTATCTAAGGTACCATATAAGTCATCAGATATAAGAGCACTAAGACAACATTTTTGGTTTTAAAGATCATTTCCCTAAAGTTGATGAAATTGGAATTAGAAAAATACTTTCGTGATTTTGGTATAGTCTCACCGTTTTTCGTTCTTTGGACAATTTCCACTTCATCTCTTAAAGAAATGAAGTTGAATTTGTCATTCGTGATGTGTTAGCAGATCATGTGATAGAATGATGGGTCATTCCATCTCTTTCAAACAAAAGGATAGAAAAAGTTATAAGTCCATCTTATGGTTAATCGTATATGGTTCCAAAAATGAACTTATACGTCATATATCATACTGCTTAATAAAATAAAACCAGTTTCTACTAACCAGGGACTTCCTGTTAGTCAGTGGTAGGCGATAAAGGCCAGTCGCACTTCGGTTGTGGGTTCGATTCCCACATCCTTGTCCGACGCGATGGGTTGTCGCCCGTCCTGCAGGTTTTCCTTTTTCTAAAACTATATTACTATAACATCCCATCAATAATATCGAAAAAAATTCTATCCTCAAACAATACTAACTTATGTTCAACATAATCCATTCCAATCTTTAGGATTATTCATAATACTTCAGTCCACTCTCATAATATAGTGAAAACGATTACCAGAGATTTAATACGATCGTTGATCCCCATATATCATAAAATATGTCTTGTTGGTCATATTCCAAACATTCAAAGGCCTTAATCATGTACTCTCTTGAATACCCATTGAACCTTAGTAAAAACATGAATGCAGTTAAAAGTTATCACTTTCCACATACCAAAATCCTCAAAATTCTATATACTCAAACCATGATATCACTTAGTCCTTACATAAATCATGAGCTCATGAATACTGTTAAACATTTCGTTTTCTCGTTTTCCCTTCATTATGCGCATATAATCTTATTTCCAAAAATATCTCAATCACTTTGAATACCACATTAGACCAATACATAAATATTCCAACACTTTATGATACAACATTATTTTGGAATCCCATTACATAAACAATTAATTATTCCACCACATCGTTGTCATATTCAACATCGCCAATAGTGATCGCATGTGACTTCCCTTTGTCCTTTTCCTTAAGCAGTTGCTCATGACGATCATCACTAACCCTTGGATTAGGGCATTTATTATCATAATGCCCCATTTCCTTGCATTTGAAGCATTGAAGTGTTGGTGGTGCATTCTCTGCAGTGTTTGCTTTATTCACATCATTAGAAACCCTTTTTCCATTACTCCGACACTCAACTGCTCGATGACCTTATTTTCCACACTTAAAACATTTTCTAGTCCCTTTAAGACAATCTCCACCATGATTCTTTCCACACTTTGAGCATAAGGAAACATTCATCTTCTTTTCACCATTATTCTGAGATTTCTCCTTGAACTCCATCTTTCGTTTCTTGTCAAAACTATGAGATGGATAAGTAACAGCAACTTCCATTTCTAACTTGATAGCACAATGTACAATTTATTCATAGCTACTGAAGTCTTTTATAGCTAATTCCCTTAGAAGATTTGGTTTTAAGCCACTGAATAATCGATCAACTTTACTTTCAGGTTGGATGAAAAATCCAGATGCATACCTTGCAAGTCTTGTAAAATTCGCTTCGTATATACCAATAGATTCATCATCCTTTTGCTTTAGTTCAAGAAAATCCTTCTCCATCTTTGTTCGAAGAATACGAGGGAAGTACTTATTGAAAAATAAGTTCTTGAACTCGTCCCATTCCATGGACTCAATTTCATCTCTTTGCCTCATATTCTTGATAATATTCCACCATTGATCAGCTTCACCTTCCAAACTATATACTGCTAAGATGACTTTATCATGTACAGAACATTGAAGAACTGAAAATATCTTTTCAGTGGTACTGATCCATTGTTCAACAAAAAGTGGATCAGAAGACCCACTGAAAGAAGGTGGGCGTTTCCTCATGAAGGACTCAATAGAATATTTTTTCCCTTCTCTGCTCATTTGGAAGTCCAGAATGATTCATAGCTTGTGTAAATATAGAAATAAGATTTTTCACCCCATCTCCCATAACATTTGTTTGTTCAGAAGGACAATCATTGCATTGTCCATTGCATTGATCAACACGGTTCCTTCGGGTTCCAGCCATCGTCTAAAACCCAAAAAGAATAGTGTGAGAGTCAAAAATCATAATAAAGGGGGAGTAACTTCAATATCTAACATCTTAGGTTAAATTCTAATATTGTTTGCGCAATTCTAGGACTTTAACCTATACGTATACTTAACCCTAGAGACATCCCTAGACATACCTTAGAAATATCTCTAGGGATCTCACTAAAGTTCTCGCATCCTAGTTTCCAAAGGTTGACTAAACCTTTCCTCTAATACAAACTATAGAGACCCGTATCTTGACGTACATGGACATTACATTACTTTTTCGGAATACTTAGTACATAACAAAAACACACACCCAAGGATCGTAATAGTTTAGTTTCCTTGGAAACTCGGAATATAATCTTCTAATTGTGATGAAAGATCTTCAACATCTCCAATAAAGATCTTACCTTTTTTTACCTAAAACCGTTCTTTATATCCTGGGGAAAAGAAAACATAAAAGGGTGAGCTCAAATGCTCAGTAAGGGTAAACAAAAGAAATACCAATCACATCATATTCATAAGAACATAACATTTTGGAAATCTTAACCTGCAAAAGACACCATAATTTCATAACATGGGATAAATCATGGCAGTGAAATGTAATCACAATAATCATAAATTAAAACATGAAACTTTGTGGCATACACACATAATCATAGAGAATCATTTTTTGTTAGTCAAGACTCATTGCCAAGACTATCTTAGTGGACAAAGTCCCTTTCTGAACCGAGTCACCCTCGTTTCAGTCATATTTCACTGAACCGGTATAACCTACCGTTCCAGCCATGTCTATCTCATGAGATATAAAATCTTTACCCAATGCATTGGAGGGAGATATAGGTCCCACCCATCTCATAATGATACCATTCTTATGTGTACCACAAAATCATAAACCATACATCCTAGCATAACCAATGTAATAAAAATGGGATTCTTAAACAACATGACATCATAAAACAATTCATATAAGATAAAGGAATTCATAAAAATAATTTCATCACAACATAGTCAAATCAATGTAAAAATAGTGATATAAACAGAACCCTTTATTTTCATAGATGGAAAATAATTTTGATAAAACACTTGAACTCTATTCTTGAGGAAAATATCCTTTCTACTTCAAAAACACTTTCCTTTCTTTAACATGTTATAAAATTTTAAACTAAAAGAAGTTGATTAAAAATAAAATTGAAAAATTGTAAGGGAAGCTTCTTGGAAATAATGTTTTAAAAATCCATTCATGTCGTATAAGTTAAAATAAAACATTCTTCTCATACTTTTTTCGGAAAAGTCAAAAACTACCTCGTACAGAAAACGACAAAAGATTCCTTTCATATTCTTTACTAAAAACTCACCGAAGGGTAAAATTGGATTTAAACTTTTGTAAGTGGATGGAAACAATATTACATATTGAGGGAACATGGATGTGGATGATAAAATACACCCCAGTAAATGCCAAAGTAAAAACAATCTCGGATAAAAATGAGTTTGTGATATTTTCCCTTACCTTAGGTCCGACTTGCTTTGTAAATGTCCGAACCTCCTGTATAATGATTTAAATAATGTAATTGGCTTATTCCAGAATCATATTCATTGTTATGATATCATATATGGTTCACTTATGACTTTATATTACCCGTTCTTTTGTAAATTCCATGTTAAAGAGCGTTTTGGGTAAAATTGTTTCATTTGTCGTCCGTGTTTTGAATTGTAATTATTCATATGATTACTTAGATCATGATTACTTAATTACAGAATATAAAACATGATTTATATATATATATTCATAATATACATATATATAATAAATCAGTAAATGGAAAGAAAAACACCGTTCATGGAGACGGTAGGCCGTACGTACGCATGAACGCTGTTTTCGTTTCCTTATTGAATTGAGTGGAATTAAGTAGATTACATACATATATATACACATAAATCCAGTAGCTTTATAATGTGATATATTTCATTATTATTGCTTATATATACTTTATAATCATTCATAAATGGTTAACATGGAGAATGAATCTCATCGCGTCGTGGAGACGGTAGTCCGTACGTACGCACGAGCGATGATATCATTTCCATAATTATTGAATTGAATTGGAGTGGATGATACAATATATCAGAATCATTATGATGTTATAATAACTATGTATAGTGATTCTTTACACCATAATACCCATCCATGTAAGGTGTTGGTGGAAAAACCGATTACACCACGGCGTGGAGACGGTATCCCGTACGTACGCACGCGCGGTGATTTCGTTTTCCGTAGGATGGATAGATGATGAAACCGGGTTTTTTCATACTTATAATAACATAGCAGTATATGAGTGATACTGATGTTTTTACTTCATAATGAAACAACCTTAGAAGAAGAAGTGGAAGAAGAAATAAATGTGAAAGAATTGGTAAAGGAAATTACCTCTTCTTTGAAGCGCCTCTTTGAGACCTCCTATTAGGGTACCAAAATTTGTCTTTGAGGAAGACCAGAACCTCTAGGATGTTTCTAGGGAAGTGGAGAAGAGAATTCGGCAGAGTTTGGCCGAGCTTGAAGGCTCAAAGTTGTGTGAGGAAGAGAGGGAAGATGTTCCCTTTTATAAGGGAGGAGAGGGGCACCTTTGGAATAATTAAAAATATTATTTTATTATAAAGTCAAGTTCGGTTTTAAATAGCTCCAAATTGATTTATTTCGAGGATAAGATGGGGATGTGTCTAAATACTCTCATAAAATAGGATTTAGACAAGTTTAGTTTATTATTTTAACCTTATCAATTAGATTTAACTCTAAGTTAAATAATTTAACTTTTACCGTGTCTTTTTGTTTTCTTACACTATGTGGTTAATAAACTTACTATATCAAGAAAAAAGAACCCCAAGTTGTTTATTATTAATACATATAATCTCATCTAAGTCATTTGACTAAACCATATATTTTTAGGAAAAAAATATCAATTAATAATATAATATTTGTTTTAAAAACTATTTTATGTCAATTTTGACACTATTTGGTACATGATTTTTATGAAATTCATAACAGAATGATAAGTTCAAAAAAAGTTACTTAAAGAAAATAAAACATGTCATATTAACCTATAAAATTTGTGTAAGTCATAAAAAGTCTCAAATTACATTTATTTGGGCATTTATAACATCAATTATGTCAATATTTCATTAATAAGACAATTACTGCATCATCTTTGTGTCATAATAAATGATAATTATTTAATTCCTAAAAATTATAAATAAATTCCTATGATGTAGATAATTGTATTAGATTTATGGAGACTATTCATGTTCGAAGTTTCATGAAGTTTATCACTAGATTAAAATTATTATACTTATAAGATTTAAGAACGTGACATGTTGTCACATTCTTTGGTTTTAATAATAATTAAATTATTTTCATTGAAAAAATTTAATTAAATGAATCTAATCTAACCCTTAGGTGATATGGGTCTTCTTTTAGTCATCCAATAGGATTTTGAAATTTGTTAGGGTAATTTTAAAATATTATATTTACCCTTAATTACTCGATTTACCTTTAACTATGGTAAATAAAATTTACCGTAGTTACTATTCATAATGCCCAAAAATAAAAAGTAGCTTATTAACATAATTTGGACCCACTGATTCCAAATATGGAATCCATTTTTCCAAATTCAATACACAAAATATGAAAAAATTAAATTAAAATTTATCCCGTTGTCGAAAGAAAACGGGTTTTTTCTTTAAAACATTTCAAAAGATTGAATTGATTTAACCTACGAATTCAAGGTAAAATCAATGCTAATGACATAAATTATATTAAATGGTAACCGAAGGGTAAAATTGGATATAAACTATTGTAGAAGGATGGTGAAAAGAATTTGAATGTTTCCTTATGCACAAAGTGTGGAAAGAAGCATGGTGTAGACTGTCTTAAAGGGACTAGAAAATGTTTTAAGTGTGGAAAAGAAGGTCATCGAGCAGCTGAGTGTCGAAGTTATGGAAAAAGGGTCTCTAATGATGTGAACAAAGCAAACACTGCAGAGAACGCACCACCAACACTTCAATGCTTCAAGTGAAAGGAAATGGGGCATTATGCTAATAAATACCCTAATCCAAGGGTTAGTGATGATCAATATGAGCAACCGCTTAAGGAAAAGGACAAAGGGAAGTCACATGCGATCACTATTGGCGATGTTGAATATGAAAACGATGTGGTGGAATGATTAAGTGTTTATGTAATGGGATTCCAAAATAATGTTGTATCATAATGTATTGGAATATTTATGTATTGGTCTAATGTGGTATTCAAAGTGATTGAGATATTTTTGGAAATAAGATGTTATGCGCCTAATGAAGGGAAAATGAGAAAACGAAATGTTTAACAGTATTCATGAGCTCATGATTGATATAAGGACTAAGTGATATCATGGTTTGAGTATATAGAATTTTTGGTTTTTGGTATGTGGAAAGAGTTAACTTTTGACAGCATTCATGTTTTCACTAAGGTTCATTGGGTATTCATTTTTTCAAGAGAATACATGATTAAGGTATTAACATGTTTGTAATTTGACCAGCAAGATATATCTTATGATATATGGGGGATAAATGATGGTATTCACGTGATTGTTCTGTGACATTTCAAGTAATCATTTTCTTTATACTATGAGCTTGGACCGAAGTATTTTAGATAAGCCTAAAGATTAGAATGGATTATATTGGACATAAGTTAGGATAAAATGTTTTTCGATATTATTGATGGGATATTATAGTAATATAGATTTAGAAAAAGGACAACCTGCAGGACGGGCGACAGCCCATCGCGTCGGACAAGGCTGTGGGAATCGAACCCACAACCGAAGTGCGACTAGCCTTTATCGCCTACCACTGGCCTACAGGAAGTCCCTGGTTAGTAGAAACTAGTTTTATTTTATTAAGAGGTATGATATATGAAGTATAAGTTCACCCTCACAAAAGACAGACTTATGAATATTTGATAACTATTGCTAACCTTTTGTTTGAGACAGATGGAATGACCTGTCATTCTATTACATGATCTACTAACACTTCACGAATAACAAATACAACTTCATTTATTTAAGAGATGAAGTAGAAATTTTTCAAGGCACGAACAACATTGAGATTGTACCAAAATACAGTAAGTATTTATTCTAATTCAAATTCTTCAACTTTAGGGAAACGATCTTGAAAACCAAAAATGTTGTCCTAGTATTATTATATCTGATTCATCAGATGGTACCTTAGATCGTCACAAATTTATAGATTTGTGATTGTTGGCTTTTCCATAGCCATGTTCTCTACCACTCTCTATCAGAACATGATGGTTATATTTATCTTCCATATCCACATTTTCACCTATGTGGAAACCCAGTGATTAGTTTATTTGGGAAACCGTTACGTTTCATTCTTTTGTTTTTAAAGATTGGTTTTGGTATTCCTTTTTACGATGTGGGTTTCGATTAAAGAAACTTTCAAATAGTAATCCATTTATAACCCCGACGAATTTCGAGGGCGAAATTCATTTTAAGGGGGGTAGAATGTAACACCCCGAAATTTTATGAAAAATATTCTTTTTAATTTCATTAATGTCTTGTGTTATACGCTACACCAAAAGGAGATTTCACAACACACATCTCTTACCTAGCTTGAATTACACGCAATCGCGACCTTCCACGATAGCGTGTGTTGTACGCAACACCAAGTTTCACTAAACAACGATATGCTATTAAAATATTATTAAAACTAGCCGTTATGAATAGTAATAAACACTTTTTAAAATTTTTTAAATTTTATTTTTCAAAATGGACTTCATTTTTGGATTCTGAATATCGAAATTAGCTTAGGGTGAAATTTTGGTGATTTTCGGATAACTTTCATATTTTGATGAATAGTGAAAATTACTAAATTTTAGTTAAAAAGCACTTTTTCAATCGAAATAATTAATTGTGATAAATTATTAATTTGTGTGGTTTTAAAGTATATTTAGAATATATTTTTACAATTTAATACAATTTTGGTCATTGGATGTAATTTCACATTTAAACCAGTTATAAACAAGTGTCAATCTTTTGATAGTTATTATCTCTTAAAAACACGCTATTTGTTTTGACGACGGGAATTAATTTTTAAATTAATTAATGCAACTAATATTTTTTGAATTTGGTAAAATAGAAATCATTTTTGAGTTCTTAATATAAAATATAGCTTAGGCCTAATTTTTGGTATTTTTCTGAAAACTTTCAATTTTTGATGAATAGTGAAACCACTAAGTGGTAGTTAAAAAAACTGAATTTTTCATAAAACATAATTTTACCGCTTCTGTGAGTAGAATTTCAAAAATCTGAGAGACACGGTTAATATCAAGGACTAAATTGTGGTTCAATGAGATGAAAATAATTTTTGGTGAATAGTAAATTTTGACTTTTTTTACCACGGTTAAAATTAAATAGGGTAATTAAGGGTAAATATGATATTATTATTACCCTAACACATGTCCTAATTCTATTTGATAACTCTAATTCGACCAAAAACAAACTTAGGAATAAAATATGAACATTTAGGCCCACATGGATTAGATTATGACATTTATTATTAATTTATTTAAAGAAGGGTTAAAAGAGTTAAAATCAGAGTTTATTTACTAAAACATTTTTAATATGGGGTTATACATA
The DNA here is from genome assembly GCA_963277665.1 of Viscum album. Classification (NCBI taxonomy): domain Eukaryota; kingdom Viridiplantae; phylum Streptophyta; class Magnoliopsida; order Santalales; family Viscaceae; genus Viscum; species Viscum album. The sequence goes on along the minus strand of OY728147.1, from coordinate 1,669,421,240 downwards.
ATATAAATTCGACTATAAATATTAATTAGAAAGCTAAAAAGATTTCCTACATAATGGTATTTTATTTGTAATTTTTATACATTAAATAATTTAATTTATTTATGACACAACGATGATGCAGTAATTATCTTATTAATGAAATATTGACATAATTGATGTTTTAAATACTCAAATAAATATAATTTGAGACTTTTTATTAATTCCACTAATTTTATAGGTTACTATGATATATTAGTTTTGATTTAATAAACTTGGTTCGAACTTATAATTCTGTTATGACATTCACAAAAATCATATATCAAATAGTGTGAAAATTGACACAAAATAGTTTTTAAATAAAATATTATATTATTAATTGTTATTTTATTCCAAAAAATCTAAGATTCGTCCAAATGAATTATATAAGGAAATATATATTAATAATAAACAACTTGGGGTTCGTTTTGCATGTTATAGTAAGTTTATTCCCCATATAGTGTAAGAAAACAAAAAGTCACGGTAAAAGTTAAATTATTTAACTTAGACTTAAATCTAATTGATAAGGTTAAAATAATAACCTAAACTTGTCTAAATCCTATTGGTTTATAGGATTTATACCCATACCCACTTTAACTTCGAAATAAGACCCTTTAGACCATTATAAACCGATTTTGACTTTAATATAAAATAATATTTTGAGATATTCCTAAGGTGCCCTTCTCCTCCCTTATAAAAGGGAACCTCCTCCCCCTCCTCCTCACACCAATTTGGGCAATCAAGATCGGCCAACCCCGGAAAAAATCCCTTCTCCACTTCCCTATAAATATTCCTAGAGGTCCCGGTCTTCTTCAAAGACCAATCATAGTTCCCTAAGAGGAGGTCTCAAAGAGGCGCTTCAAAGAAGAGGTAATTTCCGTTACCAATTCTTTCACCTTTATTTCTTCTTCCACTTATTCTTATTAGGTTGTTTCATTATGAAGTAATAACATCAGTATCACTCATATATTTATATGTTTTTATAAGTATGAAAAAAATCCTAATTCACCATCTATCCATCCTACGGAAAATGAAATCACCGCGCGTGCGTACGTACGGAATACCGTCTCCACGCCGTGGTGTAATCAGTTTTTCCACCAACACCTTACATGGATGGGTATTATGGTGTAAAGAATAACTATATATAGTTATAATAACATCATAATAATTATGATATATTTTATCATCCACTCCAATTCAATTCAATAATTATGGAAATGATATCATCGCTCGTGCGTACCTACGGACTACCGTCTCCACGACGCGATGAGATTTATTCTCCACATTACCCATTCATGAATGATTATAAAGTATATATAATGAATAATAATGAAATATATGACATGTTATATCTACTGGATTTATGTATATATATATATGTATTCCATCTACTTACTTCCATTCAAGACAATAAGGAAAGGAAAACAACGTTCATTCGTACGTACGGACTACCGTCTCCATGAACGGTGTGTTTCATTTCATTTATCTATCTATTATAAATATATATATATATATATATACTAAATATATATGATATATAAATCATGTTTTATATTATGGAAGTAATTAAATCATGATATAAGTAATAATAATGTCAAGAACAACAAGTCCAAACACCTACGATAAATGAAACGATTTTACCCAAAACGCTTCTTTAACATGGAATTTACCAAAGAACGGGTAATATAAAGTCATAGGTGAACCATATATGATATCATAACAATGAATATGATTCTGTAATAAGTCAATCACATTATTTAAATCATTATACAGGAGGTTCAGACACTAACGAAGCAAATCAGACCTAAGGTAAGGGAAATATCACAATCTAATTTTTATCCGAGATTGTTTATACTTTGGTATTTACTGGGGCGTATTTTATCATCAATGTCCATGTTTCCTCAATATGTAATATTATTTACATCCACCTACAATTGTTTAAATCAAATTTTACCATTCGTTGAGTTTTTAGTAAAAGATATGAAAGGAATCTTTTGTCATTTTTCGTACGAGGTACTTTTTTTACTTTTCCGACAAAAGTACGAGAAGAATGTTTTTTTAACGTATACGGCATGTATGGATTTTTAAAAACATTATTTCCAAGAAGCTTCCTTTACAAGTTTTCAAGTTTATTTTTAATCAACTTCTTTTAGTTTAAAATTGTATGACATGTTAAGAAAGGAAAAGTATTTTTGAAGTAGAAAGGATATTTTCCTCAAGAATGATGTTCAAGTGTTTTATCAAAATTATTTTCCATCTAAGATAATAAAGGGTTCTGTTTTTATCCCTATTATTACATTGATTTGATTATGTTGTGATGGAATTATTTTTATGAATTCCTTTATCATATATGAATTGTTTTATGATGTCATGATGTTTATGATTCCCATTTTTATTACACGGGTTATGCAATGATGTATGATTTATGATTTTGTGGCACACATAAGAATGGTATCATTATGAGATAGGTGGGACCTATATCTCCCTCCAATGCATTGGGTAAAGATTTTATATCTCCTGAGATAGACATGGCTGGAATGGTAGGTTATACCGATTCAGTGAAACAGGACTGAAACGAGGGTGACTCCGTTCAGAAAGGGACTTTGTCCACTAAGATAGTCTTGGCAAGGAGTCTTGACTAACAAGAAATGATTCTCTATGATTATGTGTGTATGCCACAAAGTTTCAAGTTTTAAGTTATGATTATTGTGATTACATTTCACTGCCATGAGTTATCCCAGGTTAGGAAATTATGATCTCTTTTACAGGTTATGATTTCCAAAAGTTATGTGCTTATGTATATGATGTGATTGATATTTATTTTGTTTACCCTTACTGAGCATTTGAGCTCACCCTTTTATGTTTTCTTTTCCCCAGGATATAAAGAAAGGTTTTAGGTACAAAAAAAAGAAGATCTTTATGGGAGATGTTGAAGTTCTTTCACCAGGATTAGAAGATTATATTCCGAGTTTCCAAAGACACTAAACTATTACGATCTTTGTGTGTGTGTTTTTTTTGTATTATACACCAAGATTACCTTGTTCTATACGCAACACCGTATTAGCTTGCAGTATACGCAACACTATTCTTGGATCGTGTTACACACAATTTTGATAATAGTTATTCTACGCAACATTGAGTATATATATATATATATATATATATTCAATGTATAAATGAAATATGGTTGGATTCTGTTATACGAAACAAAGAAGGATTATTTCACAACACGCAACCCCGACTTGGCTTGCATTACACGCAATCGCGACCTTCCTCGATAGCGTGTGTTTTACGCAATACTGGGTTTTAATAAACAATGATATATTATAATAATATTGTCATGAACTAGCCGTTATGAATAGTGTTAACTAAATTTTGAATTTTATAACATTATTATTCATCTTACACATTTTCTAGAATATGGTATAAGAACAAAATAAATTTTTCGGGTAAACTAAGTATTTTTCAAAAAAGTGCAGTTTTGCCGCCTTTTGATGGCGCACCCACTTTAAATCTCGTTTTTGACATGTTTATAAGTTCAATTTGACAAAATAAAATTCTTCTTTTGAATCAGGATATAAAAATTTACATTAGATAAAGTTTTGATATTTTTCCGATAACTTTCATATTTTAATGAATAGTAAAAACACACTATATTTTAATTAAAAACAACTTTTTTCATCGTAATATCATATATGGTTAAATTATAATATTGAATGGTTTTAAAGTATAAATAGAATATATTTTTACCATTTAATATAATGTATGTCATTAGCATTGATTTTACCTTGAATTCGTAGGTTAAATCAATTCAATCTTTTGCAATGTTTTAAAGAAAACTCGTTTTCTTTCAACAACGAGATAAATTTTAATTTAATTTCTGCATCTTTTGTGTATTGAATTTGGTAAATGGATTCCATATTTGGAATCAGTGGGTCCAGATTATGTTAATAAGCTACTTTTTATTTTTGGGCATTATGAATAGTAACTACGGTAAATTTTATTTACCATAGTTAAAGGTAAATCGAGTAATTAAGGGTAAATGTAATATTTTAAAATTACCCTAAAAAATGTAAAAATCCTATTGGATGACTAAAAGACGAGCCATATCACCTAAGGGTCGGATTAGATTCATTTAATTAAATGTTTCAATGGAAATAATTTAATTATTATTAAAACCAATGAATGTGACAACATGTCACTTTCTTAAATCTTATAAGTATAATAATTTTAATCTAGTGATAAACTTCATGAAACTTCGAACGTGAATAGTATCTAGAAATCTAATACAATTATCTACATCATTGGAATTTATTTAGAATTTTTAGGGATTAAATAATTATCATTTATTATGACACAAAGATGATGCAGTAATTGTCTTATTAATGAAATATTGACATAATTGATGTTATAAATGACCAAATAAATGTAATTTGAGACTTTTTATGACATAAACTAATTTTATAGGTTAATATGACATGTTATAGGTGATTTATGTAACTTTTTTAGAACATATCATTCTGTTATAAATTTCATAAAAATCATGTACCAAATAGTGTCAAAATTGACATAAAATAGTTTTTGAAACAAATATTATATTATTAATTGTTATTTTATTTCTAAAAATCTAAGGTTCGGAAAAATGACATAGATAAGATTATATATATTAATAATAAACAACTTGGGGTTCTTTTGTCTTTATATAGTAAGTTTATTAACTATATAGTGTAAGAAAACAAAAATACACGGTAAAAGTTAAATTATTTAACTTAGAGTTAAATCTAATTGATAAGGTTAAAATAATAACCTAAACTTGTCTAAATCATATTGGATGAGAGGCTTTCGACCCATCCCCACATTATCCTCTAAATAAATCAATTTTGAGCTATTTAAAACCGAACTTGACTTTATAATAAAATAATATTTTTAGTTATTCCAAAGGTGCCCCTCTCCTCCCTTATAAAAGGGCACCTCCTCCCTCTCTTCCTCACACAACTTTGAGCCTTCAATCTCGGCCAACCTCTCAAAAATTATCTTCTCAACTTCCCTAGAAACATCCTAGAGGTTCTGGTCTTCTTCAAAGACCAATCTTAGTTCCCTAAGTGGAGGATTCAAAGAGGCGTTTCAGAGAAGAGGTAATATCCATTACCGATCTTTTCAATTTCTTTCTTCTTCAACTTCTTCTTCTTTAGTTGTTTCATGATAAAGTAATAAAATAAGTATTAATTACATACTGATATGTTATTATAAATATGAAACAACCCTAATTCACCTTCTATCCATCCTACGGAAAAATGAAATCACCGCGCGTGCGTACGTACGGAATACCGTCTCCACGCCGTGGTGTAATCTATTTTCCACCATCACCTTACAAGGATGGGTATAATGGTGTAATGAGTAACTATATATGATTATTATAAAGTGATATTGATACTGAAATAGTATAAATACATTTAAATACAATTCCACGATCATAGGAACGATATCATCACTCGTGCGTACGTACGGAATACCGTCTCCACGATGTGATGCGACTCGTTCTACATGATCTTCATTTCATAATGATTATATAAATGAATTGAATGAATTAATATGATATATATTACACTAATACCATTCTGGAAATGAGGTATCTATAACCTAAAGAAAAGAATAAGAATTTATTCGACAAAACACGCATAAGAACAAAAAGTTATAAACACCTGAATAACAAGTACCAATGAAATATTAATATTAGAAGCTATGAATATGACCATATATGATATCATAAAAATAAGTATGATTCTGGATTAAGTCAATAACATTATTTAAATCATTATACAGGAGGTTCAGACACTTATAAAGCAAGTCGGACCTAAGGTAAGGGAAAATATCACAATCTCATTTTTATCCGAGATTGTTTTTACTTTGGCATTTACTGGGATGTATTTTATCATCCACATCAATGTTCCCTCAATATGTAATATTATTTCCATCCACCTACAAAAGTTTAAATCCAATTTTACCCTTCGGTGAGTTTTTAGTAAAGAATATGAAAGGAATCTTTTGTCGTTTTTCATACGAGGTACTTTTTGACTTTTCCGACAAAAGTACGAGAAGAATGTTTTCTTTTAACTTATACGACATGAATGGATTTTTAAAACATTATTTCCAAGAATCTTCCCTTAAAAGTTTTCAATTTTATTTTTAATCAACTTCTTTTAGTATAAAATTTTATAACATGTTAAAGAAAGGAAATTGTTTTTGAAGTAGAAAGGATATTTTCCTCAAGAATAGAGTTCAAGTGTTTTATCAAAATTATTTTCCATCTAAGAAAATAAAGGGTTCTGTTTCTTTGCCTATTTTTACATTGATTTGACTATGTTGTGATGGAATTATTTTTATGAATTCCTTTATCTTATATGAATTGTTTTATGATGTCATGTTGTTTAAAAATCCCATTTTTATTACATGGGTTATGCAATGATGTATGATTTATGATTTTGTGGCACACATAAGAATGGTATCATTATGAAATGGGTGGGACCTATATCTCCCTCCAATGCATTGGGTAAAGAATTTATATCTCATGAGAAAGACATGGATGGAACAGTAGGTTATACCGGTTAAGTGAAACAAGACAGAAACGAGGGTGACTCGGTATAGAAAGGGACTTTGTCCACTAAGATAGTCTTGGCAATGAGTCTTGACTAACAAGAAATGATTCTCTATGATTATGTGTGTATGCCACAAAGTTTAATTTTATAAGTTATGATTATTGGGATTTCATTTCACTACTATGATTTATCCCATGTTATGAAATTATGTTCTCTTTTGCAGGTTAAGATTTCCAAAATGTTATGTTCTTATGAATATGATGTGATTGATATTTTTTTTGTTTATCCTTACTGAGAATTTGAGCTCACCCTTTTGTATGTTTTCTTTCCCCAGGTCAGGAAGAAGGTTATTAAGTAAGATATGCCAAAATGGACTATAGATATGATGAAATAAATGGGAGACAGTGTAGACACTTTATGAACCAGTTGTTTATGTTTCCCAGTTTCTAAAGACACTATACCTATACGGTCCATTCGTGGTTTTGTTATATGTTGTAATAAGTATGCTTCAATTTTGATATATTAACAATGTATGTAAAGTATGGGTCGTTATAGTTGGTATCAGAGGAAAGGTGTAGTCAACCTTTGGAAACTAGGATGTGAAAGCCTTAGTAAGAACCCTAAGGATAAGTCTAAGCATAGAACACAATCTTAGTGTTTTAGAAATGGCCATGAATTACCTAGGATAAGACCTTAAGCGTGAAAATTTTATTCTTGAATTATGTGGTTTTCCTATTATAATTAGTGTTGCTCACACTATTCTTATTGGTTTTAGTCAATGGCTGGAACCCGAAGGAACCGTGTTAATGCGGAATGCGATGGGCAATGAAATGATTGTCCCCCTGAGCGACCAAACGATATGGGAGCTGGAATGAAAAATCTTGTAGCCATGCTCACACAACTTTCTCAAGCTATGAATCATGCATGACTTCCAAACGAGCAAAGGAAGGAGAAACATTCTGTTGAATCCTTCATGAGGCAGCGTCCACCTTCTTTAAGCGGGTCTACTGATCCATTAGTTTCTGAACAATGGATTAGTACTACTGAAAAGATATTTTCAGTTCTTCAATGTTATGAACATGATAAAGTCATCCTAGCAGTGTATCGTTTGGAAGGAGAAGCTGATCAATGGTGGAATCTTATCAAGAATACGAGGCAAAGAGTTGAAATTGAGTCCATGGAATGGGACGAGTTCAAGAACTTATTTTTCAATAAGTACTTCCCTCGTATTCTTCGAACAAAGATGGAGAAGGAGTTTCTTGAACTAAAGAAAAAGGATGATGAATCTGTTGGTATATACGAAGCGAATTTTACAAGACTTGCATGGTATGCATCTGGATTTATCATCCAACCTGAAAGTAAAGTTGATCAATCCTTCAGTGCCTTAAAACCAAATCTTCGAAGGGAATTAGCTATAAGAGACTTCAGTAGCTATGAAGAAATTGTACGTTGTGCTATCAAGTTAGAAATGGAAGTTGGTGTTACTTATCTATCTCATAGTTTTGACAAGAAATGAAATATGGAGTTCAAGGAGAAATCTCAGAATAATGGTGAAAAGAAGATGAATGTTTCCTTATGCTCAATGTGTGGAAAGAAGCATGGTGGAGATTGTCTTAAAGGGACTAGAAAATGTTTTAAGTGTGGAAAAGAAGGTCATCGAGCAGCTGAGTGTCGGAGTAATGGAAAAAGGGTTTCTAATGATGTGAATAAAGCAAACACTGCCGAGAACGCACCACCAACACTTCAATGCTTCAAGTGCAAGGAAATAAGGCATTATGCTAATAAATGCGCTAATCCAAGGGTTAGTGATGATCGACATGAGAAACCACTTAATGCAAAGGACAAAGGGAAGTCACATGTGATCACTATTGGCGATGTTGAATATGACAACGATGTGGTGGAATGATTAAGTGTTTATGTAATGGGATTCCAAAATAATGTTGTATCATAAAGTATTGGAATATTTATGTATTGGTCTAATGTGGTATTCAAAGTGATTGAGATATTTTTGGAAATAAGATGATATGCGCATAATGAAGGGAAAATGAGAAAACGAAATGTTTAACCGTATTCATGAGCTCATGATTGATATAAGGACTAAGTGATATCATGGTTTGAGTATATAGAATTTTGAGTATTTTGGTATGTGGAAAGTGTTAACTTTTAACTGCATTCATGTTTTCACTAAGGTTCAATGGTTATTCAAGAGAGTACATGATTAAGGCCTTTGAATGTTTGGAATGTGACCAACAAGACATATTTTATGATATATGGGGATCAACGATGGTATTAAATCTCTGGTAATCGTTTTCACTATATTAATAGAGTGGACTGAAGTATTATGGATAAGCCTAAAGATTGGAATGGATTATGTTGGACATAAGTTAGTATTGTTTAAGGATAGAAGTTTTTTAGATATTATTGATGGGATGTTATAGTAATATAGTTTTAGAAAAAGGACAACCTGCAGGGCGGGCAACAGCTCGTCGCGTCGGACAAGGCTGTGGGAATCGAACCCACAACCGAAGTGCGACTGGCCTTTATCGCCTACCACTGGCTTACAGGAAGTCCCTGGTTAGTAGAAACTGGTTTTATTTTATTAGGAAGTATGATATATGAAGTATAAGTTCATTTTTGGAACCATATACGATTAACCATAAGATGGACTTATAACTTTTGCTAACCTTTTGTCTGAAAGAGATGGAATGACCCATCATTCTATCACATGATCTGCTAACACATCACGAATGACAAATTCAACTTCATTTCTTTAAGAGATGAAGTGGAAATTGTCCAAAGAACGACAAACGGTGAGACTATACCAAAATCACGAAAGTGGTTCTTCTAATTCCAATTTCATCAACTTTAGGGAAATGATCTTGAAAACCAAAAATGTTGTCTTAGTGCTCTTATATCTGAGGAATTAGATGGTACCTTAGATAGTCACAAATTTATGGCTTTGTGATTTCTAGCTTTTTCATAGCCATGTTCTCTACCACTCTCCATCAGAACATGATGGTTAGATTTCTCTTCCATATCCATATTTTCACCTATGTGGAAACCCAGTGATTAGTTTATTTGGGTAACCGTTACGTTTCATACTTTTGTTTTTAAAGATTGGTTTTCGTATTCCTTTTTACGATGTGGGTTTTGATTAAAGAAACTTTCGAATAGTAAACCATTTATAACCCCAATGAATTTTGAGGGAGAAATTCATTTTAAGGGGGGTAGAATGTAACACCCCAATATTTTATGAAAAATATTCTTTTTAATTTCATTAATGTCTTGTGTTATATTCTACACCAAGATTACTTTGCGCTATACGCAACACCGTATTAGCTTGCAGTATACGCAACACTATTGTTGGATCGTGTTACACACAATTTTGATAATAGTTATTCTACGCAATATTGAGTATATATATATATTTATATTCAATGTATAAATGAAATATTGTTGGATTCTGTTATACGAAACAACGAAGGATTCCTTCACAACACGCAACCCTGACTTGGATTGCTTATACGCAATCGCGACCTTTCTCGATAGCATGTGTTGTACGTAATTCTGGGTTTTAATAAACAACGATATATTATTATAATATTGTCATAAACTAGCCGTTATGAATAGTGTTAACTAAATTTTGAATTTTATAACATTATTATTCATCTTACACATTTTCTAGAACATGGTATAAGAACAAAGTAAATTTTTCGGGTAAAATAAGTATTTTTAAAAAAAGTGCAGTTTTGCCGCCTTTTGATGGAGCACCCACCTTAAATCTAGTTTTTGACATGTTTATAACTTCAATTTAAAAAAATAAAATTCTTCTTTTGAATCAGGATATAAAAATTTACATTAGATAAAGTTTTGATATTTTTCCGATAACTTTCATATTTTAATGAATAGTAAAAACCCGCTATATTTTAATTAAAACCAACTTTTTTCATCATAATATCTTATGTGGTTAAATTATAAAATTGAATTTTTTTAAAGTATAAATAGAATATATTTTTACCATTTAATATAATGTATGTCATTAGCATTGATTTTACCTTGAATTCGTAGGTTAAATCAATTCAATCGTTTGCAATGTTTTAAAGAAAAACCCGTTTTCTTTCGACAACGGGATAAATTTTAATATAATTTCTGCATCTTTTTTGTATTGAATTTGGAAAAATGGATTCCATATTTGGAATTAGTGGGTCCAAATTATGTTAATTATTGTAATATAGTGATAAACTTCATGAAACTTCGAACATGAATAGTCTCTAGAAATATAATACAATTATCTACATCATAGGAATATATTTAGAATTTTTAGGGATTAAATAATTATCATTTATTATGACACAAATATGATGCAGTAATTGTCTTATTAATGAAATATTGACATAATTGATGTTATAAATGCCCAAATAAATGTAATTTGAGACTTTTTATGACTTACACTAATTTTCTAGGTTAACATGACATGTTATAGTTGATTTAAGTAACTTTTTTCGAACTTATCATTCTGTTATGAATTTTATAAAAATCATGAACCAAATAGTGTCAAAATTGACATTAAATAGTTTTTAAAACAAATATTATATTATTAATTGTTATTTTATTCCTAAAAATCTATGGTTCTAACAAATGACTTAGATAAGATTATATATATTAATAATAAACAACTTGGGGTTCTTTTTTCTTGATATAGTATGTTTATTAACCATATAGTGTAAGAAAACAAAAAGACACGGTAAAAGTTAAATTATTTAACTTAGAGTTAAATCTAATTGATAAGGTTAAAATAATAACCTAAACTTGTCTAAATCCTATTGGATGAGAGGATTTAGACCCATCCCCACCTTAGCCTATAAATAAATCAATTTGGAGCTATTTAAAACCGAACTTGACTTTATAATAAAATAATATTTTTAGTTATTCCAAAGGTGCCCCTCTCCTCCCTTATAAAAGGGCACCTCCTCCCTCTCTTCCTCACACAACTTTGAGCCTTCAAGCATGGCCAACCTCTGCCAAATTCTCTTCTCCACTTCCCTAGAAACATCCTAGAGGTTCTGGTCTTCTTCAAAGACCAATCTTAGTTCCCTAAGTGGAGGATTCAAAGAGGCGTTTCAAAGAAGAGGTAATATCCATTACCAATCTTTTCAATTTCTTTCTTCTTCAACTTATTATTCTTTAGTTGTTTCATGATAAAGTAATAACATAAGTATTACTTACATACTGATATGTTATTATAAATATGAAACAACTCTAATTCACCTTCTATCCATCCTACGGAAAAATGAAATCACCGCGTGTGCGTACGTACGGAATACCGTCTCCACGCCGTGGTGTAATCTATTTTCCACCATCACCTTACAAGGATGGGTATAATGGTGTAATGAGTAACTATATATGATTATTATAAAGTGATATTGATAATGAAATAGTATAAATACACTTAAATACAATTCCACGATCATAGGAACGATATCATCACTCGTGTGTACGTACGGAATACCATCTCCACGATGTGATGCGACTCGTTCTACATGATCTTCATTTCATAATGATTATATAAATGAATTGAATGAATGAATATGATATATATTACACTAATACCATTCTAGAAATGATGTATCTATAACCTAAAGAAAAGAATAAGAATTTATTTGACAAAACACGCATAAGAACAAAAAGTTATAAACACCCGAATAACAAGTAGCAATGAAATATTAATACTAAGAAGCTATGAATATGACCATATATGATATCATAAAAATATGTATGATTCTATATTAAGTCAATAACATTATTTAAATCATTATACAGGAGGTTCGGACACTTTCAAAGCAAGTCGGACCTAAGGTAAGCGAAAATATCACAATCTCATTTTTATCCGAGATTGTTTTTACTTTGGCATTTAATGGGGTGTATTTTATCATCCAAATCCATGTTCCCTCAATATGTAATATTGTTTCCATCCACTTACAAAAGTTTAAATCCAATTTTACCCTTCGGTGAGTTTTTAGTAAAGAATATGAAAGGAATCTTTTTTCATTTTTCGTATGAGGTACTTTTTGACTTTTATGACCAAAGTACGAGAAGAATGTTTACTTTTAACTTATAGGACATGAATGGATTTTTAAACATTATTTCCAATAAGCTTACCTTACAAGTTTTCAATTTTATTTTTAATCAACTTCTTTTAGTTTAAAATTTTATAACATGTTAAGGAAAGGAAAGTGGTTTTGAAGTAGAAAGCATATTTTCCTCAAGAATAGAGTTCAAGTGTTTTATCAAAATTATTTTCCATCTAAGAAAATAAAGGGTTCTTTTTCTATCCCTATTTTTACATTGATTTGACTATGTTGTGATGGAATTATTTTTATGAATTCCTTTATCTTATATTAATTGTTTTATGATGTCATGTTGTTTAAGAATCCCATTTTTATTACATGGGTTATGAAATGATGTATGATTTATGATTTTGTGGCACACATAAGAATGGTATCATTATGAAATGGGTGGGACCTATATCTCCCTCCAATGAATTGGGTAAAGATTTTATATCTCATGAGAAAGACATGGCTGGAACGGTAGGTTATACCGGTTCAGTGAAACAGGACTGAAACGAGGGTGACTCGGTTCCGAAAGGGACTTTGTCCACTTAGATAGTCTGGGAAATGAGTCTTGACTAACAAGAAATGATTCTCTATGATTATGTGTGTATGCCATAAAGATTCATGTTTTAAGTTATGATTATTGGGATTTCATTTCACTACCATGATTTATCCCATGTTATTAAATTATGTTCTCTTTTACAGGTTAAGATTTCCAAAATGTTATGTTCTTATGAATATGATGTGATTGATATTTCTTTTGTTTACCCTTACTGAGCATTTGAGCTCACCCTTTTATGTTTTCTTTTCCCCAGGATATAAAGAATGGTTTTATGTAAAAAAAGGGAAGATCTTTATTGGAGATGTTGAAGATCATTCACCATAATTAGAAGATTATATTCCGAGTTTCCAAAGACACTATACCTATACGGTCCTTGTGGTTTTGTCATATGTTGTAATAAGTGTGCTTAAATTTTGAAGTATTAACAATGTATGTAAAGTATGGGTCGTTATAGTTGGTATCAGAGGAAAGGTATAGTCAACCTTTGGAAACTAGGATGCGAAAGCCTTAGTAAGAACCCTAAGGATAAGTCTAAGCATAGAACACAATCTTAGTGTTTTAGAAAAGTCCATGAATAACCTAGGATAAGACCTTAAGCGTGAAAATTTTATTCTTGATTATGTGGTTTTCCTATTATAATTATTGTTGCTCACACTATTCTTCTTGGTTTTAGTCAATGGCTGAACCCGAAGGAACCGTGTTAATGAGGAATGCGATGGGCAGTGCAATGATTGTCCCCCGGAGAAACCAAATGATATGGGAGCTGGAATGAAAAATCTTGTAGCCATGCTCACACAACTTTCTCAAGCTATGAATCATGCAGGACTTCCAAACGAGCAAAAGAAGGAGAAACATTCTGTTGAATCCTTAATGAGGCAGCGTCGACCTTCTATCAGCAGGTCTACTGATCCATTAGTTGCCGAACAATGGATTAGTACTACTGAAAAGATATTTTCAGTTCTTCAATGTTCTGAACATGATAAAGTCATCCTAGCAGTGTATCGTTTAGAAGGAGATGCTGATCAATGGTGGAATCTTATTAAGAATACGAGGAAAAGGGATGAAATTGAGTCCATGGAATGGGATGAGTTCAAGAACTTATTTTTCAATAAGTACTTCCCTCGTATTCTCCGAACAAAGATGGAGAAATAGTTTCTTGAACTGAAGCAAAAGGATGATGAATCTGTTGGTACCTATGAAGCAAATTTTTCCAGACTTGCAAGGTATGCTTCTGGTATTATTATCCAACCTGAGAGTAAGATTGATCGGTTCTTTAGTGGCTTAAAACCATGTCTTCGAAGGGCGTTAGCCATAAGGGACTTCAATAGATACGAGGAAAAGCATTCGATGTGCTCTCAAAGTCGAGATGGAGATTGTAGTAACCCATCAGTCATATGGGTTTGATAAGAAGAGGAAAATGGAATTCAAAGGAAAATCTAAAGAGCACACTGGAAAGAAGATGAGCTTTCCCTTATGCTGAAAGTGTGTAAAGAAACATGGAGGGAGTTGTCTTAAAGGGACAAGTAAATGTTTCAAATGTGGAAAGGAAGGTCATCAGGAATTTGAATGCCGCGATGATGGGAATAAGATGTCTAATGATGCAAACAAAGTAAGGGATACACAGAATGAACCTACTACACTTCAATGTTTCAAGTTCAAGGAGATGGGGCATTATGCCAATAAATGCCCTAATCCAAGGGTTGATGATGATGGTCAACGTCAACAAACTCTTAAGGCCAAAGGCAAAGGAAAGTCACATGCAATTTCTATCAGCGATGTGGATTATGATAACGATGTGGTGAAAGGTACACTTACCATCCACTCTAAAGTAGCAAATGTTTTATTTGATTATGGATCCACCGACTCTTTTATTTATGAAGAATTTTCTAAGGGTATCACCGTATTACCTCAACAATTAGATGTTGAGTTAGCTGTGACAACACCTAATGGCACAATAGTCGCATCAAAAGTTTATAATTCTTCTCCGATCGAAGTTTGTGGGAAAGTGCTTCCTGCAAATCTTGTGATCCTTCCTATAGTGGAATTTGATGTGATTCTTGGCATGGATTGGCTTTCTTTATTTGGAGCTCATATCAATTTCCAAATAAGGGAAGTCACATTTCATATTCCAGATCAATCTATGATCATCTATCAATGCAAGGATGAACATAACCTTCTAGTGGAAATTTCTTCCATCTTATGGGTCTTGATTCCACTAAATGAAGGTTATTTATCTCAAATGGTTGGTGAGAAAATAACGATTAAGAATATTCCCATTGTACGGGAGTTTGATGATGTCTTTCCGGAGGAATTACCGGGTCTTCCACCAAATCCTGAAGTTGAGTTTTCAATAGAACTCGTACCGGGTGCTTTGCCTATTTCAAAGACACCTTATAGAATGACCCCAATTGAGTTTCAGGAATTGAAGAAGCAACTCCAAGAGAATCTTGATAAGGGATTCATACGCCCTAGTGCGTCACCTTGGGGAGCACCTGTTCTATTTGTTAAGAAGAAAGATGGATCAATGAGACTCTGCATTGATTATCTAGAACTTAACAAGATCACTATCAAGAACAAATATCCTCTCCCACGCATTGATGACTTATTTGACCAACTACACGGAGCTCAATAATTTTCAAAGATTGATCTTCGTTCAGGGTATCATCAATTAAGGGTCAAAAGGGAGGATATACCAAAGACGGATTTCCGTAAAAGGTATGGACACTATGAATTTATAGTGATGCCATTTGGTCTTACTAATGCCCCTGCTATCTTCATGGATCTAATGAATAGAGTCTTTAGAGACTATCTTGATCAATTTATGGTAGTCTTTATAGACGATATTCTAGTCTATTCAAAGAGCAAGGAAGAGCATGAAGATCACTTGAGAATTATACTGAAGACCCTGAGAAAGGAGAAGATTTATTCCAAATTTACCAAGTGTGAATTTTGGCTTCAAAAAGTTGCATTTTTGGGTCACATAATCTCAAAAGAGGGGATATCTGTGGATCCAGCAAAAACAGAGGTTATCAAAAGATGGTCGAGACCAACAACAGTAACTGAGATCCGAAGTTTTCTTGGTTTGGTTGGATATTATCGACGTTCTGTAAAAGATTTTTCACGATTATCTAATCCACTCACCAAGTTGACTCGGAAAGGAGTTAAGTTTGTTTGGACAGAGGAATGTGAAGAGAATTTCAAGGAGTTGAAAAGAAGGTTATCCAGTGCACCTGTGCTCACACTGCCTTGTAGTGGAGAAAGGTTTGTGACCTACAGTGATGCATCCAAGAAGGGATTGGGGTGTGTTCTTATGCAAAATGATATGGTGATAGCTTATGCCTCACGACAGTTGAAAATCAATGAGAAAAATTACCCAACACATGATTTGGAGTTAGCTGCGGTAATCTTTGCATTAAAGATTTGGAGGCATTACCTTTATGGTGAAAGGTGTGATATTTATACTGATCATAAAAGATTAAAGTATATTTTCACACAAAAGGAGCTGAATATGCCTCAAAGAAGATGGTTGGAGCTGATTAAGGATTACGACTGCTCAATCCATTACCACCCTGGGAAAGCAAACAAGGTGGCTGATGCATTAAGTCGACAAGACCATGCTAGTTTATCCATGATGAGGATCACAAAAGATCCAATATTTATGGATTTACAAAGGATGGATCTTGGAATTATAATGGAATGGGAAAAATCTTATCTTTCTCAAATGAATGTTCAACCATATATACATGTGAAGATTAAAGAGGCACAGAAAGAAGATGTCGAGTTACAAAAGAAGGTGAGAAATGTTCCTGAATTCAACCTTGATTGTGATGGGATAATAAAGATTCGGAATCGGGTTTGTGTTCCTCCCATCCCCGAATTAAAGAAGGAGCTGCTGGATGAGGCTCATAGTTCTTCATTCTCTATTCATCCTGGAAGCATGAAGATGTATAGGGACCTGAAAGAGTACTTCTGGTGGGATGGCATGAAAAGAGATGTTGTTGAATATGTCTCTCGATGCTTGGTTTGTCAACAAGTTAAAGCTGAGAGACAGAAGTCTAAGGGGATGTTAAAACCATTACCCATACCCGAATGGAAATGGGAAAACATCACTATAGACTTTGTTACAGGACTTCCTAAAACATCCAAAGGAAATAATCCTATTTGGGTCATAGTTGATCGTCTTACAAAGTCTGCACACTTCATTGCTATTAGAGAGGATTTCTCTCTGTATCAGCTTGCCAGGATATATGTAAAGGAAGTGGTAAGGTTGCATGGAGTACCACTTTCTATTATATCTGATCGGGATCCGAGATTTACCTCGAAGTTCTGGCGAAGTCTTCAGCATACTCTGGATACAGAGTTGAGTTTCAGCACTGCTTATCATCCCCAGACAGACGGTCAGTCTGAGAGTATAATTCAAACCCTAGAAGATATGTTGAGAGCTTGCTCTATGGATTTCAAAGGAGGTTGGGATCAACACCTACCTTTGGTGGAATTTTCTTATAATAATAGATTTCACTCCAGTATTCATATGGCTCCTTATGAAGCTCTCTATGGAATGAAATGCAGGACTCCAACTTGCTGGGATGAAGTTGGGGAAAGAAAGCTATTAGGACCTGATCTCATTGATGAAATGGCAGAAAAGGTCAGATCTATTCAACAACACGTAAGAGCAGCTCAGAGTCGATAGAAAAGTTATGCTGACAACCGAAGAAAAGACCTAGAGTTTGAAGTGGGTGATAAAGTGTTCTTACGAATATCTCCCTGGAAGAGGGTTATGAGATTTGGAAAGAAGGGGAAGTTGAGCCCTAGATATATCGGTCCTTTCGAAATACTGGATCATGTTGGGAAGGTAGCTTACCGTTTGGCGCTTCCACCGAATCTCTCTCAAGTTCACGATGTTTTCCATGTATCTCTCCTGATAAAGTACATACCTGATCCTTCACATGTACTCAGCTCAGAAGTTGTACCGCTGGAGCAAGATCTTTCTTATGAAGAACAACCGATAGAGATTCTGGATCGTAGTGAAAAAGTCCTACGAAACAAGACCACTCGATTGGTGAATGTTTTATGAAGGAACCACCAATTAGAAGAAGCTACATGGGAGCTTGAGGATATGATGAGGGAGAGGTATCCTCATCTGTTTGTTACAAAGTGACGAATTTCGAGGGAGAAATTCATTTTAAGGGGGGTAGAATGTAACACCCGAGACTTTTATGTTATATAAATCATCAAAGGAATATTTTTTCTACACAATACTTGCTTGGCTTGCTTTACACGAAATCGCGACCTTCCTCGATAGCTTGCGTTATACGCAATACCGAGTTTCACTAAACAACGATATGCTATTAAAATATTATTAAAACTAGCCGTTATGAATAGTAATAACCATTTTTTGAAATTTTATAAATTTTATTTTTCAAAATGGTCTTCATTTTTGGATTCGGAATACCGAAATTAGCCTAGGGTGGAATTTTTGGTATTTTTCTGAAAACTTTCAATTTTTGATGAATAGTGAAACCACAAAGTGGTAAGTTAAAAACTGAATTTTGCATAAAACATAATTTTATCGGTTCTGTGAATGGAATTATGAAAATCTGACAGACATGGTTGATATCAGTAAGTAAAATGTGGTTCAATGAGATAAAAATAATTTTTTGGTGAATAGTAACTTTTTACTTTTTTTACCGCAGTTAATAGTAAATAGGGTAACTAAGGGTAAATATGATATTACTATTACCCTAAAACATGTCCTAATTCTATTGGATAAGTGAAATTCGACCAAAAACAACCTTATGAATATAATATGACCATTTATGTCCACTTGGATTAGATTATGACATTTAATATTATTTTATTTAATGAATAGTTAAAATAGTTAAAATCAAAGTTTAATAACTAAAACATTTTTAATATGGGGATATACATAAGATAAATTTGACTATAAATATTCATTAGAAAGATAAAAATATTTCCTACATAATGGTAGTATATTTTTAATTTTTAGACATTAATTAATTTAATTTATTTATGACACAATGATGATGCAGTAATTATTTTTTTAATGAAATATTGACATAATTGATGTTATGAACACCAAAATAAATGTAATTTGAGACTTTTTATGAATTCCACTAATTTTCTAGGTTAATATGACATGTTAGTATTGATTTAATTAACTTTTTTCTAACTTATCATTCTGTTATGATTTTTTACAAAAATCAATTACTAAATAGTGTCAAAATTGACATAAAATAGTTTTTAAAACAAATATTATATTATTAATTGTTATTTTATTCCTAAAAATCTAAGGTTCAGCCAAATGACTTAGATAAGGTTATATATATTAATAATAAACAAATTGGGGTTCGTTTGGCTGCTTATAGTAAGTTTATTAACCTTATATTATAATAACACAAGAAGACATGGTAAAAGTAAAATTATTTAACTTAATGTTTAATCTAAATGATAAGGTTAAAATGGGAGCCTAAACTTGTATAAATTCTATTGGATGAAAGGATTTCTAACCACCCCCACCTTCGATTAGAAATATATCAATTTGGAGCTATTTAAAACCGAACATGACTTTATAATAAAATAATATTTTTTGTTATTCCAAAGGTGCCCCTCTCCTCCCTTATAAAAGGGAACCTCCTCCCCCTCTTCCTCACACCACATTGAGCCTTCAAGCTCGGCCAAACCCTGCCTAAATCCCTTCTCCACTTCCCTAGAATAATCCTAGAGGTCCTGGTCTTCTTCAAAGACCAATCGTATTTCCTTAAGTGGAGGATTCAAAGAGGCGTTTCAAAGAAGAGGTAATATCCATTACCGATCTTTTCAAATTCTTTCTTCTTCAAATTATTCTTATATAGTTGTTTCATGTAAAAGTAATAACATAAGTATTACTTACATACTGATATGTTATTATAAACATGAAACAACCCTAATTCACCTTCTATCCATCCTACGGAAAAATGAAATCACCGCTCGTGCGTACGTACGGAATACCGTCTCCACGCCGTGGTGTAATCTATTTTCCACCACCAACTTAATAGGATGGGTATAATGGTGTAATGAGTAACTATATATGAATATTATAAAGTGATATTGATACTGAAATAGTCTACATACACTTCAAAACAATTCCAGGACCATGGGAACGATATCATCGCTCGTGCTTACGTACGGACTACCGTCTCCACGACGCGATGAGATTCATTCTCAATGATTAACCATTCATGAATGATTATAAAGTATATATAATAAGTACTAATTAAATATATGACATAATAATGATACTGGACTTATGTAAATTTATATGTATGTCATCTACTTAATTCCATTCACTTCAATAAGGAAACGAAAACAGCGTTCATGCGTACGTACGGACTACCGTCTCCATGAACGGTGTATTTCATTCCATTTATCGATATATTATATCTATATATATATATATATTCTGAATATATATTATATATAAATCATGTTTTACATTCTGGATATAAGTAATCATGATCCAAGTAATCATATTAATAATTACAAGTTAAAAACACGAACGACAAATGAGACGATTTTACCCAAAACGCTACTTTAACATGAATTTACAAAAGAACGGGTAATATAATGTTATAAGTGGACCGTATATGATATAATAACAATGAATATGATTCTAGAATAAGTCAATAACATGATTTAAATCATTATACAGGAGGTTCGGACACTTACGAAGCAAATCGGACCTAAGGTAAGGGAAAATCTCGCAATCTCAATTTTTATTCGAGATTGTTTATACTTTGAAATTTACTGGGGTGTATTTTATCATCCACATCCATGTTTCATCAATATGTAATATTATTTCCATCCACCTACAATTGTTTAAATCCATTTTTACCCTTCGGTGAGTTTTTAGTAAAAGATATGAAAGGAATCTTTTGTGATTTTTCGTACAAGGTACTTTTTGACTTTTCCGACAAAAGTACGAGAAGAATGTTTTTTTAACTTAAATGGCACGAATGGAATTTTACGGTTTTATAAAGCCTTATTTTCATGAAGCTTCCTCCAAAATATTTCATGACTATTCTCAATAAAATCTCTTTCTTTTAAAATTTCATGATGTTTTGTGAAAAGAAATTGATTTTGAAGAAGAAAGGATATTTTCCTCAAGAATTCATTTCAAGTGTTTTATCAAAATTATTTTCCATATAAGATAATAAAGGGTTCTGTTTCTATCCATATTTTTACATTGATTTGAATATGTTGTGATGGAATTATGTTTATGAATTCCTTTATCTTATATGAATGGTTTTATGATGTCATGTTGTTTAAGAATCCCATTTTTATTACATGGGTTATGCAATGATGTATGATTTATGATTTTGTGGCACAGATAAGAATGGTATAATTATGAGATGGGTGGGACCTATATCTCCCTCCAATTCATTGGGTAAATATTTTATATCTCATGAGATAGACATGGCTGGAATGGTAGGTTATACCGGTTCAGTGAAACAGGACTGAAACGAGGGTGACTCGGTTCAGAAAGGGACTTTGTCCACTAAGATAGTCTTAGCAATGAGTCCTGACTAACAAGAAATGATTCTCTATGATTATTTGTGAATGACACAAAGTTTCATGTTTTTTGTTATGATTATTGTGATTACATTTCACTGCCATGATTTATCCCATGTTATGAATTTATGATCTCTTTTGCAGGTTAAGATTTCCATAAGTTCTGTTCTTATGTATATGATGTGATTGATATTTCTTTTGTTTACCCTTACGGAGCATTTGAGCTCACCCTTTTATGTTTTCTTTTCCCCTGGATATAAAGAATGGATTTAGGTAAAAAAAGGAAGATCTATATGGGAGATTTTGAAGATCTTTCACCACGATTAGAAGATTATATTCCGAGTTTCCAAAGACACTAAACTATTACGATCCTTGTGTGTGTGTTTTTGTTGTGTACTAAGTATTCCGCAAATGTAATGTAATGTAAATGTACGTCATGCTTCGGGTCTTTGACTTTTGACCATGAAAATAATTTAATTATTATAAAAACCAAAGAAAGTGACAACATGTCACCTTCTTAAATTTTATAAGTATAATAATTTTAACTTAGTGATAAACATCATAAAACTTCAAACATGAATAGTATCCAGAAAGCTAACAAAATTATCTACATCATGAGAATTTATTTAGAATTTTTTGGTACTAAATAGTTATCATTAATTGTGACACAATAGTGATGCACAAATTATTTATCTAGTGAAAAATCAAGAATATAGTTTTTATTAAACTAATAGTGATCATAAAAGGCACAAAACCCTGACCAAAACTTATTGGTCATGTAAATTAAATCTATAATCATCCAATGGTCTAATATTTGACCATTTGGAGTCTTATACAAGAAATTATGACACTTATATTATATTATTTCAAATGATGCCAAAGTTGTCACCTTCATAATTTAATAAATATAACAATTTTCATATTGTGATTTTAAGATGATAAATTCGAGTAAAAGTATTATTCTGAAAGGTAATATATTTATATTAATCATATGATTTTATTTTAAATTTTTATGCAACAAATAAGTATATTAAATAATTTTACAAAAATGATGTAGTAATTATTTTATTAAGAGATAAACCAAATAAATGGTTTTAAAAATAATAAAATAAATATTATATGAACTATTTAATGTGATCCACTAATTTTATAGATACATATGACCTTTTATTAATATATTAATGCTTTTATTTTGAACATATCTTCTGTATATATTTTATTTAAATTCAAATAAATGAATAGTGTCAAAATTGACACTATTGTTATTTTATAAAAATAACATATTATAAAATTTTTTAAAAATCACAAAAATATTTAAAAATTATAAATTTAAATTTATATGGTCTATAATGTTATAAAGTAAACAATTATGGAAAATTAACAACAAATAAGTAATTATTTGTTATAATTTAAAATTTAGAATTTTATTACCACAAATAAACTTAAATAGATTAAATAAGGATAAATCAAAATGATAAGGTTTAAAATAAGATCCAAACATGTCTAAATTTAATTGGTTGATGAGATTACAACCCTATATCATCTAATCTTAGAATATGAGTCATTTTTTGTGGTTTTTTCGTGGGGTTAGATTTATTATAAATTAATGTTTTTAAGAATTCCAAAGGGGCCCCTCTCCTCCCTTATAAAAGGGCACCTCCTCCCTCTCTTCCTCACACAACATTGAGCCTTCAAGCTCGGACAACCCCTGCCAAATTCTCTTCTCCACTTCCCTAGAAAAATCCTAGAGGTTCTGGTCTTCCTCAAAGACCAATTTTAGTGCCCTAAGAGGAGGTCTCAAAAAGGCTCTTCAAAGAAGAGGTAATTTCTGTTACCGATTCTTTCACCTTTATTTCTTCTTCCACTTCTTATTCTTAGGTTGTTTCATTATGAAGTAATAACATCAGTATCACTCATATACTGATATGATATTATAAGTATGAAACAATCCTAATTCACCATCCATCCATCCTACGGAAAACGAAATCACCGCGCGTGCGTACGTACGGAATACCGTCTCCACGCCGTGGTGTAATCTGTTTTTCCACCAACACCTTACATGGATGGGTATTATGGTGTAAATAATAACTATACATAGTTATTATAAAATCATAATTATTCTGATATATTGTATCATCCTCTCCAATTCAATTCAATAATTATGGAAATGATATCATCGCTCGTGCGTACGTACGGACTTCCGTCTCCACGACGCGATGAGATTCATTCTCCATGTTAATCATTTAAGAATGATTATAAAGTATATATAAGAAATAATAATGAAATACATGACATTATAAAGCTAATTGATTTATGTGTATATATATGTATGTCATCTACTTAATTCCACTCAATTCAATAAGGAAACGAAAACAGCGTTCATGCGTACGTACGACCTACCGTCTCCATGAACGGTGTATTTCTTTCCATTTATTGATCCATTATATATATGTATATTATGAATATATATTATATATAAATCATGTTTTATATTCTATAATTAAGTAATAATTATCTAAGTAATCATATGAATAATTACAAGTTAAAACACGAGCGACAAATGAGACGATTTTACCCAAAATGCTACTTTAACATGAATTTACAAAAGAACGGGTAATATAAAGTCATAAGTGAACCATATATGATATAATAACAATGAATATGATTCTGTAATAAGTCAATGACATTATTTAAATCATTATACAAGAGGTTCGGACACTTACGAAGCAAATTGGACCTAATGTAAGGGAAAATATCACAATCTCATTTTTATCCGAGATTTTTTATACTTTGGTATTTACTGGGGTGTATTTTATCATCCAAATCCATGTTCCCTCAACATGTAATATTGTTTCCATCCACTTAAAATAGTTTAAATCCAATTTTACCCTTTGGTGAGTTTTTATTAAGGAATATGAAAGGAATCTTTTGTCATTTTTTCGTACGAGGTACTTTTTTGACTTTTCCGACAAAAGTACGAAGAATGTTTTTTTAACTTATACGGCATGAATGTATTTTTAAAAACATTATTTCCAAGAAGATTCCTTTACAAGTTTTCAAGTTTATTTTTAATCAACTTCTTTTAGTCATAATTTTATGACATGTTAAGAAATGAAAAGTGTTTTTGAAGTAGAAAGGATATTTTCCTCAAGAATGGAGTTCCAGTGTTTTATCAAAATTATTTTACATATAAGATAATAAAGGGTTCTGTTTCTATCCCTATTATTACATGGATTTGATTATGTTGTGATGGAAATATTTTTTATGAATTCCTTTATCTTATATGAATTATTTTATGATGTCACGATGTTTAATATTCCCATTTTTATTACATGGGTTATGCAATGATGTATGTTTTAAGATTTTGTGGCACACATAAGAATGGTATCATTATGAGATGGGTGGGACCTATATCTCCCTCCAGTGCATTGGGTAAAGATTTTATATCTCATGAGATATTCATGGCAGGAATGGTAGGTTATATCGGTTCAGTGAAACAGGACTGAAACGAGGGTGACTCGGTTCAGAAAGGGACTTTGTCCACTAAGATAGTCTTGGCAATGAGTCTTGACTAACAAGAAATGATTCTAAATGATTATGTGTGTATGCCACAAAGTTTCATGTTTTATGTTATGATTATTGGGATTTCATTTCACTACTATGATTTATCCCATGTTATGAAATTATGCTCTCTTTTGCAGGTTAGAATTTCCAAAATGTTATGTTCTTATGAATATGATGTGATTGATATTTTTTTTGTTTACCCTTACTGAGCATTTGAGCTCACCCTTTTATGTTTTCTTTTCCCCAGGATATAAAGAAATGTTTTAGGTATAAAAAAAAGAAGATCTCTATGGGAGATTTTGAAGATCTTTCACCACGATTAGAAGATTATATTCCGAGTTTCCAAAGACACTAAACTGTTACGGTCCTTGTGTGTGTATTTTTGTTATGTACTAAGTATTACACAAATGTAATGTAATGTCAATGTACGTCATGCTTTGGGTCTCTACAGTTGGTATCAGAGGAAAGGTTTAGTCAACCTTTGGAAACTAGGATGCGAAAGCGTTAGTGAGATCCCTAGAGATATTTCTAAGGTATGTCTAGGGATGTCCCTAAGGATAATTATACGTATAAGATACAATCCTAGAACTACGGTAACTGTCATAGAATTTAACCTAATAAGATAGATATTGAGGACACTCCCCCTTTATAATGTTGTTTTCCTCTCACACTATTCTTTTTGGGTTTTAGACGATGGCTGGAACCTGAAAGAACCGTGTTGATCAATGCAATGGACAATGCAATGATTTCCCTCTTGAACAAACAAATGTTATGGGAGATGGAGTGAAAAATCTTATTTCTATACTTACACAATCTATGAATCATTCTGGACATCCAAATGAGCAGAGAAGGGAACAATATTCTATTGAGTCCTTCATGAGGAAACTTCCACCTTCTTTCAGTGGGTCTTCCGATCCACTTGTTGCTGAACAATGGATGAGTACCACGGAAAAGATATTTTCATTTCTTCAATGTTCTGAGCATGATAAAGTCATCTTAGTAGTATATCGTTTGGAAGGTGAAGCTGATCAATGGTGGAATCTTATCAAGAATACGAGGCCAAGAGATGAAATTGAGTCCATGGAATGGGACGAGTTCAAGAACTTGTTTTTCAGTAAGTACTTCACTCCTATTCTTCGAGAAAAGATGGAAAATGAGTTTCTTGAGCTGAAGCAGAAGGATGATGAATCTGTTGGTATATACGAAGCGAATTTTACAAGACTTTCAAGGTATGCATCTGGCATTATCATCCAACCTGAAAGTAAAGTTGATCAATTTTTCAGTGGCTTAAAACCAAGTCTTCAAAGGGAATTAGCTTTAAGAGACTTCAGTAGATATGAAGAAATTGTGCGTTGTGCTATAAAGGTAGAAATGGAAGTTGGTGTTACATATCAATCTCATGTTTTTGACAAGAAACGAAAGATGGAGTTCCGGGAGAAATCTCAGAATAATGGTGAAAAGAATATGAATGTTTCCTTATGCACAAAGTGTGGAAAGAAGCATGGTGGAGATTGTCTTAAAGGGACTAGAAAATGTTTTAAGTGTGGAAAAGAAGGTCATCGATCAGCTGAGTGTCGAAGTAATGAAAAAGGGTTTCTAATGATGTGAATAAAGAAAGCACTGCAGAGAACGCACCACCAACACTTCAATGCTTCAAGTGCAAGGAAATGGGACATTATGCTAACAAATGCCCTAATCCAAGGGTTAGTGATTATCGACATGAGCAACCGCTTAAGGCAAAGGACAAAGGAAAGTCACATGAGATCACTATTGGCGATGTTGAATATGACAACGATGTGGTGGAATGATTAAGTGTTTATGTAATGGGATTCCAAAATAATGTTGTACCATAAAGTATTGGAATATTTATGTATTGTTCTAATGTGGTATTCAAAGTGATTGAGATATTTTTGGAAATAAGATGATATGCGCATAATGAAGGGAAAACGAGAAAATGAAATGTTTAACAGTATTCATGAGCTCATGATTGATATAAGGACTAAGTGATATCATGGTTTGAGTATATAGAATTTTTAGGATTTTGGTATGTGGAAAGTGTTAACTTTTAACTGCATTCAAGTTTTCAGTAAGGTTCAATGGGTATTCAAGAGAGTACATGATTAAGGCCTTTGAATGTTTGGAATGTGACCAACAAGACATATTTTATGATATATGGGGATAAACAATGGTATTAAATCTCTCGTAATCGTTTTCACTATATTATGAGAGTGGACTGAAGTATTATGGATAAGCCTAAAGATTGGAATGGATTATGTTGGACATAAGTTATTATTCTTTAAGGATATAAATTTTTTCGATATTATTTATGGGATGTTATAGTAATATAGTTTTAGAAAAAGGACATCCTGCAGGACAGGTGACAACCCATCGCGTCAGACAAGGCTGTGGGAATCAAACCCACAACCGAAGTGTGACTGGCCTTTATCGCCTACCACTGACCTACAGGAAGTCCCTGTTTAGTAGAAACTAGTTTTTTTATATTACGTAGTATGATATATGAAGTATAATTCCATTTTAGGAACCTTATATGATGAATCTCACTATAGATGGACTTATGTATTTTTTGATAACTTTTCTAACCTTTTGTTTGAGATAGATGGAATGACCCATCGTTCTATCACATGATCTTCTAACACATCACAAATGACAAATTCAACTTCATTTCCTTAAGAGATGAAGTGGAAATTGTCCCAAGAACGACAAATGTTGAGACTATACCAAAATCACGAAAGTATTTCTTCTAATTCCAATTTCATCAACTTTAGGAAAATGATCTTGAAAACCAAAAATGTTTTCTTAGTGCTCTTATATCTTATGAATCAGATGGTACCTTAGATCATCACAAATTTATGGATTTGTGATTGCTGGCTTTTCCATAGCCATGTTCTCTACCACTCTCTATCAGAACATGATGGTTAGATTTCTCTTCCATATCCATATTTTAACCTATGTGGAAACCCAGTGATTAGTTTATTTGGGTAACCGATACATTTCATACTTTTGTTTTTAAAGATTGGTTTTGGTATTTCTTTTTATGATGTGGGTTTCTATTAAAGAAACTTTCTAATAGTAAACCATTTATAACCCCAACGAATTTCGAGGGAGAAATTCATTTTAAGGGGGGTAGAATGTAACACCCCGAGAGTTTATGAAAAATATTATTTTAATTTCATTAATGTCTTGTGTTGTATTCTACACCAAGATTACCTTGTGCTATACGCAACACCGTATTAGCTTGCAGTATACGCCACACTATTCTTGGATCGTGTTACACACAATTTTGATAATAGTTATTCTACGCAACATTGAGTATATATATATATATATATATTCAATGTATAAATGAAATATGGTTGGATTCTGTTATACGAAACAACAAAGGATTCTTTCACAACACGCAACCCTGACTTGGCTTGCATTACACGCAATCGCGACCTTCCTCGATTGCGTGTGTTGTACGCAATACTGGGTTTTAATAAACAACGATATATTATTATAATATTGTCATGAACTAGCCGTTATGAATAGTGTTAACTAAATTTTTAATTTTATAACATTATTATTCATCTTACACATTTTCTAGAACATGGTATAAGAACAAAATAAATTTTTCGGGTAAAATAAGTATTTTTCAAAAAATGCAGTTTTGTCTCCTTTTGATGGCGCACCCACATTAAATCGAGTTTTTGACATGTTTATAAGTTCAATTTGACAAAATAAAATTCTTCTTTTGAATCAGGATATAAAAATTTACATTAGATAAAGTTTTGATATTTCTCCGATAACTTTCATATTTTAATGAATAGTAAAAACATGCTATATTTTAATTAAAAACAACTTTTTTCATCGTAATATCTTATGTGGTTAAATTATAATATTGAATGGTTTTAAAGTATAAATAGAATATATTTTTACCATTTAATATAATGTATGTCATTATCATTGATTTTACCTTGAATTCGTAGGTTAAATCAATTCAATCTTTTGCAATGTTTTAAAGAAAAACCCGATTTCTTTCGACAACGGGATAAATTTTAATTTAATTTCTGCATCTTTTGTGTATTAAATTTGGAAAAACGGATTCCATATTTGGAATCAGTGGGTCCAAATTATGTTAATAAGCTACTTTTTATTTTTGGGCATTATGAATAGTAACTACGGTAAATTTTATTTACCATAGTTAAAGGTAAATCGAGTAATTAAGGGTAAATATAATATTTTAAAATTACCATAACAAATGTAAAAAACCTATTGGATGACTAAAAGACGACCCATATCACCTAAGGGTCGGATTAGATTCATTTAATTAAATTTTTTCAATGAAAATAATTTAATTATTATTTAAACCATAGAATGTGACAACATGTCACTTTCTTAAATCTTATAAGTATAATAATTTTAATCTAGTGATAAACTTCATGAAAATTCGAACATGAATAGTATCCAGAAATATAATACAATTATCTACATCTTAGGAATTTATTTAGAATTTTTAGGGATTAAATAATTATCATTTATTACGACACAAAGATGTTGCAGTAATTGTCCTATTAATGAAATATTCACATAATTGATGTTATAAATGCCCAAATAAATGTAATTTGAGGCTTTTTATGACTTACACTAATTTTATAGGTTAATATGACATGTTATTGTTGATTTAAGTAACTTTTTTAGATCTTATCATTCTGTTATGAATTTCATAAAAATCATGTACCAAATAGTGTCAAAATTAACATAAAATAGTTTTTAAAACAAATATTATATTATTAATTGTTATTTTATTCCTAAAAATCTAAGGTTCGGCCAAATGACTTAGATAAGATTATATATATTAATAATAATCAACTTTGGGTTCTTTTGGATTGATATAGTAAGTTTATTAACCATATAGTGTAAAAAAACAAAAAGACACGGTAAAAGTTAAATTATTTAACTTAGAGTTAAATCTAATTGACAAGGTTACAATAATAACCTAAACTTGTCTAAATCATATTGGATGAGAGGATTTCGACCCATACCCACCTTAGCCTCAAAATAAATCAATTTGGAGCTATTTATAACCGAACATGACTTTATAATAAAATAAAATTTTTAGTTATTCCAAAGGTGCCCCTCTCCTCCCTTATAAAAGGGTACCTCCTCCCTCTCTTCCTCACACAACTTTGAGCCTTCAAGCTCGGCCAACCCCTGCCAAATTCTCTTATCCACTTCCCTAGAAAAATCCTAGAGGTTCTGGTCTTCCTCAAAGACCAATTTTAGTGCCCTAAGAGGAGGTCTCAAAGAGGCGCTTCAAAGAAGAGGAGGTTCAGACACTTACAAAGCAAGTCAGACCTAAGGTAAGAGAAATATCACAATATCATTTCTATTCGAGATTGTTTATACGTTGGTATTTACTGGGGTGTATTTCATCATCCACATCTATGTTTCCTCAATATTTAATGTTATTTCCATGCACCTACAATTGTTTAAATCCAATTTTACCATTTGGTGAGTTTTTAGTAAAAGATATGAAAGGAATCTTTTGTTGTTTTTCATACGAAGTACTTTTTGACTTTTTCGACAAAAGTACGAAGAATGTTTTTTTTCCTATACGGCATGAACGGATTTTTACGGTTTTATAAAGCCTTATTTTTATGAAGCTTCCTCAAAAATATTTCATGACTATTTTCAATTAAATATCTTTCTTTTAAAATTGCATGACGTTTTGTGAAAAGAAATTGATTTTGAAGAAGAAAGGATATTTTCCTCAAGAATTCATTTCAAGTGTTTTATCAAAATTATTTCCCATCTAAGATAACATAGGGTTATGTTTCTATCCCTATTGTTACATTGATTTCGTTATGTTGTGATGGAATTATTTTTTATGAATTCCTATATCTTATATGAATTGTTTTATGATGTCACGATGTTTAAGAATACCATTTTTACTACATGGGTTATGAAATGATGTATGATTTATGATTTTGTGGCCCACATAAGAATGGTATCATTATGAGATGGGTGGGACCTATATCTCCCTCCAATGCATTGGGTAAAGATTTTATATCTCATGAGATAGACATGGCTGGAACGGTAGGTTATACCAGTTCAGTGAAACAGGAATGAAACGAGGGTGACACGGTTCAGAAAGGGACTTTGTCCACTAAGATAGTCTTGGCAATGAGTCTTGACTAACAAGAAATGATTCTCTATTATTATCTGTGTATTCCACAAAGTTTCATGTTTTATGTTATGATTATTGGGATTTCATTTCACTACTATGATTTATCCCATGTTATGATATTATGCTCTCTTTTGCAGGTTAAGATTTCCAAAATGTTATGTTCTTATGAATATGATGTGATTGATATTTCTTTTGTTTACCCTTACTGAGCATTTGATCTCACCCTTTTATGTTTTCTTTTCCCCAGGATATAAAGAAAGGTTTTAGGTATAAAAAAGGAAGATCTCTATGGGAGATTTTGAAGATCTTTCACCACAATTAGAAGATTATATTTCAAGTTTCCAAAGACACTAAACTATTACGATCCTTGTGTGTGTATTTTTGTTATGTAGTAAGTATTACGCAAATGTTAAGTAATGTCAATGTACGTCATGCTTTGGGTCTCTACATTATCCCTATAAACCATCAACAATATATAAACGATTCTTTCCTTTTCCAACATCTCCTTGAGTGAATTATATATATACACGTTATGTGTACATATAGGGTGTGAGAAATATCTCTATAAAAAAGTTCTACGATCACAAAAACGTCATAGAGTTTAAGACACTATTTTGTGTTTGACGAATTACTATATGATAAATTTTAGATATTAAACAAACATGCAAAATAAAAAATAATGTTCTTACCAACCAACATTCATATATGGTTAACTTCCTTTAGATAGTATTGGTGAATATATAGTGTTTACATCAATAAATGTCATACCCAAAACCATGGCTCAAATGTTTTCATACCCAAACTAGAGGAAAACCCATCATAGCATAGATCAAAAACTAATTCATTACATATAAAAAATCAGGGAATATTTTATTTTACAATATTATATAAGTCATAGCCAGACCCATGGATTATGTTATTTCATATTACCCGAATGGCCTAATGGCCTTCTTTTTTATTGATTTTTGATAACCCCCATTTCAAGGGATTAGGAAGAACCCTTACAAGGCCCGTATGATTAGATATTACATGACCCATAGTTCTTAGAAAATATTTAGACTATACTTAGAACCCATACTTTGAGATTCTTCATCGTGATATCAGCTCTCCACCTTCGCATTGTTGTTCAGCTAAGCTTCCCATGCAAGCACAGGTTGGCCCTGATGCAGTTCTATAATTTTTATCTTAGTGAAATAATATCTTATCTTGCATTTTGATCCAAACACATTACCAATGAAATTCCTCATTTTATATGATAAAATATCATATATCATGAAATCATATTCAATATATCCATAAAATATTAATTAATAAAAATAATAATTTATACTAATAATTTTTTATAGAAATATATATTAAAGTGTTTATCATCACCTAACAAATTATTTAATCCACATTAATAAACTTTGTCATAGAAACACGAGAATAAACCCCATTTTAGTTTATTAGTATTAAATTTTATATCTTTATAATCTCATTAGAAATAAATAAACTTCAAATACTACATTTTACCTAGAAGCATTAAGAATTTTAAAATCCTTTATTATTCACAAAAAACTTTCAATTCACATTCCATTTTTAAAACAGTGATACACCAATAAATAATTTGCTATATATTTTTTTATGATTAATTATTAAGATATCCATTACATAAAAACTAGTTTAATCTATTTTAAAGTATCTTATACTTTATCTTATATCATTTAAACCCAATAATAAAAAATTTTAAATTAAAATTGGTATTTTAACACCTAAAATCATCTATTTGGAAATAAAAAATTAATTCGAAAACACTATTCAACTTTTATCTTGGAACTAATTGGAAGAACTAATTTTATTTTTTCCAAAAATACGTTGTTGTTTCGGAATCCATTATTTATTATCCCTACAAAAATTAGACTATAAATCATTCTCAAGAGTTTCACACACAAAAAAATATTTAATAAAAGATAATTCATAGTGTAGAACAAAAAACTATGTCGTGAAATCTCTTTTATCTCATGTTTTATAAATTAGTATACACCCTAGAAACACCTTTTCAAATAATAAAGGGAACCAAATATTACAAAAATTTCCAATGTATTATTAATTTCAAAAAATCTAGTGCACATTCATTGTTAATTGTATTATTATTATTATTAATTTCATGTTCTCCTTTATTATCATAAAATTATTGACTATAATTTTTTCCTAATCCATTACATAACATCTAAAACACATTTTCTTATGGAATTTATATTTTACACTTATAAAAATGCATCAAATCAGCCCTGTTTAAGAATTAATTTCATTCGAATACTATTTTCTCCATCGATGGATAAAATATCATATATCTAACATATAATTCACATAAAATAATGAATTTTTACTCATGAAGATAATTTCGAGCACTTACATAACGATTAATCCTAGATCATTAAAATTAATAAGTTAAAATCCTTTCTATGTTAATGGAGATGAAGAAATTTTTTCAAAAATAGAAAGGGAAGGAAATTTTTTAACACTATATAAATAAAACAACATCCTATTAAAATATAATTGAAATGATTAAATTAAAATTTCAATCATAATATTAAAATAAAATATGGAATTAATATTTATTAATAAACAAGGCTATTTAAAGAAATTAGTTAGAGAGTAAAAGAAAGAGTTATTTTATGTATACTATTTATTTGGAAAAGGAAAATCATTTTAACCCAAAAGTCATGATAGAGAAAAGATACAAATAGCATCTATTTAAAAGGGTGGTTTATAAAATCTTTCAAATATATGCTTCATGGGAAGATTAATCACATGAATATGACTCATAGATTGTGTAGGACACTATGTGATTGAAACACATTTTTTCATGTGTCCTTTTAAATGAATCTCACATATTTTTCCAATATTTACACATGGATAAAATGTATATTATTAATCATACCCTGGATCATAGTACCATGATAATGATTAATATAATAAAATTCATTGCAGAGAAAATTGAAAATGATATTTTACATTATATCGTTCTCCATGATGGTACTTCGACGAGTCTCCTTTTGCTAAAGCATCCTACCTATCCATTATCCAACAGATTACCACAATACTTATTTGGGTTTGAAGACGATTCTCCCACTCCACATGCTAATAAAAATATTTCATCTAATTAGTTTTAGGTGTCCATGGATCATGTTTAATTTAAAATCCTTTTTGTGGGGAATATCATTTCTTAATCTGGTCAAGAGAAGGACTCTATTCTAAATTGTTCCCTATGGACTAAAATCAACTAACATAATGATGATATATTCTTGCGATCATCCATTCATGATTTTCCATACATTATTAATCCCTCAAGAGATTATCACTGTTAAGGATAGAGTCCCAAGGGGGATTTATGATATGGAGGAATATTTTTCTCATGAATGGGCTTGGTAAATCCTACCCGAACAGTCATGCAAAGGTGGAGAGATGATTTCCCGATGAAGATGCTGGGGAGGGGAAGTTCCAAGTAGTGAGTGTGGGTTGCATGTAATGTTTTAATCCTATGGGAAATGAATTCCTCTAAGGCCTATGGGACATGCAATACTTACGCCGACGGACCTTGTAAGGGTCCCACCTCACCCCTTGAAAGGTCGATTATCAAAAATGAATAAAAAATAAAGGCCTTCGGGCCATTGGAGGTGGATAGAGGTTGTTAGATTTTACTAGGTAGTATATATTTTTTTGTTTGTGGTATATTCACCAGAAGAGGTCTTAATAAAATTTATCATCCATTAGTGTTTGAGAAAAAATACCTTTAATTTACCACATGGAAATATTATGATCAGCCTAGGGGATATCTTTTAATTAAAAGGTATTCCCATTTTTCGAAATATTTATGATGAATTCCTTCCTAAAAGATACACTTATGATGATAATGAATAGATTTATCCCTTATAAATAAATTTAAAAAGTGAGGAATATAAAACATTGTTTCATACTCATCAAACCTATTTCTTAATTCCATTAGATGAATGGATACTGTTGACCTCACCTATTTTGATAATCCCAATTATGCTTTCACATACTTTGATCATCCCAAATAATTTTATACATAAAAATTAATTATTTCAATCTATGATCAAGTTGATAATTATATTAAAATAATCTTTGAAATATGTTAATCAATGTTTATCGATGTTTATATGACTTGTGAACTAATTATAACTCAATCTGATATGTTTTGCATAAAACAGATAAGTGTTAGTCATTGATATGCTTGTAGCTACTGATACAGATCTACCGGTATATAGTCTACCGATAGACATTGTCACCGATAAGAAAAGTTCACCGATACACAGAGCTACTGGTTTTTATAAGTCCACTGGTAAGCCCATACCACTGAAAAATCTAGTCTACTGATAGAGTCAGCCACCAATAGAAGATGTGCTATTTATAGAATATGTCTACCGATATAAACTTCACTGGTACAGAATGGAGCTATCAGTATACACAAGCTACCGATACAAAGTTTTCCGATACAAAGTCACCGATACAGGAAATCCACCGATAGACAAAGATCTACTGATAGAGGGAGTCACCGGTATATAGAGCCACTGATACACATACCAATAGCTACCAACACAAGGAGATACCGGTACAATGACCAAGAGCTACTCATAAGAGCTCACTGCTATACAAAGTCCACCTTTACACTTATACTGACAGAAGGATACTAATGAAATACTGACCAGTCAAACTCTATACTCTCAATATTATTTATTTATTAAGGCATGATAATATGTGGTGTTTTTAATGAAATTAATGTTATTAAATTATAGTTATTGTCATATCAAGGAATTGTACCTCATACCTATAAAAAGGTAATCATACCCATTGACAAAATTTGAATGCTATAAAAGGATGGAAAAAGGCCAGGCATAAAGAACGTGTGAAGTGTGGTAAAGCAAGGGCATAATAGAATTGGAAAGTGGTGCATTCACATATAAGAGAAAGGCTACATTCATACGGGAAGAACCCTATACATACAGGAATCAATTCATTCAAGAAGAGAACACCATTAAAACTTCAGTCAAGGAGTGAAGAACTACAACGAGCTACTCATACACTCAAGCTGATCAAACTGAACTTGAAGAAAACGACCCTCTGTTTTTTAGACAAAATCCTAAGAAGGACTCAGAGAAAATTATGACAAATCAAAAGGAGTCGAGAGCTACACTTCAAATCACTAGAGCATTCTAAACTCATATCTAATCTCTTAGTGATTCCTCTATTTACATTTAGAGTAGTGTGTGTACTCTGTAGTTTATTTACTCACACTGTCTCATGTGCTAAGATGAATGATTTCTAAATAATCACACAAATAATTCTTAACTCTTTTGTATCCCACTATGAATTGTGGAAGAGGTCAAGTGTGACCTGGATAGCCTGTGTACTATTGTTTTTGTTCCCACGAAGAACTGTGGTAGAGGTCTTAGTACCTGGACAGTCTCTTGTACTGTTGTTTACCCCGATCTAGTGTGTGGATCAAATTTATATAAATTGTTTGAGTGGAATAAGTCTCGGCTTGAGACTGAACCTCTTGGTTACATCTACTGTGAATCTTTGATTAAGTTTATTGTATAATATATATTTTATATTTAGTTGCTAATTACTTTGAAATACAATTTGTTTTAAGTTACTTTCATAGTTAAATTAGAATGTTTTTATACTTATTGTAAACCAGTAAGTTAGTTTCAAATGTTAATTTAATCTTATGATTAAATTAAGTGGGACAAAATCAATCTTTGATAAACTAATTGAACTCTTACAATATGTATAAATTCACTACAATTTAACTTGTTTTTAATAGGGGTATTTTAATAGAAATATTTTTGACAGAAATTTTAATTAGAACTCAATCCCCCCCCCCCTCTTGAGTACCCACTCAGACCAACATTTAGTATTAGAGGTTGTTTTTATTAATATAGGATTTCAAAACACTCTTTTTTTCAACTGTGATATTGGTTTCATATTTAAATATATTAAATTTCTATTAGTTCTAAATTTTATCTCTTTAAATATATTTTCTAAAATCTAGCTATGGACAATAGACTTAAAGGTGTTTCTACCAACATGCCACCCTTCTTTAATGGTACAAATTATGCTCAGTGTAAGATTAAAATGAAAATCCATTTGAAGAGTATGGGATTTGATATCTGGACTACTATAGAAACTCAATATAAGATTCTAGAGACTGAAAGAACATCTTGGGATGAAGCTACTAAGACTGCATACAATAATAACTGTAATGCAATGAATGATTTGTAATGTTCTTTAGGAGATGAATAATTCAATCGCATATCTTCTTGTAAAACTTCTTATGAAATTTGGGACACTTTGGCTATTTCCCAGGAGGGAACAACCAATGTTAATGAAATGAGACTGAACACCTATACAATTAAATATCATAATTTGAAAATGAAACCTAATGAACCTATTTCTGATATGTATCTCAGGTTCAATGAAATTGTCAACACCATGTGCTCTCTTGGTAAAGATGTTCCTACAAAAGAACATGTCATGAGAATATTATGATGTTTATCAGAAAGATAGAGAGGCACATCCGTTTCAATTAGAGAATCCTGTGATATTGGTACTTTTCCTATTAAAGAATTAATTGGTAACCTTATGATGTTTTATGAATAACTGAAGGTAAATAAGGAAGAAGGTGATGAACTAAAAAGGAAGTTAGTGAAATTTAAGTCAACTGCCTCAAGAAGCAAGGAAAAATAGAAAGTACACATACAAACTGAAAGCTCAACAAGTAAAAGTTCAGAATCTGACAGTGATGCTGAGATTGCTCAAATATCCATAAGATTTAAGAAGTTCCACAAGAAGAATAAATTCTTCAGAAAATCAAATTAAAATGGAAAATATGATAACAAAGGTCATTAGAATAAGGACTAGAAGAAGTATAATAAATGTGATGAGATTGTATGCTATGAATGCATGAGTAAAGGACATGTAAATGCAGACTGTCCAAAGATGAAGTACAGAAAGAAATATGACTACAAGGACAATAAGTACAAGAAAGCTATGGAATCCACCTGGAGTTCTTCAAAAGACTCTTCAAGTGATTCTAATTATACTGAGGATAAATATTCTCATAAAGATAACATATGTTTTATGACAAACACATCTGAGCTAACACATGACCCTCCTATTTTAAATTCATACTATTCTGGAGTTGATTCTGATTCTAATTCTGATTCTAAATCTGAAAATATATCTAGTGAAGAATTGTTTGAAAATTGTAATATGTTAGATAATACCTGTAATGAACTTAAGGACAAGTACAAAGCCTTAAAGAAACAAAATTCTTTATTTAGCACTGTTAAATCTTCCCTTGATGTAGAAAAGGAAAAGAATGATCAACTGTTAAAAGAAAATACTGAACTAAAAATGTCTGAGGAGTAACTGATATAGGACATTGAAAAGTTCACAAATGGAAAAAACAATCCAACTCAAATTCTAGGTAAGAAAGTGGCACCAAAGTATACTACTGGAATAGGCTATCAGCCTAGACAGGGACAGTTTACTAAAACTATATTTATTTAAAAATCTGGACAGAATGATGCTAGTTCTAGTTTTGGAAATATGTATGATTCAACTAGTTATTCATATGGTAATAAATCAAAAAATGTTTATCTTTCAAAATCTATTGATTCTGTAAATTATATGAGACCCATAAGACAAATCTGGGTACCTAATGCATTGATTGCTGACCTGTCTGGACAAAATGAAAATCTGGATACCAAAATCATTTTCTGTTTAAATCTGTCTGTAGGAAACTTGGTTGAAGATTTCTCATAAGAAGGTATAGTACTTGTATAGGGGATGTTCAAGGCACATGTCTAGAGACTACTCATTCTTTAATAGTTTAATAAAGTTTGATGGAGGCTATGTCACATTTAGTGATAATTATAAGTAAAAATAATCCACCTAGTCCAAATTGGTAACACTAACTCAGTATTAATTTCTAAAGTTTTATTTGTTGATGGACATAAATATAATCTGTTATGTATTTATCACTTATGTGATGATGGTTTCAATGTAAATTTTGAAAATGATTATTGTAATGTTTTTAAATCTAAAAATGTTTTAGTATTTTCTAATTTGAGAAATGAAAATGTATATTCAGTTGATTTAACTTCTTTAGCGAAGAAAAATGATACTTGTTTAAATGATTTTCATAAAGAATCTTGGTTATGTCACAGAATATTAGGACACTGCAATATACACTCACTTAGAAAACTGACTAGGAAGAACTTAGTTAGAGACCTACCCAAACTAGAATTCCCATCAGACAAAGTTTGTAATACCTATCAAAAGGGAAAGAAACATAAAGTTTCTTTTAAGTCAAACAATGAAGTTTCAACTTCTCAACCTCTCAAGTTGGATCACATGGACTTTTTTGGACCTTATAGAGTTTCTAGTTTAAATGGGAAGCACTATGTCTATGTTTTAGTAGATGAATTTTCTAGATATACTTGGGTATACTTCTTATCTCACAAAAGTGAAGCGTGTTCTTACTTTATTAAATATTCCATGTCTGTAGAAAACCTTATTGGACTTATGATTAAGACCCTGAGAAGTGATCGTGGCTGTGAGTTTGAAAATCATGAGTTTGAATCTTATTTCTCACACAATGGCTATAGTCACAATTTCTATGTCCCTAGAACACCTCAACAGAATGGTGTAGTAGAATGAAGAAATTGAACCCTTCAAGAAATTGAAAGAACCATTCTTAATGAATAAGACCTGCCTATTTATTTTTTGGCTGAAGCTATGAATACAGCTTGTTATATTATAAATAGAGTCGTGATTAGACCTATTCTTAAGAAAAAACCTTATGAGTTGTGGAACAATAGGAAACCTAAGGTTAGTTACTTTAGAGTCTTTGGTTTCAAAGTCTTTATTCTTAATACCAAGGATAATCTTGACATGTTTTCACCCAAAAGTGATGAAGGAATATTTTTAGGATATTATTTAACTACCAAAGCCTATCAAGTCTTTAATAAAAGAACCATGTTAGGGAAGAATCTATTAATATCATGTTTCATGAAACTGATCCACATGAACCGAAGACATCTATTGAAAATGTTGAAGAAGATTTTTATATTCTAGACCTTAATGATAAAACCAATGAGCCTGTTGTAAAGACATCTAGTTCGGGACATATTCCAGAATCTGCTAATATAGAACCCAAACTTAGAGAAGAGCCGGAAATTTCTAGTCCTACCTTTACTAGATCAACTATGATTCTAAAGAATCATCCTTTAAATGCTATTGTCGGTAATCATGATAGAGGGACACAGACTAGAGATTCTTTATGAAATCTGGTTGAACATTAAGCCTTTATTTCACAGTTAGAACCTAAAAATATCAATGATGCAGTCAATAATGAATTTTGGGTAATGACTATGCCAGAAGAATTTAATCAATTTGAAAGAAACAAAGTCTGGGAATTAGTTGACAGACATAAGGACACCTTGACCATAGACACTAAAGGGGTTTTTAGAAACAAATTTGATGAGTCTGGAAATATAGATAGAAAGAAAGATAGGTTAGTTTCACAAGGATATAGTCAAGGGGAAGGTATAGATTATGAGAAAACCTTTTCCCCTATAGCTAGCTTAGAAGCTATTAGGATCTTACTTGCCTATACTGCTCATCATAATTTCAAGCTATATCAAATGGATGTTAAAAGTGAATTTCAAAAAGGTTTTATAATTAAATATGTTTTTGTTGAACAACCACCTGGCTTTTCTAATCCTCATTTTCCAAATCGAGTTTTCAAACTATCTAAAGCTTTATATGGTTTAAAACAAGCTCTAAGAACATGATATGATAAACTTAGAAATTTTCTTATTTCAAAAGGTTTTACTAAAGTGATTGCTGATCCAACTATTTTTATTAAAATAATTTCTAAATATGTTTTGATAGCAAAAATATATGTTGATGATATTATTTTTGGATATTCTAATTATTCTTTATGTACTGATTTTTCAAAGAGTATGAAAAATGAATTTGATATGAGTTTAATGGGAGATCTCAAATAATTTCTTGGATTTTATGTTTTTCAAAATGAAAATGACATTGTTTTGAATAAAAGTAAATATACAAAGGATCCTTTAAAACGTTTTGTTCTGGATAGTATTAAGGAATGTGATAACCTATGAGTAATGTCAGTAAATTGGATGTAGATGAAACAGGGAAACTAGTGGGCCAAACCAATTACAGAGGTATAATTGGAAGCTTAATTTATCTTACTTCCAGTCGACCGGATTTTATGTTCAGTGTGTGTATGTGTGAAAGATTTAAAGATAATCCAAAAGAATCACACTTTCTTTCTATTAAAATATTTTTTATGTATCTTAATCATACTGCAAATTTGGGATTGTTTTATCCAAAAGGAAAATATTTTGAAATAATGATTTTTTCAGAAGCTAACTTTGCTGGATGCAAGTTAGATAGAAAAAGCACGTTGGGAACATATCATTTATTGGGAAAATCCTTAGTACCATGGTGTAGTAAGAAACAAAATTCTGTAGCTTTATCTACTACTGAAGTAGAGTATATAGCTGCTGGTAGTTGCTCTGCACAAATTTTGTGGATGGCACACACTCTTTTGGACAATGGATATGATTTTAAGCATGTTTCAATTAACTGTGATAACACCGGTCCAATTAGCATTTCAAGGAACCCTGTGTCTCACTATAGGACCAAACACATTGATGTAAGGAACCATTTCTTAAGAGATCATTACCAAAAAGGTGATATTACTCTTGAATTTCTTGGTGCTGAACATCAATTAGTAGATGTTTTCACCAAACTTTTAAGTTCAGATAGGTTAAGTTACATTAGACATGAGTTAGGAATGATTAACCTTGATTGGTATATACCTCACTGGTGTACCTCACCGATGTGATACCTCATCGATCTACCTCACCGATGTGATACCTCACTGATATGAAACCTCACCGATTAGGAATTCACACCCATATACCCTACTGATGTGCGCTGTTTTAAACTTCTTTCTTCTGCTAGAATATATATCGTTTATACTTATGATATTTTATTTATTTATTTTATCATTCCTAAATGATAAAACTAAGCCTTAGTCACTTTTTGATCCACATAAAACCCTTTTCCATCAATCCTTAGCTCTCAAATCTCTCGAAACCCTAAGTTCCTCAAACCAGAATTGGAAAAAACCAAAATACCCTCTATCAGAGATGATGTTGATAAGCCGAATGCGAAGAAGCAGAGACAGATCAAGAAATAAGTAGCAGTGTCAGTAGAACAAGGTCAGGTATGCGACCAGTGAACCCGCACTTACAAAATAGATTTATTGTGATCGAAAAAGTGCTATGTGTGGAATGTCTTCTATCTAGTAAATCACTAGTTATCAAGGTGATGGATGGTCAGAAGTGGGTAGATTTATTTTCGAACAAAAATGGCACCTACTATCTGAAGCTGTTGAAATAGTTCTGTGAGTTTGTATGCTTTGAGAAATATGATGATGAGAACCGAATGATTTCTTTTGTGAATGGAAAGGAGATATCATTTTCATCCGTTGAGTGGGCTGAATTCCTAAAGGTTCCAAACGAAGGTGTTCCTAGATATTTCTCAAGATCAGTACCACCTAAAAGCAAGATATTTGACTATGATATTTCTTTAGAGGAACTCACCGGTAGTGTTAAGCAAAGACAGGTGGTGGCTGCTGAAATGGATGGAGAGAACATATTGCTGTTCAAGTATGATCAGCATGTTTTAATTACAATAATAGGGGACTTAGAGAATTTAAGATATTGGGATATCTATTTGTTACATATTTTGAGACATGTTGTGAAAGTGAATCTATGCAGGCTAGTGATGATTCAAATGGAGGATATGATTAGAACAAAGTAAAAAAACAAATGCCTCATTCTTTCCCAATTTGATCTCAGTGATGATCAAAGCGAACAGGGTGGCTGAGTCTCAGGATGAGACAGTGGTAGTAATGAATAATTTTTGTATCACAAGCACTGTTTGAAAATACATGAAAATAAACTAGAATCCATGGAGAAGAGAATGTGTTAATGATGAGAAGGAGCTATATGATATGTTCAATCTTGTGGATAATCCTTTAAGGCCTAAGAATGTGAGGGATTCAGGTCTAGGACCTGATGAAGAAGAACCCGAGTACAATGATGAGTCTAATGAAGAGGAGACTTCTATAGATGATGGAAGGGATTCGAACATTCCACCAAGTCCTGTTGCTGAAATTATAACTACAGGAAAGGAACCTTTTCTAGAAGAAGAAACACCTGTTGATGAGGAAGACCAGCTAGCTCCTATGAAAGAAGAAGAAAGAGAGAATGAATCTGAGCCTCTGATTTTGTCTTCTTAAGTCTGAGTCCATTGATTGGAAGATCAATTGTGCATGTTAAGGATGTAGTGAATGAGATGGAAGGACCGTTACCTATTCTTTACGAAACACTTATTGTACAGGATATGGATTTGATTGTAGAAGATTATTTTGAGGAAGATATACCTACTGAAAATGTTGTTGTTGTACAATAGAATTCACCAGTTGAGGGGGGAGAATCCAATCAGATTTGGCAGTGTTTTAGTAGCGGTTGAAATTGAGGATTGGGAAGAAGACCCATGTTTTGTGGTTTGTGGATTGGATTATCCAGATTCTGATAATGAGACATCC
Source organism: Viscum album (assembly GCA_963277665.1). NCBI lineage: Eukaryota > Viridiplantae > Streptophyta > Magnoliopsida > Santalales > Viscaceae > Viscum > Viscum album. Next base: position 1,669,376,914 of record OY728147.1, on the reverse strand, counting down.
CTCAATAGACTAAAAATCAATTATGATTTTCAAACTGAGTTGTTACCAGATGATGTGGTCAGAATGCATGATCTGGATAAGCTAACGTCTGATCTCAAAATCAGTTTTGTGGAAGAAATAAGGAAATGGAAGCTTCACTGGTATGATCTATTCAATCTATTATGAACGACTAAGTGACAAATATAGTATCTTAAAGAGAACCTGTTGTGGTTTCACCTGCTGATATGATCACCGGGGCTGATCTTGAATCCTTAAAGAATGAGATGAAAGAGTCTTTTAGAACCACTGTTTCTGAATTAAAGCACTAATTTGTTAAATAGATGAGCAATTTGGAAAAGACTTTTGAACTCTCCCTTGGCTGTAATGTATCTACCTTTGTGGAAGAGATAGTTGATGAAGTCACAGGTTTCCAGAATAAGATGACTAGCTTAGCAGAGGATGTTGAAGTTCTAAAGAAGTCTGTTATCTCTTTAGAATCTTATATGAGTTTAATATCTCAAGAAGGCAATGACTTAGATTATGTCAAAAGTGTTTTGAGCCAGATGGTATCAGTCTTTGAAGGATTTAAAACCTCCATGAAAGAACTTGTTAGCACCTAGGATTCCCAAAGAGAAAAATCTTATCAGTGGTTTGACAAAAAACTTCATGGAAACAGTAACCTTTTCTACTGGTTCTCTTGCCTCCAGACCTTCAATAGATTTGGATCAGATTAGATCTGCGATGAATGAGGAGCTCGGTTCAGCATCAACCAGTGGCTCTATGGACTCATCCGATCTGACCAAAGTGGTATCTTCTACTGGATATTCAGCTAGGGAAATAATGAAGAATGTTCAAGACTATATGTGAGAAGCTTCTGCTTCTCAAAAATAGGTGAAAGAAAAGGTAGATTACTATTTCCAATGGTTTTATATCAAGAATCTGCTCGACAACCATTTCAAACTTATGTTAGAAAACATGAAGCCACCTCCTGTCAATCAAGCCTTCAGGGAAAAAGTCAGTAAGCTCAGAGAGTTGACCCCTGCACTGGAAAAATTTATGGGGAACAAGGATGATTTCATATCTGCTATGGAGAGAGGAGGAGAAATCATTATGGATTTACAAAATATTTTGTTTCCTTTATTTCATGTCGATTCTAGTCCAGTGATTATATCTCCATCTTTATGTGCCTCTGCCTCTACTACTTTTCACGTTTAGATGACTCCAGCCCAAGCTATTAGAAGCCTTACTACAACGATCACTCAGAGAGGTACACAATATAGAATAAGAAAAGTCTCAGTATCTCATCCACCTATGATCATCTCTGGAATTCCTAATCATTCACCTGCATCCACCTCACCTAAATCTTCTTCTGATCCCAAGGGAAATCTCATACTGAGGATGTGGGTTGATCAGTGGCTAGAATTGTTTTGATAGGAATCACCTTTATTTTTTTGTTTCATTTCAATTGTTCATTGTATCTGTTTGCTCCAAGAAATATATATGTGATCTTACTTAATTTTACCATCTGTTACTTCTCTTTTCATGTGTTTTCCTTATTGTCTCACTTTTTGATTATCACAAAGGGGGAGAAATATTGTCTAAGGGAAACACATCTGGGAATATTAACTTTTATGAGAAAGGGGGTGAAAATTATGAGTTTAAATCATTTCTCTCTGATACATTTGTTTCCCATTTTATCTTTTATATATATGTGTTTTATAATACGTTGTTTTCACTGATACAATTTGATTTAATTCTATATCCTATGATAAATTATTAATTATATTAGGATTATAATATCATAAGTTATTATTATCAAAAAGGGGGAGATTTTTGACGTCAGCTATTTTGATAATCCTAATAATGCTTTCACATACTTTAATAATCCCAAATAACTGTATACATATATATTAATTCATTAAATCTATGATCAATTTGATAATTATATTAAAATAAAATTTGATATATATTAATCAATGTTTATCTATGTTTATATGAGTTTTGAAATAATTCTAACTCAATCAGATATGTTTTTCATAAAATATATAAGTGATAGTCATTGATATGCTTGAAGCTACTGATACAGATCTACCGGTTCTTAGTCTACTGATAGAAATAGTCACCGATAAGCAAAGGTCATCGATACGCAGAGCTACCGGTTTCTATAAGTCCACCGGTAAGTGCATACCACTGACAGATCAAGTCTACCGATAGAGTCAGCTACCGATAGAAGATGAGCTACTGATAGAATATGTCTACCAATATACACTTCACTGGAACATAATGGAGGTACTGGTATGCACAAGCTATGGATACAAAGTTTTCCGATACAGAGTCACGGATACAAGCAGGCTACTGATAGACCAATAGCTACCGATACAAGGATATACCGGTACATAGGAAAATATCTAATGATAAGAGATCACTTCTATAAAAAGTCCACAGTTACAATTATAACGACAAAAGGATACTAATGAAATACTAGACAGTCAAACTCTATACTCTCAATATTATTTATTTATTAAGAAACAGTTACATGTGATGTTTTTAATGCAATTAATGTTATTTAATGATAGTTGTTGTCATGTCAGGGAACTGTACCTCTTATCTATAAAAAGGTAATCATACCTATTGACCAGAGCTGAATGCTATAAAATGATGGACAAAGTATGGGCATAAAGCACGTGTGAAGTGTAGTAAAACTAGGGCTGAATAGCATTATAAAGTGGTTCATTCACATAGAAGAGAAACACTACATTCATAATGGAAGAACCCTGGACATACATGAAGCCATTAATTCAAGAAGAGAACACCATTTGAACTTTAGTCAAGGAGTGAAGAACTACAACGAGCTACTCATACACTCAAGCTGATCAAACCGAACATGAAGAAAACGAACCTCTATTTTTTAGACAAAAACCAGAGAAAGACTCAGAGAAAATTCTAACAAATCAAATGGAGTCGAGAGCAACAAGTCAAATAAATAGAGCATTATAAACTCATATCTACTCTCTTAGTGATTCCTTTATTTACATTTCGAGTATTGTGTGTACTCTATAGTTTATTTACTCACACTATCTTATGTGCTAAGCTAAAGGAAATCTAAATCCTCACAAAAATACTTCTTAACTCTTTTATATCCCACTATGAATTGTGGAAGAGGTCAAGTGTAACCTGGATAGCCTGGTCGCTACTGTTTTTGTTCCCACGAAGAACTGTGGTAGAGGTCTTAGTACCTGGACAGTCTCCTGTACTATTGTTTACCCCGATCCAGGGTGTGGATCACATTTATATTAATTTTTTGAGAGGACAAAGTCTAGGCTTGAGACTGAACCTCTTGGTTACATCTTCTGTGCATCTTTGATTATGTTTAAAGTATACTATATATTTTATATTCTGCTGCTAATTAATTTGAAATACAATTTGTTTTAATGTTACTTTGATAGTTAAATTAGTAAGTGTTTATACTTATTGTAAACTAGTAAGTTAGTTTCAAAAGTTAATTTAATCCTCTGATTAAATTAACTGAGACCTAATAAATATTTGAGAAACTAATTGAACTCTTAAAATCTATATAAATCACAATAGTTTAACTTGTTTTTCAATAGGGGTATTTTAATAGAAATATTATTTACAGAATTTTTAATTGGAACTCAATTCACCCCCCCCCTCTTGAGTATCCCCTCAGACCAATAGATACAGTAAATGTTTCAAGCTAGTGGTCCAAGGCCAAATGATCACCCCCAAGACTCACCTGAATCAACAATAACAAGGTATTCTGGGTTTATACAAGATTACTCTAAAGGAATACCCACATTATACATGGGTTTACTGAATCCATACAAACATATCTCCAAAATTTTTTGTTGGTATGATTTTTACCCATTTTGTTTGGTGTATGACTCTTCACATTTCATTATGGCCACCTTAGTGCTAGGGTATGAACCATAATGATGGTGGCCATGTTGGTGAAGGGACAAAACATCAACCTATATGTTCACACTCTTACTATCATTTTTGATTTTTTGGTGCATATATAGGAGGGTACATACACACATCATCTTTGTGGGATATTTTTTTTACATGGCTGGGTGGTGGAACCCTTTCTATTCAAAAAATATTAGTATAATAGAAAAATCCATCATTCAAACTTTTTGTTTTCACTAATCAATATTTTTTTCATTCAACCAACATCTCTAGGAATCACTTGTTTTTCAAAAGTGTTAAATTATTTTGAAAAATTTTCTTTCACACCTTATCCAGCACCATATGGTCTAGTGTTAGATAATTGTAGAGGTTGTCTGGAAGAACACGTCTACATCATATCGTTGGGAAATGGGATTCTGACTTATCAGATCGATGAGAAATCCTTTTCCAAACATAATTCCCCATACAGTTTTTCATGAAAATTTGGGTTCCTAAAACATGTTTATTCTTTTCCCCTTACCAATATTAAAAAAGAACCACACCCATTCATCCTTCATCAACTATGGATGATATTGATGTGTCAGGATTCTAGAATGTCAATTTCATTACCTCCCATTAGTTATCCAAATAACATATCATGAGGTTATGAAAAAATGTTGGTGGAATACTGTATCTATATGGTGTTGGATAATCTATTTTATTGGGTGCATTAACGAATAGATTGGAACCGTCATGTTCACATTTGGTAAGAAGTTATGTAGACCCCACAATTCGTATTGGAATTGTGGGATTCCATACTAACACCTGTCTTAATAGAATAGTACTGGGCATTCCAACGATTGATGCCAAACTTTTCATCTTAGATTCTGATATTAAACAATAGGTAGTGATTGAGTAAGTTCTCAATTTAATGTCACATTTTAGGATGAGTACATCAATTAAGAATGTAATCCTAGATTATATACCCATCATTGTGTGTGACCAATGTCAGGATCCCTATGTTTTTAGGAACATAAAATTGTGTGAAAATTTTCTTCGCGCCAAATTTACCCTATCATCACAGATTCTACTTTGGAAAATATTGCTATTTATATGAACAAACATCACCAAATATTACCTGTCTTGGGTGTAGGAGTGTTTTATTACATAAAATTTCATCTCCTTATCTATCATGTCCTTATTTTTTTGAGAGGATTTGGCTACTAATGAATCATATCTAATCCAGTTTAATCTTTAAAATATTCACACATATGCTTTGAAGAATACTATTACTTATCTACATCAATTTATTTATAATGAATCATGATTTTATGATTATATTATCAAAATAATTGTGGAGATACAAGAGTATTTGGCACATGTATCTAGAATAAAGGGACAACATTTATTGATAAATATGGGACTAGACAAAATCAAACATAAAGATCAAGAGACAAATCCCATTATTAACCAAAAGCTTCCAATGGATGAATATTGAGCTAGGGGGTGGGAACCAATCTCAAGAAGTCCCTTGATGGTGCACATTAGGTGTTATCTCCTCTTTTAAATCCAAAAGGTCAAGCTTCACTATAGTCAATTCATTTATGTCTCTTTTCTCAATAATTTCAGGGGGAGAATCCTGGATGTGTATGATCCTCCATTTATTACATCTAAAAGAAATGAAAACTTGTTCACCCTAATGTACCTATCCTTTATGTTATCACATAGTTCCAATCAATGATAGCTTGTAAAGATTTGATATATAATCTCCAAGATAACTTGAATCGTTTTATAACTAGATACTAATAGTGATTGTAGCATAGAATGGACATGTTCAAAATGATATCTTCTAGAATGTTGCTCATGGATGTGTATAGGCATAATCATTATCACCTTAACAACAATGTCATCTTATTATGATGAAATATCAGGTAACACTCTAATTTTTTTGAGCCAAGGGGGCACTCTTTCGACTATATATAGAGATACATGGAAAGTACATAAAATTATACATATTTCTCATTAACACCAAAATTATTTTCCTAATTCCATTATAGCGAGAAATTTACACGTGTGGCACAAATTTTTCTTAGGCCCCCTTCAGGGGTTGAACCTAAAAATTACTGTGCAGTTTTTAATTCATTAATTTTTTTGTCTAAACCATGCTTGGTGGACATCTAGTGGGTGAGACTCAACATTTACCTAGGGTTCCCCTTTTTGGGGTTTTCAACATAGTAAACATTATGCCTCTTATTATGTGAATTTTAGAGACTTTCAAGATAGAATAATGTGATATGTGTTTTAGGTCAAAAAACTATGACCATAATTTATTCAGTTTTGACACAATAAATGGCTGTTGGATAATAATTTTTTGAAATTTATTAGATACCCAAATGGGAGTGTTTTTATTATGATATTGTGGTTTTTGGATCCATAAATTGACGGGGGAATATTTTCTAAGGATTTAACATGGAGAATGTTTGAAAGGTGATTTACAACATAATGATTCTTGGGATTCCTCGAGTAGATGATGAGTATCTTAAGGATGATTATGACTCTAGTTGATGGGTTCATTGTTTTTTGGGAGACATACACAAATCCATACATGGTTGTATCAATTCATAGTAAAAAAAGGAGTCCTTAAGAATGTGACATCCTATCTATGATGTCCAGGTAGTTTTTGAAGATCCTTATTTCTCAAGTCCCCAAAGAGTGTTTTGTTAATTGAATGTGTCTGATAATGAAGAGAGAATATGTATTAGAACTATACATGAATGAGGAACCACTATTACATGAATTTGTCTTGTGTAAAGTAGGATATATACTATTAGATAACCAAACATTGTGTGGAAGACCCATATCTGACAATGTTTGAATAACAGTGCTTCTTAATGTCATAGGACTAGGACATGGACTATGCAGTTTAATGTCTTATGCAAGGACATGAGGATATGATTTAAGGTCATTTTTCACAGATCAACTGATTAGTATTTTTCCATAATATGAAAATATGAAGAAGAATATTCCTTCATACTAATGAATGAAAGAGAGAGTATTATAAAGTATAATCTAGGGGTATCTGGATTTGTAGAGTGATATAGAAAAACAATATAGTTAAGGATTATGGAGATAAAATAGGACCCACTCAAGGAAAAATTTGCCTTGGTTGTATATGACCTTTTTGTGGACAGCCTATGCAAATCCAAAATAGTGAGTATCAACCATTGGTTGTTTCCCCACAATCTAATAAAACCCCACATCAATATATTGTGATTCACATGATTCAAATTAAATATCATTAGCATTAAGTGTCTTGAATTTTCCATTAATATAATATTTCAAGAATTGATAGTATGAAGAGGGGATTACAACATATTGATGAATAGAAGGACACCCTAGTAATAACATTGATGTTTGAATCCTACTGAACATAGAGAATTTATGAGTCAGATACAAGGTCCCCAAACTAATCCCTGAGGTTGATTTGGGATAGGGAATATTACATTATTTTTTCATAACACATTAGAATAAGACCAGAAGTTGTAGGATTAGCCTCACTATTTCCCATCTATGAATGTGTATTATAATGACCCATACTTTACATACATTTGTAATACTTCAAAATTGAAGCATACTTAATACAAAATATAACTAAACCATGAAAGGACCGTATAGGTATAGTGTCTCTAGAAACTAGGAAACATAAACAACTGGTTCATAAAGCATCTACACTGTCTCCCATTTATTTCATCATATCTATAGTCCCTTTTGGAATATCTTACTTAATAACCTTCTTCCTGACCTGGGGAAAGAAAACATACAAAAGGGTGAGCTCAAATGCTCAGTAAGGGTAAACAAAAGAAATATAAATCACATCATATACATAAGCACATAACTTTTGGAAATCGTAACCTGCAAAAGAGATCATAATTTCATAACATGGGATAAATCATAGTAGTGAAATTAAATCCCAATAATCATAACATAAAACATGAAACTTTGTGTCATACACACATAATCATAGAGAATCATTTCTTATTAGTCAAGAATCATTTCCAAGACTATCTTAGTGGACAAAGTCCAATTCTGAACCGAGTTACCCTCGTTTCAGTCCTGCTTCACTGAACCGGTATAACCTACCGTTCCAGCCATGTCTATCTCATGAGATATAAAATCTTTACCCAATGCATTGGAGGGAGATATAGGTCCCACCCATCTCATAATGATACCATTCTTATGTGTGCAACAAAATCATAAATCATACATCATTTCATAACCCATGTAATAAAAATGGGAATCTTTAAACATCGTGACATCATAAAACAATTACTATAAGAGAAAAGATTTCAAAAAAATACTTCCATCACAACATAATAAAATCCATGTAATAATTGGGATAGAAACATAACCCTTTATTATCTTAGATGGAAAATAATTTTGATAAAACACTTGAACTTCATTCTTGAGGAAAATATCCTTTCTACTTCAAAAACATTTTTCCTTTCTTAACATGTCATACAATTTTAAACTAAAAGAAGTTGATTAAAAATAAACATGAAAACTTGTAAAGGAAGATTCTTGGAAATTTTGTTTTAAACGTACATTCAGGCCGTATAAGTTAAAAACAACATTCTTCTCGTACTTTTGTCGGAAAAGTCAAAAAGTACCTCGTACGAAAAATGACAAAAGATTCCTTTCATATCTTTTACTAAAAACTATCCGGAGGGTAAAATTGGATTTAAATAATTGTAGGTGAATGGAAATAATATTACATATTGAGGAAACATGGATGTGGATGATAAAATACACCCCAGTAAATTTCAAAGTATAAACAATCTCGGATAAAAATGAGATTGTGATTTTTCCCTTACCTTAGGTCCGATATGCTTTGTACATGTCCGAACCTCCTTTATAATGATTTAAATAATGTTATTGACTTATTCCAGAATCATTCTAAATTTAATGATATCATATATGGTAATTTTCTTAGCTTCTTAGTAGTAATATTTCATTGCTACTTGTTATTCAGGTGTTTATAACTTTTTGTTCTTATGCGTGTTTTGTCGAATAAATTCTTATTATTATCTTTAGGTTATAGATACCTTATTTCCAGAATGGTATTAGTGTAATATATATCATATTCATTTATTCAATTCATTTATATAATCATTAAGAAATGAAGATCATGTAGAATGAGTCACATCACATCGTGGAGACGGTATTCCGTACGTACGCACGAGTGATGATATCGTTCCTATGATCGTGGAATTGTATTCGAGTGTATGTATACTATTTCAGAATCAATATCACTTTATAATAGTCATATATAGTCATTATTTACACCATTATACCCATCCAAGTAAGGTGGTGGTGGAAAATAGATTACACCACGGCGTGGAGACGGTATTCTTTACGTACGCAAGCGCGGTGATTTCTTTTTCCGTAGGATGGATAGATGGTGAAATAGGGTTGTTTCAAACTTATAATAACATATAAGTATATGAGTGATACTGATGTTATTACTTCATAATGATACAACTAAAGAAGAAGAAGTGGAAGAAGAAATAAAGATGAAAGAATCGGTAACAGACATTACCTCTTCTTTGAAGTGCTTCTTTGAGACCTTCTTTTAGGGCGCTAAAATTGGTCTTTGAAGAAGACCAGGACCTCTAGGATGTCTATAGGGAAGTGTAGAGGAGAAAGCGGAAAGGTTTTTCCGAGCATGAAGGCTCAAAGTGGTGTGAGGAAGAGGGGGAGGAGGTGTCCTTTTATAAAGGAGGAGAGGGGCACCTTTGGAATAACTAAAACTATTTTTTTATTATAAAGTCATGTTCGGTTTTAAATAGCTCCAAATTGATATATTTTTAAGCTAAGGTGAGGATGGGTCTAAATAATCTCATCCAATATAATTTAGACAAGTTAGGTTCCTATTTTAACCTTATCATTTAGATTTAACATTAAGTTAAATAAGTTTACTTTTACTGTGTCTTCTTGTGTTCTTATACTATAAGGTTAATAAAATTACTATAAGCAGCCAAAATAACCCCAAGATGTTTATTATTAATATATATAACCTTATATAAGTCATTTGGCCTAACCTTAGATTTTTATGAATAATATAACAATTACTAATATAATATTTGATTTAAAAACTATTTTATGTCAATTTTGACACTATTCAGTAATTTATTTTTGTGAAAATCATAACAGAATTATTAGTTAGAACCAAGTTAATTAAATCAATACTAACATGTCATATTAACCTAGAAAATTAGTGGAATTCATAAAAAGTCTCAAATTATATTTATTTTGGTGTTTATAACATTAATTATGTCAATATTTCATTAATAAGATAATTACTGCATCATCTTTGTGTCATATATAAATTAAATTATTTAATGTATAAAAATTAAAAATAAAATACTATTATGTAGGAAATCTTTTTCGCTTTCTAATGAATATTTATAGTTGAATTTATCTTATTTATAACCCCATATTAAAAATTATTTACTTATTAAACATTGATTTTAACTATTTTAACCCTTCTTTAAATAAATTAATAATAAATGTCCTAATCTAATCCAAGTCAGCCTAAATGGTCATATTTTATTCCTAAGTTTGTTTCTGGTCGAACTACACTTGTCCAATAGAATTAGGACTTGTTTTAGGGTAATAATAATATCATCTTTACGCTTAATTACCCTATTTACTTTTAACCGTGGTAAAAAAAAGTAAAAAGTTACTATTCATCAAAAAATTATTTTCATCTAATTGAACCACATTTTACTTACTGATATCAACCGTGTCTCTCGGAGTTTTGAAATTCCACTCACAGAAGCAATAAAATTAAGTTTTATGAAAAATTCAGTTTCTTAACTACCACTTAGTGGTTTCACTATTCATCAAAAATTGAAAGTTTTCGAAAAATACCAAAATTTCACCCTAGGCTAATTTCGATATTCCGAATCCAAAAATGAATTCCATTTTGAAAAATAAAATTTATAAAATTTCAGAAAGTGGTTATTACTATTCCTAACGGCTAGTTTTAATAATATTTTAATAACATATCGTTGTTTAGTGAAACTCGGTATTGCGTATGATGCAAGCTATCGAGGAAGGTCGTGATTTCGTGTAAAGCAAGCCAAGAATGTGTTGTGTAGAAAAATATTCCTTTGATGATTTATATAACATAAGAGTCTCGGGTGTTACATTCTACCCCCCTTAAAATGAATTTCGCCCTCGAAATTCTTCACTTTGTAACAAACAGATAAGGATACCTCTCCCTCATCATATCCTCAAGCTCCCATGTAGCTTCTTCTAATTGGTGGTTCCTCCATAAAACATTCACCAATCGAGTGGTCTTGTTTCGTAGGACTTTTTTGCTACGATCCAGAATCTCTATTAGATGTTCTTCATAAGAAAGATCTTGCTCCAGCGGTACAACTTCTGAGCTGAGTACATGTGAAGGATCAGGTATGTACTTTCTCAGGGGAGATACATGGAACACATCGTGTACTTGAGAGAGATTCGGTGGAAGCGCCAATCGATAACCTACCTTCCTGACACGATCCAGTATTTTGAAAGGACCGATATATCTAGGGCTCAACTTCCCCTTCTTTCCAAATCTCATGACCCTCTTCCAGGGAGATATTCGTAAGAACACTTTATCATCCACTTCAAAATCTAGGTCTTTTCTTCGGTTGTCTGCATAACATTTCTGTCGACTCTGAGCTGCTCTTATGTATTGTTGAATAGATCTGACCTTTTCTGCCATTTTATCAACGAGATCAGGTCCTAATAGCTTTCTTTCCCCAACTTCATCCCAGCAAGTTGGAGTCCTGCATTTCTTTCCATAGAGAGCTTCATAAGGAGCCATCTAAATACTAGAGAGAAAGCTATTTTTATAAGAAAATTCCACCAAATGTAGGTTTTGATCCCAACCACCTTTTAAATCCATAGAGCAAGCTCTCAACATATCTTCTAGGGTTTGAATTGTTCTCTCAGACTGACCGTCTGTCTGAGGATGATAAGCAGTGCTGAAACTCAAATCTGTATCCAGAGTATGCTGAAGACTTCGCCAGAACATTGAGGTAAATCTCGGATCCCGATCGGATATAATAGAAAGTGGTACTCCATGCAATCTTACCACTTCCTTTACATATATCCTGGCAAGCTGATCCGGAGATAAATCCTCTCTAATAGAAAAGAAGTGTGCAGAATTTGTAAGACGATCAACTATGACCCAGATAGCATTATTGCCTTTGGATGTTTTAGGAAGTCCTGTGACAAAGTCCATAGTGATGTTTTCCCATTTCCATTCGGGTATGGGTAATGGTTGTAACATCCCCTTAGACTTCTGTCTCTCAGCTTTAACTTCTTGACAAACCAAGCATCGAGAGACAAATTCAGAAACATCTCTTTTCATGCCATCCCACCAGAAGTACTCTATCAGGTCCCTATACATCTTCGTGCTTCCAAGATGAATAGAGAATGAAGAACTATGAGCCTCATCCAACAGCTCCTTCTTTAATTCGGGGATGGGAGGAACACAAACCCAATTTCTGAACTTTATTATCCCATCACAATCAAGGTTGAATTCAGGAACATTTCTCACCTTCTTTTGTAACTCGACATCTTCTTTCTGTGCCTCTTTAATCTTCACATGTATAGATGGTTGAACATTCATTTGAGAAAGATAAGATTTTTCCCCTTCCATTATAATTCCAAGATCCATCTTTTGTAAATCCATAAATATTGGATCTTTTGTGATCCTCATCATGGATAAACTAGCATGGTCTTGTAGACTTAATGCATCTGCCACCTTGTTTGCTTTCCCAGGGTGGTCATGGATTAAGCAGTTATAATCCTTAATCAGCTCCAACCATCTTCTTTGACGCATATTCAGCTCCTTTTGTGTGAAAATATACTTTAAACTTTTATGATCAGTATAAATATCACACCTTTCATCATAAAGGTAATGCCTCCAAATCTTTAATGCAAAGATTACCGCAGCTAACTCCAAATCATGTGTTGGGTAATTTTGCTCATGGATTTTCAACTGTCGTGAGGCATAAGCTATCACCATATCATTTTGCAAAAGAAAACACCCTAATCCCTTCATGGATGCATCACTATAGATCACAAACCTTTCTCCACTATAAGGCAATGTGAGCACAGGTGCATTGGATAACCTTCTTTTCAACTCCTTGAAATTCTCTTCACATTCTTCCGTCCAGACAAACTTAACTCCTTTCTGAGTCAACTTGGTGAGTGGATTAGATAATCGTGAAAAATCATTCACAAAACACTGATAATATCCAGCCAAACCAAGAAAACTTCGGATCTTAGTTACTATTGTTGGTCTCGACCATATTTTTATAACCTCTGTTTTTGCTGGATCCACAGATATCCCCTCTTTTGAGATTATGTGACCAAAAAATGCATCTTTTTTAAGCCAAAATTCACACTTGGTAAATTTGGCATAATGCTTCTCCTTTCTCAGGGTCTTCAATATAATTCTCAAGTGATCTTCATGTTCTTCCTTGCTCTTTGAATAAACAAGAATATCGTCTATAAAGACTACCACAAATTGATCAAGATAGTCCCTAAAGACTCTATTAATCAAATCAATGAAGATAGCAGGGGCATTAGTAAGACCAAATGACATCACTATAAATTAATAGTGTCCATACCTTGTACAGAAAGCCGTCTTTGGAATATCCTCCCTTTTGACCCTTAATTGATGATACCCTGAACGAAGATCAATCTTGGAAAAGTATTGAGCTCAGCGTAGTTGGTCAAATAGGTCATCAATGCGCGGGAGAGGATATTTTTTCTTGATAGTGATCTTGTTAAGTTCTGGATAATCAATGCACAGTCTCATAGATCCATCTTTCTTCTTAACTAACAGAACAGGTGCTCCCCAAGATGACACACTAGGGCGTATGAATCCCTTATCAAGATTCTCTTGGAGTTGCTTCTTCAATTCCTGCAACTCAATTAGGGCCATTCTATAAGGTGTCTTTGTAATAGGCAAAGCACCCGGTACGAGTTCTATTGAGAACTCAACTTCACAATTTGGTGGAAGTCCCGGTAATTCCTCCAGAAAGACATCATCAAACTCCCGTACAATGGGAATATTCTTAATCGTGAGTTTCTCACCAACCATTTGAGATAAATAACCTTCATTTAGTGGAATCAATACCCATAAAATGGAAGAAATTTCCACTGGAAGGTTATGTTCATCCTTGCATTGATAGATGATCATAGATTGATCTGGAATATGAAATGTGACTTCCCTTCTTTGGAAATTGATATGAGCTCTATAAAAAGAAAGCCAATCCATTCCAAGAATCACATCAAATTAAACTATAGGAAGGATCACAAGATTTGCAGGAAGCACTTTCCCAAAAACTTCGATCGGAGAAGAATTATAAACTTTTGATGCGACTGTTGTGCCATTAGGTGTTGTCACAGCTAACTCAACATCTAATTGTTGAGGTAATACAGTGATACCCTTAGAAAAGTTTTTAGAAATAAAGGAGTGGGTGGATCTAGAATCAAATAAAACATTTGCTACTTTAGAGTGGATGGTAAGTGTACCTTTCACCACATCGTTATCGTACTCCACATCGCTGATAGAAATTGCATGTGACTTTCCTTTGTCTTTAGCCTTAAGAGTTTGTTGACGTCGACCATCATCATCAACCCTTGGATTAGGGCTTTTATTGGCATAATGCCCCATCTCCTTGCACTTGAAACATTGAAGTGTAGTAGGTTCATTATGTGTATCCCTTCCTTTGTTTGCATCATTAGACATCTTCTTCCCATCATCGCGGCATTCAAATGCCCGATGACCTTCCTTTCCACATTTGAAACATTTACTTGTCCCTTTAAGACAACTCCCTATATGTTTCTTTCCACACTTTGAGCATAAGGGAAATCTCATCTTCTTTTCAGTGTGCTCTTTAGATTTTCCTTTGAATTCCATTTTCCTCTTCTTATCAAACCCATATGACTGATGGGTTACTCCAATCTCCATCTCGACTTTGAGAGCACATTGAACGATTTCCTCATAGCTATTGAAGTCCCTTATGGCTAACGCCCTTCGAAGACTTGGTTTTAAGCCACTAAAGAATCGATCGATCTTACTCTCAGGTTGGATAATAATACCAGAAGCGTACCTTGCAAGTCTTGTAAAATTTGCTTCATAGGTACTAACAGATTCATCATCCTTTTGCTTCAGTTCATGAAACTCTTTCTCCATCTTTTTTCGGAGAATACGAGGGAAGTACTTATTGAAAAATAATTTCTTGAACTCGTCCCATTCCATGGACTCAATTTCATCCCTTTGCCTCGTATTCTTAATAAGATTCCACCATTGATCAGCATCTCCTTCCAAACGATACACTGCTAGGATGACTTTATCATGTTCAGAACATTGAATAACTGAAAATATCTTTTCAGTAGTACTAATCCATTGTTTAGCAACTAATGGATCAGTAGACCCGCTGAAAGAAGGTGGACGCTGCCTCATGAAGGATTCAACAGAATTTTGCGCCTTCCTTTGCTCGTTTGGAAGTCCTACATGATTCATAGCTTGAGAAAGTTGTGTGAGCATGGCTATAAGATTTTTCATTCCAGCTCCCATAATGTTTGGTTGCTCAGGGGGAAAATCATTGCATTGCCCGTCGCATTCCGCATCAACACGGTTCCTTCGGGTTCCAGCCATTGACTAAAACCAAGAAGAATAGTGTGAGCAACACTAATTATAACAGGAAAACCACATAATCAAGAATAAAATTTCACACTTAAGGTATTATCCTAGGTTATTCATGGCCTTTTATTAAACACTAATATTGTGTTCTATGCTTAGACGTATCCTTAGGGTTCTTACTAAGTCTTTCACATCCTAGTTTCCAAAGGTTGACTATACCATTCCTCTGATACCAACTGTAGCGGTCTGGAATTACTTCCAGTGGACTATAATTGATACCTATCAGGGCACTCCATGGGCGGCTACACCCCCTGTGCGGGACACACCACCATCCCCAGTGGCAGCCATTTCCTCATGAAGCCCTTGGGTGGAGAGCCATGCTTCGTCCAATGCTCACATGTGAGAGTTCCCAAGGATCGGATACATTCCTACCTCCTTTGCCTCTGATACCAACTATAACGACCCATACATTACATACATTGGTAATACTTCAAAATTGAAGCATACTTATTACAACATATAACAAAACCACGAAAGGACCATATAGGTATAGTGTCTCTAGAAATTGGGAAACATAAACAACTGGTTCATAAAGCATCTACACTGTCTCCCATTTATTTCATCATATCTATAGTCCCTTTTGGAATATCTAACTTAATAACCTTATTCCTGACCTGGGGAAAGAAAAAATACAAAAGGGTGAGCTCAAATGCTTAGTAAGGGTAAACAAAAGAAATATAAATCACATCATATACATAATCACATAACTTTTGGAAATCTTAACCTGCAAAAGAGATCATAATTTCATAACAAGGGATAAATCATAGTAGTGAAATGAAATCCAAATAATCATAAATTTAAACATGAAACTTTGTGTCATACACACATAATCATAGAGAATCATTTCTTATTAGTCAAGACTCATTTCCAAGACTATCTTAGTGGACAAATTCCATTTCTGAACTGAGTTACCCTCGTTTCCGTCCTGCTTCACTGAACCGGTATAACCTACCGTTCCCGCCATGTCTATCTCATGAGATATAAAATCTTTACCCAATTCATTGGAGGGAGATATAGGTACCACCAATCTCATAATGATACCATTCTTATGAGTTCCACAAAATCATAAATCATACATCATTTCATAACCCATGTAATAAAAATGGGAATCTTTAAACATCGTGACATCATAAAACAGTTCATATAAATTACATATTTCAAAAAAATATTTCCATCACAACATAATCAAATCCATGTAAATAATAGGGATAGAAACAGAACCCTTTATTATCTTAGATGGAAAATAATTTTGATAAAACACTTGAACTTCATTCTTGAGGAAAATATCCTTTCTACTTCAAAAACAGTTTTCCTTTCTTAACATGTCATACAATTTTAAACTAAAAGAAGTTGATTAAAAATAAACTTGAAAACTTGTAAAGGAAGATTCTTGGAAATTTTGTTTTAAAAGTTCATTCATGCCGTATAATTTAAAAAAACATTATTCTCGTACTTTTGTCGGAAAAGACAAAAAGTACCTCGTACAAAAAATGACAAAAGATCCCTTTCATATCTTTTACTAAAAACTCACCGAAGGGTAAAATTGGATTTAAATAATTGTATGTGAATGGAAATAATATTCAATATTGAGGAAACATATATGTGGATGATAAAATACACCCCAGTAAATTTCAAAGTATAAACAATCTCGGATAAAAATGAGATTGTGATATTTCCCTTACCTTTGGTCCGATATGCTTTGTACGTGTCCCAACCTCCTGTATATTGATTTAAATAATGTTATTGACTTATTCCAGAATCATTATTATTTTTATGATATCATATATGGTCATTTTCTTAGCTTCTTAGTAGTAATATTTCATTGCTACTTGTTATTCGGGTGTTTATAACTTTTTGTTCTTATGCGTGTTTTGTCGAATAAATTCTTATTCTTCTCTTTAGGTTATAGATACCTTATTTCCAGAATGGTATTAGTGTAATATATATCATATTCATTTATTCAATTCATTTATATAATCATTATGAAATGAAGATCATGTAGAACGAGTCGCATCACATCGTGGAGACGGTATTCCGTACGTACGCACGAGTGATGATTTCATTCCTGTGATCGTGGAATTGTATTGGAGTGTATTTATACTATTTCAGAATCAATATCACTTTATAATAGTCATATATAGTCATTATTTACACCATTATACCCATCCAAGTAAGGTGGTGGTGGAAAATAGATTACACCACGGCGTGGAGACGGTATTCTGTACGTACGCACGTGCGGTGATTTCTTTTTCCGTAGGATGGATAGATGGTGAAATAGGGTTGTTTCATACTTATAATAACATATAATTATATGAGTGATACTGATGTTATTACTTAATAATGAAACAACTAAATAATAAGAAGTGGAAGAAGAAATAAAGATGAAAGAATCGGTAACAGACATTACCTCTTCTTTGAAGTGCTTCTTTGAGACCTTCTTTTAGGGCACTAAAATTGGTCTTTGAAGAAGACCAGGACCTCTAGGATGTCTCTAGGGAAGTGGAGAGGATAACGTGTCAGGGGTTGGCCGAGCTTGAAGGCTCTATGTGGTGTGAGGAAGAGGGGGAGGAGGTGTCCTTTTATAAGGGAGGAGAGGGGCACCTTTGGAATAACTAAAACTGTGATTTTATTATAAAGTCAAGTTCGGTTTTAAAAAGCACCAAATTGATATATTTATATTCTAAGGTGGGGATTGGTCGAAAGCCTCTCATAAAATAGAATTTAGATAAGTATAGGTTCCTATTTTAACCTTATCATTTAGATTTAACATTAAGTTAAATAAGTTTACTTTTACCGTGTCTTCTTGTGATCTTATACTATAAGGTTAATAAAACTTACTATAAGCAGCCAAATGAACCCCAAGTTGTTTATTATTAATATATATAACCTTATCTAAGTCATTTGGCCGAACCTTAGATTTTTAGGAATAATATAACAATTACTAATATAATATTTGTTTTAAAAACTATTTTATGTCAATTGTGACACTATTTAGTAATTGATTTTTGTGAAACTTATAACAGAATTATTAGTTCGAACCAAGTTAATTAAATCAATACTAACATGTCATATTAACCTAGAAAATTAGTGGAACTCATAAAAAGTCTCAAATTACATATATTTGGGTGTTTATAACATTAATTATGTCAATATTTCATGAATAAGATAATTACTACATTATCTTTGTGTCATAAATAAATTAAATTATTTAATTTCTAAAAATTAAAAATAAAATACCATTATGTAGGAAATATTTTTATTTTTCTAATTAATATTTATAGTCGAATTTATCTTATGTATAACCCCATATTAAAAATTATTTACTTATGAAACTTTGATTCTAACTATTTTAACCCTTCTTTAAATAAATTAATAATAAATGTCCTAATCTAATCCAAGTGGCCCTAAATGGTCATATTTTATTTATAAGTTTGTTTTTGGTCGAACTACACTTGTCAAATAGAATTAGGACATGTGTTAGGGTAATTATAATATCATCTTTACCCTTAATTACCCTATTTACTTTTAACCGTGGTAAAAAAAGTAAAAAGTTACTATTCGCCAAAAAATTATTTTCATCTCATTGAACCACATTTTACTTACTGATATCAACCGTGTCTCTCGGATTTTTGAAATTCCACTCGAAGAAGCAGTAAAATTATGTTTTATTCAAAATTCAGTTTTTTAACTACCACTTAGTGGTTTCACTATTCATCAAAAATTGAAAGTTTTCGAAAAATACCAAAATTTCACCCTAGGCTAATTTCGATATTCCGAATCCAAAAATGAAGTCCATTTTGAAAAATAAAATTTATAAAATTTCAAAAAGTGGTTATTACTATTCATAACGACTAGTTTTAATAATATTTTAATAACATATCGTTGTTTAGTAAAACTCGTTATTGCGTACGACGCAAGCTATCGAGGAAGGTCACGATTTCGTGTAAAGCAAGCCAAGAAAGTGTTGTGTAGAAAAAGATTCCTTTGATGATTTATATAACATAAAAGTCTCGGGTGTTACATGTATGTAGTGGAATGAGATTAATTAGTGAGCCATTTTCAATGAAATTCCATCAAAATCGATAAAATTTATCCCGTTGGGGACATCCATGATTTTGATGTGTACCTATATAACATCATATTTATCATGATTAGTAAAGGAGATATCCACATCAAATTATGAAGTATCGATCTTTTCCTGATATACCCTATAAGAGAAAAAATCAACATCAAACTTATAGGGTATTAAAAGATCTTCTATGAGAATTTACCTGAGTTCTATTGTTAAACTCATTGTGTCTAGGAACTATTTCTTGGATGACACCAGATATAATTGATTCATGATTTTATACTTATGGGATAAAGTTTTGAACTTCACAACAATTGGATTATATTTCACATGGGGTGCATGAGATTAAGTACTTGACATAGATGGCTTGGACCTTGAAATTAGAGTTTTGGTTACTCCAGTCTTTGGTGGGTCACAGAAAACATGTCTTTCAGCCTCTCGAGGGTCATCAGACACTCATACCCATTACAATGAATATTCTTGGATAATCAGGTTTAAAAATATTTTAAAATATGAAGGTGTATTTACTATATAATTTTAGAATCACTGGAGGTGTCTTCCATGAGTTTCCATAGTACTGATAGTATTAGTAGGGACATGGATTGAATTATCCGTACTTCCATGAATGAGTGTTCACCTATATCCTCATCTATTGTGGTCTCTTCCTTCTATTTTCCAAATGGGTGTGGGTATCTTGAGCTCAAATCAATACTTTCCATAAAATAAAGTATCCATTTAATGAATTAAATTAATGGAACAAATGTTTAATTCCTCATTTGATGAGTATTTTGTAAAGATGACCATTTCTAATAATACTATTTGGTGGGGTGATTCCCGTGGTTTCAAACCTGAAGGCATAAATTCCAAGACTGTCAAATCTAACTTTGGTCTGGTTATAGGTTCTTTTACCTAAATTATCTCCACACCCTTATAGCCAAGACACATTTTGAAAGACTAGATTTTGGATAATTATGATGCTGATGAAGAAAGATATATTTTAGCAGAGGTGGCTGAAGGAAAAGTTGATTTCGTCAACTATGCACAGTGGATATGAATAGTTTTGTTAATTATCATTTATGTCATATAATATACAAAAAAATTTCAATCCTTTTCCAGAATCTTCTTGCCACTCACCACCTTCCTCAAGAGTAGTGACAAAAATATACACAATTATTTCTTATTGTTTATCCAACTTTACATTCCTAGAGTCAACGATTTTTTATAGGATGTATTTAAATGTGAATCATTATTGAATGGTGTGTCCTAGAATCTAGTGAAATGGGAAATGATTTTTTTGATCAATGAGACTAATCTAGTGAGGACTCTTGGAGTCTGGAAAGTGGAGAAAATCATTTTATATAACAAAAATAATTTTTCTACAAACTTTATATTATCAAAATGAATAAATATTAATCTTTCGATCCTTGAATTTATTTCACCTTGGTCCCCTCTACTATTCTTGATGGGGATAGTTTTTAGGCTTAGAGGGTGATTCATTATATGCTGTGGGTATTAGAGTTTGAGTTAGTTTAGATGTTGAATTTATTGTGGTGGTTGTATCCTTTACCTTCCTAGTTTTCTTCCATAGGTCCAATGGAATCATTCAGGACTTGAGCTTAGTTAACTATATGTAATCTTCCTTTCTCTAAGAAATTGAGGTGAGATCTTGAAACCCACCCGTATTTCAAACCGTGATGAAGATCTTTCAAAAATCAATGTGAATGTTATCTATATAGTGAGAAATAAAATCTTCTTGAGGTAGATATAGGTTAAAGGAGTAGGTTATACCTTTCCATATGAAAATAAAAGTCATGACCCTATCATTTTCTTAGTTTTTTACTTTTTGATGTCATGTATCATTATCTCTTTCAACATTGAGTTTAATTGAAATATAAACAATCGACATAAATATTTATATCACATGATTGAATGATCTAGAAAAATAGTAAACAATATAATGGTTGGCCCTTTTCTGGTCTACACAAAGAATCTAAGTTCACTACTTCTTGTTGTATAGGGGCTCTCATCATGGGATTTCAATGGCATGAAAAATGTGCTGGGTTTTTCTCTGGGTATCTTGATCTATTAAATACTAGAAACATAGTGCTCCCAAAATTTTGTGGTGGTTGGATTATTGTCCCACATTTTTGGAAAGGTTCCCATTTTTTTATATTAGTTCATGTAATTCCTCTACATATTCCAATTGAGATGTTAATGATTTTATGATTTCAATAATCCATTGATTAATGTTTGGTTGAATCAGTACTTGAACATGATTAGTAATAGGCTGGTCATGATGCATTGTCTTCACCAATATCTGTGGCTAACATCAAACATGGAAAATATTTTGAGGGTTCAGCTAAATCATATATGGTTGATTCCTTGGGGGAAGAAATTATATATATTCATCCATTATTTTGTATAGGAAAATGGATATCCTAGGAACATTACTGACTAAATTTATTGGTATTAAATCAATCATTAGGGTGAACCCTTTTTTTGGACATACACTAGTTAGATGTGTGAGTTGAGGCTCTACTCATGGAATGTATTTTGTAATACTACTAACTCAGATCAATTATTCATTGAGTCTGAACAACTATGTTATCTTTTCTTCCTATAGAGATATAATTTATTTCAGTTTAAGGTATTCAACCTCTTTATAAGGAGATTTTTATGCATCATTACCCTTACTATTTTCTTTGGTTGATGATCACATTGGGGGAAGTAATGTTGGGGTTGGGAGAACCTTGAAATTCAGAAAATTTTATATTTCTAGGTAAGAAGATCTCCATTATTTATCTCAATGTGGAATGCAATCTGAGTTAAAAAAACTCTCTTTTCACATCTACGCTAGATTCATCTTTGTAACTATATATAGTATTGAATCCCATGATGTTCATCGATAAATAAGGCGATGTATGTGTCATATTGGATGTGATATTATTGGAGGGTTTTTTGTGCCCTTCATTGTACCTATTCACTCCTTTCAGGGATCCTCTTCAGTCTTCTGGGAAAAGAGTGACTCAGGGGTACCCACCATACAATGTTGTCACAGGTGTCCCTTCTAGGGGCTATGGGTCATGAGGCTTGGGGAATTGGGAGACGTCATTCCATGGGGTTCCCCCAAAATTAGAAAATAAATTTTCTATTGCATATGAGGATTATTTTAAAATTTCCCTAGACCTATGGGCTGGGGTTCACCTCGTTCTTCTATTATCATGACTTGGGTGTAAGTTTTTGGTTGTAAAGGGGAAATTTATATTAAAAAATCCCCATAGATATGTAGTATGGGGCTATTCTTAAACCATGACAGCAACTACTACTTCTACTACTATCTTAATCTTGCATTCCCTCATTCAAGCATGTCCTGGGTGCAATATATGATCATCCCACAAAAGATCTACATTTAAAAACATCAATTGTTCGAGATTGTTATCTTATATTAAGAGATAATCTTTCTTAATATTACAAGTTTTTGATTTCTATAGTTTTTTAATAGCCCACTCTCATCAGTATTGATTCTATTGAGACTTGTTCAGGGTTCATTCCTACTGATTGTAGAATATTTCTTTATAATGGGTCGTGTTTTCTTTACGCCCTAGTGTAATGGCATTATAGGGTTTCAACTCTAGAGGATCTTGCTGACCAGGGCACAAAGTGAAATAAAAATATCTATGTTCTCCCCCATCCTTGGATATAAAAATCAGATGATACATTGATTAGTAGATGAAACAATTTATATAATGAATGGAGGAATTATAGTTTAATATCATTCCACTGCTCCCCGATCACAGTCTCTGTGCAGCTAGAAGGGATTCCAAGTCAATTTGAGAACGAATCACTCTAAACAATTTAAAAAAGTATGTATACCCATTGTAAATAAATTAATTCTCTTTTAGATGGTCGAGAGTTTTATAGGGATTTTGAATCATGTTTGTATGAACTATTCTGATAGTTCCTCTGGAATTCTGAAATGATAAGTGTTTGTGGGATAATAAATGATGGGTGAATTATTCTAGGCCAGTTGTCATCTCTCAAGTAACATATTTCCCTCTTCTGATACAGATTATTCATCTTCATCTTCCCATCATGGGTGCTTCAGGTTTATTTTTCATAAAATGTGGGGATAATACGTGTATTGTTGGCATGGAAATGACCAAACTGTGGTTTTTTAGGATTACTATTTCCCAAGACCTTCATTTGGCAGAGAAAAAATGTCGTCTGTCATTGATAAAGTGTCCAGAATTACATTCCCCATCTTTCCAATTTCCACAGAATATGATGGAGTTATCATATACGATCTGATAAGGGGAATACCCTTTTTTAATAATATTTTTTTTTAATGAGTAGGGCTGTCATGAAACTTATCTGGTTATTCACTCTTATGATCCATTAGATTGTGCTTATAAGAAAAGAATTTACTTTAAAAAATATGCGGTGGAACTCTAGAGATACTAGTAGTAGTTCTATGGGGAGGAAATTCATGAATTATATTTCTAATTTATTAATTTTTTAATGAATCAGTGGTATCCAAGAATTCAATTTATAAATATTTTATTTCCTAAGGAACCCCTCCTTTAATATATAAGGGTTGCGAGTATACTATACAATTTTTAACTACCCTTGGTGGGATTTCTTTTTTGATGCCCTCCCACTGGAATCTTAAAATGCATGTTGTGAATGGTTGTCCCTATACATGGGATTGGGTATAGGAAACTACCATGTTTCTATTAGAGCTTTCAGATGTGTTTTTCTGTAATTTTTCTAGGGATATACGCCTTCCAGGGAATGTCTCTTAAAATGTGATAATGATCCCCAATTGGAACAAGGTTATACACCCAATGTAGTTTTCCATTTATCATCAAATTCTACCAACTAACCATCATAATGGGATCATGGTCTTATGTATACTCTTTTGTGACCCCCATTGTGAGAGTAATCCACCTTCCATGAGGAGGTGAGGTTATGAACCCGAATCTTGGCTATTGTCATTGATGTGATTACACCACAGATTTTTTTTGGATATAGTCCAATATTTTTATCTAACCTTCCATAATTTCTATGACATACTATGAAATATCATTACTGGTAATGAGGATGCCTACCAATTTCTAATTTGGGGCAGGAATATGAGTCTTCCCTTGGTTTTTTGTGAAGTTATGCTGAATAGGTCCTAGAATTACCACCATCATTGATAGAAGTGATTGATATTCATGATCATGTTTTTTCATCTAGTCATTATATGCCACCATATTTGACTAGTGGGATTGATATTTGTGATAATAGACGAACCTCTAATCATAGGTCTCCACTATATTTTACTAGAGGGCTTGTTATGTTTGAGTAAGGATTTTCATCTACTTGTAGGTTACCATCTTCTTTGGCAGGAAGACTTGATGTGCGTGAGTATATCTTTACATATTCTTGTAGGATTCCTCAATATTTGAATGGTGGGATTTATATTTATGATTATGTATTTTCAAGTACTTTTATGATGTCTTCGTACTTGACTAGAAATCCTCATGTGCACGAGCATGTATTTTCATATTCTTCTTATCTTACATCATATTTGACTAGAGGACTTGATATTCATTAGAAGGGATTTATGTCATCTCATTGTATGATACCATATTGAACTATTGGGACTGATATGCATAATAAAGGATTTACATATCCTCATTGGAAACCACCATATTTCAATAGTAGTCTTGATATGAAAGAGGATGGATTTTATTGGCTAGTTAGTTTCCTATGTGATTGATTGGTATTGTTGATATGGGTGAGTAGGTATTTGATTCTACTCCTAGTTTGATATTGTATTTGACAGGTAGGCTTGGTAAATATGAGAATTGATTTATATCATCTCATATATTTCAATCATATTTTACTATAGGGATTTATATATGTGAGCATAGATTTTCCTATGCTAGTTGTCTACTATAATATTTGTATAACAGACTTCTTTAGTAGGAATAAGAATGACAGACTATCATTGGTTTTTCAACTATTTCTATTTATAGACCACCCTATATTCCTGAGACCAAATGACATGGGCTAGTTCCTGTGGGGTGGTTTACTCATCATGTAGAATATGTTGGGTCATGTGGTGTTGGTAGCAATAGATGATGGAATGAGCCCTAAAGTGGTACCACTGTGCCTATAATGTGAAATCACTATAGATCACTTTATCATACTCCCTAAGATAAGGGAGGAACTCATTATCACATTCTAGGGATGGGCTCCTGAAATGGGTTAAGATTGAGATTGATAATCTTTTATTCTAGATCCCCAAATTTCATTGATCAGAAGGATGACAAGGATTCATAAGCTGGAGGGCCAGTTGAGCTACCTCCATTGTTGGGATAATGCTATTTTTTTTGGTACTTTTAGAAAAATTCATTTGAAACCCATTTTTGAAGATTTCCCTTGTGTGATGGAATTATATATTTGGTTTAGGACCTAACATGTTCTTTTGATGATGCAAACGTCTGTGAGAACTACTGATATTCCATTTGGATTGTAGGGAGCTCTGGTTTAAAATGCTTTCAAAATATGTGAAACACACAGACATGAAAACCCTATAAAAAGAATCTCAATAAATGAACACATGAATAACCGATTGAAATATTTTTCCCACTCCCATTTTGGTTGAGAATGGGGCCTAAAATATAGAAAACATAACAATATTGGTTAAAAATTCACTTTGGTTTCACCATTTTTTTTTTGAACTCATTTACAGTGGGTTGGTTTTCAATAGGGTTGGTTCATGGAACTAGAAAATCCCAATGGTTCTCATATATGTGATGACTCATAGATATACTTTCAAAAGGTATAAACACATTAGGGAACATGACATACAATATATAATAAATCACAGTGGTTGAGGGGATTCTGGATCTAGCTAATCATAAATTTCTTGGGAATTATTTCTCACCACATGACTCACTTATTGAATTTTTTAAATGTGTTCAAGTATAGATTATTAGATTCCAAATAAGTTTTGGGATACCATTGGAATAAAAATAAATTATCATCACATGTGGAATTTATAATCATATATAATTATCAAATGTTATTCAATGACCAAGATATATATATGTATATGAGGTTCCCTATTAATGGTTCTATTTTATGGATATATTAGAGATTCTATTGTCATTTATTTTTATGATATTGATTTTCATTCATAAAGTTGGGAAATCTGGAGTTTATTATCATCCAGGGAGACAAGAGTTATTTTTATTTTAGTATTAGTCCCATAAAATTGGATTACTCTATATCTTTTTGAAAGGAATCCGAACCCATTTTGTTTAGTACCACTAAATGGGAGTCATCACACCTTTTATGGTCACGTGATAATGGAAAAACAATTTAGTCTAATGTCATGAGCATGGATTTCTAGGTGAATGGTTAATATCCAATGTTTAGTGTTGGTATTTTGTAGAGGAATCCCAAAAAAACTAGAAGGGACATGCACTCCAATGTAGGATAATACCCTACAGGGAATATGGACCATATCATATTAGGGGGAATTTGGGTGTCAGGTTTTGACGTTAGAGAGGTTTCCAATGTATCCTATTTAGTTGAGAATAAAATCAAACATAGTTTTAAATAGATTGGGGATTAAACATCTGGAGTATTCCCAAAGGACGATTAATTAAAAAATTTCCCTTTAATGGTTTTCCATTTTGGGAAGATTTCTCTTTTAGAAGGCGATAACAAGGTTTTGGGGCTTATACTGAATGTGTGGTTCATGTGAATTCTTCATTGGTAATATGTCTTTTTTATGTTCTTATAGTCATGGGTTATACTGTATGGGAGTACCATTTGACTATATGGTGTATATTTTACAATTAAAATAAACCTCTATGACCATGTGAGTCATGCCTAGTCTTAGAAGCCAGAAGAAGTGATAGATCTTGAAAAGAACATGATATTCCTTGTTAATTGGTGGATGAGGTATAGGACCATAGGGAGAGATAAAGAGAATTGAACATCCTATAACATCTTTTATTTTGGTATCCCATATAGCCACGTCAACCCCAAGTTATTTCCCGCAAGAATGAATTGGGGATTAATCCCGGAGGGTTTCCCAAGTTTTATTTTCCACCTCTCCCCCCATTGATAGGTGGAAGAGTGGGAAAGGGAGGGGATAAAGACAAAAAATGTATTTATATGACTTGAGAAACCCAATTGAACTGTACATAATGTTGGCACCCTCATTACCATGGGAATGTTTGGTTGAGAATATTTTGAGGACCCTCTTTGTTAAATAAGTAACTAGTAGGACCCCATTTACGAAGGGTATGTATGTTTGAGAGGGTATTCTGGTGTGTCAAAGGATTTTATCATACAAATATGGTATCTTTGGGGGAGTCCTAGTACAAATAACGCACAATGGGGACCATTCAGGGTTTAGATGCTGGTAGAGCCATTAGAAGAGTTTGTAGAGGGGATATGGTGGGTTAAAAACAACACTGTAGGAAAGTGATGAGAGTGAGAAAATGATACAATGCATGATTCCCAATTCCATTTTGAAAATTCTGACACAAGATTGGGTTTTTTACATATTGTGTTTTTCTACATGGGTTTGGATTCTACCAATGTAGTGTTTTTCTATGTGGATTGGAACTCCTTTTGCGCAGTGTATTTCTATGTGGGGAAGGGATACATCCACTTAGCACTTTTTTATGTGGGGTTATGGTCTAGAAGGATATCATACATAGATAGATCATGGGATAGTGTCCACAAATTGTATTGGGTATGAGAATGGTAGGGTGATTTTCGTATCTCCTTAAACATTATGTTAGAAGTTGACTTGCTGAAAATGATTACCCCCAAATCTTATCTCAATTTTTTGTCCCCTTTTATCTCTCCCTTTGGGATTTTTATATAGGCACAGATGTAACCTCCCTCCATGATAGGCACACCATGTCAATTTTGGGGAATCTCTATTTTGGGGATCCTAAAAAATAAGTCACGACCCTAAACATTATTTTTCACTTACATAAGCTGAAAAATACCATCCACTGCTGCAAATAAGTTATCATTTTTTGGAACAGATATAGAGAAGTGGTCCATATAGTGATATAATAAACCTATCCTGTTTGGTTGAGATTAATTTCCCACTGATAAAAAATATAGTTTATAATCCTTTGAATGGTAAAGACTATAACTAGTTTACTGATGAAATAATTATTTTAACTCTTGAGGACATCAGATGATATTAACTACCCAATATTATGAGTGAAATAGTAATTATTTTGCAGAATCAGATTCTAATAACTATAATCCAAATCATCTTCCTCCAAAATTATCATATAATTAAAACCTACACTAGATTTATCACACTAATCTTCCCAAATCCTAATTAGATCATATATTATAATAATAAGAGAAAACATTATCCTCCTTTTTAATTATTAAAATGTAGCATCATAATGATTATCCCACAAAAATCACACTCCCTTCCTATTAAATGGAATCATCCATGCTTCTAGTTTTGGGAAATATATAATAATTCATTTATAATATCTTTAGAGTCCTATAAAACTATAAATCTCAGAGAATCACTTGGGTACACCGCATTATATCATTGTCCCCACTTTTAGGATCCACAAAAATCCATCATCAATACATAATATTTTCAAGAAATGTAATATCTAAATTCTTGAAATGGAATTCCAATTTTTTTTCATAAAATATAGGGTCCTTCAATGTCTCCAAGAGAATTTATAAATGTTTTTAATTCTGCTTATATAATCATGAATATATCAATATATCATAAATTATTAAAATTATGAATGATTATTTATAATAATGAAATATTTAATTAATAAAAAAAATATAATTAGTGTATTTGTTAATTTAAAAAATATTACGATGAAATTAAAATTAAAATAATGAGTCTTATAGACGGTACTCGTCATATCCACATCCCAAAACCTTGGTTGATTATATCTCATCAAATAACTAATGATTAAGAACCATCAAACCTCCAAAATTAATCAATCTATTGTAAAATATTCTGATTATTATTGGACTCCTAATTATGATTTCCAAAATCTATACATAATAACATACTCCAATCTATCTATTTATTATAAAAATAACATTATAAATTGAGATATTATACTCATCCCCCATTGATATAGGATCTTTCAATTGGATCTTCAAACATAAATTTTTAGAAAAATAATTATGTTAGAGATGGATAAAAATTTAAATAGTACTAAGAACAAAGTCTATTATGAAATGAACCTTTATCCCTAGAGGAAATCAAAAAAAATATTTAGTAAAATCCTCTAAAATGTGATCCACAATAGAAAAAATTGTTATAACACTATCCAAGTGGATGCAAGAATTATTTCATGGAATTTTAAATATTCATCTTCTCATATTGACTCATTTAATGATAGATTTACTATTGTGATAATTCAATTTACCCAATAAAATTAAATAAAAATTAATAGGAGTTAACATCATCTATATATATTAATAATTTATGTTCACTCAAAACCACATAAGCTAATATTTTTCAATAATTATATGAAAATCAATCATTTATAAAATACAAATCCCAAAATTCCAATAGCAAGTTATAATAATAAAATAAGGTATAAATATTTAAAATATATTCCACTATCATATTTATTATAATATCTTTGTTTAATCCCTTATAAAAAACTAAAAATATAATAAATTATTAGGAAAAATATTTAGTGATAAAATAATTTTACAGGTGATTAAAATTGTTCCTATGATTCTCAAGGTTCACTCACTAATATTAGATAGTACTTGACAAATAGAAAAAATATCCTATAAGTTATCCCTTTTTCAAGACTCGTGTCTCATAACTTCCCTAATATTCAAAACTCCATTGATGGTGAACCTGTGAAACACCTCCTCTTCCTTAATTTTAACTCTTAAATGATAAATTATTTCCACACTATTGAGGTCTAGTCATACTTGAACAAGATTCATATGTGGATGCAGAATCATATTCTCTCCATATTTGTGTCTATTTCTAAAAGAACCATTAAATATGTCCAGTTTTTCTTGAAGGGTAATGTTTACTTGTATCATAAGTACATATAGACCATGTATAAACATTTCAAACATGCTTGAAGAACTATAATTGTGCCCCAACTTGGGAATTAGGAGAAGTGGGGGACTTCTTTAAATGAAATATACAAACATTCTTTATCCCATCACTATACATGTAAAATTATAAAGACCAAAGTACATTTATAGTCACTATAAAATGAAAACATAGTATAGGGACATCAATATTTCATGTTAGGAATAATTCACCAATTTAAATATAAAATGAATAATGGATTCCAAGTGAGAATACAATAAGATCATTTCGTATGTCAAATAAGTCATCAAAATGAACTAAATTTTACGAAATTTATTAATAATAGAAAAGGAATTAATAAGTTATGAAATTTAATAAACAAGGAATTATAAATAATAATCATCATTAAGGAAAAGACAATCATATACAACAAAAATTTATATACAAACCAAAACTAGACCAAATACAATGTTAAAATAAGGATGAATCTGAAGTGGGTCAATGCATGAGATACAACCCAAACACGACCAACATATAATATAAACTCAAACATCCCATTTACCTATGAAATGAAAGTTAAATTTTCCTCTCATATTCAAATTCCCTACCTAGAGTCAAATATTTTCTCCTATAACTTGTTGTATTAATCTACATTCTATATCTATGAATGATAGGTCTATATAACTTAGAATTCATATATAGGTTGTGAGGATAGTTTTCCAATAGGATTCTAGTGAAAATATTCCTCATCAAATTACCTACATAAATGAAAACATTTCATGATTGTTTTTAATTTAAATAATAAACTGAAAAGTTTCATTATTTTTATAAATCTAATATCATGAGATAGCCGTTATGTGATTTTTAAATAAGTATGGAATGTAATTATGATGAATTTTGAGTACATAGTGAAATATTTTAAATTAATTTTTTTAAAGGAACATTAGAATTATGGGGATTTCATAAGTAGATCACTTTCATGAAATTGAAAAGAATAATTTATAGTTAAAATCAATAATACAACTGGGGTGAAGAAAATTTGGTACAAGATTAGTCCTTTTGAAACAAAAATAATGTTTTATATTTTCTGTTTTAAGAGGAATAAAACAATTATATATTAAAATTATCACTAAAACCATAGTGGTTTTAAGGATGGGTAATAATCGGTTTATTATAAAAAAGCTAATACGAAAGCGATTTATTGAAAAAAATTAATAAATAAATGCATTTATTGAGTAATATTTTTTATTTTCTACCTAAAAGGATAAGAAAAAATTGAATACTATATCCATGATTACATAAATAGTGAAAAAGTAATCATATCCCCCATTTATTTAAAAATAAATTATTAATTAAATGAAAAAGTTCCTTTTTGATAAATCTTCCCATAAAACTATAGTTTTAAAAGATATATAGAAGGAAAAAACCATGATAATATATTTATGTGGGATAATTATAAATATTATTCAAAAAAAACATCATCCTAATAACACCTAGGTGCCCTTAAGACAATATAAGATAATAAAAAATTGAAATAAACTTAATTTGAATTCTAGATGTGGTCTAACTTCTAAAACAATATATTTTACCATTCCTTGGATGGCCTAGTGGAAAATACACTATGTAGAGAAAATTCCATACATGGGCCACCAAATAAAGCATGATCATAAACTAGTGTAGTATTCATCCTTATATTTACCACATAGCTACCAAAGGATTTCAATGACTTACTAATAAAGGTGATTAGTACAATTTCATATATAACATTATAATAATAAATTATATCAATCAAAATCCATACCTCACCTCCAAAAAACTCTTCAAATAAACAACCCAATATTTATAAAATTTTTATAGTTAAAAAATCTATCATCCATGGTTAATATATGAATATCACACAACTTATCTAAACCTCACTAGATTATACACAACATTATGGGGCTTATCTTTAAAGAGTTAATGAAAATAAATATAAATTACACCATAAATAAATTCATCCCAAGTCTATGTAATATTGAAAAAAATTCCAAAATCAAGAAATCCACATCTTATAAAAAATAAAATCCTTTTTAAAATAAATGGAAGTGTTACCTATAATATATCTTTTCTTATGAAAAAATTCCACTTAAATGTAACGAATCAAGTCATTATTTCTATAAATATTCAACAAAATATTCACAATAAATCATTAGAAACCATAAGAGTTCGTTCTAGAAAAACATATGTAATTATTTTATAAGAAATCAGGGTTTTCCATTTTATGAACACCTTATGTGAATAGGTTTCATGAACTAAGAACATGAACAATTAAGTATAAAAATACTCATTGACATCAAATGAAATATATAGAAAAAAGATAAATCATTTAAATATTATAATATAATTATTAACAAAAACATTTTGTTTAAATTTTGGTTTATAAAACACAGTAAATTATAGCTCCATAACCGAAGGTAAATACATAAGTCCACATACTGAATATGATTAATACACTATGAAATATTGTTTATTGACCACTAAATATTACGAATATAATTTAAATAATGATTGAAAGCTATAAAATAGAAAAAAGATACTCAATTTCATTAAATAAGAAAATCCTTGGATTCCCTAGCCTTGATAGAGAAAGAACATTGATAGAGAAGGAATAAGAAGAGGGGTGGAGGTAATTTATATTAATAAACCATAGTGAATTATCAACTATTAATGATAACTCAACATGGAAAAGGTTAAAAAGAAGTATATATCTGTGTATGGGAGGTTAATTAATGTTTCATATCTAATAAAATGGGGGAGAATTATGGAACAATTTCACTTATATAATATTTCTTAATGAAATCTTATTTAGTATTGAAAGCTGGTATTGTTTTTCTATAGGGTTTAGGAAACCATCAAAAAAATAATGTAAGGGATACACGAATAAATTTTTTAAGATGCGTGATTTGTATTCTATAAAACCCAACTATTAAAATTTAAATAATATAAATAGTAAACAATAATTTAATATATGAAATATATATAGAATAGAAACCTTTTAAGGGATACAATTCCTCAAGATCCGTTTTTCGTGGCCACCCTAGTAGAAAAGAATCCCACATACTCCTCATCTTTATTCTAGATATAATAGATATTATTACTTTATTTAGATAAAAATTTAAATATTAATTTTTAGAAATGGATTTATTTATCACCTCTATAAATTGAATAGAAATATTATTACACAAACTCGTGAATATTCATTTGTGTGAAAAAATAAAACCGATGAGCCTTTATATACTCATCATCGCCCATGTTCATAATAATAAAATAAAAATCAATGAATCCAGTCATAAAATTTTAATCAGACATTTAACTCTACTTGAAATTATTATAATACTTAAAACTATCCATCCTTGGATTCACCACATAAATATAATCATAGAATAGCTATTGAAATGCATAATAAATAATCTTATATATCCTCTTTTCCTATATAAGGAAATCCAAAAACATCCATGTTGTCCCCTAAATTATTAACACAATTATACTCTCCTTATTGTTGTCTGGTGAATTAATTAATTAAAAAACAAATTTACCTTATTTATTCCATGACCCTAGGGTTTAATATTCCCTCTAATGGTTGGATGATGTTGTGTCAGAAAATAATGAACAATATTAGTTTCCAATTAGTTCCCTTTGAAAATAATTCATTTCATTATTTAAAGGTTCCGGGGTAAAATCTTTATGATTTAATATTTAATAGGAGTTTCATATATCCCTATAGTTGGATTAATTTCTACCACCACTTTCAGGAACTCTTTATCTAGATACTCAAGATTCACCACAATTTCTTATAAAGTTATTTTACATCAATTATCTCATCATAGACAATATCAATGACACATTTTACATAATAAAAAATGTAAAAATATTAAAATATCAATAAGTAAAACAATAAATAAACCTAATGATTCCCAATAATTTCTTGTAAATAAAAAATGTATAAACTATGTCTATTTTTATAGAATCACAATGTGATAAAACTAAAACAACTCAAAACATAAATAAAGAAAACAATAAAACCTAACATAGGTATTTTCTTAAAATCATCTCAAAAAAATCTCTATAGAATCTCAATCGACCATTATGTGTATATACAAGACCCTTTCCCTTTTTACAATTCTATAAATTGAATTTATATATAATTTAGAAATTTATATACAAGGTATGATAAATATATCCCTTGAAAACAATTGTTACCAAGTGTCCCCAAGATTTGTCCATTATCTTATATACATTATAAAAAATATATATTTACTTTAAGAAATTAAAATAATTAAATACAACATATTAAAAGGAAATAAATAAAATATAAATCCACTCTAACACAATGCTTTCTTGACTTGGACAAAATATGAGAATACACAGTATGCCTATCATATATTGTAATTACAACAATATAGTTCTAAAATTATGTCCATAATAGAAACATTTAAATTGATATCATAGACTAAATCATTTATTTTCTCATCTGATATTGAAAATTATTTTATATTAGATTCCAAAACCATAACAAAAGGATTATCTTATATTCTATTCAAATTGAATGTATAAGTATCTTATCACCTACTAAAACAGATATTACCAAATTTTTCCTTATAATAAAATAAAATTTGAGATTTTAAATTTGATATAAAACAATATCAAATTCAACATACCAATCAATGTTTATTCAATCAAAATAATCATTGATTTTAACTAATATACATTCGAAAAAACATCTAGTGTTTTCAATCAACACATTCTATTTTATTTTTAAATAAAAATATTTTTCGTATATAAACCCAAACTATAATAAAATTTTAGATACCCAAAAAACATTATATTATTCATTACAATATCATAAGAATTAGATCAATATCAAATACATTATCTACAATTCCAATCACAAGATTTCTGTAAGTTTAATATCCAATTTAATATCACCCAAATATCATAATTGAAATTTAATATTTTTAAAACAATAAAATATCAATTTATCATTCAATTTATG
This sequence comes from Viscum album, assembly GCA_963277665.1. Taxonomy (NCBI): domain Eukaryota; kingdom Viridiplantae; phylum Streptophyta; class Magnoliopsida; order Santalales; family Viscaceae; genus Viscum; species Viscum album. The sequence continues at coordinate 1,669,341,069 of OY728147.1, read as the reverse complement.
CCTTATTTATTCATTAACATAATCTATAACATTTTAATTAAATTTTACCTCATATCAATTCCTATTAAACCTTCCCATGTATGAGAAAATTTCTATAATGCATTATTATTCATATAAAATGTCTCATAATGACCCAAATGCATTTATTTGAATTTAAAACCATAATTTTTAAACACCGACTAGTTTTTAAGTTGAATTTAATCCAAAAAACTAATTCAACTTATTCCAAAACCAACTTTCTCATCTAAAAAATCATAATTTATTATCCCAAATCCCAAACATAATTTTTTAATAATACAATCTCAGAAATTCAATACAAAACACATTATTTTCATTAATAATGATATTTTGAGAAAATATTTATAAATAATATCATTCATGGTCCTATTGTTGTGGGTTCCCAAAAATAAAATAACTTTATTACTATTGATTACTAGGATATTAATATATATCTTATCACATGATGAGTGTTCTTATGTGTTACATTATTGTGATAATTCCATTATAGTTTTTATTTTATAGAATTTTTATAACTATTCCATACTATAATAGGAATATAAAAATAATGTTAAAATATTCTAAAACATATTTCATATAGTCTAGGTGACCTTATTTTAAGGGACACAAGTTCCCACCTTTCACAGGGCGCTAAAAATGATTTTTGAACCTGAAAAAAACATAGTAAAGTGGGACACATGTTATCTCTAATGAAAATATTATTGGGGATGTGCTAAAATATTTTCTTAATGGGTTTTGTTTTTTGGAATCAAAAGATAGAATTTATTGGTTATTATATCAATTTATATTATAGTTGTATAGCCTTAGATCATTCCATTATTTTGCTAATAAATACATATAAAAATTGTTCCGTACTCTATGTCTGATTAATTTAAAACTCACTAAATTATCATATCTAGTTATTTTAGTTTGGATATGTAAATAAAAGTATCCTTGTACTACCAAACCATTCTAAGCATAGTAATTGGATATATCTAATCGCCCAAAGATTATCCATATGATTTATATTAAAAGTTTTTATTTGTGTATGAGTGACTTTTTTGTGTAATCCTAATAATTAGAGTTGAAGAAATTAAAAGAGAAATCCATAATAAATTTATAGCTGATTAAAACTATTAAAATCATTATTGGTTGTAAAAAAATTATTAACCAGTAAGAATTCATAAAAAGGGGAATAATATAATTCTCCTTGGAATGACCTCAAATGGAATAATGTTCCATCATCATAGTTGTTCCAAAAATGAAATTAAGAGAAACAAGGGGAAATAGTAATAGAGGCAACTCTATTTTAACCAATGATTCTTTAGAATCCAAAGAGCACCCCCCATAACAGGAGAGTGAATAAAGAATTATTTAAAGAAGAGTGAATAGATATTCTTGGTTCCTATTCCATGTGAGTAACCTTTGAATCTTTGACACCTTCCAAAATATTCCCCAATTTATGTCACTTAGCTGCAACTTCTTAATTTTTGGATTATTGAATCTTGTGCATAATCGAGGGCTATAATGGGTTTTATAATAATTTCCCCGAACTAGTTTTTGATCCCCAATGATGAAGCATTGAAAAATTTATTTATGATGATGTAATTCAGTTCTTCACAATACAATGGATGTTGAAATCTATTCGAAGGAAGATAATGAATGAATTGGAGTTGGACCTTGAGTTTTGGTCCTTTAATTAAGTGATTGGGAATCATTAAAATTAGGCATTAAAACCATTGGTGATTTCAAACCTGAAAATATAAAAAATTAATTCAAATGATTTAATGCAATATGAAAATTGTGTTTCATAGGGGCTTGACAAGGATCTTGATTTTGATTGATATATAAAAAATAATTTCCATGTTGTATTGTATGGATGGATTGGGTTCTATAATGCTGGTATTATAATTTTAGATAGTTTTTTAAAATTCCCCTGGGAATTTTATCACAAAAAAGTTATGCGTTATTTCGATGATACAACCATAACATTGCCACTCAAATGCATGGCTGATTTCTCCAATATCTTATGTAGTTATAACAGATAGAAATCAATTTAAAAATTCTAATTTTTTAGTGGCCAGAACAAGGTTGTTCTTATTGTAGTGAGTCATTCTGGAAAACTCAGTTTTAACATGGGGAGATCAACTTAGGATTTACTCATAGGTTTTTCTATTTATCGGATGACATAAAAAAGATTGTATAGTGAGTTTTTATTGGTGATGGGGAGAAAAAGTTGTTCATTAGCTTCCAGTTCACTAGTAATATTTAAAATTTTAATTTTTGGATTCCGTTAGCGGCTTTATGGGAAACTTTTGGCTTAGAATATTCCACATGGTGGCATAATCTTGGATTCAATGGATCCTAGTGTGATTTAGAGGAAGTGTGGAAGGATTTGAAGGAATGATAACTTTTACTTCTTCCTTATTAGGCGTAGGGCTTTTCATATGGGGTCATGATTACCGAGCATGGAATTTGAAAGGTTCTTCTCTAACAGTGTGTAATGCACACATCTATAGAAGGAGATATTGAAGGTTTCTTCATGTATGATGAAATATATAGAATCTTCCAGTAAAAAAAGGGGCTTAGTCCTCGATAGAGGGAATCAAAGACTATTATTTAACACTAGTGGCATGAGTTTGGTTATCTTATTCATGGATGGTGGAAATCATTATCCTCAATGGTCACTAGTTTGGTTTGCAGGCTTCAGATGGGTTTCAAAAGGTTACAGACAAGTGATCGTGAGGACACATTCACTTGGATTGTAGGTGCGGTGGATGTAAGACAACTTAGCCTATCATGAATTGTATAATAGTATGTATAGAATCACATTCATGATAGCTTGAGAATAGTGTGGGACGATAAGTGATCATGGAAGGGTGGATGTGTGGTAGGTATCCATGGCCAGTATAGTGACTGTTGTGTAGTGGTATATGATAACTTGGAAGTTTTATAGTCAGTATATTTACAATGTGATTTTTTTAGTAGGTTATCTTGTTCACATATGCCCAATTCCTAGAAACTACAGTCACATGAATTATTACATGCGGTCAATTATCTTTAAAGGATCCAAGTTGGCTGTCGACAGTCACCTGAGTGACTGGGTAGAGGGTGTCTGTAGTAGGTTTATGGACACAATAATTATACTTATTGTGATGTGAAAAGTCCGATTAATTTTTTCAAGTGCACGGTCACTTCGATAGTTTATAATTTTTTCAACCTTTAAAATAAAAACTATACATATTTATCAATGAAATATTTTTCTTCAATCAAATAATTGAAAATAATTTTAAAACCATTAATAATTACACTTTTAATGAATCTACACAAGTTATACTAGAATGAATCTAAATTAATTTCATAAAAAAATTTCCAATTAAATTCACATTTATGGACTCAATATTTTTTCACCATATAAAAATTAAATTTCAAATTACAATTGAAATTTAAAAATTATTAGTTATATTTTCAAATTGATTTAAATTAATTTATTTTTCTAGTTTAAATAATTTTGAAACATTAAAACTCCAAAAATCAATCCATTAATGTATTTTAATTTTAGATTGATATTGAACCATTTATTTTCATAGTTCAGAATTAATATATCAAAAAACATTTCCAAAAAATGTATTGCATCTCTATTAATTACATAAACTAATAAACATGTAGAAATCCCCATTTTAAGCTATTTTCAAGTAAATCCTAAATTTTATAAATCAATAAATACATAGATTTATCTAGAAATTGGATAAAATTATGGGTTATTTTCAATGAATAATTTTTTTAAATTTTAGGTTCGCATAACTCCAATACACTTTAACTATTACAGTTATGATTATTTTTATCATTGATTTTGAAAAAAAATATTATACTACCAAATATCAGATAAATAAGAAAAAAATGATTTAATATTAAAAAATTATTCCCATAAATGGTCATTCATCCAATGTGACTTTCACAAACTATTTAATTCCCATTCACATTCAAATTCCAATTCCATAATTAAATATGATAGAGTTAAGCAGAATTAAAATTTTAACAAGTTGCACCTCCATCTTTTATTGGTTCCAATTATCCCAATACCAAAGTTCCTTTTCACACCACCTTAATAATCCATAAAAAATATTTTTATAACTCCATTACCCCCTTCATGGGTTCAGTGTTCCCCCACATAAATGAATTCATTTTTGATTTTTTTTACTTTAATAATCATTTTTTTTAATTTTAAAATATTTCCTGCTATGTATTTATAGATAACTATGAAAATGTAATTACTGAAATTCATATAGGGTGATACTGATTCACTCTCAAATTTACCCAAGAGATTAAGGTAGAACGATCATTGTAGTGTATCTTGGTTTGTCAAATCATAAGAGTCCTAAGAAGTAACCTACTGACTTGTACATTCTATGGATTATTTTTTGATATGAACTGTCCATCTTGGGTTGATTTTAGATGGTTTTAAGGTGTCACTAACAGATTTATGTTAATTAAAATTAAGATAATTATTTGATCCTAGGTTATCTCTTGGGGTGGATTGGTTTAATTCCTTTTTTAATTATTTCAATTTCCTATATTTTAGATGGGTTCATTTAAGAAGATCAAAAAATCATCACTTAATGGTTTAATACCTACAAACTTTAATACTAAGCACCTATACACATGAAGGATCAATGTTTTGAGAAATTCAAGGTGAATGTTTGTGTTAGAACTACAAGAGTGTGGCCTTAAATTCAACAAGGATGAAGGAGTTTAAATATCTTCAAAAAAAATGTCAATTAAAAATAATAATTATAAATTAATGTAATGAGAAGTAACATTGAAACCATCCCCTTGCTACAACCTTGGATCAACCCATAAAAAAGTTAGCCCTCCATTGATTCTATGGTTTAAATGGAAGTGGAAAGTAGACTAGTAAGGGAAGAATTGGAGAAGTAAAAAAAAAAATAATAAAATACTCCACCACTATGTGAAGAATATCACAAGGTATGGTGTGAATTAATTCACACCTTAAGGCAAAGATAACAAATCGAAAAGAAGAAAAATATTATAAGAGGAAAGGAAGAAATTTTATTAAGAACTAAGGTGATTCAAACAACTTACATGATAAAGAAGAAATTTACAAAGACAAATCGACATAATAACATTACAATGAAAACAAAGCTCCAAGGTTCCTCAAATATTGATACAGACTCAGATTTTCTCACCGCTTCTATCCCTCTTCACCTCACTCCACCTTTGATGGATAGGGTTTTTCTGGTGGCGCGGTGTTGGTCCAACGGACGAGCTTCGGCTTCCGTGTCTGAGGATTGAAGCTTGCCTCCGGTTTATGTATTAGGTAGCCTGTTGTGGTCCCTGAGGCGATTTGGATGGTGGTGACAGGATTTTGGATCTTTTCTGGTGACTTATGATGCTCGGATGTCCGCAAAATTGATGATTGTTTCTTGATGCATTATTATTTTTACTTCATGTTTAGTTTTCAGATTTGGTTGCTGCTCTTGTTGTGTTGGATTTGGGTTTGCATTTTACTTGGGATTTCTGTTTTGGGATATGTCTCTGTTCATCTCGGGTTCATGTTGGTTCGTGGGTTTTTGATCCATGGAGGGATTTAGGTTTCGTCAGGATCCATGCTTAACCGAGATGGGGATCCAAGTGTGGTTTTCAATCTGAATATTGGAGGTTTTGGTGATGTTTTCCCATGGAGGCGGTTCAAGTTGCTTTTGTGGTTTGAGGTTTTGCTATTACGGAGACTGGAGGGTTCAATTAGTGTCGGTGATGCTGATTTCAATGCGTCCATGTCAAGATTTGGACAATGCAAGATCGAGTCCTGCTAAGCAGCGATGGGAACCAACAGTGCCTTTGGTTTTTCTATAGACTTGTTCACATGTTTTGTTGTGGAACCGACAGTTCCTTTGGTTTGGGAGTTGTGGTTTGAATTTCTGTGTGGTATGTTTTTATTTGAGTAGACCTACAGTCTTCAAATGTTGAAACATGGATTTATTATGACATGGTATATTGGTCTTGGTCTTTGTTGGTCTGAATCTTTTGTGGCCCTGTGGCCTTGAACCATAAAACACATCATAATGTTTACTTTCTAGGGACTAATTCAGAAGAGGTTTAGAGCATGAAGCGTTCTCCTTATCACCCCTATCCAAAATTGGATGTTTTGAGAGGGTATGACATTTTCCATCAGTACCGTGCATGTGCTTCATTGCAGTGGACTGTTAGCCGAGCAACGATGGGTCAGAAGATTCTATTCATATTGTTCTTGTTTTTAGTGTGAAGATTTTCCATTCTTGTGAACTAGATGTTTTTTGGATTGATGATCTCAGCCCATGGAGTCTTGATTGTGTTTTATGTCTTTGTTGTATTTATGGTTTCCCACTTTTTCCTCAAAAGTGATTTTGAAATAAAAATGAAATTTTTTAGTCAGTAGTGGTCCATAGAATACAAAAAATTTTATCCTTATTCCTTATATCTCTGTGTAAAATTTCACCCCAAATAAATATGTGGTTTTTGAGATATGATTAAATTGGTGGAATGGTTTTATGGGCCTCAGAATCCGGCCCAAAATTTTATCTCCAAATTGGGACACCTTTATAACCACCGTGGAGAACGAATTGACACCATCCCCTAAAGAATGATTTTTTCCTCTATATGTCTTCTAGCATCCCACAAAATATGGAATTCATTGGGCCTGTATGTTGGCCCCACATTCTATTTAGTGGGCTACTGTCCAATCTTCCTTTCCAGAATTGTTTACATGAAATCCCATTTTGGCGGTGTTCCAATGTGAATCTTACAACACTCCACAAGTAAGAATTATTCCCAATATAAGTAGAAACCTGAAAATTAAACATGAAAATAAAATCAAGATCATTGGGTACTTTATAAGATGTTAAAAAATGTACCACATTATAGTGCAATTTAAGAATGAATTACAATCATAATGTGAAATGATGTTCAAAATTTAAAATGAACTAAAATAGTTTTTATGAATAATAAAGAACATGAATATTATATATATTAATAATTAATATTAGCCTCATTTAGTTACTAATCACACCCCCATCATTATTTTTTCTAGTCCTCAGCAAAATATATCTCAACAATATGAAATTCAAATTCTCTTTTCCAAAAGCATTTTAATACGCCATGATCACAAAAAAACCTTATACCAAAAAATCATGAAACCCATCAAAATATTTTAATACATGGTATTTTTATATTCAGATCCCAATCCCAAGCCCATTCATTTGTTCAAATTAATCGCCATATTTTATCTAATATCAATTATGAGTGATGATGTGTTGTGCATCGTATTAGACATGGGGGTACATATTTATTCGAGAAGGAAATGATGTATGTTATATGTGGAATAACATTTCAATATTAAGATTAGTATTCAATTTTTCTTATTGTATTTTTTTTTTGCAATTTTTCCATGGAAATTGATATTGAACTCAAAATAGTCAACCCCTGTAGTGAGACTTTTCCAATGACTCCTAGGCTCAAATACCTTAGGGCACCAAGTGAATCCCACATACTCAGACATCATCTTGAGTTAAATCAGTCAAAAATAAATCAAATTACAAAAAATAGAGATAAAATTACTAACTCTGGGATAGACAACTATAGAGTCATGATCCCCAAGTGCTGAAACCCACACATTAGGTCATTTCATTGCTCTACGCTCAATTTCATTGTTTTTTAAATTTTTTTTATTGAATACTCATATTAAAAATAAAATGATCACCAAACCTATGCTATTTATATGGGGGATCCCATGAACTGAAACTAATAACCCACTATCTAAAGGACATGCGTTGTGTTTTTTTATTTGGATGAAAATATAAACCATGAAATATCACATTAGATAGCCGAACATTCCAAAATATATGCTCATGAAATCTTACATAGATTAAAATCAAAATGATGGAATTCTAAATTATTTAATATACAGTTTCAAAGTGCACCATGTCTATTATCATGTTCATAGGTAGATAAAATTTTCTTTCAATTAGGGAACACTTTTTTTGAAATCATTTATTTTTTTTGACACAAAATTAATTTTATTTTATTTCCCCCCAAACATAAAATGACATTGTCCTCAGTGTTTAAAGAAAAAAAAATTATTAGGGGGTAGAGGCATAAAATCGGAGTTTAAAAAGGAAATTGAAAACAAGGATCATGGAATGAAATCACCCAGGGGTTGAATTTGAAATACTTTTTTCTACCTTTTAATCCCATGATCTCGATGTCACTCTGAGAATTCCATGGTGGAAAAAAAGGAAAAACAAAAAAAAACAAAAAAACTATATATATATATATATAATAAATAAATTAAAATATAGTTATATATATAAAAATAACAGAATTAGGAAGCACAATAATCCGTTGGTCAGTGGTAAGAGCGCGCCCCTATCTCCCTTCCGTCTCGGGTTCGAGTCCCCGAAGCTTCACTAGTTGTGATGAGGTTTTCCCCATGAACTACGATGAAGCCATTTAATTTTATTATTATTATTATATATTTTTTATTTTAACCTACAAAAACATAAAAGTAAAATGAACTGATGATACATTGAATTTTTTTTAAATTTATGGGTAAGGTATTAATCAAGGATCACACTATGTGACACATATGAATATGACACTAATCCTTCATACCTATCCATACTCATAATAGAAGAACATGTCAAAAGTATTTTTTTTATTTTTAAATATCAAAATGAATCATTAATCCTATTTAAAATATAATATTGATTAAAGCAAAAAAAATATTGAAACTTGAAAACCATGGGTTGCCTCCAATGCAGCACTTTGTTTAATGACGTTAGCCTGACCTGGATCCTAAATCTATCAATTTTTCCAAGTTCATCAGTTGGATTAGTTAACTCAACCTCTATTTCTTGTTTATTGAATTATTCAATGAATGGTTTTAACCTTTTACCATTGAACATGAAAATGTAACCACTTATGTGATCTCAAACCTCTAATTCCCCATGGGTGTACACATGATGCACTATGAAAGGACCTTTCCATCTATATCTTAACATTCTTGGGTTTAAAATATGTTTTGAACTATACAAAATCATGAATTTTCCTGGTTCAAAATATTTGAATCTAATATTCCTAGATTGGTAGGCTTGAAGTCTAGCATTATTGATCCTTAAATATTCATAATCCTACATCTTTAGTTCCCCAAGTTCATTAAGATATAATTTACTTTTTGTTCCGGCCAATGAGAGGTCATAATTTATTTTCTTAATTTCCCAAAAAGCCTTATTATCAATTTCAACAGGTAAATGGAATGATTTTTCATAAACCATCCCATGTGGTGACATTCCTAGGATGGTTTTTTATGGTGTCTGATATGCCCAATGAGCATCCAAGAGTTTCTCACACCAATATTTTCTAGAAGGATTGACAGTTTTTTCAAGAATATTCTTAATCTCCATATTTTCTAACTCAGGATTACAATTGGTTTAAGGATGGTATGCAGTGGAATCCTTGAGAGAAATATCTTACTTAGACATGATTGAAGATAATGGAAAGTTGCAGAAATGGGTTCCTCAGTCACTGATTATAGCCCTAGGAACTCCAAATCGAGAAAATATGTGCTCTTTCAGAAATCAGATCACAACATAATGGTCATTAGACTTGGTGGGAATGGATTCATCCCATTTTGAGACATAATCAATAGCTAAGAATATGTATAGGTATCCACTAGTGTTTGGGAAGGGACACATGAAATTGATTCCGCAGCAGTCAAATATTTCAATCACTAAGATGGAAGTGAGTGGCATTTGATTTCTTTTTGTGATTGACCCTACTTTTTGACACTTAAGACAACATTAACAAAATGTGTAGGAGTCCCTTGAGTGGGTGGGCCAGAAGAGACCACACTTAAGAACCTTGGCATAATTTTTCTTAGAGGAAAAGTGACCTCCACATGCCTCATTATGATAGAATTTAAGTATTGACTCTTGTTCAGATTCTGGGACACACCTCCAAATGACTTGGTCAGGAAAGAACTTATAGAGGTATGCATCATCAAACACATAGTGAAAAACATCATATAGGAATTTACATCGAGCTTAAGTCCCTTGAAATTTTGGAATTACTCTTATAAATAAGAAGTTGGCTATGCCAGAATACGAAGGAAAGTCACTCAAGAGTATTGGTGTTCATTAGGAAATGAATCAGACACAGAAATGTGATTTGAGTTGTCCTTGAATTCCATCCTAGAGTGGTGATCAACTAAAAAATTTTCAATAGCCTTTTTTTCCTTGATTGTGAGGTAAAATTCTTGTAAGATAATGACCCACCTAATTAGTCTAGCCTTGGCATCTTTTTTTTGGGAAAGGTATTTTAGGGCTGAATGGAAAATGAAGACAATGATGGGTGATCCTAAGAAATAGGACTTTAATTTCTCTAATGCAAAGACAACAACAAGAAAATGATTTTCAATGGTGGTGTAGTTGATTTGTGCATCATTGAATGATTTTCTTTAATACAAAATTACATAAGGAGTTTTATTGAAATGTTTTCCTATCACACCTCCTACAGAAAAGTCACTGGAATCACACATAAGTTGTAAAGGAAGGTTCCAATTTGGATATTTCATAATGGGGGGAGAGGTGAGAGAGGAGTTTAGGGTTGAGAAAGAACCCTCACAGTATTATGTCCCAAAAAATGGAGCATCCTTTACTAGGATATCACAAAAGGGATGGAAGATTGAACTAAAGTCCTCGATGAATCTTCTATAGAAACCATCATGCTATAAGGAAGACCTCACTTCCTTAATAGTTCTGGGTGATGGAAGGTGACGAATGATGTCAACCTTTTCTTTATCAACTTCAATCCCCCTAACCGAGACTATATGGCCAAGGACTAATCTAATTTTAACCATGAAATGGAATTTTTACAATTTTAAGACCAGAATTGTTTCCTCACATCTGAAAAAACACTCTCTACATTCCTAAGAGATCCCTAAAATGTATCCCAAAGACAGAGAATTCATCCATGAAGACGTCAAGAAAATCCCCTCCATGCCTGAGAATATTCCTATCATTCAACACTGAAAGGTTCCAGGGGAATTGCCTAACACGAAGGGAATGTATTTGAGGGAAAAGGTTCTGAATGGACATGTGAATGTAGTCTTCTCTTGTTCCTCTAGGGAGACCTCAATTTTATTATACCCCGAGTACCCATCTTAGAAATAGTAGAAGGCATGACCTACTAATCTCTCAAGGACTTGGTCAATGAATGGTAAGGGGAAATGGTCCTTCTTAGTGAATGATTTTAGCTTCATATAGTCAATGCAGACCCTCCATCCATTTCTCATCCTAGTTGGAAGAATCTATCCAACCTTATTGGTTATCACTTTCTGCTTTCTTGGGAACCACTTAGATTGGGCTGACCAACTCACTCAAAGCTATGGGATATATGATACCAAATTTTAACAATTTCAGAAGTTATTTTATCACTTCTTCCATGAGATTAGGATTGAGATTGACGACATGGATTTGAATCAGATTCCAGAACAATCCTATGTGTCCAAATAAGTGGGCTAGTCCCTGGAATATTAGACAAGGCCCAAACAATGGATTTCTTATGTTTCCTAAGGTCATATTGATGCATCCTATCATGATTGGCTTAAAGAGAAGAATAAATTACAATAGGATGTGTTTGATTGTCCCCTTGGAAGGCATACTTGAGTGTCATGAGAAATACCTTTAATTCTAGATCGTCTTGGTTCAGATTTTCAGTAGAATATTGGGACATTGGATAACGATCAATTTTGTGTACTAGAGTTTTAGATAGGTTTGATTCCCCACATGTAGAATGTTCAGCTACTAGATTGGTTTGATTAGATTTAGGGGAGGATGTTGGAGTGGTATCCATGAAATTGGTTTCTTGAATTTTTTCACTAATAGTAGGACCTAAGACTTCATCATAAGAGAAATTTGAAAATGATTCAAGCCAAGGAGATAATCATTATTAATGTGAATAAAGGAAGTTAATCTCATATTGACTTAAATATCCATCAAATATTCCTTGATGATATATGGATTCATTATTAATGCTTCCTATCATGTTTAATTCATGAATGTCCCCATCATCCCAAATTTTTGAGCTTGCAGTAAAGATGTTCATGTCTAGACTCATGTTTCCAAAGGTGATGGTCATGTTCCCATTTTGGACTCGGAAAATAGAGTTTATTTTTTCAAGGAATGTACAACCAAGGATGATTGGGGTTTGTTCCTTATTTCCTATGTTTGGATTGTTGTCAAGGACAATGAAGTAACCAGGGTAGAGGAATTTTTCAACCTTTACCAGAACGTCCTATAAAATCTCCTTTGGAACCAAAATGCTACGATCATCCAGTTGAGGTGTGTCATATTTGGTTTGGCGATTTTCTAGGCCTAACAGGAAGTACACAACATAGGGGATGATATTGACACTAGCACCTATGTCAGCTAGGCCTTGACAACATCACTCTCTCCTAGTTCAACATTGATGTAAGGGCAACCTGAGTCTTTCAACATTGGAGGAATAGTCCCTTGAATGGTAGTACTCATATTAGCTACCAAAAGGGCTTGGTTGTTATGTGAAACTTTAATTTTAAAAGTGAACAAGTCCTAAAGGTAATTTGAGTAGGAAGGTATTGTTTTTATTTCATCAAGAAGGAGAGTTTTCAACTTTACTTTTGAGAAGCTTTCCCTCAATGTTTCACTCAATTCAGGCTTGGTTTTCCCCCTCATGAATTGAGGAAATGTTTTAGGTTCTGGGATTGTTTTTTGAAGAGTTGTTTCTTTGATAATGTTATCTTTTTTTTTTCAGTTTGATCATTTGTTTAATTTGAATTTTCATCCATGTTTGAATCCTCAGATGGTTTCTGAATTAGTTGTTCAGGTTTCTCAATTTATTTCCCACTTCTTAAAATAGTCACATCCTTTATTTGTTCAAGAGTTTTTTTAGTGCAACTTGTTCCTCCCTTTAAATATGAGGATGGTACCTCTTGAGTAGGATTGGGCGCCTTTCTAGTTTTTATGTTTTGAAGTTCTCGTTTTATGTAAGGGACTTTCGAGTTCATCCCTTCCATCTTTTTTCACAGTTTATCTAGTAGGTTTTTTAGAACAGTTTGGGTTGGTTCTTGAAATGATTGGTTTATCATAGGGGGATATTTTGGAGGTGGAATGGTTTGTTGAAAATGGACAGGTGGCTGTTGGTAATGGATAAGTTGGGTTTGTAACTAGTTATGGTTTTGGTAGTTATGATGGGGGTAAGAATTTTATGCTTATGGTTGGTTAGGTTGCTGGTAATCGTTCCAGTAGAAGCCCGGGTGGTCATTATACCATGGGTTGAAGGTGTTTTGGTATTGAGTATTTTGAAAGTTCAAAGCATTTACATCCACTGGGGGTCCTTCTAAAAGATCATCCTTGATAGATGTAATGGTTTTGAAATTGTCTTTATTATGGTCATATTAGTGACAAATTGTGAAAACAGGGTCTACAGTTTGGATTTCATGGACTTTACTAAGGTCTATCTCTTGAACCTTCCTAGAACGTGCTGCGAGTTTAGCCCTAAGGCATTCATCTTCTCTACGTGTATGAATTATAGTTGTTCATTGTGTATTTTCAATATAAGGTGAAGTTCCCCATGTTTGGTTTTGTTCAGCAAGGCTTTCCAGATACTCGTAAGCATCATTTGGGGCTTTGTTTTTAAAGGTTCCATTACACATCATGTCAATGAATTGTTTGTTCCCCGGAACCAACCCTTCATAGAAATTTCTAACGTGTTCAGGAATATAAAAACCATGGTGTGGAACCACGTTTAGAGTGTCCTTGAATCTCTCCCATGTTTCATAGAATGACTCTCCCTCATTTCCAAAAATGTTTTCCATGATCTTTTTAAGTGAAATTGTTTTGTGACAGGGAAATTATTTTTTGTGTAATTATCTTTGTAATTGGTCCCAAGAGTTTATGGTTGATGGTATCAAATTGTTTAGCCAATTTTTCGCTCGATCCGTTAAAGAAAAATGAAATAGCCTCATCTTAGCAGATTCTAGATGACGTGCGCGACACATGGTTTCAACAATGTAATTGAACTATTTAATGTGATGGTAGGACATCTTAGACTCCATTCAATGGAATGTGGGAAGATGGTTTAGGAAATGTGTTTTAAAGAAGTATTTGGCATCTCCTAGGGAGTTTTGTCAAATGCATGAGGGGGCATTGGTCCACGAAGGTGTGAGGTAGTCATTTATGGTATGATCAACTGCATTACCCAAGTTTGGGGATTCCTCATTTAGGATTCCATTTCGGTTCCCACCTGGGTTTATGAATTGGTTTCTTTGATTCAGGCTCAAATTTACCCAAGACATTAAGGTAGAATGGTCCTTGTAGTTTACCTTCATTTGTCGAATCCTTAGAGACCTAAGACGTAACCTAAAGACACATACATTCTATGGATTGTTTTTGGTTATGAATGAACAAATTGGGTTGATTTTAGATGGGTTTAAGGTATCAAAAACCGATTTATGTTAATTCAAACTAAGATAATGAGTTGATCCTATGTTATCACTTGGGTGGATTAGATGAATTATTTTTCTAATGATTTCAATTTCCAATATTTGAGATTGGTTCATTTAAGATGATCAAACAACGTCATCACTTACTAAATTAATACCCACACCCTTTAATAGTAATTACCTATACACTTTAAGGATCAATGTTTTGAGCACTTCAAGGAAAAGGTTTATATTAGCACTTGAAGTGTGTGGCCTTAAATTCAACAAGGGTGAATAACTTTAAAGATCTTGAAAAAAAATTCTCAATTAAAAAAGTGATTAGAAATTAATGGAGTGAGAAATAACATCCAAACCAGACCCTTTATAATCAGTTGGATCAACCCATAAAAGATTTAACCCTCCAATGATTCTATGGTTTCAATGGAAGTGGAAAGTAAATTCATGAGGGAGGAATTGGAGAAGTAAAAAAACAATAAAAAGAAATCAATCACTCCACCATTGTGTGAAGAATATCACAAGGTATGGTTTGAATAAATTCACACCTTAAGGAAAAGATATCAAAGTGATAAGACGAAAAATAGAATAAGAGGAAAGGAAGAAATTTTATTAAGAACTAAGGTGATTCGAACATCTTACATGAGAATGAAGAACTTTACAAAACCTAATCGACATAGTATCATTAAAATGAAAATAAAGATCCAAGGATCCTTAAATACTCTACCACAACAGCCTTAAATAGGAAATTTTGAAGCCTTATGTTGAGCCTAAAACATTGTAATTCACCTCAGTTAATGGTGGTGGGCCTTGGTGGGTGGAAATTTTAGAGAGAGTAGACTTTTTCACCATTGAACAAAGGTGGAAGCCTACTTTCTTCCACCGAACAGAGGCACCGGGAATACCTTCTAGATAGCCGAATTGGAGTGAGACGTAGAAGAGAACAATAAATCTCCGGATTAACCATAACTCTCTATAAACATTCAACCTCAAATAATATGTGGTTTTCGAGATATTATTAAATAAGTGGAATAGTTTTATGTGCCTCTGAATCTGGCCCATAATTTTAACTCCAAATTTGGACCACCTTAATATCCACCATGGTGGCAGAATTAGCACTATCTCCTAAAGAATTATTTGTTACTCTATATGTCTTCTAGCCTCCCACTAAATTTGGGATTCATTGGGACTGTATGTTGGGCCCCATATTCTCCTCAGTGGGTTGGTGTCCAATCTGCCTTCTCCAGAATTGTTAGCATGAAATCCCATTTTGGTGGTCTTACAATGTGAATCATCCAACACTAAGCAAGTAATAATTGCTTCCAATATAATTAGAAACCTGAAAATTAAATATTAATATAAAATTAAGATCATTTGTTGCTTTAAATGATGTTTTTAAAATATACCACATAATAGTGCATTTTAAGAAGGAATTGCAATCATAATGTGAAATGATGTTCAAAGTGTAAAATGCCCTAAAATGGGGTTTATGAATAATGAAGAACATGAATATTATATATATTAACAATGGATATTATCCCCATTTAGTATCTAATCAGATACCCACAAACACAATTCCATTATATTATAGATTTAATAGGGGTTACAAATTACCCAAATTAATCTAGGTATAAAATAAATAATATAAATATTTTACTGATAGGATCCTTGAGGTGTTAATTACTTTGGCCAGGTCACTCCAGGTTGAGTTTAAAATCGAGTGACCATAACTGATAATTTATATTCCATAGCGATATTTTATGTTTCTACTCAATTTCCCCATTATTCAAATAAAACATTCACATAACTGAAGTTATATTCACTGAAAAATAATTGAAATCTAGTAATTTTTAAATAAATTATATCCTATAAAATATTATGATATTCTAGAAAGGAATAACACTATTGATTTTAAATATTAATATTTTTTATTTTTTGATTTTTTTTCATTTCATTTATCTAAACACTGAAAAAATCATAAAAAATTTAAAAACTATGTATAGGTTCCTAAAAAAATCGATGAATTTATTTGTTTAATTTTTTTTATGTTTTTATTTTTTAAAATATAGAAACTAATTTTAAAATAAGAACACAGTATTTATATCCTAAAATTACTTTTTCTTTCTTCCATAGACATTCTTCAGTCATATTTATTATTTAATTCCAGCAAGTTTTTTCCGTGAGAATTATTCAAAATAAAATAATCATCCTAAAATATAGGAATGAAAGTGAAATCCTACCAATTCTATATTTATCAATATTAGGGAGGTTTCATAACATTTATATCCGTTGTTTCAAGAATGAGTGCAAGAAATTATTTATTTTTTCATTTTTCACCAGGAATGGAGTCTTCAAACCTTATACTGAATTGAAACTAAGAAAAATGAAAGGTATTTGTTAATGTGTATATCCCATTCCAATAAGAATTAATATTACAAGGATATGGATTCATCCTTAAATAAAAAACTACACATTGTATCCTATTGGAATTCTATTTTTTGGATCAATTTATCACGTGTAGATTTAGTTTTTTCCCCTTTTATTGCTATTATTTCCCATATACATCTCTTACAATCTCTAAAATCATCAGCATATGAAACTTAAATTATTCTCCAACCTTGCAAAACTCTAGGTTCACCCTTTTGACAACCCAGTAGTCCATGTGTTTTATCTCAATATGAATGCGACAATGTTAACAAAAAAATATTCTATATGATTATTTAACTAATGGCTATTTATAGGAAGTTTTGTATGACCATAGTGTATAATCCTTTTTCTTAATCTAGTCACTGCTATTGGGATGAACTATTTTCTCCAAAATTCTTTTTAATTCACTATTGGACACCTTAGCAAGTCCAATTGCCTCTAGGTGGTTGGTAGTGGATGTCTTATAGTGAACACCACATTTCATCATGATGGACACCATTTTATTATTGTAAAAGTGAGTTACTTGGTTACTTATTATAGCTCGTCTTATTCCAAGCCTACAAAAAATGATTGATTTTAAAATTTCAATCAATGTTTCAAGATCATTATTTTAAGTATAATTTAATTCAACCCTCATAATAACATAGTATACTACTAGAAAAATATAAGAAAAATATAAATGACATAGTAAATGGGCCGGTGAAGTCAATTTCCCATACATATAATATCCTATAGAAAACAAATAGACATGGTAAATATAGTATATTTTGGAAATTATACCAGTAAACTTGGGTTTGGGACATATAATTACGTGGTTATTCCAAATTTTCCATAAATAAGGATCCGATGATATATAATAATTTCATTCATATTAATTTTGTTTTATTTTGATGTTTAAAAAAGAAGGAGGGTAGCATTGATTTTAATAGAAAATTAACTGTTTTAGTTTACCGTGATACATGTGTGAGGTTTTATTAGTGATAACTAGGGAATGACTCATCTAGATTTATCTTAGGGATTGGTTCTTCTCCATAGTGTGAGGAAACATACTCTTGCTTTCTTAAAATTTATTCTTATAGTCCTTCACTTCCTTAATCTTCTTGTCAATATCCCAAAACATAAATGTCAATATCACTAGTATTAGAAATGAATCAACCTTAACGATTTAAATATCTCAATACTATATTATTAGAAAATAAAGTTTTTACTTCCTAAAATTTAGAAATTTATTTTTTTAAAGAAACAATAATAGTAAAAAACTATTTTTTGTTCTTGTGTATATAATTTGGTCAGTGTATTGGATCTGTGTAGTTTATGATATAAATTATTATATTATGTAAATATGTTGGGAATGTAAAATGAACAAATATCTAATAAAATAATTAAATGAAAATTATAATGAGTAACTCTAGTTACATGGGAAGATAATGGGAACTTTGGTAAAAAAAGATTCAATCTATCAAAAATTTTCGTTTAAGAATCATAAAAAAACATTTTTTTTCCTTCATTAGTAGGTTATTAAGGGGTAAATTAATTTTGATAGTGACCCTAATAAACCCGATATGAAACTAAATGTGTAAAATAAATGATCTAGTGTTCATGAAGGAGGTAGGGTAATACAGAACTGAAATAATATCAACTATGGATTTATCTACATCAAGTCCATATTGGGATATAAAATGGCCCAATAATTTTATTTTTCTTCCATATATTTAGGACATAAATATATTGAACCATGTTTTTTTTAAATTTTATTTTTAAAACCTCTATCAAAGTCTACATAAATTATTAGAAATGAATTCCATATATAGTGTTGTCATCAAGGAATAACTTTAGGAAATTGTCAATAAATTTTTAGAAGATACTTACCATGAAGCATAAATAGGTACTTTGGGAGTTTTAATGACTAATATACAACATTTATAAGGAAAACACAAAAAATCGATATGTGAAGGTGGTATAGTGTTGGTCCTCAAGAGATATTAGAACCTGAGAGTGACTAAAAAATCAACCAAGTAAGGAATAATGTCCTTTCCCAACTATCCTCTCAAACATTTGGCCACAAAAAAGGTATTGGGATGCTGTATTTTCCATTTACATGGTTTTTTCTACTATAATATATGCATACTATGCATCTATTTTTAATTCTCATGGGAACTAAATTGTTATTCTTATTTTTAAAAATTTAGTAACAGATTTTCATTTATAAAATTTGGAAATGAACCAACCTTTTGGAGTTTGAGAGAGGGTAGGTTATTTAATCCACAAAATGACCTTCTAACTCTTCTTCACTACTTCAAGATGGGTCAGGTTGATCCCTATTTGAAACTATATCATTATTTTTCATTAATATACTAGTAAAATTCTATGGATGAATGTGGTAGGGAAAATCTCTGGGATGTCACCTAATGTCCAACCAATTTCACTACCATTATTTTTTAGTAATTTCAGTTGTTGGGTTTTTTGGATATGATCTGAATTATTTGAGATTATGACTAACAATTTCTTATTTTTCTTTTAGAAGGAATATTTTGAGTTTGATAGTTGTAGCTTAGATTCCAACTAGGGTGGATTTCAAATATTATTTCAATTGGGAGTTATCCAAGTTAGCGACATGCACATGGATGGTTGAAATACTCATACAAAATTTGAGTAAATCATCAAAATAACATTAATCATTTTTTTTCAAATTGTTCCACACATTAAAATGTCTCAAAATTAAGTTCATTTTTTAAAAAATTTCAATCAGGTTGGGTGTTTCCTAATCTTATCATAGTTTATTTTTATCACATAACATTTCAATCTCCTTCCTTGAAGAATAAGATTATTATAAATGTTCTAATGTAATAACTGAATTCACATCATGTAGATGTTCCATTGAGTCAAGTGTGCTTAAATTCAGTCTTTTCCTATAATAATTTATTAAAAGTTTGTCTTCATAAACATATATTATGGTTTTTGTGTTCATTAGTAATAGTCTTCCAATAATTTTGGAAGAGTGTTCTTTACCATCTCCTTCTTCCATGTTGATAATGTAGAGGTAAACAGGGAATGTGTATCCATACACACCTACCAATACCTCTTCAAGAGAATCTATTATAAAGGTTGTGGCTGGATTTGTGAGATTGAAAACCACATGGGTGGGTTTGAATTTTCCTATATACAAAGAATAACAAATGAAATAAGGGATAAAATTAATTGAGGCTCCTAACTCACATAATCTATTTGAATTAGTAATCATACCAACTGTGTGGGGGATAGAAAAAGAACCTATATGTTGAAATTTATATGGGATTAGAGTTGTAACTATGAAATACACATTATTTCCTAATCTTACCTCTTCATTGACACAAAATATCATTCTCTTGTTATACATGTTTGTAATTAATTTTTACTAAATTATGATATAGCTTATAGAATCCAATAGAAGGATATTTATTTTTACTTTTTTAAACACCTTTAGGATCACCTGTTTCAGTGATTGTTCCACGGTGTTCTTGGGTTCTTCAATCATTTATAAGAAGGGATGTAGGGTGTATTTTTATCTTTAAATATAGATTACCCTTTAACTTAAATTTATGATTCCTTCAATTCTTCATCCTTAGGTCTTTTTTCGGTATTTTTATCAGGTAGATGTTGTGGTTCATTTATTGACTCAGTCTTTAGGGGTGTTAATTCAATATATTCAATCCATTTTATACTAATCAATGTAATATCATTGAAAATTACTTTAGGGTTATATATTTGTTGTGCATGAATCTTAACTGAGTCTTGATTTTCATTATTATTAACAGTGGTCCTGAGATGGATGAACTATATTTTTAATTAATTCACTCATATCCAAGAGTTTTGATAGTTGTATATTGACTATTATTGGATTCTATTAAATCTCTAAATATGTCCTTCATGAAGGATCTTGTTCTTATCCATCATGGTATCCTATGGATGGTTGTAAACTCTGTATTTGATATAGTGGTTGTTTGAAAGGATGATGATAATCCTATCGCAATACTTCAAATAAAAGTGGTCCTTTTTTCTATTGGATTTATTTTCCAGATTTATCTATTTAAAAATATAAGAATCATTGGTTTCCATTTTATTGGTTTTGGATATTATTTTGGAATATTTCATTACATTTTTTAGTGCCTCGAACTTAGTGGCATCCATTCGTGAACTTATTTTAAAAATAGTGGAGATTGAAGAGAATTCCTTGTGTGGTGGATAATAAATTATGTACCTTATTTTCATCTATCTAGCCCACAAGAGATTTTAGTTATTCAATTTTATTATTCAGTGAAGGTGAGTTATAAATGTTTAACTCATATACTCCCATACAAATATTTCTAGTGCCAAATTGTAGGGAATTTTGAGAGATTATCTCAGTTGGTTCCCTTAATTTAATTGGTAAATTATTTGTCATTATTCCCCTAGAATAAAAATCTAGTGGTTTCTGATCATTTTCCATTAATCCTTGGTAATATAATACCATTAAATGATGATCTTTATAAGGCTAGTGGGTGCATGATGCTGTTAGTTTCATGTCAATTTCTAAAAAATCCGAGAGTGTTTCTATAGTTTCACATTTAATGAAATAAAACTACCTACATAGTTTTGAAATTATTTAATTGAGGAAAAAATTATTGTATATGGATCTCTATAGCATGTACCATTAAGTGAATTTGTTTTTGCTGTAGATTATAGAGACATTCATTATATATCGCTTCAAGAGAGAATGTGAAGGACTTCCTACCGATTTGAACTATGATAACTCCCTTGTTTATGAATCCATTCCACTCTTATTTATACCCTATCAAATGTATTTTATGTCTTCAAAAAATAATATATGATGTTTATGTGTAATACCTATCATTACATTCATTAGTTACCATTATTTTTGTTAATTTAACTAAAATTATTTTTTGTTAATATTGTAATTTGTGTCATATATTTCCTTTAAAACTTAGTTAACATGAGCAAGTTTATCTGCCATATTTTTACTAACAAATGTAACTATCATGGAGGAATAAATTGAGGAAATAGAGTTACTTAATCAAAAAGTGAGAAAATATATTCCCTCTCATAAAATTATTTTTTGAGTTTAATGTATTGAGAGCAAAGTTCACTCAATCTAAGGATCAAAACCAATGAGGAGAGAGGAACTAGATATGGTCATTTGAAATCAATTTAATAAAAATTAAAACAGTATAACTAGATTACCTATAAAAAAACCTACCTGGTTGAAATATTATTATGGGGTGATCATAAAATTAATTTTTTAACGTATGAAAAATGCAGTAAAGTGTGAATCAGGTTGTCTGTTGAGAAGAAATTGTTGTGGGTGTGATAAAATTTTGTTTAGTGGGTTCTTATTGTATGAAATATTAGTTGATTTTTTTTGTTTTACTATCAATGGGAATAATAGAGGTCCAACCTTATATAATTACATTATTATTCTTTAAAATAATTTTTCAAATTGTTCCCTACCCTTCCCCTAATAAATTATTATCTCACTAATTACTCATATCTAGTATGTTTGGTTAGCATTGTTAAATATTGTGATCACTATAACCCATGTCCTTACATATTCTAGTAAATTAATATCTTCGATCTCCCCTAGATTATCCATATTCTTGATATTTCATGTAGTGATTTATGTTTAAGTGGTTTTTGTGTGCAATCCTGATAATGAGAGAAGAAGTAAATAAATGTGAAAATAGGAAATAACTAACTATTTAACACTACTAAAATACATAGTGGAATTAATATGAGAATTGATCAAATAAAATTCATCAATAGGGGTAATAAGGGAATTCTCATTGGCATGACCTCAAGTGTCCTAGTGTTCTATCATCACCGATATTACAAAAATGAAATGAGCGTAGATAAGGAGAAACAATATTAGTGATAAGTCCAATCGATCTATTGATTCTTTATAACCCAACGACCACCCACTAGAGGGTGAAGAGAAATTAATTTCTTTAAAGAATATTTTATGTGTATTAGTTGTGAACGTTTGATAGTAGAAGAAGATTCATATTCAACAAATTTTTTAATGTTCCTCAATTTCTAATTTTAAGCTACAATATCTACTTTTTTTAGATGATTAACACATTCCCAAGATCGAGGCTAATGATGGATTTTTCTATGAATATTCCCCAATTGGTTTTCCCACTTCCCATTTTCAATCCTCAAAATTTATTTAAATTATATATTGGATTTTTTTTATGTTTTGATTCCAATTTTAGATAGTTACTAAATTTTAATGGGTTTGTAAATTTTTTACAATGTTTGTGTTATTCTGAATCCTTAACCTTATAATTTAGGTATAATGAGGTCATAAAAATCTTCAGATTCATTCACAATAACAAAAAAAAACAAAAAATTTATAAATTATATTTTTGATGTGGTTTTCATTGATGAAATTGGATTAAATATGTGGAGTGAAGATTTGGTTTTAATAAGAGTTAGCTACTTTCATTCGTTGGAATCATTTAGGCAGTGTAGTGAGCTTTGGTCTGTGTTCTACATTAACATGACACACATGACTCAGGTTATCCAGCAATATTCCAGGAGAATTATTAGGGCTTCCATCAGTGGAGAGCTCGGAAAAGGGGGACTTGGAATATCTATTTTATTGGAAGAAAGATATCAATTTTATTTAGAGTCGGAACAAATTGTTTTTTATGAATAATATCTATTAGTTCTTCCTTGGTGGGTGAGGGGTGTCAATAGTAGAGTCATGATCGGTGATCATGAGCTTTTAAAGGTTCTCCTCTAGAGGTGTGAGATTAACATATCACAAGCATGTGCCATTAAAGTGTCTTCATGTGCGGTGGCATGAATTTGGTTATCATAATCTCAGAATATGGAAAGAATCAAACTCGATTGTGATTGGTTCGACATGAAATATTTAGTTAGGGAACGAAAGGATACAATGAAGTGACCTTTAAGACATGGTCAATTGGATTTATAATGTGGTAGAAACAATGTAATATTACCTATCATGAATGATCTGAGTAATTTTGTATTCCCATTCATGTGATGTAGGAATCCAGGATTATTATAGTAACAGTTGATGTTTTTTATGATAGGATTGAAGGTTAATGATAAATATACTAACTAAGAGATTATTATTAAGTTAGTTTCTCATTTTCACATATAGTTAGATCCCAAAATATAAAATAACATGATTTATTACAGGGGATCAATTTTTTTCAAAGGACCATGTTAGGTTGTACATGGTCACTTATGTGACCATGAAGAGGTTATAATGGTAGGTTTCTGGACATGTTATATATAAAGAATGTGAGGAGCATGCTTATTTAATTTTTTTCATCTATATACTCACATTGACAATATTTTTTTTTTCAAATTACTATAACAATTAATATTATCTAATTTAATTTAAATTTTCAGAAACAAAAAATTATTTACCATTTAATAATGAGATTTTTTATTCAAAGTTGAAAATAAAAAAATTCCCAATTAATCTTTTAAAAAAAAATTATAACTTATGGATTTTAATTTAATTAAAAAAATTAAATCCTGAAAACTCAAAAATTAAACACATTATACAATATTAATTCCATATGGGAATTGAAATATTTATTTTTAAAATTAAAAAATGTGACGCCCCGACCCCGGTAGCCCGGTGCCGGTGCTTCGGTTATGGTGTGAAATTTATTTCCTACAAATGAAACAAATAAGCCACACATCATAACCCATCAGGAGGAACTTTCTGGTTTAGATCCTGGAGAATTAGAGACAACAGCTTTGCTTCTTTATTTCTGAGCTAAGAACAAACATCCAAGTCTTGGAAAGGCTCTATCAACCTGTAAAAATTTAACATAAAACATAGGGTGAGCATTGAAATACTCAATAAGGGGTTTTTGAAAATACTTAAATACCGCTTTTGAAAACTACGTTGAGAAATACTTTTCCATACTTAGAAAAATTCTTAAAAGAAAAACTTCAAGACTAAACAAAGGTTGATACATCAGAGTTAAAGTACTTCATACGTATGCACTAAAACACTTAGCGGTAACTCACTTAGAAACCAAGATATGCATAATAATAAAAAGGAATGGGTTGCACAAAGTAAAGTGTCCATAAACAAGAAAAGTGTGTATGATCAATAAGATGAAAATGTCATCAGATTCGAGCACAAGCGCATCATCTACTCAAAATATGCACATTATGACATGATAATTGAAATACAACATTTGAAATGAAGTTCTGGAAAAGAAATTGGTCATGCATCCACATTGCCATATCATATGTCTTGTGTTTTTCTTATATATGATACTCATAGGTAAGGTTCTATAACCAAGGTTATTCCTCTAAACGAAATAAACACTAGGTTGGTCATAAACAAAGAAATGCATGATGAAGGACTCATGGTCTCTGTGTCAAGGCCTTGTGCCATGACCTAAGGGTAAAAACCCAATCTGACTATCTCGAGAACTATCGATGCATCGAGGAGCTTACTTTTACCGGTCTCCAACCCGGAGGGCTTACTTTAACCAGTCCCCAACCTAGAGGGTTTTCTTCTTACCGAACCCCATTCCGGGTAGTCCCATACATTTCTCACATGTTGATAGGGTCAGATATTCAAGGTGTCCCATGCCACTTTGAATATTTAATTTTCATTTCATATTACCCAAGGTGTCCCATACCACTTTGGGTAATACCATTTTCATTTCTCATTACCCAAGGTGTCCCATAAACTTTGGGTAATTTTAGTTCTTAGTTCATTATCATGTTGAGTCATATGCATGAACAATATGAATAAGGCAACAATTATATAATTGGTTTACAAATACATGTTACGGCAGATAAAATGGAAAATATGGAATAAAAGCAGGCACAGTTAAGCAAGCATACTATGTGCATAGAATAATTATTTAATCACATAAGATGATGAATGTGTGAGACTTGATCCCAAGGGGTATTAAATGATGAGTTTCTAAAATTCCAGTGCATGGAAAAGAACGACTTGGCATTAACTATTGTACTTCACAGGTCATAGTACTTGCAAAAAATCTCCATCCGCTAATAATTACTGCGGCATGCTTGGTATAAAAATAATAAACACTTGCAATCTTTAAAATTCCGACACTCGGAAATAAACCACTTTAAAAATAATACCTGTCATTAATTATTATTCTTCACTGGTCATAGAATTTGCAGTTACACTCTGCTCACTAAAAATCATTGCAGCGAGTTTGGTATAAAAATAATAGAGGATTTCTACATATTAACACAACCCTTAAATCCATATCCTTTTCAAAAAAAAAGTTTAAAACATGCATAAGCATATCCTTAAAAAAAACACACATGTCAGTTCAAGGGCGACATTAATCAAGTTCATTGGTGTATACTTAGACCCAAAAATATAAAACAGCATAGGCAAGCGCTAAAATTCTACATGCATAACCATTTATTGAAACTAGGGTTTTCAGATGTTAATCTTAAAAATATATACATAAGGATATATATACACAAATTATATATATATAGGTTTCCTCATAAATTAAACATGGTACAATTAAAATCTTAATTCCACTAACTACTTATCATTTATTCAGTTTGAAATTCAAAACCACGTGGGGGTTTAAATGTTCATGAAACATTAAATACATAAACATGTAAAAGCTTTGTTATTAACCATATCATAATTGTACATAAACCAAAAACCATGCTCGCATATAAAAAAAATATTTTTCCAAAGATAACTATTCATCTCTAAAACATCAAAACTGAATTCCATTCCAACATATTACCTTACATAAGAATATAGTTATATAAATATATACGGCTTACATAAAATCCAACCTGATAGGAATTGATTTTAGAAAAACCCTTTTTCAAAAGTATAATTCTTAGTATAAAAATACTGAATTATCTTGGATACCCTAAAAAAATGGGTTTGTGTGATGTATATGCATATATATATATATATATATATATTCGAATTCATAAAAACACTATACACTTAAACTTGAGTTCTAGGTTTGTAAAATAGGATCATTAAAACTAACTTAAAAGTGATATCCCTTTTTATATCACGAAGGAAAACACCCCTTGAAAATTGTTCAAAACCGAAGAGTATGAGTTGTATATACATATATATATATTCTGTATATATTGTGGGTATAATTGTTTAGGTTTCATACAACGTTAAAACACCCTTAGATTAGAGTACTCTTCTTAAACCGTGGGGTTTGCATGTTGAATATATGCGTATAACAATAAACCGGATATGTATATACATATATATATATATATACCGAGTATATATAACGTTCTATATTAAACCAAAAATCACTAAAACACCCTTACCGCTCAAGGGAGGAGCTCGCCGGAGGGAGGCTTGCTGGGTGGCCGGTGAAACAGGAGGAGCTTTGGTGGCCGGTGGCGAGGCGACGGCAAGGCGGCGGCGAGGCTGGTGTCGCGGTGGCGCGGGGTGGCTCTGGAGGTCCCCGTTTTCACTGGGGTTTCTCAGTTCTTAAAGGGAGAAGATCCGGGGGAGGTTAGGCCGATCCTACGGAGGTGGGTGCGCGAGGTCAACGTGAGCAGTGGAGAGGAGGCGTCTCGGGCAAACATGCTGCTGGTTCGCGGGTCCCTGGCACGAGGTAGAAGAAGACGGTGGGAGAAGCAGTAAAAAAAAATCGCGCGACGGCTGGGATCTGGCCTGAGAGATCGGACGGCTGCGGTTGGGGGCGCGAGATGGCCTGGGTTGCGTGATTGGGAAAAAAAATTAGAAGAAAAAAAGTATAATAAATGTTAAAACAATATTAAACCGGTACATTATAATTTGGAATTTGTATAAAATTTAATAAGTACTTTTTAACTTATAAAACTAAAATCCCATTTTAGTTTAAGTAAACAAATGATACTATTTGATATAACTATTATTATTATTATTATTTAAAAAAGATATATTTTAATACCACACTTTAATAACTACTATGATCTTATAACCATTAAAATCCAATTTATAACTTTCTTTACTTGTTTATTTATAAAATTATGTTTAAAAGACCCGTAGTTTTTCTCTAATTTAAAACACATAGTTTTAGAGATCCAAAAAAATACATTTTTTTTCAATTATTGCTGATACCGCTGTTGACTTGATGTTCGACCAAGTTTTCCATCATATAAATATCTTCATGATCATAATAGATTCATTTGCAAAAATAATATTTTATTTTTAATAATTGAAGATATAATTCTAATATCATGTACTTATTAAAATATTGTAATACCATAATATTATAAAAGCGTTATAAAGAAAATATTTTTATAAAATGGTGCACTTTATCCATTGGAACCCAACGGTAAAAAAAACGGTCATATTCCTTTTAGAGGTCCATTATAAAAGCAAGGGGTAGGATGTTTTATATTTTCAAAACACTGGACCCTTGGCGGATGGCTCTCCTCATACCTCTGGTGCTGAGTGCGTGCACAGTGATTCTAGCGGTTATACTTTTCACACTGATGGATCCTGAAGACGACGACTATCCGATTGCCCGTGTTGTGGTTCTTTGTAGTCTTGTTGTGGCCGTGTTAGGTCTTGTTCAGGGTACTTTCAATTAGATAGGTCTTGTTGTAATGTATCTTTTGAATATATAACAATTTATCATATTCTTCTTGTTTGATTTCCACTCGAATTCTTTATCAGCACACAAACCATAAAAATAAAAAAACAAGAGACATCATTGAAAAGCACAACATTGTTTACTTGAACCAGTTTATAAAACTTGGGGCGTTACATTATCCCCCTCTTAAAAGAATTGCGTCCCCGCAATTCGATCGGCGTACAAACACTGACTTACTCATGCAGCTTCTCTGACACCCTTGGTGATGTCCCTTTACCTCCAAGGCCCACGGAAGAAGTTACTATTCAACTCAATCCTTAGGGCTGAACAGAGCTTGTGAGTCTCCTCTTCCCAAATACATTTTTGGCAAAGTGGATCGTGGTTGAAGCCAAGCTCCCATTTGATACAGGTGGTTTTCCAGAGATGGGAACGAGTGACATCACGCTTCGCAACATCCGTTTGGATTTGGTTCCTAAAGATCTCTCGAACCATTTCATAATTGAAGGATTCTAGGAAAGATCCAAAATCGCAGAGCTCCCCCAGCATGCTGAAGCACAGGATTTGGTACATAAAGACTGCGCGGAAATCCAACTGCTTTGCAGCTTCTCCAAACGCCAGGAAGGCCAACCATTTATTGTTCAAGGTGAAACACAGGAAGTGTCCCTCATAGTAATTCCCTTTCTTTTTATAATTCTCAAACAGTGCACTAGCCATTAGGTTATACACAACTTCTGACCCTCGGAAGATTCGAAGGACATTCGAGCTTTTCGATATTCCATAGAGGGTTTTTCATGTGAGTCGTAAGTTAACAAAATGTTGGTAACATGTTGAGCAGGATTTTGCCACAATAGTCTCTATGATTTCTGTAGGGAGAGTCAAGAGTCTAGGCGTGGTTTTCTGTCTTTCCATCTGAGAAGTTTAAGAACAAACCCTACTTAGTAAAACATTATTAATGTTTTTGTGTTTTCCTAATTTTCCAAGGTTACCTAAACCATTCATATGATACCAACTATGACGCCCTGACCCCGGTAGCCCGGTGCCGGTGCTTCGGTTATGGTGTGCAATTTATTTCGTACAAATGAACAAATAATCCACACATCATAACCCATCAGGAGGAACTTTCTGGTTTAGATCCTGGAGAATCAGAGACAACAGCTTTGCTTCTTTATTTCTGAGCTAAGAACAAACATCCAAGTCTTGGAAAGGCTCTATCAACCTGTAAAAATTTAACTTAAAACATAGGGTGATCATTGAAATACTCAGTAAGGGGTTTTTGAAAATACTTAAATACCGCTTTTGAAAACTACGTTGAGAAATACTTTTCCATACTTAGAAAAATTCTTAAGAGAAAAACTTCAAGACTAAACAAAGGTTGATACATCAGAGTTAAAGTAATTCATACGTATGCACTAAAACACTTAGCGGTAACTCACTTAGCAAACAAGATAAGCATAATAATAAAAAGGCATGGGTTGCACGAAATAAAGTGTCCATAAACAAGAAAAGTGTGTATGATCAATAAGAGAAAAATGTCATCAGAGTCGCGCACAAGCGCATAATCTACTCAAAATATGCACATTATTACATGATAATTGAAATAAAACGTTTGAAATGACGTTCTGGAAAAGAAATTGGTCATGCATCAACATTGCCATATCATATGTCTTCTGTTTTTTAATATATGATACTCATAGGTAAGGTTCTATAACCAAGTTTATTCCTCTAATCGGAATAAACACTAGGTTGGTCATAAACAAGGAAATTCATGCAGAAGGACTCATGGTCTCTGTGTCAAGGCCTTGTGCCATGACCTAAGGGTAAAAACCCAATATGACTGTCTCGAGAACTATCGATGCATCGAGGAGCATAATTTTACCGGTCTCCAACCCGGAGGGCTTACTTTAACCAGTCCCCAACCTGGAGGGTTTTCGTCTTACCGGACCCCATTCCGGGTAGTCCCATACATTTCTCACATGTTGATAGGGTGAGATATTCAAGGTGTCCCATACCACTTTGAATATTTAATTTTCATTTATCATTACCCAAGGTGTCCCATACCACTTTGGGTAATTTTAGTTCTTAGTTCATTATCATGTTGAGTCATATGCATGAACAATATGAATAAGGCAACAATTATATAATTGGTTTACAAATACATGTTACGGCAGATAAAATGGAAAATATGGAATAAAAGCAGGCACGGTTAAGAAAGCATACTATGTGCATAGAACAATTATTTAAGCGCATAAGATGATGAATGTGTGAGACTTGATCCCAAGGGGTATTAAATGATGAGTTTCTAAAATTCCAGTGCATGGAAAAGAACTACTTGGCATTAACTATTGTACTTCACTGGTCATAATACTTGCAACAAATCTCCATCCGCTAATAATTGCTGCGACATGCTTGGTATAAAAATAATAAACACTTGCAATCTTTAAAATTCCGACACTCGGAAATAAACCACTTTAAAAATAATACATGTCATTAATTATTATTATTCACTGGTCATAGAATTTGCAGTTACACTCTGCTCACTAAAAATCATTACAGCGAGTTTGGTATAAAAATAATAGAGGATTTCTACATATTAACACAACCCTTAAATCCATATCCTTTTCAAAAAAAATGTTTAAAACATGCATAAGCATATCCTTAAAAAAAACACACATGTCAGTTCAAGGGCGACATTAATCAAGTTCATTGGTGTATACATAGACCCAAAAATATAAAACAGCATAGGCAAGCGCTAAAATTCTACATGCATAACCATTTCTTGAAACTAGGGTTTTCAGATGTTAATCTTAAAAATACATACATAAGGATATATATACACAAATTATATATATATATAGGTTTCCTCATAAATTAAACATGGTACAATTAAAATCTTAATACCACTAACTACTTATCATTTATTCAGTTTGAAATTCAAAACCACGTGGGGGTTTAAATGTTCATGAAACTTTAAATACATAAATATGTAAAAGCTTTGTTATTAACCATATCATAATTGTACTTAAACCAAAAACCATGCTCGCATATAAAAAAAATATTTTTCCAAAGATAACTATTCATCTCTTAAACATCAAAACTGAATTCCATTCCAACATATTACCTTACATAAGAATATAGTTATATAAATATATACGGCTTACATAAAATCCAACCTGATAGGAATTGATTTTAGAAAAACCCTTTTTCAAAAGTATAATTCTTAGTATAAAAATAATGAATTATCTTGGACACCCTAAAAAAAATGGGTTTGAGTGATGTATATGCATACATATATATATATATATATATTCAAAATCATAAAAACACTATACACTTAAACTTGAGTTCTAGGTTTGTAAAATAGGATCATTAAAACTAACTTAAAAGTGATATCCCTTTTTATATCACGAAGGAAAACACCCCTTGAAAATTGTTCAAAACCGAAGAGTATGAGTTGTATATACATATATGTATATTCTGTATATATTATGGGTATAATAGTTTAGGTTTCATACAACGTGAAAACACCCTTAGATTAGAGTACTCTTCTTAAACCGTGGGGTTTGCATGTTGAATATATGCGTATAAAAATAAATCGGATATGTATATACATATATATATATATATATATATATACCGAGTATATATAACGTTCTATATTAAACCAAAAATCACTAAAACACCCTTACCGCTCAAGGGAGGAGCTCGCCGGAGGGAGGCTTGCTGGGTGGTCGGTGAACCAGGAGGAGCTTTGGTGGCCGGTGGCGAGGCGATGGCGAGGCGGCGGAGAGGCTGGTGTCGCGGTGGCGCGGGTTGGCTCCGGAGGTCCCCGTTTTCACTGGGGTTTCTCAGTTCTTAAAGGGAGAAGATCCGGGGGAGGTTAGGCCGAGCCTACGGAGGTGGGTGCGCGAGGTCAACGTGAGAAGTGGAGAGGAGGCGTCTCGGGCAAACCTGCTGCTGGTTCGCAGGTCCCTGGCGCGAGGTAGAAGAAGACGGTGGGAGAAGCAGTAAAAAAATCGCGCGACGGCTGGGATCTGGCCTGAGAGATCGGACGGCTGCGGTTGGGGGCGCGAGATGGCCTGGGTTGCGTGATTGGGAAAAAAATAGAAGAAAAACAGTATAATAAATGTTAAAACAATATTAAACCGGTACATTATAATTTGGAATTTGTATAAAATTTAATAAGTACTTTTTAACTTATAAAACTAAAATCCCATTTTAGTTTAAGTAAACAAATGATACTATTTGATATAACTATTATTATTATTATTTTAAAAAGAAGATATATTTTAATACCACACTTTTATAACTACTATGATCTTATAACCATTAAAATCCAATTTATAACTTGCTTTACTTGTTTGTTTATAAAATTATGTTTAAAAGACCCGTAGTTTTTCTCTAATTTAAAACAAATAGTTTTAGAGATCCGAAAAGAAATACATTTTTTTCAATTATTGCTGATACCGCTGTAGACTTGATGTTTGACCAAGTTTTCCATCATATAAATATCTTCATGATCATAATAGATTCATTTGAAAAAATAATATTTTATTTATAATACTTGAAGATATAATTCTAATATTTTGTACTTATTAAAATATTGTAATACCATAATATTATAAAAGCGTTATAATGAATTTTTTTTTATAAAATGGTTCACTTTATCCATTAGAACCCAAAAGTAAAAAAAAACGGTCATATTCCTTTTAGAGGTCCATTATAAAAGCAAGGGGTTGGATGTTTTATATTTTCAAAACACCGGACCCTTGGCGGATGGCTCTCCTCATACCTCTGGTGCTGAGTGCGTGCGCGGTGATTCTGGCGGTTATACTTTTCACACTGATTCTGGCGGTTATATTCTTCATGTTTGATTTCCACTCAAATTTTTTATCAGCACACAAACCATAAAAAAAAACAAGAGACATCGTTGAAAAGAACAACATTGTTTACTTGAACCAGTTTATAAAACCTGGGGCGTTACAAAAAATTATATATAAAAAATCATTTCTAAAAAAAGACTATGGATTTTACCAAGGATTTTGAAAAAATTATGGGGTACCTTCAATGAAAAGAAAAAAATTGATTTTAAAATTTCTAGTTCACATTAGACATAAAAAATGAATTATTGATAGGTTTTTGGGGATCATTTGACAATGAAACTTCTTTCCATGTATTTAACACATGTTAATATACATGAAGAAATTTTATGAGGACTATCCTGCAAATTGGAAATGAACATTGTATATGTTTTATTGGATATTTATATTCGTATATATGTGAATCCGTTCTTATAATTGAGATTAATTTTAATTAATATTCCGGATCATATAAATAGATATAATGATGAAAACCATAAATACATATTTTTACGGAACGATAATTTACCCGGGTTGTTCACTATTAGTGATACGAAATTAATTGAAAAAAAATATTGAAAGGACATTTACCATCCCTTATAAATTAATAAGATATATTAGGCCCTTTAATTGAAATTGAACTATATGATTATGTCTATTCTTATATTAGTTTTTCAAAGAGTTGAATATAGGTATTCAAAGAAATTTAAATCAAACATATAGGTCAATTACAAAAGTATGAAACCAGTTTTGCTGAGATATCATGAAAAAATAATTATATTAAACAACAAGTATTCATATGAGGTTATTAGTGCTTCAACATTATGTAATTTCTCTATGGGTTTCTTACCATTTTATTAGATTATAGTCTTCACCTTTGATAAATATTGAATAATTCTATTGAGAGAGAAGCCTAGTGAGTCACATACTAAGTGTATCCAAAAGAAAAATTGAATTTTATTTTAATTGAATAATAAGAATATATGACATCCTCATTTTTTTGAATTATAATTATTATTTTTTCAGTTAATTACCCAAATTCAATATTAATAATAAAAAATTTAATTATCACTTTGTAATATATTATTTAGAATACCTTATCTAAATCACCGTCCTATTTTTAAATCCCTCTATTATTGTAATAGTCATGGTGGTGCTCACTAGCTATAGTTCTTAGTATTATATGGCTAACTTAACACTGACCTGGAAGATATTGTTGCATTTAATTTTATACCAAGAACACATTCATCTTTATGTGGGGGAACATGACCAATTATAAACTCCCAACTCCATCATTGGGTTTCTAGATTTTATAATTGATTTTCTATAACTTTTCTAAAGAGAGATTAATTTAACATGAAATAAAAAATTTAATCAATAAAAATTCAATAAAAAATATATAAAACAATTGATTTTATCGGTGCTCAAAATGGGTTTTATCACCGCTAAAAAAGAAGTGTAAATCATAGCACTAATAAACGAAGCCTTTATCAGCACTAAAACAGTGCTGAAAAAGTTATCCTTTATCAGAGAAAAAAAAGCAACTGATAAAGGACTCATGTATCAGTGCTAAAAAAGAACTGATAAATGTGTTTCTTATTAGGGCTTTTTAGTGATGATAAATACCCTATCCACTGTAACATAAAATTCTACAGTAGCACACCCAAACAAGACCTTCAAAAAATTCAACATCTCAACAAGTATACCCATACTAAATTAACACCTAATTCATAAGGTAATAAAACCAAGTATACCCATTCAAAAATTATACCCATACACCATTAACGCATAATTCATAAGTTAATTAAATATATAAAGATTTCAATTCAGAATTCAGGGGGTTGGGGGATGTTTATGGGTTTGCGGTGGCTGTCCAAGGGGGGGTAGGGGGGTGTCCAGGGGGATGGGGGTGTCTGTGTTGATAGGGGTGTCTAGGGGGTAGGGGTGGTCCAAGAGGTTAGGGGTGCTGTCCAAGGGTGTTAGGGTTGTGGGGGCTTTCCATGGTGGTGGGGGGTGTCTGGGGGGGGGGGGGGGCTGGGTGTCTAGGTGGTGGGGTTGTGTCGAGGATGGGGGTGTCCAGGTGGGTGGGGGGGGGGGGGGGGTCCAGGGGTGGTGGGGTGTTCAGGGGGGGTTGTCCATGGGGGTGTCGAAGGGGGGTGGGCTGGTGTCCAGGGGGTGGGTTCAGGGGTGGGGTGGAGTCCAGGGTGTGGGGGAGGTCCAGGGGGGTTGTGGGGATATCCAAGGGGGGTGGGGTGGTGTCCAGGAGTGTGGGGGTGTCTGTCCATGGGTGGGGGGGGGTGGTGTCTAGTGGGGTGGGGGGGTGTCCAGGTGGTGGGGTGGAGTCTTGGATTGGTGGGGGTGCTATCCAGGTGGTTGGTGGGTGTCTGGGGGGGTCCGGGGGGGGGGGGGGGGGTCTGTTGGGCTGTCCACGGTGGGTGGGGGGGGGGGGGGTCTCTCCATGGGGGTGTCTAGGGGGGGTGGGGGGTGTCTAGGGGATTGGGGGACTTTCTAGGGGTGGGGGTGTTCAGAGGGATGTGGTTGTCTAGGGGGGTGGGGTGGAATCCAGGGGTGGGGGGGTCCAGGGGGTTGGTGGGGCTATCCAAGGGGGGGTGGGGTGGTGTCCAGGGGTGGGGGTGGGGGGTGTCCAGGGGGTTGGGGGGAGGATTCCATGTGGTGTCTAGGAGTGGGGTGTCCAGGGGGTGGCTGAATGTCTGTAGGTCAGCTGTTGTTTTCATTAAAAAATTTGTCCATTTTAAACAAAAGAGAGAAACTTTGAGTGATAAAAGCCACACCGTGCCTCAGATTGAAGTGTGGTTGAATCATACATGTCATATATTACCCATGGATCATTTTACTAAAGGGTCAACACAATCAAAATGTGTTTGGTTGGATTTTCGTACGTCAGTTGTTGTTTTCACTTAAAATTCTATTCATTTTAAACAAAAGATAGAAAATTTTAGTAATACCAGTGACGCCATCCATTGGATTGAGGCAGGGTTGACTCTTACACATCACCAATGCATCCATAGATCATTATCCTAAATGATCAACAAAATCCTAATGTGTTTGTTCATATTTCCGTAGGTTAGTTGTTGTTTTCACTTAAAATTTTTCCCATTTTAAACAAAAGAGAGACACTTTGAGTGATACCGTCCACACTGTTCCTCATATTGAGGTATGGTTGACTCTTAGATGTCACAAATGACCCATTAATAGTTTATCCTAAAATATCATCATAATATTAAGGCGTTTGGTTGGATTTCCATATGTCAGTTGTTGTTTTCCACTTCAAATTCTATCCATTTTAAACAAAAGAGTGACACTTTGAGTGATACCAGTATCATCGAGCCTTGGGTTGAGGTAGGGTTTGACTCATACATGTCACCAAGGAAACCCATGGATTGTTCTTTTAAAGGATATACACAGTCCGAATGCATTTGGTCTGATTTCTGTAGGTCAGTTGTTGTTTTCACTTAAAATTTTATCCATTTTAAACAAAAGAGAGAAACTTTGAGTGATACCGGCCACACCCTGCCTCAGATTATTGTGTGTTTTGAATCTTACCTGTCACAAATGACCCATGTATAATTATAATAAAGGATTAACACAATAAAAATGAGTTTGGTCAGATTTCCTTACGTTAGTTTTTGATTGAACTTAAAATTCAGTCCATTTTAAACAAAAGAGAGATACTTTGAGTTATAATGGTCACATCATGCCTCATATTGAGACAAGGTTGAGTCACACAAATCAAAAATGCACCCATGGATCATTATAATAATGGATAAACACAATCCGAATGTTTTTGGTCAGATATTCATAGGTTAGTTGTTGTTTTTCACTTAAACTTTTGTCCATTTTAAACAAAAGAGAGACACTTTGAGTGATACTAGCAACACCATGCCTCTGATTGAGACTTTGTTGACACATAAACGTCACAAATGACCCATGGGATCGTTCTGCTAATGTATCAACA
Source organism: Viscum album (assembly GCA_963277665.1). Classification (NCBI taxonomy): domain Eukaryota; kingdom Viridiplantae; phylum Streptophyta; class Magnoliopsida; order Santalales; family Viscaceae; genus Viscum; species Viscum album. The sequence goes on along the minus strand of OY728147.1, from coordinate 1,669,303,683 downwards.
CAATATGAATGTGTTTGGTCAGATTTTCATATGTCATTTGTTGTTTTAACTTAGAATTTTGTCCATTTTAAAGAAAAGAGAGACACTTTGAGTGATAGCGGTCACACTGTGCCTCGGAATGTGGTGTGTTTGACTTGTAAATGTCACCAACACACCCATGGATCGTTATATCTAAAAGTATCAATACAATACAAATGGGTTTGTTTGGATTTCCATAGGCCATTTGTTGTTTTTCACTTAAAATTTTGTCTATTTTAAACAAAAGATAGACAGTTCGAGTTATACCAGCCACACCGTGCCTCATATTGAGGCGTGGTAGACTCGTACACATCAAACAATGACCCTAATACCTTTCTCCTTATGGATAAGCACAATACAAATGCATTTGTTGGCTTTCCATACGTCAGTTGTTATTTTCACTTAAAATTGTGTTCCATTTTAAATAAAAGAGAGACACTTTGAGTGATATCGGTCACACCATGCCTTTCATTGAGGTAGGGTTGACTCATAAACGTCACAAATGAACCCATGGATCATTTTTATAATTTATAAACACAATTCCCAAGCATTTGGTTGGATTCAATTAGGCTATTTGTTGTTTTCAATTAAAATTGTGTCCATTTTAAACAAAAGAGAGACACTTTGAGTGATAACAGCCAAACCGTGCCTCAGACTGACGTGTGGTTGACTCATAAAAGTCCAAAATTACCCATGTATTATTATCCTAAAATATCAACACAATCCGATTGCGTTTGGTCATATTTCCGTACGTCAGTTTTTGTTTTCACTTAAAAATCCGTCCATTTTAAACAAAAGAGAGACACTTTGAGTGATATCAGTCACACCGTTCCTCGTAATGAGGCATGGTTGACTCATACACATCACCAACACACCCATGGATCATTATAACAAAGTATCAACACAATCCGAATGTGTTTGGTCAGATTTCCGTAGGTCAGTTTTTGTTTTCCCTTAAAATTTTGTTAATTTTAAACAAAAGAGAGACACTTTGATTGATACCGGCCTCACTATGCATCATATTAAGGGGTGGATGACATCTACACATCAGAAATGGACCATGTCTCATTATCCTAAAGGTTCAACACAATTGAAATGTGTTTTGTCATATTTCAGTATGTCAGTTGTTGTTTTCACTTAACATTTGGTCCATTTTTTAAAATAAAGAGAGACACTTTGAGTGATACTGGTCACACCGTGCCTCAAATTGAGGAGGGGTTGACTCGTACACATCACCAACACACCCGTGGTTTGTTATCCTAATGGATCAACACAATCCAAATGCGTTTGGTCGGATTTTAGTAGGTTAGTTGTTGTTTTCACTTTATATTTTGTCCATTTTAAACAAAAGAGAGACACTTTGAGTGATACCGGACACAACATGCCTCAGATTGATGAACTTTTTACTCCTACACATCCCAAATGACTCATGGATTGATCTCATAAAGGATCAACACAATCTGAATGCATTTGGTCAGATTTTCATATGTCAGTTGTTGTTTTCACTTAAAATTCAGTCTATTTTATACAAAAGAGAGACACTTTGAGTGATACGGGTCACACCGTTCCTCATATTGAGACAAGGTTGACTCCTACACATCAACAAATTACCCATGGATCATTATCATAAAGGATCAACACAATCCGAATGCTTTTGGTTGGATTTCGGTAGGTCAGTTGTTGTTTTCCCTTAAAATTTCATCCATTTTAAATAAGAGAGACAATTTGAGTGATACCAACCACACCTTGCCCCAGATTGGGGCATGGTTGACTCATAAACATCAATAATTATCCATTTATAATTCTACTAATGTATTAATACAATATGAATGCATTTTTTCAGATTTTTGTATGTCAGTTGTAGTTTTCCCTTAAAATTATGTCAATTTTAAACAAAAGAGAGATACTTTGAGTGATACCGATCACATCGTGCCTTGGATTAATATGGTGTTGACTTGTAAAAGTCACCAATGCACCCATGGATCATTATCATAATGTATCAACAAAATCAGAATGCGTTTGGGCAGATTTCCGTAGGTCAGCTGTTGTTTCCGCATTAAATTTTATGCATTTTAAACAGAAGAGAGACACTTTGAGTGATACCGGCCACACCGTACCTCAGATTCATATAGGGTTTACTCATAGATTTCAAACAATGACCCATGGATCTTTCTCTTAAAGTATAAACACAATCCTAATGCGTTTGGTTAAATTTCCGTACGTCTGTTGTTGTTTTCACTTAAAATTCTGTCCATTTTAAACAAAAGAGAGACACTTTGAGTGATACTGGTCAAAATGTGCCTTGGATTGAGGTGGGGTTGACTCATACACATAACCAAACAACCAATGGATAAATATTCTAAAGGATAAACACAATCCTAATGAATTGTTTTGGATTTATGTAGGTTAGTTTTTGTTTTCAGTTAAAATTTTGACCATTTTAAACAAAAGAGAGACACTTTGAGTGATACCGGCCACAATGTGCCTTGGGTTGATGTGTGGTTGACTCATACACATCACCAAATGCACCCATGGATCATTAAACCAAAGGGTAAACACAATAAAAATGTGTTTGGCCTGAATTTTGTACATCAATTTTTGTTTTTAATTAAAATTCTGTCCATTTTAAACAAATGAGAGAAACATTGAGTGATATCGGTCACACTGTGCCTCAGATTGAGTAGGGGATGACTTGTACAAGTCACCAACGCACCCACATATCATTATAATAAAGGATAAAAACAACTTGAATGTCTTTGGTCAAATTCCCATATTTCATTTGTTGTTTTCACTTAAAATTTTCTCCATTTTAAACAAAAGAGAGACACTTTAAGGGATACTGGCCACACCGTGCCTTATATTGCGGCGTGGTTGACTTGTAAGCATTAAAAAATGCACCCATGGATTTTTATCCTAAAGGATAAGCACAATCTGAATGCCTTTGTTTGGGTATGATGGTATTTTGGAGATTTTACCGGTTTTTCTTATCCAAAGCACAAAGAAAGGTGGTTCATCATTCTTACATGTTACTAGTGCATTTCATCTATTAAAATGGGACAATGACTCATTGAAGAAAGGATGTTTTATTTAATAATAATTAAAAATTTTCTACGAACATTTACATACAACCAAGTTTCATTTTTTGATACCCTTAACCCCTCTCAAAAAAGACTTCTAATTGTACACATCCCCAAGTCAGATCTTTATGCTATTTTTGTACAATCATCCACCAGTTATGCGGCCCACTAGTTTATAAAAAAATATATATCGTGTTGTGAGTATGAGGATTTTAATTATTTATAGTAGTACTGAAAAATATATTAATAAATAATCAATAAATAAATTAAATTAAATAGTAGTTGTTTGGAAGATACATTTTTAGGGAAGCTAGTTTGTTGATGAAAAATGATCTCTTTCATAAATTTACAAACACAATAACCACAACCCTTATCATTTGTTTGTTTTGGACAGTAAAAAAAATTTTATCATTAAGAGAATAAGTATCTTGTGTTGATATGTGTTTGAAAAGTGAAATTTTATTATATATATCCTAATATTTGTCCAGACATAGTACTTGCTCGCCGCATTATTATTAGCCCTTGTCGTCATTCCATTTATTAGATGATAATGATACACCTCTAAATCATAAAACAATCCTTAGAAAAAGATAAGATAAATTATATTAATTGATGTTTATACCTAAAACATAGGATGTAGTGTCTTACAGATTGAAAAACACCATCATGTGTGGTAGGTTTATTGGATATCCTTGCATTGAATCAAGAAAATAAATCTTTAGAGTATCCAAGTTCATTGCAATTAGTAACCAGTGTTTCCTAAAAACACAAAATGGAATAAGTTAAAAAATAATTGAAAATATAATTGATATGCTTTAATCATAGAGTTTTACCCCGACATGGGTGGTATTAGGAAGAGTCTGTCATCTACAAACTCTCATTCAAATATTTTCAGCAATCCATTCTCTATTTCATCCTTTTTTGATGGATCTAATTTTATTAGATGTGTTGATGTGGTATGAGGACTAACGAGTCTGAATTTTTTGCTCATGGGGAAATTCCTTCAACTCCTTTTCATATATACATCTTTCAATAATATAAAATGCATTTAGTCATAATTTTCACATTATATCAGCTTTTAGAAAATAAATTCATGAAAACATACCGCATATTGAAATTTAAAACCATGTCACCTAGCCAACCATTTTTAAGGATCTCATTTACATATTCAACAACAACAAAATCATGACTTTCCTCTCCATATATAGTCTTTTTGAAAACCACTATATGACTACTACCACCTCTTAGCTTCGTATCCAAATGAATCATCAATGCTAGTAAATGTAGATAGATAACAGGTGGAGTTATTGTGATTTCAATAGCTCTTTGAAATTGGTTGGTTGATCCTTTAGATTCTTTTGAGCCAATGTTTCTTGTATCCTTTCCCTTTCTCCATCTATAATAACATTAATTGGTTCAGACCGCTTTTCATTAATTGTTAAAGAATTAGCTTGAAAAAAAGGAAATAAATACTTGTTTGTCCCCATGTATTCTTAAAAGTTGTGACGAACATGAAATAAATGTCACAATATCCTTTTCGACCGTATGATTATCATAATCATCATGTGGAATAGGTAGCTCAACATTTGTCTCAAGAGCTACAGTAATCGTCACTTTCAGATGATCTTTCGGAAGTGGTCTATTATGCAGCTTGTCCTCTAGGATGTTGAACACTGTATCACTTGCTACAAGGTGATAGGAGGGTGATGACAGATATAAATCACAATCATTATCACCCTGTAGAAGATCAGTACATAAAATTATTAGTGTTTTTCTGATTCAAATTTAATTGGAACAATTATTAGACTATTGATTACCATGTCTAAGACAACTCTTTGAGGGAAATTTGTCGCCTCAAAGATGGTGATGGGTGGGGCGATATCTTCACAATCTGGTTGTTCCTGAGTTGTGTCATCTCCTTGCTTCCCAACCATAAAAGTTTCTATCAAATCTCCTTACCATTGAAATCATTCTTCAAGAGTTTCTAGTCTTTCACTCATTTGTTTCAATTTTTCATCTCTATCATCAGTTTCTATTTTTTCTCAAAATATACTCGGGGTGTCACCCCAAACCCCGCACCTGTGAAACGACTGTATTGTTCTGGCCACTTCAAATTCATCAGAAATAGGTCTGCATCCTCTACAGGAGTAGTTTATTCCTATGACTATCAGATATAGGAATATAACCAATTATATTTATGTAATAGTAATTTAAAATAATTATTTTATCATCATGTCATACTTACACATATTTCCCACACTTTTTTTGTGTTCTCATCCACTAGATTCCATTACTTATTCACACGTGACTCATTCCATATCACATGACATGGGATGGACGTGTCTTTTGTTTTAGACTCATAAATCTATATATAAATATAGAATTATAATTATTATTTTGTTTCTTAAAACCTAACAATATTACTGTAAATTTAAAATACGTGCCATTTTTTTCTTGTGAAGTGTACCCCATCCTTGATTTACGATAGGGGTATGTTGGTTTTGATGCACATTCATTATTTTCAGTACTAAGATGTTGTTTCATAAATGAAATATTGACAATAAAATTGATAAATACAAGTATCCTAAAAAGACGTAGTATCACCGCCAATTTTTCTGAAACCTCTCATTCCCAAGTCGGCCAATAAATGCGTCCCATGCTTTCAGGATATCCGGTGAGTGTAGACAAGGGGTGGGTGTGGGTTTATTCTTCCTGTGGAATATTTTACTTGGAATTTTGTTAAAATAGTGAGAAAAACTCAATGAATCCTTCTTGCAAGCCTTAATACATAATAATTGTGTGAATCATCTACTATAAATCTACTATGCAAGAGATTGTGAAGAGAAAGTCACTGTTTCATTATTTTATTTTCTAGTAAATTATATAAATAATAAAATAATGTAACTATAACTTCTTCCTAGATCACAGCCTTCAGCCCAGTCACAACATGGTGTCATGAATCTATGTTAATCTTCCCATGTTGCTGAGTGAAAATTCCAATGTAACTACTAAACATAGCCTTGTTGGGATTCGCATGATGGCCCGTGAATTCCATCCGACATCAAATTTAACACATCTTCTTTTCGCCTTAAGAACGTTGTCTAACACCGTCAAACAACAATGCACTAGTGTTTTTTGTGACGTTGGTCATTAATCCCTGATCATTTCATCGATATCAACATCATCTATATGTTCATCTAAAATGTTAGAAATGACATGTACTGATGATTGTTGTAACTCAACACTACGAGTAGCAACAGGTTCAAAAACTTGCTGCTTCTCTACACTATGAGTAGCCGCAACAGAAGCAGCAACATCATCAGTAACAGCTTGAGAGACTTGTTCAGCCTCAAGGTTAGGAGAACCAAAATGTGCAGAAGTCATTATCTAGAAAAGTTGGTGAATTGTTAATTTATATTACATAAATTCAGTAATTATAAGATAAAAAATGAGATAAAAAGATCTATATCACAAACAAAATATAATAGGTTTATTGAACTCATTTTCTTTCGTTCAAAGGATGAAGGGATTTTAAACCTCTATCAATTATCCAAATCCCGTAATTGTGGTCACCTCTAACATACAAAACATCATCTACCATGGAACTGCTGTGAAATGATTTTGACATACCACTGAATGTATCGTCCCCAACTGAATTTTCATCAGAAACTTCAGTAGTTTTGGATGATAACAGAACTATCGACCACTTGTGATTTACATGATCTAGAACATAAAAAACTTGTACTTCTTGTGATTACATTATAGACTATTCATATTTTTTACTATTCTTTACTAAAATAAACTTTCACATATACAAATTCATCTATTTTAACACAACTATTGTTATCAACCCATTTGCATTGAAAAACATGCAATTGTAATGTCGTATAATCCAACTCCCATATTTGTTTGATAATGCCAATGTATGACATATTTACATAAATTGGATTTTTTCCTTACTACCAAAAACATGCATCGCTTCATCCTCAAGTGTAATTCAAATATTGTTCATGGTACTATCTTCATCATGTTCATATGTATGGAATGTTTAACAATTTATTACATAACCATTGTACGATAATACATATACGCTTGGTCCAGCGACTAGCTATCTATGTTGTTCTGATAGTGAATTCGGATTTTCATCTAACTACTTAAAATATGGTCCAGAAACCATCCTATAAACTGGAGAATATATGTATTTGAAATCCATTTTTCAGCCCTGGATGGATGCCTAAAAGTTCTTGGTGAGTTTCTATATAGGGAGAAACCACCCAACTATTATGAAAAAACTTAAAAGTGGGCCTACTCCTGATCCGTAATACTAATTTTCACAACATCTCTTATAGAAATTCCCTCACCCTCAATGCATTCAGAGTGATGAGATATTAGGAGACCAATGCATTGCATATCAGATAGGTATTCCGAACAAAAGTCAATGGCTTCCTCAACAATATATTTCTCCACTATACAACCATCTGGACGACTTATATTTTTGACATACCCTTTCAAAATATTCATATACTGTCCAGTGGGGTACATCCATCTATAGTACACAGGACCACAAAGTCAAATCTCTCACACCAAGTGAATCATTAAACGAACCATCAAATCAAATAATGTTGGTGGGAAAAACATTACTAATTCTCCTAATATGATGAAAATTTATTTTTCAATAGCTGTAAATTTTTTCTGGTATAAAACTTTTCTCCATATAGTTTTTAAAAAGAAAAAATGTTTGGTTAATGTATGTCAGATATTCTTAGAAAAAAATGCAATGTAAAGATATAGGAATTAAATCTTGCATCAAAACATGGCAGTCATCTGATTTCAAACCTTTTAACTTAAAATAATTTATTGACACAATTTTCTTGATATTTGATGAATACCCATCTAGAAAATTTACATCATTGAAGATGTTGCAAAACTGATATCTCTCTTCCCTAGAAAGAGTGTAAGAAGTTGGAGAAACAAACATTCAATTTTCACCCTTCACGAGAGCCAACTCTTCTTGTATTCCAATGTAAACCATGTCCAACCTTGCCTTAATTCTATCCTTTTTTTTTCTAGGGGAATTTAGCAACATTCCGATAACACCATCAAAGAAATTTTTTTTCACATGCATCACATCAAGAAATGTCTGATGTACATACCATTGTAGTATGGAAATTAAAAAAAAAACAGATCTCTTTTTCCAATCAATTTTCGTAAGGGTTTTCGAAAATGGTTTACGAAAAACAGTGTTCACATATTTTACTTGCTCAAACAGATGATCACCTGTTAGTAGAGACGGTGATGTGAATTGTAATGAACTTCCATTGAATGATGTCATCCAATATCGATACTTATACAGATGAGGTATAAATATACAATGTTCTAGAAACACATATTGCAACTAATTTTTCAACGAAATTGACTAAGTTTCTTCTTCACATATGGGAAACCCTTGAGTTCCATTAATTCTATATCCTGAAAAATTGTCATAAGAAGGGAAATAATTTATCATCCCATAAATCATTTCTCTCAATGTAAAGTATTTACATTTATAAGCATTATACAAAATAACACCTAAATCCTACAATAACTTCAAATCATCAATCAAAGGAGCCAAATAAAAATAAATATTGTTACTTGGCTATTTTGATCCTGATATAAGCCAAAATAACATGATGAATTTCCACTTCATTCATAAACAGGGTGGTAAATTATAATTTACCAACATAACAGGACATATACTGTGAGTTCTAGTTTGAAAACCTATAGGATTCACTCCATCTATAGATAACACAAGAAAAAGGTACCTCGACTCGTTTTAAAATTCCAGATAATCATGTTTAATTTTCTTACATTGAAGAGAGTCGAATGGATGAAGTAATTTACCATCTTTATTTCTTTTATCTACATGTAACGATAATTGTCTTGCAGTTTCTTAACTTCCATATAGATGACTAAACCTTGGAGTGATTGGAAAGTACCATACAACTTTTGTAGGAGTGGATTCATCTTTCTTGTATCGAGAATCACCACAGTTTGGGCATTTTGTATGTGATTTTTTCTCCTTGGGAAACAATATACAGTCTATCGGGCATGCATGTATTCTTTCAGAAATCAGACCCATCTAGCGTAGCATTATTTTAGCTTCATATATCTGGCTTAGGATCTCATTATCTTCCGAGATCACGTCATTCAAGAGAGAAAGTAATTCCGTAAAACTAGAATAACTCCATCTGTTTCCTAATTTCAATTTATACAACTTTAGTACATTTTAAAATGCTGTCTATTTATTGCAACCAGCATACAATGGTAGATTTTCAGAATTCATTAACTTTTAAAAAAATTTGGGAAATCATGGAGTTCATCTTCACTATTCCTTGTCATTTCCTCTATATAATCTTCATCATCATTGATATATGTAATCAAATCCTACATATTGTCTTCTTCATTATCCAAATTTGTATCGATATATACCGATCCATAAAACATAGTTTTATCCCAGCCAGAAGCTACTTTTGATTTTTCTCTATGTTTCTTCCAATATTTATTAATTTGATCTATTCTGGGACATATCAAATGTTCTTCCACCTCCTATGGAGTAATTAGTCTAGAATAACAACAACATAAACAATAACAAAGGATTTGAGAAGGATCCTTTATGTGATCCTATGCAAACTTGATGAAATATTTCACTCAGTTCTCATACTCTATTATCAAACGATTATCATCCATCCAATCTTTATTCATATCTATCCTATTTGAATCTCAAATATTTGTATTTATGGTTCAAATACACAATACAAGACTTACAAATACAAGAATAATAAAAAATGATACATCTACCACTCATAAGTCTCTACCCAACATTCATTATCATCATGCCTAATATTTTTGGTTAGATCACTTTACTAATTTAAATCATAAGGGGGATAATTACTTATTTCGTATATGGTATCTCATGTTATTCCATATGAAAAGTTTTCAAATATTATTGACATATCACCCCATTCAGTCCTCATGAGTGTTTAATTATGAACTCCATCTTAACTCTCAACTAATGCTCTGATACCACACTATCATATCCCACCAACACTAGGAACCACTCCTAAAATGGCAGTGAAAATATGTGTAATAAATGAATCCTACCTCTAATAGTACATAGTTTGGAGACTATCATTGAGGGTATAAAATAAAGAAATTGGAGGTGTTTCCCCCATTAATCCTAATAACATAGATAAACAACCAATCAACTCCATATAATATAAAATAAAACCCAATACATAATTCATGTGAATTTCATACATAAAAGAAGGTATCTAAAATAAAATATCAAAGTACCCGTATGGATTTAAATCAGGTTACTCAACTCAAGTGATGGTTCTTAAGAAATACTAAAAAAATATAATAACTATAAATTTACAGATAAATATTTCTTAAGTGTTTACACCAAACTAACACTGCCAACACCCACCTCAACCATTTCCTTGTTACTAACACCCTCTAATAACCACATCCATTATAATTCCACAAATAATCCCAAACAAATCACATAAGAATCCATATCATCATTACCAAATTCTCATTTCATTTAACATTATAATTTCATGTATTTCTATTACCATATGCATTTTAATTGTAAACCTTTTTAATGTAAAACCAATCATTAAATCACTACCCACTATAATCCATTTATTAATCATTAATACCATTAATTCTATCTTTAACCATTTATTAAACAAAATTATTCCAATCATTATCATTAATCATTTAACAAACCATAATTTATCATTTCCAACCCATCACTCATTACTATTTTCAATTATTCCAACCATATTCCATGACAAAAGTAAACTATAACACCACCCAATAATAACTAAATTTTAATGACATAAAATACCTCTAAAAACATTCTAAAATCTATAAAACTACTTATATTCTACCTAAATAGACATATCATTTCTATCATAACCACATATTAATCCATCCATCACTACCGTATTAATTGCCACACCACTTGCTCCCAACCACATCAATCAACCATATCCCTAATAATAATTGTGATAAATACCCCATAAATAGTAGCATGAAAGGGAAAAAATATAATAAATTCACACTAAATTCTCCCCCTTAAACATTCTTTCATATTAATGTAGATTTTATAGTTTAAATATAACACTTCAATTACAGATTTCCATACAACCAATTCATTACTTACCTTAAGTGACTAAAAAATTATGATAGGTGATTATAACATATTATTAGTTGTAAGAAATTTCTTTCACAACATCAATAATAAATAACTTAGCAACAACAACAATAAATCCATAAATATATAAGAAATATTATGGAAATTCATAAATCACATCCAAAACTCCCTCTTCAATTTAAATTCCATGAGTGTAATTCATTATAGTATTATAGGTTAATCAGTACTATCCATCCAATGGAAACAAAATAACATGATAATTCCCTAATTTACACATAATAAAGAAGGAGAAATTTCATGTCCCCAACCTCAAATAAATATTTAACAAATATTTCATAAGAATGAGAAGAATAATCAAATAAAACATTACTTACCACATGAGGGTAATCTTAAAGTCTTACGGATGACCATTAACCATTCGCACCATAACAAAAAAATAGAAACTGAATTAGCAGTGTTGTCACATCCTTCGAAAGCAGAAAGTTTAAGAAGATAATCAAGAAGAAGTGAAAATAAATTCACCTTAGATTTTAAAGAGGACGATCTCTTAAAATTTTGGAAGAAGACCAATCAAATAGTCGCTAAAGATATCCAAATATACATCACTTCTCAGCTAGGTTTTTAGAAATGTTTTTTAAATAAGAAATAATTTGATACATGGCCTAAATTTATATCCATTCTATAAAATTAAAGGATAATGATGTGAAAAAGGTCCGCATTCCATAATACAACTCTGATCCAAAAAACATGGAATGTTATCCCTTGAATCTATAGTGTCAAACCACATTAAAATTTATATTAATATAATAAGGTACATTAAACAAAAAAGTCATCCATGTCATGTCACTCAAACTATCTAGAATAATAGTGTAATCCTCAGCCTCCTTCCCCTAACTCAGAGAACCATAAACCAGAACACGATGCAATAGAAGGTAGTATAGTTAAACAAAACTCAAATAGATAGAACATTGAAAATTACCACCTAGGTTTCCATATCTTAGAAAATAGAATCATTATATAATACTCTATATGAAGATAAACCAAATGGTTCATGTAAGATGAACATAAAACAACTTAAGAACATCACACCATATTACCATCCATCATGACACAACTATGATCACATAAGATAAACCCAAAAGGGATTATATCAGATTAATCTAGGGACATCCCTATATAATAATAACTAAGTGATCTTTACCCCACGACAAAACTACTTCATACAGTAACAAAAATTACACTTCAAAACCTTTCCACCAAAAATAAACCTAAAAGGAGAAGTGGGAGAATTACCTACAGTATATCGCACCTTTGATGGAGGGAGGGAAGAAGAATCAAGCAGTCAGGGAGCCCTCTGCGCTATGTCAAGAGGGGAAGGCATGACCGTTAGAGGGGGAGGTGAACGAGAGGATCCAACAACTATTGAGAAATAGAGGAGTAGGGTTCGTGGGGAGTAGTGTCGAGCGGAAAGGAGGAGAATATGGTTTGCATGGAGGAGGATTCACGTAAGGTGTTCGAGGGGGGGGGGAGAAAATGAGTAGGGCTAGCGACGGAGGTCCGAAAACGAGAATATAGGGGGGTGGAGTTGTCACAGGGGTACAGAACCACGAGAACTTGATGGTGCAATAAACAAAGGATATTGTGCCCCTGATTTTATAAAATATCGGACTAAGGTTTTATCATCCATAAAAAATTGCTGATAAGGTGTACCATTTACCAACACTAAAATTTTAGTGCTCATAGATAGATTCATTATCAGTGCTCTCTAGCACTGATAGAAGGCTTCTTTATCAGCTCTAGAGATGTGCTATAAAAATTCCCTTTATAAGTGCTAATTTTTTTGCATTGATACATGATTCCTTTATCAGTGCTTTTTTCTTAGCGATGCTAAAATGTGGCGCTTCCCTTTCCCATTTTTGTAGTAGTGTTTCAATAGTAAACCACTTAAAATAAAAATTTAAATCCCTTTTTTACAGTAATCCACTAATACAAATAATTTGTATGATCATTATTAGAGATATTAAATGCTATTTATTGAGGAATTTCAAATATTACAACATATAGGTCACTACCCTAACATTAATAATTACGAAGAAAATAAATGGTTGACTCCTAAATCCATATGAAAAATGAGGTATCCATGGTCTAATTTAGAATTTAAAAATAAAAATTGACCCCTATGGGCCTAAATCGAGGTTGACGAGATATAAAATTTTATGTTTGAGGAAAATAGAAGTCCATGATTTGAGAATCTTGACTTTGATGGAACTTAATACCATGTTTCGGTTTGTAAGGATCCTAAATAAGTTTATCACTAAAAAATTAATTATGTAATTAAATAATATAATTAATTTAATAAAATTTAAAAAAATATTCTAAAACTCCCCAATATTATACAATATGCAAAGTGTTTCATTTCTAGAACCATGGGGTGGGTATATATATATTTTTAAAATCAACTTCTTTAAAAAATCATCATTTCATCCAAAAATGTTGCATTCCCCTTTTAAATAAATTATTATTTAAATTATTCAATATGAGGTAACTCATAAATATTTATATCGATAAAATATGCACATCCAAGGTGATACACCACATTTTTGGACTCAATATAATAATACTTATGCTTTTTAGGGTACCTTATTTGGTTAGATCAGAGTTTTTCCCAGCAAGTGAGAAATTACCAATATTCAGTTGAAAATTCACAAACTAAATGTTTAAATTTTTTTCTTTACGTATGAATTGATGTAATAATGGTTTAAACCCACAATAATAAGCAAATAATAAGAGTAATTGTTTGTGCTGCATTAACCATCAATAGTTTTCAATTGTAAATAAAAAGATTAAATTCCAAAAAATATATTAAAATGATCTAAACTAATAATATCCTTTACAACATTGATTATTTTGGATCATAATTATTGAGATCCCTTTAAACCCACATCAAAACACTCAAGGATTTTTCCCAACAATATCATGCATTAAAATAAGTTACAAACCATATCCATCATATAAAAATAATATCACAATAAAACTATAACATCATAAAATTAAAACAAAAATAACCCTGTTATATTTCCTTGGAATTACCTGGAAATCAACTTTGAGTTATCTCCATCCACCATAACCCATATATAAAAGGCCCTATAATTTTCTGGTACCACCATGAATTATCTATATTTTTACATGATATGTATATATATATGGTGTGAGAAATATATACATTATAAAAAAGTCCATGACATGAAACTTTACTAGAGTTTAACATGCTATTTTTTATGATGTGTTACAATTTGATGACATTATAATGTCAAAATAATAAAAAAATATGCACAATAAAAAATTATATTCATACCAATAAACATTGACATATGGTTTACCTACTTCATCCAGTGTTGGTGAATACATAATATTGTAGTCAAATAATGTTGAAGAAACAAATGTGCCTCCAAATTTATCATTCCCAAAATCTAGGACACCCATCATAGCTTATCTCAGTATTTATCTCATTAAATTTCAAAAATCATGTCATATTTCTTATAATAACACACTTTTATTTGAATCCAAACCCATAACTAATGTCATTTCATTTCATAATTCATGTCAAACCTTCAATTTATACTAATTAGTTTCTTACTTCATATCTTTACATAACACCATGCAATGCTTCATTTCTATTCAAACACATGACCTTTGAAATCCCACCCTAGATAATAAAAAATAACAAATATTATGAAATGTAATTCAATATATCAATCAAATCACAATCAATGAACATAATAATTCATAATATCATATAACAGTTTTAGAAAATTATTTGATGCTTTTTATCAATACCTATAAATTACTTAATCAATAAAAAGAAATTTAGCAATGAAACATATGGATAAATACCATTTTGATTAAGAAAATATAATTATTTTAAATTTATAATTTCATAAGAAATAAATAATTTTCAAACACTGTATTTTTAGTTGATTTATTTATAATTCTAAAAGCCTTTAATCTTCACCCTAAAATCTCAATTCAAATTACATTTTTTAAAACAACCATACATACCACTATATAATTTAGTATATTGTTATTTATAATTAATTATAATGATTTAAAACATTTTAAAATCAATTTAAACCATGTTAAATCATATTACAGGTTATTATATATCATTTAAACACTATGAAATAAAATTTTAAATACAAAATGATTTATAAACCCCTAGAATAATTTATTTTAAAATATAAAATTTATTCCAACATGATAGTCACTTTTTAGACTGAATCAAACAAGGAAAAATAATTTCAATTTTTCCCCAACCAAACATATTATTTTAGAATTGATTATTTATTATCCTAAAACCATAAAAAGTAATTCCAAAACACAATCTAATGATTTAGTACAACAAAAATTTATTTTAAAAAATATAATTTATAGTGTAGAAGAATAATCCTTGTCAGGAAAGTTTCTTTATTTCATGTTATATAAAATAAAATTCATATTGGGAACACCTTTTAAAAAAATTATGGATTTTAATATCAAAAAAAATTATTAGGGACTATTAATTTTAAAAAATATAGTTCACATTCACAAATAATAATAAAATTATTAATGTTAATAACATATTCTCCCTTAACATCGCACAAATTATTAACTATAAACATTATATAATCTTTTAATTAATATCTAAAGTAGTCTATCATGTAGGAAATATATTTTCCAATGATAAAAATTAATCTAATTAACTACATTTGTAAATTAAATTCATTCAATTTCCATTTAGTCCATATATGGATAAAATCACATATATCTCTCAAAAAATTTTGATAAATGAATTCAATTTTACTAAATGAGGATATTGAAATCACTTACATAGTAACCAATCATGGATCTATATAAGTATATAATATAAAATCCTTCCATGATCATTTTAAATTAATAATATTTGCAAAAATAAAATGGAAAATAAATATTTGAAAATTTTTTAAATGAAACAATATAACCTTAAAAAAAATTATAATGATTAAACTAGAATTCATGTCATAAAATCAACATAATAAATGGATAAAAAAATAATTATGAAATAATGAGTTTAAAAGGAAATCAATTTGATCATAGAATATAGAGTTTTTTTATGTCTATTATTTATTTAAAAAAGGAAAATATTTTTTTATACCCAAAAATTGTAATAGTGAAAAGATATAAATTCCTTATATTTAAATGTGGTATTGGGAAAACCATTAGAAACATAATAATAAAAAATTTTAATCTCGGTGTTATCCACTGGACTCTTTATTGTAAATTTATATTAATTCTAACCCCAAGAATTCTATCAATGGGTATATAGTCACTTATAATGGGTAGCCTCTAGTACCACCCATAAAATAGTAAGATATTATAACCTATGAATCCCCTCTGAATAGACCTCATACACATAAACATTAATATATAATGGTAATATTTCAACAAATAATTAAAAAAAAATTCTCTTAAAATCCTAGAGTTATTACAAACTCCCGATAATAAGGCTTCTCAACCTTGAGTAGCATCAATTTATGTCTCTAGAGAATAACATAAGACATTATGACCACATTTTTCCTTTTACCTTTAATATAAGCTTCTGAATGTGACCATGTTTCTACAACACATGAACAAATAGTAAAATAAACCCCCATAGTAATAGATGAATTCACCTCATACTCTAGAATATTACTAGGAATCACTATAGAAAGATGTGGTCTATAGTACATTAAACAATATAGATAATTCATATTATACATGAAACTAAACCATTGAGGTAAATCCAACTGACATGAAACCAAGTTAATTCTCTCAAAAATCCATTATTTATTTACAAAATGTGGACTTAACATTACATGATTTTATAGTGTCATATGACCCAACCTTGGAGAAACATGAAGGAATGCATGACCCCTTAAACATAACTCTAGAGATTAGTGACTCTTTTTCATATAATAATATTCTACTTTACTCTATGAATGACCTGTTCATTATCAAGTAGACCCAAGTTTTCATCCCTTGTGGTAGGATATATACAGTCATCAATGCCCTACTAACTTTCATCCAATACAAATTTGATTGACATGAATTCAGATATAATAAAATATATAGTTCATTTCAAATTAATTTATTGTCTATGTTGGTATACATAAAATCTATAAGATTTAGATGATCTTCTCACACAACATAGAAATCAACAATATATCAAAATAACATATCCTCCATAGTATATATTATATGTTAAAATTTTAAATTAGTATATGGATGTTTTTATATACTCAACTTCAATATATTTCCCAATCTATATATAAGTCCCCAAGAAAACTATGATGTAAATCTTTGATATTTTTCTGATAAAATACTAATTGGTACCCCATGAAGCCACATGATCTCATAAATGTAAATATTCCACAATTAGTCAACAACATGAGTCTTTTTGAATAGTAATAATTGACAAACCTTGATCATCTGATAAAATATAACCTAAACTACATCACACACATTAGATTGTCTGGGAAAACATGTCATGAAATCAATCATGAACTCATTCATTTTCAACACCAATTTAGATAAATATTACTTCATATTGATTAGCCTCTGAGGTGCTGCCTTTATAAACTAATTGGTAATGTATCTTGATAAAAACCCAACATATCCCCTTAACCTATAGATAAAAATAATGCTATCAAACAATATGGTGCATCTTGGTCAAACAATGATTAACTCAACATTATGAAACATAAATGAATCACATACTCTTTTCTTATATATATATATTATTGGATCATAAACCAATAATGAATATATATAGTTGAACTAATTTATAAAGTTAATCTATGTATCTCCTCCTAACTATAAATTAATTTATGAATGACTTGAATCTAAGAGACTATGAAGTAAATTTATTTCAAAAAATATAATAATAATTTATTTATAGTCAAATATAAAAAATATATATAACACCTATACTAGATACATACATATATAACTCTGATAAAAGAGATAGGATCTCCCACTAATCATTTGATTACTATATCTCACCAATATAATAATTATAACTCACTGCATAGAAAAGAACATTTCCCTTGAAAAGATTTTATTCTGATTGAAAGTTACCTTACTTGATATAATATACGTTTCACCTTTTTTAAATTCATATCATATTGAGAAAAAATATAATCTATTCTCAAATGAACCGTACGAAGAATAAATGTTTTAATAAATAAATAATGTTTCTATCTTTTAAGGATGTCCACTACTATTAAATACTGAATATTACGATTGGAAATGCTAATATTGTGTAGTATAAGATTTAAATAACTGTATTAACTTGATTATTCCTGTCTAATTATCATGAAAATAAAACCCACAGTAGATGTATCCCACTATACCTCATAACTCTTATATATCACATATAAGATAATAATTGGTGCATTTTCAGGCACACTTTTTAATTACAATAATATTAAATCATTATGATTATCCTAATAAAATAACACTCCCTTCTTAATCTATGTCATCATCTAATATTAAATTTTTGGGAAATACTAAATAATTTATTGATAATAAAATAGAGTCCTATAAAACACCTAATATCAAATAATTTCTTGGGTACACCTAATGTTATCATTTCCACCACATTTTAAGTCCACTAAAATCAATCATTATGACATAAAATTTCTAGGAATCTTCATATATCAAATCCAAAAATGGAATTTCAAATTTTTTTTCAAAAAATATATTTTCTATTATTGCGTTGATGATTATTGAATTTTTTTTCAGGAATTTTATTTGATCATGATTATATTAATATATCATCAATGATCATAGTAATAAATGATTATAGATGATAATAAAATACTCAATAAATCAAAACAATAAATAAAAATAGGGTATCTGTTATATTAAATAATAAGAATAAGATATCAAAATGAAACTAATGTTTCTTAAACAAGGATATTTACATATCCTCATCCCACAACTTTAATTTATAATATATCTTCCCAATATTTATCATTAAAGGCCATCAGGCATCTATAATTGATGAAAAATAACTTCAATTTTTGGTAACATATTTAGATTCTTATTAGATTTATAATTAATAGTTTTATAATCTATACACAATGTGATGATTCCATTAACCTTTTTAAAAAAATATGCGTGTAACCCAAAATAATACACTCAACCACTCGTATATATGATCTCTCTATTGTATTTTCAACCCTAAAAGTCTAGAAATACCATATGGAAGATAGGGATATAAATTAAACTGGTATTAATAACCTTTTCTATTATGAAATCCACCTTTCTCCTTGGAAATAATACAAAAAATATTTAGGAAATATTTATAGAAAGTGATTAAAAATAAAATAAAAAATATAACGAACTCTAAACTTAGTCGATCCAATAACAATACTATAAATAAGAAATATAATAGTTCTTATATTTACTAGAATAAAAATATAATGACTATTCTGTTAATAACATTTACATAAAAAATTTAATGAAACATTAAATGAAGGGTTGAGTATCACACGTATATAGTAATAATTAATGTGTAAACCAAACCCTGTTATCCAACACATTCGAAAAATTATATAAAAATACATAAATTTTAAAATTACACAAATCAAAAAATTCCCAAATATTATGATGATAATAAATTGTTTCTATAAATTTTAAAATTAGTTTAAATATATTCCATATTGGAAAATATTTGTCCATTACCTCATTAATAACTCTGAATTTAAGAAAAAACTAAAAATAAAAAGGGTGGGGATAAAATAGTCGCAGTGGTGGTTATCTATAACACCCCCAATTTTGATGTACACTATCTCATTATAGTTATTTTATATTTGAATTTAATATAATAATTTAACAAGATGTGTAAATTAGTAGAATAAGAGGAGATCTTGGGGTTTGGTTGTTGGCACATTCTATAGGAAACATTCATGTATTAAAAGGGTTTCTTTTTTTGAATTCTTTGGGGAAGATTCAATGAAACATTTCAATGCATGAATGTTTTTTCATTTTCCATTTAGGATTTTAAATCCATTCATGTCATTATATAGGATTCACTTATAAATTACTCTAAGGTGATGATAATATCTATATATGTGACCACTTGAAGAATTCATAACGTGAAACCCTATCATTCAATGAATCCATCTAGCCCAATCAAAATTTCCAATCCCTTGGTTGGATCATTTGTCATTCATCCTTATTTATTTTCTTCTCAATTACAAGGCTACCCTAGGATATTTTTAATGAAATTAAAAATAAAAAATCCATTGTAAATGAATATTTTATCATTCATTCATAAAATTAGAATGTTAGGGTTACATCCTCTTTTCTTTTCATCAATCTCAGTGATTTTTTACATATAGAACCATAGATTTTTTTGTTATACCAGATCTATGAATTTTTATGTTTTGGTGATGAGATCTTCTTATCTTTGGATAGAGGAATGAAAGAAAGATGTTAATATATGGAATTTTATAATATACTTTTTGAAATCATAATCTAGGCAGGTGAGTTCTCTCCCAGTCTACTATTCTCAATAAATTATCTTGAATATTAATTTTTTTTGGTTCTCTAATTTGAAAAATAGTTATGAAATAAATTTGGGAAACTCATTTTTTTTTGATTTCAAATGGGTACTTTTTAAGGGTGAAATACTATTTTTAATAAGATTTTTATAACGTATTATTTTCAAATAATTTTTTCAATTGATAGCTTTTCATATGTGTATTGGATTGATTTCAAGTTCATATGGGATGGGTAATGGTTGGATTTCCAACTACCAATTAATGAAAAACATTATATAAATCATAGTCTAATATACCACTATTAAATTGGGTTTCCAACTGATGACTTTGTTTAAGGATTACTCACCACTAATGAGAAATGGAAATCCATTGTTGCAATGCATGTGTGTTTGTTATTGTGAACAAGGTGCGTTATTACCAATAGAAGCATGATTTAATTTCATTGATAATTTTCTTTATGGAACATAGTATAGATTATATTAATTATTTACCCCCTTCCTACCCATCTGATGTAAAATGTGATAACTTGTTATTGTCCTAATTTCATTTTTCGCAATTTATTTTTGGAAAACCTATCGAATGATAAACTCACCCCCTTCTTGGGATATTTGGTTCATTTTCAAATATCTCCTAATGAGATAGTGGGAAGTTTCATGTTTCATATTTCTTTATTGGCGATCCTTCGCATCATGGTTTTGTTACTGTAGATGGAGTTGGAGTGGTTTGGCATCTTGGAATGGGATGGTGGAACTTTGGTTCCAATTTCATTCTATTTAGATTCTCAGTGGTTCATCTTAATTTATTTTTATTTTATACTCTGACATGGTTATTTTTTTATAAATTCATTGAATTTATAGAAAATTTATTTAATGATCATTTTGAGGTTTGGATATTTATTTTTTTCCAGTAAGATATGGTTTTATATTTGGGAAAAACCATATCCCAATAGTTTACTAAGACCATGGTATTTAATGCTAGTATTTGGGGTTATAGGGACATCAACTATGGTTATTATCATTCTACATGTTATCAATACTATGATTTGGAAAGTGTAATAAAAAATGGAATTAGTTTGTTCGATCCTTGTGATGTGCTAGTAACAAGGATATATGACTATCATAACATATCATATATATTATAAAAACACAAAATTAACATTTTTATATAGAACAACATGTTACTATAATTTCTAGCTACAAAATTGTATTAAGACACTTATAGAGACTTTTTTATATCAACATAATGGTTTTATTCATTGAGTGTTTCATATCAAGCATTAGTATAGAGGATTCACACTCGATTTAAATTAAATATCTATTGATCAAATTATTTTTAAAAATATTCAAAAATATTTATTTTCGAAATGATTGATAGAAAAGTTTTTGAATCTGGAAATGATAATTATTTATAATGATTTGGAAATTATTTAAGACTTTAGTTCGTGGAGATAAACTATCTAAAGGGGTTATTTTTATGCTTTAAAAAAATTTCACCATGATGATTCCGTTGGAACCTATAAGAGGACTCTACTAAGATTTTGGTCTCAACCAAGCCATAGGTGAAACCAAAAAGTACACAAATTATTCTTCAACCCTATTAATCCATTGAAATATGATATAAAAATGAAGGACCAGAGAATTTATATAATTCAGTACAATTTCAGAAGCCTAATCAACCCGTGTTTCCAGATATTTTGTACATGAAAAATAAATGTTTGGTGAAACCAAATGAATTGAATATTATATTTACCTGGTAAATCAGAGGAGTTGAAGATTAATTTGGAGATCTATACACTAGAAGATATTACTTGAAAATTGTGTGAATTATCCACATGCTAACACCAACCAAGGGATTATGATTGAGTATACTGAAGAATTATTTAAGAAACAATTATATCCTCACACTTTCAATATTGTAAGAACAACAAGTTTTTTTAGCTTAATGCCTGAAAACATATCAGTGAAAAAATATTCATCTATGTTCATTAACATGGTTCATTTTAACCCGAAATTTTATTTGATTCCATCCTTAATGGTTTATATATTTTATTTAGGTTTGAGACCATTGATTCAATTAATGATAGTTGTTCACTATATTAAGGATTATACAGATATGGTAGACATGAAATCAGTGGATAAATGGCATCTTAATGGGAAACCAATAATAGTTTGTTTGTTTGTTTCCATGGGGATATGTTTCCACTATAGTACTATAAATAAGAGAAAGAGGGATGTCTACACTCATGGTGGTAGTGAACCTCATACTCATACTAAAGAATTAGTTAATTTTCCTACATGATATAATACCAAAACATTTTTGTTTTTAGTTTAGTTTATTAATGCACAAGAAGAAAGAATGTATAACACAACATATGAATTTATGAAATAGTTTAAATAATGTCTATATCAAGAAGTATATTCTTGAACATTATATATTAGTAGGTAAAATTTGTTTTACATAGACTCAACTTTCGTATACTCATATGGAACAGTACAATCAGACTAGTTCACATCCTTATATAAAGGTGAACTGGGATGTTTCCTAGAAAACATTGTATTGTTTAGTCAACACGTCAATTGAGAAGTAAGAGATATCCCATTGTAGATCAGTGATAGTTATATAATTAATAATATGTTATTTCTAATGAGAAAATAGTTCCCTATGTGGTGTGAGGTACCATTCTTCTGAACTCAACTCTTATGAATTTATTATTTTATACTAGTGAATAAAATTATTTTCATGCCAATTAATCGGTTAAAAAATAATAATTTCACATGGAAATGATTCCTCACATCATAATCATCAGGACACCCCTTAGAAAGATGGAGTTCATATGATTTAAATGGCTAATATATTCTATTTCCATTGTTGTAGTGTAATTTTATGGGTTTAAGGTCTTGGATATGGATGTTTTTTAGCCGTTGGTATGGACTAATTTTTTTGATTTAAAGCCAATATGTACTACTATGAGTGTCAGGTATCCTTTACATCCCAATATGGAGTCATTTACCTCTTCAAGGGTTATTGGGATATAAATGCAGTAGAATAAAAAATTTAGTGATAGTTGATGGAACTATCTATATCTAGTTATTAGAAATGACCTTGAGAACAACTAACGTGACAAGAAATGGCACTGTTCTAGAAGTAGTGGATCAATACAAGAATGTTTTCCAAATAATTGTTTCACGTTACCACCTAAATGGGAATCCTACATAACTATTGACTTACGCCTGAAAAAAGTATCTCTTTATTAACCACATAATTTAATGAATCCAACTGAGTTACAAGAATTTAAAATTTATCTACAAGAGTTGTAAAAAAAGGTTTTATTAGACCTAATACATCAAATTGAGATACACCAACTTTATTAGTAATGATGGAAGATTTTAATCTCTAATTGTATGTTATTTATCATGAGTTGAATTTGGTCATGATTAAGAATTTAGATATACTTATTTGAATGTAGGATCTTTTTGATCAATTAAATATATTAAAATGGTTCTCTATAATTTATCTTTGATTTGGATATCATCTACTAATAGTAATAAGATAGGATATATTGAAGACATCATTTTAGAGTCACTATGGACATTATGAATATGCCTTCACAAATTTTTGTCTAATAAACACACCAATATTTTTAATTTCTTGGATGGACTGTATCTTTTATTGGTATCTAAACTATTTTTTTTGTATTTGTTGATGACATTCTAGTATAACATAAAAATAAAAATGATCATGAGGGTCACTTTGAAATTGTACTGAGTACATTGTGGGAGAATAATTTTTTTTTCTATGTTTTGTAAGTTCGAATTCATGTTAAAATAATATTTTTTCCTTAATCATGTCATTTTTAAAGAAAGAATATCAGTTATCCTTGGGAATATATAAATAGTAGTGTTTTGGTCAACACCAAAGAATGTTTTTAGTGTACACAGTTTTTTTAGATTGAGAGGATATTATTTATACATTGTAAAAGAGTTCTCCAAAGTAATTTCTCCCAATTATAAAATTAACAGTATTGGTCTTACATTAATATATAATTATTAATGGTAAAAAGGATTATTAGAAAATAATTCTCATCTCACCTTAGACCCCATACTAAAATTTCGTGAACTAGGTAATATATATGTGGTATTTTGTGCATCAGAATATAGTTTTTGTTGTATTATCATGCAGAGAGACCATGTTGTGGCATATGGTTTGTTTAATTTGTTAGTGAATGGGAATAATTTTCATATTCATAACCTAGAATTATCTATTATTTTATAATCCTTAAATAATTCTTGGAATTTCTTCCTTGTGGAGGAGTTTATAGTTTTTACTCTCTATATGAGTTTGAAATATGTATTTTATAATTGAGACATGAACATGAGAAAAAAAGACTAATAAATTACCTCCACCTAGGTTATTTGGATTTGGATACAAACCTGTTAGATTAAATTCAATAGAATATGCGTTCATTCAGAAATATTATAGAGAAGTGGTCGGAGAAGCTTGTGTTTGATGGTAGTTTATGAAAATGTTTGATGATATGCAGTTATATTATTCTTTACATGGTTATCATGTTGTTTTCTTTCTGGTTAGTCTTTTTCCAATCATGGAATTTTTTGAAAAATTATCTGAAATATTAGTCACAATTTCATCACCATTAGGTTGAACAAAAAAAATGCATAGAGTGTTATGATGATTGGAAAGAAGATGCAATGTTCTCTATATGCTTTCAAAATAAAATTGTAGTTCCATAGTCTTGTTAGGAATAATTCCACTTGACATATCACCATTAAAAATGAGTTATTAATAAACATGTTTATAAATTATACAAGGAGATAAAACCTAATTTTTAGTGGGATGTTTTGAAATACAACATTGGAGACTATGTGATGTAATGTTTGAAATGTTATTAGTAAAAGGTAAAATATAAAAGGCCAATTAAAATGATATAATATATATCTATAATAATATAGATTTGTTGGGAATGTAGCATGGATTTGGTTACAATACTACCGATAACATTATAGATATATGATTTTATATGGATGGTGGGTGATCTACTACCTAATTTTACACACTTTTTCCATATTAAAGGATCAAACACAGTAGTGTAATTGGAAAAATTTATATTCCTAAAGTAGTTAGGTTACAATTAGTTCCATCTTCAATTTTATCTGAATGAGATCCCCCATTTAACTTCTTTATTTTAGAAATAATTTAATATTCTCTTTGAATTCATTTAAATATGATAACCACATATCATGCATAGATATATGGAAATTCAAAACATAATATTAAAAAATGGTAGGATATGATCCAAGCATGTGTCATGGGATTTTCTAGTTCTTGGGAGGATCATATGCCTTTGGCTAAATTCTCCTATGAAAATATCCATCAGGCCACAGTACTGATGTCACCATTTGAGGATGTTTATTGATATCCATATCATCCTCCTTTATATTGGATATAAATAGAAGAGAAATATTTCATGAGATAAAGCCTTTTTATGAGACTATAGAGAAATTATACTTAATCAGAAAGAGAATGTATACAACACAAAAAAATAGAAGTACTATGAAGATAATCCTCACCAAACATAAACTTCTGATGTTAGTGAACATGTTTTCATGAAAGTGTCATCGATACTTGTTCATCGATGCTTTGGAAAATAAGGCATGTTTGTGACCTGATATATGGGACCATTTTAGGATATAGAATATATTGGCACTAGTGTATACTAATTAGTGTTACCACTGAGATTAAGTTATATTCATAAAATCATCCATGTTTCTCACCATAAGAAGTATCATCCCATTCCATGACATATGATCGGTTTGGATCATGTTACTGTTGATCAATAAGTTAATTTTTTCCATGAAATAGTAAGGGATCATGATAATAAATAAAAGACCAATAAATTTAGATACATTTATTTGGTTCCAGTACCTTGGACACATAGTGAGGTTTAAGAAGAAAATGAGAGCATGAATATTTTATGCCAGTGTAACAGTCTAATTTGATCCAAATTCTCAAGGAAGGATATACCAATTATATAGAGAATGTATCACCCCCCAACATTGAGTTATAAAATTTACATATTCTTCTAATTTTATGTATTTATTCATTGGAATAATTTAACTAGATGTGTTTATTATTATAAGAGGAAGAGTTCTTGGGGTCTGGATTCATGGACATTCTATAGGAAACATTGACATTGTGAATGATTTTCACATCATGAATTTCTTGGGGAATATTCTATAAAAAATTTCGAAGCATTAATGGGTTCTCTTGGTCCATTCCTAACATTAAAACAATTCCAACAATGAAATAATTTTCTATTGTAAAATAATTCTATGTAAAATGAATATCACCACAATAGACATCTTAAGAAATTCATGACTTGGAAACCATTTATGTCATGAATCAGTTTTACCCAGCTAGATTTACCCTGCCTATTGGTGAAATATTTCTCACTTAGCATTCTATACTTTCCTCTCAAATTATAGGGCTTATCAAGAGGGTTTCTATGGTACATTGATGTCTAAACCCCATTAGAAATGAATCATTGGGAATTTATTCATGAAATAAAATTTTATGGTATCCTACTTATTCCAAATATTTGATATCATTGAGTTGTTTCACCTGGAACCCTAGACTGGTGTGTATTACTGAATCAATGGATTTGGTTGTTAGAAAAGATATCTTATTGGGATTTGATGAAGGAATGAAAGGGAGTGGTTGATATGAAAAATCATTAAAGATCATTTGTGAAAATGTAATGGATGTTGGTGTATCCTATCCCACTCTACTATTCTAAATTATTGACATGTATTATTTTGAAATAAATTTTTTAATTTGAATCATATCATATTTGTTGTTATATGAGTTCATTTTCATGTGGTATGGGTAATGATTGGAACATCCATCGTTAGTTAATGACAAACTTCGGATGGATCATGTTTTGAAATACCATTATTAAATTTGGTCACTAAGTTTGATATTATTGGAATGATGAATTACCTCATGCTATTATTGATAGATCCATGGTTGGAATTCACATGTGTTTTTGTGGGTGTGAAATTTTTTTGTTATTCTAAGTAGTGTAATGATTTAATATCTTCATTTAATGATTTTCTAATGAACCAACTATATCTTGTATTAATTTATCATCTGCTTCCTACTAGTTTAATATAAAATGTGCTACGTAGTTCTTTAATTAGTGACATATGTTGGGATGTCTTTGGGAAAAATCTAATGAATGATATACTAATCTCCTTCCTTGTAATTTTGGGGAATTTTCATATGTTATCTTCTAAGATATTTGGAATGTTCTTATTTAATATTACTCTAGTGTTAATCATTTATTTCATGGTTTCACTAATTAAGATATATCAAGAGAGTGTCTTCATCTTGGTATTGGGTGGTACCATTTGTTTTTAGTGACTTTCTATTTGAAGTATTAGTCTGACACCTTTATTTATTTTTACATTGTACTCTGATATTGTTCTTGTAATGGGATTTTATTGAGTTATGTGACTTTTTATTAACTTATCATTTAGTGGATTTGATGTTTATCATTCAACATTGATACAAGATTATGTACTCAGGGGAAATAATCCCCCAACACTTTACTAATACATTGGAAATTATTTTTAGCCATTGGTATACTGGAGACATAACCTATGCTTAGTATAATTTTTACTCTTCTCAAGAAAACGAG
Organism: Viscum album; assembly: GCA_963277665.1. Classification (NCBI taxonomy): domain Eukaryota; kingdom Viridiplantae; phylum Streptophyta; class Magnoliopsida; order Santalales; family Viscaceae; genus Viscum; species Viscum album. The sequence goes on along the minus strand of OY728147.1, from coordinate 1,669,275,111 downwards.
ATAAAAAGGGATGTTAGATAAACATTATACCCATGACTGTTAAAGTTCACTCAATAATATTATATAATGTTCGACCAATCGAATACAACCATCATATGACTTCTCCTTGATTCAAGAACTCATTCTCATAACTTCCCTGAACAACATTACCCTATTAATAGTGAACTTTTGAACCTCTACCTCTTCTACAACTATATATCCTATATGACTTATTATTTCCACTATATTAAGTCCCACCCATCCATGAACAAGATTCATGTGTGAAAGAAAAACCCTTATGTCAAATTCTTTTATTCCCTTTGTTATAAAACCATTAACTACATCCTATTTTTCTATAATGGTATCAATCCATTTAATCACGAGGAAATACGAGCCATGTAAATGCCCTCTAACCACACCATAAGAACTATAATGGGTCCCTTACATAAGAAGAAGGATAATAGTGAGCCTTATTGTAATAAACCAACAAAATATTCTCTATCCCCGTACTATATTTGGCCCTTTATGTGGTTTTTAGTTCATTCCCAATCACCGTAGATTAACTAGTAGTTCTAAGGGAATCACTATTTTATGTTAGGAATTATTCACCCAATATAATATAAAATAAATAAAGTATTCTAACTGAGAATAAAACATAAACATTAATTATATATGACAAGTCATTTATATAATGTTAATATTTAAAAATTTATGAACAAAAAATACTGAATTTATATTTTTTGAAATTAAATAAATAGTGAATGGTAAATAAGTAACATCAAAAAACAATAATCATATATATCCAAAATTCACACCTAAACCAAAACCAGAAAAAAAAAATAGAGATGAATGGAGGAATATGTTGTGGCTCTATACTAGTCATATATCCCAAACATAACCAAAATATAAGATCATCCCACAAATCCCATATCCCTATAAAACGAAATATAACATTACTTCTTACCTCTATATACCCAACCCATATCTGAATATCACGTCATATAATATTTGGTACTAATTTACCTCCTATATAAAATAAATAAAGGCATATATACCACTGAATCTATATATAGGCTGTGAGAAAATCTCCTAATTGGATTCCCCGAAGAAATAACATTATCATATTTCTTATATTAATTAATCATTTTCGAGATAGTTTGAAATTAAAATATCAAATTACCTTTTTTGTACATTTTATTAATACATTTACATGAGTTGTCCTTTATGATATTTCTAAATAATCATGGAAAGTATATATAAAAATGTTATAGTACTCTATGAAAAGTATTAAAGAAACTATTTACTAATAAATATGGGCATTTTGGGAGTTTCACAATTAGATCACTTATATGAATGTAAATTTGATATTAATAAATAAAATCAAATGTACAATTATAGTGAAGATAAAGGGGTACAATATCAAACATTTTTAAATTGTTTTACGGTGTAATAGTTTTATGTTTTATGAAAAAACATAAAATTCTACATTAAAACTAAGGGTAAAAATGTAAAAGTTTAAAGTAGAGATAATAATAGGTTTCATAGAAAAAGGATGATAAGGAATGGATTTATTTAAAAATAATAATTTAACAAATTAATTCATTTATAGAATATTGATTATACATTTTAACATGAAATGATAAAAAACGATAGCATAGAGTATCAATAATTTCATAAATTATGAAAAATTTAATATAAACACCATTTATTCAAAAACCAACTTTTCATTAAATAAAATTCATGTACCTTATTTATGATTTACCATAACACCATATTTCATCAATGTGATATGGAAGGAAAAAAATATAATATTTTCCCTTATTTAAATGTAAACATCAATCATAAACTATAATCATCATGGGCACTCCTCAGATCCCTGAAGGAAATCATGGACTGCACAATAGAGAAGTCTATCAAACTAGAATTCTAGATACAATCCAACATATTAGACACTTGTTTGTACCCATCTTAACCTGATATAGAAGGAAATAATTAAGGAGAGAATAATCTGAACATGGGTCCACTAGTTGGAGCATGATTAGGAACTATTGTTGAACAAATCTATAAATTTACCTCCTAGACACTAAAGGGATCACATGTCATTAAAATGGTGTTCAATATTACAATGGTATAAATAAAAATATAATGAGATATTATATCAATAAAAACAAGTACATATTATCTAATCACTCTTAAAAAAATCTTCATCAATACAATTTTTATAAAAACAAAATCCATCACCCATGAATAAAACATCAATATCACAAAACATATCATAATCCAATAGGAATATACACTAATTTAAGGGGATTAAATTTCTGTCCAAAATAATAATATATATTATTGAAACCATAATTAAATTTTTTATAAGGACACATGCTTTTGAAAATAAGTCCAAAATCATGAAATCAACTTCGTATTAAATAATCAAAGACTTATTAAAACCAAGGAAGGAGTTAACAGTTATATATCTTTTCATAGGAAAAAATTTCACTTCAAAGTAACCAAACGATTCATTAAATCCTTAAAATTTCTTTAAAAACATGAAATTAAATAATTATAAATCACCAGAGTATAACCCATAAAACTCCTTAAATTATTTCATGATAAATTAGGGTTCCTTTTTTATGAACACCTTATGTGTATTGGTTTATAATTGAGGATTTAAATAATTTAGTGTAAAATTAATATTTGATGTTAATGGAAAATTTGAGAAAACAGTGAGAAATAATTTCAAACTACTAAAATAATTAATAAACACACACTTTTGATGAAAACATGGTTTATAAAAAATACGAATTCATATCTTTATAACCAATGGTAAAAAAATAATGTCACTGACTGAATATGATGAATCTACTATCCACTAGGTTTTATTGATAACGAATGAAGAATAAGAGGCCTTAGATAAATATTAAAAAATGTTATACTTGAAAAAACAACTCAATTTCATCATATATAAAATGTATAGTTATAAATAGCTATAATAGGGAATGAACATGGAAATATAATGATGAATAAGGTGAGATTAGGTGATTTATATTAACAAACCTTGATTAATCACTAACATTTATTGATAAATCAACATGGAAGATGAAGAAATAATGGTTAAATGTGTGTGTTTGTGTGTGTGTGGGGGGGGGGGGTGGTATGGGGGTCAATGCTTGGATGATATCCCATAATATGGGGTAGAATTATCGATTTTTTATAGATAAATTTATTTTTAAATAAACAGTTATTTAAGTTTTTAATGTCTAGATGGTTCTCCTAAAGGGTTTGAAAAAGATTTTATAAATCACATAGAAGATAATAGAATATATTTTTTAGTTTATATGGTTTATATTATCAAAAATTCCAAAATTATAGTCAAAAAACCAAATAAATTCACCAATAATTTAACAAATTATATACATATATAATTTTTACATTTTGAGGGTCACACATCCTCTATATCCTTTTTCAGTTTATACTCTAGAATAAAATCACCACATCCTTTTCTTACTAATTTGTGATCCACTATTACATGTTACCTTCTTCATTTCACTATAAATGTATTTATTCACATTCAAGGATTTATTTATCACCTCTTTGAAAGTGAGTAAGAAAATTATTACACCATTTAATGCAGCTTTATTTGTAATTAAAATTCAAGCTAACTATCCTTTACTCATCAATCACCATGAATTGGTCATAATATTTTAATTAAAATTTTCAAAACTCGTGATATAATTTTCAATTGAAATTTCACTCTAATTTAAATTAAAACATCATAAACTCTATTTTTTTTATAATTCCTTCGATAAATATTATAAATGAATAGATATTGAAATTCATAACAGGACGTCCCCTATATCCTCTTCTCATATATTAGGATATCCCACCGGTTTAATCTGGGACCCTCAAGTATTAAAACAACAATACTCTCTTTATTTCCCTATAGATCCACAATTAATTAAAAAATGAAATAATTATTTCCAATCATTCTTCTATGACATATGATCTAACATTACAACTAAAGGTCTAAGGATGTTGTTACAATCAAGCTGGAACAATGTTATTTCTAATTTATTCTTCTTAAAAAGTATCTATTTACATGTCCAAATAATCTAGAGTATATTCCATTTTATTTTCAATTTAAATGAGATTTTAGTTATCCCAATTGTTAGAAAAATTTATGCCTGCACATTTAGGCACTCTTAATAATGCTATTATATAGTCACCTCTCTTCAAGTGGCTCCACCACTTTACCTTTTGTTTAGAAAATAATAAATAATAAAAATTCAAAGAAATTATTTCAAACCCAAATATCACTTCAAATAACCTAACAAATCATCATTTCTTATACATATACATCAAATAATAGATCATCTCGGATCAATATCTCCTCATCATAATATTGATGATCTTTATTTTAGTTTAGTAACATACTATTTAAAATATATATATATATATATATATGAAATTATAGAATAGTTTATTAATAAAAAATCATTTAACTAAATTCATTTTATTTGATCAGTTGACTTTTAAAGAAAAAATATATTCATCAGAAATATTTATTATTATTATATTAATATAATAATATATGAACACCCCACTGTTTAACAAAAACAAGGATGAATAAATAATTACAAAAAATTAATTTATTTATAAATTATAAAAAATAGACTTCATCAAAACTAATAAAAATAATCCCAAACCTCCCGATTAATTTTACTACTATTATGGAACTTCTATCCAGACGTACATGTGTAATATTTATATATAATTCTCAATATTTAATTTATTTTAAATTATTTTTCCTATATATTGAAATGAAATAAACCAACACCAAAATTTATTGAAATATTTTCATGTCACATGCTTGAAGAACCATGTCCCTAATGAAAATTGACGCATTTTGATAAGTACACTACCAGATCACTTGAGGATAGTAAAAAACAATGAGGGCATATGTTATTTAATAAATATTTTTTTTCCATAATTTATATCCTCACAGAAAATATCCATAATAAACAATAAAAATAAAAGAAAAAAAATAAATATTAAAAATATATTTATGGAAAACAATAAATAATCTAAATAATTCACAACAATTTCTTATAAAAATTAATTTAGAAACTATTTCCTATGTGTAAGAATCATAATTTAATAAAAATAATCCAATAAAAAATTGAAGTAGAGACTTTCCAATAACCTAACTAAGGAAATTACTTAAGAATATTTCAATAACACTTCCATAGAATCTTGATCCACCCATATGCATATACGAAGGTCACATTACCTTTTATATATCCCCATAACTAGAATTTATATATATTTCAGATGTTTATATACATGGTATGAGAAATATCTTATTTGAAAACCATTTTCACCGCAACACACCATTTCATTTTATTATTCTTTTTATGCATGATAAATTACTATATACAATGAATTTCTAAAATTGAAATATTTAATATACATATATATAAATAAATTAGAGATCTTACTCAGATACTCTTATTCAACACTTTCTAAATTTTTCTAATGTATGTCAAAAGACAATATTGATATCAAATTTCTTTATAAATATATAATAGTGTTTTAATTATTTCTAGAACAAACACATGTAAATCAATATCATATTCTAAATCATGTCTTATCTCATCGCATAGTGAAATTTATGGTTTATTTCTCTACAAGCACTAAAAAAGGCTTATCTAAACTCAAGGATAATGTTGTTTCATGGAATAACTCAAGGATTATCCTATAACCTATTCCAAATGATTGTATATTATCTATAACTCAAACTAACACAAGGCTTAACCTATATTTATATCCAAATATAAAACATTTGAAATTACCAATTTGATATAAAACAATATAATGCATCACAATATAAATTTAAACATACTAATATATTTCCAATAAATAAAAATAATTATTCATATTTTACGTAAATCCTTTGAAAATTTATTCATGCTTTCTTATTAACACATTGTTTTTTCTATAAAACTATTTATTTATATAGTCACATACTAACATCTAATTTAAAATTTCCAAAAAATAATTAGTTTTACATTCTAATCACATAGAAAAAACATTAATCTAAAAAACATTATGTGGAATTAAAATCACACTATTTTATGAATTACAACATCATTTTAAATCTTACCCAATGATATTAATTAACATTTTATCTTCTTAGAATAATTTCATATCAGTATATCATTTAATTTATCCTTTCTTGACTCACTAAAAGAATATAATACAATGTAAGATTATTTTACACAACATGAATTATTGTTAAAAATAAAATTGTATTAGTAAATTTCTATGATATGAAATTTTTAATAAGATTGGTATATAAACACCATACCCATTTTATATGGTCAAAAAACCATAATAGAAAATCACCAAATAGTATTCAAGATTAATTAAACCCCAAAACCTCCTTCTTATTATTCCCAAACCAACAATATCATTTAAGAAAAGATAATTTATCATTTTGAATCCCCAACATAATATTCAAAGACACAATATCAAATATTCAACAAAAAACACTTTTTTATCAATAATAATTCTATTTCTAAAACATATTAATAATTCTTTTCATTCACATTCTTATTGGAGGTGGTGCCAAAAAATAAATGAAAATTTTCATTTTGATTTCTTGAATATTAATTAATAACATATCATAAGAATTTTTCATATATGTAAATTATTGTGATAATGTCTTTATATTATTTTTCACATCAAAACATTATAATGAATCCTTACTTTAATAATAACCTATAAATTCTATGAAAATGTTATAAAAAATATTTCCTATGGTCTCGATGACACTGTCTAAAGGGAAACTAGTGAAATATTATAAGAGTGCTTAAAAACCCAATTATGAACCTATGAAAAATGTAGTAATGGTGGACATCGATTTTCTTTAGTGAATTCGGCCACATTGGTGTGATAGAATCTAGTTTAGTGGGTATAAATTATATTTCATAGTAGATGGAATTTTTTGCGTTTTATATCAATTTAAAGAATATTCATCTAGCCTTATATTTTCCCCTAATTCTCTTATTTACTCATTATACAAATTTATCCTTAGTCTTCCTCAAATGAATTTATATCTCACCAATATCAGTTATCTAGTTATTCCATTTTAGATAGAGAAATACAATCATCACTGTAACCTCAATTCTTTTATATTTGGGTACTTGGATATACTTGATCACCCATAGATTATCTTTATTTTTACTCAAATTCCGCAATTTAAGTCCAATTGGATTGTGTGTCAAATCCCAATAATGCGATTATAAGAAATAAAATGTGAAATATATATAAAATTATTACTAATTAAAATAATTAAAATACATAGAGTAATTCACTTAAGAATTTACTAATAAAATTTCATCAATAGGGGGAACGAGGGAATTCTTCTTTATGTGATCGCAAATGGCATAGTGTGTCTTCATCAATGTTTTAAAAAAAATAAATTTATGAAAAAAACAATCCGAAATAGGAGTAACAAAAGCCCTTTATTTAGGGATTCTTTTGATGACAACAAACCCCCAACCAAGGGAGAGTGAATAATGAATTATTTAAAAAAGAATTTTTAGGAGTCTTTGGTTCGTATTCCAAGTGATTAGAATAAGAATATTAAAATTCATTAGGAATGTTCCTCAATTATTGGTATCAAAGAGTGTCTTCTAATTTTTTGAGTGATAAAATAATTATAAGGGATATGATAGTTTTTACAAAAAATATTCCCAGACTAGTTTGTTCTCCCTGGATAATCATTGTAAGTGAATTATTTTTTAGTAAAATAATTTTAGTGTTTTAATGTTCAATAGATATTGAAATATATTCTAGTAAATATGATGGATGAATTTGACATGGACATTGGGTCTTGGGCATTATTATATGGACTAAGAAATCACCACACTTTGTATTTTAAATCACGATTGTGTTTCAAAACTAAAAGTAGTAAAAATTAATTCAAAGGACTTAATGAAATTAAAAAAATGATGTTATATATAGGTTATAACAGTTTTGTGATTATTCTTAATATATAAAAAATATGTCTGAGTAGTATTTCATGGTTTGATTGGGTTTTGTGGTGTTGGGGTTCCAATTTCACATATTTGTCACTAAATTTTCGTGGGTCATCATAACGAATAATGTATAAATTATTTAAAATTTTTATCCTTAATATATTGGTAGAACAATGTCCCTTCATCTTTGAATTATTTCACTGTAACCTAACATGGTAAAAAAATTAAAATTAAGTATTTTTTTAGTGGACTTAATATCATGGATCCTATAATGGTTGATTGTGGTGTACAAATTGGTTTCACCGTGGAACAATCAACATGTTTTATATTTATAGGACGATATATTCATCGACTTGAATCAGTGAGGTGGGGTAGATACCTACATTCACTTGTGTGCATCAATAGTGCGTAAAATGGATTTGTGTTTCTTATAATCATCAATAGGCTAGTTTGAGGATCCATCAGTAGTTATATTTTCTATGGAAGGATTCATCTATCAATTTTCATGGAGTAGTAATTGCATCATAAGATCATAGTGTAACTCAGGGCTGTATGATTTGATATGAAATCTATTCCTTTTTTCATTTACGTTCTTATGGGTTTTAATAGTGGATTCAAGGTCAATTAGCATGAGATTTGATAGGATCTCCTCCAACAGTTCATGTTTCACTTCTCACAAGTGTCCTATATCAAATGAGCCATCTCATGTTGTGGAACATCTTGAATAATTCGAATGAGAACATGAATTAAATCATCATTTGAAGGAATCACTTGATCTTCTTCAACAGTGGTGTCATGAAATTAGTCATCTTCATCTTAGAGAGTTTCATGAATTGGACTTGGTGGTCACATGGTTGGCCTCAATATTTAGTTTGGGTACAAAGGGTTATAAATAAGTAACTATGAAGGAATATATCATGGATTTTAGGTGTGGTGGAGACACAATAGGTTAACCTATAGTGACTGATCTCACTGTCTATATGGATTTCCATTACCCATGACATGTGAATGATAGGGGGGAGAAGTGTCTCTGGAAGGTTTCATATGTAGTTGGTTTCTAAATTCAACATAGTGACTTTGGGGAATGGTATAATGGTAGGATAGAGTGATCCTAATCTGTATACTCACAGTGATATTATTATTGCAGTAGGTTCTCATCTTCACAAAAGGGGACTTCCAAAAATCTACATTCCCTTAATTTATTATTTTTAGTTTCATTTTTTTCAGGGGAGCATGGTATGTTATACATAACTAGTACAGGGAACATGGAGAGGTAATTTTTTTCAAGGTACTATACATAATAATTATACCAACCGTGAGGAGCACATCTGATTGAATATTTCATGTGTATAGTATCTTTAACAAGTTATTTTTTTCGACCTAAAAATAAAAAAATTCATGTTTCTTTCTGCAATATTTTTCTTCAATAAAATTAATTTCAAAAAATGATAAAGTAATTAGAAATTAAAATTTTAATTCTTATGCAATGTTTATGTATCATATGTTACAGTATCTTTTACTTTAATCTACTTGGAAACAAAGTCTAGAATTATAAAATATATGAAAAACCAAATGAAATATGAAGTAGTCCCATGAAGTCAAGTCCCAAGAAAAAATTATTTTATAGAAAATATAATTTTATTGGTGAATCTCACGACTTTTGAAAATTCCACCAGTAAAATAGAATTTGGGACATTTCTTGAAAAAATATTTTGAATTTTAAAAAACTGATTTCTAAATGAATGTAGACACCAACATTATTCTAGTGGTTCTTTGAGATGAAAAATACAGTCAACATGAAAGTGTATGAAAGATGCCCAATGTTTATTTCATATTCCTGAATGTAGATTATAATGAAATATTCAATGAAAATTTTCAATAAATATGGATCCCCTAGGAATCATATTTAAGCAAATATAAATATTTTGTAGTTTTATGGTTTAAAAAGATAGGGGCTTCCTTTGTTGTGACTATACAATTCACTATGTTAGCATACTAGGGAACTTAGTTTAAGTTTTACAATTTCTCACTGGGGAATTAATTATGTATATTCTTCTTGAGGAACATGTTTTACGTCAGTAGTGTGTTCCTATAGGAAATTTTCATATGCCATTTTATTTTCACAAAAATTATTATCCATAATCACTTGGTCAAAATACTGAAACAGAAACAAGCATCACACTAGTCACAGATTTTCATCATATTTCTTGATTAAATATCTGAATGAAGTATGATTAGAAAAAATATTTACATTACTCCATAATATATAAGAACAAACCTTATCTTATGCTATAATAATAAACACATATTATTTATTTGTTTTTGTATATTTAATTTATGAAGTGTATAGGGTCGGTCATTTTTAGGATATAACTTATTAAGTTATTATCATATTTTTTTGAATGAATAGCCCATATAGCTTTGTCAAAACCATCACAAAAAATATGAAAGGGTTAATTTGAGTTTAGTGGAAATAAAATTGCGGAAGTGGTAAAACACCCTTTTAACCAATAAAAAACTGTCCAACACGAATCATTAAAAACAAATTTTGTTTCTTTATTGAGTACATCATTTAGGAATGAATAAAAATTTTAATATTTCCTAACAAACCTTATATGAAATACAAATTGGTCTATGAATAATATAATGTGCCTGATTGTGGTACTTTAATATAATGGGGGAATGGCATCGAAATTATATTTATCTACTTCAATTCGATCATGAGATATATAATGGAATAAAATATTGCATTTTTCTACCATAAAATGCAATTTTATATATTTTAAAACAATTATTTTTCTAAATTGACATTTTCGGTACCGTTCATAATCTCTCAATATATTTAAAACTATTTCCATATATAGTGAAGTCATCAAAGAATCCATTGGGGATGATCTACATTTTTTGGAGAAGGTACATTCAATGCAACTTCTAAAGGGGCCAAGTGAATTGTGAAAAACCAAATAAATCCTTCAAAAGGAAAACATTCATATGGGACTTCTAAATTTGGTCTTGTATTTGTCTTATTGATCTATTGAAACCTATAAATACAAATATAATCTATTATGGAATAAATAAAAACCCATACTACATTTAATTTCTTACATTTGATCCAAAAATTGTATGATGAAGTGACATATACCGATCACGTGGATTAATATCTTTCAATCTATACAAACACTCAAGATATTATTCATTATTAGGTAAACTAACTAATAGTTTTCATTTTTTTATTTGTGTAACTATTTTTCTTCCAGGAAATATGTATGGTGCTAAACCATTGGAAGTATAATATTGGATAGATTATTCTAGCTCCTAAATTTCATTGTACCTTATTTTTAAAATTTTAATAATTCTCATATTAATACTTCATTAGAAATATCTCACTAGTTTTGATTCATCTTCTAGTAAAATCCTATGCATATAGGGGATGGATAATCTATGGTATGTCCCATAATGTCTATCCTATTTCCATAGTTTTTTTTAGAATTTTTAGTAGGTTATTTTCATGGATAAGATCTAAATTATTTTAAATTATGACATAGTGTTTTTCATTTACCTTTAAAATGGAAAATATTACATTTAGGGTAGCATATAACATTCATGATTAAGGGGTTTTCCTTGGATGAATTTAACTGACATTTCTCTATGTTATAAACCTATACATGTAAATTAGAAATATTAATATCATATTTTAATTACTAATCAAAAATAAATTTCATAAATTTTCTCAAATTGTTAAAAAGATGAAATTGTCTCCAGATTATGTTTATTTTGAATAACAGTTTCTTCATGATGTTTGAGTTTTTCCAAATATTACACTAACCTAATAATATCATCAAACATTTCAATTTTTCTCCATAAAATCACAATGTCATTCAGAATATTTTAATATAATAATAAAATTCTATATGTGTGGATGCATCATTGAGTTAGGATGTCAAAATCCAATCATTATTCACTAATATTCATGGAGATGGTGCATTCATTGACAATATTTATGGTTCTAGTTTTTTCAAGTAATTTTATACCTAGAATTAATTGAGAGTTTCCAATAAGTTTTCCTTATTCCATGTTGATTATGTAGAATTCAATAGGGAATGAGTATCCATGTACACATACTAAGGCACACTAAATAATACCTACTAGGTAGGTAGTGGATTGATTGGTGAGTTACAAAACCACAGAGGTTGGTCTAAGTTCTCCCATATGCAAATAATAATAAATGAAATATGTTATTGCATTAATGGAAGATCCTAATACATATAGTGAAATTTAAGATGTAACCTTTCCAATAGTGTATGGGATATATAAAGTCCCCAAATCTTGTAATTTTAGGGGGATTTGAAGGGTTTAAAGGTAATAAATGTTATAAACTAATACTAAATCATCATTTACATTCAATATACTTCTCCCAGTAAACATGTATGTAATAAATTTTTCATACCTTAGGATCTGGTGGATAACATCCAGTAGATGGATGTTGATCTCTAATTTTTTAATCCTTTCTATGATCTATTTTTCCTTAGATACATCTACAATTATCCTAGGTTCTTTTATTCTTTTTAGAAAGGGAGTTTGGCGTTGATGTTGATGTTGATATTCCATATTAGATTTCCCTTTTTCTTTCATTCTTGGTGCCTTCACTATTTCTTCCTCATGGTTTTTATTGGGTATTTTGACCCACTATATGTTTCTTTTCACTTCTAACATTAGTCTCTTTAGTATTTTCTTCATTATTCTCTAGCCCATTGATATTCCGTAATGAAATAGCACAAAATTTTTCTTTAGGGTATAGAGTTGGTTGAGTTAGAAGATTACGTGAACCTTTATTTAATAGATTATTGATGGTGGTCATGAGATGGATGGACTATACTTTTATGTACTTAAACTATGATCCCTGAGTGATTTGATTGGTTTATTGATTATTTTGAGATTCTATTATGAGGTCTAATGGCCCAAAGGACTTCTTTTTTTATCGATAATCCCACTTTTAAGGGATGAAGGGGAACACGTACATTACTCATAGGCCCAATTAATAAGGCCCAACACGAATCACAATACATGACCCGAAGGCCCAAAGGCATACTATGCCCAATACATGACATGTAGGCCCAACCCATAGGAAATGCCCCTCCCATAGCTTCTGCATCATTTATCACCTATCTATCCACCATGCATTGCTGATCGGCTAGCTTTTCCCCGTACAAATCTGAATAGTTCCTGGTCTTGATGGTAGTTTCCATTCCCAGTCATTCTTCCAATCTGGTAGCTCTGTTTCTGGTGACTGCTATTCTTCTTGCTCTGATCCTTTTTTGGGGCATGATCTGTGTGAACTGGGATACTCCATGGTATTTATGGCCCAAATTCCCCAAGGCCCGAAGACTTTTGATGACCCAAAGGCCATAGAGACTCGTAGGCCCAAGCTGGTGGCCTGAACACCCAAATCGGGTGAATAGTTCCTACTGCTACAATACTGCTACAGTAACCTAGAAATTCACCTATACGAGGTTTTAAACATGGTTATCTTGGATGCCCAGAAGAATCCCTTACCACTATGGTAAGGGCTCATTGTATTTTGAGATTATATTATATGTATCAACATGTTCTTTATTTATGGGTATTGATCCTATAGTAATTATAAGTATATGGATGGTTGGAAAATCAGCTGTTGGAATTTTGGGGGTTGGAAAGTATATTGATATTCATGATAGAATATTTCCTAGAACATTATTTTTTTCTCCCAAGAAGAAATATATTTTTTAGAAATGATATAAATATATTGTTGAAACATTATTGATTTTTTTGTTCCCTATGGAAAATTTGATCAATGTTTTTAATCCCTTGAATATGAGCTTATCCATATGTAAAATACTCATAAGAATAGAACAGTTAGAAGAACCTTGGGGTTGTGGTGGGTGATGAATCATATATATTTTTCAAAGAATGGTGTCTCAAAATATATGTTATTTAATCAATTTTATTTTCCATTAATGGTGAGTTGGAACTTTTTTCATCATATACTTCTCTATTTGCAGCTCTACAAATAAATTGTTAGGATTTTTGAGAGATTATTTCCATCAAATATGTTAGTTTATTGGGAAAATATCAACTTGAAATCCCCACAAATAAGTTTACAATAAATTGGGATCATTTTCCCTTAATCCTTGGTAAAATAATACTAATAAATAATGTTCTTTATAGTGATTTTGTGGACAATATGTGGTCAATTTCCTATACCATCCCCAAAACTCATATAATGTTTCTCTAATTTTTTATTTTATTCCAATGATATAACTTATTAGTAGACAACTTCATGAAGTAGGTAACAATTAAGAGAGGAGACCCTTTTTATCTTATCCCATAAAGTTACTTCTCTAGGATTTATATTGCAGAGCTACATTATGGTGGCCCCATCAAGAGAGAAGGGGAAAGCATTATAGATGTTTTTAGCCTTATTGGATCCTCTAATTTTGAATCCATTACATGTTTATTTAAACACTATAATTGTTTTTGGTTTATTAACTTGATAATCTATGAAATTTAGGCATAATACCTATCATTCAAATTTTGAGTTCAAAATATTTTTTTCCCTTAAGGGAAATATTAAATTATAAATGTTGAAATTTTTGTGAAATGTTTCCAAAAGTCCTATTAACTTTATAAATATTATGTTCTATACTTTCCAAATCAAATGTAACAATTTATGAGGAATAAAAAGAGTAAGGATAGTTCAATAATGGATTTCATACAATATCCATTTCATATTGTTCTATTATTTTCTGATTTTGATGTCTTTAGAGAACATTTGTATCATCTTAGAGATGAAAACAAATGATGTTTGAGGAACTAGATCTATTCATTTGAAGTCATTTTAAAATAAAATAAAATACTTCCAATGCATTCCTAGGAATCATTTCCATGTTTTGTGTACACCTGATGTGGGGTCATATAGATTTTTTAAACATAAGAAAGATGTAGTAAAATGTGACTCATGTTGGCTCTAAAGAAAACATTGGTGTGGGTGTGTTAAGATATTATTTAATAGGTTTGAATTATCTTAAACAGAAGATGAAATTGATAATTTGTACTATTAATTTTATGAAAAATGATAATATATTTGATAATTTTGTAATTATATTATTAAATTGTTTTTAAAATTGGTCCACACTATTCATCTAATCAATTGATATCCCACTGATTACTCTTATCTAATAATTTATTTTTAGAATGAGATATACAATTAACACTCTGTCATCTATACTTACATATCCTAATAACTAGACATCTCTAAGAACCCTTAGTTCATTTCTCTGATTTATATCTCATGAAGTTAATTAAGTTCGAGTGACTTCTGTGTGAAATCATGATAATCATAGGAAAAGAAATTAAAATAAAATACTAGAAGAAATATTTAACTAATTAAAACTGTTAAAAAATTATATAATAGGAGAATTTTTGTATCATAACTGATCAATATGGGGAATGAGACAACTCTCCTTGGCATGACCACAAATTTTTATAGTTTCATTATCAGAGTTATTATAAAAATTATATAATGGGAAGTAAGGAGAAGAAATAGATTTGATTGCACTAATTTATGTAGTGATTCATTCCAAGATAGTGATTTCCACCTAAAGAAGAGTGAATAGTTCATTTTTTAATGATAAATGCTTATATTTTATTGCTATGTGTTCAACATGAATAGAAATGAACTCTTAAAATTCTTGAAAAAATTTCTTTAGATTATAGGAAAATGTGTGATTTATTCATTATTAGATGATCAAATCATGTCCAAATTCTAGGGATGTTATTGGTTTTCCACAATATTACCCAATTGGGTTTCACTCTCCCCATTATCAGGCTGAATAATTTTTTTTGGTGGTGAAGTAATTCATTTATATATAGTATTGTGGATGTTGAAATTTGTTCATAGGAATAAGATTGATTAATTGAACTTGGAACATGGGTTTTGGGCCTCGGAATGGGGGTTTGGATGTAAGTGCAATTGGGACTTAAACACATTGTTTTGATTTCAAACCTCTAAATAGTACAAATTCATTCAAAAAACTTAAATCAATTAAAAATATTGTTTCTCATATTTTATAATAGGTTTATGATTGTTCTTAATATATCAAAATGAATTTGGGGTTGTATTCTATCATTGTCCTAGATTATGTGATATAGAGATTCCAATTTGAGATAGTTGGTACAGATCTCTCTTATGTTTGTCATAATTAAAAACATATTCTTTATTTAGAATCCAAAAACACAACATAGGTGTATAATTAGGTCCCCACCATCTTAAAATTCCTATATATTATCAAAACATTATAAAAAACATAACAATTATATATATTTTGTACAATGGAAATAATAGGGTGGATCTTCACATAGTGCTTCATAGTACTGAACTATGTTTCAATATATGATAGATGGTTCAGGTTCTTTTCATAGGTGGAACCAATAATCATTTGGCATCAACATGGTGGTCTAACAAGATTTTTTTTGATTCTATGTGACCATAGTGTAAGATAAGCTTTGTTTTCTCAAAAAATCATCAACAAGAGAGTTTGGGGTACTATTGGTAGTTATCTAGGAAGATATCAGAATCGACTCTATATTTTATTGGTGTAGGTGAGACTCTAAAATATTTAATTGTTCTTAAGCAACAAAATGTGTAACCTTAAATAAAAAATCTATTTTCCTTCATCCTCAGTTGTTTTGGGGTTTTTGACTGAAGAGTCACTATTAGAGAGAAATTGATTTGAAAGGTTTTTGTCAAGTGGTGTGTAGTGAAAATATCATAGGTGGGTAACATAGAAGTTTTATTCATGTGTGGTGGTAGATATAGAATCATATGGTGAGAATGGGGGTTCTGTCCCTGTCATGGTGGGTGGGGGATTAAAGGCTCTTTTTCAATTATGGTGTCATGACTACAATCATCTTCCTCTGAAACTGTGGAAAGAAACCACCTCAATGGTTACTTATTGATTATAAAAGATTCATATAGATAAATAATGTTTATAAATAATTCGGTATGAATACATGGTCACTTTGATTTTATGTACAAAATTCACATTATATGTTAACCTATCCTGAACGATCTTTTTGTCCGTATGGATTCCCATTAATATTTTCTTGAGAATTGAGGGGTTGGAGAATTGTACATGGGAGGTTGGGAATATGATTGTAATCCTTTGTTAGTATATGTGACCATGGATAATGATTTTGGAATATGTTTCTAGAAATATAAATTATACAAATGGCGAGGAGCATGAAGAGTTTAATTTTTTCAAGTGCATAGTAGCTTTTCCAATGAAAAAAATCCATCATCGAAAAAAATATTACTCAATATTATATTTTTCTTCTATAAATTTAATTTCACTGAACAAAACAATAATTAAAAACATTATTTTAGTGAATCTACACAATTTACTTCTGAATAGTTCAAAATTCATTTCTTAATAATAATTAACCAAATATATCAACATTTTGAAAACCAAAAAAAAATCACCATTTAAAATTTCCATTTCAGATACAAATTTAAAATAATAAATTAACAATTAATTTTTCCAAATGATTTAGATTTATCAATTTTCATTAAAAACATTTTTGTTAAATTATTTATTATCAAAAAAATTAAAAATTAATTAATTTTAGTTTTCAATTAAATTCAATCCATTTGTTCTTATATATCAAAATAAATATATGCAAAAAATAAATTAAAAAAATATAGCTTCTTAGTTAATTCCACACATTAATAAAAATGTAAAAATAACCATTTTAATCCATTTACCAATTAAATTCACAGTTATGAAAATAATATAACACTAATTTAGATATGAACATGATATCATTATTTTTTATTCTAAAACAATAATAGTTTTTTAATTTCGTGTTCCCATAAGACAGGAATATTGTTTGAGGGTGAGGTTTTGGGGGATCAGAAGGCATTTAAACTTCTTCTCATGAGGTTTTTACTTGGTAATCATCATGAAGGGATGTTGTGAGGGCTGACATGCTAAAAAGAAATTTACATGTTATATGTGTAACTATATATTTTTATAAATATATGTGTGTATTATGAAATATTTTTGGGATTATTTTACATTTATATCACGAATCACATAATTTTATATATTGATGAAAACTGTGACAACATATTCTCATGTAAAGGTTTGATACTTTGGGAGCATCATAAGTGATGTGAAATTAATTGAATAAATCAAGAAACTACTTATACATTATGAGTGAATGTAATAAGGTATATTCGGCCCTTTGATTGAAATATGACAATATTATTACAACCATATTCAAGGATGTTTTTCATGGTGTAATTTTTTTAGAGAAAAAGAAATATATATCAAACATATAACTCAACTAAATTTTTATGAAACCTTGTTTATGAGATATAATGAAAAAATTATTATGTTACCAAACAATTATTCAAAAGAGGTTATTTTTGTTTTGATATTAACTTATTTTTAAATGTGTTCCTTGCCAAGTTAGAAGTTAGTAATCTTTAACTTTAATAAAGTTGTTTTAATTTCATATACAGAGTCATAGAGGGTGAAACATTAAGTGAATATAGAATTTATGTTAAAATATTTTTGAATTAAATATTATGAATAAATAATATAATCATTTTATTGAATTACAATTATTTATATTTAGTTAATTACATAAATTTAATAACCATTTATTCCAGCTTCATATATATATGAGTTGAATATTAAATAAATATTTGTTCACCTATTAGGGAATATAATATTTATTTATTTATGAAATGGATAATATAAAGATATTAATTTATTTAAATTAATATTTATTATTTTATATTCAATAAATATATAGAATGATGGTCTTGATGGAAATGGTATATTTTATATAATATCAATATAGTAAATGTAGACTAATTTCATAAATGATATCTAAATTTCCAAGAGTTAGAACATTTCATATAATATAATAGTAGTAATATTATCATTTAATATTGTCTTCACTTTGATTAAACTATTTTAATATTACTCTATGAAATTACTAATTTAATAACCACATATATATGAACTCAATTATATCTTTTTAGAAATTATAGTGATTTTTTTAAAACAAAAGTATTATCCTAATAGAATTATATCGATGCATCAGAATTATTGTCTGAAGAATTATCTCAAGAATAAAAGATAATCCTATTTAACCCTATAAAGACTATGGTAACAAGAGAAACAATTACCTTAATGTATAGAAAATTATATAATGGTCTATGGTGAATGATACCTGTTGATCTGTACCTACACATTAGAAAACAATATAATAAGAATTTTGATAGTCCTTGATTCCTGGAACTTGTGTGGATGCTTCTAGAAGAAATATACACTGGAATGATTACCAACTCAACAAAATTACTTCAATTAATAAATCAATCACCCATAATTAAACAATTATCTAGTTGAGATCATTATTATTTTTAAATTAGTTATAAATTATAGTTGAAATTATTTCCTTTATGAAGTATCTTATATGAATTCATTATGTTCAATGGATTTTATTCCTTGAAGCCGATGAAAACAATTGTTTGGAATATCATTAAATAATTTATACACGCACTGTTACCTTCAAATTGTATCTAATAGGGACCCTATTAAATTATGATGTTTTATTTTTTATTGACAGATTAACACATTTTTATTAGTATTAATTTTATTATTTTATTCCTTAATCTTAATGTCTATAGAAGATGACCAATCTTTTTCATTTGATCAATAATTGAAAAATAAAAAATATAGAAAATTTAAAGATCCCATCTTGGGGTTCTAATGATTCTGGCTACTGTATAGAAAATCTCAGAATTTAATAGAAAAGTATATTCCATATATCAATGGTCAACCTCACAATGGAGAGATGTGGTAATATTGGAAATCCATTTGGTGTTTGATATTTTCACATTTAAATGCTGTGAATTTACCATCAAATAGAAGATTAATTGAGAGGGATTACATTTCCTACAGTTTGTATACACACAATGAAAACCCACACATTTATAATATCATGTAAATTATAGAAGTCATGTGGATAATTTATGGTGCATTTAAATAATTCACACACCCCATGTTGACTTCCAATTGAGAAATGGGATAGTAGTGACTATATGATGTGTATCTAGATATAAATGTCAAGTAACACATGTTATCCCTTGGGGAATGCATGGTGATCCTATAATTTTTTTTGTGGGTGGTCTAAAATAGATTACATGAGATATATCATGTTATATATTCAATATAACTCGTGCTAAATCATGAGAGATACACATATAGATATTCCACTAGTGTGATTCCATATGTGGGGAATTAATTAGAGTTAGACCAAACTATATGACATGTAGGAAGAATGTATGCATTATGTGATAGGGTTTTCCAGACAAGGAACTTGCCTAGTTATTTATTTCAAAGTGTTGTGGAATTAAATTATTTAATAATTATTTTAAATATTATTTTTTAAAGATGAGTACATTTTTCATAAAGGATGTTTATTTCATGTGTATCTCTAGTTGTACACACTGCATATATTCTTGACATTCTATGTGGTCCAAAATGATGTGTGGACTACATGTATTGACCCATGAAATAACACACCATGTAATATCCTGATTCTCCATGTAGGCATACATGTTATGAATGTACAAAATACATGACATGAACAATATATAGAAAATTCCCACAATATGTGATTAATAGTACAAAACTTACAATACAGAAAGTCACATTCCATGTTTCCTAGATTATATTCCATGTATATTAAATTTTAAACTAAATTTTAAACTGACTATGAGGGTGAATATTTCATTCTTGGTTAGTACACGTCATTTATCAAATAATATGAATTTGAAATTAATTTATCTAATTTATTCAAAATAATAATGGATGGGGATCTTTGGGATATTTTTGGATGATAAATATAATTTGTTTTTATCTATGATAATTAATTATTACATTGTGGAATTTATCTTGAAATAGAATTAATAAAAATTCATTCCATCAAGAAAAAATTCATATTCACTGCATATTATGGAGGATCAAGAGATTGTTTGACCTAAGTATGTGTTGTGATTCAATTTAATTTAATTATATATTGCATTTTTTTTTGAAAAAATATTATTAAATTGAATATGAAGTTATGCATACCATCTATTTTCCTATACTATGTTTGGTCTTCCATATCCACAATTTTTTGCTTTGTAATGTTATAATTTTAGTTTTCCATACCTGTAGGTGAGAATGAATTTTTAAAAGAAGGAACCCTTTGGATGTGGAAATGGTTGAAGTCCAAGTTAAGGTGAGACCAACAAAAGAGATTTACTTGTCAAAGGTGGGATGATATAACTCATTATGGGCATCTTATCATGGAGTTATTCCCATATATTTTAGGGTTGATTTATCATCCACTAAATAAAACAACACGTAGATAATAATTAATGATCATACCACATGTTTATTCAATTTTTTAAGTGAATGGTTACTTATTTATTTATATGATGGAACATTTATTTGATGTTTTTACATGATCACATAAAACAAATGAGTTTAAAGTCCTAAAATTTAGAATAAAATAAATGGTTTTTGTTTAAATAATTTTGTTAGACACAATTACTTAATTACCAAAATGCAAAATGGTATTAATAAGGATGTGATGGGTAAAAAAAGAAAATTTATTTCCAAAGACAAATAAATTCATGTGATTAAATATTTAGTTATATATCACCTTCCACGGATCCAGTTAGAATGAAACTATAGATTAATGTATTTTTCTTAACCTCATCATGATATTTTAATTTATCAGAGTGTCATAATAACATTTTTGGTTAGTATTAACATAGAAATAATTAAATGTTTATTATCATTTTTATACATGGTGTAACTTTGAGGAATGTGTTAAGTAAATATGAGTTTAAGATTTTAATTTTGGGGAGTCATGTCCATAGATTGAGGAACTGTAACCTAATGTGATTGGAAAGGATTCTGACATGTATACCACAAAATAATTTGAAATAGCCTCAATCTAAGATCTTATAAGGGGAATATAGATATGTTCCATTTTAATATCCACATCATATTATATTTTGAATTCAATGGAGAGATATTTTGGGATTTTAAAAAATATTGGGATACTGGTAAAATAATATTTACTACATCATAGTTGGTAAAAAATAAAAAAATATTGAACCATTAAATTTCTAGTTATATAAAATAAAAATTCATTGGACTGATATGTGAACAAGTACATCAAACTATGCCATGTGTGCAAGATTTATGTTCTCAAGTACCGAATTCATAAATATACTTATAATGATGTAAGTGAGTAGGATCATTCTATATTCTAGAAACATATGGATGATACATTGGATGTATAATACCTCATGTTATCATCCAGGGTAAGTGAGATCCATATGATTCATGAGATATTGATACCTATACCATATTTTTTCAACTCTGTGATATTTATTTGGAGAAATCAATGTATGAGAGGTATAATATCTCAAATGCAATGTAAATGTTAATTATTAGAGGAGGTACATCAGATTTAACTCATATTGTTGCTATGATTATCTATAATAAAAGTTTTTACTTTTTTTTTGATTCATAAATCTCACATAATTGTGTATAAACCGCATGCATTCCCTTCTTCATCAAAGATTTGGCATTATTATGTTTAATACAAAAATATAGTAAAGAATCTCTTGGATTAAATGAATTATATTATTTTTTAGATTAAGGTCATTAACCGTTATAAAAAGATTATCTTTATTGTGACCAAGAGGAAAAGAAAAAAATTCTCGAAGACCGACTCCAAGTCTAAGGTACCTTTAAACTACTTTACCAAAAGGATGTAGATCAAGTGGTATTCTATGGAATGTGATTTAATATAAATTATATCTAGGAAGATATTCAATTGGAATAAAAGACACACCTCAATAAATATGACACGTCTTGAGAATCATGTAAATATATTTAGTACTAAAATTATATACATTACATATTCTATCTGATACCAATTAAAGAAACCAAAGTATAACAAACATTTATTTTGAATCTTTTATATTAATATTCAATACATTTAAAAATAAAATGTTTCTATGAAATATTAATGTTTAGTGTATTTGGATAAATGATATTTAATAAAAATATTTTATGAATGAATAAAAAGTTCACCAACATATTTCTTCTTGCACAGTTCCCATCTTAGATGTTCCCAACTTGAAACCTTTCTCCACCAGATAGGGAAATGGAAAAAATAAAAAGTGTTAGCTTAAAAGATAAATATTTTTATATATATGTGATATCTATCAATGATCATAAGTGAAAATATATAATAATAAGGGTTTGAAATATTGATGATAACTTACAAAATTCATACCCAATAAGTTAAATATCATTAATAATAAGTCATGACATATGGATTTATCATAATTAAGTAAATAATTAATAATAGTGTAAAATAATCAATAATAAATGATTGTCCTTGATAATATATCACAAGAACAAGAAAAACATTTGTGGAATTTAAATAATCATATAAAATAATTTCCCCCTTTTTGTATTTATACCAAGACTATCACACTATATATAGTCCCATAATTGTTTGGTTTCACTCCCCATTTCATCATTTACTTAGTAAAGTTTCAGTGCCAATACTATCATAGTTAATAGAGTCCCTTACTACATTTTGTTCAGTCCCCATTTTATTTTTATCAAATTATATTTCAATATTTACCCAATGTATTAGAGGGATATATAATTATTTACACACCCATAAATATCTAAAATCATAAATATGTGTGTGAAAAGTTCTTAGAAACATTAATTATTCCAACATTACATAATACAATAAAAAGGAAAATGATTTAGAAATACTTTCTGATCACAAAATCATAATCCATCAAGGGATATAATGTGGGTGGTATCATTATATCATATTCTTAATGATGTATAATAACAATCAAAGGGTGTTGATATTGTAGATAACAACCTTTAAAATAAAATTTTAAAATTTATTTGAAAATATTTATGATAAATTGAAAAGGGAGATTAAAATCATTGAATTTTTATAATGGTTGTAAAATTAATTCATTTAGTAAATGTTAAAACATTGATTTATTTTTCATTTTATGTAAAAATTAATCAATAATCCTTTTAGATTTTTTAAAACATCTTTTTTAATTCTTTCAAGATAAATTAAAATATGGTTTAATATATAATTAAAATAATCATATTTTTATAAAAAAGATCATGCTTGAAAACATTTTAAAGAACAAATATTTGGAAGACATTTCGTCAAATAAAGAGGTTATATGGTAATATTTTATTAAAAAATATTTCCTCACTATGTTTAAGCTACAAAGGGGGAAAATGAAGGAAAAAACAAAAAACCCCAGAAATAACCATCAGTTTAGAAAATTTGTGTGGTTTATAATATAATCTTCATATATTTACCCTCAATGAATATTTTACATTGAAGATATTTAAAAGAAATGATATTATAAGATAAACCCTTAACTCAAGTCTCATATTAATTCATATGTGATCAAATATAATTTATTATAAATTAATATATATAACAAACCATGTGAGGTGGTTATGAATGCAATACCTCATTCATAGAGATGGTAATATATACATAATCATGTAGACATTTTTATTTTCGATTGGGGTGGATGATAAATTAATAATAGTTGTTATATTTAGATAACATGATTTATATGATATAATGTTGATGATTTCCCTATTTTTAAATTGTTAATGAATATTTATAGGAGGTAGAAAAAAGAAAAACTAAAAAGGATTCACTGAATATTATTACATATTCTTCAAGAAATGTCTTCTGGATAACTTATTCATTACCCTCATGTTTTCTTTTAAGAAATCTAAAAAATATAATACCAAGATTTAGATGTTTTGGAGTGAATTTGGATGGTTTTAGTTTTTATAAGTATCTCATGAATGCGTGAATAATATTTAAGGGTTTTGGGGTTCCCTTTAACAAGTGAGGGGAGTGGAACACTTTTAATTATTATAAACATTAAAATTCTATAAGGTAACTTTTATAAAAAAAATGGCTCTTAACTTGATAAATATTAAATTTAGAATGTTATAGTGTCAAAATACATTCAAGAAACAATTTTTGGACATGTTTTTTGGTCATTTTACCCCTTATTCCATTAGTTTAACCTCTCAAAACCTCTTATAAACATTACTATAACCACAATATTGTATGTATTTAAGGGTCAATAATTACATTTTAAGTGATAGTGTTTTTTAAATGGAGAATGGTGGACACGAAATAAAATTCCCATTAATTCTAAATATGATAATATTTTGTAAATTTTTAAACAATTAACTAAATATTATTTAACATAAAATATCTTTAAAGTTGGTTTGAAGACTTTTATCATAAGTTGACTTTAGAAACATCCATACTAACTTGATGTTAAAGTATATCTATATATAATAAATTTATAACCATTAGTTATGAACCATTAAAATTGTTAGATATGTTAACTTTTTAAAAGAATATAACTTTTATTATATCAAAAATATTTAATTCGAATTTTGAATAACTTTCACTACTGGTGAATGCGAGACATGTAAGGATTTTAGGAGATCATATCATTACAAATTGTTAAAAATTATATGATATAATAAAAAATTTATTCATGTTCATAATATACATTTAAAACTATTATAAATTCCTTTTATTCTTAGAAAAACGTATTATATATTTTAAAATAAATAAAGTGACATTGTGAATAAATATTTTCTTAAAATAATACAAGTCCTTATAAAAGGAAAAAACGACACCAAATTTTTATAATTTATTATATATGATGATTATATTGGAAATAAAATCATCCAACTAAATAAGTTAAATTTTTGGGATGATCATGAGACCTTATCATATAGTTGTATCCATTTTTATCACCTTTTACCCTTTACAGAGTTGTTAAAATATTATGATGGTTTCTATTTATTGAAACTAAAAATTAAATGTACCACATTATCCAAGTAGAAGTTGATTATCCAAAATAAAGAATATATTTTAATAGATTATATTTTTATAATTTTTTAAAATTACTTTTAATATAAGATAATTAAATGAAAGAGAAAACCATTATTAGAAAAGTGTTTGTTTGCAGCATTAGAACGATTTTAAACAAATAACATGTAAAATGTTGATTAACAAAGAATAAAATGTTTTATGTTTAAAAAAACGAAATTATTTACCTTTATACCCAAAAAACCAAAATGATATTTATGAGATCTTTATTAAAATAGATTTGGTGAAAATAGTTTTCATTTGAATAAAAACATTACATATATTTCCAAAATGTCAAACATAGATTTATAAGTTCAACATTATATTTTTAAATTAATTATATTAATTTTTAAATATTTTTTTATAAATATATAATAAAAATTTAAGTCATTATTCTATCTTGATAATGTCATAAAAGTGGGAATTTTTTTAAAATTATTAATTTTTATGATTGACCCAAAAATCAATTATTTTTGAAAAATAAAAAAACTTCATCAAAACATAGTTTTGATATTCTAAAATAAAAAATGAACTTAATTTCATAAAAATGAAATTATAAATTCCAATTTTTGAATTTTAATGAATAAAATATATAAGGAAACCCTATTTTATAAAAATAATCATTTTTAACATTATATATTCTTAATCAAATATTATTTATTTCTTATCATTAAATAGTGTGTAGTTATTTCTTATAGAATTATTGGTAAATTTTAATTTCAAAACTTTTTCTAATTATATATTATAATTTGGAATTTCAAATTCTTACTATTAGAACCAATATTTAGGTTATTAGAATTGTACTTAAATAAAAATATTTCTTTTGTATGTCTTGGTTCATTGTAGTTTGGTTTTGTTGGTGGAGAATGATATCAAAAATTATCTTTGTTTAGAAAAAATTAAATTAAAAAATAATGTGGTGTTACATTCTACCCCCTTTATGAAAATTATTCATCTTTATTGTGTTTGAGGAATTATTTTCACATTGAGATATAGAATTCCACATAATAAACATACTTGATTTATTTAGAATAATTACAACATTTATTTGAGCATCTTTCCACCTATGATTTATGTGATAAGAAAGATAACCATGAATAATCATGCATGCCTGAAGTACTAAAATGATCTTTATGGGATCACAAGATAATAAAAGGATGAAAAATTATTCCTATCAATTCTACCCATTATCCAGAATCAAAATGGGGAACGAAATTGTAATATAACATTTAATATGAATAAAATATTATACATCAATATCTAAATCCTAAACAATTAAATATGTTTTTAAAATAAAATCATTCCATAAATAGTTGACATTATAAATATTAGAAGACATTGTTTACAAAAAAAGAATGCCAAAATTATAAAATTATAATCACATATTAAACACTTAATCAAAAATAAAATTGATCACTTATAATTTCACATGAGAAAAATGTATACACAATCATCATATATTCTCCAAAATAAACTAATAATTATCTAATACAACATTAATCATTATAAAAGAACAAAAAAAAATAAGATTTTAAAATTTAACTCAATTTTATTCTTAAAACAATTACATCCCTAAAAATAATATACTATCTATATAATTCTTATAATTTTCTAAATATAATGAAATTACTAAAAAATAAATCTAATCACATTATCATGAAATCACTATTAAATATAATTTATTATAAATATATATTAAACCCTTTATTGTCATTAACTACAATTACCTCATTATAAATGAATTTAGAAACCTTAAATGTTATGTTATTATTTCATATTATGTCCCAAATAACATTCATCCAAATTAACATAATAGTAAACAATATTTTAAACATATGTGTTACGCATTCTATAATAATATATTAGAACCTAATAAAAATTTCCCAAAATTTCATTGGACACCTTAGATTTCCACAACATAAAACCAATGTATCTATTCCTGTCAACATATGATCATTATAAACTTATAATGTTTTCCATAACTCCTAATTTATCTTCTTTTGATCTTTTCATAATCTATAAATTTAAATAAACCATAAAATGATACCAACATGGATACCTAATGAAAAAATACATAAATATTTCCTTATTTTAGATTAATATACAATACATTTTATAAAAATACATGCCCTAGAACTATACATTTTATGTTTTTCGGAGAATAAAAGAATAATAAACTTACTTTATGAAATATATTCAACATATTATATAATTTACTTCTCACATAGTATCCATATTAAGTAAACCATACATATAACATTTCATCATAACCCAAGGAAATGGAAACATAAGAAAGGGTTTGATTAGATGCTGAGTAGGGGTAAAAATAGGAGATATTAATCAATGATAATATGTGGGAATATAATTACAATATGGTTATGATAACATTATCATAACTTATGAAATTCATTCTCCATAAACAAATATCATTAAATATGAATCATTTTCTTAATTCTTTATCATAACAGAAATCATACTTCACTATATTTCATAATCATCAATAACTAATCATGATCCTTGAAAGCATATAATATGGACAAGAAAAAATTTATTGGAATATAAATTAGAATATAAAATAATTCTCTTAGTCAAGGAATTCAACCCAGATTAACATAGTGAAAAATGTCCCAATGTTGATTGGGTTCATTCTCCTTCCCATTATATTTGTAGTCACGGTTCACTCCCAAGACTATCATAGTGAAAAAAAATTACCATACTAAACTAAATAAACACCCAATTATAGTTTATATTCTTATATGAGAAATCAATTTTTTATAATGCATTGGTGTGGTATATAATTTTAGGCCCACCATCAAATAACAAAAACCCTACATATGTATATGAAAATATCATAAAAACATTATTCATTCCATGATATCCTAATACATAGAACGGGAATAGGTTTGAAAATTATTTTCTCATAAAATAATCATAATACATATTAAAAAACATAATAGATGGTATCATTAGATCATATCACCATTAAATAAAAATAAGCATCCATGTATATTAACATAGATGAAAAATACCATTAAAATAACATTTCATCCTTATTTTGAAAAATGAGAAAAATATCATTTTATTTGGATAATAATATAAAAAAAATTATTGAATATTGAGAAAATGATTTTAAATTAAAATAACCATGAAAATTTTTAAAGTAGAATTCAAAGTAAATAAGGGTCATAATGGTGCTAAAATTTATTTTTGTTATAAATGTCAATAAAAATCCATTATGTCTTTTTTGTAAAAAATAATAAATAACCTATTTAGGAAAATGTTAAAATTACTTTTTAATGAAAATATAATCATGGGAAAATAAGGTTGAAAATTAATTTAAAAAAATTATCATAAAAAACAATGATTCTTGAAAATATTTTAATGAACATGTATATGTAAAAAATGTTTGCTGACAAAAAATTAAATATTGTAAAATTTCCATAAAAAAATTTTCTGATCATTTTATAAACCGTAAATAGGTAATTGATTTGAAAAAATGAAAACCTAAAAATAAATAGACTAAATATTATTTTTAGTTTTCAAAATATATCTATCATATTATTTCTCTCAATTTTAATTTAACATATACAATCCCAAAAATAAAAGAGATAGTTACATAAAATCTTAACTGAAGTGTCATATTAATTTTTTTGAATATAAACGAGATATTTTTTAAAAAATAAATTTATTATAAATTTATTTCTTAATATTTTTCAGAAATATATTACTGTTATTCATTCTCAAATAATTTACAATTTTTTATCCACTAGAAATTATTCATAAAAATTATTATTCAGTAGAAAAGTGGCCTGTTTTCCATTCATATTTCAGTTTGAAGATTATTATCCTTGATTTTTTTTGTGGTTTTATAATGTTTATATTGTTAATAAGGATATAAATATCATATTTATTTTTTACATATACACATATAACTGTTGATATAATTTTGTGATGAAAAATGAATTGAATTACTTCGTGGAGACAGAATCTCTTACTTACGCGTAAGTAATGTTTTCATATTCTTATGAATGGGAAGAAAGAAAGGAAAATATTAATATATAATTTTATAATAATAATATTATTATTAATATAAAATATATTCATTAAATATATCCTTATGACCATCTATGTAAATATGGAATGAGAAATGAATCATATCACTTCATGGATGTGGTAGAGCACACATATACACAAGTAACATTATCATTTTTCAATTAGTGATAAATAGGAATAAAATAGATATAAAATTAACATAAAACAATACTAATATATAAAATATACTTATTTAATCATTTTAATATGGGTTAAAAAATTGAATGAGGTTTAAGAATAAATATACTTGAAAATGGTCGGTAAGAACATATAACTCTCCTTTATATATCTTCCTTTGAAAATAACATTAAGGATCCATGTATGGGTATTTTGGGAAGAAAAAAACCTGAATGTTGTCTATAATTATTTTATAATGGAATAAGTTTTCATTTTGGTTGAGATTAAGAGTTAAATTGGTGTAGAGTACGGTGGAGATAAGACACTCTTTTATAAGTTCGGGGAGTGACACACATGTAATTATAAATAATATTAAAATAAAATAAAGTCACTTTCCTTGAAAATTGGTTATACATTGACAAAATTTAGATGTTCTTATGAGATAGGGTTAAATTAAATTCTATACATAGGACTTATATAAGTTTTTATGTTATTTTAATATTTATATCTTTATTTTGACCCTTTATTTCCCATGTTATCCCATATTCTATTAACAATGTACTTCTTCCTTATAGGTTATAATGACACTATAAAATGGGAAGTTAAAAATAAGTAAAAATGGTAGATATTCAAGAAAATTTAAAATCTTCTGGAGAAAAAAAATATATTTTTTAGTTTTTCGAACTATTAATTTAATATTGATTAACATAAAACATCATTAAAGTCATTTTATTTACTATTCATTTAATTTAACATTAAAAGAATATATATTACCATGGATTTTGATTTTAAATACATAATAATTTCATAAATTTTATATTTATCAATAAAAATCATTCAATACTTTACCTTATCCATACACAACAGTTTTAATATTTTAATACAATTTTCTTTGATTTTCCACACGCTCATACAAGAAGTGCATCCACTATGCCTCTATGTTTAAAGTAATCATTCTAGGACCCATTTTTTTTAAAAACTATTATAAACATTATTTTTTAATATTTTAAATTCATGTTTATAATGATACATAACATATTTTAATCTTATGAAAATATATTTGATACTTTTAAAAAATGAGAGTGACATTTTGTACTTATTTTTTTACTTAAACATAATAGAAGCGTCATTATTAAAGTAAAATGATGAAAAATATAAGTATTTCAAAATATAGGTTTTTTGTTTTAATATGAAATCATAAAACACAAAATTATTTTTTTTATAGTTTTCAGATTTTCTTCAATAGTTTAATCCTTAATTTATCTATTTTAAAGTTTACCGAGGTGTTAAAATTTTACAGTGATCACAAATAATTATTTTTAAAATATAAGTTCAACATATTAAAAATTATAATTTATTTTTATTATATATATCTCATCCTTTTTAGAGTATTTTATTCCTCGAATTTGAGGACATTAATTACAATATGCGTGTACAAAACTGGTGCAAACCATTTTTAAAGAAAATGTATAAAAATGATTCAATTCTCGTTCATTGACTATTAAAACCCAATAGATGAAAATTAATATATTTGATTGAAAAAATAATATTAAAATTATTATAAAGAAATTTATCAATATTTATTAATATTATTTACCTGGACAAAAAAACATTTTTATCATAGACTTAGTTTTTAGAAAAATATAACCTTTTTATCTTCAAATGGTTTTATCTTCTTGTATACCTAATTTTCAATAAATTTATGAATGATTATTAATTTATTCAAATTAAATTTAATTATATTTTAATAAAATACTTACACATTAATGATCAAGATACATTATGTAGAAAAATATTATAATTTGGAATATAGACTTTTAAAATAAAATTATAATATTTTTAAAATTTAAAATCTAGTACTTATTTTTTAGAGTTAATTAATATATTTTCATTAAATAAAACATTCATTAATATTTTTAAGTATGTATTTATTTATATTTATTTCCACTAACCAAAAGGTTAGTAATAATAATCATTTTTAAATAATAATATTTCCACAAAATATTATGGTTCGTTTGATCTTGGTGTTGTGAGTGGTACCCACTATCAAAAAAAATATCAATTTGATAAACAATACATTATCAAATATTGGTGTGTTTCAAAAAAAGTAAGGGTAATACATTAGTTCATTTTTTTAAAATATATCTCAATTTCTACAAATATATCATTGGATACTGCTTTTAGTACATACATTTTGTTCAAAATAGTAGATTGGAGTAGAATTTTGATTATTTTTAGAGGGGAGGGAGATTATTGATCTACTAAAGGAGAAATAATGGCATCATTGGATATTGGATACAATCAAAATAATTTATTGATATGATTAATTATAGTTTTAATGAATTTTTATTATGATCCCAGCTTAACCCAAAACATAATATCTATGTCCAATTTAAACAAGAATGTATTTATTTTCTAGTTTTAACATATGAGTTGTTACTATTATAATGAAAACATATGTTATGAAATGACACGTTTTAGTAATATCATGAACATACTTGAATTTTAAAATCCTGTGTTTTTTAATATATAATGAATCTTATTCACATGACATATATCACATGTAGTTGTGGAATCATCTATGTAGTCAGGTAAATGAGTTGAATTTGACAAAGATCAATCAATATGGATATTTAGATTCATTAGAATGAAAACTCATGGATATACTTGACACTTTTTTATAGAGTAAAATGGAAAAATATCCATATAGTGAAAGGTTTGGAAGGCGTACAACACTTTTAAAATTATTTCATACATATGTGTGTGGTCCTTTTGCAGTGGAAGGAAGAGTATGAAACTATTACTTCACATCTTTTGCAAATTAATTTATTAGCCATGATATATCTTCATAATGAGACATAAGTCTAATTACATTGTTAAATTAAAGGAATAATTTAAGTATGTTGCAATTCATCTCATTGAGAAGATAAATAATGGTCACCCAAAATGTGGTAGAAAAAATCATTACTTGGAGTTCATTGATTATTTAATAATGTTTGAAATTATTTATGAACTTACTCCTCATTACAAATCACAGTGAAATGGTGTTAGTGAAAAGTGAAATTACACATTATTAGAAACAATGATATTAGTGAAGAGTCATGTGAATATTCTATTTTTATTTTTGAGATAGACATTACAAACTAATGTAATCATACTAAATTTTGTGTGAACTAAAAGAGAAAAAAAATCCATATGAGATAATATAAGGATGGATGTATTTTTTCACATTTACTGATGTGGGGATGAAAATTTATGAAGGCTAGATATGGAATCAAACATTCACCACAACACACTAAGTCTGTTTTTATTGGATATAAAAAACATACAAGGAGATTTAACTATACAAACCCTCATGTTGAGAAGAAATCATGGAAAGACAAGCCATATTTAATGAAAGGGAAACCATATTTAAAAGAGCTGGTTGGATAAATATATAATTTTATTAATTATAAAATCAATTTAAACATGTGTTGACATTGTTACAAATTTTTAGGTCCCATTGGAAGAATTTATTTGAGAGACCTAAGTTAAAAAAGATAATATTTGAGGTTAGAGAACTAGAGATATATGATTTTATTATAATTGAAGATAGTGAAAAATTATTAGTTGATAATAATGAACCTCTAAATTATAACAAAGTAGTATGTTTCTAAAAATTATCATTTTGAAAATAAGATGTGAAATATAAAGGGGATTCGATATAAAATAATCATATTTAGGTTTCGGTACATCATCCAGTTGATATAAATCCTATTGGGTGTAAAAGGGTATTCAAGATGAATCTGGACATAGATTCTAAAACAATTACCTAAAAATCATGACTCATTGGTAAAGTGGTAAAAATAATTGAAGTAATATACTTTGAACATAACATTACATTTGTCACTATACAAAAATATTTTATAATTTTGATTTAAATAGCACCATATCATGTTACGATATTTTGAAAAATGATGTTACGAAAATATTCCTTAATGGGAACCTTTTATAAGTTGTTTATATGAAAAAAATAAGGATTTATTACTATAAAGTATATAAATAAGTATAAAATATAATTATCATCCATTTAAGGGTGGAATAAATAACCAAGATCACGGAACATTCATTCTAATGAAGCCATAAGAGAATTTTGTTCCATAAAGAATAAATGTGGGCCATATTTCCAAAAGTGATTTAGTGGGAGTAAATATTTTTCATAGTAATATACATTTATGATATATTATTTATGGGAAACAATATATCAGTTTAAAAATCAGTTAATTTATGGTTTAAAAAATGATCCTCAAATAAAGTCTTAGGTTATGTAACCTCAATTATAGGGATCAAGATCAATAATGATAGATATAATAGGATTTTGAGACTAGTTAAAGGTTCATAAATTGAAAATTTTCTGAAGAGATTTATTATAGATCAATATAAGAGTATAGTTTAGAAAATATTACATAAAATAAATCTTTACAAGAAAATATTTCTTATGAAATAACAATAAATAGAGATAATGGGGAGAATCTTGCATTCTTCGTTGATATATTCTAGTATACATGCCAAGATGTGCCCTAGGATTGATGTTGTCAAAGCTATGATCATGATATTATGATATCATGTAGAACACGTTAGGATTGATTGGTAAAATATAAATACTATCATTGACTACATGATTCTAACAATTATGTGTTCATAATGTATATAGAAGATGAGAATGTAGTCCTTAAGGGATACATAAATGATAAAATTCAGATAATCCATATTAACATGAAGTCACATTTAAGATAAGTTTTCAGTATTAATGGATAAAATATTAAGTAGATGTGTTCTAATTAGATAGCGGCCACCAATTTGATAGGATAATATGAGTGTATTTCATCTTTTGTCGTAATTAACGAAGTTGTTTGGATATAGTGATTCAGATGGGATCATGATGTTGTTCACTATAGTAAATATTCTATCACACTATATCATTATTTAAATAAAAATATGGTTCTATCCAAGGATAAAAGGTCATATCAATTAAAAATGGAATATTATATTTATGTATCACCTATTGAGGTATTTTTAGGGGATTGAGGTTATAATAAAGAAAGAATCCATTGAATAGAACATAGTGTATCCATTTTTTAAAGAATTATAATATTATAGTATTGATTGTATTATGAGACATAGAAAAATAAAATTAATTTCCACTTGAATCTAGTGAATGTTGAAGTCTATGGGAGTTGGTTCCTTTGATCTAACTAGATTTAAAATTTTGATTACCAGAATATTAAAAAATATATTATCACGTGATGAGTGTTCTTCTAGGTAATAATACCATGATAATCTCCTCATAATATTATTCGCATCAAAATATTGTATAATTTCCCCATTATAATAAGAACATTGAAATTATTTGAAAAAATTATTAAACATATATTATAGGGTAAATTGGCATTGTCTAAGGAACAAATGTAATTTTTTATTATCAATGTATAGGGGCTAATAAGAAATTTTGGATTTTAACATGATGTTCACACTTGGTAATCTAAGAAATGGGATGTTAGGAAGAAAACACACTAAAAATAAATTCCACTTGTTATATGTGTCATTGGAATATACTACATTTATATGTGTGTATGACCATTATATATATGAAATTATTTATTAATGTATTTTCTGAATCTTTTAATTTTATGTACTATAAATAACTAAGTCTAGATTTTCTCATGGTGAGGTTAGATACATTTTTTGAATCATATGACATATAACATTAACAGAATAAGTCAATACACAAATTATCCATTCCAAGATAATGGAAGGAAATATTTGATGCCCATTGATTGAAATGAAACTATTTAGTTATTTCTATGGAAACAATAGTTAATTGGTGAGTTAATTTTTGTTTTTAATGAATTATATATCATTTATATAGCTTAGTAATACACAAATACATCTTTCCTGATGAGATATCAAAATAATGGGATTATCTTACATAGTAAGAATTCATTTTAGGTTGTTTTAGTGAAAATAACTTCTTTCTGTATATGTTCCATGATATGTTTCTAGATTCCAATCTTACACTTTAGAATGTTCAGTCAATACTACTGTGAAATAGGCCATGTTTTTCACACAAAATGTTTATTAAAAATATTTGTTAAAATATATTTTCATTTAATATTAAAAGATAATTTTACCCTTAATTGGTATAATTATAATTATTCATTTATAGTAGATTTATTAAATTCAATCTAATGTTTTTATAGTTTTTAATATATATGAGTTGATTATTAAATGAATTTTTTTTCACTTATTCGTGGATATAATATATGTTAATTTATCGTATGAATAATATCAAGAAATTTATTTATTTACCTAAATATTTATTATTTATGGCTAAAGAAATTTATAAGATGAATAATGGGTCATGTTACATACTTGATGTAACTAATATATTTAATTTTCTATGATATAAATAAATGTTAACCAATTGAATTATTAAATTATATTTTAATATCCTTGAGTTAGCACATGTGAATGAATATAATAACAATAATATAATTATAATTTTATAGAGCATTTAATTAATATAAATAATTATTTAAGGGTCTCTAAATAATTACTAATTGTGTAATTCTATGAATATAAACTTAATTATATAATTTGGTAGACTATAAATTTTCCTGTCACTATATGATCCACCGAAGAGAATTATCTAGAAAACCCATAGAGAGCCTCTCAAGAATTAATCCAAGAATGGGACACCTCATTCTTAAGACATGTATAATAAGTGAAATATTTACCTCAACTCTAAGCTATTTCTTATTACGATTGACAATGAATGAATAAAGGAAATTATACCTTTATGCTAGCACATGAAATATTGAATTGGTCATCAAAAAAGAAAACATTATTATGATGATGAAATTCTATTTGATTAATAATTATAAATTATATGTGTAGATATCCTCTCTATAAATTATTTGTTGATTCTTCATCAAGTTATTAGAATATTAATCAAAGAAATTGATGAAATATATTTTTTGAGAATGGGAGATAATGGTTCCACTCTTACATGGATCCTTCATTTAATCTTCTTCAAGATCCTTAAAATCATATATACTCATGAAAAATATTCATAATCCATAACATATTTAAAATAATCTAATTACATTTCAATATATTATTTATTCCAAAATTTTCATTATTTATTCACAATTAATAATACATTTGTTTATATGATCATCCTCTTCACATTTTATATTTCTTAAACCCTTAATCATAAACACTATATCCTCCATCAAATCACACCTCATGTTGTTTCCCATGTGAAAATCATAATCTCCAGACATAAATATTCATAAAAAATAATATTATATTAGAATACATTTTAGTAATGTAAATTTTATTCTATTTAATGTTCTAATAACACACAATAGGTTCTGAATCCATAGAGAATCATTAAATTAAACTCAATAAGCATATTAAAATCATTTATATATTTATTAATCAACAAAACACAAGAAATATAATATCCAAACCCTTCCTTAATCATAGGAAATATAAATTCTTGTTAATAAGAATGTGTATTATAAATATAGACTAAATAAACTAATCAAAATTTCATTTTAACACTACTGTAAAGATTATATTAGACATACTAAAAATATCACAATGTAATAAACAAATAAAAAATTATACTAAAAAACAACAATATTCAAAAGAAAGAAAGTTGATAAGATAAGAGACAATTCATTAATGGATAATATAAATCAAAAAGTTTAAAATTAAATACTAAATAAAAATATATGATATGGTAATTGAAAAAAATATCACCTTCTAAAATAAAGGTTACAATAACTACTAGGAACTTATTAAACAACCACCACTCACCTAGTAGACATTGAACACCTGATGTTATCCACTAAACTTCTAATGGTCCATCCATAACCATAACAACAAATTTGGCACTAATAATGAGTACCTAATTATTCTTACCAAGTATGAAGTGGCACAAAATAGTATATACCAACAAATAAATTCTAATAAATCCCATAAATACTCAAATTTTACAAAAACCCATTCAAATTCAAGCCAACCATCTCAATATATTAAGAAAAAAATAAAAATAAAAATAAATTCACACATTTATTTCATGTTTTTTTCAAGAAACCCAAATAATCTATAATATGTATCAATATTCTAGATATAGAACCCAAAGAATACTTACATCGCTATAATAATGATTAGTAATTCAATAGTACAACTAAAAATGTTCCTTCTATTTTAATTTAACCACGATGATATCAACGAATTAAGATGAATTTTTATTTTAAAATTCATTTTTGGGGTATAAAGTACATCAATTTTTTTATGTGTTTAATTGAGTTTATTGCAATTTTCATGATGTTTTATTCTTTTATCTCATTTCGAGTTAAAATTTCAACTATCTTTATTTTATTTTTTTAAAAAACAGTAAGGTACTCTATATAAATGATATACCAAATTTTAACTAAAATTTTGACTATCTAGACACAAATGTAAACCTATGATAGTAAGAAAAATAAATTAAATCAGAAATGTGTTCACTTGTAGCATGAGCGTTTTATGATGTATTTGAGATCATATATTATGTTTGAACAAATGAAAATTTTAAAATCTAACAAAAGTTGTTTATTATGTAGTATAATAATATATTGAGTTTTAAAATAGTGTTATTTATGGTAATTGATGTTTTATAACAAAAATTAAAAGACATTTAATTGTTATCTATTTAAAATCACATTATTTTTGAAAGATTTTCAAGACTAGTTATCATAATAATGTAATAAAAAATAATCATAAAATATTTTGAGATATATTTTAATGATTTTTTTGTGAGGATTTAATGTGATTAAATATTTCCATAATTTATATCATAAATTTAAAATATTTTTTGAGGATTTATGACTAGCATTGATAAATAAATTATTGTTATGGGAATTTTAAATATTCATGTTGTATGAAATGTTATCAATGATTTGATACATGGTTTAATATATTGATATTAATAAGTTAGGAGAGGATGAAAAAGAAAATTATGAGTAATTAAGTTAGAATCATGCCTGGATGTTTCTAAAGATGGTGAGAATATTTACATTTTTTAGATCTACACGAGATCATGAGTAAATTTTATTGTATTTTATTATTATGCTATGATGTTTGAAGCACATTAT
Source organism: Viscum album (assembly GCA_963277665.1). Lineage (NCBI taxonomy): Eukaryota > Viridiplantae > Streptophyta > Magnoliopsida > Santalales > Viscaceae > Viscum > Viscum album. The sequence continues at coordinate 1,669,235,609 of OY728147.1, read as the reverse complement.
GATTCTACTAAAATATTTATGAAAAAATGAGATCAATTAATTGGCTCAATTTAATCTATAATAATGTAAACATGTTTCCCATTATAGTTTTGATATACTATTGTACAAAATAGAAAAAATATGTGAACATTAAGATGATATTAGTAAAAGGATTATTTATGGGCCAAGGATGATATATTCTTATTCTATTTTATTTTTTATGATATTATTGAGTCCCATATCACTTAAATTTGATCAATCATATTAAGGTTCTAGTCACCACCATAGGGGAATACATAGTAATATATTTATTAATTACTATTCTCATTTTAATTTCAATCAATTATAGATGAAATTCGATTTTTCGGGGATCCATACATTAATTTGTAATATGGGTTTGTTTTTAAATATAAATCTGAAAATGTAAAAAAACTATTCAACATCCTTTTTTCCTGATACAACCTCATAGAAACCTTTACATCACAACTAATATTATAGTATCTCAGTTACCATAAAAATATCCATAAACTCTTTATCTCAAACCTTGGTATGAATTAATTTTTTCCTAATGATCATTAAATATAAATATTATATACTATCAAAATATATTTAATAATAGAGGTAAAACCACTTTTTTTTGGAATTATATATCGTGGATAGAAGAACTAGATATGACCTATTCCTTATCTATTATCTTATAATTTATTGATGTAATTAAAATTAGAAAACACCAATTGTGAATGGATTATCCAAGAATTTTTTTAATAAAATGAATGATTAAAATTATGGTAACTAAAGGATTCTACTTTGATATATTTTTCTAAAAAACAATTCATAAATTAAATTATATAAAAATCATAAAAAGTGGTAAAACATCTAGTGTATTTATAAAGTAAATATGAAAATAAAATATAAGAAATTATAAATATTAAAAATATGATTTATAAATGTAAATATAGATCATGATATAACTATAGATAAAATATCCACTAGATTCAATGTGATTAATGGTAACAATAATGGTTTCTAAAAGAAATTATATGATTCTATATTGGTTCATAAAAATGTAGGATTTTTTCTGATAGTTTGTATTTTAATATATCTTTAATAGAATAAAAATATTTAATTCTGATGAATATCGATGAATTGGAAAATATAATTATTACCTATTAAATAATAATGGAACTAATTTTTAAATGGGAAAATTTATGATAATTAGGGGATAACTTTTAAATCATTATGCATATAGAAACTCATAGAGAATAAGAAATATTCAACTTTTTATTAAAATAATGATGATGAATAAAAAGATTTGGTGGATAAGATAATGTATCTTATTTATAAAAATATCATAAAATAAAAAAGAAAAATATAAATATTAAATTTCTTTTAAAATTTTTATCTGTTGTATTGTTGGAAAATTTATTATTAACTACATGAGGAAGAGTAATGTTGATACACTGGATAAAGAATAACAAAAAATACAAAAAATATTAAACGGAAAGAAAATAAATAATTTTATGATGGGTAGGAAATACTTTAAAGAGAAGAATAGTGTTCTATGAATTAAATGATGATTTATTTTGAGGAAAATAGAGGATGATAATTGTTATATACAAAGTAGTGAGTTAGAATATGAATGTGCTACTAGAAAAATCTAAATAAATTCTTGGATTAATTTAAAAGAATAATAAATATTAAATAAATGTTTAAAAGTATGATGAGTAAAATGTGATTGAAATGTTGAAGGATTAACATGAAACACGTATTGATCATAATTATATGATCAATAAAGAAGCCAACATAAGGAATATAGATGTCAATAAATTGAAGAAACCTGAATTTTTTTTACATGAGATGATATATGAATGTATTATGGAGATAATGATTATAAAAATTAATATTAATAAAGAAGATAAGACCATCAAATATTTTGATTTAAATTTTCCAAAAAGAGTGACAGAGTTATCTAACAACAATAATTTAGTTTATTATTTAATTATTCAAGGGATGTTGATTTTAATTTATTCATTAATGTTATGTTCCCATCTAAAAAATAATTATTTATTTTATTTTTTCATTAGTTTTCATGGATATTTTTTTATTATTAGTTGGACCATTTGATTAATTTCATGAGAATATCTTTTTGGGGTTATTGGCATGAGATACAATTTTTATGTCATTGAATGTGGATCAATTAATTAATATATTTATGAGAATATTTTGTGGATATAATTTTTTTATTATTGGTTTGTAATATTATTAGAAATTTATTTAGATCATCAGAATTTATCGAGGTGAGTCATAGAATATGGAGAGAGGGTTAAATTATAGTTATATAACTCTCTCCTAGTTTGGGCACATCATTCATAGACACACACAAACACACACATATTCTTTTCTCTATCTTCAGATATCCTATTAAAATTATCTTATTTTTTAAGAATTTATTGAAACGTCTAAACAGAGGATAGTGGATTGGTGAAATGAATCATGGAATTTATAATTTATTATTTTAAATGAGGTCAATCCAATTTTTTTAGTGGTTGTTCTACAATATTGGGATTGTACACTCCTATATAGAGAGTTACATGGGTACCACATTAAATAAACACAATATTTCCAATAATATAATGAGATCCTTACCAAACCTACTTGAGAAATACAAAATTCCATTAGAAGAAAATGGTTATATTATTTTTTAAAAGGTTAATTATGGAGTAATATTGGTGATAGTTCTAGGTGATTCCTTATAAAAATATGAATAAAATAGGGGTTCAAGGAAATTCCTAGGAATGTGAACCTCCGTAAGAGGCTCAAATAACTCTTTATGTTGGGATAATATTTACATGAAATGTTAGTGGATTTTTTTATTGATTATTTTTTATATGAAACTTTTAATATATTTATAATTGTATATTTTTAATCATTATTTATTTAAAATGATTAATTTACATTATAATGGGTGTTTTGATATCCATCATATTTATTTTTAAATTATGGGTTCTTTGTGAAATTAATTTATGAAATTCAATTTATTATTTTATAAATAATTTTTTTTTAATAGTGTGTGTTTTTTGAATGTTATTTTTATTTTAGTTTTTGTATAGATGTTTTCCACAAAATTTATTATAAAACTTGCGAGTTTTGGGATTATCTGGGAAAACGGATTTTTGTTATTATCTCAAATAAAATTAATTATATTTCCATTCATGGGTTGTTTTTATAAAAATTATGAGGGGATATTTTATTTAAATTTTTTAAAATTCAATAGATAGGGACATATGGTGGGTGTATGATTAGGTTATATATTTCAGTAAACAAATAACTGGGTGTGTGCTAGGTTTTTTCAATTAGATCACATCTATTAGTAAAATAATTTTTCCTATTATTTATCTTGTAATAATTCTTCAATACGAAATATGTATATTAAATAATCTAACCGACCTATGAGACTGATGATATGGATGTGACAATTTGACATCAATACCTAAAAAATATAATATTATACATAATGAGTTTTTTTATCAAAATAGTTTTTTTATAAGTGTTACTTTGGGAATAATGTGTAAATTTTTATATTGAGGATTTTAATTAACACGTAGGTGATTTTTATAGTATTATTACTATTTTTTGTTAATATCATGTCATAATTGATAAATTAATGGTTTGTTTTCTTTCAAAAAATAATCACCTTATTTAAAACTAAAATAAAGTGACACATAAATTCAATGGCCATGATAAAAATTAGTTAAAATATTTTATAAACCTTGAATTGGTTTCGAAAGATTGTATTAATCATGAATGTGGTCACATTTGATTCAAGGGGGAATCCTATTGAGATTATGCATACCCCAAAATGTGCACTCCCTTGAACATGATATTGGAAGAAGGAAGAGTTAATTTTTCATTATTGGCGAGTATTAGATCCATGAAATAGATGTTGGATGATGTGTTTTTAATTTTAGATATTTTAGTCATTTTATTCATTATTGGAAAGTTTTATCCATGTATCAGTTGTCTATAAACCATAAATTTCTTCCTCCTTAACATTTTATAATATTTAATTTATATAAAAAATTAATTTTTTTTATGTTTGATAATTTATGACGGAAAACCATTCCAAAATAGTTATTTTACCACAAAACACTTTTTATCAGCCTCTGAAGATCAAGGAGTGTGCTTGAGGCCAAATGATGATCTGGTTCATGTCATGGGATTCTTGTTCTCATTTCAGGTCATCAAAAAATGGTGTCAAAGCCTAGTTAGTTATGAGATGATTACTAGTCATGAATTATATAATTATTGGGACTTAGAATGTAACTATATAAATATGTATATAACTATTTCTGTGTTAACTTCATGTTAACATGATTTCTAGGAATAATAGAGATTTGATATAACATTTTTTCTAGTATTTCTAATAATGTTAGAATGATGGGTTATTATGGGATATTTATCATAAATATTTCTAGATATGATAGAAACAAATAATATGAAAATGGTTTGGAAATTTATTTCTAAAAATAAATTTAAAATAAATGATTAATTCATGATTTTATAGGGAAACTTAAAAATTATATGATAGATATTTTTTGGATTTTTGTGGTTATTTATTGATATCCAAGTATGAAAATTAACCACCGAGATGTATCATGGAATATAAACATGTGTAATTTATATGTATTATTTTTGGGGATTGTATATAATTTCATCCAATAATAGTTTTATTGGGAGATGATAAGGAGTTTTTAATGTTTGTCATATAGATTCTTAGTTAGTGAGAATAAATGTGATATATTTCAATGAAATGTTTAGATAATTTAATCATAATTGGGATACATAAAATGATTGAGTAAATATTTTTTATAAATAAATATCCATATTTTAGTGGTGTTGTTGGATTTTATCAATCAAAATAATTATAAAAAATGATCAATTATATGATATTATCTTATGAGTTAAAAGACAATATATATGAGCTCCATATCATATTTACTGAATAGACTTTCATGGTTGTTGTTAGATATGGTAATATAGAATGAAATTTATAAGTATAATTACTATAAGAGGTTAAAAGTATCCTTAATACATGTTATTTCCTTAAATAATTGAATTTTTGAGTGGATAAAGAATAATCGCATTTTCAATATGGAAATATTATGGTTATTAAGGTTGCCTCAAAATTTATATAACATATGTGTTATTAATTGGTATTATAAAAGAATAATAAATTTATATCATGAATGATTGAGATTTATTAGAGACCGTAAATTCAAAAAATCATCTTAAAAAAGTTTCCTCTTTCATGAATATTGTAAGCTTAGATATATTAGAAAACAAAGGAATACTGGAAGAGTGTCTTTCTAAATAATTTTCTAAAAAAATATTAATGGAAATAAAAACATTATTGTAAATAATCTAATATTGTAGGATTTATGGATATTATATTAAATGATTTTTATTGGTACGTTACATGGTTGAAATTCACATTTTTTCAATAAAAATAATGTGAAGGGTCATATAAAGTCTCACTACCCTATAAAGCATTTTTTATCATTGTTATTAAAAGATAGTTTGTTAAAAAATTTATTTCTAGTTTTCACTTACATAAAAATGGATGGGGCATACAATATGGTATAAAAAATGATTGTATAAGTATAAGATGAAAGATTCTGTGTAATGAACCTAACATATAACTGTAAAACAATTGAAAGTGCATAACATACTTTTTATATCTAAAAGAATAGTAAATGAATCTAATAATGATAATGTACTATATAAAAATATATTTAATCTCTGTATTTCATAGAAAAATTAATTATTAATTTAGTAAAGTAGAATATGATTATTTTATATATTCATGAATAATGGATAGTTTGTTTTTACAAATTTAGATAAAGCATTATAAAATATGAATTAATACCACATTTTTTAAAATGATAGAAATATGATTCCATTGAAAATATTATACTATTATGATTTTTGGTGTGGATGTTTCATGGGATATCCTAGTATTTATAATTAATATATACGACCTTATCATTAAGGTAGATTTTCTAATAAAAAACATTCTAATATACTTCTATATTAAAAGTGTTATTCTCATTTTACATGATGGCATGGTCTAGTAATTTAATGGTGTATGGGATATTAATGTTATTTGGAGTTGTCTAATTTAATAGGATTCTAGCTGTTTCAATTTTTTTAGTTGGTTTTGTAATTGAAACTCTAGGGATGAGTAGTTATCCCAAGATGGTAATTATATTTTTTATGAATCCAATAGACTTTGTAGAGTATTTTTAGATATTGACTATAGGAAGTGAAATAAAATTCGATATTTGTAAATTTTCCTTGAATGAATCCAATTTCCCATAATTTATATTGCAATTAATATTAAAATTTTTGGGTATTAAATACCCAGTTAAGAGAGTTGGAGTAAATGTGATTTATTTTGCTATGTTTTATCCTTGTAAAGCACTATTTTGGTTTTCCAAAAGGGAAATTAGTAGTTTATGGTTGTGTATTGACTTTAAAAATTGTGTGTAGTTAAGATTAATAAAAAATACCAATTAACATTTATTTATGAATTATTTTATTATCTAATTATTTCTAGATGGCGTTCAAAAATTAACATTTTAATTGTGTTTAATCAATAGAGTTTAAAAGATATTTTTATATCTTTATTTCGATCACGTGTTTGGTTCATGAATTTTACTATTTCAAAAACACATGTCTTGTGTTACACCATAGACTAATTTATAGTAATTTAAAATTATATTTTAATTAAAATATAACTAAATGTATATTAAAATATTTCATGAATGAAAATTTTAATTTTACTTTATGGATATTTATTTTGATCTTACTTGGTCAATATATGCCGAGAATAATTTTTTCAATTTTTCTTTTAAAATAATCTTTTATGAATAATAAAAAATATTGTATTTAAAAATTATTAATTTCATTTATAATAATGTGTAATAAAATATATTATTATTAATTTAAAACTATCAATATTATATAATTATGGATAATATAATTTGGATGCAAATGTGGTATTTTTCAAGAAACCAATTTTTTCAGTAAAATGCCTTTTTTAAAAGGCCTGAGGTATGTACATTTTAATTAATTTAAATAATAACCAGCTAGAAAATATTTAAATTAAATTTTAATATTAAACATATAATTATGTAAAATTTTAATCCAGATAAATATTTTTTCTAGTTATGTAGTTAATGTATGAATATTTTAAGCATGAAAAATGATTTCTTGAAAACCATTTTTGTAGATGATTTGATTGTTTTTTTACACTAAATTATACCAATTACATGATTTGAATTTAATAAAATGGATTAAATATTTTTTATCTAAATATTATAATCCAGTTAATAATATCAAATTAATTTTTCATAATTAGTAATAAAATTAGTAAAATATTAATGGTCATAGTTAAGGTTAAAACAGAGTTTTGTGTGATACCATAGCCTGTGTTAAAATTATTTTTTCACACACACAATATGTTTATATGATAAATTTTATTTCATATTTAGTATCCAAAGTTACAAATTATCTAATAAGTCACATTTTATTTATTTGGATTAAAGGATAATTTATATAGTTTAAAAACATAAGTTACCATGGTGGAAACTAAAATGGTAAAGGTAAGAGACCCTAGAGGTTATAGAAATAAAAATTTTAAAACATAATTTTTTAGTGGTGGAGGTGTGTCTTAATCTTATCATAACTAGACCTCATTATTTATCAATTTTTAGGTACTTTGGATTACATTGACCTCCCATGATTGAATAATTTTTGGTATTTACAAGAATGCCACCCCTCCACAATTATAGATGGGAACCCAATCCACTCACTTATTCAGACTTATATGGCCATTTAGATCAACCAAAACCTACCAAAATTACTCCCAAAAATATTTATAAATTTTCTATAGGTGTTATTATTTCCAAAATTCAAATATAATTATCCTTAATAAGATATTCAAAGGATTTTCTTATAAGGGAAGGTAATTGCCTTTACTAAGAAGATTCGTTTTTACATATTATTTTATACAGATAAATTATTTATTAACAGTTCCTATTAAATAATAAAATAGCATATATAATTTTATTTTATTATATTGATGACATAATATTTATCCATCAACTTCTCTATAAATTGGGAAACAAAGCTATCTCCCAAGTATATAGTGAACACTATCCCCGTTAACCGATGCAATTTTTTTAGTCACTAACTCAAATGGATAGTAATAATGATACAAATAACGAATTTTTATGATACCTATTATTTAATATTAAAATTTTAAATTAATATATCATTGATTTTCCTACCCATTCACTCATTAAGTTAATAGTTTCATTATACGTGTCTACATACGTCTTACCATCTCCATAAATCTATGCAAAATATTTTCAATGTAAAAATTTCAATAATAGTTCAAAAAACTAAATATAATTAAAAAATTAAAAATTTATAACATTATTATTATTCTAGATATTATTTCTCTATTTCTTATACCCAATACTTGTACCATTCTTGAAAAAACACACATGACATAACAAGACAATTAACACACATCAAGAGTAATAATAAACGATTGTTAACGAACATGTGGTAATATTTTATAAGAGGAACATATATGATATTATAAATACAAATATAGTTATATTATAAATTAACCACCTTTTAAAAACCATTATATAGGATTTCAAATTATTTTCAACTAATGTGAAGTTTTTAATAAAGGATTTCATCATAATTTAACCTCTAATGATATATATTTGTTATTATGAACCTATTAACCATTATTTATTTTTTATACTAAACATTTTATATACTTAAAAATAATTCTGATTTATTATTTCTAATTATTTTTTCAATTATATTTTATTTTTTGAAGCAGTTATTATTAGAAAGTCTCCAAAGATGTTGAATCCATTTTACAATCTCACCTTCATTTGGGATTTCCTTTATTCTCATTGAAGGAAAATTATAATTTTTTCTTCAAAAGATGAAATAATTTTATAATCAATTAAATATGTAAAGAGTTTCTAAATTTTCTTCCAATTTATTTTTATTTTATGTAATTAAACAAAAAATAAATTATTATAAGGAAAAAATATTTGATTTCTCTTTAAATTAGGTATAGTTTTCTTCCATGTTCATTTTTCTCAAAATTATTTGACAAAATTCTTCTTAATATGTGAAATGATTTATTATGGATATTTTATGTTATCCTTTAATTTTATAAATGGATTGAAAATAATATATCTACTATTTTTTAAATGGTTATTTTCGATTTAAAGTAAAAATGAATGTTTTTTATTTATACGATGTTAATGGAATTCACCACCACCTTAACTGTTTGATGAAATGTTTATTAATATATAAAATTTTAATTATTTTAAAAATATTAATCTTTTATGAAGTATAATTTTAATAATTCACTTCCATTCCCTTTTTCCATCTAAGGGAAATTATTTTATTGAAAAAACTGATATTCTTGATGAATCTACAGTTACCTCTCAACACATGACTAATTTATTGATTGTTAACTTTATCTTTAGAATATAAATGTACTATTATCACTTTTAATATCTATATTCTTTGCATCAGGAATTTAATTATTTCTTAAACTATATTCTATTTATATATATGATGTTTTCCCTAATAATTAATTAAGTAACTGTTGAAATAATCATAAATCTGTATTCATCATTCATTGTGGATATTTTTTGATAATGAATATTCTTAATGAGTTAAATTATTCATTTTTTATATGAAACTGATTTCGACATGTAATGATGGTAGGGACCTAGAATTTTATAGCTACTTGATAATTATATAGGTATTAAGAGACAAATAAATTGGCCAAATGAAATGGGATTTTAACAATAGTTTTAATGTGTCTTGGCATAATTTCATAATATTATCGATATCAAAAAATATGAGATCATGATGTCCAATATTAATAATTTTCTTCATGAAGAATAAATTTATTATTATCTGTGATATTATTTCAATTGTTACTATCCATGGATGCCTTTTTTCATTTTATTAATTAAATTGTATATTTTCCCTTCTATTAATCATTCCATATTGACTATGCTTTATCTAATCATGATATACAATTTTTAGTACAAATCTCGTGTGTTTTGTTCATTAGATTTCTATATTTATTATACCGTATTTATACATGATATCTTCCACTCTATATAAATCTTAATAATAATTTGAGATCAACCTTATATTGCTTAATTTCTCTAGGATAGGAATAATAATTTCTTGAATGAGTTCAAGGATGCCGAACGTTTTACATTACTCTATTTTTTATTTTATATAATATGTATAATGGGAATCATATATGTATCTAGAGAATTAAGACTCAATGAGAATGAAAGGTATAATATGATAACATATAACATGGTATCATGTTTGGTCATGATTCTAGATGAAGTTTCCTTAACACATTTCCCAAAATGTGTGTGTGTGGGGGGGGGGTATTTTATTTTTTCTTTAGGATAAATAATTGATTTTTTATTAAGAACCATCTTGGGAATTTTTATGGGTGGATGTACTAAATCCTCCATAGAGTGTGGAACCCTAGAGCAGTAAAAATGATTTTGGGTGTCTATAATGTGGAATCTCTAGAGATGTGATGGGGATCACCACTTGTGATTTGATGAATTCTTGTAAAGAGAGATTTTTTATAGTTAATCTTTGGACTAAATGGGTTATAATTTATTGAAATCACGAGAGATTGGAAACACATGGAAATTTATTACAATGAAAGTGGTATTAATGTAGGTGGTTTTCTAGTATTGTTATATCCTATTTTCATTTAGACCATAGAACAATTAATATGAATCCATTGTTTGTGTGGATTTTATTTTTTTCATATGTTGTTTTATAATTTTAGTTTATCTATTTAGTCGATCAAGTTTTTTTATTGAGAATGGATTAAATGTGGAGAGGATATAGTGAGCATGATTTATCTTTTGTGAGTAATTATTTATTTTTGAGTTTCAATGTTTCATATCCCTTAACAAAATATAATGGTAAATTTTTATTATCTATTTACCTAAAAAAATTTGTGGTATTTATGAACAGGTAATAATGTTTTTATCTTTGGGATTAATTATTATACTGTTCTATGTTAGAGTAATTGTTTGGGAAATTTTATTTTTGATAAAATTAATAAATATTTATCCTTTGGGAACAAAAATTAATATCTATTAAAATAATTCTCTTATGATAATTTAGTCCTTGATTTTGTGTTCATAAAAGGTTTCCTTTCCGGGGGAACATATAAGATGTGAGCTCCGTTGATCGGCCAAAAGCCTACTATTTCTAAATTATTATTCAAGATACTTAGTTTTTGAAACGTTATCAAAATGATCCTATAAATATAATTTGTTATGTTTCTTATTTATTTAAATTCAACATTGATTATAATAAACCAATATATAATGCATCCATTAATATTGGATTGATATCAGTTTTTCATAGTGGCTTCGATAAGGATTGAGAAACATGTTGTCATTAACAATGCTATGAATATTTTATAACCAGGTAAGATAAATTTGTTTTCTGGATTCATGTCATTATTTTTACTTTTTATCCTATTTTATAAGAATAACTTCTTAAAAATAATTTTTGTCGATATAATGGAATGGAATTTAATGTTAAAAAATTCTATATTTATTCAATTATGATAAAAATGTTGAGTAATCATGTAATGAATATAATTGTATTCATGTTATTGATTACATGAAATATTTATTGTCCCTCACATCAGAATAATTGTTTAATTTAAGGTTTCCTAATGATTGAGAATCACTTTTCCAATGAACAAAAAATTAATAAAAACCTCGTTCCCGAGATCCATATGCTACGTAAAATTGAAATAACTTATAAAAAATGAAGAACATGTACCTTACACAAAATATGTATACTGATGTTTTATTTTATAATAATGATTTTATGAATACCCTTAAGGAGAAAAACGTAATTCCTCCATTAATTATCTAAGGGTTTATCTAAGTCACCCAAAATTTTTTGGCATACACCTTTTGTCTTCCATGATAATCTAGTATCTAATATAATAAAGGATGTAGTTGTAATAAAGCTATGGTAATAATAATTATGAGGATACAAGAAAAAGATCATATAGACTCCATCTTAATAGTTCTTCTACCATATATATGTCCACAAGGACACACCTAAATATTCATGCATTTAAACATATTGTATAAAACATACTAGTTAATTTATTTTTTACTACTTTACAATATTCATCAAAATAAAATCTAACCAATATTTATTTATATAAAACATTAATTATTTATCATTAAGATAATGTAATATTCCAAAACAATATCTACTATTGGTAAAATTATAATATCTTTCATATAGTTCACTTCATGTTGTATTATATTGTTCAAATAACTATGATTTTACTATGTATAACTATAAGTTTTCTCACAGATACACCATTTATATCCACAGGTCATATATAATGATATTTTTATATGAAATAAATCATAAATTTTCATATTTGATGTTAAGTAATATTTTATACCCTATATCGTCTCATATGATATCACGTACATTTTCACATGTATATTTCCATTATAGAATATCTATATCAAACTCTCACTTACACCAAAGCCGCATCGACATTGTTCCATTTTACCTTTTTGTATCATATATACTAAATTAAGAAAATATATAAAAAAATAATTTTGGATTTCTTATAAAAAACGTTTAGAAAGATATCATCATATTGATTATGAATCACATCATATGAACTACATTTTGTATATCCATCCAATTCACCTTTTTGATCACATCCCTCATATTATAAAAATTATATAAAAAATTTATTTTATCATAGATAATTTTTTCCTTTTATTATTTTCTATCAATAAAAATAATACAATGAATCAAAAACCATGTGTACTAAAACTATAACGACCCTATTTTTTCATAAACAAAGATTAAATCTTAATATATGAATATTAATTATATAAAAAATGATCCATGCTATAATATTATAGGTTTAGTGTCTTTTGGAAAATTGACACATAAAAAACTAGTTCATTTGCAAAACACATCATATCCCACTTTTTTCTTCTTAACTATATCCCTTCTTATGAATATCATAAATAATACCTTTATTTGAAACCTTGGGAAGGCAAAATAAGAAACGATGATCTGAGATAGTCTGTAATGGTTAATAAGGGAGATACCAACATAACATGATCATTAGGGTTTGAAAACTAGAGAATAAAATTTTATAAACCATAAACTACATATTATATATTATAAAATTGATTCATTGTATAAATCATAGAATTTTATAAGATATAAATAAAAAAGGTGTATAATAAGATAAGATACAAGGGAATAAAGTTAAAATAGGTCATAGATTTGTGGCATAAAAACATGTATAAAAAATCATTTCTTTTGTAGTCAAAGGTAATTTCCATGGGTATCATAGTCTATTAGGTTAACTCCCCTAACTATTAGAGTGGTAAAGGATAAATCCCATGACTAGAGTAGTGGAAAGAGACCATTTTTGAACTGGGTTAACTACCCAATCAAGACTTCTTTATCTAATGAGATATGACAAATTAACCAATGAATTAGAGGTATATGTTGATCTGGGACTAACAATAACATAATTAAAATCATATAGATTTTTTCCAAAAAAATTATAATACATCCATCATGTTAGAACCACTGAAAATAACTGGGTTTTGTTAACATTAAACAATTTCATAACCCATTGAAGACATACTTGTTTCATAATAAATTCATTTATTATTCATGGAATAACCTATATAAAAGAAAAATGTTTAATAATAATATTTTTATAACAATAATAAACCATACAGATAAATAATAGGGACCATATTAATAATTCATATCCATAGTAATTATTAAGTAACATCAATGGATGCCCAATTTGTTAGAAGATAATTTTGAATTATCACTTGGAACATTTCTTGAGAAACATAAACTTTTCACGTTTAAATAAATTATTTAAAATATATAAATTTAAAAAAAATTAATGAAAAAATTTTCTATAAAAAATTAATCTTTTAATGTAATATTTAAATCATTTATTATTCATTTTGAATTGAAATACCATTCATGTATTACTTGTTGAAAAGAAGTTTCCAATCAAATTTTTGCTAAAAAGTTAAAAATAATTGTTCTAAAATCAACAAATGATTACTTTTATAACATTTGTTAAAAATTAACTAAATCATTGAAAAAGTCTTTATTTTGTAATTTTATAATATTACAAACATTCTTTAATTACCCTTTGTAAATCATGGATATGTAATAAAATGTGTTTTCAATTGAAATGAGAAATAAATTTGATTTTTAAATACATTATTTTTGTCATTTTAATAATTAAAGTGGGGAAAATTAATGGGAAACATGTCGCATAAAAAAATAAACATAGTATAAGAAACATCAAGAGTTTTTTTGAAATATTGAGCACATGATTTCAACATGAGAAACATAATCATGAACAACCCTGATCATCAATAATATTGTAATTTAAAACCCTTAACACTTTCATATATTTTGATTAACCATACCCAAGAAATATTGATACTTGTATGGATATGTAAATACCCATAATTTTCAAATGAAATATAAAAAAAAATTGTGGCAAGTATTTACAATACATTAATGTAACAAGTGGTGAATATGGAATGTGTCTCAGAGATATAAAAGTGATATGAGAATCCTTTAGATTTTTAGAAACATTATAATCACAATACCCATTATATAATAACATAAAATTAAACTTTTTATATAATTAGAATATGTATATTTATGATATAAAATGTTAAAGATTCAGTAAATATACCATAGAAAATAATCAAGGTTGAATATTAGATATGTTTTTCAGAAATAAAAGAGAGACTACAAATCCCTTACCTAAAGTATCAACATTATTTTTTCATTCTTTAAACTCATACCGGGAACTATGATATAAACTATGGAATATCTTTCCTCATAGATTCCGAATAGAAATACAATTTCAAATATATAAAAATCTTTTTACTTCCATGATAAATAGATAATGAAGAACTATAATATTTATTAAACATATCCTTATTAAAATTAGGCCTAGAAAAAACGCAGACATGGTTCTTAAACATTTCATTCCATTATTATCAAGTTTAAAGTCAGGATCATTTCCCTTCTTCTTCTACATCTCAACATCTTCATTTTGGACCTCTATAAGCATTACATTTATAGATATTGGTACACTAATAAGAGGAAGATAACATATCTTCCCTTAATAAAATATTTCTAGATCCATCCTTTGTAAATCAATAAATATTGGATCTTTTCTATTATTATTCATTGTTAAGATATCACAATTCTTTTGATTTAAAGTATCAAAAACCTTGTTCTCTATCCTAGGGTGGTAATGTGTCAAGAAATTAAAACCATCAATTAGTTACACCCATATTTTATCAAATATGTTCAACAGCTTCTATGTAAATATATAATTTAATCTTTAATAATTAGTTTATATATCACAACATTATTTTTAATGATAGTAATTGAATATATTTAACACAAAACGTACTATTTCTATCTCTAAGTCGTGAGTTGGGTACTGTTACTCATAAAATATCAATTTTCATGAGGAATAAGATATTACCATATCATTTTCCATAGAATACATCCAATATCCTCTTTCTATGCATCACTATAGATTACAAAACCTTGTCAACTAAAAGGTAGTGTGAGAATAGGTGCACTGGCTAATATTTTCATCAGTTCCTTGAAATTCTCCTCTCATTTGTACATATAGAGAAACATGGCTCTCTTCCATGTTAACTTTTTTAGTGGATAGGTCAACCATGAAAATGTTTCCACAAACCATTGATAATAACCTTCCAAACTAATAAAACTATAGATCTCATTGACTCTGGTTAGTTTGGGACAACACTTAATAGCCTCCATCGTTGATGGATCCACTAGTATACCCACACTTAAGATAATATAAACAAAAAATGAACCTTTTTATATACCAAATTATCAAATAGTAATTTTTTCATATAGAATCACCTTAAATGGGGTGTTCAGTACAATCCTCAATTGATATTCATTCTCTTCTTTTCCCCTTGAATAAATATGAACATAATCTCTATAAACAACAAAAAAATGATCAATGTCATCAATAAAGACTCTATTCTTTAAATACATGTAGATTTTATGGGACTTAGTGATGGAAAATTGAATATTAATATATTATTAGTGTCAAAACCTTTTATTAAATAGTTCTTTGAGTATATTATCTTTCTTGATGCTTAAATAAGGATATTTAGAATAGAGATAAATCTTGGATAAGTATTGATCTATGTGAAGTTAACCGATCATGTGATTAATATAAGATATAGAGTACTTTTTTTTGATTGTGATACTATTTAGTTCATGATAATCAATACATATTCATATCAATCCACCTTTTTTCATAAAAAATAAAGAGCTAAACCCCAAGGGGACATAGATGGATGAATGAATCCCCGATCATGGTCCTCATGGTGATTATTTTTTAATTATTGAAACTCAATCAGGGTAATTGTGTATGGTGTATTTGAAATATGTGCAGAACCTACATATTTTTAATATTGGAAACTCTACTTCAGTATTTTTATAGGAGTAGTAAACTCCTATGGAAATACATTAAAAAATACAACACAATAGGATTATCATTGTTGTAGATTTTACCCCAATCCTATGATATTGACACACATTTTGGAAGGGAATGTATACCCATGAAATGGATGTTATTTCCATTATATGCTCATATTTATCATCACACACATATATGATAAAAGGATTATTTGGAGTATCAAATTTTAATTCTATTCCCTAACAATTTATTTGTGATTTATGTAGGTAAATCCAATCTATGTGTAATATAACATCAAATTAAATGAGAGGGGGAAGAGTTCTTTTTAAAATAGGGATACATAATCAAATGGTTCATAGGTGAACTTAATCATCTCCCAAAATGTTATTCATTAAAATAACACTTATTAAACGTACCATATATAATATATTTCTTCACAACCTGAGGAATGGAAGCATAAGAATGGGTGAGATTAGATGATTAATAAGGGTAAACATGGGAAATATAAACAAAACATGAGAATAAGGGTTTGAGAACATGATAACATCACTTGATAAACCATACCGTACATGTAATATATAATAAACATGAGTTAGGGGAAAATAATGGAAATTTATAAGATAGGAATTATAAAGGAATAAAGGAGAACAATCCAGGTGAAAATAAAATTGGCAAAGGACATAGATTTGTGGAATTGACGCCAACATAGAAAATCATTTACTTTGAAGTCAACACACATTTCAAATACTATCTTAGTGGATTGGGTTTACTCCCCAATCTATCATAATATTTTACAGTTCACTCTAAATAATATCATAGTGTACAGAGTCCCTTACCAAAATGGGTTCACTACCAACTATAGTACTGTTTATCTCATGAGATATCAATCTTTACCAAATAAAGTAAAGGACTATATAATTATAGGACCACCCATCACATAATAAAAATCATACATATGTGTTCCATAAGATCAAAAAAAGTCATCATATCAGAACCCATGATTGTTAATGGGTTTGATAAACATTTCACCATAGCATAACCCTGGGAAAATAAATGGGTTTCATAATCATTTCATCAATCCATCAAATAATAACACATTGAACTCGAATGTGTTTCATAAACATGTTTTCATAATAATCATAAACCATCCAGAGTTATAATTTGGTTGGTATCATTGGATTACATCTCTAGTAAATATTATGAAAATGTGTTTATGACCTCTATAAAAAATATCTATCGTAAGATATATTAAATAATAAAATAAAATAAAACCTTAAATAAAATGTATATGACATGACTTGTGGTGTAAGATTTCATAGGGGAATTACCTACAACACCAAAAAGAAATGAGTGGTCAATTTAACATATGTATTATAAAAATAAATGCATGATAAGAAGTCTCTTTCCACATGTCTCGATATTATTCATAAACATTTGAAACTACCAAATAATAAAAATATATTTATTAGAAACATATTTTACAAATGTTTTCAAATATTATATAAATTGTATAATTTATATATAGCCTTTTATCACTTATTTTCTAACCATTAAATTTTAAAAACACTATTTCAGGTAATTAATATTTTTTCATGTATGTTTTTCGTATAGTAGTGTTGGTCCTTGTACTTTGATATGATGAATGAATTTACAAGGATACCTCTTCTTGCCATTGGAAACTCCTTTCCATTCTATGAATCCTAATTATTTCTAAGATAAACCAAAATGTAATAAAAATTAATGTTATGTGGTTTCCCCCAAAATAATAGGACACTAAATAAGTGAATGGAAGAAATACATCTCAGATTCCAATCTAATTGATGGTTCCAACTTCTCTAGAATTAGAAATGTTATTGATAATGTATAAGAATGATTTATTCTAACTATCCTCATACCCTGATACATTTTCATAATGAAGAATAGAATATTTTATGTTATTGATACTAATTATATCACAATTAGTAAAACCAATGATTTCATGAGTATAAAATAAGTGAGTGAGGGTGGGGGTGGCTAAAAAGACCCATTGAACCTCTAAGGAATCTATGTTGTTTTTGTTTTCAATATTTAGAAAGATCCATCTTATGTAATCTTTAAAAATTGAGAAAATGATAACTATGAGTATACCATTTTCTTACACCTCTTGAAGATGTGAAATATACCTCAGGGAATCCATTGACCAGCACTTGGATATGTGATGTGATAATAAGTGTTGTAACCCATTTATTGAAAATTTCATTCAAGAAAATTTTTATTAAAAACATAAAAATGAATCCGCATTATAAATTATCAATTTATTTTGAAATAATGATTTATGGAAATGTTTCCCCTCTGCTGGATTTTATAATAATATGAACACATTAAAATGTAGTAACAATAAAATCCTGAATAGTTATAACTTTGATGAAAACAAACTTCTTTGTGAATAAAAACATCTTTGAAATGTTAGAAAGCTAGTTGGTAAAAGATTTTGAAATAATTTTGTAAATAATTTAGAAATGGGATACATGTATTTAATGTTTTATATCATTTATATTATTCGTTCTTGGTATAAGTTAAATAAATAGAACCTTAATTCCCTATGGAAATTGCACTCCCATGAAATAATGACTCAAAAAATGTCACCATGATTAATATTTCAATATTTTGGGAAGATATATTTAATGAACCCATTTCGTTCAGAAAAGTTACCCTAATTAAGATGAAAAACCAAATATTCCATCTCAAAATATAGAGGGGGGTTATTATAAAAAATGTTAATTAAGGGATGTTTTTCATGAAGTAAGGGTAGTCTAAACAGCCTCTTCATCGTTTAGCTGTGGTTATTAAAAATACCATGTTTTTCATGGTTTGTAGTCATTTCATGGTAGTTTTTATAATTTAGTGGTTGATTCTTTAAGTATATTATTTTTTTAAAATATTGATCTATTTATTTTTTAAGTAGAGGTTTTTTATATAAAAAAACAGATAAGGGAAATACAGATAAAACAAAAGAAATCATTGTTGACCATATTGTCGACAATTCCTTTTAGCGGTAGTTAATCCTAATTGATGCTAATGTTTTTTATTCAACGTTTTTAGTAGTGGTTACATAGAAATACCACTAAATTAGATTATTTGATTAAATTTTTTTAATAAAAACAATAAATATAAAACTATTATATAGAAAAGTAAAACATAAATATATGATAAATACATTATACATATATCAGAAAAACATATATCCAGTCATCATATCCTCAATCAAAGTCAACCCAATATTGATATATATATATAAATTATATTGGACAACCAATGATCTTTATACATCCCTTTCAGGGCCACCAATGTATCTTACTACCTCTACATCCAATCATCAACTAATACTACCCACATCATCTCACTGACTGTAAAAAAATTAAACAAAATCTAAATATACATATAATAAATAATTATTACAGTAGAAAAATTGATAAAATTGTAACATACCATGGAATATAAGAACTCTATTGAATACTATATAAAAAAATTCATGGATTGGAACAGTAAACCTCTTGTCTATTGTTAGTATCTGATTCCTACTATGAAATCAAGAATATTTATGAAAATAAATATGAAGAAAAAAAGATACAGAATATGTTAATAACGATTAACAGAATTTTTTTTATTATTTTAATCAATAAGAAAATGTTTTAATATAAAAATTAATATTTAATGAAAAATAATTGGAAAACATAAACATGCTTATTTATAATAATATTCAAAAGTTAAAATGGAAAACAAATGAGTACATATTCTTATTTTATTTTACAGTGATGGTTGGTGTGCATGAAATTTACTCTAGAAACAAAATTTAAAGATTTTATAGTCCCAAAATGTCCTATATTTCAAAAATAACATAGAAGTAGTTTTTAATGATTTCATGATAATATATGGTAGTTTGCTAGAATTTTGACCATTTCACGCCCACTTTCGTGTCCTAAAACCCCAAAAACATGTTTATGACCATAATGGGTAAAAAATAATTAAAAATGACTTATCATAGTTTTCTACATTTCAAAATTTAATATATCGTTGTTGTCATATGATTTCAAGTAATTATGATGTCGTTTTCCTAGTTTTTACCCCCCAACACTTGTTTATTGTAAGTATTTTGTACGTTTCATTATTGTATACCATGTATTTCTAACCGCGCCACACATTAGACTGATTTTGGTTCTATGATTACATCTAAAAAACTCAATGGTGGTTATACCATGCTTTTATATAAAATCGGGTCATTTTATATGGGTTTGATGGTTTATCACACATTTTGGTTTTTTAGCATTGTTTTTTATATATAAAAAACATCTAAGGGAAATATATATAAAACAAAAGAAACCACTATTGACCATATTATTGACGATTCCTTTTAGCAGCGGTTAATCTTAATTGCCACTAAAAATTTTTTATTCAACGTATTTAATTGTGGTTACATAAAACTACCTCTAAATTAGAATCTATTTTTTAAAAAAATTAATAAAATTATAAATATATAAAACCAACATATAATAAAATAAAACACAAATATATGATAAACTCATTATAAATATATCATACATACACACATCCAGTCATCATATCCTCAACCAAAGTCAACCCAATATATGTATATATATAATATATTGGACAAACAATGACTTATATACATCCCTTTCAGGGCCGCCAATGTATCATGCTGCCTCTACATCCAATAATCCACTGATAATGACCACATTATCTCACTAACTGTAAAAAATTTAACAAAATCTAAAAATACATATAATAAATAATAATTATACTGGAACAACTGATAAAATTATAACATACCATGGAAAATAAGAACTCTCATGAATACTATTTAAAAAATATCATGGATTGGAGTAGTCAACCTCTTGCCTATTGTTAGTATCCATCACCTATTATGAAAACCAGAACATTTATTAAAAGAAATGTGAAGGAAAAAAGATACAGAATATGTTAATAATGATTAACATAATTTTTTTTATTTTTTATCATGAAGAAAAGGTTTTAATATAAAAAAATAATATTTAATGAACAACAGTAGGAAAACATAAACAAACTTATTTATCCTTATAGCATTAAATGAATTTGTATATAAGGACCCACAATCATCAGATCCCAAAAGAGTACCATGAATTCTATATATCCTTACATCTATATATCTTTATATTTAAGATATTATATATTTTTTTTGAATGAAAAAATCATTTATATTCACATACTTAATTAAAATATTTTTATCAAAAAAAACAAAAAATGTTATATAATAATTTTTAAAAAATAATTATTCATAATGGATTTATATATCAAATCATAAAAAACATTATTAGTAAGACCACTCATAGGATGTTATTTAATAATCATGAAATTTCAATTTCATTCTATATACTCTCTAAGAGGGGTAAGGTGAATCTATGTGATTCTTTTTACATATTTGAACTAAAATTTTAAATTGTATTTTTCATATTTGAACTATTGTCCCAGTTATAGTGTGTGTGTCTTGTTATGTATTCTTAATAGAGAAAAAACCTTGAAAAAATATACCAGTGTAAGCATCTTGTATTTTTTTTCAAGGATCAAATCTAATGTATTAATAAACACAATATTTTTTTGTATGAGTTTCATATAAATATTTATCTTTAAACAATTCTATATTATAAATATATAGTATTTCAAGATTTCAGCTTTTATATTAATTATCTATCACAGAAATAAAAGTGTGATAAGAAGTCTCTTTCCTCATGTATCGACATTATTCGTAAACACATGAAACTACCATATAATAAATATTTATTTATTATAAATATATTCTATAACCATACTAAAATATGAAATATATATTTTGATTTATATAAAACCTTTTATCACTTATTTTCAAACAATTCATTTTAAGACTACTATTTTGGGTAATAAATATTTTTCATGTATGTTGTGGTATAGTTGTTTTGGTCATTGTACGATGATAATGATGAATGATTTTACAAGGATATCCCTTCTTTACATTGGGAGCATCTTTCCATTCTAGTAATCCTAATTATTTGTAATATAAACCAAAATGTAAGAAAAATTAATGTTATGTGGTTTCCCCTAAAATAACAGGACACCAAATAAATGAATGGAAGAAATAAATCTTATATTCTAAACTAATTGATTGTTCCAAAATCTATAGAAGTGTAAATGTTATTGCTATTATATAAGATTAATTTATTCCAACTCTCCTCAAACGCGGATACTTTTTCAAAATGAAGAAGAGAATATTTTATGTTAATGATGATACTTTTGTCACAATGTGTGAAACAAATGATGTCATTAGTATAAAATAAGTGAGTGGGGGGGATAAAAAGACCCATTGATTCTATGAAGGACTTGTTCTTTTGGTTATCCATATTTAGATAAATCCATCTTAATTAATCTATAGAAATAGAGAATATGATGACATGGAGTACAAACTTGTCATACACCTATTGAATATATGAAATATACCTCAGGTAATCCATTAAAAAGAACATGGATATGTGATTAGATCATAAGTATTGTTACCCATTTAATGAAAATTTCAGAAAAGGGAAATTTGATTAAAAACATAAAAATGAAACCCCATTAAAAATTATAAGCATATTTTTTTAAAATAATGCTTGATGGAAATGTTACCCATCTGGTGGATTTATTTAAGAAGATTAGCAAATTCAAACGTAGTAACTTGAAAATACAGAATATTTCTACCTTTAATTAAACCAAACTAATTTTTTAGTACTAAATTTTTAAAATCTAGTTGGTAATAATAATAGAAATTATATTGTTAATAATATTGAAAAGGGGATACATGAATTAAAAGTAGGAGATTATTCGCATTATCCATTTTTGGTAAAAGTAAAAAAAATAGAACATTAATTCTATATAGAAACTGGAATTCCATGAAATAAGGACTCAAAAAATATCACCATGAATAATCTCTCAATATTTTGGGAAGATAGTGTTTGTGACCACATCTTGTTCAGGAGAGGTACCATAATTAAGATGAAAAAAAAAATATTCTACCTCAAATTATGGCGGAGGATCGCAATAAAAAAGGGTAATTAGAGAGGGTTTTTTGTGAATTAATCACATTTTACACAACCACCTCATTGTTTAGTGGTGTTTGTTAATACTACCATGTTTTTCATGGTTGATAGTCATTTCATGGCAGTTTTTATAATTTAGTGGTGGATTTGTTAAGTTTTTTTTGGTTAATATTGAATGATTTATTTTCTAACAGTGGGTTTTTAATATAAAAAACGTCTAATAGAAATATATATAACACAAAAGACACCACTATTTCCCATATTATCGACAATTCCTTTTAGAAGTGGTTAATCATAATTTCCACAAAACATTTTTTATTCAACCTATTTAAATGTGGTTACGTAAAACTACCTCTAAATTAGACTCTATTAAAAAAATTAATAAAACAATAAATATAAAACACTGACATATAATAAAATGAAACACAAATATATGATAAACGAATTATACATATATCATACATACACACATCCTGTAATCATATCCTCAATGAAAGTCAACCATATATATGTATATATATATATAATATTGGGCAACCAATGACTTATATACATACCTTTTAGGGCCACCAATGTATCTTTCTGCCTCTACATCCAATCATCAACTGATATGGACCACATCATCACACTAACTGTAAAAAAATTAAACAAAATCCAAAAGTACAAGTAATAAATAATAATTATAGTAGAAAAACTGATAAAATTCTTACATACATTGGAAAATAAGAACTCTGATGAATACTCTTTAAAAAATATCTTGGATTGGAATAGTCATCCTCTGGCCTATTATTAGAATCCATCACCTATTATGGAAACCATGAACATTTATGAAAAGAAATGTGAAGGAAAAAATATTTTATGATAATATTCAAAAGTTAAAATGGAAAACGGATGAGTACATATTCTTATTTTCTTTAACATATATGGTTGATGTGCATGAAATTTACTCAAGAAACAAAATTTAACGATTTTATTGTCACAACATATCCTACATTTAAAAAAAATAGAAGTACTTTTTCAAATATTTCCTGATAATATATGGTAGTTTTCTAGAGTTTTGACCATTTCACACACACTTACGTATTCTAAAACACCAAAAACATGTTTATGACCATAATGGGGGAAAATATATTTCAAAATGACTTATCGTAGGTTTCAATATTTCAAAATTAAAAATTATGGTTTTTCTACTATTATTTCATGGAATTACAATGTCATTTTCCTTGTTTTGACCCCCTCAACACTTGTTTTTTTATTATTTTTTATGTTTCACTAGTGTATACCAAGTATTTACGACTGCGCCACACATTAGACTGATGTTTTTTTATAAGTACATTTAAAAAAAACAATGGTGGTTTTACCATGATTTTAAATAAAACTGGGTAATTTTATATGGGTTTGAAGGTTCATCACACATTTTAGTTTTTAAATACATTGATACCGCATTTATAACCATAATTGGAAAAACCAAATTCAAAATAATTTGATGTTAGTTCATATAGTTCAATATTAAATATATAGTCATATTACCTTGATTTCAAAGCAACCTGATATCATTTTCATAGTTTTAACCTCATGATACTTGTTTTTAAAGGCTTTGATACCTTTTAGAAAGTGTATACCATGTAATTATGATCACAAAACACATCATAATGGTTTTTTGTTTGTGAATAGATGTGAAAAATAACTCAATGGTGGTTATACCACGATTTCACATTAATCTGATATCATTTTCTATGGTTCTGACCATTTGACACATGTTTTAGTGTTTTATTACACCCAACACATGTTTATGGCCATAATGGGGAAACTGTAATTAAAAATGACATGTTGTTAGTTAATAAATTTAAAATTGAAATATAAGATCATTTTACAATGATTTTAGGGAAATAGGATTCCATTTTCTTGGTTTTAAACCCTTTGATATTTGTTTTTATAGGCTTTTATACATTTCAGATGTGTTTGTAGAGTAATTCTATCACAAATAGATTTCATATTGACATGTTGTGTATGAGTATACAAAAAAACATAGCAATGGTTTTCATTGATCTCACATCAATATGAGGTTTATCTATGGTTTTGATTGTTCTATGAACATTTTACAATTTTAAAACACTAAAACCCTATTTACATCCATAACGAGTATATTGAAATTCTGAAGGATATACCACTAGTTCGTAGATTTAAAAATTATACATACAATTTTTTCATGTGATTTAAGGAAAATATGTCATCATTTTCCATTTTTTGACCACCCGGTAACGGTTTATAAAGGATTATTTATCTTTCACATGTGTATACAGAGTGATTTCGGCCACACCACAAATCATATTGATGTGATATCTTTGAAAACATGTCAAAAACACTCTATTAGTTTTATCGGGATTTACATTAATATGAGGTCATTTTTTATAGTTTTAACCGTTCGATGCATGTTTTAGTGTTGTAAAAAAATATTAATTATTTTATAGATATAAAAGGAAAGCTGTAATTAAAATTATGAATCATTAGATCCTATATTTAACAATTAAAAATACTCTCATTGCCCCATGATTTTAGGGAAATTTGACACTGTTTGTCTAGTTTTAACCACATAAACACTTTTTAACGGATTTTATATTGAAAAGGGTACATCGAGTAATTATGACCACCCCACACATAATTTTGTTGTTTCTTATTTTCATGTATTTCAAAAACAACTCAATGGTGGTTTTCGTATGTTTTCACACCAATTTGAGAGTTTTTTCTGTGGTTATAAATATTCCATGGAAGTTTTAGTTTTTTAAAACACTTAAAAACCCATTTATGACTATAATAGGAAAACTATAATTTGGAATGATGTTTCTTCAGTTCATACATTTCAAAAATATATATATGGTCATTTGTTTTTGTGATTTTAGTGAAATCAGACATCATTTTAATGGTTTTTACCCCACGAAACATGTTTTAAAGTCCTTTATACCTTTCGACAGTGTATTCTTTGTAATTACAACCACAGTGAAGACCAGATTTAATGTTTTTCTATGCATACATGTCTATAAAATAAGTGATTCTTTTACCATTATTTCACATCAATATGTGGTCATTTTCTATTTTTTCGATCTTTCCACGCACATTTTACTATTTTAGAACAAAAAAAAAATGCATTTGTGGCCGTAAGAGGAAAAACATAATTAATAATGATATCCCGTAAGTTCCCACATTTAAAAATTAAATATACAGTCATTGTAAAATTATTTTAGGGGAATCCAACATTATTTCCTTGGTATTGATCCCCCAAATATTCTTTTTAAAGGCTTTTCTACCTTTTACAAGTGTTTACCACGTAATTATGACCACACTGCATGTAATATTGACATGTTTTCTATGTGTACAAGTGACTGAAAAACTCATCAGTGGTTTTAACATTATTTTTAATCAATTTGAGGTCATTTTCTATGTTTTTTACTTTTTCATGCACTTTTTAATTTATCAAAACACAAAAAATGCATTTATGACCATAATTGGAAGACCATAATTTGGAATGAAATATCATCAGTTCCTATATTTTATAGTTAAATATATAGAAATTTTCATGTGATATTAATGAAATGTTACTTTATTTTCTTTGTTTTGACTACATAACACATATTATTTGAACTTTAATATCTTTTAAAATTTTATATTAAATCATTTAGAGCACACCTCATAATGAATAAACGTTTTTTCTTATACATGTCAAAAATAATTAAATGGCGGTTTTCCCATGATTTCAAATAAATATGATATTTTTTATTGTTTTTTTAAACCTTCATTTTAGTGTTTTAAAACACTAAAAACATATTTATGGTCATCCCATAAAAAACATAACTCATATTGATATGGATTAAATTACTATATTTCATAAATTGATATGTGTTGGTTTTCCTATCATAAATTTTGTAATAAATAAATTGTTTAGAAAAAACTATAATCATATAATTGAATATTATTTATAAAATTAATGATTTATCACTATTTATAATATTAATTTAATTATTTACATAAATGTTCTGTGGTTATTTAATATATTTTAGAGATCAAATTTTATTTATGAAATAAATTTTTACATTTTAATCTATAATTTATTCATATTGAATAATAAATAAGAGATGATATTTATATTTCGATGATAGATTTTATATGTCTTGTTCTTGGGTACTCAGTAGTGGGTTTTTATTCAGGTGGAGGCAATGTTTAAAAAAATTAACATGGGGGAATTAATAAAAAATATGTAAATAATTATTTAATGGTTATCAGGAACCATCACTAAATAGATAATATATTTTTTTATTGACAGTTATCATAAATTACTTCTAAAAAGATTATGGACATTGTATACGTTCGTTGAAAATATATAAATGATATAGGGAATTTATAATTTTACTCAATGGGATGAGCTATTAGGCTGGAAATTCCCTAGGGGATTATGTTGGTAATCCGTTTAAATATAGAATGTAATGTATTTTACATTTTAGACAACCTGTGATCCCTTATTTTATTAAAAAAATATTATTCTTTTTCATTTTAATTAAATATTAAAATTTATCTTTGTGATCCCCGATGAACGATACCACCCAAACCACCCCTGGGTGTCGTAGTAATGGATAATGCTACCCAACTAATGATATCTGATTGAGTTGGTTTAGAACCCTTCCCCCACACTTGTTCCAAATTCTCATACACTAAAAATATTCGAACTACAATATTCTAGGAAACATATGTTGATGTTTAAGGGTTTATATACCATAATTCCTGAATTTTAACCTGATAAAAAAATTTATAATGATTGTTTAAAATATATGAACCTCAAAATATTATCTAATTAATAAATTTTTATTTGTATTTATTTTTATTTTTAAACTATAAAAATACAATAAAAACAAAAAAATCCTTAAAACCAATTTATTGGGGCTGACTAGATGTATCAAATGTCACCAAATTGGAATAATTTGATCCATGTATCTGGGCCCATTTTATCGAGGATAATTATTGTTAGTTTTTATAATATATTTTTTATTATTAAAATATTTTTTTAATTAAATAATATAAAATTTAAATGAAAAGTACTTACATCAATGTCTTTGGTAGGTTTATTTACAAATCATCCATCATGTTTCCTATTCACTTTAACCTACATCATGGTGTTTCTAATAGAGTGACCTAATTCATTGGACTTAAAAAAAATAAACAAGTTAGAAAAAACCAAGATTTATAATAAAATAATATAAATCATAATGAATGAAATATAATCACAAATTATTCATCTATTAGAAAAAACTACGAGAGTCTATAATGTGAGGTATGACATGAATCTCATTGTTCATCATGATTTTTAGCTAATTTTTACATAATATAGAAACATTAATAAAAAATTTAATTTAATTTATTTATATGTTTTTAAAATACTATAAAATATAAAATTAACTCATGAGATGCATCTATATAGATTTCAACAATGATCTTCCATTACTCATGGGAAACACCATCACACACTTTCTGATACATTTTTCTTGAGCTCAAAGAAGTGTCATTAAACTCATGACACCATATCCATTTTACATATCCCTACTTAATGTTATAAATTTTCAAACTCAATTGGTCTAAAATAGAGTTGGGTCATCAAAATTAAAAAAGACTGTAAATAAAAAAGAAAACAATTTATTAGTATATTACAAAATTTTACTCATGCCTTTTAAATTAGTTGTCAAGGAATTTTAAATTTAAATTTCATTTTTTAGTATCAAAAAACACATTATTCTAAGATGAAAGAATATGACTTCAATCATTATAGTTAAAGTGAAATCTCAACACCTCACAAGAAATATTCTATAGAATCTGCTACTAGATTCCATTAGTGTCCCTCGATAGGCACCCAAAACTCATCAAATGGAATGACACTATTTGATTCCTTTAGGTCTCATTCACCTTCCTTATTCATATTTGTATCACTTATATGGTTGTATTTATCTATTTGAAAAATTAATTAAATTATTAATAAAATATAATGATTTTGTTTAAATGAAATAAATTCTAAATGTGGATACTCAGCAATATCCACTACATGGAGGGTTGAAAAACAACTCCATCGAAAGAGGGGAATCAAATGGTGGGATACGAAGAAACATATAGGGAAACAACTAGCTCACTATATGACTGAAGAACATAAAAAAATCAATAGGATCATTAGAAGATGATGATATTGGTTGTGTTCTCCGAGATGTCGACCGACCAAGATCC
Organism: Viscum album; assembly: GCA_963277665.1. Taxonomy (NCBI): domain Eukaryota; kingdom Viridiplantae; phylum Streptophyta; class Magnoliopsida; order Santalales; family Viscaceae; genus Viscum; species Viscum album. The sequence goes on along the minus strand of OY728147.1, from coordinate 1,669,205,594 downwards.
CGAATTTTTTTTATTCTTAGAATAAATGTATTTCCAACGGTTATGGACCATATTGTTATAGAGTTTATTTTTAAAAATTTTATTTATATGGTTGGAATTTTTTTTTAAAAAAATAAATATCTTTTATAAACAAATTTTAATGGAGTTTTAGTGGATTCCCATGAAATTGTGAAGTATAATAAAGAATCTTTAATGGATTTTTTTTCTTATATAAAACTGATAAATATTTAATAAAATAATTAAATCATATATTATGAATCATTTCTAAATTTTAATGAAGTATTTTAATATTATATATGTTGAGAAAAACACAATAATCATAACCAAATCCTATAGTATATAACCGAGTACTATATCATACCATACAGTACATCTGTGATATAGTTTATGTAATATAATGTTGTAATTTATTTTTTCATATAAGTTATTATTACAATATTAACCATTAAAATGATTCATATAATCAATAATAATGAATATATACTCATAAAAATGATCATAAATTATTATATAAAAACAACCATAAATTTTGGATGTCACAAATTAGATGTATCTATTAGTAAGTGTTATTTAATTATGTAATGAAAAATAATGAATTTCATCCATATATGTTTTTGGTAGTTATAAAGAACCAATACTATATTATTCTATATTTATACATCTTCATTATTAATATTCAATTATTCGGTGATAATTTTTTTGTGATATATAAATCCTAACATAGTAAATATAGATTCTAGTGACCGATAGAGTAAAATTATAGGCTTGAGAAAGAGAATAATTTTTTAGTGATCATCATTAACTATAAATTACCAATATATATCAGATATTTCACATTATACACATAGTTATTTTACTTTATTTGTATTTGATTTTGATTTTCTGATGATATATTCATTTTTAAAAGTGTTCCATCCACAATTTATGAGAACATGATTATATAAATAGAACAACTTGAACAAATTAATTTTAAAATTAACAATAAAATTTTTAGTCCCCTTTAAATATGGATTATAAAATGATGTATGTGTTTTCATTAACACTGATTAGTGGTCATCATCTCTCCAATTAATTTATATATAAAAAAATTATAATTATATGAATTTGGATGCAAGAATCCACAATATTTAGAGCCCAAAAGAGTAAAATTGAAACTATATATACTTATATCTATATGTATTTAGATATAAGTTATTTTTATTGTTTCTGAATTAAAAAATCATTTATATTCACATATTTAATTGAAATATTTGGATCAAAAAATATAAAATAGTTATATATAAATTAAAATAATAATAATCATTCATAATGTATTTATCCATAAATTTATAAAAAAACATTATTAGTAAGACCACTCTTAGGATGTTATTTATTCAACATGAAAGTCCCATTAGAATTTATATTTACTCTAAGAGGGCTAGGGTGAATCTATATGATTCTTTTTACATATTTGAACTCAAATTTCAAATTCTATTTTTGATATTTGATCTACTATCCCAGTTATAGTGTATGTATCTATTTATGTATTCTTAACATAGAAAAAACATTAAAAAAATATACCAGTTTAAGCAGCTTATTGTATTTTTTCATGGAACAATTCTAATGTAGTAATAAACACTGTATTTTTTAGGATGATTTTTATATTAAAATTTTCCAATAAAAATTTGTACTAAATAAAAATGGAAGATATTTTATCATACATAACACAATAATTAGTAATATTTGGATTGTTTCAAATACTATATTTATACTCAATAAAATATTTTTGGTGAGGATAACACAACCTTTAAGGGGGTATACATTTTTCTAGGTGAGTCATTCCAATCTAGGAAGAATGAGCTAAGTGGGGGGTTGTAGGGGTTTAGGGGTTCATGGGGCGTCATAGTTTGATGGGGGGTCACAGGGGTCAGGGGTCATGGGCTCGGGCTCGCTGGCACATGAATTCCACCATGGAGAGTGGAAGAGGAGTGTTGGGGGGAAAGGGGGTCACAAAATTGGGTCACCGTCGAGGAGAGGGTAGAAGGAGTTAAGGGGAGGTGGGGTGGTCGAGATCACATAGAGGGACAGGGGAAGGGATGGATTAGTTAATTTTTAAAATGATTAATGTTTATTTAATTTAAAATGAAACTAATTAAAAAAACTGAATCTATTATATGAAACTGCCTCTATAATAGATATTTTTAATATATTTATTTCATAACATTTAAAAGAACTGACGGGAATAAACTATCTCTTACCAATGATTTTTTATAGTGTATTAGTAAGGATTAAATTTCCTTGATCCCAAAAAAGTCTATAAATAACATCCTATATAAGATAAATACTATTATTGGTACCATTAAATAGGTTCTTATGAAAATGAACAACATGATATTCCAAAATCACTATTTTATCAAGGATTATATCATTATCACTGAGAATAGCCATTGGTTTATTACGACTTGTAAGTCATTGAAGAGTATTGAAAAACATTGTGTTATTGTGACCCTTCTTAATTCATTTTTATGTGAATTATTCTCTATTATTTCATTATTTTTGGGATGAAAGTGTGTTGAAGTTATATCTTGTCACATTTTTATACTCAATATCTATAGAAAAATAACAACTAGTGTCCCTCTCTTAAATACTGAGAAGAAAAGATTCCAATTGAACAATATTTTTATTAATTTGGCAAAAGAGTTCACGAATCCAAATTTTCATCCTTATATTAAGAATATTGATCTTTATAAAAATTTCCAATGTATCATCATTTTAATTAAAGTAATTTCATGTGTGTTAAACCACTCTTTTATATTCAGGATCAAAGATCCCAAAATTATTGAATCTAAAAAGAAAGGGTGGTTCAATATCCATCCACAATTTAAGAGAATATGATCATATAAATAGTACAATTTAAACTAAATTATGTTATAATAAATAATTAATTTTTAGCACTTTTTAATATGGATTATAAAATGATGTTGGTGTTTTGGTTAACACTGAGTATTTGTCATCGTCTCTTGATGTAATATATATTGACAAAAATTATCATTATATAAATTTGGATGCAAGAACCCACAATCATCCGAGCCCAGAAGAGTACCATTGATACTATATATCCTTACTTCTATCTATCTTTAGATTTAAGATATTTTTATTTTTTGTGAATCCAAAAAATCATTTATATTGACATACATAATTAAAATATTTTCATCGAAAAAACAAAAAAAATTATATATAAATTTTTTAAAAATAATTATTCATAATGTATTTATTTATAAATTCATAAAAACATTATTAAAGAGACCACTCTTAGGATGTTATTTAATCATCATGAAATTCCCATTTGATTCCATATACTCTCTAAGAGGGGTATGGTTAATCTATGAGATTTTTTTTACATATTTGAAGTCAAATATTAAATTCTATTTTTGATATTTCAACTACTGTCCTAGTTATAGTGTATGTCTCTATTTATGTATTCCTAACAGAGAAAAAAACCTTAAAAAATAATCTAGTGTAAGAAGTTTGTTGTATTTTCTCAAGGAACAAGTCTAATTTAGTAATAAACACCATATTTTTTATTATAAGTATTATATTAATATTTATCTATAAAAAATTCTATATTATAAATATATACTAGTGCAAGATTTCATCTGGTCTATGACTTATGTATCATTGAAATAATAGTGTGATATGAAGTCTATTTCCTCAAGTCCTGACATTATTCTAAACATTTGAATCTACCATATAATAAATATTTATTTATTATAAATATATTCTATAACCATAATTAAATATGATATAAATATTATGATTTATATACAAACTTTTATAACTTATTTTCAAACAATTCATTTTTAAAACCATTATTTCATGTAATGAATTTGTTATAATTTATGTTTTAGTATAGTTGTTTTAGTCCTTGTACATTGATATTATGACAGATTTTACAAGGATAACCCTTCTATCCATTTGGAACATCTCTCCATTCTAGAAATCCTAATCATTTCTAATATAAATAAAAATTTAAGAAAAATTAATGTTATTAGGTTTCCCCTAGATTAACAGGACACCAAATAAATGAATAGAAGAAATATATCTCAGATTCCAAACTAATTGATGGTTCTAACATATTTAAAAGTGTATATATTCTTGATATTGTATAAGATTAATTTATTCCAACTCTCCTCAAACCCTGATACTTTTTCACAATGAATAAGATAATATTTTATGTTCTTGATGCTACTTTTGTCACAATGAGGAAAACAAATGATGTCATTAGTATAAAATAAGTTAGTGTGGGGGGGGGATACCAATTGATGCTATGAAGGACTTATGTTTTTTTGGTTATCAATATTTAGATAAATACTTCTTATGTAATCTTCATAAATAGAGAAAATGATGAAATGGAGTACAACCTTGTCATACTCCTCTTAAAGATTTGAAATATACCTCATGGAATCCATTGAAAATAACGTGGATATATTATGAGATCATAAGTATTGTTACCCATTGAATGAAAATTGCAGCAAATATGAATTTGATTAAAAACATAAAAATGAAACCCCATTATAAATTATCAACATATTTTTTCTAAATAATGCATGCTGGAATTGTTACCCCTCTTGTAAATTTCATAAGAAGATTCTCACATTCAAACGTAGTAACAAGAATATACTGAATAGTTATACCTTTAAGGAAACCAAAGTACTTTTAGAGTACTTAATTTTTTAAAATGTTTGAAAGATAGTTAGTAATAATTTTTGAAACTATATTGTAATTAATATTGAAAAAATCATACATGTATTTAAAGTACGAGATCATTCACAGTATCAATTTTTGGTATATGTAAAATAAATAGAACATTAATTCTATATGGAAACTGGACTCCAATGAAACAAGGACTCAAAAAATGTCACCATGAATTATCTATCAATATTTTTGAAAGATAGTGTTTGTGAACACATATTGTTTAGGAGTGGTACCAAAATTAAGATGAAAAACAAAATCCTATATTTCAAATTATGGTGGAGGATCACTATAAAAAGGGTAATTAGAGATGTTTTTCAAGAATTAATCACGGTTTCAACAACCACCTCATCATTTAGTGGTGATTTTTAAAACTATCATGTTTTTCATGGTTGATATTCATTTTATGGATGTTTTTACAATTTATTGGTGGATTTGTTAAGTGTATTTTTAGATAATATTGAACCATTTATTTTCTAAGCAGTGGTTTTTTTATATAAAAAACATATAAGGGAAATATATATTAAACAAAAGAAACCACTATTGACCCTATTATTGACGATTCCTTTTAGCAGTGGTTAATAGTAATTTCCACTAAACATTTTTCATTAAATGTATTTAATAGTGGTTACATAAAAGTATCCCTAAATTAGATTCTATATTAAAAAAATTATTCATAAAGCTACAAATATAAAAGCTAACATATAATAAAATAAAACAAAAATATATGATAAACACATTATACATATATCATACATACACACATCGAGTCATCATATCCTCAATTTATGTCAACCCAATATTTATATATATATATAATATTGAACATCTAATGACCTATATACACCCCTTTTTGGACCACCAATGCATCTTCCTGCCTCGACATCCTATGAGCAGCTGAAACTTACCACATCATCTCACCAACTGTAACAAAAAAGTAAACAAAATTTAAAACTACAAGTAATAAATAATAAATATAGTACAATTATTGATAAAATTATAACATACCATGGAAAATAAGGACTCTCCTGAATACCATATAAAAAATGTCATGGATTGAAATCGTCAAACTCTTTCCTATTGTCAGTATCCATAACCTATAATGAAAACTAGAAAATTTTGAAAATAAATGTGAAGGAAAAAAAGATACCTAATATATTAGGAATAACTAACACAAAATTTTTTATTTTTTAATCAATAAGATGAAAAATTTCATATAAAAAAATAATATTTCCTGAAAGAAATTGGGAAGAATAAAAATACATATTTATGATAATATTCATTAGTTTCAATGGAAAAGGGATGATTAAATATTCATATTTACTTGTAAAGTGAATTTCATTGTGCATGAAATTTAATCAATAAAAGAAATTAAATCTTTTATTGTCACAACATGTCCTACATTTCAATAAAAAACATAGCGATAGTTTTTCTTTAATTTCATGACAATCTAAGGTTGTTCGCTATGGTATAGAACATTTCCCACTCCATTTAGTGTTCCAAAACACTAAAAATATGTTTATGACCATAATGAAGAAAAATATTTAAAATTTAGTTATATTAAGTTTCAACATTTCAAAATTAAATTTATTGATGTTTTCCTATGATTTTGAGAAATTCTGATGTCATTTTCCTTGATTTAACCACCAACACTTTTTTATGTATTTTGTATGTTTCATAAGTGTATACAAAGTAATTAAAATCATACCACAACTAAGACTGATGTTTTTTCTATGAGTAAATGTAAAAAAAATCAACAATAGTTTTCCACTGATTTTACATAAAACTGGGGTAATTTTATATGGGTTTGATTATTCATCGCACATTTTAGTTTTTTAATTCAAAGATACATAATTTACAACCACAATCGGAGAACCCAAATACAGAATGTTGTGGGGTGAGTCCATACTATTAAATATTAAATATATAATCTTTTTTCATATATTTCAAAGCAACCTAACAGCATTTTCCTAGTTTTTACAACCAAATAGTTGTTTTTAAAGGCTTTGGAAACTTTTTAGAAGTGTATACCAAGTAATTTCCAATCACACCACACATCTTCTTGAAGAGTGTTTTGGGAATACATTAAAAAAACAACTAAACGATGGTTGTTCCATTATTTCACATTAATCTGAAGTCATTTTCTATGGTTATGGCCATTTGAAATAGGTTTTAGTGTTTTATAACACTTAACACATGTTTATTTCCATAACAGGAAAACCGTAATTCCAAATGACCTGTTTTGGTTCCTAAATTTAAATTTTAAATATAATATCATTATAAAATGATTTTAGGGAAATATGATGCCAATTTCAAAGTTTTGAACCCCTTGATAGTTGTTTTTATAGGATTTTATACATTTTAGATGTTTATGTAGAGTAATTATGACATAATTAGATGTTATATTGACGTGTTGTGTTTGAGTATACATGAGAAACAACGTAGGAATGATTTTCCCATGATTTCACATCTATATAATGTTTTTTCTATGGTATTGACCCTTTCATGAACATTTTACAATTTTAATACACAAAATACATGTTTACAACTGTAATGAGAAAATTGAAATTATAAAGGACATACCTTTAGTTCTAAGATTTTAAAATTAAATATACCATCTTTCTCAGGATTTAATGGAAATGTGACATCATTTTCCTTGTTTTGATGACTCAACACCAGTATGTAAACACTTTTTTACCTTTCACATGTGTTTAACGAGTGATTTATTCCACACCACAAATAAGATTGATGTGAAATCTTTGCATAATTGTTAAAAAACTTGGTGTTGGATTTCTCATGGTTTCACATTAATATGAGGTCATTTTCTATAGTTTTAACCATTCCTCACATGTTTTAGTGTTTTAAAAAACTAAAAATTATTTTACGACAATAATAGGAAATATTAAATTAAAATTATGCATCATTGTTTCCTATATTTCACAATTAAAAATAGTTTCATTGTCCCATGAATTTCGGGAAATCCGACATTGTTTTTCTGGTTTTTATACCCATGACACTAGTATTTATAGGCTTTTTTACCTTTGAAAAGTGTATATCGATAAATTATGACCACCCCATAGATCATATTCATGTGTCATATATGAATGCATTTCAAAAATTAATCCATGGTCGTTTTACCATAATTTCACATCAATCTAATGATGTTTTCTTTGGTTATGATTAATCCATGCAAGTTTTAGTTTTTCGAAACACTAAAAACAAATTTATGACCATAATAGTAAAACGGTAATTTGGAATGATGTTTTTTAGGTTCATACATTTCAAAATTATATATACAGTCATTATTTTGTGAATTTAGGAAATCTGAAATCATTTTTATGGTTTTGACCCAACAAATGTTATTTTAAAATCCTTTTTATCTTTCGATAGTCTATTCGGAGTAATTATGACCACACCAACAGACAAATTGAAATTTTTCAATGCATACAGGTCAAAAAATAGTTATTTTTTTACAATGATTTCACATCAAAATTAAGTCCTTTTTTATTGTTTTTACTGTTCCACAAACATTTTACTCTTTTAGAACACTAAAAATGCATTTACGGCCATACCGAGAAACCCATAATTAATAAATATGTTATGTAAGATCCCAAATATAAAAATTACAAATATAGTAATTTTCACATTATTTTTGGGAAATCTAACATCTTTTCCTTGGTTTTGACACCCCAACTCTTGTTTTTAAAGGTTGTTGTACATTTTACAAGTGTATAACATGTAATTCTAACCACACCACATACAAGATTGAAATTTTTTCTATGGGTATAATTGAAAAACAAATCACTGATGGGTTTACCATTATTTTAACTCAATTTGAGGTCATTTTATAAGGTTTTTTCTATTTCATTCACATTTTAAGTTTTTTAAAACACTAAAAATGCATTTACAACCACAATTAGAAAAATTTTATTCAAAATGACATATTGTCAGTTCCTACATTTCACAATTAAATATATATAAATTTTCTTGTGATTTTAAAGAAATATTACTTTATTTTCTTTGTTTTGACCCCATGATGCCTATTCCTAGAACAATAAAATATTTAAATATTTCTTATTTAATCATTCAGAGGGCACCTTACAATGAATGGTAGTTTTTTTCTTGCATATGTCACAAATAATTAAATGGTTTTTCCCATGATTTAAAATTAAAATGATATTTTTATGGTTTTTTTGTTAAAAATGCATTTTAGTGTATTAAAACATTAAAAAAATATTTATGGGCATCACATGAAAAACATAACTCGTTTTCATGTGGATTCAATTACTATATTTCTCAAATCAGTATGTGTTTTTTTCCTATGAAAAATTTTGTAATCATTAAATATTTATTAAAAATTATAATAGCATAATAGAATATTATTAATAAAATTATTGATTTATCACTATTTATAATATTTGTTTAATTAATTACTAAAATGTTCATTGGTTATTTTATATCTTTTAGAGATCAAATTTTATTTATGAAATAAAATTTTAACTTTTTAATCAGTCATTTATTTCATATTGTATAATCAATAAGCGATGATTTTTATAGTTGGATGATAGTTTTTATATGTGTTGTTGTTGGGTACTCAGTAGTGGGTTTTTATTCAGGTGGAGGAAATGTTTAAAAAAACTAACATGGGAGAAGTTAATATAACAATTTATAAATCAATATTTAATGGGTATGAGGAACTGTCAGAAAATAGATAAAATATTTTTTAGTGACAGTTTTCAAAAATTATATCAAAATAGATTATGGATGTTGTAAGTGTTCTTTTAAAATATATGAATGATACAGGGAATTTATAATTTTCTTCTATGGTATGTTCAATAATTCTTGAAATTTTCTTAAGGATTATTCTTGTTATCCATTTTAATACAGAAATTAATGTATTTTCTATTTTAGACGGCCAATGATCCCTTGTTTTACAAATATTATCATATTCTTTAAAATTTTCATTCAATATTAAAATATATCTTTGTGATCCCCAATAAACGATACTACCTGAACCCCCACTCAGTGTAGCAGTAATGGATGACGCTGCCCTACCAATGATAGTTGATAGCGTATGCCTAGAACCCATCCCCCACACATGTTCAAAATTATCCTTCTATAAACATATTCGAACTACATCATTCTGGAAAACATATGCCGATTGTGGATGGTTCACATAGCATATTTTTTGAAATTTAACTTGATAAAAAAATATTAATAATGATTGTTCAATAAATATGATCTTAAAAATATTGTCTAATTAATATTTCTTTTCATTAGTATTTATTATTATATATTAACTATAAAAACATAATATAAACAACATGAAAACTTTAAAGAAAATTAATTGGGGCAAACTAGATATATTAAATGACACCAAATTGGCATCCTTTTATCCCTGTAGCTGGCTCCATTTAATCGAGGTTATTGATTGTTAGTTGTTATAAAATATTTTTCATTATTAAAATATTATTTTAATGAAATAATATTAAATGGAGATGAAAATTACTTACTTCAATGTCTTTGGAAGGTTTATTTACAAAACATATGTTGGGTTTCCCTTTCACTTTAAACCACATCGTGGTGCTTCTAAAACAGTTACCTAATTCATTCAACATTATAAAAAAATATGAAATAGTTAGAAAAAATCATTATTTATAATAAAATAATTTTAATTATAATGAATGAAATATAAACCAAATTTTTTCTTTTTCTAGAAAAATGTTTCTACCCTACAATGTGAGTAATGACTTGAAGCTCATGATTCATCAATTTTTTTTTTGGTAAATCCGACATAAAATAGAAACATTAATAAATTTTTTAATATTATTATGTATATGTTTTTTAAATACTAAAAAATATGAAATAAATTCATGATATTCATCACTATTTATATCAATAATGATCTTCAATTGCTCATGGGAAACACCATCACACACTTTCTAATACAGTTTTCTTGAGCTCTAAGAAGTGTTATTAAACTCATGACACAATATCCATTTAAAATATCTCGATTTATTGTAATTAATATTCAAATTCAATTGGTCTGAAACGAATAAAATGTCATCAAAATGAAAAAAATATACAAATACAAAAAAAAACACTTTATTAGTATATTTCAAAGTATTAATCATGCCTTTTGAATTAGTTGTTAAGGAATTTTAAATTAATATTTCATTTTTAGTATAAAAAACTCATTATACTAATATATAAGAATATCCCTTTAATATTTATAATTATTAGGATATCTCAACATCTCATAAGAAATATGCCCTAGATTCTGCTAGTATATTCCAGCAACGTCCCTAGTAGGCACCCCAAACTCATCCAATAGAATGAAAATATTAGATTCATTTAGGTCCCATACATATTCTTATCCATATTTGTATCTATTCTATAGTTTACCTTATCTATTTGAAGAATGAATTAAATGTTTAATAAAATATTATGTTTTTTCAAATGAAATACATTCCAGTTACGGTAACTCACCAATATCCCCTAGATAGAGAGGTGACAATAAACTCCATCGAAAGAGGTAAATCAAATGGTGGGATACCAAGAATCATCTATGGAATCATCTTGATCACTATTTGTTTCAAGAACCAAAAAATAACTAGGATCAACAGAAGATGATGGTAGTGGAGGTGATCTCCCGGATGTTAATCGACCAGGATCCTGAAATTTTTTTGTTCTTCTAATTAATGTATTTCAAATGGTCATAGACCATATTGTTAGAGAGTTTTTTTTACAAAATTTATTTATATGATTGGATTTTTTTTAAAAAAAATCAATGTTTTTTATAAAAAAAATTAATGGAGTTTTGGAGGATTCCCATGAAATTGTAAAGTATAATAAATAATCATTAATGGATTTATTTTTCATATATGTAATGGATAAATATTTAATAAAATGTTTGAATCATATAGTATGAATCACTATTATAATTTAATGTGTTATTTTAATAATACATATATCGAAAACAACAATATAATCATTACTGAATCCTATAGTATATATTTGAGTCCTATATCAGTTCATATAGTAGATCTGTGATACCGTTTATGTAATATAATTTTGAAATTCATATTTCCATGTTACTTATTATTCCAATATTAATCATTATAATGAAAATTAATTAATTTAATCCATATATGTCTATGGTTGTGATAAAGATACAATACTAGATTATTCTTTATTTATAGCTCTTCCTTATTAATATTCAATGATTTGGTGATATTTATTTGTGATATATAAATCCAAACATAGTATATGTAGATTCTAGTGTCTGATATAAACAAATTATAGGTACGATAAAGAGAAAAATTTCATAGTGATCATCATTAACTATACATTACCAATATATATAGGAGAGTTCACATGGTACACATAGTTATTTTATTTTATTTGTTTATATTTTTTAATTTTTTGGTGATAGATTGATATTTAATAGTGTTACATCCATAATTTATGAGAATATGATCATCTAAATAGAACAATTTGAACTAATTTTCGTTATAATTAATAATAAATTTTTTATCACCTTTTAATACAGATTATAAAATGATGTTTGCATTTTGGTTAACACTGAGTATTGGTCATCGTCTCTCCATGTAATTTATATGGATAAAAATTATCATTATATGAATTTGGATGCAAGAACCCACAATTATTAGAGCCCAAAAGTGTAACATTGATACTATATATCCTTATATCTATTTATCTTTAGATTAAAGATATTTTTATTTTTTATGAATCCAAAAATCATTTATATTCACATACTTGATTATAATATTTTTATCAAAAAAACAAAAATTGTTATATATAAATTTTAAAAAAATAATTATTCATAATGTATTTATTTATCAATACATAAAAAACATTATAAATAAGACCACTCTTTGTATTTTATTTAATCTACATGAAATTCCCATTTGATTCCATATACAGTCTAAGTGGGTTAAGGTGAATCTCTGTGTTTCTTTTTACATATTTTAACTCAAATTTTAAATTCTATTTTTGATATTTTAATTACTATCCCAGTTATACTACATGTATCCATTTATGTATTCTTAAAAGAGAAATCACAATAAAATAGTATACCAATTTATTCTTCTTATTTTATTTTTTAATGGAACAAGTCTAATGTAGTAATAAACACCATATTTTTTACAATGAGATTTATTTTAAAAATTTTTTATAAACATTTCTAATTTATAAATATTTATGATATTTTATCATACATAAAACAATAATTAGTTTCATTTGGATTGTATAAAACACTATATTTCTACTCAATAAAAGATTTTGGGTGAGGATAACACAAACATTAAGGAGGTATACATTGTTGTAGAGGAGGAAATCCGATCTAGGAAGAAGGAGCTCGGTGGGTGTTGTGGGGGGTCAGGGGTTCACGGGGGGGGGGGGTCGTGGTCAGATGGGGGGGGGGTTACAGGGGTTGGGGGTCATAGGCTTGGGCTCGTTGGCTCAGGGATTCCACTATGGAGAGGGGAGGACGAGTGGTGGGGGGAAAGGGGGTCATAGGCTTGGGGTCACCGCCAGGGAGAAGGTAGGAGGAGTTAGGGGGGTGGTCGATATCATATAGAGGGAGTGGGGATGGGATGGATTACTATTTTTTAAAATGTTTTGTAACACCCCGAGAATTTATGAAAAATATTCTTTTTAATTTCATTAATTTCTTGTGTTGTACGCTACACCAAAAGGAGTTTGCACAACACGCATCCTTGACTTTCCTTGCATTACACACAATCACGACCTTTCTCGATATCGTGTGTAGTACGCAATACCGAGTTTCACTAAACAACGATATGCTATTAAAATATTATTAAAACTAGTCATTATGAATAGTAACAACCACTTTTTGAAATTTTGTAAATTTTATTTTTCAAAATGGAATTCATTTTTGGATTTGGAATATCGAAATTAGCTAAGTGTGAAATTTTGGTACTTTTCGGATAACTTTCTTTTTCTGATGAATAGTGAAAATTACTAAATTTTAATTAAAAACAACCTTTTTAATCGAAATAATTAATAGTGATAAATTAATAATTTTAGTGGTTTTATAGTATATTTAGAATATATTTTTACAATTTAATACAATGTTTGTCATTGGATGCAATTTCACATTTAAACCAGACATAAACAAGTGTCAATCTTTTGATAGTCATTATCTCTTAAGAAAACGCTATTTGTTTTGACGATGGGAATTAATTTTTAAATTAATTAATGCAAATGATATGTTTTGAATTTGGTAAAATAGAAATCATTTTTGTGTTCATAATATCAAATATAGCTTAGGAATAATTTTTGGTATTTTTCTGGAAACTTTAATTTTTTGATGAATAGTGAAACCACTAAGTGGTTGTTTAAACAAATGAATTTTTCATAAAACTTAATTTTACCGCTTCTGTTAGTGGAATTTCAAAAATCCAAGAGACACGGCTGATGTCAGTAAGTAAAAGGTGGTTCAATAATATGAAAATAATTTTTTGTGAATAGTAACTTTTTACTTTTTTTTACCACGGTTAAAAGTAAATAGGGCAATTAAGGGTAAACATGATATTATTATTATCCTAACACATGTATTAATTCTATTTAATAAGTGTAATTCGACAAAAAACAACCTTAGTAATAAAATATGACCATTTACGCCCACTTGGATTAGATTAGGACATTTATTATCAATTTACTTAAAGAAGGGTTAAAATAGTTAAAATCAAAGTTTAATAAGTACATCATTTTTAATATAAGGTTATAAATAAGATAAATTCTACTATAAATATTAATTAGAAAGATAAAAATATTTCCAACATAATTGTATTTTATTTATAATTTGTAGACATTAAATAATTTAATTTATTTATGACAAAACGATGATGCAGTAATTATCTTATTAATGAAATATTGAAATAATTGATATTAGAAATACCCAAATAAATGTAATTTGAGACTTTTTATGAATTAAACTAATTTTTTAGGTCAATATGACATGTTAGTATTAATTTAAGTAACTTTTTTCGAAATAATGATTCTGTTATAATTTTAACAAAAATCAATTACTAAATAGTGTCAAAATTGACATAAAATAGCTTTTAAAACAAATATTATATTATTAATTGTTATTTTATTTCTAAAAATCTAAGGTTCAGCCACATGACTTAGATAAGGTTATATATATTAATAATAAACAAGTTGGGGCTCGTTTGGCTTGTTATTGTATGTTTATTAACCTTACAGTGTAAGAACACAAGAAGACACGGTAAAAGTAAAATAATTTAACTTAATGTTAAATCAAAATGATAAGGTTAAAATAGGAACCTAAATTTGTCTAAATTATATTGGATGAGATTATTTCGACCCATACCCACCTTATCTTCTAAATAAATCAATTTGGAGCTATTTAAAACCGAATTTGGCATTATAATAAAATAATATTTTTAGTTATTCCGAAGGTGCCCCTCTCATCCCTTATAAAAGGGCACCTCCTCCCTCTCTTCCTCACACCACTTTGAGCCTTCAATCTCGACCAAACCCTGCCAATTTCTTCTCTCCACTTCTCTAGAGACATCTTAGAGGTCCTGGTCTTCTTCGAAGAACAATTTTAGTGCCCTAAAAGGAGGTCTCGAAGAAGCACTTCAAAGAAGAGGTAATGCCCGTTACCGATTCTTTCATCTTTATTAATTCTTCCACTTCTTATTATTTAGTTGTTTCATCATGAAGTAATAACATCAGTATCACTCATATACTGATATGTTATTATAAGTATTAAACAACCCTGTTTCACCATCTATCCATCCTACGGAAAATGAAATCACCGTGCATGCGTACGTACGAAATACCGTCTCCACGCCGTGGTGTAATCTATTTTCTAAAACCACCTTACTTGGATTGGTATATTGGTGTAAAGAATGAATATATATGATTACTGTAAATTGATATTGATTCTAAAATAGTATACATACACTCCAATACAATTCCACGATCATGGGAACGATATCATCACTCGTGCGTACGTACGGAATACCGTCTCCACGATGTGATGTGACTCGTTCTACATGATCTTCATTGCATAATGATTATATAAATGAATTTCATTAATGAATATGATATATAATACACTAATACCATTTTGGAAATGAGTTATCTATAACCTAAAAAGAAGAATAAGAATTTATTCCACAAAACACGCATAAGAACAAAAATTAATAAACACCCGAATAACAAGTAGCGATGAAATATTACTAATAATAAGCTAAGAATATGACCATATATGATATCATAACAATGAGTATGATTCTGGAATAATTTAATGACATTATTTAAATCATTATAAAGGAGGTTCGGACACTTACCAAGCAAATTGGACCTAAGGTAAGGGAAAATATCACAATCTCCTTTTATCCGAGATTGTTTATACTTTGGTATTTACTGGGGTGTATTTTATCATCCAGATCCATGTTTCTCAATATTTAATATTGTTTCCATCCACCTAAAATTGTTTAAATCCAATTTTACCCTTTGGTGAGTTTTTAGTAAAAGATATAAAAGGAATCTTTTGTTGTTTTTCGTACGAGGTACTTTTTGACTTTTCCGACAAAAGTACCGAAAGAATGTTTTCTTTAACTTATACGGCATGAATGGATTTTTAAAAAATTATTTCCAAGAAGATTACTTTAAAAGTTTTCAAGTTTATTTTTAATCAACTTCTTTTAGTTTAAATTTGTATGACATGTTAAGAAAGGAAAATGTTTTTCAAGTAGAAAGGATATTTTCCTCAAGAATGGAGTTCAAGTGTTTTGTCAAAATTATTTTCCATCTAAGATAATATAGAGTTTTGTTTCTATCCCTATTATTACATTGATGTGATTATTTTGTGATGGAATTATTTTTATGAATTCCTTTATCTTATATGAATTGTTTTATGATGTCACGATGTTTAAGATTCCCATTTTTATTACATGGGTTATGCAATGATGTATGATTTATGATTTTTGTGGAACACATAATAATGGTTTCATTATGAGATGGGTGGGACCTATATCTCCCTCCAATGAATTGGTTAAAGATTTTGTATCTCATGGGATAGACATGGCTGGAACTGTAGGTTAAACCGGTTCAGTGAAGCAGGACTGAAACGAGGAATGAACTCGGTTCAGAAATGGACTTTGTCCACTAAGATAGTCTTGGAAATGAGTCATGACTAATAAGAAATGATTCTCTATTATTATGTGTGTAGGCCACAAAGTTTCATGTTTTAAGTTATGATTATTGGGATTAAATTTCACTACTATGATTTATCCCATGTTATGATATTATGATATCTTTTACATGTTATGATTTCCAAAATGTTATGTTCTTATGAATATGATTTGATTGATATTTCTTTTGTTTACCCTTACTGAGCATTTGAGCTCACCCTTTTATGTTTTCTTTTCCCCAGGATATAAAAAAAGGATTTAGGTAAGAAAAAAAGGGAAGATATTTATGGGAGATATTGAAGATCTTTCACCATGATTAAAAGATTACGTTCCGAGTTTCCAAAGACACTAAACTATTACGGTCCTTGTGTGTCTGTTTTTTTATGTGCTAAGTACTCCACAAAAGTAATTTAATGTCCTTTTACGTCATGATTCGGGTCTCTACAGTTGGTATCAGAGGAAACGTTTAGTCAACCTTTGGAAACTAGGATGCGAGAACATTAGTGAGATCCCTAGAGGTATTTCTACGGTATGTCTAGGGATGTCCCTAAGGTTAAGTATAGGTATAGGTTATTGTACTAGAATTACGGTAACGCAAGATGTAAGATATTGAAGGTACTCCTCCTTTATTGTGTTGTTTTCCCTAGCATGATTTTTGCCTCTCACGCTATTCTTTTTGGGTTTTAGACGATGGTTGTAACCCAAAGGAACCATGTTTATCAATGTAATGGACAATGCAATGATTTTCCTCTTGAAGAAACAAATGTTATGGGAGATGGAGTTCAAAATCTTATTGCTATACTTACACAAGCTATGAATCATTCTGGACTTCAAAATGAGCAGAGAAGGGAACAATATTCTATTGAGTCCTTTATGAGGCAACGTCCACCTTCTTTCAGTGGGTCTTCTGATCCACTTGTTTCTGAACAATGGATTAGTACTACTGAAAAGATATATTCAGTTCTTCAATGTTCTGAACATGATAAAGTCATCTCATCAGTGTATCGTTTGGATGGTGATGCTGATCAATGGTGGAATCTTATCAAGAATACGAGGCCAAGAGATGAAATTGAATCCATGAAATGGGATGAGTTCAAGAAATTATTTTTCAATAAGTACTTCCCTCATATTCTTCTAACAAAGATGGAGAAGGAGTTTCTTGAACTAAAGAAAAAGGATGATGAAACTGTTGGTATATACGAAGAGAATTTTACAAGTCTTGCAAGGTATGAATCTGGATTTATCATCCAACCTGAAAGTAAAGTTGATCGATTATTCAGTGGCTTAAAACCAAATCTTCGAAGGGCATTAGCTATAAGAGACTTCAATAGCTATGAAGAAATTGTGCATTGTGCTATCAAGGTAGAAATGGAAGTTGGTGTTACTTATCCATCTCATGGTTTTGACAAGAAACTAAAGATGGAGTTCAAGGAGAAATCTCAGAATAATGTTGAAAAGAAGATAAATGTTTCCTTATGCTCAATGTGTGGAAAGAAGCATGGTGGAGATTGTCTTAAAGGGAGAAGTAAATGTTTCAAATGTGGAAAGGAAGGTCATCGGGCATTTGAATGCCGCAATGATGTGAAGAAAATGTCTAATGATGCAAACAAAGGAAGGGATACACAGAATGAACCTACTACACTTCAATGCTTAATGTGCAAGGAAATGGGGAATTAAGCTAATAAATTCCCTAATCCAAGGGTTAGTGATGATCGACATGAGCAACCACTTAAGGCAAAGGACAAAGGGAAGTCACATGCGATCACCATTGGCTATGTTGAATATGACAACGATGTGGTGGAATGATTAAGTGTTTATGTAATGTGATTCCAAAATAATGTTCTATATAGTATCATGGAATATTGGAATATTTATGTATTGGTCTATTGTGGTTTTCAATAATTTTATGGTACCAGTAACCATGGAAAGTGATTGAGATATTTTTGGAAAAAAGATGATATGTACATAATGAAGGGATAAGGAAAAAATGAAATGTTTGACAGTATTCATGAGCTCGTGATTGATATAAGGACTAAGTGATATCATGGTTTGAGTATATAGAATTTTTAGGATTTTGGTATGTGGAAAGAGTTAACTTTTAACAGAACTCATGTTTTCAATAAGGTTCAATGGGTATTCATTTTTTTCAAGAGAATACATGATTAAGGCCTTTGAATGTTTGGAATGTGACCAGAAAGACATATCTCATGATATACGGGGATCAACAATGGTATTAACATGCTAGTTGTATGAACTCTTTGGTAATCATTTTCACTAAAACATTAGATTAGACAACATTATTTTGGATAAGCCTAAATATTGGAATGGATTATGTTGGACATAAGTTAGTATTGTTTAAGGATGGATGTTTTTTTGATATTATTTATGGGATGTTATAGTAATGTAGTTTTAGAAAAAGGACAACCTGCAGGATGGGAGACAACCCATCGCGTCGTACAAGGCTGTGGGAATCAAACCCACAACCGAAGTGCGACTGGCCTTTATCGCCTACCACTGGCCTACAGGAAGTCCCTGTTTAGTAGAAACTAGTTTTATTATATTAAGCAGCATGACATATGAAGTATAAGTCCATTTTAGGAACCATATATGATTAGTGTCACTATAGATGGACTTATGTATTTTTTTATAACTTTTCTAACCTGTTTTTTGAGACAGATGGAATGACCCATCATTCTATCACATGATCTGCTAACACATCACGAATGACAAATTCAAATTCATTTCGTTAATAGATTAAGTGGAAATTTTCCAAATAACGACCAACGGTGAGACTATACCGAAATCACAAAAGTATTTCATCGAATTCCAATTTCATCAACAATAGGGAAATGATCTTGAAAACCAAAAATGTTGTCCTAGTGCTCTTATATCTGATGAATCAGATGGTACCTCAGATCGTCACAAATTTATGGCTTTGTGATTGCTGGCTTTTCCATAGCCATGTTCTATACCACTCTCCATCAGAACATGATGGTTTGATTTCTCTTCCATATCCATATTTTCACCTATGTGGAAACCCAATGATTAGTTTATTTGGGTAACCGTTATGTTTCATTCTTTTGTTTTTAAAGATTGGTTTTGGTATTCCTTTTTACGATGTGGGTTTCTATCAAAGAAACTTTCGAATAGTAAACCATTTATAACCACGATAAATTTCGAGGGCGAAATTCATTTTAAGGGGGGTAGAATGTAACACCCCTAGATTTTACGAAAAATATTATTTTTAATTTCATTAATGTCTTATGTTGTACACTACACCAAAAGGAGATTGAACAACACACATCCTTGACTTCCCTTTCATTACACGCAATCGCGACCTTCCTCGATATCGTGTGTAGTACGCAATACCGAGTTTCACTAAACAACGATATGCTATTAAAATATTATTAAAACTAGCCATTGTTAATAGTAATAACCACTTTTTGAAATTTTGTAAATTTTAGTTTTCAAAATGGACTTCATTTTTGGATTCTTAATATCAAAATTATCTTAGGGTGACTTTTTGGTAATTTTCGGATAAACTTCATTATCTGATGGATAGTGAAAATTACTAAATTTTAATTAAAAACAACCTTTTTAGTCAAAATCATTAATAGTGATAAATTATTAATTTTAGTGGTTTTAATGTATATTTAGAATATATTTTTACAATTTAATACAATGTTGGTCATTAGATGTAATTTCACATTTAAACCAGACATAAACAAGTGTCAATCTTTTGATAGTTATTATCTTTTAAGAAAACGCTATTTGTTTTGATGACGGGAATTAATTTTTAAATTAATCAATGCAACTAATATGTTTTGAATTTGGTAAAATAGACATCATTTTTGAGTTCATAATAACAAATACATCTTAGGCCAAATTTTTGGTATTTTTCTGGAAACTTTCAATTTTTGATGAATAGTGAAACCACTAAGTGGTAGTTTAAAAAAATGCGTTTTTCATGAAACATAATTTTACCGCTTATGTGAGTGGAATTTCAAAAATCCGAGAGACAAAATTGATGTCAGTAAGTAAAATGTGGTTCACTGAGATGAAAATATTTTTTGGTGAATAGTAACTTTTTACTTTTTTTACCACGGTTTAAAGTAAATGGGGTAATTAAGGGTAAACATTATATTATTATTACCCTAACACATGTCCTAATTCTATTGGATAAGTGTAATTCGACCAAAAACAACCTTAGGAATAAAATATGACCATTTAGGCCCACTTCGATTTGATTAGGACATTTATTGTCAATTTACTTAAAGAAGGGTTAAAATAGTTAAAATCAACGTTTAATAAGTAAATAATTTTTAATATTTGGTTATAAAGAAGATAAACTCGACTATAAATATTCATTAGAGAGATAAAAAGAGTTCCAACATAATGGTATTTTATTTATAATTTTTAGACATTAAATAATTTAATTTATTTATGACACAACAATGATGCAGTAATTATCTTATTAATGAAATATTGACATAATTGATGTTATAAATACCCAAATAAATGTAATTTGAGACTTTTTATGAATTAAACTAATTTTCTAGGTTACTATGACATGTTAGTATTGAATTAGTTAACTTTTTTCGAACTAATCATTCTGTTATAATTTTAAAAAAAATCAATTACTAAATAGTGTCAAAATTGACATAAAATAGTTTTTAAAACAAATATTATATTATTAATTGTTATTTTATTACTAAAAATCTATGGTTCGGCAAAAGGACTTATATAAGGTTATATATATTAATAATAAACAACTTGGGGTTCGTTTTTCTGGTTATAGTAAGTTTATCAACCTTATAGTTTAAGAACACAAGAAGACACGGTGAAAGTAAAATTATTTAACTTAATGTTAAATCTAAATGATAAGTTTAAAATAGGAACCTATACTTGTCTAAATTCTATTGTATGAGAGTATTTAGACCCATACCCACCATAGCTTCGAAATAAATCAATTTAAGCTATTTAAAACCGAATTTGGTTTTATAATAAAATAATATTTTTAGTTATTCCAAAGGTTCCCCTCTCCTCCATTATAAAAGGGCACCTCCTCCCTCTCTTCCTCACACCACTTTGAGCCTTCAAGCTCGTAAAAACCCTTAAAACTTCTTCTCTCCACTTCCCTAGAGACATTATAGAGGTCCTGGTATTCTTAAAAGACCAATTATAGTGCCCTAAAAGGAGGTCTCAAAGAAGCGCTTCAGAGAAGAGGTAATGCACGTTACCGATTCTTTCATCTTTATTTCTTCTTACATTTCTTCTTCTTTAGTTGTTTCATCATGAATTAATAACATCAGTATCACTCATATACTGATATGTTATCATAAGTATGAAACAACCCTATTTCACCATCTATCCATCCTATAGAAAATGAAATCACCGCACGTGCGTACGTACCGAATACCATCTCCACGCCGTGGTGTAATCTATTTTCCGACACCACATTACTTGGATGGGTATAATGGTGTAAAGAATTAATATATATGATTATTGTAAATTCATATTGATTCTTAAATAGTATAAATACACTCCAATAGAATTCCATGATCATGGGAATGATATCATCGCTCGTGCGTACGTACGGAATACCGTCTCCTCGATGTGATGCGACTCGTTCTACATGATCTTCATTGCATAATGATTATATAAATGAATTGAATGAATTAATATGATATATATTACACTAATACAATTCTGTAAATGAGGTAACTATAACCAATAATGAAGAATATGAATTTATTCGACAAAACACGCATAAGAACAAAAAGTAATAAACACCCGAATAACAAGTAGAAATGAAATATTACTAATAATAAGCTAAGAATATGACCATATATGATATCATAACAATGAGTATGATTCTGTAATAAGTCAATAACATTATTTAAGTCATTATACAGGAGGTTTAGACACTTAGGAAGCAAATCAGACCTAAGGTAAGGGAAAATATCACAATCTCATTTTATCCGAGATTGTTTATACTTTGGTATTTACTAGGGTGTATTTTATCAACCACATCCATGTTTCCTCAATATTTAATATTTTTTCCATCCACCTACAATTTTTTAAATCCAAAATTACCCTTCGGTTAGTTTTTAGTAAAAGATATAAAACTAATCTTTTGTCGTTTTTCATATGAGGTACTTTTTTACTTTTCCAACAAAAGTACGGAAAGAATGTTTTCTTTAACTTATACGGCATAAATGGATTTTTAAAACATTATCTCCAAGAAGCTTACTTTACAAGTTTTCAAATTTATTTTTAATAAACTTCTTTTAGTTTAAAATTGTATGACATGTTAAGAAAGGAAAATGTTTTTGAAGTAGAAAGGATATTTTCCTCAGAAATGGAGTTCAAGTGTTTTATCAATATTATTTTCCATCTAAGATAATATAGGGTTATGTTTATATCCCTATTATTACATTGATTTGATTATGTTGTGATGGAATTATTTTTATGAATTCCTTTATATTATATGAATTGTTTCATGATGTCACGATGTTTATGATTCCCATTTTTATTACATGGGTTATGCAATGATGTATGATTTATGATTTTTTTGGAACACATAATAATGGTTTCATTATGAGATGGGTGGGACTTATATCTCCCTCCAATGCATTGGTTAATGATTTTATATCTCATGATATCGACATGGATGGAACGACAGGTTAAACCGGTTCAGTGAAGCAGGACTAAAATGAGGAATGAACTCGGTTCAGAAATGGACTTTGTCCACAAAGATAGTATTGGAAATGAGTCTTGACTAATAAGAAATGATTCTCTAAGATTATGTGTGTATGCCAAAAAGTTTCATGTTTTATGTTATGATTATTTGGATTACATTTCACTACTATGATTTATCCCATGTTATGATATTATGATCACTTTTGGAGGTTAGAATTTCCAAAATGTTATGTTCTTATGAATATGATGTGATTGACATTTCTTTTGTTTACCCTTATTGAGCATTTGAGCTCACCCTTTTATGTTTTCTTTTCCCGAGGATATAAAGAATGGTTTATGTTATGAAAAAAAGGGAAGCTCTTTATGGGAGATGTTGAAGATCTTTCACCATGATTAAAAGATTACGTTCCGAGTTTCCAAAGTCACTAAACAATTACGGTCCTTGTGTCTGTGTTTTTTTATGTACTAATTATTCCGCAAAAGTAATGTAATGTCCTTGTACGTCAAGATTCGGGTCTCTACATGTTTATTGTCGATTTAATTTAAAATTTAACTTAAATTTCTATAATTATTAAGACTGGAATTTAATTCCCCATGAAGAGTTGAAAAATTATTAAGTGTTCTTATTAAAGCTAACCTATTCATTCAAAAATATATTCATTCCTAATATTTATTATAAGGATATAGAAAATGTAAAAATTACATCACTTACATCCAATTTTATCATTAAGTTACCATCTCTTATGGGGTGCTAATAGTTGATATTACACCAAAAATCTAGTGAGAATATACCCATAGAATTTTGATGTTATTATTGGACTGATTGGTTCTTAATAGTTGGTAGACCATATTTTACAGAGAATACATCCTCTAAAAACAATAATCTTTAATTAACATATTTGTATATGATTAGGTATTAACTTGTTGATAAAAATATAAAGAGAGGTAATTATTTCACTATTGTCCACGACATGACAATTCTAGAACACTATCCTCATTTAAAATTGCATTTAGATCAATCAACCATATATTACTCTGACAAAATTTTTTATTTATATATAATTAAATGATTATGTAAGATTTATTCCATTCCTTTTTTATGATTTCATCAATTTTTTCATAGAGTATCATTTTTATAATAGTTCACTACTAATTATTTATCTAAAATAGTATGCCTATAGTCTTTTTCTCTATTGGACTTCCCTCTGAGCCCAGTAATTTTTGGTTCATTATCGGATTCATTAAGGAATTATATATAGAAATTTCACCTACTATGTTCTCACACATTCCACTAATATAGAATGAAATTCCCCGCAATGACATGTTTGCAACACTTGTGAAAATAAATTTATCATGAGTAAGAGTCATCTTGATTCTATGATCTATTGTAGCATTACAGATAGACCTTGAAATATAGACTATTGTGGTATTATTCCCTTTTCTACTATATCCAATATCCACCTCCAACACTATATTACCAATATGAGAGTTATCCTTTTTAGTAAAATGAAAATTATCTCTGAAATTTCCTTCCATCATTTTGTATAATTTTCCAGAATGCAGAGCATACTTTTTAAAAGATGGATCAGTTTTCCCCAAAAGATCAGCCTATAAAAACGAGTCCTTATGGGTATCATTGGGTAAAGAAGATTTCATGCTTAGTTTTACCTCATTATCTATAGATTCCATATAGGTGTAATATTGTTCAGATAGAAATCCAATTTTATACACTGTTACAATATTTCTAAAATATTCAAAATTTTCCAAAGTGGCTAATGCAGTAAAATGATCATATTTAAAGCCCAAAAAAGATATTGAACAAGTATTATTTAAATACGGTTGAAATTGAAAATCTTTAATTTCAAAATTTATCCACACATAATAAGTTAAATGAAGATTAATTGTGGAATCAATGACTATGTCTTCATTTGTATGAATAGGTTAATGAAGAACATCATTCTTATGAGGTGTAGTTCCATACTTTTGATCAGGTTTATGTCCAAAAAATATTTTCAAATATTTAAAAGTCATGGGATATAATGGGATATCTTAAGAGAGAAGGAATCAAATTAATTTAAATTCAAATCTTTTTTACCAACTCCATAAAAAGAATACATGCAAGGAGTGATTTTTTATGGCACATCCATCATATTTTCTTCCTCATTAAAATGTTTAGTCAGATGTTTTCCATTTGGGTTCTTAAAGTTAGAATAATTGGAGTCCTTATTTACCCATTTCACCAAATCATTCATTCTAGAGGGATCACCCTTTTTAATGAACGTATTCTTGATTTTTTTAATTTATAAAATCTTTTTAAATCATTAGAGTAATTGCATTCCTTTTCCTATTTCTAGATCACATTATAACTAGCAACATAGTTCCCAGTTATTTTTCATAGAGAAAAGAAATGTGGAGTGTATTTATACTCAACATTAAATTTAGTTTTATAATCAATAACAATTAAATTTATAAAATCTAGTACCATTGAATATATATAAGAATCAACCATGACTCTAGAATAAATTATATGATCTCCATTTACATTTTTCTAGTCAAATTTTATATGGATTCCAATACAATCGGTATGGTCACTAAGAATTTTTGTATTATAATAAACCCAATTCAATATATATAGACTAAACCAGATTTATAATAAGGAATTTATTTGATTTAATGAGTTGATGTTAATATCCCATGCTAAAAATATTAAGATACCAAGATTCAAATTAACATTTCCAAATTTCCAAACCAAATCTAGAAGATCATTTACTCGCATTATAATATGGTGAAAACATCATCCAATGGAAACCAATTTCAATCCATTCCATCCCATAAATAGAAAATTCTAGTTTTTATACACACAATGGACCATAAATTATTACCTTTGGAATACACAAGGTAATTTTCAAAAATCAAGGCCTTTAATGATGGATTCTGGACCAGTAATAATAGAGAAACCACCATCCCCTATTTTGTTGAAAATAGAGGGTCTAGAGTGGCCATCCATAGATAGGTATGTGCCATGACGGGCCTCCGTAAAAGATACATCATTTATTTAATTAGAAATTTTTTTAAATAATTCTCATACTTTGGAATAGAAGAAATAAAATCCTACACAATTTCTATTGATTCTCCTTATAGTCATCCATGAAGGGTCTCCTTGTTGCGTTCAAGAATGAAAATGAGATTCAGAATGGGTATTGTGACAACTAATTACATTATTTTTTTTTGTTATTAAATCTTATGGTTCTATAGGTAACTATCATCTCCCTTATTTCCATGGAAGTTATCTGGGTTTATCCCCTTTCGGGGTGTATCAAATACAACACTGATTAAGAATCAGAAGGAAATATGGGTCCATATGGTTATAGAGAAATTTTCTGAATTGATAGAGGTAAGGTAGTTGGGTGATTCTATGGTCCTAATAAGAGATCCGCATTCCTTTATTATAAAATCATTATAATTATAAATATGGTTTAAATATAAAATAAATGGGGTTAACTCAATTTTGAGGGTTGAGTGTGATTTCATCACTGTTGTGGAAGCTATAAGAAGTGGAATTATTCATCTTTCATGGAATTTGACAAATATATGGACAAACTTCATAGAATATCTTGATTCCATGAACTACATTACCATGCATGGATATTACGAGGAAAATTACATGACTGACAGCCTTGGTAAGAAAGGGATCGTAGTTATGGAGTTGATATGGCTCAATGGCATTCCTTGGGGATCTCGTATCTCTTTAGAAAATGAACTATTCTAAATAATAATAATTCAATATCTTGTAACATTTATTATTTTTTTATTATATATGGATATTAATTTTGGTAATGTTCTCATCCTATAAAAAATAAAAAATAAAAAATAAAAAATAAAAAATAAAAAATAAAAAATAAAATTGTTAATGATATAAATGGAATGGTATATTTGAATAAAAATCTTAATCTTTCGATATTAATTAATAGATAAAATTTCAATAAAATCCCATAAGTTCACCATAAGAAAAGTTCGACATGTTAATTCCAAAAATGATATTAATTTCATTGAATTATTTTTTCAAAACTAGAATAAAATTAATTTTATTATTTAAAAAACCATTTTTTTGAAAAAAATTTATTTTCAAATCATATAAATACTTTAATAAAAATTAAGTAGTTATTTAAAAATATTTTTTTTATCTACAAACAGTATAATTAATTTTAAAACATTTTTATTTATATTCATACCACTATGTTTAATATCTAGGTTATAATTTTCTTGATTAAATAACGATATTATCTATATATCATAATTGTAGTTGGGTTTGTAGCATAGAGGTAAAACACACAGTAACCCTACAAACAAATCCTTTGTTTGAGTACTGATGTAGAAAATTTTCTATGGAATCCTAGATGTTTTCATAGTGATTTCAAATTAGCTAGATGTGCTAGTGGGGTGGCAGATGTCACATCTCCATTGAATAGGCTCCACAACTTCGATGTTGGGGAATAATGTTTGAAAGATGTTACACATTGATAAAAGACATTCTTGAACTCAGTGTGGTCAATGGTAGTCTATGGAGTGGGATTCAAATGATGGTGGTAACCTCGACATTAATGGGGGAGGACTGTGGATGAACATCGAGTACTGATGCATGACTGTCACATCGATGGCGATGCAGCTACTCGAGCATCGTGCTTCGATGGTAAAGTGGAATATGGTAATTGACAAAATGGGATTCAATGAATATAGGTAAAATCAATATGGGGATTCAGTGGAGTAACATTTATATTTTTAGTACTACCATATTGGATGAATGATAGGGTACTCTATCTACAATCAATACCAGTCACTGTGCATATCAAAACTGGTGCAATGTTATATTTTCATCCAGGAAAGGATTGGAGTTGGGTAATTGTATAACTAATGTTATAAGGAGGGTCAAATCATTTGGTGTTATGTCTTTAGGGACTATTGGTTCATGTATTATGACACCAACCTATTGGGACTATAGTTTATGTATGGTTCCCCCTCAACCCAATTTAAAATTGGATTATCCAAAAAATCAAGAAAATTGTAAGTACTTTTGGAATTCAATAAATAGTAAATAATTTTTACTTCAAACTCTATGTTGTGTATAACCCAAGCTATTGAATAGGTTAACCTTATTTGAAAATATATATTATAAAAAATCATGTTGTATTACAAAAAACTATTTCCTATTGTTGTTCGTAATAACTCTTTTTTAACAAAAAAAATTATATTATCAGATAAGAGAAATAGTACAACTATATATATCCTTTATCTAGATCCAGCTAAGCTTTACATATTAATTTTCATTAAACAATATTATTTAGTTATAATTTTATACAAAATTTTTATATAATTCAAATATTCCTACAATTAAACTGTGGATTTTTTACCCTATAAAATTTTATAATATTTTTAATAGATATATTTAAAAAATATATACCATTATAAATCTACGAATTTAATTTTATAACATCTGTATCTAACGTAGATATTTTATATTATTTCCAAAACATATCCATAGATCCCATAAAATTCAATTATATTGAACCAATTAACTTCTTTCTTGACATGAACTTTAGGTTTTAATGATAATGACTGGCTATTTTGAATAATAATTATCAGACATTCATACTAATTTTCAACATCTAGTTTGATCATTTTCCCATTTTTACAATCTATAAAACTCCAAAACCTATAAATAATATGAACTACATAGTCTCTCCTAAACACTTTGTTAAATAATTTACACAGTTCATAAACTCGATCAAATTTTAAGAACATTTATAATGATGATTCCAATGTTAACTCATCACCTCTATGATGCCTTAGGAAATATTTTCAGTCTCAACAATTAATTGGAATGGTTAATAAGATTTAGTATGTATGTAATGACTAAAATTATTATAGATATCATTAATTTAGTTTCTTTTTTAATCATAATTGATACATTTATCAGATAATTATCATTCTTTTCATTCATTAAATAATGTATTTTACTAAATATTCTACCAAAAAAATTATACCCCCTTTTAAAACAATATAAATCCATTTTTGATCTTGGATCTATATTTCAAAAATAAATGATACCACTTTAGCATGAAACTGATATAATTAGATATTTTAATAATATATTATTCCAATTATATCATAAATGACTCATGAAATATTTAGTTGAAAACAAAACTTTGAATCAACCATATGGATAAAATCAATATTATCCCTCTTGAATCATAACCATTAGAATTTATTAGAAAATTTAACACAAATAATACATGAAAAATGGGGCACTTAAATATTAAGGTGACCTTATTACATGGATTTCATAAAGATGACAATCATGGGGAACACTACTTTGATATGAACCTTCACAGTTGGATGATCATGGTTTTAAAATGAATTAATTGTAAAAGGAATAGGAAACATAATATTTTAAATTGGATTTAATCCCATAGTCTTATCTCATGTTATTCCCTTTTTTGGAAAACATGATTCTAAATATTAATTTAGAATCATATTACTTTAACTCAAAAAAATTCATATTTTATTGATGTTTTCCTTTTTATACAACTAAATTTTATTTAACTAACCCAAATAAGAAGAATTTTTTTTATACATATCAGAATTCATCTACTGTATAGGAAATTGGAAACCATATCATGTAATGGATTATATCATCATAAAATAAACAATCCCCACAAGAGTGTAATTAAATATATAGACAACTGATCCCAAATTTTCTAGTCTAGTAATAATCCGGTTGGCTAGTAACTAGTCTGACTAAAAGTCATCGTACCAAATGATACATTAACCTAGAGATAGAACACTTCCATTATAATCCTTACACCTAATATGTATAAACTACAATTAACTTATTAATTTAAGAACAAAACCAAGTAAAATCCAATATCTAGGTAGAATAAAACGAAAATCAATTACCACACATATTATGTGACTTAATTAATGTATTTTAAAAAATAGAAATATTGTCACAATTGTTAGGTTGGTATGGAGTGTGATATTCTCCAATGATACCAACTTGAGGATCAAAATGATAAATTAGATGTTTTATGTAGTATCTAATGATGCTCAGTACACAAGAGTGGGGGGTGGGTGAATTGTATACTAAAAAAATTATTTATGAACTTCTAAATATGGTGATTCTTAACAAGGTTAAACAATGTAATACACAAAACCTCTACTTCTACACACTTGCTTTATTCCAGAAATATGATTCTGAGAATTTAATTCTGGAAAAGTGGTCCTATAAAAGAAAATTAAAAAAAGTTTACAAAAATAAATATTATACCTTAATGCGTATAAAATCTTACTAAATCATAGTATACAATTATAAGGAAGTATAAGATAGTTACACATTTCTCAAAAAATAAAATGAAACATAAAAAATGAAACAATATAACTAACATGTAGTAAATCTTTTAACCCAAATAGAAGGGTATCCAAAAACCTTGGATAAAGGTCCCTTGATTTATACTTTCAAGAAATTTTGTCTTACCCACACCAGGGTAAGACCTCAATACAATGATCAGAGTCTGCCTTGCTATCCCCGCAAACCCTCAACTTCAAGGTAGTCGATTATCTTCCAATCCCCAGAATCCCCTGAATGTACTTAGCAACAATCGGAGTTGCACGAAGAAAATATGAACAAGGTGTTTAGTATTCACTAAGCATGAGAGTCTCTCCCTAGAAATCACTTCAGCAGCATGTAATATCTAGATTGATCAACCTATTATGATCTCTTTCGAATGAGCTCTTATTTATTGGCACAACTCCAACAATCGGCTCCCTCCTCTAATGGTCATATTTTTCCTTGAATTTCAGAGGGACCTATGCACGTGTCACTAAAACAATGGTTAGTCAGTATCTAAATACACGACATTGTTTTATGACAAAAAAAAGTGTAGTCATGAATATGATTACACAAAAAAAACCATTTTTTGGAGTTTAATGAAAAATAGTAAACAACCTATCCAAAAACACATTCGGGGTTTATAACACATAGATATTCAGCTTCAATTTATCAGAGGAATTCCAATTTCTAATTCTATAGAATTACAGAGTTTGAATTTCAAGGAAATTTGATGTCTTGAATTTAAAATAATTCAGAGTCTGAATTTATAAGAGTTTGGAGTATGAACTTACAATGTTAGGAGTCTGAATTCATAAGAATTTCGAGTCAAAACATACAAATGTTCGGAATTTTAATTCAAAGAACATGGAGTCATAACTCAGAAGATTTTGGAGTCTGAATTCAGAGAACTCGGATTCAAAAATCAGAAGAGGTCGAAGTCTGAATTCAGAGAATATGGAGTCAGAACTTAGAAGAGTTCAGAGTCTGAATTCAAAGAACTCGGAGTCAGAACACAGAAGTGTTCGAAGTCTGAATTTAGAGAAATCAGAACCTAAATTCGGATCTTGAAAATACAATTCCATATATCTAAGTATTATATGAATCCAAGGTTTTTAGATAGGAAACTGGTTTTTATACTTTGAAAAAATGAACAATGAAAAACATGGTAAAGAAAAATTTTCTTAGGGGAGGAAAATATTCCTTATGAAAGTAAAATATAGTGTAAATGATATTTGTGTTTGTATAAGGTGTTTGTGATTTTCAAAACATGAAGAAATGGTAATGTCATAAAGAAACCTCATTGACTCAAAGATCTCCCCAAACATGAAGGAATGGAAAAGTCATAATGAAACCATATTTACTAAATAATCTCCTCCTTTTTGGAATTCACAAGCATCCTTACGAAAAAGAATATAAGGGATTATAAAATATTTTTATAGGCTTTTTAAAATAAAACTTATCTACCTTATCACATGGGAAAGGATGAATACGACTAACTCCCCCTTTGGATTTGGAACACTAAGGATCATATTCTAGATTTTCAGAATGAGAAATATCATTTTATTGCATACGAAAGTATTCTTGTATAAGAACTCCCCCTTAAATGAACACCCCCCCTTACATAAGGAAATATATTCTTTACTTAGAATTATTTTTTCCTTTCTCCCCCTTGGTGATTTTCAAAAAGAAATACAGGGATGGGAAAAGATAATATGGTACCTGAAATATTAGTACTAAACAACCAAAAGACAAGTAACGAAACAATTCATTTGGATTGGAAAAATTTTTACAACAAGAAGATTCAACAAAAGATAGGATTGGGTCTATCATCCTTCCTTTTCCTTAGGCATCAAAAACTTCACAATGGTTTTCATCTTCTTGAGCTCCTTGTGATCTTTCTCTACTTTCTTTAGAAGGTGATCTTGATATTATGAATTCTTCTCTAAGGCTTTGATTCTTTCTTCTTGAGTCTTAAGAGCCTCTGCGTGAGCCTTGATGACTTCCAATTGCATGACAATGTTTTCTTCTATCTCAACCCAAAGATCTCTTTCTCTCTTCCATCATTGAGCTACTGAATTGAGTTTCCCACTTAGATCCTTCACTTATTGAATCCTAGAATTCTACTCAAGGGATAGTTATTACTCAATGCTACTCGAGAGCTCCTTGATCTTCCCATCTTCGATGTCAAAAGAATCTAAGACACTCTCTTGGAACTCATTTATATTTCACATGTTCTCTATAGTTTTCTTTTTCCAAATTTTCATCTTCCTGCATGATATTTTATGGGCTTCGTAGTTGATGAAAAAATTAATTAATTAAGCCTCAAGATTGACACAATTATCCATCACCTTGGATACTAAATTCGATTTCTGGTTCATGGTGTGTTGAAGAATATGACATCTCGAGTCAATGATTGGAAAAATAAAAATGGTCCAAACAAGATTCTTTAATGATTTAATAATAAAATCATGTCCAATGGATGATGATTCCGAATCTAAAAATTTTCTAGGTGACAGATCATTCTCTAGATCAGCAAGGTTCCTCTGTGAAGATCTAGCAGCTTCCTTCTTCTTCACAATAGCTTTACTAGGTATATCAATAACCACCTGTTTTACCTTATCAGTTCTAGGAAATGCTTCCTCATCCAGAGATTCTTGTTCACTATTAGAAAGTTGAATTTTTTTTTCTTTATCTATATCTTCTTTCTCAGCTCTATCCTCAACATCCTCAGGGTGAATGAAGTAATTATTAGTACTTTCTTCTTTAGAGAGATTATTCACTTCATCTTTGATCTTGTCATCAAACAATTTCTCATCTTTCGCAGGTGTAGCTAGCATTGAATATTTCGCTTCAGAATTTCTAATTGAGAGATTCTCGGATGAGATTTCTTTCTCATAGAAATCATCTACTTGCTTAATTAACACTGCCACGTAACCACTACTCTCTACTTCTTGTTCAACTTATTCAACTTTGTTTTCTTCTTTGAATTTTTATAGAGTCACAAATTTTATTCCCGAGAGTTTTAGTTAAAGCTTCTAACAGGAAGGATTCTGGTTCAAGAATATTTTCAAAATCTTTCTCAGTATCCCTCATAAGGGATTGAATAGTCTATGATTCGTTCATTTTCTTCTTTAGTTTATTTTCTTTCTCTTCCCTTTCCAGATACCCAACTGTCTTCTTCTTCAAGGATTTTGCTTCAGTTGGGTCTAGTCAAAACTTGGGCTCCCCTTATTTCCTATTCTTCTTATCTTCCCTCTACTTAGCTAATACCTCATCCGGATATGATTTTTACTTCTATGGTTTTGGAGGGGCGCATTGGATTTCCATGGGATCCACAATTTTTCATTCCACTACTACTTCCATCAACTTCATCTTCTTTCCTCTCTTTTTGGATAGTTCACCCACTTCTTGTTTTTTCTGAACAAGTTCATATTATTCCTCTGGTAAGTCATAAAATTATTTGGAGTCTATAGAAAAACCAATGTTCATCCTCTTCAGGGTCTCATCACTGACTAGCATGACTTTGCAATTCCTTGGCTTCGAGCTGTAAGGAATTTTAAAGGATTCTAATCACAGAACAATTAACTTTGAGAGAATGGATGGATACATGATTATCTGAGCCTTTAAGTTTCCATTATTAATATTCTCAATCATAATGAGAATATTCTTAACCAAGTTGATCTTCCTTATATGTACCAAGAAATCCAAGATATACATTTCACTATTCTTCAATGTGTCCTTTTCCCCTTTTCATCGAATTATGAAACCTTGATCCCATAATTCAAGAATCTAATAATTTTTAGATAATTGGGCAATCATCAGATTCTTTACATTAGAGAGTCCAAGACATTATATATCCTTCATTTTAACAAAACATCGATTGACATGTAGAAATTTATGAGAACAGAACTCAGGTTCCCCTATATATGGAATACGAACCAAGCTAATAGCCTTGGTATATGAAAGAGAATACGTTTTTTCATATCTCTTGAAAGAGAACATATCTCTGCCTTCTTACTTAAATAAACTGACTGATTCATAATATTCTACTAGCAATTATAGATATACTAAATCTCAAGCCTTTGGATTCGATACTCAAACACTCTCCCATCCATTCAACTTAATGTTCTTTGTAACGACACAAAGTTTCATTAATGGAAAATCCCTCTGGATCCAGTTAAATGACTCTTTATATAATTTTTTTTATAAAATGTCAAATTCTTTGGTTTTATGATAATATTTGTGACCGTTACTTTTATAGCCGTTGAACAGTGATCACATGATTAGTATAAATTTAAGGCTTTAACGAACCTAATTTTACTCAGACAAAGGAAGTGATGGCCTCATCAAGTAGAATTTCCCCATACGAAGCACATTTGTCGGAGCTCGGAAAAGAGGTGGCGTCTATGGGCTTCTCCTTTGACCAAGCCCAAGCTGGGCTTCATTATGTCAAGCTCGAACGTGACCGTCTATGGGAAAAGTGGAAGTTGATTGAGATTACCACTCGAGTGATGTTATCCGAGCCACCCCAAGAGTCTGTCACCATCGCACGCCTTACCCTTAGGTCATATGCGGCTACTTTAAGGGGTTATGTATCAAATAAGTAGTACTATGTTCATGCACATTATTTTTTGTATATAATAATGAATATAATTTCTAGTCATTTTTGACACATTGTAAATAGTTTTTAAAGTACAAATGGTGTTTTTAGTTATTATTTAATTAAAAAATATATTTTATTAAATTAAGGGATTTTTGAATTAAATAATATTTTAATAGAATAATAATAATATTATTAAATTAATTTTTATTAAATATAAACGATCTTATAATTTTATGAATGCAATTAAAATATTGATTATGGTTTGAAAGCCATTTCTGTCAAAACCCATGAATTTTTGAAAAATGTTGGTTTTTATTTTAAAAGTGAAAATTAACATATTTAAATAAAATTAGATAAAATAGATGTCATTTCTGGAATCAAGACATCGAAATTATCCAACGGTGAATTTTTCATTATTTCTTGAGACAGTCAATTTTTTTT
The DNA here is from genome assembly GCA_963277665.1 of Viscum album. Taxonomy (NCBI): domain Eukaryota; kingdom Viridiplantae; phylum Streptophyta; class Magnoliopsida; order Santalales; family Viscaceae; genus Viscum; species Viscum album. The sequence continues at coordinate 1,669,169,515 of OY728147.1, read as the reverse complement.
GGTAAAAATTAAATACCGTTTAAATATATAATGTGTTTTATGACATCATAATGACCCAATGGTGATGTAATAAAATACCATAATCCTTATGTTCGGCCAATATATGTTTTATAATTAAAATAATGTGATTTTGGGTTTATTTGAATTACTTTTCAAAGCATTAATGGACCCATCAAGACATATTCATCACTTTCCCCTTTTAAATTAATTTCCATGGGAGTGTGACTCACCTCCACATAAGAAACCTTATTATTTTAAGAAGTTAGGACTTTTACATTATAAAATATTTTTGTCTTCTTCCCTTTTCCAAAAACCATGGGCAAAAACCATGGGATAGTTTGTGGTTTGGATTAATTTAATGTAAGGGGACCCAAACCTAAATAATAAAGAATTCCCTCACCTTTCCTATATAAACCCACCCAAGATTCCACTTCCTCCTAACTAAAATCGATTGGAGTTCGTCCAAACTCTTCCCTACTCTCTCTATAATCCTCCCAAGGTGCCCCAAGCTCCTAAGAAGACTATCAAAAGCCTCTCTCTAGCCTTTGGAATCTCACTTCCAAGTAAGGGTTTTTTCTTCATTTCACATTTTTGTCAATTTTCTTTAAATTGTATTTCCATTTTAGTTTCAATTACGAAAGTTGGGGTATGGTTTTTCACCTCCCCCATACTTCCCTCTTATTTTTTGAATTATGGGAGACCACTTTATCTTTCATTAAATCCCTCCCATGTATATCTGTTACTATGCCGAAATTCCGAAAGGAACTTCTCTCTCCTCTTTTACATTCAAGCAATAATTTTGTATCATGAATCTAAATTCCATTACAATTGTTGGGACATGTATCTATATGACCCCCTTACTGTCCATTACATGTAAATATTATATGGAACCCCTTTCTCTCTCATCAACCTTTTTTATGAATTCTTATGACACGCCGTTACGCTGCCGAAATCACACTGATTTTCTAAGCCAATGTCATTGTGTAGTGACTACCATTCCCATTTCTCCATCAAGGGTATTCACCTTTATGAACATTTACATATTGATTATAAAGATTCATGTATGAATTCCACATTCCTTTATCGTGGAATAAATGATTATGTTTTATGAATCCATGTTTTATGATCAATGTGGCACACTTATGCATGAAATGAATGTTTAAGAATTGTGCGCCCTTATAGCACTCCAATGAATTGGGTAAAGTATAGTATCATGATACATCATGTGAAATAAGTGTTTACTCATGATAATTCAAGTGAAACGAGGGTTTACTCGTGCTTCATGTGTAATGAGGGTTTAGTCATGCTCCATGTGCAATGAGCCTTGGCTCATGCTAATTCAATGTTAAGTGTTGCTACCACATTTCCATGTTATGATTATCATGATTTATCAAGACTTTATGTTCATGTTTATCTTATGCTCTATTGAAATGCCTATTTCTTAACATTTATTTTACTCCTCATGTTATTACATGTGTACTCCATTACTGGCATTATAGCTCACCCTTTTCTTATGCATGTCCTCAGGTTATCCCATGCAATGCTAAGTACGAGGGAATGTAGTGGTCATGTAAAGGAAGTTTTCAATAAAGAAGTTGTATTTCATGTTTCAAGTTTTTATGTAATGATCCTAAGCCCCAAAGACACTAAACCTCTTGATGTTCTTTGTTGTATCAAGTGAAGTTTTATGTAATAAATTATGTTTAAGTTGTAATAAAAGCAGGGTTGTCATAGTTGGTATCAGAGGATAGGTTTAGTTATTTTTGGGATTAGGAAACCCTAGTAAAGCCATAGATACAAGACTAAGTACAATAAAAACTTCCCTAAGTTTTGGTGAGTATTTAATAAGTGGGTTATCATGAAAATACATCCCTATCTAGATATGAGAAGGTAGAGGCGGCTCTGGCACAGATGTATCCTAGGGGTAAAACACGAAAAAACCGCTTTTAGCTAGACTGGAGCGGGAACTGGTGCACGACAACGGGCCTTGCTGCACTCTTGGTTACGACACTCCCAGGGGATATGTTTTGATAAATTCACAAGCTTAGTATGAACCCTTATTAAGGGAATTAAAAAAATTCCCCTATGAATATTTGTTAGAATGAAGATCATGAAAATAAAAGATTTAAGCCTATAGACTCATGAGTTAAGGAATGAAAGTTTATTTATAAGTCATCAACTTTTGCCTTTGGATTACCCTTTATGTGTTACCCCTAAAATTTCTTTTATTACAGCCATTGGCCAGTAATAGGAGGACTCAGGCTAACAACTGTTGTGAAGATCAGTGTGATGACTATTCTAATGAGATGCCCAATCCAATGGGAGTGGGAATCACGAACTTTGTCATGCTTCTCTCTAATCTAACTCAAGTTTTGAATAGAAACACGGGTCAAGAGGAACGTCCAAACCCCCCTAAGAAGGAACAAGTCGCTATCGAGAGCTTCATGAGGCAAAGGCCTCCTACTTTTAGTGGAGCATCCGATCCCATGATCGCTGAACAATGGATCAACTTCATTGAAAAGCTCTTCTCCATCCTTTAATGTTCTGAACAAGAGAAATTTATCCTGGATTCTTATCGTATGGAGGGTGAAGATGATCAATGTTGGGAGTTGATCAAAAATACGAAGCCTGAGGAGGAGATCGAGCGTACGAGGCTTTGGAATGGAAGGAATTCAGGAAGATGTTTTTCGATAAATATTTTCCGCGCACCCTCCGGCTTAAGATGGAAAGGTAATTCCTTTCCCTCAAGAAAAAAGATGAGGAATCTGTTGGAGCGTACGAGGAAAACTTCACAAGGCTTGCACGATACGCTTCCGGCTTAGTCGTTACCCCCGAATGCATGGTTGACTGCTTTTTTGGTGGGTGGAAGTCTAGCTTGTGGAAAGCATTATCGATCTGTGACTTCGACAGCTATGAAGAAATTGCCCGATGTGCCCTCAAGGTTGAAATGGAGATCAGGGAATCACAGGGGTATCATGGGGATAAGAAGTGTAAGGTAGACTTCAATGCGGGTGGTTCGATGGATAAATCCAACGACGCTATGAAGTTTTAGAACCCCACTTTCCCACCATGCGGAAAGAAGCACCCTGGAAATTTTCTTAAGGGGACGAGAAAATGCTTTAGGTGTGGAAGAGAAGGGAACCTAGCAGTTAAATGTAGGAAAGAAGGACTCGCCGCTGCGACAGAGGAGAGGAACGCTCCGTTTGAACCTCAACGCGTTGTTAAATTCTATAAAAGAAAAGAACCAGGTCATTTTTCAAATCAGTGCCCTAATCCAAGGGTTATTGGAGGCAACCAACAACCTCCAAGAAAGCAAGGAAGAGCTTTTGCCATCACTTTTTCCGAAGTGAACCCCGACAACGAAGTGGTGACATGTACGCTAGTTATTCATTCAAGAATAGCGAACATACTTTTTGATTCAGGTTCTATGCATTCTTTTATATCTTGAAAGTTTAGTAGAACAATCCCAGCACCACCACAAATCATGGAAGTAAAGATGTCCGTGAGTACGACAATTGGGGAAATATTTGCATCCTATGAATAAAAGTCCTCCCCTATTATAAACTGTGTATTGAATTTCCCGACGAACCTCATCACACTCCCTTTGGTGGAATTTGATGCAATTCTTGGCATGGATTGGCTTTCTTATATAGAGCCAACATAAATTGTCGGGAGAGGGAAATCAAACTCCATATGGAGAATCGACCCCTGATTCTTTACAAGTGTCAGGAGGAAGATGAATATCCTTTAGCTCTATCATCTCAAGCATTGATATTACTATCCTATGAGCACGCGTATCTGGCTCCGATGATTGACTCCAAAGAAGAAACCATCCTTGAAGAAATGCCTATTGTGAGGGAATTCGCGGAAGTGTTTCCCGAGGAACTGCCTGGTCTTCCTCCTAGAAGAGATGTTGAGTTATCAATTGAACTTATACCTGGGGAATTTTCAATATCCAAGACTTCATATAGAATGGCTATTGTTGAGCTTGAATAGCTGAAGAAACAACTACAAAATATTCTAGATAAAGGGTTTATACGCCCAAGTGCTTCACTATGGGGTGCACCAGTCCTCTTCGTCATGAAGAAGGATGGGTCAATGCGGCTTTGCATCGATTACCGTGAACTTAACAAAATCACGATAAAGAACAAGTATCCTCTCCCAAGAATCGATTACTTGTTTGATCAGCTGTGTGGAGAACAATACTTCTCCAAGGTGGATTTTCGGTCGGGATATTATCAAGTAAGGGTGAAGAAGGAAGATGTCTCTAAGACTGATTTTTGTACAAGGTATGGGCACTATGAATTCATAGTAATGCCTTTCGGACTCACCAATGATCCATAAATATTCATGGACTTGATGAATAGAGTCTTTAGAGATTACCTTGGAAATTTTTTGGTAGTCTTTATAGATGATATTCTAATATACTCCAAAACCAAGGACGATCATGAGGAGCTTTTAAAAACTATACTAGAGACTTTGCGCAAGGAGAAGCTCTATGCAAAGTACAAAAAGTGTGAGTTCTGGTTAAAGGAGGTCTCATTCTTTGGCCATATCAGCACAAGAATTGGGTTATCTGTGGATCCCTCCAAAACAGATGCAATTGAGGGATGATCGAGGCCAACATCGGTAACTGATATCCGTAGCTTCTTGGGGTTAGATGGATATTATCGACGATTTGTGAGGAATTTCTCACGATTTTCCAACCCTCTTACCAAGCTAACTCGAAAAGGAGTAAGGTTTTCTTGGAGTCATGAATGCGAAGAATGCTTAAAGGAGTTGAAAATGAGGCTTATCACTGCACCCGTGCTCACTTTACCCATAAGTGGGGAGCTTTTGTGGTATTCAGTGATGCTTAAATTAATGGATTTGGATGTGTGATGATGTAGAATGATAAAGTGATATCCTATTCCTCAAGGAAGTTGAAAATACATGAGTGAAACTATCCAATGCCTGATCTAGAGTTGGCAGCTGTGATCTTTGCCTTGAAAATCTGGCGGCATTATCTCTATAGAGAGAAATGTGAGATATATACTGACCACAAGAGTCTTAAAAATATATTCACACAGAAAGAGCTTAATATGTGCCAGAGAAGATAAATAGATCTCATCAAGCATTATGACTGTTCAATACATTACCACCCTTGGAAAGCGAACAAGGAGGCAGATGCCCTAAGTAGAAAGGATCCAGCGATTCTATCAATGATCAAAATTGAGAAGGATCCAATCTTCTTATACTTGATGAATATAAATGTGGGAATCATAAAGAAGGGAACATCATCAATCCTTTCACAAATGATTGCTCAACCATCTCTTTTGGAAAGGTTAAAGGATGCTCAAAAGGATGATGTGGGAATTCAAGAAAAAGTGGAAGCTATCAAAAAGGGAAAATTCTAGGAGTTTAATGTTAATGAAAAAGGAATTGTGCGGTTTGGGAAGAGACTATGTGTTCAATCAAGTATGGAGCTGAAGAAGGAACTCTTAAATGATGCACATAGTTCAAATTTCTCTATTCACCCAGGGAGCACAAAGATGTATCGAGATCTCCGAGAAAACTTTTGGTGGGATAATATGAAGAAGGAGATCACCGAATATACATCAAAGTGCCTGGTGTGTCAGCAAGTGAAGGAAGAGAGGCAGAAGTCTAATGGGATGATGCAACCATTGCCCATACCAGAATGGAAATGGGAAAACATCACCATTGACTTTGTCACCGGACTTCCAAGGACATCCAAAGGAAACAATGCAATCTGGGTTGTTGTGGATCGTCTTACAAAGACTGCACACTTCATTGCTATTCGGGATGATTTCTCTTTGGATAATCTGGTACAGATATATATTAGGGAAGTGGTAAGGTTGCATGGAGTACCACTATCTATTGTGTCTGACCGAGATCCAAGATTCACGTCTATGTTTTGGAAGAGTCTTCAACATGCTCTGAATACTGAACTGAACATCAATACGGCATATCATCCTCAAACTGATAGCCAATCTGAGCAGACTATCCAAACACTTGAGGATATGTTGAGAGCGTGCTCAATGGACTTTAAAGGAGGATGGGATCAACATCTTCCTATGGTTGAGTTCTCTTATAATAACAGTTTCCACTCCAGTATCCGAATGGCACCATATGAAGCCCTTTATGGGAAAAGGTGCAGAACACCCGCATGTTGGGATGAGGTCGGTCAATGTAAGCAGCTTGGACAAGAAATGGTCGAGGAAATGGTGGAGAAGGTGAAAACCATTCAAAATCATATCAAGGGAGCCCAGAGTCGACAGAAGAGTTATACAGATAATCGTCGACGAGACCTTGAGTTTAAAGTTGGAGACATGGAGTTTTTACGCCTATCTTCGTGGAAGAAGGTCATGAGGTTTGGGAAGAAAGGGAAGTTAAGTCCAAGGTACATTGGCCCCTTCGAGATTCTTGATCATGTTGGGGATGTGGCCTATCGACTAGAACTTCCACATACTATGGCCAAGGTGCATTATTTCTTTCATGTATCCCTCTTAAGGAAGTACATACCAGACCCTTCACATGTACTCTCTTCCGAGGTGGTACATTGGGAAGATGATCTTTCTTATGAGGAGCAACCAGTGAAGATCTTAGATCGTAGAGAAAAAGTTATACAAAATAAGACAATTCCCCTCGTCAAGGTGTTGTGGAGAATCCACAAGTGTGAAAAAGCAACTTGGGAGTCAGAGGATATGATGAAGTTGAGTTACCCAAATTTGTTTTAGTGTGGGAAAAGGAAAATTTCGAGGGAAGAATTTATTAAGAGGGGAATATTGTAACGACCCAAAGTTTCATTAATGAAAAATCCTTCTTGATCCAGTTAAATGTCTCTTTATATAAAATGTTTTATAAAATGTCATCTTCTTTGGTTTTATGAAAAGATTTGTGATTGTTACTTTTATAGTCGTTTAACAGTGATCACATGATTAGTAGAAATATAAGGCTTTAACTATCCCAATTTTACTCAGACAAAGGAAGCGATGGCCTCATCCAGTAGAATTTCCCCAAACGAATCCCATTTCTCAAAGCTCGGAAAAGAGGTGGCGTCTTTGGGCTTCGACCTTGACCAAGCCCAAGATGAGCTTCATTATGTCAAGCTCAAACGTGACCGTCTATGGGAAAAGTGGAAGTTGACAGAGATTACCACTCGAGCGATGTTATCCGAGCCACCCCAAGAGTCTGTCACCATCGTACACCTTACCCTTAGGTCTTATGCGTCTATTTTAAGGGGTCATGTAACAAATAAGTAGAAAAATGATCATGTACATTATTTTTTGTATATAATAATGAATATAATTTCTAGTCATTTTTGATACATTGTAAATAGTTTTTAAAGTACAAATGGTGTTTTTAGTTAGTATTTAATTAAGAAATCTATTTTGTTAAATTAAGGTATTTTTGAATTAAATAATATTTTAATAAAATAATAATAATATTATTAAATTAATTTTTATTAAATATAAATGATCTTATAATTTTATGAATGCAATTAAAATTTTGATTAAGGTTTGAAAGCCATTTCTGTCAAAACCCGTGATTTTTCGAAAAATGTTGGTATTTATTTTAAAAGTTAAAATTAACATATTTAAATAAAATTAGATAAAATAAATGTCATTTCTGGAATCAGGGCATCAAAATTATCCAACGATGAATTTTTCATAATTTTATGAGACAGTCACATTTTTGGGTAAAAATTAAATACCGTTTAAATATATAATGTGTTTTACGACATCATAATGACCCAATGGTGATGTAATAAAATACAATAATTCGTATGTTCAGCCAATATATGTTTTATCATTAAAATAATTTGATTTTAGGTTTGTTTGACTTACTTTTCAAAGCATTAATGGACCCCTGTAGACTTATTCAACACTTTTCCTTTTTTAAATTAATTTCCATGGGAGTGTGACTCACCTTCACATAAGCAACCATATTATTTTAAGAAGTTCGGACTTGTTCCTTATAAAATATTGTTTTATTCTTACCTTTTACAAAAACCATGGGATGGTTTGTGGTTTGGATTAATTTAATGTAAGGGGACCCAAACCTAAATAATAAAGAATTCCCTCACCTTTCCTATATAAACCCACCCAAGCTTCCACTTCCTCCTCACTAAAATCCCTTGGAGTTCATCCAAAATCTGACCTACTCTCTATATAATCCTCCCAAGGTTCCCCAAGCTCCCATGAATCCTCTCACAAGCCTCTCTCTAGCCTTTGGATGCACACTTCCAAGTAAGGATTTTTTCTTCCTTTCTCATTTTTGTCAATTTTCATTAAATTGTATTTCCCTTTTAATTTCAATTATGAAAGTTGGGGTATGGTTTCGAACCTCCCCCATACATCTCTATTATTGTTTTAATGATGGGAGACCCCTTTCTCTCTCATTAAATGCCTCCCATGTACACCCATTACTATGCCGAAATTCCGAAAGGAACTTCTCTCTCCTGTTTTACATTCAAGCAATACTTTTGTATCATGAATCTAAATTCCATTAAAATTGTTGGTACATGTATCTATATGACCTCCTTACTTTCCATTACATGTAAATATGATGGGGAACCCATTTATCTCTCATCAACCTTTTTTATGAATTCTTATGACACGCCGTTAGGCTGCCGAAATCACACCGATTTTCTAAGCCAATGTAATTGTGTAGTGAATACCATGCCCATTTCTCTATCAAGGGTATTCACCTCTATGCACATTTACATATTTATTATAATGTTTAATTTATTAATTCCATATTCCTTTATCGTGGAATAAATGATTATGTTTTATGAATCCATGTTTTATGATCCATGTGGCACACTTATGCATGAAATGAAATGTTTAAGAAGGGTGTGCCCTTATAGCGCTCCAATGCATTGGGTAAATTATAGTATCATGATACGTCATGTGCAATGAGTTTTCACTCATTATAATTCAAGTTCAATGAGGGTTCACTCATGCTTCATGTGCAATGAGGGTTTACTCATGCTCCATGTGCAATGAGCCTTGGCTCATGCTAATTCAATGTTAACTGTTGTTGCCACATTTCAATGTTATGATTATCATGCTTTATCATGCCTTTATGTTAATGTTTATCTTATGCTCTATTTAAATGCATATTGCCTAACATGTATTGTACTCCTCATGTTATTCCATGTGTACCCCCTTACTGGGCTTTATAGCTCACCCTTTTCTTATGCATGTCCTCAGGTTATCCCATGCAATGCTAAGTACGAGGGAATGTAGTGGTCATGTAAAGGAGGTTTTCAATAAAGATGTTGTATTTCATGTTTGAAGTTTTTATGTAATGATCCTAAGCCCCAAAGACACTAAACCGCTCGATCATCTTTGTTTTATCAAGTGATGTTTTATGTAATAAATTATGTTTAAGTTGTAATAAAAGGAGGGTTGTCATATTCTTCGATATAATTGAATCATACTTAGCGAAGAAGTTCAGATGCACCAGCCATTATTTATAAACCTGCCACTCCTTGATTTGCTAGACAGTAGACATATCCTTCTGAGTGGATTCTTCTATAGACATTCTGAATTGAGAAACTCTTAAAAATTATTAATGAGGTTATGTAGAAGGGCATAACTTGAGCACGCAAGAGCTTGAGATTCGATGTGGGACAACCATCAGGGGGTTCTTTATATAGGCGTTGATGTGAAATTTCATCTTCAAAACTCAATCCAATGGATGAAAATCCTTCTAATTGGATCTGACGGTTGATATGACAGCCACAAGGAAAACAAAGATCTGATGTTTTGGGTTCTCTTAATAAAAAAATATGGATTTAAGGAAAAAGGAATTAGAAAATTTTAAAAACAAAAGAAACTATATACAAGTAAAATATGATTACAAAAACTGAGGAAGGGAAACATAACTTTCAAATTTCAAGGAAGATTATTCATATTGAGGAAAAAATTTCTTGAAGAACATTAGATTGTGAAAATTTTGATTATGGAAAAACATTTAAAAATGAAAAACACCATTACGAAACTATTAAGTACAAAAATCATTATTACAAAAATTTTAGGACTATAAAGGATTTGAAAAATATGGCTATGAAAATTTTCAATAAGCTTTTTTTTTGGAAAAAACCTTTCTAAAAAAATTTTCATGTCGAATGATTTTGATAAATCTATCTATGAAAATATTCTGTATAAAATATTTTAAAATTTTGACAACGAAAATTTTCATTACAAAAGATCTGAAAAATATGACTAGGAAAATTTTCATTACAAATGATTTGAAAATTTTTACTATGAAAATTTCCATTATGAAAGATTTGAAAAATCTAGCTACGAAAATTTTTATTATGAATTATTTGAAAAAAATTACTATGAAAATTTTCATTACAAATGATTTGAAAAATATGACTATGAAAATATTCATTATAAAAGATTTGAAAAACATGAATACAAAATTTTCATTATGAAATATTTGAAAAATATGACTACGAAAATTTCAATTATGAAAGATTTGAAAAATCTGACTATGAAAATTTCCATTAAGAAAATATTTTGATCTACCTAACAAGAAATTATACCCCCTTTTTAAATAGAGTTTATTACTATAAGGAAATTGGTTGAAACAGAATGTTAACAAGGAAGATTACCTTATGGTTATCATTCCAAACATTAGTTTAATGTATTCAAATCTATTGGATGGTAAATATTGTGAAAATATCTGAAAGTTGATATTGTGTTCCGATAAATTTAAGGATGATATCCCCTTTTTAGTGTGATCCGTCAGAAAGTGATGCCTAATATCTATGTGTTTTTCACATGAGTGGTGTGTATGGTATTTTAATAGGGAAATGGAACTAAAATTATCACACAAAAATTGTGTTTTGGATAAACTCATACCATAGTCTGTTAATGCGTGTTGCATCCACAACACTTGAGCACAAGAACTTCTAGCTGCAACATATTCAGCTTCAGTAGTGGAAAGTGAAACTAAGTGTTGTTTTTTTGCATGACCAATATACTAATGAATATCTAAAGAAATTAAAAGTTCCATATGTACTCTTCCTATACATTCAACATCCACTAAAGTCATCATCTGAAAAACTCTATAAAATAATATCATTTCCAAAAGTATAAAAGAGTCATAAATCCATGATTCCCATTATGTGGTGAAAAATTCTTTTCACTACCTTTAAATAAGATTCTTTTGGATTGGATTTATATTTTCCACATAAGAATACTAAAAACATTAAGTCTAGACCACTAACTTTCAAATAATGTAAACTTCTTACCAATCCTCTAAAATATGTTTGATCAACTGGTTTCTTAGCTTCATCAAGATCAAGTGTGTTTGATGTACCAATGGGAGTACTAATACTATTAGTGTCATCATATCTATACTTTTTAAGAAGATCATTAATATTATTGTGTTGGTATATTTAGATTCCTTTTGGTTTTTGTGAAATTTGAAAACAAAGGAAAAATGTTAACTAAACCATCATACTCATTTCAAACTCAGATTTCATTAGATCTGTAAAGGAATCAATTAAATATTACTGAGTTAAACTAAATATAATGTCATCAACATAAATTTGAACCATCAAAACATTTTTCTTATCTTTCATTATAGAAAGGTTTGGATATGCATTTCCCTTAACATAATTATTTTGAAGCAAAAATCTTGGAATCCTACTACACCAAACTTCAGGGTCTTTCTTAGGTCGATACAATTCTTTGGTATGTTTATGAATATGTTCAAGATGTTTTGTATCTTCAAAACCAGGAGGTTGTTCAAAAAAAAAACATTCTCTAGTACAAAACCATTAAGGAAATCATATTTCACATCCAATTTATAAAGTATGAAATTTAAGAATGTTACAAAGGAAAGTAGAATATGAATAGATTCAAGTCTAGCTATTGGAGAATAGGTTTATTTATAGTCTATTAATTCTTGTTGATTGTATCCTTTAGCAACCAATCTAGCATTATTTCATTATGTGATTCCATTTTCATCACACTTATTTCTCAAGACCCATTTTACTCCAAAAATAGAAGATTCCTTAAATATTTCAACTAAGGTCCAGACATTATTCCATTCGAATTCATTTTGTTAATCTTTAATAGATTTTATCTAGTCATCATCACCTAAAGTTGCATGATTGCTTTTAGGTTCTAATTAGGAAATGAATTCTAGATGTTCTACTTCATTTCTTACGGAACATCTAGTTCATATAGTTTGATTTACATCACCAATGATACTATTACTGGGATGATTCTTTAGAAACAAATGAATTGGATTTTGTAAAACTTGTTCATCAACATAAGGTTGTGAAATATTATGGGGTAAATGTTTCAGAATTATCTTCTTGGAAATTTTCCTTATCAGAAGGATATTCTAACAAAGGTTGATATTAAGTTTTTAAAAACACATCTGATGATGTAGGTTGGGATTTCTTAAAAACAAAGGGGTCAGTTTCATCAAATTTCAAATGCACTGTTTCTTCAATAGCACAAGGGTTTTTATTGAAAACACCATAATCCATAGAAGTTGCGGAGTAGCCTAAAAAAATTCCTTCATTAGATTTTGGTGTGAATTTGTGTAATGTATCTTTAGTATTCAAAATTAATACCTTGAAACCAAAAACCTTGAAGTAATAAAGTCTAGTTTTTCTACCATTCCATAACTCATAAGGGTTTTATTAAAAAAAGGTCTAATCAAAATACAATTTATGTTATAACAAGAAGTAATTATAGCTTCAGCCCAAAAATTATTGGCTATAGAATATTCACTCAACATGGTTCTTGTTGTCCGTTGAAGAATTATATTTCTTCTTTCAACAACTACATTTTTTGAGGTGTTCTAGGTGCTAAGAAGTTATGAGTAATGCCTTTTCAACTACAAAATGTTTCAAAATCAGAATTTTTAAATTTTCCTCCATGATCATTTTGAATTGTTTTCAAAGGAAGGTTTTTCTAATTTTTAACTTGGTCTATAAAGGTTCTCAAATAGGAAAAAGATTCAAATTTCATTACTAGAAAATAGACCCATGTAAATCTAGTATAATCATCAACTAAGTCAAATAAATAATATTTGCCTCCAATTCTTTCAGTTTGTGTTGATCCAAAAAGTTCCATATATACTAACTGTAATGCATCAGTGGTTGAGAATTCACCTACTGATTGAAAAAATTATATATGTTGCCTTCCATATTGATAAGGATCACAAACTTTTGAATAATCAAATCTAATCTCTGGTAGATACATAACTAGTCTTTTCTTAGAATGTTTTCATAGGTTCCTAAGGTTACAATGTCTTAAACATCTTTTTCATAACCAATAATGATATTACATTTCACTATGGCAAGGAAGGTCTTGGATTCTATGGTCCTCTATGTTTAGTGTATAAACATTCTCTTGCTTATCAGCAGAAAAAATAAACTCTTCTATGGATTTGTATACTAAGCACTTTTCATTCATAAAATTCACAAGGTAACCTTCATCACATAATTGAAATATACTAAAGAGGTTGTGCTTAAGACCCTTAACAAATAAAACATTCTAAATCAATGTTTTTCCAAGAATAATGATGTTAACTATACCAATAATATATCCCTTATCATTATCTCTAAAAGTTACTTTTCATCCTTTTGTGTTGATAATATTTTCAAAGTAGTTTTTGTTACCAGTCATATGCCGATAAAACCCACTATCCATGTACCAAGTATTGTTGTTGGTACATTTTTTATTTTCCAAAAAATATGAATGTTTGACTTTCAGAACCCAAACCTTCTTGGATCCAGAAATTTCAGAAATAAAAATTTTAGGTACCCACATTTTCTTAGAAAAATTGGCTTTATGAAATCCTAAAGACTGGGTTTTGTTTAAGGAATAAATTTTTTCTCAATGCCCACCACACTAACACTTGGTGAAGAATGGATCACTTTGAGAAACAACATAATTGTTATTAAAAATCAACATAGAACCAGTGTAACCAAATCCGGAATTATTCTTTAGAGGTTAGATTTGAGAACACATCTTATCAAAATTTTCCTTCCCCAAGGTAAATTTTGACAATCACTTCCTCAAGGAAAATATTTCAGATTTTTGTTTGATAACATGGTTTTTACCTTCCAAAACATTAGTTTTTTACTAGAGTTAGGCTCGAAAACATTTTTATTAGAAATTACATTTTCTAGATCCTTAGAAAGATTATCCTTCTTAAAATTTACTTCCTAATGTTTTTTTGAAATACGTTCAAAATAAAGGGATTTCTTATCAAGATCTTTAGAAAGATCAAATATTTCCTTTGTAAGAATAGTATTCCTAGAATTTGATTTATCTAATATTTTCTTGAGTTTTGAATTCTCATTCTTTAGATGTTTAGAAAACCTAGAAACTTCTTCATTTTTAGGTAAAGTATTTTCTTAATCAGAAGAGGATTCTTCATCAGAAGAATATTCTTCATAAGAAGAGTTATAATATTTACTATCACTATAATTATCATTTAGGTATATGTTTGTCATAGATTCAAAATTGTGTACCTTATCCATTAAGCGATGATTTTCTATAGGTTATCAGGCTATTACCCAAGATTCTTCTTCCCAGAAGATACATAATCTAAGGATTCTTCAGATTTGTCTCCCCCATTGGCATTCCAGGTGTCATTAGCATTCAAGACATTCTTACCTTTAACTTTGAAGTAATTATTTCTATTTCTCTTAGAATGGTTCTCTTTTATTTCCTTTCTTTTAAGTATATGACAATTAGGTCTTGTATATCCAGCTCTCTGGCGTTCATAACATGTGACCTCTAAATATATATTATCTTTCCTTTATTTATTCTTGTATCTGGATTGAATGTTCTTCTATCAAAGAATCTTGTTCATCCTTCAAGAAAGGTTTTCTAACTCATTTTTTGAAGATTCACATCCACCAGATTCATATTGAATAAAAAAATTCTTAGAATAAGATATAGTAACTCTCTAAGGAGTCTTTAATTTCATATGATTTGAAGTTTTAGTAAAAGCAACACCGCCATTTCCATTATTCTTCTTAATATTATCAGCATCTCTCTTCATTCTAGCCACATGTTGAAGAAGAGTTCCGAAAATTCCATGAAGAGAAATATGAGTAACCATTATATTCTCATCAATAGCAGTTCTCTTAGATTCCCACTCACTGGGCATGATGTCTATGATTTTATCCTAAAGAGCTTCATCATCTAATCTTTTATCATGCATAAATTGTAAACTACTAACGATATTCATGAATTTATGTTGCACCCTACATATGGGTTATCTATAGGGAATACAGAAACCATGATATTCATCTCTGAGAATGGTTCTTCTAGTTTCAATAACTTTGGAAGTTCCAATGTGTGTAACTTCAAGCATCTTCCAAATACAATTTTCTGCTTCACAAGAAGAAATTTGAATATATATATATATATATATATATATATATATATTTCTAGTCATTGAACAAAGGAATGTATTGCGTACCATATAATTCAGTTGATATTCATGTTGTTCTTAGATGGTGAAAGTACTATCTTCCTAATAAGGGATTTTGTATCCTCCAGTAAGCATAAAAAAATTGTATACTCTAGTATTTATAATGAATGTATTCATCCAATCTCTCTAATATTCAAAATCATTCACATCAACAATAGGTGGTCTAGTTCAATTAAGGTTTTCAATGGAGCCAATATTGATTCCTGCCACTTTAAAAAAAACTTTCCACACAAACTTGTCAGTAATAAAAGTTTTTAAACAAGAAAATAGAATATCCTATGTAAGGAAAATATAGAACAAGATTATGTTTAAGAAAAATATGAATCTGAACCTGTGATCCTGAAAATATGATTCTGAAAATAATGAATATGATGAATTATCATCTGAATATAATTGTGAGATTAATTTAGATTGAACCAATCTTCTGATACCAATTTTTAGGTTGGTATGGAGTGTGACATTCTCCAATGATACCAACTTTAGGATCAGAATTATACTGTAGATGCAATATATTGTATCTAATGATGCTCAATACACAAGAGGGGGTGAATTTTATACTTTAAAAATTGTTTAGAAACTTTTAAAGATGGTGAAGTTTGACATGTTTAAACAAAGTAATTAAAAAACCTCTAGTTCTACACATTGTCATGATTACGGAAATATGACTCTGATAATGATATTTTTGAAAAGGTGTTTTGGGAAAGAAACTCAACAAAATCTTACAAAGATAATGATTCAACCTTAAAGCGTATATAATCTTACAAAATAAGAGTATACAAGTATAAGGAAGTATAAGATAGTTATAATTTTCTCAACAAACAAAATTCATCAAAAAACATGAAACAATACTGGTAACAAGTATCAAATCTTTTAAGACAAAGAGAATGATATCCAACATCCTTTGATAAAGGTCTCTTGATTTAAACATTCAAGAAAGTCTATCTCACCTACACAAGGGTAATCCCTCAATACAATGATCAGAGTCTATCTTGCTATCCCCGCATGAACTCAACATCAAGGTAGTCGACACCTCTGTCTTCATCAGAAAGGAAGTCCTTTATCCTTAAGGTATTCGGCACCTCTGTCTTCCTATCCCCAGAAGCCCTCGAATGTACTTAGCAACATTCAGAGTCGCATGAAGAAAATATGAACAAGGAGTTCAGTACACACTAAGCATGAGATCCTCTCTCTATAAATCACTTCAGCAGCATGTAATCTATTGATTGATCAAAATTTTATGAGCTCTTTCAAATTAGATCCTATATATAGGCACAATTCCAATGGTCGGATCCCTCCTCTAACAATCATATTTTTTCTTGAATTTCAGAGGGACCTATACACGTGTCACTCAAAAATCTGTTAGTTAGTAACTGAATTCACAAAATCGTTTTATAACAAAAACAAGTGTAGAAAAGAATATGATTACAAAACCAAATCCATTTTCGGAGTTTAAGGAAAAATAGTTCAGAGACTTACCAAAAACACATTCGGAGTCAATAACACATAAATATTCAAATTATATTTATCGGAAGAATTTTGAGTGAGAATTCTAAAGAATTCCAGAGTTTGAATTTCAAGGAAATATAGAGTCTTGAATTCAGCAGAATTCAGAGTCTGAATTTATAAGAGTTCAGAGTCGAAACATACAAAGGTCAAAGTATGAATTGATAAGACTTCAGAGTTTGAACTTACAAATGTTCAGAGTCTGAATTCAGAGAACTCGAAGTCAGAACTCAGAAGAGTTCAGAGTCTAAATTTAGAGAACTCGGAGTTAGAACTCAGAAGAGTTCGAAGTCTGAATTCAGAGAAATGGGAACCTGAATTCGGATCCTAAAAACATAATGCTCTATATCTATGTTTTATAATAATCCAAGGTTTTTAGATATGAAACCAATTTTTATACTTAGACCAAATGAACAATGAAAAACGTGGAAAAGATAAATTTCCTTGGGGAAGGAAAGTTTTCCTTATGAAAGTAAAATATAAAGTATATGAAATTTTCCTTAGGATAAGGTGTTTGTGATTTTCAAAACATGATGAAATCGTAAAGCTATAAAGAAAACTTTTTGACTCAATGATCTCCCCAAATATGAAGGAATGGAATGGTCATTAAGAATCCTTATTGACTCAACAACAATTTTAAATATAGAAAAGTTTCATTCATAATGTATAAATTATATCTGTGAATAAAACAATATGTAAACATTAAAAATGACACATTTTAATGTTTTAACGTTATGTAAATATTTGGGAAATTCTATAAAAAGTTAATTACTTTATATTTACTTGTAACATTCACCACTTCATGTTATACTTTATACTTCGTTTTATTCAAATTTATGATGTTTGGAATAATATATATATATATATGAACAATTCATATAATATGTAATCATTTAGAATATGAGAATTTTAAAATTAGTTAAAAATTATACTATTGATTATCAATAATCCATTTTTATTTTTTAAATAATGTCTATAAATGTGACATTTTATTTAGATATTTCGGGATGAATATTTCAAATAAGAAACTGTTGTCTATTTAGCATTATCATTGAAATTTATAATCATTATTTATATTACACTTATAGTTTTTAAAAAAAAATTATATCCAAATTATGAGAATTCTCATATATTCTCAAAAAGACTTTTTAATTATCATTAAATACTATATATGATTATTTATTAAAATATTTATAAACATTTCAAAATTAATTATAAGAAAAATATAATTTATTTAATTTTAAAAATTTATTTATTTAAAAAAATGTTCAATAATAACATTTTCCTATAATTTTTAAATAATTTATAAATTATATAATTAACTTAATAAATGAAAATTTATAAAAACAAATATCTTTTCGGTATATCATAGTTAATTATTTCCCATTATAAAAATTAATTATATACACATAATATCTATGAAATATTATAATATATAATCCACCACTTTGATATTACCATTAGTGCCTATGATTTTTTCTAAGAAAATATATAATATATCTTATATAGGATGTGACCATTTGTTTTATAAATGTAGTTCAACATTATCACCACATTTGACATCCCCCATCATACACTATGACATTATGAAAATTGAAGTATTTAAACTACGTTTATATCTATTGTATCTTATATCATGTTAAATGGTCATATCAAAGATTATAATATTACATATATCACAACAAATAATTGTAAAAAATTTATATTATGGATTGTGATATCACATAATGTA
Source organism: Viscum album (assembly GCA_963277665.1). NCBI lineage: Eukaryota > Viridiplantae > Streptophyta > Magnoliopsida > Santalales > Viscaceae > Viscum > Viscum album. The sequence continues at coordinate 1,669,150,791 of OY728147.1, read as the reverse complement.
ATGAAATCCATAGTGTAAGATTTCACTATATTTTATGATATCCATTATTATATGAAAATGATACATATATATATATATATTTAAAACTAGATATCATAAATTAGAAAACATGTTAATGATCCTTCTCCACTAAAGGGTTTATGAGAATTGAAAAAACTAATCAAATATATAATAATAAAATAGATACCTTAATATGAATATCAACATACTATGAAAAATAGAAATCAAATATACAAATTTGAATAATGTGTACCATAAAATAAAAATGGATGATACTAATTATTTCAATTGTAATTATTTTGTTAAGATCATTAAGGATTTAACAATATGTTTTTCCTTCCATGGTGTATCCATAAGGTCATCCGAATAAACCAAATGTTTTAGAACTATCATACTTTATTCCACAATATTCTTGTATCGTGTGTGGTAAATGAAAGATGAGGTGGAGAGCTAAGACAAGGAGAATAAACAAGAGATATGAGTAAGCAAAAACTAGTATAATGTCATTAAATTGTATTCATTATATATCCACAAGACACTCCCCCATATTCAAGTACATAATTATACATTATAAAACAAATAATAAAATTTATAGGAACATAAGTATTATAAAGCTGACAATTTTTTTTATCGCCACAGTTTTAACTTATGAAGCATTACATATTAATGATAGTTAGTGTGGAAGAACCCTAACTGTATAATATTTATTGTCAAATTATATTTACAATCATAGGGTGCATGATTATCAATACAATATGATCTTATTCCATATGATATTTGTTGGTCGGAGTGGACACTCAAGAAGGGGGGTGAATTGAGTTCCAATTAAATTTTCTGTTTTAAATCCTTTACTAAATTCCCTCAATTTAAAATAAAAATTGAATTAAGTGAATTTGAATTAAATAAAACTTTCAGTTAGGTTATCAAGGGATTGATTAATTCCCATTTAATCTAATCAATAGATTATATTAGCTTTTGAAACTAACCTAATGATTTGAATGTAATGAAAACACTTGCAAATTCAATTATCAGAGTAATTTTAAAATACAGTTTATGTTTTAAAGCACTTAGCAGTGGAATAAAATGTTTTAGATAAAAATAAAAAAGCACAGTAGGTATAACCAGGAGGTTCAGTCTCAAGCCGAGACTTAGCCCTCTCAACAATTTATATAAATTTGATCCACACCCTGGATCAGGGTTCACAATAGTTTACAATTGTCCAAGTCAAAGACCTCTACCACAGTTCTTCGTGGGAAACAAAAACAACAGCAAATACAGCTGTCCAGGTCACACACGACCTCTACCACTATCCAAATTGGGAAATAGAAGAAGTAAAGAGTTTGAAAGAGGATTTATAGCTCATCCAGTTAAGGTTCAGGAGACAGGGAATGTGTAGATTAAAACTGATGACACACACTACTCCTAAAGTAAATAATAAATCACCATGCAAGATATAGAGTTTAGAATGGATCTAGTGATTGCAGTGTAGCTCTGGACTCCTTCAGATTTGATCAGAAATGGTTCTGAGTCATCTTTTGGTTTATGTATGGAAAACAGAGTGTCGTCATCTTGACATCCAGGTTTAGAGATAGTGAAAATGTAGTCGATGGTGTTCTTCAAAATCCATCGTGAAAGTACACAGCTGTTCTTGAGTAAGCGTGTGTGTGTATGAGATTATTTGTCTTCTTGGTCGTGCATGTATATCTGTATGTTCTCTTATTATGTATGTCACTTGTATCACTTCTGTAAGTATGTTCTCTTCTTTGCAGCAATAGGGAATTCTTATATTTATGGCACGAGCTCTAGAAAAAGAAATGATTTCTTTTTGCAGGTACGAGGTATGGTTCCTTGAAATCCAACAACCTTCATTAACTAAATGACAGAACATTAAAATATACCTAATATGACCATTGGTTAGAATAAATAATGATAATGAAATTAAGGCAGTGTCGGATCCTCTTGAACGATAGCTTTGTGTAACGGTATCCTTGTGTATCAGTAAGTCTTTGCATCAGTAACGTCTTGTGTAACGGTAGCCTTTCTATCAGTAGACATCATGTCTGTCGGTAGACTTGATCGGTAACGGTATACTTGATCGATAACGGTAGACTTGATCAGTTGCAGTAGACTTGATCAGTAGCGGAAGACTTAATGTACCTGTGACCTTTCGTGTAACGGTAGCCTTCATGTACCGGTAGGTTCCTTGGTGTATCGGTAGACTTGCATAACAGTAGACTTGATGTATCGGTAGGCTTGAATAACGGTGACTTGTCTGTATCGGTAGGCTTGCATAATGGTAAACTTGTTTGTATCGGTGACCTTCACGGATCGGTAGACTTTTTTGTACCGGTGGACTTGATGTATCTGTAGCTTTGTTCTGTAACAATGACCACCTGTTTGTTTAAGCATTCTATTGGCAGAATGGGTTATGTTAGAATATATATCCATTCAGTAACCAAATTATCTGAATATAATATAAATATTATAATATATTAATATGTGCATGGTGTACAGAAATACGAAAATAAGTAAATAATCATTAATCAATATAGGGAATATCAAACTACGATTGATCATAATTGGGATTATTAAACTATGATTGATCATAATTGGTATTATCAAAATATTATTGACCATACTTGAGATTATCAAAAAATGAGTTCAACTAATTCTCCCAAAGGTTTCAAAAATATTGCCCTTTTTTATAATCACAACTTATGTCAAAGTATTAAGAAAAATAAAATGGTGTCAGAGGAAAAATTTCCTTAGAACAAAAAACCTTAAAACAAAGTTCTCATTTTTTTTCTCCCCCATGCATTATCCCCCTTGAAACTGTACTCACAGTTCTCATTATTTTCATTTTCTCCCCCTTTGTGATTAACAAAAAGAAGGGTAGAATCAGATAAATGTAGATACTAAAAGAGATAGATTACTCAAAAACATAGAAAAGTAGAGAATGTATGAGTAACTTTCCATTAAATCACAAAAGATAAAAACTGATAAAGTCAATATTACAAAAGAAAATACAAGTGAAGCCCATAAAAAACATCCTGAATTACTCAATCTTCCTCTGGAACAGGAGTCTTTCCCTTAGGATCAGAAGGGGGTGCAAAGTCAGATTGAGTAGTTGGCTTGGGAATGGCTGAAAAATCAACTAGAGGTTCAGCCATTGAAACTTTACCGGATCTAAAATATGTTCTCTTCTGTGGGCTCATAGGTGTCAAGCTTCGAATAGCCTGAACTGGAGTCAACTAAGGTGTACTCTTAGAGGCATAGGCAGGAAGGGAATGCGGTACTATCATAGGTCTGGCATCCACATGAAAGAATGGTAGCAATAGGTTCCTGAAATCCATAATAATACTGCCTCCTCTTTCCATTGCTGACACAAAATCATCTCGATTTTCAATGAATTTATCCAAGGTAGGAGTAAGCTCCCTGAGCTTACTAACCTGTTCTCTGAAAGCTTGATTCACTGGAGGCAACTTCATATTCTCCATCAAGATCTTGAAATGATTGGTCATTTGGTGCTTCGTATAGACTTTCTCAAAGTATGCATCCACCTTATTTTTAATTGCATCTTGAGAAGGAGTAGCTGCCCGTAGGTGATCACGAACAAAACTACTAACTTCCCTAGTGGTAGAAAGGATCTGAGTATCTGAGGTACCACTGGTATTGGCCTTAGCCAACTCTTCCTGGATCACAGTTCTAATCTGGTCAATGTTCACAGTGGATCGAGATGAAGGAATGGGTTTAACTGAGAAAGCTAATGTCTTCTTGAAAGAGTGTGTCAGATTACTAACAACCTTCAGAACAAGTTCATCTTGACTATGAAAATGTTCCTTGAATGATTTCTTAAAAGACTCAAATACTTCCAAAAATTTCTTGACTACTTCTTTGATATATCTGATATCAGTATTCACATGGGTTTGAGAGTTGTTCATGGTAGTCAATGAAGCAATAGATTGTCTAAGCGAAACCACAGCTCCTGTCCAAATTTCAATTTGAGTATGGCATACTTTAACTTCATCCATCATTCCCCTCACTGGACTTGAAACAGCACATCCCATAGATAGTTCCAGGGATTTCTCCACACTCTTTATTTCATCAACCATACTTTGCTTCAAATCTGCCACTGATTCTCTCAGTGCTTCTTTTATTTCAGCCATTAAGGATTCAAGGTCCTCCTTGGTTGCCAAATTCTTAGCCACAACAGGTAGGATAATTGTTTCCCATTGGGGCTGGTCTTCCTCATCAGAATCTTCATTATTTTGTCCAAGAACCATATATCCTGGATCTAATGTCCAACCTTCAATGTCATACAACACTAATACTGAACCAAGATTCCCCCCCTCACTTAGAGCAGTCTCTTGAGGAATCTCCTCCAACTGTTCTGCTCGAGGTAATTCTATAACTTCCACTGCAACTTCAGCAAAATCAATAAACATTTTCTCTTCATAGGTGTCCTTTACAAAATACTGATATGCTTCTTCTTCTTCTTCTATGGTCTATGTATAACATTCTTTTAAAATAGATTCTCTCTTTGGTAGTTCTTTTGGAGGGCTAGCTTCTCCATACGAAATGTTTTGGGGTATGGGACTAGGAGGTAAATCAAGGTGTCCTCCTTCCTCAACTGATGTCTCTTCCTCCTCAGCTTCAGATTCATTATCACTGTAGACCGGTTCTCTCTCATATGGTCCAAGACCAGGATCCCTCACAACCTTTGGTCTAGAAGGATGATCCACACGAGTGTTCTTGTCATAGATTTTTCCATCATCATTAACCCATGATTTCTTCCAAGGGTTCCAGCGGACTTTCCTAACCTTACAAACAGTCCTGGTGATACAAAAATTATCCTTAACCACAATAGTTTCTTCTTGAGGTCCAGCTACCTCCTTTGCCTTCAACATAATTGAAATCAACTTAGAAAAGAAAAGTGGATTGGACATAGACTTCAGTCGAGTCATATCCTCAATCTGAATCATTAGAAATCTGCACAAGTTCACCTTTACTCCATTCCTTAACAGATACAACAAATAAATACCCTGAAATCTGAGGGTAGAAAAATCTCCTCTCATTGGACTAATCACATGCTGAATGAACTTGAAAATTAGTTTATCCTCCCCTACCATCTCTGCAGAAATGACCTTTCTAAGAGTTCCATTTCCTTTCAATTCCAACAAGGCATCCTCATATTTGAAAAATTCACTACCAGTATGTATGAATTTTGAATAAAATCCATAATCACCACTATGAGGAACCCTCTGGTTCTCTGCCCATTCAACTGATGAGAACGAAAAATTTTGACCATTCACATAGGAAATCATCCTATTCTACTCTTCTGAAGTCTCAAAATAGAAAAAATCATAAAACACGTTTACCAGTGCTGGATTATACGGTCCATTATTGTTCATGATGCATTCGAGCCAACCTTGTTCTTGTAAAACCTTCAGAATCAAGGACTTGCTTACCAGCATCCATTCCGCACATAATTCCTTTTCCACTACAATTTCTCACTTCAATAAATGGGGATTCATAGGATTACTTCGAACATAATCTCTACTACTTCTACTAGAACCAGAATTGGTTACTTTATGATTTTTAGCTTGCGTCACATTACACCCTTCATCCACTGAGGGTCGCTTCACACGTGCCATTTCTGATTCTGAGGCTTAGGGTTTTGCAAGCATGAGAGGATTAGGTAAAATGGATTCTAAAAAACAAGTTCGCAGTGATTGAGTGATGTCAAGAGTCGGTTTAATATCATTTAGGATTCACATATAAAACAAATATTATATTAAAAATAAATTCAATGTCTCGTCCTTAATAAAAAAAATTAAAACAGCGTGAGAGATGTACCGGTGAGGTGTCCTAAAATGGTGAGGTCTATCCTAATAGTGAGGTTTATCTAACAGTGAGGTTTTTCTACCAGTGAGGTTTTCTAACGGTGAGGTTTCTCTATCGGCGAGGTTTTTTAATGGTGAGGTTTTCTAATGGTGAGGTTTTCTAACGGTGAGGTTTTCTAACAGTGAGGTTTCTCTGACGGTGAGGTTTTTCTCACAATGAGGTTTGTCCTAATGGTGAGGTTTTTCTAACGGTGAGGTTCATCCTAACGGTGAGGTTCATCCTAACAGTAAGGTTCATCCTAATGGTGAGGTTTTCCTAATGGTGAGGTTCATCCTAACGGTGAGGTTCATCCTAACGGTGAGGTTTATCCTAACAGTGAGGTTCATCCTAACGGTAAGGTTCATCCTGACGGTGAGGTTCATCCTAACGGTGGGGTTTATCCTAACGGTTTTAAGAGTAAGTTATCATTCCTAATTTGTGTCTAATGAAACGTAATCACTCTGAACATAAATTCTTAGTGAAAATATAAGCTAATTGGTGTTCAGTGCCTATAAATTCAAGAGTTATATCACCTCTTTGATAATGATCTCTTAGAAAGTGGTGTCGAACATCAATGTGTTTGGTTCTAGAGTGAGACACAGGGTTCTTTGAGATTTTTATCGATCTAGTGTTATCACAGTTAATTGAAACATGTTTAAAATAAAATCCATAGTCCAATAAAGTGTGTTTCATCAACAGAATCTGTGCACAGCAACTACCAGCAACTGTATACTCTAATCTAGCAGTAGATAATGCAACTGAGTTTTGTTTCTTACTTCACCATGATACTAGGGACGTTCCAAGTAAATGGCATGTTCCATATGTGATATTTCTATCTAACTTGCATCCAGCAAATTCAGCATCTGAATAACTTATTAAATCAAATGATTGCCCCTTTGGGTAAAACAGTCCCAAATTAACAGTATATTTAACATATTTGAAAATCCTTTTAACAGCAAGTAAGTGTGATTCTTTTGGGTTATCTTGAAATCTAGCACACATATATACACTAAACATAATATCAGGCTGACTAAGAGTAAAATAAAGTATACTCCCAATCATACCTCTGTAATTAGTTTGATCTACGGGTTTCCCAGTTTCACCAATATCCAATTTACAGGCGGTACCCATAGGTGTATCACTTCCCTTAATACTATCCAAACCAAAATGTTTTAACAAATCCTTAGTATATTTATTCTGTTCAAAATAATACCATCTTTAGTTTGAAATATTTGAAAACCATGAATGTACTTAAGCTCTCCCATTAAGCTCATTTCAAACTCATTTTGCATAACCTTTGAAAAATCAGTAAAAAAAGAATTTTTAGAATATTCAAAAATAATATCATCAACATAGATTTGTACTATTAAAACATCTTTTGAAATTTTTTTATAAAAAGTGTGGGATCAAAAATTCCTTTTGTAAATCCTTTTGAAATATGAAAATTTGTATGTTTTTCATACCAAGCTCTTGGAGCTTGTTTTAAACCGTATAAATCTTTAGAAAGTTTAAAAACATGATTTTGAAACTGAGGATTTGAAAAACTAGGTGGTTGTTCTACAAAAACATATTCATCAATAAAACCATTTAGAAAAGAACTTCTCACATCCATTTGATATAACTTGAAATTCAGATGTGATGCAAAGGCATGTATGATCCTAATTGCCTCTAATCTAGCTACAGGTGCAAAGGTTTCCTCATAGTCAAATCCTACTTCTTGATTGTAACCTTGTGTAACTAGTCTAGCATTGTTTCTAATGATGTTTCCAGATTCATCAACTTTGTTTCTAAACACCCACTTTGTGCCTATGGTTAAAGTGTCCTTAGGTCTTTCTACTAAATCCCAGACTTTATTTCTTTCAAATTGATTAAGTTCTTCTTGCATAGCCATTATCCAAAATTCTTCATTGATAGCATCATTGATATTTTTAGGTTCTAACTGTGAAAGAAAGGCTGGATGTTCAACCTGCTTTCTTAGAGAAGCTCTAGTCTGTGTTCCTCTATCTAGATTACCTACAACAACATCTAAAAGATGGTTCTTTAGAATCCTAGTTGGTCTCGAAAAGGTAGGGCTAGAGATTTCAGGTTCATCAACAGGTTGGGAGTCAACAGAAGTAGGTTCTGGAAAATTTCCAGAACTGGATGTTTTAACTATAGATCCACTATCTTTATCATTAAGGTTCAAAACAGAGAGATCTTCTTCATGATATTCAAGAGAGGTCTTAGGTTCATGTGGATAAGTGTCATCAAATTTGACGTGAACAGATTCCTCCACACATTTGGTTATCTTATTGAATACTCTATAGGCTTTAATAGAAATAGAGTAACCTAGGAAAATTCCTTCATCAATCCTGGATGAAAACTTGTCAAGATTATCTTTGGTCCTAAGAATAAACTCATTGAAACCAAAAACTCTGAAGGAGTTGACCTTAGGTTTCCTATGGTTCCACAACTCATAAGGGGTCTTCTTAAAAATAGGTCTGATCAAAACTCTATTGATAATATAACAAGCTGTATTGACAGCTTCAACCAAAAAATAAACAGGTAGGTCATACTCATTGAGCATGGTTCTGGAAATTTCATGAAGGGTTCTATTTCTCCTTTCTACTACACCATTTTTCAGAGATGTCCTAGGGGGCGAGAAATTGTGACTATAGCCATTGTGTGAGCAGTAGGATTCAAACTCATTATTTTCAAACTCACGGCCATGATCACTTCTCATGGTTTTAATCTGAAGTCCACTAATGTTCTCTACAGACTTGGAATATTTAACAAAGTAAGAATAAGATTCACTTTTGTGAGCTAGAAAATATACCCAAGTATACCTAGAATAGTCATCTACTAGAACATAGACATAGTGATTTCTATTTAAACTTGAAAATCTAGAAGGTCCAAACAAATCCATGTGAACCAACTCGAGAGGTTGAGAATTTGACACTTCTTTCTTTGATTTAAAAGAAACTTTATGTTGCTTTCCCTTTTAACAGGGATTACAAACATTATGTACTGGGAATTCAAGTTTTGGTAGGTCTCTAACTAAGTTCATCCTAGTAATTTTTCTAAGTGAATGTACATTTCAATGTCCTTATCTTCTGTACCAAATCCAAGACTCTTTATGGAAAACATTTGAACAAGTAATATTCTGCATAGATAAATAATTTAAATCAACAACATAGACATTTTCATTTGGCAAGGCATGAAATACTAAATAATTTTTTGAATTAAAAACATTCCAAGAATCATTTTCAAATTTGAAATTACAACCATAATAATATAAATGAGAAATACTTAGTAAATTATACTTAAGTCCATCACTAAATAGAACTTTAGAAATTAATACTGAGTCAGTGTTACTAATATGGCCTAATCCGATGATTTTCCCTTTAGAATTATCACCAAAGGTGACAAAACCTCCATCAACTCTGAATAAGATTTTAAAGCATGAGAAGTATTCTGACATATGTCTTGAACATCCACTTTCCAAGTACCAAGTCTTTCTACAGGAGCTCCTTAAGCAGGTTCCCTACAAAACAGATTTAGATAGGAAATGATTTTGGTACCCAGATTTTCTTGGGTCCAGACAGTTGTGCCAATAAAACTTTAGGTACCCAAATTTGTCTTATGGGTCTCATAAAATTTGTAGAATCAACAGATTTTGGACGATAAACCTTAAGAGATCAATAACTATGAATATAACTAGTTGAAGCATATGGAATTCCAGAACTAGAACTATCTACATTCTGTCCAGATTTAGAAATAAATCTAGTTTTGGTAATTTTTCTTTGTCCTGGTTGGTATCCTATACCAGTAGTATATCTAGGTGCAATCTTCTTACCTAGAATTTGAGTAAGAGTATCTTTTATATTTGTGAACTTTTTTAAATCCTTCCAATGTTGCTCATTTGACAATTTCAGTTCAGTGTTTTCTTTAAGCAACTAAGCATTCTTTTCTATTTCTATTTCAAGATCAGATTTATCTTTAATAGTTAAAGAATACTATTTCTTTAAACCTTTGTATTTGTCTATCAGCTCATTACAGGTTTCTTCAAACATATCATAGTATTCAAACAGTTCAGATTTTGACATATTTTCAGAATCAGAATCATCTCCAGAATAATTTGAATTTAAAGCAGGAGTTTCAGATGTTACCTTAGAAGTGTTTGTCATAAAACACATGATTGCCTTATTTATGTTATCAGTCTCAGAAGCTTCAGCTTCACTAGAGCTATCCTTAGAAGCACTCCAAGTAGCTTTCATGGATTTCTTATACTTATTGTCCTTATAATCATAATTTTTCTTGTATTTCATCCTTGGAAAGTCTGCTTTTATATATCCTTTTCTTTTGCATTCATAACGGACAACTTCATCAGATTTTTTAGATTTATTCAAGTCCTTTTTCCAGTGTCCCTTGTTGTCATACATACCTTTTTAAATTGATTTTCTGAAAAACTTCTTCTTCCAATAAAACATCTTGAATCTTCTGGCTATGTGTTCCATTTCTGCATCACTGTTTGATGCACGTTCACTTTATTTAGAGCTTGAGCTATCACTCATGGTCTGAATTTTCCCTTTATCCTTATTCTTAAAAGTTGATTTCTTGACGGCAACTGAATTCATTTTTGGTTAATCTTCTTCTTCTTTGTTTACGTTAAGCTCTTCTTCATACGTCATCAACTTGCCAATAAGATCCTTGACTGGAATTTTACCAATATCACAAGATTCTCTGATTGAAACAGAGGTGCCCCTCCATCTTTCAGGTAGGCATCTCAAAATTCTCATGATATGCTCCTTTGATGAAACTTCCTTTCCCAATGAGATCATTGTATTGATAATTTCGTTAAACCTGAGATACATATCAGAAATGGGTTCATCAGGCTTCATCTTAAAATTATCATATTTAATAGTATTGGTGTTCAATTTCATTTCCTTAACATTAGTTGTTCCTTCATGAGAAACACCTAAAGTATCCCAAATTTCATATGCAGTCTTAAAAGCATATATTATATTAAATTCCTCATCTCCTAAAGAACAATACAGAGCATTCATAGCTTTTCAATTATTATTGTGAGCTGTCTTAGTATCTTCATTCCATGTAGATCTAACAGAAGTAGGAATTTTATATTCTGATTCTATGTCAGTCCAAATATCAAAACCCAGGCTTTATAAATGAATTATCTTCTTAATCTTGAACTGAGCATAGTTATTTCCATTGAAAAATGGTGGTCTATTAGTGGAACGAAAATCAAGTATGTTATCCATGATAACTAGGTTGGGACAAAAAATTTTAAAGAGATAAATTTATTGAAATAACAGAAATTTTAATAACTTTAAAATACAACTAAAATCACAGTTAAAAAACAGAGTACTTCAGAAAATATTTTAAAAGCCCTCTGATACCAAATGTTGGTCAGTGTGGACACTCAAGAGGGGGGGGGGGGTGAATTGAGTTCCAATTAATATTTCTGTTTAAAATCCTTTACTAAAATACCCTAATTTAAAATACAAATTGAATTGTAGTGAATTTGAATTAAAGAAAACTTTCTGTTAGGTTCTCAAGGGATTTATTAATTCCCATTTAATTTAATCAGAAGATCAGATTAGCTTTTGAAACTAACCTAATGATTTTCAAGTAATTCAAACACTTGCTAACTCAATTATCACAGTACTTTTGAAAAACAGTTTAAATTTTAAAGCACTTAGTAGAAGAATAAAAGGTTTTAGATAAAACTAAATAAAGAACATCAGATATAACCAAGAGGTTCAGTCTCAAGCCGAGACTTAGTCCTCTTGAAAATTTATATAAATTTGATCCACACCCTGGATCGGGGTTCACAACAGTTTAAAATTGTCTAGGTCAATGACCTCTACCACAGTTCTTCGTGGGAAACAAAAACAACAGAAAACAAAGCTGTCCAGGTCACACATGAACTCTACCACTATCCACTGTGGGAAATAGAAGATGTAAAGAGTTTGAATGAGGATTTATAGATCCTCCAGTTAAGGTTTAGTAGACAGTGTATGTGTAGATTAAAAATGACGACACACACTGCTCGTAAAGTAAATAATAAATCATTGAGCAAGATATAGAGTTTAGAATGGCTCTAGTGATTGCAGTGTAGCTCTGGACTCCGTCGGATTCGATCAGAAATGGTTCTGAGTCATCTTATGGTTTCTTTCGGGAAAACAGAGTGTCTTCTGCTTGACATCCAGGTTTAGAGAGAGTGAAAATGTAGTCGATGATGTTCTTCAAAATCCTTCGTGAAAGTACACAACTGTTCTTGAGTAAGCTTTAGTGTGTATGAGCTTATTTCTCTTCTTGGTCGTGCATGTATTCTGTATGATCTCTTCTTGTGTATTTCGCTTGTATCACTTTTGTATGTATGTCATCTTTTTTGAAGCAACATGGACTTCTTATATTTCTGGCATGAGCTCGGGCAAAAGAAATGATTTATTTTTGCAGGTACGAGGTACGGTTCCCTGACATACAACAACCTTCATTAAATAAATGACAGAGCATTAAAATATACCTAATATGACCATTGGTTAGATTAAATAAAGATAAAGAAATTAAGGCAGCGTCGGATTCTCTAGAATGGTAGCTTTGGGTAACGGTTTCCTTGTGTATTGGTAAGTCTTTATATCGTTAACTTCTTGTGTAACAGTAGCCTTTCTATCAGTAGACTTCATGTCTATCAGTAGACTTGATCGGTAGAGGTAGACTTGATCGGTAGCGGTAGACTTGATCGATAGCGGTAGACTTGATCGGTTGAGGTAGACTTAATGTACCGGTGACCTTTCATGTAACGGTCTCCTTCATGTACCAGTATCTTCCTTGGTGTATCGGTAGACTTTCATAACGGTAGACTTGTTGTATCGGTAGGCTTTCATAATGGCGACTTGTCTGTATCGGTAGGGTTGCTTAACAGTATACTTGTTTATATTGGTGACCTTCACGTATCGGTAGACTTTCTTGTACCAGTGGACTTGATGTATCGGTAGCTTTGTTCTGTAATGGTGACCACTTGTCTGATTAAGCATTCTATTGGCCGAATGGGTTAAGTTAGAATATATATCCATTCAGTAACCAAATTCTCTGAAGATAATATAAATATTATAATATATGAATATGTGCATGCTGTACAGAAATACGGAAATAAGTAATTAATCATTAATCAATATAGGGATTTTCAAACTATGATTGATCATAAATGGGATTATCAAACAACAATTGATCATAATTGGGATTATAAAAATATTATTGAGCATAATTGCGATTATCAAAATATGAGTTCAACAAATTCTCCCAGAGGGTTCAACAATATTCCTATGTCATAAAATATGGTAGCTCATGGAAGTGTATATGATTTTCACATATTACAACTAATAATATATCAAAAATTCATAAAATATACTTTTTTTGGATATATATCATACAATAAAAAATCTATTATATCATATAATGTGATGCCCAACCCCAGAATACCATAGTCGGTGCATTATTTTAATACATTGGCATGATTATAAGGAATAAAGTCCTGAATGACCAATATATTTAGTAGTATTGGAAAATAAATTACAGATATGAATGTTACATTATACATTAGAAAATAAAACACAAAATAAATGATCCTTTGAGAATGCCATTAATCCCCCTTCATAACCGAGCTTATCAATCATAAAACACTTCTTGGAATCCTTTGAAAAAAAATAAGAAAGGGGTGAGCTCAAACTCTTAGTAAGGATAAATAATAGATAAAAAATTCACAAATAAGCATAAACATTTAAGGAAATTTATAAATATAAAAAAATATTTTTAAACATAAAAATCATTATAATATTTCAAAGATAAATCAAATAATTCCATTAAATTATTCACATGGTTATTTTACTATTCAAATAATAACATTTAATATCAATAGCTAATTTCATAATGATGGAATGCATAATTCCAGACATCGTAACCACATAGTCATGGCCTTGTTCCAAGACTAAAAATAATATTTTTTCAAGGAATCTTGCCAAGACACTAGTTTGTCTCATGTGACCTACCGATGCATTTAGGAGCTATGGCAGGCTCCACCTATCACTTACAAATTCCAATTCATTCCTCATATAAAAAGGTTTAAACATAATATAAATATTCGTATTAAAGCAAGCATACAAAATGTAAATAATTTATCAAGAAACCATGAATGGTATGGAAATAACACATCCACAATAAAAAATATCACAAAACCTTCAATACAATAGGAAATATTTCTATTATAATAAATAATCCTTGTTCAAGAATGATATCCTGTAATGGATGTTCACATTGTTGAAAAGGATCAGTAAAAATCTTTGAGAGAAATATCCATTTTTTCATGAAATCATTTAAAAGTCACATTATTTATAAATGAATTCATTTAAAATATAGCATTGAATCAACGTTTCCCATAACACTTTGAAACTTTTTAAGGGAATTAAAATTTAAAAACATTCATGTCTATATAAATAAATCTTCAAAACCATTTTGAAAAAACGGACATTAATGAGAATAGTTTAGAAGAATAAATCTTCAAAACATTGAAAATGGTGTTTTAGTGAAAAATTCACTTAAAAATAATCACTTTAAAAAATATGTTATGAAACATGGACATGGATAATAAATATTTTCCAATTATTACTTATGTAAATACAACATCGTATAATAATGAAATTGTGGAACTAACCATTTCCTTGCACTTTCATTTGGTCGAGGGTACAATTATCCTCCTGTATAATGACCATAGTTTGTTATCATATTATTCCATAAACGAAAACATATTTATTATATCATAAATGATTCATTTATTACTTTATACTACCCATTTATTAATGATTTCCATGTTAAATTAACATTTCGGGTAATAATCGCTTTCTTTATTGTACGTGTTTTAACATGTTATTCTTGATCCTATCATTTAGCTCATGATTTATATAATTCCAAATTATAACACATTATTTATATATAATATAGTTTTTAGAATATAAATATTTATACTATATAGATATATGAAATATAACACAACGTTTATGGAGACGGTAGGTCATACATATGCATAAACGCTGTTTCCATTTTCATATCGTATTGAATGGAAGTAAGTGAATAAGATATATGTAAGTACATATATATACATATATATATTTAGTAGAATTATTATTCCATATATTACCTATTTATTAATAATATATATTTCTATAATCATCTTTGAATGGTGAATGTGGAAATGAATCTTTTCGCGTCATGGAGACGGTATGTCATACATACACACGAGCGATGATGCCATTGTATTTATGATTAAAAGGTGTGGAAGTGGATGGTTTATTAATTTTATAGAGAAATTATCATGTTATTATCATTATTTATATACATATTAATCATCATTATATCCATCCAAATAACATAGTGTTGAATAAAAAATTGAACCACAGCGTGGAGACGGTATGTCGTACTTACGCACACATGATGACATTATCATACCTAGGATGGATAGAATAATGAATATGGTTGTACTGTATTTAGAATAACACAAAATTATGTATAATTTTCTAGAGTTAATATTTTGTTAATTAAAAAAACAAATAAAGTGGAAGCGGAAGAAGAAAATAATTTGAAAGAGGGTGGTGAAATTATTTCCTCTTCTTCTGGTGTTTCCATTTGAGTTGATCAAAAGTGATCATTAGATTGGATTTCGGATCAATGTACGGACTCTATGATGATTTGATAGAAGTTGGGAGGATATTTGAGTAGGGTTTAGATGAGTCAAATTACTTTTTAGGTTTGATTTTTAGAGAATTTGAAGTGCATTTTTATAAGAGGGTTGAAGGTCACTTTAGGAAAAAATTAAAATATTAATTTATTATACTATCATATTCTATTTATAATGGCTCCAAATGAATTTATTTCAAGAAATAGGTGGATATGGGTCGAATTACTATCGACCAATAGGGTTTAATCATGTTTAGGTTACCATTTTAACCTTATCATTTAGATTTAACTCTTAGTTAAATAGATTAACTTTTACCATGTCTTTTTCTATTCTTAAACTATATGGTTAATTAACGTACTCTAAACTTTCAAGAGAAGATAAAGTAGTTAATTAATGACATATATAATATTATTAAATCCCTTTTTGTGAGCATTATATTTTTAGGAACATTATATCAATCAAAAATATAGAATTTGTTTTAAAAACTAATTTATGTCAATTTTGACACTATTTTGTATTTTGTTTTTGTGAAAGTCATAACAACCTTATCACTTAAAAATTTTCTATCTAATCCACCATAAATAGTAATATTAACCTATAAAAATAGTTTAATTCTTCAAAAGTCTCAAATTTTATTTTTTTGGATATTTATAATATCATGTATTATAACATTTCATTAAGAAGGTAATTAAAGCTTTATTATTGTGTCATACATAATTTAATTATTTAATGTCTAAAAATTAAAAATAAAATTACATTATATAGGAAATATTTTTAGATATATAATGAATATTTATAGTCTAATTTATATTATGTGTATCCCAATATTAAAAATGGTTTAGTTATTAAACATTCAAATTAACACTTTTAACTCTTCTTTAAATAAAATAATAATAAATGTCCTGATCTAATCCAAATGGACCTAAAGGATCATATTTTATTCCTAAGGTTGTTTCTTTTCAAAATACACTTACCCAATAGAATTAGGACCATTTTTAGGGTAATTATAATATCATTCTTACCTTTAATTATCATATTTACTTTTCACCGTGGTAAATAAAAGTCCAAAAAAACTATTTACCAAATATTATTTTCATCTTATTGAACCACATTTTATTTACCAATTTCAACCATGTCTCTCATATTCTTGAATTTCAACGCACAGAAGTGGTAAAAATAAGCTTTATGAAAATTTACAAATGCTCCTAGAATGTCGGTAAAAGACGGTAAAAAGTTTAATAAAAATTTATACATCTAATTTTATTTTTAAATGACTCAAATGAATTAAATTTAACATATATAGCTTTTATATTTCTATTTTGACTTAAAATAAATTTATATAAAATGAAAAATTATTTAAATAAAAATTCCCTTTTAAATAATAACGTAGTGTTTTTCACTATTAGTCAAAATTTGTATGTTTTCATAAAAATACCAAAAATTCACTGAAAGATAATTTTGATATGCCTAATTAAAAAATGAATTCTATTTTACCAATCTAAAAACATAAATGTTTCATTAATTAATTTATAATTAGTTCCCATTGTCAAAGCCAAAAAGTGGGTTTTTAAAAAGTAAAAACTAAAAAAATATTGACATGTGTTTATTTCAAATTTAAATTTAAAATTACTTATAATGAACTATATTGTATTAAATGATAAAAATATTATCAAATTATACTTCAAAACTATTCAAATTCATTATTTAACACTATACATTTTTTTTATTAAAAAAGTTGTTTTCAATTAAAACATAGTATTTTCCCTATTATTCAAAATATGAAAGTTATCCAAAAAGTTCCCAAAAACTATCCAAAAAAAAATTTTATATATTTTTTATAAAGAATAATTTTATTTAATTAAATTAAATATATAAAAGTGTCAAATATTGGTTTTAAAAAGGGTTCTCCATTAAAAGGCGGTAAAATTGAATTTTTTTAAAAATATTTTTTTCTCTGAAAAATGATTTTTTTTGCTTAGATTTTTTCTAAGAAACAGATAATATGGATTTTAAAATTTTAAAGAGTATATATGATTAAATATGAAGTTAATACTATTCATAAGTTCTTTTTGAACGGCTAGTTTGGTATGTTGTGGTGCGCTCAAACTCGGTGTTGCGTGTAGCGTAAGATATTGATTACGTTAATAAGATAATGTAATATGAAATATTGGGGTGTTATATTCTTTTCTCCTTCCATAAATTGCATCCTCACAATTTGAAATTGTTATTCGAAAATAAAAGGTAAAAAACAGAAAAATACATTTGTGAAAAAATAACATTAGGAATTGGGTTAATAAAATTTAGTCTTAATAAGAGGTAAAGGGAAATAAATAAGTCACAAAAAATTATGATATCTATTAGGATAAAAATTGTGGAAATTAGAGACAAAATGTTTTAGAGAAAGTGTAAATATTAATATGGAGTGATTGTGGTCATTAATCACAAACTAGTGTACAATTGAGGGACTCAAAGCCATCAATCTATGATGATTCAAAATATCATCCGTGCAACAAAACAGAAGGTATTATGATAAATTTTTTTGGTTTTAAGATCTCTTCCCTAATTTTTAGGATTTTATTACCACATAGAATAAGGGAAAAATATATACTTGTCATATAGAGTTTCGTCGCATAACTAATTCATACCACATTGTCATCTTTCACTCCAAAATTTAATAGAATTCAAAAATATTCTATTTATCCTAATCATATGGGGTTTAAAAAAAATTATAATTCATTTTTAGGACTATTTAAAAAAACTATGTTATACAAAATAGGACATCACGTAGGCCAGTGGTAGGTGATGCAACCATGTCACCCATCGGTTGCAGGTTCAAGTCTCGTGGCCTTGCCGGATGTAACGGGTTGTCATTCGACCCTAGGGTTGTACTTTTTATAACGATCCCAAAATAATATTATGAAATTATTTAACCTTAATAATAGTATCCAATGTCAAACTTAACCCATTCCAACATTTATACTTATCCAAAATACTTTTGTACAAACTCACAGTCCAAATTTTAAATGGAAGGTAAAGGCGATGTATATTTTTTTGCCACGTAATAACATGTGAATAATTTCATCATGTATTCATTTAAAACACAGTAACATGCTGAATTACAATAAAACCATATTGATTACATTAATTATCCCTTATTATTTATAGAATACTAGATATACATCTTATAACAAAAAATGTTGCAAACTCTTACAATGATGGAATATACAAATCATTAATCAGTTTCAATGTAGTCAATAATATCCAATATAATTTATACAAATCAATCATATGTTATTCCAAAATCACTACCTCAATATCATAACCATATCATTTTTTATATTTCTCTCAACTATATATTTTCCAAAAAAAAATTAACTGATATTGAGTCACTTTTCTTGGTTCCACACAATCTCAAGTCCTTAATGAAATTGTACTGTAATAAAATCCTTTTATACTCTATAATTATTATAACATGTACCTCATTAATAAAATTCTCAAATGACACAATACATTAATAATAACTTACGAAATCTAATCATTCCTCTTCATCTTCAGCAGTATCATAACTTGATTAATATCCAACAACTGCATTAGGGGTATGCTCTGATGATTTGGACACTGATTCCTGTAGTGTCTCAACTCTTTGTAGATAAAGCATTTTACATTTGAAACTTTTTTCTTACCCTTTATATCATGTACTTTGTGTCCTTTTTCCACACTTATAACAAACTCCCATTCTCTTTAAACATTTACCAAGGTGATTTTTCCACAGTTATCACATATAACTAAATCCTTCTTTTCCCTCTTCCCTTTATCCATCATTCTCTTTTCCATACTTTTCTTCTCTTGTATCCCTTCAAATCCATAGGACATAGATAATTCATTACTTATATTATTAATATATGTTGCTATTTCTTCATATGAATAGAATACATGGGAGAATATTTCACTTTTAAATGTTAGCATAATATCATGAAAGATATGATCCTTCATAATATTTTGATGATGTGTATTCCTAAAATTCTAATTCCTTCTACTAGGAGTCATTTCTAAACAATAGAATACAGTAGGTTAGTTTATGAATCGTAGTGCATAATTACAAACTTGTAAAATACCTAACGTAAATTGAAAAGAAAATTAATATAATCTATAATCATAAAATGTTTTCATTGAGGAAGTATTTACTCCTAAATCCATCATAATGTCTTGTACTGAAAATGTGAATTATCATAAGCATATCCCATGGGAGTGTTGTAACCAAGAGTAATACAAGACCCATTTTCATGTACCAGGATACCCTGGGTCAAGCCTGAAACTCCTTTTCAGAGTTTTCACACCAAGGTACATCTATGCAATAGTCGTCTCTACCTGCTCGTATTTAGACAGTGGTGTATTTCTTGAAAATACAAAAATTTACTATATTATAAAAATTTAGGATGTTCTTCTATACTAATACTAAAATTTTATCTTCGGGTAATGTTGACAAATCAGAGTTTATATAAATCTATTTCCAAGGTTGTAACTAAGCTTCCTCTGATAACAACTATACTGCCCCGACCTGATAAGACCTAAGTCGGTGCATTATTTTAATGAATTGGCGTGATTACAAGGTACCAAGTCTCAAAAGACTGATCAATTTAGGAGTCTTAGAAAATAGATTACATATATGAATGTTACATTACACAATATAAAATAAAACACAACATAAATGGTCTTTTGAGAATTCCATTAATCCCCTAGATTTTCCCTGCTTATCAATCATAAAACAATTCTTGGAATCCTAGGATGATAAAAAATAAAAAAGGGGTGAGGTGAAACGCTCAACAAGGATTTAAATATAGTATAAACTTTCCTAAAAAATAAAAAACTTTTAAGGAAATCTATAAATATAAATCATAAGCCTTTTAAACATAATATTATTTATAATATTTCAACGATAAATCAAATAATTCCATTTACTTATTCACATGTATATTCTAGTAGTAGAATAATAACATGTAATATAAATAGCTAATTTTATAATGATGGAATTCATAATTTTAGATGTCATAACCACATAGTCATGGCCTTGTGCCAAGACTACAAATAAGATTTTGTCAAGGCCTTGTTCTAAGAAAGTAGTTTGTCTCATGAGGCCTAATAATGCATCGCAGCTCTATAGCGGGCTCCACCTATATCTTACTAAGTCCAATGCATTCCTCATATGAAAAGGTTTAAACATAACACAAACATTTATATTAAAACTAGCATTTGAAATGTCAAAAATTTATCCAAAAACCAAGAATGGTATAAAAATAACACATCCATGGTCAAACATATCCCAAAAACTTCAATTCAATATAGAATATTGTTATTATAATAAATCTTTCTCGATCAAGAATAATATCCTATAAATTATGTCAACATAGTTTAAAATGATCAATAAAAATCATTGAGAGAAATATACCTTTTTCATGAAATCATTTAAAAGTCACATAATATATAAATGAGTTCATTTAAAATATTGTTTTGAATCAAATATCCCCATACTAATTTCAAACTTTTAAAAGTAATTAAAATTTTAAATTTGATCAAGTAGATACTTATGTAAAAACAACCACGAATAACAAAGAGGTTGTGGAATTATCTTTCACCTTGCACTTTCCTTTGGTCAAGGATATGTTCATCCTCTTGTATAATTACCATAGTATGTTATTATATTATACCAGATCCATATTCATAATTATTATATCATACATGATTAATTTATGACTTTATACTACCCATTTAAAAATGATTTTCATGTTAAATTAAGATTTTGTGTAATAATCACTTTCTTTATCATACGTGTTTTAACTTGTTATTCATGATTTTATCATTTAGATAATGATTTAAATACATCCCTAATATAACACATGATTTATATATCATATATTTTTAGAATATAAATATGCACAGTAGATAGTTATATGAAATGTAAAACACCATTTATAGAGATGATAGACTGTACGAACCCATAAATGTGGTTTCTGTTTTCATATCATATTGAATGAAAGTTAGTGAATAAGATATATGTAAGTACATAAATACATACATATATATTAAATATAATTATTATGTTATATATTACATACTTATTAATATTATATATTTTTATAATCATCTTTGAATTTTGAATGTGGAAGTGAATCTTATCGTATCATGGGGACAGTAAGTCGACGTACACACGAGCGACGCTGTCATTTCTGTAATGATTAAAAGTTGTTGAATTGGATGGTATATTAATTTTACTGAGACAATATAATTTTATTTTAATTATTTATATACCTATTACTCATCATTATATCTATCAAAATAACATATTGTTGAATAAAAAATTACACCACGACGTGTAGACGGTAAGCCGTACGTATGCACTAATGGTGACATTATCATTCATAAGATGGATAGAATAATTAATATGGTTATACCATATTTATAATAACATCAATGTATGTATAATATACTAGATTTATTATTTTGGTATGGAAACAATAAAGAAATAGGAAGGGGAAGAAGAAAATAACTTGAAAGAGGGTGGTGAAATTATTATCTCTTCTTCGGGTGTTTTCTTTTGAGTTAAACCAAAGGGATCCTTATGCTAGATTTATGATAAATTTAAGGACTCTAGGTTGATTTGAGAGATTTTTAGAGGACATTTGGGTAGCGTTTTCTTGGGCCAAATGGCATTGTAAGAGTGATTTTGAGAGTAGGGGATGTACCCTTTTATAATAAGGGTGAGGGTCAATTTCGGAAGTGATTTAATCCTTAATTTATTATACAATAATATTATATTTATAATGCCTAAAAATGAATTTATTTCGAGCCGTAGGTGGTTATGGGTGTAAATAATATCAACCAATATGTTTTTGAAATGTTTAGGTTACCATTTTAAACTTATCATTTAGATTTAACGCTTAGTTAAATAGTTTAACTTTTACTGTATCATCATGTATTCTTACACTATGTGGTTAAAAAATATAAACTAAACATCCAATAGAACCTAAATTGGTTCACTAATAAAATATATAATCTTATTAAATCCCTTTGGTCCAAACATAGTTTTTTAGGAAATTATATTAATCAATAATATTGTATTTGTTTTAAGAACTAATTTATGTCAATTTTAACACTCTTTGGTATTTTGTTTTGGTGAAAGTCATAATAACCTTATCACTTCGAAAGAAGTTTATCTAATGAAACCTAACATGTCATATTAACCTAGAAAAATATTTTAATTCATCAAAAGTCTAAAATTTTATTTATTTGGATATTTACAATATCATTTATTTTAATATTATATTAAGAAGGTAATTACTGTGTCATCATTGTGTCATACATAATGTATTTATTTAATATCTAAATATTATAAATAAAATAAAATAAAATATGAAATGTTTTTATCTTTATAATGAATATTTATAGTGTAATTTCTCTTATGTGTAACCATATATTAAAAATGTTTTAGTTATTAAACATTGAATTTAACAGTTTTAACACATCTTTAAATAAATTATCAATAAATGTCCCAATAAAATCCAAGTGGAAAAAAAGGTTCATATTTTATTCCTAAGGTTTTTCTATTTCTAAATACACTTATAAAATATCATTAGGACATGTGTTACGGTAATTATAATATCATATTTACCTTTAATTATCCTATTTACTTTTAACTGAGGTAAATAAAAGTCAAAAGTTCATATTCACCAAAAATTTCTTTCATCTTATTTGACAAAATTTTACTTATTGATTTCCACCGTGTCTCTCGTATTTTTTATTTTTAAGTCAAATAAATGGTAAAATTATGTTTTATTCAAATTTGAAAATGTTTCTAGAAGGTGGGTAAATGACTGTAAAAAGTTCATTAAAAATTTATACATCTAATTTTATTATAAAATGACTCCAATAAATTAAATTGAACTTATATATGTATTATATATCTATTTTGATAAAAAATATATTTAAATTAAATAAAAAATTACACAAAAAAATTGATTTTAAATAAAAATGTAGTGTTTTTCACTGTTCATCAAAAATTATATGTTTTCACTAAAACACCAAAATATCCCTGGTAGAATATTTTGATATTACTAACTAAAAAATGAAATCTATTTTACCAAATTAGTATCATAGAAGTTTCATTAAATAATTTAATATTAATTCCCATTGTCAAATCCAAAAAGTGAGTTTTTAAAAAGTAAAAGCTATCAAAAGATAAGCATGTGTTTATGTCAAATTTAAATGTGATGTTACTTATAATGAAACACATTGTATTAATAGATAAAAAATAATCTAATAATATTCCAAAACAATTCAAATTCAAAACATAACACTATAAATTATTTCGATTAAAAAAGTTTTTTTCAATTTAAAAATAGTATTTTTCACAATTCATCAAAATTTGAATGTTATCAGAAAAGTATAAAAAAATTATTAAACTAAATTTTTATGTCCCATATCCAATGAAGAATTTAATATTATAAAATTAAATATATAAAAGTGTAAATTTTTTGTTCTAAAAGGGTTCTCCATTAAAAGGTGGTAAAACTGTATTTTTTTAAAAAATAAATCTTTTATCTAAAAAAATTTATGTGTTATTCTATTATGTCTAATGAAAATATAATATGGATGTTAATATTCTATATTGTATATAAGATTCAAAATGCAGTTAATACTATTTATAACTATTGTTTGAACGGCTATTTTGTTAAGTTGTGGTGCGCTCGAACTCAGTGTTGCGCGTAGCATAAGCTATTGAATTACATTAATTAGATAAAGTAGTATGAAATCTTGGGGTGTGGCATATAATATTATGTGACCAAAAATATGACGACCATATAGGCTCTAGATACAATCTTCATTATAAAAATAATATATCAATTAATTGAGAATTTTGTTCTTGATTCCTTACTTGTATATTTTTTTGTTTACTTTTAAAAGGGATCAATATGAAATATTTATTAATATTTTTTTAATAGTTAAACTATCTCTAATGAAGATTTATTTGATTTTTTATGATAAATATTATTTTTTTATTTTTTTATTTTTATTTACATAATAATTTACTCATCAGTTTTCAAAATTCGATTCCACCTTGATTTTCTTTGTACATGGTGAATTTGATTATGATATCATTTTCAGGTTGTTGGACTCCAATAAAAATGATAAATTTTAATTCTTCACCCTTGGAAATATATATTTTTCTTTCGAAATATTTTAGGAGAATGAATACAATTGGTGCATGATTGGAAGAAGTGACAATGTGGTGAAAAAATAAGAAAATTGTTTATAACTGGAATTGAAAACTAGAAGATGATGAAAGTGACCAAAATGATAATGGATGGATGATAAGGCTATGGAAACATATTATATAGGCCCTATAGGAATCATATTGTGGTGTCACTAAAGGTGCAACAAGAGGTAATAGTAGTAAAGATGATGGTCATGCAAAAGGTTTAGCTCTATGTGTACTGGATATGAATATCAAGACAACCCAATGGGTAGTTATATAGGTCACTTACCACATATTATGTTAGATTTTGTTATAGAATAATTAAAAATTAAAAATTTCACAAGTCCAGTGAGTTCGGGATACATGATATGTACTCCAGATATGAGTTTCTTAAGTTATACTTGAATATATTCCATTCCAGTTCATATAACCCACACATTGATATTCCATGTATATGTGTACACTCACACATTTTCTATTTCATTGACTTTATTTGAACAATTTTTGAGATGAATCGATGTGTATAGAAAGTATATTAATTGGATTAGTGACACCTATAAAGTTATTCTATGTCTAGGGAATAATTACTTTATCTATATTGATGATTTGGGCTCGCCCTCTAGGTATGAGGGTGAAATTCAATAGTTATAGGGGTGTGGGTCCTTTTTTCGGGCATGAGATTGGTACCCCTTTAACTAGAAAAGGTGTAGGTATCCCAAACTATAGGATATTATGGTACATTACCTTTTGATGTGGTGCGGGTCCTCCGCCTATTAAGGTTAGTGTTTCCACATGGGATAGTTAGAGGATTTATTATATTAGGTTTGAGTGGAGCAATGATAGAAAATCACTCCAAAATATTAAACATGTTCTTTATTATAGTTATTGTAATTTTATATGTATGTAGTTATATATGGGTATATCATTCATCATGTTATTCAAGTTTCATGTCTTGCGATATGATGTGTATACTTGGTTACCATCTTTAGGGGACATACATCTAGGCTACCTAATCAAATCATTGTGAGTCATTTTTAACTCTATGATTATTTTCAAATACAAGATAAAACACCTTATTATCCTAATATATCTATTTTAAAGATATTATATTCTACCTTATATATATTTTTTATTTATATTATATCTATTTTCATTGTAAATATCTTTCCGATCCCCCCCAAAGTTGTGTTAGAGTGAACCTGTTATTATACCTTTACTTTATTTATAATTATCTTTATTCTTGATTTTTTATATGAATTATTTGAATATATTTATTACAACATGATTTATATTCGTGTATACATTCCTTGAATTAGCATTGTTGATGTTATACATTGAGTTAGTGGAGAAAGTGGAGGTATAGCATAATAGTGAACTTTGATTCATCATTGGATATTTATTTACACTTAATGTCATTAGAGTATATGGTCACCAAATTTTTTTAAGTCATATTTTTTCTCATTTTCATCCACTAGACTATTATATATGGGATTGGGGTGGTACAATCTACTTATTGCAGAACGATGTGGGGTCCTAGTTGGTCAGATTGTGTCAATAGAGTCCCAAAGTCCACCATTTCACATAAAAGAACTATTTTTATTATGATATTATAAAATGAGAATAATAATTATATAAATGATCTATTAATGAGGTTCTATACATAATATTAATATATATATGGGTATAATGAAATAATTATAGGGATTTTGGTGCATAATAATCTGAAAAATGAAATTTCTTGTCAAAATTTTTGGGGGAATTATTTTTATTTTATGGAATTACATTATAATAAAAATTAGTTATATTTTACCTATACAGAACCATTTAATGGATTTATATTTTAGTTCATTTTTTGACCATTAAGTGGGGTAGAAATATGTGAAATGTATCTTTTTGGACCAAGTTGGTTCACGAATAAATTGCATGAAATAATTGTTTTTAAATTTTATATTTTGAAAACACAACGTTAATTGATATCATATTTTGATAGTTGAGGATACATTGAGTTTAGATTTAGATTTTATGTCTTTTTATGTGTTTCTCCACATTTAAGAAATAAGAGGTTGAGAAATCAAGCAATTATGATGCTGATATATTTCTATCAATTTGAATTTTTGGAAAAGATTAGTGAAGTGGAATATCTAATAAAATTATGACCATGATATGAGATGTATAATAATATATTATATATATATTGATTGAGTAGGTACAAGTAGTATTTATATCATGTTTTGTATTAGAAATATGTGGATTTGGAACCAGATTTGACTTTCCATGAATGTTCATTGAGAGGATTAGAACGAAAAGGTAATGTTTTAAGAGGGAATTATTTTTTTTTTTCAGTATTGTTGAATGAAGATAAACAAAAAAATTAAATTAGTGGATTTAAGCTCATATTTTTATCATCTATGTTTTTATTTATTTATTTAATAAATACATATTTGAGAATATGTTTTAAGCGATGTTCAAATGAAATGAAAAAATATCTCAATTAATTTATGAATAATTTTTAAGGGAAATTATATAGTTATGATGGTGGTATTTCGATTTATATTATGAGATACAAATTTGATGGTTGTTTTCTTGGGGAACATTTGGTATGTCAATGATAAATGTTTAATTTTTTAATTTTTTATAATATATTTTAAGGATTTATTGTTTTTATTATTACTATTGAATTTTCTTGTTTAATGATTATCATTAAATGATGTGATGGAGGTATGTATTTATTTTCTATCATGTAAATTAATAAAAATGTGTTATGTGATTAATTATAATAATAATGGATTTACGGTTGAAAATAGAGGGATTACTATAAATAATAGAGGTTTTATGTCATATTTAAAAGTAGGAAAGAAAGATTATTTATAAATATTTGATCCAATAAGTGATGCGAAATGATGTTCATCTATGTTATTGGATCTATCTATATCTCAACCTTTAACATTTTAAAAGGGTGGATGATTTTTTAGAGAAATGGTAGAAAAATGAGAAAGGATCGATCATATTTTTCAAGGTATGTAGAATATAATATTTTCATAATTTATTGAAATTATTTTATTTATTATAAATTGAATAAAACTAATAAAATTAAAAAAAAATTGTTAATAAACATATGGAATTAGAACTTGGTTTTTCAATCTGTGGCATAAGGTATACATATTTGGGGATAGGTGGCATGACACTTTATGGATAATTTTACCCGAAAATTATCTCCATTAATATATAAAAACTAGAGTGTTTCTAATGGAGCTATAATTTTCATATATTATATACTATATTTCAATGTTATAATACCCACCATAGTGTTATTTTATGTGCAATTGTCATATTTTTACGTTTTAGTGGTAGTTTGAGCTCAAATGAAAAAATGGCTTTATTTTGGTGTTTAACTATTTTATTTGTCTTCTGTATTTCGGATCTATTATTTTCCTCACCCAATAAAATTGTGAAATTCATTTTTTATAGGTTTACTTATATCATGGGGCGCATTTCATCCTTGTGGAGTACCAGCTCAATCAAACATGTGTAGGCCCAAAATCAGCTCACAATATGTGCCTCGAAAACTGTGTGCAGATCTGGAATGTTTTAAATATGAGATTGTATATCGAATAATACCGATCCAATGGATCTATTATTAAACATGGAGCTGGATTAGGTATAAAAGAACATCTTTCACTAAGGATTCCACGTGTGAATCTGCTGGTTTCAAGGCCATAATGACATGGGAAGTTGGAGTTTTGGAAGACGAAGAGTCACATGGACAGATTAAATGTTCCATACTAAAACTACCAAAAATCATTGATTCGTGAACTAATCAACCTGAAATTGTGTGGAGGAACGAGGAAAAAGATTTTTAACAACTTTCAAGAAGGGAATTTGTTCAAAACAATCCATTTAATGGTCCTACAAGTCGTGATCTTTGGGTGGACAGAATTGAGAGATATTTCTACACCCATTTTCCCTATAAATTTGTAACTCCTCTCCCTTTTACAAGGATAGTCATTTCAAGGGGGTTGGACCAAGGGAGTGAGCATTTATATAGGAGATATTATGGAGAAGAGGAGTTCAATTGATGATAATCAAGACATGAAGGGCTAAACTCCAAGTGGTGATGGGCAGCGGAGATCCAAAGATTCTTCCCTTTTGAGTTTGGTACATCAGTGTATTCTAATTATATTTTTCGGGAATTGGTTTTCATGAATGATGAGGTCTATTTTCTTACCTGAATTAAAATTTATATATATCTTTCTAGACTTTTTATCAACTTATTAATGTAAAATAATTGTCCTGTTGTTTAAAATTCTTTGGGCGGCGTCTCCCCATTGAGCACAACAAGTTCATTTAGTTTTGATTGCTCAAAGGTCTTTGGGTAATTAAATCACTTTCGTAAGTGGATAAAAACACATATTTGAGGTCTATATATGTCGTCTAGTCAATATGGGTGTTCACTTGGAGTTATTTGAGTGATCGTTGAGAAATATAATTTTATAATTCAATTTAACATGGATAGAGGGAGTATCTAAGGATCGATGTTTGTCCAAAACTACCTTCTTTTGTTTGTTTTTGTCAGTCTAGTTTGCTTCTAATTTCCAATCACTAACGTATATTTATAGTTTAATTCTGATTTTATATTATTTAAAATTGTTTATATAATTTAAAATCCCCATTTCTAATTCTGACATTAACAAAGTGACAGTTTGATAACATAGCCTGCAACCTCCTCGTAAGACAACCCCATGGTCACCACTATGCTACATTTTAAGGGGAAATTATTGACTGGAGTTTCACGAAAAAAAACCCCATCGTCAATTTGGAACCATTTACGGGGGAGGTCTAGTGCTTTCACACACTATTTTTCATAAAAACACAAAAAAATTTAAAAATTTAAAAAACTAAAAAAAGTGCTTCATTGAATATAATTCTTTTTTTGTTCAAGATGGATTATTTTAGTGATTTTTCATATGATTGGCCTAGTACTAAATTGTCTGGAAGGTAAGAGTACATTATGCTGAAGCTGGAAGAAGATGTTGTGATGTTTCAAAATAATTTCAAAATCCTTGAACAAACATGCATATGGTGGCATCACTGGCGGCTGAAGTTGATGAAGTTAAAGTTCTATGGCTGGAACGACAACAAAAAAAGAACCAAGCTGAAAAAGAAGATGTAAATGTTGTTCCAACTACTTTTGAAGTTGAAGAACCCAAGAAGGACTTGATGATTCAACTTGAAGATGCAATCGTCTCACCTTGTCCATGGCTTGAAGAGGTTCTTGAAGACGAAAACCGAGCTGATACAACTGTGGGAGATCAACATGCTTTGGATGAACATTGGTATGATTTTGTTGAAGAACAAAAGGTAAGTGATCCTCCCATCTTTTTCAAAGAAGAATCAGTACCACTATTCCCCTCTCTTTCTTTGGAAGAAGCTGAAGAAGTCCCTGTAGAAAAAGAATTCCTAGTGACCTTTCCTGAAGAGATCGTGTTTCAAGCTGTCTTACACGAAAGGGAAGATTTTAAAATTGATTGTTCATGGTTTAATCATATTCAAGTGGAATTATTTTATAACTTCCCTTATGATTTTTTTGACCCAGCATCACATGTGCAACCCCTAGATGTTGAAGTCGAATTGGCCAATGAAGTTGTGGGTGGAGAATTGGAGGACTCATTCTTCCTCCTTCCCCCATCATTTTAGTTGTACCACAATGAAATGGTGAAGGAGATGTTGTACTCTATTTATGGGTTTCTCTATGGATTTTGTTGGCTAAAGAGAATTGGAAGAAAGATGTTTTGGTGGTTTCTTAGCAAGAAACCCTACACACCATCGGATTGGGGTTAACCCGCTACAACTGCTGGACTTGGGGAAATAAAAACCTAGCACCTTCTTGGGGGTCAAACCAACAATTATCCCCTTTCTTCTCCATTCCTCTTTATTTTTTTTCTCGTATTTTCTTTATTTCATGCCTTTTAGGTCAAGTGCTAGTAGCAAGGAGCTTAACATAAATCTTCCATTGAAAAATAATGTCAGGTTGTATCTTTCCTTCCCGTTATTTTTCTTCCCTCATAATGATTTTGTGTTGAGATGTAATGAGGGGTATTGAAATATAGGTGGGGGCGTGTCATCCTGATTAGTTTTTTTGTGAGCATTATTTTTCTTTTTCTTTTTCATCTTTTTAGTAACCTTGAGCTTTAATGAATATTCTAATCATTTTTTCACACAGTAATTGATTTTGAGATGATTGAAATCATTTTTGATGAAATGGATTTTAAAGGATTGTTGATGTGAAAACTTTTTCCTTGAATTTGATTTTCAATCATTTTTATGAGTTTGACCAATTTTTGAAATCCATGCCCATGAAACACTGACTCAATAAATTTTTCCTGTCATGTGAGGTATTCTGAACCACTTTGAGATATTCTTTCTAATACACACACTTTCTTTAGAGAAGATTGGATTTTGAGTGAGAACCAGAACTTGTGATTTTTCTCTTTTGAAGTATTGGATTTCATGGAATGTTTTTGATACGATTGAGGCATATGTTTGGCTAGCGATATTTTATCTTGAGACCTACCTTTACATCTATCCTTCGTTATCCCATAGATGACACGAATTGCCTTATAGGTTTAAGCCACATTACAATCCAAATTTTCCATACCTACCCGAACTCTTGGTATTTTTTCATGGATATTTAATGTTTGAGTATGGGGGAAGGTCCTTTCGTGTGTGTTCCTAGGATGTGTTGCATTTATGGGTGATGTGATGTGTGTGTCAACATTTTGGGAATTAGATGATAAAGAGAAAATTGGGCATGGGTAATCCTTTCATTGTGCTTTATATGTTTCATCTAGTTCTCCTTAAAAAAATACAAAAATAGAAAAAAATGGATATGAGATTGAATTTATCATTTTATTCAATTTTAAGCTCATTCTCTATGAAAAAAAATGAAAAAAATAAAATAAAGATCTGCCTTTCTGGAGCTTTACAAAAAAATGTAAAAACTGAAAAAAGGGAGAACTTGGATGCAATCATTCATAGGATTCATTTCCTGGCTCATGTACCATGTCATACAAAAGGGTGAGGTGTTGTGTATAACATTTTTAAGGGGATTCAGTGAGGTTCATCCTGTGTTTTCACATGATTTTTTCATGCATTGTACAGAAGAGTCTAACCTCCTCTTTCTTGCCTTAAATTTTTTAATCATTTTCCCACCAACCCTAAGACACAGAATTCACCTGAAAAAGTCCTCATGATTAAATTAATTTTCATGTTTCACACTGTAGAGAGATTATAATTGTCACAATCCTATAGTGATACATGCACTTTCTAAGTATGAGAAAAACTCCAGATTTAATTTCTCTTGAGTAAAGAGTGACACAAAATTCAAGGTGTGGTAGGTTGTGATTGGGCCATGGATGAATTCCTGAGGTTGAGAAAATTTAAATGTGAGGAATTAAAATGATTGGGAATTGTTTTTCATATAGGTGACAAGATGGAATTTCATTTTGGAACAGATCATTTATGTTTTCTCATTGTTGATTTTTGTGTGAATTTTGATTTGGATATAAGATGATTGCTCGGGAGTACAATGCTTATGCATGGGGGAGTGATGAAGATATATTTTTCATATATTATATATAATGTATTTCAATGTTATAATACCCACCATAGTGTTATTTTATGTGGAATTGTCATATTTCTAGGTTTTAGTGATAGTTTGAGCTCAAATGCAAAAATGGCTTTATTTTGGTGTTCAACTATTTTATTTATCTTCTGTATTTCAGATATATTATTTACATCACTCAATAAAATTCTGAAATTCCTTTTTTCTAGGTCTAATTATAGCATGAGACACATTTAATCCTTCTGAAGTACCAGCACAATCAATCATTTGGAGGCCCAAAATCAGCTCAAAATATGTGCCTCAAAAACTGTGTGCAGATCTGGAATGTTTTAAATCTGAGCTTGGATATCAATGAATACCTATCCAATGGATCTTATATTAAACAAGGAGATGGAGGAGGCGTAAAGTAACATCTTTTATTAAGGATTACACGTCTGAATCGGCTGGTTTCTAGGCCATAATGACATGGTAAGTTGGAGTTGTGGAAGGCGAAGAGTCACATGGACAGATTAAATGTTCCGTACTAAAACTTCTATAACTCCTTGATATGTGAACCAATAAACCTGAAATTGTGTTGAGGTACTAGGAAGAAGATTTGGATTAAATTTCGAGAAGGGACCTTGTTCCAGAAAATCCATTTAATGGTCCTACAAGTCATGAACTTCGGGTAGACAGAATTGAGAGATATTTCTTCACCCATTTTCCCTTTAAATTTGTAACTCCTCTCACTTTTACAAGGATATTCATTACAAGGGGGTTGGGACAAGGGAGTGAGCTTTTATGTAGGAGATATTCTGGAGAAGAGTAGTACAATTTATGATAATCAATACATGAAGGGATAAACTCCAAGTGGTGATGGGAAGCGGAGATCCAAAGATTCTTCCCTTTTGAGTTTGTTACTTCAATGTATTCTAATTATATTTTTCATGAATTGGTTTTCATGAATGATGGAGGTCTTTTTTCATTCATGAATTCAAATTATTCTATATTGTTCTAGACTTTTTATCAACTTATGAATGTAAAATAATTGTTTTGTTGTTTAAAATTCTTTGGGCGAGGTCTCCCCATTGAGCACAACAAGTTCAATTAGATTTGATTGCTCGAAGGTCTTTGGGTAATTAAATCACAATCGTAAGCAGATAAACACCCATATTTGAGGTCTCGATATGGTGTCTAGTCAATATGGGTGTTCACTTGGAGTTATTTTAGTGATCATTGAGAAATATAATTTTATAATTCAATTAAAGGATAGAGAGAGTATCTAAGGATCGATGTTTGTCCACCACTGCCTTCTTTTGTTTGTTTTCTTCAGTCTAGTTTGCTTCTGATTTCCAATAACTAAAGTATATTTATAGTTTAATTCTGATTTTATATTATTTAAAATCGTTTATATAATTTCAAATCCCCATTTCTAATTCTGACATTAACAAAGTGACAGTTTGATAACTCATCCTGCAACCTCCTGTTGAGACAACCCCGTGGTCGCCACTATGCAACATTTTAAGGGGAAATTGTTGACTGGAGTTTCAAGACCAAAACCCCAGTGTTAGTTGCATAATACCATGTTTTGTTATATGGGTTCATGGAATTATCAATAAGAAATGAAATATCATAGAGAGTTCCACATGGGTTCCATTGAAACCAACATGGATTATTCCTAAATTTCATAATATTTGAGGTAAAAATTCCCTAGTCATCGAAAACTTCTTTAGTAAATTATTATTATATTTTATTTTTAAACAGTTTTTTATGATGCAATCTTGGAAATTGTGCTTGTTGTTATTTCAGTACTAATCATTGAATTGAGGGTCTGTGGAAATTTTAAGAAAATGTATCTAGGTAGGTGGTTTTAAACGATTCATTTCATAGGATAATAATTATATGAATTTCCGATATATTTTTTAGAATAATTATTATTTATATATTTTTTTATAAATATTTATATATGGGTGTTTTTTTCATATTTAAATCATGCTATAATGTGGTTTATAAATTAATATAAAATGATGTCTTTTTGTTGAACGATATTGTAATGGGTTATTGTCTTTTGGATTTTTTCAAAAGCTTCGGTAATTTTTTCATTTAAATATATTATAATTTTTTTATAAATATCTTTGAAAAAATTTTATTATTTTTTCCAAACCTATATTATATTAGTATTTGTGTGTTTTTTTATTGGAAACATTGTGGATTTCATTATTTTTCATATAGAATGTCCTATGACTAATACTATGTAATCAGTGTATGATTAGAGATAACTTTCTATAGAGAAAAGTTAATAGAGTGATGATGTGTTTTATTGGATTAAAACTATCCGAATACATGTTTTCATTTAAAAATTTAAATAAATATGACTTAGGTTTTATCTAAGTGGACTTAATATCCATAAATACCTTTGATAACAATTAGATATATATTAAAATCAAATACATTATAAGGAAAATGAAATATTGTTCAAAATGAGTTTTGATAACCTTATAGTCAATTTATAGGGGTGGTTCTTAATTTATAATAAATTTTCAAACCAATTTTTAGTCTTATTAATTTAGGGTTTTTTACTATTGCTCCCTTATATTTTAATATCATGTTCTAATTGATAGAGGAAATGTTTTTTATTTAAAATGGTTTTTACAATATTTATTGTTATAATAATGATATGTTTACTTTTCCATGATTTGATAATATATATATATATATAAAACCTTACATTTAAATTGTATATTTATATTAAATAAGCCCAAGGTTAATTTTGATTGTTCGTAAAATAATACTAAGTAAATATTCACCCCTAACAATGTATTCAATTAGACACATAGATATTATTTTATTTGTTTCCAGAGAAAAAATAATTTTTTATTCATACATAGAACAACATTTATTAAGGAAAAATATTTGGAAGGTGTTCAATTGATTAGAGATTTGATTTATTTTGTTTTTTATGAATTATTTCTCTACATGTCATTGGTTTGTAAAATTTAAATTTTTTCTATTCCACGATTTTATAATATTATTTTTATAAAAATAATTTAATAATTAAGTATACATTTGTTTGATATCTTTTAATGGAAAACCATTTTCCAATTATTATTTTATCTCTCAGAACTTGTTGTCTAGTTCTTGAGATTGTGGAGCATTCCTAATATTATTTGGCGGTCTAATTTATGTTTTGAGATTTTGGTACTCAATTCAATAAAATAAATGCTTACTAAAGATTATTTAAAATGTATTCATACATAATAATATACAATTAAATTGAATTTATATTATGATAAATATATTTAGGTGATGGATAGATCATAACATACTGTTATTATTACCTTGATAAATAAATATGAGATCAAAACTATTTAATAAAATATAAACATTTTTTATTCTAGTACTATTGGTTAAAATTCAAATTGTGGGAAAATATAGTTATTAAAAAAAATAAAATACCCATATTTATGGAAAGGGGCAATGATTATATTCATATAATAATTATTTCCCCATAATATTATTAATAGGGTATTTATTTTTAACGCGTAAACAAATAACTAAATCATGAAAAAATATATTTCAGTATAGAGGTGAAATATTATAAAAAAACATTAATTTTGGGAATATTATGGGAATAATGACTATGTATATTGGTATAATATTCTATTATGTTGAAGGAAATGTATATATTAACAAAAAGAGATCTAATCGATGAAGATTACCAAAACTTCATAAATTAAAATAGACAATGAATAATGAATGAAATTATAATATCTATTCAAAAAATACATTTGCATGGTTGGAGGAAACATGTTGATGGTTTCTCCAAACTGCTATCCATTCTCACCACAATTTCAATATTATTATAACAAAAATATTGGAAATGTTTTAATGTCAAAAAAAATTAATGGAAAATTAGATATTATAAGTATTTTATATGGATGTTACATTAAAATATACCAAGAATGAGAAGATATGTATTTTGAAAGTGGATATTTATTCCACATAGATGGAGATATACTTTATTTAAAAAATATTAAATGTGCTGATAGAGAATTAGGGAATTTTATATGAGATAATTTGTTTAATATAAACTGGTGAGTAAAAATTGATATAGAATATGAAAATTTCATTTCTACACATGTATTTGTGTTTAGTGGATCATATATAATCACTTCTTTGTTATCATGTTTCTCATGATAAAAATATTTTTTTTAAATTTAATACCTTTGGTAATATAAATGATGAATGAATTTTTTTTGACTATGGATTAAATAATTTTGTTATCTATTATAGATTGAGAATATTATAAATCATTTTAATTTGTGTTTTAATGATGATAAAATATTCATAAACATATTGTTTCTTAATTGTGAGGAATAAATTATGGGATAACATTAAAAAAAATAAGTTATAGATATTTTTTGATTGAAAAGTGTACTGAACATTATTTTAGTTAATTTTAAGAGAATTAAATGATATAAAAATAGAATAAGGTTGGATATATATTATCCAATGGATTTATTCATTTTGATTAGTTTAGACATATTTGAGATTAAACAACCAAAGGTGATGTTAATTTTGATACAAATTTTTATAATTAAGCAATGACGAATATTGGGATATTAGAAAAACAATTCTGAGGTTGTAAGAATATTCAATAGTTTAAATGGAAATTATGAAATAAAGATGAGTATTTTATCATGAATTTTATAGTACATGGTGGAGAATAATATAACATTATTTCCTTTTAGTCTTATCTCATTAATAATGATATTAAAAATGAGTACCCAAACTAAATTTACACATTAAAAACATGGTGTTATAGAAAACAAATTTGGTTGAAATGGGATGAAATTTGTTCGATGATTTCAAAATTGGAAAATAATTTATGAAAGTGGTTGTATAAAATATTTTTCATATTCACTATAGGTGTTTATAATGACAATAATTTAATATTTTTTACTATAACATATTTTATAAAAATAAAAAGTTTAAATAAATTAGATATTTTTACTGTCAATTTTTAATCATGCTAAATTTTTAGGTATCAAGATTGTTTGATAAAAATAATGAATCGTGCATTTTTTTAGAATATCAATATAATAGAACTTGATATATATATGTTACAAAAAATTACACAATAAATATAATTCAATAGAGTGAATAATTTTAAAAATGAACCCCGCTAGAGTAATCTTCATGAGAGAATTCCAAGAATATCTAAACAAGTGGAGAAGATAGATTCAGAAAATTATATTGAAGATAAAAATTGTGATAAAGAAATAATTAGAGATTTTGAATAAAATTATACTTATAATGAAGAATATACCAATGAACATTTACAATTGTAGAAAATAAAATGAAAAAGCATGATGATACAAAAATATTTCTTTTAAAATAATGAATAAATGATAAAAACTATAAATAAATTGATCATCAATATTCAATAATCTTTGATATCACTAGGTAAGACACATTCCATTGATGAGGTTGTTGAACATGAAGAATGGGAAGTTACAATGTATTGTGATGTAATTAAAATTAAAAATAATGATACGCAAAATTTAATTCTAATACTGACATAAAATAATGTTAATGGAATGATATATTTATTAGAAAATATTATTTTTGTTAAAGGTGAAGTTGTATGAAAAAAATTATAACTTATTTGTAATGAAATTTTCTAGAGGAAGTCATTAATTTCATAGTATCATTCCATATTATTTCAAGTCTTCTAGTAGTTATAATTTTTTTAGTATTTTTTTATGTAAATTGAATAGAGCACTATATCCCATAGTTAAACATCCCATAACTAAATGTTTCTATACAAATATCAAAAAACTCACATTCATATTATCTTTAGGTTTTGAGCTTAAAATATTTGAAAATTTTAGTAATCTGGTTTTTTCACCAAGGCCTTTAAAAATATTATTATTAATATTTTTGTCATCTGAATGTGTGGTCTGAAGGGAAATGTAAAATTTTAATTTTACCATTATGAGAATTATATTTGGAAAATTATGTTGGATTTAGGATATAATACTCACCATGGGGTAGTAATTTAGAAATTTTATATAGTGGTTTATTTCTAACATATATGTCATATTACATTGGTATTTAATTCTATAATTACGCAAGTAATTAATTTTTATAATGAATTGTTTTTATAAAATATTTATGTGGAATTAATATATATAATTTGGTAATTTTGACATGTAGTTAGTAAAGAAATTGATGGTGGGATTTATGACATGTAAAATGGGGTTTTAGTAGATAAAAAAAGAGATAGGGGATTTTAGGGGAACTAATAGATGGATTTATATAATAACAAGGACTAGGAAATTATAGGATGGACTATTCAAGTATATTTCCTCAATACATAGAAATAATCTACCATTATTTGTATTTTTCTATTCTATTAAGGAATAAAATGTTTTTTCATTGGAGGGTTTTGGAATATCCAATGGTTATAAAGAATTGAATTAGAAAGATGATAAAATTTCACCATCAATGGGAATAGAGATTTTGTTCATCTTGTAATGAATATAGTAATCTAGAATTCATCCTCCTCATTAGATTAATTTTTAATTTATATTTCTTTATTTTTGGAAAATTTAATGAGAGAAAAATAAATGAGGAATTTCAATTGAGAGTTAAAAAGTATTTAATGATTTAATATTAAAAAATTCTTGATTTTGTAATTTTTATGAATTAATGTGGTTGGATTTGGAATGAAAATTAAATATTTTTATATTTTATGATTATATAATTTTGTAATAATTTTAAACAGTTTAAATTCAATTTCATTATATATAGGAGACTTAAGAATCATTTTCTATATAATTCATATAATTTTTATGATAAATATTTTTTTTCATATTAACATAGATGAATCTATTTTATTCGGTGAGGTCCTCATTTTAGATTTAGATCTTGAATTTTGGATAAATATTAAACTACACTATAGTGATGAGAAAATAATTATTTACAAGTACGAGTATATGAAATATTAATATGTAATTATTTCCATTATATTTTATGGGTTATAGTGTAAAACATTTATCTATTTTTTGTTCCAAATTGATTTTTTGTTATACAGGGGTAAGAAATATATGCAGGGTTTAATGAGACTTTCTGGAATGGAGAGACATTGGGAAGTGAGTTACATGGGATGTGTATAATTCTTGAATATCCTTCCACCTTAGAAAAACTGTCATGCTGAATCATTCATGGATCATGTTCTATTCAAACTTCCTATTGTTTTACCCCATATAACATAAGAATACATAATAGTTGAAATTAATGATTTTTATATGTAGTTAGATGAGGAACCTTGTGTGAACCATTTTTTATTTGGGGTCCATTGTATTTTTTCACAATTTATCAAAATCAGATAATTTTTTACCTTTTAGTTATTTCCATAGAGAATAATATAAATATATAATTTCATTATCATAGTACATTCACGAAGATATAAGTGTAGTTTGAGTATCATCGCTTTATAATGACCTATGATTTGTTTTGGTGTGATATTGAGAACTGACATAGAATTGGTAACCCCCTAGAGAACTATTGATACAATCTTATGGTTCTTCTATATACTTGATAGATTCAATACCCTATATGAACCCAAGTTGGAAGTCCTACATACCCACCACTTTGGGTATTGGGTTGATACCCCCTTGGTCCTAACATAACGAGGGATCCCATTATGACTAGTTTTTTAGGTAACCCCTATATAAAGGGGTATGAGTTGTCTATACAAAGGACTGGTAAACCCTTCTACTAACATTTATTTTTCTCAGTGATTCATGGGCCCTATATTCTGTTAATAACATTAATAAATAATAACAATTCCATGGTGAGTTTTAGGTCCCCCCCCCACTATGACTATGCATAGTTTTTTCGAAGTTATTGGAAGATGGTATCCTAGATACTATTATGTAGTATGAGTTATTGGGAATGCATAGTCTTCTTTGAGATATGACTTTTGTAGAGATAATTTGTATAGATTGGTAGATTCCCTTATTCGGGGTTTTTCTATTATTGATGAATATCTTTTTTATTTTTAGATATTATATATTTCACTTATTAATAGGTTTTGGGATGAATTTTGTGATCCACACCTTATTTTATTTTTCAACAATTCATACATGGTATTGTTATACTCACCTATTAATGAGACTCATTCTCACACATGTTCTGTATGTTTTTTAAACATACAATATTGATGGAAATTTTATAGCCACAAAGATAATGGATCCTTATTTTTGGTGTTCTTAATTGTGATGGTTTCCATTATTATTCATGTGAGGGGGTAGTGTGACATAGAGTTTCCAATAATTTTTTCACAGTCTATGTTTAATATGGGACGTTAAGACATTATGTTTTCCCCTATCATTTAGTATAATTTCTAGTGGAATTATTAAGGCAGCTCAACTTGATAGGATTTTGTAATTAATAGTCCTTCTTTTTCCATGTTCAAATCCACCACAGTGAAAATGAGTTATGATTTTATGGATGTATCATGGCCCGAACTCTTAATATATATTTATTACATTTATTTTTATGAATATTAGATACATAAAAATATGACACGAGATAGAATCATAATAGTTTAGCATCTTCAAAGACTAGATATACATTCTTATTATTTTATAAATGATCATAAACATTACACATATAGATCTTCCCTCATATTACTCTTAATAAAATCCCATATGAAAAATTTATTCATAGTATCAGTAATGGAAACATTATAAAAGGGTTAGGTGAGAGGCTCAGTGTGGTTAAACATAGGATATATCAATTGATGATCATATAAAAGTGTGAGATAATCAAAAGAATATGATATCACGGCCATACAATAAAAATTGTGTACCCAATCATACAATGATCATAAGAATTAGTTATGGAATAAAACACTATAATTTTAAAATAAATGAATTTTAATAATGAAAACTCATCATAACCTAATCATGAACCATATGTGCATGTCATAAATGCGTGTGTTTTATCATAGTATTTATAGACACCACTTCATATGTTAAGGATGACTACCAAGACCATAATATTAGGAATCAAAAAATATTTTTTATTATGGATCTTGTAGATTGAATTGTCCCCATGTCCTGGAAATGTTTTTCCAAAACATATCATCATAAAAACCACATAAAAATGAGTTTCATAAAATTTTTATCTTTTTGTCGAAAACATAATCCAACCAGAGAAGTAATAATGATGGTATATTTGTATCATATCATAGTAAATATGTTTAAAAAAATTATTTCATTTTACAGGGAAAAATAATTTTTAAAGGTGACACGAAATAATTATTAAGGAAAATAACCTTTTAATTTTGAAATCACCTATTTTTAAAAAGATGTGAAATTATAAAAGAAAACATTTTATTTAAAAAGGATCTTAAAAATTTTTAAAGGAAGATTCATTGAAAATATTATTCACTATGAAAGGAAAATATTTTCAGGTCATATAAGTTAAAAACATTCCTTTCACAAATTCAACAGATATATCTTTTAAAAAAGGACAAAAATATTCCTTATTAAAATTTTTTTAATGAGTCAAACATTGGTAAAAATGAATTTAGGAAATTATTGTAGAATTGAATAAATAATATTAAAATAATTATTAAAAAACATGGATATAGAATATAAAGATCAAAAAATTATCCCAATGGAGAATAAAATGTAAAAAATCCTAAATATTGATGAGCATGTAAATTAAACCATTACCTCGGGATCATCAGGTTAAGAAACATCTCTAACCCTTTGTATAATAAATATAAATATATTATAATTAAGTAAAATCATTATTTTTCTACATAAATAATCATATATGATTCGTTTATAAAATTTACAAAAAAATTTATCAATATTAATACGAAATATATTTATTTTTATTTAAATTAATAGATTACCCATTTTATCAATAATACCTTTTGAAAATCGTTATTTGCAGGTGTTAACTGTTTCATTTATCATTAGTATTTCAGTACAGTTGTTCTTGTCCTTGTAATTTTAACTTTGTTCCATCACATGAATAATTTTAATCGTGCTATTAATATTAGTTATATTCAATTTTTTATTGGCATCAATTATATATAAAGAGAGAAAAAATAATTATAACATTTTTTGAGATGGTTGGTTTTGTGTATGGATGAACATTGCTTCCATAATGTGTCTTATTGAATGAAAGTTACATAAATAATAATTATCCTCTGTAGAATCAATATTATATTATATATGATATATATTTATAAATTTCATTCTTTTAATCATCCAAGTAAAATATAAATTAATAATGAATCACATCACTTTGTGGAAGTGGAATTCAACATTTACATATGATCAGAGTCATATTTTCCCAAAGTATTGGATGGTAATAAATTAGAAATTATATTATCATTAAATTATTATATTTATATCTTAAATATAATATACAAACAGTAAAAACATCCTAATAACCATTCATAAAATATGTTGATGAAAA
Source organism: Viscum album (assembly GCA_963277665.1). Classification (NCBI taxonomy): domain Eukaryota; kingdom Viridiplantae; phylum Streptophyta; class Magnoliopsida; order Santalales; family Viscaceae; genus Viscum; species Viscum album. The sequence goes on along the minus strand of OY728147.1, from coordinate 1,669,107,819 downwards.
TTAATTGTATCACAAGGTAGATACGGTAAGTCGTACATATGCACGAGTGATAATTTAAATTCACATTTGATGGGAAATGGGGATTAAAATGGTATTTCATAATAATAATAATATTTAAGAATAATTATGATAATTTTTTTATTTCATTTTAAATATAATTAATTTAAATGATGTAAATGAAAAATATAAAAGAAAGTGATCATTTAATGTGATAAAACCTTACAGAAAAGAACAATTTTAGATATCCTCTTATGGTCCCCAGAGATTGTATTTTGAGAAGAATAAACCCTACATATTTTTTTAGTGTTATTATATAATATAATTTTTTTGAGTATGGTTGAGATAGAAGGGTCATTGTAATTTGAAAAATAGAAATTATATATGACTTTTTAAAAGTGAGGTGAGGGGCACTCTTAGAATATCTTAAATGAGTTAAATATAATTTAGTATACCAAAAAAAAAATTGTTACAAAAGACCTGAAAATATAAAAGGGATGAAATTTTTAAATGTATATTATCCCTATGTGTAATGACCTGAACCTAGTTATGCAGATTCGATGCATTATTTTAATATATTGGCATGATTACAAATAATCAAGTCCCGAAGGACCGATCAGTTTAGTAGTCATGGAAAATATATTTCATAAATGAACATCACATTACATTATAAAATAAAAAAACAACAACATTATCTCTGTTGACCACATTCATATCCCGTAGACAATCCATGCAGGTCAGTCATAATATACGTCTTCACATTTTGTTAAAAATAATACATAGAAAGTAGTGAGCATAGGTGCTCTTTACAGATAAAAATATAGCAAGGAATAAATATATAAAGAAATGTATAAAACTAAAAAAAATGCCTATTAAACTTAATATTATGAAAAATATGTAAAATATAAATCAAATAATTCCATTTACTTGTTCACATTGATATTATACTAGTCGAATAATTGCATTTAATATTAATAGCTAATTTCATAATAATGGAATGCATAATGTCAGACTTCATAACTACATAGTCAATGCCTTGTTCCTAGACTAAATATAAGATTTTTTTTCAGTCCTTGAACTAAGATACTAGTTTGTCTCATTAGACCTACCGATGCATCAATGAGTTATACAGGGCACCACCTAACACTTAATAAGTCCAATGCATTCCACATATGAAAAGGTTTAAACATAACCTAAACATTCATACTAAATCTAAAATACATATTGTCAATACATTATCCATAAAAAATTAATGGTATAAAAATAACACATACACAATCAAATATAACAAAAAACCTTCAATAAAAAATGGAAAATTTTTATCATTACACATCAACCTCGATCAAGAATAACATCCTATAAAAAATATTGACATAGTTGAAAATGATCAGTAAAAATATTTGAGAGAAATATAAATTTATTATGAAATCATATAAAATCCATATAGAGGATTTCATTTAAATGAAAATTTTGAATCAAAGATTCCCATGCCACTTTGAATCTTTTGAAATGAATTAACATTTTAAAACATTCATGTCTATATAAATAAATCCTTAAAGCATTTTGAAGACATAGACATTAATAAAAAAGGTTTATAAGAATAGAAATTTATAACATTTAAAATGATGTTTTAGTAATAATTACCTTAAAAATAATCCCTTTGAAAAAAATTTAATGAAACATGGACATGGATAATAAATATGTCCCAGTAGATACTTACGTAAAAACAACCTCGGATAAAAAAGATATTGTGAAACTAACCCATACCTTGAACATTCCTTTGGTCGAGGGAAATTTTAACCTCCTAGGTAATGACCATATTATATTGTCGAATTATAAAAAAACCATAATCATATTTATTATATCATTCATGATTCATTAATGACTTTATAATAACCATTTAATAATGATTTTCTTGTAAAATTAACATTTTGTGTAATAATCGATTTCTATATCGTACTTGTTTTAACTTGTTATTATTAATCGTATCATATAGATAATTATTTAAATACATTTAAAAGAAAAAAAATTATTTATATATCATATATATTTAGAATATAAATATTTTCAATAGATAGATATATGAAATGGAGGGAACTGTTTATAGAGATGGTAGGTCATACGTACGTATAAACGCTGTTTCTGTTTTCATATCGTATTGAATGAAGGTAAGAGAATAAGATATATGTAAGTACACAAACACAGACACACACAAGTATAATTATTATTTCATATATTAAATATTTATTAATAATATATATTTTTATAATCATCATTGAATGGTGAACGTGGGAATGAATCTCATCGCATCGCGGAGACGGTAATCTATACATAAGAACGAGTGACAATATCATTATATTTAAGGTGAAATATATGTAATTGGTTTATATATAAAATATAATGAATCACTAAAATTTTATATTAATTATTTACATCAGTTATACTCATTATTATTCCCATCCAAAAAGCGAAGTGTTTGAATAACAAACTATACCGCGACGTGGAGATGGTATGTCGTACGTACAAACGTATGATGACTTTGTCATTTTGAGGATGGATATAATAATTAATATGGATGTTCCATATTTATAATAACATCCCAGTATGTATGATGTACTATAGTTATTATTTTTCTATGGAAACAACAAATAAAGAGGAAGTGTAAGATAAAAAGACCTTGAAAGGGGTGGTGAAATTATCACCTCTTCTTCAAGTGTTTCTTTTTGAGTTGATCAATAGGGAACCTTAGGATGGGTTTATGATAAAATTAAGGACCATAAGTTGATTTGAGGGATGTTTTGATGAATATTTGGTTAGGGTTTGGCTGAGCTAAATGGATTTTAAGTTGTGATTTTGAGAGATGGAGAAGTGCCCTTTTATAAGAGGGGTGAGGGTCACTTTTGGAAAAGAATAAAATATTAATTTATTATGCAATAATATTCGGCTTATAATGACTCAAAATAAATTTATTTTGATAATTAGATGGTTATGGGTCTAAATATTCTCAGCCAATAGGTGTTAGAGAAGTTTAGGTAACCATTTTCACCTTATCATTTAGATTTAACTCTTAGTTAAATTGTTTAACTTTTACTGTATCTTCTTGTATTCGTACACAATTTGGTCAATGAACTTTCTATAAACATCCAAAATATCCTCAAGTGGTTAATTAATGATATTTATATTATAATTTAATCCCTATTCCCAATCCATAAAATTTATGGAATATAATAGCAACCAATAATATAGTATTTTTTTAAAAAATCTATTTATGTCAATTTTGATACTATTTGGTATTTTGTTTTTGTGAAAGTCAAAAAAACCCCATCACTAGGAAAAAAATATTTAATCAACCCTAACATGTCACATTAACCTATAAAATTCTTGGATTTCCTGAAAACTTTTATATTATATTTATTTTAATATTTATAATATAAAGTATTTTAATATTTCATTAAGAAGGCAATTACCGCATCCTCATTGTGTCATAAATATATTTAATTATTTAAAATATAAAAATTATAAATAAAATACCATTATGTAGTAAATATATTAATATTTCTAATGAATATTTATAGGCAAATTTATCTTATGTATAACCCCATATTAAAAATGGTTTAGTTAATAAACTTTGAATTTAACACTTTTAACTCTTCTCTAAATAAAATAATAATAAATGTCCTAATATAATAAATGTGGATATAAACGGTCATATTATATTCCTAAGGTTGTTTTGGTCTATCTAAAATTATCCAATAGTATTAGAACATGTTTTATTGTAATTATAATATCATTTTTAACTTTAATTACCCAATTTACTTTTAACCGTGGTAAATTAAAGTCAAATGTTACTATTTTAAAAAAACTATTTTCATCTTATTAAATCAAAATTTACATATTTATTTCATCCATGTCTCTACTATTTTTTAAATTTAACTCACAGAAGTTGTAAAACTATGTTTTATTCAAATTTTCTAACATGCCTAGAATGTGGGTAAAAGAGGTTAAAAAGTTCAATAAAATTTTATACATTTAATTTTATTATAAAATGACAACAATGAATTAAATTAACCATATATAGGTGTTATATATATATATTTAATTAATATAAATTTAAATAAAATATATAATTATTTAAATAAAAAGTTGATTTTAAAAAATAACACGGTGTATTTTACTATTAATAAAAAGTTAGATGTTTTCAGAAAAATACAAAAAAATCACCCTAAGATAATTTTGATTTTATGAATTAAAAAATTATGTCTAGTTTACTAAATTAAAAACATAGAAGTTTAATTTATTAATTTAAAAATAATTTCCATTGTCAAAACCAAAACCATGTTTTTAAAAAGTAAAAACTATCAAAATATTGTCAAGTGTTTATATGAAATTTAAATGTGAAATTACTTATAATGAACTAAATTGTATTAAATGATAAAAATATAATCTAATTATATTTCAAAACCTTACAAATTAATAATATAACACTATAAATTATTTTGATTAAATGTTTTTTTTCTATTAAAACATTGTATTTTTCACTATTTGTCGAAATATGAATGTTATCAGAAAAGTTCATTTTTTTAAAAAACTAAACTTTTATGTCCCTAGTCTAAAGAATAATTTAATTTAATTAAATTGAATATATATAAGTGTCAAATAATGTTTTGAAAACAGTTTCTCCCTTAAAAGGTGGTAAAATTACATTTTTTGAAAAATACATCTTTTATCTGAAAAGATGAATTTATTGTTATATTCTGTATAATATACACATAATAAGGATTTTAAAATTATAGAGAGTATATAAGATTCAAAGGGTCTACACTTACCCCTTTAAAATTGTTATTATAAAATATAAAAAATATGGATTGTGGAGTATATAAGATTCAAAATGATGTAAATACAATTCATAAATGCTTTTGGAACAGCTAGTTGGGTATTTTATGGTGCCCTCGAACTCAGTGTTGTGTGTAGTACAAAGTATTGAATTAATTTAATAAGACAACACACCATGAAATCATGGTGTGTTACATTATCCCCTACATCAATAAAGTTCATCCTCACAATTTGAAATTGTTCTTCAAAAATGAAAGGACAAAAATAGAAAAATACTGTTATAGAAAACCCACATCAGAAATTGGGTTAATAAAATTTAGTCTTAACAAGAGTGAAAGCAATAGAAATATTAACCACCGAATTATGTTCTCAATTATGAGAATATTATTGTAAATTTGAGACATTAATTTGACGGAAAACATAAATATTTATAGGGAGTGATTGAGGTCATCAATCACAAACTATTGTAAAATTGAGGGCCTCAAAGCCATCAATATATGATGATTTAAAATATCGTTAGTTTGTCAAAACATAAGGTATTAGGATACCATATTTTATTATTTCATATCCCTTCCATAATGTTTATGAAGTAATTTATTTCTAAAATAGGAGGAACAAAATATACTTGACATATATAGTTTCATCCTCCAACTAATTCCTACCATAAACTCTTCTTTCACTCTAATAATAGCTGAATTCAAAAATATTATAATTAACCTAATCATATAGGTTTCCAAAAATAATGAATTTATAATTCATTTTTCAGTCTATTTAAGAAAGCAACATTATATAAACTAGGAAGTCACGTATGCTAGTTGTATGTGATCCACCCTTGTCAGCCTTCGGTTGCGGGTTCAAGTCCCATGGACTTGCTGGATGCGACGAGTTCTCACCCGACCTCTAGGTTGTCGTTTTTATGACAATCCAAAAATAATCTCAATAAATCATTTATACATAACAATATTATCCAACATCAAATTTAATATATTAAAACCTTTATACTTATCCACAATACTTTTGTCCAAACTCACAATCCAAAATTTATAAGCACCATAAACACAATAAAGATCTTTTTTTCCCTGTAATAACATTTGAATACCTTCATCATGTATTCTTTTAAAACAATATAACTACTAAACTACCATAAAACCTTATTGATTACATTCATGATCCATTATTACTTATAAAATAATTGATATACTCCTTCTATTTAAGAATGTTGTAACGCCAAAAATGATGGAATATATAAATCGTTAATTAGTTTAATGGTTGTCAAGAATATCCAATATTATTTATCTTAATCAATCATATATTTTCCAAAATCACTACCTCAATAACAGAACCATATTATGGTTTATATTGCTCTCAACCATAAGTTTTAAAAATAATTTAACCTGATATTGAATCACTTTTCTGGGTTCCACACAATATCATGTTTTTAATGAAACAGTAGTACATCACAATCCTTTTATACTCTATAATTCTTATAACATATAAATAATTAATTCAATACTCAAATAACACAATACAATAATAAAAATATAAGAAATATAATAATTCCTCTTCATCTTCGGTAGTATCATAACTTAATAATTATCCAAAAACATCATTTTAGGTACACTCTGATTATTTGGAAATTGATTCGCGTAGTGTCCCAAATACTTATAGATGAAGCGTTGTATATTGGAATTTTTTTTCTTACCCTTGAAATAATTTACTTGGTGTCCTTTTTCTACACACTTATAATAAACTCCCATTCCATTAAATAATTTAACAAGGTTATTCTTTCCACAGTTATTGCATATGGGAAAATCCTTCTTTCCACTCTTCCGTTTATCCATCATTCTCTCTTCCATAATTTTTTCTCTACCTCCCCTTAAAACCCATAAGACTAAATGAATTATTTTATTCTCTTATTAAGACATGATACATTTTCTCTATATTATGAGAAAATGTGTTAGACTATTTCCCTTTTAAATTTTGGCTTAATACCATGAATGAAATGATCCTTCTTAATCTTTCGATCATGCGTATTGCTGGAATTCTCATTCCTTCTAATAGGAACCATTTCTAAGAAATGGAATACACTCTGTGAATTTATGAATCTCAATGCATAATTCCAAACATTTAAAATACCTAAGATAAATTGAAATTATTATGTCTATAATCTGTGATGATAAATTTTTTTCTTTGAGGATGTATTTAATCAGAAATCTTTCATAATGTCTTGTAATGAAAATGTGAATTATCTTAAGTATATCCCCCGGGTGTGTCTTAACCAAGAGTGTTGCAAGACTAGTTGTTGTGTACTTGGATACCCTGGGTCAATCTCAAAAATCTATGTTGTAGTTTTCACTCCATGTTATAATTGTACCAAAGCCACCTCCACCTAATTGTATCCATAAAGGGATGTATTTTTTGGAAAATACACAAAATCTCTACATTACCAAAATTCTAGGAAGTTCTTCTATACAAATCCTCAAACTCTATCATAGGGTAATTTTCTCTAATCAGAGTTTATCTAAATCTTTTTCCAAGGTTGTTGATAAACTTACTCTGATACCAAATCTAATGCCCTGACCCCAGTTACCCTGAGTCAGTACATTATTTTAATACATTGGCATGATTACAAGGAAATAAGTCCTGAAGGACTTATTAGTTTAGTAGTCTTGGAAAATAGATTACATACATGAACATTACATTACATTATAAAAAAACAACAAAAAAATTGTCTCCATTTACAATATTCATATCCCTATGACTATCCCTGCAAGTCAGACAGTATGCACATTTTCTCATTCTGGGAAAAATAAAACATAGGAAGGGTTGAGTTTATATACTCAGTAAGGATAACAATATGGAGATAGATTTCATAAATAAGACTAAATATTTAATCCAATGTATAAAACTAAAACGAAATCCTTTGAAACTAAAACTTCAACATAATATGGAAACAATAAATTAAATAATTTCATTTACTTATTCATATGGATATTCTACTAGTCGAATAATCAAATGTATTATCAATTGATAATTTTATAATGATGGAATGCATAATTCCATACATCATAACCATATATTCGAAGCCATGTTCCATGTATAAAAATATTATTTCTTTAAGGTCTTGTGAAAATACACTAGTTTGTATCATGATACATATCAATGCATCGAGGAGCTATAGCGGGCTCCACCCATCACTTAGTAAGTCCAATGCATTCCTCATATGAAAATGTTTAAGTATAACATAATCAGTCGTATTAAAAATTGCACATGAAATGTCAATAATTTATCCATAAACTATGAATGGTATAAAAATAGGCACAACCACAATCAATGATATCACAAAACCTTTAGTACAATATGGAATATTTGTATTATAATAAATCAACCCCGATTAAAAATAACATCCCCTAACAGATATTGGCATAGTTGAAAATGATCAATAAAAATATTTGAGAGAAATATCCATTTTTCATGAAATAATTAAAAAGTCATATAAGAGAAGTCATTTAAAATATAGTTTTTAATCAATGTGTCTCATATGACTCTGATACTTTTGAAAGGAATTGTCATTTTAAAACATTGATGTCCCTAAAAATAAATCCTTAAAACCATTTTTAAGACATGGATACTAATGATAAAGGAATGAATAATAAGTATTTAAAAAATTTAAAATTTAGTTTTAGTATAAATTACCTTAAAAAAATCCCTTTGAAAACAATTTTATGAAACTTGGACCTGGATAATAAATATGTCCCAGTAGATACTTACGTAAAATCAACCTCAAATAATAATGTGGTTGTAAAATTAACTGTTACCATGTACTTTACTTTAACTGAGGGTACATTTAACCTCATGTATAATGATTATAGTATGTTATTTAATTATACCTAAAGCATATTAATATTTATTATTTCATACGTGATTCATTTTTTACATTATACTCCCAATTTTAAAAAGATTTTCATGTTAAATTAACATTTTGGGTAATAATCGCTTTCTTTATCATACATGTTTTAACTTATAATTCATGGTCATAACATTTTTATCATGATATAAATACATAATAATGTAAATCTTTATTTATATATCATATATATTTAGAATATAAATATTTATAATAGATATATATATGAAATGGAAGGCACCGTTTATGGAGATGGTATGTTGTACGTATGCATAAATGCTGTTTCCGTTTTCATATCGTATTGAACGAAAGTAAGTGAATAAAATATATGTAAGTAAATATATATATATATATATATCGATTCAGTATAATTATTATGTCATATATTACATACTTGTTAATAATATATATTTTTATAATCATCATTGAATTGTGAGCATGGGATTGAATCTCATCACGTCATGGAGATGGTAATCCGTACGTACACATGAGTGACAATATCATTATATTTATGGTGATATTATATTTAATTGGATGGTATATCATATATAAAGAATAACTAAAATGTTATATTTATTATTTACATCAGTTGAACTCATTATTATACCCATACAAATAATTAAGTGTTTGAATAACAAACAACACCACGATGTGGAGACGGTAAGCCGTACATATCCACAAAAGGAGACTTTGTAATTTATTGGATGGACAGAAAAACATATATGGTTGTACCATATTTATAATAACATAAAAATATGTAGGAGTTACTCGAGTTATTAATTTTTTATGGAAACAACAATGAAATATGAAGTGGAAGATGAAAAGAACTTGAAAGGGGTGGTGAAATTATTACCAATTTTTTGGGTGTTTCCTTTTGAGTTTATCAAAAGGGCTCTATAGGATGGCTTTATGATCAAATTAAGGAATATAGGTTGATGTGTGGGAGTTTGGGAGTATATTTGGGAATGTTTTGGCCAAGCAAAATGTCTTGGGTTTTGTGATTTTGAGAGAAGGGGAAGTTCCCTTTTATAAATGGGTTGAGGGTCACTTTAAGAATAGATTAAAATATTAATTTATTATACAATAATATTCCATTTATAATGGCTCAAAATGAATTTATTCATAGAATTAAGTGTTTATGGGTATAAATATATCAACCAATAGGTTTTAGACAAGTTTAGGATACCATTTTAAACATAACATTTATATTTAACACTTAGTTAAATAGTTTATCTTTTACCGTGTATCCTTGTATTATTACAATAAATGGTTTATAAACATACTATAAAATTATATGAGAACCTAATGTGTTTAATTAATTATATATATAATACTATTTATTCAATTTTTCTGAACCTTATATTTTTGGGAATATTATATCAACTAATAATATAGTATTTGTTTTAAAAATTAATTTACATCAATTTTGACACAATTTTGTATTTTGTTTCTTGTGAAATTCATAAAGACCTTTTCACTTCAAAAAAATTCTCTAATAAACCATAAGATGTCATATAAACCTATAAAATTAATTTATGGAATAAAAATTTTTAAATTATATTTATTTTAATATTTATGATATAATTTTTTGGTATTTCATTATGAAGATAATTACTACATCATTATTGTGTCATAAATAAATTTAATTATTCAATCTCTAGAAATTATAAATAAAATAGAATTATGTATGAAATATTTTTATCTTTGTAATAAATATTTATAGTCTAATTTATCTTATGTATAAACCTATATTAAAAATGGTTTAGTAAATAAACATTGAATTTACCACATTTAAGTCTTCTTTAAATAATAAAATAATAAATGTCCTAATAAAATAAAAGTGGACCTAAAGGATCATATTTTATTCCTAATGTTGTTTTTCGTCGAATTAATATTGTTTAATAGAATTAATACATGCGTTAGGGTAATTATATCATTATTTTTACCTTTAATTACCTTATTGACTTTTAACCGCTATAAATAAAAGTCAAAAGTTAATATTCACCAAAAGTTATTTTCATCTTATTAAATTGATCTCTACTTACTTTTGTCAACCATGTATCTTGGATTTTTTGAATTCAACTCACAGAAGTGGTAAAATTACGTTTTATGCAAATTTGGTAACGTTCTAAAAAGGTGGGTAAAAGAGGTTTAAAAGATCAATAAAAATTTATACATCAAATTTTATTAGAAAAATACTCCAATGAATTAAATTGAAATTATATAGTTATTTTATGTCTTTTTTTACATAAAAATAAATTTAAATAAAATAAATAATTATTTATATAAAATGCTGTATTTAAATAACAATGCAATGATTTTCACTATTCATAAAAAAGTTTATGTTTTCAGAAAAATACCAAAGATTCACACCAAGAAAATTTTGATATTCCAAACTCAAAAATTAATTTTGTTTACCAAATTAAAAACATAGAAGTTTCAATTATTAATTTAAAATTAATTTCTATTTTCAAATCCAAAATGAGGGTTTTTAAAAATTAAAAACAATCAAAAGATTAACAAGTGTTTATGTCAAATTTAAATGTGAAAGTACTTATAATTACCTAAATTGTATTAAATGATAAAAATATAATCCAATTATACATAAAAGGCTTCAAAATTCATAATTTAAAGCTATAAATTATTTCCATTAAAAAAGTTGTTTTCAATTTAATCATAGTAATTTTCACTATTCGTCAAAAAATGAAAGTTATCAGAAAAGTACCAAAAAATTTTCAATCTAAATTTTTTATGCTACAATTCTAAAGAAGAATTTAATTTTATATAATTGTATATATAAAAGTGCCATGCATTGTTTTGAAAAAGGGTTCTCCCTTAAAAGTCGGTAAATTGGTATTTCGAAAAAAAATACTTCATTTGTTTGAATAAATGAATTTATTTCTATATTATGTATAGGAAACACACAATATGGATGTTAAATTTATTTATAGTATATAATATTCAGAATTTATTTGCTACAAATCATAAAAACTTTTTGAATGGTTAGTTTGGTAAGTTATGGTGTGGTCAAACTCGGTGTTTCATGTAGTGCAATCTATTGAATTACTTTAATGAGATAACATAATACTAAATATTAGGCTGTTAAAATATATCCTATTTTAACATTTGTATTAATTTTATATTATTTAATAAAATATAATTCACATAAAACATCATTATTTTCAATTTAGACATTATTCACATAATTTTAATTGAAAAATTAAATATAAAGTAAAAACTATAATATAATATTATAAAAAATGAATAATTTGTTATAATCAAAATATATCACTCAATTTATATTTATTCTAAAAAATTTAAATTCATTTTTTATTAGTTGGAGAAATACTATATCAATTCTACATAAGAAATTAGGTTCATTATATAATTACTAAAAATTAAATATAAATTCCTATCAAGAAAATAATTTCATTAATCTTGAAATAGGTAATTATATTCACTAATGAATTAATTATGTCCCAATGTAGACACATTAGAGATATTAAAAACAAAGGTAGTGATATTTTTTTAACATTCATTGAATATAAAAATATATGATTTACATTCATGGAAAAGTGTTAATTAAACAAGTAAAAATAGAGAGTAAGTTGAAAAGGGTTTTATTAAAATCAAACAATAACAAATAAGATGAAAATTTATGGCCTTATCACTTATTTTTAATCTTAATTAACCAAATTTAATACTCACTATGTTGATATATTTTATCATCTTTTCCAAAAATATTATCCAAAAATAAAGGTGGAATATCTACCAAATTTTAATCTACAAATTATAAAAATTTAATTCATTTCGGCTGCTTAATTACCTATAAATGGTATAAATTAATAATAATATAAGTTTTATTTTTTGGACATAAACCAATTTTTAGGAAAAAAATATTTTTAAGTATACAAATAGATATTTTTCTTATCCTTTACATATAAATTTTTTTTATGTTCAAAACATTTGATAAATTTAATAAAATATTAATTTCATAAAAACAACTGAAAAATTGGGATTATTTAATTTTATTGATATAAAATACCTTTCCCTCATTAAATTATTTTATAGAAAAACATTAGTTTCATTTTCTTATAATTATTGTTTTTAATTAATATAATTTTATAAGTAATGAATTAAATTTAAAAATGTGTCTAACATATAATATTCATAATGTATATTTTTTCTAATTCATACCTACCAATCAAATGATTAGGCGCTAAGGGAAGAATTATTATATTAAAATGTTATGTAGTTCGTTTAAACTCGCTATTATGTGTAATGTAAGCTATCAAAGAAAAAAAATTATTTAAGGAGAAAGGTTTAATAAAAAAAGATGTTACATTATACCCCCTTAAATTGTGCTTCTCCTTTTAAATTCACCACTCTATTTACAATGATTATTTTTCCTCATCACATCCTATGGTTCCCACAGATTTTCCTCCAATTAGTAGTTTGTTCACTAAACTTTGTTTGGGTGAGTGGTATTGTTTCATATATGTTTCAATATATGATTTGAAGATATATATGTTGTTTTTTGGAGGAAAGGTCATGTTTTGGTGTTTTGGCCTCTAGATTTATAAATCTGAAGGATTGAGTACTTACTTATTCAGGAGAGATATCTAGAAAACATCACGAACTTGTTAGGGATTTGGTTAATGCAACAATTGATATGAAACCATCCCAATTAGATAATGAATTTAAAAAGGACCAATATACCTAGATATTTTATTTCCCTTATTACTGAATCACATAACATTATTCCATGGGGAATTTCATAGAAAGGCATTTCTACCAAATTTAATCTCTAGATCTAACCAAATATTGTCAGTCTAACTCTGTTATCATATTAAGTTGATGTTATGTTTTACTGATGGTATATTTTATTATATACTATTTTTAAACCTATTTAGGATCATAATATATTTCATTCACCAACAAAATTATATTATGATATATTTCTGAACGTTATACCATAGTGGGACTCTTAAGGATTCGTATGAATATTTTAGTGAATGCTGTTGTAGTTAGAAAATTACACTAAAGGAATGTGTTAATCCAATTCTCATTTGTAAAACATAAATAAAGTGCTCAAATTTTATTGTAGATTATGAATGTTTATCTCTTATAGACCATATGTCTGTGCATGATTAAAAATACTGAAACTTAACTCTATATCCATGTGTTACTGAAGAACTATCCAAAACATGAATGTCAATCTTAGATCCCGATTAAATACCACTTATACGGGTATAGTATGAAATATTAAAACATATTTAATGTATCACCCATGTATATCTATCCTGATATAAATATTATCTAATGGTAAAGATGTGGGAAACCCTTGTAATCTGATCAACTATAACACACATATCATTATTCCATTTAGATTTTTTGTGATTTTGAGGACAAATTAAGATTGATGTTTTCCCATTTCCATTTTGGAATGAGTAATGGTTGCAACATCCCTTTAATCTTCAATATATTAACCTTAACTTTATAAAAAACCAATCATCCAGATACATATTTTTCAAGGTCTCTACTCATTCACAAGAAATCATCATTAAGGTCCATATAAATATGTGTTCATAAAATATAAATATATAATGATAACCCATGAGCATCATCTCGGAAATAATTTTAAAAATCAATTATGGAGTGCTCAAAAATGGTTCCTTGACATAATTAATCCCTCATAATCAAGGTGGGATGAAGATAATTTAACACCTTATTTTGGAGCTCTACATCTTTATTTAGTACTTTATAAATATTCAGTTCCATAGATTATTGAATATTAATTTTTGAAAGATAATATTTATCCCCTTACTTAAATATTTAAAGATCTATACATGATAGTTCTAGAAATATTTTCTATTCTGTGATCCTCTTATTTAGTAATCTAAATTAATATTTCAAAATTAGAGCATCTTCAACCTTGCTCACTTTCCCATTTTGGTAACATATTGAGAAAACATAATCATTAATTATTTTGAACCTTATTCTTCCATGATAGTTCATATAATTCTGAGTGAAAATATTATTTAAACACTTTTTATCAGTATATATGTCACACCTTTAACCATACAGATAATTTATAAGGCCCCATCTTTAAACCTTACTTAATCTTGAGTTATTACAAGATTAGACATTGAAGATCTTTTCAGGTTTAGAGTTTTATAGAATTATATCATGAAACTTGAATTACATTACACATTTAAAAAAAGTGGTTACATAAAAGACAGTATTCATTTTTCCCATCAATAGAAACATATTTAAAATAAAACGTGGATTCTTTCTTGACACTTCTGTGACACTATCATCATATCATGTACCTTTCCCTTGACCTGTGAAAAACATTTCAAACAAACTTGGGATGAGCATAAAAAGCTCAGTAAGGGTTATAAAAAATATGGAAAGGAAACATGAGTTCGTATATACATAATAATGAAATCATACTTTACCCATAAAACATAGGCACTTTAACACACCTCATCAAATCATGAATAAATCATAGAAATCATAAGACATAAAAGGAAACATGAGGCATTCATAAAATTATTACGTAGGGAGTAACCCTCTTGGTTACATTTGGAATACCCACCACAATATATTCCCTAAATCTATTCGGATAAACCTTATTGTTTCACTCCTTTGCGTTACCCAATGCATTGGAGAGCTATATTGGGCTCACCCGCCCTTAGTTTATCACGGAACCTCCCATTTTCATAGAAATTCCCAAGAACAATAACGTAAACGTATCACATAAAACATGCATAAAGGAAACAAAACAACTCCACATTTCAATCACAATATAACATTATAGTATATTGAAATAATGAATCCATTCAAAAAGAAACCATTTCAAGAACTATTTAAAACATTTAATAAAGAGATTTTTGAATCAAAGTGTCCCATACCACCTTGAAGATTTTAAAATTTTAAAACATTAATATCCATATAAATAAATCCTTAAAACCATTTTGAAAACATGCATATTAATAAGAACAAATAATTAAAACAGTTAAAGTGATATTTTGGTTAAAGGGGTTCTACCAAAATTAGTGACACATGAATTCAATAATTGAGGAATAACATTTAGTCAGAACTTTATAATATCATGAGAATAAATGGATGCATGATATAATATTCCAAAGGACAGTATATACACTATATGAGAGTGAATTGGTGCATAACAACAATGAAGTCTCAATAGAAATGTCAAATGAGATGAAATCCCTTATAAAGAATGTATCCTTAAATTAAGGATAATTCAACCTAAAAATTATGTGTGAAGAATATTAATACACCCAATATAAGTGGATATTAAGTTTAAAACAATAAAATTTCATTCTCACTTATTCAAAAGATGACATATTCATTAACTACATGTTGAACCCAAAGAAATCGAAATTGGGTTAAAAAGTTCCCTTGGTAAAATTCGACAGCCTAACGGCATCACTTCAAAATTCAGAAAATGAGTTGATGAGAGATAAAAAGGGCGTATAATCACATGGAAATAAAATTTACATCAATAAGGATATAAAAGAACAGATCCCAACATAATAGTATGTGAATTAAAAGACATAACAAAAGAAGTCTTTTAAAAAGAGGAGGGTGAAAAGTCCCCTTACCGAGTTGGGTTACTTTCGAAACATACACCCCATGGAAGAAGGGTCATACAATGAAGATGTGAATACACATAAATGAAATTATACTATACAAAGTTTATAATAATGGGCAGTACAATCACCACTCAATGGAAATTGTGGCAAATGTAGCATGAATCTCACGGGAATAAAAGTGAGATGAAAAATCCCTTATGAAAACTCGGCAGCATAACGGCGCCACATAAAACTTCCAAAATGGATTAATAAGAGGAAATAGGGTCTCTCATCAGATGAAAATAAAAATTACACTAATATTAATATAAAAGAACATCCCAATCACAAGAAATATGATCTTAAAAATAATGACATAAAAGGGTGTACTTAAAAAGAAAGAGAGGAATATGATCCCTTACCTCAAGTCCAACTTGTCTTGTTCGTTTCTTTATATTCATGAATAATAAACTTTGGTCAATTTATAATTGCTTAAGGACCTCCTATAATTATTATTATTCAGTTAATATCACATATTTTAATTTTATAATAATTGGTTAATAATATGAGTTCATATCAGATGTTTTTGTCGATGTTTGGCACATGAGTCAAAAATTAAAATTGTTGGAAAATAATTTTCCATGTAGTTATAAGTACATCATATCCAGAATAGTATTGATTTTTTAAATATCATATATATCCAGTATATATTCATTTTATACTATTACATAGCATTTGGAGATAAGAATTAAAAGCACCGTTCATGGAGACGGTAGGCCGTACGTACGCATTAACGCTACATTAATTTTTTTGTCATATTAATTGAATTAAAACAAAATGAAATATATATATATGTTATAATTCCAGAATGATATAAATCATTTAGATTTAATATATTACATATATATCCATTATATATATGTACTTATAACAGTACATAACATTTTGAGACAAGAAATGAAGTGTACCGTTCATGGAGACGGTAAGCCGTACATACGCATGAATGCTACTTCCATTTCTATTTCATATTTAATGGAATTAAAACATAATTATACATAATATTATTTGAATTCTAGTATGATATCATATATAATATAATTAAATATATCCTTTATACATACCACATATGGTATTAATGAATCACATCACTTTGAGGGGGCGGTAGTCCGCACTTCCTTAAATGAAGATATCGCGTTTACCCATAATGGAAACATAATGTTATGCCATAAATGAAAAATAAATAATCTTAAGTAAAACATAAACATATAATATATCATATATAAATATAGTGTCATCTTAATGGCCACCTTTGAAGGTGTTAGAAGAATGTTGAACAATCATCGTTTCGTGAGGCAGAAAATCGCCAACCACAGAAACAGTACGTTCTTTAACCATTAGATGAAGGTGTGTGTATTTATAACTCGAATACTTATTATAAAAACATCCTAGAATATTGAATATACTGGAGTTGTTACAAAAGAAATTAATAAAAAGTGTTTAGGGGGTTGGAGAAGAGAAATAAAACAAAAAGACACAATTGAAGACATTACCTTAAAATCGGGTAACTCCCTTTGGTTTGAGCTCAAAGGCTTCCTTGGGAAGACTTATGCCAAAAGTGAGGCTTCAAAGAGTTAGAAAGGGATGTGGAGAGACAAAATGGGAAGGGTTTGACCGAGACAAAGGCTTTGGGAGTGTGGGTAAGGAGGTAGAGGTGGGGGCCTTTTATAAGAGGAGAGGAGGGGCACTCTTGGAAAGTAAGGAAATATTACTTTATTTTAGAATGAGTTTCGGATTTTAATGGTCCCCAATTGATGAGTTTCGAGGATAAGGTGATAAGGGTTGGAAATCCACTCATCCAATAGGTTTTGGACATGTTTTGGTCTTAGATATTACATTATATTTCCATTTTATTTAAATTGTTAAATAATGAGGTCATCGCTGCATCATCATGATGTCATAAAAATTTAATTTATGTAATATCTAAAAATTATAAAAAAAATAATATGATGTAGGAAATCATTATAGATATCCAATAACTATTTATTGAAAAAAATCTGACTTTTATAACCCCATGTAAAAATTGTTTTAGTAAAACATTTCATGTTTGTGTCATTTTTACTTTAACATTAAATAAACGGTATTTATGTCATTTTCGAACCAAAGTGGCTCCATGGGGTCCCCAAGTTGACCCATGGATTTTATTGGTCTGCCATGACACATCCAATGAGGTTAGGACATGTGTCTAGGTCATTTCATTTTATTAAAACATTATTTTTACCTTAAACTACACTATTTTCCTTTAATTGCGATTAAAAACTTAGTAAGTTACTATTCACCATAAAATTATTTTAATCCCATAGAACCACATTTTACTTCTTAATGAAAACCATGTATGTTGGATTTTTGAAATTCAAAACACAAAGATGGAAAAATTTCATTAAACAGAAAATCAGTTTTTATAAGTACCACTTAGTGGTTTCAATATTCATAAAAATTTGTACTTTTTCAGAAAATTGCCAAAAATTCACCCTAAGCTATATTCGAAATTCTGAATTCAAAAATGATGTCTATTTTAAAAATTTAAAAACATATAAGTTTCATTAATTAATTTAATAATTAATTACCTCTGTCAATACAAATAGCGTGTTTTTATGAAACAAAATGTATCAAAAGATTGAAACTAGTTTAAGTCTGATTTCAAAGTGAAATTAATTCCAACAACCGCTATTGGATTAAATGGTAAAAATATATTATAATTTCACTTTAAAACAAATTCAAAAGATAATCTAATCATATAAATAATTTATATTAAAAATAGGTTTTGAATTAAAATACAACATTTTTCACTATTCATTAAAAATTGATCTTTTTCGGAAAAAAACAAAAAATTTACACAAAGTAAATTTTTATGACCCGATTCTAAAGGAGAATTTTATTTTGTCAAATATAACACATAAAATTTTCAAAAAGTGGATTTAAAAGAGTTTCTCCATCAAAAGGCGGTTAATCGACCTTCTAACTAATATTAGAATGTTTACGCTTAAAATTGGATTCATTCGCATTTTTAATCCTCTAACATTTATTGTAAAAATTAAAAATATTTTATAAACATATATAATCATTTTGTAGTTAGTTCTATTCATTCCCGCCATTACAACAGCTAGGCATTAACTACTATTTAAAATTATATTATTTTATTATTAGAGTGCATCGTAAGATTTCCAAGAAACTCGTAGTTGCGTATTGGGTACGCCATCGAGCATAGCGTCCCCTTTAAAGTCATATTAATTTTTTATTCACAAATATGGATAAATATGAAAATGTCATATTCTTTATTTACCTGGGGTGTTATATCCTTCCCCCCTTTTGGGAATTGCGTCCTCGCAATTTTAAAATTGGGCATGGAAGTATCCTTGAAAGTCCCACATCGGAACAAGAGTCGGTAAAACAATCACTTTAGAATAAAGAAAGATAAGTACAAAGGTCACCCGAGTTAACCCATACTAGGATTCCAAGTATGAAAATATGGACATGGAGGAAGAAACAAAGGGTCATGTTCTGATGGAGAGTGATAGTAAACATGTCTAGAAGAAATTTAACCATAAGAAAATCACAAACTTGTGATGGGTAAAATGGTATTCGATTTCCCAGTAGGAAAAGTTAGCAGACAACATTTTTTTAAGTTACTATTCATTAAGGAATTTATTTTTGATCTTAAGGAAACATACTTACTTGTCATGTTGACTTTCAACTTTTACTAGATTCCTCAATCAAACTCATATTTTCTCCAAAAGACGAGTATTTAGGAAGACTTGTTCGCATTAAGAGTACTATAATAAACTTCTAGAGAATCACCTAATACAAAAAATAGAATTATATAATTCCCATGTCTTTAGAGTCTAACCAAAACCAAAACCCAAAAGGTTTGTAACGACCTGAAATTTTAAATAAATATTGTTTCCTAATTTTATGTGTTATTTTTATACTCAACAAAAATGTTTCATTTGGTAACATGAGTATAATTAAAATGAGACTGTTGGGTTTTGACTGTTATTTGACCATTGGTCAATATGACCGCTGGAAACTAAAAGTTTTGACTATTGTCTCTAAATACAAGCAATCTTGGTTAATTAATATAGAAAGAAGATTCGATGGCCTCACCCAGTAGTCTTGGACCGATCGAAGCCCATCTAACAGAACTTGGGAAGGAGGTAGCACCACTGGGCTTTGATCTGGACCAAACCCAAGCTGAACTTCATCGTATAAAGATAGAACGGGATCCCCTTCGCGAGAAGTTCAAACTAATAGAAATTACTACTCGTGCGATGTTGGCCGAGCCTCCCTCATATTCTCTCACCTTAGCACACCTTACACTTAGGTCATATGCTGGTGTGATAAGGGGCTATGCAAGGAGACCGTAACTGTCTTGTGTAATCCTTTGTTTTAAATAAAATTTTCGAATTCTTTTATGAATTTTCAAATGACCGGATAAATATAGTATGCATATTTTTGATGAATTTTAGAAAAAGGATATTTTAAATATGTTTATGTAAACCCTAAATAATTAAAAATGTTTAATTATTTTAAAAAAATGGTCTTCTGCAATTATGTTCAGTACGAAATTTAGAGTCTAATAAGATCAAATTGATTTTTATTGAATAGTAAATTATGAATAGTGATTTTATTATTAGGATTAATAATGTGTCCAAATGGATTAGTAATCTCACTTAAAGAAAGTATTAAAATAAGCTAGGCACTTTGATTAAGTAATGTGACTCAATAAAATGGTTAAATAACGGTTTCATAAATTATTATTCAAGTATTAGTTTTTTCGAATGAATAGTTTTTTTAATTAAAATTTTAATTAAAAATATTTAGAAAATTATTTTTATAAAATGGACTTCATTTTTGAACTCAGAGGATCGATATTATGTTAAGGTAATTTTTGGGGATTTTTCTGAAAAAAATAAATTTTCGATGAATAGTGTTTTTATTTAAAAATTAAATTTAAAATATTTAGAAAATTATTTTTATAAAATGGATTTCATTTTTGAAATCAGAGCATTGATATTTGGATAAGGTAAAATTTTGGAATTATTCTGAGAAAGTTGAATTTTCAATGAATAGTGAAAATATAGTTTTTAAGTTACGGGTGTTTAATGACGTCATTAAATGATGTATTAAGTATATATTCAATATGGTCGAATTATGAATAGTAAGATAAGTTATGAGGTGTCCCAAGTGGCCAATACCATGGGCAAGCCCATAGTTTTGCCAAAACCACTAATGAGGTGTCCCTTGGCCATTAATACCTTGTCCCCTCACTTTCCCTAAAAATACCCACCCTTTCCTCCTTTAGTTTTCACTCCCAACTCTCCCCCAACGAAGTTCTGGCCTCCTTACCTCCCAAGGAGTCCTCCCAAGGTTCCCCCAAGCCCTCAAGGTCCAAACCTTTGAGTTTTAAGAGTTACGTTTTAAGGTAAGGGATCCGACCTCTCTCTTTCTTTTCATGTAATCCTTTTTATGTCATTCCTTTTATGCTCTATGTTCTTATGTGAGAGGATGTTCTTTTATATTACTCTTACTTCCCTTTTGATTTTTATATGATGATAGATCCCCTATTACTCTCATCATTTCGTTTTATGAATGTTTAAGTGACGCCGTTAGGCTGCCGAATTTTTTAAGTGATTCTTTCACCCTTCTAATTTTTTAAGTTCGATTTTCATTTCAAGTCTTTCAAGTTCCTTTTTTATGATGGGGTATGATCTCTATATCTATCATACTGATCTATTATGATCATATGATTAGGGACCCTATTTGATCTTGTCAAATCATTTTTTTGAAGTTAAGTGACGTCGTTAGGCTGCCGAATTTTCATAAGAGAAATATTGTTTTGTCTCACTCCCATGTTTTTCATTTCACATGGTATATCTTTCAAATTTCATTACCATGTTCATAAATCCCTTGTATTATGTCCCCCTACTGTTTTATGGATCATTTATGAGTGGGTGACCCATGTCCCCTCTCTTTTCAATGTTTTCTAAAACCATGTAACACAGTCGTTATACTGCAGAATTTTCGTCTCAAAATGCATCTCTTTTTTCCCAAAATTATTTTATGTTATAAAGTGAATACTCAAAGCTCTTATTTCTACAAGGGTATTCACATATATATCAAAATGTTCTATTTTAAATTCTGGTATTTACATACATGAGACCCATTTTCCCTTCTGTGGGTTTAAAGTGACGTAAAGATCATGACTTTAAAACAGTTTTTAAAAACGTTATGATTATGAAATGAAACCCATTTATTTTATGCTATATGGGTTATTTATGAAATGTTTGATGATAATATATGTCGATTACATGATAATAATGCAAAATTTAAGGGTGTGCCCTGATAGCGCTCCAATGCATTGGGTAATGATGTAACCACTAGAGATTACAATTTTCACGATACCTTGGTGAATAACCTTGGTAATTTTCAAATGACACCTTGGGGATGGAACTTGGTGATATGTTTATGATTGTATATGTTAAATTATGTAGCCACATCTTCATGTTATGAAAAAGTTTTATTATGATATGCCTCATGATTTCATTTTCATGCCTTAAAGTTCTTTTCATGGCTTTATTGGTGTATCTCAAGTTCATATGTAAAATGTTTCACTTGTTTCCCTTGCTGGGCCTTCTTCTCACCCTTCCTTTTGATGTATGTCCCCAGGTTATGAGATGAAGTGATGAGCCTAGGTAGAACATGAGGATAATTCTTTTTAAGTGTTTAAGAAGAATGTTTTTTTTGTTTCATGATTTATGTTCCTTGTTTCCAAGACACTAAACCTTAAAGATCCTCAGTTCCGTGTAATGGAATGAAAGTTATGTTATAAAAAGGCGGGATTCTATAGTTGGTATCAAAGGATGGTTTAGTTATTTTTGGAAATTAGGATATGAAAACTCTAGGAAGAACCCTATAGAAAAGTTTAAATATAAGAAATCTTCCTGGTATTTTGGTGAGTATTGAGTAAGGGGTTGCCAAGAAAATACATCCCTGTCTGGATACGAGCAGGTAGAGGTGGATCTGGCATAGATGTACATAGGGGTAAAACCCAAAAACACCGCTTTGAGATAGACTCGAATGGGAACTGGTACACGACAACGGGCCTTGCTGCACTCTTGGTTACGACACTCCTGGGGGATATGCTTTGGTAAATTCATAAGCTTGGTATGAACCATTGTTAAAGGAACAAAGATAAAATTAAATAAAGATCCACATAAGAATATATGATCATGGATAACCTAGATGGGAACCTAGGGGATCACAAGTTAGGGTATACTTTTCTTCTACAATTTATCCTTATATGATTTAAGTTCCTTTTCATGATTATTGGTTAAGTATTTAAGCCTCTAATTATACTTTATCTTCTTAGTTAATGGTGGGAAATGGAATAACGTGTCCCAACAACCAATGTGATAGGAAATGCGAAAATTTTCGTATTAATATGACAGATATGATTAGGGGATTAAAAGATGATTATTATTTTGAAGACGTTCACTATTTTGGGGACCCTATATGATCGAGGTAAATAGATTACTATAGTATTTTCATTGAGGAGTAAGGTTGACTTATATTTTGAAGAATTGATGAATTTAAGGTGGACTTCTAGTAATTTAGGTTACTTATGGGATTGATTAACCTATCTTGGGTAAAGTATGTTTAGGTTAGCTACTTTTGTTATAATAAGTTAGGAGTGGTTGATGTTGTCTGGAGATGAACAATGAAGTTGTTTTGGAATACTATGTTATCAAATCCTTATTGTATTTGGGTTTCAATCTTAGGTTGGTTTATTTTGAGGAATTTTAAGGACCGTTATTTATGGAATGGTTTATGATGAACTTTGGGTAGTACCATGGAACTTTGAAGATTTAAAAGTAGTTTCCATTCCTATGGGATTCTTTCTTTTTGAAGAGTTGTTTTACCTTAACCTTTCTGTTTTTGGGATAATGTTTAAAGATAGAAGAAATAGATAGTTAATCTTTTGTAGATTATATGATTCTATAGAAGATGATTCTTGTGCTTTTATGAGACCAAGTGTTTTTGAATTCTCATCATTTGGAGAAAAGATTAGTGTTGGTAGGGACTTATTAAAGGATGAAACTCTACTTGATGGTATGTATATTTTCTTATGTTTTTGTTCTATGTAGTAAATGAATTCCTCAAAATTATGAAAAGAAACGTAAAACAAAAATGTTGTTGGTTTATGTTTTCTACTAGGTAATCAATGACCGTTTACACATATCATAAGTTTGGGATTTTCTCATGATTAAATTTCTCCTAATCATGTTCTCTATCACTCTCCCTCAAAAATTCACCCTTTATTTTCTCCTCCATGTCCATGTTTTCCTACATGGAATCCTAGTGTGGGTTAACTCGGGTGACCTTTGTACTTCCCTTTCTTTCATTTAAAGTAAATGTTTTGCTGACTCCTTTTCCGATGTGGGACTTTCAATGAAATTTAAAACCCCAATTTTAAAATTGAGAGGACGCAATTTCTTAAGTGGGGAAAATTGTAACAACCAGAAATTTTAAATAAATATTGTTTCCTAATTTTATGTGTTATTTTTATACTCAACAAAAATGTTCCATTTGGTAACATGAGTATAATTAAAATGAGACTGTTGGGTTTTGACTGTTATTTGACCATTGGTCAATATGACCGCTAGAAACTAAACGTTTTGACTATTGTCTCTAAATACAAGCAATCTTGGTTAATTAATATAGAAAGAATATTCGATGGCCTCACCCAGTAGTCTTGGACCGATCGAAGCCCATCTAACAGAACATGGGAAGGAGGTAGCACCACTAGGCTTTGCTCTGGACCAAACCCAAGCTGAACTTCACCGTATAAAGCTAGAACGGGATCGCCTCCGCGAGAAGTTCAAACTGATAGAAATTACTACTCGTGCGATGTTGGCCAAGCCTCCCTCAGATTCTCTCACCTTAACACACCTTACACTTAGGTCCTATGCTGGTGTGATAAGGGGCTATGCAAGGAGACCGTAACTTTCTTGTGTAATCCTTTGTTTTAAATAAAAATTTCGATTTCTTTTATGAATTTTCAAATGAACAGATAAATATAGTATGCATATTTTTGATGAATTTTAGAAAAAGGATATTTTAAATATGTTTATTTAAACTCTAAATAATTAGAAATTTGTAATGATTTTCAAAAAATGGTCTTCTGCAATTATGTTCAGTACGAAATTTAGAGTCCAATAAGATCAACTTGATTTTTGATGAATAGTAAATTTTGAATAGTGATTTTATGATTAGGATTAATAATGTGTCCAAATGGATTAGTAATCTCACTTAAATAATGTATTAAAATAAGCGAGGCACTTTGATTAAGTAATGTGATTCAATAAAATGGTTAAATAACGGTTTCATAAATTATTATTCAAGTATTAGTTTTTTCAGATGAATAGTGTTTTTTAATTAAAATTTTAATTAAAAATATTTAGAAAATTATTTTTATAAAATGGACTTCATTTTTAAACTCATAGGATCGATATTATGTTAAGGTAATTTTTGGGGATTTTTCTGAAATTTTTTTTTGATGAATAGTGTTTTTATTTAAAAATTAAATTAAAAATATTTAGAAAATTGTTTTTATAAAATGGATTTCATTTTTGAAATCAGAGCATTGATATTTGGTTAAGGTGAAATTTTGGGATTATTTCGAGAAAGTTGAATTTTCGATGAATAGTGAAAATATAGTTTTTAAGTTATGGGTGTTTAATGACAACATTAAATGATGTATTAAGTATATATTCAATATGGTCGAATTATGAATAGTAAGATAAGGTATGAGGTGTCCCAGGTGGCCAATACCATGGGAAAATACCAAGGGCAAGCCCATGGTTTTGCCAAAACCACTAATGAGGTGTCCCTTGGCCATTAATGCCTTGTCCCCTCACTTTCCCTATAAATACCCACCATTTCCTCCTTTAGTATTCACTCCAAACTCTCCCCCAATGATGTTATGGCCTCCTTACCTCCCAAGGAGTCCTCCCAAGGCGCCCCCAAGCCCTCAAGGTCCAAACCGTTGTGTTTTACGAGTTACGTTTTAAGGTAAGGGATCCGACCTCTCTCTTTCTTTTCATGTAATCCTTTTTATGTCATTCCTTTTATGCTCCATGTTCTTATGTGAGAGGATGTTCTTTTATATTAATATTACTTCCCTTTTCATGTTTATATGATGAGATATCCCATATTACTCTCATCATTTCGTTTTATGAATGTTTAAGTGACGCCGTTAGGCTGCCGAATTTTTTAATGGATTCTTTCACCCTTCTCATTTTTCAAGTTCGATTTTCATTTCAAGTCTTTAAAGTTCCCTTTTTATGATCGGGTATGATCTCTATATCTATCATACTGATCTCTTATGATCATATGATGAGGGACCATATTTGATCTTGTAAAATCATTTTTTTTGAAGTTAAGTGACGCCGTTAGGCTGCCGAATTTTCATAAGAGAAATCTTGTTTTGTCTCACTCCCATGTTTTTCATTTCACATGATATATATTTCAAATTTCATTAAAATGTTCTTAAATCCCATGTATTATGTCCCCCTACTGTTTTATGGATCATTTATGAGTGGGTGACCCATGTCCCCTCTCTTTTCAATGTTTTCTAAAACCTTGTAACATAGCCGTTATTGCTGCATAATTTTCGTCTCAAAATGCCTCTCTCTTTTCTCAAAATTATTTTATGTTATAAAGTGATTACTCAAAGCTCTTATTTCTAAAAGGGTATTCACATATATATCAAAATGTTCTATTTTAAATTCTGGGATTTACATACATGAGACCCACTTTCCCTTCCGTGGGTTTAAAGTGACGTAAAGATCATGTCTTTAAAACAGTTTTTAAAAACGTTATGATTATGAAATGAAACCCATTTATTTTATGCTATATGGGTTATTTATGAAATGTTTGATGATGATATATGTGGATTACATGATAATAAAGTAAAATTTAAGGGTGCTCCCTGATAGCGCTCCAATGCATTGGGTAATGATGTAACCACTAGAGATTACAATTTTCACGATACCTTGGTGAATAACCTTGGTAATTTTCAAATGACACCTTGGGGATGGACCTTGGTGATATGTTCATGATTGTCTATGTTAAATGATGTAGCCACATATTCATTTTATGAAAATTTTTTATTATGATATGCCTCATGATTTCATTTTCTTGCCTTAAAGTTCTTTTCATGACTTTATTGATGTATCTCAAGTTCATATGTAAAATGTTTCACTTGTTTCCCTTACTGGGCCTTCTGCTCACCCTTCATTTTGATGTATGTCCCCAGGTTATGAGATGCAATAATGAGCCTAGGGTAAACATGAGGAGATGCCTTTCAAGTGTTTAAGAAGAATGTTTTTCTTTGTTTCATGTTTTATGTTCCTTGTTTCCAAGACACTAAACCTTAAAGATCCTCAGTTCCGTGTAATGGAATGAAAGTTATGTTATAAAAAGGCAGGATGCTATAAGGTTAGTACAAGATCAGATAATCTAGAAAAGGATAAGCCTTTATAAAAAGAAAATCTATTCTTAATCTCCAAAATTTGTCCAACAAAACCCAGAGTTCAACGAGGCCCATTTGATAAACAATTTGTATATAAAATTCATCAATGTAAACCAAACTATGATTGAAACCCAAATACTTAAACGATTTACTCACATAGTCTTCCAAGGTACAAATTAACTTTTATCTTCAAATAACATCAATTTCTCTTAAATTCTCATATTGAAAAGTAATTAACCTAATCACATATCCTTGATAATAAGTTAATCATTTCCATAGATAACCCAAAATAAACTTACTCTTGATTCTTAAAATCATCTAACTAAAAATAATTAGTCAAACTAACCAGAGACGTCACGTAGTCCAGTGGTAGGTGATAAATACCAGTTGCACTTTGGTTGTGGGTTCGATTCCTGCAGCTTTGTCTGACGCGACGGGTTGTCACACGGTCTGTGTGTTGTCCTTTTTCCAAAACTATATAATTGTTAAAACGTTCCCCAAAACAAGACAAAATCTTCAAAAATGATCATAACATATTTTAACCTCAAGTTTATGTCATTCCTTTCATTTTCCATCATAACATATAATAACCCATAATTACCTCAAAAGTAAGGATCATATAAACTATAATGGTTACCTTTATAATTATTACCTGAACTTCCACATCGATTGGTCATCTCGTACATGATTAATTATAGAACATACCAAGGTTCAGGTGGCTGATCATGACTCCTTGATAGTTGGTTTAGAACAACCACGAGTTTCCACATTAAATACCCCATTTCATCCAGTCTCTTAATCAGAGAATCACCACAGTTTCCTTCAAACCTATTGTCACTTTGGTGCCTGCTAGATCCATCTATTCACTAAAAATAGAAATGTCAGCATAAGTATATCAAAAAAACCATCATGTACTAATGAGGAAGATAACCACTAAGATATACTTACTCATTCACTTTATCTAAAACTATGACTCTTTCTGAAATCCTAGCCATTATGGTAAAGTCCCTTATGCTTAGAGAATACCCTAACCTCTAAAGTTATCTAAACCGACCTTTGATACCAACTATAAGGCCCCAGCCTTAAACCTTACTTAATCTTGAGTTATTACAAGATTAGACATTGAGGATATTTTCAGGTTTAGAGTTTTAGAGAATTAGATCATGAAACTTGCATTACATTCCACATTTATACAAAGTTGTTACATAAAAGACAGTATTCATTTTTCCCATCAACAGAAATATATTTAAAATAAAACATGGATTCTTTCTTGACACTTCCTTGACACTATCATCATATCATGTACCTTTCCCTTGACCTGTGAAAAACATTTCAAAAAAACTTGGGATGAGCATAAAAATCTCATTAAGGGTTATAAAAAATATGGGAAGGAAACATGAGTTCATATATACATAAGAATTAAATCATACTTTACCCATAAAACATAGGCACTTTAACATACCTCATCAAATCAAGAATAAATCATAGAAATCATAAGACATAAAAGGTAACTTGAGGCATTCATAACATTCTTACGTAGGGATTAACCCTCTTGGTTACATTTGGAATACCCATCGTATTATATTCCCTAAATTGCTTTGGATAAACCTTATTGTTTCACTCCTTCGCGTTACCCAATGCATTGGAGAGCTATATCGGGCTCACCCGCCCTTAGTTTATCACGGAACCACCCATTTTCATAACAATGCCCAGGAACCATAACATAAACATATCACATAAAACATGCTTAAAGGAAACATAACATTTCCACATTTCAATCACAATATAACGTTATAGTATATTGAAATAATGAATCCATTCAAAATGAAACCATTTCCAGAACCATTTAAAACATTTAATAAAGTGATTTTTGAATCAAAGTGTCCCATATCACCTTGAAGCTTTTAAAAATTTAAACCATTAATATCCATATAAATAAATCCAAAAAACCATTTTTAAAACATGAATATTAATAAGAACAAATAATTAAAACATTTAAAGTGATATTTTGGTTAAAGGGGTTCTACCAAAATTAGTGACACTTGAATACAATAATTTAGGAATAACATTCAGTCAGAACTTTATAATATCATGTGAATAAATGGATTCATGATATAATATTCCAAAGGACAGTATATACACCATATGAGAGTTAGTTGGTGCATAAAAACAATGAAGTCTCAAAAGAAATGTCAAATGTGATGAAATCCCTTATAAAGAAGGTATCCTTAAATTAAGGATAATTCAACCTAAAAATTATGTGTGAAAAATATAAATACACCCAATATAAGTGGATATTAGGTGTAAAACAATAAAAGGTCATTCAAACATATTCAAAAGATGACATACTCAATAACTACATGTTGAACCCAAAGAAATCGAAATTGGGTTAAAAAGTTCCCTTGGTAAAATTCGACAGCCTAACGACATCACTTCAAAATTATGAAAATGAGTTGATGAGAGATAAAAAGGGAATCTCATCACTTGGACATTAAATTTACATCAATAAGGATATAAAAGAACAGATCCCAACATAATACTATGTGAATTAAAAGACACAACAAAAGAAGTGTTTTAAAAAGTGGAGTGTGAAAGGTCCCCTTACCGAGTTGGATAACTTTCGAAACGTACACCCCATGGAAGAAGGGTAATAAAATGAAGATGTGAATACCCATAAATGAAATTATACTAAAAAAAGTGTATAATAATGGGCAGTACATACACCACTCAATGGAAATTGTGGCAAATGTAGCATAAATCTCACGGGAATAAAAGTTAGATGAAAAATCCCTTACAAAAACTCGGCAGCCTAACAGCGCCACTTAAAAATTCCAAAATGGATTGATGAGAAGAAATAGGGTCTCTCATCATATGAAAAAAAAATTAAACTAAGATTAATATAAAAGAACATCCCAATTACAAGAAATATGATCTTAAAAGGAATGACATAAAAGGGTGTACTTAAAAAGAAAGAGAAGAGTAGGATCCCTTACCTCAAGTCTGACTTGTCTTGTTCGTTTCTTTATATTCCTGAATAATAAACATTGGTCAATTTATAATTTCATAAGGACCTCCTATAATGATTATTATTCAGTTAATATCACATATTTTAATGTTATAATAATTGGTTAATAATATGAGTTCATATCAGACGTTTTTGTCGATGTTTGGTACATGAGTCAAAAATTGAACTTGTTGGAAAATAATTTTCCATGTAGTTGTAGGTAAATCATATCCAGAATAGTATTTATGTTTTAAATATCATATATATCCATTATATATTCATTTTATACTATTCCATAGCATTTGGAGATAAAAATTAAAAGCACCGTTCATGGAGACGGTAGGCCGTACGTACGCATGAACGCTACTTTAATTTTTTGTCATATTAATGGAATTAAAACAAAATGAGAGAGATATATATATGTTATAATTCCTGAATGATATACATCATTTAGATGTAATATATTACATATATATACATTATATATATTTACTTATAATAGTACATAACATTTTGAGACAAGAAATGAAGTGTACCGTTCATGGAGACGGTAAGCCGTACGTACGCATTAATGCAACTTCCATTTCTATTTCATATTTATTGGAATTAAAACATAATGATAAATAATAGTATTTTTATTCCAGTATGGTATCATATATAATATAATTAAATATATCCATTATAGGTACCACATATGGTATTAACGAATCACATTACTTTGAGGGGGCGGTAGTCCGCACTTCCTTAAATGAAGATATCGCGTTTACCTATAATGGAAACATAAAGGTATGCCATAAATGAAAAATACAGAAGCTTAATTAAAAAATAAACATATTATATATCATATATAAATATAGTGTCATCTTAATGGACCCCTTTGAAGGTGTTAGAATAATGTTGATCAATCATCATTTCGTGAGGCAGAAAATCACCAACCACAGAAACAGTATGTTCTTTAACCATTAGACGAAGGTGTGTGTATGTGTAGATCTAATCCTTCTTAAAACAACATCCTAGTATATTGAAGATACTGGAGTTGTTACAAAAGAAGTGAATAAAAAGATTTTAGGGGGTTGGATAAGCAAAATAAAACAAAAGGACACAATTGAAGACATTACCTTAAAATCGGGTAACTCCCTTTGGTTTGAGCTCAAAGGCTTCCTTGGGAGGACTTCTGCCCAAATTGAGTCTTCAACGAGTTAGAGAGGGATTTTTAGAGACAAAATGGGCAGGGGTTGGCCGAGCCAAAGGCTTTGGGAGTGTGGTTAAGGAGGTAGAGGTGGGGGCCTTTTATAAGAGGAGATGAAGGGGCACTCTTGGAATTTAAGGAAATGATACTTTATTTTAGAATGTGTTTCGGATTTTAATGGTCCCAAATTGATGTGTTTCAAGGATAAGGTGATAAGGGTTCGAAATAAACTCATCCAATAGGTTTTTAACATGTTTAGGTCTTAGATATTACATTATCTTTCCATTTTATTTAAATCATTAAATAATGAGGTCATCGCTGCATCATCATGATGTCATAAAAATTTTATTTTATTTAATGTCTAAAAATTTAAAAAAATACTATGATGTAGGAAATAATTTTAGATATACAATGACTATTTATAGTAAAAAATCTGAATTGTATAACCCCATGTAAAAATTGTTTTAGTAAAACATTTTATTTTGTGTCATTTTTACTTTAACATTAAAAAAGGGTATTTAGGTCATTTTCCAACAAAGGTTGCTCCATGGGGTCCCCAAGTTGACCCATGGATTGTATTGGTCGGCCATGACACATCAAATGAGGTTAGGACATGTGTCTAGGTCATTTCATTTTATTAAAACATTATTTTTACCTTAAACTACACTAATTACCTCTAATCGCGATTAAAAACATAGTAAGTTACTATTCACCAAAAAATTACTTTAATCCCATTGAACCACAATTTACTTCTTAATGACAACCATGTATGTCGGATTTTTGAAATTCAAAATGCAAATATGGAAAAATTTCATTTAAATGGAAAATCAGTTTTTATATGTACCACTTAGTGGTTTCACTATTAATCAAAAATTGATGTTTTTCAGAAAATTACCAAAAATTCACCAGAATCTATATTTGATATTCCGAATTCAAAAATGATGCCTATTTTAAAAAATTCAAAAAATATAAGTTGAATTAATTAATTTAATAATTAATTCCCACTGTCAATACAAATATCATGTTTTTATGAAACAAAATGTATCAAAAGATTGACACTAGTTTAAATCCGATTTCAAAGTGAAATTAATTCCAACGACCACTATTGGATTATATGGTAAAAATATATTCTAATTTCACTTTAAAAACAATTCAAAAGATAATCTAATCATATAAATAAATTAGATTAAAAATAGGTTTTGTATTAAAATACAACATTTTTCACTATTCATTATAAATTGAACTTTTTTGGAAAAAAACCAGAAATTTACACAAAGTAAATTTTGATGACCCGATTCTAAAGAAGAATTTTATTTTGTCAAATATAACACATAATATTTTCTAAAAGTGGATTTAAAAGAGTTTCTCCATCAAAAGGCGGTTAATCAACCTTTTAAAGAATATTAGAAAGTAAACGCTTAAAATTGGATTAATTCGCATTTTTAATCCTCTAACATTTATTGTAATAAGTAAAAATATTTTACAAACATATATAATCATTTTTGTAGTTAGTTATGTTCATTCCCGCCATTACAACGACTAGGCGTTAACTACTATTTAAAATAATATTATTTTATTATTAGAGTGCAGCGTACGATTCTCAAGAAACTCGTTGTTACGTGTTGGGTACGCCATCAAGCATAGCGTCCCCATTAAAGTCATATTAATACATTATTCACAAATATGGATAAATATGAAAATGTCATATTATTTATTTACCTGGGGTGCTACATAATTCCTCTATATCAATATCATTTTTCATGAGGAATATTTTTATTATCCTATTTGATGCATCAATATATATCAAAAACCATTATCCATTGTACGGTAGTGTGATAATAGGTGCAATGACCAAACTTCATTACAGGTCCTTGAAATTCACTTCACAATTCTTAATCCATATGCACTCAAATAGTTTTTTATTTAACATTATGACTAGATTATAAAATAATGATAAATCTCTCATATTTTTTATATAGTATCCTACAAATAAAAGAAAAATGTTGATTTCTATTACCATGGTTATCCTAAGAATTTCTTTGAAAATATATTCCGTTGAATGATCTTTTGAAATACCCTCACTTGAGATTATATGACTTAATAATGAAACATTATAAATCCAAAATATAAAATTGGTTAAATTTTCAAAAAAACTCATCTTCCCTAGGGTCTTCAGCACAATCCTCAAGGGATGTTCATGTTATTCCTTACTCGTTTAATATATAAAAATATCATATATAAAGAGAAGTATAACCTGAGCAAGTTTATCACTAAATACTCTTTTAAATAAATCCATAAGGATTGAGGGGGAATTAATGAAACCAAAAGGATTCACTATAAATTCATATTTTCCATAGCTTATTAAAAATTCCATCTTGGGTATATACTATTTCTTGAACCTTAGTTGATGATATCCAGAATAAATAAAAATCTTGTAAAAGTATTGATCTACACATTATTGATTAAATAATTAATCAATATGAGGAGGATGATATTTTTTCTTAATAGTGATCTTATTAATTTTTCAATTATCAATACAAATATGCATTGACCAATATTTCATCCTATCAAATATAATAGGACCACCCCATGGTGATGAACATGGTTAAATGAACCCCCATCAAGATCCTCCTATAGACGCTTCTTTAGTTAACAAAGCTAAATTGGTGTTATTTTATGTGGTTTATTAGAAATAGGCATAAAACTATATATGATTTTCATCAAATACCCAGCTTTATGATTTAGTAAGAATGAAAATTCTTTCATATTGTAATAAAAAAACTTTTGTCAAATAGATGTACCCAAAATATTTTGTTTCACCCTAACCATTTGTGAAATATAACCTTCATATGTAGAAATGAAGACCCACAATATAGAAGATATTTCCATTAGAAGTACATATTCATCCTTGAATCACCAATTTATCATAGTTTTATTTATAATAAGAAACATAAATTCCATTACATGAATATTAATATGGAATTCATATAGGGAAACCCAATCCATTCCAAGATTAACATTGAATTTAAATTAAGGGAGAATAAAAGTATTTATTTTAATGACTTTACATTAAACATCAATAAGATAGGAACTATACCCTTGATATGTGACCATTGTACCATAATGATTTTTCACCGATGATTCAAAATCTATTTATTGAGGCGATACAACGATATCCATATAAATGGTTTTATAAAAATGAGTGGTTCAATAATAAAACTATACATTTTTAATTCTATGGCGAATGATAATTGTACTTTTAAACATTTTTTTTCTAATAAACCACTTTAATAGTTTATATCTCTTGAAACTTCCAATATTTCATTAGGTTTAAGAGGTAGTCGAGGATAATATTGTAAAACATTTAGATTCATGCACTAGTTAGAATAAATACCAAATTACTTGAATTTAAAGCATTAGTGAATAGGTGGTGCATTAGTTATAATATTCTTTTACTCTATTCCATCAACAATCCTATTCATCAACATTCAATATTCATAGGATTTAAGATGCACCTTGTGACATTTAAATGACCTCAATGCTCTATTAAAAAATTTCCCTTGAAATTTATTCCCAAATTTTTAACTTGGAGATTAGTGAAATATCTTTTATCCCTTGGGTTTATTTTTATTTCAATGAGATTTAATATTTATTTTCTTAAGAAACAATGGTAATAGTGGGAATCTTCAACTTCATTCTGTATAATGAGTGCACATAAAATGATTTATTTATAGTTATAGAAGTCTCATATAGATAATGCATCAAAGAAATATGGTTTTTTGCCACCAATGAATTAATAAATATATATTTTAGGGCTAAAATTTTATCTAGAATAATACATTAAAATCCTTGTAAAATTTAACCAATAGGTATTAATGAATTCATCAATCTTTTTCTTCATCTTAAGAAATTTATTATAAGTCATTTTACATTAATTACTGAATAATACACCCATAAACTCATCCCATTAAATAGATTAAAATTATTATTCTTCCCTCATGTTTTTTATAATATCCTACCATTAATTTTATTTATCTTATCGATGATAAAAAAAAGAATGATTTTCAATTTCATGAGCATTAAAGAAAAAAATTGTTTTTTACTGGTGCTTATATATATTTTATCTGTTAGAGGATTATTAGATACACTGAAATATGTTGGAATTTTTATCAGGAAAGATTTTATAGTATGTTTTTCCCTCCTTTTAACAATTGGAATATGGCTTTATTTATATACAAAGAATGTCACATGAGCAAAACATCCTGACTTTTCATTCCATCTCCTAGAAAAATTAGTTTCCAAGGTAGAATTAATTAAATTTTCAATCAATTTAACCATTAAAAAGATTTTACTAGGTTAAAACCATTGACCAAAATAAATAATCATAGTTTTAGAAACATTATTCATAGTTTAAAACTACATAATTATGAAAAATCATTTAAAGAATTGTTAAATCATAACAAATTCATATATATAACCATATTTTTAACATTGGTCATACAAGACTTACAAAAAATTTAGGATTTTATCCTATAATTTAACATATCCCCAATGTATCCATAAATGTGTTCTAATCCATCATATGAAAATATTGACCAGACACTGCTCCGATAACAACTATTGCTGCCCAAGAATTTCATAAATAAATAATAAATGTATTTAGATGAATATTAATTACATAACAACACGATACCTTCTAAAATCAGACTAGATATACAATATTCTTATATTATTAATTATATTCAGAAACTCCCATAATCATCTTCCTTCATAGTAATCTTAAAATGGAAACCATAATAAAAATATTCTTTATAACCAAGGGAAATAAATCATTAGAAAAATGCCAACTGAGAAGACTAGTGAAAAGAAACCATGTAAGATATCAATCTACGATCATTTGATAGAATGAAAAATTAATAAGTTCATTATTTCATGACCATAACAAAAAAAATTTATATCCAATTCCATAATGATAAGAAACATTTTTCGTAGAATAAAACATTTTCATTTCAAAAGATATGAATCATATGAGTGGATACTCATGATAGATTATTCATGAACCATGAAATAATTTCATTTATATATTTATAGAATCATCATAAATAAAGAAAATATTTCATATGTTAATATTAAATAGAAATATCATCATATAATATATCAAAACTAACATTCCAAAGGGGATATATCACATTAACGTGTTTCCCATAATAGATCATGCACTTTTACTTGTTTCCCATCATAGATCAAGAATATGGACTTATTTCCCATAACTATCTCATTGGATATAATAATTTACTTACTACATTAGAGGGAGACATAGGTCCCAACCATTAAAAAATGAAAACCAAATATATTTTTTCCACAAGATTATAAAACCTTAACCATATTTGAACCCATGAAAAAATAGATTTCATAAAAACATCCAAAGGTTATAACCTATGAAAATGAAATTCATTTTATAGATATTTCATATTTTCATCATGAAAATAAACCATCCAAATACAAAATTAATATGGTATTTTTTTATTATATCCCATTAAATATTAGGTTACATAAAAATATGTCATATTAGATGGGAAAATAATTTTGGAAAATTACATGGAATAATTACTGATGAAAATAATCATTCCATTTTAAAGTCATTTTTTAAAAATCATTTCAATTATAAAAGAAAAATTTATATTTGGAAATATAATTATAAAACTATAGAGTTATATACAAATAAAATATATTTCTTGATTTTGGAAAATAACTATTCTTTCCATATAAGTTAAAAAAACACTACTTTCACCAAGTTAAACCCTACATCAATCAGAAGTTAACAAAAAGATTCCATTAATTTGTTTTTGTAAATAGTAAAACACGAGTAAAATAAATTAAACTATCATATGAAGAAAACTATAAAAATATTCATTTTTTAGAAAACATTAATATTGATGTGAATGATAATATTACTATCCCAAGGGTGACATAAACATGAACAGTCTCAAATATTAATGAGAATGTGAAGTAAAACATTTAACATGAGTTAAACATTCTTTTAATGTATTTATCATATAGTATAAATAATTTAATTTTATTATAATCGTATATCATAGTTCGTTTCAATCTTATAACATCATAAATGACAACTTTATATCATTTCAATACCATTTTATCAATAATTCCTTAGTGAAATCGTTAATTTTGGTTATTAGTTGTTTCATTTATCCTGAGTATTTCAGTTTAGTAGAACAGATAAATGTATATTTATCATGGTTACATAAACATTATGATATTAATAATTATCAAAATAATATAAATATTCATTTTGTATATATTTAGTTTCATCCATAAATTTTAGTGGTATAAAAATTAATTACAAAGTTTATAGAGATTTTAGGTTGTACGTACAAATGAACGTTGCTTCCATTTTTTGAATGATGGAATGAAGGAAAGGTAAATTATAATTAAACAGTCCAAAATAATTATTATATAATATATATTAATCAAATTCAATCTCATTACCATCTACAGGTAATATAAGTGAAAACAAAATAGAATCGCTTTGTGGAGGTTGTAGTCCACATGTATACACAAAAGACAATTTCGTTTTTCAAAGGCTTGGATGGTAAGATAGTAAAAATGATGTTATTATTAAAGAAGATTAAGTATTTCAAAAATATAATATATAAACATTAAAAACATTATAATACTAATCCATGAAATATGGTGATTTAAAATAAATTGTATTGTTTCTTTGAGATGATAAGTCGTACATATCAACCAATGTATCTTTCCATTCTTAATTGAAGGAAAATAGTTATTATCATGGTTATTTTATAAAACAATAAAAATAAATAATATTTATCATATTTAAGTTATTATATTATTTTAAATATCACATAATTATAGGATGTAAAGAATAGTACAAAATAAAGTTAGTGGTTAAGGTGATTACCTCTTCTTGGAAGGAACACTTTTAGATATCCCTTTATGGACTGTAGTGTGGGGATTTTTAGAATACCAAAACCTTAATAATGTTTCTATGTTAGTGTAGAAGATAATTTATAAGAGTATGATCGAGTTATAATGCTTAATATGATGTGAATAATAGAAAATAGAGGTTCCCTTTTATAAGAGAGGAGAAGGGATGTCTTTGAATTTCTAAATGGATTAAAAAACAATATATTCAATCTCAAACCAAATGGTTAGACACCACATAAAATTGAAAATGTATAATATTTGGGACCATATATTATCATATTTATCCTATATTTTTTTTATTTTTTAGTTTTATTTAATAAAATATTTTAATCATAAAATGTCATTTTTGACTATTTGGACACCATTCACATAATTTTACTTAAAAGAAATAAATGAAAAGTTTAAATTTTTTTATAATCTCACAAAACAACATTAAGATGTTTTATTCATATTAAATAACTAAAATAATATTTCTTTTATTATTAATATAATCATTTAAATTTTTTTTACGAATGGTATAAATATTTCATCTATGTTAGAGAAGAAATTATCTATATTATATAATTACTAAAAATTAAAAATAAATTTTATATTATGAAAACAATTTTTTATAATAAATATATATATCTATATTCATTAATAACATAAATTTTTTCTTACATGGAAACATAAGTGATATTAGAAACAAAGCAAGAGACATTTTATAACAACTTTGATTTAAATAATATATAAGTCATTTTAAGTGAAAAGTGTCAATTAATGCAATACCCTTACACTACTTTCCTAGATATAGAGAAATGATTCACTAAATTGGAATGATTATATGAAAACATTCTCGTAATGAAATGAATATTTTTGATGTTTTGGAAAACCATATACATACAAAAGTTCCACATTAGAACATGAAAGAAAAAACAATATAGAAAATCCTTTAACAACATCCATAACTTCTGGGTTATCCAAGTATATCATTCATAATATACTTATTCACAACATGAGGAAAAGAAAACATGTGAAATTCATGATCTCAGATGCCTAGTTAGGTTAAAAAATATAGAAAAAATGGAATAGACATAAACATTAGTAAAGATTAATGACTAAAAACACAAGCCTTTAAAAATAATCTTGAACACATTATGGCTGGAATAAGAGATGATTAAATATTTTAGTAATAAAGAAAAATAATGGGTATTATACTATTTTAATAACCACTAAAAATTTCAATTACATGTTTCATAATTTCGGAATGCTTAATGCTTGACATCTTAACCATACTATCACGACCTCATAAAATGACTATAAATATTTATTTTGTCAAGGCATCATTCCATGACCATAGTTTGTTTCATTAGATTTATCGATGCATATAGGGGATATCCTAGGACCCACCCATAACTTACTATGCCCAACTCATTACACATATTAATGGGGTGAGCATAATCAACATATACTTTTATATTGAAACTAACATATGAAATGTAAATACTTTCCCAATTATTATTCATAACACTTACCATTCAGAGTAATGTGGAGAATGATA
Organism: Viscum album; assembly: GCA_963277665.1. Classification (NCBI taxonomy): domain Eukaryota; kingdom Viridiplantae; phylum Streptophyta; class Magnoliopsida; order Santalales; family Viscaceae; genus Viscum; species Viscum album. The sequence goes on along the minus strand of OY728147.1, from coordinate 1,669,067,195 downwards.
TCGAGATAACACATATATATTCAAACTCATTATAAACCCTTATAGAACATATTGTGGAAGATATCATAACATATATGCATAAATTAAGTACAATATTCAACAAGGACGTTGTCATAGATGAAGTTACTTTTATATGTTACCACTAATAATTTCTTGAGGAAATAATTATTAAACATTACAAAGTGTCCCATAATACCTTCAAACATTCAAATAATAACCCATTAGAATATCATGAGAATAAGTAGACACTTTATTAGATATACATAAGAGGACTACATACACCACAGGGAAGAAATAAGTTGTGAATGAGGAATATATCACATAAATGTTAAAGTGAGACGAGAAAAATCCTTTTTTACTTTTGAAGGAATATTTATTTTGGAAAATAAATTGTATTTTTATAAAATAATATTTGAAACACATAAATCCCAAAAAATAAGAGGTAAGAACATTGAAAATATATTACAGGCATAAAAAACATCCCATTGAAGTGAAATCAGGTAAAAAGTGTTTTTAAGTGTCCTTTAAAATTAAAACCTTTTTATTTATTTTGAGTAATTCATTAAAGATATTTTAAAGGTCAAAGGAATGTTTTATTTCAAAAAACAATAAATTAACCAAAATATATTTTTAATGTTATTATTTTTTATTTTATAATGTAAAATTAGGATTTATATATATTATAAAGATAACATGAAAATAGGTAAGAATTGGAGATGTTCCTTAAAATGAGGTTGTTTATCGGGAATAATTATTTTGAAAGACAGTTTTAAAACATATAACTCCACATAAAATAAATAATGATTATTATTGGTAAAAGATATAGGAAATTCACATAATTTTTTTTATATTATTATATAAGATTAAAAAATAATTTCATTGTGGTAATTATTGAATAAAGTATCCAAAAAAATGGAGGTTCGGGTAGAAATACCTTACCACTTTGTAATAAATAAAATAATATTCCATACAACCAAAAATCCTAAAATAATAAATTGAATACCATGAAATTAAATATATTCATGATATGATACATCAATATGACTTATACATACACCATCCAAAATTAGTAGTCATGAATAAGGAATGTATCACAAAAATGAAAGTGATATGAAGAAACCCTTACCTTACATCTGATGTTATTCTTCACTTGATCTTAGTGTGCTGGATAACCAAATTAAATTCATTAAATAATATTTCCAGATACAAATAATTATGTAATATAATTATTAAAACCTTATCATGTTTATTCGTGTTGTTCTTGTTCGGTTTAATACGTTCATTTTTATTGTTTTAGAGCGTTTTCTTCATTGGTATTCATGAAATGTTTAATTTTTTACATGAATGGATAAACATGTAATAAGAGAATTATTATCTATAATGGAATTTTCATTAAACTTGATATCATACAAAATATTTCATGTTTATATAATTCAATTTTTTATTGTGAGTGAAGATGATTCTTTATATAAAACATTAATTATAAATTTTTGGGTTAATTGGTGGTTTTTTATCACAATGAACTCATTTTGATTTATAAATTAATATCCTCATTAAACAAAGATTATAAAAGATTAAATATGTTATAATATATACATATATATATATATATATATTATATTCTTGTTAAAACATTAAAATGGTTTCATCACTATAATTGAAAATGGGAATAGAAATTGAAAATTCATCATCCATGAACGTCATAAAATACCACATATCAGATGGTGTTACCAATCTAGTATAAAATAAGGGAAATGAGATATTTTGATGAATTATTAAATTATAAAATTAAAATTAAATTAATTTTATGTTATTGGAGTTATCATAACATTTTGATAAAATGAGTTGGGGAAAAAAATAGAAAATAAAGGAACTGGAAATAAAAGAAATGTTGAGAAATCCCTTAAGAAAATTCTATATCCTAATGACGTCAAATAAAAATTCATAAAATTTTTTGATGAGATTATATGGGATTATCATAAATATTATATAAAATTGAATATAAGGGGGATATTTAATGACATATCCAATCATAAACCAATTGAAATTAAAATAAAATATCATAAAAAGAGTGCTTAAAAAAGGGAAGGGTGATAGATTCCCTTAACATATAGAGTAATTCAAAAAACATGATAGTATTGACCTTGGGGGATTGAGGACACATTAGGAGGATTATTAGGGACTTAAAATTACCAAATCTTCGTGGACGATAAATTTTCAATGAAGATGAATTAATGGGTGGGTATTTATATTAAAAGAGAGGGAGTTTTTTTATTAATTATCAAAGACATCTTGTTAGTGGTATTTTAAAAACCATGGGCTTTCCCATGATATTTTACCAGGGTATTGGCCATTTGGGACCCCTCATTTCATATTTTTTTACTCGAGAGTCTACTAGAATTATTACATCATGACATCATTAAATATAATGAAGACTCGAAACTGTATTTTTACTATTCGTGAAGTATTTTATAAAATTATAATAAATTCAGCGTAACAGAATATCAATGTTATGAATTAATAATGGAATTTACTTTATCATAGTAATTCTATAAATATGAATATTTTATCTTTTTTTATATGAAAATACTAATTTATTACAATTAAAATCATTTATAAAATTCATAGTAAATTGCATAGTAAAATTTTTGACACATAAAAACTATTATTTTATCATTTGTAATTAAAGATGTGTGATTTGGTAAGAATGTTTAATTAATAAAAACATAAATAAAATTTTAGTTTTATATAATAATTTTAATATCTATGAAAATAATATTTTTACTTGAAAATAAATTTATCAATTTCATCATATTTTTTTAAAAAAACTATACTCATAACAGAAATAATGGGACGAAAAATTTATTTATACTTTCTTAGGTGATGTTAATACTTCTTTGGTAATATTACTATTCATAAAGATATGTTAGTATTTATAAGGTTAAGTTACTATTAACCAAAATTGTAAGTTGATCCTATTAGACACTAAATATATTACGGATCACAACCATGTATGTCAGTTATTCTAAATTCAAATCATATAAGAGGAAAAATCTTGTTTAATGTATAGGTTATAATGAAGTGGTGTTCTGTAGAGACTTAGGGTTTCATTAATTCAATATTATTATTATTTTCAATAATTGGGGTGTTATATTCTCCTCCCCTTAAAAAAATATCATCCTAGGAATTTTAAATTAAATTTTATAATTAAATGGTTGATAACTGAATATTACCTTGTAGGAAACACAGAAGAAGAATATAGTTAAAACAACCTCTTAATAAAAGGGAAAGGGAAATGCATCAGTTATAACAAACCTATACATTATTATTGGGAAACATGGTCATAAAAGAATAATCAACCCATCATATTCTGATGGAAATTGATAGATAAAATACTCATTTGAAAGATCATTACCATAAAACAATAAACTATAGTTATGAAATATTTCACTGATATCATTCAAAAATATGATAATAGGAAAACATTTTTTAAACTATTTTCATAAATTTGGTGAATTATTCCACTCTATAAGAGTAAAAATATACATTTATATTTCATAAATAAAATCTTCTCCTTTGTTTGTGCCTTGAACTATCTATACATCATCTCTTAGCACGAGATGCATCATGTTGTGACTGTAAACTCTTAAACCTCATACAATGATCAACATAAACCATTTTATAAATGGGTTTACTTTCAAAAAATATCATGAAGAAATATTTCAGAATCATTTTCATATCAATATTTTCTTGATCCATGTACATAGGACCCTTAATGATCCTCATTTGTTTAAAACTCAATGATGTATCATACTCAATATATCTCCTATGCTATTTTCCATTAATAATCATTATGCAGCAATAAATTTTCAAATTCCAAACATGCGAATATCCTCTTCATGTCTCCTCTTGACATATGGTAATAATAAAAATGACCATAAAACCTTATTTGAAATATAAATTCATCCTTAACATGATATTGGATATATTCCTTGTATCTAATTTTTTTTAAACTAAATTAATGAAAGAATATAACAAATGTAGAGAAGTCAAATATTATTTTAGAGGTAGTCAATACTTATCAAAATCATAAATTTCTTTATAATTATTTTAATCATCATGAGCTTATTTAGGGTTAACATTCCCTAAACCATATACATTCCCAAGATATTAACTTCCTACTTTGTCACTCATCTATGGTAAAATTCATCATATGACCTAAAATTCATAATGAAATAGTACTACTGTATAATCCTTATATATTCCATAATTCTTATGAACAGTACATTTTTGATTGAATATTAGAATGACAAGTTAATTGAATGGCCATTTTAATCATTAAAATTCAATTAAGGAAATATCTTGTCTTGATAATTATCCAGTAACATGATTTCTGGAATATTCATTTAACGCTTGGGGAATTGATTCCAATAGTGTTCCATGTCCTAGTAGATGAAGAATTATAAATTTTGGACTTTTTATTTCAATTGAAATCGTGAAATTGGTTTCCTCTTCCACCATAAATTATAACAAACTCCTATTCGCTTCATGAATTTACCGGGGTGATTCTTTCCACAGTTATCACATGTGGTAAAATCATTCTTTCCCTTTATTCCTTTATCTATCTTTTTCTTGACCATCCTTTTCATTTATTGAATTCCTTCAAAGTCGTTGGACTAATATAATTATTTACATATCTTGTTAAAACAGTATACTATTTCATCATATGATGATGATACCTAGGGGACAATATTCCTTCAATGTAATGTCTTAAGACCATATGAGATATGATCCTTCTTACTATTTTCATCACATGTTTTGGTGAATTCCTCATTCTTTATGCTAGGTGATATTTACAATGAATTCCATATACTATATTTTCTCATATAATTATGAACACAATATAACTCTAAACATGATATAATGCATAAAAAATGTATGCCTAAAAAATCATAGAACTATATACTCTAGCTAATTTTGGTGAATAAATCCTTCCTAATTTCATGTAATGAAAATATGAATTATCCTAAGAATATCCCCCGAGAGTGTCAAAACTGGTGAGAAGTAATGACCATTTTCATGTACCGGGTTACCTCAAGTCAAACCTAAAACATCTTGTTGGAGTTGTCACACCTAGGGACATCTGTGCCAAAACCATATAAACATTTAGTATCCAAACATGGATTTATTTTCTTTAATGATCCAAATAATATATTTGTTACCAAAATTATAGGATGTTCTTGTATTTATTTCATCAAGTCTATTTTAGGGTTTCATTCCCTAATCTATATTTTTTAAATCTAGCTACCATATTTTCTACTTTATTTCATTTGATTCCAGCTATAACACACCTACCCCTATTTCTTGAAGTCGCCGCATTGATTCAATATATTTTCATGATTAAAATAAAGTCATATCCTAAATTAAATGATTATTTAGTAGATTTTTGAAACTAGATACATACATAAGGTCAACATTGGAACATAATAGGAAAAGTAATACTAAAACTCCTTTGAAAACATTTATAACTTCTAGGTTATCCTAGTATATTATTCATAATAAACATTTTCATAACCTATAGAAAAATAAAACGTGTGAATGGGGTGATCTCAATGCCTAGTATGTGTAAATAGTACAATAGAAGATATCATAAATATAAACATTAGGCAAGGTGAATATCTAAAAACACATGCCATTAAAAATCAACCTGAACACATTTTGGAAGGAATAAGAGCTAATTTAATATCTCCATAATAAAAAAATATTATGGTTGTTATATTAATAAAAGACCATATGAACATTAAATTATACATTTCATAATGAGGGAATTCATAATGCGAGGTATCATAGCCATACAATCAAGGCCGAATGTCTGGACCTGAAATATCCATTTTTTTGAAAGCCTTATGCCAAGTACATAGTTTTTCTAATGAGACATATTGATGCATCAAGGGTCTATAGTAGGCCACGTATTTAAATTACTAAGTAAAATTCATTGCTCATATGAATATGGTCAATATAATCAACATATTGATTCATATTGGTACTAACATAATACATGTAAATGATTTCCCCAATCATTAAACATAATAGTAACCATTCTGAGTAAAGTGGTGAATAGTATGAATATAGCACATACATAGTCAAACTAATAATAAATCACTCAATAAAATATTGTATATGATATCACAATAGATATAACTCAATTAATTACAAGATTCAAAAATGATATTAGTATAGATGAAGATACTTTTAAATGATACCATCGAACATTTCTTGGAGAAATAATACTTAGACATTTTAAACTATCCCATACCACCTTAAAATATTAAATCATAATCAATTATAATATCATGGGAATAAGAAGACTATTTATATGATATAAAAAATGTTAGTACGTACACCACATATAATGAATATGTTGTGAACATGCAATATAACCAACAAATGTTTATGTGAGATTAGAAAAAATCATTTTTACATTGTAAATAAGAGTTCTGTGAGAAAATCATTTTTATTTATCCGGAAATATGATTTGTAAATATTTATATCCACGAAAATTAGAGGTAATAACATTGAAATTATATTTTATTTATAAATTATGTCACATGAAAGTTAAATTATGTAAAAAGTGTTTTTAAATAAATTTTATAATTAAATAATTTTGTGAGGTTTAAAAAATTCATTAAAGTGATTTTATAGTCAAAAGGAATTTTTTCTTTAATAAAACCATTAATAAACCAAAAAATATTTTTCATGTAATTTTTTTTTATTTTAGAAAGATAAATCATTCTTAAAAAATAGTATAGAGTGAACTCCAAAATTGGTAATACAAGAAGTTCCTTGAAACAAGGTTTTTTTTCTTGAAGATTTTTTTTGAAAAAAACTTTTAAAACATATAGATCCCCATAAAATAAATATAATTTTTATTGGTACAAAAATATATAAAATTCACATATAATATAATAGGTTTATAGAAGTATAAATAAGAATTTCTTTTTGGTAAGTATGTAATAAGAGAAACCTGAACAAAAATGGAAGTTTGGTTAGAAATCTAGTACCACTGGGAAATCAATCTAATCATATGCCCCAATAATAATAATAATAATAAAATGATACACTTAATACCATGAATTTAAATATATTCATGATATTATATATCAAACTGATGTATATATACCCCATACACATGTAATAGTAGTGAATAAGGAATGTCCCACAAATATGGAAGTGAGATGAGGAAACCCTTTCCTTAAGAATTCTGTTGTTCTTCCTATGAGAAAAGTGTCATGGATAAACATATGAAATTCATTTATTATATCCTTGATAAGTTCATCCATGTCATTTTTTATGTGTTTAGTAGGTTCAATTTTATTATATGTGAGTGTTTTCTTCATTTGTATTCATGGCATGTTTACTTGTATATGCGTAAGGTTAAACATGTATTGTGAGCATGGTGGTCTAGAAAGAAATTTTTATTTTATTTTTTAACGTCCCAAATATTTCATTTTTTATACATTATTTGGTTATTGTTAGTGAATATGAATCATTATATAAATCATTAATGATAATTATTTTGGTTAATTGTTAGTTTTTGATCATTGTGAACTCATTTTGATTATAATATTATTTCATCTGTAAAAAACGATTATATAACCTTAAATAAGTAATAATAAATATATTATATTCTACATCAACCATAAAAATTGTTTCGTGACTATAATTTAATAAGGTAATAGAAATTGAAAACACGTCGTCCTTGAATGTAATAAATTAACACATCTCGAATGATGTTTTCATTTTTAATATAAAAGAAGGAGAAATGACATATTATGATGAATTATGACATTATAAAAAAAATCCATTAAATATATGCATATAGATTTATCATAACATTTGGATTAATTTAGTTGTGTAAAGAAAAAGAAATTAATATAATTTGAAATAAAAGAAATGTTGAGAAATCCATTACTAAATTTGGTAGCCTAACGACGTCACATAAAAAATCATAAAATATTTAGATGAGAGACAAAGGGTATCTCTTAATTATTAAATAACATGTAAATTATGGGGTATATGGAATGACATATCCCAATAAATGGCAATTGAAATTAAATTAGAATAGCATAAAAAGAGCATTTGGAAAAGAGAAGGGTGATATAGTCCCTTATGATGAAGAGTAACTCATAAAACATGAAGGTTGGGACCTAGGGTCATGAGGACAGCTTAGGTGGACTTATAGAGAGGTAAAAATACCATATCATCGAGATTGATGAAATTGGAATGTATGAAAATGAAGAAATGGAAGGATATTTATAGTAAAAGAGATGGATTTTTATTAATTTCCAAAGACACCTCATTAGTGGTATTTTCAAAACCATGGGATTTGCTAGGGTATTTTCCCAGGGTATTTTCCCATGGTATTGGACACATGGAACACCTCATATCATATTTTACGACTTAATAAAATACCAAAATCATTTCATCATTATTATATCATTAACTTTATCATTAAACATACCAAAAAGTCAAAAATGTTTTCTGACTTTTCTCAAAAAACTAAAGTATTTTATAAAATTCTCATAAATTCAAAGTAATCGAATATCAACATTATGAAATAAAAAATAGAATTTATTTTATTATAATAATTCTATATATATGAAAATTTTAACTTATATCTATTAAAATACTTGTTTATCAAAAATAATACGGACATAATATGCGTAGTAAAATTCATAGTAAAATTTTCGATAATTAAAAAAATAAAATTATTTTATTATTTTTAATAAAAGAAGTGTGTTTCGATAAGAATATTTCATTATTAAAATCATTAATAAAAATTTATTTTTATATAATAATTTAAATATCAATGAAATATTCAATTTTTTCATGAAAAATAAAATTATCACATTCATATATTTTTTTGAGAAACTCAAATAAAAATAGAATTGATGGAACAAAAAATTTATTTATACTTTCTTAGGTGATGTTACAACTCTATTGGTTATATTACTATTTTATAAGCGTAACTTATGATTCATCAGGGTAACTTATTATTCACCAAAAATGTAAATTGGTTCTATAATAATTTAAATATATTACTGATCTCAACTGTGTACATTAGTTTATCGAAATTCAACTCAAAGCAGTGGAAAAAATATGTTTACTCACTAGGATTTAATAATGTGATGTTTTTTAGTTACTCAATGTTTCACACATTCAATATCATATTTGTTTATAAATACTTGGGGTGTTATAATTAAATTAATAAAATACAATAATAAGGTGATATGTGTAAAATTATTTGCATTTAATGACAATTAAGGTGAAATATTATGGCTTTATCTCATATCTTTAATTATGATTAACAAGATATACCCTTTACCGAGGCGAAATTTTTTTCCAGAGTTATTATTCATATTGATAAAAATTGGGTGTATTTAACACTTCTAAACATACTGACTATAATTATTTAATTAATTTCATATAACTAAATACCTTTAAATTGAACAAATAAATTTTAATTTAATTATTTAAAATGCGACAAAACTATTTTTTAGAAATAAAATATATTTTAAGAATAAAAATCGATTTATTTATATGTTATTCTTATAAAAATTTTGGTTGAAATTTTAAATAATTTTATCAAGTAAATAATATATATACATTTTATTAAAATTATTAATCAATATGTATTTGTTTAATTTATTGATATAAAATAAATTGTACTCATAAAAAAAAATTTAAAGAAAAATATGGTTTATTTCAAAATAAAATTTTAAAATTAAAATCATCTGAAAAATAATGAATTTATTTTATAAATTTGTAGAGAATATACTTTTATTAATTTAGTTATTAATATTAATTTATATCAATCCAATGAATAATAAATAATTGACACATAATATTTTAATAATGCTCCATGGATAATCAAAACTCCCTGCTGCATGTAACATATGTTATTAAAGAAAATAAATTATTTAATGAGCAATATTTCATAAAAATATTAAGGTGTTATTAGATGGGTTATGATGATCACATGACATATAGATATGTATCAACCTATAGTAGATCATTTGAGTGATGGGGCACTGATGTAAGGACCTTGGAATTGTATATGTTTTCTCCAAGAGTAGAGATATGACCCTCAATATATGGAGTATAAGGTCACCCCCATTGATATAGATGGGACTATCAATTGTCTAAGCCTGATACATGAGTTATAATTCTTTATTCTACTCAGGTTTTGATGTGAGATCTACTCATTGGTAGTAGAAAATTGGATAAAGTGATTGAAAAGAATATTCTATCAAGGTCATATATTTTCTAAAAAGATATTAATGATCACATATATTTCTATTCCTAGAATGTAATGATGTTGTTGTATGATTACTAAATAGACTCACATTAAGGCCAAAAAACCATTCTCATTTTTTTAATTCCTTTTCATTGAGTTGTATTATCCACCAATTCTAAAGATGGTATAAGTAGTGGATATAATAAACCATTGGTTCTAATAGATCTCATGATGAAATAACTGAATATAGTTCATTATTTTTGTTCTAAATGATTACATGTTTGTGTGAGGACTACAAATGAATATTTGAGATAGGTTATTTACCCTATACATTCCCTCATAATACTATGTTTTATCGATAAGCTTATTTATAGTTTTCTTTCTTTTGAAAATTTTCCCAAAATGTTGGGTGGGTTATGAATAACTTATGTGAGTTTCATTAGTATCATCTAGGCGATGACATATATTTTGAAACCATTTTCAGAGGTAGTCACATTATTGATCACAGTGTAAAGAGTCAATGATATAAGTTTTCATAAATGCTTTAATATACCCTGATACATGACTAGTTATTATTGAAACATAAGAGGAAACACTGGTCATGGTCTTCTTTCAAAAAGTGTTATTTAAAGAAGAAATGATGGTATTTTGGATTGAACTACTTGGTAGATAAAATATGAAAACCTAAGCCGCTGTGAAAAAAACATAACATCCCTCCGCAAGGAAAATTCTGTAGATAAATAGGTAGAACAGTAAGAGATACTATAGGGGAAAGAATCGGCAATATAAATATAATATCTCTTCTAAGAGGTCATTTTTAAATTTAGGGTGTTGGATTCTAGGGCCATATATAGATGAAATAAATAATGGAACATGATCCTGAGGCATTATATAAGGTTTAATATATTATTTATATCTTTTCAGGACTGGAACCGATAAATAGTTTCACCATCATAATATATTATTTTCTTATAAAATAAATTATTTTGAATATAAGGATACTGGTTGATCTCATATATGAACCTATTCATCAAGATACACCTACAAGAGGTGATCGTCGAGTCACGCACTTTTATATTACTGTCGGATTTCTTTAGGAAAAGAGTGTATTTCTTAAGATTTCATGATGGTGGAAATGTGACCATATAAAATCATCATTTTTATGGAATGGATGTACAATATTTGTTTTATTTTATTGGTTTCCTGGTAATTATATATCTAAATATGGGTTCATATTTTCCATCAATAGTTGGTAGGAAAATGAGGTTGGATAAGTATGGATATATCTTAAAGCGTTTTAGTCATATTCTTGTCAAATTAATTTCCTAAAATTCATTTTATAGATATTTTAGAGTGTTATTTCCTTTAGTTGAAGAAGAATACATTTACTATTTTATAGAAGAATTTTTGGTGTTTCTCCAATATTATTTAGTCAATTTCAGAAACAACTCACACCATGGGACCACATTTATTTTATTTTTAGATTATCACTGAAAGAGCTTATGGAGAGGATTTTATTGTCGAAGGACCATTTAAAGATATTCTCAATTAGATATAGTAAGACTATATAATATGTTATGGCTTATTTCAGTCTAAAGGATTATTATATATTGAGGTTTCTGATAGACTATGGTCACCCAAATCCGAAAATAATTAGGAACAAATACCATCTTTTGGAGAACAATGAACTTTTGAGACATGTTATATGATTGAACTCATTCTAAAAGATATATATTTGTTCTAGATTTCATCAAAATTTGTTTTCTGAAGCGTATATCCATTAATATCAAATTTAGGTATCACTATACACACTATGAGTTACTAGTGATTCTATTTAGAGTGATGAACGTGAAACTATTTTTATGAGACTCATGAAACCAATTTTCTATGACAGCATTTATTAGTTCGTGGTTGTCTTCATTGATTAAATATGATTCTATTCTTGAATATAGAATGATAATACACTATATTTGATGATTTATTTTTTCATACATTAGGATAAATAAATGAATAAAAAACCCATGAAGTGAATATTTTGGATTCAAATATTCATTTTATAGGAAATTCCCCCACAAATTGTAGAGTATTAATTTATCTTGTGATGGGTGAGTCTTTTATTTCTTTTCAATTGAACGATATTGTGTATTTTATGAGCACTCTTAATGGGTTAGTGATATATAATGGGTGAGTTGTGTTAGAAATATCCAAAACTATGCCTCCCACGACAGCCCCAACTCAAAAAGGAAGGCTTCTTGTATGTTTTCAGGGAAGTGATTGAGAAATTTTGGATTAAATGAGATGGTTTATTTATTCCATATTTATATATTTTCGTGGGTTATAAATTGATTTAATGGTTTCTTGTGATTCCTCTCAAAAAATGTATTGATGTGTGCTCATATAGTTGTAAGAAGTGATTTTGTATGGGTATATCTAGTTGAGACCCGATGAGATGATCATGGTACCCATGATTTTGGAACTTTCTGTAGTATTATTATGCATGAATACCAAGATAAAAAACCATACTGGTGAGTGAATCATGGTTCACCATGATCAGAAGAGTCTCATATACACATTATTGTTGTGACATATATCACATAGGTAGAGTGTACCGATGGATTTCAATAAGGATTATGAATTTAAACTTATTTTAATATTATAAATGGTAACGTGGTCACTAATTTCAATACTAATAAATCCCATGACTATATAGTTCTTGAGTAATTTAAGCGACTAACTATATTTTAGCCTTTTAGGGGATAAGGGTGATTTTTCTTACTTTTTATTAATTTTTGTTCTAGATACCTAGGCTTAACATACATGTATATTAGATATTTTTAGAAGAATATAAATTATATTAAATAAAAAATTTCTTAAGGATTATAATGGTTTATTTCCTTTGGTATCATTAATCATGGAATTTTAATTCATGAAAGATATTAAATGTATCCCATAATGATATTCCCCTTTAGTATTAATACTTAAATTATTTCTTCAGGACCTAGGGAAAGGTAAAATATGAAAGGGTTATCTCTGATGTTCAATAAGGGTAATAAAGGTAGATATGTAAGCATAACATGAGAATAAAGGTATTATAACATGATCAAAACATTTGAAAATCATTCCCTGCATATCAAAGATCAAAATATTGAATCATGGAATAATAAATAGATGTTCATAATACATGAATAATAAAGAAATAAAAGGACATTTTCTAGGATAGAGTAAAATTTAAATGATATATATATTTCGACAATAAAAATAATAATATATAAATTATTTCAATGATACCAACCATGAAATTCATTACATGCTAGGCATCAGATTATCACCCATGTACTTTCTTCGAGTTTGGGATGAACCCCCGTGTACCCTCTCATTTCGAGCATGGGAATACCTTTTGTATACCCTCTTGTTTCTGGCATGATATGATCTCTCATGTTACCTTTAGTTTTTTTCATGGGAGAACCACCCATTTACCTTATTGTTTTATGCATTGGATGACCTCCCTTGTACACTTTTAGCGGATTAATTATTTATCAGTACACAATTATTGGATAGAGATATAGGTCCCACCAATCTCAAAGTTAAAACCATATTTATGTGTAAGAAAATATTATAAAGATTTCTCATGACATAATACCTTAAATAAAATGGTTATAATAAAAATATCATCAATTAAAAAACATGGAAAATGATAAATATTTTATAATCATTTCATTGTGTAATATATTCTAAAAAGAACTCTGGTTTATAATCATTTCATCATAGTATACACCATAAAAGAGAAATAGGTTTCACAAACATAATGACATAAATATATAACCCATTCATAGAAAAAACATGAATGTTATCATTGGATCATATCTCTAGTAAGTCATAGGAAACATCAATATATTTCATGTTATATGTCAAATAATTTTTATCGGTCATTTAAAACATTTCGGTAGGGAAATATACTTTTCTATTGGAAAAAATATTTTGATGTTATGAAATATTTTAAAAATACATGTCAGTAAAAATCAAACATAAAAAATATAATAAAATATTTAAAAATTAATGAAATCCTATCTCAATGAAAATATGATTTCTTATTATATAAATATTTTTTAAAACATAAAACATTTCAAAAACTTTTTTTTGAAAGAATTGTCTTCCATGAAAACAATTGTTCGACCAAAAATATGAATTTTCTTAACAACATAATTTTTGAACTCTTGATTAATTAAATGGAGGAAATTAAGGGGAAAATTTTGGTATATTGAAATAAACATAGGATAATAAATTTCATGAGTTTTTCATTAGATAGAGATAATATTATTTCGTCATTGGGATCATATATTAAAATAATCATAATAAGAAATGAGATTGTAACACAATACCCTTACCACTTTGTTAAAATTGAATGTTTTACCCCAAAAATGAAAAAAATAAAATGAAAATTCTAATATCATGAAAAGAAATAAATTCATGAATTTATATTTCAAATTTTTTTATATACACCTTGTGAAAGAATATGGGTTCATAAAATAATGAACATCCCAAATATTGGAAATTGAGACAAAAATATCTTACTACATGAGTAATTTTTGAATTGTAATCCCCATTAAAGAATAAAATAAATAGAATCACTAGTTATCAAAATACAATTTTTTTAATGATATATCAAGTCATAGGTTAGTATATACACAACATAAATGAAAAGAGTGGTGGATATGGTATAAGTCTCTAAAAAATAAAAGTGAGACTAGAAATACACTTACCAAATGATTAAACATTCATCATACTCATTAAAAATTATTATATAAGAAATATACGATTTTATAAAATTATTAGTGAACCATATTATGATATATAGTAAATTAAATTATTTTCTTATGAGTTTATGAAACATGTTTATTAACAATCCCATTTTTAAAGTTTTTTTTAAAACAACTTTGTTTTCCATACATGTTTTGACTTATTACAATTGACCAGCTTACATAGATCGTGGTTTAATCATATAAATAACGTAAAATGTGACAAAATTAAATATATATTCAACATAAATATATTTATATTAATCCATTATATTTACTGATATGAAATTAAAAACATCACTTTTGAGGACCGTTGGTCATATTTATACATAAATTTTTTACCATTTTATTTTAGGATTGAAATAATTAAAATTAAATTGTATATAACCATTAAATAATAATCATTATGTCATATATAGAACATATTTTTATTTTAACCACACTTAATATGTTCCATGTAATGAGTTAACAAATCACATCACTTGTGATGTAGTATTCCGCCGTACACATGGGAAATATTATTGTATTCCTACAAAATAGAAAGCCTAAAGGTATGTGTTATATAATTATTAAAAAATAAAAAAATCATATTAAATATCTTAAATATAATATATGAAAATTAATTCTGTAATTATTCCAAACCATGATAGGTGGTAATCGAAAAAATAATGACATCAGTTCGTGTGGTCGTAGTCTGTCAAACGCACGAATGCTGATTTAATAACCCATTAGATGGATGTGTGTATGATTATAGGTAGTTAAATTAACATAAGGATATATTAATTTTTTAAGATATTTTGGTTATTATTTAGTCATGTTATAATAAAAATTTAGATAGGTGGAGGAACATATAAAACGAAACAACTCAATAAAGATCATTACATTTTATTCATGTGTCCACCTTATGTTTTCGCTAATGCCTTAAAAGGATGTATTTATGAAAAAAAGTATACTAGGATGTGTTGAGGGATTTAGGTAATTTATTTTGGTATTTAATGGCCGATCCAAATTTCTAGACAGGTGTGAAGTAGGGGAGAAAGTGTGTTCCCTTTTATAGTTGAGGAGGAGTGGCATTCATGAAAATACTCATGATCATTCAATATTGGGAAGGCAATATTGCACAAAGTGGATCCAAATATGATAACTAAATGTGTGGGTGGATTTTATGTTCTTTACAAACCTACACCATCCATTGAAATAGATTTTTTAAACATTTCATTCCTTAACTTCAATGTTTCTTTATATTAACCATTTTTCTTTTTCATTACGATAAATAGTTTTCAAATCTACTAGTTTATCTCATAATAATAAAATAAAATTATCCTTAAATTATATTTTGGAACTTGTAAAAAATTTGAAATCAAATTTATAAAATAAAAAATATACTTTTTGGGTAATTTAATTTAACATAATCATAATTACTGGGAAAAAACACATCTTTAACTGTATCCGTGCTAACTGAGTTTTTACTATTTAACCACCAATATAATCATTTACATAGATCAATTAGTCCATTAATGGATAATATTCAATATTTATTTATAATATAAAATCACTTGACCAAATCTAGTATTTTTATTAATTAGGAAACCATAATAAAATATCATTTATTATAAAATTACATTAATATCAATTTAGACATTATTAATTTAATTTTAAATTAATAATATCAATAAAATGAGGTAATTTAATGTGTTTATTTTTAAACGTGTTTAATATGAATTATTGATCTAAAAAAATTTATCACAATAATTAATTCAATTGACTCAAATTTTAATATTTTATTTATCATTTATGTAATATAATTTATTACAAAATAATTACTTTGTTATCATTTATTAGGTATTTAATGTAATTATTTCATCTAACAAAACTTAAATAATGTGTCTTGATAAAAAAAATTATTTTCGAATTCAAAATTAAATATATAACCAAAAATATTTTGTTTTTCCTTATACCAAGGATTTATAGAAATTAAAAGTAATAATAGAATCTATTTTGTCATTTTTTATTCATAGATTATTATAAAGGTCATATTCAATGGAAAGTGGAATGTAATTTCAATATTTTAAATAATTTTATATAAAAGATAAAAATAAAATAATAATATAAAACTGAGATAATAATTTAGTTCATTTTAGCTCTTATAATTCTAGTTTAACCCCTAATAAACCTATTTCAACTTTAACTATTATAATTAATGTTTAAAACATTCGTGATTCATTTTGGATAAACATTATACTTTCCTTATTAGAAATTATAAATTATTTTGATTACAAATATTGAATAAATTTTTCCTAATTCAATTAACTGATGTAGAATAAATTAATTTAAAATTATCCCTACAGATGCATCCTAAAAGTTACTTTTTCAACAAAAAATGTTTCAAAGTTTATAAAGTTGTTATATCTATTTTCAACTTGAAATCGATAAAAATAAAATAATTAATAGTAGTCGATATAAAATTTTTATATTTTTAATTTAATACAAATTTAATATATAATTAATCTTTAAAAATAAATTAAATTAAATGGTAGTTTTCAATTAAAGGTCAATATTTTCCACTATTCATCAAAAACGATTTTTTTTTAAAAATCGCAAAAATTATCCCAAGGATAATTTGGAAATTATGATTTCTAAAATTAATTCTATATTATTTAATTGATTTTTCAAAAGTTCCACAAACATACTTTATTAATGGGTATAAAAAGAAATAAAAATCATTTTTTTGAGAAATGAGTATTTTAGGAGAAAATTAAGGCATTATAAAAACCAAGTACCTATATATGAATACAATTTATTTAGTAAAACCCATTAATATTAATATTTATAAATTATTTATTACTATTAATATCATTATTTTTAACAGTTATGTTATAAAAGTTGAGTTTAACAAACGGTATTAATAATATAGATGGTTTTGTTAAAACTCAGTGGGGTGGGTAGTGAAAAATATCAAAAGAATTAAATTTAATTAAAAAATACTTCACAAAATATTATGGTGTTACATTCAACCCCAATGAAATATAATTTCTCTCTAAAAATTTGTCCGATTCATTAAAGAATTATCCTTTGGGAATTTATTTATAGAAACCCACATCTAATAAGAATTAATAAAACATCCTCTTCAAAATAATATAGGGACATGTCTATATAATTTGGAATAATACATACTAGGATTGCAAATTTGGGAAAACATGAGGAATGTTAAAAAATAGACATATAAATGAAAAATAACACTCAAATACTGATGGAGATTGATAAATATCTATAATCTCAATAATGTGGGTGATCAAGAGAAGGTTAATGACCATAAATCCATAAAACAAAGTGGCATCAAAATGTTTATTAATATCATCAAAAATAATGATAACATGATTTTTTTTTTCATATATCCATTTTTTAATGTTAATGAATTTTAAAGAGAAAATATATTAACTTGTGTTAATTTAATTATATAAGTACAATTTTACCCTTAGGTTGTGAATTGATGAATTTCCATATCATATCATTCTCCATGAAATGAAGGTGAATTTTATATGATTTATGCAACAAAAAATCAAAATATCCAGAAATATAATGAATATTTATTCTATCTATCATCCCAAATTTTTTTTTTCATATGTTGTCTAATATGTTAAAATCTTCATGTATTAAATCAATAAATTAATATTTAGAATATTATTAAAAGGTCAATATTATGTATTTCATAATTGTAGACCCTTATAAACCATTAAAAACAAAATCTATTAATAAGGCACTAAATTTCATAAAATTACCATAACAATACTCCTCTATATATAATAATGAATCTCTTCATTGTAGCATACCATACCTGTGAATATATTGATAATTTATTTTCATAAAACATGGTATTCAATTTCATTAATAGAAAAATATATTTAAAACATACATTCTTCCTCATTCCACGCATAAAAAAATTAAAGGATCTATTCTATAAATCTGGAAATGTCGTAAAATCCATCAATGGTTTAATAAAATGTAGGATCTTAAGAACTGGCTTATATGAATATACTTAAAATAGGTGGGAGGGTTAATTTTAGTTTAAAAACATAGTTCAAAACTATTAAACTAAACAAAACAGAATTATTAATAATTTAATTTTATCTAGCTTAGACTCCAACCAATTATCAGATTAAAAAATAATAAATAGAAATAGCCTGATTAAATTAGAGTAATACATCAGAATTAAAATCTATCCAATTATTATCAATTTATTTTTACTCATAATCATTGTACTACCGATAAAACTAATAATATTGAAATTGGTGTATGATGACTGACATTTAATTATATGAATAGTGGAATAGAAACATGTAAAAATATCAATACAGTAGATATATAGAAGTTCTATAGAATTACATTATATATTAAAATATTTATCCCTATTTTCCTTTAGTGTAAGTGACTAAATAAAATTTAAAAATGGTATCCATAATTTTTTACATACTTTCAAGTCTGTATTTCTTTTACAGGAAAGCCTCAATTGGATGATCATAATTTCTCTATCATCCTATCCCAAAAAGACCCCTATATGATGATAATCATGTACCTTCAGATCCTCTAAAGACCTAGATATAATGGATTGGATTCACCATTTTCCTTTCCTTGGAATCACTTGATCATAATTGTTATTAGAAGTGATTTCAGAAGAAAATGTTCATAAGGAAATAACCCTAAAAAGGATTCCTTTGAGTGGCCAACTTTCAAAAGAAATAAAAATCTTACGAATGGGCAGTTGATTCTCTTCAGTCTCCATATGACTTGATTTTAGAATGAAAAAAAACTCCAAACTCTTGAAATGACTCTTGATTTATAAGAAATACTCCAATAGAAATATTTATGATTTTGTTTCAATAGTCATGAATAGATGGTGTATTACAACTCATCTATGACTAAATGTATAATGTTCTATTAATTAATACCACTGATATTTTAATGTTTTTATTTTCAATTGAAATGAGTATTACAAATTACTATTATAATCATAGGTTATTCTGATGGAATTATTTACCAAATGTTAATATATTAATCCTCACGAGGGTCAGTCTGACTACTTTAGTACCATAATCGGTCTGATGGTTATGAATTTGTTCTATATGATAGACAAGAAAAAATCTACCACCTAGACTAAATAAATATGAGTCCTCCAATCATACTCTTAATGAATAAGATTATAATATTGAATATTTT
This sequence comes from Viscum album, assembly GCA_963277665.1. NCBI lineage: Eukaryota > Viridiplantae > Streptophyta > Magnoliopsida > Santalales > Viscaceae > Viscum > Viscum album. The sequence continues at coordinate 1,669,046,888 of OY728147.1, read as the reverse complement.
AATTTTATTCTTAATGATTTATATCATTTTGTGTGGTAAAATTTAATTTTTTTCTTTAAAAACATTATAAAATTCATGGGACATAGATAGTTAGTAAACATGTTTTAAGAAGTTTCTTCAAATTTTAAAATCTGAAGGAATGGAAAATCAATAAGTAATAATTCTAACTAAATAATCTTCTCCTTTTGGGAAAGCACAACCCCAAAATGTAAATGAAAAAAATTAATAAACATCAAACCCTTATTTGGGGGACTATATACTAAGATTCATTTTTTGGAACATAACTTTCCATATATTTTAACACTTTTGAATTTGATGAAGAATATTAGAATAGTTTTTTATAACTAAATCTTATCCATTTATGAAAATTTATCCCTTCAAAAATAGTTTGTACTTACTTATTAAAAAAAATCATCCCTTTATACATTAAATATCTTTTATAGTTCACTCCCTTGATATATCAAACTCACCCTTTTTTATTTAGATAAATGAATTGACATGATACTCAAACCTTTCTGAAATAGTTACAAAATGAAACATTTGAAACAGTACTGAACAAACTAATCATCCATGAAATTATAGAAGAACATATAACTAATTAAAATGGATAACAATTCACAAAAAGGTAATTGGATAAATAGATAATTCATTATTCAAGGAAACAATAAAATGTATAACAGAATAACATAATAGAGTTCCAAATAAAATAATGTTATTCATTATTTATCAGGTTTTTGAAAAATTATTTTATATTCTTGAACTTATGATGTTCTCTCTCTAGATTTTCAATTCATTTCTCTTGAGTAAAATATTGAGATATCATTTTTTTGTTTTCCTAATATAACTCATTATTCTTATCCATCAAAATGACCAGATCATCTTAATAAGATCAAAGTCTTCTCATCTCCATCTTAATATATAGAATGACCAATCTCTATACATTTTCCTCTTGAGTCATTTTAATGATATAATCTCTGAAATCCTCAAAAACGTTACACTACATGTCATGTTTGATAACATATTGTTGAAATAATAATCATACTATAACATAATTTATTTCTCTTCATCATGATACTCATCATGAATATAAATATATGATTCAATTTGGTTGGTGTAATTTTCCATATGATTGCATGAACTTTTATGAGTACGAGAACATTCATGAGATGATTCCAATTCAACTTTAATCTGGATCAATGATTCTGTTAAAAAATTTATTGATTCATATTTTTCAAAAAGAATATCTTGAATTATCTTTCACCCAGATTCATGATTTTGAATGTATGGAATATTTTATTCTTAATAACGTCACGACATGACAAATATAAGTAGAAATATAATGAAATTAATAATACTTTTATTAAATTTCATGACTGTGTTTGAAAATTGTAAGGGTCTTCAAGAATGAATAATTAATAAGATGTTAGTGAAAAAATGGGATGAGTTTTTGGGTGAATAAAAAAAAATATAATGTCTATTTCTCTCATTATGAATCAATATAAGATCTTGAAAGTTCCAAATAGATGTATTTTATCATTGAGAGTGGGAGGGGTGAATAAGTGATAATATTCTTCTTTTATATATTTTTTTAATTGAAAACAACCTTCAACTCCTTTTAAGTTTTTCAATTCCATAATAGGAAACAAATCCACACACATTCAAAGGAACAAAAAAATTTACATGTATCATTATTCCATAAGAATTTCTACGTCCTTGGTATGGTTTGGAAAGGATCCAATAACATAAAATATAAATATAAATCAATCCTTGGATGGAAAAGTGTGGGATATACCATTTCAACCTTGTTTCACTATGAAATAAAATGGCTACTGTGTGTGCACCCTCTTAACACAATAGGGTAATACATTTGTTTTGTAACATCTCATGTTGCCTATAATTATTTTCAATTAACAAAATATATTTAATTATAAAACAATTATTCTTTTCTTTAATCATGAGAAGGGTAAGAGAACTTCTTGGACTATCTAATATAATCTGTCTGATTACCCAGAGTATGATTCTCCTAGTATGATTCATTTTTATCTTATGTTATTTCAATTGAATAGATAGAATAGAATCAGCACAACTCTACAAGGAGAATATAAATAGCACCACATCAAATTCTGATACCGATAAAGATACTCGGTGTGATTATTCCTCTTCCCCAGAAGCTAAATAAGGAACCACCTATTGTGTATAACTCAAAACCAATTAGTTCAACCTGATGTGATAATCACTCAAACAAAAAGTCATTCCGAATACTCATCACCTCTTATTCTTCTCTCTAAAACATGTAGATTAACATTCCTATTCTATGAATAGTGCATGTTGTGAAAAGTACAGAGTACCTCTTCCTTTTATAGGTGACTATTGGCAGGAATCCAAATGTTTTTTCTACCCACTCAAATTTTCCCAAATTTTAATTTTCCCTGAAATCATTAGATACATTTTGACTTCGTCAAAGCTTTGCAATGTATGTAAATTCTTATCCAAAAATCATCTCTATATTCATATCTTTCATTTGTATCATCATAACCATTACTTAATCCATAAATACTAAATAATTTTTCTTTTAGAAAACCAGAAATTTGGGTACGATTGTTGAGTATGATTGTGTTTGGGTATGATGGTCTTTAATCTACACTATCTGTTTTTTTCACTTTCACTAGTGAGTCTGATGAAAAACAATGTTAGTACCCTGTCAGCATGATAGGAATCATCTCTACACATTCTCTTTCTATCAACATGACTCCTTCCACTTTTCCATCAACACAACTCTTTCCCCTTCCATCGGAACACCTATTTCCATCAGAACATCTATTTCCATCAACATGACTTTTTTCCATTAGTATGACTATTTTTATAGGCCCAGATATTTCTATAGGAACAAATATTAATTTCTAATTTGTATGACCATTATTCTTCCATTTTAAAGACCCTTTCTATTAGTATAACTATTCCATCGACACGAATTTGATTTTTATAGACAATAATGTGAACACTATTTCGATGTGACAAATCTTTTCTTTATCCATCAGCATGAATTTTCCATTAGCATGAATATTCCATCATCACAAATCATATTCTGATGAAAAACAAAGTGAATAATTTGTTGTTGTAAAATAAATTTTCTCCACTCACCTCCATTTATTTTCCATCAGCACAACTATTCCACCATCACGACTATTCTAATGGCACAACTATGAGTCCGATGAAAAAAATGAATACTCTGTCGGCGTGACAGACCTTTTATTCTTCAATCAGCATGACTATTCCTTTAGTATGAATATTAATTTCTTTTCCACCAATATCACCATTCTTATAATTTCATTAGTTACCACCATTCATTGATTTTAAATAGTGATCAACATTTCACAACTTTTCAACATACATCACCTTTCACAGATTATCAATAGTCATCACCATTCACAGCTTTTCAATACTCATATCCATTAGCATCAATTCAATAGTCATCACCATTCACTTCTTTTAAATAGTCATCACCATTAACATATTTTCAATAGTCATCCTCATTCACTACTTTTCAATAGTTATCACCATTCACATGATTTCAATAGTCATAATTATTCACCACTTTTCAATAGTCATCACTATTAACTACTTTTCAATTGTCACCACCATTGAAATATTTTCCATCAGCATCACCATTCACTGCATTTACATACCCCTTTCTTCCATCAAGCTGGAATCATAAGTTCTTCCAAATTACATATGATTTATGAGAAATCCAAAACATAATTTATCATCACTTTTTCATTGGAAAGTATCAAAACATTCCATTCATTCAAGTTTCCTTCTTTCCCTCTCATCCAGAGAAAACATATTATGAATACATGAGTCCGATTATTTAAAAAAAATACATTGTGGGACCAATTTTCTAGAAATTATGGATTCCATCCTTTCCAAATGTCCGGAAAATTATTTTGAAACCACAAGTGAAATTTATTTGAAAAAAAATACAACAAAAATTGTTTCCAAAACAAAGTTAAGTGATTTATTTTCATCAATATCATCCTTGAAAATAGAATACAACTCTTCAAACCATCATTACCTTTATCATCAGGATTGTCCCAACAATCTAGCCCTTTGGATTTTGTTGTCATCCAGGTTTCATAGATAAATAAACTTTGTAACCTCATGTAATTTATTACATATCAATAATTATAATATTATGTGAGCTAACTCATTTTAGGTAATATCAATTGTTAATAGAAAAACCTTGTATCTAAAAATAGTGTTCATGAGAACCTCTTTCTTTTCTCTTTCTTTTATTAATTCTCCCTGGAAAACTATTTAATTTCTTTTCCTATTACCTCCCAAAAAAATATTTAGAATAGTTCACACACAAAACAATGGTAAATTCCTAGCTAACCCCGAAATATCTATTTTTTGAAATACATTTATGAAACAAATCAATTCCCCCTTTGAAAAAAAACTCCAATAGTAAGATAAGGGAGGGTACAGAAACACATACCTAAACCATGATGTGAAAGAGGTTAGACAACCATGATGAACATAAGTTTTGAGAATGATTCCTTCAATAAAGGTTTTTTGAAAATATCTGAAACTTGACTCGATGTTGGAACATAATCTATCTTTAATTCATTGTTCTCCACATGCTCTTTGATGTAATGATATTGGATATCAATATGTTTTGAACGATAATGTCACACAGAATTCATGGGTTAGATTAATTGTACTTTTATTGTCACAACCCAATAAAATGGGTAACATAACTTCAAAAAGTAAATAATCCAATTGTGTTTTCATCCACACATGTTTTTTTGTTACTTGATTAGTAACAAAATAATCAACTTTAGTCGTACTGAGAGTTATTGGATTTTATTTATTTTAATGACAAATAACACTATTCCTTCAAAGAGATAATACACTAAATGATGTGCATCTTCTATCATTAACACTTTCTATCCAATTTTCATCTAAATACCCAAATAAATAAATAATATATGATATTTAGTACTTGATTCAGAATTTTTTTGTGCCTCTAATGTATCTGAGAATTATTTTTCCCGCAATATTATGTTATTCTCTTAGAGCACTTTTAAGTAAAGCACATAAGGTAACATCATAATCAATGTCAGTTCTTGAGGTAGTCAAATACAATATAATTATAATCAGTTTTAGATACTCTTTCTTATCCACTTATTTTTCATCTTCTTCTTTACACAGATTTGTTCATAAATTTATTTTTGTGGAAATTGGTATTGAATTATCCATTCCAAACCTCTTGATAAGTTCTTTTACATATTTCTATTTGGAGAGGAAAATGTTTTCTTTCTTTTTTTTTTTGGACTGGTAACACAAGAAAGTATTTCATTAATCCCATAATGGAGATTTCAAATAAATTATTCATTTACATAATAAATCATTCACAACTTCCTTCATCGTTCCCAACAAAGATAATATAATCAAAATAAACAATTAAAATGAGGTAATAATCTAGTCATTATCTGATGTAAATATTGATATCCACTCTTCCTTTGTTAAAATTCATTATTTTGAATATTGTATCTAATTTTTAATCACATTTCCTCAAGAGCTTGTTTTAGGCCATACAGCTACTTTTCACTCTGCACACACAACCTTCTTCTATTCCAATAACAATTACAAAATGCTGTTCAATATAAACCTCTTCTTCAAGATCTCTATTTGGGAATGAAAATTTAAAATCGATTTGAAATATCTTATTGCCTCATTGTGTATAAATAGTAAAAAAGATTCTCATTTTTATCATGAATTGATACTATAGAAACAGTTTCATTAAAATCAATTCCCTCATTATATGAATACCCTTTTCAATCCAATCTTGTTGTATTTCTTATAACATCCCATTTTTCATTCATCTTGTTCTGAAAAACTCATTTATTTACAATTATGTTTTTGTTTTTAGTCATAGGTATGAGTTCCCATATATTGTTCTTTTAAATTACATCCAATTATTTATTTGTGGCTTAAACACTTTCTGAATTATCAAAAGCACATTTCAAATTATTCAGTTACACTTCTGAATACAGTGATGTTTTTAATGGATTTTTTTCTTCATGTTCGTACCTGATGATTTTGATCACTAATTATATTTTGTGGTTCCACATAATTCCTCATCCTTGGATAATATTTTTTATTGGATTCCTTAGCACTGTAAATCACTGAGTTAGATTATTCACCTTTATTATTATTACTACCATTTGTATCCTTATAAGAATTATCTTCTTTAAATTGTTTTACATAATTGTCCTCCTGAACAAATTTCTATTTATCAGATAAATAAATAACTTTTACATCAACTAAATCAGAATTTTTTTAATTAATTTTTATAGAATCTTCATCTTCTTGCTTCTAGATAGTAGAAAAAAATATTCCATCTTCACATTTCTGCTCAAATATATCATAGTTTCTCCTTTATTCATTATAATACATGGACTCATAAAAAATATAAAGTGATTCAAACTTGATGTTTTTCCAAAAAAATAATTCATAGGGTCTATTTCCTGATTGATTACTATAGAAACATCAGTTATTAATATAAACAATAATACTCAGGGAATACCTCCAAAAGTAATGATAATGGTCGTGCTCATGTAAAATGGTTCTACAGATTTTTACACATCTTCTATTCATTCTTTCAGAAACCACATTTTTTTGGGGATTGTATAGAGATCTATAATCATTCTTAATTCCATGATTCTCTTGATAGTCTTCAAACTCGTTACATCTGTATTCACTACCATAATCAATTCTCAACTTCATCATAGAATACTCACACTTTTTGTTAGCTTTCCTTCTGAAACTTTTAAACATTTTCAAAGCATCTGATTTGTGTTTTATGTACATAACACACGAAATGTGAGTAAAATCATCAAGGAAGGTAATTATTTATGTATCTCTATGTGTTCATTATTTTATCATTGTCCCATTGATATTGGAATATATTATATTCATGGGTTGTTTTTTAAAAAATAGCAACATTCTTATGCACAACATTTGTAATATTTCATTTTTGTAAAATATTGAGAAACTAATTTATAATTCATGGAAAAATATGAATTTATAGGACATTGTATCTTTGTAATAACATTATCTTGTTTCTCAGACACATATTTCCTAGCCTTTTATTCGATAATAGATTCTATTCCACCATACTCATGTAATAAGTGTTTCTTAATCAACAACATGATAAAAATTTCTTTTTGTATGTTGGCCTCTTGTAACAATATTATCATCTTATTCACACTTTACAAAAAATCCATCTTCATAAATGATAACCTTGTTACCCTCATCACACAATTTTGAGACACTTAGCATGTTGTGTTTCGTCCCATCAACATACAATGTTTTCTTAGATTTCATATTTCCTTTTCTCAAAATGTCAGACCCAAGCCCTTTGATTTTCAATGATCCATAATTTCCAAATGACATTGTGCCTTCTTTATAATATTTCACATCATTAAAAAAATTTATTTCTTAGGTAATGTGAGAAGAAAACCCACTATCAAGTATCAATGGTCATTTTCCTTTCATGGATTTGAATTCAGTTTTAATAACAATAACCTTTTCTCCATTCATTTCATTCTTCAACATTGGATTTTGAGAATTGAAAATATTTTTATAAGTTGGATTCAAAACAATACATCATTTTTCAAGGTGTCCAGGTTGTTCACATCCGTTCCAAATAACTTCCATGTTTGGGAACCTATTTTCAATCATCATGTCACTCTTTCCAGATTTCTTCATGACTACCTTCACATTTTTTTGAGGTGATTCACTCCCCCTCAATCACTACCTTCCATAAATTGTTGGAAAATAGAAACGTTTTTGATTAAAAAAACATATTTTCTATGTTCCTGAATGCACAACAATACCAGCAATACCCATCGAATGAGTATTTTCCTCTACATTGTTTGTACTTACCAAGATCATGAATATGTTTCTCATCCACTTTATTTTATGATCCATAATAATTTATTATTATCAACAGGGTTATTTGGATTCTTTTCTTCATTATAGGAATCATAATATTTTGATACATTCTTAGATTTATATTATATAAAAAATAATCAGATTAAGGTTTCCATAAGAATTTATAACATCCATAATTATTCTCTACAAAAATAACATCATTATTTTTCTCAAAATATTAATGAATATTTTATTGAACCATATCAAGTTTCTCATTACAAGAACATTCACCAACTTCAGTGATAGAATTTTGGATGTTTAGAAATTTCTTTTCAGCTTCATAGAGTATTTGTTTTACATGTTCCAATTATTTTTCATTTTCCATCATCTTCACTTCCAAATGAACATTAAAATTTTTTCACCTTCATAGGAATTCATAAAATCTTCAATCCATTTAAATAACTTTTCTTTCTGTTGTGAAAAAATTATCGTTATCTTGATAATTAATCATAAAATTTTTTGTTTTTCTTTTAATTTTTTCTGATCATTCTCACACATTCTTTCATCTCTTTATTCAAATGTAAGCTAAACGTAGATTCTATTTCTTCAAAACAACTACTTCTGAATTCTTCATCAATCATTGTTTCAATAAAAATATTTTCAATACCAAACTCAATGGAATTAATTTTGAATTTATAAATATTAACTTATTCTTCGTTATATTTGTACAAGAAACTTCTTATTTTTTATTTGAATAATTTATTTCCTTTGCATTTGTATCTTTTTGTCTTCCACGATATTATTGTCTTTATTTATTTAATATCACTATAATCTTATTTATTTATTCGAGGACAATTATCCTCAAAGTGAAAAAAAACCTCCATATTCAAAACATTTCATGTTTTATTTCTATTTATATTTCACTATGCCTATTTCCACATTGTTAGAAAACAAAGAGAGGATTTCAATATGATTTTTACATACCTCATTTTCAGATTTATAATCACCAGCATCATCTTCAATAAATATATTCATTGACTTTATTTCGTCATATCTTTTAGATACATCTATCTATCAATTTTTTTTTCAATTTATAGAATTATCTATTATCATTTCATAAGTGGTAATAGTTCTATATTGATCATCAAGAGATAATGTCATAGGATCTCTAACTTCCAATGAATAAAATTTTCCATCAAAGTTTTCATGTAGGACTCTTAAGATGTTTTCATAAAATTTAGAGTATTTATGTTTTTGACCAAGACATTTGATATTACATAGAATTTCAGTAACCCTGGTAAATAATTCCCTGTCAGATTCATGCTGAACCATTTTCAAAAAATCATACATCAATCTCTATATTTGATACATTTCCATCTTAAATTTTTAATTACTTATTAAAATTTATCCCATATACATTTATCTATTTCAATACCTTTCACCCTCATGAAATAAAATTAAGAAAGTGAGGATAATAAAGTATTCTTTTCCCTTCTATAATTCCCATGAAACTTCTTGTCAACAGGTGTAAGTGGAGAATAATCATAAATTGGAGGAAACCCAACTATTGTATCTTGAAGAACATCATAACTGGTAGAAATAAAATATGGAAGCATTATATATTTATAAGTATGACATATATTTAAACAAAAAACTGGAATACCCTTACTGTACACACATTTCATGTTCCCCATTAGGAAAAAATAGTAAAGGAAACCTGATTCTGAAACCAATTGAAAGTGCCTAATTTTAGTATTGTATCATTGAGAGGGGGTGGGGTGAATAAGTAATACTAATTTTCTTTTATGTTTCTTTTCAATTGAAAACATCATTCACATCTTGTTAAAAATTTCAATTGTCTTCTGAGAAACAAATCAAAAAACATCAAAAGGGTCAAATATATTTACTAGGTTGACAATTAAATAATAAAATCTATATCCTTTGTATGGTTTAGAAATTATCCAATATCATTGAATCCACTAGGAATAAATTCTTGTATTATAATGAGTAGAATGTACCCTTTAAATCATGTAGCATTATAAAACAATACAACCATTGTGTGCACACCCTCTTAGCACAATTGGTAATACATTTGTTTTGTAACATCTCATGTTACCTTTGATTCTTTTAAATTTACCAAATTTATTAAACTATAAAAAATTCCTTTCTTCATTACACAGAAGAATAGTAAGAACTTTTTAGATTATGTAAAATAATCTATTCAATTACCCTGAGTATGATTCTCTCATTGAGACTCTTCTCGTTCTAATTTTTTTTTCAATTGCATAAAATAGAAAAGAATAAACACCACTCAACAAGACGAATACAAACAACACCACTTCAAAAATGGAGACTGATAAAGAGACATAGTATGATTATTCTTCTTCCCAAAAATCCAAACATAGAAACACCCAGTATAGAAAACACGTAAGCTATTAATCTATCTTGATTTGATAATCAGTCAAAAAAATTCAAGCAGAATACTCTTCAACTCTTCTTCTTCTCTCTAAAACAAGGATATTCAATCTTATTATGCTATGAATATTTTACAATGGGATAAGCTAAAAATTTCCTACTTATTTTATAGGTATAAATTGTCTAGAATCCTAGAGTTTTTTCTACTCATTCAAATTTTACTAAATTTTAATTTCCCCTAAAATTATGGGATAAATTTTCACTTACTCATTGTTCAAGAATATTTGGGGATATTATCCAAACATAATCTCAATCTTATACTCATTCATATGTATCTCTATTATCATTTATTACTCCATAAATCCCAAAAAAAATCTTTTAGAGATCTGGAAATGTGGGTACGATTGTTGAGTACAATTGTTTCTAGGCATGGTGGTCTTTAATCAACACCATCTCTTTTCATTCACTTTAAACAGTGAGTCCATTAAAAATCATATTCATTACCTAGTTAACATGACAAACATCATCTCTTCACTTTCTATTTACATCGAGATGACTCTTTCCTCATTTCCTTCAAAATGACTCTTTCAATCTGCACACATATTTCCACCTGCATGACTATTTGCGTCGGCACAACTATTTCAATTGGCATGACTATTCACCTTAGAATGAATATTACTTTTCAATCTTCATGACCATTAATCTTCCATCTGTAAAACCCTTTCCATTGGCACAACTATTCTATTGGGACTACCCTGAGTTCGATGCGAAACAAATTGAATATTTTGTCGGTGAGATATATCTTATATTATTTCATCGGCAAGAGGTTTCCATTAGCATGACTATTCCATCAGAATGACTATTCCATTAGAATGAATTTGAGTACATTGAAAAACAAAGTGAAAACCATGTTGGTGTGAAAGTCCATTTCCTCCTACACCTGCATGACTTTTCAATCGGCATGACTATTCCATCTTCCCAACTCTCAGTCTGATCAAAAACAAAGTGAATACTTTGTTAGCATGACATACAATTTCTTATTTCATCGTCATGAGTTTTCCATCGACACAACTATTATCAGATTCTCCATTTTCATCACCATTCACATTCTTTAAATAGTGATATTCATTCATAGCTTTTCGATAATCATCACAATTAAAATATTTTCAATATTCATTGCCACTCACTGCTTTCCAATATTCATCACCATTCATAGTTTTTCAATAGTCATCACCATTCATAGATTTTCAATAGTAATAACCATTTATAGATTTTCAATTTTGATAAAAATTCAATGATTTTCAATAGTCATCACCATTCATAGATTTTAAATAGTCATCACCATTCACATCTTTTCAATAGTCATCGCCATTCACTATTTTTCAATAGTTATCATTATTCACAATATTTCAATAGTCATCTCCATTCAATACTTTTACATACCCCATTCCTTCATAAATCATGGATCATATATTCTAAAAATTTACTTATGATTTATGATAATTCCAAAACTGAAAATCATCATCACATTTTGATTGGAAAGTATCATAACTTTCATTTCATTCAAGTTTCTTTCTTTAATTTTCATTATATGAAGAAACATTCTGAATACATGAGTCTAATTCGTTTAAAAAAAAGTCATTGTGTGACCAATTGTCCAGAAAATAGGGATCTGATCATTTTCAAACATATGGGCAATTATTTTTAAACAACAAGTCCAATTTTTTTTATAACAAAATACCAATACAATTATGGAAAAAATAAATTTTAAGTAATTTCTTTTTATAAAAACCAACGTTCAAAAAAAAAAGAAAAATCATGAAACCATCATCACCTTTGTCATCAAATTGGTCACAAAAAATAATCCTTATTCCCATTTATTGGTGTTTTGTTCGACATAGCAAATTATTGGATATGCCTATAAAAGAATAAATTGAATAATTTTTTCATGATTATAAAATATGTTGACCCATATAACATAACGTGATTTTATTATATTTTCCTTATGACACATTAACTGGTAGCTAATATTTTTTCATATAGCTTAATTGAAAAAAATATTATTCATTATGATGTAATATTTATGGTGTATAAACCATGAGGGGGAGTTAAAAAGATAAGTGGGATTCAAAAAATTTATTATTTCATGTGGAAATTTAAAATTTTAGAAATATTTGTATTAAAGGCATGATAGTAACTATTCCCACTATTTTTTAATATTGAATAAATTTTTATAATTTATTGTTAGTATTTTTGAAGCAGTTTATAGGAAATGTTAATTAATATAAGGGGGGTTTATATTGTGAATTAATGTTTTTACGGTTTTTTTGTGTTTTTTTCTTTTTATCATTTCGAAAACCAATATGAAGAACACATAAAGAGATAAATATTAATTATTATAAAATATTGAGATCATTGTGGAAATATTTAATATCTAGAATAATCTTTGTTTTTTCCTATATTGACCTATCCCATATGGACCTAGTGTTGATTAATTTACTTGTTAATATGTAAGAAAAGTGTTATACCACCCTTATCAATGATCAATTGTCTTTATTTTCAATAATTATAATATAAAACAAAAAATGGAAGGAAATATATAAATATAGTTTTGTTTAATGGTATTGATCACAAATATGAAGGGGTATATTTATGAACCCAATGTTTTTTGATTATTTTTATTGTTATCAATATGTGAATGATGTGAATAATGTTTGGATAAAGAATATAATTTTTTTAAAGGTGTGAGATATAAATTAATGATTCTTTAGACTCTATTATTTTCTATCCATTTTTATATATTTTTGATCTATTGCTATTAAAAATGAATATTTTCAAATGGAATGTAGTTTCTACATAGAGTTTGGTGTGTACATATTTTTGAGTGTATAATATTATATGTGTTAATATTATTGTTTTAGAATTAATAAGAATCAATTATAAGTGATAATTGTAGATGAATGTACTTTAATATAATATTTTATAGAGTGTGTGATTATATCTAATATTGAGGAATAAAAAGGCTGGTTGGAAGTCTGATGTATCATCCTTCTATTATTAAACATCAAAATGAAATATTATATAGAAAAAACATTGAATAAATATTGAATATTTTTTTGTATTGAATATGGTGATACATTATTGGTTAATTAGTTTAGTAAGAAAAGTGGAAATTGTAATTTTATTCAAATAATAAAGATGAATAGTTATTTATAAATTTTTCATTAGGAATTATAATAAAGTGGTTTTTATATGTTTGATAAATTCTAGTAGTCATTTATTTTATTTAGGAAATTTGTAGTGTATAATATTCCATAATAAGATTGGAGGAGGTTTTTAGATGCATTGATAATATTCTAAATTTTTTTATTTAATGATGAATAATTTTATATGGGATGAATACGATATTATATTATTGAAAATTAAGAACGTTTCATATATTATTGATAAACGTAATATCCTATAGATGATATGTAATGAAAAATTATGGATTACACTATGATATAAATAATATTTTTCATAATACGTATGATTTATTTACTAATTCATAATATCTCTATATGTATATATATTATAATTCATGAGTTTAAACTCTAAAAATGAAAGATAAATGGTAAAATTTTATATGAAAGATAATTCAAAGTATTCATTTTTTCTAAATTTTATGTAATATTTTATAATTATTAAAAATATTTACAAGGTGACCTAAAATATCTTGTATATGGTATGTCACATTTAATCCAATGTTATTTGAATACATAAGATAAATTCAAGATTAGCGATGTTATTATTGAGGATACTTAATATATTTGAGATTACAAAATTGATACATAATATTTAAAATTTATTATTTTAGATCAAATAGTTTGATGAAATTTGACAACATAGAAGTTTAAATTAGATGATTCTAACACTTAGAGTATCATCATGTCATAAAAATCACAATTATGGCGATTGAAATGTGATTTACATTGAGGAAATTTCTGACAATGTTTTGAGATAATTAGTTTTGTTCCAAAACAAAGATTCTCAATCCATAAAAGTATACTACGTGTGATAATATATATATATGGATTAGAGAATATCTTTTAGGAGGAAATATAAATTTTTATGAAATCCCATAATTATTAATAATTAATACCACGTATAATGAATATTATGAGAGCATTGATGTGATAATTTTAGGACCTCAAATATGAATATTTGGAATAATAAATAAAGATAATTCTAGTGAAAGTACAAAGAAATTTATTTTGTGTCTTTTAAATGATAATTATTTGGTATTTGTAAAAAACTAGTAGAAGAATTTGTTTTCAATAAAATAATATCATAGATCATATGATTAGACAATATGACCCATTGTGATTTGAAATAGTTTAAAATTATTGGTATCAAATAATTATGAGAGTGAGATAAAATAAAAACTTCTTCTTAATATTACATTACCATCATAGTTTAAAAAGAATGGAATTATTAGAAGGAAAATGATGTTCTACCACTGCATACATTATCATCATCAAATGAGTAATGAAAAACTTGTTAGAATAACCGTGTAACAAAATTGCTAAAATGAACAGGGAAGAAGAAGAATAAATATATTAATCATGAAGTCTCAAAATACGTCTATTTACATAGGTTCTATATAAAAAACATCTATATATTGAATACTAATATTTATTAACGTATAATTCAATTCCTCAATTTTTATTTTATTCTATATGTTAAATAAATTGTCTGAAATACGAAGAAGAAAACATGATGAAACCTTCTAGTTGTTTGTGTTTATAATTTTGGATATTTATTTGAGAGAAATATGTATACATTCATACTAATATAACATGCCTATTTTATGTTGAAGAATTCTGAATAAGAAAAGCAATAAATTGTTATGATTTTGTGAAATATTGGAACATGTTAAAGATCTCATCCATTAGTTTTGTTAAAAAGATCCACTATAAACTAGTAAGATATATTACAATGAACCTATCATTATATAGTATTTGTTTTTTGGAAAATTTTCTTTGGTTAAAGTCTCAATCCTTCACTATATATATTCACTTTATATTATTAGTCAAAACCCCATATCTTAGAAACCACACATAAAGAGTAATGATGTAGTCATCCACATCAATGGTGAAAATTGTGAATATAATATCCATTATTATTCTTGGTTATTTAATTCTATGTATATATTATATTATATTGGGGATCCATAAACCCTATCTCTTCTTTATATTAGGATTATAGGCTCAAATACTAATATGAGTAATTGTTAAATATAATAATTCTATAAAACTCGTTTATACTAATTCATCCCCCTCTCAGGATGACATTATGATCCTTCCAAAAATCCCCCAATTATGGATATGAGGTGTATTTCATCTATATCTGGAAATTCAGAAATTGTGATCGTACACACTTTTTCTTGTATAGGTGAGGGCCACCATTGAAATAAAAGAATTGGTAATATTTCTATGTGATGGGGAATATATTCTCTATTTAATGAGTATGTAACCCACTGAATGATACATATTACACAAATGTGGTTTGGGATTTCTTTAGGGGCTTTTAAATTATTTTATTAGTATCTGTACCATGTAGAGGTGTTGATCTCCCACTATGAATATGTAAAGACAGTATAAAAATATTTATATTCCCAAGACCAATAGTTTCAATGCTTGTGGTGATTATGTTTAATTATTTTACATCACGTGAATTACATCGAACTCCCATGATCAAATGTTTTTTCATTGTAAAATAGGTATGTTTACATCGTTAATTATTAATATAGATTATTTTTCACTGATAAAAAATTATCCGCACAAGTAAATATCTTATAGGTATCCATTGGACTGTAAATCAGAGCTAAAATTAGCATCATGAAAAAAAGATCTCAAAAAGAGTTAATAAAAATAATATTTTATGTAAAATAAAATCATGGGTACAAAATAAGGTAAAACAAAACAACATGAACATAAGAAAAAGATTGATCACCGGATTATAAGAACATGATTCATCACATGATCATAAGTAAATGAAGCATAACATGATTTTATGTTGTTGTGGAGAAAAATGAATGTGGCCACCACATAAACATGGGAAATTAAAAAACATTTTACTATAGAAAATCACCATTGTTTCGTAAAACGTATTACCAAGGATTCTTATCTTGGTATCAAATAACATTACTAGGATATGATGATTTTAAATCATGAACATTTCATCTATTGAGATTAATTCATTAAAAAATGGATTGGGTAATGATTACGGTTCACTATTAATATTCCTTAATTCATGTGTTCCAAATAAGGAAAAAATAAATAAATTCATCAATAATCACAATACCAACCCATGGAAAATAAATGGTTATCTATTTAATATAACTACCTTTTCAAGTAAATACACTTTAATCAAGTTAATGATTCATGGGTTATTCACAATGCATAGTTTAGTCAATAATTACCTCATTGAATCGATTTACATGTGTTAAGGTGAACAACCTTCAATTATAAAATTTATATAAGGGTATTAATAAGGTAATTTAATTGGATAAATAGTTGGGAAGAAATGATTATAAAGGAATAAAAAGTAAGTGATGTATCATTCTCTAGAGAGATCATTTTTCCACCGTACCTTATATAAATTAGAATATAGAAATTTATGTGGATGGTAAAATCCCCAATAAATATTGAAAATGATAAAAAAAAATTCAATAGCATCAAAATGATTAGGAAATAACACCTTTAATTAAACTAATGAGGATATATTGGTGAATATTTTAAAATGAACATTAGAAAAAAATCTTAATAAAAATGGTAGTACCCAAATTAAAGGATTGATAACCTAATGTGGTGGAGGGTAAATTAATTTACTAGGTATTTCAATTAAATAAAAATCTAAATCCAATTATTATTCCAATTTATTATAGATTATAAAGGGCATGTGAATTATACAAAGAAAATCTCATAGGAGTGTTATGTCTGGTCTGTGAAACGGCCTATTTTTATACATCAGGTGATGATCATTTTAATACCCAAACCCCACTTTTTAGGGTCATTAACCCACATTACATCTATGATAGATCAAAATACACTTGTAGTATCAATATTGGGATGCTGATTCCAGGAAAACAACACATCACTATTATTTACTCCATTTTGGATGGTTTCATAGATTCATGAATGTATAAGAATTAAAATTTCATAGGGAGGTAGTATAATGAGAGATAATAGTTCGATATAATTGATAAAATATTAGGGAAATTATAACAATGATTGATATTCCTATTTTTTATTATATTGAAAAGGAATTAAAAAAGGCTCACAAAGGTAATTGGAAAGTATTGGTGGAGAGACCTTATTAAATGAGAGTAACAATATAGGAAAAATATATAATGACAGGTAAGAACATACATATAATAAAAAATATATTAAATGTAAGATAAAAATGGAATTATGATTATAAGGCCCCAGCCTTAAACCTTACATAATATTGAGTTATTACAAGATTACACATTGAGGATCTTTTCAGGTTTAGAGTTTTAGAGAATTAGATCATAAAACTTTCATTACATTCCACATTTAAACAAAGTGGTTACATAAAAGATAGTATTCTTTTATCCCATCAACGGAGACATATTTAAAATAAAACATGGATTCTTTCTTGACACTTCCTTGCCACTATCATCATATCATATACCATTCCCTTGACCTATGAAAAACATTTCAAAAACTTGGGATGAGAATAAAAATCATAGTAAGGGTTATAAAAAGTGTGGAAAGTAAAGATTGGTACATATATACATAAGAATAAATGAAATCATACTTTACTCAAAAAAAATAAGCACTTTAACATACCTCATCAAAACATTAATAAATCATAGAAATCATAAGACATAAAGGTAACTTGAGGAATTCATAACATTCTTACGTAGGGAGTAACCCTATTGGTTACATTTGGAATACCCATAACATTATATTCCCTAGATCTCTTCATAGAATCCTTAACGTTTAACTCCTTCGCGTTAACCAATGCATTGGAGAGCTATATCGGGCTCACCCGCCATTAGTTGATCACGGAACCACCCGTCTTTATAACAATGCCCAAGAACCATAACATAATCATAGCACATAACATAAGAATAAAGTAAAGATAACATTCCCACATTGCAATAACAATATAACATTTTAAGATATATAAATAATGAATCCATTCTAAAAACCAGTTTCAAAACCATTTAAAACATTTAATAACGATATTTTTAAATCAAAGTGTCCCATAACACATTGAATCTGTTAACATTTTAAACCATTAATATCCATATAAATAAATCCTGAAAACCATTTTGAAAACATGGATATTAATGTGAAATATTTATAAGAATAAATCATTAAAACATTTAAAATGATATTTTAGATAAAGGGTTTTTGACAAAATGAGAGACACATGAATACAATAATTTAGGAATAACATTTTATCAAAACTTAATAATATCATGAGAATAAAGGGATTTATGATTTAATATTTCAAAGTACAGTATATACACCATATAAGATTGAATTGGTGCATAACAACAATGAAGTCTCAATGGACATGTAAATTGAGATGAAATCCATTATTAAGATGGTATACTTAAATTAAGGATAAATCAATCTCATAATTATGTGTGAAAAATATAAATACACCCAATATAAGTGGATATTAATTGTAAAATAATCAATGGTCATTCACACATATTCAAAGGATGATGTATTCAATAACTACATGTTGAACCCAAAGAAATCGAAATTGGGATAAGAAGTTCCCTTGATAGACCAACGTCGTCACATCAAATTTTAGAAAAAGAGTTGATGATAGAGATAAAGGGTATCTCATCACTTGGACATACAATTTATGGAAATAAGGATATATAAGAACATATCCCCACATAATAAGATGAAAATTAAAAGACATAACAAAAGAAGTCTTTTAAAAAGAGGCGGGTGAAAGGTTCCCTTACCGATTTGGGTAACTTTCAAAACGTACACCCCATGAAAGAAGGACTATACAAAATTGATGTAAATATTCATAAACTAAAGTATGATACACAAAGAGTAGAATAATTTATAGTACATACACCACTCAAAAGGAAATATTGGAAAATATAGAATGAATCTCACGAAAACACAAAGTGAGATAAAAAGCCCCTTACGAAATTTCGGCAGCCTAACGGCGCCAATTAAAACTTCCAAAATGGATTGATGAGAGAAAATAGGGTCTCTCATCATATGAACATATAAATTAACGTAATAGTAATATAAAGGAACATCCCAATAATAAGAAAGATGATCTTAAAAGGAATGACATAAAAGAGTGTACTTAAAAAGAAAGAGAGGGGTATGATCCCTTACCTCGGGTCCGACATGACTCGATCGTTCTTTAACCTCCTGAATAATTAACTTGAGTTAATTTACACTTTCTTAAGAACCTTTTAAATTTAATTATTCCTTTTACCTCACTTACTAACATTCTATGAACACTGTGTAATTATTTAAGTTAATAATGGTCGTTTTGTAGATCATTGCTACATGAGTCAAAAATAAACTCTTTATAATTACAAGTTGTTCATGAGGTAAAATATATATTATATACAGAATTATATTCATTATGTAGATATAATATATATAATATATATCCATTATATACATGAATTTAAAATATTACATAACATTTAGAGGTAAGAAATGAAATGCACCGTTCATGGAGACGATAAGCTGTACGTACGCATGAATGCTACTTCCATTTCTATTTCTTATTTAATGGAATTAAAACATAATGATACATAATAGTATTATAATTCTTGTATGGTATCATATATAATATAATTAAATCTATCCTTTATAAATACCACATATGGTATTAACGAATCAAATCACTTTGAGGGGGTGGTAGTCCGCACTTCCTAAAATGAAGATCTCACGTTTAACCATAATGGAAACCATAAAGGTATGCCATAAATGAAAAATACACAAGCTTATGTAAAACATAAACATATTATATGTCGTATATAAATGTAGTGACATCTTAATGGCCACCTTTGAGGATGTTAAATGAATATTGAACAATCATCGTTTCGTGAGGCAGGAAATCACCGTCCATAGAAACAGTATGTTCTATAACTATTAGATGTAGGTGTGTGTAAGTTTAGCTCGAATACTTCTTATAAAAACATCCTAGTATATTGAAGATACTAGATTTGTTAAAAAAGAAATTAATAAAAAGAGTTCAAGGGGTTGGAGAAGCAAAATAAAACAAAAGAACACAAGTGAAGACATTACCTTAACATCGAGTATCTCTCTTTGATTTGAGCTCAAAGGATTTCTTGGGAAGACTTCTACCCAAAGTGAGGCTTCTAGGAGTAATAGTGGGATGTGGGGATAAAAAATGAGCAGGGGTTGGCCGAACCAAATGCTTGAGAGGTGTGGGTAATGTGGTATAGGTGGGGGCCTTTTATAAGAGGAGAGGAGGGGAACACTTGGAAAGTTACAAAATGTTACTTTATTTTCAAATGAGTTTCGGATTTTAAAGGTCCCACATTGATGTATTTCGAGGAAAAGGTGGTAAGGGTTAGAAATATACTCATACAATAGGTCTTTGACAAGTGTATGTTATATTTTTAACATTACCTTTTCATTTTATTTAAATCCTTTATTAATGAGGTAATCGATGCATCATCATGATGTCATAAATAATTTAATTTATTTAATGTCTAAAAATTATAAAAAAAATATCATGATGTAGGAAATCTTTTTAGATTTATAATTAATATTTATAGTCAAAAAATATGAATTTTATAACCCCATTTAAAAATTGTTTTAGTAAAACAACTCATGATTGTGACATTTTTATTTTAACTTTTAATAAAAACTTATGTATGTCATTTTCCAACAAATGTGGCTCCATGGTGTCCCCAATTTGACCCATGGATTGTCTTGGTAGGCCATGACACATAAAATGAGGGTAGGACATGTGTCTAGGTCATTTCATATTATTAAAACATTATTTTTACCTTAAATTAGACTAATTACCTCTAATCGCGATTAAAAACTTAAAGGTTACTATTCAACAAAAAATTATTTTAATCCCATTGAACCAAATTTTAAATCCTAATGACAACCATGTATGTACGATTTTTTAAATTCAAATCATAGAAGTGGTAAAGTTTCATTTAAACGAAAAATCAGTTTTTAAACTACCACTTAGTGGTTTCACTATTCATCAAAAATTGAAGTTTTTCAGAAAAATACCAAAAATTCACCCTAAGCTATATTTGATATTCCTAATTGAAAAATGATTTCAATTTTACGAAATTAAAAACATATATGTTGCATTAATTAATTTAATAATTAATTCTCGCTGTCAAAACAAATAACGTGTTTTTAAGAAACAATATCTATGAAAAGATTGACACTAGTTTTAGTCCAATTTCAAAGTGAAATTAATTCCAATGTCCACCATTCGATTACATGGTAAAAATATATTCTAAAAACACTTTAATTTAAATTAAAAATATAATCTATTCATATAAATAAATCATATTAAAAGGTGGTTTTGAATTAAAATGCAACATTTTCAATAAAAATGATCTTTATCGGAAAAATAACAAAATTTTATACAACGTAAATTTTGATGTCCAGATTCTAAAGAAGGGTTTTATTTTGTCAAATAAAACATATAAATTTGTAAAAAGTATATTTAATATTGGTTCTCCATCAAAAGGTGGTTAATCAACCTTTTAAAAAATATTAGAAGATTTATGCTTAAAATTGGATTCAATTGCATTTTAAGCCTCCAACATTAATTGGATAAAAGTAAAAATATTTGACAAACATATATAATCATTTTTTATTTAGTTCTGTTCATTCCCTCCATTACAACAGCTAGGCATTAACTACCTTTTAAAATAATATTATTTTATTATTAGAGTGCAATGTAAGATTTCAAAGAAACTCGTTGTTGCGTATTGGGTATGCCCTCGAGCATAACATTCCTTTTAAAGTATATTAATATTTCAATTAAAAATGTTGATAAATATGAAAATTTCATATTATTTATTTACCTGGGTTGTTACATCCTTCCCCACTTTTGGGAATTTCATCCTCGCAATTTTAATATTGGGCTTGGAAGCTTTATTGAAAATCCTACATCAGAACAAGAGTCAGTAAAACTATCACTTTAAAAGAATGGGAGAGAAGTAAAAATGTCACCCGAGTTAACCCATACTAGGATTCCATGTATGAAAATATGGATATGGTGGAAAAAACAAAGGTTCATGTTCTGATGGAGAGTGATAGTGAACATTTCTTGGAGAAAGTTAACAACAATATAATCAAAAACTTGTGATGGGTTAAATGGTATTTGATTCCCTAGTAGGAAAAAATAATAGAGAACATTTTTGTTTTAAGATACTTTTCATTGAGGAATTTATTTATGAGCTTAAATAAAACATAAGGAAGCATACTTAATTATCATGTTGACTTTCAACTTTTACTAGATTTCTTACACGAACTCATATTTTCTCTAAAAGACGAGTATTTAAAATGACTTTTACACATTAAGAGAGCTATAATAAACTTCTAGATAATCACCTAATCCCCAAAAGAGAACTATATACTTGCCATGTCTTTAGACCTTAACCAAAACTAAAACCAAAATGGTTAGTATGAGATCATATAATACCAAAAAGGATAATCCTTTATAAAAAAATCTATTCTTAATCTCCAAAATTTTTCAAACAAAACCCAATGTTCAACAAAGACCATTCAATAAACATCTATCCATAAAATTCTACAAAGTAGAACTAACAAATATTGAAACCGAATTCTCTAATGTATTTAATCACAAAGTCTCCTAAGCTAAATTTTATCATTTTTCTCCAAAATAACATTAGTTACTCTTACATTCTAATACTAAAAAGTAATTAACCTAATCACATATCCTCCATGATAGGCTATTCATTTCCATTGATAACCAAAAAATCAACTTACTCTTAATTCATAAAATCATCTAACTAAAAAGAATCATTTAAACTAACCAGGAACTTCACGTAGTCCAGTGGAAGGTGATAAATACCAGTTTCACTTTGGTTGTGGGTTCGATTCCTGCAGCTTCATCCGACACGAAGGGTTGTCACACGGTCTGCGTGTTTTCCCTTTTCAAAAACTATATAATTTTATATCATTCCTCAAAAAGAGATAAAGTCATCAAAAATAACCATAACATATTTTAACCACAAAGGTTATCTGATAAATTCCATTTTGCAACCCAAAATGTATTAACCAGTAATTGCCTCAAATTCAAGAATCATATAAACCCAAATGGTTCTTTATAACTATATCCACAAAAGAAATGAT
Source organism: Viscum album (assembly GCA_963277665.1). Classification (NCBI taxonomy): domain Eukaryota; kingdom Viridiplantae; phylum Streptophyta; class Magnoliopsida; order Santalales; family Viscaceae; genus Viscum; species Viscum album. The sequence goes on along the minus strand of OY728147.1, from coordinate 1,669,023,144 downwards.
AATTATTCCTTGAAGAAAATTTTCATATATCAAACATCAGAGATACTATAAAAAGTCTTCTAATGTAACCCCATCATCAAAAGTGACTTAATACATCTAAGAATTTCATCATCCTAAAATATACCATAACTCCTTAATCCCTTATATAATGACTTCTTACTCATTAAACATTATTCATGATCCATTAGCCATTCCTTTTCAACTTATTCTTAAATACTTATTTCCTACAAACAAAATCATGAATCGTATCATATGATTTCAATAATAGGAAAACATATGTTAAGAAATAATCCATACCTTTCATTCTTCATTGTCAGTTTCTTCATCCTCAATCAGAATGGCATTAGGTATTGGTAAATGTATATTTGTATGATCATGGTGACCCCATTCCAAAAACTTCTTCATAGGACATGTGTTTTCATAATGACCATGCACACCACATTTAAAACATTCAATTGATCTTTTAGAAAGAACTTCTTTCCCTTTCCTAGAGTCAACTAGATATTCCCTTTTTCCATGGAAGGTTCTTGCTTTTGGACCCTCATTTCTACATCTATAGCATCTTTCTGTCCCTTTGAAACATTTTCCTATATGTTTCATTCCACATATTTGACATATAGGTTTTTGAACATACTTACCTTTATGATTATTACCTCAACTTCGGTAGGGATTTGTTTCTCGCATATACGATTCCTTATAAAAATTACTAAGGTCCAGGTGGACAATCATGACTCCAGATAGTTAGTTGAGGATAACTAGAAGAGTTATAATTGCAGCTCCCATATCATTCATTTGTTCTTTCATAAAATCGTCACAGTTTTCTTCAAATCCACTGTTACATTGGTTCCTGCTAGATCCATCCATTTACTAAAACTAAAAAGTTCAGTGTGAGTATATCAGTAAAATCATCAAATAAAAAAGGGGAAGATAAAAACCAAGATATAATTATCCAAGTTATCTCAAACTCATTCTAACTTTCAAAAAAATGATGACTCCATCTAATATACTAACCATTGTCGTTATACACTACTTGTCATTTTTTCTTAAAAAACACTCTAACCTCTAAAGTTATCTAAACTGACCTCTGATACCATCTATAAGGCCCCAGCCTTAATGCTTACTTAATCTTGAGATATTACAAGATTACACATTGAGGATCTTTTCAGGTTTAGAGTTTTAGATAATTAGATCATAAAACATGCATTACATTCCACATTTAAACAAAGTGGTTACATAAAAGATAATATTCCTTTATCCCATCAATGGAAACATATTTAAAATAAAACATGGATTCTTTCTTGACACTTTCTTGACACAATCATCATATCATGTACGATTCTCTTGACCTGTGAAAAACATTTAAAAAACATGGGATGAGCATAAAAAGCTCAGTAAGGGTTATAAAAAGTATGGAAAGGAAACATGAGTGCATATATACATAAGAATCAATAAAATCATACTTTACTCATAAAACATAAGCACTTTAACATACCTCCTCAATACATGAATAAATCATAGAAATCATAAGTCTTAAAGGTAAATTAAGGCATTCATAACATTATTACGTAAGGAGTAACCCTCTTGGTTATGTTTGGAAAACCCAACAAAGTATATTCACTAAATCTCTTTGGAGAAACCTTAACGTTTAACTCCTTCGCGTTACCCAATGCATCAGAGAGCTATATCAGGCGCACCCGCCCTTAGTTTATCACGGAACCACCGGTCGTCATAACCATGCCCAAGAACCTTAACATAATCATAACACATAACTTAACCATATTAGAAATATAACATTCCCACACTACAATAACAATATAACATTTTAAGATATTTAAATAATGAATCCATTCTAAAAACCATTTTCAAAACCATTTAAAACATTTAATATAGAGATTTGTAGATCAAAGGGTCTCATACCACATTGAAGATTTTAACATTTTAAACCATTAATATCCATATAAATAAATACATAAAACCATTTTGAAAACATGGATATTAATGAGAAATATTTATAAGAATAAATCATCAAAACATTTAAAACAGTATTTTAGTTAAAGGGTTTTTATCAAAATGAGAGACACTTGAATACAATAACTGAGGAATAACATTTAATAAAAACATTATAATATCATGAGAATAAAAGGATGCATGATATAATATTCAAAAGGACAGTATATAAAACATATAAGAGTGAATTTGTGCATAACAACAATGAAGTCTCAATGGAAATGTAAATTGAGATGAAATCCATTATAAAGATGGTATCTTTAAATTAAGGATAAATCAATCTCATAATTATGTGTGAAAAATATAAATACACCCAATATAAGTGGATATTAAGTGTAAAATAATAAACGGTCTTTCACACATATTCAAATAATGACATATTCAATAACTACATGTTGAACCCAAAGAAATCGAAATTGGGGTAAGAAGATCCCTTGACAGCCTAACGACGTCACATCAAATTTTAGAAAAAGAGTTGATGAGAGAGATAAAGGGTATCTCATCACTTGGACATAAAATTTATGACAACAATGATATATAAGAACATATCCCCACATAATAAGATGAAAATTAAAAGAAATAACAAAATAAGACTTTTAAAAAGAGGAGGGCGAAAGGTTCCCTTACCGATTTGGGTAACTTTCGAAACGTACACCCCATGAAAGAAGGACTATAAAACATTGATGTAAATACTCATAAAAGAAAGTTTGTTATACAAAGAGTATAATAACTTACAGTACATACACCACTCAAAAGGAAATATTGGCAAATGTAGCAAGAATCTCACAAAAACACAATGTGAGATAAAAAGACCCTTACGAAATTTCTACAGCATAACGACGCCAATTAAAACTTCCAAAATAGATTGATGCGAGAAAATAGGGTCTCTAATCATATGAACATATAAATTAAAGTATGTTTAATATAAAATAACATCCCAATAATAATAAATATGAACTTAAAAGGAATGACATAAAAGAGTGTACTTAAAATGAAAGAGATGGGTAGGATCCCTTACCTCGGGTCCGACTTGACTCGATCGTTCGTTAACCTCTTGAATAATAAACATGAGTTAATTTATACTTGATTAAGAACCTTTTTAAAGTTTAGTATTCCTTTTACATCACTTACTACCTTGCTATGAACACTATGTAATTATTTAAGTTAATAACGGTCGTTTTGTAGATAATTGCTACTTGAGTCAAAAATAAACTCTTTATAATTACAAGTTGTTCATGTGGTAAAATATATATTATATACAGAATTATATTAATTATGTAAATATCATATATATCATATATATCCATTATATACATGCATTTATAATATTACAAAACATTTAGAGGTAAGAAATGAAATGCACCGTTCATGGAGACGGTAAGCCGTACGTACGCATAAACGATACTTCCATTTCTATTTCTTATTTAATGGATTTAAAACACAATTATAAATAATAGTATTATAATTCCAGTATGGTATCATATATAATATAATTAAACCTATCCTTTATATGTACCACATATGGTATTAACGAATCAAATCACTTTGAGGGGGCGGTAGTCCGCACTTCCTAAAATGAAGATATCACGTTTAACCATAATTGAAACCATAAAGGTATGCCATAAATGAAAAATAATCAAGATTATGAAAAGCATAAACATATTATATATCATATAAAAATATATTTACATATTAATGGCCTCCTTTTAGGGTGTTAAAATAATATTAAACAATCATTGTTTCGTGAGGTAGAAATTCACCATCCACAAAAATAGTATATTCTTTAGCCGTTAGATGTATGTGTGTGTAAGTGTAGATCAAATAATTCTTATAAAAACATCCTAGTATATTGAAGATACTGGAGTTGTTACAAAATAAATTAATAAAAAGAGTTTAGGGGGTTGGAGAAGCAAAATAAAACAAAAGAACACAAGTGAAGACATTACCTTAAAATCGGGTATATCCCTTTGATTTGAGCTCGAAGGATTCATTGGGAAGACTTCTATAACGACCCATACTTTACATAAATTGTTAATACATCATAATTAAAGCATAATTATTACAACATATAACAAAACCACAAAAGGACCGTATAGGAATAGTGTCTTTAGAAACTGGGAAACATAAACAACTGGTTCATAAAGCGTCTACATTGTCTCCCATTTATTTCATCATATCTATAGTCCCTTTTGGCGTATCTTTCTTAATAAACTTCTTCCCGACCTGGGGAAAGGAAACATACAAAAGGGTGATCTCAAATGCTTAGTAAGGGTAAACAAAAGAAATATCAATCACATCGTATACATAAGCACATAACTTTTGGAAATCTTAACCTGCAAAAGAGATCATAATTTCATAACATGGGATAAATCATGGCTGTGAAATGTAATCACAATAATCATAACATAAAACATGAAACTTTGTGGAATACACACATAATAATAGAGAATCATTTCTTGTTAGTCAAGACTCATTTCCAAGACTATCTTAGTGGACAAAGTCCCTTTCTGAACCGAGTCACCCTCGTTTTAGTCATGTTTCACTGAACCGGTATAACCTACCGTTCCAGCCATGTCTATCTCATGAGATATAAAATCTTTACCCAATTCATTGTAGGGAGATATAGGTCCCACCCATCTCATAATGAAACCATTCTTATGTGTGCCACAAAATCATAAATCATACATCATTTCATAACCCATGTAATAAAAATGGGATTCTTAAACATCATGACATCATAAAACAATTCATATAAGATAAAAGAATTCATAAAAATAATTATATCACAACATAATCAAATCAATTTAAGAATAGGGATAGAAACAAGACCCTATATTATCTTAGATGGAAAATAATTTTGATAAAACACTTGAACTCCATTCTTGACGAAAATACCCTTTCTACTTCAAAAATAAATTTCCTTTCTTAACATGTCATACAATTCTTAACTAAAATAAGTTGATAAAAAATAAACTTGAAAACTTGTAAAGGTAGATTCTTGTAAATAATGTTTTAAAAATCCATTCATGCCTTATAAGTTAAAAAACATTATTCTCGTACTTTTGTCGGAAAAGTCAAAAAAGTACCTCGTATGAAAAATGACAAAAGATTCCTTTCATATCTTTTACTAAAAACTAACCGAAGGGTAAAATAGGATTTAAACAATTCTAGGTGAATGGAAGTAATATTAAATATTGAGGAAACATGAATGTGGATGATAAAATACACCCCTGTAAATACCAAAGTATAAAAAATCTCAGATAAAAATGAGATTGTGATATTTCCCTTACCTTAGGTCCGATATGCTTTGTACATGTCCGAACCTGCTGTATAATGATTTAAATAATTTTATTGACTTATTCCAGAATCATATGTATTTTTATGATATCATATATGGTAATTTTCTTAGCTTCTTATTAGAAATATTTCATTGCTACTTGTTATTCAGGTGTTTATAACTTTTTGTTCTTATGCGTGTTTTGTCGAATAAATTCTTATTATTCTCTTTAGGTTATAGATACCATATTTCCAGAATGGTATTAGTGTAATATATATCATATTCATTCATTCAATTCAATTATATAATCATTATGAAATGAAGATCATGTAGAACGAGTCGCATCACATCGTGGAGATGGTATTCCGTACGTACGCACGAGTGATGATATCGTTCCTATGATCGTGGAATTGTATTGGAGTGTATTTATACTATTTCAGAATCAATATCACTTTATAATAGTCATATATAGTCATTATTTACACCATTATACCCATCCTAGTAAGGTGGTGGTGGAAAATAGATTACTCCACGGCCTGGAGACGGTATTTCGTACGTACGCACGCGCGGTGATTTCTTTTTCCGTAGGATGGATAGATGGTGAAATAGGGTTGTTTAATACTTATAATAACATATCAGTATATGAGTGATACTTATGTTATTACTTCATAATGAAACAACTAAAGAAGAAGATGTGGAAGAAGAAATAAAGATTAAAGAATCGGAAACAGACATTACCTCTTCTTTGAAGTGCTTCCTTGAGACCTTCTTTTAAGGCACTAAAATTGGTCTTTTAAGAAGATCAGGACCTCTATGATGTCTCTAGGTAAGTTTAGAGGAGAAAGTGGCAGGGTTTGGCCGAGCTTGAAGGCTCAAAGTGGTGTGAGGAAGAGGGGGAGGAGGTGTCCTTTTATAAGGGAGGAGAGGGGCACCTTTAGAATAACTAAAACTTTTATTTTATTATAAAGTCAAGTTCGGGTTTAAATTGCTCCAAATTGAAATATTTAGAATCTAAGGTGGGGAGGTGTCAAAATGATCTCATCTAATAGAATTTAGACAAGTTTAGGTTCCTATTTTAACCTTATCATTTAGATTTAACATTAAGTTAAATAAGTTTACTTTTACCGTGTCTTCTTGTGTTCTTATACTATAAGGTTAATAAACTTACTATAAGCAGCCAAACGAACCCAAAGTTGTTTATTATTAATATAAATAACCTTATCTAAGTCATTTGGCCGAACCTTAGATTTTTAAGAATAATATAACAATTAGTAATATAATATTTATTTTAAAAACTATTTTATGTCAATTTTGACACTATTTAGTAATTGATTTTTGTGAAACTCATAAAAGAATTATTCGTTCGAAACAAGTTAATTAAATCAATAATAACATGTCATATTAACCTATAAAATTAGTTGAATTCATAAAAAGTCTGAAATTACATTTATTTTGGTGTTTATAACATTAATTATGTCAATATTTCATTAATAAGATAATTACTGCATCATCATTGTGTCATAAATAAATTTAATTATTTAATGTCTAAAAATTACAAATATAATACAATTATGTAGGAAATATTTTTATCTTTCTAATTAATATTTATAGTCGAATTTATCTTATGTATAACCCCATATTAAAAATTATTTACTTATTAAACATTGATTTTAACTATTTTAACCCTTCTTTAAATAAATAAATAATAAATGTCCTAATCTAATCCAAGTAGGCCTAAATGGTCATATTTTATTCCTAAGTTTGTTTTTGGTAGAACTACACCTGTCCAATAGAATTTAGGACATGTGTTAGGATAATAATAATATCATCTTTACCCTTAATTACCCTATTTACTTTTAACCGTGGTAAAAAAAAGTAAAAAGTTACTATTCACCAAAAAATTATTTTCATCTCATTGAACCATATTTTACTTACTGATATCAACCTTGTCTCTTGGATTTTTGAAATTCCACTCACATGAGCGGTAAAATTAAGTTTTATGAAAAATTCGGTTTTTTAACTACCACTTAGTGGTTTCACTATTCATCAAAAATTGAAAGTTTTCAGAAAAATACCAAAATTTCACCCTAGGCTAATTTCGATATTCCGAATCCAAAAATGAAGTCCATTTTGAAAAATAAAATTTATAAAATTTCAAAAAGTGGTTATTACTGTTCATAATGGCTAGTTTTAATAATATTTTAATAACATATCGTTGTTTAGTGAAACTCGGTATTGCGTATGACGCAAGCTATTGAGGAAGGTCGTGATTTCGTGTAAAGCAAGACAAGCAAGTTTTGTGTAGAAAAAGATTCCTTTGATGATTTATATAACATAAATGTCTCGGTTGTTACATTCTACCCCCCTTAAAATAAATTTCACCCTCGAAATTCGTCACTTTGTAACAAACAGATGAGGATACCTCTCCCTCAACATATCCTCAAGCTCCCATGTAGCTTCTTCTAATTGGTGGTTCCTCCATAAAACTTTCACTAATCGAGTGGTCTTGTTTCGTAGGACTTGTTCGCTACGATCCAGAATCTCTATCGATTGTTCTTCATAAGAAAGATCTTGCTCCAGCGGTATAACTTCTGAGCTGAGTACATGTGAAGGATCAGGTATGTACTTTCTCAGGAGAGATACATGGAACACATCGTCTACATGAGAGATATTTGGTGGAAGAGCCAATCAGTAAGCTACCTTCCCGAAACGATCCAGTATTTCGAAAGGACCGATATATCTAGGGCTCAACTACCCCTTCTTTCCAAATCTCATGACCCTCTTCCAGGGAGATATTCGTAAGAACACTTTATCACCCACTTCAAACTCTAGGTCTTTTCTTCGGTTGTCGGCATAACTTTTCTGTCGACTCTGAGCTGCTCTTATGTGTTGTTGAATAGATCTGACCTTTTCTTCCATTTCATCAACGAGATCAGGTCCTAATAGCTTTCTTTCCCTAACTTCATCCCATCAAGTTGGCGTCCTGCATTTCTTTCCATAGAGAGCTTCATAAGAAGCCATCTGAATACTGGATTGAAAGCTATTATTATAATAAAATTCCGCCAAAGGGAGGTGTTGATCCCAACCACCTTCTAAATCCATAGAGCAAGCTCTCAACATATCTTCTAGGGTTTGAATTGTTCTCTCAGGCTGACCGTCTGTCTGAGGATCATAAGCACTGCTGAAACTGAACTCTGTATCCAAAGTATGCTGAAGACTTCGCCAGAACTTCGAGGTAAATTTCGGATCCCGATCAGATATAATAGAAAGTGGTACTCCAAGAAATCTTACCACTTACTTTACATATATCCTGGCTAGATGATCTAGAGGGAAATCCTATCTAATAGCAATGAAGTGTGCAGACTTTGTAAGACAATCAACTATGACCCAGATAGAATTATTGCCTTTGTATGTTCTAGGAAGTCCTGTGACAAAGTCCATAGTGATGTTTTCCGATTTCCATTAGGGTATGGGTAATGGTTGTAACATCCGCTTAGACTTCTGTCTCTCAGCTTTAACTTGTTGACAAACCAAGCATCGAGAGACAAATTCAGCACCATCTTTTTTCATGCCATCCCACCAGAAGTACTTTTTCAAGTCCCTATACATCTTCGTGCTTCCAGGATGAATAGAGAATGAAGAACTATGAGACTCATCCAGCAGCTCCTTCTTTAATTCGGGGATGGGAGGAACACAAACCCGTTTCCTGATCTTTATTATCCCATCACAATCAAGGTTGAATTTAGGAACATTTCTCACCTTCTTTTATAACTCGACATCTTCTTTCTGTGCCTCTTTAATCTTCACATGTATAGATGGTTTAACATTCATTTGAGAAAGATAAGATTTTCCCCTTCCATTATAATTCCAAGATCCATCCTTTGTAAATCCATAAATATTGGATCTTTTGTGATCCTCAACATGGATAAACTAGCATGGTCTTGTCATCTTAATGCATCTTCCACCTTGTTTGCTTTCACAGGGTGTTAATGGATTGAGCAGTCGTAATCCTTAACCAGCTCCAACCATCTTCATTGAAGCATATTCAGATCCATTTGTGTGAAAATATACTTTAAACTTTTATGATCATTATAAATATCACACCTTTCACCATAAATGTAATGCCTCCAAATCTTTAATGCAAATATTACCACAACTAACTCCAAATCATGTGTTGGGTAATTTTTCTCATGGAATTTCAACTGTCGTGAGGCATAAGCTATCACCATATCATTTTGCATAATAACACACCCTAATCCCTTCTTGGATGCATCACTATAGATCACAAACCTTTCTCCACTATAAGGTAGTGTGAGCACAAGTGCACTGGATAACCTTCTTTACAACTCCTTGAAATTATCTTCACATTCTTCCGTCCAGAAAAACTTAACTCCTTTCCGAGTCAACTTGGTGAGTGGATTAGATAATCGTGAAAAATATTTCACAAAACGTCGATAATATTCATCCAAACCAAGAAAACTTCGGATCTCAGTTACTGTTGTTGGTCTCGACCATCTTACGATAACCTCTGTTTTTTCTAGATCCACAAATATCCCCTCTTTTGAGATTATGTGATCCAAAAATGCATCTTTTTGAAGCCAAAATTCAGACTTGGTAAATTTGGCATAAAGCGTCTCCTTTCTCAGGGTCTTCAATATAATTCTCAAGTGATCTTCATGTTCTTACTTTCTCTTTGAATAGACAAAAATATTGTCTATAAAGACTACCACAAATTGATCAAGATAGTATCTAAAGACTCTATTCATCAGATCCATGAAGATAGCAGGGGAATTAGTAAGACCAAATGGAATCACTATAAATTCATAGTGTCCATACCTTGTACAGAAAGCCGTCTTTGGTATATCCTCCCTTTTGACCCTTAATTGATGATACCCTAAACAAAGATCAATATTGGAAAAGTATTGAGCTCCGCGTAGTTGGTCAAATAGGTCATCAATGCGCGGGAGAGGATATTTGTTCTTGATATTAATCTTGTTAAGTTCTCGATAATCAATGCAAAGTATCATTGATCCATCTTTCTTCTTAACAAACAGAACATGTGCTCCCCAAGGTGACGCTCTAGGGCGTATGAATCCCTTATCAAGATTCTCTTGGAGTTGCTTCTTCAATTCCCGCAACTCAATTGGGGCCATTCTATAAGGTGTCTTTGAAATAGGCAAAGCACCCGGTATGAGTTCTATTGAGAACTCAACTTCACGATTTGGTGGAAGTCCCGGTAATTCCTCCGGAAAGACATCATCAAAATCCCGTACAATGGGAATATTCTTAATCGTGAGCTTCTCACCAACCATTTGAGATAAATAACCTTCATTTAGTGGAATCAATACCCATAAAATGGAAGAAATTTCCACTGGAAGGTTATGTTCATCCTTGCATTGATAGACAATCATAGATTGATCTAGAATATGAAATGCGACTTCCCTTCTTTGGAAATTGATATGAGCTCCATATAGAGAAAGCCAATCCATGCCAAGAATCACATCAAATTCCACTATAGGAAGGATCAAAAGATTTACAGGAAGCACTTTCCCACAAACTTCGATCGGAGAAGAATTATAAACTTTTGATGCGACTGTTGTGCCATTAGGTGTTGTCACAGCTAACTCAACAACTAATTGTTGAGGTAATACAGTGATACCCTTAGAAAATTTTTCATAAATAAAGGAGTTGGTGGATCCAGAATCAAATAAAACATTTTCTACTTTAGAGTGGATGGTAAGTGTACCTTTCACCACATCGTTATCGTACTCCACATCGATGATAGAAATTGCATGTGACATTCCTTTCTCTTTAGCCTTAAGAGTTTGTTGAAGTCGACCATCATCATCAACCCTTGGATTAGGGCATTTATTGTCATAATGCCCCATCTCCTTGCACTTGAAACATTGAAGTTTAGTAGGTTCATTCTGTGTATCCCTTCCTTTGTTTGCATCATTATACATCTTCTTCCCATCATCGCGACATTCAAATGCCTGATGACCTTCCTTTCCACATTTGAAACATTTACTTGTCCTTTTAAGACAACTCCCTCCATGTTTCTTTCCACACTTTGAGCATACAGGAAAGATCATCTTCTTTTCAGTGTGCTCTTTAGATTTTCCGTTGAATTCCATTTTCCTCTTCTTATCAAACCCATATGACTGATGGGTTACTCTAATCTCCATCTTGACTTTGAGAGCACATCGAACGATTTCCTCGTAGCTATTGAAGTCCCTTATGGCTAACTCCCTTCGAAGACTTGGTTTTAAGCCACTAAAAAATCGATCGATCTTACTCTCAGGTTGGTTAATAATACCAGAAGCGTACCTTGCAAGTCTTGTAAAATTTGCTTCATAGGTACCAACAGATTCATCATCATTTTTTATTTAGTTCAAGAAACACTTTCTCCATCTTTGTTCAGAGAATACGAGGGAAATACTTATTGAAAAATATGTTCTTGAACTCGTCCCATTCCATGGACTCAATTTCATCCCTTTGCCTCGTATTCTTAATAAGATTCCACCATTGATCAGTATCTCCTTCCAAACGATACACTGCTAGGATGACTTTATCATGTTCAAAACATTGAAGAAATGAAAATATCTTTTCAGTAGTACTAATCCATTGTTCAGAAACTAATGGATCAGTAGACCCGCTGAATGAAGGTGGACGCTGCCTCATGAAGGATTCAACAGAATGTTGCTCCTTCCTTTGCTCGTTTGGAAGTCCTGCATGATTCATAGCTTGAGAAAGTTGTGTGAGCATGGCTACAAGATTTTTCATTCCAGCTCCCATAACGTTTGGTTGCTCAGGGGGACAATCATTGCATTACCCGTCGCATTCCGCATTAACACGGTTCCTTCAGGTTCCATCCATTGACTAAAACCAAGAAGAATAGTGTGAGAAACACTAATTATAATAGGAAAACCACATAATCAAAAATAAAATTTCACACTTAAGGTCTTATCCTAGGTTATTCATGGCCATTTCTAAAACTCTAATATTGTGTTCTAGGCTTAGACTTATCCTTAGGGTTCTTACTAAGGCTTTCACATCCTTGTTTCCAAAGGTTGACTATAACTTTCCTCTGATACCAACTATAACGACCCATACTTTACATACATTGTTAATACATCAAAATTGAAGCATACTTATTACAACATATAACAAAACCACAAAAGGACCGTATAGGTATAGTGTCTTTAGAAACTGGGAAACATAAACAACTGGTTTATAAAGCGTCTATACTGTCTCCCATTTATTTCATCATATCTATAGTCCCTTTTGGCATATCTTACTTAATAACCTTCTTCCTAACCTGGGGAAAGGAGACATACAAAAGGGTAAGCTCAAATGCTGAGTAAGGGTAAACAAAATAAATATCAATCACATTGTATACATAAGAACATAACTTTTGGAAATCTTAACCTGCAAAAGAGATCATAATTTCATAACATGGGATAAATCATGGCAGTGAAATGAAATCACAATAATCATAACTTAAAATATGAAACTTTGTGGCATACACACATAATCATAGAGAATCATTTCTTGTTAGTCAAGACTCATTGCCAAGACTATCTTAGTGGACAAAGTCCCCTTCTGAACCGAGTCACCCTCGTTTTAGTCCTGTTTTACTGAACCGGTATAACCTACCGTTCCAGCCATGTCTATCTCATGAGATATAAAATCTTTACACAATGCATTGGAGGGAGATATAGGTCCCACCCATCTCATAATGATACCATTCTTATGTGTTCCACAAAATCATAAATCAAACATCATTTCATAACCCATGTAATAAAAATGGGATTCTTAAACATCATGACATCATAAAACAATTCATATAAGATAAAGGAATTCATAAAAATAATTTCATCACAACATAATCAAATCAATGTAAGAATAGGGATAGAAACAAGACCCTATATTATCTTAGATGAAAAATAATTTTGATAAAACACTTGAACTCCATTCTTGAGGAAAATATCCTTTCTACTTCAAAAATACATTTCCTTTCTTAAAATGTCATAAAATTCTAGACTAAAAGAATTTGATTAAAAATAAACTTGAAAACTTGTAAAGGAAGCTTCTTCGAAATAATTTTTTAAAAATTCATTCATGCCGTATAAGTTAAAAAACATTCTTCTCGTACTTTTGTCGGAAAAGTCAAAAAAGTACCTCGTACGAAATACGATAAAAGATTCCTTTCATATCTTTTACTAAAAACTCACTGAAGGGTAAAATAGTATTTAAACAATTGTAGGTGAATGGAAATAATATTACATATTGAGGAAACATGGATGTGGATGATAAAATACACCCCAGTAAATACCAAAGTATAAACAATCTCGGATAAAAATGAGATTGTGATATTTCCCTTACCTTAGGTCCGATATGCTTTGTACGTGTCCGAACCTCCTGTATAATGATTTAAATAATGTTATTGACTTATTCCAGAATCATACTTATTTTTATGATATCATATATGGTCATTTTCTTAGCTTCTTAGTAGTAATATTTCATTGCTACTTGTTATTCGGGTGTTTATAACTTTTTGTTCTTATGCCTGTTTTGTCGAATAAAATCTTATTCTTCTCTTTAGGTTATAGATAACTTATTTCCATAATGGTATTAGTGTAATATATATCATATTCATTCATTCAATTCATTTATATAATCATTATGAAATGAAGATCATGTAGAACGAGTCGCATCACATCGTGGAGACGGTATTCCGTACGTATGCACGAGTGATGATATCATTCCTATGATCGTGGAATTGTATTGGAATGTATGTATAATATTTCAGAATCAATATCACTTTATAATAGTCATATATAGTCATTATTTACACCATTATACCCATCCAAGTAAGGTGGTGGTGGAAAATAGATTACACCACGGCGTGGAGACGGTATTCCGTACATACGCACGTGCGGTGACTTCTTTTTCCGTAGGATGGATAGATGGTGAAATAGGGTTGTTTCATACTTATAATAACATATCATTATATGAGTGATACTGATGTTATTACTTCATAATGAAACAACTAAAGAAGAATATGTGGAAGAAGAAATAAAGATGAAAGAATCGGTAACAGAAATTACCTCTTCTTTGAAGTGCTTCTTTGAGACCTTCTTTTAGGGAACTAAAATTGGTCTTTGAAGAAGGCCATGACCTCTAGTATGTCTCTAGAGAAGTGGATAGGAGAAAGTGGCAGGGGTTGGCCGATATTGAATGCTCAAAGTGGTGTGAGGAAGAGGGGGAGGAGGTGTCCTTTTATAAAGGAGGAGAGGGGCACCTTTGGAATAAGTAAAACTATTATTTTATTATAAAGTCATGTTCGGTTTTAAATAGATCCAAATTGATATATTTCTAAGATAAGGTGGGTATGGGTCGAAATCCTCTCATCCAAAAGATTTTAGACAAGTTTAGGTTCCTATTTTAACCATATCATTTAGAATTAACATTAAGTTAAATAAGTTTACTTTTACCGTGTCTTCTTGTGTTCTTATACTATAAGGTTAATAAACATACTATAAGTAGCCAAAAGAACCCCAAGTTGTTTATTATTAATATATATAACCTTATCTAAGTCATTTGGCCGAACCTTATATTTTTAGGAATAATATAACAATTACTAATATAATATTTTTTTTAAAACTATTTTATGTCAAATTTGACACTATTTAGTAATTGATCTTTGTGAAAATCATAACAGAATTATTAGTTCGAACCAAGTTAATTAAATCAATACTAACATGTCATATTAATTTAGAAAATTAGTGGAATTCATAAAAAGCCTCAAATTACATTTACTTTGGTGTTTATAACATTAATTATGTCAATATTTCATTAATAAGATAATTACTGCATCATCTTTGTGTCATAAATAAATTAAATTAATTAATGTCTAAAAATTAAAAATAAACTATCAGTATGTAGAAAATATTTTTAGCTTTCTATTGAATATTTATAGTCTAATTTATCTTATGTATAACCCCATATTAAAAATTATTTACTTATTAAACTTTGATTTTAACTATTTTAACCCTTCCTTAATAAATTAATAATAAATGTCCTAATCTAATCCAAGTGGGTCTAAATGGTCATATTTTATTCCTAAGTTTGTTTTTGGTCGAACTTAACTTGTCCAATAGAATTAGGACATGTGTTAGGGTAATAATAATATCATCTTTACCCTTAATTACCCTATTTACTTTTAACCGTGGTTAAAAAAAGTAAAAAGTTACTATTCACCAAAAAATTATTTTCATCTCATTGAACCACATTTTACTTACTGATATCAACCGTGTCTCTCAGATTTTTGAAATACCACTCATAGAAGCGGTAAAATTAAGTTTTATGAAAAATTCAGTTTTTTAACTACCACTTAGTGGTTTCACTATTCATCAAAAATTGAAAGTTTTCAGAAAAATACCAAAATTTCACCCTAGGATAATTACAATATTCTGAATCCAAAAATGAAGTCCATTTTGAAGAATAAAATTTATAAAATTTCAAAAAGTGGTTATTACTATTCAAAACGGCTAGTTTTAATAATATTTTAATAACATATCGTTGTTTAGTGAAACTCGGTATTGCGTACGACGTATGCTATCGAGGAAGGTCATGATTTCATGTAAAACAAGCCAAGCAAGTGTTGTGTAGAAAAAGATTCCATTGATGATTTATATAACATAAAAGTCTTGGGTGTTACAACTTCTGCCCAAAGTGAGGCTTCTAGGAGTAATAGAGGGATGTGGAGAGACAAAAAGAGCAGGGCTTAGCCGAGCCAAAGGCTTGAGAGGTGTGAGTAAGGTTATAGAGGTGGGGCCTTTTATAAGAGGAGAGGAGGGGCACTCTTGGAAAGTTACAAAATGGTACTTTATTTTCAAATGAGTTTCAGATTTTAAAGGTCCCACATTGATGTATTTTGAGGATAAGGTGGTAAGGGTTCGAAATATACTCTTCCAATAGGTTTTTGACAAGTGTAATATATAGTTTTAAAATTATCTTTTCATTTTATTTAAATCCTTTATTAATGAGGTAATCACTACATCATCATGATTTCATAAATAATTTAATTTATTTAATGTATAAAAATTAAAAAAAAATATCATGATGAAGGAAATATTTTCAGATTTCTAATGAATATTTATATTCAAAAATATGACTTGTATAACCCCATATAAATATTGTTTTCGTAAAACAACTCATGCTTGTGACATTTTTATTTTCACTTTAAATAAAATGTTATTTATGTCATTTAACAACCAAACTGGCTCCATGGGGTCCCCAAGTTGACCCGTGGATTGTCTTGGTCGTCCATGACATATCCAATGAGGGTAGGACATGTTTCTAGGTCATTTCATATTATTAAAGCATTATGTTTACCATAAATTACACTAATTACCTCTAATCGCGATTAAAAACATAAAAGTTACTGTTCACCAAGAAATTATTTTAATCCCATTGAACCACATTTTACATCCTAATGACAACCATGTATGTCGGATTTTTGAAATTCAAATCACAGAAGTGGTAAAGTCTCATTTAAACGAAAAATCGGTATTTAAACTACCACTTAGTGGTTTCACTATTCATCAAAAATTGATGTTTTTTCAGAAAAATACCAAAAATTCACCCTAATCTATATTTGATATTCTGAATTCAAAAATGATGTCTATTTTACAAAATTCAAAACATATATGTCGCATTAATTAATTTAATAATTAATTCCCGCTGTCAAAACAAATAGCGTGTTTTTAAGAAACAATATCTATTAAAAGATTGGCACTAGTTTAAGTCCAAATTAAAAGTGAAATTAATTCCAATGACCACCATTAGATTAAATGGTAAAAATATATTCTAAATAAAATTTAATCTAAATTAAAAATATAATCTATCCATATAAATAAATCAGATTAAAAGGAGGTTTTGAATTAAAATGCAACATTTTCAATAAAAATGATCTTTATCGGAAAAATAAAAAATTATTACACAAAGTAAATTTTGATGTCCAGATTCTATAGAAGGATTTTATTTTGTCAAATAAAACATATAAAATTGTCAAAATTATATTTAAAAAAGGTTCTCCATCAAAAGGCACTTAATCGACCTTTTAAAGAATATTAGAAGATTTATGCTTAAAATTGGATTCATTTGCATTTTAAGCCGCAAACATTTATTAGATAAAAGTAAATATATTTGACAAACATATATAATCATTTTTTAGTTAGTTCCATTCATTCCCTCCATTACAACAACTAGGAGTTAACTACCTTTTAAAATAATATTATTTTATTATTATATTGCAACGTAAGATTTCAAAGAAACTCGTTGTTGAGAATTGGGTACGCCCTCGAGCATAACATTCCCTTTAAAATAATATAAATATTTTATTTAAAAATATGGATAAATATGAAAATGTCATATTCTATATTTACCTGGGGTGTTACAATGATCATTAAATTATATTAACAAATTGTTTATATTCATATTGAAATAAATGTACTATACATGGAAATGAAAAAATTGGATTGAGGAAAACCGTACCATGAGAATTTTCTTTAATGATTTAGAGGGACACCATAATATTATATTAACTCATTAAAAATAATTTTTATTTAATAAAACTCTTAATTCTATATTTTTCAATCACATATAAATTGATGTCATTAAAATCATGGAACTTGTAAAACATTACTTTTCACTTTTTCACCAAAACATAAACTTCTTTGAAAACTCACAAAAATTAACTATAAGATAATTTTGATGTGTTTAGTCCAAACAAATTTATATTTCTTTAAAATAATTTTCTATCATTGTGAAATTTAAAAATACATATGTATTTCAAAATCAATCATTTGATGTGTAAAATGTGAAAACTCTTTTTCTGAAAAATACAATTTTATTATTTGATAGGTCTATATCTATGATATTTTTTTATGATTATATTATTATCAAATGATTTATGGAATTTTATAATGTTAGTCTCATAATTAATTGTATTTTATTTTCCTTATATTTAATTAATAAAACTACGTTTTAGCCTCATAATAATTATATATCTTTATTAATAATGTTATGTTAATAAATATTTTAAATTTATAAAACCGCAATATGATGTATTTAAAAATACATTTTGAATATATAAAATTTTAATTAATATTAATTACATTCGAGGTAAAAAGTAATAAATATTTCATATCATTATTCTATTATAAAATATATTAAATAGTCATTTAAGTGGATTTTTTCTAATAAAATATTTATATAGACTTATATAGAATAATATTTCAAATCAAATGAACCATAATGTTGTGATAATTTCTTATTTCAATTTTAATATAATAATTAATCATTTTCTCATAATAATGTAATTACAATGAAAATATAACTTATTTAAAATTTAATACATATATGAATAAATAATACTGTATACGATACACGAGATAAGATAATTTATAGAGAAGGGTATAATGTAGAAATAGGATTGAACATATCCTAGTAATAAGTAACACACCCTTTTCACACTTTTATAATGCTTTCAAAGATCATAAATTTTTTTATGTGATGGGTTGTCGATTAGTCTATAACTTGCACTTTTTCTAAAACTGTTTTAATAAGTAAATTTCCATTATACTTGTATTTTTTTTAAAACCAACATAATTGATTTATAATTGTATAAATATTTTTTTTCCAAATTAATATATTTATTTAGAATTTATATTTAAATATGTGAAAGATAATATTAAGAAAATATTCATCAGAAATATTGGATGTTATGTTATAACACCTTAAAAAATACTTCCTCACAATTTTAATCATTGATAAAAACATAAAAAATAAAATATTTTCTTATGTGTTATCTGCAGAAAGTACATATAATAAATACCTTATATATTTTAAACATATATGGGCACAATAGTTATACATAAACTAGTTTTATAATGAAAAATATTGTATACCGTAGGCTATAAAGCTATGTATTATAATTCATAATTTTTATAAAATAATGAAACACTTCTCTAATACCAAATAAGATGGGAAAAACCCCAGTTTTTTATCAGGTGGTATGTATAAATTCCTTTTATATGTGACATGAATTATAAAAAACACCCAATATTGTTTTTTGGTCCTTTGGGAACTAGGTAAATTTATATATATAATAAATAATATAAAGTACATTTAATCTATATAATTTTTTTTACATCTGTAACCCTCATATTTGTATCCCATTGGTTTCCAAAATTGGTGAAAATGGGAACATAAGAAAGTGTTATATATAAAGACAAATAATAGAATGTGAATGAATAAAGAGACCAAATGAGTATAATAGTTAAAACATGAGTTATAATATAAAAATTATAGCAAAGGTAAAAGAGTCATAACATGATTATAAGAACATGATTTATAAAATGATAATAAGTAATGAGTCATTACATGATAATAAGAACATGAGGCATAACATATAATTATTTCTAAAACAAAACCATGATACACTCATTAACATAAATATATAGCTTATCATCTAGGTCTTTGTAAACATATTACTAATTTTTTAACAATGTTATGAAAACATATTTCTATAGAATACTACAAATGAGTTTCTATAGATCTATTCATCACCCAATTTATTGGATTTCTATTTGGGAACACAATTATTATTCCTTTGTTCATGTTTGCCTCCTAATAATAAAACATGATTACATATATAATCCTAACATGAATCTATATAAAATAAATAACCATCCAATTAATGTAGGTATCTCTTAACATAAATACACATCAATCAAAATTGAAAACCATGGAGTATTTACATCAAATATAATTAATGGTTTATAGTATCGTCAATAATTTTACTTTTAACTATGTGAGTGGGTATCTAGGTTAACAAACTTTAATTATAAGAAGCATACAAGGCTATATAAATGGTATATTTGTTGTATGAATGTTTAGGCATAATTTAGGATAAGTATAGAAAATTTATTGATAGATCGTTCTCCACAGAGAGAATATTTTTTTGATTATATGTTTTCATAGGAACATATAAGTGGTGCGTAATGGAAAAATCTATTTGAATGATTTTTATTGATATAAAACCTATTCATTTGTTACAAAATTATAATTTATGAATCTATTTTATTTGATTAATGGATATAACTAGTTGAATATCTAGAAATCCAATTTAAAAAATAATTGATGTTCATAATAAAAAATGGTTGAACCAAATTTATTAAATGATAACATGAATTGGTGGAGGTTATATTATTTATATTGAAATATCAATTGAATAAATTCAAGACTTCTACTAGGGATTATAATGTTCATGTGAATTATATGAAGATAATAAATCGAGAGTGTCAAACTAAGTGTACAAGAAGGCTTAATTTTTATAAAGATTTTGGTGATCATGTTAATACCCAATTCCACCATATATTTGTTATTAAACTTATGTACATATATTCTAGATCTATATCTACTTATCAAATATATATTGGGATTTTATTTTTCTGGAAAAATGCACCAACTATTCTTCACCATAATAAGGATGGATTTTATGGCCTCCAGAATATTTGAGCATTAAACAATTAATAAAGGTAATATAATGAGATTAAATAGTGATATATTATTAATATTATAATTATAAATTACATAAGTGATGAATAATAACATTTCCTAATGATATGAAAAGAAAATTATTAATATTTGCAAAGGTAATTGGAATGGATATACGATGAACACTTAATTCCGAAAAGTCACATATTAGAAAAAGACAATAATGAGGGGGAATAAATAATTTATAATAAAAAAATTTCAATTATAATCTAATAACATGTAGTAACAAGCATTTTTGTACATGAAAAAATAATTTAAAAATAAATCCTAACAAAAGTATTATACTTGAAAATGATAGAGGATGATTTAAGAAAACCTTACCTTTAGAAAGAGATTAAAAAAGATTGATATGTACACCATATAATCTAAAGAAGTCATCTGGAAAGACCCAAATAGATAGTGGGAGAGTAAATTACTACTCAATGGATGTTGATTAGAGGTTAAATTTTTTAAGGTTAGCCTATTTATACATGTTGTGGGGTGGTTTTAAGGGTTCAATATTTGTTAATTTATTATATAAGCAATCCAATTTTTTGTTAAATTAATTAAATATAAGGTTATTTGTAATTAAAAATCAAAAAAGTATTATATGATTATCTAAACACACCAAAATTGAACGGGTTATTCCAAAAACCTTATTTAATTCATAGAATACAAAAATAATTTTTATTAAGGGAAATATAAAGGCACCTAAAGTTAAATCCCAAATGTTTAAATTCAAAATATAATTTTTACATTTAATATTACACTAATTAAATTTAATTATCAATTATTAAAATTATTCACAATTTTTTATTTCATAGACACAATATGATGATCTTATAAAAATTTAATGACCTCGACCCTAGTATCCCAAAGTTGGGGTCTGCTTTATTACATTATCATAAGAAACAAGGAATCACATACCAAACGATCGAATAGTTTAGATTCCCTGGTAAACTAGATACACTATCAAGTCTTTTATTAAATTTCAATACAAATTTTTTTTTGAGAGTGTCATTATTCCATCTAGTATATCCATTTTTATCATTCATTGCACACCTGATGGATTCTTAAGAAAGGAAAAAAATAAAGGTGACCTCAAATGCTCAGTAAGGTTCTAATATAGTGGAAGCAATCATAAACTAATAATCATAATCCGTATGTTATTTTAAATATATGAAAATATATTCTATTTAATCAATAATGTTTTAAGGAAGTGCATCTAGAGATAATATAAATATGAAAATCATAAAAGATAATAATAAATATGGCAAGGAAAAAAACTAAAAACACATTCTTTTTAAAAATTAAAATTATTATTTAAATTGGATAAAGCATAATAAATTTGGAAAATTAAATAACTAAACAAACATAATATGAAATAAAAAAATTAAGAATAAAATGCATCCAAATGTAATATTACTGAAAAAATATATTTAATAATTGAAATATTATTAAGGAAGAAAATGATTAATTATTGGATATAATTTCTTAGGAACATAATAAATCTAATATCAAGATCTATCCCCTAAATGTTTTTAAAATATTGGGTGCAGACCCATTAGGTTTATCCAATTGACATTCTTTCTAGCTTACAGATTCACATCATGGGACTACTGATGCATGGATGACCTATATATAACAAAAACCCAACCATATATTCATTTACAAAATATTTCTCCAAAATACGTTAATCTATTTAATTAATGAACAACATATATTATCATCAATATCAGTACTAAATAAATGATACCAATTTATCAAAAATTCTATAGATAATAAATAAAAAAACAAATGAAAAACCACATTTATAATTTTTTTACAATTTATGAAATAATAATATCTATCATGAAATTATTTAGATATTTGAAAGAAATGTAATATCTAATAGAAAAAAATTATAAGATAAAAATTGTTTCAGTATAAAATTAATAATCACAAAAATAGTGAAATTATTTATAAACTATTATCAATGGTAATTTTCAATTCATATACCATTGGATAAAATGATTCATAGTAAAACAAAAAATAAAACTAATTATGAATTATTCATGATATTAATTTTCAAATTTGATGTATATACACCACATTAAATTGAATTGGTGAATACTAACACATATGTCTCAATGGAATCTAAATTGGGACAAACTTCATTACCTCATAATTTAATCGGTTTTAAATGATTTTTAGTATTATATAGTTATTATATTAATTTTATTACCTTATTAACAAACATATTATTAATTATAGTATGATATATGATCATTTTAAAACATCTTATCACTCATTCGTCAATAATCATTCATTATTATCAATGTTTTGGGTGCTAAATTCCTTTTTTTATTCATGTTTCTTTATGAATATTTATATTCTTATGAATATAATATACTTTCAGAAGAACCAGATTAATAATAGTGAAATAATTATAATAATTATAAATTAATTATAATTTTATAAAAAACCATCAAATATGTTTTTTGAGAAATTAGATTTTTTTATCATTGTGATGGTAGGTTTTATGTATGCATGAGCCACATTTGCATGATTTAAAGATCATTACGGGAAGGTTGTAAATATTATAACTTCGTTAAAAATGATCATGAGTTATCAAATAACATATTATTTAATTAATATATATATATATATCATCTATTTTGTGTGTTGAGGAATAAAATTCACATCATTTTGTGAAGGCAGCAGTCCACACATATATAAAAACGAGATTATCAATTTTTGAGTGAAAATTTGAGAATGGGAGTGATATATATTATCATTTAAGAATGACAAATTTTCCATGAATATAATAATTATTCCAATTATATCACATAAAACTATGAACAATAACCTTTTCACTTTCCATGCAAAGCATTACGAAAAGACGAATCATATTACTTCACAAGGAAGTAATTCATCGCACACACGAGTGATGATATCAGACATCTTATAAAATTTAAAGTAAAAAATTTAATTATTTTATAATTAATCATGATGTATAATTATTCTATAAATATAAAATATATACTTTTCATCATCATTCTCAACTTTTGAGAGGTTGTAATGAAAAAATAAATAACATCGATTTGTGAGGTAGTAGTATATTGTAGAAACTGAGAATGATTTTAGAACCAATTTGATGGAAGTGAGATTTATTTTTTTTCATTACCATATTGTAGGAATATATTAATAAATTTATGACATTGAACTTATTATATCATTATGTTTTAATAATATTTTTTGGAAATGTGGGAAGAAATAAAATAAACTGATCATTAAAGAACATTATTATTTTTCTGGTATCCTCTTTATGTCTTCACCAAAAGAATTCCTAGGTAGGATTTATGAAACAAATAATCCTATAGGATTTGATGATGTATTTTTGAATTGTTTTTATGTTTTGGAGGTAAAAAATTCATATGATGTTGTGAGAAGAAGAGGATAGTTAGTGCCTTTTATAAGTGAGTTTGGGGGCACACTTGTAATATTTGGAAATAAAAAGGTGTACCTATGATTTTAACATTCCAAAAGGGTCCAAAATTGATTATTCAAGACCCTTATACATGATAAGGTTTAAATATTTCCCTAAAATAAATTTTTTTAATGTTTTTATCATTTAGACCCTTATCGTTTTAGTTTAAACCTGATAAATCTATTTCAACCATAATCATGATAAATATTTTTTATTATTTTCACTATTTCTTATGGTCAAAAATTATGTTTAAATTATTAGATACTATACATTATCATGATTCGTAAAATTGTGTAAAATTTAAAATTTTCAATTCACATAGAAGGAAAATATAATTTTAAATTAATAACCCTGTCGCGAAGAGAAATCTTGTTTTCAAAGAGAAAATATTTAAAAGATTATAATTTATTTTTGTTAAAATTAAATAGGAAAATGATAAAATTTAACTAAATAGCACTAATGAATATATAATTTAAAAAATATTATTTTAAGAAATATATAAAATTTAAATATATCAATAATTTAAATGAAAATGCGTTTTTTAATTAAAATTGAGTTTTTTTCACTCTTCATCAAAAAATAAAATATTTTAGAAACATCTCAAAAATGGACCTTAGACAATTTTTTATATTATGATTTCATAAATGAATTTTATTTTTTAAAATTAATTTTCTAAATTTAGTATAAATTATTTTTAATTAATGTGTACAAAGCACTACTAATCGTCTTTAATAAAAAACATATTGTTTTCCAGAAAACAATTAATTTTTTAGTAAATTATTCTTATTTTATTTATAATCAATAGATAATAACAATTTTCATAATTTATTATGTAATTTTTCTACCTTCCATTTTTATATTGTGGTTATAAATTTATACAACATTTTATTTCATTTAGAATTTGGGATGCATGTTATGCAAGCTGTCAAAGATAATAAATTTAAAGAAATATTTTTAGTGGGTTATATAAGTTAAATTATTTGTTTCTAATATACTATAGAATAAAAAGTTTATAATTTAAAACATTATTTTGTTGAATTATTCCCACCTTAAATAAGTTTCATCCTTGCAAATTTATACTTTTTTATTATTAGTCGAGCATTTTATATTTGAAAATTGTTTTTTTTTGAAAACCAACATTATAAAAACAGTTAATAAAAATTCCACATATTATTAGATAAAGGGTTGTATAAAGGTGAAATAAATATGCTTCTATGTTATAGAATGTTGGTGTAATGTAATGATATATACATGGATGAAAAAAATAAATTATTATAGATAATAAAAGAGGTCATTAATAAAAACAAAGATAATGATCAATGGAAATTTGTGGATCTCAAAACCATACATATTAGATTATTTTAAAGATAATGTGATTATTTTTAAATGATTGTAATATGATAATATTTTTGATTCAATATAATTTATTAATGTTGAGGAATTAATTTACATACTAATAACATAATTAAATATACTTGATATATTTTTTATTTTAGAAGAAAAATTTTGACATTTGGTTGTGCTTTGATCAATTCTTAATTCTTCACTTACCGTAAGAAATGAACATTGATAAATAAATTTTTTAATAAAAAAGCACTAAATTTCAATTTTAATAGATTTCATAATCTGTAATAGAGTGAAATGTTTTACAATATTCCATTAGTTATATTTCAAATATAATTTATTTAACACAAGTTATCCAATATAATGCATTAATCTATAAAACTTAATAGTAACACCACATGTTCACCATTAGAAATTATTTTTAAAATCATTTAACCAAAGAAATATTAACAATGAAATCACATATGCTACTGGTCGGCATTAAACTCTTATCATCCATTTTGTGTGGGTTTAAGCACTACGACCTTGCACGATGTGATTGAATGTAACTCAACATGCATGTTTCCATTTTTCTAAAACCATATTTATAAAATTTCTATAACATTACAAAAATATTATGGAAATACTTGATTAAAATAAACCATTAAATAAAATTTTTAATAATTTTTTCAATACAAATTATTTAATTTTTGATTTCTCTCATATAGTTTGGAAATATTATTTGAACATTATTATAATGTCATAAATGATCATGCTAACCTGAATGGTTATAAAAACATATGTATAAAAAATATAAAGGCATTATTGCTCAAATAAGTTTTTTACTAAAACATATACATCCCAAAAATTTCTCCCAAAATATCCTTAATCTTTGTAGGCACCCATCACATAAGAAAAAAAGGGTATTTTTAGACTTTTATATTATGATAAACATTAAACTCACAAACCCATGAAATTGTCCATAACTCATTTGTTTATGAAAAAACATATGATTCAAAAATTTAACACAATCCAAGATATTTGATGACTTTTATCACTTAAAAATCATTGGTAAAATACTTTTACAATTTAATCCTTATATCACAATACATCAATACATCATCTCTTTTATTTCAATACATGTTCTTACATGGCCTATGTGTTAACCTTTAGAATAGGAAATTGACTCAGATAATTCCATGTTTCCACAAAATTTTGATAAGAAACACAAAATGTATCACTTGGATGATATTTATTTCATTATATCATACTATTAATTTCTTATTAGAGATACATTGAATTATACCAATATTTTCAACACATAAATATTTTTCTCATTCTGTTGAGACACCTAATTTTTTATATTAGACACCTTTTTAATCTAGGTAATTTAGTGTCATCCAAAATTCAAATAATTCATATTTTTTTTAAAAAAGTTGAATTATCGAAAGACTTTCTATCGAGAATGTAACTGAAGTTTTATAGTAAATACTTGTCTTATGCACTAGTTGATGATTGAGCCAATGATAATGAACCTTTTTTAGAGTTTGTATCCCTTAGAGAATATGTGGGAGAACCATGTTCACTTGTAATATCTATACAAGGATTTATTGAATGGAAAAATATATAACATCTATATTAAAATCAGAGGGATGTTTTTTACAATTATCCTAAAATTGTATTATAGGGTCATGTTCCAGAATCTATTTTTCATTAATATAGTTCTCAAGGTTTGTAGTAAACATACTCTAATAGAAACTATAGTGACCCAAACCCTAGTATCCCAGAGTTTGTGTGTTCTTTATTTCAATATAATATGATAAAAGGAACCAGATATAAATGGACCAAATAATTTGATAGTATTGGTAAAATAGATATATACTAGATCCTTTTATTACAATTATAATGAAAATTTTAAACATATTGTTTTCGTGAATAACATTATCCCCTTTATCAAACTCGTTCATATCAATCATAGAACACTTATTGGATTCATGGGAAATGGAAGAAATAAGGTGATCTCAATTTCTCAGTCACGATTAATGTATAGTGCAACAAAAAATGAATCAATTAGAGTAATTAATATGTTATGATAAATAACTAAACAAATATTCCATGTAATTAATAATGTAAGAGAAGGTATACATCTAGATATTATATATTTAAAAAATATCATGGGTAAAAAACAATATAGAAAGGTAAATAATAGAAAAATATTTTCATTTAATCAATAACATAACTATCATAAATAGATAAAGAATAATAAATATAGAATAGATAATAATTGAACACACATCCCATGTAATCAATAACTGAGTATGAAATTCATCCAAAAAAATATTATTGAAAAGATATCATGGATATTAATAACTTAATTATGAATGATATAAGTGTTTGGTTATTTAATTTTAGGTCTCAGGCACCTGATACCTCAAATATTATGATATATCCTCAATATATTTGGAATATATTGGGTACAAAAACATCATGTCTAGCCAACTGATTTTATGAGAGCATACTGATTTGCCTTGTGATACTATCGATGAACGAATGAGAAGTCCATAAATGGTACACACCCATGCCTGAAAGTCTAAAAAGTTCTTTATATATATAATAATAAATTTAATTCATAAATAACATGCCTTATCATTAAATATATTTATTAGTTAAATGATTCAAATTTATCAATATTTATAGAATTAATCAAATAACATTAAAAGTAAAAACTAAATATAAAAATGGTATATAGTTTAGAAAATAGTAAAATATATAATTACATTTTATTCTTCTTTAAAAGGAATTTAATTTCTAATGAAAATATATTTTATTAATGTAAAATTTTAATGAAAAATTAAATAATCATTAATGTAACCGAATTTACACAATAATATTTACTACATGGTAATTTTAATATAAAAAATCCTTGTAAAAAATAATTCAAAATAAAACATAAAATAAACATCATGTATGCATTAATAACTATATTACATGTCAAATGGGTTTTATAAACATCACAGAAAAGATAATTGGTGCATAATAACAAACAAGTTTCAATGGAATGCAATTTGAAATGAAATCAATTTACTCATTCTTAATTTTAGTTAAATATGCTTTAAACTCTTATATATTGGTTTTTTACTTTTAATAAAAATAAAATAGAACAATATTAAGAAAAATAATCACATATGATTTTTATAAATTATGTATTTTATTACCATGTATATTTTAGATCATACGTATGCAAGTGTAATTTTTTCATTTTTCAAAGGTCATTATGGAAAGTTAGAAAATAATATTTCATATTTATAGAAAGATAGTTAAATCCTAAATATCATATTATTTCTTTAAATACAAATATATATACATATATATATATATATATATATATATATATATTTCATTTCAATGGTGAGGCTATTATAGTATATCCACATCGTTTAATGAAGGCGTTAGTCCACACGTACAAGAACGACATTATTACCATTCACTGACTGAAAACGTCAAAATGAAAATGACATATAATATATTTTTATAATAAAATATATTTAATTATTATCATAATTATTTAATTTTTATTAAATATGATAATTATCATTATCTTTATCACCATCCATGTAATTCATTTTTGAAATATATATCATATTTCTTCATTAGGGGGTAGTCTTCCATACACATGAACAACATTATCGTACCTCCTTTGACATGGAAAGTAAAAAATCTATAAATTATATAAAGACTTGGGAGGTATTATTATGTTATATATATCATATATATAATTTTTATCAATCAGCATACTCAATCATGATATGTTTTAAGGGAAGAACAAATGACATTAGGTCATGAGGTGGTAATCAGCTGTATCCATGATTGATGATTTCATACCCATATGGTTTTAGTGTGGGTGGATCAAGGTCATTAAATTATTTTAAAAATATTTAAGTATATTTAAGATATTAAGGATATTATATAATCTAATTTTAATAAGAATTTATGGTCTTTTAAGAAAAAACAAAATAACAACACTCATTAAATAATGTTTCCTCTTTTTTGGGGTATCTTAATTATGGTTTCTCAAAAATTTATTTATAGTTGGGATTTATTAAAAAATTCCTTATAAGATAAGAGGATGTAATTTTTGAAGATATTTTTGGGGGAATTGGTTGAAAAAAAATGTGTGAGGTGTGAAGAAGAGACATGAGGGTGTGGCCTTTTATAAGTGTGGTGAGTAGAACACTTGTAATTTTTAGAATGAAAAACGTGAAATCACATTTTCCATTTGAATCAAGTATATAAAAATAAGGAATAATAGATTCATAGATATGTAATGATTTATATATTTCTATAAAATATTTTTTTAGATATGTTTTGAGGTAATTTTAACCCTTATATTTTTAGTTTTACCACCAATAAATGCATTTTTTCCTTAACCATGTAAATAAACTTTAAAGTTTGGACTATTCAATTTGTTAAAAAAAATTTAAACTTATTAAATAACATAAATTATTAATATTAAAAATATAAAATCCTTTTTTAAATATTTAACTCAAAAAATTTGTAAAATTTAATTTAATACTAATCTCATTAAGGTAATGAAAAAGCGTATTTTCAAATAAGAAATGTTAAAAATATTACTATGTTTACATATCAAAATTCAATATGAAAATGACTAAAAAAATAGATATATATATATATATATATATCATTGAACTAATTCAACTTTAAAATGAATTAAAATTTTAATTTATCTTTTTAAATAATTAAAGAAAACACATTTTTCAATTAATGTTCAACATTTTTCAATATTAGTCAATCTATTAAATATTTATTAATAATTATTAATTTCAAAAAAGACAATTTTTATATAACGGTTTTAATAATGAAATTTAATTTATAAAAAAATACTTTTAAAGTTAGTAAAAATTATTTTTCAATTATGTGCACAAAGCATTACCAAAGTGGCTTGTAGAAAAGATAAACATTTTTCACTAAACACTTATTTTTATTTTCAATTATTATTATTTTACTTATAAATTATATACCAAAAAATATTTAATTTAGTTATTACTATTAATAGCTACTAATTTAATATCTTGGTTATCAATTTAAACTATATGAAGGTTCATTTAGACTGAGAGATATGTGTTCTTCATTTTATCAAAGAGATTAAATATAAATAAATATATTTCATGGGATTTTTATTCTAAGTGTTTCAGGTAACATATGATATAGAATAAAATTTTATTATTTTATAATTTTGGGGGTTTTCATAAAATCAAAGTACCAATAAAACATCAATTTTCATTTTTCCACCAAAAAGAATCATTGTCAGAAAAACCACAATACATCAACCTCTGTTAATTTCAATGCATATTGTGAAAAAATATATTTCATTTATTCAAAATAATTATATATCTATATGAAACATTAATGTACTTTTGTAAGTACAAAATTAGTATTTTTTGTGTGAAATAAGAAAACATTATGTTTTAAAAATGTAATCTTATTAGAAGATATATGTAAATCCCTGGCACAATTGAATAATTATATTATTATAATTTTTTTTATTAAATTTATTTAATTATTCTAATAATTAATTATAATTTAGTTTCTTATTTCATAATCAACAAAAACAGTATTTAGAACAACAAACTTTATATATTGAGATTTATAATGTTATTCCTATAAACATTTTAATTTTCAAAAACCACATTTTCAATACACTACTTTTTTTGATTTTAATAAACTATAAATATGGTTAATAACATTTAAAAATAATAATAAAATATATTTCGTAGCATTATTTTATCATAAATTAAATTACATATGTCATTTAAAAGATATTCTATCTTTAAAATATATAAATATAATATGATAAATAAAATTTAGAAATCAAATTATCCCTCATATATAGAAAATGTATATTTTTAGTGTGTAAAAAATATTAAAAAATTATATTATTATAACATAATTTCCATGAAAATTTTACTTATTAACAAAAGTAATTTATATATGAAAAAATAATCAGGAATATAGTAAAAGATATAAGAGCATTTATATAGAAGGATAAAATATGATATTGGGTCATAATACTATCTATATGTTTGTGGTATTTCCTTGTTTCCCTTCATTCATGGGTTCGAATCCCACAACCTTGATGAACATGACATTACATTTTTCATCGTGTAATATTTTTTTTAAAATAATATATTATAAATAAATTTACATTATAATTGAAATTTATGTAAATAAATGAAATAGGTTTGAAATATTTTTGTATATCTTATATTTTTTAAAATAAAAAAATTAATTTTTAATTTTTTTATTACTACGATGGAAAATTAATAATAAAATTCTTTTGAAATCTAGCATGTTATAAATATGGGTGAACGTTTTTCAGATTATTTATGTCTTATAACTTATTGGGAAATCATGGATTCTGTTTAGATATAGTCTTAATGGAGTGGGTCAATTGTGATTGGGGAATTTTCATGTTTCTATGATTTCTTATCATTGATGGATTTATTGTTAATATTTAGTCATTATATATCTATTTCATTCTTGGAGTTTTGGTTGAATTATTATTTCACTCCATAATTTTATTTCCGATATATCTTGCATGGTATTATTATACATACATATACATGTTTCTTGTTTCCTCATATGTTATGTATGTCCATTTGACACATGGTATGGTGTAATATAAGCGTTTCTTCTCCAAGGGCCCGGTTGGTTTCGGGTTCAAACCAACATGGTCGTACCCAAAGTTATACAAAACCTTGAGTGTAATATACCGAAACGACTGTGTCAATCCAAGGATCGCATCAAAACTGACGGTGCGTCGATCAGAGGTCATTATCCCATGATATGGGAAAAAGACCGTAAGAGGTCGGCGAATAGGGGGTTTCGGGCCCGGCTTGACCCGGGTCTGGGTCCGGCCCGCTTGGGTGTGGCCCGGCCCGGCTGGCATGTCCCGGGATAGCGAGCTAGCGCACTGGCCAGGTGGCTTGGTTGAAACGGCCGAGCGTTTGGGGTGCGAGGGGGGGGGGGGGGAGGGGTTTCCCCCGACCTGTTTGTAACTGCGACCCCCATGTGGGGGGTGGGGGCGCTGCTGTCCGGCCACCCAGGGGTCGTAACCCCCGGCTCCTCCTCTGACCGCCCGACCCGCTCCGGCCGGCCGGCTGCTGCCGCCATGGGACCGGTGTTGGCCGGTCCCCCCTGATCCGACGATGGCGGCCAGAAACTGGCCGCTGCTCTCTGCTCCGCCGTGGCCTCAGGCCGCGACCTTGGTCTGTCCAGCGCCGCGCGACGGCACCGCTCCCCTCCTTCGTGGACTCGCTCCGGCCGCGGAATTTTTTAAATTCTCCGGCGCGGAGCGATGGAACTGTGACCTTGTTCGTCTTCATCGGCATGGCGCGATGGCCCTGCTCATCCTTGCCGAACGATCCCGCGCGGTGCAACGGCACCGCGCCATCTCTGCTCCAAACCACAACAAGGTCATGCAACAGAATTAAGGGAGGAGGGTCGGTCGTGTTTGTGCGGTCCGGCCCCCTCCTGTTAATCGATAGCAAGCGGCTAAGATTATGAAGAACGCTCGAATATTCACGAACAAAACAACAACAATAAACCCCTTACCTCAAGCATCTTCGAGCAAGGGTTCGTCGTGGAAAGGGACGTCGTGGAAGAAGGCGTCGCGGAAGGAATATCGTCGTGTCACGCAGAAAGGATTCATCGGCATCGCGTCGTCAATCTTTAAAGATTAGGCGTTCTTGTCGACCTTCTTCATAGGTCGGCGTTCTTCACGTTCTTTTTGTTCTTCGCGTTCTTCGTCGAGGAAGAAGAACTTCAAGACCTTTAGAAAATTCTCCAAAGCCTTCACACACAACGAACCCCTTAATAAAATAAGACTTTTCTTATTTTATTAACACAAAATTCAAGGTCTTTGAAATTAAAAATTGAATCAATTAATTAATTAAATTAGTTGAAACATTTTAACCGCCCAAATAAAAGAGGCATTTAATATTTAATTAAACGCACGAGTTGACTTCATTAAAAAGGGGGGTGCGGGTGGGTTTCCTTAATTAAAGGGGCTGAGGAAGTTGAAAGGGTGGGGCTCGTGTGGGCCCTACCTCACTAATATCCTACCTAGTGGATTAGTTAGGATGTGGGTCCCACTCACCCACATAGCTTAGGTTCACAATTCCTTGAATAAAAATAAAATATGTTGCACAATATTTTATTTTATTCTTTAGTTAACCCAATTAATGAAAACTCCACCCGAGCAAACGCAAATACGGAAAAGGTGTTTCTAAGCAATTACCGGCGCTGAGATTCCATCGGTATCCTCAGAATTCGATTCCGAGCACCGGTTCAAAAGTTAGGAAAACCAGCTTGTTCGTTCACTGAACGTACCTAAGCTAAACTTCAAAAAATGATTCCGGGCACACAGGGCCTCGGAATCAGGTGGCGTCAGAAACTGCGTTCTCATAAAATCCCAAAATAAAATTAAGAAAAAAATTTCCTTGAAATTTTCTGTTCTTTACATTACTCCCACCTCAGGGCTTTACATCCCCGTAAAGCTTTAACACAACCTAGGGAAATAAATGTGGTACTGAGAATGCATTTGAGCCTTCAGCTCCCTTATGATCACCTGGAGGTTCCGGTGCTGCCAACAAAATCACACAAGAGGAATCAACCGTCCTCATAGGACTCGCTCCTGTCGATACTCGATCTCCACTGGAATCTCCACGCATGTCACCCTGTCATCGACGTCCAACTCCCTGAGGTCGATGATATATTAAGGATCATGCACGTATCTCCTCAGCCGAGGTACGTGGATGATTTCATGCACCCAGTGCAACTGAGGTGAAAATTTCAAGCGGTAAACCACCTCTCCTACCCTTCTAAGGACCTTTAAGTGTCCGATGAAGCGTGGAGATAACTTTCCACCTCATCCAAATCTCCATACTTCCACGTCGAGGTGAGACTCGTAAGAAAACGTGGTCGTCGTCCTGGAACTCTAGTTGTCTCAGCCTCTTGTCAGCATAAGGCTTCTGTCAGCTCTGAGTTGTCCTCATCCACTCTTGGATGAATTGGACCCTCACTGTCATAGCCTGGACCATCTCTGGTCCCACAAGAGCTGCTATGATTTATTCTTTGTCGACAAGAGAAATCTGGTCTCATCACCTGGATGAACCACATTCTTTTCCTAATACAGTCAATCCAGATATGAATGGTGTATTTATGTTGTGGACGACGTCGTAAGGCCTCGAATTTACTACCAGGAGATCCAACCGTCACTCTCGCCTCTATGGGTCGAGTCACACTGTCGGCATCAGTGTGATGTAACTGGGTCTCCTCCATTAGGAATCTTAAAAGTGAGGGTCAAGTCAATAGTTCAAACCAGAACCTCATAGTACACAAAAAGGAAGGAAGCAAAATTCACAAAGTTAAATGTCTTTTTATTATTGCAGCTCATATTACAAAGACACAAATGTAACAACAACATGGAAGTAGAAGTACAAAGAACAAACGAAAACCACTATTTCTGCTCATATCCACTTGCTTATGGAGCTCCGTAGTCATATTCTTCTGCTGCCTGAAGATGAGTTCTCCCATGTCCACCTATTCCCTGTGGTCGGGGTGGACCTCCTGGTCGTGGTGTTGGAAACACCTCAAAGCGTTGTCCACCTCCAGCTGCATGGCCAGCTCCCCTCCCTCGGCCTTCTGCTCCTAGCGGTCCACCTCGATCGAACCTCTATCTCTGCCTGGGAGGTTCTTCATTTAACTGCTCGTCATCAACACGACAGGTCGGAAAGTCACGAGCCACGTGACCAACCCCGCCACAGGAGTAACATTGTTTGTGCATGGGAAGTCATTCTCCACCTCGGGTTTCTCGCACACACGATCTTGTGTCATGCGGTCGACCACCTATAGGTCTGGTCCTCATAGACCTCTACATCATCTGTCTACTGCCCGCTGTAGAAGACTCTGCCGCATGCCGACTAGTGGTGGGTCATGCTACTGGAGACTGCTCAGCAAGGAAACCCTCCACTAAGAGGGCTCGCTCTAACACCCATGTCTGCATCAGGATGCTGTGAGAAACAAAAAAACCTCTAATATCTTGCCTGAGCCCCTACTCGATGGTTCAGGCCCTGAAGAACGGGTCCCGTACCATATCTGTGGAGTAGCGCAAGAGGTCTGTGAACCTCGCTGAGTACTACGCCACCATCATGCTACCCTTCTGTAGATGCAGTGGCTACTGTATATGCACCGCTCGAAGGGTGGAGGGTACAAAATCCGCCCGAAATAGGCCCTCGAAGTCTGCCCACAAAAGTGTCGCCTCGTCATGCATCTAGAGAATCAGGCTCCACCATCTTCCTGCTGCTGCCTGAAAGAGGCTGGCAGCAAGGATCACCATGAAGTCTTCTAGCATTTCCACTAGCCTGAAGACTCTCACCACAGCCTCCAGCCAATCCTCAACTTCCTGCAGTTCCGTCTCTCCCCTAAACCTGGGTGGCCACCGGCACTGAAACACGTGCAGTGCACTTAAGTGACGTGCACCCTCAGCTACAAGGGCTGGTGGCATCGGTGGACCAACAGGTAATAGTACCAATGGTTCCTCCGCTGGTGCCTCAACTGGAATAGGGCCCTGTACTAAGGCCACGTCACTCGGTGGGCTGTTAGTACGTACAACTCTCGAGGCTCTAGCTGGTCGTCCACGGGGAGGCATCGTGAAAGAAACAAACGTGACACGGTCAAACGATTTATACCTGGTGAGATGAACTGGTTTGTGATGACTTTTAAAAACTTTTGAAAAAACACACGCAATCAGTGTTTTCGTGAAAAAAGTTGGAAATCAGTTTTCAGGGTCCTGGTGTATGGATACGTCGGTCGCCCGCTCCAACACTGGACTCCTTGAACTGAAAACCACACTCGGTACTCTTAACACTATCACTTCACAGAAAGAAAATATCATATTTATATGTTCTGCTGTAGAACCGACTCCTCTGAAACCAATTTCTCACGACCTGTCCTCGAGGCTCGTTTCTTGACTACCCCAAGCCTGCCTTCTATAGGCCAGGGGCTGGCGACTAGCACCAAAGGCATAATACCTGATAATTGTGATGGAATTTCCTTTATAAAAGTAAACAAAACACCACAGAGTACAAGAAGAAGTAAAACACTAAGTACAAAAGGAAGTTCTAGAATGTAAATGGGCCAGAATAAAAACCCAATCGAATGTACAACTACAACTGAACAAAAGTACAATAGAAAAAGAAAAATAGATCGAAGAAAGGAAGATGCTCCTGGGTCATCCACCACGGATCCTACCTGAAGGGTAGGTACAGATTCCATCCTCAACACTCCACGTCCGATCATCCGTCTATCTGTCTCCTCCGGGTACAGAATCGTCGTGAGATCCACCTCCGGGTATTGTCCAGTCCTCGAACGACCGGCCTCCGTCAGTGCTGTCCGTCGTCTGCATCATACACAATGAGGTGCAGGCATAACCCGTGCATGGGTGAGTATAACGATACTCAGTAGGGACCCCGAGACCCTCAAGGTCTCTCTAAATTCAACAAGGATAACCATAAAGCATAAACTCAACAGATAACTCTTACTTAGGTATAATCTCATACTTATACCTAAGTCATCAGTAACCCATCTCAATCATGAGGAAACACAAAGGTTATGAAATCAAAAGATAACCTCTACTTAGATATATGCCCATACATATACCTAAGTTATCAAGTGACTCATCTCAATCATGAGGAAACACAAAGGATATTAAATAATTTGATAACCTCTACTTAGATATATGATCATAAATATACCTAATTTATCAAGTGACACATCTCAATCATGAGGTAAACACTTAGGTCATAGACTCATCTCAAACCAGGATTTTATTCACGATATCAAAACCACGGCTGCTGGAGAACTCATCATCTGTCGAGTATAGTGGGCCTGCCGCTACATCCAAGCGCGTCCCACTAACCTTGGACTACTGAAGTACTCCACCTATCGAGTACTGTGGGCCTGTCGCTGCAACCAAGCGCATCCCACCATGGGTCTGCTGCTACAACCAAGCGCACCCCCTCATAGCCTACAGAGGTACTCCTTCTGTCATGTACCGTGGGTCTGCCGCTACAACCGAGCACATCTCCACCGTGGGTCTTTCGCTACAACCAAGCGCATCCCACTAGGCTATCCGAAACACTCCGAGTTGATCGATCAGCAGTCGTCAAGTATCATTCAGCTACTAGGTCTCTGCACTCTGCTAGCTCATCTCCGGGAGGGTCCGCTCCACGAGCTACTGGTCGATACCCCAAGTATCACAAGTCCCACAAAAAAGTATCTCAAAGGACTGCCTCGTCATAGGGGTCTCAACGCAACAGACGACGCATCAATCGGGCGCCCGGTCTGTGAGTTATTAGCCTTTTCGTCCCAGGGGCCCGGTTGGTTTCGTGTGCGAACCAGCTCGGCCGTATCTCAACTATACCCCGAACTCTCATAGGGTATACTCATAGGGAACATTTGTCAACGTGATCACCAATGCTGCTGACGATTCGTCAAATGGACGTCCAGTCTGAAAGTTATCAGCTTTTCCGTTCTAGGGCCCCATTGGATTTCAGGTACAATCCAACCCGTCCACTATCCAACTACATCCAAAACACAGGCAAAGTATGGAAAAATTTTCGTCTCGTCAAGAGGAATCCAAAAAAGTTGACGACACGTCAATCGGACGTCCGGAGCTCGAGATATAAGCGTTTCCGCTCCAAGGCCCCCATTGGTTTCGGGTTTGAAACAACCCGGCCATACCCAATGTTCTCTGAAACCTTGAGTGTAATATACTGAAACGACCGTCTCGATCCAAGGATCGCATCTCAGCTGATGGTGCATCGATCGGAGTTCCGTAGCCCAAGATATGGGCAAAAGACCGTAATAGGTCCGCGAATAGGGGGTTTTGGGCCCGACCCGACCCGGCCCAAGACCCCCCTGGGTCGGCCCGAGCTGGGTCGACCCGAACCAGGTCTAGGTACGGCGCGCTTGGGCGTGGCCCGACCCGGCATGGGCAGCAGGAACGGCGCGCTGGCCAGGTGGAACGCCCGAAACGGCCGAGCGTTTGGGGTGCGGTGTGTGTGTGGGGGGGGGGAGCGCTACCCCACGCATGTTTATAACCGCGACCCCCATGTGGGGGGGGGGGGGGGCGCTGCTGTCCGGCCAACTGTGGGTTGTAACCCTCGGTTCCTCCTCTGACTGGACGGCCCGCTCCGGCTGGCTGGCTTCTTCCACCACGGGACCGGCATTGGCCGGTCCCCCCTGCTCCGACGTCGGCAGCCAAAAACCGATCGTCGCTCTCTACTCCGCCGCGCCCCTCTGCCACGGCCCCGCTCCAGCCGTGGTATTTTCGCAATTCTCCGGCGCGGTGTGACGGCGTCGCTACATTTTTCCTCTTCATCGGCGCGGCGTGATGGCACCATACATCCTTGTCGCACGATCTCGTGCGGTGCGACGACACCATGCCATCTCCGTTCCAAACCACAACAAGGTCATGCAACATAATTAAGGGAGGTGGGTCGGCCGTGTTTATGCAGTCTGACCCCCTCCCATTAATCGATAGCAATCGGATAAGATTACGAATAATGATCGAATATTCAAGAACAAAACAACAAGAATAAATCCCCTACCTCATGTGTCGTCGAGCGAGGGTTTGTCGCAGAAAGGGACATCGCAGAAGAAGGCGTCACGGAAGGGGGATCATCGCGTCACGGAGAAAGGATTAGTCGGCATCACATCATCGATCTCAGAGGATCCAACATTTTTGTCAACCTTCGTCGGAGGTCTGCGTTCTTTGCATTCTTCATGTTCTTCACGTTCTTCGTTGAGGAAGAAGAACTTCAAGACCTTGAGAAAAATCTCTCAAGCCTTCATGCACAACGAACCCCTTAATAAAATAAGACTTGTCTTATTTTATTAACACCCAAGTCAACGTCATTGAAATTCAAAATTGAATCAATTAATTAATTGAATTAATTGAAACGTTTTAACCACCCAAATAAAAGAGGCGTTTAATATTTAATTAAACACACGAGTTGACTTCATTAATAAGGGGGGTGCGAGTGCATTACCTTAATTAAAGGGGTTGACGAAGTTGAAAGGGTGGGGCTCATGTGGGCCCTACCTCAATAATATCCTACCTAGTGGATTAGTTAGGATGTGGGTGTCAATAAACCACTTATCTTAGGTTAACACTTCCTTGAATAAAAATAAAATATGTTGCAGAATATTTTATTTTATTCTTTAGTTAACCCAATTAAGTAAAACTCCACCCGAGCAAACACAACTCTAGAAAAGGTGTTTCTAAGAAATTACCGGCACTGCGATTCCATCGGTGTCCTTGGAATTCGATTCCAAGAACCGGTTCAAAAGTTAGGAAAACCCGCTCATTGGTTCACTGAACATACCTGAGATAAACGTCGTAAAATGATTCCGGGCACACTGGGCCTTGGAATCAGGTGCCGTCAGAAACTATATTCTCATAAAATCTCAAAGAAAATTAAGAAACAAATTTCCTTGAAATTTCTGGGTCTTTACAGATATAATTTCAATGTCCATAATAACTCCAAAATAGAATTTAATTCAATATGGGATTAGAATTATTTTATTTGTAAGAACAAGAGTTTCTTGATGGTTTATTTGTCTCTAGAATTTCATGAATGGGATAATCTAACAATATGAGTGATATTTGTGATACATATAAAGTCACCATTTCCTTTTTACCACCCAATTTTTTAAAAAATAACATAAGATTACATTTGAATGTTTCTCTATTATTATGAGGCCAAAATTATGATTCATGGACATTGATTGACCACTATATAAGATGAAATGGGCTTAAATTTACCTGATGTATCTCACTTTAATATAGAACCATAGTCTCCCCTACAACGATATATTCTTTTCTAATAATGTTGTTTTTTCTCTTTTAATCTTCCTTGGGAAATACTAAATAGTTTTTTGATAAGATTGTCTTTTCTAAGATACTGGTTGTTGGGGGGGTCCTTTTGAGAAACAATTTTTCATTAAAATAATTCACCTATACGGGTTTTAAAAATTGTTCAATAACTTGTTCTTCTATTTTTATAGAACTATATCATTCATGGTCTTGATCATGGAATAAAGATTTTTTAAAATGTGCCAATAGATTGTGTAAAAAGAGATCCTCTTGATATTTATCTTGTTATGAATTACCATCACTCATTTATTAGTGGTATTCACCATGAAATAAATTCAGCTAAAATTATTCCTTAAAAAATATATGATTTTGAGGGAATCTCTAATTTTTTTATCAATGATATTTTCATTCTTCATAAATTTTATGGTTGTCTCCATTAGCGTATTCAACAAACTATGTAATGGATACCACAAAAGGACTGTGAAAATTTTCAACATCGCAAATGTAACATCAATATCCCCATGTTTCATACTAGAGGATGAGTTGGTCAGATTCAATAAGGGAATAGATTTTAAATCAGTAGCTTTCCCATCGATTATCTCAGGGCTACTCTAAATACCTGTATAATCATGAATCAACATAATAATAAAATGTCTAATATAATAAAAGGTTTCATTATAGGTTGCAATATAAATATTCATTATTTCAATGGGATATTAGCACTTGTAAATAGTGTGCTCACACAACTACCATTCATATACTCACATTTATTTAGTCTCCATAAGGAATCAACTAAAAAATCAAAACAACCATAAATGCCTTTATCTAGGATTCATAGTTTGAATGATTATGTCCCTAGATAAGATATAACTGCCTAAGGAAACCATTAAATTAATGAGGTATCATCTTCAGGGGACTGGATGATACCATGTAGTCCAATATGGGATGGGGCTTTATCCAAGATAACATGTTATGGGTGGAATCTATAAGAAGAAAATATCAGAATGGTACTAATTTTACCTAGAACCAGAATAAATTGGATTCCTTGTCATGAAGGATTATTCTAGAGAATATATTGATCAATTTTGATTATAAATAATTGATCATAGTAATTTTAAAGGTAATTTTTTGGATGGATAATTGGTTGGGCCCTTCTCTTTACTTTCCATACTACCCAGCTATAGATATTACATTCATATGGGATAGAGTGTACCATCATGTTATTGATGTAGTCCAAAATATCTATCAAGATGGTTTTATTAAAGTAATTATAATAGATGATGTGATAAACCATATTATTTTCACATTGGCATTGAAAAACATCTCCATCTTGAAATAATATCATAATCCCATCCATTAAGAAACAATTCATGTGATGTAAAAATTGGGGGAAACCCCATTGATGAATTACAACCCTTCAAATTTGAATTTACCATAATTGAATGTGAAAGACTAATAATTACTTATGGATTACATACTCCAAAAAATGGGATTTAAATTTGATTCTAGATGTCAAAAATGTATTCATATAGAGTATTATTTAGAGGAACACCAGTCTTCAGGGTTGATTGAGAATATTTTATTTGGAAGGTCCTTATATACTGGTTGAACATTATCCAGAACCACTGATATTTTAAATCAATTCTAAACAATTTTTTTAATTGTAGAGTGTTTCTATGGATATATAATTGGATTGAATCATTTCTTTTTCTAGAATGATTTTAATCTATCTAGGCTAATAGAAATAATTTCATACATACCAGTTCCTATTAAATTATTTAATGTTGAAAAATTTGGTTGATTATGGAAATTAGTGACATGGAACATAATGTGTGGGGGATCAAGGAATTATTTTGTGTTTTGGTCCAAAATTTAAATATCAAGGGATAAGATATATTTGTGAGTCGGATGGGGAAAGACCAATAAGTGTGAAAATTACTAATAGATTTAGGCAACATGATTAATAATGAAAATGTATATATAAATGTAATTATATGATGTGTGGTATCATACATGAAAAATGTTAAGATATTATTATTATATTAATTGAATAAAATACTGAGGGATTCACCCTTAGGGTGGAAACTAATTATCTTTCCTATGGGATTGCTATTTTTAGAAGAAAAAAATAAATGATCATTTATCATTTAGTTTGAATACAACTTAGTTACCATGTTAATTATCTGAATTAATAATATTAAAACTAAGAAATATGATAATAATATCAAATAGTGGTCACGTACTCTATGATAATCTGAACATTAGGAGATGATAATTGTGTGGCCAATATTTTCCATCCACATGAGATGATAACATAACCCCCACTATTTCCTCTTAGTTTAGTACTCTTCAAACGGAATATAAGTCATTATTGATGATGATCATGGTTTTTATCACTTCATTCCTACTTAATGTACTGGTTTTGTCATTATTAAAGGTGTTTATATATAAATTGTAGCTTCAATTATTATCAGATGATTTATTTGAAGTTAAAGACCAGTTTTTGAGAAACAATGTTTTATTAAAAGGATGAAGTGATATCTGGAGAAGAAGGAAGAATATTTTCAGAGATCATGGAATAATTCCATAGTTGACAATAGTTATTCAATATAACAATATCTATACCAGTTAAAATACTGAGGATTGGAATGAGCAGGTATAAACCACCTCTAAATAGATAGAGATATTCCATCGGATATTGATGTCGACCATACCATAATGTTTCTTCTAGTGTGAAAATTTATATTTTTGTTTTTTTTTCATTGATGATACCTTTTAACCAAATTTAAATAACTTTTCATTATTATTTATAATATTTATTATAAATATGACCTAAACACAATAATGAGTAAATTAAAATATAATGATCGAATAACAGAAAAATATAATGCACTAATATCTATTTCTTATTTACTACTTTACATGTGATTGTTATTTTTTATAGTATATAAATATATCTAAATATCATAACCATGATATAGCTTAAAATATATATAGAGAGAGATATATATAGAGAGAATTTAG
Source organism: Viscum album (assembly GCA_963277665.1). NCBI lineage: Eukaryota > Viridiplantae > Streptophyta > Magnoliopsida > Santalales > Viscaceae > Viscum > Viscum album. The sequence goes on along the minus strand of OY728147.1, from coordinate 1,668,979,479 downwards.
TGAAATGGAAATCAACCCCCCCCCCCAACACTCTTATAGTTAATATATGATCATATGTGAAATTCAAGTGCTATTAGAGATAATATAGGTTTATTCCATTTTTAACTATTTTTTATTTTCTAATTTTAATTAGATGAATATAAATTATAGATTTGAGTATATTTCAAGTTTTCCACAAATACAAAAAATATTACCATCTCTGTCAATACCAACATGGAGGTTTCGATGAAAATCATAGTGAATATATTGAAAAAAGGGGTAAATAATATAAATACTATTTCAAAAAAAAAGAATAGTGAACCCCTAATTTTTGGACGATAAAGTGGATTTTTACCTATGTTATTTACTAAGAATCGTTGTATTGTAAAATAAGGCATATATTTTGAATTTGGTGCTTATGGAGAATTAATTAAATACCACTACATTATGGTTAAGGAATAATTTGAGGTTGTTAATAATAAATTTATAAATGTTATAATTCAATAAATATATGAAATTTATGAGGATAAAATACTACTAGTAGTAGAGTGAAGATCTATATAATTATAATTAACATCATATTCTTAATAGTGAAAATATTTTAACAAATAAGTGAATTAAAATGATTAATCCCTAATGTCAATATGGAAAAGTTATTAATTGTTTAAAAATAATTTCAATATAGAAATGTTACGAAATATATGGTTATTATGGTTCTCGAAAAAAGGATTCATTATTTATATTAAACTCACAAATCATTCCTAATGTTAAGGATTCCAAATTAGAAATTGAATACTAATAAATTAGAAAATATAATAATTCATTAAAATAATTGAATAGGAAGAATTAATATAATATTAAGAATGTAGAATATTTATGGGAATAAATTTGATGATCATATATGGACAAAAAAATATCCACATTATGTAGTTACACTGATGTAGACGATAAAATATGAAATCTAGTGGAGACGCATACAATGACTTACTAATCTATTTAGAAGACAAAGGATACTACAATTTTTTTTTATATTATTATTATCACTAATAATACTTAATATTTTTCAATAATAAGATGATATCATCTAAATATCATTCTACTGTAAGCTCATAAAAGTATCCAACCCTTGCCAAATAAAATAATAATTTCATTAATGCTATTTCATTTAATATTAAATTGTAAAAATAAAAATACAGAGAGATATAGGAGAAAAAAATCATTAGAATAACACCACTGCATAAATGTGGATGAAATCATTTGATGGAATACATAAATTATAATATATCCCCGAATTATGGTGATTATACTAAAGAATGAATTGCTATAAAATCTTCCAATATTCTAACACGTGGAATTTTAAAAAGACTAATTGACCATTTTTTATACTATACGAGGTTTTTAAATAGGGGATCTGAATTATGCAATAAATTTTCAATTCATGAATATTACTTGATTCATATATTAATGGTGTATAAACCTCAGATTAATATAACATCTATCAAGTAGAATTAAAATTCATAGAAAAATACATGAGTGAATTTTGTTTTAAGGAACAAATTTATATTATTGAAATATTTCTATCAAATTTTCATTCATATTTTCCAATGTGATGATATTTTTTTATAAATAAATTAACAATTATTTATATATTTTAATAAAAAATTGGGCAATAAGGATTGAAAAAAACTAAAATTAGAAGTGTCTTCCCTTTGGTAAAAAAATATGTTTTGATAAAAGAAAACATAGGAGTAATGGTGAGAAATATATCACTCCAAAGAAGATATGCCTCTATTGATGAAGGTAAAGATATATAATGGAATTTTAAAATTTGTAATAAATATAAAAAAACCAATGAAATTTTATGATCATTCCAAAATAATGTATGGTCATTTTGGTAAACTAATATGAAGTAGAAGATAATTTATGGGAGGTTCGTGAAAGTCAATCATGTGTTAAATTAGTTTATGGTTATCATTTAAATATAAGATTAGAATAGTTGGAAGGTGAATCAAGGACTAAGAGACCCATATTGTTTTATTAATGAAATGAAAGAAGTAATTCAATAGAGGGTGGATTTTTTAAAGGAAATATATCCATATTATACAAGGTTTCTTCTTGGGAGGTTATAAATTCATGTATGAATATTTTTTCTGATGATAGAGATAACAAGGATGGATTAACATAGTTGAGAATCAATTTTCAACCACTTTCTCTCACTAAATAGAATTTTTGACCAATATTATTCCTATGAATGGGATTGTTTTTATTTCATGGTGTAAGTATTTTAAGTTAATTCAGGAATGGGGATAACATTTTAAATTATTTTACTACTATAAAAGATGAGAAACTATCAATTATATAGTTATTCATCCAAGATCATGATGCATCTAAGAAACATTTCTAGTGGTATTCAAGTAATCTTGTAGAGACCTGGACCCATTAAGCCCATAGTATGTTTATACTACAATTAAGTTCGAATGATTTCAACTAATAAAAACAAAATTGAACGAAGAGTTTATTATACTTGTAAAACCATACACATGCATGGATATTGTTTTATAACTGAATACAATGATTAAGACATATTTTTCTCTTTTTGTGGATAATAAATATGTTTCATCTTGTGTATCCTTGCATAATATACTTATTATACTTCATGGAATCATGGATACAGGAAACATAATAAGGGTTATCTCAAATTCTGACTAAGGTTAAAGTACAATGGAAGAAAAAATGAATCAATGATAATTCTTCAATTGGGGATGGTAAATAACATAGAATACATTCCATGTAATCCATAACTGATAGGTATGTGAGTAAATAATATGGTAGGGTAGATAAGTAGATAAAAATTAAATTTATATATCTAGGTAAGGAATAATCAATATTAATGGGTATGAATCCGAGATAACATTAATTTTAATTAATACACTATGAATTAAATGCAACTATAGGTTTTATAATGTGAAAATCTCTTGAATAATAACCATGTAACAAAATTAAGGAAAATATTTATTATTGGAAATTATGTCTATGGAAAATGAAAACCTATTCCATCAAGTTGTGCCATAATATGGTTTAAAACAACATTAATAATCCTATTTATTTTGTGTAACTAATTTGTCTCACAAGAACCGGTCGATGGATCATGGGGATATAAAAAATTTCGGGACCACCTATCACTTCATATAAAAGGAATTACTCATATTAAGTAATAAAATTATTTATTAATAAATAAACCTTTTGAAAATATCTATATTGAATAAAGAATATGGATATATCAATTTTTTCTCAATGGGGGATAACTACGAACAAGGGTTGTCGATGTTCATGAATGAAGATACCATTGAAGGATCATTAAAACATTCATGGGGAAAATTATCATTAAATAACTCAAAGTGTCACATAAAACCTAGAAAAATAGGAATCCTAATTATTAATGAGTTAAATGAAACATATAATATCATGCAAATAAGTATATTTACAAAATAATAAGTAAAAGTAATCTTTATATGAAAAAAATATATGGTTTTTGGAAGTAATCATATTGATGATAAATTATAAATATAATTAGCGGAGAATCAATATAGAATGATCATATGATATTGATAATTTAAAAGGATGATATAAAAGGATATGTGCAAGTGAATTTAAATATAATCATTGCGAAAATAAATCATAAAATATTTATAGGAAGAATTGGTATAGTATCAAAACAAAATATGCCAAGTGGATTAAAATAAAGGGATATTGCCATTGATGAATGAAAATACAAAAAAAATATTTCAAAAACATTTTTGAGGAAAATATCCTTCTTATTTTGAAAAACATTTTGAAAATAGATTTATTTGAAAAATACTATTGAAAACATTTTCTTTAAAAATTACATTTTAAACATGCAATTTAAACATCAAAGAAGTGACGGTGGGTAAATCCATACATGTCATAGAAGGTAAAAAGAAAATTCCTTTTTGTGGGTAATAATGTTAGAAAAATTCCGTGTTCAAAATTAGACAGGATTATTATTTTGAATTAATTGATAAAATTAAAAAATTGTAAAAATTATTTTCTAAATCAATTTTGAAAGGGTAAATACCATTTTAAAAACATTTTCGTAAAATATGGATTTTAGTGGAAAATAGGTTCTCTAACTTAAGTGGTAAATGAATTCAGGTTGTCGAAAAACAATTTATGTAAAAAAGAGTGAAACAATGGTACTATTGCTTGTAAAGGGTTAGAAAAAACCCAAGGATAATATAATTAATGGGTTTTTGTGACACCTGAATATATTTATGAAATATTTTCCCTAACTAATTTTAATTTTTTAATTGATTTGACTGCACAATATGACTACTTTAAATGAATCATGATACTCTATTTGTATAAAATGAAAATTAAAACCAATATTTTATGTTAGATGGATTAAATATAACTAACTTTTGAAAATGTATGGTTAATATATTAGCTACAAATTATTTATGAAAAATATATTCCAATTAAATCTAAAGGAAATATTTGTATTTTTTAGTACTAAATTAAGTTAATTACAATTTGTAAATGAAATAAATAAAATAAATTTGTTATGTTACTAGTAAAATATTTTGGATATTCTTAAAGTATAAATTTTTGAAATATAATATGAATAAACCCAATTTTATGTATATAAACCAATATTTTTCAAAATGGTAATTTCACGATCTTTTAATGGTGAACCCATTTTAAATTAAAATTTTTACAAATTCATGATTTATATATGAAAATTAATCTTCTCATTTAAAGGAGGTATATAAAATTTACTTAGGACGATTTTTTGATATTTTTATGATAAATTTAATGTTTTGATGAATAGTAAAAATATACTAAATTTTAACAGAAAATTTTTTTTTCATGTAAATAATTCATATTAATAAATTATATTATTGAATGGTTGTAAAGTATAAATATATTATATTTTAAACATTTAATATAATTTTGGTTATTGACATTAATTTTACATTGTTTGTATATGTAAAAACATTTCAATATCTTGAAATGTTTTAACTTTGAAAAAATATTTCCTCATTATAATTATGAGATAAATATTAAATTAATTACTATAACTTATTTATTTTTTATTTTGGAAAATTTATTCAATATTTGGGATTTGTAGGTACAATTATGAAAATAAATTTATTTTATTTTTATCCTCTGGGAATTAAATCTTCGTTAATTTTTATTAATATAGTAAAAGGGTAAATCAGTTAATTAAGGGTAAAAATAAAATAATAAAATATTCTAACATCATTTACTAATTTCGATAAATTAGTGTGTTTTTACATAAATCATTTTTCCATCAAAATCATATCCTTTAAAATCCACTTTGATGACATTTAGACATTTATTTTATCATATTTTTTGAAAATCTAAATATATCACTCTCAAATTTTTATAACAATAACATTTTTAATTTAAGGTTTTATTGATGATAAATATTAATAAAAATACACATTCAAAATATAAAATATTATTATTTATAATTGTAATTTTATTAATTTTTAGAAAAAATATAATTACCTAAATGGCTTATACATTTATGATGAAAAATTTATTTAATTAATGAATGTTAAATAAAATAATTTTTATTAAAATTATAACAACAACTAAAAGACAAAAATACTTGACCAAATCATTATGTTCGGGGGTATACCAGCCATAATCATCCATGATTAACGTTATTGACCATTTTTATCCACATGTAAATGGGTAAGACACTTATAATACATTATGTAAAGTGATTCTAATGTTTTTACCTTCTTTTTTTAATAAATAAAATATTTTTATTGTAGGATTTTCCTAAGGATATATTTTACTATATGTAGTATTATGAGAAATTTATATTAAATAATTATGCAGAACTCCTGTAGTAATTCTTTTATTAATGTAAATAATAAATAAAGTTACTAAAAATATTAAAATATATATAAATTTGGATAATTAATATATCTATCAAAAGTTTTAGATGACTTTGACCTATTCGGAATATAATATAATATTTTTTCAAAGTTAAATTGTTATCATAATATATTTAAAAGTCAATTAATTGAATAGTGTAAAAATTTACACTATTATTTTTTATCAAAATAATGTTTATTAAATTATTTAAAAATCATAAAAATTTTTAAAAATATAAAATAATTATCATATGGTTTAAAATTTTAGAAATTGTCCATTTATGGTAAAATTTATGTAAAATATGTAAATATTTCACTATTTTATTATATAATAATATGTTACCTTAGTTAAAATTAAAATAGAATTATTAGGGTTTAATTAAAATGATAAAAATAAAATTGAGATATGAACTTGTCAAAAATTTATTGGATGATTATATTATAACCATATATCATCTCATCTTAAAATATATTATATTTTATAGGTTTTTAGGTGTGGTTTTATTTTGTTATATATTAACATTATTTGGAGATTCAAAAGTTCCCCTCACCTCAATTATAATAGGAATCCTTTTCTATCATTTATTGATGACTATTTAAGCCTTTAATCTTGTATATGGTCTTCAAATTTAAATCTTAAACATCCATGGTCACATTAAATAGGTTATGGTAGTCACCAAAGACCAACTCTAGTGCTTTGAGAAGAGATCTAGAGGGATTGTGTCGAAGAAGTGGTAATTTCCTCCAATGAGTCTTTCAAAAATATTTTGTATTATACATCCTATTAGTGAGTTTTTTCCAATATAAAGTAATAAATATAAAATCAATTATATAATGATATGTTTTTAGAATAATTTAATAACTGTATTCCATCTTCTATTCATCCATTGAAAAATTAAATTACCATACGTGCATATGTATGGCTTACCATCTCCAAGCCTTGGTGTCACCTGTTTTTCACCATCACCTTACTTGGATGTGTCTAATGATAGAAATAAGAATTATATATGATTATTATTATATTATATCGATTCAAAAAATAATATATAAACCATAACTTCATTTCTATTTCAAAATAATGGGAATGATATTATCGCTCATTCATACATACAACCTATCGTCTCCACGATGCGATGTGATTCATTCTAGATTATATATATATATATATTAAAGAATAAATATATAAATTTATGTAATTAATAATTACTAAATATATTTTATTAATATTATTTTGGAAATAATATAACTACATCGTAACAAGAGTAACCAGAACGTATTCTAAAAATCATGCATAAGAAAATGAAGTAGTTAATACCCGAATGACAAGTAATAATGATATATTATTAATAAATGGATGATAATATGATCATATATAATATAATAAAATTTTAATTATTATAGAATAATTCAATGAAATTAATTATATCATTATATAGGAGGTTTGGATACATACAAATGATATCATTCCTACGAAAAGGGATAATTTTGAAATATCATTATCATCTAGGATTATTTATAATTAATTATTGACTAGTCAATATCCATCACCCTAGTACATGTTTCCTAAATATATATTAAAAAAATTATTTTCATTATTCTACACTTATTTAAAGACAATTTTCCCTTTGGTGAATTTTTATTAAATGGTATGAAATGAATCTTATGACATTTTCGATATGATGTACTTTTGTACTTATCCGAAAAAATTATGAGATGAATGTATTATTTTATCTTAAACAACATGAAATAATTTTTATATTTTCATAAAACCATATTTACATGAAGATTCCTTTTCAATATTTTAGGGTTATTTTCAAATAAAATCAATTCTTTTTAAATTGCGCAGAAGTTTACAAAAAAGTGAATGATTTTTTAGGAAGAAGGGATATTTTACATGAGAATTAATTCCATGTGTTCACTCAAAATTATTTTTCATCTAAGATGGAATTAATAAATAGGGTTATATTTCAATTATATTATCTCTATAATTCCAATGTATTGAATATGTTTATTGTGGAATGAATTTTTTTAAATCAATTTGTTTTTAATGGATTATGTTTTGATGAAATGATGTTTAAGAAACCAATTTAATTCCTTCAGTTATACTATTTTTTAGGATTTATTTTTTGTGTCAAATGTACTAATTATTTAATTATGAGATATGTGGGACCAATATCTCTATATATTTCATTGGGTAATGATTTAAGTCTCATGTGATAGAATAATATGAATCTAAAAATTATTTCATATTAGTAATAAACGGATGGAATGGTAAAGAAACCCAGTTCAATAGAACCGGACTGGAATGAGAAGTGAACTCGGTTCAGTAATGGAATTTTTCCTCTATGATGGTGTTGACAATGAGCTTTGACTATAATGAATTTATTTTCTATGATTATTTTTATGCAAAAAAATCATGTTTTTTGGTTATTACTTTTGGGAATTTGTTTATTGATTCTTTATGAACCATTGTGATTTATCCCATTACATGATATCATGATCATTCATATTAGGATATGATTTTGACATGTCATTTTATTATTTTTTATGAATAATATATGGTTTATATCTCCCAATTTATACTTTACTGAGCATATGAGACCACCCTTTATTATGTTTCTTTTCCCTTGGTTTTGAAGAAGAGTGTTGAGTAAGAGATGTCAAAACATAGTATATTTTTATTATAATAACCACGAGACAATATAGATGTATTTTAAACCAGTTGTTCATGTTTTTTAGTTTCCAAAGTCACAATACATATATTTTCCTGGAATGGAGTTTTTTTAAATAAATATTCGTCTATTTTGAAGTAATATATATATATGTAAAGGATGAGCAGTTATAGTTGGAATCAGAGAAAAGGTATAGTTAATATTTATAAACTAGGAACATAAATCCTTAGTAATAACTCTATATATATTTCTATGTATATTTTTAAATACTAGTTATCTATAAATTTTCAAGGATAACCTATGATAAAACATAAAGTTTTTTAAATTTAAATTTCATTGTTCATTAGGTTGTTTTCCCATTATAATTACTGATTCTCTAACAATGCATCTTGTATTTATTAAATAGTTAAAACTTTACGGAACTGTATTAATGTTTAATGCGATGGGAAATGAAATAATTGTCATTATAATAATATGAATGGTATAGGAGTGGGAATGAAAAATCATATCTCTATTCCCACACAACATTCCAAGCTAAAAAACATGAAGGGCTTCTAAACTAACAGTGGAGGGAAAAACATTCTGTTGTGTCCTTCATGATTCAATTTCCACCTTTTTCCCAAGGGTATTATGATCCACTATTTGATGAAAAAGTGATCAGTACATGTAAAAATATATTTTAAATTATCCAATATTTAGACCATGATAAATTAATCATAGAAGTTTGTGATTTGGAAGGTGAACCTAATCAATAAGGGATAATTAACAAGAATACTAGGAAATTGAGATGAAATTGAATCAATATAATTGGAAGAGTTAGGGAACACATTTTTAAATATTTAATTTTTATATACTCATAAAATAATTATATAGTTATTCTTTAAGAATAAAAAATGAAAATGAATCCATTAGTTATAATGGGGAAAATTTTTCTAAACAAGCAAGGTGGAATTCTAAAATTTTTGTTCAACATGAGAGTAAAATAAATTTATTCATTAGTGGATTGAAACCAAGTATCTGAAAGTAATTATTCATAAGTGAAGTTAATATATTTGATAAAATATTCTGATGTTCTCCAATGGTTGAGATGGAGATTATAATAATCATCACTCTTATGGGTTTCAAAAGAAGAGAAAAATGAAATTCAAGGAAAAATATATTGACTACATTCAATTGAATGTGTGTTTTACCATATTTTCAATGTGTGGAATGAAATACGGAGGAAATTGTCAAAAAAGGAATTGAAAATGTTTTAATCTTGAGAGATAAGGTCATCTTGTAATTGGATGTTGATGTGATCAAAAAAATTTGTCAAATAATGAGAATAGAGAAAATTCTACAATGAATGAACCTTCTAAATGTCAATGATAAAAGTGTGAGGAAATTGGTAATTATGATAAAAATTTCCCAAATACATGGTATATCAATTATTATCAACTCATAAGGAAAACAACATTAGAAATTCATGTTTGATCACTATTAGTGATGTGGAGTCCAATAATGAAGTTTTGAAAGGTAAACTAACCATCCATTATAAAGTAGAAAATGTTTTATTTGATTCTGGATCCACCCATTCTTTTATTTAAAAATGATTTTCTAATGTTCATCATATTTCATAATCAATTATATTTTGAGTTAGCTGTGAAAACCCCTAATAATATAATTATGACATCAAAACCATAAAATTATTTTCAGGTTGAAGTTTGTGGGAAAATGATTCATAAAACTCTTGTGATCCTTCCTTTACCATAATTTGATGAGATTATTGGTATGTATTGACATTATATATATTAATTTCATATTAGTTACCAATGAAAGGAAGTCACAGTTCATGTGATAGATCAATCTATGATTATAGATCGATACAAGGATGAGTATACCCATACATTATAAATTTATCCGTATAATTGGTCATGGATCCTATAAATGAAGGTTGTTAATCTAATATGGTTGGGAAAGAAAACCTAATTAAGAATAAACCTATTTTTTAAGAGTTTTTTATGATTTTTCATAAGAATTTATATGTCCTCCACTGATTCATGACGTTTATTTTTCAATATAACTCATTTCGTGTTCTTTCCCTATTTATAAAACACCTTATAGAATATCCCTAATTGAGTAACAATAATTAAAGAAGAAAGTACCGGTGAATATTGATAAGGGATTCATATACCCTAATTTTCCAAATTGGGGTTCACCTATTATATTTTTTAAGAATTAATATGGATTAAAGAGACTCTACATTGATTATATAGAACATAAAAAGGTCGCTATAATGAACCAATCAAGTCTTCTGTGCATTGAAAACCAATTTGACCAACAACACAGAGCTCAATACATTTCCAAGACTGATCCTCAATCGTGATATCCTTAGTTAATGGTCAAGATATAGGTATACCAAAGACGATAATTTTCACATTGTATAAACTCTATGAATATATAGTGATGTCTTTTAGTCTTACTAATTCACCCTCCATATTTATGGATCTAAATAATAGAGTCATTATAGACTATCTTGATCAGATTTAGGTATTATATATAGATGATATTGTTTTATATTAAAGTATTAAGGAATATCATAATGATCACTTTATAATTTTAATGAAGACCCTGAGAAAGGATAAGCTTTACGAAAATTTTACCATGTGTAAATTTTGGATTAAAAAAGTTTCATATTTGGGTCACATAACTCAATAGAGGGGATATTAGTGGATCCATAAAAAATTGAAGTTGCTGATCATTGTCCTAGACTAACAATGGCAATATAGATCCATTGATTTTTAGTTTGGATGGATTTTATCATTGTGTTGTGAATTTTTTACAAATATCATATCCAATCACCATGTTAACTAAGAAAGGAGTAATGTTCATGTGGATGGAGGAACGGTAAAAAAAATTCAAATAGCTAAAAAAAAGGTTATCCAGTGCACCTATGCTCACACTTCCATGTAGTGGAGAATGGTTTGTGACCTATGGTGATGTGTCCAATAAGGGGTTGGGATGTTTTTTCATGTAATATGAGATGGTGGTACATTAAGCCTCGCTATAATTGAAAATCCCTGTGAAAAATTACCCAACTCAGTATTTGGGGTTATTTGTGATAATCATCGCATTAATGATATAGAGGAATTATATTTATGGTTGAAGGTGTAATATTTAGAATAAACATAATAGTTTAAATAGTTTTGTGAGACAAATTTATATTAATATTCTACAAATATGGTTACATTTGATTAATGATTATTACTACACAATACATTAAATCATTGGTAAAGAAAACAAAGTGGTTGATGCCTTCAGTCGAAATTACTATGATGTGATATCCATTATGAGGATCTCAAAAGATAAAATATTTATGCATTTGTGATTGATAGATCTTGATATTTTAATGGAAGGTGAGAAATCATATCTCACTAAAATTAATATTCAATTATCTACAAAAGTGGTGATTAAGGAGGTATAAAAGGATGATATAGAGCAATAAAAGAATGTAAGAAATTTTGATAAATTCATCCTTGATTATGATGGAATAATAAGGTTCATGAACTGTATTTGTATTTTTCCTGTACAATAATTTTTACAGTATGCACTTCATGAGGCACATAGTTTTTCATTCTATATTCATATGTTATGAACAAGGTTGTACAAATACCACGAAGATTATTTCTAGTGGGATGGAACAAATAGAGATGTTGCTAAATATTTCTCATGGTGCTTAGATTTTCACCATGATAAGGTAGAGTGATAGAAGTCTAAGGGGTTGTTATAATCATTACCCACACTATAATGTAATTGAAAAACATCACCAATGGTATTTTTATCAGACTTCCAAAAACATCTAGGAGACATAATTATATATGGGATATATTTTATCACCTTACGAAGTCATATCACGTCATTAATATTAGAGAAGACTTATTTCATGATCATCCTGACATGATATATGTAAAGGAAGTGGAAATATTGTGTTGATTTACCCTTTCAATTATATTTGATTGGGATATGAGGATTACCAAAATGTTCTAGATAAATATTAAGTACGATCTATATATAAAGCTATGTTTCACTACTTCTTAACAACCTCATAGAGTTGGTCAATATGAAAGTACAATCCAAACTCTAGAATAAATTTTGAGAGATTTCTCTATGTATTTCAAAGGTAGTTGGGATCAACACCAACCTTTGGTAGAATTTTCTTACACCATAGGATTACAAATTAGTATTTATATGGATACTTATAAATCCTTTTACATATATATGTATAGAACTCTAACATTCTGGGACAAGTTTAGGGAAATAAAGCTATCATGACTGATATTATTGATGAAATAGTAGAGAAATCAAGATCTATTCAACAACACACAATAGTAGAAGAGATTCAAAAGACATTATGCTAATAACCCATGAAAATACCTAGATTTTGAAGTGTGTGACAAGGTGTTTCTATAAATATATCTAAATTAATAGAGTAATGATATTTAGAATCAATGGAAAACTACTCCCTATGAGTATCATTCCATTTAAAATTATTGATCATGTTGAGAATGTAGCTTATATATTTGATCTTCTAGTAAATATATCTCTAGTTCATGACATGTTAAGAGTATCTCTCCAAAGAATATACTTACCTGATCCATCAAAAGTTCTAAAATCAAATCCTTTACTGCTATGGCATGATATCTCTTATGAAGATCAACAAGAAGACATTCATGTTCATTGAGAAAATTTTCTATGAAACAAGGCCACACTAAAGGTTATTGTATTATAGAATAACCACAAATTTGAGGAAGATATGTGGTAAAATGTTGATGTGATGAGGCTGAAGGTATCCTCAATTTTTTTGTCCATGTTATGAACAATTATGGAGAAATTCATTTTATGGTGGGTAGAATATAACACCCTAATATTTTTATGAAATATTTTCTTTAAATAAAATTAAATCTTTAATATCTTGAATTGTACACAATCAAGAGTTTATAAAATCCAAAAGCCAAAATTATTATAAAATGACCAATATAACCTATCAATTATGTTAGTGGGAGTAAATATAACAAATTTATGAAAATTAATGTTGAATTCATTGGATGCCAGTTATTAATGAAACATATTAACCAATTAAATTGGAACAAAATATTTTTATTTTTGTATATATATATATATTGTGAATTAAATTTAGAAAACGAAATTAATAAAATTAATACATTACATATTTAATACAATATTATTCATTTTTATCTAATATATACATCAACCATTGGATATGAATAAACCCATTTTTTTATAAAAAAATATAATTTTCTCAATGGTAATTTTACAAAATTTTAATGGTGACCCCATTATAAATTAAAATTTAGAAACACTAATAAATTTTTATGAAACAATTAACTTATTAATTTTAAGAGGGATATAAAAATTTAATATTGATGAGTATTTTGTTTTTTATGATAAATTCCTTGTTTTGATGAATAGTTAATATATAATAAAACTTAATTGAAAAAAAAATTTCTCATAAAAATATTACATACAGTTAAATTATATTATTTAAAGGATTTATGTATAAATATATTATATTTTTTATAAATTAATATAATTTTGTTAATTGGAATTAATTTAACATTGAATTTAGATGTAATAATATTTTAATCATTTATAATTTTTTAATTTTTAAAACATGTTTTCTCATTCCAAAAATGAGGTTAATTTAAAATTACATACATAAACTCTTATGATTTTAATTTTTAAAAATATATTCCATATTTGGAATCAGTATGTCCAAATGATTTAAATATATTTATTGTATTTTTTTACATTATAAAGAGGGTATTTGGTAATTATATAAATATAGTAAAAGAGTAAATCATGTAATAAAGGGTAAAAAATAACATTATATAGTTAGGCTAACAGTTATTCTAATATCATTGTATAAGTTTTCATCCACCTAAATATTCCTTGGGTCGAAATGGTATCCTTTGGAAGCTACTTGGATGAGAATAAGAGATTTAATTTATTTTATTGAAAGAAAAGTTAAATCCGTCTTACTCAAATTTTTAAAACTATATTACATTAAATATAATGTAATAAAGAAGATAAATTTGATGAAAAATAAAAATTTTATGTATTTTTCTTTCTATATCATGAAAAATTATTTTATTTTATATAAAATATATAATTACCTTAAAGGCTTATCAATTAGTGACACATAAATTTTTTAATTGATGAAAATTCAATAACATGTTTTTTATTAAAATGATAAAAACCATTAAGAGACAAAAAACACATGACTAAATATTATTTTTCTAGTATAAATAGACTATAATAATCCAATGGGGGAGTTATTGACCATTTGGATACATAAAAAATTTATTATAAAACATATAATATTTTATTTAATGTGATGTTAAATTTTTCACATTCATGTTTTAATAAATATAACATTTTTTTGGATTTTGTAGAATATTTATTCTACTATAAGAATTATTGTGAAATATATTGGATTTATATTCATCATAGTATTTCATTTGTAGTTTTTATTCAATAAATTAGTATATTAAACAGTTACACAATATAGATGTAGTCATTAATTGATTAATAATGGTAAAAAATATCATTTATTAGAAATATTAAAATAAATATTATTTTGGATAATTTTTATATATAAAAACATTCAAGATAAATTATACCTCTTAATAATATAAAAAAATATTTTCTTCTAAGTTAACTTTTTATCGTAATATTTTAAAAAACAATGAATTGGTTAATTTGAAAATTGACATTATTGATTGTTTATAAAAATAACATTTTTTAAATATTTATAAATAATAATTCTTTCTGAAATATATAAAATAACTATGTTATGTTTTAAAATGATCTAAATTGTACATTTATGTTCTAATTGACATATAATTATAAAATAATTCACTATTTTAATGTTTGATAATTTGTTTATTAACATAATATTATAATAGAATAACTAAGGGTTAATAAAAATAATAATGTTTAAATAGAAAGAAATACTTATATAAAATTTTTATTTTTAGGAAATGAGAACATTATGTCATATTATCTTATAAAAAATTAAATTATGGAGGTATTTTTATGTGTGTTAAATATTTTTATAAATTAATATTTTTGGAGTTTCCAAAGTGCCCCTCACCTCAATTATAAAAGAGATACTCCTCTCACATTTCTTCAGAACTCATTGAGATTTAAATATGCAATATTCCATGAAAAATTCCTTTATAAACATCATTAATCATATTATAGATGATTTTTTATTCTCCAAATACCAACTCATGATCTATAAGAGTGGATTTAGATGGACAACGTAGAAGATGGGGTAATCATCTCAACAGATTCTTTCAAACAGATTTATTCTTGTACATTTTTTCTTGAGTTTTTTACATTAAAAATTAATAACAACAGTATAAATAATGCAATTTTATGTTTTTATGATTATAGAACAATGATATTCCACCTTTTATCCATCCTATGAAATACAAAATAACCACATGTGAATACGTACAACTTATCATCTCCACACCATGGTGTAATTCGTTTTCCACTACCACCTTAGTTATATGGGTATAATTATTGAAATAATTACTATATATGAGTTTTTAAAAAATTATATGGTTCTGGAACAAAATATATACCATCCACATGGATTATAATATACTACTAGGGGAATGATATCGTCGAACATGCATAAGTACGACCAACCATCTATGTGATGTGATACGATTAATTCTACCTGATATGCATTAAATAATGATAATATAAACATATAAAATAAATAAATATGATGTATATTATAGTAATATAATTTTGGAAATTATATTTCTATAACCTTTAAATGAGAACCAGAACTCGTTTGAGAAAAATTTCATAAGAAAATGAAGTAGTTCACACCCGAATAATGAGTAATAATAAAAAGTTATTAACAAAAAGATGATAATATGATCAAATATGATATCATAAAATGGATATTATTCTAGATAAATTCATAGAAATTATACAATCATTATATAGGAGGATCAGATACATACAAAGCTTATAAGATATAGGGTAAGGGAAAATTTCAAAATCTCATTATTATCTGATATTGTTTATATATAAGTATTTACCGGGGTATATTTTCATCCATGACTATGTTTACCAAATATATATTGAAAAATATTCATTCTATTCTTCTAAAAAATTTTAAATTGAATTTTACCCATTTTTTTAATTTTTATTAAATAAAATGAAAGGAATATTTTTTTCATTTTCAATATATGTTACTTTTTTTACTTATCCTAAAATGTATACGAAAAATGTTTTCTTTTTAAATTATATAACAAGGGTAGATTTCTACGTTTTCAAAATAAAATATTCCCATTAATCTTACATTAAAATATTTTAAGGATATTTTCAAATAAATTCAATTCTTTTAAAATTTCGATGAATTTTAAGGAAAGAAAACATTTCTTAAGAAGAAATTTTATTTTCCTCCTAAATTAATTTCAAATATTCTATCTAAATTATATTCCATCATTGATGAAATTATTTATAAGGTTTATTTATTGTGTATATTTTACCTATTATTCCTATGGATTATTTACTTTTACTATTGAATTATATTTATAGAATAAATTTGTTTTACATGGATAATATTTTGATGGAATTATGTTTAAGACCCCAATTTATTTCATAGGTTATGCTATGATGAATAATTTATGTTTATGAGGAACATGTAAGAATGATTTCATTATGAAATTATTTGGACATTTATTTACCTCTAATTTGTTAGGTAAAATTTTATTATTCATCAGATAGACATGTCTATAACAGGAAATGATCTTGGTTCATTAATATAGGGCTCAAAGGGTAAGTAATCCCATCTCAGTAACACATGGCCGTAATGAGTAGTGAACTCAATTCAGTAACGTACTTTTTCCTCTATGATGGTATTGGTAATTAGCCTTGACTAATATGAAATGTTTTGTTCTTATGTGTATGTAACAAATTTTATGTCTTATGATATGTCATATGGGAATATGTTCATTGATTATTTTTGAACTGTTGTGATTTATCCCAAGACAGGATATCATGATCTTATATATGTATGATAACATTTTCAAATGTTCTGTTCATATGTCTTATGATTATGTTAAGATTTATATCTATTTTTTTTACACTTACTGAGCATTTGAGCTCATCGTTTCTTATTTTTACGTCCCAATGGTTATTAAGATGATTATTAATTAAGATATTTCAAAAAGGGTTCTTGTTATAAAAGAAATTGTGGGAGACAATGTATATGTCTTATGAACCAATTTTTTTTGTTTTTTGTTTTCCAAAGAAACTATACCTATACATCCATGGAATCATTTTGTAATTTTTTGAAATTAATATTATTTAAATTTTATGTTATATATATATATGTAATGTATTTTACATTATATTTATTTTTAAATTCTCTAATAGTTTCTACGAATGGAAAGTCAAGTGTAAACTATCCTGAATAAAAAAACATTGTGATGTAAAACCCTGAAAATACCATAACATTGAAGTGAGACTCAACCGATGAATATATAATGTTGTTCATATATAAACTCACCTAAATTGTTTTTCAATACAATAATATATAAGAGTAAAATGATTCAACACATAATCTTATAATATTAATGACAACATGGATATAATATAGCACAAAAATGGTTTATGAAATTAATCACCACTTAGTAACATTTTTTTCCAAAAAAAATAAATGAATAAATTGTTATTTTAGCTCATAATAGAATAAATAAAATATAATTCATGAAATAATATATCAAAATGGGTTGTGTATACATAACACAAAATAATAATGTTGTGAATATGACATTTATCTCACAGATGTAAAAAGTGAGATGGAAATACCTTACATTGGGTTTGTTTTTAGGTGACAAACCTTGAAATTCATATATAATGGTTTTAAAATTTTTATTAACTTATTAAAGAACGATATTAATATTTATAATACCCAATGTGGTATTCTTATAATATTTTATTACTCATTTGTTAATAATCGTTCATTTGTTTCACAATTTTTGGTGTAAATTACCTAGTTTCTCAAGATTTTTTACATGTTATGTGTTGTCATCATATTGGATTCATCATATACAAAATTTAAATATTCATATAAATATTATATGTATTCAGTTTAGATTTATTTAGAATTAATTATACAATTTGTAGTAGGAATTAAAATGAACCTTTTATTGAGATGGTATGTTGTAGGTTCGCATGAATGGCACTTTCATTTATTCTTTTTATTTAAAATAATATAAATTAAATGATATATACGTATATTATATATATATATATTCATTTATATGTCATATATGTCACATATTTTTTCCAAAACAATATTTTATGTATTCCATGTATAGTGCGAATGAATCACATCGCTTGGAGGAGCTAATAATGCACACTTCGACAAATGATGTAATCGTATTCCCACAAAATTTAAATAATAAAGGTACATGTTATATAAAAATTAAAAAAGAAAAAAGAAAAAATAAATAAAATATATATAATATATAATTTACATGTCAATAATAATTCCCACTATTATTGGTGGAAAATTAAGAACAATCCACCATCATTTCATGAGGCAAGAGTTCACCATATACATAAAAGGTAATTTCATTAACCATTAGATGAAATTGTGTTTAATTGTTGGTATAACCCCTAGAATAAAAATATATCATATTATTGATGATTCTAAGGTTATTATATATTTATGGAATTATAATATTTTATGGGGTGGATAATGAAATTAGAATAAATGAGCTTGGGGAAGAATATTAGCTCTTCATCTTGTAACTCCTTTTCGTTTGCACCAAATGGATTCTATGGATGGATTTACTCAGAAATAGAGGATTATATGGGAGGTATTTTTAAGAGTTATTTCAGTAGATCTTGGCTAACACATTGTGGCATGAGAGGTATGAATTAGTGGGAGGGTTGAGTGCCTTTTTATAGAGGAGGGGTAGCATTATTTTAAATTCATAAAAATGGAATTACAAACACAATTTTACTATGCATAGTTGCTCAAATAATGGACCAGTTTATATAAAATAGAGGATAGTGTTTGAATAGTTCTAGAAAATGGAATTTCAAAATTTCTATAAGTCATTTGGGCCCATGGGATTATGGATAATTTTCTTGTGAATCTTATTTTTCTCTTAATAAATATAATTAATTTTAATATATTTCACTAATAATTTTTATTAGAAACTATGTTGAAATTATTATACATTATATATTATTATTATTATATATATGGAATCCATTTTTCTAAATTATAGTTACATAATTTCCATAGAAAAATTTATGTTTAATCCCATAGACAGGATGAGAAAGTGTGTTTTTTATGAAAAAGTGTTCAATAGTTTGGTATTATTTTATATCCAAATTCAGTGTGAAATTGATTATAATGAAAATAAATATATTAATTTATATATTATTTATATAATATTACTTTTAAAAAACATTAAAAAAATAGTTATCTTTATATATAAACAAAAATACAAATATGTTTCGACTTAAAATTCTGTATTTTTCACAATTCAACAAAAAGATAAAATTTCAATAAAAAATAAATAAAATTGACCCTATGATAATTTTAATCTTCCTATTAAAAAAATTATTTTCATTTTGAAATTTAATATTTATAAAATTTCCCAAAATTTTATTTATAAAATGTTTTCCATTAAAAAGTCGTAAAAGTGTATTAGAAAAATATTAATCATATATGAAATAATTGGTTAGTTATTATCTCATTTGTATCAAATCTATTGGATGAATGTATAAAATATTTTTTTGAATATATAATGTATATATTAAATTAATTTTAGTCACTAATTTAAATTAAATTTATTTATTATGATGAAACAACTTTATGCGAATAAAAGTAGTTTTTTATACAAACATTCCCCTTTTATTAAATTGGTATATATATTCATTTATAATTAATTTGTGACCAATTAATTTATCCTATATTCTAAATACCACATATTTTAATAATTTATTTAATAATATTCATAACATATAATTTAATAGCATGGTTAAATATCACTCTACTAAATAATAATGTTTTATTAATATATTAGAATTTGGAAAAACGTAGTCATGCTTGTAACAACTTCCATCGATGAAAATGAATATTGTGTATGACACACGGTAACTCCGTATCACAATAATTTAAATCAATAATATATATATAATTTATTAGGATATTATATCCCCTTAGGCAGTAAGAGCTCAGTGTCATACATGTTATCGTATATAACGTTCTTAATTTTTAATTTCTGGGAGTTACATTCTCCCAACATAAATAATTTCTGTCCTAAAAATTAAAAATCATTAATGGTAATATGTTTTTTAATATTTCTTGTCCTAAAATCCTATATCATGAGAATGTTTCATAAAAATTCCTCTATAAAATATAGAATGGGAAGAAAAAAAGCTCACATGAAATATCATATAAGTAGGTCCCTATGTAGGAGAACATTAGTGGATGTTGGAGATGTTTGCATGGAGGAAAGGAATAAATATTTATAGGATGTGATTGAGGTCATCAACCATAAATAAGTGAATGATTAATAAAAATTTTATGGTCCCAATTTATAAATATGTGATGACTTATAAGACCATGGATTCAATAAAAACTAAGGTATTAAGACAAACTTTTTTTTGATAATTTTCATAATTGTGATTAATTCCTATACTGATTAAGAATATAACGAAATATACATATTTGATATATTCAATAAACACAATTTTAATTTTTTTTATTTGATAAATTTCCAATTCATCCATTACATTATGAAATGGATATCCAAAAAAATTAAATTCATTTTTTATTTAAAAAATCCACTTTTAATTGATCTTAAAATCCATAAAAGTGTGACAGGTCTAACTATTTGGCAATAACTATTTTTCAATGTCAATAGGGGTATTACTTTAATCTATAAACATAACAATAAAAACTACTGGTACATAATTGATATTTATTTGTAAAATTGTTTAACTGAAAATAACAACATATTAACTTGGACATTGTGTAGGCCAGTGATAGGTGTTAAACCCTTATTGTCCATCAGTCACAGGTTCATGTCATGAAGCCATACCAAACATGATGAGTTGTAACCCGATATAAATATTTTCTTTCTCTAAAAAAAATAAATATAATTTACAAAATATCTATGATAGGCATCCTTGAAATAAGTTTAATCACTAAATATCCTTTTATATTAATTTTTCAATACATCTATAATAAACAGTTCATTTATTTTATTTCCAAATAGTTCATTGGTATAAGATTTCACCAAGTTCATTCATTGTCATTATCTTTTAAAATACATCATTATTTTTTGTAAATATAATGTTAGTTATACTAAGCATATTCACTAAGGTGTAAAACTATGTGTGTAGTACATCCCATTTTCTAGTAGCATGTTATGCTTGGGTTAGGCCTAACACACCATGTTGAAGTTGTTACCCTGAGATACATCTATGCCAGAACCACATCTACATCTATTATCCAGACATGAATGCATTTCATGGAAGACCCATATAATATCTACCTTACCAAATTCTTGGATTTCCTTATATACATACCATTAATGTAAAGCTAAGGGATTTTTTTTTTCAAACTATGTTTCCCTAAACCAAGTTTCCATGTTTTCTACTAATATTCCTTTAACACCAACTATATAAACATGCCTCTAGTAAGCATGTAGTTAGTGTCTACTAACATTGAAAAAAAATTATTACATAGAATCAAATACCAAAGGAATGAATGGTATTGTTTTAATGGTATAACAGATTCATATATCAACCGTTTTTTACAATTGAAGGAACTAAGTGAAACATTTTTTTTCTCCTATTCAAGGAAGTTAACTCTATTCCATCGAGCATTTCATTAAATGAATTTCATAGTATAATTTATTGTATTATGGATAAAGTAAACATAATAAGGGTGAAATAAAATTCACAATAATGGTAAATTAAACTAGAATAAATAATGAATAAATTAGAAATAATTTTCATAGAAATGTAAATATTGATAGCACATTCCAAGTAATCAAATATGGAGAAGGAAGTGAGTAAATAATTTGGAAGGGTATATAATTGAAAACACATATTATATAAATAACTGGATGAGGAATAATCAATATGGAAAGGTATAAAAATGAAAAAAAACCCTTTTAATTAACAAACGGAGAATGAAATGAATCCATATATTATATATTGTGAAAATATCATGGATAATTTATACTGAACCCAAATAAAGGCCATGATTAATTATTGGACATAATGTTTGAGAAACATGAAAGCCTATACATTCAAGAGATTTCAAAAGATATTTAAAAACTAATATTTGAAACTTGTTAAATTTATGTGACTAATTTGTATCATGAAAACCTATCGATGCATCAAGGGCCTATATACATCTTGGGGCCCATCCATCAATAATTGTCCAATGAATTTCTCAAATTGAGTAATGGATTTAATTAATGAAAAACATGCCTTTTAAAATATCAATAGTGAATAAATAAGACATATTTATCAATGTTTTAGTAGTAGAGGATAACTTCCAAAATGAGTATTGACAATTATGAATGTATATAGCATTGAAATATCATTAAAACATATTTGAGGAAAATAATTCCAAAAAATTCCAAAATGTCTCATTCCACTTTAAAAATTTTGAATCATAATTCCCCATGAATTAAATGACACATAGAATATTATAATAATAATTATATTCATGGTATAACATAAAAAGGTATAAATCGTATGTCAAAATTATATAATGTTAATGAAATAAAAAAATACATGATAAAATATGTGGATAATTAGGCAAAATTAAAAGTTTAATGATAATAAGAAATTTAATATTTCAAAGTGTACTAAAAAACAAATGAAAGAATTAAATATTAAAAATATCTGTTTCTAAATAAGTCATATACAATATTGAGGAATAATAATGGTGGTATCAATTGAAAATATACCATGTAATGTAAAATAAAGGGGTTTTCATCATTTATGAATGAAAACATTATAAAAATATTTTTTTAAAACAATATTGAGAAAAATATGTGTGTTTTATTATTTTTTTAGAATAATTTTTTTTGGAAAACCACTTTCTCAAACGTTTTATTTAAAAAAAACTTTTTAAAAAGGAATAGAATCTTCAATGAAGTGATAGAAGTTAAATTCATACATACTCTATAAGGTCAAAAGAACATTCATTTTTCTTGGTAAAATAATTATAAAAATTCCTTGTCTGATAAGTGATAAGAATATTCCACTAATTTTTTTAAATGAAAAAATAGTAAAATATTATCTAATAAATAATTTTGGAAATGATAAACACATTTTTAAAAACATTTTTAGAAAAAAGGTTTTTTAGATGAAAACATATTCTCCTACACAAGAGTGAAATAATTTTTGGTTTTCTTGAAAACATTTTTTAAAACATATTATGTACCAATGAGTAGAAAAATAGTAAAAAAATCATGAAATGGTTCATGAAAGACCATATAAGAATAGAATTAAATTTATGATTATACAATGGTTATATGATTTCTTCTAATTTAAATTCAAGTGTAAACAATCTTGAATAAAATAATATTTTGATGTAAACCATTGAAAAGACCATAAGGTTGAAGTGATACACAACCAAAAAAATATTATATATATAAAATTTAAATACACATAAAAATTGTAAATAAAAATATTTTAGTAAATAGTTTTTTCAAATTTGATGTTATAATAAGAGAAACATTGGGGATGTAATACAACCAATAGAAAAGAAATTTGGTAAAGTAATTTTTCACCACTATGTAAATATTAATTAAAATACCTATATAATATATAATTAAAATAAAAACACAAAATACAATGAATAGAAAATAATTTTTTATATTATATATCATAATGTGTAGTAGATACAAAAAAAATAAGTGGTGTATATGAGAATTATCTTAGAGATATTTAAAGTGAGATGAAAATACCTTACCATACACTTATTTTTTTAGTGTTCTTTAAATACATGTATAATGGTTATAAACAAGTTCATAACGTTTTTAATAACCATATTAATATTTATGATATCAAATATAATATTATTATAATATATTATTACTCATATGTTTGTAATCATTAATTATTTCCACTATTTTTTATGTTAATTTCCTAGATTTTCAAGAATTTTTGAACATGTTACTCATTATACATATAATGGTTTTATAACCAAAATAAATAAAATCATAACTGAAATATCACATATATACATTAAACATTTATATAGAATAAATTATAAAATTTTGAGCGAGTAAATGAAATGCATCATTTATGGAGATGACATGTTGTACAATGCATGACAGCTACATTAATTTTTCTTATGTATTTAAAAGAATGAAAATTAAATGATATATATGTATAATATAATTATAGTATCATTTTTATCTCATTTATTTCAAATAGGATTTTTCAAAACATCTATTATACATTCGATTTATAGTGTGAATTAATGACATCACTTTGAGGAGGGAATAGTCCAGTGTTACACAAATGATGATATCGTATTCCCACAAAATGGAAAGCATAAATTTATCATCTATATAAAATAATATATAAGAAAAAAATAAAATATAAATAAAATATAAATATTATTTCAATCATAATTTCTACAATGAGAGGTGGTAAAGGAAGAATAGGAAATCATCATTTCATGTGGTGATAGTTCATCGTACACAAAAATAGTATGTTAGTTACCCATTAAATGGGATTGGTTGTATTTTTATATTTATTTTTTAAATAAAAACATATAATTATATTTATTATAATTATTTAATTATATAAGAAGGTAATGAAAATATTTTTTGGGATGGATAATAAAGATAAAATAAAATATCCAAAGGAATGATATTTCCTCTTTTTCGTGTAACTCCTTTTGGTTTTCACAAAAATTATTATTTGGATGGATTTTATCCCAAATAGAGTATTATAAGACTGTTTTGGGTATGCATAAGATATATTTGGATATATTTATGTTGAGATATTGTGTATTTACTGGTCTGAATAAGTGAGAGGGTTAAGTGCCTTTTTATAATGGCAGAGGACTGACATTCTTGTTAATTTTTGAAAAGAGTATTCCATCCAATTTTTTTCCATGAAAATTGGATCTAAAAATGAACCACAATAGATAATAAGGTTAAAAGGTTATAAATATGTATTTATAATGAATTTTTAATAATTTTATTGGCCTTTTGGGATTTCATGTTTAAGGTTTATTCCTTTTTAGGTGATTTGTTCTCTTAATCATTGTAATTAATATTGGTATCATTAACTAATATTATTAGTTAGACACTAAGTTGAACTTATTAGAATTTATAAATTTATCTGATTCAAAATATGGAATCTATTTTACCAAATTCTAATCATATAAGTGTCATAAATAAATATAAATTTAATCTCATTGATGGTATAACAAAGTAGGTTTTTAAATAAAAAATTTTCAAAATTTTGGACCATTATTATATCTATTTTCAAAGTTAAATTGATTAAAATGAAATAAATTTTTTAATTAATATGTTATTGATATAATTTTACATTAAAATAAATTAAAAATATAATTTATCCTAATAAATAAAATATACATTGAAGCACTTTTAAATTTAAATTATATATTTTGACTATTCATGAAAAATTTAATGGTCAGAGAAACCTCAGTCTTACATTGAATTGAAGCGAAGAATTTCTATTTGCTGGGGTATTAAAAACTGGAAGTCGAACCCTCTAGGAAGAGGGTTTTTTCATTTCCTCCTCAATTAATAAGAGGATCTAGATAATGCTTGGAGAATATGAAATATTAATATAATGATTTGGTTACTCAGACTATCTGAATGAGACTTCTCCTTTAACCTGAATACACAAAGTGGAAAAACTGCATAGGTTTGTATAAGATTCGATAACCTGAATCTATTTTTATCACCCAAGTATCCTTTGTTATCTACATTCCGGTATTGGAACTCCTTTAAATATTGATCATAGGACTATAAATACTGATCTTGGAATGTTTTCTTGGGTTTAAATTGAAGTCAACCTTAAAAATAAACAACCTAAACCCATTTCTTTCAATGATGGGGATTATAAGACTGTTATCATTCTTGAATATGAAATTTTTTCCTTATTTGATTTTTGTAATATTGTTGGACACTCCATCTTTAATTGTAGAGTGGTTCATAGAGTCCCCAATCAACATAATTACTCTGACTGGACTGAAGTTAGAAAAAATAGAAACGAGAAGGCCCCCTTCCCTGATAAAACAGGACCTCCCAAAACAATCACAGAAAAATGGATCTCTAATACTAAGGATAATTCTAGGGGTATCTTTGGCTGAATTAGTTGAAGAACATGACAAAAAACTGGAGGAACAAGCTATCAAACAAAATCCAGAAAATGATGTCATTATCATTCTTCAGAATCCACTTACTAAAATAGAGTCTCCCTTAAAAACTGATCTTGAGACTTCTCTCAAATTTGGTCACGGTAATATACCTGAATCTTTACCTCTGACTTTATCTTCACGACCAAAAATGATCATGTGAGAGACCCCTATGAACAAAAGTGAGGTTGGTTCTTCTTCTGGGACCCAACCCTCCCCTCACTCCTAGTTTTTTTTCCAACCCTCTCCCATGCTCGGTTACAAGAGGTTCCCATTTCTGATAATGTGGATTTGAATTGTAAATTATTTGGTATTAATCACAATTTTGTCCCCACTGATCCGATGGGCACTGAAAATAAATATTCTTCTCTCAACTATCATTCCTCATCTAAAGAGAAGGGTACGGGTTGTTCTGCTTGTCTAGAAATTGAAAACTTGTAGGTTCTCACCTCAGATAAGGTTGGAGACATCTCCCAAGATGTTTCAGCCTCAGGACCGTCTGAAATAGATACATTCACAGAGGAGTTTTCCAGCCTGGTAAAGGAAGATGCTATCCCTTAGGAGGCCCTTGTCTCAGGTCCCTCTGAAACTATTACTGTTTCAGGGGTACTCTTTTTCCTTGACATAATCTCTTCTTGCAACCTGACTATTAGTAACAAAGTAGGAAGTGGTGTTCAGTAATATGCTTCTCTGTGAGGAAAATTTGAGAAAAACATTACTTTTGGTAAGAACACATCCCATAAAAAACTAGAGGAAAAAATTCTTGGAATACAAAGAAAGGGTGTCAATCCCTAGGAATAAGAATTAATGCATATTAACTATTGGAACTGACATGGTTTTTCTAACCCTGACATCATAAATGTTTTAAAATGATTTATTAATATTCATCGTCCTATGATTCTTACTATTGCTGAACATAAGGTGATTGTTCCCCTAAATTCGTGCATCATTAAAGTTTTTTCTTTTCAATCTTAGGTTCTAGTAACAATGGTAATGTTGCTAACTCTCTTTGGATATTTTGTCACTCATCTCCTCAGAATGAAAATATATTTAGTATTTCTGAGAAAACATTGAATTGTGATTACTACCTGGATAACACTCATCTATTCAATATATTTTTTTATTCCAAAAATAATTACCAGGATAAAAGACCTCTTTGGGATGAAATTTCCACAATCAATGCCAAAATTCAAGACCCCTGGGTCTTAGTTGGTGATTTCAATTCTATTCTCTCTCCCACCAAAAAACATGGCCAATCTTTCTCTTCCATTTCATCTAGAAAATTAAAAGACTCTATAGAGGCCAATAATCTTATTGAGTTTAACCTAGTAGGTTCCCAATTTACATGGTATAGATGTCGTTATAATAGAGTTGTGGAGAGTAAGATTGATAGAGTGTTAATTAATGATTTTTCCCTTGGAAAATGGAACTAGATCTCCAGTGTTAGTCAGACCAAACATGCCTCAGATCATCACCCGATCATAGTCAGTATTCCTCAAAATCTTAAGAAACCCTATTTTCCTTTCATATTTAATTTGGCATGGACCTTGGACCCTTAGTGTTTCACTTTAATCAATTCATACTGGGATAACATGGGTAACTCCAATGACTCCATTTTTTGCACCACTATATTGAAAAATCTCTAACTTTTCTAAAAAAGTGGTGAAAAGCCAAATCTGACTTAATAGATGAATACATTCCTGGTTTGGAGAAAGATTTTACTATTATTTAGAATAATTACAAAATATCCAGATTTAATACTGACCCCTAAAATGAAATCAATATTTATGCTAAATTAATCTCTTTTCTCAGCATTAAGGATAACATAAAGAAGAAAATTTTCAAAGTTAAATGGATCAATGATGGTGACATGAACACAAAATTTTACATCTCCCATCAAGGAGCATGGAAATGTAGTAGGACCCTCTCATACATAAGGGTTGAGGGTAACCTCATTAACATGGAAGAAGTCATTTCCAACCACATTGTCTCATATTTCACATACATTTTCATTGGCCCCAACACCATCAATGAGATTTTGCCTAATATAATTCCGAACAAGGTTACTTTTGAGGATAACCGTTTACTTAATGGAATCCCTCTTGATTCTGAAATTAAAGACCCTATTTTTGGCATTAATCAAGAGAGTTCCCCTAGACCTGATGGCTTTAATAATGGATTTTACCAAAAACACAAGGATGTCATTCAAAATGATGTTTGTAACTTAGTCAGAACCTTATTTGGAAAAGGACTTGTTACTCATTGTCTAAAATATCAATTTCACACTCTTATTCCCTAAATTGAAAATGCCAATGAAATTCAACTTTTCCAACCCATATCCCTCTTAAACACTCTTTTTAAAATTATTACTAAGATCTTTTCCAATAGACTCTCTGATATTAGGATCATAATTGTTTCTTGGAACCAGTTTGGCTTTATTAAAGGTAGATCTGTACAATAGTTCATTTTTCTTGCCTCTGAATCAACTAATATATGGAATTGCAACACTAGAGGTGGAAATTTTTCTCTTAAACTAGATATTACTAAAGCATTTGACACGATTGACTGGGAATTTATTTTTAATGTGCTATCAATTTTTTGTTTCGATGACACTTTTTTCAATAGGATCAAAATCATTTTCAAATAATCCCATATTTCTATTCTTATCATTGGAACTCCTGGAGGTTACTTTAAATTTTCCAAGGGCGTCATACAAGGATACCCTCTCTCTGCTATCAATTTTTCTATTGTAGAAGACTATCTTAGAAAATTTCTCACCCTCAATATTGATCAATGAAAAATAAAACCAATTCTTGCCTCTAAGAATTTACATGCCCCTTCACATATTCTTTGTGCTGATGATATAATTTTCTTCCTCCAGGGGGACAAAATAAATATCAATAAACTTAAATCCATCATCTCTCACTATGAAGAGGTGTCTGGTCAGCATGTTAACTGGCAGAAATTCTTTATATATTTTGGTAAAAAATTCCCCCTCAACAAGAAAACTCATCTCACCTATGTTTTATGGGTTAAATAAGGTTCCTTGGCCTTCACTTACCTTGGGGACCCTTTCTTCTAGGGATGACCCAAATATTCTTATTTCTTGCACATCGTGGATCAAATTCATAAACAACTTTTGTCCTGGGAAGGAAAAGACCATTCAATAAAAGGAAGGGTTT
This sequence comes from Viscum album, assembly GCA_963277665.1. Lineage (NCBI taxonomy): Eukaryota > Viridiplantae > Streptophyta > Magnoliopsida > Santalales > Viscaceae > Viscum > Viscum album. The sequence goes on along the minus strand of OY728147.1, from coordinate 1,668,949,232 downwards.
GCCTTGTAAAATTCACCATTGTTTTTATGTTGGTTTACTCCATGATGGTCTACAAGTGGCATGCGGGTCTTATTAAATTCTTAAATACTGCTATAAGAAACTTCATCTAGAGCAGAATCACTTTATAGAGAAATATTAAAATCTTTAATGAGTTTCTCTAGGATAAATTTATGTGGTCCCTAATTAAATAATAACTCTCATCCCATGAATTTTATTAGAACTCATTTTCACGATAATCTTAAATCTGGTATTTTTCACTACATATCTTCCTCAATCTAGCCCTCGATTAAATCTACTTATTCATATATATTGGAAAATTATAGACGGATTTTTAGTAAAAAAATCCAGTTTAAATTTTTGGTTTGATAACTGGACTGGTTCCCCTTTATTTCAGAGATGCGTAATTCTTTTACTCCTAATCTCACTAACTGCTCCATCAGGGACGTGATAAATTCTTTTGGTTCACATCTCTCAGATTCTATTAAGGAGAATTTTGAGAATTATTACTTCACTTCTAGTGATGACTTACTAGTTTGGGAAGTTGTTAAAAATGGCTTATTGGACTCAAAAAAATATTATAATCACTATTTCTATAATGTTGATGATAATCTCAGCTAGATTTCCAACTTCAATAAGGCTTGGATAAAACCTTCTCATCTTACCCTCATTTGGAGAATTGCACACCAAAAAGTTCTTACCGATGGATTTCTATAGCCTTATGGCTTTAATATTTTCTCTAAATGTTGATTGTACAACCAAAATCTAGAGGACATAAACCAACTCTATTTATCTTGTGAGACTACAACTACTCTTTGGCATTCCATATTTTACATTTTTGAGTGTAGATGGATTTTGGATAACTTTATTTTCTCGTAGTTGAAAATGACGATTGAGTTTCCGAGGTCACCCCAAATTAGAAACCTTTTTCTCACTACCGTTATTGAGATATTGCATATCCTTTGGTATGGTAGAAATGAATTCATTTTCATAAATATGTCATTTAAACTAAATACTGGTAAAATGAGGATACTTCCTTCTATCATAGAGGCTTTCATTATTTAAAAAAACCATTGTGACAATTATGTCATTGATCTTGAAACCCTCCACCAGATTGGAGTGAGTGAAATATATCCAAACCCGAATTACACTATTTAAGTCTTCTAGAAGGATCCTCCTCCATGATGGATTAAATTCAATGTTGATGGAGCCTCAAAGGGGAACCCAGTACCTTTGGAATGTAGAAGTGTTTTCAATGACCATCTTGATCAGATTCTCGGATTTTTCTATGTAAGCGGTGGAATTGATTCTGCTCTGGAGGTTGAAATGATGGGCATCATTCATGCCATCTATTTGCAAAACAATTCAACTGGTGATGCATCTGGATTGAGAGATACTCTTCTACTATTGTGCAAGCCATCTGGAAGTGTGTCGCTCACCAAGCATGGTCTCTCACCCCCGATAGATTGACTGTCTCACCTCGCTCAATAGTCTCAACTTCATTTCAACAAAAATCTTCTGTGAAGAAAAAAATATCGTCGACAGTCCTTCCAACATGGGAGTCTCCCATGAGATCACCTGGAGGAATGATCTCACTCCAGATTTGATTCCATTTTTTAGAGATTCTAGAAAATTGAACTCATTTCAACTCATGAAATTTGAATTCTCCTTTTTTTGAATAAATTGCAGGGTTCTGAGGATTGATTGGAACTCATCCTCCCCCCAATAAAAACAAAATAAAACTCATAAAATGAAATTTAATTGCTAGGTTATATTCCAATATACTAAATAATAGTATTTTATAAATATATTGTTGTTTGTTTAAACTATGTCTTGCGTGTAACTTATGCCATTGAAGGAAATAATTTTTTCATGTGACACATGTGAACACCATATCATATTAATTTCATGTTATATAATATATTAAATTAATTTAAAATAAAAATTATATTGTAAAGTATTGGAATATTATACACCCTTACACACTTTTTACTACATTTCATACATGCTGTCAAATATAATTTTCCTACTTAAGAATTTTGTGGCATTAAAAATCCTACATATAATTTTAAAAAATAAATTCAGTAATGAGTAATTGAAGGACAAAATACATCAATGAAAAGTTAAAAATATCAAAATGCTTCTATAATATTAATTTATGTAAATATGAAATATTCATTTTTTTAACTAATATGGAATGTTAATCCCATTATCCTATCCATTTAATAATCTATTGAATTGTGTTTTTAAATGGTAGATATTGAACATCTAATGGAAGTAAGTATTTTTAAGGGGAATTAATTTTCATTACATTTTAATTAATTTTACATGTTTGTTGAGTTGAGTTTAAGTGTACATTATTTATAAAAATATACTTGAAAACCCTCAAGGAAGATGTTTTTTTGTTTATATCATTTACTGGACCATTTTATTGAAAAGTTTAAAATAAGGTTTATTCAGGTTTTCTTCCACACTAATCGTGAATATGTAGTCTTAGAGTTAATTAAATTATGGTTCATTTATAAGTAAAATGTGATTTTGTCCTTATTTTTCATCGATCGGGTTTCATAAATGGGGATAATGTGATATTTTGAATTATGGAAGATGGATAAGTGGAGTATAAATTTTCCTCAACCATACATCATTGTATTTATTATCAATAAGGTTGTTCTAAAAGCATAAATTCCAAATGAATATTTGGTGTAATACATATTATGTACTTAAAATATTTGATAATAAATCCAAAGGCAGAGATTGAAGAGACCATTAAATTTTGATTATTTAATTTTTGTTAATTAATAAGGTGACTGTAAATATGAATTTGGTGATAGTGGAAGAGCCCAATGAATAGAAGAGATACATGATTCGAGATACAACATATAGTTCCTTTGGATAACATATATTGAATCTCTCCTCCATTGTAAATTCAAGGTAATATCCATGATTGAGTTTGTTAATATATTGAAAAATCATTTTATATATGGGATAATTCATGGTGTTGTGAAAGAATCCAATATATATAGTGGTTGTTGATCTGAAAATTATGGGATTTAATGAAATTTGGTAATATTTATTATAATAATTATAATTAAAATATCACGAAGAGTTTTCTATACCAAGAAGATAAATATATATAAGTCGCCCTTGATATGAATGTTTAAAACAAACTCATGATCTAGGTACGATGTAAGGAAGAACTATTTTTTGACTAATTTTACATTGAGGATAATGAAGAGAAAATAAATTTGAATATGTTATATTATACTGAATCTATTAGGCATGATTTTAATTATTAGGTAAAAATTGAGGATTTGGGTATCTAAGTTAATAATCCTTAAGAATGTATGAGTAGTTTTTTCATGAAATCTTAATGAAATTTTTATGTTAATTCCCGTTGAAGAAAAATAAATACTATCATTAAAGTACAAAATTTTTTCTTATTATACTATAAAATATGTGTTTTCAATTTGAGATGAGTGTTAGTAACGAATATAAGATTTTACACTTTTTATGTAACTAATTTTATCAGGAATGAAATATTTTTTAATGCTATTTAATATCACAATGTTTATTTAGAATATAATCTCTTACAGAAAAATTAAATGAAAGGATCATATAACTATACATATGATATTAAATAACACATTATATACTCATATAATATTAAATATATTTTAAAAATACCAATGAAGTTAATAAAAGGAAACACTCATACATTTTTAGGTAAAATATATTTCTTATAGAAGATATTTTCTAAATTAATTTAACATTTTTCAATTTTTATATATTAGTTAAAATATTTTAAAATCATGCATAATATATTTGCTAAGACTCATGAAAACAATTGGAAGAATAAAAAAAATTACAAAATATATAATATAATTGAAGTATATGTAAGATAATTATTATAGTGACCACTGGAGATACATCATATTAAAAACCAAAAAATAGTACATAAAATAATTTTTGACAAGTAATATTTTTTTGGAGATCAAATTAAAATAAAAAAATGGGGAAAATTATGTATATATATAAAAAATATTTAAGTATCCCCATTAATATATGTATAATATTTCTTATGAAATGTTTTTTAGTTTTTATATAATGAGAGTATTCAAGAGCTCCAATTATGAGGATTTTGTGTAATTATTCAATGAATAAACAAAAAAAAAATCCAATTTTAATCCATGATTCAATTATTTTTGTTGATAAAAATTGAATTTTTTTTAATGGGGTTAACTAGTGAGAAGACATTCATTTAATAATGGAATTGAACTTTATTTTCAAAAAAACGTTGTGGGAATATTTCATGCTATAATGGAATAAGATAGTACAATACTGATGGTTTATATGACATGAAGAGAAGTATTACACCAAATGGATTTCAACATGTGTCAAATTAATAATAATGGATTAGATCCTGTGATAAATTATTTGAGATTTTTTTGTGGATGAGTTGGTGACTTGAGGGAATTCAAATATTCAAGCTATCAATATTAATGTTCATTGTTCTAAAACTATGTTTAAATATGATTTAAATGAAAAATATTTAGAATGAGGTTGTGAGGAGTAGTAACACATGATTTGGTTGGGAAAATAAAATTAAGACTAAATGAGATATAATGAGGTTGATATTTAAAATAATTGATATATTTAAATGTAGAAATAATATTTATATGATTATATGAAGATGAAATATGAAAAAATAATCAGTGAATACTAAATGAGAACAATTAAAATATTGTAATACGTTCTTGAATACATTCAGTATCAAAGAAAGAGTTTCTGTTTAGAAACTGATACGATATATTTGATAGAACATTGTGTATCATAGATAGAAAAGCTTCATATATTCTATAGATATGATATTCTATGTCATAAAAGGAAGAAGAATAAGAGTAAGAGGAAGAAGAATAATATGAGATGGAGAATTAGAGTCATAAAATGTTCTTCCTTATGATATCATCATAATATAAAATATGATTTGAAATAAATAAGATAATAAATTAGTAATGAAAACATTGATACATACTATAGATAATACTCATGAAGAATAACTTGTATAAGTATTTGGAAGAAGATATAGTGAAGTATACCACCATTTACAGGTCTTGCTCATTATTGAATAGATTTTAGACATAATTGTAGAAATTAACTCCTTATGAGTAAAATATATCACATTCTTCAATGACTAGTTATTTCTAAATTAGATAATATTTTTGTAATGTAGTGATATATTTATTTTATGGTTGGTCATTTTCAAAATTTTATTGAGAATTATTATTTAAAACTAGTGCGATTCAGCATAATAATATCTATACTAGTAGGGAGACTAAATACATGACTAATATTTTATAAAGACCATATTAGGGGGGGGAGATTCTCCTAGGAATGTGAATTTCCTCCTTATCCTGATGTTTTAATTAAAATGAAAATAAAATGTGTAGGTTATTGGTTAAGCATGATATATTCCAACCCATTTCTAATCACTTTATACTCTAGTGATAACTTGTATCTCTAACTAGACCTAAAAATAGAAATAAGTAAACAATTATAATAGGATAGAACCTCACAAAAATATTTTATGCCGTTATTTCATAATAATAATATCGATTGTTGTTATAGTGATCAGTTTTAGTTTATAAGAAATTCTATAAAACTTAATTAAGAAAATGTGTTTTCTTTTAAGAAGTGGAGAATAGAGATTCTTAAATTCTTTAAAAGGGGTTATATTTTTTTATCCCACCTATCATAATGGCTACATGATCCACTATGAGAATTAGAGGAAATATAAATTCACTGAGAAAGAACTCATTTTCTATATTTCATGATTCTTTTATGTAACATTTTTTTATAATAGTAAATTACAATGTCTTTTACATTGTTATAAATTTTTTTATATTTTTATTATCTAATTACAAATAATAATTTTTTTTAATTAATATGATACATAGAGATAAATACTAAGTTCCATTCCAATGATATTGATGTCTATTAAGGATTTATAGTAATGTTAATTCAAGCATTTTTTCATACGATTTTTTAGCATAGTAGAAGTTTAAATGTACATTGTCAACGAAATTTATCAATTTTCATTGTCTATATTCATGATAATATTTTACTCATGTTTAAATTCCATCATTAATATATTTTTAATAATTTTTTGGGATGTTTTTATTTACAATGTTAATCATATATGTAAGTAAATGTCTCACTTTTGGGAATGATACATAGATGGGATGAACATATACTTGTATAAAAGTAATGAAAAAACACTGAGATTGATTCCCAAAAAAGTAAATTAAATTAATAAAAAATCCTAAATAAAAAATTAAAAAGAAAATAAATTATTTAAATTAAAATATGAATAATTAATAGACTGATTATTATTTATTTTTATAAGAGTATATATACATAATGGGGAATAATTATAATTTAAATTTAATTAAATTGAAACCAAATTGAATATTAATAATCAATATGTAATTTAAATATTATAATAGAAAGAGACTTTTAAAATGATTAAGAAGAATATTCAATAAAAATAATAGATAATAGAAGTGTGAGTGAATCCAAATTATTAATAATGTGTAATATAATTTCATTTTGTGTATTTTATATTTTAATAATTAAAATTTAGGGATTAAATAGTATTTTGGGACATCATAGATATTATATATATTTTGTATCCCTACTTAAATTGTATAATTTAAAGAACAATATTTGTAAAAAAGAAAAAAAATCATAATTTCATAGATCATTAAATAGAACTACATTTATTGAGTCATTAGGTTCAGAAATAAATTTGAAAAAGGACTGTGAAAGGAAAGAGAAAATATTAAAATTAATTCTATTAATGGTAAAAAATCATGTCACTATGGGAATTACTATATGGAATATGTTGTGTTTGATTAATTTTTAATAGTAGAGTGGGGGCATGTTATGAAGGAAGTGAATCAGGTCGGAAACCTACCAGTTAAAAAAATTCTGTTGTATAAGGAGATCACACCATATTCATAGGTTTTGGATGATGAGTGTAGATTAAAGGTGAGTCATATCACTATCATCAATGGGATGCAACTTGGGTGTGGTTTTGGGGGATATGTATCTCAATTTTAGGGAGCCATGTACTATAGATATCTATCCCATGGAACTACAGGTGGTTGTGGATAGGATTTATGTTTCCACCTAGTGAGTCACTCTATAGTACAATGAAGAAAATGGGGTTTCGTTCCATTTCCCCTTAGGGTTATTCCAAAATATAAATACTACCTATTTCTTCCAATGGAATATTATTATTTTTTAGGTCATCCCCTCTCATTATTTAGAAGGTAAAGGGGGATCATTGATGGGAATATTTCCATATTCTCCCCTTATACATCATTTGGATCCCAATTAATTGGGGTTAGATTATGCGATGTTTTTAGTATATTATGGAGGTAAGATCTCCCCATCCCATCCATTCTTCATTTTCCATGCATTTTACAAATATTATATGTTTATTAGTTAGTATTTTTAGCATATGTTTCTATATAATGGCAGAATCATACTCACCAACAAGGTTTTGGTACCTATTTGTATAAAAATACTTTTTGATGTTATGTACATGATGAATTTCTTCGGTTTGGTTAAGGTGTGTTACTGGTGTGATTTCTTATGGTTATTGGGAAAATTTTATATCAATTGGTGATCAATTAAATGTTTTTTATTTCATATTATTTTCACATTACTATAAGATATATTTAATTTTATGGTACTATACCATTACATGAGAATTAATGTATGGGTTGGTTCTCAATGTGTTTTTTATAGTTATTGCTATTATGGTTTATTTAATTGATTAATAATAAATTATATAATTATTATTTAAATAAATTATAAAATTTTCATAATGAATTCGGGGTATTGTGGTTGATATAGGGTATGAATATGTTTTTATAGTTATACATGGTATTGGAGAAGGCCTGGTAGATATGTCCATAGGATGGTAAAACCTTAATAGAGGTAAGTGGTCCATATAATATTTTACTATATAGATTTATTCTTATTATAGTGTATTTCAATATGGGAATTTGGGATTGGGTAAAATTTATAGTCACTAAGAGATCCCTATGATGAAGAATTATATAGTGTAAAGCCTCTTAGTGTTAGTGTAAGTGATCGACTATGTGTTGAGAAATTAGTGTCATTAATTTAATTTCTACAGAGGGGGATTTGATTCCGATTGAGTATATAAGTGGTCCGTTATAGATATTGGGCACTAGATGTTTAAAAAATAAATGATTTTGGATTCCTTATGTTTAATATAACAAGATGGGGAGTATTTTGCCTTGGGAATCCAGGTGATTCAAACATAATTGTGAATATCCTCTTAAAGGTGTAGCCAAGTATATAAGCATTTTATGATTGAAATATTTGTTTTGGGATTGATTTTTTGTGTCATGGATAATTTAATCCTTCATATAGTCTTGATAGATCCACTGGAAGAGGTCTATGATGGAATCCATTGATTGTTTCTTAGGATTATTATGGATACTTGGAAGTGAGTTTACAAGTGGAAATGTTGGTATAGGCTTGACATAGTCCGTGTAGATCATGGCCATTATGTTTATTTGTGAATTAAAGGGGTATTGGATAAAATATCTTATGTTTGGGTCTAATAATTTCTTATGATTAATGTGATTGTCATGATTTTAGAAGTGTGGGAATGTATTGAGAATAAGAGAAAATGTGTTTTTTATCAAGTGAAATTGATGGATTCCATTTCTGAGTATACATGGAATTTAATGGATGATAAATGGTTATCAATAATTTTTCATTTTATCAAGGTATATTTGAATTCTAGGTCATTTCCATGATGTGATATTCTTTGGGTTTAGAGGATAAGTTTCTATCTAATAGTGCTAGGGTCCCAGCTATGTGTGGGATTGGTTAATGTCATGAGAGGCTAGCATAAAGTAATTTTTTTGGACTAGTGATCCATAGTTATAATTTATAATATGAAATAACTCCATTAATATTGTGTATGTGTCCTTGACATAGATCATATAGTTTTCAATAAGACATGATAACTAGAATTACCCAGAGTTTGTGGTTCCTATCATCAATCACCTTAAGTGTGTTGGTAATGTCTCAGGATGTGATTGTAAGATCCAAACTAAGTGGGAGGGGAGATATTGATGTGACATGGACTACTATTTTATATGAATCCTCATCCTATGTGAGAGTGTATTAGAATAAATATCTCTACATGAGTGGATATAGGTCACTGATGTTTTGGTGAGACCCACCTTGAGTAAGTGGTGATAATTATTTATGTTGTTTCATATTGTGTGGTTTGGTCCTCACCCTATCGGGGGGTTTGAGTTTCAATAAATGATGGGATATGAAATAAAGACATTGAATATAACCCTATATTGAGTGAGAATATAGATGATGATGTGTGAGATATCACTATAACTTAACTGGTATGGTAAAAGTCATTGTCTTGGTACAAGGTTAATTTTTGTTGAAATATAGTATGAGACTATAAAAAATTATTCTATTTCATAGTTCGCCTAAAATAACTTAATGTACCTGTCACAACTTGTCCCAGTTGGGCCTTCTCTGTGACTCCCTATGCCCGCCTCCAATAGGCTAGGGGCTGGCGACTTGCACTGAGCAGGCATATTTCTACATGGGAGGTATTTCCTAAGAACCTGTACACCTGAACACATCTCCAAGCCCAAAAATGCTGAATTGTAAAACCCACTAAGGAAAAAAATTAATGCATACAACTAAACCCAACCAACAGTGTATGACTTAAAGTAATATTCATGAATGTAAACTAGGCCAGAATAAAATCCCCCAAAAAAAGTGTCTGAAAAACTGTAATATCCAACCTGAAAACACAATGTGGTACTGGGAATGCTGCTCATATATGAAATAATTCCTTGGAATATATGTAACTTAGAAATCTTGGTCGTGTCCTGGTCCACCCTTCACTTTATCAATAGGATGCTCGTCTTCACAAGACACAACACGTGCAGGCAGAGCCCATGTAGGGGTTAGTATAACTATACTCAGTAGAGGACCCCAAAAAACACAAAGTAAGTACACAAAAGAAATTAACATTCATCTCAACATAGTATATGTCTACTGAACATATAATAGAAGATAAAAATACACATATACTCAAAATCCAGACCTGTAGTCTAGAGATGAGTCAAACAACCGCATGCCCCCTCTCGAGATTCTTTTATAAGGTTCCACAAAGCACTCATTCTAGGAGGACAGGTCCACGAGTCTGGTAGCTATGATGATGTCCATATGAGATGTACCTTTCATTGTAAAAATGCCCCAAGAGTTAGTTACACTCATTATGGGAGACACACACTTGAGTGGGAAGATCAAGATAGATAGAAGCACTCATTATGGGAGTCACACTCTTGAGTGGAAAAGATCACGATACACTGATGAGGATCAATTCCAGGGCCAGGGAGGATAATATGAATCATCTAGATTCACCTGCTAGGTGATTCACCATCTTAGTAGAGGATCAAGGCCTAGTAGATTTGGTCAGGTTGACGCCTGACTCTACCTAGGGTCAGGAATGGACAGAGGATATCACTATGGGCCTCTCGAAGGGATGCTGAATTTATCACAGAATGTCCTGCTGAAGGGATCATACCCTTATAGAAGGAAATAATGCATGACAATAAGGGGAATGAGAAGAAGGTGTACTAACCCACATGAAATATGTCCATGATTCGGTGAACAAGAGGACCATTCCATTTACCAAAAAGTACATGGAATGTAAAAAAAAATTACACGTCGTGATGTCTGACCACGGGTACTTCCCATGTACAATGGCCCATGTCATAAGGTTGTTCATGTAGAAAATCTAGTACACTGCATGTAGTAGGGTGTACACGCTGTGTCCATGTGACTGGGGTTGGCTCGGTGTAAGCTGGATATGTGCACGTACACAGTCATCATCCTATATGTGCCAACCCGTGTTTTGGGTACATGGGGTGCCCTATGTTACAGGCCTCACCTGGTCATGTGATAGAGTAAATGGTAATGTACTTCATCCCGTGTCTGTGTATCCCATGGATACATTTCGAGTCCTGCGTAGCTGCTTCTATCATGTTGTGTAGTGAGTACACGCCGTGTTTTCTGAAGCCGTGTAGCCCAACTCATGTTCATGTACTTCCCAAAATACACGCCGAGCATCGAGGAATGTCCAACATGCCGTGGGACCAGGGTCACATTCCGTGTGATTCCTCTCTAACCCCCAAAACCCTAGCCTCCACTGACAGTACTACACGACGTGTTCTTCAGAAGTACATGTCGTGTATTTGGGAAATTTCCAGAAACACAATCCTCTGCCGTCGCGCCTTCCATGATACCCCGCTCATCGATTTGGCCATCCGATAATAATGAAACTCCCAGGTTTTGGTCTCCTCGACACCATGAATCCAATTATATTGTTTTCTAACCTCTGATCATCTTTTAAAACGTGCAATGATCAACCCCGCACAAGGAACGCTCGAAGAACATCGCTTCTTGATTTGGTATGATTCGTCATTTTCTATTGTCGTCAGACCTCCATAGGGTCATTCTAGTATCGAATCATCAATTTGGGATCGTATCATCATAAAAAGAATGTGCAAAAATCCATTGTTTTCCACCTATAAAGAAAGCAAAGAACATATGGGGAAAATAAAGGGGACGAAATCCAATGAACAAAATCGAGGAACGAACCACCATCTTCATTTGTCACAGCGTTGATCTGATCCCATTTGTAGGACTAAACATAGAAGAAAAAAACAACAAAAAATCAACATGGATCAATACCCCAAATTATCCCAATAAAATCCTCCCGTAATAATGTATAAATCCACGGATCAACTTGTTCGTAGTTGATCTGCGTTCGTTGTTTAAATAAAAATCGGCGAAAAGAAATTAAAGAACAAACTGATTCCTTTTAAGAAAGGATCAATCGTTTACAAAAGGGTCTCACTTCTATCATCATCGAGACCCTTTAACTTCATTTCTCTGATAATTCACAGCCTCGATTCATGGTCATTCATCACCGAGAGTTTTTCTCCAAGTATCCACGGATTATCTAGAGTTTTCTCCCAATCCTTTCCAACAAGAGACATACCAATAAAAAGGGAAACATGAATGGCATTACACTATGTTCTGAAATTAATGGGGCAGTGTTGCGGTTTCTATGTCATTATCACATGAAATTTAATATTGAAACAGTTTCCCTGTCGTTGCGCTGTAGTGGATTTCTCAACAAAAAAATATAAAATAACTTCGCTAATTTATTTTATTTTTATTTTATTAAAGCATCCGGAAATTTACTTCTTCCCTCGACCTGCGCTGGTTGAGGTTAGGCTTGTTCGTAGGTAAAGTCGTCATCCCAGACACAATGGTTCCATCAAAATTTTAATATGGGCATCTGTTTGGAAATTTCCTCTACTGCGCACATGTGCCAACTCACATAACTAAAATAGTTTCGAACCACCATTTTGGGCTAACAAGGCCTCAGAATGAAGTGTCGTCTATGTGCCTAGTCTCATAATAAATCCATAAAATATTTAAAAATAATAATAAATAGAAAAAATATGATACATTTCATTGTCCCCACCTTTGGGCTTTGTATCCCCGAAGATCCAAAACAAGACTACTCAAAAAGATGGGGGTACTGAGAAAGGATCTGAGCATCCTGATCCCACGTACTCTCCTGAAGATTCCCATGCTGCCACAAAATGCGCACCAAGTGAATTTTTCACCCACGAAGGATCCTATCCTCATGATCCTCAATCTCCATAGGGTAATAAGAAAAGGTCACTCCATCCTCAATGTCCATCTCACCCCAGTTGATGATGTGCGAGGGGTGATGCATATACCTCCTCTGTTGCGATACGTGGAAGATGTCATGTACTTGATGGAACCGTGGTGGTAGAGCTAGGTAGTACACAACCTCAAAGACTCTACACAGTATCTAAAAAGGTTCGATGAACCTCAGAGATAGCTTACCGCCCCGACCAAATCTCTGTAACCCTCGTCGAGGTGAGATCCAAAGAAAGACCTTGTCTCCCTCCTCGAACTCCAGAGGTCTCCGTCGTCTGTCAGTATTGGAATTTCGCTATATCTGTGCAGTCTTCATATGCTCTCTCATGATCTACACCTTCTCGGTGGTAGCTCATAGAAACTTTGAACCCATGAGCACTGACTCCCCGGGGTTAGTCCCGCAAAGAGGTGACCGACATGGTATTCCATGCAATGACTCGAATGGTGTCCTACCAATGGTCTAGTGGTAGATATTATTATATGCAAACTCCACCAGTGGTAGGTGGTCCTCCCAGCTACGACCAATGTCTAACATACAGGCTCACAACATATCCTCCAGAACCTGAATGGTCCTCTCCATTTGACTATCAGTCTGTGGATGTAATGTCGTGCTCAAGCGTAGTTGAGTCCCCAAAGCCTCCTGCAATCCCTTCCACAAACGAGATGTAAATCAGGTAATACGGTCTGAAACTATCGTCTATGGGACTCCATGAAGCCGAACTATCTCATGAATGTTGATATGTCACATGCTCTCTATAGAACTCTGCTCCCGGATGGCTAGAAACTGGGACGACTTGGTGAGTCGGTCGATGATCACCCAGATAGAATCCTGCCCCTTATACGTCTGTGGTAAGCATGTCATAAAGTCCATTGATATTCCATCCAACTTCCTCTCAGGAATCTCTAGGGGTGAGATAAAACTACTGGAACCTGGTGCTCATCCATCACTTGCTGGTATGTGAGGCATTGGGAAACAAACTATGCTACTGCCTTCTTCATGGCTGACCACCAGAGCTGTCGTCAAATATCCCGGTAGATCTTTGCCACTCCAGGATGTACCGCCAAGGTGGATGTATGAAACACCCTCAAGACCCCCTCCTGCAATGCTAATGGTACAAAATTGTGTCCATTGAAAAGAATTACATGTTCCCCACCTTGTTATTATCCATCAGGAGCATGTATCGTGGATAAATGAGCACGTGAAGCCACACAGTTGACATCCTGTAGTTTCACCTCCCTAACCCAATGTAAGAGTGGAGGGGTGACAACCATCGACTCTAGGTATGTTGTTTCCTCTCTATCCATGAAGGATAACTATAATGCAGCTAACTACTCTATCACCTCACTCAATAGATGAGATCTCGACCTTCTTCTAAGATAATCCACCACCAAGTTCCCCATACCAAGAGTATAAATGATTTCAAAATCATTGTCCAGGAGGAACTCTAGCCAATACCTCTACCTCAGATTTAGATCCTTCTATGAGAAGATGTACTTGAGACTCTTGTGGCCAGAGTAGATTAAAAATCACTCGCCCATATGGTAGTGTTAGCACATCTTCAATGTGAAGACTAACACAGCCAACTCGAGATCATGGGTCTCGTAGATCTGTTCATGTAGACTATGTTGGCGTAAAGCATATGCAATCACCGCATGTCTCTACATCAGGACACAGCCAACCCCAGTACCTGAGGTATCACAGAAAACTACGTACTCGACAACCTCCTCCAGTAATCACAAAATTGGGGAACTTTTCAATCTCTATCTCAATAGATCAAAATCCTGATGGCACTTCTCCGTCCATACGAAGGGTTTCCCCTTTCAGGTCAAGGCTGTCATCGGTGTTGATAGTCGGGAGAAATATGGAATGAATCTCTGGTAATATCCTGCCAAACACAAGGACGCTTCACACCTTCATCACACTTCGTGGTGGATTACATGCTAACACTACCTCCTCCTTGGCTGGGTCCACAACTACACCATCTGCTGAGATGACATGTTTGAGAAATTGTAACTTCTAGATCAAGAACATTCCCTTAGAGAGCATCATATAAAGCTGAGGCTCTCAGAGTATGTCTATAACCATCTGTAGGTGTCTTGAATGCTCCTCCTCTGACGTTGTGTACACAAGGATGTTGTCGATGAAGACCACTATGAACCGGTCCAAGTACGAATGGATGATCGGGTTCCTCAATCCCATGAACACTATGGGGGCATTTGTCATGCCGAATGTCATTACCAAGTACTGATAGTGACCTTAGTGGCATCGGATTTCCGTCTTCGGTATATCCTCATACTGTACCCATAATTGGTGATAACCTTATCCAAGGTCAACCTTCGAGAAAAACTATGCCCCTCTTAGCTGATTGAAGAGGTCATCGATCCTCAATAGTGGATACTTGTTCTTTACCATCACTTGGTTCAGGAATCGGTAATCCATGCACAACCTCAAACTCTCATCTACCTTCATTGTAAACAATACTAGGGCCGCCCAGGGTGAAACACAGGGTCTCATGAAACCCTTTCTCTACAAATCCTCCAAATCCACCCTCATCTCGCGATGCTCTACGGGAGCCATCCGACATGCTGTCGAAGAAATCAGTGCCGTTTTAGGGTGTAAGTCGATGTAGAAGTCGATTTCCCGGTGGGGAGGTAGTCCTAAAACATCTTCGGGAAATACATACTTGTAATCTATCACTACTACTGGGAACTGGGAAATCATCACATCTACTAATCTGAGGGCTAGGATAGACAACTCACGAGTGACCAGATGCACCATCCTATGCATGAGTCTGTTCTATGCTATATGTGTCTCCTTTTCTCTAACAAAGGAAAACCTCATCCCATCACTGCAGAGAAACAGCACCCTTCACCTAAAATAGTCAACATGGGCATTGACTGAAGACAACTAATCCATACTGAGAATGACACCTTAAAGCCTCGACGCTACCACCATTAGGTTCTAATAGAAACTATTACTTCTAAAGGTAAGATCACACTATCTACAAAGGTGTGTGATCATCGAGTCTCCTCTCACAGGTGTCTCCAAGAATAAGGTTCGAGTAAACAGTTCTACCAGAATCTCAAGGTTTCGCACAAGACATGTGGCTATAAAGGAATGACTTGAACCAGTGTCTATAAGTACGGCATCTATGGTAGAGAATACATAGAAAGTACCTTAGATCATTCATGGAGCCCCTGTGTCTTATGCCTTGATCACATGAAGTTTTCCCCTCCCTATCCCCCAGCTCCCTAATCCTGGTGCGGACCTCCTGGGGGAGGTGGTAAAAGTATGTTGATGCATTTGTCACCACCTGAAGCTCTCCCTACTCCTCTATCACGCCCGCCGCCTGGAGTTTCCGTCTGATCCACTCTCTGCCTCTGCCTCGGTGGTCCATCCACTGCTTCCCTGTCAGCATCTCGACGGGTCGTGCAGTCTCTAGCGAGATTTCTAATACCATCTCACATGTAGCACCGCTTCTCCCTATGATGAATGTATCCAGCCTGGGAGCCCTGGACTTTTGATCCATTTTCTTGGGTCCTCCTATGACATCTCTCATGTCCTAATCTTTGCGTCTGAAGTCAGTTCCTTGCAGCCAAGGAATCCACACCAGTCTTCCAACTGCTGACTGTTATCGGCTGCCTCTGCTCCACCAAGAATCTCCCAATCACCAAAGCTTTCTCGAGCACTCCAGCGTAAGTCGAATGGAATAGAGGCATGACACTAGCTCTAATGTCTCATCTTATACATTGTTCAAAGGTCTAAACTCTGATGTACTAACCTCTGACCATATCCATCGAGTACCTAGTGAGGTTGGTGACCCTCGATGAATAGTCATCCACCTTCATAATGCCCTGCTGGAGATGAAGAAGCTTCTTGATGCATATGACTCTCAGCATAACTGGAGAGAACTCCTCCATGAAGAGTCGCTCGAACTATGTATATGATAGAGTCTCCTCATAATGAGTCTGTGTGGTCAGACTACATCATCCTCCCGCTGAACTATAAAGAAGGCTCGACCCTAGGATCACCATCTGGTCTGCTAGTGTCCTTACTAGATAGAAGACTCTAGTCACCACCTCGAGCTAGTCCTCATCTGCCTGAGGGTCAGGATATCCTCGTAATCTAAGGGGTATCTATCTCCAGAACTCAGGGAGCATTCTCAACCTATGCTCCTTGTCAGTTAGTACTTCGGTACCACATGTTACTCCACTGGTGGTGGTATTGTAGGTTCACCACCCGGTGGAAATGCCTGGGGAACTGGTCCATGTGTCGAAGCATCGTCACAAAGGGGTTCACCCTCGTGATCGTGCTATTGTATCCTATCTGGTATTCCTTGCGGCGAGAACTTATAAGGAAATAAGACGTACCACGGTGAATGAGTACATATGGATAGCTGACACAGAGAATATGGAAAACACAACCCATTCTTATATGATGGATGTAACTTTATTTCATTTCCCCATAACTAGTGTTCTCGTGTACCAAGTTGAAATGCAGGTTTTCAGATTCTGTGTGTATAGATATGTCGACAACCACACCAACACTAGAGTATCTACCCAGAAAGCCGAACTCAAAACACAAAACACTATTTCCCCAAACCAAACTCACAAAATCTTGGTCCTATGGTAGAACCGACCACCTCTGATACCACTCTGTCACGACCTGTCCCAGTGGGGCCCACTCTATTTCTCCCCAAGACCACCTCCAATAGTACATGGGCTGGGGACTAGCACCGAGTAGGAATATTACTACATGTGAGGCATTGCCTAAGAACCTGTACACACACACATCTCCAAGCCCACAAATGTTGAAATGTAAAAACCACTATGAAAAAAAAAGCATGCATACAACTAATCGCAACCAATAGAGTACGATAGAAAGTAATTTACTTAACATAAACTGGGCCAGAATACAAGCCCACCAAAAAAACAAGATCCTAAAAAACTGCAATGTCCAAACTGAAAACAAAAAGTGGTACTGGGACTGCTGCTCGTAGTCGAAGGAAATCCTCGGCCTGTGGTGAACTCAAAAATCACAGTTCTATCATGGTCCACCATGGACTCTGTCAAAAGTATACTCGTATGCAAAAGACATGACACATGATGGTAGAGCCCGTGCAGGGGTGAGTACTGCAATACTCAGTAGAGGACCCCAAAAAACACAAAGCAAGTACTAAAAGGAAAGGCATAGTTAGCTCTACAAAGTATATGTATAATGAATATATAATATAAGATAACAATCCAAATATACTCAAAATCAAGACCTTTATTCTAGAGATGAGTCACACAACCACATAGAAAATACAAGGATTCAGTTCGAAGGTTTGACGAAGCACTCGTTCAAAGATAACACACTCCACGAATCCGATATCTCTGATGAAGTATTTCTGAGAAGTACTGTTCATTGGGAAACATCACGAGAGTTAGTTACACTCATCATGGGAGACACACTCTTGAGAGGGAAGATCACGATATATAGAATCCCTCATTATGGGAGACAAACTCTTAAGTGGGAAAGACCACAATACATATATTAGGATCACTTCCAGGGCCATGGTGGATACCACAACTCATCCTGGTTTATGCGCTATATGATTCACCAGCTAGGTAGAGGATCAATGCCTAGTAGAGTTGGTCACATCGATTCCTGAATCTACATAGGGTCAGGAATGGATATAGGATCTCGCTCCGGGCCCCTTGGAGAGATACTAACTCTCTCACAAAATTTCCTGCTAAAGGGATCATACTCCTATAGAAGGAGATGATTCCTACCCTTAAGGGGAGCTAGAAGAAGGGGCACTAACCCAAATGAACTATTTCCAAGATACGGTGAACAAGGTGATCATGCCATTTTCCAAAAGGTACATGGTGTATAGAAAAAATTACACGTCAAGTTGTATGACCCCAGGTACTTCCCATGTACAACGACCCATGTCATAAGGTTGGTCATGTTGAAATGTTAGTACACGATGTGTTGTATGGTGTACATGTAGTGTCTCAGTGAATGGGGTTGTCTTTGTGTACGCTGGCTATGTGCATGTACACGGTCATCAAAATCGTGTGTGCCAGCCCGTGTTTTGGGTACACGGGGCACCCTGAATTACTGGTCTCGCCTGGAAATGTGATGGAGTACACAGTCATGTACTTCATCCCATGTCCATGTATCCCTTGGATACAGGCCGAGTCATACGTATCTGATTCTGTTGTGCTGTGTAGACAGTACAAGCTGTGTCGTCTGAAGCCGTGTAGTCCAACCAGTGTCCGTGTACTACCCAAAATACATGTCGAGCTTCGGGGAAAGTCCAACACGCCATGTGACCAGGGTCACATGCCTTTTGATTCCTCTCTGAACCCTGAAATGCTAGTCGCAGCCACCATGACTACACGACATGTTCTTCTTAAGTACATGTAGTGTATTCTAGTAATTTACCGAAACACAAACCTCCACCATCGCGCCTTCTGTGATTCCCTAATCATCGATTCGGCCATCCGAACGCAATTAAACTTCCAAGTTTTGGTCACCCTGACACGATGAAGCTGATTCTATTATTTTTGGACCTTTGATCGGCTCCAAAAATGTGCAATGATCCACCCATGAAAAGAACGCTCGAAGTACAACCCTTTTCGATCCGGTCTGATTCATTTTCCATTATCATCGTCGCACCTCCACAAGGTTGTTGTGGAATTGAATTATCAATTTGTGATCATTGTGCCACAATATGTATGCACAACGATCTATTTTTCATCACCCCATGAAAAACGCAAAGAACTAAGGGAGAAAAGAATGGGGAAGAAATCCAATGAACAAAATAAATGAATGATCCTCCGTTGTCTTTCATCATAGAGTTGATTCTATACCGTTATTAGGACTAAACAGAGCAGAAACATACAAAACAATTCTTCATGGATCAATTCCCCTAATCATCCCAATAAAACCCTCCTGTAAAAACGTATGAATCTGTGGACCAACTTGTTCCTGGTTGATCCACCTTCATCATTAAAATAAAAAGGGGGGAAAAGAAATTAAATAAAAAACCCCTACTTTTTAAGAAAAGTTCTATAATTTTTGAATGGGACACACTACCGTCATCATCGAGATCCATCAATTTTGTTTATGCGATGATTCACAACCTTGATTCGTCATCGTTCGTTGCTAAGATATTTTCTCCAAAGGCTCCATAGATTCTCCAGAGTTTCCCCCCAATCCTTACCAATGAGAAACATACTAATAAAAAGGGAAACATGTTTGGCATTCCTTTACACTGCGACATTAATGGGTCAGCATTGCTATTTTCAAGTCATTATGACAAGACATTTAATATTGAAATAGCTTCCCTATCGCTGCACTGCAACAATTGTTTGCACAAAATAAAATAATATAACTTTTAGAATTTATTTTATTATTATTTTTATAAAAACCTCCGAAAATTAACTTTTTCCCTCGACCCATGACAATCGAGGTTAGACCTGTTCTTAGGTAAATCTGTCATCCCATACGCAACAGTGCCCTCATATTTTGAATCTGGGCATCCGTTGGAAACTAAAACATCCACGCACATGTGCCGACTCACTTAACATAAAATGATTCAAACCCACATTCCGGGATCACTGGGCATTGGAATGATGCATCGTCTCTGTGCATGGTCTCATAATAATTCCATATAAAATTTAAAAAATATACATGGAAAAAATTTGAGTCATTAAAGTACCAGTTATATTTATATTATTTTACTTCTTTCAAAATAAATATGTATATAATTGTGAATATTAAAGAAAAATCATAGGACCACACTAATATTATTTTTTCACACCCTATACAAGAACCTAATCACTCAAATATATGTTTTAATTTATGTCATATATTTTAAAATGGAGTAGTATGGAGCATATCAATAGGGATTGTAGATTTATTAGGTGTTAGTCATGGATTTTTTGTGGAACCTCCTTTTAATTTCTTTTTTATATTTAGTACTATCAATGATCAGCCACTATAGTGATCAGTTGGGATGTATGATTTTATGATCAACATGTTAATATGTTAATAAATGAGTTTATATTTACTATACTATAGTTTTATGAATATATAATCCAATATTACCGACTATGATTTTATTATATTAATGATATTTAGTTACTTATTTTTATTTTTTGTTATGATATCAATAGAATTTTCATCCATGTGTATTATTATGGACCTTTATACTATTCATAATCATTTTTTGTATGGTGAGATGTGTGTGGGGACATGTGGAGATATCTATAGGTTCCATTTGTATGATTTTATACAAGTAATTACATAAATAAAATAAGCATCTCAATGAAAAACTTCTTCTTCAAAATTTTAATAATATTTATAATATTTTTAAATTATTCTCTAGATACACATGGTTGTATGATATTTATTGTAGAATATAAGGAATAATATTTCACTTTTAAATCATTTTATTTTCACGTGTTCAAATATCCCCTTATATCCTAATTAATTAGGTGACATATATACTTATATTAATATATTAGTGATTTTTTAGTTTTTTATGGTAATTTTAAAATATAAT
Source organism: Viscum album (assembly GCA_963277665.1). Taxonomy (NCBI): domain Eukaryota; kingdom Viridiplantae; phylum Streptophyta; class Magnoliopsida; order Santalales; family Viscaceae; genus Viscum; species Viscum album. The sequence goes on along the minus strand of OY728147.1, from coordinate 1,668,927,831 downwards.
ACATAACACATTGCATAAATTATGTTAATATTTCATTAAAAATATATTTTTATTATTAGAAAAAATTATATAAAAAAATACCACATTACATGATACCACCATTAATAAGTCACATTATAATATCATTCACTCATTGATTAACCGAAACATATATCTATTCCTCATAACACTTTTGATGCTTTATGTAGTCAATTTAATAATATAATTCTTTCATAAGATGTTAAAAAAGCCTATAGTTATAGTATATAATAAATATTTTATATAGTAAAATATTTGTATTGTTATTCTTAAATAATCCTTTATTAATTATTATATAATCCTATTTTTTATTTAAAAATATATTATATACAATTATTAAAATAAATTCAAACATTTCATTAATGGTTCCCATATATTCTTTTTTATTATAAAAAATATTTTCTAATTCCTTTATGATTATGATCAGGTTGATCCCCATCTCTAAGGAATCATTTAAGACATTGATTTATATAATTCCCAATTTTATTATGATAAAAAACATTCATTACCAATAAATGAACATGATAATATTTTTATTCACCTTTTTTATCAATAATTTTTTTTCTCAATATTTATTTCAGAAAAAGTTCCTTATGTAAAAATTTATCATTTGTATAAAAATTACCGAAAATCATAATATAATCACCAAATTTATTATTTTTCTATATTTAAATCATGGGAAAATTGAAATTATTTACCATATTATGTTTTTAAATAATCCTACCCTATCTTAAAACCTTGATAGATTTTTATTTTCAAATTATTAAACTATATAAGAGTAAATAATCAACATTTCAATGATATAAAAATATCATGTAATCTCCTCATAACATAAAAATCATTATGTTTCAAATCCCATTATAATTTTGGTTTTAATAATATGTAAAATCTATAAATATTACTTTACAGCATAGGAATTTTTTTTCATACTATTCTAATCGTGTAAAATAATCTACATAGACATCCATTGAATCGACTTATTTTTTCATAACCTTTTGAAATTTCCAATAAATTCTATTCAAAAATCATATATAAAAAATGGTTTAAAAATATTTAAATAACATCCATTCCATGATATCAATATTATTATTTTATTTTTTGAATTTAAAGTAGTTATTAACAATGAGTAGGTTCACCTTTAATACAACAAATTGCAAGAGGTAATTTCTAATGTTACACAACACCTAAAACTTAGAATATTTTATCCATTAAAGTATTCCTCCTTCAAAACTCACCAGATCCTAGGTTCCACAAAATATTTGATGATTATTTAAAAATAATAATCCACTATTAAAATATTCTATTATAGAGATCATTATAATTCCACTGTATTTGTACCACCACTTATAACATTTTCTAGTAAATTTAGCACACAAAAATAAATTAACCAGATTCAAATAAATCATTTTAGGTAGCTAGTTCTGAATGGTACTATCTTTTTATAATCTTATAATTAGACTAGTCGAGTTAATTATTTGGAAAACACATTTAAAATAAACCTAAATTAGGTGAGAGAATTTATAATTCCTCATAAAATAATTTTTTGAATCGATCTAATGCTAATAAAACTAATTGAAAATGGTTTTCCCCTATACAAACCAATATTTTAACAATAAAACATCTCAAAATTGTTTTTCTATATTTTCCATCCAACTAACGAACCCCCTATTATTATTTAAACCTTTGTTAGATACCTACTATAATAGGTCATACATAAGAATCTCATACATATATATTTTTCTATTACTATTGTAACATATACATTCTGTAGATAATGAGGTTTATAACTATAAAGGATTAATAAATCCCTTACAAAAAATCTATTTAGTAGAATATATTATTTTACACTTAGTAATTATATATTTCGTACAAAAAACATATACATTACTCTATACTTGAATCATTATAGACCAATAAACATATGTTATAATTTGAATATTTTATCATTCTGAATCCTCAAACAATTATAAAACTATAATGGGAAAATTTTGGATTCATTAATAAAGCTCAGTAATGGGGAAAAAACAAATTAATTAGATCATTAAATACATGAATACTCATGAAGTCAAAATTTATTTGTGTAAATTGAATTAAATATCACATTGATGATGTTTAATGTCATACATATATATTTAATCATGAAATAAATATATTTCACTTGATTACATATTAGGTTTTATTGATTGAATCTCGATATAATCACAATAAAAATTCATATGAATGTTTAATGATTGTATAATTATCCAGAGATATTTTGTAATCATCATATGTATATCATCTATAGTGACTCATAATCACCTGTTATAGAATTATCTATTCAATTCCATCCAAAACTACTTCTTTAAAAAATAAATTTTTCCCAAATTAATTTAGGGATATATTAAAAAATTTCAAACATAACATATAATATCGATGAACTATTACAAGATTGTAACACAGAAGATCTTTTATTTTAATATGTAATCATAAAAATCATTACTAACTAAATGAATGAAATATGGTCGGTTAAATATTTTCTTATTTCAAAGAAAATGAAAGATAACAATATCATAAAAAATAATTAATTTTTTTGGCCCATGTGAAGATGATAAAGAAATCTATTTAAAAATATTATTGAGAGTGCTCTGAGAACCATAATATGAACAATTAGGACATAGTGGAATAATAAAATAATAAACCACATAGATGAATTGATTCATATAGAATATCCATGAATAAATAAATAATAGTGTATAAATTCTTCAAAATGATAGATATTTAAATAGTTTATGTTACACAACTAGGAAATATAAATCATTACATAACATGGATATAAAATAGAAAAAAAATTATCAAATGATATATCAAGATGATCTACATTTACAAAGATCATATGAATTGACATATGAATCAATATTATCTTGGTTGGTGGGATAAAATTTAATTCCCATATGTATTTGGTACATTGAAAAGGTCACATATATTAAAAATAAGATAAAATATTAAATTAATATTTAACTCATACTAACGAGGGGACTTTTTGAAATTTATTCCTCTCTATATTTCATAATTTGAGAGATATAGTATAATATAAATGGAAAATAATATAATATGTAAATCATTCAAAAATAAAGAAAAAAAATGATCTATATTCCATGGATAATAATGTTTTCCAAGAACAAGTACTGATAAACAAAGAGAAAATATTCTCTATGAATCTTCAAACATCTTTTAAAAATTCATCAATGTAAATTTTCATTTTAAAAATAAATTATAATGAAATATACTTTATAAAAATATTGAATAGGGACAATATATAATTCCATATATTAAACATAAATAATTAAATATCATACATGAAACTAAATTTATAATTATTTGTGCATAGTATTCAAGTTTAAAGATATTAAATAAGCAAGGAAACATAGATTATGTTTTTGAATATAAAATCGAAAGTAATTTTGTGTATTTTTAATATCAATATTCCTGATATGTTTTCATTACTGTTAAAATTTATTTGTTAATACTATATTTTATAATGGATTAATTTTTTTGGATGATAAATTTGTACAAATTTTAATGATTTTTATATATTTGTGTCACTTGTGGTGATTAAACCTATATATATTGAAGATATACTAATATACACATTATAATACACCATAAGAAGTGATTTAATACCCATGGGGATTTTTAGAATTAAAAAATAAAAATTTTAAACTAAATGTATTATTAAAATTAATTTGGGGAGACTAAGTCGAACCATCATTATATACTATATTTTTATAAATACCGAATGGGAAATAATTTTGATAGTATTTATATTTTAAAAAAATCCACACAAAATATTTGTTAACTTTTCCATTGATATGTAGCACTATAAAGCTCTTCCCTGATAAATTCTAGTAGATCAACCATGAATGGTGGGAATATTGGTTCCATCATGGAATTTAATTTTTTAGATGCGTATTTCTAGTGTAATTTGGTCATTGGACCTTTATGTCGTTCATTTGGTCTCATGCCTCTTGTACTTCAAGTCTTGTAAAAATCCATTTTCCTTTGGTCCGACTCGTCATGTATGAGTTCAGTCTCAACCCAAAAAAGAGAATTTAAACTTAATTTTCAATATCATGTATTCTAAAAATATATTTTATCCTCATAAAAATTAATGATTATAAAAAACTATAATAATATAATAATTAATTCAAATTATTTATTCATCTACTGTAATGACAGCCAACCATTAGTACAGCATTGGCCAACAGTGAATACCTGAGTGACCCATGAAACACACCCCTAATGGAACATGGGTTAGAAAATACCAATGGAGGTATAAACTAATTAAAATCGGAGTCATAAACCATAATATAACACTTATATTTATAATCATTTTCCAATTACATCCATGAAAAAAAATATTCATTACTAATTAATGAAATTTTACACGAGTAGAAGGAGATGAAAGTAACCCTTAATCAATACCTAAAAAACAATATTATACTATATTAGCTATTGAAAAACCACTATGAGCTAGTAAAACCCATATAAATCAATTATTAGCTCATCATGACCAATAGTATAAATTATATTAATATATGAGTGAGCATACATGTATACTCACAAGGATTTTCTATGAAAAAATCCACATTAATATGAAAAAAGCATGATATTGATTAGGGAATAAACTGAAAAAATCGAATCTGTACCTAAATTTGGTTAACTGTATCCAAAACCCAACAAGTCTTTCTTGCCAAACAGATCATTATATTTTATGAAAAAAAATTATTGAATATAACAAATAAACAAACTATATTTATAATCACAACCATGAAAACAAGATAATGGTCTCAATTTCAATACTATCATGATGAATTGGAAACCAGTAAGAATAATTATAAATATGTTCCAACAATTTGAAATCCAACCTCATAATACACTAAGTAAACCATTTAAAATAATTAAAACAATATACTAATCATCTAAAAATTTTAGTTTTCACATATAAAATCACAATAAGGGATCTACTATCCTATGATATATACATGGAATAATAGAAAACATTCTATAAAAAATCATGTGTAAATAGAGGTCATCACAACAAGGAATTAAAGAATATATCAATCATTTATAGGAATAAAATGTACATATAATACTTAATTATAAAAAACAACACATTCATTATAACATTAATTTAACTAATTCATTAGGTGAAGGTTTTTTCATCAATGATCTTAATATATAGTTTTTAACAATTTCTACATCAACCATATACATTCTCTTGAAACATATTTTACAATTTCAAAAATTAAGACATAATGGTCATCTCAATTAATGTGATTCATTCTTGTTTTTTCATCCTGAACATATATTTACATTTATATATATATTAATAATTTCTAATATTATAGAGAGAAAAAATATTCAAATATTAACTTTGGATTGTACATGGAAAATATCACCAAGAAAAAATTAAAATTATAGAATTATTCACATTATATCACACCACACATTTTCATATACTTCCATTCAAGGTTTTATATTATTATCTTCATTATGTTCACTCTCATCATTAACTTATAAAAGACAAAGAATCCTAATTCCAAATTAAGGAACAAATAATGAGATGTTTAATAATTCATTACCTCAATATTAAAATTCATAGAATATCCCGCAATAATTAATTAATAAGGAATAATTCACTAGAAAAAATAATGAAAACCTCAACAGAACCAATAAAAAATCATTCAAGAAACATTACTGAATGAGGACCAGTTTTTTTTAAAAAATATCACTATTATACCATTTTTGAAGAAAATAAATAATTAGGGAAATTAAATTTAATATATAATGGTTTTGGAGATAAATAAGTAAATTTGAATTCTAGGGTCATTATAACGTAGGATATGGGAAAAAAGGAACCAAAGGTGTTCTAGGGGTCAACTTAGCACTATTGGATATAAAAAATGTTGAATTATGTGGAACCCGGTCCACTATTTATATTGAATTCCTAGTGGGCCTCTACCATATTGTGGAAACCTCAAACATGATATAAGGGAATTTATATCACCATTTTAAATCCACCATGGAATAAATAATAAAATGAGGAAACAATGCTTACTATATTAAGGATTTCAACTCAGGTTAACTCCTCCTTTATAAAAAATCACAATGGCTTCCAAGATGTCCATTTTATGCTTCCTCATTTAGAATAGGAATTTTTTCAAAATCCTCACTAAAAACACATAAATCCTTGGACAAGGTGAACCACATTCTAAATGGGAAAATTTTCTATAGTTTTTTATAGTGGAACACTCTCCAACATAGGTTAGGAGGCCTCCACCTTGTATCATCAAGAAACTATCTATACTCAACACCGTAAGTAATGTCTTTTTTACTCCCTGGTATTGATTTTCCCCACTACAAATATGTAAAAATTACAGAAATACAAAACTCCATAACCAAAAAAACAATTATGTCTACCACCATATTCATTTCAGAACCCATAGAGGAATAACTAAACTCTCTACCTCGAAAACAGCTCTAAAATTTCTCTTTATGCAACTGCATCTTAGAAAATAAAAATTCTGGTATTCTAGAAATCAAATACATTAAATCATATAACTCAAATAAATTTTTTATTATCAATAAAAACAATTGTAATATGAATTAGGTTTAACCATATACCCCATGTAGTACTTCATTTTGATGTCATAATGGTAATAACATTTTCCACACATTGTGATGAGTGAGAACATAATAAAATAATCTCAATAAAATCATAATTAAACAATGTTTATACCCACCATCACATAAAAAATAATGAAGCACCTCATGATTATATGTGGGTATTTTCAACACACATTCCCATGTTCTCTTTTCAAAGAAAATATACCTATACATGACACAAAATAATAGAATAAAAACCCCAAAAAAGAAATCATGCCAACATTAGAATGAATAATAAAAATATTCTTTCATGGCCTCATATCCTTTAACTTCTAACATTATGAATGAAATTAGGTGGTATCATTATGATGATACTGATGACATTGTGATATAATTAATATGTTATTATTCTAGTTGTTCTATGAGGGGTGAAATATATGATACATTATGCATGTAACACGATTTAACAATATTAATGTAACAAAAAAATAGGGAGAAAACATACTCCCATAACTGAGCCTATGATAACCATGCTGAGGATATTACTTCAAGAATACTTAACATCCAATTTCTAATGTTAGTGGCCTCTTACTGTGATCGACATTGGATTTATTAATATCCTAATAAGTCTTAACAAACTCATGAATAAACTAAAATTTCCCTATCTCTATATTTACCAATTATAATCCAAGAATAACTATCTCCAAAACCTCAGATCTAAACAATATAAAACTGAAATCTTGGAATCATGGTTCTTCAAGATGGGCCCCTATAATTGTTGATTCAAAGCTATTTTTATATGGAACACTGCCAAAGGTATGTTCTTCAGCCATGAACCTAAAAAAATCATAATATATGAACACATCATGTATTCCATTTTCTATATATATTCCGCTATCTGTAACAATCCATGAGTGGATGAAAAGTCATGTTACGAAATATTTGAGAGCCCAAATCATGATGGGGAACTCTCTGCACTATAAGGGTAAATAATGGATATTGATTAGAGGTGACTGTATTTATAATCCCATGAATCATTTGAACCTCATCAATATACAACCATGATAATACTTCAACCATGCCATAATCCACAATTTTATATCATGATGAACTTTTAATTCAACAAATTAAAATCATGTGGTTAAATAAACCCACCAAAAATTTCATGGTCGTCCATTAACCTCTATAAAACCAAACACCATGATAGAATTATATAACTAAAATCATTATACTAGATAATAAATGATGAAACCAAGAGGCATCATATATCACAGTTGCATGGAGATATACCAACCAACGAAAACTATAGAATAAATAAAGAATGTACTCACACATCACTAAGAGAATTAATATCCTACCCAACAATTTAAACAATTCCCGATCATTCTCAAAACATCCCTCAAGATATTCCCTAATAAAAACACGATCTCATCAATCCCCAAACACAAAATCCTAGCGGTATGCTTCCACCAGCTTCAACAAATGAGAGTACATAACCATTATTTGATAGGGGAAACCTCTACCACCATTTTCTATCATATATAGTCATATCTTGTAGAGATCCTCTCTGACATTTTAAATTTCACCAGAGTCACACAAAATATCACCACATGAATTCCAAATTAGTACATCGGCCACACCGTTCCCTTTCTGTAGTATATAATTAATATTGATGTAAAAAATATAAAATAATTATACACACTAGTATTGTAAAAATTTAAAATCATGTTAGGGTATTATTTTCCATATAATGTTTTATCTATTAAGGCTAAAACGTGTTCACTGAGTTGGTTGTGCTCCCAAAACATCACAAAAACATAAAAATCATTCTCATGATTATCGGTAGCATAATTATTGTTATTTAAACTGAAATTTGAGGCCCATAAAATAAAAAATGTATCTATTTTGCCATAACATAACCCAAGATAATATGTTAATGATAGTAATAAATTTTAAGAAAAAATATCTCATGAGAGGTAAAGTACAATATCCCAAAAAAATTTATTTAATTTCTCAAAATTCACCGTGTATTGTCATTTATATATAAAGTATTTTTTCTTTTGGGTTAGGATGTGATAGGATTCATGATCTAAGATGATGAATCCTCACAACACCTTTTATATCCATCTTGATCTGTGAAGCTATAATCTTTTAGAAAATTATTTGGGGATAAAATAGAATAAATACCTCAACCTTCAATGTATTGACGAATAAAACATTACAGGACCTATAATTTCAATTAATTAGAAATCTTGATCCAAAAAATATATAATTAAAAATATTTAAAAAATTTGATGATATAAAAGATCTCAAAAAATAGATCTCTAATTCAACGATTCAAAATCTGTTGATTTAGAATATAATAATATGTTATCAATGAAATCCAACATTAATTTATTACTAAATAAATATAATATATAATTAATATTTCTCATGAACACATAGGGGGAATTCATACCAACAATAAAAATCAAAAAAAAATATTTCCCATAACAACATAGGAATACAATCTTAAAAATTTCGTAAACCTTTACCAATATAAGATGAAATCATAATTGAAAATCAATATTAAAGAATAATATAGTATCCTAAAGATGATTGAAAAAATATTTGACTCATATAATGAGTTAATAATTTTTTACCGTCACTTGGTTTATGTAATGATAATCGATGCACAATCAGCGTCTATCATCATCCTTCTATTAAAATAGAACAGAAGCACCCAAAGTATAAATATTTTATTTAGTAAATGCTTTCTATAGAAGGTCATATATCTAAGTGCATTGATACTTCAAGTTAGAGGGTTCCATCCTCTATGGAGAAATCGATTTTGGAGAGAGTACCGAATGTAAATTTATCTCAAAATCAATATCACCTCTAGGGGAAACTATCAAAAACATTTCCAGAAATAAATCAATGTTCTCTTCTATAACCCTAAGAATCAAAATTTGATGATCGTATTCTATGATCAATATCATATTTTCCATAAAGTAAGATAAGTAACTGACATAACCTTTACCCATATTATGATCTCCCTATCTAGTAAACAAGATGTTCCCTTAATTAGTATCATATAATATTACTCACACCCCAAAGTAATTCGTTAATATTCTGCACCAAATATATCCTAACAATTTTGGGGATGATGATATATAGATATATTTGATAACATAATAAATCTCACCAATAGTGATTATTATCAAATATATGATCACAATCCATGCACACATCATATTATCTAGCTTTATTTCCTACATGTGTAGTTAGTTACAAGGGATTGGGTGGATATTTTACTAATGTCCTAGAATATTAAATAGGGGTTATCAATAAAAGAGTTTATAAATCATAAATCAATCATTAAATAAACTCATGATATATATATATATGTGGATAATAACATGAATGTTGGTTGGATAAATTGTAACTTGAAAATTAAATCAATACATCTCACTATATCTTTTTCCATAAACCCTTTATTCATAATTCATACCACCTTGATGTTCATGAACATTTCTCTAGACATAAATATGAGATGAATCAGAGGGTTATATTCTTACTCTCCCTTACCTTCTTTTCTGATTAATAGATAGAGAACTATATTGTTCCCTCTATATAAGTGAAAATTACGCTAATGACTGATTCAAAAGAGAATTTCCTTCAGCACACTAAGGGGAAGTGAATCTTGGAACTCTTTAGTTTGATGCAAATGGCCTCTTTATAGAAAATAAATCTATAATGATCTTATAAAAATGTTTTGGTAAGTATTATACATCGTGAAATGGGATGAATAATTCTATTAGAAATTCCCACTAAATAAAAAACTATTTGATATGAAACTATGATCCTCTGGACATATATTTTCTCTATAGAATTCCATGATATCTCTTCTATCATGAAGTTATGGTCATCTACATCACCTTTTGGGTTCATCTACCATTAGAGACACATCAAGAACATTATAAATTTTAATGAGGTGATTTGATACAAGATCTTTCGAAACAGCTTCTCCTCAAAATTACCCACATAGGCCTCCTCGTATTGAAATATCTATAAAGTGTAATATATAATATTTTAATTTGAAATACTAAAATCCAACATTCTATAACATCCCTATATAAGCGTATGAATCTCTTCTTAATAATACACATTTAGAGTTGATAAAATAAACATGTGCCAAAACTAATCATATATCTTACTATGTAAAATTAATGGCTCATCATGATACATTAGGTATTAAAACATTCACTTTTAAGTAGATACAGGCATCACACTAGAAGCTAATGAAATATAGTTCTCCATTTGAGTTTATATAATGTTTAAGATAATATCTAACTCCTATAACAGGGTTGTAGTCTCTTGATCTATCATGGATCCCTCATATATCTATATGGTTTTATAGAAAAAATATTTATGAGTCTTCTTCCATGTTTCTATTTCTCCAATCTCAACATTCATCTTAAATCATGTTTTTTCTTAATGGAAATCATTATCATGAACTTGATATGGACATTGATTTGAAGAAATACCAACAGAAAAGAAAATATTGGGGACTTCATAAACACATAATATGAAATATATTATATCTATTAGTTAATGTTTATCCAAAATCCCTTCATTAACCCAATTCAATTACCATCACATAAAATATTGACTCATATTCCTGACCTATGTCACTATCCTACATGCAGGTTCAATTTTTTTGTACAATCAACAAAAAAAGTTCCATTAAATTGATAATAGTTGTCCTAAAATCCCATGTTACTTCCATTGTCACTCACTCACATTGTGTGATATGTTCTTATAAAAATGATACCCTACCAATTCATGGAATAGATTCAAGTTATTATATCAAATATCTTTCATATCTCTCATCTAAAATAATTCAAAACACATAATAATGAATCATGGAACATATGTATTCAGTTTTTCGACACTTTTGAAAATTATTTATATGTTATGTAATTCTTATATTATTTTTTAAGAGTTTTTGGATATTTTTGGAGTGTCATGTAAGTGTTTCTAAGAGTTCATGTTTAGTAGAAATTATGCAACTTATCCCGGAAACCATGAAAGAGTTTATACGAATTTATTGGCACGACCAGATTAATCTTATTGTTTTATAATCCATATGGGTTCTTCGTGAAACCCTGGGAGTGGAGATAGTGGGGAAAATCCGATTTGGAACACCTTTTTGTGAAATATGCGAGCCACCATTATGAGGTTGAAGTTTGGATACTGTATCATATAATGGTTTCTAAAACCATGAAACCTAACCATTTGATATGAATTACATGTTTTGAAAAGTACCTTTTTACCGTTGTTTATAACAAAACACCAATTTATCACCTCTTACCTAATTCTCTTGAACTTCTCTCTTTCTTGGGAATCTTTAGTGATGTTTTTTATATGGAAGATGGTTTTAGTGAATAATGGTGTGTTGAATCTCCATAATATATAAAAAGTCCCTGTTCTTTCCCATTTTCTCGATATATACACATATTCTCTCTCAGAATGTTATATTTAAAATATGTAATTGATATAAATATATTTATTGTTGTTTACTCTAATGAGATCACAATGGATCTATCAAATTAATTAACATTCAAGGCTATTTCTAGATATTTCTTGTTCTATTATCGATTTTCTTTTACCATTTTGAGGTAGGTTACTTCTCTCACAGACAAATTATTCCAGAACATTAATAATTGATGAATAAATCCATATACATTATTTTTTTGGAATTATTTTATTAGATTTAGTAAATGAATACATGGTTTTTAAGTGATTCATATAAAGTGTTTAATGAATTTATTTATATAAAATAGATTTCAAAGGAAAGGATTTTTAGAAAACATGGAATTTTTGGTTGGTATGAGTTTATGAACTTTTAGTGTGGCACGAGGTTTTTTCAAAATTGGGGTTGGTACTAATGTGAAACAATGTATATTCCATTAGGTGATGATTGGTTGATAAGATACTTCACCATTAATAATTATTAAGTCGTTCATTGGGATGGATGGGTGCGTGAGACTCAAATGTGGGTTGGTATGTTATGTTGTAATAAATATTGAGAATTTTGATTTAGTTCAGTTTAGTTGATGAAATATTTTATTATGGTCTGGTATTTTTATTTTTTCACACTCTAATTAATATTAACATAAGAGAATATATTCTTTATTTCTGTTTCATGTGTTCATATGTGTTTGGGTATTACCCACTGTAATTTATATTCCCCCCCCCCCCAGATGAGAACTTTTTTAGGTTTGTAGATATTATGTACAATGATATCGGTAAAAGAATTATTTCAGACATTTATTATGATGCATAACAATACAATAAGAATCATACTAATACTAAAATATAGATCTTGTTTGTACTGATACTTGGGTTAGTTTCACTTTAGTATCATTGAGCTATGTTTTGATTTATTAAGTTAGTGTTTTATAATTTTATAACTTTTTTACACTAATGTTGCTTCCTAGTTTGAGTTGTTTTTCCTTACCTTACATACATCAAATTTCATTATTTTTCATTGTTTCATCTTTTGTAGGTTTTTAATATTTTAGGCCAAATTATCCTTCTATTATCTATAAATCCCTTCACATTGGGTTCCACCCTATATAGTCCTCAATATGTCACATAATGGAAGTTTCACCTATGAATTATCCCAACACAATGGGCTATGTGGATATGTTACAAATGGTATTAGTCTTGTACCTTTAATCATCTTGATATGGTATCATAGAGGTATGAATGTCAGAACATGACATTTATTCCATAAAATGAAAAAGCTAAACTCATTAGGTTATAGCTCATGTTACAAAGAAATCTAGTATAAAAATTGTTACAAGAAACTTCTAAGTGTGTTTTCATCATATCATCAAAGGTTTCACTGAGGAGTGTGACATATAATTCATTAATAGTCATACATTCCACTAAGACATAATTTACTATAATATTATTGATTATTTTTTTCATTTTTTTAGATGATTGTTGCTTCAAAATATTTTTAATATTCTAAGACATAAGTTTCAAGTGAGTGATAACTAAGTGGTATTTTACTCTATCATTAGATTGAATGAAATTGGTTTGATGTTAGTGAAACTGATGTAGAATGTATTTGGGAATTTGGTTCAACATTAACCTCAAGTGTATTAGTACCTTTTATATTATATGGTACAATAATTACAAATTGTGGATAGGGTATATAAGATTCCATAACCATTAGATGAAAATTAATCCATGGAATTTCTGAACAAAAATCAACATTTTTTCCAGTTTTGGGACCAGAATATATAGATGCATGGATATGGAAGATAAATCAATTTTTTTATTTATTAGCATCCTCAAAGAAAATTAACTCGATGCTAGTGATTTATTTTCCCTATTATCTTTCAAGAAAATGGCGCATATTATTGTAGAGCCAAAATATTTTCAGGAACTATCTTATCTAGGATTCAAGTATTTTTATAATAAATAATTTTAACCGCACAAATTCAAGATCCCAATGATATCAAATTTAGATACTATGAAGATTGAAAATATTTATGTGATGGAGTATGAATCTCAATTTATGAGGTGTATTTGTTTTCCTCTTAAATCTTTCTCAATTGATTACATGAAGGTGATGATATTTAAGGGTAGTTTGTGACATGAAATATTCTCCAAATTGGTTAACTTATAAAATGGAAACAATTTTGAGATGGTGAAAAGGATGAATATAGATTAAAAATGTTTCTTTTTAAAATCAATTTTTTGAAAAAAATTTATTAACCAAGGAAAATGTTGGAACAACAAAACGAGGATGAATTGGAAGAGGAATAATAATTCTCAATCAATAAAGCCACTTATAAACAATTTGTTCAGTTTTATACCCATTTAACCACAATAAAGTACTCAAAAAGTATTTTTCCAATGTGTATCAACATAGAATATCATAAAATAATGCATGATGGGTTTATGAGAGTTCCATAATTTTCAAAACATAAGAAATTTGAAATGTTATTTTATTATGATTCTAAGAATAAAAAATAAAAATGAATCAAATATGTCTCATGATTTTACCCTCATACAGGGTGATTGATATGTAATGGTTATTCTCCCCAGAACCAAGAATACCAATGTTACTCTTGTATCTCTCCTATACATAATTTTTCATCCCAATCACACAGGGTAATAATGAATTTTTAGGTGCACATAGAATGTAGTTGTATGGTTCCCAAATGACAATCAAGAAGGATCAATATGGTCATTAAATGGTGAATAATACCATTATCTTAAACATAACTTACATGAACACTTTTTTGTTAGTGGGAAATTCCATTCTTTTATTATTACATGTTTTTTGTATCATATTTGTTTTTATTTTTAAATGAGGCCTCATGTATTGAAACATGAAACACTAGTTATTAAATGAGAGTGTGGAGCCATTAAAATTAAAACATGTTCAAAAACTATTAATGATAAGCATTTTTATGGATTTATATATACAAGATATTTAAATAATTATCTAGATTTTGTGAATACATTGGTTACAATACTTGAAGGCCCACCATTGACTAATTTCATGATGTATTCCCCATAAATTTATCTACATTACCACTAGATGATGACTTGTTGTTTAGGATTGACTTTTTATCATGGAGTAGTATAATTTCACGTATATCCTTTGGGATGAAACTAGTAGAATTAAGGTCTCCAGTTTAGATCATTTCGTTGGAATGTAATTTTATTTATCTAGTACATATCTATTGAAAACGCTTAAACTATTTACAAAAAAAGAATGAAATATTCAAATTTGTGTGTATTATTGTAAGATAAACCATGTTATGATAAATAATAGATATCCTATTCCATGAATTTAAATTAGTTTTGATACATATTAGTGATTAAAATGGTTATCTAATGTTTATTTATGATCTTGTTATCATTAACATCTTACGTAGAAGAAGGATATTCCAAAAAAAGTAATATGGAGTTATTATGGTCATTTTGAATATATAGTTACACCATTTGGTTTTATCAATTCAATAGTTTTTTTTATTTCGTTTCTGAATTGAATCATTCTGAGGTATCTTTACTCATTTTTAGTGGTATTGATTGATGTCATTCTAGGGAATTCTAGGACTAAGTCTAATAATGATCCATATAAATATGTGGTTTTGAGTATCTATTGGTAAAATCACCATTGTTTCAATCTTCCAAATTTTTATTTCTAGATTTAATAGGTTCATTTATTTGGAAACATCTTTTATTAATGTGAAGTCTTAGGTTATCCTAAAAGTATAGAAGCTATTAACTTTTTACTGATGTCTGCTTCCACTCCGCTTTCGGGTTTTAGTACCCTATTTCCCTTTTCATTCCGTACATGTATTCCATACCCCTTCTTTGGTGGATTCCATTTCTTTTATGGGTGTTTTTGGTGTTCATTATTATTCTATGGTCGGTTTCTTGGTGGGGGGGGGGGGGTTCTTGAGGTTGAGATTAGAACGCCTATGCTCTATTCGCTTATATAATCTTGTTCCAAGACTCCACATCTCTTTCTGAGGTGGATTAGTGAGGTTGTATTCAAAGGGATTTGGAATGTGCAGTTGGGTGGCGGGTGGCTTCTTGTGGATTCAACCTCATTTTCTTTGGGGGATTATCAGTGATGACTTCCTAGATGGACCTCGTCACCTAGAGGTATTTCTGGGATGCTTTTGTATCTCGATGGATGTTGGTGGGTATGGTACCGATATCTTTGGGTGGCTCAGTTGTGTATGGTCGTCTATCCATAGAGTCCATGGGTTTCAATCGACATTTGGCATCACCGGAGGGTGTGTGGTTCGAGACGATGACAAGGTTTTTCAGGGAATGTCACCCATCTTACTCTCCATCTAGTTTTCTAGGGTTCATCCTTAACGTTGCCGTGACTATGTCACAATGATGATGATGATGATGATGGATGTGTGTTAGCAGTGAGGATGATGGTTTCTCTTGTGTTGATGGTTTCCATGGTTGGTGGATCAGATGGCATATGGTGTTGTGTTTTGTGGTTTACTGTGAGGTTGATGGACATTGGGGGTGGATTTTTTTGATGCCTGTTACGGTGTTCGACAATGACTTTCTGGATGTGGGGTGGGTTTCGACCATCACCTCTATTGATGACTAATGTTATGATGATGATGATGATGGAAAGACGCTGATTGGAGGACATTGTGATGATGTCACGTTTATTGGATCAAGATTCACCACTCGATGTAGGATGTGGACTGAGGCGGTGTTTGAATTTTGAAATCTGAAATTTAAAATTTGAATTTTCAGTTTGATTGTTGATTGGGTAATAGTTTGATCATGAGGGTTCCCACATTTCCAAAGTTTTTTTCAAAAATAATAATAATAAATGGATTGTGGATTAGTTTTAAACCTTAAACACATAAATAAATCATTATGAGACAAAAAAAATTACACAATGAATTTAAGGCTATCTAGTAAAATCGATGAAAAAAATATATCTGTCAGACCTGATTATATGTGTCTAAAACCATTAAAAAATATTCATTATTTTTGTGTACATAATAACAAATCTATAAAAAGGCATAAATATAACAATTACCTCAGAAAGTAAATGGGATGCACAATCTTGTCTTTTTTTATTATCAATTAAACTTTCATAATTATGGAATTTGAGAGTTCAAAAAAATGAATGTATTAACTCATCAATATATGGGTGATGGATAGCAAAAGGTATATATGAATGTGAAATATTCATAAGATTTAGAACCATAACATAACATTAAAGGGTTATGTTATTGATGAGTATAAATGTTTAAAGAATATTAAAAACATTATTGTAGAAAATATCCTTTTTGGATTGAAAATCTATGTGGAAAAATTATAATTCAAAAAATATTATAAAAATCCTTTTCCATGAAAATTTCATTATACACATATAATGGAATGTTCAGGGAAGAAAAATCATGGTTGGGTAAAATACTAATTATGTTTTACATGATAAATAAAATATTATATTCACATTGTTCAGTAAACATTCTAGAAGTACATCTTTAGAAAATAACAAGAATATTATTTAAAATATTTTGAAAATTTTCAATATGGGTATGAATTTAATTAAAAACACATATGAGAATATTAAATATATTTTACATTAAATAGTATGTGTACATAGAGGGAAATTTTTATTATCAAAGAGATAAATAATGTTAATTTTCTTTAGAAATATCTTCTCAATATTTTCAAGTATTAAATGGAGGAAAATGGTACTATTAATTAAAAATTTCATAAATAAAAATAATAATAATTATTATGTGTTTTAGTATTAAACGATTATATAATTTCCTACAATGTAAATTTAAGCATAAACAATCATGGACAAAATTATATTGAAACATAAACCCTTACCTCTTAGGTAACATTTAAATCATAACACACACAAACAAACTAAATGAATTATAACCAAAAATATCATTAATGATTGAGGATTATTCATATAATATATAAAATGGTAGTATATACACAATTTAAATGAAATAAGGTTTTTCAATTGACATTTATCCCATATAAGGATGTTTTGAGATGAAACCCTTACATCAAGTCTAGAAATTCCCATATATTCCATTTTTCACTAACATAATAAACATAAATAAATAATTTATTTTTTAATGTAATTTTGGTAGGATTAATCCCATAAAAATAAAAAGTTACTCTATTGATTTTAATTATATATTTAATTATTTATTATGTTATGTCAAAGTCTAGTGTTTTAAGGACTCTTGGTTCATAAATTCAAAACGATATCATTGTACAGACCATGGTTAAAGGGGTAATTATTTTATAATATATAAATAATAATAACATAATTATAATTTTTATAAATAAGTTATAAATTTTATACAAACCATAAAATATAGTTTTGAAAAACGAACATCCTTACAATCCTTGAGACAATCGACCATAAGTATGCATGAGTAGCTTTTCCAGTTTTAACGATCATGATGGAAATAAAAGTAGTTATATTTAATCAAAAAACAAATATAATTATATCATAAATATTATATTATTACTTTAAATTCATATAAATTTATAATCTTTATAATGCAATAATAAAAAATGAATAACATCACTTAGCGAAGCGGTATTCTACACTACACCAAAATGAAATGCTATATGATATATTATATTTATATAATTATTAATATTTTAGGAATAGAACACATACGAAATGAATAAATCATTTTTTATAGCCATGAAATGTGATTATTGAAAAATAATTACATCATCACCTGAGGTGGTAGTCTGTCATACACATGAACAATGGTTTCGTTTCACTTTTAATAGACATGGACATTGATTTATGTAATTAAATAAAAAAAATATATTATTATTCTGTATGTTATTATATTATAATAACATCATGAGTCATAATTATATCACGGAGGTGTAAGATTAAATTACAAAATTATTTTTGTTTTAGAACAATACCACATCTACAGACCACCCCTATATGGTAATAATTAAATGCGTAATAGATTTTATTTTTAGATCAAAATATGGCCTAAATGATGTGGTAATGGAAATAAAAAATGTATTTGGGATGGGATTGGCCGATACAATTATATCAACCCATGATTTTCATACATTAATATGACATCACATTTGAAGAATACATAATAAATTATACAAACAATTGCACAAATTCCATATTAGTTGAGTGACTTTGGAAACAAGGAAAAAATAGTAATACATAAGTGAGCTATATTATATCCCACAAGGTTTTTCTTGACTAACACACATCATAGACACATTATAAATAATACATGACTTCATAACCTGGGGTTAAGTAAACTTAAAAAGGGGTTAGATGGGATTCCAAGTAAGGGTAAACAATAAAGATATGAAACCACAATAATGTGAATAATTGTATGAGAACATGATCATGGAAATATAAGAACATAACCTACATATCAGGGATCATATGCATGAAACATGGTATAAATCATAAAAGTTCATAAGACATCAATCATAAGGAAATAACAAACATAATCCATGAGAAAAACATGGGAATAAAACATAGAATTGTGACATACACGTAATCATATAATATTATTTTCATAGTAAAAAATGCATAACTATGAAGACCATATTTGTAGAATGGCTCACTCCCCATACTGTTATGGTTGTCATCGTTCATTCCCATTTGTTGAATGATTTCACATCTCATACCATCTTGGAAGTCATGTTTCACTACTATGGCTATATTATTAGTCAAGATTAATTTCCAATTCTATCTTAGTCTATATGATGATATATAAATCATTACTGAATACATTATAGGGAGATATAATTCCCACCCAACTCTTAGTAAAATCACACTTATATATGCCACAAGATCATAAATAACCACATCATAACCCATTGAATAAAATAGGTATTATAGACAAGTAATCATATCATAAACTATGGAAATGGCCATTCCATAATAATTTCATCATGAACATAATCCTTGAAAAGAAGTGGGTTTCAAAAGAATATAACTTGTGAAAGAGAAAGAGGTTTCATTAGCATTATGTCATCCAAACATAATGCATTCAGAGAGATAATTGGAATGGAAACATTTAATGATTTCCACATAATGGAACGAGTATCACTAATGGATGTCATAATATAAGGGAAATAATTTTTAATGTTATTTTAAAAAAATTTCTTGGGGAAAATATCCTTTCTATATTGAGAAGCACTTTTTCTAACATGATACCATTTGAAAAAAAATTCATTGAATTTTTTTTTGAAAACATATAAAGGATGCATTGAAAACAATAAAATGTTTTTAAAATAATTTCCCCTTTAAAATTGTCTTCAAAGATCCTTGGAAATAATTTTTTGGAACCATTTTTTAAAATATGTTTTTTTAATATAAAATATTTCCGACTGAAGAGAGACGAAAACAAATTTAACTTACAAAAAATTATATCAAGAAAAAAAAAATTAGAAAAATTGTACTAATATATGAGGATATCTTGAATACCTAGATTAGAAGAAAATTCATGGGTGTACTTGAGAGTTAGATCATGCGATGTTATCAATTGAATCACAATCATAAATAATCTCTAAAAAACAATGTGACTATTTCAATAAACTCATATCACTTGTTAACTAGGGATAATATTATCCATATAAGAATATGAAATTACATGAAACTAAAAATACCATTAAAATAAGTTGATTCATTATATAACATGTAAAATAAAAATATATAAACTTAAAATAAGAATTTCTGTGCATTACAAAACATTAATCTCAATGAAGTCGAATTGAGATAAAATTATTGAACCGATTTGGTAAAATTTGAAACAAAATCCTCATGAAGGAAATTACATATATTAGATATCTGATTCATAAAAAATTTATGTATGTAATAGATATAATTCATTTTGGGGTTGTATATACACCCCAAAAAATAAGTGAGTGATTGTTAGGGCATATATCTCACAAGAATAAAAGTGAGATAAAATTCCATTACCTTGTGTCTTGACTCTCATTTTACTTGTTCAAACAACCTATATAACAAATATAAATTTATTATAAATATTTTAAAGAACTATATTATTATATAAAATACCATATATAGTTTTATTATGACCTTATATTACCCTCGTTATAATAATCCTATGTTAAGGATTCACTTTGTGTAATATTCACTTTGTTCTTCGCACATGTTTTAGTTTGTTATATATTTGGTCATTATACATATATCAGGATTTCAAGAATTTTTTACAATACAGAAATATCATTTATATTCATTATATTTTTTTAATTATCTATAGAATATATAAGTATGAAATTAAATACAACGTTTATAGAGATGGTATGTCATACGTATGCATGAACACTATTTGGGTTTTTGTTGCCTTATCAATATATAATGAAAAAGACATATATGTAAATATTTATATAATTTTATTATTAAATTAGTGTTATTATATCACATATATCATATTTTTTCATTAAACACAGCCTTAATATATTCCTTGAAAGTTGTGAAGAAATCACATTTCTTCGAGGGGGTGGTAGTCCACACTTCCTCAAACAAAATTATCGTATTTACATCAAAAGGAAAGAAAAAATATATGTGTTATAAAAGGAATACAGAGGAATATGTACCTAATAAATATAAAATATGAAATATATAAAGATATTTTCCATCATATTTTCCTTTATGAGAGGTGGTAAATGTTAAATCAATAATCATTATATAGTGAGGTAATAGTACGTTGTACACATAAATAGTATATTAATTACCCATTAGATGGAGATGTGTGTATTTTTTGGTAGAGAATTTATCATAACAACATCATATTATATTTATAATACTGGTTGTGTTACAAAATATTGTAGTAAATATATCTATGGGTTGGAGAAGTAAAATAAAAGAAAGGAGATTTAGAGAAGACATTACCTCTTTATTGGGTAACTCCTTTTTGGTTTTCGCCAAAAGGATTTATTATGTTGATTTATATATACGGGGGGATTATACAAGGAATTTTGTGATTTTTGAAAGATTATTTGGTATATATTTCCTTATAATATGTGGTTTTAGAGGTGTGAGAAATGGAAAGACGCGATGACCTTTTATAGGGGAGGGAAATGACTCACTTGGTATTCTAGGAAATGAGATTGATGAGCCCAAATTTTTAATTAAAAAAGACATTAAAACAATCCAAAATAAATAATGACAGGTTAAGGGCCTAAGAATATGTATATAATGGTTTTCAGACTCGTGTTTATGTCAATTAGTTCTTTAATATTATGTATTATTCCCTTATTAAGCCTAATTTTACCATAATCGTTGTAAATAATTTTAATTACATTCACTAATTTTTTTAGAAAAAAATTAATTGGACATATTATAAATTACATATTATTCAAATTATAAATATGAAATCCATTTTTCTCAATGCCAATTACTTATGTGGAAGGAATTAATTTAAATTTAATCACATAGTCAGTTTGACAATGAATGGTTTTATAGTAAAAAAGAACAAAAAATTGCTTTGTTTTTTTATCCAATTTTAATGTGAAATTAGATCCAATTAACCAAATTGGATTAATTAATAATAATATAATCAAATTAAACTTCCAATCCTAATTAATATATAACATATAAGTTTAAATAAATAAGATGAAAAAAGTTTTCAATTAATTTTTTGTATTTTTCACTATTCATCCAAAAATGATGTTTCTCAGATAAATCCCCAAAATTCTCTCTAATCTAATATCAAAATTATAAATTAATAAATAATGTTTATTTTATAAAATTCAATTTCTAAATGTATATAAAATTAATTTTATTATTTTTCACCGAAGTACGTGGAACGTAGTTCAACATGGTATTTTTAAACTTATAAGGACTTTACCAAAAATTATATACTAATTTTTCAAAAAAAATTATTTATATAAAAAATTTTCACAAAATATTTTAATAGTATTAATTATTATTTATATAACTAATTTTAAGGGATAGATTATAATTATCTCATTTAAATAGTTCTAAAATAAAAATATGTTTCCACTAAACATCAGTGTTGCGTGTAAAGTATGAAAAGTTGGTGTTACGTGTATCATACACCATGTTGGTGTTTCATGTAAAATATTCCATGTTTTTGTTACATGCTGATTTAGTTATATGTGAATTGAATTTTTGAATGACAACCTTTTAATATATCAAATAAAGTTAATTATTTTGAAAAAAGGACACTAAAAACATGGGGTATTAAACTCTACCCACCTTAATATGAATTCCCCCAAGAGATCCATCTTTAGGGTAAAAAATTATGGTAATTTGGCATCATCATATCCTCATGTTCCAATGACGCATCCTCTAACTTCTAATTTCTCCATAAAACAATGACATGTTGAGGGGTCTGGTTTTCTAAAACTTTCTCTATATAACCCAGAAATTCAACAGTTTGTTCATCATAATAATGAACCTACTATAGGGGTATAAACTATGGGTTTTGTACATGTCAAGGATAGGTATTTAATTCCTATAGAGAGATATATAGAACACATCATAGACATGGAGAGTTTGGGAGAAAGTACCTTGTGATAGGCTATCATCCGGATAATATAAAGAATATCAAAGGGACCATTATACCTAAATAATTATTTCCCTTTCTTCCCAAATCTCATAACATTCATCTAGGGTGAGATTCATAGCATCATTGTTTCACCAACATCAAATTGTAGATCACTCTATCGGTTATCAACACAATTTTTTATCAATATTGCGTATCCTTGATATGATGCTGAATGGTTTTAACCTTATCGACCATTTCATTAGAAATATCATGTCCCAATAGTTTTCTTTTTTTCATCCTTGTCCTAGAATTTTGGATCTATATATTTCTTAGCATTGAATTATTCATAAAGTTATTTAGGAATGATTTAGTGAAGGATATTGTTGTAAAAAAACTCAACTAGAAGAATTTGTTAATGCCAAACACCTTTTAAATATAGAGAACAAGATATCAACATATCCTCAAGGGTTTGAATTATTCTATCAGACCTACCATCTATATGAGAATAATAAGCAGTTGTGAAACTCAATTCTATCCCATGTTCTTGTTGAGGACTTTTCCAAAACATTATGTTAATCCTTCTATCCCGATATGATACAATGGAATGTGGTACTCCATGAAACCATACCACTTCATTAATGTATACCCAAGTAGCCTGATCTATAGATAAGTATTATCTAATTAATATGAAGTTATTTGACTTTTTAAGGCGATAAACAACCACCAATATCATATTAATTAATTTGGAGGCTTTGGTTCTTCCAAAGAAAAAATAAAAATTGATGTCCTCCCATTTCCATTATGGTAAGGTTAATGGGTAAAACATTCCCTTTGAATTTTGTCTTTCCGAAATTCCATGTAGGAATACCAGGCACCAAGATACAAACTCTGTTATTTCTCTCTTAATTCCATCCCACCGAAAGTATTGTTTCGTATTATTATACATCATAGTACTTCTTGTATGAATAAAAAATGAAGAACTATGAGCATTCTCTAAAATCTCATTATTCAAATATATTTTTAAAAGAACACATACAAGTTTCTTGAACCTCATCATTCCATCCCAGTCAAGTTCACTCAGAAACATTTCTAACATTATTTTGCATCTCTATATCTTAATTTTGTTCCTCCTTAATCTTCACATGGATTGAGGGTTGAACATTCATTTGGGAAAGATATGATTTTTTCCCTTCTATCGGGATTTCAAGATATATCATATTCAAATCCCAAAATACTGGATATTTTTTGATCCTAATCATAGATATGATAGCATAATCATTATTACTCAAATATATAGGAAAGTTGTTCGCTTTCCTAGTATGGTAATATATTGATCAGTTATAATAATTTATTAAATAATTACATCTTATCTAGAGAATGTTCAACTCGTTCAATGTGAACATATATTTCATATTTTTTTATCGATATATATATATATATAACAATTTCCTCCAAGATGATAATTTCTCCATATCATTAATGAAAATATTATAGTTTTTAACTCTAAATCATGTGTTGGGTAATTTTTCACATGAAGTTTACAGAACAATGAGTCATAAGTGATAACTATATTATTATGCATGAGGAAATAGTAAGATCTCATCTTTTTCTTCGTATGAAACATTTTAAACATTTTGTAAAAATGGGTTATTTTGAATTTAATGTATTTATAGAATTAATTGAAAACCTCAAAAATTTACACCCCCAGTAACAGTATTTCACCATATTTGGACATGTCACAAAATAATATTCCACCATGTTTAATTAAATTTAACAATGTGATATTGGATTTCACAATATATAATATTTCAAAATGTAAAATTGTATTTCACCACTATCATATTTCACCATGTGAAATTGGATTTCACTATTTGAAATCTATTTTATTTTTTTAAAGGGTTTTATGGGATTTTAATTGGTAATTTTTTCATAATGTGAAATGGGAATTCACATAGTGTAATTTTGATGCTCAGTATATTAAAAATGTGTTTCAATGTCATGAAAACCACCCACACTAATTTTTTTGGAAATAGAATCTCTAGAATCCAACTTTCTTCGACCGATAACATCCATAACACATCTTCAAATGATGGTAACCCCTCCATAAACTTAAATCCTTGACATAAGACCTTATGTGAACCTTCATCCTTTCTATGGGTCTTCAATCATTAAATTTCAGGAGTACACATTGATCCTAATGGGATATCACTATGGATATAAAATTTATGGACCTAGATTTTTTATGGTATGACTAATAATAATTATTCTTCTTATAGATCCATTTCTAATGGATTATCTAGTTCTTGTGGGGAGGAATCCAAAATATAATTTCTATCATAGATATATGGATTTTTTTAACCACTTCCTCCGCCTTCAAGGTGTCAAATATAAATTTGTTTCATTGAGAAATTCATCACTGATCATACTAAATTTAGAAATATTTTTTGGCATGAAATCATTATGTCCATTCTTGGTGTAGGTGGTATAAATTCCAATTCGCTATTATCGATTTAGTTTATGTGAGTGCAATTGCAGGAGTGTTATTGTATGATAAACAATTGAATTTTTCTATATTCAATTTACTAATTGGGTAAAATTGTTAATTTAGGGTTGTGATATTGGGAATGGATTTTGTTAGTTTAAATAATTATTTGATGAATTAATTTTGAGGATTTTTCTATGGTATATTTTTTTAATTAATAAGGAAATTAATTATTGCTTGTGGTGTGGTCAATTAAATTATTAATTAATTAGTTGAAAAAATGAGGTTATAAATTTTTTATTAATATGAAATTTTTGAATTAATTTAATATTCAAAATTGAATTTTGGAATTGAGGTGATTAATTAAAAACTGGGCTAATTAATGGGAGTAATTTATGATTAATTAATTTAAATTGAGGTAGTTAATTAATTTTTGACTTAATTGAGGGTGATAAAATGAACAATTAATTTTTTATCTAATTGAAGGGCATTACATGATAAAATAATTTTGTATTAATTTGTGTAATGATTGATAAAATATCAATTGGATGTGATAATGTTGTCATGGAGTATCACAAGGGACAAACAGGGTGTGACAATGAGATTAAATGGAGAAGACTGATAGAGATTCAAATAATTTTTACTTAAGGAATATGTGGGACTTATATGAAGAAGACTATCAGAGCATCAAATATATTTTAGTTAAAGGACTATGTAATCCTTTATAGATGAAGAATTTTGGATATTTTAATACAGTTTGTTGAAGGACAATGTGATCCATCAATGGAAAAGACCATGTGATCCTTAAAGATAAAATATCATGATATATTTTATATTTTCCAAGGTAAGATTTATAATTCATTTCGTATTACTCACTTTAGACTGTTGAGGATAGTTCCCATAGTGCACATTACTCATGCTTAATTGATTTAAAAGATTTTTGTATTTTATAAATAATGTATGAATTATGATAATGGATGTTAACATGCACATTCGGATTTCTACTATCACTTGGGGATGGTTCAGACTCCAGTGAGGGTAGAAGTTGGTATTGTGGATCAGGTTTCCATGATAATCCAAGAATAAATATGGTTAAATAAAGATTCACTGAAAAAATATAAGCTCCTTAGATAAATGTTTTATTTATCCCTTATACAATTGTATACATTGTTAATGACTGGATTTGTTATAGACACCATATAGTGGGTTTCTACTAAGGTTGACTCACACACGTTTTGGGCTTCCTAGTCAGTACCAGAATAGAATTTCTTGTTGCTGGATAGGCTAAGGGAAAAGGTCCCCAGATTAGATTTCTGATTGAGGATGGATCTTGAATGATGGAACCAGACATGGCGAGAGATTCATTATTGTGTGTTTAGTGTCCTTATTTTTAATTACAAATTAGACACGTATTCACTTACATTGGAAATGCTTGTTTCCCTATCTATTTAGAATTATATTTACTATCTTGGTCATTCTTGTGAAATTTATAATGTTATATTTATATATGATTAGGCTATCGTCTATCTTTTTCCAGTAAGGTTTCACTCTGATAGAAAAGGTATATTGACCCCATTAATGACTAACTAGACCCTCACTACTAGTCAGCAGCCTCTGGAAGATTGGGATGCATGTATGAAGTCATGTGGTAGTATGGTTCGGAGCACCATTGTGTGGAACTAGGTTTGGGACATTACAAAGTAGTATCAGAGGTCCAGTTTTATTTTTTTCATATTTTTTCATTCTATATGTGGAATGGTATAAAAAAGACTATGAGGAGTTGGGTCTTGGTAATGAGCACATGCATGGGAGTTTCAAACGCATGTATGGGGGAAACATGAGTACTCGGGGTTGGATAATTGTTATTTCCATTTTCTGTTATAGTTGAAAATTATTTTACATTGTGTAACACACATGTTCTGTGTCATGATTATTGTTTTTTTTGTATTTGTTGAAATTGAATCATGGCCCATAATGGCATTTTATCTCAGGCTACATGAATCATTCTTGGCATTTAGGATTATTTTGTTACATGCATCATCTTGGGAACAGAATAGTAATTGGGTTTTGGGTGAGTTTTTAAACATAAATTATTTTCTTGACTTAATGAATTGAATGTCAAAAGTTCCTAATATGAATTTTGGAGTGGTAAAATTATGAAATAATGTAAAAAAATGGATCTCTAAATGAGAAAATTATACAATGATAATATAGTTACCCTTGTTAATTGTACCTTGTATTAAGGTTGTTTAGGGTATTAATATATCCATGGTTTTGACCATGTGGGGATGGATGGGGGAAATACTTATTGTTACTTATTGAGGTTTCCCACTAACATAAATGTGATATGTTGTTTTATGATTCCTAATTTGTGTGTTTGGAATTGTAGATATATGCTTCCAAGGTGGCGCTTGTTGAGAGGATGGTCAGGGGACATGGATGTGGATGATCCTCGACTGGTGGAACATCAAGAAATGATAGTGTTGGGGAGGAACAATGAGAGATTTTCCTAAAGAATTGTACTCATTTTATAAAATTTGTGGAAGGATACCTAGGATGAGCTATGAAAAGAATGTCTGATCTGATAAGGGTGTATCCATTTCCACAATACCTAATATTTACTAGAATGGGTAGACCAATGAATTATGAGTTTTGGATTGAGTCTATCCAAATATAAATGACCACAAAAAGGCACCTATTGGAAAGAGACTCAATATGGGCACATATATGTTGTTGGGTCAAGCGAAATGATGTTGGTATGTTTATGTGCGGACTAGTCAGGCAGAGAGAATGCAATTGATGGAATTTCAGAATAAGTTCTTCATGAACTTTAATCCAGAAAGAGTGAGGTCATATAGAGTAGTTGTGTCCATTTGGTTGACACATGAAAATATTTCTATTATGTACTGTGTTGGATTCTTTACATATGTTCCATTTTTTATCCTGCATAGGATATAGATGAGGATACATCAGAAAAATGATTTAATGATGAAATTAATTGTAAAATTAAGTCCCAAATCAATATATTTATGCAGAAGTAGTTTATATATGTGGTAAATAAAGCTCTCATTTCTGAGGGGAACCTGAGGGAGGCTTCACATAGAATACATGTGGTTTTCATCTCGACAGTCTGGGGGTATGTATTTAGAGTGTATGTAGTGTCATTATAAAAATATCTCCAAGAGAAGTGGTATGAAAAGAAGTTAGGTGGAGGGTTTGTTACACAATGTCTTACACATGTTTCTTTCCACTAGTGTTGTAGGTCGGGGAATTTCAAAAATTGTTTCCCCTGAACACCTGTATAGTTAAAAAGTTATGGAAAGAATGTAACTATACATAGGTTCAGCAGGATCCCAGGAATGATAGTCAGTGATAGTATATCTATACCAAATCTATGTACAAGAAGGGGATTTTCCACACCATATTAGGAAGGCATTTGGAGTTCTACTAGATGAGGTTGTAAAGGTAGGGGACATGGTTAATTGGGAAGGAGTTCTGACATCAAAAGAGTGGTGAAACTTAAGGGACTCATACAAAATCATAGGTAAGAGGTACATTACATTTCCATGTGGTGCATCGTAAACTTGTGGAGAGAAATGATCAACCATCTATTGTGAGAGTTACTATTCTAGTAGAATATTCATTATAAAAATAATTAAATGATACAGGTGCCTCTCATTCATTTATATATTAATAAATAGATAATGGTTTGATCCTTGTGGTGGTGTTTTTGAGTGTATTTTGAAAGATCGATACACCTTTGAGAGTAAGATCTAGGGAAACCAATAATTGAACAATATGTTCTCTTGAGATGAGGGAGTACTAATTCTTATGGGATCTCTATATCCTTGACATAAGATGCATTGACATTATAATGGATATTGACTATGTAGTCATATATAGAGTCCACATATACTATTATTTCAGTAGTTTTATGGTTACATAACCCAAGGGTGACCATTTTATTCACCAGGGAGACTGGGATATCTTGGAATGTCGAGGGAGATCTCATAACCAATGTTTCGTTTCTACTAGTAGATGATAGGGGAGTTTGGAATGATGTGCTTCCACCAGTAGTAGAACTCTTTCAGGATTTCTTTCAGGAGGAATTCTCAGGGTTGACACCTATGAGAGATAGGGAATTTACCATTTACAACTTATCAGAGTTTGAGCCAGTATCTATTCCACCATACAAATTTCACCTATAGAGCTTTAGGAACTCAAGACTCATATAGAGGAATTAAAGGATAAGGGATTTTTTCATCTGAGTACATCACCTTGGGGATCACCTATATTGTTTTAAAAGAATGATGACATGATCTTGAGATTTTTCAATGAATAAAAAAAGTTGAGAAATATGATTACGAAGAAATTGTATCCTCTTATGTGTATCGATGATCTGTTTGACTTATTGATGGGGAATTGTGTGTTCCAAATATTAACATGAGATCAGTGTATCATTAGTTTATAGTTTTGACTTCTCATATACCAAGGGATTATTTGAAATGTTTGAATGGCCTATATGAGTTTTTCATAGTTCCTTTTGGGTTATAGAACACACCACGTGTTTTTGTGTCCTTCATGAATAGAATCATCCATCCTTACCTTGATCAGTTAGTCATGGTGTTTTTGGATGACATCTTGGAGTACTCCAAAACTCAATATGATCATGTAAAACATCTTGAAATTGTCTTGAGGACATGGATAGAGAATTATTTGTATTCCATGATATCTATGATTTATTTTTGGATTTAACAATTACAATTCTTGTAGAACAACATCTTGGAAGAAGTTGTTTCAGCAGACCCATAGAGGGTTCCGGTACTGGTTTTTTTGGGAGCAACAGAATAATATTTTTGATACCCAAATATTTATTGGATTATGTAGGTATTATTGGATATTAATCCAAGACATTTCCATATTGGAAGTTCCATGTTCAGGATTGAACACAAATGATGTAATGATTGAATTTTTGGAGCCTTACAAGGAGGATTTTTAGGATTTAAAGAAGAAGTTGATTTCGGCACTAGTTTTGATCCTACCTGAGTTAGGTGGGGATTAAATAGTGTATTATGATTCTTCCGGGATCAGCCTCCGATATGTGTTGATTCAAGGGGATAATTGTTTGGTTGAATGGGTCACATTAGTTGAAGCCACACAAATGGAACTACCCTACACACCACCTTGATAAGGAATTAGTGGTTTATGCTTTAATGAATTGGTGAAATTACTTGTTGGGAAAGAGGTTTATTATGTTTACTTATAAAAAGAGTTTGATAAAAATATTATCACACATAGATTTGAATATATGAAATTGGAGATGGGTAGAGTATATGAATATAATTGATTTTGAGAGAGCATATACGCATGAGAAGGGAAACAATGTGGCTGACACTTTATGCTAGAATCCACAAACTAAGGATGTTCAAGAGTCTAGTTCTAAGTGGAAGATGATGATGCTTCTAACTAAGATGCACATTTTGGTTCAAGGGAGTCAGTAAAAGATAACCCTTGTATTAGTTTCTATGGAATCAACACTTTTGAGATGAATCGGAGAAATATAAAATGAGGATATATAGTACATATCCTTGAGGTAATGCTTTGAAGGCATGGAGACACCTTCATAGTTTTTTATAGATGAGGAAGAGATTATATACATGATGAATCAAGTTATTGTTTGTATTAGAATGTAATTGGATCTTATGCATGAATTTCATGCCTCATGGTGGGTAGTGCATATTGGTCGGACCAAAATGGACTATGACCAATGATGGAATTTTTTTTTGTCTAAGCATGAAAAGGGAGATAAAAGGTTTCATAACATGATGCTACACCTATAGACAGGTGACGGGAGAAGCATCAATGAGCTAGAGATTTTCTACAACCATTTCCCATTTTAGAATCAAAGTGGGAAGGTGTGACTATGGATCTTATTGTAGGTATTACAATGACTCTATGAAAGAATTATATTATATGGGTTATTGTGGATTGATTGAAAAAAGTAGACCATTTTTTCCAATACTATAATCATTCACAGTAGTGTAGTTATGAGAACTATACGTTTAAGAGATAGACTATTTTCATGGAGTTCCATGGTCAATAGTTTCATACAGTGATTCAAATTCTACGCAATTCATTGAGAAATTCTTGAAATAATCACTTGGTACACATGTTTTATTGAGTAGAGATTTCCACCAATAGATAGATGGGAAATCTGAGCAAACTATAAATGTTCTTAAGGATATACAATGGACAAGTCTTCATTACTTTGGTGGGTCATGGGAGAAAAACATAAATTTTTTAGATTTTTCCTGTAACAACTATTTTCATGAAACTATACTGATGGAAAAAAATAAACACTATGATGGTCAGAGGGAGGTGAGCCCGAGTTACTAGGACAGAGTCTCATGTAGGAGACATCATAGATGGTACAAAAAATTAACAAACTTTTGTCTATGAATCAAACTAGGAATAAGTTATTTGAAAATAGACTTACATGACCCCTAGTGTTTACAAAGGGTGACCATGTATTCCTTTCATTTTCTCTTAAGATGGTTCACCATGGTATTCAAACACAAGGATTGTTTGCATCATGGTTTTTCAGACTATTTGAGATTTTAGAGAGAACTAGGATAGTGTGGTACCAATTGGATCTTACAAATAAATACAACACTATGAATGATATTTTCCATGTATCAAAACATATAGAGTACCACCCCAACCCATCTCAGGTGATTGATGTGGATTATTTTAAGCTTATTTTAGATGCATCAATTAAAGACAACTTGTTACATGGGTTTGATTTTAGGGACAATTTGTTTGGTGGATAGAATGTGCCGATAGATCAAGTATTATGGCAACATAAAAACGTATAAGTGGAAACATGGGAAAGAGGGGTAGATAAGCAGGCTCAGTGGACAAAACAATTTTATATATAATTTTTTTGTTTCATGGGAGTGAATATCGTGGATGAGCAGTTATTAGTTGGGGATATTATAAGATACATTCTTTCTCTAGTTATGAATCTTTTTAATTTTTTGGTCAAAATGGGTTCGTTTGAATTAAATCAATGTCTATAATTTATTAAAAACCTTAAAAATTTATACCCCATGTAATTTTATTTCAAAACGTGTCGATATTCCATGATAGAAGTTTCCTCCAAGAGTAATTATATTTTACAACTTGTATGATTTCACCACATGTAATTGGATTTCACCACATGTAATATTTCACCCTCTGAAATTGTATGTCGTCATATATAATCTCTGTTAATTTGTTAAGGATTTTAGGGTATTTTAGTTATGAATTATTACATGATATGATATGGGAATTCATTTAATGTAATTTTTTTGCTCAGTATATTAAAAATGCATTTGAACATCATGTAAACCCTAAACACCCAATTTCAGGAATATAAAAGCTCTGTGTTAGACCTTTATTCAAGTGAAAACATCCCACATATGACTTCCTTGGATCAGAGCACCTTTTATCCCCAAAATATTTGTCTGAAGACCCTTCTCACACCTCCATCCTTATTAGAAGTCTTATTTTGTTAATTTTCGGTAGTACACATTAATCTGGAAGTGATCTCGCAATGGATCTTGGATGTCCAAATGTATATTTTTTAATGTATTTCTTTAGTTTATTAATATTCTTCTAGATACATTGCTAATGGATTATTATGTTCTTGTTGGGAGGAATCTACATGCCGATTTATATCAAAGACAAAGGGATTTTTTCTCTGCATCCTCCACCATCAAGGATTAGATCTAATTCAACTTATTTGAAGAATTATTTATTGAGGAGGCTTAATTTTGGGATATTTATTGGTGAGAATTATTCATCACTATTCTTGAGGTATGTAGTCTAAATTATAATCCCATATTCTCGATTTATTTTTTGCTTATGAAATTATAGAGGTGTTATGGTATGATTAACAATTGAATTTTTCTATATTCAATTAATTATTTATGTAGGTTAATTAATTTATGGATTTTTAAATTGGTAATGAAATATATTAGTTTAAATAATTAATTTGTTAATTAATTATAATTATTTTGTAATGGAATATTTGGTCAATTAATTTTGTAGTTAATTTTTGGTTATGATGTGATTGAATAATTTTTGAATTTTTTAAATGGGATAATCGAGTTTATGAAATTGTTTTAAGTAAATAATTTCATAATTAATTTATTATTAATGATTGAAATGGGAAATTTATGTGAATTTTAAATCATTCGGTTTATTAATGAGAGTATTTTATGATTAATTAATTAGGGAAATAATTAATGGGAATTGAGTTAGTTAATTAACATTTGATTAAATTGACAGAGATGCAATGACAAAGTAATTGTTTAATTAATTGAAGGATATGATAAGATTAATTAATAGTGAATTAATAAATTTAACATGTTGTAAAATTTGTATTTGAAGTGAAAATGTTGGAATGGGGTATCAAATGTGATTAATGTCATATGGGGAGGAGCGCCAAATGTCTTGTTGCAGTCCTGCTTAGGGAACCGATGTCGAGTACCCAGCTAGGACATTGCTTACACATTCCTATCCATTAATTGGTTAATCTCTTAAGATTAAAGACACTTATC
The DNA here is from genome assembly GCA_963277665.1 of Viscum album. Taxonomy (NCBI): domain Eukaryota; kingdom Viridiplantae; phylum Streptophyta; class Magnoliopsida; order Santalales; family Viscaceae; genus Viscum; species Viscum album. The sequence goes on along the minus strand of OY728147.1, from coordinate 1,668,893,008 downwards.
TAATATAGGTTAATGTAACAACATGTTCACTAACAAACCTCTTATTGAGTTCCTTGAAATCTTCCCCACATTAATCTATCTAGAAGAACATGACAACCTTCTGTGTTAACCTGTTCAAAGGATTAGATAGTCATGATAAATTATCCATAAATCATCGATAATATATAGTTAAACTAAGAATGGTATGAATATTTGTCACCATTTTTGGTGTCGGTCATCATTCAATATCTTCCATCATTGATGGATCTAATTCTATACAATATCTTGAGAATATATAACCTAAAAATGAAAACATTTTCAGCCAAAATTCATGCTTTGTAAATTTTCCATATATCTAATCCTTATTTAGGGTCTTTTTTACAATTTTCATTTGATATTAATGTTCTTAATTTATATTTAAATAGATTTGAAAATAATTTACAAATACTACCACAAAAGGATCAAGGTAATCTCAAAACACTATATTCATTAAAATCATGAACATAAAAGGGTAAATAATAAGACTAAAAGACATTAATATATATATTCATAGTATCCATACGTGGTATATACTGCCATATGAGGTATAACCTATATCTTGACCCTCAATTCATGATATTCAGAATGAAGATCAATCTTATAAAAATATTGATCAACACAAATTTGATTAAACCAGTCAACAATTTGGGGTATAATACACATATTATTTATAGTGATATTTTTTAACTCTTTATAATCAATGTAGAGTCACATTGATCTGTCATTATTTTTATAAAAATAATCAGTGTATCCCAAGGTGACACACAAGGCTGATGGAATACATTATCATGTTTTTATTTTAGTGGTTCATTAATTCATAAAACATAATTAGTGAAATTATATAAGGATTCTTTGAAATTGGTGTTGAACCTGGTTTGAGTTTGATTGAGAACTCAACTTCTCATTCTGCTGGAAGGCTAAAAATCATTCAAGAAGACATCCACAAAATCTTGAACAATATGCATATCATCGATATTGATTTTCTTCCCCTCCATTTGAGATAAAAACACTTTTGAATGGGAATTAAAAACCATACACTTGATGTAATATCCACTAGAGGTTCATATATATCATCATATTGATTTATTATCATTGGAGTGTTTGAATTATCAAATGCAACTTCCATTCCTTCAAAATTGATGTGGGATTTTTTTTGGTGAAACCCAATCCATGCCTAAGATGACATCAAATTGAACCAATGGAAGAATTAAAATATTTTTAGGAACCGCATTACCACAAACTTTTATAGGAGATGAGTCAAATAATTGAGATGTAATCATCATACCATTAGGGGTTTGAATAGATAATTCAAAATATTTTTTTTTGGTGGAATCATATCATTATTATAAATTTTTCTGATATAAAATAGTGTGTAGATCCAAAATAAAATATGAAATGTGGTGTTGTGGATTTGATGGTATGTCTACATTTCATCACAATGTTATCGTATCCCTCATCAAAAATAGAAATTGTATTATATTTTCCGTTTTCTCATAGATTAAGTGGTTTTAATTTTTGATCACCTTCACAAGACCTTGGTTTTGGGTAGGGGTTATCATAATTTTTATTCTCCATTAACTCTTATCACTGAATTTTGGATGGTGAATTTTGTGTTTTTTTCTCCATTGACAATATCTGTTAAGTTGTTCCCATCACTTCAGAAATCAAATTATTGATGGAATTAAATTCATCACAAAAAAAATTATTAGACCCCTTATGGAAATTTAATCTATGAATCTTCCCACTATTAGATCACAAAGAAAATATCACATTCTTATTGTCATATTTTTACATTTTCCATTCAATTACATATTCCTTTTCATCTCAAAACCATAATATTTTTATGTGAATCCAACCTATATTTGATCCTTGATTTCACAACACACAATATCTTCATAGATTCTAAATTATATTATATAAAATTTCCTTCTAATAGTGGGATTTAATTCAATGAATAACCTATCAACATTACATTCTTATTGGATGATAATTCTCAATGTGTACCTAAATTGTCTCCTTAAATAAGGATTGTAGGTACCAAAAAACTTAACATCTATTTTCATAAACACTAGTAAATAGTTCTCCATCTTGTTAAAAAGAATCCATGGGACGTACATATAGAAAAACAATTTCTTGATATCAGCCCAATCTGTTAATTTAATCTCATATAATTACTCATATACTTGATTAGATTCCACCGTTGCTCTATTTATCATTCGCACCAATAACTAGGTAAAGTGAGATTTTAATTTGTTGAACAGTGAATAAAAAATAGTATATTTTTAGTATTATTGTTCCACTTAAAAAAACAAGTAGATTAGAAGGCCCTCTAAAATATGTAGTATGTTTCCTCATAAAAACTCAAATAAAGGTTGTTCCCTTAATTAATCATTTGGAATACCAGCAAGATTCAAATCCTGGTAAAGCTACGCGAGCATAGAAATGTTTTTTTACATTCTATATCCATATGTATTTAGTTTCATAAGAATAAAATCGTTGAATTGTCCATTGAAATTTCCATTATGGTGGTTAAATTATCTCCCATCCATTTACTAACACAAAAATCCCATAATATGAAACTATGATAATATCAAGGAATAAAAATTCATCAATATTCACTTATATGATGTCTTAATTATGAATGATTTTTAATAAATCACACTATAGGTTTATCATAGGTTATTGAAGGAAAAATTATATTTAAATACTTCATGATGGTTTGTGATGAGTTTTTCAATTACCAAAGCATATCCTCTAAGAGTGTCCAACTAGGTGGGAAGAAAGGCTCATTGTTGTGTACTAGTTTACCCTGATTCAGGCCCAAAACATCTTTTCAGAGTTTTTACCCATAGGTACATCGGTTTCAGAGTCACATTCTCTTTTAGTATCTTTATAAGGATTTATTTATAGGAAACCACTCACTTTATCCATTACAAAAATTACATGACATTCAAGTATAAATTTTATTATCCTTAAACACATCCCTAGACATTTCTTCAGTGTTATCACTAAGTGTTTATCATCCTGGATTGCAAAGAATAACCAAAACGTTAGTACTATTCCAAATATAGGGGCCCTCAATTTTCATACATTTACATTAAATTACTTTTTTGAATACTTAACGCATTATACAAACAAAATCCCAAATACCATATTATTTTAGTGCATTTTTGAAACAAGGAAACATAAACACTAATACATAACAGATCTATATTTTCTCCCACTAGGTTCTTATTAACAATCTCCCTTATTAGACTCATCATAAGTAATACATATATTTGTATACTGGGGGATGGAAACATAAAAAGGTGTGAGGGAAGATTCATAGTAAGGGTAAAAAAACGAGATATGTAAGCATAGTCATAAGGATAATGGTATGATAACATGATCCCAAAAATACATGATCATAGCCTATATATGAAATATTATATGCATGAAACAAGGAATAAAACATGTTCATTCATAATACATTAATAATAAAGAAATAAAGAATATAATCCATGAATGAATATCAGAGGAATAAAACATGGTAATGTGGGAGACACGTACATATATAATAGGATTTATATAGTTTCAAAGGCATCGCTTCTAAGACTCTTTTTGTAGAATGGGTTCACTCTCCATACCATCTTGGTAGTCATGTTTAACTTCCCTGGACATCTTAGTTTCATGAGTTCACTCTTTATACAATATTGGTAGTCATGGTACACACCCATGGAAATCATAGTAGTCAATGTTCATTCCCAATACCATATTAGTCTATCTCATGAGATATAAATCTTACCCAATGCAATGATGGGAGATATAGGACCCACCCATATCATAGTTAAATCATACATACATGTTCCAAATGTTCATAAAAAACTATAACATAACCTATGAATTCAAATGGGTATTATAATAATCTATTCATATCATAAACAATTGTAAAATATAGGTTTCATAATCACTTATTCATAAAAATATGCTATGAAAGGAATCATATTTCAAAAACATGTAACCTGTGAAAGATAAACAAATTTTATCAACATATTTCTATGGAAACAAAATACATTAAAATAATTATTTTGAATGGAATCAATGAATAATTTCATCATAATGACATGAGTAACACCATTGGACATTATCTGAGATGATAAACAATTTTGAACGATTTTTTGAAAAAAAAATTGAAGAACACAACCTTTCTATATCGAAATAAATTAAAATATAAAAACATTTGAAAACATATTTTTCATTACAATTCCCTCTTAAATATTACAGAGGAATTATTGAAAACTATAAAACATTTCAAAAATTCTTTTCCCTTTAAAATAGGAATAAAATTTATTTTGAAATGTTTTTTTGAAAACATATATGAAAATGTCATATATAAATATAATATATTTCTGACTAAATAGAGATATGTCCATATTTAAATTAAAACATTATCTAATTTATCCAATAGTGAAAAATGGAACTAATACATGTGGACATATTGAATAAAAAGAGGAGAAGGAAATTCAGAAGTTTTCTTGAGATATGGATAATGATATTTCATTAATTTAATCATAATCATAAACAATCTCAAAAAACAATGAGATAGTTTCAATAAACTCTTATCAATTTGTAACATGAGATCATACTATGAATGTAATAAAAATAAAATTAAATGAAGCCTAAAATATCTTCAAATTAAGTATATTCATTATATAACATGTAAAGTGTAATTATATACACATTCAAAAATAATTTAGGTTTAAAACAACACATGAGTCTCAATGATGGTAAATTAAAACAATAGTATTTTTCCGATTTGGTAACCATTGAAAATTAAACCCCATGAATGAAGGAATAAAATAGGTGAATACCCATAAATTTAATTATAAAAGACATATAAAATATTTATGGGATGTGATTATACTAGGAAAAATTATTTCGTGATTATTAAGGAATGTATCTCACGTAAATAAAATTGAAATAAAATTCTGTTACATTGTGTCTTGACTCTCATCGAAATCATTCAAAACACCTATATAATAATTTTATATGTATTATAATTATTTCATTATTTTTTTTATTATAACTAATACCATATCTTTTTTATTATAGCAATATATTACCCTCTTTTAAACAATCTTATGTTATGTTTTCACATTGATTAATATCTATTTTTTCTTCACATGTGTCTTACATTGTTATATATTTTTTCATTATATATAATTTGTGATTTAAAGAATTTAAACCATGATATAAATATCATTTATATTAATAATATTTTTGTTATAATACTATATATAATATTGAAGTAAAAAAATTAAATACACCGTTCAAGAAGATGGCAAGTCATACACACACATGAACGTTGTATCTGTTTTTGTTATCATTTTGAAAGAAAGAATGAAAATGAAATATATAAATATATTTATCTAATATAATTGTTAAATTATAATTATTCTATCATATAAATAACATATTTTCATTAAAATTGTCCATATACATACCTTATATTATTTCACATAACTTTTGGGGGATATAGTCTGCGCTTCTTCAAATAAAATGTGTTTCGTTAAACAAAATGGAAAGTTGAAGATATGTGTCATAAAAAATAAATAATATTAAATACATAATAAATCTATATTATGAAATATATAAATATATTGTCCATTATAATTTCCATTGTGATAGGAGGTAATGGTAAATGAACAATCATTATTTAGTGAGGCGATTGTTCTCCTAACACATAGACAATATGTTCGTTATCAATTAGATAGAGTTTTGTGTATGTGTAGGTATAACACATAATAAAATAAAATAATATAATATTTATGATACTAGTATTTTTTTAAAATAATTGAATAATGACAGTGGAGAGGGTGGATAAGGAAAATAAAAGAACAAAGCTCGAGAAAAGATACTACCTCTTAATCAGGTAACTCTCTTTTGGTTTGTGAAAAAAGGAGTCCTTAGGTTGATTTCTATATAATTATTGGATTCCTAAGTTAGGAAGTGATGTTAAGATGTTTATTGGGTATATATATTCCTATTCTAAGTGGTTTTAGAGGTGTGATGAGTAGGGAGAATTGGCATCATTTATAGGGGACGGAAATGACTCACTTAGTAATTTGGAAAACAAGTAAGGTGCACCCATGTTTTTATATAGAAAGAGCCATCCAAAACATAAAAAAAGAATGTAATGTTCACGTAAAAATCATGAAAATACATTGGGTTTTTTACAAGATTCTAGGAAATTTTTGGCTATTAAGTATATGGTTTATTCCATTTTTCAACATTGTTTTACCATAATCATTGTAATTAATTATAATTACTTTCACTCATATTGTTAGGGAAAAAATATTTTTAACTTATAAGACATTATAAATTATTATGATTACAAATATGCAATCCATTTAAACAATTACTAATCCCATAGGTGGCCTAAATTAATTTAAAATTTATCCCATAGTCGGGTCAGCTATAAGAGTTTTTAAAGTATAAAAGACGAAAATGTTTTTATGTTTTTATATCCAATTTCAATATAAAATTTATTCCAATTAGATAAATTTTATTATTCGATCAAAGTATAATCTAAATAAACTTTTAAAAAAAATTAAAAATTTATTTAACATTATAAACAAATTATATGGAAAACCCGTTTGAATTATAATCCGTTATTATTCACAATTCATTGAAAAATGATGTTTCTCAGAAAATTATCAAAACATCACCATAAGATAATTTCAACACAATAAATTCCAAAATAACGTTTATCTTATCATATTAAATTTCTAAATGTGTCTATAATTTATTTTATTATTTTTCATATATGGACATGAAATATATTTCAATATGGTATTTTTAAACCAATAATGACATTAATAAAATTATATCTTTCATTATCAGTATGTTTTATTTATATAAACAATTATAAAAAAATTATTGAATTTTTTTTATTACAATTCATATTCTTAATTTTAATTTCTAGTTTATAATTATATTTTTTGAAAAATTATTACACATAATTGATGTTCCATTTAAACATTGGTGTTGCATGTAATTTATTCTAAGTCCGTGTTGCATATAACATACACTAAGTTGGTGTTGTGTATAACTTATTCCAAGTCGATTTTAGATGCTGAGTTGGTGGCATGTGAATGTAATTCATGACTTATTTCATTATAATATATCAATGAATGTTATCTCATTCAAATAAAAGGACCCAAAAAACATAGGGAGTTTTAATAATGGGATATGAATGTTTGTAAAAGAGTGGAAAGTAGGTTCATTTTTATATGGGATAAGATGTTATATTCTTTTAAATGCCCAGAAGCATTCAATAAAGGGATGTAATTCTCAATCCAATTACCTAAAAAATACAAAAAAATGATGTTGTTGAGATCTATGGTTAATACACATCAATACTATTCAAAATAAAAATATTTGAAATATGGTTTTCTCTTTGTATATAAGGTCACACACATTTACCCCTTAATATTTTTTACAATTGAAATTATTTTTTAACTCGATTACTATTAATTATGAATAAAATTAAGTGATATTTTAAATATAATATAAATTATGATGATTAAATGTCTACAATTTATTTTATCAAATTCAATTCTCCAATGATGAATAATTTTATATAAAATAAAACCAACAAGTGTGATAAAAAACATGTTTTATAAAAATGTATTTTTCTTTGAAATGATGATCATATAGTAATTTTATGAATAAACATAATAATTATAAAAATTAAGATTAATAAATTTTGGTATTTAATATATTACATTATTATAAACCATTCCTTAGAATTTATTATTATTTTTAATTTAAATGGTTAGATATAATGAACATTAAAAAAAATTAGAATAATGTTTTCTTATGCTTAAAAAAATACTAAAATAAAATATAATGATGATTAATATATAATTAGTTATATAAAATATGGATTTAAAATTAATATTTTAAATTGAAAATAAATTAATGTAATTATGTAATTTTTATATTACCTAATTTTTTAAAAATAAGGACACTTTACAAAAAATCGATATTTTTCACTATTTAGTGAAAGTCAATATTTTCCAAAAAAATCCAAAAAAAATCATGCTAATTTAATTTTCATATAATTTTTCTAATAATTATTTATATTTTATAAAATAATATTTTTAAAATTTTTATAAATTATTTATAATAATTTCAGACAAAAAGAAAAAATATAATCATTTTTAAAGAAAACATGTATTTAAAGAATATAAGGCCTCTATAAAAAAATTTTATTTGTTTTCAATATTTATAAATACTTACATGAATTAGGATGATTTAATTTATTTACTAAAGTAGTTGATAAAATTGAAACCTTCTTTTTAAATGAGTTTCTAATAATGTTCTTATTTAAATAATATTATTTCATCATTTGTGTAGGCTCAATGTTGTGTGTCGTATATGTTATATAATGTGTTTTTCAGAAAATAAAATATATGTGTGTGTCATTATATCCCCTTTAAGTAAATGAATCCACGTTATTGGAAATTATTCTTTGTAGAAATGTTTTTGACATTAAAAACTACCATTTTATAAATTCCACACGAACAAAGTGGTTAATATAACATCCTCTTTGTATAAAAGAAAAATAAATAGGAAGTTCATAAAATAACTAGGTATCCTATTAGATTATCATTACTAGGATGTGAAAATTTATCATGAATTAAAATAATAAATTAGTACGGTGAGTTATGGAGATCATCAATCAAAATAATGTGATTGATCAATATACAATAAACAAATGCCATACTATAAACTGATTATGCGTGAAAAAGTTGTTCGATTCATTGTAAATGAAGGTAAAAGGATAAATTTTATGTTTCAGGATCCTTTTAATAGTATTGAATATTTTTTAAACTATCAAAATTAAAAATAGTACAAAATATAAATATCCGATATCATTTTATTTCAAAATCACAATTTCAACCTTTAATTTGGATTTAACAAATTTCAAATTCTCCTTTTACTCTAATTTATTAATATTTAATAAATATTATAATTAATTTTTACTAAATGCTTAAAAATTACTATTAATTATTTATAAAGTATATAATAGTAAAATTTATTCCTGCTGTCTTTATTAATACCAACATGGTTAGAAAAATTTAAAAAAATTAAAAATATTAAAATGAATATGTTAATGTAAAAAATAAAACTAAAAAAACAAATGATTAACATATATCATTAATTTTATAAATATCATAATATATCAAATAACCTCAATAACCTAATCATGATATATAGTTTTGAACTCAAAGGCAATATCACAGCCGTTAACGTATATCTCCAAAAATAAAATAGCATTCATCCAAAATAATACTTTTAGTTAAACCTAAATGTCATATATATATATATATATGTTAATAGAATTAAATGATTCCCAAAATATCATTAATTATTTCAGAATACAAAAATTCAAAATGATTTGATACTCTAATATGTTTTAATAAATCAATATAATATTAATCGAGCAAAAATTTGATATAACAAAATGATATATTGACAAGTAATTTACATAGGAAAATGTTAGGTACTTCTCTCATATCTCTCTTCAGTTGTTGGTTAAAATCCTATGGACTTGTGAGATGTGATGAGTTTTTGTTTTTACAAAATAAATATAATTCTTATTAAATTAAATGAAAATATGATGATCATCCTTATAAATGCCCTTAATTATAAGAGATCATATAAATACTTAAGATTATTATTACCTAGAACTTATTTTAAGTTGACTATTCTAAAAAATGGTTTATAAAAACCCCATATTAAATCCAAGAGTAATATTTTAAAAAAATTTGTTAAAAAATCATTATAATCTGATACTTCCATATCATAAAACCTAAAAAGTGGTATTTATGCCTTTAAAATTGTCATCAACCTTATAAATATCATCCTAAGACACTTTAGGTTTAACGAAGGTCGTCCATGATTATAATATATAAAAGTCCTTTATGATGGTTCGTAAAGAGTTTTTGAATTTCCAAAACATATCCAATTAGAGTTTGAAACCAGGTGTTCAACAAATTCCATTCTCGTCTACCATGTAGTGATAATGTTCTTCTATGTGAATAATTTTTATAGTTATCACCCCTAGGTAAAGCTATGCGAAAGTGAAATCCTTTTTGAGTAACAAGATTGAGTTGAAATTTCATAGAACCCACTAACTCTATAATTATCCAAAATTGTACGATATTTTTCTATACTTAATCTTGTAATTATAAATATTCCTTGGGTTCTAATTAAATTAATCTTTTCCGAATTCAAAAAAATATCTTTGAATTTCTATGATAAAATCTTTTGGGACCCATGGATTTTTCCCATTTTGTTAAATGTTTTCTAACATTTACATACATTAATTACAACCCAAATGTTGTGAGTCCTAGTTTCTAAGGATGATTCAAATCATAATATGTCAAAGTTAAGAAATAATAAATCCTGTATTTATTTTATTCTATATATTGAACTCTTAAATCCTTTCAAGTACCAAAATTTTCATGGGATAAACTAGATTATACATAGCCATAAAGGGAATGATAAAAAGAATACTAATGGAATAAATATGATAACTAATAACAAAATGTGGTTGATAGGTAAAATTGATACAATATAATATAATTCACATTAGTAATCACAGGGGATAATAATAGAAAGATCATGTTATCATAAGAATTTGGAATCATAGGAAATGTTGCGTGAATATATAATAAGACGTAAACACGAGTCAATGATAACATCATATACCATATATAATGGTGTAAAATCTATAATAATGGATTATAATTATACCATAATACCATACATTATTCCTTGCAAGACTAATAACATTATCAAATTAATTGGAGTGTAATATGGGAAATCCCATCGTATAAGATATATCAAGAACCCCCCGTGATATCTTTGTTAACCATTCAAAAATGTTCCTCATTTATGTCTTATAATAAATGGAATCAATCACAAGGAATCAAAAATAATAATTACACCTATAATGAAATAGGAATCATAATTTTTGTCTCATATCATAATAAGAGGAACTTTTGTTAAAGAATTTATTTTATAGATGAACACAAGGAATTTATTACCCCATAAATATGTTTGGGAATGAGAAAGGTATATATGTAAGAGATATATGTACATAATTTAGAAGCATTAGAGAAGTTGTTTTTGAAAAATAGATATAATTTTATACATATTAAATTCATTCGTGAGGAAAACAAATTTCACTTCAAAAATCACTTTGGAAGAAATAAAATTCAGAAAAAATTATGTAATTATTTTTTTCAAATTAATATTCTAAAATTATAAATGAATATTCCGTGGAAATATTGGTCATGATGGTGGAAAATACATTTCATGCCATACACATTACCAAAAATATTCCCTTCGCTATTTTAGAAAAAGTTTATAACTACCTCATTCAAAAAATGGTATGAATATTCATTTTAAACCAATAATTTAAAATAAAAAAGGGTATAAATTACATTAAAAATTCATATAATAATATTTATAACATTTTTTAATACACTTTAATTTAAACATTGAAATTTAAGAGAATATATTTTGGATCCAAGAGTGAAATGAAATAGTTTTTTCATAAGACAATTGTAAATATTTTTAAGTAACAAAGATATGAAAATGATAAAATTAATTGAATAATTCATGAATAAATATAAGAGATTATATTTTTTGGGTTTTATTATATAATTATCAAATAATTTCCATCAATATAAATTCATGCATAAGCTATATTGATTATGATGAAATTGAAAAAAAAAGTTTCACCAATGATAGATTTTGAATCATAAATCCCATGAATTAAGTAAATTAATTGTTCAACAAAAATTAAGACATTTGAAGGATTTAAGATATAATAGTTAATAGTTCATTATAGACATAATTTAAAATAAATTAGCTACATAAAATAACATTTTTTCCCAATGAAGGATGTTTTGAGACGACACCCATACCTCGAGTCAAGACATTACCATGTATGAATTAAATCTAATGTATACTAAAATTATATAAGTTATTTTTTTCGAAGTAAAATATACTTATTTAATACTATATATATATATATAATTTACATCATTTACTTAATTGAAAATTTTAATTCATTATTCAGTTATGTCCATGCCACATTTTTTTAGGACACTTGGTTTACTGATTCAAAATTTAATTGGAGTAGTTAACATGGTCAATGGGGCCATTATTTCAACAGCTCTATAATACTAACCAGGGTATAAGAACCATTTTATCAAATCAATTACAATTTTATGACTATCCTTGAAATGGTTTATGAGAAATGAGCTTCATTACAATGATGGATCTTTTAAGTCGTACATATGAATGAATGACATTTCCATTAATCAATGGTAATGATGGAAAAAGTTATGTTTTTGATCATGAAATATTAAAATTAAATAATTATTATCATATAATTTCTTTAATTACTATTACATATACCATTATTGTCAATTTATAATAAATAAAGGAATCGCGTCACATTATGATGAGATAGTCTATTGTAAACAAGAATGATGTTATAATTTTTCAATGGATGGTAAGGTAAGAAGCCACTTGGTACATTAATTTTACATAATTATTTATATTTCATTAATATCATATATAAACATTAAATCTATTATCATGAACATGTTTGAATGTTGATGATGGAAAATGAATTACATTGGTTCGTAAGGCAGTAGTCCACCATACACACGAATGATAGTTTTGATTAAAATTTGATGGAATTTTAGATGGATTTAAGATATTAAATTAATAATAATAATATATTTCTATATGGTATATACATTATTTTTATATCCTCACAATTGATAATTATTTGAAGGATGTGGAACTAGAATTAAAATAAGTATTCTAAATTAAAAATGATACTACATCTTTAGATCACCACTATACGATTATACCTAAAGACTCTCGAAATTATATTTATAATAATAACAATACCTCTTCGAAATGGTAAAAGAACTTATTAATGGATATTGGTAGTTATTGGCCCAAATATTGTTCTCTATGTGTGGATATAAGAGAGAGTTTGTTTCTTTATTATGTTAGGTAGAGTGTTATTCTTGTAAATAACTTAATTCTTTTGGTATTGTGAAGTCACACTAAAAAAAGTGTATAAAAAATAAAAATAATTAATTTTAGGAGATATAATTAAAAGAAACAGCCCAACCATTAAATTTAAACATGTTTCAGACATTTAATTCAATTAATCTCTAACTTTACTCACTTTTAACAATTTTTTACCATGATTACTATTGTTTACAGCATTTACGATTTATTATGAATAAAAATTAAGTTGAACTAATTATATAATACACATTAAGATTATTCCAAAAAAAAATTTAATTGCTAATAATAAACTAAATTTAAAATCCAATATCAAGATGATTAATTTTTAATATATTAGATTTAGTATAACTAAATAAAAAATAATTTAATGTTAAATCCAATTAATATAATAATAGGTTATTAAAATTACTTAATTTATAAAAACCATTTTCAATTTTATAGAAATATTTTTTGTACTGGTAAAGAAAAAATCTATATTTTCTGAACAATCCCAAAATTTTTCCCAAGGTAAAATTTTATATGATGACTTCAAAAATAAATTTAATAAAAAAAATTATGTTTTATGAATTTTATAGATATTATTTTTAATATTTTCTCACAAAAATCTAGAAATGTCATTTGTGGGAAACAAAATTTCCATGAATATAATTTCTAAATTAATAAATGTGTCATTATTTATTGATTATTTATTAATATATTTATATCTATTAGGACCTTTATATATATTTTATAAAATATTTAATATTAATTATACATCTCGAACTAATATCTATGTAGTAATGTTCCTATGTAAAAAATAATATTTCATTGTTTGTATAGTTTTGTTTTTTCATGTGGAATAAACTATTGAGAATATTGTTATGATTTTGAAATCCCAGGGTATTGTATTCTACACCCATAAATAAATTTCATTCAATGAATTTGAAATATTAAGTAATAATAAATGGTTTAAAATTTTTGAATTTTATTTTGGAAATCCAATATCATAAAAAGGATTAATAATAAATCCACTTGTTTATAGAGAATTGTAAATATGAAGGTAATCACATAACTAGGTCTACATGTATGAGAACACTAGTGGGAAGTGAAAATATAGACATAGAAGTAACACATAAATAATTATGGAGAGTTATAGAGATCAATGTTCATAATAAAGTGAATGATGATGATCAAGTTAATAACTACAAAACTATAAACTGATCAGCTGGGAAAAGACAATAGATTCCTTGGAAATGAAGGTAATACGATATTGTATTTGTCATTATCCTTTTCCTAGGGTTGATAAATTCATTTATTATCAAGATCCATAAAACTATGCAGTATAATTATATGACATATTTTCATTTCACAATCAAAATATTATCATTTTATTGTCTTTAATTCAATATTAACTTCACATATTACTCTAGGTAATGAATATCAATTATATATTTATTTATTATAAACACTGAAATTAACTTTTAATAGTTTATAAGATCTGCAAAAGAGTCACATTATATACCTAATATCATTATTAAATCCAAAATGGGAAGGAAAATTAATATAATACCCAATATGAATTTGAATACATTAATTTCCAAAAGTAAAAAATATAACCAAAGGTTGAACATAGACAATTACTTAAATAAATAACCATATATCCTAAATAACCTTAGTAACCTCAACATGGAGTAATGTTTTAACCTAAAATGTTAACTCATACCCTTCAACTTACATCTCTAGAAAATAATTATTCATAAATAACCGGTTACATTAAACCTAATGATTATGAATACATATGTATCTTAATGTAATAAAATATTTCCCCAAATATCATTAATCACCTTAATGTCATAAAAATTCCAATAGATTTGATAATTTCATATGTTTCCCAAAATCATAATATTATTTATACAAAAAAAATTGAAAAATTAATATCATACTAATCATTATATTGCATAAGCCCATATAAGGCATAAATCACTTATTTCTATTCATTTGGGGGGTCAAAACTCATGACCGTTCCAAATATGAATTGTTTTACATTTTACTAAAATAATAAAATTCTTATACTATACCTATAACAGATATTGAATATCCTTGAAAATAACCATAATTATCAGAGATGATATAAAATATAATGTTTGTTAATATTTAATATTATGTTAAGGGAATTAATCCTTAAATAATTTTTCTAATAATCCTATACAACAATCAATGATCATATTACCATAAATGTCTCAAAACACAAAATAATCATAGAAATACCTAGATTAAAAACTAAGAGGTTCATTTATTCCTTTACACTTATTATAAACCATATAATTACCATCCCATGAAACGTTAATGTTAACCTAGGTAATCTATTATTATCATATCTTCAAGTACTTCATGTTGGTTCTTAACGAGTTTGTGATGATTCAAAACTAATCACCATAGAGTGTCAAACTAGTCATTTAAAAATGCCCATTTTCATGAACAAGGGTATTATTGAGACCTTCTCAATGAACACATTAAATGTTATTACCCCTAGTTACAAATGTTATAGTTCCACCTCTACTTTTAGTATCTACATATGGATTTAATTTCATATAACCCATTTGATCTATAATCTAGAAAAAGTTTGGGATATTTTTCTATGCATAGTATTTTTTTGACCCATATCACTATAATTATGAATAAATTATTCTATCTGTAATCCAAAAAATAACAAAAACCTATTTTGATACCAACCATTGGTGCCCAATAATTTGTTCATAAATTATTACATGTTTATAATAGAAACGCCAATTTTTTATTACCCAAAGAGCATATGTCATAGGGTCTATGTGGGATAATAATAAAACAATTTTTATTTTATTATCCATAGTGAACACATAAAAATTAACTCTTTCCTAAAACATCAATATATAAATAGGAAAATATATAGAACAAAGTGGTGAGATAAAACCATACTAACGAAATAACTAGAAAATGAGAAATTATGTGTCTATCAAAGGTATAACATATATCATAAAATAGAAGGAACATTAGTAATAACATGAATGAATATGATAAATGTCATGGTATCATAAGAAAATGACCTCATAGTAAATATGGAAGTAACATAAATAAATACATAAACCTTAGTCAAGGATAACTCGCTAAAGAGTATCACATAGAGAGAAAATTCTAAATGTGGACTATGTTTTATCCTTTATCTCATACATGATGCTTCATGATACTAAAAGAATTAACTAATATAATGAAGGTATATATGGGAACACCTTTAGTATAAGTTATATCAGGCTCACCCGAGGCTATCTAGATGTGTTCATGATTTATGTGTACCACATAAGTAGGTTAATCATGAGATACTACCATAATAATTACATATTTGATGAGAAGTGTTTCATAATATGATCTGATAACTTCTTTAACATAACTTTTATAATGAATGTATTTGAGAGATTAACATATGACATGTTTTACACTATAATATAATGGGAGTGTGATAAATTATTATATGTAAGAGAAACATATATATAATGAATAATAATTCCATAACATTAATGGTTATTGTCATTGATGAATAGAAGAACTTTTAAAAAGATTAGAATCCTTCTTGGTAAAAAAACCATACCAATTTGAAAATCATTTTTGAAAAAAAAATCACAAAAAAATTTGGAAATTATATTATTTCAAAATAAACATTAAAACATATAATGTAGTATTCTATGAAAATAATCGTCTTGATAGTGGTAAATATCATCAGTTCTATACAAGTTAAAATGTGTTTCCATTTTACATTCTGAGTAAACATTCAAGTAGTACCACTTTCATATAATGATAAGATTATTCCATTCATACCATTTTATAATAATAGATAAGGGTAAAAATGTATTTAAATTTTTTGTAAGAATACAGGTTTTTAAAAAAATTATAGAAGATTTTGACATATAAGAGAAAGAGTTTTATGTCAAAGATAGATATGAATCCAATTTTCATTAAAGAAATATTTTCACACTATTTAGGTACCAAAGAGGGGAAATGATATTATTAGTTGTGAAGTTCATTGATAACCTGTGTAGAAATAATTGTAATTTCTAATTTTTTAATTTTTTAAATAATTTTGAATAATGAAAATTTATGGATAGAAAATCCTGATTAAATTAAGATTAAAAAACATTATTATAATGATTTCTTTTGAAACACAAATATAATAAATTATGTAACAAATTTTTATGCTAAAATATAATTAATTATGAACTATTCATGAAATAATGTTTTAATTTATAATATATATACCATTTAAATAATATATAGTGCATAAAAGAACATGTGTCCAAAAGAAAGAATGTTTTAGATGAAACCCTTAATTTGAGTACATACATTTTTGTGTATGTGTTTAATTATTTGTATAATAAAATTATGTAATTCATATAATTTATTTAGAAAATTTTTAATATTTTTTATAATTTTCCTAAACCATTCACTTCATTTAAATTAATTAAATATTTATTTATTTATTCAATCATGTCAAATTAAGGTGTTTTGAGGACACTTTGTTCATAAATTTAATTCGACATCATTATGTTGACAGGGGAAAAAGGGGGGATTATTAAAAAAATTACTAGAATAATAATATTTACATAATTATAAACATTGTATATAAATTAAACTATTATTACCAACCATAAATATTATTATGAAAAATGAACTACATTACAATCATGGAGGTGGTCGGCCATACATATACATGAGTAACATCCCTATTTTTCAACAACCATGATTGAAATAAAGTTAGTGGTTTATTATTATTATAGAATTATAATTATCTCAAAAATAAAAAATTATTTCATTAGATTCACAAACATAATACTTCAATGTAATGTGATAATAAAAAAAGTAAATCACATATCTTCGCAAGGTGGTAGTCCATACTAATGAATGATGTTATCCCTATTCAATGGATGGTATGATAAAAATTCATATGATATATTAAATTTAAATTATTAGTAACATGTCATAAATATCACAAAAAACATTAAATATTTCATCTTCAGTATATGTGAATGGAGATGATGGGAAATGATTTACATCAACTCGTGAGGTGGTGGTCAACTATAAACACAAACAGCGGTTTCATTTTCTATTTGATGCAATTATAGATGGTATTTGTTTATTAAATAAACTTAATAATATAATTTTAGATTTTAGATACATATTTTATTATATCACCATTTTTTATAATGATTTTATGAATGTGGAATAAGAAATAAAAAATATTCACTCTTAAGAACTGTATCTCTTCTTCCCACCTCCTCTTTAGGATTATACTGAAAGCCTCCCTGGATTAGATTTATGATCAATATATGGCCTATAGGATGTTTTATAGGAACTAAAGAATATATTTTTTATGTATTATGCTGACCAATGGGTTTTGGAATTATGGAATCGAGAGGAGAGTGGGTTCCCTTTTATAAGGTAGAAGTAGTGGCATTTTTGTAAATACCCAAAACTATTCAATGATAGGAAGGCACTCTCAAGAAAAGTTTCTAAAAACTAAAAAATAATGTATTTTAAGATATATAAGGTTTTTAAACACTTCTATGTCTTAAATTAAATATTTTTTATACATCTTATTCTATTTCCATATATAGGTTACTCACTTATACCCCTATAATGTTAATTCCATGGTAACTCGTTATTATTGTATTTACTATTAATTAGGACCGAATTTTTTGATGAAATTATTATATAATATAAATTAATTTGATTAAAAATATTTTATTTATTTTATCAAATTCAATTGATTGAACTGGCCGTATATAATTTTAAAAAAAGCCCATAAGTATAACAAAAAAATTAGTTTTTCAAAAAAAGTGTTTTTCAAGGAAATGATTATTTAATATAATTTTATGAATATCAGTAAAAATTCTATTATTTTAAATTCATATATAAATTTATATGACATAAAAATATCATTTAAATCATTTCTAATTATGGGATAATTTAATACATTAAAATAACAAAAAATTGCTCACTTTAAACCAGTTTTCTGAAAATGTGTTTTAAGGCATAAAATAAACTTATAAAAGAAACCTAAATAAATATGATATGATTTAATTAATTGGATTATTAGATGTAAATAATAATTCTGTTACTATTAAAAAAATGTTATGAAAACATATATTTTTAAAATACTGAATTAATTAAAAACCACGACAGCCTCACAAATATTAACAGTTGTCACTATTCATTGAAAAATCAATACTTTATGTAAAATACAAAAATTTCGACCTCATTTTAATTTGGATATGAATATTTTAAAAATGAATTTAATTTTATCCAATAAATTTAATATAGATTATTGAAATTAATTAATATTTTTTTTTAAAAAATCTATTTTCAATGAAACATATTTTCTGAAGAATATTTTGTGATTATTAAAAACTGAGCAATTATTTCTAGATCATTATTAAATAAATTTATATCTATTTAAAACCTTATATATATATTTCATAAATTTATTAATATTATTCATTCCATTCAATTTTATATCACAGAAATAGTTTTATAATTAAAATTATAATAATTCATAGTTAATTTATACTCGTTGTTGTGTGGTGTAACCAAAATAAAATATATGTTTATTATATTAAAATACTGGGGTGTTATATTCCAATACACCAAAAATAATGTTTCTTCACATAATTTTAACATTTTATCCACAATATGGGATTTGACAATTGAGAATATCTTTCTGTCAAACCCACATCATAAAATTGGTTAATAAAACATCATCATGATAAGAGAGAATGTTTGATAAAAAGTAAATCCCATAACTAGATTTCCAAATTGAATAAAACCAATTGGGAGTGAAATGTAGACATGGATGAAAATAATGGATAATTATAGAGTGATGGAGATCACTATTCATAAGAATGTGAATGGTGGTGGGAAATTTTATGACCATAAAAACTTAAACTATTTATCTGTGAAAACCTTTGTGGATTAAATGGAAATACAGGTAGTAATAAAAAAAATTTACCATCTTTTTCATAGGGTTTAAATATTAATTTAATATCAAAATATAGAACACCATAATATTTAAATTTTTATGTATTTTTATTTCAAAACACAATTTCATACTTTTTATGTGCTTCAATTGATGTACACTTCATATATTACTCAAATTAATTAATATCCATTATAAATTTTGATTTTTTTAATTTTTTTCTATAATTTCTCTAATATTAACTTATAATGTATCATAAGATCTATATAATAGTAAAAAAATGTTCCACATATATTTATTAAAAAAAAATCGTAGTGTTACATAAGATATTAAGAAAATAAGAATATAAATATAATAATCTCCAAAATTCAACAATGAAACCGAAGGCTTAATATTGTTTCTTTATTAATTAAATACCTCTATACCCCAAATAAATTAAACAACCCCAACATGAAATAAGGTTTTAACCTCTATTTTATCTCATACCCTTCATTAAAAATACTAAAAAACATAAATGAATTCATCTCAAATAATCCTTTATATTAAAACAAAATGATATATTAACATATAATATCCCAAAAAATGATTCATAAAATCTCATTAGTCACATTAAAATCCTAAAAATTCAAAAATGTTTGATCCTTGAATTTTTTTCCCAAAACAAATAAAACATTTATCCCCTAATGGATTTTTAAAAAATAATGCCATAACAACCCATAAAATATATAGGTCATCTCAATACACCCTTTTCCGAGTTATTACCCATAGGTAAAATTATTACACAGACAAATCCACTTAGTGTATCTGGATAAGGATGTAATTTTATCGAACCCACTCACTTTATAATTTACCAATATTCAGTGATATTATTCTATACTTATAATTTTACTAATACTTACTCTAAGAATCTCACTAAATTATTCTAGTCTTAATCTCAAAAAATTACTCATCCTTTATTGAATAAAAACTATAGAAACACATGTATTTTACACATATTGTTAATCATTTTCTAAGGAAAGAATATTTTAATTAAAACCAAAATTTTATGATGTCGTGTTACTTTGAAATACGTGGCTCATAGTACACAATTGTGGGACAAAAATATATATATTTTTCTCCATAATAAGGACCTAAATCCCTTAGATCTCTTAAAAATGCATGGGATAACCTAGGGAATACAAATCCAAAAGGGGTGAGACAAAAAGGCTATTAAGGGAATCAACATAAAAAAGAAACGTAGTGTGTGATTTAGATGTATAACATGATATCATAAATGAAAATTCACATTAGTAATCACAATGCAGAATAATATAAAGATCATTGATTCGTAAGAACATCGTGTCGTAGAAAATTTGATGGAAATGTATAACCTGACATAAAAATGGATAAAGGATAAAAAATATAAATTATCACATGGTTTAAAATTTCCGATATTCTATTAGGTTTAATCTATTATCCCATACAAAAAAACGAATGATATTAAAAACATTACCCAATGAATTGGAGAACAACCCATGAACTGCAATTGTATAATATATATCAAGATCGCCTAGGGCTATGAGGGTGCACT
The DNA here is from genome assembly GCA_963277665.1 of Viscum album. Lineage (NCBI taxonomy): Eukaryota > Viridiplantae > Streptophyta > Magnoliopsida > Santalales > Viscaceae > Viscum > Viscum album. The sequence goes on along the minus strand of OY728147.1, from coordinate 1,668,871,328 downwards.
CGTGATAACATGGTTATGTTTTATGTATTTCTAAAATGGAAATAAATCATAAGGACTAAAAATAAAACAACCCATGGAATGAAATTTGTTATATAATCATTTCTAATTATATAATGAAAGTCGCATTTATAATGAAGGCATTTGAGAGATGAATATAATGAATGTATTAACCCCATTGAAGTAATGAAAAGTGAGAAAACATATGTAAGATACATATATAAATTATTATAATAATTAAATAATATTAAATGTTAATTCATTTATCAATAGAAATAATTTTAAAAATATTAAAACATTCTTGGATAAGATAACACTTCCACTTTGAAAATAACTTCGAAAAAATTTAAAATTAACACTTTTTTTTAGAAACACTAGTCATTGAAAAGAAATATTTAAAATTATATAATATTAAATTAAAATGATTATAATGATGGTGGAAAATACAATTCATTCAATCGATGAGAAAATAAACACTCCATTTACATTTTTAGAAAAAAAAAGTAAAATTCCACATCATTCATAAAAATAATAGAAGATTCATATAAGACCCTTTTCAAAAATCTATAAAAGGGATAAAATTAAATTTATACAATCCTATATTAATGATAATTTTTTTAAAAAAACTATTATGAAAATATTGACATTGATAAGAATGTTTTTTCAACTGAAGAGAGAAATAATGTATATTTTACTTAAAAAACTTTTTCCCAATATGTTATAAGTAAAAAAGAGAGGAAAATGGTTCTATAAATTTAAAAATCATGTATAAAAATATGATAATATAATATAATTTTTTATTAAGAAATTATCTAATAATTTTAAATAGTGGAAATTCAAGCCTAATAAATCCTAATTAAAATGAGATTGAAAAATAAACCCTTATTGATTTGGAAACATTAGAATAATAACTACCCATAATTATGTAAATAAATTGAAACATTAAATATATTCAACTATAAATTATTCATGAAATAATATTTAAATGGGTTTTATATACAACATTTAAATAAAATTTGGTCTATAAAAGAACATGTGTCCCCAAGGGAGATGTTTTAAGACGAAACCTGTACCTCACGTTAAGAATTTATTATCTATATATTTTATATTCGATAATATATATATATATATATATATATTAATTTGTTTATTAATAACCTTATAAATGATTAATTAATTCTACATAAAAAATTTAATTCATTTAATTTATTCATATATTTAATTAGTTATTGAGTTTTTTCCTTGTTGGGTGTTTTGGGGAATCTTGGATCATGAATTCAAAATTGCACCGATGTGTTGACCAAGGTCAAAGGTGTCATTGATCCATCATATATAGTATTTTAATATTTGAATAGTTTTCATTTTTATGTTTAAACTATAATTTAATTAAAAAAAAATATGTTTATGAAAAATGAACATTATTACCATCATGGAGACAATATGCCACACATACAAATGAGTATCATTCACATTTTTCAATGATCATGAGACAAATAAATTAAGTGGTTTTTTATTATAAATTTAATTATAATTATATCATAAATATTAAATTATTTATTTAAATACACAATCATATACCCTCTATGATAATCATAAATAAAAAATGAATCGCATCCCTTCACGAGGTTGTAGTCTACAATACACATGAATGAAGTTATTATATTTTAGTTGGTTTAACAGTAGGAATTTATAAGATATAATAATTTTAAAAAAAATTAAAATTTAATGAATTTAATATATAAAAATTAAATCCATCATTATGTATGATTACAAAATATAGTGATGGAAAATGAATTAGATTGGATTGTGTGGTAGTAGTCTTTCGTTCACATGAATAATCAGTTTGTTTTTCATTTGATAGATGTAGAGTTGCTTTTCTATTAAACCTTTTTCATAATAATAGAATTAGATATTTTATAAATTTATTTTTTTATGTCATTATGATTTAAAATGATTTGAATTTGGTGTAAGGTGAAATAAAATAAAGATGATCAGTTAAAAATAATACCTCTTCTTTAGAACAACTCATTTGAAATATACTTATGTCCACTATAGATGAGATTTATAATAAACATAAGGCATGATTAACATGTTAAGTTATTTAAGTAAGATATTTTATACATTTTTATGAATAAATTGTTTTTTAATGTTTTGAAATTAGAGGTGATGGGTGTCCTTTTATTAGGGAGGAGAATTCTATTATTATAAATACCCACAACTATTCAATGATTGGAATTCCCTATAAATACACGTGAATAAAAAATTAAAAACAATATAATATAGGAGGATAGATATGTTTTATAAAATTACATTATATTCAAAATAAACATGTTTTAACTAAGTTATTCTCCTTAACTCATAGTTTTCTCACTTTAACCCCTTTAATGTTTTACCTCAATAAATATATTTTTATTCTATGAACTATTAAATATTTCAAAAAATTTAGAATGTGTTAATATAAATATTAATTTAATTAGATTATAAATTTGGAATAAACTATATAAAATTCCATTCATTGAAGTGGAATAATTTAATTTAAAATTATATTTACAAGTGCGGTGAAAACAAGCTTTTCCAAAAATGATTTTTAAGGAATAGATGATCCTACAATTACTGCATAAATAAAAATAATCATTATATATATTAAAATTAAAAAATATTGAAATATAATATATAAATTTTATTTTAATTCAATCCTTATTAAAATTTGTTTTAATTAATCTAAATGGAGGGATATTATAAATATTAAACCGATTTTCTGAAAAAATGATTAATATGAAAAAATAATCGATTTATAAAATCTAAGATAATAATTATTAAAATGTAATTAATTTTCTTTATCTAACAAAATACAACATATATTAATTTATAATCAAATTAAAATAATAATTTAAATTTTAAATTAAATAACTTATTAAAAATAAATATTGTTTTAAAAAAATTGATATTTTCACAATTTACTAAACAATCTCTATTTTTTAAAATATCCAATAATTTCAAACTAACGTTATTTTGATGTTCTAGTTTGAAAATTATTTCCATTTTATGAAAAACGTTTTTTAAATTTTTTTATTAATTTATTATAATTTTTTCCCACCAAAAAAATGAAAATAATTTTTGACCAAAATGTATTTTTTAGAATAAAATATCTTTCTTTAAAATTGAAGATAATATTTTGGTATAATTTGTTAGTAAATTTATATCTCTTTATATATTTATATATATTTCATACTTTTTTCAATAATATTCATATATTAAAATTTCATATACAGGGTATAATAGTCTTATTTAAATAATAATATTTTATGGTTCATTTTGGCTTAATGATGCATGTCATATATGCTATTGAACGTGTTTTTATTATTTTAAAATAATTTGGTATTGTGTTATGGGTTAAAAAATTTATAGGTTTATTAGAATAATTGCATAATGTATGATTTTGAGTAAAAATTATTATCCATTCCTTGAAAACATGGTGTCATTATCTCTTTGGTGAGATATTATCACTATTGGTGGATTATAAAACCTTAAAACATAGCTTCTCATAAGGGGATTTGACAATAAGAAAATGAAGAAATATGGAAAATAATCAGATGTATGTCATTAACATGATATATACAAAGGATTAATCAAATTCAGACAGTAATTCATTTATTATAAATTTATATAGTTGGATCATTAAAGAAGACTAAGTCCAGTAGAGGATAACGATGATCATAGTTGATATATATAATGATTTGTTTATAGAACGTGATGTTGAAGTTTTTTTTCCAGTTTATTATATTATTATTTTTATTGATAATGATAAATTTTATCACACATCCAATCCAAAATCTCTATATATGAGGTTATAACTAATCGGTGGAAAGAACATTGATAGAAAAATTATATTTGATACTTCTATGTTATATTTCATAGGTCAAATTTGTGTTCCTCTGAATTATAAGGGACACATTCTTTCTGCATAGAACAACTTGGGATTATATGATCATCTATATAACAACCCATACTTTACATACATTGGTAATACTTCAAAATTGAAGCATAATTATTACAACATATAACAAAACCACGAAAGGACCGTATAGGTATAGTGTCTCTAGAAACTGGGAAACATAAACAACTGGTTCATAAAGAATCCACAATGTCTCCCATTTATTTCATCATATCTATAGTCCCTTTTGGAATATCTTACTTAATAACCTTTTTCCTGACCTGGGGAAAGAAAACATACAAAAGGGTGAGCTCAAATGCTCAGTAAGGGTAAACAAAAAAATATAAATCACATCATATACATAAGCACATAACTTTTGGAAATCTTAACCTGAAAAAGTGATCATAATTTCATAACATGGGATAAATCATAGTAGTGAAATGAAATCCCAATAATCATAACTTAAAACATGAAACTTTGTGGCATACACACATAATCATAGAGAATCATTTCTTATTATTCAAGACTCATTGCCAAGACTATCTTAGTGGACAAAGTCCATTTCTGAACCGAGTTACCCTCATTTCAGTCCTGCTTCACTGAACTGGTATAACCTACCGTTCCAGCCATGTCTATCTCATGAGATATAAAATCTTTACCCAATGCATTGGAGGGAGATATAGGTCCCACCCATCTCATAATGATACCATTCTTATGTGTGCCACAAAATCATAAATCATACATTATTTCAGAACCCATGTAATAAAAATGGGAATCTTTAAACATCATGACATCATAAAACAATTCATATATGATAAAATATTTCATAAAAATATTTCCATCACAACATAATCAAATCCATGTAATAATAGGGATAGAAATAGAACCCTTTATTATCTTAGATGGAAAATAATTTTGATAAAACACTTGAACTTCATTTTTGAGGAAAATATCGTTTCTACTTCAAAAACATTTTTCCTTTATTAACATGTCATACAATTTTAAACTAAAAGAAGTTGATTAAAAATAAACATGAAAATTTGTAAAGGAAGCTTCTTGGAAATAATGTTTTAAAAATCCATTCATGCCGTATAAGTTAAAAAAACATTCTTCTCATACTTTTGTCAGAAAAGTCAAAAAAGTACCTCGTACGAAAAACGTCAAAAGATTCCTTTAATATCTTTTACTAAAAACTCACAGAAGGGTAAAATTGGATTTAAACAATTGTAGGTGGATGGAAATAATATTACATATTGAAGAAACAAGGACGTGGATTATAAAATACACCCCAGTAAATACCAAAGTATAAACAATCTCGGATAAAAATGAGATTGTGATATTTCTCTTACCTTAGGTCCGATATGCTTTGTACGTGTCCGAAACTCCTGTATAATGATTTAAATAATGTTATTGACTTATTCCAGAATCATACTTATTTTTATGATATCATATATGGTCATTTTCATAGCTTCTTAGTAGTAATCTTTCATTGCTACTTGTTATTCGTGTGTTTATAACTTTTTGTTCTTATGCGTGTTTGGTCGAATAAATTCTTATTCTTCTCTTTAGGTTAAAGATACCTTACTTCCAGAATGGTATTGGTGTAATATATATAATATTGATTCATCCAATTCATTTATATAATCATTATGAAATAAAGATCATGTAGAACGTGTCGCATCACATCGTGGAGACAGTATTTCGTACGTACGCACGAGTGATGATATCGTTCCTATGATCGTGGAATTGTATTGGAGTGTATGTATACTATTTAAGAATCAATATCACTTTATAATAGTCATATATAGTCATTATCTACACCATTATACCCATCCAAGTAAGGTGGTGGTGGAAAGTAGATTACACCACGGCGTGGAGACGGTATTCCGTACGTACGCACACGCAGTGATTTCTTTTTCCGTAGGATGGATAGATGGTGAAATAGGGTTGTTTCATACTTATAATAACATATTAGTATATTAGTGATTCTGATGTTATTAATTCATAATGAAACAACTAAAGAAGAAAATGTGGAAGAAGAAATAAAGATGAAAGAATCGGTAACAGACATTACCTCTTCTTTGAAGTGCTTCTTTGAGACCTTCTTTTAAAGTATTAAAATTGGTCTTTGAAGAAGACCGGGACCTCTAGGATGTCTCTAGGGAAGTGGAGAGAAGAAAGTGCCAGGGGTTGGCCGAGCATGAAGGCTCAAGGTGGTGTGAGGAAGAGGGGGAGGAGGTGTCCTTTTATAAGGGATGAGAGGGGCACCTTTGGAATAACTAAAACTATTATTTTATTATAAAGTCATGTTCAGGTTTAAATAGCTCCAAATTGATATATTTAGAAGATAAGGTGGGGATGGGTCGAAATAATGTCATCCAATAGAATTTAGACAAGTTTAGGTTCCTATTTTAATCTTATCATTTAGATTTAACATTAAGTTATATAAGTTTACTTTTATCGTGCCTTCTTGTGTTCTTATACTATAAGGTTAATAAACTTACTATAAGCAGCCAAACGAACCCCAAGTTGTTTATTATTAATATATATAACCTTATCTAAGTCATTTGGGAGAACCTTAGATTTTTAGGAATAATATAACAATTACTAATATAATATTTATTTTAAAAACTATTTTATGTCAATTTTGACACTATTTAATAATTGATTTTTGTGAAAATCATAACAGAATTATTAGTTCGAACGAAGTTAATTAAATCAATACTAACATGTCATATTAAACTCTAAAATTAGTTTAATTCATAAAAAGTCTCACATTACATTTATTTTGGTGTTAATAACATTTATTATATGAATATTTCATTAATAAGATAATTACTGCATCATATTTGTGTCATAATTAAATTAGATTATTTAATTTCTAAAAATTACAAATAAAATACCATTATGTAGGAAATATTTTTATCTTTCTAATGAATATTTATAGTCAAATTTATCTTATGTATAACACCATATTAAAAATTATTTACTTATTAAACGTTGATTTTAACTATTTTAACCCTTCTTTAAATAAATTAATAATAAATGTCCTAATCTAATCCAAGTGAGCCTGAATGGTCATATTTTATTCCTAAGTTTTTTTTTGGTCGAACTACATTTGTCCAATAGAATTATGACATGTGTTATAGTAATAATAATATCATCTTTACCCTTAATTACCCTATTTACTTTTAACTGTGGTAAAAAAAGTAAAAAGTTACTATTCACCAAAAAAATTATTTTCTTCTCATTGAACCACATTTTACTTACAGATATCAACCGTGTCTCTCGGTTTTTTGAAATTCCACTCACAGAAGCGGTAAAATTATGTTTTATGAAAAAATCAGTTTTTTAACTACCACTTAGTGGTTTCACTATTCATCAAAAATTGAAAGTTTTCAGAAAAATACCAAAATTTCACCATAGGCTAATTTCGATATTCCGAATCCAAAAATGAAGTTCATTTTGAAAAATAAAATTTATAAAATTTCAAAAAGTGGTTATTACTATTCATAACGGCTAGTTTTAATAATATTTTAATAACATATCGTTGTTTAGTGAAACTCGGTATTGCGTACGACGCAAGCTATCGAGGAAGGTCGCGATTTCGTGTAAAGCAAGCCAAGAAAGTGTTATTTAGAAAAAGATTTCTTTGATGATTTATATAACATAAAAGTCTTGTGTGTTACATTCTACCCCCCTTAAAATGAATTTCGCCCTCGAAATTCGTCACTTTGTAACAAACAGATGAGGATAGCTCTCCCTCATCATATTCTCAAGCTCCCATGTAGCTTTTTCTAATTGGTGGTTCCTCCATAAAACTTTCACCAATCGAGTGGTCTTGTTTCGTAGGACTTTTTTGCTACGATCCAGAATCTTTATCGGTTGTTCTTCATAAGAAAGATCTTGCTCTAGCAGTACAACTTCTGAGCTGAGTACATGTGAAGGATCAGGTATGTAATTTCTCAGGAGAGATACATGGAACACATCGTGTACTTGGGAGAGATTCGGTGGAAGTGCCAATTGGTAAGCTACCTTCCCGACACGATCTAGTATTTCGAAAGGACAGATATATCTTGGGCTCAACTTCCCCTTCTTTCCAAATATCATGACCCTCTTCCAGGGAGATATTCGTAAGAACACTTTATCACCCACTTCAAACTCTATGTCTTTTCTTCGGTTGTCGGAATAACTTTTCTGTCGACTCTGAGCTGCTCTTATGTGTTGTTGAATAGATGTGACCTTTTCTGCCATTTCATCAACGAGATCAGGTCATAATAGCTTTCTTTCCCCAACTTCATCCCATCAAGTTGGAGTCCTTCATTTCCTTCCATAGAGAGCTTCATAAGGAGCCATCTGAATACTGGAGTGAAAGCTATTATTATAAGAAAATTCCACCAAAGGTAGGTGTTGATCCCAACCACCTTTGAAAACCATAGAGCAAGCTCTCATAATATCTTCTAGGGTTTGAATTGTTCTCTCAGACTGACCGTCTGTCTGAGGATGATAAGCAGTGCTGAAACTCAACTCTGTATCCAGAGTATGCTGAAGACTTCGCCAGAACTTCGAGGTAAATCTCGGATCCCGATCGGATATAATATAAAGTGGTACTCCATGCAATCTTACAACTTCCTTTATATATATCCTGGAAATCTGATCCAGAGAGAAATCCTCTCTAATTGCAATGAAGTGTGTAGACTTTGTAAGACGATCAACTATGACCTAGATAGCATTATTGCCTTTGGATGTTTTAGGAAGTCCTGTGACAAAGTCCATAGTGATGTTTTCCCATTTCCATTCGGGTATGGGTAATGGTTGTAACATTCACTTAGACTTCTGTCTCTCAGGTTTAACTTGTTGAAAACCCAAGCATCAAGAGACAAATTCAGCAACATATCTTTTCATGCCATCCCACCAGAAGTACTCGTTCAGGTCCCTATACATCTTCGTGCTTCCAGGATGAATAGAGAATGAAGAACTATGAGCCTCATCCAGCAGCTCCTTCTTTAATTCGGGGATGGGAGGAACACAATCCCGATTCATGAACTTTATTATCCCATCACAATCAAGGTTGAATTCAGGAACATTTCTCACCATCTTTTGTAACTCGACATCTTCTTTCTGTGCCTCTTTAATCTTCACATGTATAGATGGTTGAACATTCATTTGATAAAGATAAGATTTTTACCCTTCCATTATAATTCCAAGATCCATCCTTTGTAAATCCATAAATATTGGATCTTTTGTGATCCTCATCATGGATAAACTAGCATGGTCTTGTCGACTTAATGCATCTGCCACCTTGTTTGCTTTCCCAGGGTGGTAATGGATTGTGCAGTCGTAATCCTTAATCAGCTCCAACCATCTTCTTTGACGCATATTCAACTCCTTTTGTGTGAAAATATACTTTAAACTTTTATGATCAGTATAAATATCACACCTTTCACCATAAAGGTAATTCCTCCAAATCTTTAATGCAAAGATTACCGCAGCTAACTCCAAATCATGTGTTGGGTAATTTTTCTCATGGATTTTCAACTGTCGTGAGGCATAAGCTATCACCATATCATTTTTCATAAGAACACACACTAATCCCTTCTTGGATGCATCACTATAGATCACAAACCTTTCTCTACTACAAGGCAGTGTGAGCACAGGTGCACTGGATAACCTTATTTTCAAATCCTTGAAATTCTCTTCACATTCTTCCGTCCATACAAACATAACTCCTTTCCGAGTCAACTTGGTGAGTGGATTAGATAATCGTGAAAAATCGTTCACAAAACATCGATAATATCCAGCCAAACCAAGAAAACTTCGGATCTCAGTTACTGTTGTTGGTCTCGACCATCTTTCGATAACCTCTGTTTTTTCTGGATCCACAGATATTCCCTCTTTTGAGATTATGTGACCCAAAAATGAAACTTTTTGAAGCCAAAAATTCACACTTGGTAAATTTGTCATAAAGCTTCTCCTTTCTCAGGGTCTTCAATATAATTCTCAAGTGATCTTCATGTTCTTCCTTGATCATTGAATAGACATGAATATCGTCTATAAAGACTACCACAAATTGATCAAGATAGTCTCTAAATACTCAATTCATCAGATCCATGAAGATATCAGGGGAATTAGTAAGACCAAATGGCATCACTATAAATTCATAGTGTCCATACCTTTTACGGAAATCTGTCTTTGGTATATCCTCCCTTTTGACCCTTAATTGATGATACCCTGAATGAAGATCAATATTGGAAAAGTATTGAGCTCCGCGTAGTTGGTCAAATAGGTCATCAATGTGCAGGAGAGGATATTTGTTGTTGATAGTGATCTTGTTAAGTTCTCGATAATCAATGCACAGTCTCATTGATCCATCTTTCTTCTTAAAAAACATAACAGGTGCTCCCCAAGGTGACGCACTAGGGCGTATGAATCCCTTATCAACATTCTCTTAGAGTTGCTTCTTCAATTCCTGCAACTTAATTGGGGCCATTCTATAAGGTGTCTTTGAAATAGGCAAAGCACCCGGTACGAGTTCTATTGAGAACTCAACTTCACGATTTGGTGGAAGTCCCGGTAATTCCTTCGGAAAGACATCATCAAACTCCCGTACAATGGGCATATTCTTAATCGTGAGTTTCTCACCAACCATTTGAGATAAATAACCTTCATTTAGTGGAATCAATACCCATAAAATGGATGAAATTTCCACTGCAAGGTTATGATCATCCTTGCATTGATAGACGATCATAGATTGATCTGGAATATGAAATGTGACTTCCCTTATTTGGTAATTGATATGATCTCCATATAAAGAAAGCCAATCCATTTCAAGAATCACATCAAATTCCACTATAGGAAGGATCACAAGATTTACAGGAAGCACTTTCCCACAAACTTCGATCGGAGAAGAATTATAAACTTTTGATTCGACTGTTGTCCCATTAGGTGTTATCACAGCTAACTCAACATCTAATTGTTGAGGTAATACAGTGATACCCTTAGAAAATTTTTCCGAAATAAAGGAGTGGGTGGATCCAGAATCAAATAAAACATTTTCTACATTAGAGTGGATGGTAAGTGTACCTTTCGCCACATCGTTATCGTACTCCACATCACTGATAGAAATTGCATGTGACTTTCCTTTGTCTTTAGCCTTAAGAGTTTGTTGACGTCGACAATCATCATCAACCCTTGGATTAGGGCATTTATTGGCATAATGCCCCATCTCCTTGAACTTGAAACATTGAAGTGTAGTAGGTTCATTCTCTGTATCCCTTCCTTTGTTTGCATCATTAGACATATTCTTCCCACCATCGCAGCATTCAAATGCCCGATGACCTTCCTTTCCACATTTGAAACATTTACTTGTCCCTTTAAGACAACTCCCTCCATGTTTCTTTCCACACATTGAGCATAAGGGAAAGCTCATCTTCTTTTCAGTGTGCTCTTTAGATTTTCCTTTGAATTCCATTTTCCACTTCTTATCAAACCCATATGACTGATGGGTTACTCCAATATCCATCTCGACTTTGAGAGCACATCGAACGATTTCCTCGTAGCTATTGAAGTCCCATATGGCTAACGCCCTTCGAAGACTTGGTTTTATGCCACTAAAGAATCAATCGATCTTACTCTCAGGTTGGATAATAATACCAGAAGCGTACCTTGCAAGTCTTGTAAAATTTCCTTCATAGGTACCAACAGATTCATCATCCTTTTGCTTCAGTTCAAGAAACTCTTTCTCCATATTTGTTCAGAGAATATGAGGGAAGTACTTATTGAAAAATAAGTTCTTGAAAACTTCACATTCCATGGACTCAATTTCATCCCTTTGCGTCGTATTCTTAATAAGATTCCACCATTGATCAGCATCTCCTTCCAAACGATACACTGCTAGGATGACTTTATCATGTTCAGAACATTGAAGAACTGAAAATATCTTTTCAGTAGTACTAATCCATTGTTCAGCAACTAATGGATTAGTAGACCCGCTGAAAGAAGGTGGGCGCTGCCTCATGAAGGATTCAACAGAATTTTGCTCCTTCCATTGATCGTTTGGAAGTACTGCATGATTCATAGCTTGAGAAAGTTGTGTTAGCATGGCTACAAGATTTTTCATTCCATCTCCCATAACGTTTGGTTGCTCAGGGGGACAATCATTGCATTGCCCGTCGCATTCCGCATTAAAAAGGTTCCTTCGGGTTCTAGCCATTGACTAAAACCAAGAAGAATAGTGTGAGAAACACTAATTATAATAGGAAAACCACATAATCAAGAATAAAATTTCACACTTAAGGTCTTATCCTAGGTTATTCATTTCCATTTCTAAAACACTAATATTTTGTTTTATGCTTAGACTTATCCTTAGGGTTATTACTAAGGCTTTCACATCCTAGTTTCCAAAGGTTGACTATAGCTTTCCTCTGATACCAACTATAATGACCCATACTTTACATAAATTGGTAATACTTCAAAATTGAAGAATACTTATTACAACATATAACAAAACCACGAAAGGACCGTATAGGTATAGTGTCTCTAGAAACTGGGAAACATAAACAACTGGTTCATAAAGCGTCTACACTGTCTCCCATTTATTTCATCATATCTATAGTCCATTTTGGAATATCTTACTTAATAACCTTCTTCCTGACCTGGGGAAAGAAAACATACAAAAGGGTGAGCTCAAACGCTCAGTAAGGTTAAACAAAATAAATATAAATTACATCATATACATAATCACATAACTTTTGGAAATCTTAACCTGCAAAAGAGATCATAATTTCATAACATGGGATAAATTATAGTAGTGAAATGAAATCCCAATAATCATAACATAAAACATGAAAATTTGTGGCATACACACATAATCATAGAGAATCATTTCTTATTAGTCAGGACTCATTGCCAAGACTATCTTAGTGGACAAAGTCCATTTCTGAACCGAGTTACCCTCGTTCCAGTCCTGCTTCACTGAACCGGTATAACCTATCGTTCCCGCCATGTCTATCTCATGAGATATAAAATCTTTACCCAATGCATTGGAGGGAGATATCGGTCCCACCCATCTCATAATGATACCATTCTTATGTGTGCCACAAAATCATAAATCATACATCATTTCATAACCCATGTAATAAAAATGGGAATCTTTAAACATCGTGACATCATAAAACCATTCATATAAGATAAAAGATTTCATAAAAATATTTCCATCACAACATAATCAAATCCATGTAATAATAGGGATAGAAACAGAACCCTTTATTATCTTAGATGGAAAATAATTTTGATAAAACACTTGAACTTCATTCTTGAGGAAAATATCCTTTCTACTTCAAAAACATTTTTCCTTTCTTAACATTTTATAAAATTTTAAACTAAAAGAAGTTGATTAAAAATAAACTCGAAAACATGTAAAGGAAGCTTCTTGGAAATAATGTTTTAAAAATCAATTCATGCCATATAAGTTAAAAAAACAATTCTTCTCGTACTTTTGTTGGAAAAGTGAAAAAAGTACCTCGTGCGAAAAACAACAAAATATTCCTTTCATATATTTTACTAAAAACTCACCGAAGGGTAAAATTGGATTTGAACAATTGTAGGTGGATCGAAATAATATTACATATTGAAGAAACATGGATGTGGATGATAAAATACACCCCAGTAAATACCAAAGTATAAACAATCTCGGATAAAAATGAGATTGTGATATTTCCCATACCTTAGGTCCGAAATGCTTTGTACGTGTCCGAACCTCCTGTATAATGGTTTAAATAATGTTATTGACTTATTTTAAAATCATAATTATTTTTATGATATCATATATGGCCATTTTCTTAGCTTCTTAGTAGTAATATTTCATTTCTACTTGTTATTCGGGTGTTTATAACTTTTTGTTCTAATGCATGTTTTGTCGAATAAATTCTTATTCTTCTCTTTAGGTTATAGATACATTACTTCCATAATGTTATTATTGTAATATATATCATATTAATTCGTTCAATTCATTTATATAATAATTATGAAATGAAGATTATGTAGAATGAGTCGCATCACATCGTGGAGACGGTATTCCGTACGTACGCACAAGTGATGATATTGTTCCTATGATCGTGGAATTGTATTGGAGTGTATGTATACTATTTCAGAATCAATATAACTTTATAATAGTAACATATAGTCATTATTTACAACATTATACCCATCCAAGTAAGGTGGTGGTGGAAAATAGATTACACCACGGCGTGGAGACGGTATTCCGTACGTACGCACACGCGGTGATTTCTTTTTCCGTAGGATGGATAGATGGTGAAATAGTGTTGTTTCATACTTATAATAACATATCAGTATATGAGTGATACTGATGTTATTACTTCATAATGAAACAACTAAAGAAGAAAAATTGGAAGAAGAAATAAAGATGAAAGAATCGGTAACGGACATTACCTCTTCTTTGAAGTGCTTCTTTGAGACCTTCTTTTAGGGCACTAAAATTGGTCATTGAAGAAGACCAGGACCTCTAGGATGTATCTAGGGAAGTGGAGAGGATAAATTGGCAGGGGTTTTCTGAGCTTGAAGGCTCAAGGTGGTGTGAGGAAGAGGTGGAGGAGGTGCCCTTTTATAAGGGAGGAGAGGGGCACCTTTGGAATAACTAAAACTATTATTTTATTATAAAGTCATGTTCGGTTTTCAATAGCTCCAAATTGATATATTTCGAAGCTAAGGTGGGGAAGGGTCGAAATCCTCTCATCAAATAGAATTTAGACAAGTTTAGGTTCCTATTTTAACCTTATCCTTTAGATTTAACATTAAGTTAAATAAGATTACTTTTATCGTGTCTTCTTGTGTTCTTATACTATAAGGTTAATAAACTTACTATAAGCAGCCAAATGAACCCCAAGTTGTTTATTATTAATATATATAACCCTAGATAAGTCATTTTGACGAACCATATATTTTTAGAATTAATATAACAATTACTAACATAATATTTGTTTTAAAATCTATTTTATGTCAATTTTGACACTATTTAATAATTGATTTTTGTGAAAATCATAACAGAATTATTAGTTCGAACGAAGTTAATTAAATCAATAATAACATGTCATATTAACCTATAAAATTATTGAAATTCATAAAAAGTATCAAATTATATTTATTTTGGTGTTTATAACATTAATTATGTCAATATTTCATTAATAAGATAATTACTACATCATCTTTGTGTCATAAATAAATTAAATTATTTAATGTCTAAAAATTAAAAATAAAATACCATTATGTAGGAAATATTCTTATATTTATAATGAATATGTATAGTAGAATTTATCTTATGTATAACCCCATATTAAAAATTATTTACTTATTAAACTTTGATTTTAACTATTTTAACCCTTCTTTAAATAAATTAATAATAAATGTCCTAATCTAATCCAAGTGGGCCTAAATGGTCATATTTTATTCCTAAGTTTTTTTTGGTCTAACTAAACTTGTCCAATAGAATTAGGACATGTTTTAGGTAATAATAATATCATCTTTACCCTTAATTATCCTATTTACTTTTAACCGTGGTAAAAAAAAGTAAAAAGTTACTATTCACCAAAAAAATTATTTTCATCTCATTGAACCACATTTTACTTACTGATATCAACCATGTCTCTCGGATTTTTGAAATTACACTCACAAAAGTGGTAAAATTATGTTTTATGAAAAATTCAGTTTTTTAACTACCACTTAGTGGTTTCACTATTCATCAAAAATTGAAAGTTTTCAGAAAAATACTAAAATTTCACCCTAGGCTAATTTCGATATTCCGAATCCAAAAATGAAGTCCATTTTGAAAAATAAAATTTATAAAATTTCAAAAAGTGGTTATTACTATTCATAACGGCTAGTTTTAATAATATTTTAATAACATATCGTTGTTTAGTGAAACTCGGTATTGCGTACGATGCAAGCTATCGAGGAAGGTCGCCATTTCGTGTAAAGCAAGCCAAGAAAGTGTTGTGTAGAAAAAGATTCTTTGATGATTTATATAACATAAAAGTCTCGGGTGTTACAATCTAGGAATTAAAAATATGTACAAGGTGATGAGAAATTATTTTTTGTGGGATGTTATTAAAAGAATGATGTTGGAGTATGTCTCAAGATACCTCACAAGTCGACACCTTAAGGATACGTAGTAATGTACAACTGGTATGATATTATCATTTTCTATAAACATATAGAAACTAGAAAACATAGCTATCAATCTTTTCACTGGTGTACGAATAATGTATTGGAAACATGATTCAATAAGGTTCATCTTGGATCAAATTAGAAAGACTTATCACTTCAACCATATTTTTTAATCAAATAATATATAGGGGATAAAAAACATCACTTTTAGAACATTATATTGTTTCATGGAATTCCAATGTTCATTGTTTCTGACTAGGACCCTAGGTTTACATATTTATTTGGAAAATTAATGCGGCAATCCCACAAAACCCAGTTGACCATGAGCATGGAATATCATTTTATAATTCATGGTTAGTCTGAATGGATGATCCAAATATTTTAATACATTCTACGATCTTGTGTTGTGGATTTTTGATGATAATTGGAGGATTATTTACTATTAGTTGATTTCTCGTATAATAATAGTGTCTAAGCCTCATTACATATGGATCCTTTATAATATTTTTTATCCACTCATTTTGTTCTCAAAATTGTTCTATGGAAATGGGTGAGGCATCACGTAGCAGGCCTAACATTGTGTATAAGATAATGGTGATGTTTTAGATGAATGTTAAAAGGATAAAAATGACTCTGAGATGTCATTAATCTCATATTGATCATCATCACATGCCATTATAAATTAATGTCGGTGATAATGTCTTATAGTGAGACTCTATGAGGATAATGTATCAATATTGGTGTAAGGCCGTTAAATTATCTCCTGAACACATTTCCACTTTTGAGATAATATAATATATCAGTTATGAGGACAATTGAATATATTTACCAACAAAATTTAGAAATCTGTACAAAATATTTTTTTATTTTAATTGAAGGACTTCCATAATATTCTATAATTTATTCTTTGATGAAACCATAATTATATTATTCCAGATACTATGTTGATTTACACACTAATATAGATTGTGGACAGACAATATAAGCTATTATATTGAAAATGTAGCAGTTTGCTCGTAGTATTATAAAATCATGTCCAAATTCAAAAATATAAACGAAAATAGGTCGAATAAATTTATAAATCATTTCCAAATCCCCAGAAATATCCATCTCTCTTCAGACTGAAATCTAAAAGTTGAGGAGAAATTAACACCTCCAGTGTCATGTATTTTATAATTTTTTTTTTGTATTTATATAATACATGGAATGAGTTTTTGGAAAATTAATAATTTTTTTAGTTTTTTTATCATTTGTCAGAGAAAATATTCTGATAATAGTTAAGTGAAACCATAAAAAAATCTCTTTAGGTTCTTGGGGTTTCACTATAGAATCATGATTGGAACTCAATTTTTGAAAATCACATGGATTCTATGTAAATCCATACAAGTGGTGCAAGTGGCGACTGTAGGAAAAAATCATGTTTGGATTTCTTTTCATCCAAAAATGAATTCCTACCATATGAGTTTATATTTTATTTTTAGTTCCATGAATAATGTTATTGCATGGTTTCAAAAATTGTGTCGCCTTAAAAAGTAACATGTAATAAATGATCTAATAATCATTATATTACTTAGTTTTTTTCACATCAAACCACTTATTTCCAAAACTTTTTTTAGTCTCTTGAACTAAAATATTTTCCTAGGTATGCTTAGAATATTTATATGATAAATGAGAATAATTTTTACAATCAAATGGTTTTTGGATATCTGTAATTGACAATATGTCCTCATTCCGGCTTATTATATATTGATGTACTCATCTTCTCTAATACATTTCCATAGTTGAAATATTTTATATAAAGATATATATTCTATGATATGTATATTGTTGAGATCTTTTTAAGACATATTGAATTGCCTATTTTTCAATGAAGGATTCATAAGTTTTGTGTTATCTTCCTAATATTCGTATTCATTGTGATTTTGGGGGATTCTCCCCCGCACTAATTATTCTATAACATGATTTTTTGATTCCTAAATTAAAATATCATATTAATTCTAAAAGGATTATTTTTTGTAGAAATATTTTCTATTTGAAAATGACACACATAAGTTTTTAAAAACTATATTGAAAAAAATGGGGTTTTCATTGAATATGGAATGTGTGGCTGGTATGAGCTCATGAATTTTCATTAAATCGCATTTATTATTTTGACATGGTGTTAATTCCAATGTGGAATTTTGTAGATTTTATCTGGTGACAACTCAGGGATGGTATGGGTCACAACTAATTGTTTTTAGGACTACTATTGGACTTTCATTGATACATGAACATGAAACCTGGAAGGGTATTACAAGAGGAATAAAATAATGAATCAATTCATTTATATTAATTATATTTTACTAAATATTTCTATTTAGGTAAATTATATTGAAACTATCACCAAATATTTTATATAAATTATTGATGACATATTCTGGTCACTTATGGAATTTGTTGGGTTTTATTTGGGGATTAACAATAGATTTTTATATTAACCATCTTTTTGGAAACAATATTGTGTTTAAAGTTGTTGTGTACCAAGATACATGAAAAGACATGGTGTCAAAATTTTCTCATTATACATCATGATTTAGTGGCACTGAGACATAAAGATGGTTCATAGAGTTTGTTTGGGGTGATTAATAGGTTTACGTCCTTTTAGAGTCATTGAGTTCTTCTTTTGTTTGTTGTGTTAGTGTTTTATCTATTTATTAAATTTTTTACTCTTATGTTGATTAAAAATTAAATTTTCATTATTAATTTATATGAATCATATTAAATTTATTTTATATATTTTTTTTACAAAAAAAAAATTATAAATGAGATTTTTTTTGAATGAATAAATTATTTATTATATAAAGAAGTTATATAAAACATATGAACAACATTGGTTATTTTGGGCTATTATAAAATATATCCCTATATAGAATATTAGAATTAAAATTACATTTTTGAATAATAACCATTGATAAAATATATATTGTATACTAACCACTGATATTAGTATATATTAAGGATTATAATAATATATGATTGACATCAAATGAATATGTGATTCCCTCAACCAGCTGGATCATACCCTATAAATTCCATTCTCTATAGACTATGAGTGATATAGAATCAATGTGATTTTCTGTTTACCAGTCCCAAGATGAAATTAAATAAATTGAACATGATCAAAATCATTTATCGGAGATATACAATATTATCATGATCACATCTGAAACCATGTTCCTTGAACCACCCCCAAGAACATACAAACTTTTTACACCTTTCCCTTAGGTTGTGGACTTGTTTAATAAGTGGTTATATATATATACCATATATCTAAGAATTAGAAAATTTTATTTTTAATAAAATAATGTTCGTATTTATCTCTTTTAATTATTAATATATGTATATATATATATATATATATGATTTTATAATAATTTTGATAAAACATATATTTTGATAGGATGAAAATAAAATAATTTTTTTTAATAGTTATCTTCAATTAAAAAACTATTTTTGATAAATTAATTAATTTTGAAATAAATTTCAATTTCAGGAAATTTTTTTTATTAAACAAGTTTTATATAAATGATAACAAAATTTAACAAAGTCAAATGTAATTACCATAAGGGTAAGAAAGTGGTTTTTATTATCAAAACTAGTAATTTATTTAATAAGCGTGGTTTTCTATAAATAATTATAAATTCATATATTTATAAAATTATATATATTAAATAAATTTAATATTTTAAATTGGAAAATTGAAATTAGTAAATAGTGTATTTTAATAATTTTTGGAGTCATTCATATTTATTGGGAAAGAAATTATATATGGTATATATTATGTAATAATAATAGTCCAAAAGTTGTGATTTAAAAAATATAAATGGAATACATGAAAAAAATATCTATAACTTCAATTAATGTGTTTGTAAGTTATTTTATTAACATTAAAAAGACATAGTTAATCCGATAAATACTATATTAAATTTTACGGTTTTAAAATTGGTTATTATGAATATGAGATCCATCCCTACAGTGAAAGGTTTTATATTAAATAATTATGTTCTTATGATAATAAAATATTTAAATAAACTCATATTTGTTATAATTTTTGGGAAATCCATTGTTTGGTTTGTGGTTTTGAAAATTTTCTCACTTAGAGTCCAAAAAAATGTTTAAATGTTAATAAATAATTCAGCCCTATTTTTCAATAAATACCCACACAAGCTTAAATTCATTCTTATTTATTTTATTGATGTAAATTATTTATATTATAAAATTTTACTTCCAAATTTTCTTAGTGTAATTTTTTACACATAACATTACTATGCTTATGATGAATGAGTAATGATAAACCACCATTAATCTTACTAAACCCTTCTATGAACCTTCATATATACCCATTGTGTTTTCATTATTATTATGTGAATTTCCATGAAAATATTTAGTTTTTGGAATAACCATCCACATTCATTCTAAATTTTATTCACCATGTTGTAACCCTACCTCATTTATTTTTTACATGAATGTATATAATTGATCGGGTTGTCGAGTGCATCAAATTATATGATTACATTTACAAGAATTTCATCAGTATAGCAGGAAACATAGTTCATCTCTAAATGGATACTTATAACATTAATAAAAAATAAGGTTTTGGTAATGAAGATAATATGGGAATGTGGTTTTGGATAATGTGGGATTATGAAGATTTAAGAACACAAAATTAAATGGAAAGCGATAAAACAAAGTGGAAATAAAAAAAATTAATTATGCGTGATCAACTCAGGGAAATCATCTGATGTACATACTTCATCCCGTAAAGAGAAAGGGTTTAGATCTTTTTATTATTTATTTTAACACCTATAACAAGAATATTATTGAGTTTTTACTATGACACATCTTAGGGTTCTGTCAGAAAAACACAATGATTCATCGAATACAATCTATTATTGGATGATTTGGGGCCAAATTCATAACTAATACTCACAAAGGAAACACAAAAATAACTCAATGTGATTTAAAGATTTTTATTTTACTTCCTTGGGACACCATACCCTAAATTTAAATGTAAGATAATGTTTTTATGATATTTTAATTGACCAATATATACCATTTAAACACCACAATTAAAAGGGGAAATAAGAACAGGAAAATGGTGTCGGAAACATCACATGAAAGGGTACCCCCAAACATGATCATATTACTTTTACAATCACATTACTATACATAAATAAATTAATTCAGTATAGATTTTGATGATAAATAATTGAAAAACATGGAATTTAAAATAATCATCAAATATTTAAAACCCAAACATTGGAATTGAATTAAATGACCTTAGGTGGTCACAAGTTAATTATAAGTATATGGAAGGAGGGAAAGGCAATGATGTTCAATGAGAATATACCATGGAATCCAAAAATAATTGGAATGAGTAGAGTACACATTTTATTCTCCGAAATAGAAACAACTTTCTTACTGGTCGAATGTAGAAATGGGGTGCCAATGGTATTATTTTATAAAAAATTGGAAGGTGATTTTGAGCCCCATGGTTTCGTGAAATCACTTGGGCCCTGTTTTTTGACATTTTTAAAGACTTATATAGCTTTGGATAAAACAAAAAATAATTATCCCAACATCTTTAATATCGTCACCAAATATTTTCCAATATTTGGACAACTATATCTTTAGATATAGATATAATACTGAACACCCATTTTTAATTTGTTCAGATTCATGTCCCTGGATAGATCAGTACAAATGGGCCTTTTGTGGAAGAATTGGGAAATGGTTCTTTTAGAAGAGTAATGGCCCGAACAACGAATCATTAAAGAGTAAACCAAAAAACTCGGTTCTATAAAACGGTTCCACAAAATGGTGACATTAGTGACAGTTGAACACAGAAACAGTTGAACCCCTTATGGTGTGTCACCGAACTAGTGGCACCATGACGGTGGCACCATGACGGTGGCACCCTAACTGTGGAATTGTGACGGTGGCACCGTAGTGATCTCACCATCACGGCTGCACACTGAAATTGTGGCATGGGGTTGGTGGAACCATAACGGTGGAATCGTGATGGTCGCACCATCATTGTCAAACATCGAAACACTAGCACCGTTAAGGCGACACCTTGACTATGGCACCATGACCAGGGAACCACTTACAATGTCTCACCAAACGGTGTCCCACCGTTTGTTTATTTTTCCAGTTTCCCTCTCGCAATATATCTTTTGATGTAAATGTTCTTTAATACCCAATTTCCAAGACATTAAATCCCATATATAATATGTATAATCCCCCAAGATTCAGGTGACCCTTGACATACCAAAGTGTTTGGCTTTTTCCTCAGTGTCACACCATTTTCTGGTAAGTTCCAGTTCTGCCCCATTTATTCATTTTCCTAGGTTTAAAGGAAACCTTTTAACTCAGAGCTATTAAGGCCACCACTATGATGAGAATTTTTAAATACAAATTAATTACATCATGTGTATCCATCTAACTGTGTGGTGAATTCACGATCCGCCTTTAAAGCTGTTTAAAATTCATATCTTGTATCTCCAGGAATTCACCTTTTATCACATGAGGATTATTTCTTCCTCTTGGATAGTCTATTGTTCATTCAATGGTGCATTTGGATTCCACCTTCCTAAGGCTAGTGGTGCACCTATGAGGGAGCCTTTCATCCTCTCCCTTAGAGTCCTCAATGTTCCTCCCCTGCAGGTCATGCATCCCCAATTCTTTGTGCATGGAGAAGAACATCGATCGCTGATCTTCCCGGTAGGGTTATTCTTCATCTCTCTGTACTGGGTATCAAGAGGGGTGGGTATGATAATGTTTCCTTCTAGGATGGATGACACCAAAAATTAATGAGGATAATCAATGAACTTTCAAATAATTAAGGGGTGGGTTTGATGATCCAGATGTACTCTTTTATCCATTCTTATATGTTCTATATTGTATGGTCTTATACACACTAAAAATCATGACTGTTAGTTGTATTTTCATTTCACACCAATGAACCCATGGCTACTTTGAGTATTGAATGAATTTAAGATGGAAATTAGTTAATCATGTAATCTTGGTGGATTAAATTGATGTCCAGTGAACAATAATCTTTGTTTGGTCAACCTTGTTAATCAACAGAATGAAAAACTAAATGAATGGTGTGATTAAATATGAAAACTCCCTCACTCGGTTTTAGTGATTTGGGGGGTAGTTATGCATGATTCTTGTGGGGTGACATGGATGGGGATGGTATCCCATGTTGTGTAGTTTTTGGATTATGTATCTAAGGTCATGTGGGGTCGTATATTGGGGCTTGGTTTGGTTCTAGTACTTCGAGGTATCTCACAAATCCCTTTTTTTGTTCTGACATTACAAGAGAACCGAGTGTGAATTTTTAAATTGCTTCTTGATTATTTTTCCTTCCCTGGTTTGTGTCTACGCCTGTCAGTTTCCTAGTAATGGAGAATTATTTAAATGTAGTCACTTGAATATGAAAACAATAATGGGAACAATGGGGAATTGTTTTCTCGGAATGTTTTGTGAATTGGTTGCAGTTGTGATGCTTCTTATGAAGGAATAGTTAAGAGGATATTTGTGTATGGGATGGTTTTGGAACATCTAGGTTGGGATGATTTCTTTTTTACCTATATGCATAATTTAGTTCTTATGATTCTTATTTGCACCCCACTAATGTTTATCACTTCAATCCGAATACCCCCATTTAATGGGGTATGGTGTTTTTTCCAACATTCCTATAAGTGGATGGTTATTAACTCATTTTCTTCTCCCTTTAATAAGTATCCCATTACTTTTCAGGTAGGATATGATGGCCTGAGTTTTATTATCACCAATGATTATTTAAACAAGGGATGTTGTAGTGGTTGGTCTAGGTTTGTGTGGGTATGTTGTTTCCCAAGTGTCTTTGGGATGAGGCCCAGGTGTCTTCAGGCATGCATTAGTTTTTATAGACTAGTTGTCTTCGTGTGTGGTGGTGGTTGTGGTGGCCTATGTATTTTCAAGTGGGATGTGTGGTTGTGGTATCCTAGGTGTATGTTGGTGGGGTGTGGCAGTGGGACTACGATAAGAATGGCGGGGGAGGTTTGATGCATAAGATATCTTCAATAACGAGTGGGAATGTGGTGTGGGGTACCCAAATAACGATGTGTTATTACTATTAATTTACTTGACTTGAATTATTTGTGGAGTTTTCCTTGGTGAGTTTTGGCAGGATAGTTTACAAGCTAGGTGCTTTAGTTATCTTATTTTCTCACAGATCATTAAAATCCCTCCCCACTTCTAAAAAAGAGCCTTTTCTTTTCCCTACTATGTATAATCATTTTCTAACACTACATTTATAAAATTTCTTTCATGTTTATAGGAGGAAAACAAGGACCATGCTAGAACCTATTAGCATGGACTTCGGGACCATTGAAGTTTCTATTTTTATTTTATTTTGATAATTCCCTTTGTATTTTTCTTACACATTGTAGCACTTATTATTGGAACATGCATATATGGATGGATTGTTTTGGATTCACTTTTACTTCAAATTTTGGGGTTGTTTGGTATTTACTGTCTTATCTCCAGATCCAAATAAATAAAAGGGTAATTAATTTTATATTATGTGTGATTTTATACCCTTGGTTCTAGTCTCCACTCTGAGTCCTATTGAAGGAGAGTATTGGGTGTAATTTTCTCTCCTTCAACTTGAGGAGGGAAGAGTTTAGAAATCTGTCTTCCCTTACCTCGTCATGGAGAAAGAAACTTGTGAAAAAATGGTATCAAAGGCCGAGGTTTGAGAGATAGGATGGAGTTTGGAGCTATGCATAGTGATGATGGCATGAGATGGTAGGGGAACAGTGATAAGAAATCTTGGAAAGTGAAACGGGCCCAAAAAAGACTGACTAGGATATGGGATTTTAGGGGGGCCTGTGACCGAATGTAAGGACTCTGGACCTACCAAACGATTAAGTGAGGCTACAATAATTTTAGTTTAGAGAAACTAGTAAATGTCCATTCAATATAATTATTTTTTTCTTGTGTTTCTTGAGAATTTTTGGGATTTAAAATAAATAAAAAGTCTACAAAAAAATATTAAATCAATCTTCTCCACTAATAAGGCCTAGGAATTATTTGTTTACTTGGAAGCTATGGTACCTAGATAGCAACCATGGGTTGTGTGTGTGATCAAGGTCCAAGAGGCTGATTTGGCTGATCAGCAGTGGGATGATCGAGAGGAGGAGGATGACCAGTGGCAGAGGACTCTTCATGCCTTTCAGTGGAAGACCCTTGGGATGTACGAAGGCATTCTCATAGATATGGAGATAGAGAGCTTTCTTGTGGAGATTGTGATAGCTTTCAGCTTGATCTAGGATCCGACAGAGTTCTGGGTTTTTCTGGAAGTAATCTAGATATAGGGAGATCCACGTCAGTGGTGGATTCTCTATCTTAGGGAGAAGAGGGAGGGTGAGGTTTTGTGGACTGACTTTGAGAGGGAGTTATCGGTGGAATTCCTCTATTCCACAATGATGGATTTGAAAAGGCAGTCGCTAATATCCCTACTGCTGGGGAGAATGTCAGTAATGGATTTGGGAATCAAGTTCAAGGATCATCTTCTCTTTTCTATGGAACTCTTTCCAGATGGGGATCCTTAGGTGAGATGTTTAGAGGAGGCACTCTGACATTATCTTCAATATGTTGTTACTCCCTTAACTCTACCGACCTACTTGGAGGTCCTGAAAATGTTCAAAGAGTTGGATAGCATGCACATGCTTGGAGGTGTTCCCTGAGGGGGGATTTAGTTGGGCTCGTAAAAGGGGGAAGTTGTTAGCAGCAGACCTCTAGCGCTAGGACATTCCATGTTTTAGATAGTAGGTAGCAGACCCCAACAGTTCCAATTTCGATATCAAGGTCCTCACACCTTCTTGGTGGTCCCAGGATAGAAATGCATCATCTGTGGCAGTCGTGAGAATCTTCTGAATCAGTGCCCAGACTAAGTACAGTGCGGTGGGGGTGGAAAAGTTATGTACCCACCTCCGTAGTAGTAGTTTTCAGTTAAGACTTTTAATCAGTATCAGTATGGATAGTGAGGTCCCACTCCTCTTAGAATTGACGTTGGTAGAGGAGGCTGGCCTCAGGACACTCCTTAGGGAATTCAACCTAGAACTGGAAAGGGAGGCAGCAGACAGCAGATGGGTAAATGATCTGGGCGTGGATGTTGCATGCCGTAGAGGCAGCTATTATAGCAGTGCCAAAAGATGTTCAAGGTACGGTCATGTTTTTTATTACTCTTGATTGTGTCTTTTTTAATTTAGGTGTTTTTCGATCATTTGTGGAACCCAGTCTAAACCATCATTTGGGTCTATATGTATAGAGACTTACCCTACCCATGGTTTTGATTAAGCCAGTCAGATGTCAGACCAACTTGTCTTATGAATGTTGAGGATTTAGACTAATGTTGCGACACATCAGTCCAGTGGGGACTATATTATGTAGCTAATGCAGCCGTATGATGTCATTATAGGCATAAACTAGTTATTCTCTATGTGTGTCTTTATCGAATACTTCTGAATAAGGCTGGTATTTTCTGATATTGGTGGCCAAAATGTGACATTTGTCACCGAGCTGGGTTTCCAGGAGGGCAGCTAGCGAGTGGAGCCATTTGTTTCCTATTTAGCCGATCTTTCAATGGAATCAGTAGACTTAGAGATAGTGGAAGTCTCAACGATTGTTTGTGTGTTCCTGGATGTATTCCCGGAAGAGGTGGTAACTCTACCCCCTCGATGTGATGTTCAGTTAGGGATAGATTTTCAAATCGGTTCCCATCCGATTTCAACGGCTCCCTATCATATAGTGCCTTCTGAGTTTTGGGAGTTACATATTCAGATTAATGATTTGATGAAGATGGTTTTTGTTCGACTAATTGCATCACCATGCGGTACTCTGGTCTTGTTCGAGAAGAAGGGAGATGATGGTCTCAGGTTGTTCATATACTACCAAACTCTAAATCAGATAATGGTAAAACAATTTTACCCTCTCTTGAGGATATATGAAATTTTGTATCAGTTAAAGGGGTAATGATGGTTTTCCCAGATCGACATACCATCAGGATATCACCAGTTGAGCATCTCGAAGTCTGCCTTTAGGTATAGATATGGGAACATTGAGTTTGTAGTCATGTTGTTTGGCGTTACGAACACACCATCCGTGTTAATAGGACTCATGGACTCCATAATGTATAAATATCTAGATTGGTTCATAGTCATTTTTAATAAATACATACTAATATACTCATTATTAGATTAGGATCATGCTGAGCATCTGAGAACAGATTTATTAGTCCTTTGACAGCACCATCTCTATGGAAATTTTCCAAGTGCATGTTCTGTACATGGGAGGTCCACATCGTTGGACACATGTTGTCTGAGTAGAGAATAGTGGTTGATATATCAAAGGCTGAAGCAGTTGTTTGTTGGGATGAACCCATGAATGTGATAGAGGTTCATAGTTTCCTTGGTCTAGAAATCTATTATCAGAGGATTGTGATTGAATTATCTCGAATTGTATCTCCTTTTACAACTTTGACCAGAAAGGTATAGGATTTTTTATAGAGTGAGCCATGAAAAATAGAGTATAGTTATCCTAAGGGGAAGTTGGTTAGTGCCATAGTGCTGAGTATTCCTTGAAAAAGGGGTGATGTTTGATGTGTTCTATGATACTTCTGGCATATTCTTAGGGCGTGTGCTAATGAAAAAACATGGTTGATCTTTTATGGGTCAACACAGTTACATCCCCATGAGTGTACCTATTCAACCCAAAACATAGAGATATTTGTGGTTGTGTTCCCACTAATGATTTGGAGGAATTTCTTCATCGGTGAGGAAATTGTGGTCTTTACAGATGAAATTTTTTACACTTATGGAAAGGGTAACATGGTGAAAAATTCCTTTATAAGGAATTCATGTAAATATGTGGTTTGATAAAAAGTAGATTCTTGGATGAAGATGGAAGAGTTGGTTGCCTTACACCTGGATGCAAGGTTGGAGGATGAAAGAGGTTGTATGTTCTAGATGACAGCAAATTCCTCTTTGTTGTAGTTGGTGGATGAGTCTTAGTGGGGGTGATTAGAATCTAATGTGATGAATGATCATGTTAGCCAGGTTGATGATCCATGAGGGTGGTCGGAAGATACGAAAAATCAGATGTTGTTTCACGGAATGTTGATCATCCTAGTGGAAATATGCAAGAGTGTTCTGGATGAGTTCAACAAATCACCCCTAGAGGTACACCCAAGAGTTTCCAAGATGTAATAAGTCCTGAGGTGTATATTTTGGTGGTCCAGGGGGAAGTGGAAAGTGGTAGAGTTTATGGAAAAGTGTTTCGTGTGTCAGTAGGTGAAAGCTGAAAATAGTGTCCCAGGAGGCCTTTTCCAACCTTTAGATGTCCCTGAGATGAAGTGGGATGAAATCTCAATGGATTTAGTAACTGGAATATGTAGTTTTTATGGGGGTTGAGATTCTACCTGGATAGTGGTAGAATGCATGATGAAGTCATCCCACTTTTTAAAAATCTAGGATTCGAGTGATGTGGATGCCATAACACAGAGGTACGTTGACGAGGTGGTGTGATTTCCTGGAGTTCCAAGATCCATAGTCTTGGATTGGGATACACGGTTTACCTCACGGGTTTAGAAAGTATTGAATCAAGATTTTGGAACCCAGCTATGCCTCAACACTACTTTCCACCCCAAATAGATGCGAAAATAGAACACACCATCCTGACATTGGAGGATATGCTATGGGCATGTGTTTTGGACTCTGGGGGATCGTGGGTATGACAATTGTCTCTTGTATAGATTTTATACAAAAATAAATTTCACATTACCATTGACATGGATATTTTTAAAGTCATGTATGGGAGGTCGTGTCACTCTCCAAGGTGTTGGGAAGAGGTCGGGGAAGCAGGTGTTCTTGTCCCAGAGGCAGTACAGAGGACGATAGAGAATTTTCAATTGATACGAGAGAGGATGAAGGCAGCTCAAGTTTAAAAGCAGTCGTATGTCGATCAAATGAGGTGACCCTTGTTGATCATGGTTGGGACCACATGTTCTTGACGGTATCCCCTTGGCCTGGAAAATAGATGTTCGACAGGGGAAGTGAGCTTTCTCCCAGGTTTTTTCGGACTTGTTGAGGTGTTGTGGTGGGTCGGCGAAGTGGATTATCAGATAGTGTTACCACCGTCGCTACTAAGGGTGAACTACCTCTTCATGTGTCTCAGTTACATCAGTATCTGTATGATGGTTTACACATCCTCGACTAGGGGAATCTGGATATCAAGGACAATGTGACGTTTTTAGAAAGCCCAGTGAGGAATGAGGATCGTGAGGAGAAGGTTCTTTATGGGAAAATCATACCCATGTTTTGTGTGTTATGGAGGCATGGTTTCCTCGAGGAGAGTATATTGGAATGGGAGGCACAAATGCGCACTTAGTATCTAGAGTTGTTTTGAGTTTTGTTCTATTTTTTTGTCCATGTTTCTGATTTAGTGTTTGACTTTTTCAGCTATGAAATGGACAATTTTCCTTGATCGCAAGATGTGTGTGAAGAATCCTGACTCTGGGGAGGGGAGGACCTGATCCCTAATCAAGATGAATTAAAGTGGATGTGGTTAAACATGTGTGGGAGATTCAGTGCCACCCAAAGTGGATAGTATCTTGACATGGAAGAAGGGACTCCCTAATCCATATGACTAAATTGTATGACCTTTAAATGTTTGTATGGTTACTTGAGGGACATGTGTTCATAGATGTTTATGAGGATTACATCTAAGAGATATAATTCTGGGAGGTTGTTCGGACCCATATTTTCATAGGTCCTAGTTACAATTCTCAAGGGAGAGAATAGTTTGAGAGGTATCTGATGTTATAGCATGGACAATGACTCATTAAGGATTTTGAAAAACAAACAATTTTGTTTCTTCAAACAGTTTCACCAAAATGGGGGAACCAGTCACATAAACACCATAACGGTGGTATCAGTCACTGTCACACACCGAAACAGTGGTGCTGCATATGGTGTTCCACAAAACTGATGGAACTGTTATAGTGGCACCCTGAGGACGGCACCGTGATGGTGGCACTATAGCGGTCACACAATCACAATTGCAGTCCAAAATTATGTCACTGGGATAGTGACACCATAATATTCACACTTCCATGGTCACACAACGAATCTATAGCATTGTGATAGTGGCAGCATGAAAGTGGCACCGTGAATGGGGAACTGCTTACAGTGTCTCAGAAAACAATGTCCCACCCATTGTTTATTTTTCCAGTTCCTCTCCCTTAATGTATATTTTGACATACATGTATTTTAATACCCCCTTTAAAATCCATTAAAATTACATCAACGATATCTAAAATCCCACATGATTTGGGGAACCCTTGATTTACTAAAATGTTTTTCTTTTTCTTCTATGTCACACCCTCTCTCATCCTTTTTCAATTCTTCCATTGTTTCAGGTTTTCCTATGTTTAAAGGAGACCCTTCAACTCACTACTGTTATACCCACCTCTCCGATGAGAATTATTATATAAAAATTAATTCCATTGTGTGTAACCATCCGACCACATGATGAAAACATAATGTGCCTTTAAAACCATTCAAAATCCATATCTTGTAACTCCAGGGTATTACCTTTTATCGCATGGTGATTCATTCCCCTTCTTGGCTGGTCACTTTTTCATTCCTTGTGGAATTTGGAGTCCCCCTTCCCATGGATAATAGTGTTCTTGTGATATACCTTTTCTTCATGTTCTTAGAGTCCTCAGAGTTCTACCCATGCAATTCACGCATCCGCAATTCTTGGCACGTGGCGAAAAATATCGATCATTTATTATCCAGGTAGGGTCATTCCTTAGACTCTAATTGATGGGTATCATGCGGGGTGTGTATGATAATTTTTACTTCATGGATGGATGAAACCAAATTTGAACGAAGATAAAAAACTAAACTTTTAAAGAATGTAGCGGTGTGTTTGATGATGTTTATGTACTCTTTTATCCTTTCTTATATGTTGTGTATTGTAT
The DNA here is from genome assembly GCA_963277665.1 of Viscum album. Classification (NCBI taxonomy): domain Eukaryota; kingdom Viridiplantae; phylum Streptophyta; class Magnoliopsida; order Santalales; family Viscaceae; genus Viscum; species Viscum album. Next base: position 1,668,840,141 of record OY728147.1, on the reverse strand, counting down.
GGGATTATGTCCACTAAAAATCATGGTTGTTTGTGGTATTTCCTTGAACACTAATGAACCCCTATATTCATTGAAGATTGAATGGATATAACATGGAAATTGGTTAATCATGTACAATTAGTTGATTAAAAGGATGTCCACTGAAAACGAATTCTTTTGTGTTCACCCTAGTTAACAAAATAGAAAGACATAACTAAATGAATCGGTGTTTAAATATTAAAACACCCTTTCTCTGTTTTGGTGATTTGTGGGTTTTTTCTATTTGATGCTTCTGGGGTGATGTGGATGGGTATGAGATCCCCAGTTGTGTAGTTGTTGTACTGTGCATCTAAGGTCATGTCGGGATGTATGTTGGGGATTGTTTTGGTTTTTGTAAATTGATGGGTCTCACAAATCCCTTTTGTTGTTGGGAAATTACAAGAGAACCTGGTGTGAATGCATAAATTGAGGTTGGATTGTTTTTCATCCTTGGATTGTAGCTATGACTGTTAGTATCTTGGTAGTGAAGAATTATTTAAATGTAATCACATGAATATGAAAACATGAATGGGCTCAATGAGGAATTGTTTTCTAGGAATGAGTTGTGACTTGATAGTGGTTTTTGTACTTCTTATAAATTAATAGTAATGAGTGTGTTTGTGTATGGGACGGTTTTAGAACCCCTAGCATGAGATGAGATCGTGTTTTCCTATCTGTATAATTTAGTTCTTATGTTTATTATTCTTGCACCAACCAAGTTGATCACTTCATCTTGAACACCCCCATTCCATGGAAGAGGATGTTTTCCCAACACTAAAATGAGTGTATAATTATTATCTATTTTTCTACTCCCATTCCCATGTAGGACAAAAACGTCGGGCTGGAAGTGATGGCCTTATGTCTGTTTAATCCCACAATTATTCGGGTCAGGGATATAGTAGTGGTTGGCCCAAGAGTGTGCGGGCTGGTTGTTTCCCAAGTGTCTTCGAGATTAGGCATAAGTGTCTTCAGGAATGGTAGTAGTTATTCTTTCCCATTTGTCTTCAAGCGTGGTGGTGGATGTTGTGGATCAGGTGTTTGTGGCAGGGGTGTGTTGTTGTTGTAGCCAATGTGTGTGCGGGAAGGGTGTGTGGTTGTTTGGGATTTACTATCTTATTTCTGAATACTACTAAATTAAAAGTGCAATGACTTACATAATACATGTGACTCTACAAACATTTTGAGGAAGGGTTTGGAAATTCATTTTCCCTTCCCTCATCTTGCTGAAGGTGGGTGGTAGCATGAATAGTTATATCCCACTATGTTTTGGAACCTACCAGAAAATATAATACCAACAAAATTTACTTATTAGTTTCACTATGTGTTTGATTCCACTAGTGTGCTAGGATCCTGTGCACTTTGGTCCACTCATCTTGAACTTTTTCATTGGCCCTCCAATTAATCTCCACCAATAATAAAATTGTGAAAAAAGTAACATTCCCATTTTTTATAATGGTAAATAAAAAATAATTAAATCAAATATAATGTGAAATTTGTTATTTTTTTATAATTTACAATACAAAACTAGTTTAACACATTCCTGTTTAAGTGGAATAAAAAATCAAATCATAATGTGATAAATAATCCATACTCTTTAATTGTGGGATTGAATGATCAAATATTTTTTTATTTTTTAAAATATACATTTCACACAAATTAATGTACATAATATGAATTTGGTAGGTGGGATCAGAAATATATACCCCTAATATTATTTGGGAGATGTACTTATATCATGAGATACCATATATGGTTAGCGGATTTTTGACCTTATAAAATAATTTTATAACATCATGGGATATATCCTTGACATATGCTTATGATTTCATGTTTTATGTTGCTTCATAATTTCTATGGTTCCATGATGTTATCATCTTATATCATTATTTGATGTTCATGATTATTTTTATTACAATACCATGTCATCATATATTAAATATTGGCTCAAATGTAGTAATTTAGTTTATGTTGTTGTTATTTTATTAATTAATTGATATTTATAGCCCACTCATTTCTTACGTACATTTCTAGGTTATGCCATGAAATATTAGTTGATAAATGGATTTTAGGGGAATGTTATTAGAGTTTTCAGAAATATTTTATCCATATTACAAGTTATGTTTTTATATATCAAATTACATAAATACAATAGGCCTCATGATCTTTTGGAATAGTATTATTTGTATCATTGAGTATGAATTCGTGAATTAATGTATAATATATAAGGGTTAAAAATGTTTGTATCAGTGAAAGGACCAGTTATTTTTATGGATTTTGATTCAAAAAACCAATATTAAAACAATATGGATAATAATATAGATATGAAAAAATAAATAGATTTTGGTAAAATATTGACAATGTCGTTTCTAAGGGATAAAATCCATTTTTGGATATTACTAGTGGATGTTTATCAAGAAAAATTGTTTATATTGGTAATTACACTAAAACGAAAGGATTGGATTTTAACTCAATCTTGTCATAGTGTATGAAAAATAATAATTTCTATACATCGGGTTTGATACTCAAAATGGATATGGTTTGGTATGTTCACAAGCACATTACAACCCATTATTAAGGGAAAGAAAATGCCTATGAAATTTTCTGTTTGAGAATAGAACATGGAAACCATTGATTGAAAACTCTAAATTAATAGTTTATGTAAAGAATATCATTTTTGGTTTATTACATAAATATTCATAGTTTATCTTTTATATACATAATAGTTTAAGAATAATCCTCTATCAGTCTTTTTAGATGAATTAAATGAATAAAACCAGAATCAATTAATGAATGTATGGCTTATCAACTCATCCTAATCATTAAAGGTTTTGTGTGACTATGGTTATATTAATTATATCATATAAAACAACTGTTGTTGAAATATAACAACACTACTTAATAATAGTTATGTTTCGTTATAGGTGAAAATGAATGATGAATTTATTATTTAATCCTATGAAAATTACTTCTCCCCAATCAAAATTTGAGAATTTTATTTCATAGAGATCCTTTTAAAACTCAATTTTGTGGAATTATATTCCATTTTGGGTATATATTTCATTTTCTTGTATATATCCACTATAAATTTCATTGTAAATGAAATAATGTTTTTTACCATGAATATCCAATAAATTATTCAAATCCTTAAGTAGTTATGTGTATATCCTTAGGAGTAATCAAATCAAAAATGGATATTGTTTCCTTTTGAGAAAGAATATTTTGTTCAATAACTGAGGATAAAGAAATAATTATCCTTGATGACATTTCCATTATAATAGAATATGCTGATGTGTTCCCTAAAGGGATTTCTAGTGTTCCACTTAGATGAGAAGTTGAGTTTTCAATCAACCATATACCCATAGGTATTATAATATGAAATAATACTTATAGAATAGAAATTTTTTTACCATGAAATGATATAAAATAAACTATATTACAATATTAATATAAGGTTTAAATGCTTATGTTCTTGCCCATGTGGGGAACTATTTTGTTTCAGGAAGAAGAAGTATGGGTCAACGTGCCTTTACATTGATTATAATGATCTAAAATATATCATGATAAAGAATTATCATCATCCCTTATAAATTTAAGACTTTTTTAAGATTTTATGTGATTTCTAGTTCTTCTCTAATGTTTTTTAGTTGAGTTAATATAACATATATTGGAAGAAGGTGGATATCCCAAAGACAACTTTTTTTAAATGGTACAGGCCCAATGGATTCATATTGATGTCATTTTATCTCACAAATAATATATCCTTATTTGTGGAATTGATGGATAAATTATTTAGTTATTACATTAAAAATATGTTTTTTTCATTACATATGAAATTATTATCAACTCTAACAAAACAGGAACATGGGGATCACTATAAATATACACTAGAGACTTTACAAAATGAAAATTTATACGTTAAGTAGATCAAATTCATGTGATGGATGATGAAATTAATATTCCAATGGAATATTATTTTAGGAAAAGGCATATATAAGATCCTTTGAAAATATATGACCTTGATGGTTAGACTATATAAATATATATTATGAAATTTTTAGTCTCATTTGATTATTTGGGTATAATTATAGACTTTTGAGAGACTTCTCTCAATTTTCAAAACTAGAATATTGTTTAACTCAGAAGGGAGTGATGTTTTTATAGACCACAATATGAAAGGATATATTTAATGAGTTAAAGAACCGGCTAATAACTAAACTCGTTCACTAATTTATCACTAATGGGGAATTATTTTTTTAATATATGAAGATGTTTCCAAAAATTTATGTGGTTCTGTACTCAAAAAATATGAAACAGTGAAACTATGGCTACCATAAAATAATGATCCATGAGCATAAATACCAAAATCATTTTTTGGAGTTTATTACAGCTATCTCTTCATTAATTATTTGATTAAATTATCTAAATAATTACAAGTGTGGACAAAATATTATCAAAATAAAGATATCAATGTGTCCTAATGAATGTCTTTAGTTCTGGTCAAGAATGATGACTTTTCAATCCAATTCTCATGTTAAGGTGAATAAACTATATGATACTTTTAGTAGAAAGGATCTCTCAACCCTATCCCTGAGGAGGATTGAAATGGGACCAATATTATCTTACATACAATGTATTATAATGAGAGTGATAAAAGGAACAACATCATACCTTACCAAAATTACTAAAAGAATACATATTTCCTCTGAGTATTTGGGAGGCACAAAAAAATATGAGCTATTATTTAATATAATCGATATTATTCTTCATGTTAACATTTCTAATGATATAGTTATAAGGTTTGGAAGTATAGTATGTGCCCCATAAAAAAATTTAATATGAAAATTATGGATGATATACAAAGATAATCCTTCTCTTTTAATCCAGGGTGAACATAGATATTTATAGATTTGAAGAAAAACATCAAGTTATATATAATGAAATGGGAGACTGTTGAATTTTTATATAGATTATTATAATGCATATATGTTTAGGTTGAATAAATAAATTATAAGGCCCTAATAAAATAGTTTCCAATAGTAGTATGGAAATGGAAAAACATAACCATGGATTTATTCATAGGAATCCCAATGAAATCTATTGGGTATGAAATTATTTGGGTGGTAGTTGATTGCCTTAAAAATTTATTTCATTTAATTTATGTCAATTAAGAATTATATTTAACCAAGTCACTATTATATACATAAGATAAGTTGTAGGAATAAATGGAGTACCATTATCTATTTAATCATATTGTTATCTATGATCCAGCTGTATTATTTGGGAATCCATCAACAAGAGATAGATATATAGTTTAGTTTTAGTACTAATTATTTCTATTACAAGGATATTGTGTATAAATGAACCATTAAAACTCTATCAGATTTATCTATATTTTATTAAATAGATTTAAAAAGATGTTGGGATCAAGACCTTACACTATTGGATTTCTCACAGATCAAAATTTTATATTCTTGTATTCAAATGAAATATTTTTATTCATTGTGTGTTATGATTTGTTAGACTCTAATAGGTTGGGATGACATTGGGGTGAAAAAGATAATGGGAATTGATCTTATCTGAGAGATGAATGATATGTCTTAAACTATTCAACTCCATTTGAAATACATGATAATAGATATGAAATATATGTAGCTAATTCTTACTGAGAGATAGATTTTGTGTTTGAAGATAAGGAATTCCTTATTATGTCATTGTGGACGAATGTCATAAGGTTTGGGAATATGGGAGATCATTGATCTAGATACATACGTCCCTTTGAGATCCTTGATCACATTGGGGATTTATCCCATATATTATCCTTGCTATCTAACCTATCACATTTACATGATGTCTTCCATGTGTACCTCTTAAGGAAGTACAAATTATAACACTCACATATTCTAAATCTAGATGTGGTACTTTTGAAGAATAATATTTAATATGAGGAGTATCTAATTAAGATCCTAGATGATATATCCAATTTTTTGTGAAATAATACAAATTAATTGGTCTAGGTATTATGATAGAACAATTGGTTTGATGAGGAACCATTGTAACATCAAGATGTGATGATTAATAATTACCCACATCAAATTTTTTATATAAAATGAAATTTAGAGGAAAAAATATCTATATGGGGGATGAATCTAAGAACAAAATCATTTATAAATGATATAATTTTCTTAATGAATATATTCCTTATTATGTAATGTATATTTATAAAAGACATTAATCATCTTGATTATTTTTTATAATTATAAAATATTTCCATATTGGAAAAGAGGAATTAAAATAACATTAATCAAAATAAATGTCGATAATTTTTTCACTATTTAGGGACTATTATGATCATATATTTTAAGGGTTATGATAATATAATATTGAAACTAACGTAAGAATAGAGGATCTTGTCCAGTTGTATTTCACCCAATGAATAACATTTATTATATATTTAGAGAGATATTCCTTATTTAGATATTCCCCCCACCAGGCTGAAGCTAAAACTAAACATATTAGATATTAGTGAAATTTAAATTAGTGAAGTTCATAATATCAATATCAATTCTTAAACCATTTTTACTAAATTACCCCATGAAATTACCTATATCACACACCATTTTTCTAGAATATACACATGTAAAAAAGTGGGTAATGTATCTAGACCCTATTGAAATAAATTTGTATGTTTTCTTTTTAATAAACTATTTATCATATTTATACATTTAACTAAATAATTTATATATATATATTTTTATAATGAGTCTAAAAAAATTATATTTTAATATGATGAAATAAAAAATTTATTATTTGAAAAGGATATTGTTCATTTAAAAAATCATTTTGATATAAAAATAGATTTCTCAATAATTTATATTTCCATGAAATATAATTTTTAGATAATATTTATTTAGATGAAAATGTAATATTATGATTTCTTATGTAATTCTTATGCAGGTTAGAATGTTGTTTGAGTTTTGAAAATAAGTAAATTTAAAATAAATACTAATTTTTTATAAAAAGTGAATATTATATTGTTTTGAAAATAATATTTCATCAATAAATATTTTTTAAATGATAATATCTAAATTATCTAATGGTAAATTTTTCATAATTTATTTAAATGGTGATTTTTTTGGTAAACATTACATATGGTATAAACAAATAATATTTATCATGAAACCGAAATAGAAATAATGTGATGTAATAAGTATTATAAATGGAATACATGAAGAAAATTATATTCAACCATTAAAACAATGTGTCACATAATTTATTTTATTAACTTTACAAACCTATATTGAATCATATAGAGACTAAATTATATTTTATGGTTTAAAAAACAACGGGTTTTAACACGAATCACATAAATATCATAAATGATATTATTTTTATGTGTTAGATTCATAAAATAATAAAATATTGAAATCAAATCTCTTTTTGCAGAAACAATAGATAAAAAGAGTAGTTTTATGCTGTCTATTATCTTATCACATAGAATCAATAACATATGTTTATAAATTAGAAATAAATTCCCCTCTTTTCATATCTAAATACTAAAAAAAATTCAATTACTCATCAGGAAAACCCATTGATCATTATGTTACTCTTCCTATCCCAAAATTAATTCCTCCAAATGTGTTCTGAAGCTCTTAAAATACTCTTCACATGCTTTCAAAATCCCCCTATTGTGGAATAGGATTATCTCCTTTTCCTTTTTTTCAAGTACTTTATTTCTACTAAGCCTTTTGATTTCAATTTTCTCACGTATTATAGATTTTTTAAATATCCATTTACTATCCTCAATATTTTTATGTAATAGTAGACCACATTTCACTATTATTAAATGCATCAAGGATCCTTTATATACACTTAATTTTCTAATGAAATTATTCTTTGACATTCTATGCCAATTTTTTGTATTGTGAATACCTTTCTCCATTTACGCACATGCTTATTCCCATAGTTTTAGATACCAATATCTATTTGTGCACATGGTTATTCACGTAGTTTTAGATACCTATATGACACTTTATATGTAATACCCTTGTCTCATCAGGTTATAATAGAAATATAACCTCAATAATATCAACTATAACATCACAAAAGTTGGGAATCCCCCAATAGTGAAATCAAATCTACTGTAATAATTGAAAAACCAAAAAAATTAATATATGATGTAAATTGGATTTTCCCTATACATGGGTTAGATAATCCTAGGCACAACATATTAACAAGCACCTATTCCATCATATCCGTGACTATAGGCTCTAAATAGTAATTCAAGAAGAAAAGAATTCATATGGTACCACTTTGTAACATCCCAGTTCCAGGAGACGCCCATAGGTTCCCCATACCCTGTTGGTCACATGGACTCAAGCACATTTCCCCAAATTCTAGAGGCTACCAACTAGCAGCGAGGGCCTTGGGTGTGATAGTGGATAAAAAATTCCCTCATTTTAAGAGTAACATAGAAAAAAAATAACAGAATAGAATATCTAAAGTTGTAAAAACATGTACTATGTAAACAATGGAAGACTGGAAGTACTAACCAACTGAATCACACATATAGAAATGATGTAAGTTAAATATATCAAGGAAATAAGTCAAAGGTTTCACAATTCTCGAAAAATTACTAAACAAAAATAAAAAGAAAACAAATAAATTCAAGAAGCATCGCAAGCCTAATCTTGGTCTCATACCCTTCAACTCCACAGCATTCAAGTACCTGAAGTCGAAGGGAAATTTGCATTATCTATACCTGTAGTAACATAATATATTTGGTCGCAAAAACATGACTCAAACAATTTGTGAGATGAATCCTAGTAGGAAACCAACAAAATATCTGTGCCTAATAGTCTGTGAGTATATATGGTAGGCAATAAGGAAAATGAAGTAGTAAATAAGGAAGTAACAAAAAGTAAACAATATTATAGTTTCAATTTCAATCATTTTCATATATCAAGAAAATATCTAATCCAAAATATGTAACCCTATTTAATGTACTTACAGAATATCCCCTCTGGTTCAACCTATCAAACACAAGAAACCCTCTAGGATGTTGTCAGAGTCTAACCCCTCTAGTTCATCTTTAGAAAAGACACGCTGATGAAGCATATACCGTTAATTCCTTATGTGGCCTTTTTTCAGTAAACTATGGACACTCCGGTGTAGCACTCAACCTCTAGTTCCCCATGCCATCTCACAACATGTATCTAATGACACTCTAAGGGAGAACTCACATCCATCCCCCCTATGGTCTCGCAACCTAAAAAAATTAAATAGACTCTTAGGGGAATCCCTCAGCAATCACTCCCCCTATGGTCTACTACAAGAGGTTCCCACCACCTTGTGTAAGTAAATCTTGCACAATGATGTTCAACAACCAATGTAAACTTTATGAACTACTAGGATAATAGCTTTCAAGAACTACTTTCCTAAATAGAAACAATCATATAACAACATCAGATAAAACACTATATCCTAAAACCCGTGGAATGGAAAGCAAGAAGCCTAACAAGTAAAGCTAGAGAAAATAGTCAATATCAAAACAATCTTCGAAAATACATCCATAGCATGTAAAATAACCCTATTCATAATCGATCAACCACTAATCTAGTACAGAAAGCATAGCATGCATTAACAGGGCTAAAATCCCTTAACATGGAATACCCTAATCTATGATATTGGGATCTTTTGCAAATAATACTCAAAGAATAACCATGTAAAGGAACAAACCACCTACCTTGGAGTTGTAAAAAACACTCAAATGTCGGCCCGTGAATTTTCCTATAATATAATAGATCTACAAAAGGTAAAAAAATGTGCATCCTTGATTATCTTACACAAGAGTAGAAATTAGGATAATAGGATATAGAAGAAAGAAGAAATCATGATGGTGATTCCAACACAATCAATGTCGGTTGAATTATAGAATATATGGAGGTTCAATGTCTTGGAGAATATTAATTATTTTCGATTTCTATTGGATGAGACAGGCAGATAAGAAGAGTTTTTTGTCAATTAAAAAAGACCTCAGTCCATTTAATCAATTAAAATAAAAGTATACGACCTGTTATTGAAAAGTATGCAGTGTGTACTTTCCTTAACCGGCCCCTGCATTAGGCATTCTCCATGTCATCCAACATGGACATGTACTCGGTTGTTACACAGCCGGTACATGGTCACCCATGACAACTAGGTACCCAGCGTGTACTCCAATTTACATGGCATGTACACCTTAAATTTCCAGATTCTCCACTTCTTCTAAAAAAACTAGTAAAAGAAAACCCATACTTGAAAAGAAGGTCCAGGTTCATACATAGGTTTCCTTTTTCAGAACCCGTATTCAGTGCACTACAAAGTTATATGAATAATTTTAACAACCTTTAATCTATGGATCAGAAAGGACTTAAGGATGAGATTCTCTTGGATACAATAATAGATATTATTTACAATTAGTGAAAATCCAAAGAATAATGATTCCAGAGAATAATAATGTTTCAATAATCACTCTTGATGAGTTATTTGAGACAATTATACAATATGAAACCAAAATGACAATAGATATAGTAATTTATTAAAAAAAATAATGGTAATGTCATTGTTATATTCACTATAACATCAAATAATGTAAAATCCAAGACTCATGAATGAGTTACTAGATCAAAATCCACAAATTATATTGTTATATATTAATCAAGTGTTATTGATCATTCTATGAATGAACATTCCAATCATTCTTGAACAATGAAGAAGATTGTTGGAAAACAAATTCTATATAGATACAAGAAGAAAAACAGAAAGTATAATAATGTTTCAGAAGTGAAATGTTATGAATACAAGAGGGTTGTTCATATCCATCTAGACTTTTCTTTTATCAAAAGGATATAATGAAAGGATATAAATTATGAAATAAACAAGAATATGTATTACTCTCTAATTTCTATGAATGTAATAAAATCTAATAACACCTGGAGTGCCAATAGAGGTGACTATTCTAATAAATATTTGGATATTGAATCCTCTAGATAGAATAATATTGTTTTTATACCCATAATTAATTCCAAAAGGCAATTTCTTGTGGATAAGGTAATTATTTCTAAATCGTTAACTTAATTTTATTTATGTGATAACTATGCTAATTAATAATATTATGCATCTTTATATGAAGAATCATCAGCATCAGAAAATAATACATTACCTTATTTGGAATAAGTATTTTGTTTTTCTATGTTACATTAGAGTGAAAATAGTAAAATCAATAATAAACATTAAAGGAAATGTATAGAATCTCTATTATAACAAAAGAAGATTCAAATATTTCAAAAAATCATGATCAGAAAACCCTTGATTTTCAAAATGATTTCGAAAACATTAAGCTTGTAAATTCTTAAACGGAAAAAAATTATATGGATATTGGAAATTTAATTTCTAGGAAAAATGTTTTAGAGACAAAATCATATTCTAAGTCTAATGACTAGGTGGATATGAATTTATTCATCAGAATATAATATTAAAAATATTCCTTAATGAAAATTTTTCTAAACATTAGACATGGAAAGGATGGTTTTGATTAAATGTATTAACAACTTCATCCTCTATGGAATAGATAAAGATTTGTATATTCTTATTCAAAACGTGTTTTTAGTCAAAACTATTTTGTACCCCAAAATGATCCACATTGCACTAGGTGTCTATATGGGGGAAATTGGTTGAAAAGTAATTTTTAAAAAACCTAATCCTTAGGTTTTCTTAAATCCCATTATTCTATTAAAATATGGTTACCAATGATTTTATTTTTGAACACATTCAAATAAAAAAAAAATCGGATTCATAAAATTGAACTATTTTGTTTTCAGGAAAACAAAGGAAGTGCCAACAACAGTAAATGGTACATGGATAGTGGATGTTCTTAACACGTTATCGGTAACAAAAGCTTCATTAAATGTATTATTAATATAGAATCTAGAAAACAAACATTTGGAGATAAATATGAAGGATATATTTTTAGTGTATGTAATAATTTTCTTCATGGAAAAGAATTAATTTCATTGTTTTATTTGTTAAAGACTATAAATATAGCCTTATATGCATAATCCAATTATGTGAAAATTGTTACCTTTTTAATATTATGAATGATAAATTCCTAGTACAAAATTATAGTGAATATTATATTCTCTCTTTTTATATGAATGAGAATGTTTATACACTTAACATAGAAAACCATTATATCCAAGACTTATATTGACATAGTGCAATAGATGATCAATCCTGGTTATATCATAGAAGACTAGGATAATGGAATCTTATGAACCTACGATTACTCTCAATGAAAAGTCTTGTTATGGATATACCAGATCTTACATTTTATTCTAAAATAGTTGGTGACTCATGTCAATATCGAATGAAACGTAAGTCATGTTTTAAATATATTAGTGAAGTCACAAATTCTAAGGCATTATTGTTATTACGTAAGGATATTTTCAGTCGAAAAAAAACTAGAAGTATTGGAGTCAAATACAATTTATTTGTTTTATTAGATGATTAGAGAAAAATATAGTTACAAGGTTTGGAAGTGGAGTATGTGCCCCATAAAAAAACTAAATATGAAAATTATGGTTGATCTACAAATATAATCTTTCTCTATTATTCCAGGATGAACATAGATATTTTTAGATCTAAGCAAAAACATCATCTTTGATAAAATGAAGGGGGAGAAAATTGAATTTTTATATAGATTCACAGAATTCATATAAGTCTAGGATGAATAAAGTAATTACAAGTCCCTAATAAAACAGTTTTCAATAGTAGTATGGAAATGGAAAAATATAACCATTGATTTATTCATAGGAATCCCAATGAAATCTATTGGGTATGACATTATTTGGGTGGTAGTTGATTTCCATAAAAATTTATTTCATTTAATTTATGTCAAATAAGAATTATCTTTAACAAAATCACAAGAATATACATAAGATGAGTGTAGGAATACATTCTATACCATTATCTATTTAATAATATTGTTATCCATGATCTAACTGTGGTATTTGGGAATCCCTCAACAAGAGATAGATATGTAGTTTAGTTTTATTTATAATTATTACCATCATAAAGATATATTGTATAAGTGAACCATATAAACACTATCAGGTTTATCTATAAATTATTAAAAGATTTAAATAGATGTTGGGATCAAGACCTTACACTATTGTATTTATCACATATCTAAAGTTTATATTCTTATATTCAAATGGAATCTTGTGACTCACTGTGTGTTATGAGTTGTAAGACTCCAATAGGCTGGGATGACTTTGGGGTGAAAAAGATGATGGGAATTGATCTTATCTAGGAGTTGAGTGATATGTCTTAAACTATTCAACTCCAATTGAAATTAATGATAATATATAGAAAATATATGTATCTAATCCCTTCTGAGACATCGATTTTGAGTTTGAATATAAGGAATTCCTTAGTATATGATTGTGGAAGAATATCATGAGGTTTGTGAATAAGGAAGTACATTTTCCTAGATACATTAGTCTCTTTGAGATCCTTGATCATATTGAGGATTTATCCTATATATTACCCTTTATTACTAATCTATCACATTTACATGATGTGTTCCATGTGTACCTATTAAGGAAGTACAAATTATAACCCTAACATATTGTAAATCCAGATGTGGTACTTTTAGGGAATGTTATTTAATATGGGGAGTATCTAATTAAGATCATAGATTATTGATCCAATTTTTTTTAAATAAGCCAAATTAATAGGTCAAAGTATTATGATGGAACAATTGGTTTGAGGAGGAACCACTGGAACACGAAGATGTGATGAATAATATATACCCACATCAATTTTTTATATAAAATACAATTTAGAGGGATAAATTTCTATATGGGGGATGAATCTAACCACAAAATCATTTATAAATGAAATTTATTCTTTAAAGAACATATTCCTTATTATGTAATTTAGACTTATAAAACACAAGAACCATATTGATTATTTTTTATAATTATAAAATATATCCATATTAGAACAAAGGAATTAAAATAACATTAATCAAAATAAAGTTCGATAATATTTTCATTATACAAGGACTTTTATTATCATATATATTATGGGTTATGATAATATCATATTGACACTGAGGTAAGAATAGAGGGTCTTGCCTAGTTTTATTTCACCCAATGAATCACAATTATCAGATCTTCAGAGAGATATTCATCATTTAGATTTTCCTCCCACCAGGGCCAATCTAAAACTAAACATCTATGATATTAGTAAAAAAATATTTAGTGAAGTTCATAATATAAATATCATTTCTCAAATCATGTTTACTAAATTAGCCCATGAAATTACCTCGATCACACACCATTCCTCTAGGGTATACACATGTAAATTATTGGGTTTTGTGTCGAGACACTATTGAAATAAATTTTTATATTATCTTTTTAATAAACTATTTATCATATTTATCCATATAACTTAATAATTTATATATATAAATTTTTATAATGAGTCTAAAAAAATTATATTTTAATATGACGAAATAAAACTTTTATTATTTGAAAAGGATATAGTCCATTTAAAGAAAAAAATTTGATATAAAAATAGATTTTTAAATTAATTCTATTTCCATGAAATAGTATTTTTTGATAATATTTATTTACATGAAAATGTAATTTTAGGATTTCTTCTGTAATTCTTATTCAGGTCAGAAAGTTTTTTGTGTTTTGAAAATACGTAAATTTAAAATAAATATGATTTTTTATTAAAAAGAGGTTATTATGATGTTTTTAAAATTAGTTTTCAACAATAAATATTATTTTTTAAATGATAATATTTAAAATATCTAATGGTTAATTTTTCATAATTTATCTAGCTGGTGATTTTTTGGGTAAAAATGAAATATAGAATAAACATATAATATGTATCGTGACACCGTAATAGACATAATGTGATGTAGTAAGTATTATAAATGGAATACATGAATAATATTATATTCAACCATTAAAATAATGTGTCACATAATATATTTTATTAACATTACAAACCTATAATGAATCATATAGAGACTACATTAAATTTTATGGTTTAAAAAACAACTATTTTTAACAAGAATCACAAAAATATCATAAATGATATTATTTTTATGTGTCAGATTCAAAACATTATAAAATATTGAAATAAAATCCCATTTGGCAGAAACATTAGATAAAAAGTGTAGTTTTATTCTATTTATAATCAAATTACATAGAGTAAAAAACATATGTTTATAAATTAGAAATATATTCCCCTCTATTCTTCAATAAATACTAAAAAAATATTCGATTAATCATCAGGAAGACCCATTGATCATTATGATACTCTGCATATACCTAAATGAATTCCTTCAAATGAGTTCTAAATCTCTTAAAATACTCTTTACTTGCTTTCAAAATAACCCTATTAAGGCAAAGTATTATCTATGTTACCTTTTATTAAAGTAATTTATTTCTACTAAGCATTTTGATTTCAATTTTTCACATATTATTGACTTTTTAAATATCCATTTACTATCCTCATGATTTTTAAGTAACAGTAGGACACCTTTCACTATTATTAACTGCATCAATGATCCTTTATATTTACATAGTATGCTAATGAAATTATTCTTTGACCATTTACGCCAAACATTTGTGTTGTGAATACCCATCTCCTTTTACGCACATGGTTATTCGCCTTGTTTTAGATACCCATCTCCATTTACACACATTGTTATTCAGGTAGTTTTAGATACCTATATGATGCTTTACATAGAATACCCTCATCTTATCAGGTTTCAAAAGAAATATTATCTCAATAATATCAACAATAACATTCCAAAAGATGTGAATACCCCAACAGTGAAATCAAATAAACTGTAATAATTGAAAAACCAAAAAAAAGAATAAATATATGAGGTTAATTGGATTTTCCCTATACATGGGTTAGCTAATCCCAGTAATAACTTATTACCAAGTACTTATTCCATCATATCCCTGACTATAGGTTCCAAATAATATGTCAAGATGAAAAGAATTCCAATGATATCACTTTGTAACTCCCCAGTTCCAGGAGTCGTCCAGAGGTGCCCCATACCCTGTTGGACACATGGCCTCAATCACATTTCCCCAAATGCCAGAGGCTCCCGACTAGAAACGGGGGCCTTGGGTATGATAGTGGGTAAAATATTCCCTCATTTTAAGAGTAATATAGTATAAATTAATAGATAACATTATCTAAAGTATTAAAAACACATACTATGTAAACAATGGAAGACTTGAAGTAATAACCAACTGAAGCACACATATAGAAATGATGCAAGATAAATATATCTAGGAAATAAGCTTAAAGAGTTACAATGCTGGAATAAATTACTAAAAAAAATAAAAAGAAAACAAACAAACTCAACCAGCATTGCAAGCCTCAGCTTGGTTTCATGCCCTTTAGCTCCACAACAATCAAGTACCTAAAGTCGAAGGGAACATTCCATTATCTATACCAGCATAAATATAATCAGTTTGGGCCAAAAAGCATGACCCAAACAAGGTGTGAGATGAATCCTAGTAGGAAACAACCCAAATATCTGTCCTTAATAGTCAGTAAATATATATAGTATGCAATAAGAAAAATGAAGCAGTAAACAAGGAAGTACTCAAAAGTTACCAATCCTGCAGTTTGAATTTCATTCATTTTCATATATCAAGAGAATATCTAAACCAAAATATGTAACCCTATAGGTAGTACTCATAGAAAATCCCCTCTGGTTCAACCAATCAAACAAAAGAAACCCTTTGGAAGTACTCACAGTCTAACCCCTCTAGTTTAGCTTTAACAAAGACAGTATGAGGAAACACACACAGGTAATTCCTCATGTGGTCTTTTATCAGTAAACTATAGATACTCCATAGAAGCACTCAACCTCTAATTCCCCATGCAATATCACAACATGAATCTAACAACACTCCGATGGATCACTCACATCCATCCCCCCTATGGTCTTGCAACATCACATTTAAACAGACTCTCATGGGAAGCCATCATCATCCACTACCCCTATGGTCTTCTACACGAGGTTCCCACAACCTTGTGTAAGTCAATATTTCACAACGATGATTAACAACCAAATTAAACCTAATTGAATGCTTGGATAAGAGATTTCAAGAACTACTTTACAAAATATCTATATGCATATAACAACATCAGATAAAACACTACATCCTAAAAACACAAGGAATAGAAAGAAAGTATCCTAACAAGCAAAGCTAGACCAAATGGTCAATATCAAAACACAAATGGGAAATAAATCCATAGCATGGAAAATAGCCCAATTCATAATCAATAAACCCCTACTCTAGAACATAGGGAATATCATGCATTAATAGGGATAAAATCCCTAAACATGGAATATTGAATTCTAGGGTATTAGGATCTTTTTCTAATAATACTCAATGAATATCTATGGAAAGGAAAAAACCACCTACCTCGACATTGTACAAAGTACACCCTCGAACTTCGGCCCTTGAATCGGCATATAACAACATAGATCTACAAAAATGTTAAATAAATGTTCATCCTTGAATATCTTACACAAGAGGAGAAATTAAGAGAATTTGTTATAGAAGAGAGAAGAAATAACCATTGCGATTCCAATGCAATCGATGTCAGTTGAATCATATAACATATGGAAGGTCAGTTTCTTGGAGAAGATTCATCATATTCAGACTCTACTGGATGAGACAAGAAGATAAGAAGAGGTTTTTTTCGATTACATGTGACCCCATTCCATTTAATCAATTAATATAAAAGTATATGGCCTATTATTTAAAAGTAGGTGATGTGTACTTTCCTTAACCGGGCCCCGCTTTAGGCATTCTCCATGTCACCCAACAAGGCCATGTACTCAGCCGTTACACGGCCAGTACATGGTCACTAGTGACAACTAGGTACCCAGCATGTACTCCAATGTACATGGCATGTACTCCTTAAATTTCTGTATTCTCTACTTCTTCTCAAAAAAACATGAAATGAAAACCCATATCTGAAAAGAAGGTCCGGGTTCATACATAGGTTTCCTTATGGAGAACCAGTATTCAATGTTCTACAAAGTTATATGAATATTTTTAATAGCCTTCTATCTATGGATGAGAAAGGAAATGAGGATGACATTCTCTGGGACACAACAGTAGATTTTATGCTTAATTAGTGTAAATCCAAAGAACTATTACTCTTGAGAATAGAAATGTTTCAATGATCACTCTTGATGAGTTATTTGAGACACTTTTACACCATGAAAACAAAATGAAGAGAGATATAGAGATGAATAAGAAAATAATTATAATGTCATTGTTGTATTCACTAATACATAAAATAATATGAAATCCGAGACTCATGAATGTGTTACTATATCAAAAGACACTGATACTTTTATTTATATCAATCAAGTGTTATTGATCATTCTGGGAATGAAATTTATAATATTTTAGAAAGAATGAAGAAGAATATTGGAATGAAATATTTTTAATACAGATACAAGAAGAAAGACATAAACTATAAGAATGTTTCAAAAGTGAAATATTATGAATACAAAAGGGTAGTTCATATTCATCTAGACTATAATTTTATCAAAAGATATAATGAAAGGATAGACATTATGAAATAAAGACGAATATGTATTACATGCCAATTTATAAGAAAGTAATAAAATATAATAACACCTGGAGTGGCAAAGGAGGTGACTATTATAATTAATATTTTGATATTGAATCCTCTAGATAGAATAATATTGTTCTTATAGCCTTAATTAATTCTGAAAATCAATTTATTATGGATAATGTAAATATTTATAAATCATTAACCTACTTTAATTTATGTGTTAATTATCTTAATAAGTAAAATTATGAATCTTTATATGAAGAATCACCATCATCATAAAATAATACATAACATTATTTGGAATAATTAATTATGTTTTCCATGGTACTTGAGAGTGAAAATAGTAAGATTAATAATAAACTTTATAAGTAAATGTTTAGAATCTATATTATAACAAAAGAAGTTCCAGATCTTTCAAAAAAACTTGATCAGAAAACCCTTGATTTTGAAAATGATTCCAAAAACCTTAAGCATATAAATTCTTAAGAGGACAAACATTATATGGATATTGATAAAGTAATGTCTAGGAAAAACGTTTTAGGGAAAAAATAAAATTCTAAGTCTAATGGTTATGAGGATATGAATTTTTTCATCAGAATAAAATCAGAAATATATTCCTTAATGACAATTTTCCCAAACATTACACATGGAAAGAGTGGTTTTGATAAAATGTATTCACCACTTCATACTCTAGAAATAGATATAGATTTGGATATTCTTATTCAAAATGAGTTTTTTGTCCCAACTATTTTGTAGCCCAAAATGATCCACTTTGTAGTAAGTGTATATGTGGGGAAAATTGAGAGAAAAGTTATTTTTTTGAATAAAACCCAATCCTTAGGTTTTCCTAAATCCAATTATTCTATGCAAATATGGTTAGAAAAAATTTTATTTTTGAACACTTTCGGATCAAAAAAATTTTGGATTCAAAAAATTTAACAATTTTATTGTCATGGAAACAAAAGGAGTGCCAACAAAAATACATGGTAGGTGGATAGTGGATTTTCTCATTACATTACTGGTAAGAAAAGATTCTTTGAAAATATTATTAATATGGAAACTGAAAAACTTACTTTTGGAGAAATTTCTGAAGGATAAATTTTTATTGTATGTAATATTTCTCTTCTTTGAAAAGCATTAATTTCATTGTTTTATGTGTTAAACACCATAATTATAGCCTTATATGCATAATCCAATTATGTGACGATGGTTACCTTTTTAATTTTATGAATGTTAAATTATTAGTACAAAATTCCAATAACAATTTTATTCTCTCTTCTTATATGCATGATAATCCTTATACACTTAACATAGAAAACTATTGGATCCAAGATTTATCTTGACATATCTCAATAGAAGATCAATCTTGGTTATGATAAATAAGTCTAGGATAATGTAATCTTATGAACCTATTATTACTCTCAATAAAAAGTCTTGTTAAGGATATACCAAATCTTAGATTTGTTTCAAAACTAGTTGGTGATCCTTTTCAACGTGGAATGAATCATAAGTCATGTTTTAAATCAATTAGTGATGTATAAAATTCTAAGGCATTATATTTAGTGCATATAGATATTTTCAGTCGAAAAAAACTATATGTATCAGAGTCAATTACTATTTATTTGTTTTATTAGATGATTATAGAAACATATAGTTATAAGGTTTTGAAGTGTATTATGTACACCATAAAAAAATAATATGAAAATTAAGGATGATATACAATGATAATCCTCCTCTATTAATCCAGGATGAAAATAGATATTTATAGATCTGAAGAAAAACATCATATCTGATAAAATGAAGTGGGAGAATATTGAATTTTTATATATATTCATAGACTTCATATAGGTCTAGGATGAATAAATTAATTATAAGGCCATAATACAGCAGTTTCCAATAGTAGTATAGAGATTGAAAAACATAACCAGGTATTTATTAATAATAATCCCAATGAAATCTATTGGGTATGATATTATTTAGGTAGTAGTTGATTGCCTTAAAATTTTATTTCATTTAATTAATGTCAAATAATAATTATCTTTAACCAGCTCTCTAGGATATACATAAGATAAGTTATAGGAATACATGGAGTACCATTATCTATTTAATCATATTTTAATCTATGATCTAGCTATGGTATTTGGGAATCCCTCATCAAGATATAGATATATATTGTAGTTTTATTACTAATTATTGCCATAATAAGGATATTATGTATAAGTGAACCATTCAAATTCTATCAGGTTTATCTATATTTTATTAAAAAGTTTTAAACAGATGTTGGGATCTAGACATTACACTATTGGATTTATAACAAATCAAAAGTTTATATTCTTGTATTCAAACATAATCTTGGTATTCAATGTGTGTTATGAGTTATTATACTCCAATAGTATGGGATGAAGTTGGGGTGAAAAAGATGAAGGGAATTTATCTTCTCTGAGAGATGAATGATATATCTTAAACTATTCCACTCCATTTGAAATACATGCTAATAGATGTAAAATATATGTTGCTAATACCTTCTAAGGCATATATTTTGAGTTTGAAGATAAGGAATTACTTAGTATATCATTGTGTAAGATTGTCATGAGGTTTTAGAATAAGGGATTTCATTGTCCAGGATACATCAGTCCCTTGGAGATCCTTGATCATGTTGAGGATTTATCTGATATATTATCCTTGTTAACTAACTTATCACATTTACATGATGTTCTCCATGTGTACCTCTTAAAGAAGTACAGATTATAACCCTCACATATTCTAAATCCATATGTGGTACTTTTGGAGAATGATATTTAATATGAGGAGTATCTAATTATGATCTTATATGATGGATCTAATATTTTGTGAAATAATACAAATGAATAGTTCAATGTATTATGATAGAAGAATTTGTTTGATGGGGAACCATTAGAACTTGAATGTGTGATTAATAATAATTAACCAAATAATTATTTTATATAAAATGCAATTTAGAAGGAAAAATGTCTCTATGGGGGTAAATCTAACAAAAAAATCATTTATAAATACAATTCCTTTTTAATGAATATATTTCTTATTATGAAGTGTAGATTTATAAAACAAAAAAAACAAATTTATAATTTTTTATAATTATAAAATATATATGTATTGGAACAAGGGAATTAAAATGTCATTATTCAAAATAAATGTCGATAATATTTTCATGATATAGGGACTATTATGATCATTTATATTTAGGGTTATGATGATATCATATTGACATTGAGGTAAAAATAGATGGTCATGTCCAGTTTTATTTCACCCAACGAATCACATTTATCAGATCTTCAAAGAGATATTCATCATTGAGATTATCCCCCCACAAGGCCCAAGCTAAAACTAAACATCTAAGATATCAGAGAATTTTTTTATTAGTGAAGTTAAAAATATCAATATCATTTCTTAAACCATGTTTACTAAATTACCCCATGAAATTACCTCTATCACACACCATTCCTCTTGGGAATAAACATGTAAATAAGTTGGTTATGTGTCTAGACCCTATTGAAATAAATTTTTATTTTTTATTTTTAAGAAACTATTTATCAAATTTTTCAATTAAACATACTAAATTATATATATACAATTTTTTAATGACATTGAAATTTTTTTATTTTAATATGAAGAAATAAAACATTATTATTTGGAAAGGATATAGTTTATTTAACGAAATCATTTTGATATAAAAATGACTTTTTAAATAAATTCCAATTCCCTGAAATAGTGTTTTTAGTTAATATTTATTTAGATGACAATGTAATTTTATGGTTTCTTATGTAATTCTTATGCAGGTCAAAAAGTTGTTTGTGTTTTGAAAATAAGTAAATTTAAAATAAATATGATTTTTATTAAAAATTTGTTATTATAATGTTTTGAAAATTATTTTTAATCAATAAATATTATTTTTGAAATGATAATATTTAAATTATCCAATTTTTAGTTTTTCATAATTTATTTAGATGGTGACTTTTTGGGTAAAAATTAAATATGGTATAATCATATAATATGTATCATGACACCATAATAGACATAATGTGATGTAATAAGTATTATCAATAGAATCCAGGAAGAAAATTATATTCAAACACTAAAATAATGTGTCGCATAATTTATTTTATTAACTTTATAATCCAATAATGAATCATATAGAGACTACATTATATTTAATTATTTAAAAAGAACTGTTTTTAACACAAATCACATAAATATCATAAATTATATTATTTTTATTTTTTAGATTCATAACATAATAAAATATTGAAATCAAATACCATTTGACTGAAACAATAGATAAAAAGAGTAGTATTATGCTATTTATTATCTTATCACATAGAATAAAAAACATATGTTTATAAATTAGAAATAAATTCACCTCTATTCTTCTCTAAATACTAATGAAATATTCAATTAGTCGTCTGGAAAACCCATTGATCATTACGTTACTCTTCCTATCCCTAAATTAATTTCTCTAAATGTGTTATCAAGCTCTTAAAATACTCCTCACATGCCTTCAAAAGCACCCTATTTAGGAAAGGGATTATCTCCTTTTCCTTTTATTCATGTACTTTATTTCTTCTAAGCCTTTTTATTTCAATTTTTTTCTCATATTAGTGATTTTTTAAATAACCATTTACAATCCCCATGATTTTTTTGTAATGGTAGAATACCATTCACTATTATTAAATGCATCAATGATCCTTTATATACACTTATTATGATAATGAAATTATTCTTTGACTTTTTATTCTAAACTTTTGTGTTGTGAATACCCATCTCCATTTATGCACATGGTTATTAAACTAGTTGTAGATACCCATCTCCATTTATGCACATGGTTACTCACATAGTTGTAGATATATGTACGATGCTTTATATGGAATACCATCGTCTCATCAGGTTGCAATAGAAATAGAACCCCAATAATATCAACAATAACATCCCAAAAGGAGGTGAATCCCCCAACAGTGAAATCAAATCAAATAAAATAATAGAAAAACAAAAAAAACAATATATGAAGTTAATTAGATTTTCCATGTACATGGGTTAGATAATCCAAGGCACAACTTATTACCAAGTACATATTCCATCATATTCCTAACTATAGGCTTCAAATAGAAAGTTAAGAAGAAAATAATTCATATGATGCCACATTATAACATCCCAATTCTAGGTGACGCATAGAGGTTCCCCATACCCTATTGGTCACATGGCCTCAAGCACATTTCCCCAAATTCCAGAGGCTGCCGACTATCAGCGAGGGCCATGCAT
The DNA here is from genome assembly GCA_963277665.1 of Viscum album. NCBI lineage: Eukaryota > Viridiplantae > Streptophyta > Magnoliopsida > Santalales > Viscaceae > Viscum > Viscum album. Next base: position 1,668,816,147 of record OY728147.1, on the reverse strand, counting down.
GTGATAGTGGGTAAACTATGCCCTCATTTTAAGACTAATAGAGTGGGAATTAACCGATAACAATATCTAATGTAGTAAAAACATTTAATAAGTAAACAATGGAATACTGGAAGTAATAACCAACAGAAGCACAAATATAGAAATGATGTAAGATAAATATATCTAGGAATGAAGCTGAAGGAGTCACAATGCTAGAATAAAGTACTAAACAATAATACAATGAAAATAAATAAACTAAAGTAGCATCGCAAGCATCAGCTTGGTCTCATGCCCTTAAGTTACACGACAGTCATGTACCTGAAGTTGAAGGGAAATTTCCATTATCTATACCTATAGCAATATAATCTCTTTGGGCCCAAAAGCATGACCCAAACAAGGTGTGAGGTGAATCCCTGTAGAAAACCACCCAAAGATCTGTGCCTAAGAGTCAGTGAATATCTATAGAAGACAATAGAAAAATGAAGCAGTAAACAAGGAATTACTCAAATGTAAACAATCCTACAGTTTCAATTTAATTAATTTTTATATATCAGGAAAATATCTAAACCAAAATTAGTACCCCTATGGGAAGTACTTACAGACTATCCCCTCTAGTTGATCCAATCAAACACAAGAAACCCTCTAGGATGTACTCACAGTCTAACCCCTCTAGTTCAGCTTTAGCAAAGACACTCTGAGGAAGCACACACTAGTAATTCTCCCTGTGGTATTTTCTCAGAAAACTACAGACACTCCATGGAAGCACTCAACCTCTAATTCCCCATGAAATCTCACAACATGGAACTAATGACACTCTGAGGGAGCACTCACAGACATCCCCCTATGGTCTTGAAACATGAAATTTAAACTGACTCTTTGGGGAAGCCCTCAGCATCCACTCCCCCTATGGTCTACTACACGATGTTCCCACAACCTTGTGTAAGTCAATCTTGCACAACGATGTTCACCAACCAATGTAAATCATATAAAATACTTGGATTAGAGATTTTAGGAACTACTTTCTTAAATATCTACAAGCATATAACAATATCAGATAAAACACTACATCCTAACAACACGAGGAATGGTAAGCAAGCATCCTAACAAGCAATGCTAGACCAAATGGTCAATGTCAAAACAAACATGGGAAATACATCGATAACACCAAAAATAACCCTATTCATAATCAGCCATCCACTACTCCAGCACACACAGCATATCATGCATTAATAGGGCCAAAATACATAAACACATAATACGCCATTCCAGGATATTGGGTTATTTTCAAATAATACTCAAAGAATAACTATGTAATTTCACAAACCACTTACCTCAGAATTGTACAAAGAAGACTCTTGAACGTCGACCCATGAATCGACCTATAACAACATAGATATACAAAAAGGTAAAAAATATTCATCCTTGAATATCTCAAAAAAAAATTATGAGAATAGGATATATAAGAATGAAGAAATCACTATGGAAATTCCAACACAATTGATTGTGGTTGAATCAGATAACTAATGAAGGTTTGGTTTCTTGGAAAAGATTCATCATCTTCTATCAGTACTGGATGAGACAGGAAGATAAGAAGAGGTTTTTATTGATTATATGTGACCCCGGTCCATTTAGTCAATTAAAATAAAAGTATATGCCCTTTTATTTAAAAGTACGTAGTGTGTACTTTCCTTAACTGTCATCCGCTTTAGGCATTCTCCATGTCACCCAACATATACATGTACTCGGCCATTACACGGCCTGTACACGTTCACCCGTGACAACTAGGTACCAAGCGTGTACTCCAATGAACATGGAATGTACTCCTTAAATTTCCATATTCTCCACTACTTCTCAAAAAAACATGAAAAGAAAACCCATACCTGAAATGAAGGTATGTGTTCATACATAGGTTTCCTTAGGGAGAACCAAACTTCAATGTTCTACAAAGGTATAAGACTATTTTTAACAACCTTTTATCTATGGATGAGAAATGACTTGAGGATGAGATTCTTTTGGATACAATAGTAGATATTATGATGAATTAGTGTAAATCCAAAGAACAATGATTCTTGAGAATAGAAATGTTTCAATAATCACACTTGATGAGTTATTTGAGACACTTATAAACCACGAAACCAAAATGTAGAGAGATACAGAGATGAATAAAAAAAAGAATGGTAATGTAATTATTGTATTCACTATTACATCAACTAATATGAAATCCAAGACACATGAATGAGTTAATAGATCAAAGGCCACATATTATTTTTTATATATATGAATCAACTGATATTGATCATTGGGGTTATGAATATTCCAATCTCTCTCGAAGAATGAATAAGATTGTTTGAAAGAAATATTTTCAATATATATGCAAGAAGAAAGATAGAAAGTATAAGAATGTTTTAAAAGTGACATGTTATGAATACAAGAGTTTAGTTTATATCCATCTAGGCTGTTAGTTTATCAAAAGGATATAATGAAAGGATAGACATTAAAAAATAAACAAGAATATATATTACTCGCCAATTTCTAAGCAAGTAATAAAATCTATTAACACATGTAGTTCCAATGGAGGTGACTATTCTAATGAATCTTTGGATATTTAATTATCTAGATAGAATAATATTGGTCTTATATCCATAGTTAAATTTGAAAATCAATTTCTTATGGATAAGGTAAATATTTTTAAATCGTTAAATTACTTTTCTGTATGTGCTAATTATCCTAATAAAGAATATTATGAATCTTTATATGAAGAATCATCATCATCATAAAATAATACATTACCTTATTTGGAATAATTATTTAGGTTTTCCATGTTACTTGAGAGTGAAAATAGTAAGATCAATTATAAACATGATAAGGAAATTTATAGAATCTCTATTATAACAAAATAAGATTCAGATCATTCAAGAAATCTTGATTAGAAAACCCTTGATTATGAAAATGATTCCTAAAACCATAAGCTTTTAAATTCTCAAGATGAAAAAAATTATATGGATGTTGAAAAAGTAATTTCCAGGAAAACATTTTAGCGACAAAATCAATTTCTATGTCTAATGACTATGAGGATATGAATTTACTCATTAGGCTAAAATCGGAAATATATTCCTTAATGAATGTTTTTCCAAACATTAAACATGGAAAGTATGGTTTTGAAAAAATGTATTCACAACTTCATCCTATAAGGAATTGAAATAGATTTGGATATTCTTATTCAAACCAGTTTTTAGTCACAACGGTTTTCTACCCCTAAATGACCCACTTTGCACTAAGTGTCTATGTGGGGGAAATTGGGAGAAAAGTATTTTTTTTGAATAAAACCCAATCCTTAGGGTTTATTAAATCCTATTATTCTATGAAAACATGGTTACCAAAGATTTTATTTTTTAACACTTTTGAATCACAAATGTTTTGGATTCATAAAATTGAACTTTTTTATTTTAAAGAAATCAAAGAAAGTGCCAACAACAATACATGGTATATGAATAGTGGATTTTCTCAGCACATTACTAGTAACAAAATATTCTTTGAAGATATTATTAATATGGAATCTGAAAAAACTAATTTTGGAGATAATTATGAAGGAGAAATTTTTATTGTATGAAATATTTATCTTCTTGGAAAAGCATTAATTTCATTGTTTTATTTGTTAAATACCATAAGTATAGCCTTATATACATAATAAAATTATGTCATGATGGTTTCCTTGTTAATTTTATGAATGATAAATTCCTAGTACAAAATTTCAATGACAATTTTATTCTCTCTTCCTATGTGCCTGATAATTTTAATGAACATAATAGAGAAAACCATTGGATACAAGACTTATCTTGATATATTTCAATAGAAGATCGATCTTGGTTATGACATAGAAGACTAGGATAATTTAATCTTATGATCCTATGATTACTCTCAATGAAAATTCTTGTTAAGGATATAATAGATATTAGATTTTATTCTAAAATATTTTGTTATCCTTGTCAATATGGAAAGAAACATAAGTAAGGTTTTATATCAATTAGTGACGTCTCAATTTCTAAGGCATTATAGTTAGTGCATATGGATCTTTTTAGTCAAAAAAACTAGAAGTATTGTAGTCAAATACTATTTATTTTTTCATTAGATTATTAGAGAATATTTATATGGGTTTATTTTCAAGAACATAAATATAAATATTTTTCATATTTTAAATCTTTTTCATCCAATGATAAAAATGAGAAAAGCTTTTGACTGATAACTATTAATTTTGATCATATAAGAGAATTTGAAAATTATTATTTTGAAACAGTTTTTAGAAATAAAATAATTAATAATAACTTATCATCTCCGAATAACCCTTTAAAAATGGTGTTTTTGAAAGAATAAATCTTATCCTTCAAGAGATAACAAGAACCATGTTGAGTGAATGCTCTATTTGATAAAACATTTGGGCTGATGTTGTTAGTACTTATTAATATACTATAAATTGAGTTTTAATCATACATATTATTAATAAAATAATATATTAGTTATTGACTAGGATAAAAACTAATGTTTCATAATTAAAAGTATTTGGATACAAAGTATTAATCTTGTATACTAAAGATAATATACATAAATTCACAACCAAATTTGTTGAAGGATTTTTTAATGTCATTCCACTACTTTTATGTCTTATAGAATTTTAAACATAAATTCATTTACTATTGAAGAAATATCACATGTTATATTTGATTAAACTGATCCTTTTTTTATGTCACCCAACCTACATCATCATGTGTGTTTTCAAAAACTGATTATCAACCTTTGGTGGAATATTATTTTTAATCCGTAAAATATTCAATAAAATTTTCCTAAAGTAATTACCCCAGGATAATATTAATTTATATTAGTGAATAGGTTTTATAAAACACATATTATACTTTTCTTAATAATTTCCCCATTGATAGTATTAATGGTGATGAAAATCAACATGTAAGGACTAGATGTTATCTAAGGAATTAAATAGAGATTCTAGAAATTCATTCACAATTAGACCCTAAAAGTAACGATGATGGTTTTGGTGATGAAGACTAGATTAAATATATGTAAGACGAACTAAATTAATTCATTAGAAACAATATTTGGAACTTTGTTGATAGGCCTAATGAAATTTCTCTAATTGGATTAAAGTGGGTCTTCCGAAATAAATGTGATGAAAAATGGAAATGTTGTACGAAATAATGTATGATTAGTTTCTAAATGATATAATCAAAAACATTTAATAGAAAATGAAGAAAACTATACTCCAGTATCTATACAAGAATCTATTTGTATTCTACTAGCCTTTATATAATTTTTCAATTTCAAACTTACCAATACATTATATAGAATTAATGAAGCCCTTAGAGCCTAATATGACAGACTTATAGGATTTTTGTTACAAAAAAATTATATTAAGGGAAATGTTGATCCAACCCTTTTTATAAGGAAAGATATGAAAAAAAAAATTGGTAATAAAAATCTATATTGATGACATTATATTGATATCAACTAAACAATCCTTAACTGTTTTATTTGTGAATCTCCTTAAATATGATGTTGAAATGAGACAGATGGGTGAGTTAGCATTTTTTCACGGTTTTCAAATTTCTCAAAAACCAGAAGAAAATTTTAAATCTCAAAATATGTATATTAAAGATCTTCTTATGTAGTATGGATATGATATCACTGAAGTATAATTATTCCAATTGGTACCTCCAACACTCTTTATTTATAAAAAGTTGGGAAACCATTAAGTCAATCATATGTTAGAGGTATGATATGAAGTTTTTTATACATAACAAATATCCATCCAGACATAAATTAATTAGTATTATTATGTGTAATATATCAATTTTATAAAAAATTATTCCATTTAATAGCATGGAAAGGTATTTTTTCTATATAAAGGGACACATGGATTTAGTACATATCTATTCTTCTAGAAATGATTTTGTTTTAAAAGGACTTATGGATGTTAATTTTGGAGGATATATAATGGATTGGAAAATTATAACGTGTAGATTTCATATTATAGGAGATTTATTAGTTTATTTTCCATTAAAGAAACAACACTCGGTAGCACTTTACACTATGGAATCTAAATATGTAGTAGCTAGAAATTGTTGTGCTCATGTGTTGTAGATGCAACAAACACTCATAGACTATGGCATGATTGTTACCAAAACACAAATAATGTGTTATAATTCTAGTGACATTTAGCTATGAAATAACCTTGGACCTCACACTCATGCAAAGAACATAGGCGTATGACATAAAATTCCAAGGGGTCACACACTTGAAAGAGATATCATACTTCAATTTATCGAAATGCATTATAATCTTTCTGACATATTTACAAATACAATACCCTTCGATATAAATGAATACAATAAACAAAATATTTGAATGATATTCATAATTTAATCATCCATAATAATTTTTTTAAACCTATCTCCTAACATTAAAATACTACTTTACATAGGGGGTCACAAATGCTTATTCTTTTATATTTTATTTACCATATTTATTTTTAAAACCAAAAAATGATTCTTTACATAGTAAAACATTTCAAAACTAATGTTTTATAAGAGGAACATTATCTATAATAAAAATCCTTTCAAAGTAATCTGAAATGTACATTTCCATACTTATATCATCATAATTTCATTTTTGTTTGTTGGTATTTCAATGTTGTTTATAGAAAACCTTATCAGATTCACATTCCAAAAATCCACATTTTTTTCCCTAAAACCTAAAAATATTAAAACCTATATTTCCTTCTCCAACATTGATATAAACCATTAGATCAAATCAAGTTAATCTTAAATGTTGGATTGATGTGAGAAGATGAACCCGCACCACAAAGCCTATATAATGGGACCCCCTCTTCATGTACCACATCAGTTTTTTTAGTGTTTTTACACTGGAGACCTACCACCCTTTAAGTGTGTCATATTATTTTCCACTATTCCTTAAACTCCTAATGTCAGTTGATATCTTTTTGAAGTATATAATGGAATACAACAATCAACTCAGTGATTGGATAATTGTTAATGAATCATTAGGGGATTAAAAATTCTTTTTCAACATTAACTCATTAATTTCAAAAGTTATAATGATTAATGGATGTGAAATCCTATTTTCTTTAATGGAAGAGAATTACGATTCAATTTATTCTAATTTAGTTATATATTTTTATGATACCCTTCAGTTATACGAATATTTTGGAAAATAAGTTTTTTCCTTTAAGAGTTATGGAAAAACATACTCTCTCTCTTACAAGATAGTTGCAAGCATTTTGGATATACCTTACGAAGAAGATGAAATCTTTCTCTCACACAATTTTCCTGATGATAAAGGTTATTTTGAGAAAGTAAAGGTTATTGATTTCTTTGGGCTTAAGGGAGTAAAGACACCAATGACAATACATCATTCAACAAACCACCAACTGGTACCCCTTTGGATTCAAGAAATTTTCATTCCGATAAAGGGAGATAAGGAATCATTAAAGATAAATACTATCATTATGATGGATATACTGGGGAATGTAATAATGATAAATATAATTAACTGAATTCTTTTAACCATATACAACATTATTAATGGAACCATCCAATCTCTAATCATTATGTACTGTGAAATATTGTCTACGATCGTTATCTCATTCTTAGACCCATTCAAAATCCCATGAAATTCAAAGACCGAAACCTTAAAAGTCGTTTTGTTAAGTGGTTATGGTTTGAGAAGGATGAAGATTAGCTTCAGTGACAAGACATGATAATTCTTTTATTCTCTCTAATAATGATGATAATGATGCTAGTAATAATGGAGAAGTTAGGAAAATCTATAACCCAAGTCCAAATAAAAGAAAATCGAAACAACTAGCACCACAAGATCAATCATCAGCCTTGAACCACTCTCTACTCTATCTGATCCCAAGAAGAAAAAAATCATTTCTGATGTGGTTGTAGCCAATGGAGAGAGATAAAAAACAAAAATAAGGAAGGTGATGAAGTTTTTAAGATAGATACTACTGAGGATAAGGCCTTAAAAATAAATGAAATTATTGATCCTAATAAGAAAGATAAAAAATATATATTGATGTAGAATATGTCAGAAGATGAAATTACACAAACGTTAATAAGAGATACTCAGAGGTCCTCAGAACAAGTTCAAGTACCAAAATCATTCATGCAAGAACCCATGATTCTTCCAGCACTAGTGGAAACTGAGTCTCCAAATCTAGATAAGGTAAAGATGGATATTTTAATTACTATTCCAGCAGTTGAAGAAGAATAAATTCAGTAAGAGGAAGATTATGAGGAGGAAAGATAAAATGTGATATAAATGGTAGAATAATATGAAGAGAATAAGAACCCTTATTAAAATATGTCAATATGAAAATCCTATGTTTCCTCCAATATAATTATATCAAAAGGAAAATATATTCATAAAGATAATTTTGAATTGGAAGAGGTCATTAAAGAGCCTTTAGATGATGAAATTTGTAATGATATTATTGTTCAACATGTTGATGATGAGGCAGAAAAATAAGTTAATGGAAACAAAGCTGATAATGTTTCTAATAATGGTGTTGATAAAGAAGAAAAATATGATGATGATAGAATAATACAAATTTCATATGAAGAGCATGAGGCTCATAATATTGAGAGGAAAATATTTAAGAAATAGAACGAAAAAGATGTTAGTGTCGATACACCTAAGAAATCTATTGATGAAAAAAAGAAGGATGTTGTTAGAAGATCTAAGATAAATGTAAAGGACAAAAATTAAGTTTCCTCATCAGAAAAAAGAATCTATTTCAAATTAATCTTCTTCATTATAAAATTACTTTTTTATTTTAGTTATAGAAGATGCTTTTGAAGTCCATCCCATTCATTACTAGCATTGATTCCAGATGTTAACTGCTTCAAAAAATATAACATCATTAGAAATATTCAACAATTATTCTACTAGAAATTTTTTTTAAACATGATGCCAAGTTCAATAATTCTCAAATTGGTTATGATACTCAGTGAAGATCTTTCAATGAAATAACAAGCTTGTTGAAGAAAATCTTAAATGAATGTAATTTTTTTTATGATTTCATTGACACCATCAAAGATGATTTTGAAAAATACAATGACAAGATCAAGAATCTCTTAACATGTTTTCACAGAAACTGAAGGCAGGACAAGCTAGCAACCATCAAGAATGCAAATATATGATTTTAAAACTCAACTTTTTTGTTGTTAATCATAAAAGGGAGAGGAAAATAAGGGATGCGTTGGATGAAAACATAATGATCAAGAAGAATTGATCTAGTCTTTTAGATAAATAGTGAAATCTTGTGAAGAGAGAATCAAAGATCATGAAAGAAAAAATCATGATCAAGAAGAGTTTCTCAAAAATTATGATGATAGTCACAAAGAATTGAAGAAGGTGAAGGTCGCTTTGAAAATGTTGAATCCAAAGGAGATAAGGAAGGATGAATAATTTCTTTTCAAATTAAATCATTTAAGGTAATGAACTTTTTTATGCCTTAATGAGTGTAATATTCTCCATTTTTTCATCATATATGTTTCCTAACCTTTTAGGTACAATTTTTCCCACTATTCCTTTTCAAAAAAACACAAGGTGGAGAAAATAATGTTTAAAAAGAATATTATTGTAATGTAAGAGAATGTCTATTAAAATAGGATATAACTTAAAAAAATTCTTATTTAAGGGGGATTTATTTATTTAAGAAACATAAGAATAAAATCCTTAGGTATTTCATATCCTAAGAGAGAGTTAGTCATACTAATCACACGCCATAAAATTGGGATATAAGTATTTCATTTATGTTGAAAAAATGAAAACATTAATCCTTTATATTATTTTATGAAAATTAGTTTGTGATTTCCAAAAAGAGAGATATTATTGAGTCAATATTTTTCCTTTTGAATTTTATATTCCATTATGTTTTGGAATCACAAACATATTTTCTATAAGAACATATGATTTCTCTGAGAACCATTTTCATAAGGAAAATATTCTTTCCCTATGAAATTTTCTGACCTTAACTATGGATTCTATAACCATACATAATTATTTCCAAAAAAATATTTTCCTTAAGTAAAAAAATCTGATCCTTATCTATAAATCATTACCTTACACTTCCTTAAAATATAATTTCTCTAGATTTCATATCATGATTTCTCTATAATTGAAAATCTGATTTCTATGGAATTTAGAATCTGATTTCTCTAGAATTGAGAATCTAATTTCTCTAGGATTGAGAATCCAATTGTCTTATAAATTGATCTCTGATTCTCTCAAAAATAATATGTGGATTCTATAAAAAATTATACTCCAAGTCACTCTGAAATTAGGCTCTAATTATCTTAGAAATTAGACTCCGATTCTCACTGAAATCAAACTCCGATTCTCTTAGAAATCATACTATGATTTTCAAAAAAATTAGAATCTGATGATTAGTTTTCAAAGATAGAATTGTCCATATTTTTAGACTCAGAATTGTACAATCATAAGAGTCTAATTAAATTATTTTGTTATAGTTATAGTTTTACTTTAATGTATATTTTTATTTTAGTTGATCATAAATGTCATAATTTTTCTTAAGCATAGTAATCTTTCTCATATTATGTTATATAAAATGATATCATACAATCCATTTTAACATAACCCTTAAATGAGTACCATATGTATTGTTCTATCCAAACTGTAATGATAAATATGACTATTGGAGGAGTAATTCAACCGTTGGATACTTTTCTTATACCCAACCATTTGAAATAATTCTAGGTAAAGAGTTTTTGTAGAGAGTTTCAGTCCAAGATTTCATCCATTGAACTGTAGTTGTTGATCATTCTAATGAAGTGATACTCTGTGAGATCTTTTATCAATTATGAGTTGTCTAAATAATGTGAAAAACTTTTTCAAGATAAGAAAATCATGATCAACCTTCCTAGTATGAATCTTATTGTTATTGTAATCAAAAGAGTGCTTCTAAGATAGAGAGACAGAGGTTCTGATTATCATCTTAGTCAAGGTATTGTATGGATAGTAAGATAGATACTGATCTTCATTTCAAGGGTTTAGCAAACTGTCAGTAAGAAAGTCTTTATTTAATGTATTAATCAAGGTACTATTATCCAAGGTTTTTGGATACTCTTATCTTTTGGTTAAAATATTTTTTATACTTGTTTACATGTTATTCTTACATGTTTTATTTGTGCTTCATTTTTGTTAAATATTGAATTTGTAAATTCTGTACAAATTTATATACCTATAAAAAAATATTATATATTTGATTATATAGAATTTAAGGTATAATATTTCCCTAAGTAATTGTGTCTCATGTTTCTTTATCAGGTCAACATTATCGGATCCTAATCATGATAGTTTATTTATTAAAAACTATAGTGGGCATGTGAATTCATCTTGTTTACCATTTTTAAACATTGATTTTCCTAAAGTAAAAAACAAAATAATTAAACGTAAATTTGTCCCCTATTTATTATTGAGAAATCTATATATACATTTCGATCCTATAGGAAGTAGAAATCAATTGTTTTTTTAGACACCATATTAGAATTTTTTATGTTAGAGATTTTTTAATTTCATTAATACTGAAAATAAATATATTTTATTGTGTTTTTGGAAGATCACTAAATATTCTAAAAAAATTAAATATGCCATCGTGGCTAGTTTGGACTTGATTGAAATAGGGATAAGGGAAGATTTGGAATCAACGAACGGTAAAAGGGGAACATATCTTCCTCTATCAAGTTACACTCTATCATAAAATGAAAAATTACAATTTTTATTTTCCATTATAAGTGTACAAGTTCTACCTGGTAATTTATGAAATATCTAGAATGCCATGTAAATGACTGAATTTAAGTCATAAGGACTAAAATTAAACGAATGTCTTGTTTCTAGGAAAGATTTTATTCTTTTTGATTTCCATTGTATTCTATCTAAAAACATAGGATATACATTTACCATGATATTCTTTATTTTCGAAGACATATGAAATAATTTTAGAGACTAGGTTATGTTTCAAAGTCATGAATAATAAGGATTCATTCTTTTTAGATGAGTTTTATATTTTCTTCCCACTATCATTTTTTATATAATATTCCAACTAATGGTTCTCTTGGATAGAATGGTTAAACTATTTGGTCTAGTCCATTAGATATGAATGTACACCATAGAAATGTATATGATGATTTTGAAAGGGTAGGTCAAGAATCAAATTCAACCTGAATATTTATTATATAATGAAATATTTTTAAATTGGTTATATAATGTTATACTGATAACTTATCAGATGTTGACATCATGTTTATCTTAATGACTTTTCATAATGAATCCCAAGTGGATGAAGGGATTTTGAGAATAAATTTTGTTATAATAAACCTGATAGACCAGGTGAAATAACACCTTTAACTTTTACATAATTGTGATGATATGAATACATGCATTGAACCCCACAATTAAGTACATAGAAATTTGAATTCATCAAGGTCTAGAGGATGCGTATCAAGTACCAATAATCAACAATTTATAAGATGGTATCGATATCAAATTTTTAAGGAGTTATCTCGAATTCCAAATTCAATTTTCAAATGACATAAATGGATATAAAGTGAACTAGATGAAAATTGTATATATTACACTAGTTTATTAATCAGTGGTTATATGTTCTATAAAAAATAACAAAAACACAATATTATGATGAAAAACAGTTGTGTTATTATTATGGATGAAGTAATGACCATTGTTGAGGGTTCTAATGAAATGATGAGCAAGGCTACAATGCCTGGTTTGAGGTAGGACTCTCTCATCCAGGTCTCGGTTGATCTGTATTCTCAATCTTCTGGGAAGAGGGTTAAGATTTCCAGACCAATGGAATGTATGCCAATCCATTTTACCCCAAAACCTATTGGAAAGGGGGATGACACTCTGAAAAGTTCTTCTCTTAAGCCGCATGTTCCTACTCAAGCTTTCAAGGTGAGAACTGAACTAGAAGTAAATACAAAAAATGTGTTTTCTCTTCTTGCATCTGTAGGTAGTGATGATGAGAGAGAGCTTAGCGATGGCATGCCTGAAGCCATTGAGATGCTAGAGGATGTTGACACTAGGCCTCCAGATGAATGAGGTGAGACATGGAAGCTAGTAACCGCTAGAAAGAGGGGCCGTTATCCTCTTGTTAGGTGTGGATTCTCCTCTTGTCATAGCATGCACACTCGTTCTCAAGGTTCATCAAGTCTCTTTTTTCTGCCCTTGTGTTTCTAGGGTCTTTTGGAATGGTTGCATAATCCTCTTTTGTACTTTGTTTATGTTTTTAATAATAAGGGTCCCTTGCGCCTCTATTTTTTTTAAAAGAAATACATATTTTGGCTTTATCAAACAGATATAAAAGGTTGATTATACAAAATATCAAGTTTCAATTTCCCATTACAAATTTGTAGACAATATGAGTGTAATAAAAGTTAATAAAATAGGCTTTTTCCAGGAGGATTTATGTCTGGTAGGTGAAAAATAAAAGTCATTCATAATGGAATATAAAGAAGTGCATGTATTTTATATATAAGATCAAAAAAAACAATAATTTTTTGATTGTCCTACTACAGACTAAATAAAATGTTATGTCAGATGGAAATTCGTTCAAGGATTTCCATTTCTTTAGGATATCATAATCAGTTCATGATTTCCCCAATGTATATAGTTTATTATACATTAGCATGGACCAAAATGAGGTTATTATGATTATATATACTGGTAAAAAAATCCCTAAAACCATTAAAAAAAGAAAGAATATTCAACGAGTATCTAAAACTATTTTTTAATATACTGTTTTTTCCTCATAATATAATATTTTCTCTACTACATTATCATTATCTAAATTATATGTTTGATTACTATATAGGAAATTGTTTATGTTTGTAATGGATTTTCCAATCCCATATAATATCAACCTATTATAATGGAAAAACGTTTGGGTGTTATCAAGGTAATGTTATAATATAAATTGTCTATTTTATGAAAAAATTATACAATGGAATGTTGATTTAATTTTCATTAATCCATGAAGAGTTCATTTATTTAATAATATTTATGTCCATATTTAATTCCTTTTAATGAAGTTAAATAAAATTTCTCTTCCCAATCATAGAGATAATATTGATATTTTCAATTTAATATAATTTTCCATAGAATTAAATAATTGTTTCATTTTTTTGGTTTAAATTTTTTCATTTTAGTATTAATTATATAATAATTTTTTTTCATATACAGGTGAATTCATTTGTTTAATTTGGGGTGTTCATTCTATCTATCATTCATTTATACAGCAAAAAATCCATAAAATTCTTCTCCCTCAAAACATTTTCCCTCATGTAGTGGTGGAATTTATCACATTACATCAATTTCCCTCCACTACAAAATAATAGAAGTAATCATGATGTTTACACAGTAAAATAAATGTCTATAGAAATATTGTATTTTTTAAATTATAGGATTTTTTTATTTATTTTTAATAATACCTACAAAATAAATTTTTTTCTTATAAATGTATCTTATTTTGTACAAGTTGGGGTGGTCTATCCAACTTTCATTCCTTTTTTCATAAAAATAACCAAAAAATTTCTTGTCCCTCAAATCATTATCACCATTGATGTGTTGGAATTTTTAACCATACATTATGTTCCCTCAACTACTAAATAAAAAAGGAAATCATGATGTTTCTCTAATAAAATCATTGTCTATACAAGTAATGTATAGTTTCATATTTATGTTTTATTTAGTTATTTTAATTATTACTCATATAATAGTTTTTTTCTTATACCGGTGAATGATTCTTTTGAGATGGGTTGGTTTTTATATATATTATTCCTTTCTCCAGAAAACATCTATAGATATCTCCCAAAAAAACATTTCACCCTGACCGTGTTGAAATTCATATGTTCACTCCACTCCTCAATCATAGAGGTAATCATGATTTTTTTTCACAGTAAAATCATTGCCCTTATAATTGATTTATTATTTCATATTTTTGTTTTATATATTTATTTTTAATATTAATCGTATAATAACTATTTTCTTTTACATGGGATTTATTTTGTTCATTTTCGTTTGGTTAGTTAAAATCTACTCATTCTCGTGAGTGATTGGGATTTGAGAATACAATAGAGATAATGACACCATGGAACTGCATTACGAATTCATACGAGAATCATGAAAATGTGAATCCCTAGTACATATTTAATTTGTTTTTTAATCAATTTATCTACTTTTTGTAACATATTTTCCGAATCATTTTTATCTAATACTTAGTTTTGTCACATATATTTTTGGAAGTCAAATTGATTATATGTTCGTATAAAAAAACCCTTCTCACTGAAATCTATATGATCATCTGAAACTCAGGATGTCATTTTGGGAACATCCAATGATATAATGGGTACATTTACTTCCTATACTCTTCCATATTTCAACAATATTAAATGCCTTTCAGCTAGGAACCTCAAGTCAATATATAATATTTATTATTCAAAAAATAAATGTGATGTAAATAATTGTAACATTGGTAGTTATGATTTTTGAGACTTTGGGATGTTTAAGAATCAACCAAACCTAAATGTGACACATGGTGTGACAGATATAACTCAAAGAGCTTCAGTATATTTTAAATTTTAATTGAATTTTAGTAAAAAAAGAAAACATACATACTCATAATGAAGAAAACGGAATTTTATTTTTTTATTTTTTAGGAAAAAAATCATTAAGTCTTTTTTGATGTGTAGATATCAGGGACACATCTATCCAATACACAATTTACTCTATTTGAATCAAAAGGTCATATATCAGTTAAAAATAATCATTTTCACTCAAAAAGTGTCATACACTGAAAACCAATCTAATGTGCTAGTATTTTCTTGATAAATTAGGAAAAAAAATTTAAATGTCATTTGTGATGTTTAATAATCAGGTTCATATAGTACCGATACATTTTTTGATCAGAGTGAGTCAAATTGCATGTCTTCAGTTTAAAATGAAATTTTGGTAAATAATAAAACAAATTTTCTAATAATTGAGAAAAAAATCACATTATTTTGAAATTTTACTAAAATGAAACATAATTCATATTAATGCATTAGAATCAGTTTCACCTCAATCTGACTCATAGTGAGATTGATATGACTGAATATATGTATTTTTATTTTAAATTTACATCTGTTTAAGAAATGGGCCCCTAAACAACGAAAACCCCCAAAAAATAAATAAAAACACTTTGATACATAATGAGAATAATCCATATGTAATTTTTGATGTGTATGTGTTATCCACACCTCAATCCAATAGACAATGTTCCTAGTATAACTGAAAGTGTATGTTATCAGTTTAAAATTGTTATTTCTGTTCATAAAGAACCGCTCACTAAAAACCAATCAATTGTGCTCAAAATTTCGTGATAATTTTGGAAAATTATTTATATCTCAATTTTGACATGAATGAATTAGTTTCCCCAATATCTAATACACAAAGTGATCGGAATGAGTCAAAATCTGTGTTTCCGGTTTGAAATGACTTTTTAGTAAATAATACAAGTGAATAACTCAAGACTAAGCAAACACATTTATATTGTTTTGGTACATCATCAAAAATGATCCATAAATAATTTTTTAATAGAAAGGAATAAAATTCACCTCAATCTGATATGTGGTGTCACAGATATGACTCAATGTATTCCCCTTCATTTAAAATTGACTTCAAATTTCATAAAATGGACAACTGACCTACTCAAAACCATGAAAACAAATTTATATTGTTTTTATACATCACAAAAATGATCCATATTCATCTATTACATGAAGGAATCAATCTATCCTCAATCATATAGACGATGTTCTAAGTATGACTCCAAGTATCTGTTATGAAATTAAAATAAACATTTTAGTTCCTAAACATTCACTCACTAATATACGGTCGAACATCGTTTTATTTTAATTATAATTTTTTAACATTTTTAATAAGTAATTTTTGAGGTATAGGGATTAATGTAACATCAAACATATAGACGATATCATCATAGTGAGACAAAGTGCATTTTCAAGTTTAAGATGACATTTTATTAAAAAAAAATACAAGAAATGTAAAAAAAAATTAAAAAATGCGTTCTGATTGATTTAATACATATGTAAAATAATCCATAATCCATTTGAGACATGTAGAATTCATCTTCACATCAATCTGATGGATGGTGTGACTAGTATGACTCAATATGATTTCTGTTATTTAAAATTGACATCATTTTTATGATATGGAAAACTGACATACACAAAATTGAGAAAATTCATTCATATTGTTTTGAAACATTATTAAAATAATCAAGTATTAATTTTTATGTGATGGAATCTAATGAACTTCAATTAGATACAGGATTTCCCTATTGTGACTCAAAGTTATTATTATGAGTTTATAATCAACATTTTAGTTCAAAAATATTCACTCAATGAAAAATAATAAATTGTTCTCTATATTTTCTTTGTAATTATTTATTTAATTTTCATAGAGGTAATAATTTAATATCGATATGAAATGGTGTGATTTGGAAGAATCCACCGAAACTCAATCTGATACACAATGGTCCTTTTATAACAAAAGTTTTAGTTTAAAATTTAAACTTTTTGTTAATTTATCTCTTTATAATATTAATAAAAAAAATTCTTCTTATACATCTGTATTGTGTTTTGTGGGGTGGGCATTTTTTTGGAAATAGAGTGACTTAAGGTTGTGAACAAATGAAAAAGTAATATTTATGTTTTTTGATAAATTTTATAATTTGTACATATGTAATTGTATAAACCAATTTTTTAAATATATAAAATATTGTGTTTTTCTCTTATATTTTTGTTGTAAATTTCATTTAATTTAGTTTATGTTTTAGAACATGTTTTTCTGATATTGTGGTATATTTGGTGCTATGGTGTCCTATTATAGCACAATGCACTATTGTTATAGTGTATTGTAACTCCACACAACATGACTTCCCTATATCATTACATTTGAAAGCAACAACTTTTTTCCTTTATCGGTGCTTATGAAAATGATTTTAAATAAAACTTTTATTATCAATTTTGAGAGCATTGTTAAATAATCATTTATTAGTGGTTTTGAATGTCTGGATAACGGTCTATTGGGAAAAATAAAAGTGCTCATAATGTGGTCCTTTATCAGTGCATAAAAAAGAGATGATAAATGACACCAGTTAAACACTTTTTTATCTATTAAAAATACCCCTTAATAAAATATTTTTTGTGTTGATAAAATATAGGGGTTTCAATCTTTCTCGGGTTGTCAGTGATTCTCTAGCACTAATAAAGGCCATTTTAGAGGTTTTAGAAGTGAATTTTTTAGTATTATTGATTCTTTTATCAGGGTATGTTTTTTTTATAATGGTAGGAAACATCAATGGTGGATGAATTAAGGTGGTGTTCACCGACAACATCTTATCATACATTTAATTAGTAACAATCATGTACCCTACCATGACACCATCCCAGTTACAGTAATAACTCTCTGCATTTATTCCTAACAATATGAATGTGGATTTTTCAGATATGGTCTCCCTTATAAGATGTTCTTTTGAAGTGGTATATGTATAGATGGATGGTGGGAGGTATTCCATCATCATTTTATAAATGAAAAAACTGTAAGAAGAATGTTTAAATTTCATAGAGAAAGGCTATGTGAGCATTAGAGGTGGTAGAAGTCACAATAATTGTTTCTTGTTTGATGTATTTTTTTATTTGTTTTTTTCTATAATTCCCCAGTGGGTTTCATTTGAGTATTTGGAGAAAATGAAAATCACTTGGGTAAATAGTAAATGGATGAATTTTAAAGCACAGTTCTCCAAACCATACGCCCTTTCCTAGGTAACGGTGTCCCCTTACCCACATAACTCTGCAACCAAGTGTTTCTTCGACAAATCCTTAACTCAACGTTAGTTCACAGTTTGTAAACTTTGTGCACTATCTATGCTACATGTCCCACAGAGATTGTAAGGGATGAACTGTTACCACATGATTTTGAAAATCACGCATCATAACCATGTGGCTAATCTAGGTCACTAAAAATTAGATTTTCAGGTTCCCTCTATCCCTAATCATTGACCCTAATTCCCCATTTCATCCCACACATGGGTTCTTATACACTAGGTGCATCTCCCTCATTCCATGGCCCCCTCGTTACTCTATTTTTGTGGTGATTTTGGTGTGTTTTATCCCCATTTCTTCATGTATGCCTCTCTTTTCATAGTTTCCACTTAATTTATAGGGTTTTCTTCTTTTTTTCATTGGGGTTTAATATCTCTAGTAATATAGGTGAACTATTTGGAGTTATATCATGATATTTATGTTTTGAAATTGGTTTTTATGATATAATATTTCCTGTATAGGGCTCGCTTGGTGGGTAATTATTGGTTTTCACCATTTTCCAGATCATTATTCACATATCGTAGGTGGTTCTCTGGTTAAACATTTTTTGATTAATTTCATATGATTTCTTGAGTGTTTAAATGTTTCCTTTGTTTTATTTCAATGGTTGTAATGGTTTTTTGAAGGGTTTATCTGTGTATATGGCTTGAATGTTGGTTTTCTAATAGAAATTGGGTGTTTTTCTTTTGTGAATCCTCGATGTGTATTATGAATGTTATTTTCAAATTATGAAACAAGTTTAATAAATTTTTAAAGTGTTGTTAAATATGTTGTAGAATTGTATTCGGGTGTGTTGGGCTTAAAAGTTTTATTGGATGATAAGTTAGTGAATTATCAATCATTTTTGTATTTTTGTATTACATTTATGTGGATGTGATGTTGTACATGAGATGTGAAATTGAAATTTAGCACAAATGGAATCTTGGGGATCTAGGTTGGTACACTATTACTAATAAACTAGTTAATTCAGAAGTGGTTTGTCATATATTCAACTACAATGATTGATAATATAACACTAACTAAATTCTAATTATTATTGGAGATAATCACCCCATGGGGTGTCCCCTCCTACTATTTTGTGCATGAGAATGATGATGTCCATGGTTTCTATAAAACTTTTTAATGAGATACAATGTACATACTATCAAAATTATAGCTAGTAAATAAAGTGGTTTCTCATGACATAGTTCTCTTTTGTGATATTTTACTCACCATTGGCATATATTATACATTAGTTGTTAATTTAAAAACTAGTATGTTTTCCGTTAATTTTTTTCCATAAAAAGTTTCCTAGTTTTCATTTATAAAACATTCATGTTAATTTATTTTAAAATGTATAAATAATGTAACCTTTTTTGTGGAATCCAATTAGGATTCGAATCACACCCTACATACAAGACTGTGTGTAAGTTGACTTGGTTATGCTTGAAATGGGTAAGGGAATAATTTTTCTAGATTTTGGTTCTAGGTTCTAGTTGTTTCCCTATAAAGGTGTTGTGATGGAGGCTTGAGGATGATTCTCCTATTGTTTATTTATGGTTTTTGGGATAGTGTCTTGTTCCCTTGTTGTTCTAGCCTCTTTGGGAACTATTTAATTGTTGTAAACTATAATCAAGAAATTGTAATTCCTTCTTGGGTTATGATTATTCATATTTTTTATTTATAATGATCGATTGGTTATGATTATTTACTTGGGTAAAATGATTCCCAAGGCCTATAGATTATGCCAAGAACATTATTCTAGCCCATCTGGATTATGAACGCACTTTAGTCCCTTCCATAGATTGGGTTGGGTTTCAGGTTTGATGAAACTATAGATTACTTGGTAAAAATGGAATCATAGTTTGTTTTTCTATTTTTTGGGGAATTTATTTTTGAATAATATCGGATAGATATGATCAAGGACTATAAGGGCATTATTTTTAGGTTATATGTAGGGAGTATGGCTAGCACACCAATGGATGGGACTTCAGTCGCAATGGGATGTTTTAATTTTTTTTTAAATTCTCTTCTATGTGAAATGTATAGAATGTAGGCTATATATGGACAATGAATTGTGGTGGAGTAGTTTTTTCATTTGGATTATTATTGTGATGGATTTGGTAATGTTTTGTTCTGTTGATGTATCTGTGATTTATTTTAATTTTTGAAAAACATTCATAATGGTATTGTTGATGCATTTTATTGTGGTCATTTCTTCATGTGGAAAATTGTCTCCAAGGATAATTCATCTGAAACCATAGGATGCATCCAAAGAGAGTTCTCCCTAACTAATTGATCATAGAAGGGTGGACGTTATGGTCTAGGATGTTGTAGATTTGGGAAAAGTGGGGGATCTCATTCTCCTTAGGTTAGAGTAGCTGAACATAGTCATGGAAAGGAACATGCTAATGAGTTCCTAAAGAACAAGCCTCCATCATTCACATGTAGTACAAAACCTCAGGAAGTAGAAGAATGTCTTCAAAAGATATTGAGAATATGTGAGTTACATGAAACTCCTGAGGCAGAAAGAGTGAAATGTGAATCACTATTTCTAGAAGGACCCAGTCGGAGGAGGTGAGACAAAGTGGTTCGAGCTAGAAATCATGAGTATATGAACTGAAAAAACATCTCGGTTGATTTAAATTATAATTATTGTCCTGATATATTTTCCTATACTATGTCATTTGGGGTTTTGTATCCTTTTTAGGGTGACTATCATGTTATATAGTACACAAAGCACTTTGAGAATCTAGTTTTGTATTCATATCAGATCATTTCATATGAGTAGAAGAAGGGTTATAGGTTCAAGATGTGGTTGTGTCCATAGATCTATTCTCATGTATTTTGTTTTAAGTTGAATACCTATGATGAAGTGGTTAACTGTGATTGTATTTTAGAGATTGAACTCAACTGAAATTCTATTATCTTTTGGGGATATGTAAGGAGTCTGCAGTGGAAGCTCATTGGAGAAAATGAGGATGTGCGAGGATTCGGGGAAGAAGGGAGGTGGTAGTTCAGGCCATCCTTCTTGATAGTCTTCGTCTATGGATTCTAATGTTGTCTTGGTTTTTTTCTATTAGTGTAGGCTGTTAGGAATCATTTGACAGAATTTCACATATCCTCCCAAACCTTACCATCAGTGTAGAGCTATGGGACACCAACAACATTTTTCAAAGCAATACACCCATATCATAGTGGTGCAGGATTTTTATATTCTAGAGTGACGACAGATTAGTGAGATATTCCTAGACTGGTGTGATGTCATTTTAGTGGTCATGGTGGTAGGAATGGATCCCATTATAGTCATGTAATGTTTAGTGATGACCAAATGGTTAGTGGTCGTGCCCAAACTCCGGTGGAGACAAAGAATATCAATGTTTTGGTCCATGAAATTATAGAACCAGATTTTAGGCCTTGAGAAGTTCAAGGTACCATTTTGATTGCATCATCCCTAGCTACTATTTTGTTTCATACTTGGGCTTCTATTCCATCTATAATTTCCCATATTGTGAGCATGTATAATTTCCCAATGAGATCAGGTCTTATGTAATGGATTTGGTAACACCCTGGGGTAAAAGTGATAGAAGGGTCTCATGTGTATGTCTTATTCACACACTGTGTCATGGGTAAAGGTAGAATTGGATTGTCTAGTTTTGGAAATGGGCCTATTTTATCTGATCCTTAATATGGATTAGAAGGCATTCTTTAAGATGATTATCTATTTTTATAGGTTATTAATGAGTTTTGTGGAACACAATATAAGTATCTAGGTTTTTTTATGGAAAATGGGATCCTCGATTGGGATGTTCCAGACCTACACTCCTAAAATTGGGTAATATTATCCCCAAATTACCATCACATATTTTAGATGATGGTGGTGGTTCACTGGAAGTCATATTACCTCATAGGATGGACATGATTCTATATATTGTTATGGGGGAAGTTTCGAGTCTACCACCATAGCAGGATATAGATTTCTCAATTGATTCAGCACTAGGAACATAGCTGATATATCTTTCCTCATATCATTTATCCCCCACTATGTTGAGGTAGTTAAAGGTACATCTACATGACATCAAATCCAATTGACTCATTCTACGGATTGACTCCCCCTATGTAGCCCCATTCATTTGTTGAAGAATGTTCATGGATTGATATGGTTGTGTATTCATTACCATAAGCTAAAAAAGGTAACCACCACGAAAAAAATACCATTTTCCTAAAATTTATGATTTTTTTGAACATTTAATAGTTTAAAAGTTGTTTTATATGATATACTATCATTTTATTTATCACCAATTTAGGGTGAGAGAGGTGGACGTTCTGAAAAAATAAATTTGAATAAGGTACCACCATTTTGAATACTTTTTTATGAAATTTTTCAAGACAAATACTTTAGCATTCATTGTGGAACTTTTGAATAAAGTGTTCCACTAGTATCTATATACTTTCTTCAATGTATTCATGGGTTACTTTTTCATTTCTTCCAAATCTGAGTGGGATCATGAGCTTCATTTGGAGATAATATTGGGAACTCTTCAGGATGATCATCATTTTTCCAAATTTTATAATTGTACCTTTTATATTAATGAGGCAATGTTTTAGGCTCATATGATATAAGAACAAGAATTTCTAGTAGACCTCAAGAATATTAGTGTAATTATGTTGTGGTATAAACCTATGAACGTTGTTGAGATCATATGCTTTGAAGGCCTAGATTGATGTTACATGAGGTTTTTTTCTGGATTTATATTGTCTTGTTTTTCCCAGGATGGAACTCACCTAGAATAGGATGGTTTTTTATTGGAGCCCAGAGTTCCATGCATCCACCGAGGAGCTAAAGGGTTTGTTCACAACTGATCCTATGTTTATCTTTAAAAAATATGATATTTTCTATATGGTTTATTACGACACCTCAGGTATGAGACTCATATGTGTGCTTATGTTGGATGACCATGTGGTGGTATATGGTTCTTGGAAACTCCAACTACTTAAAAAGAAATACCTGACCCATAAAATGGAGTTATTAGCATTGATTCATACCTTAAAGAAATGGAATCATTATCTTTATAGGGGGAATTTGTGGTTTATTCTGAACAAAAGATCAAAGCCTACATTTTCTCACTTATAGATTTGAATATAAGGAAGAAATATTGGGTTGAGTGTCTTGATGGATTTGATTAGGATATCATCTATACTCATTGATTTTGTAATGTATTGGTAGACGCTTTGAGTTGAAATGTTCTAGTGAATCCATGGAAAGAGGCCATTGATGAGTGTAATTTTATAAGGATCATCACTTATATTAACCTAGAAACCAAAGAGCATTGTGGAGGTTCATTCATCATAATAATCTAGTTGAATACTTTCCTTTTTGAGCTTATACAACAGGAGAATCCTGGTGATGAACTATGACAGTAGTCTATATAGACATTTCATGGTGATGAGACACATTGCTACTAGTTATTGTTTTTTAATGGTGTTTTATGTTTCAAGGGTCCCTTTTTGTGGTTATTATCTATGATGACAGTGGTAATGTAAGATATCCACTAGTCTTAGTAGCCTATTAATCATCGGGGAACCATGATGTATTATTATGTGCATCGACAATTATTTTATCCAGGTGTAAGGTAAGATACAACTAACATTATATTAAAGTGGTACACATGTTAGTAGGTAAAATAATAGCATCAAATGAACTCGGTTTTGCATCAACCTATAAAATTTTTTACCTATAAGTGGGATGAGTTCTCCATGGACATCATAATCTATATTCCACTTACACCCTAGAGAAGGAACTATTTTCATGTAATAATCGGTCACTTGACAAAATATTCCCATTTAATTTTGATCAAAGATAAATAAAATATGGATTAGTTGTGAAGGTTATTTTTTCAAGAGGTAGTGGGGGTTCATGGTGTGTTGTAAAAAATTATTTTTTATAGAACCATGTTTTACCAATCATTTCTAGGAAGCCTAGAAAAATTTATTAGGGTCGGAGGCTAAATTGACCATGTCATTCCATCCTCTAATGTATGGACAATGAAAATGTGTAAACCATATTTTTTGAGGACATGATTCTACCATGTGGAATTTATTTTTCTGGATCAATGGATATACATTTTGGATTGGTCTAGTTTATATATAATAATAGTTATCATTCCATAATCAGGATATCTATCTTTGTGGTTCACTATGGTCAGTTGTTTCGGGCACCTTTATATTGGGATGACGTGAGTGAGAACTAATTTTTTAAACCAAGCATAGTGCAAGATATGTATTAGATGGTCAAACTAATTTGGAAGTGGTTATTGATAGCTCAGATTCATCATAAGCCATATATCAATCATAGGGGATGATATCATGAGTTTTCTGAGGGTGATTGGGTGTTCATGAAAGTGGAACCCTATTTGGGTCATCGCCATATGGGTATGCAAGAGATCTATGACAACCCTATTCATTATTACACAATAAAACATGACTTATTACATAAAATTCACATGATAAAACAAATAATATTTAGTGGTCTATTTAATTTGGGGCTTACGATCATTATATAACAACTTAAAATAGGAAATACACCATATTTATTGAAAACTTCCAGTACATGACCCCTACATTCCCTTGTACTTAGAATTAAATGGGATAACCTGAGGACATGCATAAACAATGGTTGAGCTATAAAGCCCAGTAATGGAATAAACAAGGAATAACATGAGGAATACAATACATGTTAGATAATTGGAAAATAAATGAAGCACAAGAGAAACATGAACATAAATTCATGGTAAATCATGATAATCATAAAATAGAAATGTGGAAACAAAACATACCAAGGAATTTTCATAAGACAAGGATTATTGCAAATGGTGTATGAGTAAAACCTCATTGCACATGAATCTTGAGTAACCCCTCATTGCAATTTATTTATCATTATTCAACACACATTTCATATGATGTATCATGATATTATACTTTACCCAATGCATTGGAGAAATATCAGGGCACACCCTTCTTAAACAATTCATTTCATGCACAAGTGTGACGCATCGATCATATAACATGAAATCAATCAACATCATATGATATTCCACGATTATGTAATGGGTAATAAATACATAAAAGTACCGTTAAATATGTATATGCTCATAAATGTGAATACTCATGATACAGACATGGGTATGGTATTCACTATACACTGATCTTGGCTTTAAAAAACGTGGTGCAATTTCAACAGCATAACGTCATGACATATGGATTCATGAAAATGGATGATGAGATATAAATGGTTGTATCATCAGATGTACATGAAATTTACTGTATGGGTGTCATATAGATACATGTCCCAACAAATGTAATGGAATTTAGATGCATAATACAAAATAATTACTTGGATGTAAAAGAGGGGATAGAAATCCATCATGGGATTTTGGCAAGATAACGAGTCTACATGGGAGGCCTTAATGATAAATAAAGGGGAGTCCCATCATCCAAACATATATAGGGATGTATGGGGGACGTGAAAAATCATACCCCAACCTTTGTAATTGAAAATAAAATGGCATAACAACTTAATGAAAATTGGACTGAAATGAGAATGGAAGAAATCCCTTACTTGGATGTGAGATAAAAAAAGCTTGGGAGAGAATGGAGAGAGGCTTCTTGGAAGATTAGGTCACCATTATAGGATTATATAGAGTGGAGTGAAGGTATTGGTAGAACTATAATAGCTTTTAGTGAAGAGGAAGTATGATCCTGGGTGGGTTTATATAGGAAATAAGATGGAATTATTTATTATTTATATTTGGGACACATCACATTTAACTAATTAAAACCACAAACCATCCCATGGGTTTTGCCCTTGGTTTTTCCAAAAGTGTAGTGGAAAAAATATTTTATATGTTCAATGTCCTAACATCTTAAAAAAATAGGGTTGCTTATGTGGAGGAGAGTCACACTCTCAAGGAAAACAATTTAATAAGTCAAAATGTTTTATAATCCTTGAAGGGTCCACTAATGATTTGTATATATAAATAAAACAAACCCAAAATTAAATTATGTTGATTTAAAAACATATATTTTCCAAACATAATGTATATAGTATTTTATTTCAACACTATTGGTTTATTATGATGTCATAAAACACATTATAAATTTAAATGGTATTTAATTTTTACCAAAAAATTTGACTATATCAAAAAATTAAAAAAATAACCATTGGATAATTTTGATGTCATGATTCAAACAATAATATTCATTTTATCTAAATAATTTTCTAAATATGTGAATTTTTACTTTTAATATAAAGACCGACATATATCAAAATTTCATGGATTTTGACAAAAACAACATCCAAAACTTATTAAAAATTATTGTTTCATTCATAAAATAATACAATAATTTAAATTTAATAAAAAATAATTTAATTATAATAATAATATTTTATTAAGATATTATTTAGTTCAAAAATACATTAATTCATCAAATCTGGTTTCATAGTTGAATATTTACTAATAATATTCTTTGTGCTTTAAATTTTTTTTACAAAGAAACAATAATAAAAATAATGTATATTCTATATACAAGAATAATGTACATAATCGTAGTACTTGGGTGTTGTTACATAACCCCTTAAAATACCCTCACAAGACTGTAGGGTAAGGTACATGATGGTGATAGACGCTTAGGGTGGCTAGGATAACTTTGCTCAGGTGGTGATCTCTATCATCATGCACTTCTCTCGTAGGTAGTTCCACTGGAGCTTAACGTATTCAAGCTCAGATTGGGCTTGATAAAGATCGAAGACCAATGATAGTACCTCCTTTCCAAACTCCGAAAAATGGGCTTCGTATGGGGAAAGTCCAATGGATGATGCCATCACGTCCTTTGTCTGAGTAAATTGGATTTGTTAAAGCCCAATATTTATACTAATCATGTGATCATAATTCAAATGTTGTATTAGAAATAATCACAATTCGTAATGTTATTTTTAAATCCAAAAACATAAAACCAATAATGTTCTCATTTTATATAACAATAATAAGATATATAATTATATTAAGAGTAATTTTCATTAATGAATGTTTAGGCTGTTACAATCTTCCCTCGTTACGAAATTTCTCCCTCAAAAATTCCTTTTCACATAATAATACAGATGTTGTTATCTTTACTTCATCAATTCCTCTGATTCCCACATCGTTTCTTCAAAACAAATGGTTTCTCCACAACACCTTGACAAGGGGCATAGTTTAATTTAGTGTCAATTTTTCTCTACAATATGATATCTTCATTGGTTTCTCCTCATAATAGAGATCATACTATAACTGTACTACCTATAAAGAGAGTAAGCATGAAGGGTCTGGTATGTAATTATTTAAGGGGGATACAAAAAAGACATCATGCACTTTGTCCGTGGTAAGTAGAAGTGCTAGTTGATAGAAGACATCACTGACATGATCAGGAATTTCGAAGGGGCTAGTGTACTTATGAATTGACTTCCCATTATTTCAAAACATCATGACCTTCTTCCATAGAGATATGTGTAGAAATAACATGTCTCCAACTTCAAACTCAAGGTGTCATCGATTTTTATCTATATAATTCTCTTGTCGAATCTGGGATACTTTGATATGCTACTAAATGGTTTTCACCTTATCCACCATTTCTTTGACCATTTTTTTTCATAACAACATCAGATGACTGATTTCATCCCAAAATACTATTGTTCTTCACCTCTTTCCATACAATGCTTTATAAGGTTCCATTCGAATGCTCATGTGGAAACTATAATTATAGGAGAATTCAACTAGTGGATGATGTTGTTCTCACCCTCCTTTGATTTCCATGAAACATGATCTTATTATATCCTCCAATGTTAGAATAGTTAACTATGATTGGACATTAGTTTAAGGATAATTGGTCTTACTGAAGTTTATTTTAGTATCCAAAGCATGTTGAAGACTCTTCCAAAACATAGAGGTGATTCTTGGATCTCGATCAGATACAATAGATACTGGTACTCCATGTTGCCTTAATACTTATTTTCTATTTATTCGTTCCAGTTGATCCAATGAGAAATAATCTTGAAATGAAATTAAGTGTGAAGAATTTGTAAGAGAATCCACATCAACCAATATTTCATTATTGCCTTTGGATTTATTTGGATGTCCAGTGACAATGTCGATGGTGATGTTCTACCATTTACATGCTCGTATGGGCAATGGTTTCATAATCTCCTTATAGATCTACCTCTCTTCCTTCACTTGGTAACACCCTAGGAACATTGATGTATACTCAACAATATCCTTCATCATATTATTCCACCAATAATTCTCTCGGAGATCTCAATACAACAGTGTGTTCTCTGTGTGAATAGCGAAATTTGGACTATGTGCATCATCCAAAAGATCCTTCTTCAGCTCCAGACTTGATAGAACACATAGTATTTTCCCAAATATCACAATTACTTCTTTAATAACATAGAAATATGAGGATTTACATTTTTTGATAACTTCCACTTTCTTTTGAATTCCCACATCATCCTTTTGATCATCCATTAAATTTTCTAAAAGAGGCGGTTGATTAATTATTTGTTAAAGTATTGATGATGTTCCCTTATTTATGATTTCAATGTCCGTCTTCATCAAATCTATAATGATTGGACCCTTTTAAATTCATAACAATTATGGAATCCTTGGTAACTTTCTACATAGAGAACATTCCATCATGATCACTTTCCCAGGGGGTAATGGTTTGAGCATTCATAGTCTTTGATCAGCTCTAACCATCTTCATTGGTACATGCTCAACACTTTCAGTGCGAATATAAACATGAGGATTTTGTGGTCTGTATATATTTCACACATCTACACAAGGAGATAACGCCGCCAAATCTTTTAATCGAAGATCACCACAGCCAACTCTAGATCATGTGTTGGATAATTATTTTCATCAACATTCAATTTCCTTGAATCATTGGAAATTACTTGGTCATTTTTCATCAACACAAATCACATTCCCTTCTTTGAAGAATCACTAAATACCACAAAAAGTTCTCCACTTGTGGGTAATGTGAGAAAGAGGGGTAGTGATAAGCATCCTTTTCAATTTCTTAAAGCATTACTTGAATTCATCACTCTAATAAAACAATATTCCCTTCTATGTTATATTCGTAAGAGGTTTGGAAAATCAAGAGAAATTTGTGAAAAATTATATATAATATTCTGTTAACCCCAAGAAGGTATGGATATTTATTATCGATGTTGGCCTCATCCATCCCTCAATTATATTTGTCTTGGGTAGAACCAATAATATCCCATTTCTTGTTTTGATATGGCCCAAGAATGAGGTCTCATTATTCCAGAACTCACACTTGTTGTACTTTTCATAGAGCTTCTCATTTCACATGGTATCTAGTATAGTTCTTAGATGCTCCTAATGATCCTCCTTTGTTTTGGAATATATTTTTAATATAATATACATAAATACTACCATAAATTTGTCAAGGTAATACCTAAAGACTCTATTCATCAATTCCATGAATATTTCTAGAGAATTAATGATTCTGAAAGGCATTACTATGAATTCATGGTGCCCATATCTTTTATGAAAAGCGTTATTAGAAACTCCCTAGGTATAAGGTCAATTGAGAATTCAACATCTCTTATAGGAGGAAGACCAAGAAATTCATTGGGAAACACTTCAGAGAATTCCCTCACAATAGGCATGTCTTCAAAGATAGTTTCCTCCTTAGACTAAATCATTTAAGCCAGATACGCATGCTCATAGGGCAGTAATATCCACACAAGAGATGATTTACTAATGAAGATTCATCTTCCTCCTTGTACTTTTACAGAATCGTAGGTTGATTCACAACATACAGAGTGATTTCCCTCTCATGATAGTTTATGTTGGCTCCATATAAGGAATGTCAATCCTTGCCAAGAATTTCATCAAATTCCACATGGGAGAGTGTGATGAGGTTCACCGAGATGTTAAATCTACCAATTTTGATAGGGGAGAATCTATATTCATGGGATGTAATGATTTCCCCATTTTCCATAGTCAATGACATCTTTACATCCAATATTTTTGGTGGTATTGGGATTGTTCTACTAAAATTTCAAGATATAAACGAATATGTAGAACCAGAATCAAAAATTACATTCGCTATTCATGAATGAATAACTCATGTACATATACCCACTTCGTTTTCGGGGTTCACTTTGGTAGTAGTGATATCAAAAGCTCCCCCTTACTGCCTTGGAGTTTTTTGGTTGCCTCCGAAAACCCTTGGCTTAGGGAACTGATTTGCATGATGCCTTGGTTCTTTAAAGTTGAAGCAATGAACAATGCATTGAGAGTTGAATGGGGGATTCATCTCCTCTATCACTGTAGTGAGTTTTTCTTGTTGGTAGTTAATGGCTAGGTGCCCATCTCTTCCACATCTAAAGAATCTCATCTTCCATTTCAGAAAATTTATATAGTTCTTCTTTCCACTCCTTTGACAAGTGGGGTGCTGGATTTTCTTAGCACCATTGGATTTATCCATCTAACTGCCAGAATGGAAGTCCACCTTACACTTCTTATCCCTGTGATACCCCTAAGGTTCTCTAATATCCATTTTACCCTTGAGGGAACATAGAAAAACTTCCTCATAGTTGTAAAAGTTAAGGATCACCAGGTCTTTCTACAGGCTAGATTTCATCCCCCCATAGAAGAGGTCATCCTTGCATTCGGGGGTAAAAAAACCCGGAGGAGTATCATACAAGCCTTAGGAGGTTTTCCTCATAAGATCTGACATATTCATTGTCTTTTTTCTTGAGATTAAGGAATTCCCTTTACATCTTAGGTTGGAGGGGGTGTGGAAAATATTTATTGAAAAACATTTTCCCAAAATCCATCAATTCCAACACCTTGATCTCCACCTCAGTCTTTGTATTTTTGATCAATGTCCGCCACTGATCTGGTTCACCCTCCATATGATAATAATCCATAATAACCTTGTCTTTTTAAGAACATTAAAGGTTGGAGAATATATTTTTAATGTATTTGATACATTGTTTGGAAATTGAGAGATCAGATGATCCAATAAAAGTAGAAGGCCTTTGTGTCATGAAGCTCTAGACATAAAATTTTTCATTCTTAGAGGGGGTTGATCGATCATCTTAACCCACGATTCTATTAAATTATTGAGTTAAATTAGAGAGTATCATGACAATGTTCGTTATCCCTGCTCCAATCGGATTGTGCATCTCATTAAAACAATCATCACAATTGTCATTACATCAATTGGTAGCCCGAGTCCTCCTATTACTGGCCATTGGATGGAATAAAAGTAAAGTTGGGGGTAATACATAAAAGTTTATCAATAGAAAAAACATATGACTTATAAATATATTTTATTTCAATAAAATATTAATCTATAAACTTCAATCTATATTATCTATGATCTACATTATAACATATATTCTTAGTCGAATTTGTTTATTCCCTTAATAATGGTTCATAATAAATTTGTGAATTTACCAATGCATATCCCCCAAGGGTTTCCTAACCAAGAGTGCGGAAAGGCCCAGAGTCATGTACATGGATACCTCAAGTCATGAATGAAACTCTTTGTTAGTGTTTTCTCACTTAGGTACATCTGTTCCAGAGCAGCCACTACATGCTCATATATAGACATGGATGTATTTTATTGATAAACCACTTACTCAATACCCACCAAAAGCAAGGGATGTTTTTTGTACTTATTATTTTCTCTAAGGATTTACTGGGGTTTTCTATTCTTAATCCAAAAAATAACTAAATCTATCCTCTGATACCATATTTGACAACCCTGTTCTTTATTACACAATAAAAATGATTTATTACATAAACTTCACATGATACAACATAGAATATTGAGTGATCTAGTGTATTTTGGGCTTAGTATCATTTCATAACAACTTCAAACAGGAAATACAACATCTTTATTGAAAACATTCTTTGAATGAACACTACATTTCATTGTACTAAGCATTGCATGGGATAACCTGAGAACATTCATAAGAAAAGGGTGAGTTATAAAGCCCCAGTAAGGGAATAAACATGGAATAAAATGAGGAATAAAAAAAATTTAAGACAATAAGAATATAAAGTTATCACAATAGAAACAAGAACATAAAGTCATGATAAATCATGATAATCATATCATGGAAATGTGGAAACAACACTTAACATGGAATTAGCATGAGCCAAGGCTCATTGAACATGGAGAATGGGTAAACCCTCATTGTACATGAAGCACGAGGAAAACCTCATAGAACTTGAATTATCATTAGTCAAAACTCATTTCACATGATGTAACATGATACCATACTTTAACCAATATATTGGAGTGCTATCAGGGTGCACCCTTCCTAAACATTTCATTTCCTGCATAAGTGTGGCACATTGATCATATAAGATAGAATCAATCAACATCATAAGTTATTCCATGATTAATTAATGTGGAATAAATAAATTAATGTAACAATAAATATTTATAAGCTGATAAATTTGAAAACTCTTTGATAGATATATGGTTATTGTATTCACTACACAATGATAATGACTTGAAAAAATGTGGTGTAATTTCGGCAGCATAACGGCGTGGCCTAGGGATTAATGAAAATGGTTGATGAGAGATAAATGGTTATTTACATGATACAGATAGTAAGGAGTTTATATGGATATATTTCGAAACAATATTAATGGAATTTAGTTTCATAATTCAAAAGAATTACTTGCATGTAAAATAGGAGAGAGAATCCCCTGACCAAATTTTGGCATGGTAACGAGTGTACATGGGAAGAGTTAATGAGAGATAAATGGGTATCACATCATCCAAACATGAAGAGGTAAGTATGGGGGAGGTGAAAAATCATACTCTGACATTTTTAATTGGAAACAAAAGGGAATAACAACTTAAATAAATTTGACCAAAATGAGACAGGAATAAATCCCTTACTTGGATGTGCGATCCCAAAATCTTGGAAGATGATTGATAGAGGATCATTATGATTGTGGGGAACCTTGGGAAGATTTTATAGAGAGGATAGAAGGGTTATTTCTAACTCCAAAGGCATTGAGTGAAGAGTAGGTTGGATCTTGGGTGGGTTTATATAAGAAATGAGAGGGAATTCTTTATTATTTATATTTGGGACACCTCACATCAAACTAGTCTAAACCACACACTGAACCATGGTTTTTGCCCATGGTTTCTGAAAAATGGTAGTTTAAAACCATATTTTTTAAGGAGAATGGATTAAAATCATTAAATAATTGGGTTTCTTTTGTGGATGTGAGTCACACTCTCAAGGAAAACATTTTAAAAAGACAAAATGATTTATAGGCTTTGAAGGGTCCACTAAAGCATTGTATAAATAAATCAAAAAAACCTAAAATAACATTATTTTTATGGAAAAAAATATATTGGATGAATAAAATGTTTATATTATTTTATTACCTCACTATTGGATCATTATGATGTCATAAGACACATTATATATTACAATGGTATTTAATTTTTCCCAAAAATTCTAATTTCTTAGAAAATTATAAAAAATTTACCATTGGATAATTTCGATGTCCTGACTCAAAAAATAATATTCATTTTATCTAAATAATTTTCAAAATATGTGACTTTTTTAATTTTAAAATAAAAACCGAAAATTATAAAAAAGTCAGGGGTTTTGTCCAAAACAGCTTTCAAACCATAAAAAAATTAAATTTGCATTCATAAAATTATAATATAATTTATATTTAATTAAATATAATTTAATAAAAATAATAATAATTTATTGGAATATTATTTAACTCAAAAATCCATTAAGTTATCAAAATATAATTCCTAGTTGTATATTATCTAAAAATACTATTTGTTCTTTAAAAACAATTTACAAAGTAAAAATAATAACAAACATGTATATTATTTATACAAGAAAAATATGCATAATCTTAGTACTAGGTTCTTGTTACATAACCCCTTAAAACACCCTCATAAGTCCTTAGGGTATGGTATGTGATGGTGACAGACTTCGGGGTGGCTCGGATAACATTGCTCGAGTGGTAATCTCTATTAACTTCCATTTCTCTTGTAGGCAATTCCGCTTGAGCTTAACATATACCAGATCAGCTTGGGATAGGTCAAGAGTGAAGCCTAATGATGCGACCTAATTTAAAAGCTCCGAAAATTGGGATTTCTACTGGGAATGTCAAATGGATGAGGCTATCACTACCATTGTATGAGTAAATTGTATTTGTTAAAGCCTTATATTTATCCTAATCATGTGATCACTTTTCAACTGCTATATTAGAAACCGTCACAATTAATAACTATAATTTAGAATCCAGAAACATAAAACCAATGAGTTTCACATATTATATAACCATAATAAGTCATTTAATTAGATCAATAGTAATTTTCATTATTGAAAGTCTGGTCTGTTACATGAACCTAATGCTGTGGTATGTCGGACATTATAGGTCACCAAGCGGGTTGGTAAGGTGGAACACACATTAGCTTTTCCATATTAGTAGATGTTAATTGTTGATGTTTTCTGTGTCTACCATTTGAATAAATATAATCTGGATACATATCATGTGATTTTTTGGGAAGCGTTGGAGTTAGAACCAAATTTATCTGTGTTGAGTAGCTAAAATAAGTTATAGTCTCTCAGGAGAATGTGCTTCATGGGATGTATATTCCATTGTTTTTTCCTCTTTGGCATCACAATAATGATGAGCATTAGACTTTTTATAATGAGTCATGGGTTGATAATGAGTATCCATTTCTATTCTCTGATAGTGTTTTGGTTTGACATTCCATGGGTGGAAATTTTTCATTGTTGTGAGAATTTTCACACCAATAGTATTTTTTGAGGTATTTTTTGTTTATTTTATGTCTACTTTTTGACCTAAGGGGTTCATTTGAGTTTTTGGAGAAAAATAAGAACATTTTTGTACATATTAGGTGGTCCATGGTTGGCACCATAGTTTCCAAACTGTAGATCCTTACCAAGGTAATCATATATCCAACTGGTGTTTTTGGACAAAGGATTATTTATTGGTTATTGCACTATATTTAAACCATGTGAGCTAACCATGCAACATGTCCTTAATAGATAGTAAGGTAATATGGTTTCTAAGTGGTTTGGAAAACCAAGATGTAAAATCATGTGGCCTATCTAGATAACTAAGAATAAAATTTTCATGTTTTCTCTACCTTTGGTTTTAAATCCCAATCCTTCATTTATTCCCCCACATGGGTTCCTTTACCCTAACCATCTCTTCATTCTACCTTGGAACCCTTGGACATTCATTTGGATTTTGATTTTGGTGCGTTTTCTCCTTAATTCATATTGTAATCCACTCTTATCATTATTTTCATCTATATTCTAGGTTTTTCCTCTTTTTTATTTGGGGTTTCATATCTCTAGTGGTATGGGTGACATATTTAGGGTCAAATATTAACTTTAGGGGTTTGTATAGTTTTTAAGGTTCAATATTCTGTATATATGGTTTTGTTGGTGTTCGAGATGTTGGTTTCCACCATTTTTTGGAAGATTCTTCACTTAAGGTTGGTGATTAAGTACATAATTATTATTTGACGAAATTGATATGCTTTCTTGGTTGTTTAAATGTGTTATACAATATATGTGCGTGGTGAGAAATTTTTTTTCTAATGGCTTTTGATGTCTCTAAGAATTGAAAGTTGTTGTTTTTAAATAAATTGGTTGTGTTTCAAGAGTGAACCCTTGTTTTGTATTTTTAATGTGTTATATATGTTATGAAACATGTTTAATAAATTTATCAAGTGGTGCAGAATATTTTTTACAATAGTCATTGTGTGTGTTTGGATAAAAATTAGATTCGGTTAGGAAGGTGGTGATTTATAAATCACTTTTATATATTTTTTTGACTAATATATAAGTGGAAATGATGTTTCCTATGACATTTCAAAAAGAAATTAAACACAATGGGAATCCTAGGTGACTATGTTGGTAGAATAAGACTAGTACACTAGTGGAATCAGAAGTGGTTCATCTTAAATTTATCATATAGGATTGACGATACAACACAAAATAAATGATAATTATTACTAGAGACCACTAGTCCCATGAGGTGTCCCCTATTAGTGGCTCGAGACCAAGACACTACTAGTTATAGTTATTTTACCACTTTTCACCGAGATACGATGTACCTATTGTCAAATTTTTATCAGGTTCATATAGGGGTTTCCCCTGACATAGTTATCTTTTTTGGTATTGTAATTTCCATCAAGATAATGTATACTTTGATGGTTATTTGGAAAATAAATAGTGTTTCCTTTAAAAAATCCATAAAAATGATCATACTTTTATTTTATAAAACCTACATGTTAATTTATCTTATAATGTTTATAGCAATGACTTTTTTCATGGAATATTAATGGGTCTGGATCACTCACTACATACAACTTCTAATGTAAGTTAACTTGGTTTTGTTTCACACAAGTAAAGCAAATATGTTTAGAGATGATCGTTCTAGATACCAGTGGGTTACCCTTATAGGTGTTATCATGGTGGATTGATGATTATGCTCCCCTTATTTCAATGTGGTTTTTTGGATAATATCTTATTTTATCTTTTTTGTAGCCTCATTGGGATTTGTCTGAAGGTTATATACTGGAATCTGAAAATTGTTTTTCTTTGCTTGGTTGTGATAAGGGATATTGAGAGTATATAATTTGAGATAATTATTTT
The DNA here is from genome assembly GCA_963277665.1 of Viscum album. NCBI lineage: Eukaryota > Viridiplantae > Streptophyta > Magnoliopsida > Santalales > Viscaceae > Viscum > Viscum album. Next base: position 1,668,778,407 of record OY728147.1, on the reverse strand, counting down.
TAAAATTAATTATAAAGACATTAGAATGTTATGAATTGAGATAATTAATTGTGGAATTTATTATGGAATGTCAATTCAATGAATTGAAATAGTTAATTGTAGAGTTAGATATGGAAAATTGTTGTTACGAATATAAATAATTAATTATGACATTACTAATGGTATTTTGATGATATGAATTGTGATAATTAATTATGGAATTAATTATGGGGTATTGATGTTATTAATTGATATAATTAATGGGGGAATTAATTTTCAGGATATGGATGTTATGAAATTGAAATAAATAATTGTCAAATTAATTATGAGGTATTGATATTGTGTGTATAAATAATTAATTTCTGAATTAATTTTGTGATGTTGATAGACAAATTAATTATTGAATTAATTAATAGACATAATATTATTAATTAATTGATGAATTAACTAATGAAAATATAGATTTGTGAAATTTATAACTATGATTAATTAATGGATTAATTAATTAATGGATGTAATGTGATTATTTAATTGTTAAATTAAATAATGGTATTTCTTATTTAAGGAATTAATTAATGGATTATTTTTATTATTTAATTGATTAATTAATTAATGGGATAGATTATATTAGTTAATCGATTAATTAATCAATAGAAATAATGTGATTAACTAATAATATAATTAATTAATGGAATTGACATGAACAATTATTTGGTGAATTAATTGAATGGTTAAATGTGATTAATTAATAATTGAATTAATTAATTGTATTAATCGGAGATATTTATTAGTGAAATAATTGAATCGGTTGATGATATTGATTAATTTTTTAATTAATTAATGATATTTATATGAAAAATAAATTGATGAATTTATTTTTTATATTAATGAAAATAATTAATTTTAGATTAAATTAATGTAAAATATTTTGTTTATACAATAATTAATTTAAAAATTAAATTGATGAATTAATTATGGGATATTGGTATTACTAATTGTTAAATAAAATTTAGAATTAATTATTCAATGTTGAATCATATATTGGAATAATTTATTACTGAAATTGTGAATTTTGAATTGGAATAATTGATTATTGAATTAATTATTGAACGTTGAATCATTATTTGGAAAATTTAATTATTTAATTAATTATTGAATGTGTAATAGTGAATTGAATAATTAATTGTTGAATTTATTATTGGATAATGATACTGTGTATGGAATAATTAATTATTGAATTAATTATGAAATATTTATTTTTTAAATAGTTTTTAATTACTTGGTGAATTTGTTAATGGGATTTATGTACTTAATTAATTACCGAATTAATTAAATGGATTGATATAATCATGAAATTTTTGAATTAGTAATGGGAATGAGAAGATTAATTAATTATTGAATTAATTAATGAGATGATGTGAATATTGAATTGTTGACTTTGATTATTTAATTTATGACTTATCAAATGTGTTGTTTTGATATATGTGAATTTTGATAAAGAATAGAAACATGGATATTCATATTTTATATTGTGGTGTTGTGTATTATTGACGATTGAGTGGTCATGTGGCCATTCACCCATGTATTATGAATAGTAACATGTTCATTCAATTATATGTTAGAAAATTGTGAATAGTAACATTGAAATTCGGCCAAGTATTATAAATGGTAACATGGTCATTAAATTTTGTTTTAGTAAATGGTGAATGGTAGCATGATCCTTCAATTATCTATCATTAAATGGTGATTTTTAAATATATACATTCGAAAAAGTATTCAGAATGGTGACATGATCATTCAATTATGTGGCTAAATAGGGAAAATTTTATAATGTGATAAATGTTAATTATTTCACATTAATAATTAATTTATACGACATAATACAATTTTATTGAATGGATTTGTTTTATACACTATTGTTGGTGGCCTACTGATTTTTACTCACACCCTACTCGAGCTTCCGGATCGGTACACAAATGGATTTCATGTTTGCAGGATAGGTTAAGGGATAATTCTCGGATGTAGATGGATGAATTTTCAATGGGTAATAGAATAGTGAACCACACATGGTTTATGACTCACTATAGAGTCATTGGATTTATTATATTTGATTTAAATTTGACACATAGTACGTACATGAGTATGGAATATTTAATGTTTAATTTTGATATTTTATCTACAATTTTTGTTATCTTTTGATCTTGGTATTATTTTATTTTTGGTTATTTGTTATTCATTAATTTTTTCATTATTTAACAATTTTTTATTACTCTAATAATGAAAAAAGATGATATTGTCTCTTTGGATAAATATTATACCCTCACTTCTAGTCAGCATCCTCTAACGTACGATGAGGCACACCTGAGATCATGTGACTGAACGGTTCGGGAATCGGTGTATGGAACCCTGTCTGGGATGTTATAGTTTCATACATGGAGGCAAAATATTTTTTTAATTCTATGTAAAAGAGAGATATCATGAATTTTTTATTGTTATTATTATTCTAAATTATTTTTTTTCTCACGATCAGTTTATGTAGTCATGCATGGTGTGATCTCTTCCAACATTTATAAAACACTTAAAAATCATGACCATTTGTATATATTTTTTATTTAATAAATTTTAGGTATGAATTTATCTATATCATCATACTATTATATATATATATTATTAATACATAATTAAATTATCATCCATGTAAAAAAGGTGGAAACCAAAACATTTCTCTTCATGAAGGTGGGAGTCCACACTTACCCATAAGAGATGTTATAATTTTACTATTGTTTGTAATTATTGAAGGAATATATGATTCTTTCATTAAATAAGTGTAATTATATCATAAATATAATATTTAAACACTTAACCCTTCGAATTAACATTTTTTGAAAGATGGTGTTGGAAAATGATTTTAATCACATATTGATATGGTAAGTCATACACGTGAATGAGGGAAACATAACATACCATTTGATGGAAAAGTGGGTGAATAATTGTAGTTTAATAATTATTAGTATAATTATTAATTTATCGGGAAAGAATTATTTTATTTTATGATAAACATAAAAATATTTTCAGAGGTAAAATTAGAATAAAATCAAAAGAAATAAGTTAAGACAATTACATCTTACCTGAATCAAATCTGATAGATGTCCTATTAAAGAACACAGCGTTAGAAATTTGGGAATACCACCACCTCAATAATTTGTATAAGGGTATTTAGAAGATAATTAGTTTTTTTTATCTGTAATTCTCAATGTTATGTAAATAAATGAATTGAGGGGTTCCTATTTAAAATTGAGTGGTTGGGTACTCGTTGAATTACATGAAAAATAAAAATATAAAAAATTAATTCTATAGAGAAACAATTCCATGTGGGTAGGTGTTAAAATATAATATTTGAATTAGATTAAAGACCATTAGATATTTTTTAAATGTTTTATGTTGTGTTTGAATCCATTTCTTTTGGTTTAACCCCTCAATTAACACATTTTAACCTTATCTGTGATAATGCATTTTTCACTCTTAAGGGGTTGTAATTTTACTTATAAGGTGAAAATTTAGAAATAAATAGAAATCTATGATATTTTAAAATATATATTATTAAAAATGTACTATTTTAATATTTTTAGGATTTTTAAATAATTTAAAATAATACGTTTTCTACAAGATATTATTTATGTAATATGTGAAATTGTTCATTTAATTTGAATTTAGGGACATCAAAAAAACATGGAATTAAAATATAATATTCTAACATGAAATTAATATCTATTATTCATGTAAAAAATTTATTATAAAATCATAAATATTTAAAATTTTATTAAATTTATCTTTTTGAAATCATTCATTTTATTTTTCTATTAATTCAAGAAATATTGTTTTTTCATTGTCTATGAATTTAAGGTAATTTTATAATTACTAAAAATAGTAAATAAATTTCCTTCATGAATATAATTTCATTAAAACAAAAAATACATTTATATTGATTCAAAAAATTCTCGTTTTCCTTATGTTAACATATAATATATATTTAAAAGAGAGTGAAATTTTTTATTTTTCGTTATGTTAAATATAAAAGGGTACATTTTTATGGACAAGCTACAATTAACAATTTATAATTTTATCCTAATGTCATAAGAGTCAAATTAACTTATTCCATTGTGATAAAAGATTAAACATGGTGACCATAACATTTAGTTTTAACATTGTTTAACATGATTTATCCATTATAGAGGTGGTGAATTTTACCATGGTTACTATTCATAATGACCAAAAATAAAATGGGCTAGTTTAATAAAATGGGACCCCAAATTTAAAAATATGTAATCAAATATTAACTACTAAATTTATTTGGGGGTCGTATATTTATTTTTAAATAAGAAAATAAAATTTTATTAATACACTTTGTAGAAAAAATACAGTTTTTAATTATAAAACTGGAATTATTCTTATGCCATCACCAGAAATATATTATTTGAATGATAAAAAGTTTTATTGAATATATAATAATAAAATATCATTAAAACCTATCAACAATAGTGATCAATTAATATTTTAAAATTAAAACCAGATGTGTTTATACAAACATGTTTTTCAGAAAAAGTTCCATGATATTTTTGAATGAATTTTTTATTTTATATTTAATTAATAAGAATTGAATTCATTTTATTTATATTTAAACCATTAATATTTCAGAAATTAGTAATTACTGATCAAAACTTCTTGTACAATGGCTAAGGGATAAATTTCATAATATATAATATTGGTTTAATATCGTAACAGAGTTAGTTTAGAATCGGGGTTGCATGTAACACAATCTATTAAAGAAATAAAATTTATTTAAATTAAAATATATTAAAAAATATCTTTGTGTTACATTTTATCCCACTTAAAATGAATTTTCCTTCAAAATTAAACCAAAAAAATATAAAAAATGAGGATATCTTTATTTTATTACATTTCAGGGTTCCAATGTAACTTTTTTGAATTATTGATTCCTATAGAGAAATTTATCGAGGTATGTTTCCTAGTTCTGTAGAACATTACCTCTAAGATATCATATTTTTACATGTTATTATTAATATTAATTATCACTATCCAATGGTATGATCCTTATGTTTAGTATAAGCGAGTGATCAGTTATGTACTTTCTCAAGGGACATACATGTAACATATCATGAACTTAGGAGTGGTTTGGTAGAACATCCAAATGTTATTACATCATCCAATCATGGTAAAATAATTAAAATGGATAAATATATATAGGGATAAACAATCAATTTCTAAAAATATTATAACCCTTTTATGTAGAAATAAATTATAATACCTTTTCATTGACTTTATATTCTAGATTTTACTAAAAAATGATCAGTATAACGTTTCTTCCAATATTGATTTTTTCTTTTGTGATTATTAAAAAATCCAAATATCTCAAAACATTCCTCTTCTAGATCAAGTACCAATTTCTTTCTTTCACCAACCATAACCCAACACATTTCATTTCAACACTTCCTACCATCGATAGATTCATATAGACCCATTGGAATGCTTTATTGAAAGATATTTTTCATAGAAAATTAAACTAGAGGGTGGTGTTTCTAAAAAAATCATTGAAATCTACAAAATAATATCTCAAAATAACCATTATGGCATAAACATTTTTCTCAAACTGACCATCTATCTTAGTAAGAAAGGTAGTGATTAAATTTATCTTAGTATGGAGAGAATGATGGATATTTTTCTAAAATATATAGGTTGACCCTAGTTCCCAATTAGAAATAGTAGAATTTGGTACTACATGATAATATAATACACCCTTAATGAATATAATGACAATATGATCAATAGATAAATTATCTCTAATGGTAATAAAGTGTTCTAACTTCATTAGGTGATCAATGAGAACCCAAATAGAATTGTAGCCTTTTGATTATTTTGGGAGTCCAACAATGAAATCTTATGTAATTTATTTCGATTTAAATTATCTAATTAGTATTGGTTGTAACATACCCATAGATATTATTCTCTCATACATAATATTATGATATTACAAGAATCAAGATATATACTCCATAACATCCATTTTCATGTTATGCCTACAAAAATACTCTAAAAAATAAATAAATAAATTTTCACATATAATATGAATAATGAATGATGATTTATGTTCTTCATATGTTAACAGATTCATAAGTTCAATTATCAATATGATGCATATAGGATTTATGAACCATATCATTTTATCACATTCAAGGTCAAAAATAGGAACATTTATCACCTTTTTTAAGGATCCCCATTTTCATTATAAACCTCTTTAATTTTTTTATGGATAGAAGGATGGAAACTAATTTTACAACTTTCCTCCATGATATGTGGATCCATCCCTTGAAATTTTAAAAATATTTTATCATTTTCTATCCTCATTAATGATAAGCTAATATTACACATTTAACTCAAAGAATTTTCCATCTTATTCCCTTTTCAGTGGAGGTAATGTATCGAGTGGTTATAGTATTTAGTTATCTCTAACCTTTTTCTCTAGGACATATTAAACTCTTTATGTTTGAAAATAAGCATTAATATTTTATGATGAGTATATATATGATTCATTTATCTATAAAGATAATGCCTTAAAATAAAAATAAAAACATCTAACTACAAATCAATGTTTGGGTAATTTTTCCCATGAACCTTTAATTATTCTGACGCATAACATATCACCATATGTTATTTCATGTTAATTCATACCATTCCCTTCATCAATCAATCAATGAATTTAAAAAATTATTCTTTGTTGAAGGGTATCATGAGAATAATCCCTCATTATTTAAGGCTCTTGGAAACAATCTTCATAGACATCTATCAATAAGAACAAAACCCCCTTCTAAGTAAAAATGGTGAATAATACAGATAGTAATAAATGATATCCCACAGAAAAAATTAGAAATATTCATACAACCTAAGAAATATATTTTATTTTATATCTTTTAAATTATTAATTTATTTTTTTATTAGATAAATAAAAAATACATTGAAATGGCTTATGAATTTAAGGTAATTTTATAATTTAAAAAATTATAAATAAAGTATAATCATGAAAATAATTTCATTTAGCTCAAAATAATGATTTATATTCACTCAAAAACTGAATTTTCCGTATGTGAAAATATAAGAAATATTTTTATGTAAGAGTGTGACCATTTTTATTATTCATGTCTAAAAATATTACACTATTATTTATCGAAAAAAGTTATATATGAATTATTTAATTCATCATCCTAAGGTGAAAAAAAACAAATTCATTTATTTTAATAAAATTTAATATAAAAAATTGTGGCCTTAATATTTAAATTCAACCTAATTCAACATTATTTAAACCTTATCAAAGTGATAAATTTTAAAATGGTTATTAATCATAGTTCCTCAAATTTAAAGGGACCAATTTAGAAAATTGAGACCTCCCTATTCAAAATATGTAATGAATTTTTTATGATCAAATTTTTAATATTAGAAGATATTAATTATAATAAATGAATAGAAAACCTGATGAAAAATACTTTTTATATAAATATCGTTTTTAAAGTGTAAAAAGGATTTATTCATATTTCATTTCAAGATAAATTATGAGATCAATGTTAAATTTCATTATATAATATAAAATATAAAAAATTACTTAAATCATTCACCTTTTGTATTAACTTAAACTTTATAAAATATAAACATGTTTATTTTTATAAAATTATTTTTTTTGAAAAACATCTCATTCATTTTCAAATAATTTTTAATATCCTTTTGAATTAATTGATAACTGATGAATTAATTTTATATATATAAGAAAAATATAATATTCATACATTATTTAGTCATATTTATACCCTCTAATTTAATGGATTGATGATAATCCTTTCGTTAAATAATAATATTTTATTATTATATCAATATTCATTTAAACCCGACATTTCATGTGACAAAAAATATGTATAAATTTATTTTCTTTAAAGAGAAATACAATAAAAATTAATTGCCTATTACAAATAGTTTTAATTCACTTAGGTGTTTATATCTATGATTTTTATAAATGGTATAATGTCCCAAGTTGTCTCCTTGCTTATTTAATATTGGAATAATATTTTTACTCTGAATGTTCTACGGAAAATACTTATTTCATAAGAGAATAATCATAACGATTTTTTATTAAGAAATTTATTTTTAGAAATCTCATAGAGTGGGAGGAGTAGCCAAACACTTTAAAATATCCCCAATGTCATTGTTCTGACTATTCCATCTAAAATAGTTGTACAAGGGAACGCTAGCACAACTTATTCTTCATCTATTGAATCAACAAGAATGGAGGGCTATTCTAGATTTGATGAATAATCACCATCCTTCTCCAACTTTATATCCTTATCACTAACATCAATATTAAATAACAAATGTATATCAAATAATAGATTTTATGGAGGGGTTTCATCATTAGAGGGTCATAAATCGAATATAGTAAGTACCGTATCTTAAACATATAAGGATTATCCACTACCTGATACTTATATTGATCACTCCCTAAATCACTAAGAGAAAGTAAAAAGAATAATGTATCTCAGAATTATCCCTAGCTCAAGATTAACATCATATTCATCTATTATTCAATCCATCATACAGATTTATATTTCCTAGAATCATTAAATGGATTGATATAAATCCTTGTAAATCCATGTGTAGGGTATCCATACATGCTCTATTAATTTGACCTTTGATATTCATCATCTACATATGTCATGGCCTAAGATTCACCTTCATCTTAAGATTAATTATCCTCAACAAAATCATATGGTACCACCTCAGGACAAGTGATATCCCTCATTCATTTTGGATATGTGATTGGATTAGATCACCGATGTAGTTATTTCACTTTAGTTATCCACAATATTTTCTATGAAATCCAATCGATATTCATAATTTTATTGTTTTTTTATGAAAACAACATGAAATCACATATCTCTCAAATATTATAAGAATTTATCTTCTCAGCTCCCTAATTATAGAAATTTTATTTGGGAATATAAGGGTATTGATACTCCAATAAGGTTTACACGACTCTTCCATATGAAAAATCAAGTATCTAGGTAGACTTATTTGAAAATCACGAACACTAGTGTATAAAAATAAATATAGAGTTACCATATTGAGATAATTTCTACCTTTTAGTGGGACACTATGTGCAGAATGAATTTCAACAACAACTGATATTCTTCACTGAGCTCTTTTTCACATATTCTCTAATAGGTTTAGTAATCTCTCTTTTCATCTAGTGTATTCCTAATCCCAAATGGGGATAGTTAGCATGATAAAAAATATGTTTTTTTTCTATTATTCCCCAATAGGTGTAGCTCTTAAATAATCATCGCAAAAGTAACAATAGAAATCACTCTATTATACCATATTTATATGAAAAACTTTAACTAGGAATGAATAAAGATTTTATTCTCATCCATGAATCAAATCATTCATCACATATTAATAATAGATCTTTATTCTAAGGAATAAATCATCCTCAATCATTCAATGTAAAATTACTTTGGAAAGAAAATTTCATGATCAATGAGAAGTGGCTTCATAATATTGTCACATTATCTTGATTTTCATTTTTTCTATTTTAAATGACTCTAGGGAATCATCTTTGAAATATTTATCCATTTTGAATAAACATAAATGATATTTTTTTTCAACAATTAAGAAACTCAATGATGAAAGGATTAAAAAGGATGGTTTGGATTGGGTTAGAATGTAGTGTAAAGATTCATATTGTAAAGTTATAATCCAATAATTTGGATCCATTTAGAATAGTAACATGTGAAATAATAAAAATTAACCTTAATAATATTTTTGAAACAAAAAAAAATTATGTGAAATAACTATGATAATACTAGATATAAGAATATATTATATATAAATATATTTAAAAGAATATATAATGAATATAAAAAAAATAAAATTAATATTTTCTAATATATTGAATTATATATAACTTGTATTTGATATAATTTAATCTCTAATAATTCAAAGACTTTTTAAAAAAGTGTATAGACCAATGCTCTATTCTGATGCATTCAAGTGTGATTTCCCTTTTTTAAAATGATCATTGAAAAAGTGGTGTAATATATCACTATAATTTTTCCTCTACTTAAAAATAGGTTCTTTCGAAATTATAGTTGAAATTTTATTTGGATAATTGATAAGGACATGACTGAATTAATATCCATAATCTAGAAACATTTTTTTCATTCATAGAATTTGATAACAAAAACTACGTCTAGCTACATATTTAGATTCAATGGTAGAAAATATAGTAGAGTTATATTTAATACAAGTCCATGCATGTAGATACTTCCCCAAATCATGGCATGTTCTAGATGTATTTATTTTTATAAATTACATTCAATCAACTCAGAATCTTAATAACTATTTAGATCCAAATAATATATTGAGGAATAAAACTAAAAAAATTGGTTGTATTTCTATCTACCCCAAGCCCGCCTTCCATAGGACAGGGGCAGGCGACTAGCACCAATGGCGTAAATCCTGATAAAAAGGGAAGTCATTGCCTTTATTTAAATAAGAAACACAACAGAGTACGCAAGAAGTAGTAATCATAATGTAAACTGAGTACAAAAGTAATGCTGAAAAGTAAATGGGTCAGAATACAAACCCAAATGAAAATACAGTACAACTGAAAAGAAAGTATAGCATCAGTAAAGTAAATCAGCAACCACTACGTCGTCCTCCGGTTATCCCACCTGAAGGGTGGGTATAGATGGTCTCCTCAGCTCCTTGGGTCCGGCCGTCCTCTTCGTGTATGTCCCGCCTGATAGTCCACCTCCTAGTACCATCTCTCTCTACAAGCCTCTACCACGATCAGCAATGTCCGTCGTCTGCAACTAACACAACGTAGTGCAGGCATAGCCCGTGCAGGGGAGAGTATACAATACTCAGTAGGGACCCCGAGACCCCCATAGGTCTCCCAGAATCCACAAAGGATAAACCACAAAGGAAATATAAAAACATGAAGTATCAAGAAACTCTACTTAAGAATATTCCTATACATATACCTAAGTCATCAATTGCAGTTCGGATCTAACTCACAAGCCTAAGTATAACCCAGTCCACACAGGAATTCATAACCCAATCCACACAGGAAAGCACAACCTAGTCCACACAGGAAAGCATGTAAATCATATCAATGATATAGATTGATAAATCATGACTCAACTCACATAGGTATACTTCTCATGAAGAGGGGTGTACATGATTGATATAGCCTCTAAATCATCTCCCCTGCCGAACCCACGTAGAATCCAAGTATAGAAGTCATCGCTGCCAAACCCACGTAGGTTCCAAGTATAGTAACCATCGTTGCTGAATCCACGTAGGATCTATGTACAGTAGTCATCGCAGCCGAACCCACGGAGGACCCAAGTACGATCGTCCTCGCTGCCGAGCCCATAGAGGATCCTAGTACAGTCTTCATGGTCATCACAGTCGCAGTCAGCTCTACGGTTCCCAAACACAACATGCTCGATTCTGGGAGGGTTCGCTTCACGATTCAAGGGGTCAATACATCAACTCATTTGATTCCCTTTTTTTATTAGAAGCATGAAAATAAAAACACTAGACATAATATTATGTTGTCTATTAGTTAAAAAATAAACTCTATATCTTACCTCTATAACCTGTTTGGTAAATTGATTTCCATATTTCCTCATGATATAGTTTAAATGTGGTACTCATTGGAGTATCCCTTCTTTTTGTACTATCTAGGAAAAAACATTTTAAAAGTACAATGGGGAACATTATTTGGTTTATAAAAATTATTTTCTTATTATGAAATATTTTTAAACACATAAAGAATCTCAATTCATGAATTAGACTCATTTGAAATTCATTTTTCATAACTTTTTTAAATAAAATACATAATCTACTTTTGAAGACGCAATTATAACATCATCAAGAATAATTTTTGAAACTAAAATATGCTTTATGATTCCAATAATAAAAATTATATGATCAAAATAACCTTTTGTAATAACATTTTAATTAGTAATAGTTTTGACACTATCATTCATATCTCTTGGATATTTTTTTAAAACATAAATTCATTTGGTTAATATAAAAACATGTTTTAAAAAATTTGTATTTGATAATATAGGGTTTTTTAAAAAAACTCAATAATATAAATATCCAATAATGAAATATTAATAACCATTTGTATAGTTTTAAATTTTTATGTGTTTTATTAGAATGTTGAACCCCAATGACTTCATGTATTCTTACTAGAGAATTTTTTTTTATAGTTCATACATTCTTCTTGATCATAACCTCATGTAACCAGTGTAAGTTATTTTTTAATTAGAGTGGTCGACTGGTCAACTATGTTCTTAAGAAACCATTTATTATTAATGTTCTGAAATTCTATAGGTCATTCTACTAGTTTCTAGATTTTATTTCTTTCAAAAAAATTCATATCATCCTATTTATCCATTACCCAAATTACATAATCTATTTCTTTTGTGATATATTTTGGTTCATATGGTGACACTATAGATTGATGTTCAACCAAGTTTCTCAAAGAATATGTGGCATGGGTTCCTCTATCTAGATCCCGGACTATAGAATATAATGGACGTACTCTATGAGTCCTAATAGATAAAGAGATATGACTATTTGGTACTTCATTTTGCTCATCATTTTCTTATAAGAACTCTATTGATAATAAATCAAGTTGTATTGATATCATATTATAAAAATAAAATATGTAGATTAATTTCATTATGCATGGATTTGGATATCTATTAAAGGTGTAATTCATTATTTCTACAAAAACATTCTATTGTAGAGTTCTAGTATTAGAAAATATGTTATTTTATCCATGTTATGAAAATAAAGTATCAATGTATTATTTTAAAACTCATAAACATGATCGGTACATATGGATATAAAATTAAATCCAGTATTATTTTCTATTATCATTTCATATTTCAAAAAAAATGATCCTTATTCACTTTTGTGAGTTAGCAATAATTCTCATGTTTATATTGATTATTAATATTCTAGACCATAATAATAGGGTTTTCCATTTGTTTTAAGAACACTATATGGTTCAAAAATGTCCATGTGAACCAAATCTATGTGTTGAGAAGATGTATCTTCTTTTGTTAGTTTTAAATAGATCATATGTTTTACTCCCATTTGACATGCGTTAAATAATTTATCTTTTGGGAATTATAGTTTATTAAGTTCCTTATTAAATTTTTTTCATTGTTATCCTAATGAGATAGTGATGTTTGTTGTGTCACAATACCTTATAAAAAAACTAATAATATTTTTGAAAGACACATAAAAAATATTTTGAGAAAAAAATAAATATATATAATATGGATAAACATTATCATTATATAGGATAGTCATAACTAAAATACGTTCAGAATCATCAATATTTCAAGAATTATTTTAAAACATAAAATGATAACCATTATGAATCAACTATGATATTCCAAGAAGTTGTCACTTTAAACCATTGACAAATAACACTTTAGAAATTAACATAGAGTTATAATAACAAATGTGACAAATTCCTATTATTTTCCATTTTTATTTTCACCATCTGTTACATACCCTTGATCCACATTAATTCAAATTTTAAATATTGAGTCATCCCACATCATCTGTATATAATTTCCACTCTCTTTATTTCATATTTTTTTGTGGGTACTCATTAAGTAGGTATTCTATAGAAAAAATAAATAAGATCTGATTTTGGTACTCACACTTTATTTGGTGCAGAAATATAAGTAATAAAAGGATGTGAAATACACGTGTATTCAAATAATGTAATATAAATAGACTTATGATATTTATAAATGAAAATGTTATTGAGCCCAAAAAATATATTAACTATTTTTATAATTTTATTAACTTGATCTATGAATAGATAAAATTTATAAATTCTTCTCTGACCTAGAATGTCACCAATCATAGTTATGTACTTTGTTGTGTACTATTTACCAAGATTCACAATCCATATTTCTCAACCATTTTTAAATCATCCAAGATCCTTTTTCAATTTTTCATTTGGAATTTTGAGTACATTGTTTTCCAAAAAAATTGACCTTTCAATTATTTCTCTAGAGAAAAATCATATTTAACAAGAACAAATAAGGCATTCTATTTCGTTATGAATTTACACTTCTCTTTAAGTTAATTGAATGTTTCTTCCAGTATAATAAAATTTTAGAATAAATATTCATTGAATATATTTTAATCATTATTTTCATTATCAAAGTGATTATAAAAATAAAAAATTTACATATAAATAATATTTACTACATTGATGTGTTTTATCATAAAAAACAAGTTGGACCTATTATTCATGGTTTCATTATGTGAGTAAGAGCCACTAGAAATATCAACAGAGGAACTATATGTATATTTAATAGTTTTCATTGTAATTTTTTTTCAATGCCCTAGTACCTTTTCTAATACTTTAACATTATAAATTCAACTTTTATATGCCCTTTTTATTTGAGTTCATAATTGTTCACTTCACATGACGGATTTTCATTTTTCTAGTCACCTCTTCTATCATATTTTTTTCTATAGTTTTATTTTGTTGAATAATTATTCCTTCATAGAAATCTATTCAAATATCCTATAAAGATGAACCATTTTATCCTCATTATATAAATTTGATTCATCCTCACATTAACCAATATTTGTTACATGTTCCTTTACCTTTGATTTTGATGTCCTGGAGGTAACTAATTATTTGTTGGTTCATATTTTTATATGTTTATGTTTATAATATCTACATGCATCATAATATATGAAATAAGATCATTCGCATGTTTTATTATATTATTAAAATATTATCTAAATGAAATAGAAGTTCTACTCCACATATCCGATAAGCATTACTGTAGTATCCTCACTTGATCTTTATTGTTAATTTTTTCCCATGTGAATTGATTGTGTAGAAATTTTTTTTTGAAACTATGATAAATGAATTCAATGTATTCTTTAGGATTCATATTATATGTATCATATTTAATACCATAAAACCTTAGTGATATAACTTTACCCATTGATATTCCTTCATGAATTATTACAAGGGTATACCATATTTCAAAATATATATTTGAATTATTAAATTATTTTAAACACTTATATTCTTAAAGAATTTTCTTATAAATTCATTTACATATAGTTAAAATTATAATATAACTTAATGTAATCACACCAATTAAAATTAAGAATTTTTTAATTTTCAAATTTTTTATAAGAAAGTGAAAATATCAAATCACATTCTCTCTAAATAAATTTTTATTTTTATTTTCCATTAAGTATAATTATATCCATTAAAATTAGGAGGAATATTGGTGGTATTATTCTATAGATGAGTATTATCTATAGTGATAAAAAAATTAAATTATAGAAATTTTGATAATTTGGGTAAAACTAAACCATAGTTAAATGAAAATAAAGAAACCATTGAAAAACAATGTTGATCTGAGTAGAAAACTCAAAATGGGGTAAATTTGATTTGCAATAATATTTTTTTAAAAAACATATATAATCCCCCATTTTATAAAATACATCCCAAATAACTAAAATATTATATTTATATTATTTTATCTTCAAGAAATATTGTTGTATGTATGATCATAGCTCAGTTAAAAAAAATATTAAAACTATTTTATATATTCAAAAAAATTTAATTATATCAAACATAGTATATAAAAAGTTATTAAATATATATATATATATAAAATTAATATTTGTTCCAACTTTGTTTTGAAAAGTAATTATGATTTTATTTCAAATAGATTATATGAAAATAGGGAAAACACATGGAAGGATAAATATAAGTGGTTAAATCTCTAGAGAATATATATTCCCCTCTACTAGAAAATTACTAGACATTGAGCTATTTATTAATCAAATAAACTACTCCATAACATGGTTAAGGTATTACAAAACATATTTCATATGGTTATCCAGGTCATACATATCATATTCTATGGTTCTATATGTGATAATAATAGAGCGATAACAACACCAAGATGTTCTAAGCTATATTGCATTTACCACCATTTTTAGAGGGGGTACATATACATGAATTAAGATAGAGTTTCTAACACTGTCCAATACAGCATATGACCTTGTTCAAAAAGTATATACTAGGTGAAACAAAAATATCATAGAATGTTATGAAAAACAGAGTATGAAAATTTAATGAATTTTTTCAGTAGAGAAAGAAATTCTATTTTTATATCATGGATCTACTCTTCTCTATGAAATATTTTGATTATTAAATAATGGGTGAAGATAAGAGGATGTCATATGATTTTCCATGGATTTTAAAATAAAAACATGGTGTTTTTGATGTTGGAAACACAATATGAGTACATATTTTTCATTTGTAAACAATTACAATGTCAATGTGTCATGCCACACCAATTTCTCTTCATTGGAATAATATAAAGTATATTTCTCTAAACAAGGATTTTCAAAAATCATCAATCAAGATCCTCATTATTTGGATCAAAATATAGGATCATTAAATAATTATTTCAATAATTTTATTTAATAATTTTATTGATTTAATTTATTCACTAAAATAATTTATATTTTGTGATATGATATTTTTATATTTTACACTTCATCATCCATGGTAGATTCAGGAACTTGTAATTCATTTTTGGATTTCATGGTAGGATATATGGCCAATCAATTAAACTTATTGTTTTTCACATTATACTTATGTTTATTCAGGTAATTCAATGAACACATATTAATGAACTTGTTCACTCCATTTATTTACGTAGTTAATTATTTTACTTTTAAAAATTTACACATTTAAAATATGGCTTCTCCGTTTATTGGGTAGTCAATTAAAAATCAATATGTGGTTAATCCATCACATAATTGTACATCTAAAAATATTATTTTCACTTTCATTTGTCTTTTGGGTCAATCTGACATGGTTTTCATATATCCAATTATCTTATAGTTGATCTAATTTACTTATGGTCAATATATCCCTTTGAGAAAATCTTGATAATATTGATCAATTATGATACAACTTGTTGTCTCTTGATTTTTATTTTCCTCGATTATGTCCTTTAACCTATGTATATCATAGTTAATCTATTGTTCATGTAGTCGATGCATCTGTCACATTGTAAATTTAGTATATTTTGATATTCTCATTCCTCAAAAAATATGGTCAATTCACGACTATATAAAATATTAGTTACTTTAAATATATATTTATTATTTATAAAACATAAGATAGGTTAGAAATAATATAAACATGATTTTTTATTATTGAAATAATGAATTTTTGGACTAATTAAATAATAATTATGTATTATATTGATAAATTGCCTTATTTTATATCAGGGATTCATTTATATTATTTATAAAATAGTTACAACATAATGTAGTTATAATACATATATCATGAATATACCATGTTTTACTATTAACCTAATATTAACTATTTTGTAATTTTTTAAAAAAAATTATTCACTAAATGATTCATAAATGATTAATGTAAATTTAAATCTTGTTTTATGAAAGTATTCTTTTGAGGGATTTAATAATTTACTAATTTTCATTTTTTATATTAATTCTATGCTTTATGCACCCGAAATTTAATAACCCTTTTTTAATATTTCTTATATTAGTATATGAATTTTATATTTATTTAAATTATTATTTTTTTATTAATAATTATCATATCTTTTTATCTAGGAAACAATTTTATATTATACATAACAATCACATTACTACTATATTGATAATATTTCTATATTTCTACTATAACACTTACTTTTCCCTTTAATGAATTTTATCACATATTATTAATTATATTAATTTTTTCACTAAAATCATTCATTAAAAACTCTAATTTTATATATCATATTCTTTAAATTTGGGTTTTTATTCTTAATACAAATATAGATTTATATTTGTTACTATATTTTGGTGAATACAATCCTTTAGTGTTTAAAATAATTGTGTTTTTTGTACATTTTTATGTGTTCTATATCACTAGTTATTTTCATTCTAGTGAATGTTAATATCTATTTCGTATGAAACTACTATAAGGAAATAAATTGTTTTTTATTGTGTTAAGAATATTTTAATGATTCATCTATTTTTTCTATAACATTTATATATAATTTCTTCAAAGTAATGTTATTTATTCTTAAAATTTTCCGGCACATAAACTAACTCACTTTAAGGAAATAAGAGAACAACCAAAAAAATTTATTTAATGATGATACATTCAAGATTCTTATTATAATAGAGAAATTGATTCAAAATATGACCACTTATATAGTGACGAAATAGTGGAGTAATTGCATGTTTTTGAAAGCAACGTCACATATAAATTATTAATGGACAAATAATTTACGATATTTTTTATACAGCCCTTATAAGGTGATATCATTAAGAAGTCCCATTACCCTACATGAAAATCCATGTCAATCAATTGAATATTAAAATAATTTTTTTATCTACTTTTATATAATTTATATATTTCTATAAAGATCATATGTTATTGTTTTTCTCCGTAATGATCTCTAGAAAAACAATACATATTTCCAATACTTTATCCAAACAATTTTTATTATGAAATTTCTCTTACACAAAGCATTATACATTTCAATTTTTATGTATAAGAAAAGTATATTATTGTATTATCTTATAACAGGTATAACATTTGGTCTCAATTTCTTTTTAAATTTGGTTAACATGACTTAAAATTTTCCACTAATGTTTATTTACTCTTTTTAGGGTACCAACATGTTTTTGGTTGAAATAGAATGTTCATATTAACATAATATTTCAATGGATTATCATGGATCCTCAAAAATGTTTCTATGAAATGGGAGTTATGGTTTGATAAAATTAATATTGTTCTATCATAAATCAAATCCACTAAATTAGCATATACTAATACATGTTTTTTAATGTGTATAACCATTATAATTATTAGAAAATGTGATTAAATTTTGGGGTGATAAATAATACTGAATATTTCATCACTCCACTTGGATATATTTAGAATGGTAATTATCATTATCATTATTATATTGTCAAAATTTCATGTTTGAATAGGTAGACATTTCGTGAAACAATTTGTAATCTCTCTCCCATCCCATATTGATATATAAAGCTTCATGAACCATATCCAAAAATTTCCTACATCATGTTATCCAACCAAAATTATTCACTTTACTATAATTACTTCTTGGTCTTACCAAGGTGTATATTGAAATTTCCACTACAAGATTCATTGAGAAATTTAATTATTGGATTAAGTAAAGATTTTACTCATAGTGTTTTATCAAACATCAAAACTCTCCTCCTTAGTTAAATTCCATTAGTAACTCATAATAAATTGATTTATTATTCTTCTATAGACACTTATAATCGTATTAATTCAATTTTTTCAATATTAAATTAACTTTGGTAATTAAATGGAATAATAATTATTTTTTCATTTCTATAAAAAATTCCATTTCAATATTTTTTATATATTGTAGTATTGGATCCTTTTTCATACTCAACATGAGTATAGCAATGCGATCCTTCATTATCAATGTATTAACTATATAATATTCCTTCATGGGGAGTTATATTATTCTATAATGTTTATTAATGTTTTATTCCATCCATTACAATTTTCTCATGTTGGGATATTTTTTTGTTAGTATTTACTTAAAACTCTTGAGATTTAAATATATGGAACCCCATTAACAATATGTATATTTTTACTAGATATTCTATAAAGGATTAATGATACCAACTCTAGATAATTTCTTAGGTAAAATTTTTAAAAATTCATTAAATATCATAATGCATAATTATAAACCCATTATTTTGTATAAGTAAAAACCCAAATACATTCAAAAATAAATAAATATATATAGAAAATATTTTTCTCAAAATAAGTTTGTAAAAATTGGGTCATTAATTAAAATATTATTCATTGCATGAAGAAACTCTTCATATTCCTTTGGCCCTATGAATTCAGTTCACTTCATGTGAAATTTCAATACAATTTATAAAAACTAATAATTTGGTTTTGGAAATAATCGATTAAAATAACATTATAAAAAAAATACATGATATTAATGACAAAATACTATTTTCTTACATAAATTTTAAATATTTTTACAGAAATATTCTACACATTTCTGAGAGACTCCTTCAATGACTATAATTGTTTAATATCATTTGATAATAGGTACAAAATTCTCTTATATTGGGAAATATAATCAACCTAACTACTCAAAATCATCCCATATAGTACTCGTATTAACAATTCCATATGTAAAACAATTCCTTCTAACATGGGGAAAGAAAATATAAGTACTAGTGAGACAAAATTCTTAGTAATGGTAAATAATAGGGGATTTCAAAGATCATTTGAGCATAACATGGGTATAAGGGTATGAGAACATGAGCATAACATTTGAAAATCATAACCTACATATCATAGATTATAATATTGAATGATTTAATTGAGTATGAAGGATAATAACACATTAATAACATAGGAATAAAATAACATGATCGTTGAGGGAAAAACATAAATATATTAACGTTTCAAAAACATTAAAACCAAAATTTAAAAATGAAACACTATCTTTACTATCATATGAGATACTTCACATAGATCTCAAAAAATGACTAAATGTTATTATTTAAATGTAATATTCATCAAAAATATATTAGAATGGTGGGATTTAATGAGAGGAACAAAATTATGAAAATATAGTTTAAACATGTTTATAAAACCGATTCTTTGAATGCTAATTAATTATAAAAGAAAATAGAAACCAATTGAATATAGAGGATCAATTTTTGTGAAAATAATATTTTCATGCCCATAATGAAATTTTATCATAAAAAATTGAATTAATATCTATTAGTGAAAGAAAATAATAAAACTCTTATTATATATATTAAATCAAAATTTTTCAAATACATCCAATTTGTATTATTGGCTTAAGATATTAATAAATCCAATTTAAATCCTTAATGCTATATTATTATAAAGACAAAATTTTTATATTTTGAAGGTGAACTTGATTTATGTCATTGGAATCATTTTCATGTTGAATCTATTTATAAAAACATGTTAAAATTTGGAACCATTTCATTTTAAAAACTCTCTTTCTCATATTTTATCGTGAAATAATTTTATATTTGATTTTACGAATAATATGAATTTAATATTGAAAAATGGATTAAATTTTATTAATCCAAATTTCAAAAATATTTTTTAATATCATTATAATTTTATCCAAAAGAACATTACCATGGTAAAAAATATATTTATCACATTATACATTGAATAATGAAACAGGTAAATGTTAAAAGGAAAAAACAAAATATACCTAAAAGAAAAAAATGTAAATGGTTAATTAATATGTTTTTAAACCATATAAATACTATAAGTAAATTTATTATAAATTTTTATAATTAATGTCACATTAATTTGATTTTCTTTAAATAAAATTTAACCATTAATTAATCGCATAAACCCCCACCCCTCATGTAAAAATACCACTCCTCGCCATATCATTTATCTTAATTGGAAATGATTCTCCTAAAATATATAAAAAACACTAATTATCAATCTATAAATATCATAGTGTTGATGGTATCACCAAAGGATAAGATAAAATATACTTAAGGGGTCCATTAAAGATATGATATTCAAGAGGTGAATTTCTCAAACCACATATCTTAATTTCATTTCTTCTTCTATTTTCTCCTCATCTATTTCATACCATAATAAATGATAAATTTAGAATCACATATAAACTTTATTTTTCTTTTTATAATGGAATGTATAAAATCCATATCATTTATTATCCTCAATCATTCAATGAAATGAATCCATTTTCCAAATCATTGTAGTTAATCATCTCTACGTATAATGATTTTTCATTTTCCATTATCGCCGTCATGTCTGGTCATAAAAGTATCATTATGGTTAAATTAGATTTAAATAGGTATATTGTAACCTATTTCATTTCCATTATCTTAAATATACTCATAATAATTTATATAATTAAACATGTTCATAGTGTTTGAAAAAATGCCAAAATAAACTAAACATTTATCATTAACATTTTAACAAATGTAACTTCCTCATTAAAGAATAAAAAATGATATAAGTAACAATTTAGAAATATTATTGATAAATAATACCATTTAATTCGACATCTTGAATTTTATTTCCATTTTACATTAAAATACCTAATTATAAACAAATAAAACAATCATGAACCCACGAAACAAACAGACTCATAACAATAATACCAATGAAATATTTCTAATTAATGGATTCTAAGATGTCATAATTTTATAAAAAAAGTACTATAAATATAATTATTGTTATTTAAGGAATTAATAAAATTATTTTTACCATTATATAAATGTTCAATTTTTTCATCGCTAAAGGGGAGCATGATGTTGGAATTTTCTCATTTCATTTTTATTTATGTGAGATATATGAATCTCCATCATTTATTTATTTTTTGTGGAGTATATATATAACCAATTAATATATAATGTAATTAATATAATTATATTCTTGGTTTGGAATATTTAAATTTATAATTATTAATTTTATGGTTCATATTATTCGACTCACTACAAACTGTAAGGAAATTATTGAACTAATTTCCATTCACTAGGTTAAAATATATAATTCCTGATTATGTCATGCTTAGATTTTTTTAATTTTTTTAGAATATATAATGTTTTATATGTAATTATTAATTTGAGTATTTACAATGGACAAAAATATTTAACTTATTTTTTAATTCTCACATCCATAAAATGATATTTATATGGGTCTCTTCAACTTAAATAGCACGTTTTAAATGCTGTAATTATTCATTTTATAAATATTTTAATTTCTTGTATATGTTATTGAAAATAATTTTATGAATTTATTTAAATGAATTATTTTTGGAAACAATGTTTTTAATTTCTCACAAATAGTTTCAAAAAGAAATATTTTGAATTTTCTACATTGTTGGAATTCATTAAAAAAATTATTTTAATGAGTTTATGAAAAGTAAAAAAGATGTTTTGATTACATATAATGAATTAATTGAATTTTGTTCATTCTTATCACCTTAATTTTTTAATATAATTTAAAATTTTACAAGGTTTTTTTTCAAATAAAATGTTTTCGTTGTATGAGTGCCATTTTTTGAAATAAGTGATTTAAAAAAAGGATTATTTTGTTACAAGAGTGTTTTACTGATTCCATAATTCATGATTTATGATTATGTTAATTTATTTTAAATTGACTATAATTATGTTTTTACATGATAAACCAATTATGGATGGTTATGTAATGATCCAATGAGGGGTTGTTACACGATAAACCAAGTATGGTTGCTTTTGTGATAGGCCAAGTATATGTGTTTTTATTTTAACCTCCAATGCATTATGTACTCAGGAAATACAAGTTGACCATAGTATTTATTCCAATAATAAAATTGGTTGAGCTCCATTATATCTCATGGGTTTTTCCAATATAGCTTATCTAATGTGTTGAGCACTATTTTGGATCACATGAGAGCATAATATAGCTGATATGATGGGTGAGCCCAATTACAACTCTTCAATACACTAGGTACTGATTATATTGAAAATTTTTGTAGGATCGAAATAGTGATGTAGATGCTCAAATTACAAGAGGGGGGTGAATTGTACACTTTAAAAAAAATTCCTTTGGAACCTTTAAAGTTAGTTACAAATAACTATGTTTTCCTTAAACAAAGGAAAGGGCTAAGTTTAACAAAGTTAAACTAAGCAAATTCACAACACCTCTTAATACCAAATGAAAACATGGAAAGAGATTGTGAAAGTAGGTTCCGGAAATATGGTTCCGGAAATTGAAATGTAACAAAAGATTACATTCTAAGATTCTACCTTAAATCGTATAGAGTATAAATGAAACAGAGTATAAGTAAGGAAGTATAAGAAAGATATACTTTCCTTATAAAACAAAATGAACCAGAAATGAAACAAGTAGTTAAACTACAAGTAACAAGATATAAGTATTTTAACCCAAAGAGAAGGGTATCCAACAACCTTGGATAAAGGTCCCTTGATTTATACTTTCAAGCAAGTCTGTCTTACCCACACCAGGGTAAGCCCTCGATACGAAGATCGGAGTGTCTCTTTCTTGCTATCCCCGTAAGCCCTCAAGTTCAAGGTAGTTGGCAACCTCTGTCTTCCTCAGCAAGGAAGCCCTCAAACATCAAGGTAGTCGGCACCTCTTTCTTCCTATCCCCGAATGTCCTCGAATGTAATCACCAAATTCGGAGTCGCACGAAGCATTGAGAGTTAATAAGAGCCTCTCTCTTTAGAAATCACTTCAAGTATATAATCACATGAGTCGAAGATCAGTCAGCCTTTCAGCACTGAGCTCTTTCAAATGAGCTACTATTTATAGGTAAGGTCAGCTCCTTCTCCAATGGTCATATTTTCCTTAAAGATCGGAGGGACCTGTACACGTGTCACTTAGACAACGGTTAGTTTATAACAAAATTGACGACATCGTTTTATAACAAAAAAAGTGTAACAGAAAGTACGACATCGTTTTAATTCTAACTCAGAAGACCGGAATAAAAGCTTCGGATTGAAGGTTCGTAGTCTAACAAAAAATAATTTTAGGAGTCTGGATAAATTCATAGTGTATAAAACAAAGATAATCAGATTCTGTTTAATAAGAGAATTCGGAATGAGAGTTCGGAATGGGAGTTGGTCATTAGAATTCATAGTGAGAATTCCTCATCATAATTTGTAATGGGAATTACTCATCAGAATTCATAGTGAGAATTCCTCATTAGAATTCGTAATGAGAATTCGTCATCGATCTTCATAAGAATTCGTATCCTGAATCTAGATTAAAACTGTTTCCGGAATTCAGAATGAAACTTTATCACAGTTCTCATTCTAGATTTCGGAGTGAAACTTTATCACAGTTCTTATCCAGAATCCGGATCTTAAAACAGAATACTTCATATCAATGTTTCAAGCAATTCCGAGAAAATAGAAATGAATCTGAATCTCATACTTAAGAAAAATCTAGATGAAAATATGATAAGGATAATTTTTCTTATAAAAGTGATTTTCCTTATAAAATCAATTTTTCATTATAAAAGCAATTTTCCTTAAGAAATCAATTTTCCTTAAGAAAGAAATTTTCCTTAAGGATAAGGTGTTTGTGATTTTCAAAACAAGAAGGAATGGAAAAGTTATAAGGAAAACCTTATTGACTCAACAATTTTCTATATGGTTATTCAATTTAAAAATACTTTTGTTATGTTTTTTATAATTTTATGTACTATGTTTTCAAAAATGTTTTTCTATTTATCATTATGGGTTTTAATGATTTTCTATGATCTAGAAGTGTGTGTCATTTCATATACAAATAAATAATTTTATTTTCATAAATAAAACATAGATAAAGGTAAATATTTCATGGAATTTCATGATTTTCAGTATACTAATGTATTTCCTCTTTTTATGGGACTTATTATGTTTTGGTACTCATACAACATTTTAAAATGTTCTTCTTGTGGTTCAATAAAGATTGCAGAGAGTGTTGAGATCATGGAGGAAATTAAAAGATTTTATCATGGAAAGAAATCATGATTTATTTTAAAGACAATAGTTTAATGAAAAAAATGGATACTATATTGATGTTTCAACTTGTAATTTATGAGTTTACTATGTTAGAGTTTTTCCTAATTATCTAAAACACAAAAAAAAGATTTTGGGGAATATAATATTTTGAATTCCAATTTAAATTTTCTTCAATATATAATTTTTAAGAATGGGTGCTTTCTATTGGTTTCAAGAAAAGTTTAAGATAAAATTATTGGTTAATATAATGTTAATATCATGATTTTGAGATAGTTTACTCTATATTTATGTTGAAAGCATATAGGTTTTTGTATTATCTTATTTCTCCATCTAAAATATTTTTTTCTTTATTTTATTTTATAAAGGAAATAGAGAAGTGATAATGTAAAAGAACCAAGAAAAAAATATCCTCCCAAATCAGTAACTCGGAATGGTTGGAATAAAAACGACTGCATTTTTTATAAAAATAGATCATTTGATGCACGTAAGAAGTATTTGTAGAACCCATGTTGGGGAGGAACCATATCTACTATAGAGTAACATGTCATCATTGAAACATTTTATGAGAAAAAATCCCCAATTATTCAATGGTAATCTGACCCTTTAGTAGTTGAAGTTTGTATCAATGATTAATAAATGGTATTTAATCATTGGTGATCATAATAATGTAAAGTGGTAACCATTTCCATTTATCATTCTCAAAGTAAATATGGGTAATAGTAGTCTTTAGATAATATTACTGATGATAAATATTATCTTTATGCTATATAATTATGCTCATTTAAGAATATTTTCCTCAAGAAATATTTTCCTAAATATATTTCACTCATGATATTGAATTTTTTTCAAATTGATGTAAAAATATTAAGATTATATTAATAAATATGAATAAAACATTAGATGATTGGCCTGGTATGTTTCATGTTTTATTCAAGATAATGTTTGTAAAATTAATTTATTTTTTTGTATTAAAACATTTTTTACAAAAGGAAATAGACACAGAACAATTTTCAATTATGATAATGATTGTTGTTGTTCTACGAAAGACAAGATTAAGTTTTCTAAAACATATGTTTCATGAGATGTCAAGTGTAAGAAACATCTAATGTTTTATGGAATATAGAAGAAACAAAATAAAATAACTTAAGGTGATCCACATAAATGTTTTATGTACTATAAAATATATTTTTGGGAATTCTTGTCTGGATTTGCAAATATTTATTGGTGTGGTAGGTTTGTCCATATAGATTGTTAATATAAATAAAAGGGTTTATAATAATCTAATATAAGATAATATATAAACAATTAATGGTAAAAAAATTACCTGAAATGAGTTTGTATAGTATGATAATGTATTTTTAAAGTAACATAATCATGGGGGGAAATTATGATCAGAAGAAAAAGGAGTGGAAAATTAATTTTATATGACAACAGTTGATGTTCAACAATCTAGTGAAATGATTTAAACTCTATAGAGCTTTGTATTTTTTGAAGGCTGTTCAAATTTTCAAATCCCACAAAACCCTCTTTTATTATATATGTAAGGGCAGTAAAATCAGACCCATTTATTGATTATTAATATATACTATTTGGTTCATCTAACACTTATTTTTATTATATGAAATTATTTATTTTTGGAATAATGCCTCTATGTTTAGTAAAAATATGATTAATGGTATTCATATCTTGTATTATTGTTTTATTATATATGGAAAGACGATCAGGATCCAGTATGATCTGGTCCTCAAAAATAATATGTAAATTAAAAAGGAGTCAGGCATACAAGGGGTTATTACATAAGCGAGTGTGCAAGACACCACATCGTTCCACCTCCACCATCAGAGCACAATAATCTGAGTCCGTGAAAGACCACATCATATCAAGGTCAAGTATAGCCTTTCGGAGATTGTATAAGCAACCTGATTGGCCTCCCATTACATATGAGAGACAACCATATGTGATTTATTAGTTTGGCGGTGACATTCACCCCACTGAGGAAGCACATGCCATGGAAAATTTCACGTTCTAGAGCTCAGTGCATGATCAACAATCATTGAGTCAGATTCAATCCAGAGCCATTTAAAGTTAAATTAGACAGAATACCTTATCGTATGGATCATGGCCCATAGTTCATCATCAAGAGCAGTTTCAAGTCCAATGTAATGATAAAAGCATCCCTTAATGAACCCACGAAACGTGCGAGTAACTCCTCCACAACCATCTGAACTCGGCGCACCTGATGCGGCTCAATAAACATTTACATTGTCGCACAGTGTAATCGGTGGTACCTATATGATATTTTTAAGCATCCACGGTTTGTGTGGACGGCCCGAAACACCATGCAGCCTAAGAGTTTGGAGGTCAGAAATGGTGTAAGACATTACACCAACTTGTAACACTGACGCAACGTACACGTCCCTGTGGATGGAGCTCATTCCCTTCCGTACATCATCAAACACACCATCAATGAAAGACTTTTTCTTCGAGTCCCACAAGGCCGCAATAACCTCTGCAATAGCATCAGTAAAGAGGCTGAAAATCTTCACACTAAAGCGCACCTATAGCAGCCCGGATAGGGGATCAATAATCTTCTTTCTGGAATCCACCGCGAGTCCAAACAGCAGACCCAAATAGCTCTAATGTTGAAGGGATTGATCACACTCCATAAACACATGATGCATGGTGTCTTCCCCATCCCTAAAAATAGAACACCTAGTTGCCATCTAAAATCCATCCCGTTTGAAGAGTTCAGAAGTGGGGAGTCTGTTTTTCCAGATTCTCCAAAGTAGGATAAACCGGGCTAGCCGAATGAATGGAGCTTTAAATTTCATTATCCAGGTTGGGGCGTGGTCATTACTACCACATGCACTCTTGTAGAATTATTTGGTGCCAAATATCCCATTCCTGCTATGTTCCCAAATCAGTTTGTCACAATCCATAAAAGCATAACTATTAATTTGAGACAGAACATCATCAAACATATTCAGCTCATGAAAAGACTGATATGAGAGAAAATCCGAGATGGATAATGAAGCAACTTTTGGCATGACATTAATGAATTGTAAAGAAAGATCTAGCCACAGAGTTCTCCAATAGCTAATATTGGAATCCATATTGACCAGCCATTTTGAATCCTACATTATCGTTGCTTTGGCCTACATAAGGGAAGCCCATACCGAAGACTGGAGGTGGTATTTATATCCATTAACCAGGTGATTTGTGAACCTGCCTGAAAGAAATTCATCATCGATATAATTTGATATCAGCCTCCAAGTGAACTTTCTGATCAGACCACCATTAAAGTTATAAAGATCCTTAACTCCTAATCCTCCCATTTCCACAAGTTTTATGCATTCCTTCAACTTAGCTATGACCAACATCCTTTCAACGATTGATCTTATCCATATAAAATTTCTCACGAGGCTTTGAAGTTCCTTAATCATCCCTCACGACCATTTGTAGAGAGAGAATGAGTAAACGAATTTGGATGTAATCGCTGAGTTCACAAGGAAAACCCTCCAATCCATGGACATAGATTTCCCTTTCCAACTGGAATGTTGAAGAGTAATGCCAGCATAAATGCCTTCAAGATATCGTCATTTCACCCGTCATCAGAAAAGAGGCACCACAAGATACTGAAAGGGAAAGCATCCCTGCTTCACCCCAAGGTAATGAGTGATTCTATTCTTTCTTCCAGCAGGAATTCCATTACCAAAAACATTTGAGTACTTGTCCCAGCTTATGGCCTATCCAGCCACATCCTTATAGGGAGTGAAAAGAGCATTAATATTGGATGTGGATATCCTTGAATCCTGCCCTAGCAATAAGATTTCATCAGCATTGTGAAGATGGGATGGAGCATAATCATTAATCCCAACTCACATCCTCTTATATATACCCATATGATCAATCTCATTGATGCATCGACTTAAGTAATCCTATGTAATGGAAAACAGAATACCCTATAATGGGTCACCTTGCCGAACACCTCTTGAGAAAGAAAATAATCCTCTTTGTGCACCATTCACAAGAATTGACTTCTGTGAGGATCCAATAATAGTGCCTATCAGGTTCAGATAACAATTCGATAACCCATTCCAACGAATTATCTCAATTTAGGTAGCTCCATTTAAGGGTATCAAAATCCTTAGATATTTAAATCCTAAGGGAAATGTTCCCTTCCTTTTACTTCCTTCTAATGATGTTAATACTCTCAGAATCCATGAAAAGGCATTGTTTTTTGTTCCTTCCAGGGAAAAAACCAAATTGATTCATAGTGATCATCCCTCCAACAAGTCCACCCATCCTGCACATAATGATCTTGCTGATGAGTTTAGGTATTTTTTTCCTAGGAGAAACAGGTCAGAAGACTTTAATGTCAAGAGAATTTTCCTTCATTGGAATGAGTGCAATGAAGAATGAATTCATCCCATGGGGAATATATGAATTGGAGAAGAAATCCTATATGGAATGCTTAATATCATCTTGCACAATATCCCAGTATAACATAAATAATTTATTAGTGCAGACATCCGGGCCCAGAGCACTCTCAAGATTAAGAGAGAGGAGAACAAATCTGATTTCCTCCTTAGATAGAGGGGATGTAAGAGACTGATTCATCTACTCATCAACACAGGGGCTGATGTTGTCCACCAGGTTAGTAGAGTAATTCTTCTCATTATTAGAGTACAATCCTTTGAAATAATCAACAACAGCTGATGCAATCCCATTATCATCAGAATAAATATGGTTACCAGTTCTAATCACATTGTTTCCAGCACATTCTCTCTTCTTTTTATGTTGTCTATTGAAGAGATTAGAGTTCCTGTCAGCAACCTTAAGCCACTTTACATTTAACCGATTTTTATCCAGCCTATCCATTACCATGAGAAGATCATCAAGCTTGTTCTGCGCTATAATCTCTTCACGAGAAAGGGTGGGATGATGCTCATGATCAATCTTAATCATTCCAAGATCCTCCTCAGCATTTTTTATGTCCGCATCAATTTTAGAAAAATATTTCATACGCCATTCCATTAGTATCCCATTGAGATGGTTTAGTTTGACAGCAATTCTGTAAAGAGGACTCCCAATGGGCTCATGCCTCCAAGCCTCCAAGACAATTTCCCTACATCCTGGAATGACAATACAGGCATTATTAAACTGAAAGGGTGTGGGGGATGACCTCGTCCTCTGGAAACTGACATAAAAATGATTGGATTATGATTAGATTTATACTTGCGAAGAGTAAAACCAGATACCCCATGTGTGTCATTCTGTTCATCAATTTGCACAAGGAATCTATGGATTTTACTGTATTTCTTTCTTTCCCATGTGTATATGCACCATGCAAAGTCAGTTCCATCAAGAGGGGTCTGAATTAAATTACAAGAATCAATACACTCAAAGAAATAATAGTTTGCATCCCTATTAATATTCTTCCCAGTTTTTTCCTCGGGAATCAGAACAGTTTTGAAGTCACCAACAAGCATCCACCTTTGATCCATCCATAGTGATGTAGCTTTAAGATCCTCCCAGAGTTCCCTCCTCCTCAAGTAAGAAGTGGAGGAATAGAAGAAAGAAATAGAAGTATTCTGTCCATTAATGTTATAGCTAATTAGAATATTCTGAGGTCCATTAACAAATGAGTTAATTTGGATGCTATCATGACTCATGCCCCACATGTGATCCATGTTCTAGGTATTCTGATTGCTGGATATCATATTAAATCCAAGAGAAATCCAATTTATGCCTTTCTAATTTCCAAAGAGAAGCTTTGGGTCTGTAATACTGAAAATCATCAGTTTATAGGTCATGATATAATGTCAAATGGATCTGACCGTACTGGTATTTCCCAGACCTTAATAATTATAATATAATATCCTCATTAACACTGATCCCCAACCCTTGTCTGGGGGACATCTGTGTTCTCAGTAGAACTTTGGATTTTTCCTTTCTTGCCTTTACCTTTTTTAGTTCCCTTAGGGGTGGATTTGGAGGCCTCGCATGGTTGGACGGCCTCACTGCTCTCCTTATCTTTACTGACATCATCCACACCAGCCTGCTCGTTCCTTGCAGCTGCATCCACACTAGAAACAACCTCAGGACTAGTCGTCATTTTGGCATCGACCTCTTCCATTTCATCACACCATATCTTCCCACTCAATGGAGGGAAAATTTTATAACCTTTCAGGTGGGAAGGATCAGTGTTAATCTCATTTTTCTTCCAACACACTTTGGAAGGAGAAACATGGAAAAACACTCCATCTGGGTTAGATGAAACTGCATGATTAGTGCCAAGACCACATCCATTCTTTCCATTTGCGATAATTTCAACATTCTCAGGCCTCAGTGTTCCTCCCATAATTTTATCCTCACAATTAGGGATCATGCAAAAATCAATATGTGCCCCACTTCTCTCCCCACGCCCAGCTGCATTGGTGGGGGTGTTTTGATCATCCCCCTACTTAGACATTTCCAAAGGGGCCTTTGCATTCACAATATGCGAGTTTTCTTCATCAGATTCCCCCAGAGAGACCCCCTTCCCCAAAACATAAACAACTTGTGGGATCCTCTTCTCAGAACCTAATCATTGCTCACATTCATGAAGCTCAAAGGCAGTATTTTCAGCTTGTTCCAGTTCAGGCCGTACAGTAGCAGGTGAGGCTACCATATTTCAAGATGCAACTTCATTTCCAGAAGTAGTTCCAATTTTCATGAGGATACTTCCATTTATCCAGAGGGCCTATTTCCTCCTGAGGCTCCCCCCATCAAGTAATGGCACCTGTTCAGAACCACCATCACCCTGTAAAGACAAGGTTGTTGCCTTTCCCTTTCTTTTATTGCTGATGGTATCATAATGCCCTTTTTCATTACAAAGAAAACATGTTTTATCCCTCCTGCACTCAGAGGTCAGGTTCCCAAAGATTACACAGTTCATAAAAAATTTGGGCCTCTTTTCATATAGTATTTCCAATTTCATGCTCTCATCCCTCATTGTGAGGAGAACATCATCCACTAATGTTCGAAACAAGTCAACTTCAACCAAGACACGGGCATAATTCCCATATATGGGATTATCTATTTGCCTATTCATACGAATTGGATTACCCACAGATGAGGAAATGTCTCATAGGATGTGCGGATTCCAATAAATCCATTTAATCTTATAATTCATAATCCACAGTTGGGTGTGCGTGCATCGAACTATCATGTGATCAAAATTCATATCCTATTCTTGGATACTTAAGAATCCAGGGTTCAAAGATAACGTTCCTTTTCTCCAAGCCCTCCTCTTGCTCTCGTCACTAGGGAATAAAACATGGTAGTATCCCTTTCCCATTGTCGTCATCCTCCAATCATCAAATCCCTAGAAATCTGTGATCTTTTTCATCAATTTGTTGAATTTCCAAATCCATGCACTCCTTGGGGGTGAGAAATCGAGAAATAATCGATGGCCGACATAGGTTGACTCGTTCTTTAACAACTTCTTGATTGGATGAGACATGAGCAACCCTTAGTTTCTTAATCACACATCCAGGTGGTGGAGGGCCAATGTTTGGAAATGATGTTCCGGATGAACTCTTTACAACATCAACAAATTTCTTCCGCTCGCCTCCCGGTCAAGTGTGAGAGGAGACATTCCTATCCTTCCTGGTGAGTGCAAACAAATATTTGCGGCCAACATATTCTCCATTTACACCAGCCACATGATCTCTTTGGATTTTCCCCGAGGATTTATCAGCAGATCTAGGCTTTGTGTTTATCCCTGAAACCCCTTGAGCCTACATATCCTCTTTTATCATCAAGGATTTTAAAGTAATTAAACGGGTCCCCTTAATCAGCACTTTATTTAGTAGCGCTGATATAGGGGCTATATCATCACTTTTTCCTAGTGCTCATAAATTTTAAAAAAATAATAAAGAATAATATATTGTAATATCAGTATATTAGTATTATTATAAATATAATACATGTTTTTAAAATATGTTTTAGATAAGTATAAATAGACAATTACATTTAATACATTATAAATATTGTGAAAATAACTTTAAAATATTCAAAAAAATATATTTAATTAATAATTATCTATTTATCATCAATTAATAATCATTTAATTACAATTTTAAGACCTAAAAAATCAAAAATAATAATAAAAGATCTAAAATAAGTTGAAATTGTAACTCAAACATAAAATGGCCATAGCTTTTGATCAGGGTGTCCGTTTTAGGACTACAATATATCAAATTTAATCTTGTGATGACCTCTATGTGCCTGTGATTAAAGGGAACCTTTTTTCACATTTTTCGTAGCCCAAAATGGCCTAGAAGGCCTCCAAAACTGATTTTTTTGTTGGGATATACCAATTTTATAACATTCAAACAGGAATTACTTATGATCTTGATGTCATCTATGTATGTACCACATATAATATCGAATATTGTTTCATTTTATTTATTTTGACGGGTTATGGAGTTGAAACTGACTTCTGGATTATAATTTATGGTTGTTTTCACATTTTATGGATTTTCAGATACACAAATATATGTATTTTTTCGTAAATATTTGTGTGTGTGTATATGTGTGTGTGTTGTATATACGTATGTATATATTTATTTATATATTTATAAAAACACATAAAAACATAATTTATAAATGTATTTAAAAATAATCTTATAAATATATATTAATAGACAAATAAATATACAGATAAAAATTATAACTAAAAATATATTTATAAATATATATAAATATATATTAATAAAAGAATATATATATATATATATATATATTAATATATGAATAAATATGTGTGTCTTAAAATAATTAAATATATTTAAATTAAAATAAATCTATATTAATATACAAAAATATAACTATATATATATAAATTGATATATCAATAAATGGAGAAGAAACTACATGTATTAGTGGTAAAGCTATATGCGTGCAAGGGGGGAGGTCTCGGGATTGAGTTCTGGTTGAAGCATAGGGCTCACAAGACCAAGTGGGAGTGGATAGCGTGGGTAAAGGCAACATTCATTAAGAGGGTGGGGGATCCACCTATCGCTGATATATCGGAGGGTCTAGTATTTTTTAAAAACTCCCCATATAATATATTATGATTATTATTTAGACTATTATCAGTGCTAAAAAATCACTGATAAAGGCCCTTTTTATCAGCACTTTTTTATACCCGATAAAGGACCCCTTTTATCTATGGGTTTTTAAATCCCTCATAAAAGGGGCCTTTATCAATACCTTTCAGTGCGCTGATAAAAGGAACACCCTTGTCTTTGGCTTGATTAACAGTTATTTTCTAGCACTCTTAATGCCCTTTTCTAACACTGATAAATACATAATTTTAGTAGTGGGATTTGGGTGATTTTAGTATATTATTAATGTATCATAATGATTATTTTATTAGTGTAATTTCATTTCGAATGAGTCTCTAAGGATGATTGATATTATTTGTAGTTTAGTATTAATTTTATCTTAAATGTTAATGATATTAAATACTTCTAATTTATGGATTTCAATCTTAGTTTGGGCTTTTTTTAGACATTTTATCTGTATTTATTTATTGAAATTACATAAAATTAATTTTTTGTATTACTATTTATTTTTTTAGATTAATTTTTTTCATTATTTAATATTTTGGGAATTAACATATACTATTCTAAACATTTCAAATTTTCATAATATTGAATTACAAGTGAAATATATTGATTTTTTTTATGTTTTTTTGATCCACATAAGTTGATTATAATTATTCATGTTTGAAAAATTAATCTTTAATATTTGTTATTAGAAAAAATAGTAGGATGAAATTATAATATTAATGTAAGTATATTTACATATGTTATTATTCTCAGTAGTAAAATAATTTCCCAATTTTCGGAAAATTATTTTGAAATAATAATTTTACCTTCATTCCGTTCATATAGTGATCAATCGTATTTTAACCGATCCATTTTTTTTTGTTTTTTAAGAGTTAACTTCCTCAAGAAATTATTCCATATCCTTCCATATCATTCTTTTATTTTTTTCCTTTCTCTTACATGTCTATTTTTTCTATATGAAAACCTATTTCCTATTATCTCCCTTGACATTTGTACATTCCTTTCTCAGTTTTCAAGTGAATGTTATATTGATCATTTTTTATGTGGGATTTCATAAAAATATTTTCAAAAGTAAATTTCTTATTTTCTATCCAAAAATCAAAATACAACGATAAGATTTATTAAAAGGGTATTATGTAAAAGATCAATATTTTTAAATAAAAAACTACGATCAATATTATACATGATACTCCACATCATGATTATAAAAATGAATAAATATTATTAATTAAATTTAATAATTAACACATGGTTGTTGGAATAGTGGGAAAGAACAAGTAGAACTAAAAAATGAAAATATAGTTTAAAAGTGATCATAATATTAGGTCTTCGGTTACCAATTACATATTAAATAAAATAAAAACTAATTAAATATAAAGGATGTCTTTTATAGAGAAACTATATTTATACACAAAATTGTATTTTATTATACTAATTTAAATTAATCACTATTATTGATAGATATAGGTTAATGATATATTTTTTATATTCAATAATTTTTAAACTTTATCTAATAAGTTTTATATTATTAATATATGAATAAATTCAATTTTAAGAAAAGAAGATATATTTTTCTAAATGCAGTATTGCAACCTTTTTGATGTCTAAAATTATAAAAACCAAAATTTTTTACATTTTTATAAACATAATTTCACAAAATAAATTACAAATCTTATATAGTAATGTCAAAATATTCTTAGGGAGTTGTTTTCGTATTTTTGCAACATGATTCATTTTTTGGATGAATAGTAAAAAATATTGAATTTTAATTGTAATTCAAATTCTAATCAAAAAAATTTAAGGTAAGTTATATTTTTAATTGGTTTTAAAAAATTAGATGAATTATAATTATATTAATAAAATTTTGTTCATTGGAATCATTATCATGGGGGATTTGGATATAAAAATATTTCAAACTATTGAATTTTTCACCTAAAAAATTGATTTCTCATCTCGTATACCGAATTAATTTTAATTAAATTTATACCATATATGATAATAAAATTTTCTAAAATGGATTCCACATTTATAATTTTAAGGATAAAATTATGTTGTATGATCGATTACATTTTTATGCATGAATAATTTACAATGGAAAAATATAGATTTAATGTAGTACAAGAAAAATTATAATTAAAGGGTTTGAAGTTAAAATTAAAAAAACATAAAATACCTAAAAAAATAAAATTTCGAATGATTTTTTTATTTATTTATTGGCCATAAAAGTCTTTTTAAAAATTAATTATTAAGACAATTTTTTTAATTAATTCCACCTCAACATGATTTTCATTAAATATAAAACAATCACTTCTTAAGAACATAAAACCACCACCACCATGTTTACATAAAACTCTTCACCACATAAATTCTCCTAAAAATCCATTATGATCATAAAATATTTATTGAAATATCTCACTTTAACTCACTCTATGTAAAAGTTATTACGTTCTCATCGATTAACAAATTGAAGGTCCTCAATGGGCGCTTAAAATATGTGATATTAAAGAGGTGAATTTCTCAAACCACGTCTCTTAATTTCATTTCTTCATCTACATTCTCCCCAAAAAAATTCAATAAATACATGATAAATAAATAATGATGTATTTAATGTATTTTTATTTTCATAATGTAAAATATCATATACACTTAATTTCACATTTCATGTTATTTAATTAAAGTAAACCATTGTCCAAATTATAGAAGATACCCATCTCAATGAATAATGATTTTTCATTTTCAATTTCTGCTTTCATGGATGTTAATAAAAGTGTAATTATAGTAAAATAATATTGTAACTATTATATTATAAGTAATTAAATTTTCATTAAATAAGATTTACTCAAAATATTCGAAAACAAAACTAGTTTATGGTTTTCAAAAAATTTCCATCATAAAAGAAATATTTATCATTAACATTTAATCAAATGAATCATCCTCAAAAATAAACACAAAATTTATATAGAAAAATTTAAAATAACTGAAGTTAAATAAAACCATTTTCTTTGACATATAGTGAATTATTTTTATTTGATAAGAAAATCCATAATTACACCAAAATGAAATGATCATGTAACCGTGAATATAATGCATCTAAAATAATATAATGAAATATTTTTATTTAATTGGAGGTAAAATATTATAAACCTATAATATAAGTTAATATAATTATTATTTATATTTTTAATAAATCAATAATATTCTGTAATCCATTATATAAGAGGATGAAGTATACAACACTAAAGGTATGTGTGATGTAAGGGTTTTCTCGTCTGAGTTTTACTTCTTTGAGATATATTCCTTTTTCCCCACTTATTTCCTTTTTTGTGGTGTATATATACTTACATATGATAGATAACTAAATGATTCTAATTATCTTCAGGGTATTCAATTTTTATTTTAATAATTATTATTTATATGTTTCATATGATTCGACTTATTACAAAGTGTACATGAATTCTTTACTCAATTTAAATTCATTATGTTAACACATTTACTAGTTGGTTATGTCATTCTAAGATTATGTGTGAAATTTATTTTAAACTTGTTATGTTCTATTTCCAAATAAATTATGTGAATTATAGTGGGTACACATATTATATATATTTGATTAATTATCACTTCCATGATATAATATTTATAAGGGACTAATTAAAAAAGTAACTAGTTTTAAATGTTTTAATATTTATTTTATAATTATTTATATCTAATGTCAACTTTTTAAAATAATTGTTATACATGTATGGGAATGATTTTTTTAAAAGTTAATATTCTAATTTCACTCATATATCTTCAAAGAGGGATCATTATATTTTTTCTTAAAGCACATTCATTAAAAACACATTATAAATATTATTTTAAAAAAATTAAAAAAAAATGTCTTCCAAGCATATATAGAAGGAATAAAATTTTTGTATTTAATGTCACCATAATATATTTAATCTTACATAACATGTTTATATGATTACTTTAAAACAATATTTTTCCATTGTACATGCACTATTTTTCAAAATGAGAGATTTCAAGATGAAATGATTATTTTATTCAAAGAGTATTTTTATGATTCAATATTTTATGATATATAATTATGTGATAGTTTTTGGGAATTCATAATTATGATATATCGTTACATAATAAACCAATTGTGGTGTTTTTGTGGTAAACCAGTGATGGATGCTTACATGACAAACCAATGATGGTTGGATATGCGATAAAACAAGGTTGGGTGGCTATATTATAATCTCCATTTCATGGGATACAAAGAGATAAAATTTAAACATTTTGTTTATTCTAATTATATGATGGGCTGAAACCAAATATAGTTCTTGTGTGAGACTTATATAGCTGATATGAAGGCATGATCCCGATTATAGACCATGAGAGAATATGATATAGATTATAAAAAGGGTGATACCCATTACAGATAATAAATACACTAGCTAGTGATTATATTGGAATTGTATCATATGGTTATTCCATTTAAAAAGGTTTTAAAATGTTTTTTATTAATGTGATTCTCTATATTTCTAAAAGTTTTTTTTTCCTTTATATGAGTTTTAATGTTTTTCTATATGATAGAATTCTCTGTCATTTCATATAAAAATGAATTATTTCCTTTTATTTAAAAAAATGATATAAATTTAAATATTTTATTGAATTTCACATTTTTCACTAGACTAATGTAATTCCTCTTTTTATGTACCTCGCTTAGCTTTTGTGATCAACCATAGTTTTTCAAAAAAATCATAAAATTTAAAGAAGTGTAGGGAGAAGGATGTGAACAAAGGAATTTTTTTGATGATTAATCATGAAAATAAATCCCTTTTTAATTTTAAAGAGATTATTTCAATGGAATAATTGATATTGTATATAGGTTCCCACTTTTAATTTATGGGATTACTATGTAAGAGTTTTTCCTAATTCCCTAAAAAACTAAACCAGAAATGTTTTTTTGAATATATTAATGTGAATTATATATTAAATTAACTAGAAAAGGTAATGTTTAATGACATATACTTATTATAAATATGTTCTTTATAACATTAAGATAATGATAAAATCTAAACAGGATAACTCAGTTTGTTATGGATGAGAAATTATACCCACACATAAACTAATGAAAATGAAACAAGGTCCACAAAAAATATTATGGACATGAAATACTAGTGTAAAAATAATTATATGGACCTGAAACACAGGTCTACATAATAACTAATTTCTATGAAACCTAGATCCAAAATAAACTTATGGATTATAAATCCATGTCCACACATAATCTAATGGATTTGAAATCCATTTCATTAGTACCCCCAGTTTCATGTATATAAAACTTTTTTTATTCTTTTAAGTATTTAAAGTTCCTAAGTGTTGTTTGTGAGGGTTTAAAAGAGTCTCAAAACTTTTTTGGGATTTTCTAAAGATTCACATTTTGAGAACATTTTTTGGAATCCCTAAAACTCTTAATTGAAATTGTGTTGGGTCAAACAGTGGATTTTGGGCACGCACACGGTTAGGTGCATAGTCTGGAAAACGTATTTTGTCTCCAAAGAGATACAATTTGATATTGGGTTGAGGTATTTTTCATTATTATTCCATATTCTTTCAAGTTTAAAGGACAATCCTTCTGAGGTGCTCATTGATGAAGAGGCTTCCATACAGTTTACACACGGTTTTCCTAATCATGTGACTAGCCCAACATGGTTTAAAAGTAAGACACTAAAAAAGTAGATATCAATGGGTTTTACCTATAATCTTAAATTTAATTACTATTTTTGAAGATAGTTCTATTTTTCTTCCTCACAAATGCTTTAAAGCCTCTCCCCTTTGAACCAACAGTAATCTAAATACAATTCTTTGTGCACTAAACCATAATTCTCATGGTATGTTTTTGTTTGCGATGACCTTTATTAAATGTATTTCCATACCATTCTAAAAATACCATATATAGTTTATATAGTATAAATATATTATTTTAAATGAAAATCATGATGATATATGGCTATTTTGATATTAATGAATGATATCTAAGGTGGAATTTTTGTTATTCAACCTAGTTTTGTTGAAGAATTAGTGTCGTGATTCTTTTTAACCATAATATCTACGGTAGGTAGCTTTATTCTTGACTCCTATTATTAGAATAATAATACTACATTACAAATAAATTTTTCTATTTTATATTAATTGTGAAATTGTTTTTAAGTGATTGATGAAATCCCTCTTAGTTGGCAGTTTATGGTATTTTCAAAATTGATGTTTTGGTTGAAAGGGAAAGTGGTAACTTGATTTAAAAACAATAAGTTTAAATTGGTTGTTTTTTATTCATATAAATTTGATTTTATAAAAATTATTGTTTTATTGAAATTATTTGGCAGTAATATTTTTTAATGTGGTTGGATTAATTAGTTAAGTGTGAGTTGAATGGGATGAGGATATTTCATGAAGTACCACCATCAAATAGATGATTTATGGATGTCACGTTCCACCGACAATGGTAACAAAAATATTTTTTGGTTCAGTGTGGGTATTGGGTTATGTGAAATAGAATGGGTTTTGCAAGGTGATTATTCAGAATTGGTTGAATAACCAATTTGGGTGATTTACATGTAAAATTCTTGAATTTGCGAAACAGTCAAGTTTTTAAATTTTTTTCTTATAATTTTTTATAATTTGATATAAATTTTTTTCAATTATTATACATAAATTGTTTCACATAAACGTGTTAACATGTTATGTCCCTGTGGGTGAGTAGGGAAGCCATTTTCAGAAATCCTACTAAGTTTCATTACTTACCCCTACTTTAGAACATTGGTGCATTTACAAACATTTTTCTATCATTATATTGGTAATTGAATAACATCACATTTATTTTGTGGTTCTTCGTGATACGTGGGATGTATTGTGGAGATACTGGTTGGAGGATGTTTGTAGCTGTGGAGTTTTGTCTTGGAGACATTTTTATTTTTGGTATTGTCTTCCACTATGCAGTTCAGATTGATATTTATTTTTACTGGTTACTATGATATTTTTTGAATGATATGTTATAGAGTGAGTTTTATTAAATTATTATCATGGAACATATAGTAGTTATGGTGATGGTACCTTGGTTGTGTTGTTTTTAATTTATAAAGGAAAAATTTCCTCCAACTATATTGAATTCAATGGTATTTATTTCCAACCATTAGTGTTTTGGGGATGTCCCCTGAGGACAAGAAGGTATTCTACCTTGAATTAAGCTAATTGGGAGGGGTAATGTGATACCAATGGTATCTATCGTGGTCGGTCCATTTTTCATTTTGACTTTTTCAATCAGATTGTCTGGTCCTTGTATTTTATGTGGTATATTTTTTTGGTCCTGGAGAGCAGATTCATTATAGTTTATTCCTTGAGATGGGATTATATATAATAGTAGGATTATTAAGACTTGAAATATATGGCATAAAAATTCAGATAACTTTTTCATGCTGAAATTCAAGTTACCGGGTAGTTGGGTGCAAATGTTTTTTTAGACACATATTTGAGTTGTAATTTCATTTTCATGGTTTTATCCCATGAGATGAGTATAACATTAACTATTAGAAATGACTTCCCTCTATGATGGAATATTTAATTTTGAGTAATTATTTATGAATTGGTGTAAACATGTTGATTTTTGAAAAATGATTGGACTTTTTTTAAATGTGAGATTTTGAGAAAGGGCATGGTTGTGGTATTTTGAAAATGGTTTGATTTTCAAAATCAGGGTATAATTTTTAAAAATGGGTTGAGAAAAGGAAGTTTGGATTTTATATAAAATGTTTTTAATATTTATGACATTGTCAAATTTGAAATTTTTATGCCTTCAGTTTCTAGAGGGTGATACTAATAGAGTTGTTGTGTTTATAGAAAATGAAACATGGTATGTGTATAAGAGACTTACAAAAAGAAGATATTAAGAATGTGGTATAAGCTGATCCACATGTGAAACAATCGATGGTTCAGAGCATAGTCCTTTATTTTCAAGACATAGTGGAAATGAATAGAATATATCAACCAAGGAAAATGGATTGTTCCCTTCAGTTCTAGAAGAACAATCTAGACATATTTCTGGTTGATTGAGAACCAAATATGGAATAAATTTCTATTAGTAAGATGTACTAAATATTTTATTTTCATGGAACATAGGAAAAGTTAAAATTCAATACGATGGAGAATATGTTGGAATATCCTGATTGAATGTGGTGGGATTTATTAATTTATGATAAATAAAAACATGTCCTTACATGGGAAGATTTTGAATAATTTTTCAACAAACAATTATATCCTCATATATTAGAGATTTCGAGAAAAATATAACTTTTATCATGAAGAACGATATCCTCTAATTGACCAATTATTCAACTAAATTTTTTAATTTATGATTCCTTGTACTTGTGGTTTACTTTACTGCTTCTTGAAAAGAACACTTTATTGAATCGAGGAAAATAGATGAAATTAGATAAACACTAGTTCTTATCTGTATAATAGATTATACAAATATGGTTAATAGAGAAATACTAAATGAATGAAAAATATAAGGATCTACATGTTGATGGATCATATTGTTTTTCATAGGAAACGGTGTGAACTCTAATGTTGGAAACAAAATAAAGAGGGACACCTATTTTTCTTGTAGTGGTATGACTCAAAATTCAACTGCTTGATTAATGAACGTTCCCGCCATGTCCAAAAGCAATACTTGAAGTTTTATGTGTGGATAATTG
This sequence comes from Viscum album, assembly GCA_963277665.1. NCBI lineage: Eukaryota > Viridiplantae > Streptophyta > Magnoliopsida > Santalales > Viscaceae > Viscum > Viscum album. The sequence continues at coordinate 1,668,734,819 of OY728147.1, read as the reverse complement.
GATGAAAAGATCAGAGAATTTCGCGAACCACCTATAACATTCCACAGTTGTAATAAGATGGTGGATATTCAGAAATCTTTCCATAATGCTCAAAGGCCTGGTGTTGGGGAATCTTTTCATGATTCAATGTTATCATATGCCTTTATAGGATGAGGGTAGAAGAATACAAATTATCATAAGAATAGATATATCCATGGTCATTCAAGTAATTCAATGACTCATTAACATGGTAAATGTATACATGGAAATAAATAACATAGTGTAGTGAATAACAAATTATATGGAGAGGAGGATGTTATTGTGGATGATCAATCTAGACCATCGATGTTGTGAGGTACAATTATTTTGAATTCTACCATTATGAAATATTTGTTTGAAACAGGTGAATCCTATTCATTTATTTCTATTCATGTTGTTTATTTACTACATTTATGTGTTTTGGTGATTCCTTCTATTTTTAAAGATCAAACTTCTCTTGGTAAAATAGAATGTCAATCCTCTATACAAAGATAATGTTTAATAATGACTGATGGAGATAAGTAGATATGGGTTTTACATATGATGGAAATGGATGTATATTAAATAATCCATGGTATATATTAATTGATAATGTTCAAGGATCAAATTGATTGTTTTTGTTGACATATCATTTTTACAACTGAAGATGGATTTGAGCATCTCTTTTGAGGAGACCGGAATATAAATGTATAAGAAAGGGAATGTTGGAACCATTGTCTAGATAGATCTCATACTAGTTAGCAGTGTTTAAATATGCATAGATGGTAGTGATTAATAATAGTAGCTTCCTAATAGTGGATGAAATGTTTTTGGATTTATTTCTTAAACATTTCTCAAGATTTCCACCCATAAGATAAGTGGATTTTAAGATTGAGCTCCTAAAATGGAACATTCATATCTCACTTAGGTCTTATATAAAGTAACCTAAGGATTTAAGGAATGGAAATTGAAGGTTTAAGAGCTGGAAATAAAAGTTTTCATTATGTTGATAATTCTTGTATGGGTAGAACCAAATTTTATTTCCAAAAAAATGGATAGAACACTTTAGTTTTTTGTGGATTATAGTAAGCATAAACAAATTCAATAAAGAAAAGGTGTATTATTCCCCACATTTATGATTTATTTGATCAATTAGGGTATCCTACAGGTACAATAAAATGGATATTCAATCAAGATATCACCAATTGTGGGTTGAAAAGAAAGATATTCCAAAAATAGATTTTAGGAGAATATATGGACATTAAAAATTGTGGAAATGCCATTCGTTCTTTCCAATACACTTGAGGTAATTATGGTATTGATTAATCATATATTGAAAATTTATTTTTATTTTTTTATTGTTTTGTTTTTGGATAAAATATTTGTCTATTAAAGGATATGGGTTGAGCATAAGCAACACTTGGAGATAGTGTAGGGAATCCTGAGGGATCATCAATTGTATTCTAAACTACCAATATTTTATTTCATGATAGAATAGGTATGTTTCCTTGGTTATGTAATCTCTGGAAGAGTTTTTTTCTATGGATCCATAAATGACATAGGCTATTATCTCTTGGAAACCACCAATTAATGTCTTCAATATATGCATTTTACTTGTTTTAGCTGGTTATTATCAATAATATTTTCATGACTTCTCACAAGTGGCTTCACATTTGAGCGATTTTACACGGAAAAATGTTCCATTACTCTAGAATGAAGAATGTTATATTTATTTTTAAGAGCATAATATTCTCTTATATTCGGCATTGATTATGAAATTTATAGAATCCAGAAAATGGTACGTGGTGTATGTTGATGCTTCAAGATCAGGTTTGGGATTTTTTATCATGAAGGGATATAATCTTGTCTCTTATAGATCAATGAAGTTTGAATTTCAAGAAATATACTACCAAAAGTGATAATTATAGTTATGTTTTTTATTCTTTTATTTGAAGGAATTTCTTTAATTCCACTTTGGTGAGAAATTCATAATTTTTATGGATCATAAGATGTTGAAACATATTTTCACACAAATTGTTTCAATACTAACAAAATGAAAATGGATGTATTATCTAAATTTTTTTGACTGTGAAATTATGTATACATCAGGTAACTAAAATCCAGTTGAAAATTCAATAATAAAATTTTTTTATGGGCATTCGAAAAAAGATTATTCAAATTAGATTCAGTTGATTTCAGTAGTAGCCGAAATGCACTAGGAATGTGAAGAATATAGTGGTGTTTTAATAATTATTATAGAGTTATTAATTCCCAATCTGTTTAAGATGTGTATAATGAGAAAAAAATATGATTTTGAATTAGTTTTAATGATGTCATCGCTCAATGGTGGGGAGCCCATTGATTGTTGGAAACTGGATGGGATTTTGGTTTGTAGTTTCAAAATTTGATAGTTATACCTCTGGGTTGTTAGGAAAAAATTATTTATGCATACCACCATTCGAGCGAAGATAATTATATTATAAAGCCAAGGGAGTAAATGCTTTAGGGGGAGCCCTATCTAATGCTATCTATACAAAGGTGATGTCATGTAAAACACCACATTCCATGTGGGAAAAACTTTTGAATATATATGAATGAGATACAAAGGTCAGAGAGGAAAAGCTTCAAGTACTATGGAATATATATGAAGATCTGAAGATGAACCCGAATGAGTCTGTTGATGCATTCTTTGACAGGGTAAATGTTGTAGTGGAAGACATGCTATGTCTTGGAGAATTTATTGAAGACATCAAAATTTTGAAGTGCATCTTGAATAAAATTCCACCTCGGTCCAATCCAAATGTTTCTGTTTTGGAAGATAATGAACCAAAAGAGCTGACATTGGACAACCTAAACATCACCCTTATTGCATATGAAATGAGAAATGATGATAAAGATAGTGTGGAATAGGGGAAATCCAAAGAGGTGTCATTCAAGGTCATGAAGAAGCTCACCATTGATGACTCTCAGGAAGAAGAAGAGACAGATGAAGTGATGACATTCCTCTCCTAAAACCTTCAAAGAGGAAAAGGAATGATTAAAGGCAAACTTCCACTTGCTTGTTTTTTATGTGGAAATGTTGGAAATCTTGTCGAACGGTGCCCTAAAACGTTTCAAGAGGATGATGATGTCGATGACATCGAAATTACCAAGAAAAATTATTCACTCTATGGGAAAGGAAAGAAACAGTTCAAGAGAAATTTATTTATAAAAAAGAACCTTCTTTCAAAAGAATATGGCATTTCAGATGAGTGAGAGGCTGGGGAGGTTGAAGAGATAGAGAACTGCAAAGACCAAGGAGAAAATGCTATGGTGGAAGTTGTCGGTAGTTCTCATAATAAGAATGAAACTGAAGCTGATGAAGAAGAAGAATAAGTTTAGGGAAGAGTTAATATGAAAGCAGAGTTAGAGGCTGCTCCTGAAGAGATATATGTTTGGAGAGACAAAACAAATAAATCCAACAAAGTTATTCGTGACGCCAAACTCTATATGCAGCAGCAGGAAGAAGAGAAGTCCAAGTAGATGGAAGAAATCGAGAAACTAAAGTTATCAACACCAGAGAACTCAAAATCTGTTATTAAGTATAAAAAAATGAAGAACAGAAAAGGGAGATTGATAGCTTTAATAACACAAGTAAAGAACAAATCAAGTGTATTGAAGAACTTGAAGGAGAAGTTGTTGGTCTGCGGAAAAAGTTTAAAGATCAAGAATAGCTATTGACTCCTACTGGGTCATCAACAAAGCAGATCACTCAGAAAACTGAGAAGCTGAAAGTGGAGAATAGTGGTTCAGAAAAAAAGAAGAATCCACTTTGTTCAGATGCTATGAATGATGAAGGGCTTGATCTAATACAGAAATCTGTGAAAGTTGAGGTCAGGCTGCAAGCACCCACTTCGATACTGAAGGTGGATTTGGGCACAATGCAGAATCAGAATATTCAGTGATCCCAATGGAAAACTAGCAGGGCATAAGTAACACGAAATAATGTGCCTTATATAAGGTGTTATTGTTGGGAAAAAATGGGACATTCACAGTATGTGTGTTCCATAGCCAAGAGATATCTAAGGGAAAAATAATAGAGTTGGAATCCAAACAGAGAAAGGTTCCCTAGAACATATTTTTAAGGGCACTGTTTTTGGTGCGGAGGATTCGGGCACATGGCTAGGTATTGCACTTCGACCATATAAAGGAATATGCCAAAGAAGAACCAAAATGTTCACAGACACTAGATCAATGAACCAACAGGTGAGTTCAAAATTCAAAATAGATTTTCACCACTGCAGGATGAAGCAGGTCAATCATACTCTGAAAAAGAACAGAAGTCTCAATCCATGTCGAGTGTGAAGGGAAAAATATGGACCACGAAGAAGAAGGATGAGAAGGCCATGGTGGCAGAAATTGACCTTAAAGCATTAGATCGCTCTAGTATATGGATCATTGATAGTGGTTTCACATCTCACATGAAAGGGAATAAGGATCTCATTACATGCTTGAAATATGACAAAGAAGGAGTTGTAAAGTTTGGAAATGATGAAGGCTAGATGATTATTGGCCCAGGAAAGGCCAAGTATGGGGGAAAAGAGATGGTACATGCTGATGTCTTATTAGTATAATGCCTTAGTCGCATTTTTCTTAACGTCAGTAAACTATGAAACTTAGGAAATTCTATAAGGTTTACTAAGAATATGTGTTTCATCAAAGGAAGTTACGGGGAAATAGTTCTATAGGGAAAAAGAAAAAAGGGAAATTTTTAGCTGGTGAGTGGAAAAGAAGATATGTGTTTTCTGTCTAGAGATGAAGAAAACAAGTTGTGGCATAAATGACTAGGTCATCTATGCTAACCACCCCTTGAATACCTGGTAATGTGTGATGCAGCAAGAGATCTACCAAATCTATCACGTGATCATACTCAGACGTGTGATTCATGCCAACAATGGAAGCTCATTAGAAAGATGTTTAAGGAAAAAGAAAAGAAGTCAACAAGAGTGCTCGAATTGGTGCATGCAAATGTTTGTGGACCTATCACACCAAGAGAAATTGACAGAAAGAGGTACTATGTTTTTTTCATTGATAAATAAAGTAGAATGGCATGGGTATTTGTTATTTCCCATAAGTCTGATGTGTTCATCTGCATAAAACAGTACCGAAGTGAGTGTGAAAGGATGCTTGGATAGAAAATTCTGAAGTTTCGTACTAAAAATAGTACGGAATTCACAAACAATCATGTGGAAGAATATCTAGAGAAACATTGGATAAGGAATCAAGTTTATTTTGTAAGAACTCCCCAACAGAATGGAGTGGTTGAAAGGAGAAATCAGATCATCAATAATATGGGCAGAACGATTCTCATTGAAAAGGACCTACTAGAGAAATTTTTGAAGGAAGCAGTTTTAACATTGGTCTACATTTCTAACAGGGCTCTATTGTGTCTGAAGGAAGGAAAGAATCCATATGAGATGTGGTATGTAAAGAAGTCAATAGTGAAATACTTTAGGATATTTGGAAGGATGTTTTTTATCCTCAACAAGGAAAAACATAGGAAATACGAATCTTGGGGAGATGATGTGATATTCATTGGATACTCATGAAAAGGAAAGCCATATAAATGCTTCAACAAAAGGCTGGGAAAAGTAGTTGAGAGAAATGATGTCACTGTAGTAGAGAATGAGGAGTTCATTCAACAACGTAGTGAACAATTTCCTCATGAGAGTGATGAGGGAGAAAGCGATGTAGGAGAAGAAGAAGTGGCTGATGTTGATTCATAAGAAGATACTGATGATGAGTATGAGGAAGTAAAGTCCGTATCTGCACAAAAGCCAAGGAGTCGAGCAGAAATTGATAGGTAGAATATCAGTGGTGATCTATCTGCTCTGGTTTAGAGTAGGAGAATAAAATCACTGCAGCTGACATCTTTCCTATCTCAGGTTGAGTTGAAATGCTCTGCTGATGCAGATAAAGATGAAAAATGGATTAAGGCAATGAATGAAGAGTTAGATCAGATTGAGAAGAATCAATCTTGGGATACTGTTTCGAGGCCAGTAGACAAGAATGTCATCAGGACTAAATGGGTCTATCACAACAAGATGAATGAATATGGCACAGTTATTCGGAACAAAGCATGGCTAGTGTGAAAGGGACACTCCCATATAGAGAGAATAGATGTTTATAAGAAATTTGCACCAGCTACAAGGCTGGAGAAAATCAGAATATTTTTGGCCATAGTAGTGAAAATAATGTTCAAAGTGTTCTAGATGGATGTCAAATCCGCATTCTTAAATGGAGTTCTGGAAGAGGAGGTGTATATTGAGCACCTAGATGGTTTTGTCATTCATGAGGATGAGAACAATGTTTGCAGGCTGAATAAGGCATTGTATAGGCTGAAACAAGCACCAAGGGCATGGTACTCAAGGCTTGACCAATACTTGAAGAAGCTTGGTTTCCAGCGTGGAGTAGTTAATTAAAATCTCTATTTCAACAACAATAGTAATAAAAGGGTGATGGTCTTGGTATATGTCAACGACATAATATTTGGCGGATCAAATGAAGCTCAGTGTATACAATTTTATGAATTCATGAAAAATGAGTTTGAGATGTCAATGATTGGAGAGTTAACGTTTTCCTTAGTCTAAAGGTGACACAAGGAAGTAATGGAACATTCATTTCTCAATCCAAATACACCAAGGAGGTTCTAAGAAGGTTTGGAATGGATAATTCCAAGGATAGGAAGACTTCGATTCCTACCCGAATGATGTTATAAACAGATGAGAATGGCAAGGTAGTTAATATTACAAAATATAGGCAAATTATTGGAAGTCTGCTGTACTTAACCGCAACAAGGCCTGATATGGTTTTCACCACACACCAAGATTCAATATATCAGATTAATCCCAAGGAAAGACACATTCATGAATTGAAAAGAATACTTCAGTATATTCGTAGCACAGTGGATTTCATCTTGACATATACTGACAAATCTCAGATAGAGTTATTGGGATATACTGAAGTAGACTGGGCCAGTTCAGTGGATGATAGAAAATAAATGTTAAAATGTTCATTCTATCTTGGTGGATTGTGTATTTCCTGGCTAATCAAGAAGCAAGATTTCATTTCATTGAGCACCGCAGAAGCTGAGTATATTGCGGCCACACAAGTATACACACAGTTATTGTGGATGAAGCAGCATCTTGACGATATGGGAGTTGAAGTGAAGTCTGTGATTGGAATCTTGTGTGATAACTCAAGTGCTATAAATATTAGAAAAAAATCCCATCCATCATTCAAGGAAAAATAACATTGAGATAAAGTATCATTTTATCAAGTAGAAGGTTGAGCAGGGAATCATGATGTTGGAGTATGTGCCTACAGAGCTACAGGTTGCAGACATTCTGACAAAGGCCTTACCCAAGGAAGATTTTGAGAGGCATCGACTGGATATTGGAGTTCAGTCGACTCCCCACACTTATAAGAGTGTGGCAGTGGACCCCCCTCTCCCCAAGGTATGATGTGTTTTTCCCTAATATGTTGATTTTTGTTCTCTACTCTATTACAGACTGCAATGGAGTGACCTTTGGGTTCGTTCACAAAGGGGGAGAAAATAGTGATTTTTCAAGGGGGAGACAGTGTGGCAGTGTGGCTATTTGAGAAATCATGAATGATATGGTGAGAAGCTGACAGCTGGAGCAGTGAGATAGGGGGAGTGCAATGAGATAGGGGGAGAGCATTTTAAATCTGACGATGTTAGAAGTGATCGATCAACGACTAGATATCACGAAAGATGGGGATTGTGATAAAAGCATAATAGTGATTTTGGAATGGTGAGAGAAGGTTTCCAACTATCATCAATTGGTATCAGTGTGGTTCAATTATTGGTATCGATTTTTCAATTGGTATCAGTTTGGAATCGACAATTGGGGTTTGACATGAAGTGATTCATTGATAAACTTTTCATACTACTCTTGTTTCTCACGCTGAGCATTGCTCATGTGGGCGTAGAGTACTTGTTAAGTGAATAATTGAATGCTATCAGAATCGCAATAGGTGAATGGTGGTTCCGGCCGGAAGAAGTCTCAGTGAGATATCAACATGCAGAAAATCATTCTGAGAAGAGTTATGAAGAGTTGTCAACAAACCCAAAGGGGGAGATTGCTGGGCAAAAATCCCTCAAGGTAACATTGCAGTATTTTTGGGATGATTATGTACGTTGACAAAGTAGGTTTCCATGAAGAAATTGTCGAGTTCCAAAGAAGTTGTTGACAATCAATGTTGACAAAAGAACGATGAAAATGGAAAGGACAATCTGGAGGCAGTACAAAAGAGCAGTACAAACGGCAGAGGTTGAATCGCATCATGGCGATGTGGATTTCCATGAAGATCATATTTTAATATGGAAAAGTCATGAATTTCATGAAGATAAGCTTAATGGTTTGGATTTTCTGAAGACTAGAAGAATGAAGGCGGCTATTATTCGCGGTTACGACAAGCTTCACGAATGACAGAGGTTCAATCGCATCATGGCGATGAAGGGATTTGCGAGGGAGCTTCGCAGTGAAGGCTCAAAGGAATTGATTGGATGATCCATGATTACCACATGCTCCGTGATCGGAAAATTTCCATAGTGCTTCGTGATTTTGAGAGAACTCTGGCGAGAACTTTAGAGCTTCGCGATTTGAGATGACGTGGCATTGAATTCACGCGGAAAGATGGAGGTTTGGTGGAATCGCCTATAAATAGAGGCTGACCCCGTCAAGAGAAGTAGAGAGCTTTCAATTAAAACTCTTTGCTCTCGTTTCATGAAGGAGGTTTGCGTAGCCAGTGTGCTTCGCGAAAGAGGAGCTTCGCGGCGGCTATTGTAGCTCCGAGAAAGTTGTGTGCTCCGCGTTGGCTCAGTGAGCTTCACGAGGGAAGTCGCTCTGTGACGGATTGAGCCTCACAAGAGTGCTTCATGAGAGTGCTTCACAATAGTTCTTCGCGAAAAGGCAGGAGCTTCAGGAAGGCTTGTTTAAGCTTCGTGAAATTTGGAGCCTCATGATGTTGGGTGCTTTTCGAAGGTGTTTCCAAAGGTAGTTACCCAGTGTTTCAGAGGCAATGGGGTATTCATCAGTGGATGAAATTTGGACTACAACAGAGCATCTATCAATAGTTGAGGATGCATGCTTTCATTCAAATGAAGAGACCTACAGGTCTATAAACTATGAGTGGATCTTCTAAAGAAGCATTGAGCTCACTTCAGTTGAGAGAGCATTGAGTTCTCAAATTGTGTGTGGTTGTAAATGAGGAGGGATAGTGAGTCCACTTCGAACTTGTAAACAATAGTGTTCTTATAGTGGAATTGGTATATTAGCACACTACCAGTGTATGATCCTTGGACGTAGCCCAGTGAGGGTGAACCAAGTAAAAATTGCATTGTTCTGTGCATGCTTTAATGTTTGCTAATACTCTGCATCGGGATGGAGAGAGAAGAGGGTTTTGTCTAACAGTAGAACAATATCAAAATGGGCAGTTGTTTTAATCTATCATACCCTGATTCACCCCCCCACCTTCTCAGGGTATCTATCATAGTGTACCTAACACTAAACATGACCATTTGAATCAATGGAATATCATTGACCTAGATTTGGATGCTTCTTTCATAAATTTTCAAGTGTGGACTGTAGATAAGAAAGAGAAAGTATTACATGGAAAAATAATCAATATAGTGCGGTTTTGTGGAAACCTATTCAGATTTTGGAATAAAATTGGGAATTAGATAATCAAATGGTTGAGAAATTTCCCAATCCATTTCACAAAAAATGTTTCTTACAACATTCTCTGTGAAAAATGCCAATTATTGGGATAATTTAGTACCCCATTATTTTAAGTAAGTTAACATTAATTTATGATTTTTACGTATGTGAAATGTTTGAGAGGCTTAAAAATACATTTTAAATGTTTTGGGATTTTTATAATGATGAAAAGTGTGGGGATGAATAGTATAAACTATGTAACTCCAATAGGAAATAGTGCATGGTGAAATAGGGGCTTCTATGTAGGTGAATGTTTAATCATATAGTTTGGCTAGACTATGCGACCTCTAAAGAAAACCCATGTGATATAGGGAAGAAGGATTTTTTCCAATTGGATGATGGTTTGCCTAACTTATATGTCTCACCATGAGAGGTTCTTCTTAATGTAGAGGTTGGTTCATGATTAATGCACAATTTTTTAAACCATGCACATTTTAGATGTTAGATTCGAAAATGTTGATCTAACTTGGTATTATCAATAAGACTAAAATTTTTCCAACATTCTGATCATAATTAATTTTTTCATCCTCCAAATGTCTTTGGAGTCTCTCCCATTCAAACTAGAATAAATCCAAATGTAAATATTAGTGTTTTGATGTCTCATTCCCCTAGTGAGCCTTTATTTGTGGTAGTTTTTCATATATATACTTTCTTATGATATCTTGAAATCCTAGATCTAGTTCATTGGGGATAGAATATTATTTTTCGATATAATAATGATGTGATATAGCTGTTTTAATAAAATGTAAATTGATCTGTATATAAATTTTGAATATTCAACTAGGTTTTGTTGTTGAATTAGTGGTGTTCTTCATTATCACTATAATCCCTGAGTAATGTGTCTTCTCAAATGTCTCTTATTGATATAAATTTAAGGTTTTATTTTAAATTAATGTTTTTTCTTTAAAGATATTGTGATATGTTTGAGAAATTCTTTATGGAATCTTTTTTGGTGAATTTTTGTGGAATTTTGAAAATTGGATTTTTTGGGGGGGAAGTGAAAGTAGTTACATGATTTTTAAATAAAAATTTTAAAATTACTGTTTGGATTTGATGAATCTAATGTTTTTTTGAATAAAAGTGTTGCTTTATATGAATTACATTGAAAACATTTTGTTGGAATGGTGTTGGATAAATTATATAAGAATGATTTGAATGGGATGGATATTGGTCATGATGTACCACCATCAAAGGGATGGGTTATAGATGTGAAGGTCCAAAATAAATGGTAACACCAAGACTATGTGTTTCAGTGTTTATATGTGGTTGTGTGGGATATAATTGGATATGACATGTGATTAATGAGAATTTTTTTAATGACTTATTGTGTTTCTTTACATGGAATGGGAGTGAATTTAAAAAATTATTTTGTTATGAAAACTTTTTTTCATATAAATGTTTTAGGAATTGATATAAACTATTTTCAATGGTATTATATTAATTGATTTATATAAATGTGATACTACTTTATATACTAGTGTAGTGAGTAAGGATGTAATTTTTTGAAATCCTATTGTGTGTCATTACTCACCCCTGCTTTGGAACAACGGTGCATCTGAATATTTTGTCTACTGGGATACAAGGAATGGTCTCACATTTCATTATTGGTACTTTGTGAGATGTGGGATAAAATGTGGTGTTGGATCATAGACTATGTTGGGAGAAGAAAATTTATTTGATATAGTCCTTAATATTGTTGGTTTTGTCTTTTAATTTGTAGTTGAAAATGATATTGGTTTCTTCTTTGTACTCTATGATATTTGTTTTGATTTTTTATATAGTGACTTCTCTTACACTCTTATCATGAATTATGTTGTAAATTTTCTGATGGTGATATCGTTTTTTTTTCAAAAGTGAAAATTGTACCCCAATTAAATTTAATACCTTGTAATTTATTTCCATCACATGGAATCATGGGGATGTATCAGAAGGAAAACTAGTGATTCTACATAGACTCATGTCAATGAGGAGGGAAGGGATGTTACATGTTCCATGTATAAAATTGTGAATATGAAACTATTTTTACATGTAACAGAATGATCTCATTAGTTATCCATCATTAACCAATTCATTAAAGGGATTTAATATTCCCAACCATCATGTAATCCTAATTCATTCATATAAATTCCACATGATCATTGTATCATAACCGATGAAAAAACGGTTTTTTAATCCTTGAATCAACGTAATGATAAATGATCTATATATGAAATAAAAATGGTACCATTGAATCATATTCCTAGTAAATCATAATTAAGATAAAAGTATTTCTTTCATTGATGCGCATTCTTTTAAAAACAATACTAAAATATTTATTTGGAAAAATACCATTTCCATATTGAAGAAACATATTTATGGTAAAAATATTTCCAAAATATTATATAAGGAATATTATCAAAAATGATTCATGGAATCAAAAAATATGATATTTAAATCATTGTGTGGTCATGTTGTTGGGAAATTATATTCCTTCTATATACATTAAAAAATTATTTTCACATTGTTATTAGAAATTCAAAAGTACATTATTCAAAGAATTAAATTAATATTATTTTAAATAATATTTTAAAAAGTCAATCAAGGGAAAAATAAATTTTGAAAATCTTCATTGAATAGTAAATACATTCTTCAAAAAATTAAGTATGGTGGATTTTGTACCAAAGAGAAAAATAGAGTAACATTTATTGAAAAAATTCTTTCTATCCCATTAGTACATAAAGGGAGGAAAATGAAATAAAAACATGTATTCTATAGAAATAAATATAGAGATTAAGAATCATGATTTTTTAGAAAGGAGGATCATAATTTGAAAAAAAATCATAACCAATCCCAAAAAAATAGATTTCAACAGATTCCCTAACCGCATTGGTAACTTTTGATTTGGAAGGAACCTTAAAAAATAAATTCAAATTAAATGTTAAATATAATGAAAATTTGGATAATAATGGTATAAAATCTCAAATGATTGTATATAAACCGCATGGGATAATATATTTTCATAACCTAATATATGTCCTAATGAAGATAATTTGACATGATGAACCCTAGCCTCATGTCCATCTACCTTTGTACTTCTTCAATCATCCTCATCATAGAAGGAACCCATTTAGGTCACCTCTTAAGGATCATATGTTTCTTATTTTGGTACTACCATAACCTATAGAATGTGTCTATAGAATTTGATATTGAATTTTGGTAGGCGATGGACAAGCTAAAAGGCTCAAAATGGGTAAAATAAGAGAATTGAATGGACCCCTTTTATAATTTATGCAAGGGGATCTTTGGGAATTTTTTAATGAAAAAAATTATAATGAATTAATTATTAAAAAAATGGTTCCCAATTTCTCTATATTTTATGATATAATAATTATTTTTTATTCTCACCAACCAATGGAATTTATTTAGGTTTATGTTGTTCTTTGACCATGTCTTTGGGTATAAACCTATATATATCCTAATTTAATATTAACCATGATTAAAAAATCACTCTAAAAGGGTTTAAAGTTTACATATAAGGAAAATATTGAATCTAGAATGGATGAAGGATGATAATTTATATCATTTTATATCCAATAGTTCCCTTTTCATTAAATATATTAATAAATTATAAATTATTTGAAAAAAGATTTTTTGATAAAATTTCATTAATTTAAATTTGGAAACCATTCATTTATTTTGAATTTAAAGACATAAAAACAATAACTCAATTAAAACATACTATTTTTTATAAATACTAATTTTTTGTGACATCCCATACTGGGATGCAACATAATATGTTCCTCGAGCCCAGTGGTCCACATGTCCTCAAACGCATCTCCCCAAATTCTAAAGCTTGCAGACTAGCATCGAGTGGTTAGGATTTTCCTTTGGCGAGACTATTCACCCATAAAAAAGTTGTAGCACATTTGATAAAAATAAACTAAGGTAAATAATGGAATGAATATTAATAAATTGAAGGAAAAATAATAAAAATAACTGAAATATCTATAATCACATTCAAAAACTGATGAGGATATTTCATGTATCTAGAAAAATTGAAAAACATGGATATAAGGAGGTAGAAATAACATGTTCCACAATAGTATAAATCAAATGAGAGACTATCCCAAGAATATCATGACCTAACTCAGCCATCATCTATCAAGATCCCTCATAAACAACAAGCAATAAAGTGTTTTATGTTATACACTCCCCTTTATCAACACCCATATTCATTTAATCTACTTAGGGTACCAAAGAACGCCCGAAGATGGTGTGAGATAAATATCAGTGGTCCACCACCGATAGTATCTATAACATCCAATCCATGTAATAGAAAATAAAGGTCTCTAAGAATTCATATTTAAAAATTAATGTAGTATATTGTAATTAAATACCCAAGTATATGCTTCAGCCCTCGGCTTTTGTCTGAAGCTGTAACAAATTCATTATTTTATTATTAATAATTTATAAATAAGTCACATGTTAATAATATTAAAGGCTCAAATATGTAACTTGAAATCCTATAATGATATTTAATAATGAAGATCCATGGTAATAACCAAAGCTACATTGACCACATGGGTCACCAAATCAGAAATTACTATAACCCAGCTAAGGGTAGCTGTGTAATATAATGAGCATAGTCCATGATATTCCATAGTGAGATTCAAACCGAACCCAAGGTGTTCATCCAAGGTAAAATTAGGCTAATAATGACTAGGACCAAAAGTCTTTAACCATTGAACCTACTTGTTAATGACAGATCCAAGGAGTGTATCCAAGGAATCCATTAATATTATGTGAGGGATCCTATAGTGTCATACCAGGAATACCTGAATAGAAAAATATCTGGCTCTATGTGGGTTTCAACCTAATAAAGATAAATCCATGAATTAGAATGGGGTTCCTGAGTGGTCAAGAAAATCCACAATAGGAATCCAAGGAGGCCATGTGTCAGGAGACTCTTATTTGATAATTAATTCATATATAATTTCAAAAGGTTCCTACCTTGACATTCATTAATGTGATCAGGCAAAGTAGCATGAAACCCTTTAATCAATTACTAATTTATTAATAAGTCTGTTTGGTTCAAGAATGCCCTTTCATTTTTGTGACAAGTCCAAGTATCATGAAACTATTCATTTAATTTATTTAAGCCTATTTATTAATCATGGTTTATTACACTAACTTCCATTAATCTGATAATGGGTGTTACAGATATGAATAAAATTATTAATTTACTTTTAAGGACAAGCCATATACATAGTATACATTCCAATTACCATTTCTTATATATTTATCAAATTGAATCACTTACTGTTCGAAGCTCAAGTGGTGATCATAAATTTTACATACCATCATACAATTCACAATTAACAACAACCCATTTAATATTGAAAATATAAACATTAAAAGTTACCAACCAAGGAACACCCAAACGATGACTCAAACATGTCAAATACTAAAAATCTATTTATGGAATAACATCATATTTGGGATGGATAAATTTGTGGGCATAAAAACTAAATACTAATCACATATTTTGTAAAATAATAACTAAAAAGTTCTAATGAATATAATAATGGTATCTATAATCAATAAATGACACCCGATGAAATCAGTGGGTCCCACGTCACAAATTCCAAAATAAAAAAACATGAGAGAAGTGTTATAGACATCCCACAATGGGGATGTATAACTCTCCTCCTGCAATCTCTATATCTAGTTTATCTTATAATGGTGTATATCTGAAAATGTAAACAATTATCATACCTTGAAATCTAAGACGAGAGAAATGGATGATAAGAATGGAAAAAATGAATTTATTACATACCATTGCGTGTAAAATGTTGTGAATGGAAGCTCAATAAAATCTGAGATGAAGGAGTCCTTTAAATCCCATCATTAGGCCTTCAACGAGATCCTAATTTCGAGAAAAACATGTTAAACCCATAAGTTTTTAGATTAGGGAAATGGAGGAGGATTAGTTGTATAATTGAGGGAAAATAGTACAATTATCCATAAAATAGCTGGTACAGAGATTGTCCACATGGTTTGAAAAACCATGTGTAAACCATTGATGACTACTTGTGAAAAGAGGGAACTCACATGGTTTAGATGCATGGGTTAGGAAACTATGCACAAATAATGTGATAATTCAATCTCAAAAAACATACCACCCTCATGTTTTAATCTAAAAATGTGTCTTTCCAACAGATTTTATTGAAAACATTGTTTCATGCCTTGTATTCTTATAAATTTGTGTAATAGGCTCTGAAAAATCCATGGACACCCTCCGAACCTTCAACAACTCTTTTTGAATCCATATTAGTTCTAAAATAAATAATTAGACAGAAATTTAATGGATCCATACATGAGTGAAAAACTAGGTTCTTACATTCATACTCCCCTACATGATCTCATCCCCAAGTTCACATTCCAAGGGGGGAGAAACACTTTCTATGAACAACCCAAGCCACCAAGAATATATATCGGATTTCCCGTCCCAATTATTGTCCTGTAGACATCCATATTATCCATAACACACATACTATATGTACATACAGATGTTATAGAGAATTTTTTCTCCTATAAATGATGCCTACTAGATACTCCTCAAAGGTTTCATCAACATCAAACTCATCTTCGTCAGGTTCAATTTTATGTGACACGTTGGTATGATATCAATGAATCTATGATACATGGATGAAATCCAGCATGGAAATTTTCTTCTGGAGTAGTTGGAAACGATAGGCTACTAACCAGAATCTTTATAGGATCAAAAATATCCTCACATAAAAAGTTGAAAACATCCCTTTCTTATGAAACCGTCTATTTCCTAGCTTGGGTGATACCGAAAGGAAAACATGGTCTATAACCTCGAACTCTATATTTCATCATTGATTATTGGAATTTCATTTCTTTCTAGACTAAGTAATTTTCATATGATTTTTGATAATATGAATTTACTATTTATTTTCCTTCAAAAGATGAGGAATTAGTAGGGAAACATCATCTTCCACCATCCAACATAGAGGTGAAAAACATGACCTAACATATAAAGGGCTCAATTTTTTCCATATTTATTGTATCTTGATGATTACTATTATAGGAAAACTCAATGAGAGGGTAATGATTCTCCTATGAACTACTGATGTGACGTCCTGGACCCGGCTGACCCGCAACCTGAGCCCCGAGACTGGTTGGACGCATGAACCCAGGCTCGTCTCCCCATAGGCCAGGGGATGCCGACTAGCAGTGGGGGTGCAATGGTAAGTTAGTGGGGAGACTGTATCCCCATGTCAGAGTACGCAGTGGAATATCACCAAGTGACAGAAACAGCAGACACACAACCAATGGATAAACAGGAGAAAAAGGGAAACATACAACCAAACAACATAAGTAAGGAAACCCTGATAAATATACCAAAGCCACATAGGTAGTGTCTGATACAAAATGAATCCATGGCATGCTAGTACAAAGGAAACAGAAGTCAAGAATGCTATAAAATAATACAAAAAGAAAAAAAGTAGTCCACGAGAATCTCTAGCCAAGCTCAGTCCTCTGCTCTGGATCTCCAGCTAGAACATACATGTATCAACAACCTAAAGCTGGGCATTTTCCCCTAATAGTACCTGTAGTAGTGAAGTCTACACAGGTGCCAAGGATTCCACCCGGGTAGGGTCTGAGACATGTCTCAGTAGGCCACAACCAACTATGTCTACGTGTAATCCTAAAAGGTGTTCTCATGAAACAATGATTAATATACTTCACCTAAGTAAAACAAAGTAAATAAGCAACCCTTCCACTCAGGCTCTAGAAGGACACCTGGCGGGTCTACCTGCTTCAGCTCATGGCTGGAAAACTGAGCGATCACCAGATGTATAAGTACATAGGTATAGGTTATCACTGGCACAAGGTAAACATGCCTATCATCCATGCTTCTCACATCTGTAATAATCATCTCTGGCCTGAGGTATGAATGCCTATCATCCACAAGCACTGTAACCGGTGTGGGGTAGAAATGCCTCCCACCCATAAGGGTATATAGGCACCAGGTATAAATGCCTCTTGTCCACAATCACTTTATTTGTAATGGTGTAGAAATTCCTCCCACCAGTAAAGGTTATATGGGCACAAGGTATATATTCCTCTCGTCCTCAATCACTATGATTTATCTCAAACGGGGTAATAATGCCTTCCTACCAACACACAGAAATTCATCTAGCATGAGTAAGAATGCCTCTTCCCACACATGGGTTATCACAAGCATGTAACACAGCTAAGGATAAACATTCACATCACATTATATAAGAAAACCCATCTTTTATTATATCACATTATCTATGCAAGGCATATTCATCTTATAATATCACATATAAAATGCAATGGCATACATACATTTCAATTCGTTAAAGGGGTTCAAGATCTCTCATCCTAGCCAACCTCTAACCAAGTCAATTAATTTTCTTAACATGGAAAATTCCATCTCAATACATCTCATTGAGGTTCAAAGGTGAAAAGGGGCCAATTCTCAAGGCATAACACCTATGGTTGACCACTCCCGGTCCATAACAAATCACATCACCCTAAAAAGGATGAACTCATCACTCATATACCATACATGTCATTTAGATATGAAGAAGTCATTATAAAATACAAGGTGTAGAAAAGAGACAAAACCGGGCATGAGGATAAATACTCAAAAAGGTGAAAACCCAAAAGGAGAACACATGACCACCTACCTTAGAGATGTAGGCGTAGGCTCACTTGATATCATCCTCAGATTCGCAGTATATTGGAAAAGATTTGAGTTCTAGTCCAATGCCCTGAAAAATAGGGCATATGAGCCTGCATCAAAATAAAAATACAGAAGGCAGGATTTACCGAGGAAAGAAACTTAGGTGTGGTTAGCTTTACCGAGGGTGATCCAATGCCTCCGACGGATCGTGATTTGGACACCAGATGAAGAAACAGGAAGTAAAATAGAGAGGAGAGGGTTTTGGAGCTCATGGAAGGCTCCCCTGTGTTCTGTCTGCTTGAAGTAGGAAGAGAGAATAGGTTTAGACATAAATAGAATTATGGGAAAAAAGGTAAATTTTACCCAGATCTGGGTCGCACAGTTTAGGCGCACGGTTTCCCAAACTGTGTGAAAACCGTGCACATCCCTCTACCTTTAGAAAAGGGGGCACACGGTTTAGGTGCACGGTTTACCCAAACCGTGCGCACCTCCTTGCTTCTAGACCAAAGGCCACATGGTTTACCCAAACCGTGCGCAAGCCGTGCACAGGTCGTGCGCCCTTTTCTGCAACTCCATTTCTCAAACTCTCGAGCTCCAAACAAACCTAGGACTCTCCCCGGACCTTACATATAACATTTCCCACATTAAACAAGCTTAATGGAATGGTTAGAAAGAAAAACTAATGATCTGTACCATTTCCAAAGAGTCGGGACGTTACAGCTGAAATCAAGGAAACATACTCTTACCATATCCTCTAGAACCTGTGTTGTCCATTCTAACTGTCCATTATTCTGAGGGTGAAATTTTTTTCTTAGAAGAATCAGTTTTCCTATATCCTTCTACAATCCACGCTTTATCCATGACATGAAATGAGAATTCAAATATAATATCATAGGATGAGGGACCCCATGTAGTCTTATGATTTTACAGACATATAGTCTTCTCAACTCACCAACTATAGATGAATATTGAATAGGAATGAATTTGGATGATTTTTTTTGATGGTCAATAACCCTCCATATAGAATCACTATCCCTAAGTGACCTAGGTAAACTAACTACAAATTCCATTGAAAAATCATTCCATATCCATTCCTGGACTGGGAGAGGTTGTAACAAGCCTGTAGGTCTGTAACATCCCAGGTAAATAGAGAATAATACATTCTCATATTTATTAATATTTTCGAATTAAGTATTAATTTTAAAATGAAGTGGTTTCTATGTTCGATAGCTTACTCGATACGCAACAATGAGTTTCTTTGAAAATGTATGTTGCACACTAGAAATATAATAATATTATTTTAAATGGTAATTAACACGTAGCCGTTTTATTGGCGGGAATTAATAGAGATAACTAAAATATGATTATATATGTTTGTTAAATGTTTTTACATTAATCCAATAAAGTATAAATCCTTAAAATACGAAAAGAATTCAATTTTAGCCTTATATACTCTAATTTTCACTAAAGGTCGACTTATCGCCTTCTCATGGTGAACCCTCATTAAATATAGTTTTGGTCACTCTTATACTTTCTATTGGACCAAATAAAACTATTATTTTGAATCGGGACATCAAAATTTACTTTGTGTAAATTTATGGTATTTTTGCAATAAAGTTTATTTTTTTAATGAATAGTGAAAAATGTTGTATTTTAATTCAAAACCTCTTTTTAATCTAATTTATTTATATAATTAGATTATCATTTGAATTCGTTTTAAATTTAAATTAGAATATATTTTTACCATTTAATCCAATAGTGGTCATTGGAATTAATTTCACATTTAAATCAGACTTAAATTAGTGTCAATCTATTAACACTTTTTGTTTCATAAAAACACGCTATTTGCTCTGACAGTGGGAATTAATTATTGAATTAATTAATGCAACATATATGTTTTGAATTTTGTAAAATATAAATAATTTTGGAATTCAGGATATCAAATATAGATTAGGGTGAATTTTTGGTGTTTTTCTGAAAAACTTCAATTTTTGATGAATAGTGAAACCACTAAGTGGTACTTAAAAAACTGATTTCTCGATTAAATTAAACTTTACCACTTCTGTGTTTTGAATTTCAAACATACGACATACATGGTTGTCATTAAGAAGTAAAATTTGGTCCAATGGGATTAAAATAATTTTTTAGTGAATAATAAATTTTATGTTTATTAATCGCGATTAGAGGTAATTAGTGTAGTTTAAGGTAAAAGTAATGTTTTAATAATATGAAATGTCCTAGACACATGTCCTACCCTTATTGGATGTGTCATGGCCGACCAATAAAATCCATGGGTAAACTTGGGGACCCCACGGAGCCACTTTGGTAGGAAAATGACATTAATATCTTTTTATTTAAAGTGTAAATAAAAATGTCACAAACATGAGTTGTTTTACGAAAACAATTTTTAAATGGGGTTATACAAGTCAGATATTTCACTATAAATATTCATTAAAAATATAAAAATATTTCCTATATCATGATTTTTTTTATAATTTTTAGACATTAAATAAATTAAATTATTTATGACACCATGATGATGCAGTGATTCCCTCATTATTTAACGATTTAAATAAGATGAAAAGATAATGTAAAATCTAAGACCTACACATGTCAAAAACTTATTTTATGGGTGGATTTAGAAGTCTTATAACCTTATCCTCTAAATTTATAATTATGGTACCCTTTTTGTCCGAAAATCATTTTATAATAAAATATCTTTTCTTAAATTTCCAAGAGTGCCCCTCCTCTCCTCGTATAAAAGGCCCCCACCTCTAACTCCTTACCCACACCTCTCAAGCCTTTGATTCGGCCAATATATGCTCTTGTTGTCTCCAAAAATACCTATCTTACACCTAGAAGCCTCAATTTGGGAAGAAGTCTTCCGATGGAAGCCTTTGAGCTCAAATCTAAGAGAGTTTCCCGATTTTAAGGTAATGTCTTCACTTGTGTTCTTTTGTTTTATTTTGCTTCTCCAACCCCATAACTCTTTCTATTCATTTATTTTGTAACAACTAAAGAATCATAAATATACTAGGATGTTGTTATAAGAATAATTCATGCTACAATTACGCACACCTACATCTAATGGTTAAAGCACAGACTATTTCTATGGATGGCGAATTTTTGCCTCACGAAATGATGATTGTTCAATATTTTTCTAACACCATAAAAGGTGGCCATTAAGATGTCCCTATATTTATATATGATATATAATATGTTTATGTTTTCCTTAATCTTCTGTATTTTTCATTTATGTCATACCTTTATGGCTTCCATTATGGGTATACGCGATATCTTCATTTTAGGAAGTGCGGACTACCGCCCCCTCAATGTGATTTGATTCGGTAATGCCATATGTGGGACGTATAATGGATGAATTTAAAGTTATTATATATGATGTATGTTACATGTAAATGATGAATATAGTTCTGGAATTAAAATATACATACCTTTTATTTAGTTTGAATTCCATTAATATGACATAGAAATGAAAGTAGTGTTCATGCATATGTACGGCTTACCGTCTCCATGAATGGTGCATTTAATTTCTTACCTATAAATGATTATGTAATATTATAATTACAAGTATATGATGTATATATATGATATATATGATATCCAAATCATGTATATCATTCTGGATATAATGAACCTTTGACCACACGAACAACATATAATTGTAAGAAATCCACTTTTGACTTATGAACTAGATACTGACAAAACGAACATTATTTACTTAAATGATTACATACTACTTATAACATAGAAATAATTGATATAAAAGGAATAGTAATCTTGAAAATGGTTCTTAAGAAACTAGAAATTAACACTAGTTTATTATTCAGGAGATTAAAGAGCAATCGAGTCACGTCAGACACGAGGTAATGGACTTCATCTCAATCTCCTTTCATTGAGGAATGTTTTGTTCTAATACAAGGATTTATTTTATACGATGTATAAACCCCTTGGAATTTTAATTTTATACAAAAGGAATCTTTTTCTACGAAGCGTTTTACAAAACGACAAAAAGGAATGTTTCTTTTAACGTACGTGGTGACAATGACCTTTTCCGCCGCCGCGAGTATTATTTGGTATTTGGCTTCCTGAACAAGCCGTAATATTTTTAAATGAAATAAATACCATATACTCTTTTACATATTATGGTATTGAAAATCGTTTTTATAATGGATTTGTTATATCAATATATTTATGTTATCTATTGTGATCAAAGCGTGGAAGTGTTTTCTTTCCATTATATTTGTTTTATGTCTTATGATTTTATAATGGTACTTGGACATTTGACGGCTGGTTACGTGATAAAACATATGATGGGTGGTGTCGTGAATACCAGGACGGGTGGTTACTTTATAACCTCCAATGCATTGGGTATGGAAGTCGGTCGTATGGATATTCCTTTTAAGTATGTGTGGATGTCGACCATATTGTTATTCCATTAAAGTATGTTTATGTCCCAAGTTACCTTTATATGTTATGTGTTCTTTATATGGGTTTTGTGGTAATCATTTGATTAAAAAATGGAAAGTAATGAACTTTTATTCAATGAAGAGAATTTTCTACTTCATAAAGGTGAAAAGTATTTCTTTGATAAAGTATTCATGGTTTACTGGTGGTTTTGAAAAACTAATAGATTTCCTTCTTTGTGTATCCCTTATTGAGCTTTTTATGCTCACCCCAAGTTTTTGAAATGTTTTTCACAGGACTTAAAGTAGAATAGGGTCAAGGATGGGATCAAGAAAAAGTCTTTCTATCTAAAACATGGAACTAGACATGTTTCTTTTTAAGAGTTTTTATTTTATGGGAATTTAGTAGAAGTGTCTACTTTGTAATCTTTTGAGATGTAATAGTTATGTCCCGATTCTCTAAAACTCTAAACCTAAAAACATCCTCAATGTGAATTATTCATTTAATTCCATATTAATTATGGTTTAAGGTCGGGGCCTTATAGTTGGTATCAGAGGTCGGTTTAGACAACTTTAGGAGTTAGAAAATTGTTAAATTATAAATTATTTTATGGTATGATTGAAATGATATAGAATTTAAAGATTACCATGTTTCTTAAGCTAATATATTTCTGTGTTCAGAATTGTTTTCCGCAGAGGAAACAAAGAAGCTATGTTGGGATGACATCAGGAAGAAGACAACCTTCCACATCAGCAACCTAAGATGGTCGGAATTGGAACTGAACAGTTTGTTGCAGTGATGGCATAGTTGACTAAGTCTATAAATGGTGGTGGTATCCATGCACGAGATCAGCCAGATCAACCGCAGAGGAACATGTCAGTGGTGAAACATTTCATGTGGCAACATCCTCCATCATTCAGAGGATCATCTGACCTCGTTCTAGCTGAAGGGTGGATTAAAGAACTGGAGAAGATTTTTGATGTCATGGGGTGTTCAGAACATCCAAAGGTTAGTCTTGTTGTTTACCGTTTTAAAGGTTAAGCTGATCAGTGGTGGTCGATGGTGAAAAATATCAGGGATAGTGATGAGATTGATGATCTTCTGTGGGATGAATTCAAAGGTATGTTTCTTGAGAAATATTTTCCTAAGGTGGTTCTTCTTAGGATGGAAAAACAATTTCTAGAATTGAGGTAGGAGGATGACTCAGTGGCTGCTTATGAGGAAAATTCCACTCGACTGGAAAGGTATTCTCCAAACATTATACGAGATCTTGATAGTAAAATCAACCATTTTTACTCAGGGTTAAAGCCATGGTATCTAATGGCTTTATCTTCTCATGAGTTCAACAGTTATGAAAAACTTGTTCGATGTGTGGAGAAGGTGGAAATGGAGTATTCCGATGATCAGGTGTTCTTTGACAAAAGACAGAATAAGAGATCCAGTTGGCAGGAAAAGGGGAATAATTCATCAAAGAAGCAAGGAGGTAAGAAAACCAAATATCCATCATGTGAGAAGTGTGGTAAAATTCATCCTGGAGAATGTTTATCGAAGTCTATAAAGTTCTTTTGGTGTGGTAAGTCAGGTCATATTGCTCGTAACTGTAAGGAAGATGATCAATCAAGGAATTAAAAGACAGTAGTAGGATGTTTTAAGTGTAATGAAATGGGTCATTATGAAAATGAGTGTCTAATGAAGAACTCAACTGAGGGAAAGAAGAAAGACTACAAGCAGAAAGGGGTGGTGAAATCCATTGAAACTACTTCAGTAGATGTTGGGTCGTCGAATGAAGTAGTATCAGGTACACTGTTTGTTTGTTCAGATTATGCCAATGTGTTGTTTAATTCAGGGTCTACACATTATTTTATTTCTGAGATGTTTTCTAGTAAATTGGAAATTCCATCTCAAGATATGAATCCTGTACTTATGGTAAAAACACCTGGAGGGAATGTTGAGACAAAAATAAATTATAAGAACCTTCATATCCTTGTGCGTGGAAAGAATCTACCAGCAAACCTTATTGTTTTTCCTCTATTAGAGTTTGATGTTATTTTGGGCATGGATTGGATTTCTTTCTATCATGCAAAGATTGACTGCAGAGATAAAATAGTTTCTTTTCAAAAATATTTTCAGTTTGTGTACAAGAATGAACCCTTGGTTTTGATAACATATCAGGAATTTGAGAAACTAGTAAAATATGGAAATGAATTTTACCTTGCACATATTGTTGAAAATAAAGGAACTATTCAGATTAATGATGTGCCAGTGGTAAATGAGTATCCTGATTTTTTCCTTATGAGTTTCCTGGTATTATTCATGATCGGGAAGTTAAATTTACTGTTTACTTAGTTCCTGATTGTAATCCAATTTCAAAACCCCCTTATCGAATGGATCAAGTTGAACTTTTAGAGTTAAATAAACAATTGCCGGAGTTATTAGATAAAGGTATCATTCAACCTAGCACATCACCATGGGGTGCTCCTGTCTTGTTTGTTAAAAAAAAGATAGCTCAATGAGACTTTGCATTGATTATAGAGCCTTAAATAACATTACTGTTATGAACAAGTATCCTTTGCCTCATATCGATGATTTTTTTGATCAGCTCCAGGGAGCTCAGTATTTTTCGAAGATTGACTTGAGGTCAGGGTACCATCAGTTGAATGTAAAAGAAGAAGACGTTCCGAAGACTACGTTCTGTACTAGATATGGCCATTATGAATTTATAGTTATGCCTTTTGTGTTAACCAATACACCTGCTGTATTCATAAACCTTATGAATAAAATTTTCCATGAGTTCGTGGAAAAGATTATGGTTGTTTTCATCGATGATATTTTTATGTTTTCTAATATTAAAGAGGAGCATGAAATTCATTTAAGGGTTATTTTGAAAACCTTGAAAGAAAATAAATTGTATGGGAAATTCACAAAGTGTGAGTTTTGGTTGCAACAAATTTCTTTCCTTGGTCACATTATTTCAAAAGATGGCATAACTATTGATACTGCTAAAACAATAGTTTTTGAAGAACGGCCTAGACCCACAAATTTAACCGAGATCCATAGTTTCCTTAGTTTGGTAGGTTACTACCGAAGTTTTGTTGAAAACTTTTCATGGTTATCTAGTCAAATGACTTAGATAACTCGAAAGGGTGTTATGATTATCTGGACAAAAGAATGTGATGATTGTTTTCAGGAGTTGAAAAGAAGATTGATGAATGATCCAATTTTTGCACTTCCTTCCAGGAATAGTGAGTTTATTATATACAGTGATGCTTCGTTGAAAGGACTTTGTTGTGTCCTTGTGAATAATGATCAGGTAATTGCATATGCTTCATGTCAATTGAAAACTCATGAGGTAAATTTCCCTACACATTATTTGGAATTAGCTGTTGTTGTTTTCGCTTTAAAAATTTGGAGGCATCATTTGTATAGAGTAAAGTGTGAAATATATTCTGATCACAAAATTTTAATGTATATATTCACTCAGAATGAATGGAACATGAAACAGAGGAGATGGCTGGAATTAATCAAGGACTATGATTGTACAATTCATTACCATCTGGGAAAAGCAAATAAAGTGGATGATGCTTTGAGTCAAAAAATTAATACTTCATTAACAATGTTGCATTTGGAATGTGATCCTTTGGTTAAGGATATGATGAATTTGGCATGGGCATTGTTTGTGCAGGACGTACTTCTGTTTTGTTAAAGGTTTCAGTGAAATCGTCTCTATCAGACAGAATCAAGCAAGCACAGATGAAAGACATTGAGTTGCAGAAAAAGGTAGAGTTGGTTCAGAGGGTAAGTTGCATGAATTCAACATTGATAATGATTGTGTTTTGAGGGTTGGGAAGAGATTATGTGTTCCTAGTGATTCACATTTGATGAATGAGTTGTTATGTGAGGCTCATAGTTCCCCGTTTTTAATTCATCCTGGCAGTACTAAGATGTATAGAGATCTACGGGAGTATTACTGGTGTGATGGAATAAAAAGAGATATTGCTGATTTTACTGTGAAGTGTTTGACTTGTCAGCAGGTTAAAGTAGAGCGGCAGTTACCGAAAGGTATGCTTCAGCCTTTACCGGTGCCAGAGTGGAAGTGGGAAAATATATCCATGGAATTTTTTGTGGTATTACCGAGGACATCTCGTGGTAATAATCCAATCTGGGTTATTGTTTATCGCTTGACTAAATCTTCTCATTTCCTTCCTATTCGAGATACATTCTCTCTAGATCAACTTTCTCGATTGTATCTTAAAGAGATAGTCAGGTTGCATGGAGTTCCCCTCTCCCCTATATCTGATCGTGATCCCAGGTTTACTTCTAACTTTTGGAAAGGCCTTCAAAAGTCATTGGGTACTAAATTAAATTTTAGTACAGCTTTTCATCCGCAATCAGATGGGCAGTCAGAACGAACAATTCAGACCTTAGAGGATATGCTATGATCTTGCTCTATGGATTATCAGGGAAGTTGGGACCAACATATTTCTTTGGTTGAATTTTCATATAATAACATTTTTCATTCCAGTATACAGATGGCACCATTTGAGGCATTATATGGGAAGCGGTGTCGAACTCCATATTTTTGGGATGAAGTGGGTGAAAGGAAGCTAATGGGACCAGAATTGGTAGAAGATTTGGTAGAAAAAGTTCAGTTGATTCAGAAACACATGAGAACAGCTCAGAACAGACAGAAATGTTATGCGGATAACAGGAGGAAGGATCTATCTTTCAAGGTATGTGATCATGTTTTTCTCAAAGTTTCACTGTGGAAAAGTGTGATGCGATTTGGTAAGAAATAATAGCTGAGTGCAAGGTTCATTGGACTATATGAAATTTTGGAGAGGGTTGGATCAGTTGCATACCGAGTGGCTTTACCTCCGAGTTTATCTCAGGTACACATTGTTTTTCATGTTTCGATGTTGAGAAAGTATATGATAGATCCATCTCATGTTTTGAGCCAAGAGGTAGTTCAGTTGGAAGAGAATCTCTCTTATGAAGAACAACCAGTCCATATTCTTGATCAAAGAGAGAAAGTGTTGCAAAATAAGGTAATTCACCAGGTAAAGGTTTTGTGGAAAAACCATATGGTTGAAGAGGCAACATGGGAATCTGAAAATGCTATGAGGGATAAATACCCCCACTTATTTTGATAAGTGAATAAAATTGCGAGGACGCAATTCCCAAAAGGGGGGAAGGATGTAACATCCTAGGTAAATAAAGAATAATACATTTTTATATTTATTTATATTTTCGAGTTAAATATTAATTTTACATTTAAGGGGTTTCTATGTTCGATAGCGTACTCGATACGCAATAATGAGTTTCTTTGAAAACTTACGTTGCACACTAGTAATATAATAATATTATTTTAAATGGTAGTTAACACGTAGCCGTTGTATTGGCGGGAATGAATAGAAATAACTAAAATATGATTATATATGTTTGTTAAATGTTTTTACATTTATCCAATAAAGAATAAAGGCTTAAAATACGAAAAGAATTCAATTTTAGGCATATATACTCTAATTTTCACTAAAGGTCGACTTATCGCCTATTCATGGAGAACCTTTTTAAATATAGTTTTAGTCACTCTTATACTTTCTATCGGACCAAATAAAACTATTCTTTAGAATCTAGACATCAAAATTTACTTTGTGTAAATTTTTGGTATTTTTCCGATAAAGTTCATTTTTTTAATGAATATTGAAAAATATTATATTTTAATTCAAAACCTATTTTTAATCTAATTTATTTATATGATTATATTATCTTTTGAATTGGTTTTAAATTTAAATTAAAATATATTTTTACCATTTAATCCAATAGTGGTCATTGGAATTAATTTCACCTTGAAATCGGACTTAAACTAGTGTCAATCTTTTGATACTTTTTGTTTCATAAAAACATGTTATTTGTTCTGACAGCGGGAATTAATTATTGAATTAATTAATGCAACTTATATGTTTTTAATTTTTTAAAATAGACATCATTTTTGAATTCGGGATATCAAATATAGCTTAGGGTGAATTTTTGGTATTTTTCTGAAAAACTTCAATTATTGATAAATAGTGAAACCACTAAGGGGTACTTAAAAATCTGATTTTTCGTTTAAATGAAACTTTACCACTTATATGTTTTTAATTTCAAAAATCCGACATACATGGTTTTCATTAAGAAGTAAAATGTGGTTCAATGGGATTAAAATAATTTTTTGATGAATAGTAACTTTTATGTTTATTAATCGCGATTAGAGGTAATTAGTGTAGTTTAAGGTAAAAGTAATGTTTTAATAATATGAAATGACCTAGACACATGTCCTGCCCTTATTGGATGTGTCATGTCCGACCAATACAATCCATGGGTCAACTTGGGGACCCCATGGAGCCACGTTGGTAGGAAAATGACATTAATATCTTTTTATATAAAGTTAAAATAAAAATGTCACAAACATGAGTTGTTTTACTAAAACAATTTTTAAATGGGGCTATACAAGTCATATTTTTTACTATAAAAATTAATTATAAAGATAAAAATCTGTCTTACAACATGATATTTTTTTCATAATTTTTAGACATTAAAAATATTAAATTATTTATGACACCATGATGATGCAGCGATTATTTAATTATTTAACGATTTAAATAAAATAAAAAGATAATGTAAAATATAAGACCTACACATTTAAAAAACCTACTGGATGGGTTTATTTCGAACTCTTATCACCTTATCCTATAAATATATAATTTTGGGACCCTTTTTATCCGAAAATCATTTTATAATAAAGTATCTTTTCTTAACATTCCAAGAGTGCCCCTCCTCTCCTCTTATAAAAGGCCCCCACCTCTACCTCCTTACCCACACCTCTCAATCCTTTGATTCGTACAAGCTCTGATCTTTTTGTCTCTCAACATCCCTATCTTACTCTTAGAAGCCTCACATTGGGCAGAAGTCTTCCCAAGGAAGCCTTTGAGCTCAAATCTAAGAGAGTTTCCAGATTTTAAGGTAATGTCTTCACTTGTGTTCTTTTGTTTTATTTTGCTTCTCCAACCCCCTATACTCTTTTTATTAATTTATTTTGTAACAACTACATCATCTTCAATATACTAGTATGTTTTTATAAGAATAATTCGAGCTACACTTACACACACCTACATCTAATGGTTAAAGAACATACTGTTTCTGTGGATGGCGAATTTCTGCCTCACAAAACGATGATTGTTCAATATTTTTCTAACACCTTCAAAGGTAACCATTAAGATGTCACTATATTTATATATGATATATAATATGATTATGTTTTCCTTAAGCTTCTTTATTTTTCATTTATTTCATACCTTTTTGGATTCCATTATGGGTATACGTGATATCTTCAGTTTAGGAAGTGCAGACTACCGCCCCCTCAAAGATATTTGATTCGTTAATGCATTATTTAGGACGTTTAAAGGTTGGATTTAAAGTTATTATATATGATTTATGTTATATCGAAATGATGAATATAATTCTTGAATTATAATATACATACCTCTCATTTAGTTTTAATTCCATTAATATGACATAGAAATGAAAGTAGCGTTTATGCGTACGTACTGCTTACCGTCTCCATGAACGGTGCATTTCATTTCTTACCTATAAATGATTATGTAATATTATAATTACAAGTATATGATGGATATATATGATATATTTGATATCCAAATCATGAATATCATTCTGGATATAATGGACCTTTGACCACACGAACAACATGTAATTGTAAGAAGTCCACTTTCGACTTATGAACTAGACATCGACAAAACAAACATTATTAACTTAAATGATTACATACTACTTATAACATGGAAATAATTGATATAAAAGCAATAGTAAGCTTGAAAAAGGTTCTTAAGAAACTAGAAATTAACACTAGATTATTATTAAGGATATTAAAGAGCAATCGAGTCACGTCGGACACGAGGTAAAGGACTTCGTCTCAATATCCATTCATTGAGGCATGTTTTCTTCCAATAAAAGGCATTCTTTTATATAGTGTATAAAACCCTTTGACTTTTAATTTTATACAAAAGGAATCTTTTTCTATGAATTGTTTTACAAAACGACAAAAAGTAATGATTCTTTTAACGTACGCAGTGACAACGACCTTTTCCGCCGCCGTGAGTATTATTTGGTCTTTGGCTTCCTGAACAAGCGGTAATGTTTTTAAAATGAATTAAATACCATATACTCTTTTATGTATTTTGGTATTGAAAATGGTTTTTATAATAGATTTTTTATTTCAATATATTTATTTTATATATTGTGATCAAAGTGTGGAAATGTTTTCTTTCCATTATATTTGTTTTATGTATTATGATTTTATAATGGTACTTGGACATTTCACGGGTGGTTATGTGATAAACCATATGACAGGTGGTGTCGTGAATACCAGTACGGGTGGTTACGTTATAACATCCAATGCATTGGGTATGGAAGTCGGCCGTATGGCTATTCCATTTAAGTATGTGTGGAAGTCGAACGTATGGTTATTCCATTTAAGTATGTTTATGTCCCAAGTTACCTTTATATGTAATGTTTTCTTTATATGGGTTTTATGGTAATATTTTGATTACAAAAGGGCAAGTAATGAAATTTTATTCAATGAAGAGTATTTTCTACTTCATAAAGGTGAAAAGTACTTCTTTGATTAAGTATTCATGGTTTACTGGTGGTTTTGAAAAACTAACAGATTTCCTTCTTTGTGTATCCCTTACTGAGCTTTTTATTCTCACCCCATGTTTTTGAAATGTTTTTCACATGACATAAAGTGGAATAGGGTCAAGGATGGGATAAAGGAAAATTCATGCTATCTAAAACATGGAAATGGACATGTTTCTTTTTAAGAGTTTTTATTTTATGGAAATTTAGTAGAAGTGTGTACTTTGTAATCTTTTGAGATGTAATAGTAATGTCTTAATTCTCTAAAACTCTAATCCGGAAAAGATCCTCAATTTCAATTATTCATTTAATTCAATATTAATTAAGGTTTAAGGTCGGGTCTTTATAAGGACTCTAGTTCTCTACGTTCAACTAATAACATGTGTATCACCTAGTAATAAATTCTGTTATCTGACATTTTATCACAAGCCACTAGTATTGGTGTCAGATATCTCTATACATCATTGAGATTCATGGAGTAATTTCCCTATGATATGCATGGGACTCATGCAACAAATCCTCTACCATATCTATAGGTACTTAGAAACATCCTTTAATTTTAATGATGATGTCTCTGTCCCCAGACAAATATAGAGGAATTTTATCCTCTAATACACTCTCACAAATAATCAATCCTTTAGGATATAAAAATTTTCTACCCAACACCTTCTCAAGGAGAAAGAGGTAGTTATCAATGATTATTGGAATGAATTATTACGACTATCCTGAAACTATATATGGAGCTCATTGAAGAGGTTCAATAACTTTTATTAATCAATGGATTCTAATAAGGCATGTGCTTGAGTTTTCCGTCTAAATGCATCTACAACCACATTTCCCTTACTATACGTATAGCCATGATAAACTCAAATGATTGTATATATTTGATCCATCTCCAAAATATGAGGTTCAATTCACACTATTAAAAGTTATATATGTGTGTATTATGGTCTGTGTACACCAAAAAGTTCTCACCCAGTATATAATCCCTCCAACAATGTAAGGCATGGACAACTACAACTACCTCAAGGTCTTACATCATATACTTTCACACATGAGGTCTCTACTATTGAGATCTATATGCAATGAATCTACCATCCTACAATAGAATTACTCTTTGGATGAGGCCTCATACATCACAAAATATGGTATAATTTGTTCCTCGCTCTGGAATTTTCAGAATGTGGGACATGATTAGTATCCCTTTGAGCTTCTGAAATTCTATGTCACAAGCTTCTGACCACATAAACATAACAATCATCTTTCTATGGTGAGTAAGCGATGAATAAATACATGATAAATCTTATATGAAATACATGTAACATCCAACCCTCCCAAAGAAACAATGTATATCAAACACATTCTGGGGCTGCTCTAAAGAAACTACAACACTAACCTTTTGGTGTCAAAAGAAACTCCTGATTCTAATATTATATAACCCATTAATTAAACATTTTTTATCTATAAGTTTCACCTAGAAAGATATGAATAAATATGATTCCCTCTCTATGAACAATTAATGATCTCAAGATGATTATCATGGTTTCACGGAGTGTGAGAAAACACAAAGATGTCATCCACAAATTCCATGAAAATAGAGTCGATATGGGGATAAAAAACCAAAATAAATTTGATCCCTGAATTCAATGGGTGAATTAATTATACTGAATGGAATAAAAATGTACTAATACAGACCATACCTACTATGAAAATCTGAATTAGTAATGACTGATATCCTTACATGAACCTGATGATAAACTGATCTTAGTAGATCTTAGAAAATTCTCGTTCCCCTCAGAGTTGGTCGAAAAGATTATTTATTTGAGGTAGTTGATATAGGTTCTTGATTGTAATCTGGTTCAACATTTTGTAATCCACTCATGGATGTAATTTTCTAGCAGCATTCTTGGTGAAAAGCATGGGTGAACCTTAATAGGATGTCATGGGCCATATAAATCATTTTCCCTCTCAATCCTGTAACTGTCGCTTGAGATCATGTATCTCTATAGGTGTCATCCTATATTGAGGAATGGACACTGGATATACTCTTGGAACATGATCGATCATAAACTCCACCTCTCTCTCAGGAGGCAATCTAGAAAAATTATCAGGAAATACATCCCTGAAATGATCTACTATTGGAGGGAAATAAGTTTCTCATAAACCCTGATTCTCTTTGAAGAAATTAGTAATATGGGTTGTCACTACATATAGAAAATGATTCTCTTATCCTTTTCAACCATCCTGGACATCCCAATCACCCTTATGTAAATAACTGATACCCTCTGCTGATGTAAATTTTACCCTACATTGATAACATTCTAAAAAGAAATGATACAGAATCAACCAATAATTCCAAAGATTTACATCGAGGCCCATAATCTAAAGAAAAAAATGTCCCGTAAGAAAGGGTAATTACCTATTTCATGGGGGAAGTCCATACATTAGAGTATGACCTCTTTTCATACCCCCAAAATTCATATCTAGGGTCATTATAACATAATAATATTATATCTCTTCTCCCAGACATTATAAATAAATATTCCATGATAAAATAGATTGAATCATCTGTATCAAATAAACTAGATACTATTGTATATTACACTTTAATAATACCTCGTAATATAGATGGTCCCACTTCTAGATCCTTAGGTAAGGGAATCCGTGTATGCATTTTTCTTGGTCCATGACCCTATGCAACTATAGGACTACAATAATAATAACTTATTTTTTTTCTCTATTGGTTATCAGGGGTATGAATACCATGACCATAACCTTCTAATCGTCTAGTTCTACTAGTTTTATTCCATCTCTACAAATGAATAGGTGAAAAAGAACCCACTCTCGAAGGTGGAGCTGGAACGAATCCTTTCCTACTCAAAACAACTGGAATGGTACTACAGAACCTTTAAAGATCCCCCATTCTACTACAAAAATGGAACTATAGTGGGTATATATCAGACTGAGGATCTTGATTAGGGGAAACACTTACGTAATTTGATTGTAATAAAACTCACTACACAAAAAATTCTACGCAAACTACACACATATATAAAAATATATTGGTATGTTATCAAGTGTAAGATTTATTTAATTTTACATTTAATTAACATGTTCACTACTTTTCCTTTCATAATAATTATAAGTTTGGATAAGGACATGAACCCATTTGATACTATATGTAATGTTTCACTTTATAATGGATATCCATTCCCATTGAATCAATTCCTATACAACTCATCAATAAAAGTGACACCCATTCATTTATTGCATAATGGATATACCCTGAAAATTACTCATCACAACCCATGAGGACCCATAACCATTGTGAATTGAGATAGGTATTCACTCAATCACAACCAATAACAATATAAGAATATGTTAACTATCACAATAACACTCAATAATCAAATCCATATCAAGAAATGTAATGTAGTGAAACAGATCTATATGGAATGAAAATATGCATGACATGCCAATTCATGGTTCATATAATTATAAATGTAATAATTATCCTTGTATTCTTGCCATCACACCAAGGGTTAATGAAGTCACCAGTCATAGCATTAATCAACAACTAGACATAGCATGTTTTTCTCCCATGGGAAAAATATTATGAACTATAATAGGGAAAATAGAACAAAAAAACTATTTCTGGAAACTCATATTTTACCCCATACAAGGGTTCACAACACCCAAGCACAACTTATAACAAAGTTCCTTGGGTTCCAAGTCCACAATTTATTATGTAAAAACAGTAATGAAATAATAGAAATATCTATGATACCACATTGTGACATCCAGGAACTAGATACAACTAAATAGGTGCCCCATGACCTATGGGCCACATGACCCCAAGTGCATATCCCCAAATTCCAATGGTGTCCGACCATTAGTAATGAATGAGGGAGAATCTATAGATAGACTATGGCCTCATAAGAATAGTATAATACAAAAGATAATTATAAACTCTGTAAATAATGGAACCAATATAAATATACATAATACACAACACAAATTGTGAAAATAGTGACAAATAAATCAAATAACGAGAATCACATTCAAAAAAATATTGATAATATATCATGTATATTGAAAACTATAAAAATATGTATACAATTCAGAAGGAATAACATGTTACACAAAATTGTAAATGAAATCAAAGACTATCCCAAGAATACTCAGCTCAGACTCAGTCATCTCCTATCAATAAACACTCTAAATATCAATCAATCAAGTGTTTGAAGTCATACACTTACCCTTATCAACACCTGCACTCATGTAATATACTCTGAGTACCAAACAACACTTAGAGATGGTGTGAGATAAATCATAGTGGGACACCAACAATGATGTCTATAACATACTCCCCAGGTAATAAAATATTACATTGTGCAGACATGTATATATAATGTAAATAAGTACATTGTATCTAAAAATACAAGTACATTTATCTACCATCACATGGTGCCTGAACCAATAACCATTTCATTATATGAAATTTATTAGTTTATAAATAATCCACATGTTAATAATAGTGAATGTTCCATCATATAACAATGAAATCTATATTGATATTTATTAATGAAGTTCCAACATAGAAACCAAGGGAATATAGACCTCAAGGGTCACTAAAGAAATACTAATTTTAGCCTGGAAAAGTGTAAGAGTGTAATCCATGGAGGATATTCCAAGTCATTCCACATTAAGACACCAATAGGGTACAAGGAGTTCATCTAATGTAAAACAAGGATATATAATGACTAATCCCGATGGGACATAACCATGGAACCTTCTTGTCAATGTTACATCCCAGCAGTGAATCTAAGGAATCCATTGATACAATGTAAGGGATCCAAAAATGTCATATCAGGCATCTATGAATAGGACAAGGATCATGTTTTAGGTGGAATACAAATTACTGAGCCATCTCTTGGAATCAGAATGGGGTTCCCGAGTCACCAATACATTTCTTGTTAATAATACAAGGAGAGATTGAGTTAGGTCACTAATATTTGTTAATGAAGTCATATATAATTTCAATTAGTTCTATCCTTAAATTTCATTAGTGTGATAAATCCTAGTAGCATGAAACCCATTAAAAAATTCAAAACTTATCAATAAGTATTTTTTGGTCAACCATTCACTTTCATTAGTGTGATAAGTCATAGAAGCATGAAACTGATCATTTCATTAATTTATGAATATTCAATAATAAAAGATCATTCCATTACATTCCATTAATGTGGAAATGTTTTTTATGGACATGAATCATATTATTCATTTACATTTATGTCCAATTCATATACTTAGTTTACCATCCAATTCCCATTTAACATTTAATTATCAAATTGATGATGTTACCTTAGGCAGGTCAAGTGGTGAGAAAACTAGGTACTTACTTTTATGTGATTAACAATTTACAAAAAAACATTTAATATGGAAAATCATACACTTATAAGGGTCATTCCAAGGAACACTGAAACAGTGGCTCAAACATTCCAAATACTAAAATCGAATTATGGAATAACATCCTGCATGGAATAGTTGCGGTTATGGGCGTAACCACTAACAACTAATAGAATATTGGAAATTATAGTAACCAAACAGATCTAATAATTGAAATAATGGTATATAAAATCAATAAATGGAACCTTATGAAATCTTTTGAACCCTCATGACAGATTCCAAAATCAACGCACTTGAGTGAGGAGTTATAGACCACCCACCTTAGTGTTATATGAAACTTCTCCTCCAATATTATCATCTGATTTGGTTTATAATGTCGTAGATCTGAAAATTGGAAAAAACACTCACACCTAAAAAACAAGTTTGAGAGTATGGGAGATGAATAACTTCTAAAAAGGATTAAATTACATAACATTGCACATCCAATGTGAAAAAAAGAATCTTGATCAGATCCTTGAATAATGATATATTTCAATCCCCACCTTAATCATTAAATGATATCCAAAATGAGTTAAAATTAGGTTAAACTTGTAGGAATTCATATTAGAGGTAATGAGGAGGGTTATTTAGAACATTAAGGGAAAATAATAAAATTTACCCATAAAATAGCATGTTCATGGTTTTCAGTAGGGTGTGAAAAAATGTGCAAAAACATTCAAGAGTACCTGAATAAATGGGTACTTGCATGATTATGCCACACAATTAGGGAAACCATGAACCAACTATCTAGTAAGGCTCTGTCTAAAAATGTACCACCCAAACTGTTTGATCTAACCGAGGGGCCTTCTAACATGATTTACTAAAAACCTTGGGGTAGGCCTTTTTTTCAAAAAAATAATCATATGATGTTTAGGAAAATCCTTAGACACCCAAATAACCTTCACTAATTCATTATTCATCCATATTTGTTCCAAAGTAATGAGTTAGACTAAAACGTAGAGGATCCAAATATGAGTGAAAAGAGGGATATTATAGTATAGTACAAACCTGGTTTTTCAATTAGGTATGTATCCTTTAAATTTCCAACTATTTCAGTATTTTAGAACTAATATGGGAGCATAATGAGTTATTTAAGGTTCAGAGGGTGTTTGGGGCTTGTTTGGAACCCTGGACACGACTTTTTAGGAAAAATGAGCAACACACTATTTGTAGTAAACCGTGCGTGTAGGCCACATGGTTAGTTAAAACCTTATGGTGGTTTCATTTTTGATAGATCCTTACTAGTTTTTTTGAATGATTTCCCTAACCATGTAAACTAATTATTTTAATTCCTATACATTCTAAGGTACTCGTGCATGGTTCGCACATGTATTTTTAAACCATGCACATGCTATTTTATGGTTCATTTTACAATAATTCCATTAATGATCTAATTAAACATCCTCCTTCCTCATAATCTGAATTTCTACGAGATTAACCTATTTTTAAATAATTATGTAACTCATTGATGTATTAAGGTAGTGATTTAAATAAGTACTTCATCCATGATCAGATCAACCTTCCATTTATCATATTGGATGAGCAACGATACGTACTCGAGTCATTTTTAGTTGTTCTTAGCCTCTATTTCTCTTGACCATGTGATCATGGTGAGATTCTTTTACCCTTTTTCAAAAATCCACTAAATTTTATTTCAAATAATAGTTTCATATTGGAGGATGATATTCTTACAACTCTAAGGTCGATGGTCTATAACTCATCCTTCACGTTCGCTGTTTTTTTGAATATGTCATGTGTGGCCCATAGATCTCATTGGGGGGTTTTTATAGATTTTATATGGAATTATTATAATCATTATAACGATATGTTTATTTTCATTCCAAATATGTGATTAGTTGTTAGTTTTAACACCAAAAACTCTATCTATCCAATGTAGGATGTTATCCCACGATGGGGTTTTTCCTATTGGACATGTTTGAGACACCATTCAGATGTTCCATGTCTTGATCCATCTAAAGGTATGATTTTCGGTATTTAATGGTTAGTTGTGAACTGTTAATCTCATAATGGTATGTAACATGTATTCTCACCACTTGTAATGACTAAGGTAAGTTCTTAAAATTGATGATTAAATCTGAATTAGGAATTAAAAATTATACTAAGTATATAAATTGTCCATAAATGTAATTGAATAATAGGCTTCATGTCCATAGTGCCCCTTACCAGATTTATGGAAGGTAAATAAATGAAACATGAATATAGAATATGCTAAAAAGATTAAATGAATTATTTCATGCAACTTGGACTTGTCAAAAATAATGAATGGAAAATATTGAACCAAACTGACTTATTGATTAATTTTGAATTAATTTAAGGGTCTCATTCAATTTGGCCTTATTAAACTAATGACATAAAAGGCTTGAAACAATTGAAATTATATATGACTTAATTATCAAATAGTACTGGCCTGTGTTGATCTGTCCTTGGAATCTTATCATTAAATCCCTTAACCACTCAGGAACCCCATTTTGACTCAAGGATGCAAATTTATTAGGTAGAAACCCTACTATAAATCGATCCTTGCATATTCATGGATTCCCAGTATGCTCCTGTAGGATCACTCACGTAGTATTAAAAGACTGCCTAGATAAAATTTTGTATCCATCATTGACATGTATGTTCCACAGTTAATTCTCATCATGTCCAATAATTTATTATCCCCATTTTACCTTGGACAAACTCCATGGACTCGGTAGGCATCACTTTGTGGAATTCCTTATATTATGCTCCTCAGATTCCACTTTTACCCTTACCTAGGCTTCAACTATTACTAATGTTTTTCATTTTATGTCTATGATGATGTGGTTATTATCTTGGAACTTCATTATTAAATAACATTAGAGTATTATTTGTTACATCTTGGAACCTTCACTATTATAAACATGTGACTTATTTATAAACCAGTAACAAGAAAATAATGAATGGGTTAGAGGTTCCCACACTGGACAAGGGTTGAAGTAGGTAATTGGGTATTTAGTTACATTATATTGATTTACTTAATATGAATGCATGAATTCACAATATTATATTCTATTACACAGGTAAGATTTTATAGACACATTTGGTGGAAACCCATTTTGATTTATCTCACAACCTCTCTAGGTGCTGTTTGGTACCTGATGTAGATTATATTAGTCCAGGTGTTGATAAATGGAAGAGTACAGATCCAAATTGTTGATTTAATACTCATTAGAATGTATCATGATAGTATAGTACAAATCTAGTTCATGTCATGATTGAGATAGAATTTTGATTTCCTTTATACATTTCTGGAACAAATTATGCCTTTTTTTCTTGTATATGTGTTTTCCAGTTTTAAAGATAGTTGAGATATCATCCTTTTTTGTTGTATGTAATTCTAATTATTTCCTTTTTTTAATATTGACTCTATTTTCCATTGTGACTTCAATTTAATTATTTTTTATCTTCTATATAACTCTCATTAAACGTAAATATTGCGGTGCACTCTAGTAACGAGGGAATAGTCACCCCACTTACACACCCAACGCCCTAACTGATAGTTAGAAGACTATAATGTTTGGGGAGATACACTTGAGGACATGTGTCCCACCTAGATCAGGGAACCTATTACGTTGCATCTGAGTCTGAAACCTCGCATAGTGGAATCAATGTGTCTCGACCCGGACCCAGATGCCACCTAAATGGTGCCCTGAACCAGATGAGCCACATGACCTCAAGCACATCTCCCCACATTCTAGAGGCAACCTACTTGAATAGAATGCTTAACAGTTATAGAAATGATCTAACTATGTGAGTTATGTTAAAAGCACATAACTTTTATCAGTGCTAAAAAAAGAACAGATAAAGAGACATTTATTAGTGCTTACCAAAGTGTTGATAAATGGGATCATTATGAGCTCTTTTAAAAAATATGATAAAGTTACCATTTAACAGTACATATATTTAGTACCACTAAAGTAATCCCTTATCACCACTTTAAGAAGGTCTGATAAAGTAATTTATATCAGCACAATAGAATCACTAATATATTATATATTTATCTATGCTTTTTGAAGCACTGATAAATGTGTCATTTTTTCTCACATTTAAAAGTGATGATAAATGTCTTCTCTATCAGTGCATTTAAAATCGCTGATAAAGGTCAATAAAAAATGTGTTGTAACAGCACACCACAGTACTAGAAGCATGAGAAACACACCAAAAACAGACTAGATATCAAGCAAAACAATTCCAAATACATAATTCAACTAAAATGAAATTTTCTAAACAAACACTAGAAAAAACACTATATGATAAAAAATTAAATCAATAGTTTATATAATTACAAGAATATAAATTATTACATGTATTAAAAAATCCAAACTATCAATATTACCAAAATTTTGATTCACTTTTTTTCTAAACTACCAACACAGCTTGAGTAACTTAATAAAACAACTTCAGCATGAAATAAATTATCCACCTATATATGAAATAAATTATTATGAGTAATGGTAAAAGGAAAAAAATTAACATAAATATGAAATAATACATTAATTCAATGCACAATGAGTTTACTTTGAAAATATCAATATTACCTTTGTAATTGTGCAGAGGCAGCAGGGTTTTTGTTCATAGAAAGGCTATAGGGAGAAGATAAACGAATGTGATAAATGAAACACTGCAGGGGTGAAATGGTTTTGAGGGTGGACTAGCATGAAAGTCAGACAGAGCACCCCAACTCAACCAAAATAAATCACCTATATAATAAAATAATTATTACATGAGTAATTTAAAAAATAAATTAATTAAACATAAAGATGAAATAATGTATTAATTCAATGGACAATAATTTTACTATGAAAACATCAATTTACCTCTATGATAGATTAGAAAAAACTTTTTTTATCTTATAAATGCATGATAGATGGATAGAAATATTCTAAAATAAACCAACCATAAAATGAATAATGAAAAATAAATTAAATATTAATTATATAAATTTTTTGCAAAACAGAGATAGTATATCTTAAAATTACCATTACATCTTTCAAAAGGGGTTCTATTGGTCTAGATAGAGATAATAAAAAAACTAAGGATTCTCTACTCACTTCACTAGTATTGTTTAACTAACTCTTAGCATAACATCTGACCATAACTTCCATTCTGTTTTCCTTGTGATGGTCTAATCCCACACACGCTCACCACTATCTTTATCATATCACTTTTTAGCCTTCAATTTTCCTGCCCTTATTTCACACATTTACTTCTTGTAAATATAAATGATGTGTATAGCTGTATACATATAGTATATGAGTGAAGGAAGAGATGAAAAAGTTAATATTGAATGGTGATATGATACGGATGTTAGTGATAATGTGTGAGTTGATAGAATCATTTGGACATTGGTTTTGATGTTTAGATCAGATTGAATGCAAAGAGGTAGTTATCCAATAGTAGTGAAGTTCATAGTGAATCCATATATTTTTTTATTAAATTTTTGAGTGATTCCAAAAAAATCTATGATTTATCTTAATTGATCAATAATTCCAAATAAACATCAATATTCTTTGAACACACTACATTAGTAGAAACAATAATAGAAATGAACAAAATACAAAATTTAAATGAACCCACACACAAGGCACAATAAAAAATTTCACTAAAAATAAACTTATCCAAACAAGTAATATTGAAAGAGGGTGAACTAATTTTCTTAAGAAAAAAAATTTCATGATTCAAATTAAAAAAAATTGAACTAAAAAAGGATAAATTTATTATACTACTTTAGAGAAATATGAACTTACAACAGCAAGAATAAACAAGGAAACTAAAAATGTCTTCACCCCAACACGGGATACAACAACCGAAACAATGTATTTATGATTCTTCCCCAACAACTTTTCCAAAAACACTTCCTCCAACAATTCCTAAAAATATTGATCCTTGTAGAAGAGGAATTGATCCCTGACCTCTAGATGAAGACCCCCAAGGAGAAGAGGAGCTTTTAAAAAATCCTATGACATGACCACTAGATTAATGGAAACTAGGTCATTGAAGTGTTCAACCAAAACCTTCAGCATCCACTATCCTTACTGGTCACTCTTGAGATCTTCTGTTTCCTTCATCTTCACCATCTTAGGTACAAACCATCCGAAAAATAGGGACTCAAAATATTCCCATATCATCCCAATATGCATCATTTATAGGGAAAACAACTCTCATTCATCAAAATCTGGAACCCAAAGAAGACCCCGAACAACATGAACTTAGACCAATTTGGATGTTCCAACCACTCTTAAGATGTTCTCAACTTCTTAAATCCACATAACTACCTCTAAAAAACCACTATTACCATAAATGATGGAAAAAAACTGAGGAGAACCAGAAATAAGGTGAGACCTCCTAGAAGCATCAGAGACCATTCTAGGTTCCATATTTTGAATAACACAAAAATCATAAAATCATGTTTAGAATCAATTTGAAACACATCTAAAAGGAACATCCTAGTCCAACACAACTGGATCAAAAGCCAAATTTCATTACCAAAAAATTATTCAATACTTGAAATCACTATTTAATTTTGAATTTTTAACCACCTTTTTCTAATGTAACATTTGAAAACATAATAACCCACATTTTTATTGAAAATCCAATTCTAGAAATCATTTTTCCCCTTTCCAAAACCATTTAGGAAAATGAGACATGATGATACACAAGACAGAGCATGAAAATTTTCCACAATGTATGAGGATTTAGTCAATACCTATACTAATACAACATTTCTCATGAATTTTTTTTCATAATGGTCATCAACCATCACTCATCCAACTTCTATGATGTTATGGTGAAAAAATTCATCCTATAAGAAAGATGTTAAACAACATAGTGTCCCTCATCAAGTTTGATGATGTTAAACTACACAAATTCATCTTAGAAGAAAGGTTTTAGAACACACATAGTATCTCATTCTAGTTATACAGCATTAAACCAAAAAAATCCTTAAATACGAAATGTGTTAAACATCATAGAATCTCTATCCTTTATTCACCTGATGGATCATACTAGTGTCAAATCAGCGGTAGAGGAGACTTATGAGAGCTTCAGAATCACGATGACATAGTAATGGTAAGAGTTCTTTTAAATAGTCAATAACACATTTAATATCAATTTCAGAAAATCACTAATAATGATCCCTTTTGTAAACATTAAATTTATAATCCCTGATAAAATAAATCATTATCAACACTCAGAAGGAACAAATGAAAAACACCTTTATGA
Source organism: Viscum album (assembly GCA_963277665.1). Lineage (NCBI taxonomy): Eukaryota > Viridiplantae > Streptophyta > Magnoliopsida > Santalales > Viscaceae > Viscum > Viscum album. The sequence goes on along the minus strand of OY728147.1, from coordinate 1,668,690,494 downwards.
GCTGTAATATTTTAGTGCTGATAAAAATTCTTTTTAACAGTGCTGATAAATATCAATCATTATAAAGATAAAATTTCAGCCCTGATAAATGATTTATTAAAATATATTTATTATAATTTTATAATTATTAAACACATGTAATTATTTATTTATAGTTATATAAATACTTATTTAAAAAACAATAATTATTTATTTAAAATAAATATAAATTTATAAATTTATAAAATATATATTTATAATGACATTTATTTATAAATATTTTTTTTCAAAAATATTTTTAACATTATTATTGGATATATAATCATAAACACGTGAATTTTAAAAATGATTGAAATAAGATTATTCAAAATGAGTGCACATTAAAAATATTGAAAAAATAGATATGTTTTGATAATTAAATAAAATTTACTTAAAAATATAGATATAAATATATTGAAATAAACATTAATACTTATTGAAAATAGTAAAACATAATAAAAAAATATAAATAAACAATAGAAAATGATCAAATTGAAAAATAAAATAAAAAACAAAATAATATTAAAAATGAATGTCCTAACTGTAATATTATAAAAAAAATAAATAATACTGAATAATTAAAAATATAAGATTTTAATTGTATATTGTTATCAATGAAATTATAATATATTCTGATATTTGAATAAATAACATAAATATTAGTTGTATGTGTTTCTAAATACTGCGTGAATATAATTTTGTGTGTGTTTGTATATGAACATCGTTAACTACAAACATATATATATATATGTGTGTGTGTGTGTGTGTGTGTGTGTATGTGAAATTAATGTAACACACAATGTTTGGAATATGTTAGATTGAGAAATCAAATAACATTAAAAAAATTAGATGTTAATAAATTTTTAATTAACATTTTATACATTATATATATATATATATTTAATATATATTATTTATTACTATTTATATTTAAAATATATATTACACTTATTCATTTTTGTTAATAATTGTTTTATTAATAAAATTTTTAATAAGTTTGTAATTTATTTATTTTTATTTTTTCTATTTAATTATATATTAATTTATATGTCTAAATTTAATATATATTATTTATCAATATTTATATTCTATATATATATATATATTAAATATATTTATTTTTATAAATATTTATTTAGTTAATAAAATGTTAAATATTATTATTAATATATTAATTTTAACATTTTTTACTTTAATTATTTAGTTTTATTTATTTTAGATATATATATACTTAATATATATAATTTATTAATTTTTAATATCTATATATATGTTAATTCATTTTTAAAATTTACTATTTAATTATGTAATTGTTCAATTTTTTAATTTTATTCTCTCAATCTTTATCATTGCTAATAAAGTGATGATAATGGTTACCATTTATGAGTTCTTAACTGTTAACACTCATAAAGGGTAAATTTTATTAGAACTAAAAATAAATTTCTGATAAATGGTAAACCTTATCATCTCTAATTAATGTGACCTTTTTTAGCACTAAAAAAATGGGAAGATAAAGGGTATCCTTAATCCAGATTTTTTTAGTGTAGATAAAGTTATACTTTCTAAGGAACTTTTTCTTGTGCGGATAAATGTCGGTGCAGTTAAAGGACAGTTTGTAAGTGTGAGAACTTATGATGAGATGTTATATATCAATAAAACTAAAAAATTCATATAATGAAGTAGGAATAAATTTTCTACAAGAGTATAAATGAAATCAAAGAGTAACCCAAGCTTCCTGAGCTCTGGATCAGTCATCTTCTATCAATCATAATTCTAAAAATAATGAAATCAATTGTTTGAAGTTATACACCTCGCTTTATCAACACCTGTGTTGATGTAATCTACTCTGGTCACCAAATGACAGTTGGAGAGTGTGTTTGAAAAATCTCCATGGTCCACCACCAATGGTGTCTATAACATCCAACCCATATAATGGAATATAATAGTGTGCAAGGATGTATATATATATATATAAAGTAAAATGTAACTAAATTCCCAAGTACCAGCTTCAACCCTCAACTAGTGTCTAATCCTATAACCAATTCATTATTGGATTGTTACTAGTTTATAAATAAATTACATGTTAATAATAGTGAAGGTTCCAAGATGTATCATGGAAACAAGTAATAATATTTCATAATAAAGTTAAAGGGTAATAAAAAAGGGAACCTAGAGCTAAAATTCAAAAAACTGAATAATAAATATTGCCAGGATAAGGGAAATCTTATAATTCAAATAGCACAGTCCAAGGCATTCTTGACTGAGACACCAAGAAATTCCAAGAAGTTCATTAAAAGTAAAATAGGGCTAGCAATTACTGGGCCCGATGGGGTTTGACCATAGTGCTTACATGTCAATTATTTATTCGAGGAGTTTATCTAAGGAATCCTTTAATACTATGTGAGAGATCCTACAGTTTCATATTGGGAATCCATGAATATACGGGGATCGATTTCTAGGTAGGTTTCATCCTGGAAAGATGTATCCTTGAATCAAAATGGTCTTCCCAAGTTCTCAAGGAATTCAATAATAAGAATCCAAGGTAGTCATGATTCTGGCCTATCCTATTTGATAATGAAGTCATATATTATTTAAACTAGTTCAATACTTTCCCTTAATAAGTTTGATAAGGCCATGTATCCTGAAAACCGTTAATAAATTCGTAATTTATCAATAAGTCTATTTGGTTGAAGCATTTCCTTTCATTAGTGTGACAAGGCCACGTTGCTTGAAACTTGTAATTTAATCCATTTAAGCATATTCACTAATCAAGGTTCAATTTTTACCTTCTATTAATGTGCTTATGGTTTCTACGGACATGCAACCTATTATTCATTTACATTTAAGTCAAATCCATATACATAGTATACATTCCAATTCCAATTTCACAAATAATTATCAAATTGAAGCACTTACCTTAGGTACTGGTAAATGGTATGTCTGAGTATGATATACTCAATAATACCAAATGTAGGATTGAATATATAAACATGCGATGCTCAAATACAAAATGGGATGAATTTTATACTTTAAAAATCAATAAAGAAATTTTGCATAACCAAAATTCAAAACACCTCTATGTTTTATTATCTTGCTTGATTCTAGAAAAGTGATTCTGGAAATGAAACATAACAAATGTTTACACCAACTAAGATTCTACCTTAAAGCATTTAGAATCCTAAAAATCAGAGTACAAGTTTAACGAAGTATATGAATGTTATACTTTCCTCATCAAATAAAATACACAGTGGGAAAAAAATATTACAGGTAACAAGTAATAACTCTTTTAACCCAAAGAGTAGGGTATCCAAAAACCCCGGATAAAAGATCCCTTGATTTATACTTTCAAGAAATTTTGTCTTACCCAAACCTAGGTAAGCCCTCAATCCAAAGATCATTATTTGTCTTGATATCCCCACAAGCCCTTTATTTTTAATGAAATCGGCACCTCTTACTTCATAACCCGAAGTCTCTGATTTCAAGGAAATATAACCTCTACACTAATCAAATCATCACGATGCAAAGTTTGAACATGCAATTCAAAAAATTATACATGAATCCTGAGAGTTTATAAGATCCTCTCTCTCTATAAATCACTTCAACAGCATGCAAGCACAGCTGCTAAAGTTCAGTGTTGTGTGACGTTGTTAACTCTTTCAAATGATACACTATTTATAAACATGGTTCTAACGATCGACTCCCTCCTCTAACGGTCATTTTTTTCTTTGAATTTCAGTCGTAACTGTACACATGTCACTCAAAAAATGGTTAATTGATAACTGAAAGCATCACATTGTTTTATTACAAAAAAAGGGTAAGAATAACTAAAAACTAATATCCATAATGTAAATAAATGAAAGTTCAGAGTCTATCCAAGAATGAATTCTGAGTCTACAATAAAAGGATATTTAGATTCTGTTTTCTAGAAATTCAAAACGTGAATTCTATAGAATTATGGAGTCTGAATTTCAAGGAAATATGGAGTCTAGATTCACAAGAATTCGGAACCTGAACTTACAATCTTAGGATTTAGTGTTCATGAGAACACTGAGTCAGAACTCATAAGAGTTAGGAGTCTATATTCAGAGAACTTAGAGTCAGAACTTTTAGAAATTCTTAACCAAAATTTTTAATCATAATTCAGAGTCAGAACTCAGAAGAGTTCATATCCAGATTTCATAATCAGAATTCGTGACCCGAATTCATAGTCCAACTTTTCAAAAGTTCATAATCAGAATTCCGATTTGAATTTCATGAATGTTCGTATCCAGAATTTGGATATGATCTTCATAACATTCATATCCAGAATTCATATTTGAGCTTTATGATAGTTCGTTACCCGAATTCAGAGTTTAACTTCATGAGAGTTCGTAACCATAATTCGGAGTTGAACTTCATGAGAGTTCTTATCCAGATTTTGGAGTCTTAAATAGAATGATTCATATCTAATTATTATATGATTCCGAGGATTTAGATATGACACAGAATTTTATACATTGATAGGACAAAGAACTATATAAAACATGGTAAGAATAGATTTCATTGGGGAAGGAAATTTTCCTTAGAGAAGTAAAACAAGGTAAAACAAGAATTTCCTTGAGATAAGGTGTTTGTGGTTTTCAAAATAAGAAGAAATAATGATGTCATAACGAAATCTTAATGACTCAATAATCTCCCCCTTGAAAGAAGGAATGGAAAAGTCAAAAGGAAAACCTTATTGACTCAAAAATCGCCACCTTTTGGAAAGCACAAACATCCTTACAAAAAAGAATATAAGTTCATTGCAGAAAAATTCTAGACTTTGAAAAACATATCTCCCTTTACATTTGAACAATGGTGAATATGACTAACTCTCACTTAGGATTTGGAACACTAAGGATTGTATTCTAGATTTACAGAATAGGAATTTTCATTTGAATGTGGAAATATTCGTAATGAGTACCCCCCCCCCCCTTAGATAAACGCCCCCTTACTTAGGAATAGTTATTCATTACTTATTAATCTTTTTCCTTCTTCACTTTAGAATTATTTTTCCTTCTACGCCATATTGATTTTCAAAAAGAGTTTGAGGGAATGGAAAAAAATATGGTACCTAAAATATTAGTAAACACATCCATAAAAAACATGCATCCAGAATTTCATTACGATTGGAAGAATTATTACAAGGAAAAAATACAGCAAAAGAACATATTTGGGTCTATTTTGTTTCTTTTTCCTTGGTTATCAGCTTCTTCATGATTGTCTTCAGCTTCTTTAGATCTTTGGGATCCTCCTATGCTTGATTTTCTTGGGCTTTGATCCTGTCTTTCTGAGATTTCAAGGACTCTTCCTAATCCTTCTGCAAATCATCTTGTTTTTCTAGCTTTCCTTGGATATCAATCCGAATATCCTTTTCTGTTTTCCATCTTTGGACAAAATAACTCAGCTTCCCATTCAGATCTTTCACATCGTGAATATGAGAATTTTTTTCAAGATTTAGCTTTTCCTGAAATATGTTTGTAAGATTATTGATTTTGGTGTCTTCAGTATCAAAATCTTCCTTGAAATCTTCTTGAAATTGATCAATCTCTTCCAAATCTACATGGATTTTCACAGACCATTTGGTTATATTATTTCTTGATTTTCTGTGGGCTTCATAGTTGATCATGAAATGTTTGTGATCAGCCTCAATCTTAACACATCTATCCTTTACCAATAGAGTTTTACTTTTTATTCATGCTATAATGAAGCATATGGAATCTAGAATCAATTGCTAGAAAGTTCGTAATGGTATCCACTGGCTTCTTTAGGGACTGAACAAGAAAATCATGTCCTAAGGCAGATGACTCTGAATCAGTCATTTTACTTGGAGATAGTTCATCCTATAACTCTACCATCTTCCTCTTAGAGGTTCCTCTAGATTCTTTATTCCTTAAAATAACTTTGGTTGGGGTATCAACAACCACTTGTTTCCCCTTGTATGTTTTGTAGTACTGCTTCCTCATTTGGAGACTCATAATCACTCTCAGATAATTGAACAATATTATCTTTATAAAATGTTTCTTTCTCAGCACTGGCCTCAGCACCTTTAGGAAGAATGAAGTCAGGATTATGACTCTCTTCCTCTGGAAAATTATTCTCTTCCTCTTTTTACCATTCACATCAGCTCCAAGAGTAGCAAGTTTTGAGGATCCATCTTGAGAAGTCTGGATTGAAATCTTTTCAGGAGAACTTTCCTTTTCCTAGTAATATTCAATGTGCTTAATCAAATTAGCTATCTCTTCAGTGCTTTGAACTTATTGAACTTCTTCCATAACTTCTTTTTCAACAACATTCTCTTTTGATTTCCATGGATACATGTACTCCTTTCCCAATGTTTTAGTTAATGGTTCTACAAGGAAATATTTTGGTACCAGAATTTGTTCGGATGCTATCTTAGTATCCCTTAGAAGGGAATGAAAAACTTCTTCCTCAAACATCTTTTTCTTCAGCTCATTTTCATTGGCCTACATCTCTAGCTCATTAGCATCTTTCTATTTAAAGGTGTTATCCTCAGCAAGATCCAAGTTGAACTGTGGCTCCCCTTCTTTCCTGTTTTTCTTATCCTCCCTCTATTTTTCTACCACATGAACTAGATAGGCCTTTTGTTTTTTGGGTTTTGGAGGAGCAGATTGGGGTTCCTTGGCTTTGTGGGTTTTGTCTCTTTCTTCCATTTCCACTTCTTTCCAGCTGTCTTTTATGGTTCAGCCTTTTCTATATTTTTCAGAATAGCCTTTGCCTCATCCTCAGGTAGATCATAGAACTCACCTGACTCTTTAGAGAAACCAACCTTCATTCTCTTGATGGTGTCATCACTGATCATCATCACCTTTCAATTCCTCGAAATGGAATTGTAGGTGACCTTGAACGATTATAGGCACTGAACTATCATTTTGGAATGTATGGTAGGATACAAAATTATCTTTTCTCTCATATTTCTATTCTTGATATTCTCAATCGTAATGAGAATATGATTCATGAAGTTGAACATCCTTATATTTACCAAAAAATCCAAGACGTACATATCACTTTTCTTCAGGATGTTCTTGTAACCCTTTCTCAGTTTGATGAGATGTTGAACCCATAACTGTAGAATGTGATTATTGGTTGTCAGATGGGAAATCTTTATTGTCTTTACATCGGTAAGACCAATTCATTCCATAGCCTTCACCTTGATGAAACTTCCCTGAACATCCATCATCTTGTGAGAGAAAAAAATCCACTTCTCCATCATATGATAGCCCCACCAAGCTTGCAACCTTGGTGTAAGAGAGTTTATATGTCTTTCCATAAATCTTGAAGGGGAATTTTTCTCTACATTCTTCATTAAAGAAGAAAACTGAATCATGGAATTCTATGAGAAAATCTGGATAAACAACATCCTGAGCTCTTTTCTTTGAAATAGATACACTTTCTCATCCGTTGAGCTTCTGGTTCATGGAAATAATAGAGTCATACTTATTAAATATTTTTGTATATACCAACCTTTCCCTGTAAATTTGACACTCCGAAATCGGCTTGAAAGTAGACATATCTTGAGAATGAACTTTTTTAGACATTTGGAATTGAGTACTTTTGAAGAATTCGGAACGAGGATTTGTAGAGGGGAAGAGCTGCGACACACACAAGCATTGAAAACCAATGTGGGAGAACTACCGAGGGTCCTCTTTATATAAGCAAAGAAGCAATGGTTGAACTTCCTATTTGAATCCAATAGATGACAATTATTCAAATCTGATCTTACGGTTGAAATGATAGATGTAAGGAAAAATTTGGTAGAATCTAATATTTTGAGGATTCAAAAGGAAAACATTTGGATTTAAGGAAACTAGAATCCGAGAAATTTTAAAAACAAAAGAAACTAACAGCAATTAAAAAGTGATTATGAAAAAGTCAAGAAAGAATCATTCCTTTTGGATTTCTAGGAAGATTATTCGTACTAAGGAATATTCTCCTTGAAGAACATTGGATTCCAAAAAAACATGAATTTGAAAAAAAAACTTCACTATAATAATTTTCAAATATGAGAGTTTCTATTACAAAAATTTCAAGTCTGTAGATTTTCATAATGAAAATTTTCAGTCCGAAGATTTTCATTACAAAAAATTCATGTCTGAAAATTTTCATTATGAAAACTTTAGGTCCGAAGATTTCAATTATGAAAACATCAAGTCTGAAGATTTCCAGTAAGAAAAATTCAGGTCCAAATATTTCCATTGCAAAAACTTCAGGTCCGAAGATTTTCATTAGGAAAATTTCAGGTCCGAATTTTTCCATTATGAAAACTTTAGTTCCAAAGATTTTCATTTTGAAGATCTCGAGTACAAAAATATTCATCACGAATTTTTTTCAAATACCGACTATGAAAATTTTCATTATGAAAATTTTTAAAAACAGACAACGAAAATTTTCATTACGAATTTTTTTAAAAAAAACTACATTATAAAAAATATGAAAGACATCATTACAAAAAATTTGAAAAACTTACAAATAAATGTACTCCCCCTATGAAAAGGAGTTTATTACACTAAGGAGATTGGTTCATCATGATGTTAGTGAGGAGGATTACCTTATGGTTATCATTCCATACTTCTATTTAATGTATTCAAATATATAGGTGGGTAAAGATTTTGTGAAAATATCAGCAAGTTTATCTTGCATTCTGATAAATTGAAGAATGTTATCTCTTTTTTGTGTGTGTTCCCTAAGAAAGTGGTTCCTAATATCTATGTGATTTTCATGAGAGTGATGTGAAGGGTTTTTACTAAGGGAAAAGGAACTTGTATTATCACACATGATTTGTGTTTTGGTAAAACTCATACCATAGTCTGTGAGTGTGTGTTGCATCCACAACACTTGAGCACAACAACTTCTAGCTGCTACATATTCTGCTTTAGTAGTGTAATGTGATATTGAGTGTTGCTTCTTGCAAGACCAAGAAACTAATGAATCTCTTAATAATTGACAAGTTGTGGATGTACTCTTTCTATCCATTCTACATCCACCAAAGGCAGCATTCGAAAAGCTTTTTAAAAAAAATCATTTCCAAAAGAATAAAATAGTCCTAAATCCATGGTTCCCATTATGTTGTGAAAAATTCTCTTCACTGTCTTTAAATGAGATTACATGGGATTGGATTGATATCATGCACATTATCATACTAAAAAAATTAAGTCTGGTTGACTAGCTGTCATGTAAAGTAGACTTCCTATCATACCTCTAAAAGATGTTTGATCTACTTGTTTCCCAGTTTCAACTTGATCAAGTGTGTTTCAGGTACCAATGGGAGTCCTTTTACTTTTAGTGTTGTCATATACATAATTTTTATGAATATATTTAATATACTTATGTTGGGATATATAGGTTCCTTATGGTTTTTGAGAGATTTGAAAACCAAGGAAAAATATTAACTCACCCATCACACTCATTTCAAACTCTTATTTCATTATATCTACAAAGGAATCGGTTAAATATAGCTAAGTGGACCAAATATAATTTCATCAACATTAATTTGAAGAATCAAAAAAAATTTCTTATAATTATTTATAAAAAGTGTTCGATTTTCATTTCCATTAACATGGTTATTTTGAAGAAAAAATCTTATAAGTCTATCATTCCAAGATCGTGGGGCTTGTTTAAGACCATATAAAGATTTGGTAAGTCTAAAAACATGATCAGGATGTTTTTTATCTTCAAATCCAGAAGGTTGTACAACAAAAACATCCTCTAGAACATAACCATTATGAAACTCAGATTTCAAATCCATTTGAAAAAGATGGAAATTTAATAATTCTGCAAAGGCATGTAAAATATGAATAGATTCAAGTCTAGCTACTGGAGCATAGGTTTATTCACAGTATATTCCTTCTTGTTGATTATAGACTTTAGCAGCTAATCTAGCTTTATTTCTTACAATGATTACATTTTCATGACACTTGTTTCTAAAGACCCATTTTACTCCAATAACAGAAGTTTCCTTATTTATTTTTTCAAGGTCTAAACTTTATTCCTTTCAAATTCATTTAGTTAATCTTGCATTTCTTTTATCTAATCACATTATCGTAAAGGTTCATCAGGTATTTTTGGTTCTAATTGGAAATGGAATGCTAGATGTTCTACTTCATTTCATAAGGATCATCTAGTCCTTACAGGTTTATTCACATCACCAATGATACTATCACTGGGATGATTCTTTAGAAACAACTGATTTGGGTTTTGAAAAACATGTTCATCAACTTAGGTTAGAAAATATTCTTGGGTAAATGATTCTATAGTATCTTCTTGAAAATTTTTTTTATCAGAAGAATCTTCTATAAAAGGTTGATAATTAGTTTTTGAAAACACATCTGAGGAAGTAGGTTGGGGTTGTTTAAACAAAAGGATCGGTTTCATCAAATTTAACATGCACTGTTTCTTCAACAGTACACGTATTTTTATTTAAAACAATATATGCCTCAGAAGTTGTAGATTAGCCTAAGAATATTTCATCAAAAGATTTTGGTGTGAATTTATAAAGATTATCTTTAGTATTCAGAATGAATACCTTGCAACCAAAAACCTTAAAGTAGGAAATTATATTTTTTCTACAATTCCATAACTCATAAAGAGTTTTATGATGAAAAGGTCTAATCAAAACTCGATTTATAGTATAACAAGAAGTACGTATAGCATAAGCCAAAAATGTTTGTCTACAAAATACTCACTCAACATAGTTCTAGTTATCTCTTAAATAATTCTATTTCTTCTTTCAACAACAACATTTTTGATGAGGTGTTCTTAGTGATGGGAAGTTGTGAGAGATGACTTTTCTACTACAAAAAGTTTCAAAATCACAATTTTGAAATTCTCCTCCATGATCACTATGAATAGTTATCAATGGAAGGTTTTTCACATTTTTAACATTTTCTCTAAAACATTTGAAATATGAAAAATCTTCAGACTTCTTTTCTAGAAAATGTACCCATGTAAATCTAGTGTAATCATTAACCAAGACAAATACATAATACATTCCCCCAATGCATCCAATTTTTGTAGGACCGAAATGATCTATATGCACTAACTATAATGCATCAGAAGTTGAGACTTCACTGACTGATTTAAAACATGTTTTATATTTCTTTCCGTATTGACAAGGATCATAGACATTTGGAGAATCAAATATATGCTCTGGTAGATCCTTAAATAGTCTCTTCTTAGAATGTTTTCAAAAGTTCCTAAGGTTATAGTGTCCTAACCTTCTATTCCATAACCAAGAATGAACTTCCATTGTAATAAGGAAAGTTAGATCTTGGATTCTAAGGTCTTCTATGTTTAGTATGTAAACATTCTCTTACATATTGGCAGAAAGAATAAATTCTTCCTTGGAATTTTGTACTAAGCATTTATCATTCCTAAATTTCACAAGGTAAACTTCATCACATAACTGACTTATGATAATGAGGTTGTGCTTAAGACCATTAACAGATAAAACATTTGAAATCAATGTTTTTTCAAGAAGAAAAATGATACCTATACCAATAATTTCTCCCCGAGCATTATCTCCAAAAGTTACTTTTCTTCCATTCGTCTTGATAATCTTTTCAAAATAGTTTTTGTTACCAGTCATATGCCGGGAATATCCACTATCCATGTAACACATATTTCTGTTTCTACTTTCTTTATTTTCCAGAAAATATGAAAAATTTGGGATTTTAGAATCCATAAATTCTTGGATCCAGAATTGTTAGAATTTTTTATTGGGTATCCACATTTGTTTAGAAAAATAAGCTGTATGAAACTCAAGATATTGATCTTTATTCAAGGAGAAATATTTCTTCCAATGCTCACCACTTTGACATTTGGTGAAAAAAGGGGCTCGAGAAGGAACAAAATAGTTATTCTTGAAAATAGATTTTTGGTGAGTATAACCTACTCTAGTAGTATTTCTTTGAGGTTTAATTTGAGAATATAACTTTTCAAAATTTTCCATCCTAGAGGTAATGTTTTAAAGAAGCTTCTTAAGGGAAAATATTTCTGATTTCATTCTAATGACTAAATTCCAATCCTTAGGAATCATTTCGTTAGAGTTAGATTTTTCCTCAAAAACATTTATCTTTAAAATAGAATTCTTAAGATCTTTAGAATGTTCTTTCTGAACAGAATTTTATTTCTCAAGGTCTTTAGAAAGTTTTTCTAAAAGCTCCACTTTATCTCCAAGATCTCTAGAAAGATCTAAAATCTCTTTTGTAAGAATTTATTCGCTTGTATTTTCCTTATCTAATTTCTTTGAAATTTTACAATTTCTTACTTCAAGTAACATGGAAAATCTTGAACTTCTTCATATGAAGGTATTTCTTCATTTTATGAGGATGAAGTATCTTCATTAGAAGTACTATTTTACGAATAGTAATTCTTATCAAGAGATAAATTTGATAAATCCTCAGCAGAGCATACCTTGTTCATAAGACATGTATTAGGGAAACAAGTAGTATTAATGAATCTCATATTATTTTGTGCTAATGAATCATATTCAGAATATTCAATTTCTAAAGATTCTCCAAAACTAACACTCCATGTATCATTATCATTAAAACTTCTCTTGTGCTTTGATCGATATAATTTCTTCTTGTTCCTTTCGGAATTCCTTTCCTCCTTTTCATTCTTCTTCAACAAAGGAAAATCAGGTCTGATGTGACATGTTCTTCTACATTGATAACATTTAACTTCTCCATATTTCTTATCTCTGTAGTATTTATTCTTGTACATACTCTGATGATTATTTTGAGAAACAATCATGTTCATTCTCTGAGAAAGAATAACTAACTCATTCTCAGACATTTCTGTGTCACTAGATTCTGACTGTATAATGACATTCATTGACTTTGATATAGTTACCCTTTCTGGGGTATTGTATTTCATATGATTGGAAGTGGATGTAAAATAAACTCCTCCATTCCCATTTTTCTTCTTAACATTTTCAGTATCTCTCTTCATTCTAGTTTCATGCTGAAGAAGAGTTCCAAACAACTCATCTATGAGTATCTGAGTGACATTCTTATTCTTATCAATAGCTATCCTCTCGGACTCCCATTCATTTTGCATGATATCTATGATCTTATCAACAAGATCCTCATCATCCAAAACTTTTTCTACAATAGATTGTAAACTATTCACAATAGTTATAAACCTTTTGTGTACTTTTCTTATAGGTTCTCCATAAGGAATGTTAAAGAAATTGTATTCAGCTCTAAGTATAGCTCTTCCCGTCTCTATGAAAATAGATATAACAAAATGTGTAACTTAATGTTTTTTCCAGATACTGTTTTTAGCTTCACACGATGATATTTGACTATAGATGTTCCTAGTCATGGAACATAACAATGTATTTCTGACTTTGATGTTTTTTTGATATTATAATTTCTCCTGATTCGTAAAGGTTCTCAATTCCTTATCTAGAATCTTATAATATCCAATCAGAATTTTATAGTTATCAAATATAGTATTGATAAAAAAAAGTCTTCATCCTATCTCTCTAGTACTCATAATCATTTCCATTGAAAACTAGAGGTCTGGTAGGATTTAGAATATCAATAGAACCAACATTTAAACCTTCCATCCTTAAGAAAATATTTGGCACAGAAACTTGTTAGTAGTAAGAGTTTGTAGACAAGAGAAAATATCCTAAAGAAGGAACTAGATATTGCATCTCTATGAAATAATGAATACGAAAATTATGAGTCCAAAAATTTGAATCTGAAAAATATGAACCCGAAAATTCAATTCTGAAAACTAATTCTCTTCTGAATCTAATTTTGTGATTGATTCATATTGAACCAACCCTTTGATACCAATTGTTAGATGGTATTTCTGAGTATGATATACTCAATATTACCAAATGCAGGATCGAATATATAAACATGAGATGATCAAATACAAGTGGGGGTGAATTTTATACTTTAAAAATCCATAATGAAATTTTACATAACCATAATTCACAACACCTCTAAGTTCTATTATCTTGCATTATTTTGGAAAAGTGATTCCAGAAATGAAACATAAAAAAAGATTACACCAATTAAGATTCTATTTTAAACCGTATAGAATCCTATAAAATCAACGTACAAGTTTAAGGAAGTATAAGAATGTTATATGTTCCTTAACAACTCAAATACACAGTGGAAAACAAAAATATTACAAGTAACAAGTAATAACTCTTTTGACCCAATGAGGATGCTATCAAACAACCTTGGATAAAAGGTCTCTTGATTTATACTTTCAGGAATGCATGTCTTACCCAAACCCAGGTAATCACTCAATCAGAAGATCGGTATCTGTCTTTCTATCCTCGAAATCCCTAGATTTGTAAGGAAATTGACACCTCTGACTTCACAACATGAAGTCTCCAATTTCAAGGAAATCGAACCTCTGCACTAAGAAAATATAAAAGAAGAAAAGTTTGAACGAGCAGTTCAAAACATTCTGCATGAATCCAAAGAGTTTATAAGAGCCTCTCTCTCTAGAAAACAATTAATCAAAATGTAAAATAGTGTTCCAAGTTCACTGTTGTGTGAATTTGTGAAATCATTCAAATGAGCCCCTCTTTATAGGCATGGTTCCAATGGTCGGATCCATCCTCCAACGGTCATATTTTTCCTTGAATTTTGGAGGGACCGGTACATGAGTCACTCAATAATTGGTTATTTGATAATTGAGAGCACAAAATAATTATATTACAAAACAAGTGTAATAATAACTAAAAACTAATATTCGAAATGTAAGTAAATGAATTTTTGGAGTCTAAACAAGAATTAATTCAGAGTCTACAATACTAGGACATCCAGATTCTATTTTCTAGGCATTTGGAAACTAAATTCTATAGAATTACAGATTCTGAATTTCAAGGAAATTTGGAGTCTAGATTCACACGAATTTGGAACCTAGAAAAACAAATATCGGAGTTAGAGTTCATGAGAATTCGGAGTCAAAACTAATAAGATTTATGAGTTTGTATTCAGAGAACTCGGAGTCCGAACATAGAAAAAATTTTAACCATGATTTGTAAACAGAATTTGGAGTCAGAACTCAGAAGAATTCATATGGGGAATTTTTAATCAGAATTCATAACTTGAATTCATAGTTAACCTTTTCAAAAGTTTGTAATCATAATTCAAAGTCAAACTTCATGAATTATCGTATCCATAATTTGGACTTGATGTTCATAGTGTTCGTATCGAGAATTCAGAGTTTAACTTTATTAGAGTTCGTAACCAGAATTCGGAGTTGAACTTCATGAGAGTTTGTATCCCGAATTCAGAGTCTTAAACAGAATGCTTCATATCTAAGTATTATATGATATTGAGGATTTAGATATGAAACCGAATTTTAAACATAGATAAAATAATGAACTAAGTAAAACATGGTAAGGATAGATTTCCTTGTGGAAGAAAATTTTCCTTAGAGAAGTGAAAGAAGGTAAAACAAGATTATCTTTGAGATAAGGTGTTTGTGATTTTCAAAACATGAAGGAATCATGATGTCATAAGGAATGATTAATGACTCAACAATCTCCCCATTGAAAGAAGGAATGGAAAAGTCATAAGAAAACCTTATTGTCTCAATAGGTATGTCAAGTGGTGAGAATAAATGGTACTTACCATTATGTGGTTAACAATTTATAAAAAACCATTTAATAATAAACTAATACCCTTAGAAGGGTCAATCCATTGCACACTTGAATGGTGGCTGAAATGTGTCAAATACTAAAAAACCAATTATAGGATGACATCCTACATGGGATGGATGAAGTTGTATGAGGTAACCACTAACAAGTAATCACATATTTGGAAGGATCATAACCATATGGTTCTACTGATTATGAAAATGGAATAAAAAAATCAATAAATGGTACCAAAAGAGATTAATGGGCCCTGTACGATAAATTCAAAAACCAATTAACATAAGGGATGAGTTATAGACAACCAACCATTGGGTTTTACTATTAAACTCCTCGAATATCAACCTCTTATTTGGTATATAATGTAGTAGATCTAATGAAAATTGAAAAACACTCACACCACAATAACTAGGTTTAGAAAATGAGATGAGACGAATAGAGAAACACAACTTGAGTACTTACAGTTGTGCATCCAATGTGGGGAATGGAAGCTTGATTAGATCTAAGATAAATGTAATCATTCAATACCCACCATAGGATTTCAGAATGATCCAAAATGAGATAAAAAATAGGATAATCCCATAGTGACTTATATTAAGAGGAAGGAGGTAGCTTAATTAGATATTTAGGTGAAAAATTGTACAAATTCCCCTAAAATAGCATATTCACGGTTGGTCCACAAGGTTTGGAAAACCATGTACTACCCATCCCTGAATACCTCGATAAAAGGGGTACTCGCATGGTTTGGATTCATGCTTACTGAAACAATCCACCAACTATGCAGTAAGGCTTTATCCTAAAATGCACCACCCCCATGGTTTGATCTAACTATGTGTCCATATCGCACAGTTTACTACAAACCATGTACTAAGATGATTCTTCCCAAAAAAGTGGTTTCCAAGGCTCCGAATAATCCCAAGGCATCCTCAAATCCTTCACTAAATCATTAGGCATCCATATTATCTCCAAAATAAATAATTAGACCAAATATTAATAGACCTATTCTTGTGTGAAAAATTCGGTTCTTACATATGTAATATTCATCAATAAATGATTTCAAACACTATAAATCACTAAAAATATTTTACATTTGATATTTTTAAAATCATTTTTTTATTTTTTCTAAAAATTGAATAAATATTGTTTCATAATTTCAAAATAATTTAAGGCGATTTTTAGATTAAAAAAAATAGAAATAAATTTACTATATAAAATTAATTTAGTTGTACACATAATATATATTTATATTATTTCATTATTTTAGTTTTTCCCTTTTTGAACAAACAATATATCTTTATAAAAAGAGAGTCAGACTTTGTAACATTCATTATTCTGTATATTTAATTAGTTATTTTGTTTAAATGTGTCTATTATAAATTAAATTTTAAACCAAAGGTTATTACAGTTGAATTAACATCATACAATAAATATAAGGATGAATAATTATGTCCATATCACTTACATTTAAGCTAGATTAACTGGATTTATCCTTTAACTAGGTGATAAATTTTACTAGGGTTACTACTCATAATAAAAAAAATAAAAAATGGAATATTTAAAAAAAAATTAACCCCCTAATTCCATATGTGAAATCTATTTTTAAATATTAAATATTCATAACTATTATAATTTAATTTTAAAATAAGTACATAAAATATGATGAAAATAGTTTGTGGTAAATTTTACCAGAGTTGCTAGTTATAATTTTAAAAAATAAATTATAATATTTTCCAAATTTTTACCCCCTTAATCATTATTCGAACTACAATTTTCAAGATTCAATCATTCTATGTGTTAGAAATTAATTTTAAAATATGTTTTTAAAATATAAGAAAAATAGTTTTTTGAAAAATAATATTTTAACCATAATTCAAGGTTTATTCTTATCCCATGCGTAGAAAAAATATTTAATAAAACATAAAAAATTATATTTAGTATATAACATATAAAATTTTCAATAAAATAATTCACTAATAGTTTATATTTTAATTTATTAATAAAGAGAAATATTGAATAAAAAAATTATTTCATCAGAAAAATAAACTTTTTTTATAATTTTTTCTATTCTAAATCCATAACCAAAAATTAATTCCATTTACATAATTTTATTATTTAAAATCTGATAAAACTAATTATTATTTATTTCTATTTTTATGTAAAATGAAACTTTATACATGGTTGAACAGAAATTCAATTTTGGATAAATATCAATATTTATCACTATTCCCTATAAAATAAAACTTTTTTCAAAAAAATATTTAAATTTACTCTAAGAAAATTTTCATATTCTAAATTTAAATATTATATTATTTTGATTAAATATAATTATTTTCTAGAACATAAATATTATATTCACTAATAAAAATAAATGAAAATTATTTTTGAAGAAATCATATTTTTTGGAGAAAAAAATGACATTACTAAAAATTATGTTCTTATTTCAATATAAATAAGAAATATATTTTCATTTATCATGAATATTATATATTTTATAATTTTTTTATTCCTATTAATACATGACAATTAAATATACATTCTATATCTTCATAAATAAATTATAAAATTTCATTATTAATTAAATATTAGTATTGCATGAAATGAAACATATTAAATTAAATTAAATTAAATTGAGAAAGTCAAAGAAAATGTTGCATAAAATATAAAGGTTTTATGTTCTGTTTTATATAATTTTTTGAATTATATTATTTAGAGATATTTTTTAATAGATATCAGAACAAAAAATAATTCTAACTTCTTAGAATAGGGCAATTGAAATGACCTTCTGGTCATCTCTCCATTCACATCATCGACTACTCACTATTTATTAAAATAAGTAGTAATTGAAAACTATTTGAAATACGAGTGTTCTGAGTATGGAGAAAGTACATCCAATAAAATAAAATTTAATATATCATATATCATAGGGGAAAATATAAATGATCCAATTTGTGGCTTATTTTTGTTTATTATTATTTTTATATGTTTCAAATTCATTTTATAATATGTAGGACAATTATTAATGAGTTACCACACAAATATTAAAGTGTGTGAAAAAAATATCCCATAAAATACTTCTTAACCATTTTAAAGAACACTAAAAAAATTCTCCCTTATATCCCCTATATATTCCATACATATTCATAACTGAATCGTGGGACAAATAATGAATGAAGATGAAGTTTTAATGAAATGGTGGGGATTCCTCTCGTGGTATTATACTTGTATATCATCATATAAAAAATCTAATTACCAACGTCAAATAAAAAAATATGTAATAAAACTTAAAGATTTGATAACTCTAGATTCCCTAAAGATGTATGCCTAGGGATAGATTCCCATAACCTTGGAGAAGAATATGCAATTGTAGTGGAGAAAAAATTGTTAAAAATTTATTATATCAAAATTATTAAAAATAATTAAAAGTAAAAAACTTATCTTAATTTATTTCCGATGTTGAGGGGAGAATGTTCTTCATCCTTTAAAATTGATATGGTTAACTATTTAAATACATTTTAATGGATCTGATCATACATGGGTGTAACTCTATGTGCAAATAGATAACAATTAAGATTCATATATTTTAGAGGCTTCCTAAATCTAATTTTGCTCACATATTATCCCAAGATTACAATTATATAAATTTTTTAGATGTAGGGAATAAAAATATTCAACTCAATAATATTCTAATTTTTTATGATAAGTTGTATGTTGGGATTCTTTTTGAAAACTAACACTCTATATATTATTGATGTTTTTTTACACTAGTATTTCGGGGTAGAATTATTAAAGAGATATGGATACCTATTTTTGAATCCTAATTAGTTGTTTTATTGAGTCACATGTATCTCTTGATGGTTTAGATTTAATTGAGAGTACGTGATTCTAATTTTTTAATTATATATTCATGATGAATTAAAGGGTGGAATTTTGTTTATTTTACACATCACATGAAATACAAAATTTATTCTTATATAAACCATTTTTAATAATTATTATACAAGGTGATCTCTAATAATTGGGATATACCATTATTAAAAATCCCTTAAATTCCAAATTTATTTTTACATATACTATTACACATTTATGTTCTTTATATATCTACCAATTTTTTGAATTAATCATACATAGCCTATGCTTTGGTTACATTAGTCTATTGAGATATCCATAACTCCTTGGCGAGTCATTTACATTGACTCTATATTTGACATTATCTAACACCAACCTTGTGATAATTAAAATGAATAATTTATTTACCTTAAAAAATAGTATCAAAAAATTCAATAGATTGGATATTCGAATTTATGTCAAGTAATATAATTTAAGAAATAAAATGCACAAGTTAATCAAATTTGATAATAATGTCCAAAAAACACAATAAAATGGGAATGATATTATTTGAAATATTCTAAAATAATATTATCAGTAAATATTCTAAAATTTATAATAAAAATATTAAAACTATTGATTAATCACTTACACAATGTTTAATAATTCATTTTCCTCATGGGATGACTTATGATATTCACATTCATTTAGAATATGCATCATTACTTATTAAATACATGATAAAATGATCATTATCTATTAGAAATTTATGTGAATATCAATAATAAAAGGAAATCACAATATCAAATCCCTTTTACTAATGTTTTACATATGACACCTTAATTAAAAAAAATATTTGTTCGGCACAATGCAATTGATCCATTATATTCAATTTCCTCTAATTAAATCATTTTCAGTATTCAACTTCCCATCCTTCTATATCCATATAAAATAACTTATATAAATTATATTTTTATCCATTCATGTGTAATTAAAATCATCAATTTATCAATTTTTATTTTACACACTCACAAATATACATATATTCTGAAATTTTGACACTTCTGTTTGGATCCTAACAACTCAAACTAGTCTGATTCAAACGAGTTCATATATATATATATATATATTATTAAGTCCGTGAATTTTTTGTTTTATATATTAATTGATCCACATATATTAATGTTTCAAAAAAACATACTTAATGAATTGTGGTTTGCATAAAAAAAATTCCCATATAATTCATTATTCAATTTTCCATCAAGGAACTCAAAATATTTAAAAATAAAATATGACCCTTAAAGAACAAAAAAACAGGTTGTGATGAATTGGGAAGATACATGGTAAACAATTTATCGAATGAAAAATAAATAAATATTTAATAGTAAATAAAAGATTTTTTCTTAAATTTCCCACTCTTGAATTTCACAACCCACTATATTTAATGAAAACATAAAATATAGATAAATTAAAACTAGTGTGATTGGGAGTAAATAATTTGGAATTTATTAGGTAGTATGAGTCAAACACTCAGGTTCCCAAGTTTTCTATAATTAAAAACAAGAAAAAGAAAATATGATAATGAAAATAAGAAAGGATATAATAAAATAGAAATGAGAATAAAAATAATATATAAAATAGAAAAATTTTATGAAATAAATAACGGAAAAATATTAATAAGTAAGAAAGAAATTAAGAAATTAAAATTATATAAAAGGAAAAATATGTTAAATATTAATATAAAATATCGAAACATAATAAAGAATATATTTATAGATTAATATATATGGGAAAAATATAAAAAAAGAAAAAATAGTAAAAATAGAATACGTGATCAGATAAGATTAAAGAATAAAATGTTACATGGTAGATGTGGGATTAGGATGGTGTATTCAATTACATATTTATCTTGATATGTGGTGGCTACTGGTTGTCATATTTTTATAAAATAAAGTGGACTGTATTCTTCTCTATCTTGATCCACATATTCTTTTTCTTTAAATGACATTATTTCATCATCCTCATATACTTTAGTGGGACATACATGAAAATACCCTAGCCCTTCTTTAAACATCATTAAATATCCCATACAATCATTATTTTCATATCGTGAGTCCTAAAAAAGTGGTAAAAATAAGAAAGGTAAAATCATAGATATCCTAATGTAAATTACTTTAATAAATAATTATAAAATTAATCAATATATTATCATTTACCTTATAGGTATCAGTTTGTATTTCTTTTTATTCATTCAAATCTATTGGTAGGGTTTATATTGGAAAAGGAAATGGGAATTTTATCTTTTATTTAGATATCACTATCTATCCCCTTCACTATAAATTCCCATGGTATGCATTAGAGATGATTCAAAAATGAAATAAAAGGAGTTGTTATCTACAAAATCATATTCTATATAGTGAGAGGAAAAATTTATTTATAAAATCTATCTATAAAATAGATCGTAATGAAAGATTTCTAATTGATGTGGATATATGATTATTGTGATTTCTGAGGGTATGTCATCAATGAGATCACCTTCTATCTCTAATGGACAATTCACATATCATATTGATGCAATAAAATTGACTTATGGTTATTCATATTATATTCAGAGTTTTTTGAACTCCTCATGTTTTAATCTTGTTTTAATGATTAAAATTATGTGCATTATATAAATCTTGTTAATCCTATTTGATACATCTCAAATCATGTGTAGAGATGGTTGTATTCTTTATGTTTTAAATAAACATCCACTAGATCTTGTTAATCCTAAACCATGTTTGTAAAGTATGTTTAATTTTGTTTATAGATGTTTATTATATTAATGATTAATTCTAACTCTTTATATGAATATTACTTCATAAGTATATATATAGATTTTTTTCTAAGTATGAGAAACTTCGAGTTTTCCACCTGTTCTATTTTTCTGGAAAGTGTCCCAGGCACCATTACCTAGATAGAGTGACCCATACACCGTGACCAAGAAACCGTGACATAGACACTATGACCCAGACTCCATGACCAGTTTTAGATCTCATTATGTATGTAACATTTATTCCATGTTACCATCATTAACACACCTTTTGATGTTAGGAAAATCACCTGACACTATGATTCGAACAACACATATGTGCTACCGGTTCTTGATCTTAGCCCAACTATTCCATCACGATTATCTCACCACTCAAAGGAAAATAAAAAGAAACTATTTTTTGGAAACATCATTTCCAAGTAACACCATTTCTAGATTGACTGTGACACCGTTATTTAATTTGTTTTTCTATTTTTAATATCGGTTTTAACGGTCATATTTGATTAATTTGAAGGCACTAAAATTATTAATGTTTCTTTATAGACACGTATCCTGAATGTATCACGTATGAGGTGTATAATACCTCAATCCTTTTGGCCCCAATGTTTGCACACACAAATAAAAATAAAGCTGACAAAATCTTCACACATATATATAGAAGTATAGAAGCAGACATGCATGTATTTTTAGAAGAGTGAACCGATACATGAAACAATATAAAACTGGAGAACAAATGAATCACTCTCGATCCAATGGTTGGACTACTGTATATCAAAATCAAAATTATTTTTTTAGTACCAAATCCACGAATAACATTATCTTGATCTAACTGGAAACTAGATCACCAAACTTGCGATACTCTGTTTCTCAGAAAATGAATATATATATTCTTATTTTAGATCCTAAAAGTCTAGAGCTACATAAAATAACTCCTATAGAACATATAACCTTACCTCATCATCATTTCTATGTTTTGTAATGTTGTTAGCTATCGAGCTGTGTCTGTGTTTTTATTAAAACACATACATTTAACTGTACTAAACTAAAGGATACAAGATATCCTTACTCTTATATATTTTTATAATTCTTTACAGCCACATATATATGTGGAAAAGTTCTTTGTGTGACCTAGTAATTTATACCCATGAAGAACTGTTGAAGATGCATTGTGACCTGGACAGTCCAGTGCATTGTTTTTTACATAGATCCAGGTTGTAGATCATTTATATTAATATAAACTTCTTGGTGGTAGGTGGTAATCAATTGGAGTGGATTAGGTCTCAACTTGAGAGTTAACCACTTGTTTTATCCACTGTGTCTTTGAATTTTGTTTTTTTATATATTAATTGAAATCTCAAAAAACACATAATTTTACATTGATAGTTTGTCTTGGATAGAAGTTAATATAATTTTTACTTATTATAATATCTTTAAAAGTAGTATAAATAATTCATATTGATATTACTAAGAAGTAATTAATCATCAGAGAGGTTATTTGGATAGTAAAACTTTTAGGACCATATTACCTTCATTAACTGGTATGTATTCATTTTTATTGGGGAAACTTTTTAATAAAACGTTTTAATAGAAATATTTAATAGATACTCAATTCACCCCACCCCCTCTTGAGTAATCTAATCTGACAAGAATTTCATAACAAAGGAGTTTTTACTTCTATTAATACTCTATTTTTAAACCATTTCAACTATGATTTTAGTTGTAATTTAATGACCTTTAATTTTCTATTATTTCTAAATTTCTACCTCTTTAATAGAATTTCTTTTTTTGTGGACAATAAAATGGAAGGTGATATAACAAAAAAACCACAATTCTTCAATGAAACTATTTATTCCCAATGGAAAAATAAAATGAAAATGCATTTAGAAAGAATGGGATTTGAAATTTTGTCTTCAATTATTGACGAGTATAAAATACTTGCTACATATTGAATTACATGGGATGACCCAAGTAATACTACCTACAATAACAATTTAAATTCCATGAATGATTTATACTTATTTTTTGGAGTTGAAAAATTTAACAGAATATTTGCATGTAAATATGCCCATGAATTTTGGGATACTTTGACTGTTTCACATGAATGAACTTCTAGTGTTAATGAAATGAGACTCAATACTTATACTATTAAATATAATAACTTTAAAATTAAGCCTAATGAGGCTATTTTTTACATGTATCTCAGGTTCGATGAAATTTTCAACACAATTATTTCTCTTGTAAGAGACTTTACAACCAAGTAACAAATCATAAAGATTATCAGATGCCTACCTGATAGATGGAGAAGAACCTATTTAACTATTATATAGTCATGTGGCATAAAAAATTTACCTTTCAACGAACTCACTGGGAAGCAAATGATGTATGAAGGGGAGATGAAATTCAAAAAGGAAAAGGAGGATGAACCCAAAATAAAATCTGTGTCATTCAATACCACCACCTCTGAGTAAAAATAAAATGGAAAACTGTGAGACTCTATAGAACATTCCAAAAGTGATGTGTAGATGGATCAATTATCTAGAAGTTTTAATAAATTTTATAAGAAAAAGGAATTTTTCAGAAATCCTAACTTCAAAGGAAGATATGATCAAAATGGAATCTAGAAGAATGATTGGAAACGTAGTGGGAAGTCTAATGAGATAGTACGCTATCAATGTCAGAGAAAGGGACATGTAAAGGTTAACTATATCAATCTCATGTATAAAATGAAATATGAGGACACTGATTAAAAGTATAAAAAATCAATGAAAGAAACATGGAGTTATTCTGAGGAAATTTCATGTGAATCATAATATTTACATGATGAATAAGATAACAAAGACAATATGTGTTTAATGACAAACACATCTGAGGTAACACCATAATCTTCTGTACAAAATTCATATTATTCTAGAGAATAATGTGATTTTGAAAATATTTCTAATGAATAAATATTTTATTATTTTAATATTCTTGAAAATAATGTAATTAACTATAATATAAATAAAAGTCTTTAACAAAATAATATGTTTTTACCTCAATTATTAAATATTAAGTTAATATAGAAAGAGACAAAAATGTTCAATTAATCATAGAAAAAAATTAAGTAATGCTATCTAATGAGCAATTGAGAAAGGTCCTTGAAAGGTTTACTAATTGTAAAGATAATTTTTCACATATTCTAGGTATACCGATTGATCCTAAATACAATACTGGTATTGGATATAAAACTATTAAAATAAATTTCAGAAGAATCGGTTTTGTTTCTATATTTAGAATATAAAGCTTTACTCCTAGTTCTGTAAAACATTCTACTAGTTCTAATTATAATAGAATCTCTACTGCTTCATGATTTTATAGACCAGATAGAGATTATTTTTCAAGAACATTGCATAATTCTTATAGGAAACCTATGTCCCAGATGTGGGTTCCTAAAGAACTATTTACAAATATTAGTGGACATAAACAAATATGGGTACAAAAGTCTGTTTTTATTCAACTATTTTGTATGGTATTTTTTTAAAGAACTCTTATAAAAGAATATGATACATGGATAATGGGTGTTCAGGAAACACGACAGGAGGCAGTTCATTCTTCAATAAATTCATAAAAATTGATGGTGTACATGTCACCTCGTGTGACAAA
The DNA here is from genome assembly GCA_963277665.1 of Viscum album. Lineage (NCBI taxonomy): Eukaryota > Viridiplantae > Streptophyta > Magnoliopsida > Santalales > Viscaceae > Viscum > Viscum album. The sequence continues at coordinate 1,668,664,527 of OY728147.1, read as the reverse complement.
TCTAAATGAAAAATCATTGGCAATGGACAAATCGGTAACTCTAAATTTGTTTTAATTGACAAAGTACTTTTTTATGGAATTAAATTTTACAATAATTTTATTTCTCAATTATATGATTATGGATTTCATGTAAAATTTTATAATTATACTTTCAATGTTTTTAATTATAAAAACGAATTAGTATTTTTTTCATTGATAAATGAAAATGTATTATATATTAATTTAGATTCATTATTTTCTCAAAATAGTTCATCTATAACTGTATTTCACAAAGAATCATGGCTTTGGCATATAAGACAAGGATATTGTAATATTCACTCCCTTATAAAGATAACTACAAAAAGCTTCGTCAAAGAACTACCCAAACATGATCATCCAAATGATAATGTGTGTAATCATTTTCAAAAGGGAAAGCAACACAAAATTTACTTCAAACTAAAGAAAGAAGTGTGAACTTCTCATTCTCTCGAGTTTGTTCACGTGGATTTGTTTGGACCATCTAGAATTTAGAGTTTTAATGGTAAGAACATTGTTTTTGTTCTTTATAGATGACTTTTCTATATACAGTTGGACTTTCGTTTTGGATCACAAAAGTGAATCCTACCCTCATTTCACCCAATATGTTAAATATATAGAAAACTATAGTGGACATATAATTAAATCCTTAGGAATTGATCATTTTTGTGAGTTTGAAAATAAATATTTTGTATCTTATTTCTCATAAAATGGGTATAATCATAATTTATCTTCCCCTGAACACAGCAACAAAATGGAGTAGTAGAAAGAAAAAATAGGACCATGCAAGAAATTTATAGAATCATGATTATTGAATATGAATTATCCATTTATTTCTAGACTGAAGATACAAATACATTATGTTATATTATTGATTGAGTTTTGTTTAAACATATTCTTAAAATAACTACATATGAGTTATGGAACAATAGAAAACCCAATGTAATCCAGTTCAATGTTTTAGGTTCCAAAGACTATATCCATAATACTAAGGACAATATTTTCAAATTTTCATTCAAGAGTGATAAAGGAATTTTTCTAGGTTATTAAATCCTTAGTAAATCCTATATAGTGTTTCACAAAATAACTAAATGCGTGGAAGAATATGTCCTTGTATAGTTTGATGAGACAGATCCACATGAGCCTAAGATCTCTCTAGAGAAACTGAAGAATGATATATCAAATATGTACATTAATGCAAAGTCCTCTAACCATTCTACAAGGGAATCTATGATAACATACATCTCTAAAAATTCACCAAATTCAAGTTATAATGAACTCGAACCTGTTGAAGAACCTGAAACCACTAGCCCCAATTTTTATAGAGATCTTCAATCCCTTAAGAAACATCATCTATATGCTATTGTAGGAGATTATATAATGTAAATAAAACTAGAGATTCTCCTATAAATCAACTTGACCATCATGTTATCTTGTCACATCATGCACCTAAAAACATCAATGACGATATCCGTGTAGAATGTTGGGTGATGGATATGAAAGTATAACTAAATAAATTTGAAAGGAACAAGTTTTGGATAATTATTGATAGACCCAAAGACATATTTACCATAGGTACTAAGTGGGTGTTTAGAATTAAAGTAGAATAAGATGGTAATATAGTATTAAATAAGGCTAGATTGGTTGCATAGGGCTATATCAATGAATAATTAATTGACTATGTAGAGACCATTGCACCTATTTCATGACATGAAGTCATTAGAATATTCTTTCTAATATTTCCCATTTTAATTTCAAACTATATAAAATTCATTTTAAGAGTTCATTCAAGTAAGGGTATATAGAAGAGGATGTTTTTATTTTATAACTTCATGGTTTAAAAAATACACAATTTCCAAACCATGTTTTAAAATTTTCAAAATCATTGTATGGTTTAAAACAAGCTTCGAGTTTATGTTATGATAGATTAAGTAAATCTATAATTTCAAAAGGTTTTACAAAACATATAGTTGATAGAACCCTTTTTACAAAATCAATTTCCAATGATTTTATGTTTGTTAATGTTTTTTAAATGATATTAGTTTTGGATCTTCAAAAAAATTTATGATTTAAATTTTCTAAAATGATGTAGATTGAATTTGAATTGACTTTAATGGGTAAACTAAAATTATTTATTTGATTTCAAATAATTCAAAATAATTAATGTATTATTTTAAATGAATAAAAATATATTATATATCTTATTAAATGTTTTTGTTTGGATAACACTAAAAGTAGAGATACATGAATTAGTACTACTTGTATGTTGGATCTCGATGATGTTAGAAAATCTGTTGATCAAAACACTTATAGAGGAATGATGGGAAGCTTATTCTATATAATTTTTAGCTAACCTAACACTATGTTTAGTGAATGTATGTGTTCACATTTTTTTGAAAACCCTATGTAATCTCTTTTAAATTATCTTAAAAGGATTTTCAAATACCACAAGCATACACCTAATATAAGATTGTTCTATTCCAGAGGAAAATCATTTGAGTTAGTTAGATATTCTGATGCTGATTTCGGTGGATGTAAGTTTGATAGAAAAAGAACATATGAAATATCTCACTTTTTAGAAAAGTCTCTAGTATCATGGTGTAGTACGAAAAAAAACTATGTTGCATTATCTACTACCAAATCTGAATACATTGCTACTGGTATTTGTTGTGCAAAAATATTTTGGATGAAACCCACAAGACTATATTATGGATATCAATTCAGGAATATACCAACAATTTGGGAAAATATAAGTTCTCTTAACATATCAAACAATTTTTCTTTACACTCTGAGACTTTACATATTGATACAAGATCTCACTTTTTGAGAGACCATTTTCAAAAAAGTTATATCACATCAGAATTCAATGGAACTGAATATTAGCTTGCTGATATATTCACCATCCATTAAATTCAGAAATGATGTATTACATCTTACAAGAATTAAGAATATTAAATATTAAGTAGAAAGTGTACTGTTTCCAAACTAACTTCTTCACAGTTTACGGTTTCACAAGTCATTATATTAATATTATTGTCCTACACTCATAGTTCAATAGTTTAATATCATGATGTTGTTGTTTCATGTTTACAGTCTCAAAATAAACATCTCTTTTTTTACTTTCTTTTAATTATTAGCTCATGTATTATGGTCACACCGGGTGGAGACACACCATAAATGTGACACAGTGAATACCTATTCTGGTCTCATAGTGAAAACATGTTCTTGTATCACTATAATGACACCTTTTCATTTTACTCGTACATTATTATCCATATCACCATGTTTATTATTTTTACTATATTCACCCAGCTATTTTGAATATGGGACACTTGATATTTCAAATGATAAAAATGAAATAATTTTCTCGTTTTTCTTCATTCATGATCTCTTTTCCCAAAACTGAAGCCCTTCTCTCTCAAACTGTATGAACTCATTCATATCTCTCTCTCATGAACCCCTCGTTAAATGCAAGAATGAATATTATATCTTCTTCAACACCGGAGAATTGTAGATCTAAGAAGAAAGTGAAAATACTACCAAAGGTAGTGCCTTAAGGGCCACTAAACCCAAACCATGTTGATAGAATAGCAGTCCAAGAAAAGGAAATAAAACCTAAATTGTAGATATCAAGTAATCATTTAGAGTCAAAATTACTGAAAGACCAGGGATGGATGGATTGGTTCACAATGGAGACAAGGCCGATTTATCCAAAGCATATTTCCGGGTTCTATATATTTTTCTGGTTTTCATTTGATACATAAGATTTTTTTTATTGTGAGATGTTGTAATAATGTCCAATGATACTCCATTTCCTCAAAGTTATAAGCTTCTTGCATATGGATACCTCACAAAGGAATTTTTGAGGACTTCCAAAGAGTTCCTCCTCTGGATAGTGATATTTTTGTTTTGGAAGAGGCCTTGGTAGGCGTTACTGGAAAGAAAATGAAAATAAGAGATATTGTGGATGATGTATATTGTGATAATAAATTTATGTTATGTTTATTCAGAATCTGAGTAGTTCAAGAAAAGGAGATTTTGCAACACCTAAATATCAGGATGTATTTTTGATACATCTTATGAGGAATAGACATAATATTTACCTTTTAATGTAGGTTATAATTCATATGTATGATTTAATTAAGAAAAACTCAAATTATACATCTTTCTTCCTCTCTAGGTTAATCTTTGATATGCTATATGATAAAGGAATGGTTGGACCGAATGAAGAAGTCATCAAGGATTGTGAATTATATATCTCAAAGGATACATTCAAAGAATAAAAATATGTTGGAATCCATGAAAAAGTCTTGGGTAGAGGATAATGAAATTTCATATGAAATGTTTAATCCGATTAAAACATCCTTTAAAACCTAATAACATATATGACCCTAGTTTGGAACGAGATGAAATTGATGAATATCTTATTAAAGATTAATAAGAGGTAGATATTTCACCACTAGAAGAAAATTATTGGATATTGAAGACCATGAAACTGTCTTACAAGACATAGTTGATAAGAGAGGACCTGTTACTATAGGAATAATTGATTTGGAAGAAGAACATGCCTTTGGAAGAAAATCTATTTTTAATGATAGGGAAAAGGATGTTCCTGAGGAGAATCTAGATGATGAGCATTATCTTCAGTAAAATGTTGTGGTTGAAGAACATTTGTAAGGACAAGCTATTCCGGAAATTATTCTTCTTTATGAATAAATAATGAGACAAGCCTTCCAGCTGGCTAGAAAAGAAATCGGTGACAGTATTAGAGATGACCATTTACAACCTGATCAAGGAATTGAATATCTTAGTCATATGAGAGATGCACTAATTGAGGGGTAGCTAAACCCTTGTCTAAAAAAGTGTTGAAATTTATTATCTAGTTAATCAAGGAACAATGGATATCTAGAACTCGTTCCATAGATACATTTTTGTGAATTATTCACAGGAAGCCTCAGTTATAGGCATGCACCTGTATACATAATTTTTATTTCTGATAGTTTCTACTCTAGAAGTAGTATATTTAAAGGAACATGAACCTTTATCACCTCCTATTCACGAACCTTCATAAGAACCTCCTACATTGGTGATTCAGGGTTATTTGAAAACACATATTTTTACTATATTAGCTGGATTTGAAAATTTCATAAACACTCATCCTTCTCCTATAACTAACATAAGTGAAAAAGATGATGCACTATAGTTAAAGAAGATTATATGAAAGATTCGTCCAAAATGGATCATGAAATTCAAGTGGTCATAATTGAGGACAAATAGCTAAGTGATAATGTTATGTCTCTCAGAGCTATGGTTAAAGATATGAAAAATGTCTTGCAATCAGGAAAAGATCTTATTTCCCAACCAATTGAGGATGTTATTGGTCAGATCCCAAAACATGTTGTCTCTCTGATTCAATAGATCTTTAATTCATTAGCTGACTATGTGGCTGAGAGAAATAAGAAAATATTGCAAGAGATGCATGAGATTATTATTGGTCTCAACACACTAAATGATGACTATAAGGGATGCCTACATAAATTTCTGAATCAAATTAATTCCCTCACTATAGTGGTTCCAACCTCTAGTGCCTTTGGACAATCATCTCAATCTATTGACAATGATCTACTCAGAACTATGTCTAGGGAAGAACATCCTTCCGTGTTCAGTGGTTTTGACATGGATAGTCAATCTACTTTTGTCAAGAATAGTGACAGAGAACCTGATTTGGTGAGGATTCATTCAATGATTGAAAATGATGCTAAGGAAGAAATTACTAAGAATGTTTATTTTTACTTTAATAGGATATTATCTAAGCATGATATGAAAAAATACTTCAAATATCTTATCGATAATTTGAAAATCCTTCATGTCACAAAAGCATTCAAGACACATGGTAAAAAGTTAAGGGATATTATTTATATCTTCATTTATTTATTAAAACCTTATCATCATGTGAAGATCAATGAAATTGTGGCTCTTAAAGCTGCACCCTTGTGGTCTGGTTTAACTCCATCCCCATAATTTTCTTTTTCCTCTACCTCAATGTCTGTATCTTTGGATCTGAGTTAGATCAGATCTATTATCCTTTACAAACAAAAGCCTTAGTCTTCCAAAAAACCTTCTTTCGAACCTTCTCTTTAAAGGAATTACTCTTCCTTCTCTAACCATTTCCTCTCTCACATATTCAAATTTCACTTCTACTTCTATGGCTACTTCTAATGCTACTACAAAGGGCCAGGAAAAGACCACTTGTACTGAAAAAATGTAAAATTTGTATCTTTATAGGGATATTTTGTAATTTTTTTCTACAGTTTGTAATGACACATTTTTTACAGCTAATGCAATGTGAATTGTTGTTTTCTAATCTCTTATTTATCTTCATTTTTTCCCTGTACTCTTTTTGACAATTTAATAATGGGGAGAATAGAAAACTAAGAACAAATATCTCATTCACAATATTTTTGAATATCACATAATGGGGTATTTATGGAATCCTCATTTTTTTAATCTTGTTTTAATGATCACAAATCTTGTACATCCTATAAATCTTGTTAATTCTATTTAATCTGTCTTAAATGATGTGTAGAGATGGTTGGTTTATTTATTATTTAAATAACCTTCCACTATATCATGTCAATCCTAAACCATGTTTGATTATTTTAACCTGTTTTTATCTTTTTTATATAATGATTTTTTGTATAAATGATTATGTCTAATTAATTATGTGAATATTTCTACTTATGTTTGTAATCCAATATTTGGTTAACTCTTAGAAATTGTGAGTTTTCCACCAGTTCTAGTTTTTTTTCAAGTGACCCAAACACCATAACCCAGACCCCATGACACAAATAGCATGACCCAGACACCGTGACCAAAACAAAGTGACCTAGACACCATTTTCCAGACACTATGATAGAGACACCATTACCAGTTTTAGATATCATGATGTTTATGACACTGGTTTTGTGCTACCATCACTATAAGATTGTTCAATGATTGGAAATGCACCAGACATAGTGATTCTAACATTGAATTTTTTCTATCGGTTCCCGATCATAACACAACCATGTTATCATGAATATCTCACCAATTAAAGGCAAAGAAGAACCATTTCTTGGTGAAACTGTTTCCATGTGACACTGCTTCTAGATATACTATGACACCGTATTGTAATCTGTGATATCTTTTTAAATTTAATTTCTAACTGTGATATTTAAGTCATTTAAATTCACATACATAATTAACTTTTCTTTGTAGACATGTCCCATGACATTACTATGTATGAGGTGTAGAATATATGAATCATGTCAGACCTATCATGTGCACCTAAAATTTAAAAAAAGACAAGCCAAGCTACCCACATATACATAAAAGTTAAACAGCTAACATGTGAGAATTTTTAGATGAGTGAACCAATAAATGAAACAAGATACAAATGAAGATCACATGAAGCACTCACGATCCAAATGATGTTCTACTGTAGATCATAATAAAAAAATATTCATAATACCAACTCCATAAAGAACATGCTCTATATATAACTTGAAAAAAGAGCACCAGACGTGTGATACTATGTTTCTCACAAGAGGATGCGATACTTGTTTCTGCTTCAACCTACAAGTCCATATCTGTATAAAATAACACTCAGAGCACTTCTATCATTATCTCATCATCTTTCCTCAGTTGTGTACTTTTTTGTTTTTCTCATGAATTGTGTCTGTGTTTGTATTAAAACTCACAATGTCACTTGTACTAAACATAATGATACAATATATCCTTCCTATCATATCTTTTTACAATTTTTTACTACCACATATAAGTGATGAAGAGGTCCTTCTGTGACCTCGTAGTTTATAACCATGAAGATCTGTTGAAGAGGTCATGTAACCTGGACAGTCATGTGCATTGTTGTTTACCCTAATATAGGTTGTGGATAAATTTTATTTATTTAAACTTCATAGTGTAATGTGATCACCAATTGGATTAGATTAGGTCTCAACATGAGAATGAACCAATTGTTTTATCTGTTGTGTCTTTATATTAATATTTCTCTACTTTACTGTATATTTCAGAAAGAATTGGATTTTAATTTGATAGTTAGTCTTGGATAATGTTATAATCATTTTTTTATTATAATATCTTCAAAGTTAGTATCAATAACACATATTTATATTACTGAGAAATAATCAATCTTCTGAGAGGTTGTCTGAACATTAATATTTTATTATTTTATTACCTAAAGTATCTTTACTATATTCATTTTTATTGGGGAACCTTTTTAAGAAAAATTTTTAACAGATCTTTTTAATAGATTCTCAATTCACCCCCACTCTTTATTACTCTACTTTGACCGTTGGAATTATTCTTCCTCCTATAACAAATTTGTAATCTATAATTGAGGCATATAGTCAACATTATCACTTATGTTTAGCACACTTTTATATCTTTTTTCTTTTGACATGATCAACCAAAATTAGAATTAATACTATGCAAGAGGGGGATAAATTTCATCATAGTTAATAAGTGTTAATTTATAACTACTCTTATAACGTAATCTAATACATAGTTTTTTTACTGGTGTTAAAATTTTTCAATCAATATCTTTTTAATCTTTTTTATGTTCTTATTTTTTTCAAATAACGAAAAAGAGTTATTATGTATGAAAAAAATCACAATGTGAATTCCTATATTCATTGGAAATAAAACTAAAATTAATTACCTAACAACCTTAAAAAATTGTTTTAATCTTCAAATATGAATTTATAACTCCCATATAAATGTTAATAGTCAGTGGAACATATGTTTCTCTGTGGAACCATGTTTGACCCATATATCTGTTCTATCCTTATTAAAATTTATTTTTATATTTATAATCAAAGAATTGAATTGTGAAAATGATTCAAAAATTGAAAAGATAAATTTAGATAGGGAAAAAGTTCTAGGGTGATATGAGGTGTAATAGGTTAAACCAAATTAGTGATTCATTATATTATTAATAATCTTAAAAAATTATGAAATTTGATTAATTTAATCAATGTTATTGGACATGTTTACCTTTTAAAACCTCTTTTTATCTCTAAAATCTATCTCTTAAATAGTTTATAATAATGAAATATCAATTATTATAGTCAAATCACTTTCAAAAAACACTATTCAACCATATATGGTTCAACACCGTTTATTCCAAACTGCATAATTTGATATGAAAAAATAACGAAGGTAGGGATAAAAGATTAGATGACAGAAAAATACATGGCCAAACAATTTAAATTTTTGAAGATGATAATTATTTATCTACATATCAAACCACTCATTGAAATTAGAATAATAGGGGTAAAAGAACATAATAGTTATGTACAGGATCAAGAAGCCCAGGTAATCTACCTCAAAACCATCCCTTGGGTTTGGTTTCTATAATCACAAAGTATAGAGAACATAGTGGAGGATTTATGAACAAATTAAACATAAAATCTACCATTAATATGAAAAATAAACTAAATAAATACATAAGTATCCAATTATAATCCTAGGAAATAAGAATAAACTGGTGAGTGGCTATTAGGGGAATCAAAATCTAAACATTTTTTAGTTCATAAAAAGTAGTGATGGATATCACATTAATGTATAATCTTAAGGATCTTCAATATTTACTCACTATGTTTTTAACTTATTTTTAAATAATAATAAAAAATGTGAATGTATATGTGTTATGTGTGATGTAAAAGGATTAAATTAATATATTTAAAATAATGAATAAAGGTAAGTGGTGAACTTGAATGTTCCTAGGTGTAAATATATGTCCTTGATATTTATATTACATTTTTTTTATTTTTTTTTTGTAAATTTATACAAGAAATTTTTGGAATCCAAACTCTCCACTTCAATTGTTTGTGCAAACACACCCAATAATCCATTTTTAAGAATGTAGTAAATGTTTATTCCAAATAATGCATATTATTTCCTGATTTAACCATATATAGACCAATCTATGTTATTAGAGGGATAATGAAATGTAGGGGAGGTTGTAATAATACCATGAGAATGAATTGAATGATTGGAAACCGTTATATCAACTCAGGACACACCTACTATCCCATCAAAATTCAATATAAAATAAACCAAGTATTGAAGCATAAGATAGAATATCCATAACTTTTCAAGTAATCAATGACCTTATTCAATTATCCATGTATATATAAATGAAAAAAATAAGGGGATGGGAACAAAACAAATATGAAACTAATATATAAAATTTATTTGAAATAAATAAAAAAATATATCATGGAGAACATGGTTCCCAGGATGAGAGGCCAATGTTTTGAATTCTTTGCAACATAGGTGATGAAAAATTAAATTATAAAGTAAGTAATATTATAATGAATGGGATATACAATTTATTTCATTGAATGAGAAATAATACAAATTAATTTAAAATATCTTCATATTTGTTTCATCTTGTATATTCTCCCCATGATTTTTGATCCCCATTTTTTATAGATAAAGGGTGTATTGAAAGACAACTCGGTTATTTATCAATTTGTATTCAAACTATGTATTTTGATTCTTATTGTACCCATTAACTCTATATATGATTGATTAATCTGTGTTATCTATAATACTGTGATAAAACTTTTATATAGATATCATTTACTACATTGGAATCATTGGTGGGGGATTCATGGATTTATAGAAGTCAAATAGATTTTGAGAGTGTATTAGGGGGACTTGAATAACATTGATGAAGTTTTTATATTTTAGGAATAAAAATATTGCAACCAAATTATTCTTATGAAGCAATTTAATAATGATATTTTTCCCCAATATTATTTTTTTATTATTCATATATAGGATAATATTTCATAGTTAGAGTAGATCAATACTAACTAGAATTAATATATCCATATTTAATATTACCAAGTATCTCACCAAATGATTAAGTCATAGAGAGGTATTTCTCTAATATATTTTTTATAAATAATATTTTATCCTACAAAATTATTCTTATACAACCCACCCAACTTTTAAGATATTCCATCACACTAGCTATATAGTAATAATATTATAATTATAACCCTATATTAATAAAAACAATTAATTATTTGTCCTTAAAATCTGAAAAAAAAAAATTGACAGCATTCAAATTGACATTTAAGAACATTAATTTTATTTTAGCAATAAAATACACATTTTTAGATGACTTTTGTAGTAATGTAATAAATAATCTATAAAATGAAAATTTTATTAGTTATAATATTATATTTTAATATTGATCTCAAATTAAAAAATAATATATACTAAAAATGTGGATAATCAAATATTTTAATTCCTTGGTCATTAATTAGTCGAAAAATATTCTATCATTATAAAAAAATGGGAAAAATAAATGTATTGAATTAATATTCTCTCTTAATGAATGTCATATGCAACTCCTCCTCTCAAATGGACACAAGAATTGTTTATAAATTTTTATAATGAACATTGTAGATCTGGAATTATATCAAAAATGAATATTAAAATAAAATTTTAAATACGATCCTTTAATACTCAATTTATGAGATCTATAGAAAATGTGGGTTAAAATGATAAACTGAATTTAATTATCAAGAACTCCAAATGAACTTTTCTTATACACAATTTTTTCATTTATCCATATTATTGACTTTTAATTTATGATAAAAAAACATGTTGATCAATTTTATAACAATAATGATCTTCTTGATGATGATTATAAAAGTAATCCATTGGGGTATATGGTACATTTTATTAATATTAGTGGAATTTATATTTCTATGATAAATGAAAACCCTCATATATTCTCCCTTATTGTTCATAAATATGAATTTCTGACACTAAAGTGTGATACTGAGGTATATAAATACCTTATCACAGATGGAATGTAGTTATTTTTTCAATTCATTTGATTAAATAATAGATATTCTATATGGAGTCTTTTATATGGTTTTTGTATTTGATGGAAGATAATTAATGAATTCAGTGATATATTCAAGAGGATATCTTGAATATTGCCTATAAATTAAATCATTGTAATCTTTAGAAATTTATAACAATTGTATTCTTTATTTATCATTATCATTAATATAATGTATTTGATTTCTTATTCTATTTGAATTCTTTTAAGATGAGATAGTTGAATCATTTCAAAACAAGACTCAAACAATGATGTTTATCCTATAAAAATAAATAATTATAGGTGTACCAGAAAAAATTTAATCAATTTACCTAGATAATTAATTACATAATTATATATTGATATCGAATGATTTATGTTACAGTCAATAAGTTGTATAATAGCCACATTCATATTTAAAAACCCCCATGAATTCTAATATTGTTATAACAATTTATTTTCATTGAGATTTTATATCCTATAGATATTTTTACTAAATTTCATCATTCAATATATCATGAAATGATGTATTTCTCTTTAAAAATGTGAATTATATAAAATATTTTATCAAATAAGATTAAAATAATGTGTTAAGTAACATTATGATAATTTTTTATTGGATATTTATTTTAAAAACATATCATCTCCTTGAAATAAAAGAATTTTACATTGGTATCTTTCCTCGTTCCTTTTCACCCATGATATTGACAAATTGTCTCTCAAAATTTGAAAGAATCTCTAATGAACATTTCCATTGTATTTTATTGATTAATTCCATAATTATTAGTTATTATAAATTCGTCCCATCCCTTTAAAAATTTCATTCCGTATAGAGATCATTAACCCTCTTTGCACTTATATTACTCAGAAAATATTTATCATGGGTAGTTCTTTCATTCCCTTAGAGTACTTATCACAACATCCTCATATGATGAAATTTTCTTGGCGTTTAATTCCTTCTGTATTCTTGACTTTTTCACCCTAAATAAATGATCAAACATAATTTCTTGATTATGTACATAGTATATATAATTTCCTTCAAACCTTATAATATTTTCTATATAATCAATGATAATTTATCCTTTTACTAATCTAATATATAAATTTTCATTATATTCTATTACTTTTCTCTTAATGAAATCTTTTTTCAAAGAATATAACTTAAAAATAATTCAATATAATACTTTATATATATTCATCGATTATTGTTTTTTAAATCATTGAATATCATTAAAAAATAATCCTATATTAAAATATATAAAATTATTACAACCATATCCCTTTTACTATATATAATAGTTGAGAATATATTCTATAATTTTGATTTAAATCTAATAACTAATTATTGATTAGTAATTTAATTTAATCCTAGGGTCTGGTGGGACATAATGAAACCTAATTTTGTCCCACAATATTGATGGGAAACAAAAATTCTATTCAGGTAAGGATATTCATCACAACATGAGTCACTTTACCTAATATTGCAATAATATTTTCAACTCCTTCACGATCATTATTTTTTGGAGGGAAATGACTAAACTGATTATAAATGTTAGAAATCATTTTATTCTATATATTTGATGAATTTTATAAAAAATTTATAATACTAACATATTTTACAAGTAACACTTTGAAAAATCGATATAATTATTCAATTTATATATATTTATTAAGAAAACATATATCAAATTATATACATTATACATAAATTTTTTTAACTTCCAAAGTGTTTTTGTCAACATTTTCTTCATTAACAATGTTGTTTATGTTATGACCCACACAATTACATGTTATAGAATTAATAGTGAATTTGAATTTCCAATTATGTTTTATTGGGGGTTTTTGAGAGATTGGAAATTAAAAAATTAAAAACTATATTATCCATTGTAACTGTTTTAACATATGTGTAGGGGTTTTGGGTTTCAGTGAGTTAGTGGACATGAGGATTTTGTGGTTCTATGAATAAAATTAATACAAAAAAACCATGTACATGGTATATCTATAGTTGGAACACTGAGTATATAAATGGTGTATATTGCATCATGATTTTTATGAATTGGGCTTTTAATACATTAATCAGTCATCATTATAGATAAATATTCAATAAATTTCACAAACAGACACCCAAGGACTGAAAATTTTTAATGTCTTTGGAGACTCAACAGACAAGCTTCTTATGTCATTAAATATATTCAACATATCCCATAAATATCATCACAAATATTACAATTCATAGGAATATGCTACATAAATCCTTTATTTATTCCCTAGGGAAAGGAATCATATGATTGGGATATCTCATATGCTCAATAAGGTTATTTAATGATGATATTGAATAATCACAAAAACATAATATGCACTTTAGATTATCAGAACATGGATTAAAATTTAATAACAAAGAATTTATAGCATAGATCTTAAACCTAGGTCTTCTCATAAATATTTTCTCTTAATAACATAATTATCATAAAATTAATCAATGAAAAAACTATAGGAACATGCAGTAAGAATAATAAATGTAGATAATACGTAAGATTAATTTTCTTGAACATATATATATATATTTAAGAATGGGTCTTATAATTATGTTAGGGATATAAAATCAAGATCCCAAATAAACATATTTACTTGAAACCGGGTTTACGCAAAACCATATTAATATAAAAAATGGTATACACATAACCTTATATACACGAAACAAGTTCCATACAAAAACATATTACCATAAATATATGTTCATACATAACATTATCAAAATGAAATGATGTTTTTTTCAAAAAATATTATACTCATGATCTATCCGCATTTACCCAATACATTATTGAGCCTTATTGGAACTGATCATCACATTATAATAATTAATTCATATAAAATCCAAATAATTGTAAACATAATCATTACCCATGGATATGGGATATGTTTTACAAATATTTAAACATTTTATTAATGTGTAACAATTGAATAAGAAATTGTTTCAATAAACATCTCAGAATCATAATTATGAACACAAACCGTCCATATAATAGTATAAGGATGGTACAACTAGATATTATCACTATTAAATCACTAAATACACCATATTTTATTTTAATTAATTATTAAAAACATCATTTTAATATCATTAAAAAATAATTGATGAAAATATAAATTACACATTAGAAATGAAATTTTAAAAAATAGAACATTAAAAAAAATTAAAATAATTTCATTAAAATATATCCCTGAATGAAATAAGGGAATCTATAAAACATTTAGTGTCCATGCTATTGTATAATTACTTTCATTCCATAAAAATCAAAAGTGAATATTTTAATCATTTTTTGGTAAAAAGTAAAAATATAGTTCATTCAGAAATTAATATGAATATTCCAATTGAAATATTTTTTAGAAAAATAAGATAGAGGAATTTGTTTTAAAAAATTTATTATAATAATATTTAATACACGCTTAAAATCATATTTTATAAAAATCAATATGGAAAAAAAATATTTTCAACTGAAAAATAGAAAAATTCAATTTTACATAAAAAATATTATAGTCTCTTAAATTATTAATAAGAGTAAAATGAATGGAAACATATATTCTCAAGAAATAAATAGAGTATAATAAATTCTTGAGTTTATTTGGAGATAGATAATAATATATTATCATCAGATGAAAGACCACAAATAACTTCAATAAAAATGATATTTTAACATGAAACCCATACCACTTTAGTAAATTATGAATCGTAATACCCATAAAAGAAATGATTTTAATTTTATATTTACATTCAATAAATATCCTGAGAATAATTTTAAAATTAATTCAGGCGTGTTATATAACACACAAAAAATTAATGAATACGAAATTTTTCCAACCAAATTAAAAGTGAGAAAAAAATATCATACCGTAAGTAGTGAAAATATTAATACACATTAGAACCTCATGGGTAATGAATATTTGTTTATTATACTTTTATTATAAAACCATATTCATATTTCTCATACCATGAATTATTTAACTGTATTCTTTTTTCACTAGTTTATTATCTATTATTTGTTAAAATCATTATTTGGTTAATAACTGTTTCGTTTTTCATATAGGTTTTGTTTTTCTTTTTTCGATCCGGTTAAATTGATCTAGGTTCAATAATTAAGAATGTTCTAAAATATATAAATTAATTATATTTTTGTAACATTTTTTTAATCACTCATAATAATTAGAGATAGAAAAAAAGAGTTACACCGTTCATGTAGATAGTAGGTCGTACATACACATGAAAATTGATTCCATTTTATCGACGAATAGAATGAATGAATATAAAATAATAATTCAACTTCATAGAATATTTTTTATTTCACAAATATTATATATATATATATATTAAACTAATCGATATTACTATTTATTTCAAAATTAATTGAATCATATGTCACATCGCTTCATGGAGGATCCAGTCCACATAAACATAAGAGTAGTGTTATCATCTTCCAATTGATTTAAAAGTAAATAGGTAGATAAGTAATTATATTTTAAAAAGTACAATTATTTATTATACATATATATTAAATTAATAATTATATGAATCCATGATAAGTGGTTATATAATACAAATTACCCCAGTTCATGAGGCAGTAGTCCTCCGTACACAAGATCGAAAGTTTCATTTCTCATTCTATGGAAAAAGAGGTTGATATATGTTGTTACATTAACATAATAACATATAAATAAATTGGATATTATATATTCATTATTTCAAAAAATGGATAATATTATTTGGAGTTTTAAGAAGAAATAAAATAAAAATACTTCATTTAGAATGATTCCTCTTCTTTGGAAAACCAATAAAGTTATGCACCAAAAGTATTCTTAGGGCATTTTCATAATCAAACCATGGTCTCTGTGTTATCCATATCAAAATAATAAAAATATATTGGTATATATTTTCTAAACCAAATGACATTGGATGAGTAAATAAGAGATGAGTGGGTTTCGGCTATATAAGATAGCGGGAGAACACATATGGATCTGTTTAAAAGAATAACATATACCCCAATTCAACACATCCCAAAAGGCACCAAAATGTCTCATTATAAGACCTTATATGTGATAAAGAGTAAATTTAGCATAAAATAAAAATTGGTAAACGTTTTTAGTCATTTAAAACATTTATATTTTATTTTATGCCTTAGTAAATGCATTTTGAATTTAACCATGGAAATTAATTTTTAATTTTATTAAAATAAATTATGGCAAAAAATTGACATAACCTTTTTCTAAGATATAAATAATGTATCACCAAGATATTTAAAAATATTAAATTAATATTTTATTGTGTTTATGGATTGAAAAATAAAATTGTGGAAGGGAATATAGAATCTTGATATTGTATTATATATATTTTTTAAAAAATCAATTTCTTTGATATATTTCAATGTATGAAATAACGAGTTACAAAAAATGAAATACATTATTAAAATATTATTATTTATTCATTTTTATTGTTACCTATTAGTTAAATTGGAGGAAATTAATAAAACTAACAAAATTAGGAAAATTATATCTTTTACACATTTATAAAATAATTAAATTGGATATCTATTGATTTGAGATAAAATTTGAACTATTTTAAAGAAAGAGATTTTTTTTTGAAAAAACTAATTTTCTATAAGGTGGTTTTGTCATGCTTACTGCGAATAATTTATAATTAATTGTTACAAAAAATTTTAAATTTCATGTATAAATAAATATAAAAATTTGAAATTAGCATAAAATATTATCTTAGGGTTTTGTTTTATGATTTTTATAGAATGTTTCATTTTTGATAAATAATGCAGAATACTAAATTTTAATTGGAATCTACATTTTCTATTAAATATTTTATAATACTAAATTAAAATTATAATTTATTTTAAAGATTTTTTTTAATATTATATCAATTAATCAAACATAATTCACTATAATCCTTTTTATATTAAATTTTTTTATATAAACATTTCAAAATTTTAAACATTTTCTCCATAATAACCATCTTTCTCATCAAATCTGTTGGATTAATTTTTTAAAATAATTAGATCTTATGTAAATATAATTTATAAAAAATATTATATATTTTTAAAAATAATAATTTATATTATATAATATGTTCAACTTGATTTTTTGACAAAAATTAATAGTGAATATTTTAAAGAACTACATACTATAGTTAAGGTAAAAATAGATTTAACTATATGATAAAATAAAAATTTAAAGGTTATATTTTCCAAAATACTAGTTTACAATATATTTAGGGGAAATATTTCAAATCATTCATGTTTTCATCTTGACAATACAATATTTTAGACTCTTGTGGTATGTGAAAGATGTGAGAAATTGTATTCCTTATAAGAATTATAATTGTGCCACTCACCTAACTTATAAACACTCACCCCCTATCCTCTTTTATTCAAACTATAAAAAAAATTTCTTTTTCTATAATACCAACCCAAAATAGATACCATTTTCCATCTTATTATCTTATAACCCTTAGTTTTGGAATATGTCCAAAAATGGATGGCATTGGTGAAAACCCAATGATGTTACCTGAAGAGGAGAAAATGTTATTCAATGAGAAATTTGTTTTTATTTATTTCTCCTCCTCTTTAAATTAATTTTGAAACAAGATGATACAAAAAATCATTATATAACATATACTAAATTTTTTTATGATCATGACATTAAAACACCTAGACATAAATCAAATGGGTTATGAAAGCATCATTCATGTGTATAATAGACTACCAACTTGCAAACTGATGACATTTTATTTTTCCATTAACATATATCAAGATTGGGTATGATGATGATTATAATGTATATATAATATTCTTATTATATAACTATACCCATGGTGTCATTATTTCATATATAACTTTTTTGCATCCCATTCCATAGGGGATACGATAATACTGCTCGTGTGTGGGGAGGACTACCACCTCACAAAGTGATTTGATTCATCATTCCCTAACTCTCTACATGAAAGTTTATAATGTGAAAGTTAATTATTATATGTGATATACATTAAATAATTATTAAATTAATGATATAATTATCATTCTGAAAGAAAATTTCCATTTTCATTCTTACACTAAAAAATGATAACGCTGGTCATGTATGTGTGGACCACCACTTTATCATTGTGATGTGAATCTCTCTTCATTACCACTCCACATTGATGGAAAATATAATTATATTTAAAAAATATATCCAATACAAATTAAAAAATTATTATTATTTCATAATAAAATATAAATTTACTTATTCCCATATAAATCTTTGAAAAATGGAAACATTACTCATTTATACATTCAACCTAGTATGTCCATTATTGTAACATAATTATATATTCATAACTAAGCTTTATAATTGGTTTTGATATTATAATTGATGAATAAATATTATAATTATTTCATGATAAATATTTTTTATATGATTAAATAATAACCACTATGACCATAGTAAACCTAAAATTTCATTTTGGATACATTTTCAAATATCATCAAAACATACGAGATAAACTAAACTGATTATGTAATAATATATAACATGGTAATAAGATAAAAATAATAATAAAATTGAAATAATTTTTTAAGAAATCAAAAAATTAATAAATGTTTATTATTCAGGAATATAAAGAACACACCTGAGATGTAAAAAATCAAGGTAAGTGTTTCTTTGCTCACTTTTACTTGTTTGAGACATACTCCATAATCACCATTTATTTATTTATTCTTTTATATTGGTTATTTATAATCATTTTCAGGTAAATTTACCATTATTCCACATGTTGGTACTTAAAAATTTTGAATTTTTTTAATAAAATATAACATTATTTCTCTCTCTAGTTATAAATTTATTATCACCAAAATAGGTGTTTTCTAAAACAACTTTCTATATTTTTTATCCTTTAAAAAATGGGTTATTAATGACAATTTTACCCATTTTTCCTTATTAAAAACATTTTTAGAGGAATCCTTATTTAATTTTATAAACAACTCTCATTAAGGGTTTTACTGAAAATGTTTTTAATAATTGTTATAACATACTAAAAAAAGTACATAATTTCCTTCAATTGTGAACAATAAATGTTTAAGGGCATCACTTATATCATTCAAATTTTAATTTCAATAAAAATGGTTTCACATTCTTTAGATTTTATATTTCAATGTTTATTTTCAAATTGTAAATTATATTTTCCCAATGAATGTTTTTGAATGTATTTTTATGGATTTTGTATTCAATAATGAAATCAACCCTTCAATGTAGTTATGTTCCACTTGAGATTTTTTAAATTCACATCATCTTAATTTTTTTGGATGATTAATGACCTACTTAATTAATGATGTGCTATTTTATAAATGTTATCAATTTTAATCTAAATAGAATACTATAATATTTATTTATTTTGAAAAATTATTAACATTTTGTATGTTAGTAGGTCAATATGAATTTTTATATTGATTAGGTTTCATAGATTTTATATGAGTAATAAATTGGATATTTTAAGGGATTTTTATGGCCAATAACATCCCCTTGAAGCATTAACAGGTCTCTATAAACAAACTGCATATGGTTTTGGATGAGTCCATACCCATTTATATATATTTCTTGGAAGAATAATTAATTATATTAGATGTATTGTAATAATCCTCGGTGGTATAATTTAGATCTTCAGTATTATGCATTACATCATTATTAATTCTGTTAATATATTTTATTTGATTATATAATGTGTTGAAATAGACATGGTCTTGAATCGATCTCATGTGATTATTTAACTCAGATTATTTGAATATATTTTATTCTATCCATATTATGATGATTTAATTTATTAAATAACATGTTATTCCAGTATTTTTATTGAAATACTGATTATTTATTATTTATTCATGCCTTCTATTATACACTTACCCTTAATGAGCATATGAGTTCACCCATTTCAAATGTTTTATTTTCCCTTAGAAAACTAGATGTATTTTTTTTATTTATATGAATGGATATTTGAAGAGGAACATTAAAAATATCATACAACCTTATTACCAAATTTAGTGTTTTAAATTTTAATTTAAATTTCAAATATGTATCCACTTCACCAATACTAATAAAAAATTTAGTTATTTCAGATGTAGTTCCTTATATCCTATTCTAATTTAAAAAATCAAACACCTACTTCAGGATACTAGTGTCATGGGTGATATAGTTTTTATCAGAGGAAATGTTTAGGAAATTGTCGGTAAAAGAATATGGAAAACATATAATTGAGAATATAAACCTAGGAAAAATATTAAGGATATTTATTGAATTAAAAACTAAATTATTGGTAAGGAAGATATTATGTGGTTTTTTGTAGAGATTAAATATGTCTTTGTCTGGATTATACATGTGGATGTGGTTCTAGTACTGATGTACCTAGGGTTAATATTTGTGAAACGTGCGGATTGAGATATAGCTAATTGTCACATGGTGCATTAAAATAGACTATATCAGGAACATGATTTGACACATCTCGATGATTTGATTAGGATAATTGAAAATTTAATTAATAATAGTTATAATTTATTTTGAAGTAATTAAGTGTCTAAAGAAACCATTTTATTATTATGATAAGAGGTATGCTATAATTTTTCAATTTACATTAGATGTTTCACTAGTTTTGGGATTATAAATTATTATTTTTTGTGTTATGATCTAATTCAGGGTATGAAATTGTTTATAATTGGTGTCTAATGGAAGGAATGTTAACCATATCAATAAAAATATCACATCTAGGGATTTACCTCTAGGGGAAGATAATGAATATGGCATTGGATTGGTAGATGGAACTAAACAAATTATAACCATATTGGGGTAGCTAACTCTAGTTATGAGTAATAACCATTCCTATATGAAGCATCCTATTGATCTACCCAGTGGTGTAAAACTATTTGGCCACTTCATTCCTCAACAACCTCCATATTTCAATGGGAAAAGAATTTCATTTTTAGCTTATAAAGAGATATGTTCCTTAGAGATTATATTTCTCACAATGGGATATAGTTAAAGGGATAAATATTTCTTGTAATTATAAAATATATTAGTATTTGTGGATAAATAGTGGTCATTAATTCAAAACACTAAGGATAAGAAGTAAATATAATGTATCAATTTTATAGATTTCAAGTTAATATTTAGGGAAACAAATCTCTCTTTAAAAATTAGTGGATATATAAATATAGTTCCTGAGTCTAAGATATAAGGAATCTGGACATTGTTCTATGTATAAATCCAACATTACATTGTTATCATTGAATGTTCAAATAAATTATGTAATCTAAATGGAAATATTAACCTTTTATTTGATGTGATTATGATGATCCTTTAATGGGTGTTAGTATAAAAAATGTTCTCATCTTGTGGGGATATAATATCATGGGATATCAATATAGAAAAAGAATAATAAAACTCATATGGATTATAAGGGGAGAAAGTGAATAAACTGATTATATAGAATAAATAGATAAATTGAAAAAGGGAATAAATGATTTTCAAACATCTCAGGCCTATAAAATGAAATACATTGGTATATGCTTAAATGGAAATGAGTATACATTAACTGTGCAAAAAAATTCCACCATGATCATGGTATCATGGAACATAATAAAAAAACAATGTAAAATTATTCCACTATAACATGATGAGGCACTATGCAAATGAATACCCCTATAATCAAAGTAAAATACCTCGAAAAGATTTTAGGGGTTATGGTGAAACATATGTTATTAATAGAGATGAAGTGTAATGATCATTGTACTTATGTATTTGGGTCAATGGAATATGTTCTAATAATATTTTATTAATGGAATTATATAAATATATAAGGATGATACTGTAATAATTTTTTATTAAGTAATTGAAATTGTAAAATGAATATTACTGGTGGCTATGAAACATTTTTTAAAGGAAAATTAGACATCATGGAAAACACGTGATTAGGGATAAAATGACCTCAATATGTTCCTAATGTTGGGATAATGTTTTCAGGATTAAGAGATTATTTATATGAGTAATGTAAATTTTATAATACTAACATCCAAGTAATGCATTAACGACATGATCATTTTCCAAATTTAGTAACCATCTTTATAAATTTTTGGATCTTAATCTTTTCGATGGGTTATAAGGTTAACCATTTAAGATGTGGTAAAACATTATCACTATTCAATGTTATAAAGATTAATGTATAGAATCCACATTTGAATATTAATGATTACACGAAAATATCTGAATGAAATTTTATAGAAATAATAACTACAGATATAATGAATGAATTATCATTATATTACGGATCTTATAATCTATTAAATTTTAATTTTAGTGCTTTGGGAATAAAAAAATAATATTGGATTTTCATTAACTATAGTTTGAAATTATTTTGAAAATAATTGATGTAAAACCAAAAAAAATTAATTTTTCATAAAAAAGAAAATGATACAAGATAAGTATATTTTCATATACTGTCAGTTTAGATAGAAATAGAATTATTCATCTCTAATAAAATGAAATTTGAATAAAAAAATTTCATAACAACTTCATTTATATAGAATAAATTTTATTTTAAATCATTATAGATTTATGATTTTGAGTACTTAATTTTTCATTTACCCTTCACTCTATTGTGATAAATGAACATTATCAAAATCTATAATTATATATGTATTTATTCTATGTCTAAATCATCACCTGCCACCAATGTTCTACTACTTAGAAACCTGGTGATGAGTTATTCCATATGACATTTTTATTTCCCTTGTCTCTTATTAATAAGATGTTTTATTGACACTTATCACAATTTTGGATTTCAAAAAGGGTATTTTCAAATGAAAATCCAATGATTACTGAGATTAAGTTTAAATTTACTTGAAACAATATATATAACGGTGTATAGTGTGACACCCTATGATTTTGAAATATGAATATCAAATTTGATAGTGTGTGTGAAACATAACACCGTCATTATAAGGGAATATAAATACCCAATATTTCACGATATATTTATTTGGAAAATAAAATCAATATCATTGATATATTTAAGTGTACACAAAACTATTATTGAACAAAAATTTGAACGAGTTGAAAAAAATAAAAATTATTTCTTATAAACTATATTTTTCTAGAAGATTGTTTAGTAATTCTTAGAAATGAAAATTTATAAATAATTGTAACTAATTTTATAAAATATATTTTTTTATGAAATTACGTTTTGAAATCATCATATCAAAATAATTTTATGGTGTATTTTTAGTATTTTTGGAAAATATTAATTTTACGATTAATAGTGGTAAATATTGAATTTTAATAGTAAACAATATTTTATTTTAAAATATTTGTAATTATTATTTATTTTATTTATTTTATTTATAGTAATATTTTCTAAATTTTACATTATAAATCCAATCTACATCATTCGAATAATTTTTATTTTTAATTTCTATATAATAAATTTGTATACATTTGATCATTTTCTCATAAGAAACCAGCTTTCTTGTCATATTTGTGGAAATAATTAAAAATTAAAAATTTCCACATTAATTAATGGAATTTTGAAAAATTGATTGTATATTTTGAAAAATTTTAATTTATATTATCTAATAATTTCAACAAAATTTTTAACAAAATAAATATTCTAACTAGTAAAATTTATTTTGCACAGTTAATGTAAAAATTGATTGACTAGGGGATAAAAAAATAAAATGATTAAATTGACCTCAATACATTAATAAAATCTATTTTATATAAGTATTTATAATTTTTCATTTCTAAATATGTATTTTAATCTTTTTTATACCCTTATATAATATGAGAAACATGGGTATACCTTTTTCCTACCAAAACTTACAATAATTCCACTCAACTCCCTTATTAAAGGCCACCAAATATCCTCTACTTAAAACATTAAATAAGATTATTTTAACCCAATATATTCCCAAATAACGTATAAAATTATATATTATCATCCTAGAATATTTTTTTAGAATAAATTCATCCTTGGAAAGATTTGGTGAAAACCTAATGAGTTTACCCAAAGAAGAGATAATGTTCATTAGAAATCATTTTTATCATATTTCTTACTCCACCTCGACAAGTTATCATTCAACCACGATGATATAATTTCCTAATTATATTAAATAAACATAGATATTTTTATTTTATTTTCATCACCTATAATGACCCCCAAATATATAAAATGGGTTACGTAATCATCATTCATGTGTACGATAGACTACTTCCATGTGAACTGATGTGATTAAATTTTCTAATAATATATCTAATGGTGGTGTATTATGTATGACATAAAGAATTTTTGTGATATTAATAAAATAATTATACATTTTGAGTCATTATATCATATATAACTATATTAGTTTCCATTCAGTAGTAGATACGTTAATGTTGCTCAGGTGTACAATGGATTAGTCCTCACGAAGTGATGTGATTCACCCTAAACTAACGCTTTACATAGATGGTTGTAATTATATAATTAAGGAATATATGTTATATAAAATAAATAACTATTATATTATTGATATATTTATAATTTTTAAGTAAAATATATCATTTTTATAACACTGAAAAATGATAATGTCGCTCATATACGTGTGGACTACCACTATCATTTTGCGAGCAACTATCTTTTCATCCCCAAACCACATAGATAATATATATTTTTATATTAAAAAAATAATATATTATATATAAAATATTATTATAATTATATAATGAAAAACATTAGCTACATTCTCTTCATAATGAACATTGAAAAAAGAAAACATTACTCAGGCTTATGTGTGTCATATCATCTCCATTATTGAAATACAGATCATTTTTTTCATAAATTTAATTTATTATTGTTATGAAAAGTTAAATTTATGCATAAGTATGATAATTATATCATTATTATTATCATGGAGATAGCAAAATAGTATATTTTGTGACAATAATAAACTGACCAAGGTCATCATTGACACATAATACAAATATCGTCGAAAGATTTGGTGTAAAATTTATTAAATATGTAATATTGTTTAACATGGTTATAATTAAATAAAAATGAATAAGAAACTTTAAAAATTATTTAAGAAATTAAATAATTGACATATATTTATGATTATGTACGATTATGAGTATATGTGTGGAGTCGAACACAATGTAAGGGTCTCTTATCTAACTTTTGCTTCCATGTTACATACGCCATATTCAACGCATATTTCTTTTGTGGTGCATATATTCTTCCCCTCTTATATGTAATATCATGAATTAATTTATCTTCAAGGTATGTCAATTATTATTTAAATTTATTTATTTAATGGGTATTATGATCCAATAGTTACCATTATGGTAACGATTTATTTCATTATCCTATCATTATTTGGGATTGTTTTTGTTTAAGTCATACATGATTGAATTATTTTATATTTCCCTATTAAGGTAAATATATTTTAATTTTATGTTTTTATTAATTAAAATTTTCATTTCATATTACCAATTTTACATTATTTGGAACAAAAAATTACTAAGATCCTATTTTTTAGAAAATAAAACATTATTTATCTCTTCGGTAAGAAATTAGTTTCCATCCAAAACCATGTATTCAAATAAAAATTATAATTTTTTTAAACATTAAAAATGGTTTATTAATCAAAATTTTACCCATTTATAATTTATAATTTTTAATGAAATATTAATCTCGTCTTCCAAATTATACCTCTTTGGATTTTGTCAAATATATGAATGAAATATTTATTTTAACTTACTTGGAATCTACAAAATTTCATTCCATCATGATAACACAATGTGTTAAATATTTATTTATATTTTTTAATCATAATTTTTAAATAAAAATGTTTTCAAAAAAATTGTGAATGTTTAATTTTAAAATTTTATTTTCAAAATGAAAGAGATATTATTCACAAAAATCTTTTTAGAGGTATTTTATTGCATTTTTATTCATCAGTAACATCAAATATTTAATTTACTTATGATCTGCTAGGAATATGTTTTATGAAAAAAATCATTATTTTTTCTTTCGATAATTTATGATCTGTTTAATTATGGGCGTAAAATTGTAATACCAGTCACTAGTTTAATGAGAGTGGTTTATTATTATGATTATTGATTGGGGTAAGTGTCAAAATTTTGAGTTTTAGTTTCTCAATACTAATTTTTATATGGATTATGTTTCACTCATTTAACATTAAGGTTGTATTGAACTTTATAATTGATGTTTGGGGCCTGCTATTTCCTATTGACTCATCGATAGGTATCATGAGAAAAACTAGTAACAGTTTTTCCTCAGGTCCAATCCAAATATTTAAAAGCATCAATGATATTAGATTTCTTAGCACAAGGCTCGATAGCATGTTTTATATGTCCATCATTATGCAATCCAACATTGTGAAATAGTTAATTTATATTTATTGTTATTTTTTAATTAGCTAAAATATATATGGTCACGTTTCAATGTCATTTGATTATTTATATGGAATTATATTGTCATATTTTATTCCTCTAATGTTATTATAAAGTTACTATTTAATTGGAATGTGTTTCACCTAGTGTAACACCCCAGGTAAATAAATAATATGAAATT
Organism: Viscum album; assembly: GCA_963277665.1. Lineage (NCBI taxonomy): Eukaryota > Viridiplantae > Streptophyta > Magnoliopsida > Santalales > Viscaceae > Viscum > Viscum album. The sequence goes on along the minus strand of OY728147.1, from coordinate 1,668,636,957 downwards.
TTTATATTTATCCATATTTGTGATTAAATGTTAATACTACTTTAAAGGGAATTCTATGCTTGATGGCGTACCTAATAAGCAAACAACGAGTTTCTTTAAAATATTACGATCCACACTAATAATATAATAATATTGTAACAGTTAACGCCTAGATGTTGTAATGGAGAGAATGAACATAATAAACAACAAAATGTTTACATATGTTTGTTAAATATTTTACATTTATCCAATAAATTTTAGGGCTTAAAATTCAAATAAATCCAATTTTAAGCATAAATCTTCTAATATTCTTTAAAAGGTTGATTAACCGCCTTTTGATGGAGAACCCTTTTTAAATATAATTTTGAAAATTTTATATTTTGTATTTGAAAAAATAATATTCTTCTTTAGAATAGGTACATCAAAATTTACTTTGTGTAAAGTTTTGGTATTTTTCTGATAAACTTCATTTTTTAATGAATAGTGAAAAATGTTGTATTTTAATTCAAAACCTCCATTTAATATAATTTATTTATATGATTATATTATCTTTTTAATTGGTTTTAAAGTGAAATTAGCATATATTTTTACCATTTAATCAAAGAGTGGTCATTGGGATTAATTTCACATTGAAATTGGACTTAAACTAGTGTTAATCTTTTGATATAAATAGTTTCATAGAAACACGCTATTTGTTCTGACAGTGGGAATTAATTATTAAAATAATTAATGTAACTTATATGTCTTTAATTTTGTAAAATAGACATCATTTTTGAATTCAGAATATCAAATATAGCTTAGGGTGAAATTTTGGTATTTTTCTGAAAATTTTCAATTTTTTATGAATATTGAAAACACTAAGTTGTATTTAAAAAACTGATTTTTCGTTTAAATGAAATTTTACCACCTCTGTTTTTTGAATTTAAAAAATACGACATACATGGTTTTCATTATTAAGTAAAATTTGGTTCAATGGGATTAAAATAATTTGTTGGTGGATAGTAACCTTTAAGTTTTTAATCACGATTAGAGGTAATTAGTGTAATTTAAGGTAAAAATAATGTTTTAATAATATGAAATGACCTTGACACATGTTGTAACCTTATTTTATGTGTCATGGACGACTGAGATAATCCATGGGTAAACTTGGGGACCTCATGGAGCCACTTTGGTAGGAAAATGACATTAATAACTTTTTATTTAATGTTAAAATAAAAATGTCACAAACATGTGTTGTTTTATTAAAACACTTTATAAGTGGGGTTATACAAGTCATATTTTTTACTATAAATATTGATTAGAAAGATCAGAATATTTCAAACATCATGATATTTTTTTTATAATTTTTAGACATTAAATAAATTAAATTATTTATGAAACCATGATGATGCAGCGATTACCTCATTATTTAACGATTTAAATAAAATGAAACTATAATGTAAAACATAAGACCTACACTTCTCAAAAACCTATTGTATGGGTGTATTTAAAACTCTTATCACCTTATCCTCGAAATATATAATTCTGGATCTTTAAAAACAGAAACTCATTTTATAATAAAATAACCTTTTATAACATTCCAATAGTGCCCATCCTCTCCTCTTATAAAAGGCCCCCACCTCTACCAACATACCCACACCTCTCAAGCCTTTTTCTCGGACAAAACCTGCCCATTTTGTCTCTCCACATACCTCTCTTACTCCTAGAATCCTCACTTTTGGCAGAAGTATTTCCAAGGAATCCTTTGAGCTCAAATCAAAAAGAGTTACCCGATTTAAAGGTAGTGTCTTCTCTTGTGTTCTTATGTTTTATTTTGCTTCTCCAACCCCCTAAACTCTTGTTATTCCATTATTTTTTTTAAAAAATAAGTATCTTCAATATAATTAGAATGTTTTTATTAGATTTATTAGAACTAAACCTGCACACACCATCATCTAATGGTTAAAGAACATATTGTTTCTGTGGTTGACAATTTTCTGCCTCACGAAACGATGATTGTTCAATATTCTTTTAACACATTTAAAGTGGAAATTATGATGTAATTGTATTTTATATATGATTTATATGGTATTTATTTTTACTATATTATTATTTATTTTATATTTAAAACATACCTTTATTCTTTGCATGTTGTGCAAATGCGTTAATTTCATATGAGGAAGTGTTGACTATCGGCCCCTCAAGTGACGTGACTTGTTCATGCAATACATGGAATGTATAAAGAATGAAATTAATGAACATATGTGAACTATATAAAATATATATTATACTTTAATTATAATATATATATATCATTTATTTTTAATTCCATTTATATGAAAAAAAAGTAACGTTCATGCGTACGTACGGCCTACCGTCTCCATGAACGGTGCTTTTCATTTTTTATTTCCAAATGATATGGAATAGTATAAAATTAATATATACATGAAATATATGATATTTTAATAATTAATACTATTCTGGAAATTATTTAATTATAAGTACATGGGAAATCATTTTCAAACAAGTTCATTTTTTACTCATGTACCAAACATCAGAAAAAACGTCTAATATGAACTAACATTATTAATCAATTATTATAACATTATAATATGTGATATGAAATGAATAATAATATTTAGAGGAGGTCCTTAAGCAATTATAAATTGAACAAAGTTTATTATTCAGGAATATAAATAAACGAACAAGACAAGTCGGACTTGAGGTAAGGGATCCTACCACTCTCTTTCTTTTTTAAGTACACTCTTTTATGTCATTCCTATTAATATCATCTTTATTATGATTGGGATGTTATTTTAAATTACTCTTACTGTACTTTTTATGTTAATATTATGAGAGACCCTAATTTCTCTCATCAATCCATTTTGGAAGTTTTGATTGGCGCTGTTAGGCTGCCGAATTTTCCTAAGAGATCTAACCTCACCCTTTCTTTTTAAGTACTCTCCTTTATGTCACTTCTTTTATGCTCCTATTTTTTATGTTGGGGGATGTTATTTTATATGTCTCTTGATGTAAGTTTTATGTTAATATGATTAGATACCCTATTTGATCTCATAAATCCATTTTTGGAAGTTTTAAGTGGCGCCGTTAGGCTTCCGAGTTTTCGTAACGGATTTTTCATCTCACTTTTATTCACATGAGATTTATGCTACATTTGCCACCATTTCCTTTGAGTGGTATATGTAATTCCCATTATTCTACTCTTTGTGTAATATACATTCGTTTAGGAGTATTTACATCAATGTTGTATTGTCCTTTCATGGGGTGTATGTTTCGAAAGATACACAAGTCGATAAGGGAACCTTTCACCCTCCTATTTTTAAAAGACTTCTTTTGTTGGGTCTTTTGATTTACATATTGTAATATTGGGATATATCCTTATATATCCTTATTGATGTAAATTTAATTTCCAAGTGATGATATACCCTTTTTATCTATCATAAACTCATTTTCTGAATTTTGAAGTGACACCGTTAGGCTGTCAAATTTTTTGCAAGGGAACTTCTTAACCCAATTTTGATTCTTTGGGATAAACTTGTATTCTTTTAATATGTCGTTCAATGAATATGTGTGAGTGACCTATGATTTTTTTACACTTAATATCCACTTATATTTGGTGTATTTGTTTTTCACACATAATTATGTAATTGATTTATCCTTAATCCATGGATACCGTCTTTGTAAGTGACTTCATCTCAATCTCCTTTAATTGAGGCATATATTATTCTAATACAATACTTTCTTTTATACGATGTATAATAAACTTTGACATTAAATTTTATACAAAAGGAATATTTTTCTACGAAGCATTTTATAAAACGACAAAAAAGATTATTTCTTTTAACATACACGGTGACAACGACCTTTTCCGCCACCGCAAGTATTATTTGGTCATTGGATTCCTCAACAAGCCATAATGTTTTTAAAATGAAATAAATACCATATAATTTTTATGTATTTTGGTATTGAAAATGTTTTTTTATAATGTATTTGTTATTCCAATATATTTAAGTGATATATTGTGATCAAAGTGTGGAAATGTTTTCTTTCCATTATTTCTGGTTTATGTCTTATGATTTTATAATGGTACTTAGACATTTGATGGGTGGTTACGTGATAAACCAAATAACAGGTGGTGTCGTGAATACCAGGATGGGTGGTTACATTATAACCTCCATTGCATTGGGTATGGAAGTCAGCCGTATGGCTATTCCATTAAGTGATATGTGTGGAAGTCGACTGTATGGTTATTCCATTTAAGAATGTTTATGTCCCAAGTTACCTTTATATGTTATGTGTTCTTTATATGGGTTTTATGGTAATATTTTGGTTACAAAAGGGTATGTAATGATATTTTATTCAATGAAGAGTATTTTCATCTTCATAAAGGTGAAAATTATTACTTTGATTAAGTATTCATGGTTTTCTTGTTGTTTTTAAAACCTAACAGTTATCCTTCTTCGTGTATCCCTTAATAATATTTTTATGATCACCCCAATTATTTTTTGAAATATTTTTCACAGGACTTAATGTGGAATAGGGTCAAGGATGGGAACAAGGAAACTTCATTCTATTTAGAACATGGAACTAGACAAGTTTCTTTTTAAGAGTTTTTATTTTATGGAAACTTAGTAGAAGTGTCTACTTTTTAATATTTTGTGATGTAATAGTTATGTCCTAATTATCTAAAACTCTAAACCTGAAAAGATCTTCTATGTGAATTATTAATTTAATTAAATAATAAGTAATGTTTAAGGCGAGGTTCTTATAGTTGGTATCAAAGGTCAGTTTAGACAACTTTAGGGATTATGAGTTTTTATTAGACACATGGTTAGCCCCTATATCTATTATTTCAGTTAAATCCTTGTTTTATAGCTATTTTCAGGTCAAGTAAAGTTAGTTACGAATGGAAGGAGGAGGATCTGAAACAACATTCCTATCTATTCCTAATGACATTCTTGTAATAATTATTGCAAAGTCATGTTAGGATGATTGTGAAAATATTTCTAGCATACAACTCACTTGAAAGCAGTTGTTTGATATATCAGACACCTCCACTATACATTGTTATCATCATGGATCATGGGTTGTATTTAAACAAATACTATTTCCACAATATTCTCATATTTTCAAGAAAGGTAAATATTATCAAGGTATTTTCAAATATTTTACCTTATCACAAGAATTTGAAGCATATTACGATTTTAAAAATGGTGCTGAGGAAGGAGACCCTTGTGTAACCTATTTATATTTGCTTTTAAAATATAGTCTCTCAGCACATACTTATGGTATTTTAAAAGGACCAATAATAGAAATATTCAACTCAAATTATGTCCGACTATTTTATAGAAATAATGCTTTATCAGATGTTTTGGAATTATATGTCATACATGATTATTTTCCAAAACTATTTTTCTGTGAACACCCATATGACCCATGTTGTACAAGGTGTATTTGGATGGAGGAAGAAAATGATTTTGAAGGATCTCTAAATCATTTTTGTAATGCATGGTACTTCTACCTACGTGAACAAGATGACGATGAAACCGAGTGGATTCCATGATCAAGGTATGCTGTTATTCATTTTGGGAATCATTTCATTTTATCTTATGGTGGTGAAATAAGACTTCAAGAATTAAGATGTTGAGATCCTAATGAATTTGGATGAAAATGAGAGGTATAAGGAACCTATTGAGGTTAAAACATGTTAGGGTTATTTTTGGAGTTTTATAAAAAGGACAACACGCAGACCCTGTGACAACCCGTCGCGTCAGACAAAGCTGCGGGAATCGAACCCACAACTAAAGTGTGACTGGTATTTATTGCCTACCACTAGACTACGTGAAATCCCTAGTTTGTATGAATTATTCTTTTTAGATAGATGATTTTATGAATTAAGAGTAATGTTATTTTGTTTTATCTATGGAAATTATTAACCTATCATGGAGGATATGTGATTAGGTTAATTTCTTTTCAGAATGAGACTTTAAGAGCAGCTGATGTTATTTAGAGATAAATGTTAATTTGTAACTTGGGAGACTATGTGATTAAATCCTTCAAATATTTGGGTTTCAATATTATTTGAGTTTACATTAAATAATTTTATGGACAAATTGTTTATTGGATGGTCTTCGTTAAACTTTGGGTATGTTTGATAATTTTTGGAGATTAGGAGTAGTTTTTCTTTTTTTCAAAAAAGAAATATCATTTTTGGGTATTATCTGATCTCTTACTAAACATTTTGGTTTGGTTTTGGTTGAGATCTAAACACATTGGAAATATATAGTTCTCTTTTTTGGATTAGGTGATTCTCAAGAATTTGATAATAGTACTCTTAATGTGAAAAAGTCTTCCTAAATACTCATCATTTGGGGAAAGTATGTGTTTGTGTAAGAAATCATGAAAAATTTGAAAGTCAACATGACAAGTTAGTATGTTTCCATAAGATCAAAAATAAATTCCTCAATGAAAATTAACTTAAAACAAAATTGTTGTCCATTAACTTTTCCTACTAGGGAATCAAATACTGTTTAACCGACTAGAAGTTTGTGATTTTCTTATGGTTTACTTTCTCCTAAACATGTTTTCAATCACTCTCCCTCATTACACGACCCTTTGCTTTTTCATCCATATCCATGTTTTCCTACATGAAATCCTTGTATTGGTTAACTCGAGTGACCTCTGTACTTCTCTTTCTTTCTTTTAAAGTGATTGTTTTACCGACTCATCTTCCGATGTGGGACGTTCAATGATGTTTTTGAGCCCAATTTTAAAATTGTGAGGATGAAATTCCCAAAAGGGGGGAAGGATGTAACACCCCAGGTAAATAAAGAATATGAAATTTATATATTTATCCCTATTTGTGATTAAATTTTAATACCACATTAAATGTAATTCTATAACTTGATGGCCTACCCAATACACAACAACGAGTTTCTTTGAAATCTTACGTTGCACACTAATAATATAATAATATTATAATTGTTAACGCCTAGCCGTTGTAATGGCAGGAATAAACAGAAATAACAAAAAAAATGATTACATATGATAGTTAAATATTTTTACATTTATCCAATAAATGTTAGGGGCTTAAAATGTAAATGAATCCAATTTTAAGCATAAATATTCTAATATTCTTTAAAAGGCCGATTAACCACCTTTTGATGGAGAACCCTTTTTAAATATAATTTTGACAATTTTATATGTTTTATTTGAGAAAATAAAATTCTTCTTTAGAATCGGGACATTAATATTTACTTTGTGTAAAGTTTTGGTATTTTTCTGATAATGTTCATTTTTTTAATGAATTGTGAAAAATGTTGTATTTTAATTCAAAACCTCATTTTAACCTAATTTATTTATATAATTAGATTATATTTTGAGTTGGTTTTAAAGTGAAATTAGAATATATTTTTACCATTTAATCAAATAGTGGTCATTGGGATTAATTTCACTTTGATATTGGACTAAAACTAGTTTCAATCTTTTCATATATATTGTTTCATAAAAACACGATATTTTTTTCTGACAGTATGAATTAATTATTAAATTAATTAATGTAACATATATTTTGAATTTTGTAAAATAGACATCATTTTTGAATTCAGAATATTAAATATAGCTTTGGATGAATTTTTGGTATTTTTCTGAAAAACGTCAATTTTTGATGAATAGTGAAACCACTAAGTGGTACTTAAAAAACTGATTTTTCGTTTAAATGAAATTTTACCACCTCTGTGTTTTGAATTTAAAAATTCCGACATACATGGTTTTCATTAGATGTAAAATGTGGTTCAATGGGATTATAATAATTTTTGTGAATAGTAACTTTTAAGTTTTTAATCGTGATTAGAGGTAATTAATGTAATTTGAGGTAAAAATAATGTTTTAATAATATGAAATGACCTCAACACATGTCCTACACTTATTGGATGTGTCATTGACGAACAAGAAAATACATGGGTCAACTTGGGGACCCAATAGAGCCACTTTGGTAGAAAAATGACATTAATAAATATTTATTTAATGTTAAAATAAAAATGTCACAAACATGTGTTGTTTTAATAATATAATTATTAAGTTTGGGTTATTAAAGTCATATTTTTGAATGTAAATATTCATTAGAAATATAAAAATACTTCCTACATCATGATAATTTTTTTATAATTTTTATGCATTAAATAAATTAAATTATTTATGACACCATGATGATGCAGCGATTACCTCATTATTTAACGATTTAAATAAAATAAAAAGATAATGTAAAATACAAGACCTACACTTTTCAAAAACCTATTGGATGTGTGAATTTATAACTCTTATCACCTTATCCTTGAAATATATAATTTTGGGACCTTTAAAAACTGAAACTCATTTTATAATAAAGTAACCTTTTATAACTTTCCAATAGTGCCCCTCCTCTCCTCTTATAAAATCCCCCCACCTCTACCACCTTACCCACACCTCTCAAGCCTATGGCAAGGCCAAATGCTGACCATTTTTTCTCTCCACATCCCTCTCTTACTCCTAGAAGCCTCACATTGGGCATAAGTCTTTCCAAGGAAGCCTTTGAGCTCAAATCAAAAAGAGATACCTGATTTGAAGGTAGTGTCTTCTCTTGTGTTCTTATGTTTTATTTTGCTTCTCCAACCCCCTATTATATTTTTATTCATTTATTTTGTAACAAAAACAGTATCTAAAATATACTATGATTTTTTTATGAGATGTATTAGAGCTACACCTACACACACCTTCGTCTAATGGTTAAAGAACATACTGATTCTATGGTTGGCGATTTTCTGCCTCACAAAACGATGATTGTTCAATATTATTTTAACAAATTTAAAGGTGGACATTATGATGTCACTGTATTTTATATATGATATATATTGTATTTTTTTTACTATATAGTTATGTATTTTATATTTAAAACATACCTTTATTCTTTCAATGTTGTGCAAATGTGAAAATTTCATATGAGGAAGTGTGGACTACCGCCCCCTCAAGTAATGTGACTCGTTCATGCAATACATGGAATGAATAAATAATGAAATTAATGAACATGTGTGACATATATAACATTTATATTATACTGGAATTATATTATATACATATATATATATATCTGTCATTTATTTTTAATTCCATTAATATGACAAAAAAATGAAAGTAACGTTCATGCGTACGTACGGCCTACCGTCTCCATGAACGGTGCTTTTCATTTTTTATCACCAAATTTTATGGAATAGTATAAAATTAATATGTAATGGATATATATGATATTTTAATCATTAATACTATTCTGGAAATGATTTACTTATAACTACATGGGCAATCATTTTCAAACAAGTTCATTTTTTACTCATGTTCCAAACCTCGACAAAAATGTCTGATATGAACTAACATTATTAAACAATTTTTATAACATTATAGTATGTTACATTAACTGAATAATAATATTTAAAGGAGGTACTTAAGAAATTATAAATTGAACAAAGTTTGTTATTCAGGAATATAATGAAACAAACAGGACAAGTCGAACTTGATGTAAGGGATCCTACCCCTCTCTTTCGTTTTAAGTACACTCTTTCATGTCATTCATTTTAAGATCATCCTTATTATGATTGGTATGTTATTTTATATTAATATTACTGTAATTTTTATGTTCATATTATGATAGATGCTATTTTCTCTCATGAATCCATTTTGGAAATTTTGATTGGCGCCGTTAGGCTGCCGAATTTTCGTAGGAGATACAACCTCTCTCTTTCTTTTTATGTACTCTTGTTTATGTCACTTATTTTAAGCTCCACTTTGTTATGTTAGGGGATGTTCGTTTATATTACTATTGATTTAAATTTTATGTTAATATGATTAGATAACCTATTTTATCTCATCAATCCATTTTTGGATGTTTTATGTGGCGTCGTTACGCTGCCATGTTTCCGTAAGGGTTTTTTCATCTCACTTTTATTCCAATGAAATTTATGCTACATTTTCCACCATTTACATTGATTGGAATATGTACTCCCCAGTATTCTACCCATTATGTAATATACATTTGTTTATGATTGTTAACATCAATGTTCTATTGTCCTTCTTTCATGGGGTGTATTTTGCGAAAGACACCCAAGTGGGTAAGGGAACCTTTCACCCTCCTCATTTTAAAAGACTTCTTTTGTTGGGACTTTTAATTTACATATCTTAATGTTGGGATATGTCATTATATATCCTTATTGATGTAAATTTTATGTCCAATTTATGAGATACCATTTTTATCTCTCATCAACTCATTTTCTAAATTTTGAAGTGATGTCGTTAGGCTGTAAAATTTTTTGCAAGGGAAATTCTTAACCCAATTTTGATTATTTGGGATAAACTTGTACTCCTTAAATATTTAGTTCTATGAATATGTGTGAATGACCTCTGATTGTTTTACACTTAATATCCACTTATATTTGGTGTATTCGTTTGTCACACATAATTATGTAATTGATTTATCCTTAATCTAAGGATATCGTCTTTGTAAGGGACTTCGTATCAATCTTCTTTCATTGAGGCATATATTTTTCTAATATAAGAATTTAATCTATATGGTGTATAAACCACTTTGACGTTTAATTTTATACAGAAGGAATATTTTTCTATGAAGCATTTTACAAAACGACAAAAAAGAATGTTTCTTTTAACGTACGCGGTGACAACGACCTTTTCCACCGCCGTGAGTATTATTTGGTCTTTGGCTTCCTCAACAAGCTGTAATGTTTTTAAAATGAAATAAATACCATATAATCCTTTATGAATTTTGGTATTGAAAAATGTTTTTTTATAATGGATTTGTTATGTCAATATATTTAAGTGATATATTGTGATCAAAGTGTGGAAATGGTTTCTTTCCATTATTTTTTTTATATCTTACGATTTTATAATGGTACTTGTACATATGACGGGTGGTTACGTGATAAACCATATGACGGGTGGTTCCTTGAATACCAGGATGGGTTGTTACATTATAACCTCTAATTCATTGGTTATGGAAGTCGGCCGTATGGCTATTCCATTAAGTGATTTGTGTAGAAGTCGACCGCATGGTTATTCCATTTAAGTATGTTTATGTCCCAAGTTACCTTTATATGTTATGTGTTCTTTATATGGGTTTTATGGTAATATTTTGGTTACACAATGGTAAGTAATGATATTTTATTCAGTGAAGAGTATTTTATGATTCATAATGGTGAAAATTATTACTTTGATTAAGTATTCATGGTTTACTTATTGTTTTGAAAAACTAACAGTTATCCTTCTTCGTGAATCCCTTACTGAGCTTTTTATGCTCACCCCAAGTTTTTTTAAAGGTTTTTCACAGGACTTAATGTGTAATAGGTTCAAGGATGGGAACAAGGAAACTTCATGCTATCTCGAGCATGTAACTAGACAAGTTTTTTTTTAAGAGTTTTTATTTTTTGGAAACTTAGTAGAAGTGTCTACTTTGTAATCTTTTGAAATGTAATAGTTATGTCCTAATTCTATAAAACTGTAAACCTGAAAAGATCCTTTATGTGAATTATTCATTTAATTCAATAATAAGTATTGTTTAAGGCAGGTTCCTTATACCTATTTTCCTTTAAATATTTATTATGGATAATTTTTCATTGTTTTTTTTGTTTTTTACCTTACTGAGAATCTTAGATCGCCCATTTATTATGTTTAATTTTCCATAATATACCAAGAATTATTTTTTGATCGATATATAGGGATACACTAAGGGGAAAAGTGGAATTATATAAGAAAATTAGTTTTTTAGGTTTTAAAATGTGATGTTATTTTCTTTCTTCTATATATTTATCCGATAATACTAAACTATTTGTTACTTTAGGATGTCATTCCTTTTGTCTTATGGCAATGTAATAAATAAGACACTAGCTCCAAGCTACTGTGGTCGAGGGTATAAATATCGTTAGTTCCAAATATGGGAATGATTTTTTCAAATTCAGTTGTATAAAGTTGTGGAATTTAATATGAAATAAAACCCACATATGTGATAAAAAATCAGTTCTCAAAATAGAAAATTTCTTCAAGTATAAATAATTTTTACATAAAAATTGAAAATAACATTTTTAATAACCAATGATTTTAAACTATAAAAATAATATCTCATAGAGTTAATGGAATGAAATACCTATAATATAAATATATATGAAAAACCAAAACTTTATGATGTATATATTATTTTCTAAATTTAGTCGCATTAATATCTGGCAAAGCACGCAGCACCAGTTTTGAATGAAACATGATACACTATTAAAATACTATTATTTAAACCTGACCTTTATAACATAGCCGTTAAGTTAGGGTACATAAAAAATACTAATTGGAGTATGAAAATTATATGGTTTATAAAAATATAAAATAAATTCAATTTATATATATATATATTTGAGATAAAATTAGAACCATTTGAATGAAATCAACATGTTTTTTTGATTTTTCAAAAGGTAGTTTAGTCTCACATTGCATATATAATTTATAAAAAATTGTTACCACTTATTTATTCTTTAAAATAATCTTAATATTATAACACTATATTTAAAAACTTACTTAGTGTGAATTTTTTGTATTTTATGAAGGTTTTCATTTTTAATTTAACATTGAAAAATTCAAAATTTTAATTTAAAATTGTTGTTTCATTTAAATTATTTACATATAAAAATATGATTTAAAAATGGTTTTATTGTAAAATTAGTTCAAATATATATAAAATTACCATTTCAGGTAATTAGAATAATTTTCATATTGATTTTTTCTATAAAAACAATGTATGATTTTGAAAACAAATTCTTTGAAAACCAGCTATCTCATTATGTCTATTGAATTAACAATAAATTAAATTTTTCATCATATGACCTTGGAATTTATAAAAATGTAATCAATATTTTGAATATGATGAATTTATTTTATATAATATGTTCATCATAATTTCTTACAATAATTTATACTTATAGAGTTTAATATTATTTACCCCGGTTATAGTAAAAATTAATTTCATGAGGGTTAAAATAATAATATATCAGTTACATTGACTAAAAAAAGACTAAAATCAATTATAAGATGATATTTATACATTATAAATTTTATTTCTTGATAAGAAATTTTTTTACTCAAATGTCATGTGAAAAATATAACAACTTGAAATTTCATAAATAAAATTTTACATTCATATAATTATGTCATGTTGTATAAATCACATGCATCGCAAAGGAAAACCATTAAATAAATTATTCCCATAAATGTAGAGTGATTATTTAGTCATAAAAAAACCAAAAATAATATCAAATATTTCATTGAGATTAAAAATACAGTAAATAAGAAAATTTGGATCTTCTAGAATGACCACACTCACGCAAAAAGATGTAAAAATAAAGAATATTGCTATTAATAGAATATTATTATAAAAGACGAATTTATAAATAATAATTTAGTTATCTAATAAAAGAAATGATGATATATGCATATCAAATAACAAGTAAATAAATATTTTAAATATGATAACCTTATTTTTGGTATTTTGTGAAACATAAAAAATTATTTTAATTTTAATAATTAATATAAATATTTAAAAGAAGATTTATTCTCATAATATATATTCAAAAATTAATATATCATTGAATTATTGTTATAATATTATTTTATGGGGCCTTAATTAATATTTCAATGGCTCATAAATTCAATTATAGTAGTAAAACTGGTATTTCTGAAGAAATTAGTATTTTATTTAAAAAAATAATTCATCATATTTTGAAACTTATTTTCATAAAATGGAGCCCTTTTTTAAATATATACTTAAAAAAATGGTTGTGGTGTATATTTTTTTTGTTAAATAGTTTAATTTTTTGTAAATAGTGTAATATGATAATTTACGGTAATTATCATTATAGGCCAAATAAATTATTTTTTGAGTCATGTCTGATTTAAGAATCGATTAATTGTAACTGACAAGAACTAGTTATTTATTTAGGCACAAGAATATACAATAGTGATACTCTTATTCTAAAATAAAATAGAAATGAATAAAACAATTAAAGACACACCTCATAACTTCTTCTACTGAAACCTTATATGATTCATATATTGCTTACATTTTTACCAATTTCTCCCCAAAACCACATCCCCATATCCTGGTGTAGAGGGACTTACAAAAATACCAAACCCAAGTGACTTAATAAGGTTCTCAAGGAGAAAACATTCGAGATGTAATATCATCACTCTTTCTTTATTAATTTATTTTCATTTAATATTCTCCCCTCACATTCATTATACAAAGTGGAATTATAACTACAATATCATACATATACTATAATGTTATTATGTTATTTATATATCCATCATCAAATCACTTTAATTTTTTTAATAATAAAAATTAAAACATCATCCTTGTTGGGTCGATTCACCACCTTTGTATATGATGATTTATCATTTTGTATCACCACTTATAAGGCAAGACATTAGACCGTTATAAGGGTTAATTCATTTTTAAAAATTTATATTACAATTTTTTTATGTTATAAAGCTAATATATATAGTTAGTATTAAATTATAAAATGAAACAACTCACTGATGAACAAAAAATTCTAAAATCAACTAATGTTCATCATTAACATTTTAACTAATGAATCATTTTCATATAAACAAAAATATATTTGGACCATTTAAAATTATGAAAGTATATTAGTATCATTGTTTCCAACATTAATGTTTTTTATTCAATTTTCCAAGAACTCTCTTAATTATTCTCTACGTAATTAACAATAAAACCATGAAAATAACACTCCTGTAACAAACAAAGTAAACATTTTAACCCATAGAAATGACCATAAAAGAACTTAATATAAATCTAAATAATAAAATAAATGTAAAATCAGTTCTAAATTTAGTAATTAATGGATCAAAATTCTTATCTATATCATTATGTGCATGTGAATAAAACATTCATATATAAGGTAAATGATCTCTCCTAACGTCCAAATTACCTTTGGGTTACACATTCTCTCTCTTTACACTAATTCATTTCAACATTATTCTATTGTAATCCTTCTAAATTCTCTGTGTATGTTACCAAATTAGTTATCTAGAACAATTAATACATAATTTATGTGTAAATACATATATTATAATATTCCCTTCTGAATTCCCCTGATAAGCAAGAATAGATAATGGAAACTGTAAATTTTATAACTTATAATCAATTAAACTATATAATCTATTTTAATACATGAGAATTTTTCTAAAATTACTCATTAAATCATGAAAAACTATGTTGGTTCATTTTTTTGTGTCATAACAATATGTATTACTTTGTTCAATTTAATTTCTATTTAGTATACTTCCTTAAACGGCCCTAAAGTGTTTCATTTCTAGTGTTTTTAAACACACTTTTTATAAGTTTTCACTTCATCTAGGAGCCATTTATCATTATTTATACCTATTTTCTTATTAATTTCCTATTATTATTTAAATCCATTTTTTCATGGTCACCAATATGTTACACCCATTGGTTTTGCCTTTAGACATGATTATGTTTCCCATGTATTTCCCTTGGTAAGCATTATGTTTATTCATTAAGTTTGATTATTCATGTGGAACACATATGCATGAACATGTAATAATGGGTTCACCCAAATAGCACACAAATTCATTTATTAATGATTAGTCTCATTATACATCATCGATTGGCTTGGGGAGTAAACCTAATCCATTGTGGGACATCCTCAACTATGATACATATTATTGGAAGTTATCCTTGACTCAAGTTTATGTCAAGTTATATGTTACTACTACATTGAAATGTTTCAATGGATGAAATATCCCATGTTTAATATGTTATAATTATATATGTTTATTCATTTTAAGGACATTTATGTCATCATGTTATGCCATATAATCCATTAAAAACACTTTATTTCTTCGTTAATACCTTTAATATGTTTTTTAAATCATCCATTTTGCCTATATAACCACCCAGGTTATTTTATATGGTATAGAATATTGAATTGTGATAGGATCCAATTATGGAATTGATTTTATATTTACTTTTTAGGTTTTGAAAATATGTACCAAATGTTACAAAGACACAAGAGATTATGATCCTCAATTTTTATTTGATTGATAAATATGCTTAAAATTGTGTAATAAAATATATAAAATGTATTGGTCATTATAGTTAGTATTAGATCATGTTATAGTTTTTTTGGCATCATAATTATAAAAACTAAGTAATAAACCTATGGATAATTCTGTCATTATAGATAACCTATATTGAAATATATGGCTTAAAATGTTAAGATATAATATTCATTTATATGTTTATCCTTTTATATGTGATGTTTTCATTTTTAATTACTATAAATAAATTATTCATGTCCCTTAACTATAAGTTATGTTTTTTAGATAATTGATTTAAAAGGGATAAGCCATGGAAAAAATCAATGTGATAAGATGTGTGACTATTTCCCTAATAAAATTTAAAATTTATTGGGAATGGGAGCTCAAAACCTCATGAAGTACTAGGAATTATAACTCATGTTTTGATTAATAACATGAAACATGTTGAATATCCTCTGCCCCTAAATAAAATCAGTATTTATTTTAATCATTTATGTGGTAAAGTTACCTAATTTTGTAGATGTTATGTCCCTCTCATCATATAATAATGGAATAAATCATTAAAAAAATACTCTCTATCCACCAGTCCTCTAATGAAGAGAAAGTCGTGTAGGTGGTCCATCATTATAGTTGGGAATTTATTAATTGGTAGAAATTGATCAAACAAATTTCTAAAGAGTAAATAAATTACATGTATTGGTAATCATTCAAGAAATTTTTTTCCAACTTATATATTTATAGAACTCTTCATATTATATAAGAAAGGGAGTTCAAAAAACTAAAGCAAAAAAAGATGAGTCAATTGGGATGTCTAAGGATAACAATGCTAGGATTTAATTATGCACCTCTATATTTTTCATTAAAATTTAATGGAAGGTGGATGACTTCTTTATTAAACTAAATCTGAGTATATAAAATGTGTTGGAAAATAAAGACATTAACAGGTATGGGGTGATTTTATTTTGTTCCATTAAGGTTGAGATGTAAATTGGAGACTCTAGGGGGTCTCATGGGCTCAAATATAAAAAGAGAAAAATATATTTTATTATGGATGAATCAACAGATAAATCCCATAATAGAAACAAATCCAAACATCCAAAATTTAAATTGTATGGGAACAAATAATTTCAAGAACAGTTTAAAGGGAATCAGGAGGTGAATCAGATGTAGAAGAGAGGGGAATCATGCTAATTATTTTTACAGTGATTTAAGTAATCCTGAAAATCAATAATATGAATGGAAGGTTCATATCAACACTTATCATGTAGTTTATAGTTTCAACTACAATGAATATGGAAATTATGTGAGCCAATGACCTATGTCAAGGTTTATTAGAAGATATCATCAATAACAACTTATATGGGAACAAGGAAGGTAATATGCTATCAATATACAGAGGTGGAGCCCAATAATGATATGAGGACAGGTAGGCAGGTTTTTCATAAAATTGTAGAAAACCAAATATTTTATTTTGTTTCAACACATTATTTCATATTCTTCCATATTAGTAAAACTATTCAATTATCATCTCAAAATAATGAGGTTGAGTTACATGTGAGAATAAAAAATGGTGAAATTATATCATACAATTTCTATAACTCCTCCTTGTTTCATTTGTATGGGATTAACCTTAAAATATATATTGTCTTACTACCTTTTATCGACATTGATGCTATATTGTTCATGGATTATGAATAGTTATACAAATCTAACATCAACTATTAAGAAAGGGATATGACTATTTATATCTAGAAGAATCATAAAATTTTGTATAACTATAATTATGTGTATTAATATCCTCTAGAATCAATATCTCAATTAGGTATATTACAGCCTTATTATAATGAATATGTATCTAAATATTTTCAGATAAATGAGAGGATCCTGCATGAAGACATGCCCATTGAGAGGGACTACATTAATGCATTCTTTGAAGATTTTTATGTTCTTCTTACTGGAATAGAGGTTGAGTTGTCAATTGAACATATTCATGTATATCGTTATATATAAACAAGTCCTTATAAAATATTCACCATTGAGTTGGAAGAACTAAAGAAGTAGTGATAAGAATATATGGACAAGCGTTTCTTACACCCCAGTGATTCATCATGGGGTGCACCATTCCTCTTTATCAAGTAGAATGATGAATCAATGTCCTTATACATTGATTATCGCAAGCTCAAAAAAATATTGATAAAGAACATACATCCCCTACCATGGATATATGACTTATTCGATAAACTATGAGGGTCTAGGTATTTCTCAAATGTGGACCTTTGGTAAGGATATAACCAATTAAAGGATCAATAGGAAGATGTTCCTAGAACTAACTTTTAATTGAGGTATAGGCACTATGAGTTCATATTTATTCTCTTTAGAATCATTGATGGTCCAAAAATCTCTATGGACATAATGAATATTTTCATTACAGAATACCTCATAACCTTTTTCCAATTATTTATAGAATGTATTATAATATACTATAAGGGAAAATAGGAATGTGAGGAGACATTTAATACTCTAAAAAATAATTTGCGAAGGGAGAAATATAAGAAATGTAGAGTAAATTTTACTTTTTAATGGAGGAATAATAATTAGTAGGGAATATAATCACCAAAAAAAGAATATATGTAGACCCTTCTAAGTAAATTTCAATCTAATACTGGTGTTAGTCGGTATCTATAAAATTTATTCATAGTTTTACTAGTCCATTATGGTATTACCGATTATTTATTAATAATTTATCATGAATATGAAACCCACTAACCAATATGAATTCTAAGGGACTTTTGTTTTTATGGACCAATAAATGTGAGGACTTCTGTATGTATCTAAAAACAGGTTTATCACTAGATTAATACACACATTTATGATATGTGGGAAACTCTTATTTGGTTTTAAAAAACAATTCAAATAATGTGTTAGGATCTATATCGATGACAAATTATAAAGTGATAACCTACACCTCAAGGCTTTTAAATGTTCATTGGAAAAGTATGCCACAAATGATCTAGAGTTGGCAGATTTTGTCATGGAATTGAAAAGATTGATCGATTATCTATATGGGTTGAAGTGTGAGATATATATTGATTACAGGAGTCTCAAATATATATTAACATAAAAGGATCTTAATATGACTCAATGATTATGGATATAAATCATTAAAGATTGTGACTTATAAATCCCCTACCATCATTGTAATGAAAATAATTTTTAATATTTTCTAAGTAGAAAGGATCCTTCAACATTATCAATGATGAAAATTAATAAGGATCTAATATTCATGGAATTTCAGATTATGGACAACGGAATCATTAGTGGAGAAACATCATTAATCCTTTTTCAAATTATTTCTCAACCATCCCTTAGCGAGAAGATAAAATATTCTAAAATAAATGATGAGAAAATATAGAAGAAGGTGGAAGGTATTATAAAAGAGAAATCCTTAGAGTATAAAATCGATGAGGAAGGATTCATAGGATTTGGGTTATGACTATATGTACTATCTAATCTAGATATAATGAAATTTTTTTCACTGATGTATATATATCAACCTTTTATATCAACTAAAGGGGCACATTGATGTATTGAGATCTCATTGAACTATTGGTTGGACAATATGAAGAAGAAGATCATTAAATATACATCAATGATCATGTTATGTCAATAAGCATAGATTGAAAGTAACAAAATCTATGAGGTTGATGTGACCATTACCCACACCTACATGGAAATGGGAAAACATCACTGTGAATGTTTTCACAAGTCTTATAAATACATCAAATGGAAATAATTCTATATGGGTCATTATGGATCATCTTACCGAGGAATCTCATTTTATCTAAATTTTAAAGGAATTATATCTAAATAATCTTTCACAAATATATATCAATGATGTGGTGAGGCTGTAGGGAGTTCCATTATTGATTTTATCTAATTGAGATCCAAGATTTAAAACCATATTATCAAACATCATCCAATATGATCCAAATACTAAAATAAACCTCATTATGGATTATTACTCTAAAATTGATGTAATAAGAATATTTAGTGAGGCCATAAATGATAAATTATAAATTTTTGATCTTCTAGAATGAATACACTAACAAAAAAACATATAGAAATAAATCATAATTCTAATAATACAATATCATATTAAATTATTATATTATAAATAAAAATTTATGTTTCTTATAAATGAAAATATGATTTAATTATATCATATAATAAGTAAATAAATATTTTAAAAATGATAAATTAAGTGTTTGTATTTTTTGAAACATTAATGTTTTTATAACAATTTTATAATTAATATAATGATTTGAAAGACAGTTAATTTTAATAATATATATTCATAAATTAATATTTTCTTGTATTATTATTTTTCTACAATTTTATGAGACCTTGATTTATTTTAAAATATGTCATAAATTTAGTTATAATTTTAAAATCGGTATTTTTTTGTATAATTGATTTTTTAATTAAAAATTAAATTTTCTATATGTTTATTAAAATATTAATAAAATGGAGTCCAAATTCTATATCTACATCTTAAAAAATGGTATGATTGATTTTTATTAAAAAATAGTAGAATTTTTTGTGAATAGTGAAACACAGTCTTTTATGGTGTTGAAGAGTATAATCCAAATACATTAATTTTTGGGAAATGAATGATGTAATAACCCATTATTTTGAACTGAAATTCAATTATTACTATACGTATTCATATGAATTAATATTGTTGATAGTATTCATACTTAATAATAAATAAACGAATAAAATAATCAAAACACTCCTCTTTTCTCCTTATAAATACCACACGTCACAACCTATTTTTCTCACACCATATAATATTTTTATCTTTATTATATTGTCCCCAATTATTCTCCCCAACCTCTTTCCCAGGAATTGGTCTTTTGGGTCTCACCAAAATACCACACCAAAGTTCCTTAAAAAGGATCCCAATGAAACATTATTCATGAGGTAAAATTCACATTCTCTCTCTTTAAATTTATTTTCATTTCATTACTTACACTCACTTATAATATGAAAAGATAAATTATAAATATAATATGATTCATATACTAGTGTCTTATTATTTTAATTGTATTTCAATCCCCATATATTTTGAATTCATATATTATCTTTAAAATGAAACATCATCCATGGTGTATCGATACACCACCTTCATGGACGATGAATTTTTTTATATTTACATTTACATGTAAGGTCGTAAAACCATTATAATGGTAAACATATATATTAAAATTTATATTAAAATGTGATAGACCTAATATATATACATAATAAAAAATAACAAAATAAAAGTATTTCATGATGATAAAAAATCACCAAAAATTAACTAACATTCATCATTAACATTTTATCTAGTAATCATTCTCATATTTGAAAAGAAAATATGGGAAATTTTAAAATTATGTAATTATATTAATACCATTTCATTCCACTTAATTATTTTTCCTTCCATTGTATAATAATTCATATAGTTATACTCAAGGGAACTGACCATAAAAGCATGAAAAAAACTCTCTATGAAAAACAAAATTAGACATTATGACAAATAAAAAAGACCATAAATAATCTTAATAATAATGAAATAAATAAAATAAATTTATATTTTGTATTTAATTAAGTAATTAATTGATATAATTATGTTATATATAAAATTAAGTGAATGTGTAGAACATATTTGGACACAAGGTAAGGGATCTATGTAAACCTCCAAATTACCTTTGGGATATTCTTTTTCTCTATATACACAAATTATATAATTAATTATTATTATTTACTCATTAAATATTTTTTTATGTTCCTAAAGTATTTATCTAGATCAATTCATACTTATATTATGAGTAAATACATATTTAATATGATTCCCTTCTCAATTTCTCTGGATAAGAAAGACCAAATAAAGGTAACATCTATATTTCATTCCAATTATAAATTATACTTCATAATCTATTTTAATCGCCCTTAGATTCTATAAAATCACTCATTCTGTCATTAACATCTATCTCGTTACATTTTCTGTTTTATAAAAGCAAATATTTCTTTATTTATTTATATAAACCTTAATATTTTTCCTTAAACCGCACTAAAGTGACTCATTTCTAAAGCTACTTAAAAACTATTTTCACATTATTTCACTTTATATGTAAATAATTTATCACGATATATACCTATTTTATCTTTTTAATTTTCAAGTATTATTTAAATCCACAAATTCATTTGAACCATTTTGATTGACTCATTGGTTATGCCTTATGAAACGATTTGGAGGACCATTTATTTCCATTGGTAACCCTTATGTTTCATTCTTAATGTGGGACACATATGAATGAACATGTTATGATGGTTTATCATAGATAGTGATCCAATAAATTTGGTAATTATTTTTCTCATGAGACGTCATGTATAGGTTTAGATGTAAAAATAATCCAATATGGGTCTTTTTCCACCACGTGATATAATCATGGAAGTTAGCCCTGACCAATGCATATGTCATGTTGTATGTTTATTGCACATTATTTTTCCCATTAATACATAATCCCATATTATATATTTTATACTTCTATATATTTATTCATGTTCTATTTATTTTTATTTCATCAAGTTAATCCTTTAAATATGTGTTCTATGATTTATTCCTATTTTTATTCTATAAAAAGGCTTAGGTCATGCCTTTTGTATATTTAATTCCCCAGGTTATCTTATTAAGTTCTCTCTGCTCAAATGGTGTTAGGAGATCATTATAGAAACTATGTTTTATTTTGGTTTCATGTATTCAACTTATGTACATAATATTCCAAAGAAAAAATAATTTCAATTTCTTGGTTTTTATTTAAAGGATAATTATTATTCAAATCAAGAAATATTGGGTTAAAAAGGATATAGTTAGTATAAAAAATATGCATATCCCTTTTCCCTTTCTAAAAATTCTAGCATCCCACACACCTCAGTTATAAAAGGAACTGTCATCTCAACTTTTCTTCACACCTTAAAACATTTTTGGTTTAGCCATTCTATATCCAACTCACTTTATATCTTCCATACACTAATAATAGAAGCCTTAGTTTCTTCATAAATATATTCTATGATTACTTATTGTTTATCCTAAATAGGTGTTATAAAATTCAATAAAATTCATAAAAATGAATTTTTGTTATATTTCCTTTTCTTCCCCCTAAAAATATTTGTTATTAATTTTTATTTTGAAACACAAATATATAATATATACTCCTATTTTTGTATGATGTTTTCATGACCCATATCCATCTCCTCTTCCCAAAAAATGGATATGATAATGCCTCTCATGTGTACGGAAGACTACCACATCATGAACTGATGTGATAGGTTTTCTATCAAAACTTCTCATAGTTAGGTATGATAATGGATATAAATTATAAATATATATATGATATTTATAAAATAATTATATTTTTCTAGTCATCATATAACATTTACCGTTTTTACATTCCATTATGTTTGGGATATGATTACATCACTCATGTGTACGGGGGACTACCACCATGCGAAGTGAGGTAATTTGTTTTTTTACAATGATTTAAATAGATGATAATAAGGATATTGTAAATGAATATATGTGATATACCTGAAATAATATGTTATTTATGACATATTTATCAATTTAATAACAAAATATACCATTTTAGTAGTTGTCTTTTCACATTCTGATATATGATAACTTCGTTTGTGTACATGTGGACTACAACCTTCACTAAGTGATGTGAATCTGTTTTCATCACCACACAACATTGATTATATATATATATATATGAATATTTATATAAATAATATTCTATATATGATATTATGATCAAATTTAATAGATATAATATTACTTATTATCTTTCAACAATGATTATTGATAAATGGAAATGTTACTAATGTGTATGTGAACCTTACCATCTCCATGATTGTGACATGGTTCTTTTTTCTTAGCCATATTTTATGATAGGTTTTAAAATAACAATTTTTTTATAGATATGAAAATAATTTTTATTTTATTAATATGAATATTTATAAATAATGACATCTTTGACCATTTTGAATCAACCAAATTAAATTTTGACACTGAAGAAAAATATTATTGAACGATATGGATTAAAATTTACTAATTAAGTTATAATATATAACATAATTATAATTGAAATAAAAGGAATAAAAAATTGATATTGTTAATAAAAAATTAAAAATTTTATATTATTATATTATTCGTGATGAAAAATAATGGATGAGATGAGTCTGGCACACCGTAATTTACTTCCATCTCAGTTTTATTTTTATTCGAGACCCAAACCACATTCCCCACTCATTTAATTTTTATAGTGAATATATTTCTTATTAGGAAAGTCATATCTTGAATATATTTATTTTTACCATAATTATTATTTCATTTTATTTATTTATTTGTGATTAAATTCAAATGATTAGTAAAGAAGAAAGGGTTTTATGTTTCACTTCTACTTTAATAATACATACACCATATTCAACACTAGTTCTTCCTCATCACATCTACAGGTTCTTAATAAGATTTATATTCTTTTTCTCTATAATTGTTTCTCTATGATTTATGATTAAAACTATTTATTATTCATAGGAAAATCCTTTGCTCAAGATTTATTACCTCTTAGTTTATTAAATATGAGTTATCATGAATGAAGTTCATTATGAGAGGTATATAGAAAACATTATAATACTAAGATTTGTTCGGTGGAAGTGCTAAGTGATAAACTACTACCCATACTTGATCAAAAAAACAAAGAGGTCAACATACCTAGTGACTAAATTTCATTTATTCTCAAATTTAATTAATTAACGCCATGTATATATTCAATGAAAAATCATCTCAGAAACAACAAATTTTTTATCACCCAGCAGATTGTCAGAATAATTGCTTTTCTAATCCCTAATCTCCCTTGATGTGTTGTTCAATGGACTTATCTTTATCTACCAATTCCTCAGATATATTATGTACCTATTGATTTATTTCCACAACTCCATGCCAAATTTTTGTATTTAAAATGTTCTTCTAATAGTGGTATAAATAAGGATCCATATAAATGATCAAGTGAAAGTTTCTATTTTATGAAAACTCGACTATAAGAATTTATTGATCTATCTAATATTGAAATCCATATAAAAATATCTCAGGAAATTTCATACGGTAGTAATTGTTCTCATAGATAGGAAATCTATCTATGGATTATACAATGTATTAAACTCAACACTATATCATGTGATTTATGAAGACATTGCTAAAACATTGAGGTTACCCCCATATCTGGATTATATACACTGTAATGTGGTACTCCCTGAAACCATACCAAATATTAAATATATATATGGGAAATATCATATTGTGAGAAATATTATTATATTTCAATGAGGTGTATAGACATCATATGTAGATTTATTGAAACCAATATATTTTTATTCCATTTAAATGTTTTTTAGAGTCCAATAAAAATATAGCGATGATTTCACTTGTTTATTATGGTGTGGGTAATTAGTGTATCATACAATTAGAAATTTTTCACATAGACATAATTTTCTATCCTACTGAGCATCAATATACATGATTTTTATCTATCTTCATTTCATCTCATAAAAAATACTCATTCAAATCTCTATACATATTAAAACATCAAATATGAAAAAATAATGAAGAACTGTAGGGATCAAAAAGTAGATCCATATTCAAAAATTGTATTTAGAATATATAGACAAGGATCCTAAACCTTACTACTATATAATAATTGATGTTAAACTCAATAAAATTTATGTTTATATTCGACATCACAACAACTTCCTTCTACTCCTCTTTAATATTTAATGGATTTATAGTTAAACATTCATGTAAGAATAAAAATTTATTTTCCCTTCCTTTATGATATATATATATATCCATGCATTAAAAATTTATAAATTTTGGATCTTTATGTGATCCTAATCATAGATAAGATAGAATAATTATTTCAACTCAATGAGTTATCCATATGTTTTCTTTTATAGGGATTTAATATATTGAATAATAATAATAAATAATGAGTATAAAAAGTATTCTCTAGAACATATTGAAATCATTCTATGTGAATATATACTTTATTATTTTATGTTATGTATATATATAAAATAAATCTCCAGAATTATAATTCATATATAATTTATGAACAAATTACCATTGATAACTCAAAATCATGCTTCATGTAATTTTTAACATGTACCATCAATGTTCATGGGGCCTAAGATATTACCATGTCATTATTCATGACAATTAATCATATTATATTCTTCAATTCATCACCAAATATTAAAAACCATTTTCATTTTTTGGTTAATTTAATCATTATCATGCCAACTATACTTATATTTAGTTTTTTGAAATTTTGTTCACATTTATCAATCCAACGTAACATCATTTCCTTTCAAGTTTACATAATGAATTGAATAAAAAATAATGGTATTTTCCATAAACTGTAGATATAATACACCCAATCAAGAAAAACTATAGATCTTAGTCATGATGGTTGGTCTGGTTCGACATTCAATTACTTCCATCTTTTATGGATCCACCAGTATGTGCTATTTTGGGATTATATAACCCTAAAATGAAACCATTTCAATAATAAATTCTCAATTTGTAAATTTTTTATATTTTTTATATATTCTAAGGGAGATTATTTCAATTATCATGTGATCTATAGGAACTAATATTCTATTTGAATATATATGAATAATGTAAAAACCCGAAATTTCTATGTAATTTTTTTAATATATATGGGAATTTTACGAGTCTGCAAAAAATGATGCCGCGTGATTACGAGGATCGGTGTGCCTGTAAATAATTTCTAAAATTTTTCTACAAACGTACAAGTAGGATTTTCTAACATTTGAACTGGTTCTTGGAATTGAAACTTGATGTCACCGTTGAACTCACAGCACCGATATTCACTTAAAGAGACCATAATATCGACCGCAGTGGGTCGAGAGTGAAAGATAATTTTTTTGATTTTTGTGAAAGAATTAAATAAATTAAAAATGATAAAATTTTTATTTTTTTGGTTTAATCCCAACAACATGGTTCTGGTGTTGTCGTCCACCCAAGCCTAAACCTCCCATGTGGATGTTTAGAGGTGGGGACCACCTGAACTAACACCCATTTTGAATTCTTAAAGGTGGGGCCAACCAAACCCTCATAATGTGAGAAACTCTTAAACTCCCTCTTCAATGTGGATATGTCTCTTGAACATACTCCACATTAATTATTCCATCACCTATTTATTAATGGTTCCAAATCAAATTAAATTAATAAAACCTAATTCAATTTAAATTGTCTCTTCATTTGTTGGGAGAAGTGTTTGAAATGAACTTGGAGAAACATTTACCCTCTCCAATGAAGAATACCTCCCAATGAAGAATCACCCCCAGAGATCGAAGAATGAGGATACCGACCCCGAGTCAGATCGGAAAAACCTTGCGGAGGCAACCAACATAGGATGTCTTCGAAGACAACGAACAGATGATCGGGGAAACACTGATATCACCAACTTCACCCCTTCTAATGTCAACGAGCAATTAAGGTGTGGGTTTAGTTGTGTGTGGTTTTATATTCCCATGTTCTTCCCTTTTAAAACAAAAAACATGGATCAAATCTCTAACTTGTTGATCCGCAGATGTTTTCTTTTTCGGGTTTGGGAATAATCCTTTCGATAGGTTATATGGTCATTGTTTGAATTTCTTCATCTTACCCATTCTTGATAATTCATCATAAAATTAGGAAGAAATTATAGTCTCTGTCTACTGCTCTAATGCGGAGATTGAATGCCAAAATAACCTGGCCCGACCTCTCAACATATCATTTCATTAATTGTTATGTTCTTCGCAATGGAGGAGGATGGCAATCCAACATCGGTGGGGCAAGAGAATGGCGGTCGGCAACACCGCCAGCCATGATGAAGGCGATGACACAATGACACTACCCCAGGGCCTCCGCACCGCCCACAGCCTCTTCCACCCTATGTCCTTGTTCCCTCTACGACCTCCGCCGCCCTGCCTCCTCGCACCTCTCGAGGCTCCACCACCTCGCGACCCTCTACGGCCCCCGCTGCCTCCGATGCCCTACAAACATGCGCCGCCAGTGGCCTCATCACCTCGCATCCCTCGCGGACTTCACCACCCCACGAACTTCGCCAACCCGTGGCCCCCTCGGCCTCCCCATCACTTGTCCTCGTGTCCCCTACGTCCTCACCACCCTCACGGCCCCTACGTCCTCGCCTCACTCACGTCCTCCACGGCGCCCTTGAGGCATCACAACACTCAGCAGCCTCTATGCTGCCCGGCGTGGGTCGTGCTGCCCCTCATGGTTGGGATGTACTGGACACAAAAGGGTCAGGTCGACCCAAATCAGGTCGAGTCGGCCTAGTCTGGGTGAGGTCGGGTCGGTCCGACCTGGTTGGACCAGACCTGGGCCAACTTCAAACTTTTCGCTCTATCTTCCATAACATTGGTAACAGGTGACCGTTTGACGAACCGTCAGTGGTGCTAGAAACCTTGGAGAAATATTTTCCATTTTTGTATACCCCATGATATATTTGGGTAATATAGGAGTATGGTCTTGTAGGATCTATCACGAGTCCAACCAGGTCCTCGGGACTAAATGGCTAATAACTCACAGACCATGCATCTGATTGACACACCGTCTATTAAGTTGAGACCCCTATGACATGGTGGTACATTGAGATTATTCTTCATGAGACTTCATTTCAGTTTGAGTATCAACTACTGGATTTTGTGGCCTACCCTCTTGTGGATAAGTGAACATAGTGCGGGAACCCTATAGCTCACTTGGATGTGAAGAATGCCTATTGATACTATATGGGTCAAAACTGGGCGATCTTGTGTGGGTCATCACCGAGAAATCCAGTGTGGGTCAGCACCGATTGATCCTATGTGGGGCTGGAGATGGAGATCTAGTGCGGTTCAGCACCTAGAGATCCTATGTGTGTTAGCCCCGAGCGATCCGATGTGGGTCAGCACTGAGCGATCTTGTGTGGGTCAGTAGCAGAGGCTCTTAACAAAGTAAGATGAATTATTAGTTTCATCTAATCATCTCTACTATTGTACTAAAGTTAATCCTGGTGTGAGTTGATTTCATATATGTATGGTACTTCCCTTTATGGTAATACCTTGTTGGTATTCTTCTATGTGGTGTACCTATGTGGTTCTTAACATTGTGGTATTTCTCCCTTTGTGGAATAGTAAATCTTTGGGCTTTTGGGTTGAACCCTCTGTTTCCTCATGATTGAGATGGATATACTTGATAACATAGGTTTATGTGTTGGTATATACCCTATTTGGGTTGACACTTGACTACATGCTTTTTGGTTTATCCTTTGTGGATTTTGTGAGACCTTGAGGGTCTCGGGGTCCCTACTGAGTATCGTTATAATCACCCCTGCACGGGTTATGCCCACACCTGGTTGACTTTGGTGTCGATGATGGACCGTGATGTTTGAGGCTAAGGGTACTAGGACTAGATAGGGCCTGGAGGATGACCATATGGCGTGTCAGTAAGCAGAGGAGATGGGAAGGCATGGAGTTTTGAGGAGGAGATATATACCTACCCTTCAGGTAGGAACCTGGGAGGATGACCCATCAACTGCTCTCCTTTTTCTGTAGTTTTACTATTTTTCAGATGTACTTGTACCTTTATAGATGGGCATGTATTCCAGCCTCTTTATACTATCAACACTCTTTTTTCTATACAGTTTACTTGTGTTATTATCTTCTTATGTGCTTGTTTTTGTGCGTTTACATTTTATAAAGGCAATGCCTTCCCAGTTTGAGGGAATGTGCCTTCTGGTGCTAGACGCCAGCCACAGGACTATGGATGGCAGGCTTGGGATAGTCACGGCATAGGCCCCTGGGGATAGGCTATGATAAATTGGTATTATAGGAGTCAGTCCTAGCATATATAAAGGACACTGATCTTTTTAACAGTAATAGTGTTATGTATAGTGAGTGTGGTAATCAGTTTAGGGAATCCAGTGTTGGTGCGGTGGCTGACCTACCCACACACCCGGACCCTGACATCTGATTTCTGACTCCGTGCATGAAAACACTAATTTCATGTGTGTTTTGAAGTGTTTTATTTGAGATATATTTGATTCAGCTCACCAGGTATAACTTTTTGACCGGGGCGCTCTTGTTTCATTTCAGGATGCCTCCACACCAACAGCTAGCAAGGGTTCTAGATATTGAATTCACTGATTTCCCACCTAGCGATGTGGCCTCGGTGCAGGGACATCTTCCAGTAGAGGCACCAGCGTAGGAAACAACGGTACCATTACCCATTGGGCCATCGATTCAACCAACCTTAGCGGCATAGGTTGCACATTTCTTTTGCACATTGCATGAGTTTCGGCTCCAGAGGCCACCCAGGTTTCGGGGATTGATTGATCCAAATGAGGATGAGGATTGGCTGGAGGTAATTGTTAGAGTTTTCTGAATGGTTGGGACACCGGATGATCTCACAACAATCCTCACTGCCAGTCTTCTATAGGAAGCAGCAGGCAGATGGTGTAGCTTGATGATCCGAGTTCACGATGAGGTGATGCTTCTCTGGGAAGACTTCAAGATCCTATTTTAGGTAGAGTTTGTTCCAGTGAATATTCACGCATGGTTTATATAAGAGCTTCTTCATCTACATTAGGGAAACGTGATTGTGGCTCAATACTAAACGAGGATCACTAACCTCCCATGCTACTCCACTGATATGGTGCAGGACCCATTCTTCAGGGCCCTGACCTTTGAGCATGGACTCAGGTGAGAGCTCAAGGCTTTGATGATTTCTCCTAGCATCTCGAAGTAGAAATGGGTGTTAGAGATAGCTCTATTAATAGAGAGTTTCCATGTTAACCAGTCACTAATAGCGAGACCCACCACCATTCGTCATGTAACAGATTCTTCTACTGCTGAAATTAGACAAATTTTAAAGAGTTATAAAGGACTAGACATACAGGTAATCAACCTCAAGACCCAGGATCAGTTGTGTCTGGCACTCGAGGTAGAGCCAGTCATGCTAGGAGTGGGTAGTGTTATGCATGCAGTGGGCAGGGTCACATGGCTCAAGACCATCTGACCTGTTGTATGGATGATTAGCAGATGGTTGAAGGACTACCCAGGTAGAGATAGTGGTTAGGCCAAGGAGGTCCATAGGGAGCAGGCAGACATGGCAGAGGAGCTGGCGGTGCAGCTGGAGTTGGGAGGGGATTCAAGATGTTGCCGCCACCACCACCGGTTGGTCCACCCCTACCATAGAGAGCAGGAGGATAGGGGCGAGCTCAGCTCCAGGTAGGTGAGGTCTACGATCACGGTGCTCCGAAGACGATACAAGGTATGATCTATGTCTATTCCAGTTTAGCTGTGGTAGTTTTAGACATATGTGTCCGTCATTATTTTATTATCACTACCCTCGTTTAGAGATCAAATATTCTGACGGAGTCGTTGGCTTGATTCTTAATGCTAGATAATCATATAGGAGCATATTAGATGATTATGAACTAGTTCCATCAGTGCGAAATTGCTTTAGGTGGCGAGAGCTTTGGTTGGGATCTCCTAGTAGAATCATCGAGGTCTTATGATGTCATCATGGGTATGGACTGGTTATCTATAGTCCAAGATCATATTTACTGTTTTTGGCACAATGTGTAGTGTGTCCACATGGATGGGACCATTTTTACCGCCACTGGCGAGAATGTAGCCTTTGCATCATAGGATGGTCTTACCCAGAGGAGGGTACAATTGATCACTCATCAGTTGGCTAGCCTTACCCTCAGAGCTGTTGATGTGGAGAGTCTGAGTTATCCTGTAGTGGTGGACTAGTATGTGTATGTCTTCAATGATTATGTTTTGGGTCTACCTCCTCGTAGAGAGGTGGAATTTTGCATTTACTTGTACCTCGGTATGACACTGATATCTAAAACAGCATATCGGATGGCTCCCAAAGAGCTTCGTGAGTTGCGTGTATAGCTGGTGGACTTACAGGGGAAAGGGTTCATTCGGCCTATTGTTTCTCATTGGGAAGCCCCGATTTTGTTCACTATGAAGGCAGATGAGAAATTGAGACATTGTGTCAACTATCGGCTCCTGAACCAGGTGACCGTGAAGAACAAGTACCCACTTCAGAGGATTTATGAACTCTTTGATCTGATGAAAAGAGCATGGTGGTTATCAATGATAGACCTCAGATCAGGCTATCACCAACTCAGAGTAAGAGACGAGGATGTGTAGAAGACGGCTATCAGATGTTGGTACGACCATTATGAGTATTTGGTCATGTCGTTCTACATGACCAACAATCCATCATTGTTCATGGGAGTCATGAACAAGATCTTTTAGCCATAATTTGATCTCATTGTAGTAGTCCTCATCAATGACATTATGATCTATTCGACTGGTGAGTTGAATCATGCATATCATTTGCAGGTAGTACTGGACACAATCAGATCTCACTAGATTTATGGTAAGCTCACAAACTGCTAGTTCTGGATGTGAGAGGTTCACATTCTTGGACATGTCAAATCACTGGTTGGATTTGTAGTGGATCCAGCGAAGATTGAGGTGGTACTTACTTGGGATCCACCCAGGAGTTTTACAGAGGTACAAAGTTTCATGGGATTCTCCGGATACTACCAGAAATTTGTGATAAATTTCACCAATGTTGTAGCACCACTTTCTGCATTGAAAAATAAGTGGCAACCCTTTGTTGGTCGGAGAGATGCCAATGGAATTTTCAGGAGCTGAGGTAAAGGCTGACTAGTGCCCCCATCTTGAGACTTCTAGAGGAGGGTGTAGGGTACGCAATCTACTGCAACACATCAGGGACCGGTCTCAGATGTCTCCTGATGCAGGAGCGAGTAGTGATCAGATATGGTTCTCGATAGATGAGACAAAATGAGTAGAACTTCACTTCCCATGACCTGGAGTTAGTGGTAGTGGTCTTCTCCTTGAAAATGTGGTGACATTACTTTATGGTTGAGCATTTTATAGTCTACTCGGATCACAAGATACTCTGGTATATATTCTCTCAAAAAGACCTGAACGTGAGACAGAGACTTTGGCATGATTTTCTCCAAGAATATGACATAAAGATATTCTATACAGCTGGGAATGGGAATGTTGACGAAGATGCACTCATTATAAGGTCCAGTATATAGTTTCTAGGAGAGGTGATGGAGAAGCTGACAACTTTGTAGATATCATTTGTGGATCAGGATGGAGCATATTTTCTTTAGCCTCTTATAGTCACTCCCCCACTTCATCAGTGATTCATGGAGGCACTACATGGGGACACTAACTGTGAGACACGACGTGATCATATATCCATAGGACAGGTACCTGAGGGTTATTCTGAAGGTGGGGATAACATCTTCCTCTTCAGAGGATGTACCATGGTACTAGTGTCACATCGGAGGTATTGTTGAGGGAGTTCCAAACTTCTCCTCTATCTGTACTTCTAGGAGTGGCGAAAATGTACAAGGATCTCCGACAACAACAGAGGTGGTCGCTAATGAAGAAAAAAATTTCTATGTTTATATCTTGGTGCCTCACTTTTCAGCAAGTGAATGCAGAGCATTAGGTACCATTAGGCTTGGATCAATCTTTAGAGGTCCGAGATTAGAAGTGGGATGAGATATCCTTGTACTTCGTGATAGTATTTTCACGTACATTTGGGGTTCATGACTCGATTTGGGTGATCGTCTACCGACTCCCCATGTTGGCCCACTTCCTACTGATCAGAGAGGAGGGTTCATTAGAGAGCTTGGGATGCCTCAATGTGCCAAAGATTCTATGGATACATGGATTACGATCGAGTATTTTCTCTGATCGTGATAGATGATTTACTTCCAAGTTATGGAATGGGTTGTAGGAGGCTTTCGGGATGCAAGTTCATTTGAGCACTGCCTTTCCTCCAAAAATGGATGGCCATACTAAGTAGACCATTCAGACCCTCGAGGACATGTTTTGTGCTTGCGTCCTCAAATTTGGTCACAATTGGGGGGATCACCTACCTTTGGTGGAGTTTTCATAAAAAAATAGCTATCACACCACCATTGTGATGGAACATTTTGAGGCATTGTACAGGTGACCTTACAGATCACCTTTATGCTGGACGAACCTAGAGGAGTTAGCATTAGTGGGTCCTGATATGGTATGAGATTCCATAGAGAGAGTGCAGATCAACCATGAGAAAATGAATACTGCACAGAGCATGCAGAAGTCTTATGCTGACAGGAGATGAAGAACTCTAGAGTTCGAGGATGGTGACCACCTTTTTCTACGAGTCTCACCATGATGAGGTTTATGAAGATTTGGCCATGGTGAAAAGTTATCTCTGAGGTTCATCGGACCCTTCCAGGTCCTTAGCAGATTTGACGAAGTGGCTTACCTCTTAGATCTTCCCCCTTAGTTGCAGTAGGTTCATTAAATCTTCCATGTATCCCAGTTGACGAGATACGTGCATGACCCATACCATGTCATCGACCATAATAAATTTGGACATCAATGATGGTTTGATGTTTTCAGATGTTACAGTGGAGATTGAGGATCTACAGAAGCGGGTCCTTTGTGGTGATCGATACCTCTGGTGCACATTCACTGGAAGCACAGGAACCTCCAGAAGTTAAAATGGGAGCGAGAGGCTCAAATGCATGCGCAGTACCCCCACTTGATCCCTTAGTTTGAGTTGTGTCTTTCGGGGACGCAAATCCCTGACGTGTGGAGAAGGTAAAGACCTTGAATTTATATGTAATTTTTTTTAAATACATGGGAATTTTACTAATCCACAAATAATGATGGCGTGTGATTCTGAGGCCCGGTGTGCATGGATTGAATTTCTGACCTTTTCTGATAAAGTTCTGTAAACGGACATGAAAGATTTTCTAACTTTTGAACCGTTGCTCAGAATTGATATCTGAGGGCACCTTTGTACTTACAATGCTGGTATTCGCTTAAAGAGACCTTCACCTCGACTGTAGTGGGACGACAGTTAAAGACAACTATTTTTTTTCGTGAAATATTTAAAAAAATAAAAAATTACATTTTTATATTATTTGTTGAAACACCACAACATGGTTTACATTGGTGGGGACCAGCTAAGACTAAACATCCCATGTGGATTTTCAGAGGTGAGGACCTCCTGAACTAACCCCCATTTAGAATTCCTAAAGGTGGGGCCAGTCTAACCCTCGTAATGGGAGAAACACTTAATCTCCATCTTTAATGTGGAGAAGTCTCTTGAACTTCCTTCACGTTAATTATGCCAACACCTCTTGATTAATGGTTCCAATTCAAATTAAATTAATAAAACTGAATTAAATTTGCATTGGATAATATTTAGTTGGGAGAAGTGTTGGAAAAGAACTTGGAGAAAATTTTACCTTCTCCAATGAAGAACAACCACCGGACATCGACAAATGAGGAAACGGACCCTGAGACAGATCAGAAGCACCTTGTGGAGGCAACCAACGTAAAAATTCTTCGACAACAACAAACCCACGATCATGGAAACGCCGATGTAACTAAATTCAACCCTTCCAACGACAATGAACAATTAAGGGAGCGGTTTAGTTGTGTATGATTTTAATACTCATGTTCATCACTTCTAAAACAAAGAATGTGGATCAACTTTCTAACTGGTTGACCTCCAAATGTTGTATTTTGTGGGTTTGAGAAGAATCATTATGGGAGGTTGTATTGTGGTTTTTTGAATTTCTTACACTTACCCATTCGTGATAATTAATCATAAAATCTGGAAGAGATTATTGTTGTGTGAAGCAGCTCTAACGCGGAGAGTGTGGGCCAAACAAACATTGCCCGACCACTCCACAAATCTTGTGTTTAATCATTGTGTTCTTCATGATGGTGGAAGATGAAAATCAAACTTCGGTGGGCATGATAACGGTGGCTGACACCACTATTGGTTTTGATTCAGGAGATGGTGCAATGGTGCCGCGAAGCGGCCACCATTCCGCCCCGCGGCCCCTGCCGCTCCCTAGCCACGTGTCGTCTGCAGCTCTAATGCCCCACTACCTCGCACTGCCCGTAGCTTCGCCACCTCGCGGCCCTCTACGGCCCCGGTGGCCTCCATCGGCCCATGACCTCACGCTGCCTGTGGCCTCACCACCTCATGGACCTCCTTGACCCATGCGTCCTTCAATTCCCCTTGCCCACCATGACCCAAGTGTCGTTCTCCGCCCCACGGCCCCCGCGTCCTTGTCATCCCACAGCCTTGCGTTCCTCGCAGCTTGCTTCCCACGTGGCCTTCACGCTTCTCTCGTGGCCTCCCACCGCATTGTGGCCTCTATGCTGTCCAACATGACTAGGCCATGCCTAGTGGGCCAGGTTGACCAGAATCGGGTCGATTCGGCCCTGGACGAGTGGGCCGGGTCGGTCCGACCGGGTCTAACCAGACTCGGGCAACATCAAATTTTTCGCTCTATCGACCATAACATTGGAAGCAGGTGATCATTTGACAAAACATCAGTGGGGCAAGAAACCTTTTTGCGAGATGGTCCCTTTTAGTATAACCTACTAGATATTTCAATAACGTTTTAGTATGGTTCGGTTAGATTGAGAACAAATCCAACCGAACCCTTTGGACTGAAAGGCTAATAACTCACAAACAGGGTGTCTGATTAACACACCGTCTATTGTGTTGTGACCCCTATGATGTGGTGGTCCTTTGAGATTCTTCTTCATGAGACTTCGTGGAAGTTGGAGTATCGACTAGTGTCTTGTAGAGCATACCCTCCCGAAGACAAGAGTGCATAATGCGGGAACCTTGTAGCTGGTTGTGACGTGAATAATGCCTAGCGATTCTGTGTGGGTCAGCACCGAGCGTTCATGTGTGGGTCAGCACCGAGGGATCCTTTTTGGGTCATCACCTAACGATCCTGTGTGGGTTATCACCAAGCAATCTTGTGTGGGTTAGCACGTAGTGATCCCGTATGGGTCAGTGCTGAGCTATCTTGTATGGGTCAGCACCGAGTGATCCTCTATGGATTAGCATCGATCAATCCTATGTGGGTCAGCAGCAGATCCACATAACAGAGTAAGATGAATTAGTAGTTATATCTAATCATCTCTACTACTGCACTTAATTTATTCCTCGTGTGAGGTGAGTTTGTACCTGTGTAGTACATCCCATCATGGAAATACCTTAGTGGTATTATTTCGTGTGGCATACATGTGTGGTACTTACCTTCATGGTATTCCTCCATTTTTGAAACAGTTGAGCTTTTGGAGTTTGAGTGGGACCCTTTATTTAGTCTTGATTGAGATGGGTATACATGGTAACTTATGTATATGTAATGGCATATATGTAAGTAGGGTTGACAGTTGACATCATGCTTTCTAGTTTATCCTTTATGGATTTTGTGAGACCTTGAGGGTCTCACGGTCCCTACTGAGTATCGTTATACTCACCCCATACACGACCCAAGCCTACACCTTGTTGTGTTTGGTGCAGATGACGAATAGCACTGATCGAGGCAGTAGGTGCAAGGACTAGATGGGGCACGGAGGTGGACCATACAGTGTGTCTGTAGGCATAGGAGACAGGCATACGTGGAGTGTTGAGGAGGTGATTTTTACCTACCCTTAATGTAGGAACCTCGAAGGATGACCCAATAGCTGTTGTCCATTTTCTTCAGTTGTACTATTATTCAGTTGTACTTGTACCTTTACTGTTGGTAATGTATTCTATCCCCTTTTTACATTCAACACACTTTTTTTCTATACATTTTACTTGTGTTCATATCTTGTTGTGTTCTTGGTTGTGTGAATTTATAGGTTATAATGGAAATTCCTTCTCGGTTTTAGGAAATATGCCTTTCGGTGCTAGTCACCAGCCCTTAGCTAATGGAATGCAGGCTTGGGGTAGTTACGGCACGATCCCTGGGGGACGGGTCATGACAAATATCATCTATGAAGAGTGAGACAAACAAATCAATGTGACCACAAGATACATTATTTATTAAATCCATGAAGTTAGTTGTGAAATTTGTAAAAATAAATGGAATTAGAACAAACTCATATTTTCAATACCTTCTATGAAATGTTATATTAGCTATATCCTCTTTCATGTCCACAAATTAATTATATATAGAAGTAAGATCAATCTAGGAAATGTATTGAACTCTTTGTAGTTGATCTAATAAGTTATCAAAATAGAATTTGAAATAATTATTCTTGATCATTTTTTTCTATTTTATTGATAGTAAATGAATAGTAAAATTGAAAATAATTAATTCTTAAAAAAATAGGTGTAATCCATGGTGATGCACATGGTAGAATAAATCCATTTTCCAATTTTGTCATGGAGTTTCTCCTTTATTTCATACAACCTAATCAGGGAACATTTATTTGGATTATTTAAAATAGGATTGTCACTTGGTATGAATTTTATTTTAATATTGAAATATTGGATTGGAGAAGGACTAGGAAACAATTTTGGGAAGACATTAGTAAATTCCCATATAATAATTATTTAATTTATGTTGATTTTCTAACAACACATTTTATATAAGCACCCCTTTTAATAAGAATCGGGTCCCATAAAATGGGTGTGATTTCCTTTGAAAATTAATATTTATAATCACATTAATAGATGATCATTGTTTATTTTGGATCATTGAATATAAATAACCATCCCTTTAAATTTATGTGGGATTTATGTAAATAAATCCAATCCAAGACAAATATAACAACAAATTCAACTGGACAAATAATGGAAAAATTTAAAGGAAGAACATTCCAACAAATATAATCCATATAACAATCGTACACTTGATATGTGATTATAATACCATTAGGTTATTTCACTATTACATCAAAATCAAATCATTGATGTGGAATTTTGGTAACCTTCAAAACATATTCTCATATAAATGAGATGGTGGATCTAGGGAG
Source organism: Viscum album (assembly GCA_963277665.1). Classification (NCBI taxonomy): domain Eukaryota; kingdom Viridiplantae; phylum Streptophyta; class Magnoliopsida; order Santalales; family Viscaceae; genus Viscum; species Viscum album. The sequence continues at coordinate 1,668,597,804 of OY728147.1, read as the reverse complement.
ATAAAATAAATTAGCAGTTATAGAGTATATGGTCAGTATATATATACCAATTTCATTCTTATAACTGACTTATATTGTCTTTATCACATGATATTTTTCTTTTTTAATTGATCTAAATAGGGTTTCAAGGCATATTATCCTCATTAGCCATTGAATTATGATATTTATTATCAAAATTCTCAAACTTCGTACGTAAAAAGTTTGGATTTGTGGGTGGTGTAATTTTTTACCCTAATTTTTTATTTTTGAGAATATTCATATAACCTCAATATTATTTATCTTATATCCATGTTTTCTTACACTGGAATCAAATTCTTGTTCCTCTTAGAAATTCACCTTTTTACTATTCTACAGTTTTTTGGAAAGTGTGAGGTTAAAATTTTTTATTACCTCCAGGATGTATTACAATGGGGAATTTGTGAAACTATATTATTAATTTTTTTATATTTAGAACTATGAGTGGTTATTATAATTTGACTTAAAGTGAACATAGAAAAATTTATTCAATGCATCCAAAGTCCATTTTTACAAATCCATTTTAAATAATTGGTTGCAAACCAGTAATGAATATTTTACTTTTCAAATCAGGGATGATTATTAAAGAAATATAATACCATGAAATTATTTTAAAAAAATCATCATATTTACCAATATATTCAATATAACTTGGATTATTTTCAAGAAATTACTCATCTTTTTTTATATACAATATAAGTTATGTACTTAATGAAAAATATACTCTTAAACTCATCTCCTAAAATGGAGTTAAATTCATACCCTTACCCCATATAAGTAATAATACTCTACCATTGGTATGATTTTACATCAAAATGATAAACAACAAGGATACACATTTCATGATCTCTGAACTGAAGAATGAAATTAATTTTTCCATTAAATGACCCATTTATCAAGAAGCTTTTTAATCAAAATTACCATATAAGGAGGGAGTCTGTTGTCTAATAAAGGATTTAATTTCATGTTTCTTGTTCCTTTATAAATTAATATATTCAATATGGCCCAGGATACCACTTTTATCATAACTGATTTGAGTGACCATGGTATGAAAAAATACACCCAATAATCCAACCAATTGGGTTGCTATTGAGGATGGTCATTGTAATAGATATCACATTAATTGTTAACAATATTCCTTTATCTTATATACACATACTATAACTAAAAATAATACTTCAAGAAAAATTAATCATAGTGGTAACCCATATAGTTATGAAAACTAATTTATAATATTTCTAAATCAGGGCACAATATTGTAAATCTATGACACCTTAGTTTTTAAATATGAAAATAATGATCATTATCCATCAAAATAATTCCTTATGTTTCATAAAGTGTTTGTGATTTTCTAAAACATATCCATTTGGAGTGTGAAACTAGGTTCCCATCATGGTCTATATTCATTCACTATGTGATAATTGAGTCATGAATAATGTGATATTTTTAAATTTCTTATTCCTTGTAACAATTGTGGCATAGCCACATCAACATGTAGTTTCCAAATAAGAATATTTCACATGAAAAACAAAATATTACCTTTATTATAAAGACATTAGTATTTTTTTTAAATAATACTTATCATAATGGTCTTTAACAATGATATATAATCATAATCTTCAAAGTTTGGATAAACCAATCATAGGATACAAAATGTAACAACCCAAGATTTACCTACAAAAATATGACTTATTTTTAAATTAATATTCAATATATATCACAAATACACACTCGTGGACTATGAAGTTTTATTGAATTTATAGACAAGATACATAATCTTCTTATATCAAGAAATGTGTTAAATATATCTTATAAATATATTCACATATATTATACTTCCTTAACATATTGGATATAAAACAATTTTACATAACCTATGGAAATGAAAAATATAAAAGGGTGATCTCAGATTCTTTATAACGGTAATTATGCTAGAGGTAAAAAATCAATTAAACATATCATGATCATAAGGTTTTGAGAACATGGATTAACATTTTAAAAGTATACCCCATATTAGATGGATAATAATAATGTGTGATGGAATAAATCATTGAAACTTTGAAATGGTGAATCATAAAATAAATCAATGATCATAAGAAATTAGATTATAAAATTGGTATAGGTATATCATAAATATGAATGCTTAGGAAATTTTCAACATGTCTAAATGTAAACATGTTAAAAAAATAAGTTAATGACATGAAAAAAATCATCCACATAAACTTGTTGACATTAATCGTAGTCCACTAATAACCCTATGGACATGATAATAGGCCAACACATATACTTATATATATAAAACAATGTCCACACATTACCTTATGGATGGAAAAAAGGTGAACACTGAACATTTTGAACATGAAATCAAATTCATACATTACATAATTAACTCATGATTTATCCAACTTTACAAAATTAATTTGAGTTATTCAATGGAAACATCCTTCATATAATCAAAATAGATTTATATAAATTAAAAAAACATCCATCGTAGTCAATACCCATTCAAAAAGTTATGGAATTCATTATCATTTGAAAATTTAAATATTCAATAGACCCTGGAAGATAATTGGGTTCCATAAATATATCATTATCATATTAATAATCACAAAACATTGAGAGATAGAATAAGGATCATACAATTGGATCATATTCTTTAAAAAAATGAAAAAACTAATGGTTACGGTCATCCATGAATATAAATACCATTAAAAGATCATTAAAACATTCTTCAAAAAAATAAAATTTCTTCATTAGTAATAACATTAAAAAAACAAAAAAAAATATTGGGGATATAATTTTCATTAAAGATATATATTCAAAATTTTAAAATAAACATTAAAACATTCAATTTTCTTGATTTTAGAAAAAAATGATCATGTCATAAATTCTAAAATTAAACATTCCTTTTGCATTTTATTAATACATAAAAAATACTTACTTTAGAAAACCACATGATGATTACTATTAATTTTTTTAAAAATTCCATAATTGGTAAAACATACAAAAAAATGTCATATAATAATATTAAAGACATTCATGAATACATATTTAGAAAAAAAAATGTATATCGAATAAAAAAGTTTTTTGATAGAAGAAATAATTAATATTAATTTTACATAAACAAATAATTGTTTACATTGAGTTATTAAAGAAAAAAATAAAATTAGTACATGAATTATATTGAAATAAAACAATTAGAATTAAATTATTAAGCTTCATTATAGATAGATCATTATATTTCAACATCAAAAGAATAACCATAAACATTCTTGATAAACAATGATATGGTAACATAAAACCCTTAACACATTTGTATCTTTTGAATCATTATCCCCATATAAAAATAAACATAAATAGATTTTTATATACCATAATTTGTATGATATAAATCAGAATATTCAATAATGTGTAGTATATACACCACTTAAAAGTAACGTTTCATGTGTCCCATGGAATTAAATGTGAGGTGAAAATCCCTTAGGTTAAGTATCAAATTTATTCGTACACATTTGAACATCATATATAATAAATTTAGGATATTCATACATTAATTCATGATTTATTATAATTTATAAAAAACATATATAATTAACCCATAATTTTTTTACATTTTTTTAAACAATTATTTGTTAAAATCATGTTGTGGGTAATAAATCTTTGTTTTTCGTGTCTGTTTAGGTTTAGTTGATTCTGTCCATTTAGAATGATCATTGTTCCAAAATATAATGAATATTAACTATGATATAAATAAATTATATATTAATTATTTATATATATATATATAAACTCATCTATAAAAGATTATGAAAAGGAAATGAAGCACGTCGTTCATGAAGACGGTAGGCCATACGGACACAGGAACACTATTTCCATTTCTTCGATGGATGTATCAAAATAATGGAAAATAATAATTAACATTTCAATAATAATTTTTATATAATTAATATCATTTATTTTCCCTAATTATTTCCTTATTATAGAAAATTTCAGTAAAAATTAAATATAAAACACATCACTTCAAGTCGACGGTAGTCCACACGTACACACATGCACAATTATTTTTTTAAATGACTAGAAGCTAATATAATATATTAAATTTTATAATTAAATAACAATTATGATTAAATAAATATTATATAAATATGTTTAATCCATAATTATATAATTCCTTCAGAGGTGGTGATAGAAAACTAATTTCATCGGTTCGCGAGGTGGTGGTCTGCTATACCAATGATAGATAGTTCTACTTACCAATTGATAGAAGTTGGAATATATATAGATAACTCTATTAAAAAAATAGAAAATCATTATCTGGGATATATTAATATTTTTTAATTAACATTTTTATAAAAATTACAGTATTCATCTTAAGAAATAAAATAAAAACACTTTGTTAAGAATGACACATCTTCTAAAAACTATTTAGGATTTCCCAGAAGGCCTTCTTAGAAAGGAATCCTAATAAGAAAATGTCATCCAAGACGTGGATAAAAATATAAAAAAATTTATCTGGGTAGTTCTGGTTTGAACCACGCATTTTGGGATGTGTGAATAAGAGAGGTTAGGGGGAGTCCATTTATATGCAGATGAGATGACACACCTGGAATTTATAAAATGAAAAATATATACCATTTCTGACACCACCCATCAGGGACCAACATGCCTCATTATTGAACTTTATATGTGATAAGGTTGAAATATGGATATAAATTTTTATTTGGGAGCTCTTTAGGTCCTTTTTACCCTTATCCTTTTAGTTTAACCCTCATTTAACCCATTTTAACCATATCCTGGGTAATTCATTTTTATTATTTTAACTATTCATTATGACCTAAAATATAGATTAAAATGTTATAAAATATTAATTATTATCATTAGAAATATTATCACCATTTTATAAAATTATATTATTAGAATTGGATGAATTCAATTTAAAATAAAACCCACAATCAAAATGAAAAGCGGGTTTCCACATTTTTTTTCAATTATAAAATTTTTTCACAAGGAAATTGAAGGTAAAATATATTTTAATAAACTATATTGATTAATTAACATATAATTTAATAAAGATCACTATTAATAAAAATTTTAAAAATAAATTCTATTTTTAAATACTTAAAATTAAGTGGAATATTTAATTAAAAATCATTATTTTTCTCTATTTATTGAAAATTTAATATTATAGAAAATTATAAAAAATTTACCCTATGATGTTTTCAAATGATCACTTAACAATGAGGTTAATTTTAATAAATAAATTTTTTAATTTGGTTAAAATCAATTATATTATATTCTCACAAAATCCAATAAAAAGTTTTTTGTGAACTAATGTATTTTTCCATGACAAACTAAATTACTAGAAAATATATTTGACTTATGTAATACCATTATAATATTTATAAATTTTTTTCTCCCTATTCAACCGTAAAATTTTAATAAATTTGTTTTAATGGCCCCATTTGAATAAAATTATCTATAGAAAGTATTGTTAAAACATGGTATTCTATTAAATGAGATATTTCAAAGAGATAATATTTATTAGAAAAAAAATAATAAAATATTAGGGTATTACAGAGATTCCCCATCAAATGGTAAATATGATTCTCTTGAGTGGACAATGAGGAACTAGGTACCATGTTTTATCTAAAGTGATAGAATATGGGTATGAGAGGAGGTTTTAATATAGGGATACCCCCTTATTTTATGGTTGATCTTTTTTATTCCTTATCAATATTGGGGATCAAAATTGTAAATTTTTCCAACCTCACCACCTTGAATTTTCTTCCCATGGACCACCTCGTATTCATTTATATTGTTTTTCCATTTCGGTTTTTCCAATTAATGTAAATAAATATTGTCACTTTATCATGCTTCTACTTCATCTTCATCTACCCTATGAATTTGGTTGTTTTAAGGTTATTTTGATATTTCCACTATATAATGACATAATAATCTCAATATATTTAAAAATCATGATAGTATTTCCATAGGATATACAAATAGATAAAATTAAACATGTTTCTTAACATTTTTTATAGAGGTGAGATATCCTATGATTATTGAAGAATCTCCATATTTATTTATTTTTTGAATAAAATATTAAATAGATTCTATAATCTATAAAAATATTATATTAATTATTTCTATTTCACCCATATATATCAACATCTCAATTCTGTGGCATGAAGGACATGTAATTTTGTGATATTTAAAACATAGATAATGCTAATATTATAGAATAGTGATATATTCATAATTTAAATCACCATAAATTTTCCTAAAATTGTAATTGTATCATGAAATATCAATACATAAACATGCTTTGGACTAGAGAATAAAACTATAGATCTGTCATAATTTATTCCAAGTCATGTTATTTAAGTATAGAAACATTATTTTAATACAATATTGTTCCCTTGGTTTTATAGACAAATAAATCATATGAGGCCAACATGATTCCTTCAGTACATCCTCAATTAGACCTACTCACTTTTCATTCTCTATATTGAATATATTTCTTATCATGTAATGTTCTTATAGAGTAACATTTTTCTTGCACAAGTCACACTAAAAAAAATTAATATACTACTTATAATTTATTACTTCATGTTTCTCAAATTTATACACATGTATTAAAATTCACACTCCAAATTCAATTTCATTCACTGGGAATTACAATTTCATATACTTGTTGTGATGTTTTACATGATTGTCTAGAATCTATATTTTACGCACATGATGCCTTATATAAGATCCAATAATATCATTTGTTGTATGTATCCTTTATATTTCATTATTAACATAATTTTTATATATTTTGAGGTTAATAAGAGTTTATGGATGGTTTTGGGAGTGTTTGTGGCTTCACTGGAGTATTGAGATTGAGATATTGGGAAAACATTTAAGGTGAACAATTGGATCATGGTTAGTAGTTACTGTGTAGATCAACCATGTGACCTAAATACAGAATATAATGGATAAGAAACCCAATGATGTAATCTATATAGCGATGAAATATGTGTAGGTATTATTGTGTGGATAAGTATAACATTTAGCGTGTTGTTTCTCTAATTGTGCACCATTCTATGTAAGGGGATCACATGTAAAATGTGTTGGTGCATGGTTGGTGGATGGTTTGGCCAACCATGTGGCCAAACCATGGGCCCTTAAAATAGAGGGTGAAATTTCATTTCTTTTACGTCCTATTTGTTTACAAACCTCCGTCGATTGTCCTCCCATTTCATGAACATCAACTCCCCCTCTAATGTTGGAGCTATCACATGGAAACCAACTTAGGTTTCAGCCCCCTACCCCATCATAAATCCAATTCATTTGAATTTCATTGAATTTTATAGCTAATGGTAATATACTTAAAACTCTTTCATCCTTTATTCATTTATATCTCAAAATTTTGTATTATATCAATGATTAATATTATGCCCTATTTTAATTTTAATTTTCCAGTTCACTATTTTCTCACACTCATTCCAATATTAGAGGCCAAAAATGAAAATTGATTCAGCTACCCATCTAAGGTAGGTGGTCTTTACATTTTCCCATAATGTATAGATGTATATGGATCACATATAGTTCTGTAAGTTGGACCCTCCATGATTTTCTTGTTAAATGTTTAATATCATAAATAATGTGTTGTACAAAAGGTTTGATATTCTATTTTCCCTTTGACAAGATTAGATGTCATTTTACTCTAACTGAACCACCCCTTGAAGTTGGTTTTTCTGAATACATGTGATTATACCCCCTTGGGTATGTAGAGGTTTCCACCCCTGAGTGGAAGCAATACAAGAAATGAATTTTGATTTTAAAGGTTTAATACCTCTTATAATATGTTGATTTATAATTTAAATATAATAATTGGAAATTATAAATGATTTGGATGATCTCTTGGATTATTAATATTAAAGTGAATGGTTGGTAAGGGGTATTTAAAAATAACATGGACCACATTTGGTCACTTGTGAGTAAATGGACCATTGAATAGAATGGGATAATCTAAATTGTAAAAAGTCCATGGACATTAACATAGATCTTTGAACCCTTTAATAAAACGTCCAATGAGGGGTACATTGTTATGGTACTGACATCATGACATGACAATGACGATTAATTATATTGGATACCATGGATTATTCCATTGATCCATCTGTATTGGACCCCCACATTATTTCTCCTTAGGATCCACCCCCATCATTATGGAGTTTACTTGGGATGACCTTGGTGGACTCAATAAGGATTAATTTTATGATGACCTTGGGTTCTTAAATAATGTAGGTCTCTAATATATTGATTTTTCTAGGGATTATCTCTATGGACTCAAATATGATTCCTTTGTCAATGGAATTGTTCCTTGACCCTCGTAGTTCTAGTATGTGACATGATCGGTGTATGCTTTAAATGAAGATTCACTCTTTTTGATATTTTTCGTCATTTATAATCTATTTTTACATCATGTACTTGTAGATTTTTTATCACTTATTCACTTATAGAACTAAACCTATTCTACCTGCAAATTTCTATAAATTAAATGAACTAATTATATTTGGTATATAAACTGCATATGGTGGCCTAATATGTATATATCACACCCTATTCAGGATTTTTTTTGGTACACGATAGGCTTCATAGATGCGTGTAGGGATAAGTGAAAGTACCCTATTATGGATGCATGACTTTAATATAGTGATGGTGTATGGGATAAATGGATTGAGATTCTTCTCATGAGGTTATTGAGGATATCATGGGACTTTTGATTATTTTTAAATATTATGTTGTCTATTCTTGTATCTCTATCCCCCAAAAACTTATTTTATTCTTATATCACAATGAATTGGTCATTATCTTTTGTATATGATATTAGATATGTTTCTAATAGTATTAATTCTAGTACTTCTATTTTAACATAAAGGTATAATTATTAAAATAACTTATTATTATATTTATTTATTCTTATAAATTATTTTTTGTACCACAACGTTGCACTTCCATTATGAGGTTATAGTCTTTCTACCACATCATCAGATAACCACACTATTAGTTGTCATATTATATTATAAGGGTATTCATTCTTGAGACCATGTGGCTAACTAGACCGGTCACATGTCTTTGAATTGGTCCTGATATGACACGATGTTGTATTGGAGATTCTTCTAAAATTGTCTTATTATTTTAATATGGTAGAAAAGAGACTAGAAATGTATAAGAATTTGGTTTTGAACATCATCATAGGTGTTTTATACCCCACATACAGCGATAAATCCATGTTTCATTGGTTGGTACTTTTTTTCCTCCTTTTTCCTATGATTGCTGAACAAATTTAGCCTTCAGGCAATGCACAAGATTTTTTAAATTTATAATGTTTAGAGGTTATCTTTTACCCTTGGTTTGGAAAGGAAATTATGGGTTTTTTTCATGATAGTAAGAACATAGAAATTAACTTTTCATTACTCGGTCATGATTTATCTATTTTACAATGTGAATTGACTAAAACAAGTCGTATTTCCTTGAATTCTTTAATTATTATCGGACATAAATCTTTATAAGAAGAGTGAGACAAAAAATTGGTTAAATTATGTGTTTTTGTCCTACTAAATGTAATTTTATGGTATAGATTGATGGTCAAATATTATATTATCCTATAATTTAATATTTAATCTATGAAACTGAGGTATAATTTATTAAAATGTTTATTGAGTTTGATTACATGAATTCCAACTACAATTTATATAGAATTTACATCTATATGTAATATGTGTACCTATATTTTTTTCAATGACATATTATGTTATCTAATATTTTTGGATTCATTTACATGGAATTTATATATACATGGGTCCATAAAGTCCTTGATTCCTGCTATAGGTCATTGGTGAAAACCATTTTTTGGAGGTGGTGGTCACTGAGCCACTAGTATTACCTTCTATAGTTCTACATACGTCTCTTAATATTATACCTAACTTGGGAACTCAGAACTGATTTTTAGAGGGTTTTCTAAAACTCATAAGTCCTTGTAGGGATCCTCAATACTAACCCTTAATATAGAAGAGTAGACATTATAATTCCAGTAGTAGTATCCACCTACATTTTTTTTATGGTGATCCTTAGGATATTGAGTCATGGATAGAGGCCATGTTATCTATCTTTGACTATCTAGATATTCCACCTGAAAGGAGAGAAATATTGAAGAATATATTCTTAGGGGGTCAACAATGATATGGTGGGATGTTTTGATTCAATCTAAACATTATCAAGTTACGATATAGAGGGATTTAGAGATGGAATTTTCTGATTATTTCATCCTTAGGACACTAAGAGATGATCAAGATAGACAATTTATACATGTGTATTAGGGAACTCTTTCTTTAATATATATAAAGGCACTGAGACCAAGCTTCAAGACTCATTCTTAAAATGTTGTGTATATATTTTTTTGAAAAAAATTATAAATCAAAATACACATAATATTTAGAATTCCACGACCATTTATTAGTCTACTTTTAGGATAATTAGATATAGATATGACATTTAAAAAAACATACAAAATTAAATTAAATAGACAATAGAATATTCAGTTAAATTCCTCCATATAGATAAATACTTCACTAATAAATCTACAAAACAATTAAAAATAAGTTTAAAATATATGGTTAGAATTTAATATTACCAGTAAGGGGATTAAAATAATTAATAAATTATTTTAAAACATTTCCTTGAAATAGAAATACTTACATAAAATTACATTTTCATAACATTTGAATACTAAATAAACAATTTAGAAAAAAATTATTTTCTTGAAATAATTATAATTGAAAAGATAGTTGGGATTTTTCCATCAATGATAATAACTTTTTGGTGGGTTATTTATGATACATGGAAGACCACAATACAAACTATAAGGTCACTAGTCATAAATCATATAGAACAAAGTGACCTAATGATTTATGGGTTCACACCCCATATAATCACATAAAATATTTTATACAAGTTCCAATTTTTGAATAAACATTAAATTGGACTTCCCTTTCACAATTATAACCCATAAATTTTAAAAATTACATACATAAAATATATTTTTAAAAAGAAAATAAAATTTCTTAAAAAAAATTAATCAACATTTTCACAAGAAATTCAAAAAAAAAATTTTCGATAACCCCATTATTAAGAATTGATATACTTATTTAAATTCTATAAAAATCAACAATAAAATTTGTTCACTCTTGACAGTCACAAATAAATTAACTCTGCTTATTTATAAATCATAACTAAAATGGTTAATCACACAAATTATCATTTTATCTAAAAATTCATGGGAGGTCACTTATAAATTAGATAATTTCCATTCCTAATTATGCATGACATACCAAGGGGTGAAGATACAATTTTACACATGAAATAATTTTCTATTTTGAATTATCACATTAAATTATAATTACTATCATTTATAAACCAATGGTACACTTAAAATATATACCACAAAATGATATACTAACAAAAACTTTAGGACTTTTCATATATAATTGAAAATGAATTAATAATCCCTATTACTTCTTAAAATAAATATATATAGATTTATATATATCAATATATAAATTACTATATATAATATAATAGGATAAAAACGTAATCAAACCCTTTGATAAAGCTATACGATCCCAAGACAAATCATGGACATTAAAAAAACTCATATCTTATAAATTCTGAAAAAAATATAGATTGATATCAATATATATATATATATATATTTGTATACAAAATAATATAATTAAAGATAACAGACCATTGTAACCCATAAGCTTTTGAAAAAAAATTAAATAATAAACCATTATCTTATATATTCTGAAAACATGTACTCACATGTGTATATATATAAATACATATATATATATATATATATTTGTAAAATGAAGATAATTTTATTAAGAAAAATATACACTTACAAACGATAGGCTTGATAAATAAACAAATAAATCAAAACCCTTATCTTATAATCTATAAAAGTAAATAATCATATATATATATATATAGAAACATATATATTTAAATATTTTCAAAATAAATATAAATTGATAAAATAAAATAAACCCATACATGTTAAAGGAATCCCATGTTTAGAGGAAAACTTCTTGATTCTTAACAACTTTAACCAAATTAGAGTTTTGGATCAAGACTTCTGACCACATAAGAGTGGTTCCACTAAGTCTCGCATAATTATAAAAATTCATAGGATCATAAATCTTTTGAGAGACGCTGCATATTTGTTTATTATTATCTTTTTTATCAAAATAATGACCATAAAATGTACACAATCATGGGTTTTTTATATTTATCATTGAGTAATGTTAAACCAAAATGTGTGTACATGTGGATATGTGTTTGTGTTACCCCTATGACTCACGCTCCCTGATCCCACATTTTGGCAGTAGAATAAAAAGACACTATCATTATTTGGTTCCACATAGTTGGTTGGAGAATATCATAGTGGAGATGAATATATATTAGAGGTGAGGTAGTGGTTGACAGCGATGTCATTGGGGGCTGGTTAGAGGATTATGGTGGCACCAGTGAAGCACAATGCTAGTTTTATGGGAGAATATGATATCATTTACGTTTAGAATGAAAACAAAAATTTGATTTTTCCCTTTTTTGTATATCATATAATGTTTTATTATTATTATATTCTATCATTAACTATCTTTATCATTAATATCAGTTCACCCCTTTTTTTGAGGGTTTCATGTCATTCATTTTTGTTATGATTTCATTTTTCGAATTCAAATAATTTAGTAATATCATGTTTTTATTCATTTATTTTTATAAAATATATATTTATCATATCAATATCGTTGTATTCATATATAAACAAATTAATATATTTTTTGAAAAAAATGAAAAAAAATATTAATATTAATCAAATAATATTTTAGAGTATATAATACTATAATTCAATATTTTTTCAATTTAAAATAAATATGAAAATTATAAATAATTTGTATAATTATGTATAATTATTATAATTACCTTATACTAATATTAATAAAATGTTTCAAAATTTTGGGATGTTACTTTAATCCCCTCAAAAGAATTGAGTTTAAGAACCAGTTTGTCACACTACAAAAATCTAAAATTTCATCATCAGAATTAAGAAACACAATGACCAAAAAACATCTTATCTCTATCTGAACATATAATATGAAAATTTTTCTAGACCATTGTGTTGATACCAAATGTAAATGAACTAATCCCTCACTACTAGACTCGGTGCTTAATATAATGTGTATATTTTCTTGAAATTAATGACAAATAAAAATACACATAGCATTTACAATCTAGGAGCATTTACTCTTTTAGGAAATGTATAATTAAAAACAAATATTATATTTCAACGAAATAGTATAACATGAAATTAAATAACAAAATAATCTTCAGTGTGATTCCTCTGCATATAAAAACACATCACTAATAAATCCACTAAACCTGTAAAAATTAATTGGTGACATATGGTGAGCATTTAATAAGACCCATAAAGTGTTTCAAAATATTTAATAAATTCATTTGGAAAATTTCCTTGGAAGAATCACACATACTTAAAAGTATATTTCTATATCTATATATAGTAAATAAATAATTTATGAGACCATTATTTTCTCAAAATAATTATAATTGAAAATATTGTTGGGATTTCCTCATTTAAAGTAATAATTTTTGGGGGGTTCATTTATGATACTTGGAAGACCATAATAAAAAATATAAGGCATGTAGTAATAACTGATATGGAACAAATTACCCTTAAGAATTATGATTTCACTCCTCATAAAATCACATAATATACATTATACAAGTTTCAATTTTTTAAAACACTTTCAATGAACCTTCCTTTCCCAATCCTAACCCAACAAATTTTAAAAATACTTACATAATATAATCTTCTTAAAAATAAAATGAAAATTTGTATAACATATCTTCAACATTCTCTAATGAATTTATAAAATAATTTTTTGTATAATCACATGATTATGAATTTATCTAGTTATTTAAATGTTATAAGTAAAATGCATAATAAAATATGATCGTACTTGATCATCACAATTTAAATAACTATCCTTATTTTTAAATCCTAAATAAAATTAATAATAAAAAATAAAAAATTTCTTCTAAAAATGCATGAGATGTTATTATAAATTAGATAATGTCTATTCATAATTATGTATGACATACCATGGGGTGTAGATACAATTTCACACATGAAATAACATCTTGTTTTGGATTAGCATATAAATTTACAATAAATATCAATTAAAATCTATAGTTACATATAAAATATATACCAATAAATGATATACTAAGGGAAAATTCAAACCTTTTCATATATAATTGAAAATTAATTTCTACTCTATTTATAAAAAATAAATATATATATATATATATATTTAAATCATTATACATAAAATGATAGGATGAAAATATAATCAAACCATCAATAGAATTAAACGATTCCCTTTAAAAACATATACATAAAAAACAAGTCTTATTAATTTTAAAATACATAAAATTTATAGATAGTTATAAATTCATATATATATATATATATATATATATTTCTGTGTGTGTTTGTGTGTGAATAAATAATATAATAAAACTAACAGAAAATAAATTTTTATAACCCATATGCATTGTAAATAAAATTTAAATCATAGAACCCTATCTTATATATTATTAAAATAGGTAGTCATGTATCTATATATATACAAATGTAAATGTATATATTTTTAAAACAAATATATTCTGATTAAGAAAAATTAACCATTACAACCCATAGCCATGAGAAATAAAAAATAAATAAAACCCATATCATATAATTTTTTATAATTTATAATCCTGTATATATATATATATATGTAATTTCAAAATGAAGGTAATTTTATAGAATAAAATAAACAGTTACATGTTAGAGTAAATAGAAGTGTGGAAGAAAACATTTTCCTCCTTATGAACACGAACCAATGGAGAGGTTTGGCTTGAGGCTTCTGACTATGGAGGAGGAGATCTCTAGAGTCTCTCATTAAAATATAAAATTTTAGGTACCTTATTATTCTAATGGAATATGATTATTTTTTATTATTATATTTCATTAAACAAAATAAATACCCAAAAACAAACACAATCATTGGAATTAAATTTTTTAACATTAATATTGATTTTACTCTAACTTAAAACCCAAATATGTGGAGATGAGTAAAAGGGTTTGAGTTACCCTTATGACTTAGCCTCCTCAATAACTCATTTTTTCAATCGAAAAAAATGGCCCTACCGTGATTTGGGTCTATGGAGTTAGTTGGAGAAGTGCTTAGTAGAGCTGGATATGTGGGACAGGGAATGTGTTTCATTTAGAAATATCCCTTATATTAAACCAAGACATTATTAATGAGAAGAAACCTAGAGAAGCTATATATGTGGGCTGGAAAAGATTTTGACCAAGATAGATAAGTAGTTCTTTTATAATCAATAAGTAACATTTCAAGAATTCATGAGGAGGAATTAGTAGCCATAGTGTGAGCCTAGACATCCATTCCATCTATCATCGGTGTAATAAGTAGTATCATATGAGTTCCTCCTATGATATCGTATAGTTGAATGTCGGGACTATGGTATAATAGAACATATTCATTAGGATTTTCTTGAAATTTAGAGATATGTAATGTTTAATAGAATTTGCATCAACTCCTCCTTCTGAAGCATGATTAGTAGATTCTAATTTATCAAGGAGTTACAGTGCTACGAGCCATGTTGGATATGGGATTATATGTGGTAGTTGGATCCAAAAACTAGATTTATTCTGTTAGTAGAATGTTCCTACCAGGGGTAGTTATCCTATATCTCAATTTCATAGATTTGGTTCTATATATATATATATTATAGATTATACCTGAGGAGGATATTTTTTCCCCTTCTACAGTTTGATATTGGAACGTAGTAGCATCAACATTAGTGTTTTTTTTGATTGACACAAGTCCTTACCATTTATTTATCTTTATTAAAAACTATTGATATCTTTTGGCTCCATATTTTTTATTTCTATATGGTAATGACACATAACAAACCATTAGTGATCTGATTAGAAAGTGAATGTTAGTCCATGAAATTCCCATTGAGATACACAATTATCATTTGATATATACCCTCTTTTCATCAAGATTAAAAGTTTTAAAATCATTTTGAGGATGTAATAATTACTTTCATACCATTTTACAATGAATTTTATCAACATAGTATGTATTTAATATCACATTAGGGAGGTATATATATTCATAAGGGTGAATAGGATATCCTGGATAGTCGTGAGAGACCCGAGAATAATGGTTTGGGTAGAGTAAAATCCTGTATTTCTAGAATTTATCTTGATGAACTGGGAATGTGATATATAAATATTTCCCTCCTGTATTTTATTATTTTTTCGACATATTATATGATTCCTTTTTTAGGCTACCACTTGAGATGGAGGAAGATATTATTATGAATCTTTTTCTAAGAGTCTCACCAGTAACCATCCCTCCTTATTGAATGGATACTACTTAGTTCAAATATATCAAGAGGAAGCTAGAGGTTTGGGGTTAAAATGGATTTATATGACCCAATTAATCACCTTAGGGATTTCTTAATCTTTATTCCACTAGTGCGGATGGGTCCATTTGTTTTTTTTGTTTATTACCATAAAAGGTATATGATTACCATGAAGAACCAGTATCATTTACCTCATATAGATGACCTATTATTCTATATCTAAGGAGACAGGGTGTTCTATTAGTTTAATTTGTGGTTGATTTGTCATTATATATGTGTTAGAAAATTAGATATGTTGTGTGTGTTATTCTATTATAGATATGGCTTATACAATAATCTAAGTAATTCGTTATGTCTTATTAACATTCCAATTATTTTCATGGCTTCTAGGAATCATGTTTTATACCATTGTGAATATTCCTTTGTGTTAGTCTTCATGGACCCCATATTGGTATATTTATTAATTCAACATGACAGTGAAAAAAATCTTGATTCCATATTGAATACACTAAGATAGAACTAATAGAATGATGCTCTCACCAAATTCAACTTTTTGATCGATATAGTTTACTTCCAGTGTCACGTCACATATAAATAATAAGTATCCATGGACCTATATATGGTTAAATTTTTGGTTTATAGGGATAATTCCATGATATTTTTTGACAAAAATAGTTTATTGGGGTTGGATGAATATTTTAGGTGTTTTATTTATGAATTTACATTCCATTCATCACCACTCATAGGATTGAACAAGTAAGGTGTTATGTTTACATCATATGAATAATTTGGGAGATCCATTTAGGGAGTTATAAGATGGTTTACATTAGCATCATTCTTAATTTTACCTGGACCACCTATAGGATATATGGACAATAATGAAACATCAATACATATGATTGGACCCATTCTGGAGTATATAGATTTATTCATGGAATACATGTCTCATCAGTTGGGAACTCATGTGTGGAAATACCTAATGCATGATCTTATACTTGATTTAGTTGGTCAGGACTTGTGTTTCAAGAGTCATTAGATTCCTGTATGGATTTTTTTTGTGTAAACACTCTAAATAAATCTTCAAATACATATTCAATCAGCATTACTTGAATCTTAAGAAATTCAGGTGGGATGGATAAATATATTGATTCAAATATGAGAATCCATATATGATTAGAAAATGAGGAGTTCATTGAAAAGGATGGGGTCTTTCATATTCAAGGATGTTCTCGAGTTCTGTCTAATATCTAAGAGGATTTTATGTTACGGTCTCATTAATATTCTTGGGTAGTACATATCAGTCTTACAAATATGTATTTGGACTTATGCTACCAGTATTACTATTCAGAGAAGAAAAGGTAGATATAAAGTTTTTTACATAGTTTTCCACATGCCACAAGGTGAAGGAAGAATGTTATCAACTAGTAACAATTTTATACCGATTTCTTATTATTGAATGGAAATGGTACGATGTCATAATATATTTCATAAAAATTTCACTTAGGACCCCTTTAGGAACAAATGTTAAATTGGTGGTTATGTAAATGTTGTCTAAGGTCACATGCATCCAGTATATTTGTGAGACCCTTTTAATTGAAATGATGGGGAGGATATTTGTTTGTGATATTGTATTCCTACAAGGATTTCTATGGACCATCATATCATACATGGATACTTTTTTTACATAATTGTAATATATGTGGTTGTTGATGGAATTGGGTTAATAGGTACTGATTTGTACAACATATCACTCTTAGAGTGAAGATCATTGTTATCAAAAAATATAGGTATTGGGGAACATGATCCGGGTATGTGTCCTAAAATTTTTCTATCCTTCAGAGAAATAAAAACCCCTTAAAAAAGTTCTTATAACAAATTCATTTATGTGGCTATACTGAAGGATCCTAATGAGGTTATGAATATTTGGACATGTAGTTCAACCTTGGGTTGGTTAGATGTGGGAGAGGACGTGTTACCAGACCATCATAATATCCATGAGACCTCATAGTATATATAATACATAGAAAATAATATTACTACATATCTACCTAGGAAGATATCTTATGTTGATCTTCAATGCTGACCTATAGTGTTTGAGGAAGGGGGTCAGGTCTTCTATCATGTCTCGCCTCAATTATGGAATTTATGGTTTCATGATAAAAGTACCTAGTACCTAGAATCATCATAAATTTTGAGATTTTGGATAGATCTAGGAAAATATCATTTCAACTATAGTTACCTCATGGGTCTCAGTACATGTATTATGTCTTCCATGTTCGACAGCTTTTCTGTTATCATTAAAACCCATTTCATGTTCCAAATCTTGGTGAATTTGAGTTGGATTATCATTCTAATTTTGATTATCACTAATTTTATATTATTTATAAGTATAAAATGTATCTCCAAGGAATATTAGTTTCTCTAATACGACTATAATGGAAGCATACATTTTTATTCGAAAACTCATTGGATAGAGTGTACAATGTACATAATTATTGGTCATAGTTAATCTAAGACTATTCTTTCCCAAACATGGAATGGAATATTAGAGATGAACTATTTTATAGAGGGGTGGTTTTAATATTTTGGATTTTATTTTAAGGTGATGATCTTTTAGATTTCAATTTAAACATCTTTTTTATATATGTGAAGGAAAATAATAATTTTATTATACATTCATGAGTGTTCAGTGCATTTTGGAGTCTCAATATGTAGTTTTAAGAAAAATATAATGGGTTTCACATATGGAATGTGGAATATAGTAACCATGGAACTCAACCTTGCGACCCAAATATATAGGATCGTGATTGAAAACCCATGCGAGGGAGGATGCATGGACAAGTGAAAGGGTTCATACTTATTGTAGATCTAAAACACATAGTTACCTAGATTATTTAATACCCTTTAAGGTGGATCCATTTTGGGAAATATTGTAATATGACTAGAATATGGTAATGAAAACCGTGCATCTCTATTGTAATCCCCTTAGAAAGACTATGAAATTACATTTTTTTTATTTATATTTATATTAAATCTATCTTTTATCCTCTTATATCCCAAAAATCATCCCTCATTTTCAATGGATACCTTATTTGAAATCTAACATATGCTTTGAGATCCCTCTTCCATCTAACATATGATTCACTCACCATTCATTACATAGGATGGATAACTATAACCTCTTCAATCCTCTTCAATATTTTCTTTAATTATCATCACATTTTGTCATTATTTCTATGGAAGATAATGTGGATTGTTTTTATAATGTTTATATATTTATCTATAGTCTCCACTTTTATGTTGGATTTGAGGTAAATAAGGGAATGTGAGTTTACTACAAATCTAAGGTATCACTTAAATTACTTTTCCCATTTTTTCTTGATGTTTAGGGATCATTAAATAGGTTCACCTCACATTCCTTGTTTAAATTTATTCTAATATATGTAAATTTTTCTATAAAATTTTATAAAATGTGTTTCGATATTCTATTTCTCATTTGACATGGTTTTAAGACGTCGATATCAAACTGAACCACCACTTAATGTAGCTAGTTTTTTGATTTCTTAAGTATTTCCCCTCCATTTGGATGTGTTGAGCTTGCCACCCATGATTTGGAGTTTTATAAGAATTGAATTGGTATGTTTAGAGTTGAATACCTCTTTTATTATATTTAATGTTAAATTAAATATAAAAAATGGAAATTTTAAATGGGATCGATGATTTATTGGTATATCAATATTATTGTAGATATTTGGATAGGTGGAAATTCCACTAAAACAACCCCGTTTTTATAACATTTGAGTGAATTGATCAATGTAGTGAATGTGATTTAATAATTTACTAAATGGTAATGGAAAGTAACATGGATCTTTGTGACCTTTTATAAAATGGTCAATGTTGGAAACTTCAGGGTGGCATCAATGATTCATTATATTGGAACCATTTGATATTTATTTTGAATCTGGATTTCTTGGACCACCATATTCTTTCTCCTTGGTCTTGACCTCATGAATTTCCATGTTCTATATGGATGAGAACCATGGTCTCAAAGAGGATTCATTTATAAAGGTCCTTGTTTTCTAGGCTCATGTAGGTCCTAGTTATAGAAATATTTCTAAAACTGAGATTTATGGAATTAAAGAAGAATCCTTAATCTATATCCTTGGGTCCTAACCCTCATTGGTCTAATAATTCATACACCTAGTGTATGTCATAGTTGATTCCGTACTCTTGTACAAAGTTTTTCTTAATTTATAGATGTATATTCAAAAATTGTACATTATTTTAGGATTTATTAATAATTAATTTATAGAACTACCCATGTCATTGATACACACTTGTAGAACTTATATTCACTATCTATATTTGTTATAGAAATCATTGGTAGTTTCCTACTTAGTATATCTCATATCCTATTTGGGAAGATATATGGTATGTAAGAAGAATATAAGGATAGAGGATGGTTCATGGGGAAAGAAACGTTTATGAACCATTTAAATTTGTCCTTTGATGGTGTATGATATATAAGGGTCACGCTTATACTTGTGATGATATTGGGGATATCATGGGTGTTTTGTTGATTTTTTGTAGTATGTTTCATATGCTTATATCTTTGTTCCCCATGCACTTATATTTTGTACATTACCATGACAGGATCATTATCTTCTATATACACTATTGGATATGGTTCCTCTAGTGTTTATGTCAGTCTATCTATTATAACATATGATTTAATTATTCTTACACCTTGATATTTATTAATGTTTTTCAGATCAATTATTTTTATATATATAATTAATATGCTATGATCAAGAGGGTAAACTCTCCCCACAGAATCATCACTAACCACCAATTTTCCTCAGTAGCCTCTGGTGTTAGGGGTATTCATGCTTGAGGGAATGTGGTCAACCAGATCAGTTACATGTCTATGAACCGAGCTCAGTACATCACTTTTTAAGTTATAAATTTGTATTGAATATATTTCCCTTAATAAAGTCATAAGTAAAATATTTTATCATTTTCTTACATTAAACTAATAACTTCCTATCTTATTTAAATTACATTAATACATCTTAAAATAAACTCTACAAATTTTAAATAAATAAAATTAGTAAAAGAATTTGGGGAATTTATCAATCCTTTTAAAAAAAATTCATGTCAATTACCAAGAACATACAACTAATGTAAATACATTGGAATAGTGTTTAGTGGTGAATCCAATAACTCAAACATTTTAGATTCATTTTTAGATCCTTAATCCATTATCTAGTAGTATTTTCACTCTAATTCAAATAAAAATCATGATAGATATTCTCTAAATGTTTTCACTAACACACACTACATTCCACATCACTTTAATCTTTTTTAAATTCGTTAACTACAAATTATGCATGGTTTCCATCGTATATTCAATGTCCAACTTCATCAAACACCGATACTCTATGTAACCATACTACAGAAAATTCCCTTTTCAAATTCACATAATATATTTTCTAAGAAAATTAGCTCAAAAATCATCACATAAATATATATATATATATATATATATGTGTTATTCTTTCTATTAAATTCATTTCTCTATTCCCTAATACATATGAATCTTCTTCGGTTTCACTTTTGTTCGATTTCTACTTCGTCACCAAACATCAACATTTCATAATTATATTGAATGTTAACCTAATAAAAAATACCACATCAACACATATGGAACATAATATCTATACATGGATTTATTATAAATTATAAATATTGTAATTCCATCCATAGAAAACAATATAATTATTCTCCTCTAATTGGAAAAAAATAAATGTGAAAAAATATGGTTTCTTGTATATTAAAAATATGTGTGATAGTAATGGGTTATCATTTACAAATAAATATTTTATTTTAAAAAATAACATCTTCTCAACAGTATTCACTTCCCCTTATTGAGAGGTCCCCCAACATCCATGTGAAAGAATGATGGAATCATATCTTATTTTACCAATGTGCCATAAAAAATCATCTCAATGATTACATGGGCTACCTAGTGAAGAAAAAGATTGATAATATTTTTTTCTAAAAATTATATCCCCAAATAAACACCAAGTGTTTCCAACAAAAAAGTTACCTTCAATGGGATCAATAAAACAATTTTCAATAGATTTTATAATCCTATAATTCCAATGAAAATATATCATTCTTGTTAAAGATGGATTCTTCCTCCATTTAAATAAATAACCACTCCCCTTTGTTAAACATAATGATTATGAGTTAAAATAGTGGTGATAATTTGAAAATACAACATTAACCTATATTTCCATCAATGATATTGATAATTTAATATTTATAATTAATTAATGAATCCATGTAAGATTAAACATATAATGTAGATCTCTATTACTTTATACTCCCCATACCTCACCCTTGTTGATTCAAAACATATATCTTATCATTTTGTATATCTAATATAAGTTGATTAATTAATTTATCTTTTTTTATTGAATAAATAATTTTTTCATTATCTATATAGAAATAAAAACATTGAAAACGATCCCATTTTTAAAGGATCAACATAAATTTAATCTTCCATGATACATAACCAACACAGTATAGGAAATAGGTGGAATTATATAAGCACATAATTTTTATAAACATGTATTTTATTTCTCTATAAACCTAAAATTTCAATTTTTGTATGTTCTAAAATATCTATACCCCATTTTTTATGTGTATTCTTGTATTTTATAAATTTATTTCGACTAGGGAATAATGGATCCATTCTATGTTTTTGTAATTCTTTTCAATTCAGTATAATAATAATTTCATGAGAAATCTAAGAACTATAATTATTTTTTACTATAATTATCTTCCTATACAACTCTATATAACTTGGAAATATAATTTATCATTCTTTTGGTAGATTGAAATAATTTATATTTTGTGTGGAATCCATGTTTTAAAAATCATCCATTATATAATCATTAATGGGGTTTTCCTTTTTTATATTATTGATATGGATTCCATACCATAATTCGGGTAACAATATGATTTAATTTTTTTGTTCAATTTACATGGATCTTCTCTGTCATCCAAGTTACCCTTATTAGGTATCCTATCAAACACATATTTATGTTTTTCAATACGTAATGAAATCGTGTTAAAAATTGTTATAATAGATTCATTTTTCGGATAAATCTTTCTTGTTTCCACCATTTTGATATTCATGGAAATTAAAAAATGGAACATGAAGTGTAATAACAATCTATTATTGAAGCATAATCTTACATTTTTTAAAACCTTATCACATTACTTTTCTAGATTATTGGGTGTAATTGTTTCATCTCTCTTTTATGCTTATTTTCTTCTTGAGTAAAAAATATCTTTTTTACTTTACCTTCTTTTTCAATTTCATCCTTCTTTTACAATAAATATAAGGGTTATTCGAAGCTATTATATGATATAATTACTCATAAAAGTGTCCATACACACAATAACATCATAAAAGATATTCAATCCTTCAAATATGATAATTTAAGAGTGTGTTTTTTTGTTATTTGAAATCATTATCTGTCATAATGAAATATTCATTATTTAGGATATGATCCCCATGTAATTAGGCTATTTAGAACATTTCCATACTGATATGTTATTCTATTGATTCATGTCCTTATATCTAAATTTTTAGAAACAATAAAATATACTATGTATACAATATCTTTTTACTCTATGTTCATTTTGGATTTCTTTTATAGATTTCATGCACGAATATTTTTGGTATTGTACACTAGTATTTTTTTTGGTTTTGAAGATTACTTTGAATGAAATATCTATATTCACACGTGATTAAATTAAAAAACTCATTCCACCTCATTTCTGGGGTCCTGAGTCCATCTAAGCACGGATCAAAGAAAATTACCAATCCCTATGGGACTGAAAACTAGTTTCTAATATAAAATTAAACTTTATTGGGATTGAATTATCAAGATGAATAAAATATTCGAGAAGAAATTCAACTAGAAAATATTTTTCAAACATTACACACTTCAATGTTACTTCCAAATAAATAAGTAATTAAAAAACGAAATTTCTTTCAAATAGAGTATAATAATGTTATGAAATAATTTCAATTAATAAAAATACTAATCTTAAGAACAAAAAAATTATATCCCAACATGAATAGAGTAAGAACAAGTCAAATACAAAGTGATCGAAGAGGAAAACAAATATATGAATAAAAAATTAATATGAGGCTAAATCACATCACAAATTGCTACAATAAAGTCAAAATACTCCACAAGGAACTACCATTGAACATGATCCATGAAAGTGATGTAAATATGTTACATCCCACAAGGACTTGTTTATACCTATAATTATTGACCTGAGCATAATGTTGTAGTATGTAACCTCTCACATCTGGTAAATCCATTCTCCCATCATTAATTAATTCACCCCTCAATTTCTATTCCAAAAATTTAAATTATGTAAAAGAGTAACATTCTTAGTCTAAAAGGTGAATCAAAGTTGCTTATGGTCTCTTGATGGGTGGAATTGTTAATGTATAATATCAGAGAGAAATAGTAGATTAGTTTTAGAAGCATCTACTAGCTGTTGGATGTGAATGTATCCTCATAATTATCCAAAGGTGCACCTACTAGCTGGTGATTAAGCACTGGTCAATAGTTAGTACACCGACTATTTAATAATATTTCAATAGCTCGCTCATGGGGTCCTCTAGGAATTTAAAGTGATGGAAACCCAATAATTTTCTCCCATGACCATTTTTTTAAATCTTTTTATTCATACATAATTTAGGATTATCAAAAATTAAATGCTCTATAAGGATTTCTCATCTTCTTTAAAAACATTTTTCAATACATTGATGTTTTGTTCAATTGGGATATCTAGTTCAGGTAAATCATATAAGCTATTGATGAATTATTCTCTTTTTAGTCTACTTTTTTCATATTCCAACATTACAGGATTGAGACTATCAGTATCAATTAGGGATTTTTAGTTTTGTGTGATCTGGATTATTCAATCAATGAGTTAAGCTTCTCTACACCTGATATAGGAGGTATAAAGAATATCTCTATTGTTTGATTTTATTTTATTCTGTATGTTACATATATAACCACACATGATTGTCATTCTCTTGACACCTTTCAGTTGGGGATCACATATGTGCATTGAATTTTTTAATTAGAACTCACATTGATATTGTTGGTTCCATCTTTATTGTAAACCATATACATTCATCCACCCATGAGGTGTGACAATCCTTGACCCCATGTTTCACATATGAGTTATTTGATTCGAGTGATTATGAAACTAAATTTTTGAATTTTGGATTTCCATTTTGAATAAAACTTGTTTACCTTTTCATCATAGTGTTAAGATTTTGAAATATATACATATCATGACATGTCATTTTTTAATTGGGTATCAGTGTAAAGTAAATTAGTAAAATGATAGATATGAAATTTTAATTCTTTTCATGTTCTATAATATTTTTCCTCCTATTGGATAATTCTAATATATATTTTTAAAAATATATATCAATGTATTTATGTTTTCATGGAGATATTGGTTATGAATTGGTATAAGGTGTTTAATTTCCATGGAATATGGATTTTAGTTATGTCTATTGTGAACAAAATATGTATTTTTCCCTAAAAAGGGAATTTTCTAAGAATATATTAAGGACTGAAAATTTAATTATTCCATGGAATGAGAATTCACCGGGATTCTATTTTTAATAATTGATTCATTCTATTTATATTTATGGATCCCATGGCTATAGATTCTGGTCCCATTTGTTTGTATAGAAATATATATTTGAAATCATTCCAAATCATGTATGGGAAATCATGCATGTTAACCAAGATCTTGAGGGTGACTGTGTTCGTTTAGATATTATGCATTAAATTTATAAGTATTTAATTTATTTATCATATAGTTTCTCATGATAATACATGGAATTTCCTTTTCTAGAGACCATTTGTTTTGATTTACTAATTGTTTCGCCCAATTTCTTTTGAATGATATATGATACCCGATTAGACTTCATGGATACTCTTATGGCCCAATGAAAAGGGAAAAGTGTTTGATTAGTTAACATTCTTACTGGGATTGGTAGTTAGATATGGGACCCTGAATGTGTATTTAGACTAATTTTGATGGTCTTTTATATTATAACATTCATTTGGTAACATCTATGACATTAAAATGAAATATATTATGACATTACATGGATTCATGATATTGGGTTGTTATGGATGTTTACATTTTATCTAATATAGTTGATTATAATGATTTGATGGCGATGTATCCTCTTTTTTATCACCTTTTACCCGAGGGTATAGTCTCCAAGATATAATTATTAGACCCTTGAACCCCTTTTATAGTGTCTAACATATGGGGAGTTACACATGAGATCATGTGGTGACTAGTTTCAATCAACTATGGGAGAACTGGGCAATAGAGAATAAAAAGGTGTATCAAGGGAGTTTATTTTTTTATCATTTGTATTACTAATTTTTAATTATATAATGGATAATATGAGGTGTTATATCTGGATAATAATCCTGATCATAGGAGTAGTTAAACCATGTGTAGGGAAAAAAGTTTCTATGGTTGGGATTTCTGCTTTTAAGGTTATCTTATAATAATTATGATGTTATTTCACCTTGGGTGATACAAATGTTTTGTGATGTTAGTGATTTAAGATATTTAACTCATCGAAAAGTAATTTATGTGGTGTTTATCCATGAGTTATTGTAAACGCATAGGGAATTATGTCAACACACATCACAGTAGCAAGGGATTTATTTTATTTTTATAAAATATCTTCATGTCTACATAGTGCATTAAACTCCATAAAATGTTGGATAAATGGGATAAATTTAATTTAGAATAACATGTTAAGACAATTATTAATCTAATGATTTAAGTGAACATGTATCATTGATTTTTTACTTCCCCTTATTTTGCATTGTGACTTAGAATATGTTATGTGACTTATGATATGATGATTTTGTTGACCCTTGTTGATAAATGAATCAATTTTTTCATATAGATGAACATTCGATGAATGGTAACGAGAATACACCTCACACAATATTACTCAAACCTCATGATTCAATAAGGAATCTAATAGATTACCAGCTCTTCGATAATGTTATAAAAGTCATATAATCCACATTAACAAAGACTAATGACATTATTCCTTCTATGACTGATTTCAAGATGGTGTTATAGTGGTATCATCCGTCCACATTCACAAGGGATAAAGTCTCCTAGGAAATATAATTTTTGATCGAGTCTATCCAAATGATCTTTGGTCACCTGGAGTCACTCAGAGAGAGTATGTTGATTCTTACTACCTATAAGATACTGGGACCATCCATGACCTTGTGGGACATCATAGTGTAGGATAGAAAGAATGAAATCATATCCTAATATATCATTGAGGATTGTAATGGATAATATGATCCAAGGTACGTTCATATGGTTCATTTGATCTAGGAATAAATATACTAATTGTCTTTTCCCTTTTATATCTGATCTGAAGGATAGCTATAACACATATCCATGTGTTTCTAGGAGGGAGTCTCTAGGTAGTCGATTTATGGATAAGCCTTTCTAAATGATATTCAGTAACCTAAATCTGTAATATAGGGGAGTGTAAATCATTATACCTAAATTCTATGGGTACCAACCATGAACTAATGGGAAAATATAGTGTAGATCGAATATAAATAGGAGATGACCTGGAAAGATATTCAAAATATCTTCCTAAGTCATGTCTACCCAGAGATTCAATGGGTGAATAGGATTGGGAGTTCATGCACCATGAGTGGGTGAGATTGTCTATGATAAACTATGATATCCATTTTACTAGACTAATAATTTTTTCCTTTGTCATTAGTAGGAGATAAATATCTAGATATAAGTGCTTCAAGTATGTGATTTAGTATGAATTCAAGTCAAAGGATAAAATATTCCACTTCAATAGATTGTTTAATTTTGGAATGAGTCACTCAACACTGAAGTGAACTCAAAGGAGGCCCTATGTTTATAATAGACAATTCTAGTTGGATAATCAAGTATTTAATAATATAGTTATGGTAATTGTCACATAGAGTATTTATACCAAGGTAGTGGCATATAGAGTAACCCAAGGAGTGTACTAATCTCTTAGGACCATAGCTAGGTTTAATGTTGTCTATTTAGAAAGGATGTCCATAAGAACCGATATTGTTTTTTTCCCAATTGGAGTGTAGATTTTTTTGTAAAGACCCATAAATTTCAAGGAAATTTTTTTTTCTTAATTTTCTTTGGAATTTTACAAGAACGCAGTTTCTAACGGCGCCTAATTCCGAGGCCCGGTGTGCCCAAAATATGTAAAGACCCATAAATTTAAAGGGAATTTTTTTTTCTTAATTTTCTTTGGAATTTTACAAGAACGCAGTTTCTGACGGCGCCTGATTCTGAGGCCCGGTGTGCCCGGAATCATTTTCCGAAGTTTGGCTTGGGTACGTTCAGTGAACGGACGAGCGGGTTTTTCTAACTTTTGAACCGGCGCCCGGAATCGAATTCTGAGGGCACCGATGAAATCGCAGCACCGGTATTCACTTAGAAACGCCTCTTCCGAAGTTGCGTTTGCTCGGGTGTGGTTTTTAATTTTCGGTCTTAAAGTTAAGAAATAAAATAATTTTGCGAGAACTTTATTTTATTTCACTTAAACAACTTGGAATCCACTTGAAGCCACTTAAAGATGGCTTAAACTGAGTTGATCCGGATAAGATGCTATCCAGAAATATCCTACTCTCTTGGTAGGATATTTGTGAGGTGGGGCCTGCACGAGCCCCACCGTTTCTTTCCGCTAAGTAACGCACCTGCGAACACCCGTCATTATGAAAGTCAACAGACGTGTTTCTTAAATTCTTAACTGACCATTTAATTGGGCGGTTTATTTCGTAAATTAAATGAGTTGTTTCTTTCGTTGAATTAATTCAAAGAATTGATGGGTCGTTACTTACCTGTTTTCGTTTGTTGGCATAATATTAAAATAAGACTAACCTATCTTTTTTGGAGGATTACTCGTTGAGAGAGGATCCTTGAACCTTCAACCTCCTTCGCGAAGAACACGAAGAACGCCGAACCCGGAAATTGATGACGTGACGCCGTGATCCGCGACGCCGACGCTCCCTTCCTGCAACGTTCTTCTGCGACGTCTCTTCCTCCGTGACGGATCTTCGATCGGCTGCTTGAGGTAAGAGCCTCAGTTTTTCTTTTTAATCCCCCTTGTGGTTTTTTTTACCAAATAACGGATTTAATTATTTAATTAAATTAAATCTGTTGTTTCATGGTCTGTTGAGTTCGCCGACTCAACGTCGGGTTCCGCGACGACGCGGCAATCTCCTCCTTCCGCGACAAGCAATTCCGCGAAGGACATGCTTACGACGACGACCTACGAGGTAGGGATTTTATAATTTGAAATACCCCTCTATATTCCCAGGAATGTTCTTTAAAAATAAAAGAACCGGTTTCAAATGAACAATTTTATTTTATTAAATTTGTCGGTTCATGTGTTGAACAATTTTCTATCTTTGTTTTTATCTAACGCGGAGGGTGCGGATCGAACGAACACGGCCCGGAAACCCTCCGTCGTTCTTCGTGTTTTGCGGATTTGGCGGGCGATGGCACAATATGATTCTAGGGCAATTTGACGATCCCGCAGTGAAGAACGGAACCCGGGAGGAACAACGACGCAGACGGGAAGGAAAACGGGCCACTGGAGAGACTCCGGCGGCAGGAGGCGGCGGTGCCCGTGGACTCGCGGTCGCGCGGGTCCGGCGCGGCCGGGTGTCCAGGGCGGCACCCCGCGGGTGCCGTGGGGTTGTCACGTGGCGCACCACGGGTGTCCAGGGCGGCACCCCGCCGGCGCCCCCCGAGTGTCCAGGGCGGCACCCCGCGGGTGCCGCGGGGTTGTCACACGGCGCCCTCGGGTGTCCAGGGCGGCACCCCGCGGGTGCCGTGGGGTTGTCACGCGGCGCCCCCCGGGTGTCCAGGGCGGCACCCCGCGGGTGCCGCCGGGTTGTCACGCGGCGCCCCCCGGGTGTCCAGGGGGGCACCCCGCGGGTGCCGCGGGGTTGTCACGCGGCGCCCCCCGGGTGTCCAGGGCGGCACCCCGCGGGTGCCGCGGGGTTGTCACGCGGCGCCCCCGGGTGTCCAGGGCGGCACCCCGCGGGTGCCGCGGGGTTGTCATGCGGCGCCCCCCGGGTGTCCAGGGCGGCACCCCGTGGGCGCCGCGGGGTTGTCACGCGGTGCCCCCGGGTGTCCAGGGCGGCACCCCGCGGGTGCCGCGGGGTTGTCCCGCGGCGCGTCCGGCTGTCTGGCCGACACCTCGCGGGTGCTGCAGGGGTGTCACGCGGGGCGACGGCTCCCCCCCGCGTCGGCCGCTCGGCAGCCCGGCCGAGCCGAGCCGGACCGGCCTTGGCCGGGCCGGGCCGGGCCAACTGGGTCGGACCCGGGTCCGGTCGACCCGGTTCGAGCCGACCAGGGGGGGTCAGGCCGGGTCGCCCCGGACCCGGACCCCCCCCCCCCCGTTTTTCAGACCGCTTTCGGTAAAAGTCCCGTAACATGAGCTACGGGCCTCCGTTTGATGAGCAATCTGAGGCAACGCGACCCTTGGATCGAGACGGTCGTTTCGGTATATCGCACTCAAGGTTTCGGAATACTTTGAGTTCGGCCGGGTTGGTTCGTTCACGAAACCATCCGGGCCCCCGGAGCGGAAACGCTCATATCATGAGCTACGGACGTCCGATTGTCGTGCCGTCAGTTTTGGTGGATTCCTCTAAGTGAGACGGATCTTTTGGCATACTGCGCCCGAGGTTCGGATGCTGGTGGAGTACGGTCGGGTTGGCTTTACCTTAAAAACCAACCGGGCCCCTGGGACAAAAATGCCAATAACTCTCAGACCGGGCGTCCGAATGACGCGCCGTCTGCGACGTTGAGTTCCTGTTGACAGTACGGAACTTTTGGATACATCAACTTCGGACATTTTGACAGTTGATGTATCGACCTCTCGGCTCGTGGAGCGGACCCTCCCGAACAAGCTTGCTCTGTGCAGGAACCCTAGGGCTGGCTGCGACTGCTACTTCGACAACGACGACTGTGCAGAAATCCTCAGTGGACTGCGACGATGAAGACAGCTGGTCTTGTATCCTATGTGGGTCCTAGCTGTGCTGGTCTTGTATCCTATGTGGGTCCCAGCTTGGATGATTCAATACTGGTCTTGTATCCTATGTGGGTCCCAGTATAGATGAATCAAAGAAGACAGCTGGTCTTGTATCCTATGTGGGTCCTAGCTGTGCTGGTCTTGTATCCTATGTGGGTCCCAGCTTAAATGATTCAATACTAGTCTTGTATCCTATGTGGGTCCCAGTATAGATGAATCAAAGAAGATAGCTGGTCTTGTATCCTATGTGGGTCCTAGCTGTGCTGGTCTTGTATCCTATGTTGGTCACAGTATAGATGAATCAAAGAAGACAGCTGGTCTTGTATCCTATGTGGGTCCGAGCCGTGCTGGTCTTGTATCCTATGTGGGTCCCAGCCGTGCTGGTCTTGTATCCTATGTGGGTCCCAGCTTAGATGATTCAGTATCAATACCTGATCATCCCTTTCACCTTTTGACGAAGTATACCTGTGTGAGCTGAATCTTGTGTTACTCTCCTTTGTGGATTGTGTTGAGCTATCCTGTGTGGATTTACTGTTTACTCTCCTTTGTGGATTGTGTGGAGCTATCCTGTGTGGATTTACTGTTTACTCTCCTTTGTGGATTGTGTCGAGCTATCCTGTTTGGATTTACTGTTTTCTCTCCTTTGTGGATTGTGTTGAGCTATCCTGTGTGGTTATACGTTTTTTTTCCTATGTGGACTGGGTTGTGCTTGGGCTCGGACATTGGAGACGAACGGGAATTGATGACTTAGGTATATGTATGGGCATATACCTATGCAGTTTCGGTTGTTACTTCATGATTGTATCTTCCCCTTGTGTTTTTTCCTTTTTGGATTTTGGGAGACCTTCGGGGGTCTCGGGGTCCCTACTGAGTAGCTTATACTCACCCCTACATGGGCTATGTCCGCACTACGTTGTGTTGGTTGCAGACGACGGACAGCGCTGATCGTGGTGGAGGCGTGTGGAGCAGGACGGTACCTTTAGGTGGACCACTGGGCGGGACGTACTCAGAGCGGTCAGGTGGACCCGAGGAGCAGTGGAGACTGTCTATACCCACACTTCAGGTGGGACTTCCAGAGGACGGCTCGACGCTACGTCTTTTTCTTTCAGTTGTTGTTTTTCCTTTCAGTTGTACTTTACAGTTGGGCTTGTATTTCCTTCCCCTTTTACTTTCAGCACAGCTTGTACCATTTTTACTTAGTGTTTACTTTTCCGCTTGCTTACTCTGTGGTGCTTGTTTACTTTTCAAAGGCAATGCCTTCCCTTTTTTTGTTGAGATTTACGCCTTAGGGCTAGTCGCCAGCCCCTGGCCTATGGAAGGCGGGCTTGGGGTAGTCACGACATGGTCCCCGAGGACGGTTCGTGACAAATTGGTATCAGAGGTGGTCGGTTCTACCGGGAACTCTGATCTTTCTTCTATGTGAAGCAATAGTGTTTAGCGTATTGGGTGTGGTTATCAGTCCAGGGAGTCTAGTGTTGGTGCGGCGGCCGACGCATCCGTACACCAGGACCCTGACTTCTGATTTACGATTTAATGCACGAAAACATTGATTGTATGTGTGTTCAAGTTTTCTTTGTGATTACTTGTGTCAGCTCACCAGGTATACTGTTCTGACCGTGGCACACCTGTTTCTTTCAGGATGGCCCCACGTCGGAAGCCAGCTAGGGTTCCAAGAGTGGAGCGTGACGACAGCCCACCGAGCGACGAGGCCTCGGTGCAGGGATCCTTGTCAGAAGAGGCACCGGCGATACCTTTACTCACCGAGCCCCCGATGCTTCCAGCACTGGCAGCTGACGATGCAAGACGCCTCGGAGCTCTGCACGAGTTCCAGCACCAGCGACCACCCAGGTTCCGTGGGGAGACGGACCCCCAGGCAGCCGAGGACTGGCTGGAGGCGGTCGTCCGAGTTTTCATGCTAGTAAGGACACAAGCAGACCTCATGGTGATCCTCGCGGCGAGCCAACTGCACGCAGCAGCAGGAAGATGGTGGAGCTTGATGCTCCAGGTGCACGACGAGGCATCACTCCTCTGGACGGACTTTGAGAGCATCTTCCGCTCTGAGTTCGTCCCAGGCACCCTCCGTGCGGTACGCATACAGGAGCTTCTTCAGCTGTGGCATGGCAGCTTGACAGTGGCCCAGTACTCAGCGAGTTTTATTGATCTCTCGCGCTACTCCACAGATATGGTACGGGACCCGTTCTTCCGGGCCCAGACCTTCGAGAAGGGGCTGAGGCGCGAGATCAGGGATTCAATGATCTCCCTCAACATTCCGACACAGGCAGAGGTGTTGGAGAGAGCCCTTCTAGTGGATAGTTTTCTCGTCGAGCAGGCTCCAGTGGCAAGGCCCTCCGTAGGACGGCCCGTAGCAAGGGTCTTCTGCAGCTGTCAGTAGACAGGTGACGCAGAGGTCCAAGCGGGCCAGACCATCAGATGGGCAGTCACGGGATGAAGATTCGGTTGTGCGGGGCACCCGAAGGAGAGCCAGCTACGCGATGGGAAAACATTGCTACGCATGCAGTGGGCGAGGTCACATGGCTCGAGACTGCCTGACTCGTCTTACAGATGAGCAGCAGGTGGTAGAGGGACCTCCCAGATAGAGATTTGGCCACGATGGTCCGCAGGGTACAGGAATACGAGGCAGTGGAGCTGGCCGAGTAGCCGATGATGGGAGACACTTCGAGGTGTTGCCACAACCACCACCAGGAGGTCCACCCCGACCGTAGGGAGTTGGTGGACATGGGAGAGCTCAGCTTCAGGCAGCTGAGGCCTTCGATCATGGAGCTCTGGGAGCAAATGGACAGGAGCGGAACTAGTGGATACGTCCTTTGTACTTCTAGTTCCTTGTTTCTATTGTGTAGAATCCTTGTATTATGAGCTGCAATAATAAAAGATGCATACCTTTGTGATGTTTTCATTCCTGTCCTCTTTTGTGTTGTTTCTAAGAGGTTCTAGTTTTGACTGTTGACTTGACCCTCACTTGTGAGACATCTACTGGAGGAGACCTAGTTACCACACACTGATGCCGACAGTGTGACTCAACCCTTGGAGGCGAGAGTAACTGTTGGATCTCTTGGTAGTAGCGTCGAGGCCTTATGACATCATCCTTGGTATGGATTAGTATCATCCATTTTGGGATTGACTGTATCATGAAAAGAATGTGGTTCATCCAGGGGATGGGACCAGATTTCTCTTTTCGGCAAAGAAGAAATCTTGCACCTCTTGTGGGACCTGAGATGGTCCATGTCATCCAGGCGCGGATGAGTACAGCTCAAAGCCGGTATAAGTCATATGCTGACAGGAGGCGGAGGCCACTAGAGTTCGAGGACGGCGACCACGTCTTCTTACAGGTCTCACCTCGACGTGGTTTACGGAGATTTGGCCGAGGCGGCAAGTTTTCTCCATGCTTCATCGGGCCTTTCTAGGTCCCCAGTAGGATTGGCGAGGTGGCTTATCGCCTGGCTCTGCCACCTCAGTTGCACCGGGTGCACGACGTCTTCCACGTATCTCAGGTGAGGAGATACGTGCACGAACCGACGCACATCATTGACTTTGGGGAGCTAGACGTGGATAATTGGGCGACTTTTACGGAGGTCCCAGTGGAGATAGAGGATCGACAGGAGCGGTCCTACGTGGGCGATCGATTCCTCTTGTGCGGATCATATGGAATCACGGGAACCTCCAGGAGAGCACTTGGGAGCGGGAGGATCAGATGTGTGCTCAGTACCGCCTTTGTATCCCTAGTTTGTGTTGAAGCTTTACGGGGACGTAAAGTCCTATGGTGGGAGTAATGTAAAGACCCGTAAATTTCAAGGAAATTTTTTTTCTTAATTTTCTTTGAAATTTTACAAGAACGCAGTTTCTGACGGCGCCTGATTCCGAGGCCCGGTGTGCCCGGAATCATTTTCCGAAGTTTGGCTCGAGTACGTTCAGTGAACGGACGAGCGGGTTTTTCTAACTTTTGAACCGGTGCCCGAAATCGAATTCTGAGGGCACTGATTAAATCTCAGCGCTGGTATTCGCTTAGAAACTCCTCTTACGGAGTTGCGTTTCCTCGGGTGTGGTTTTTAATTTTCGGGCTTAAAGTTAAGAAATAAAATAATTTTGCGACAACATTATTTTATTTCACTTAAGCCACTTGGAAGGCACTTGAATCCACTTAAAGATGGCTTAAACTGAGTTGATCCGGATAGGATGCTATCCAGCAATATCCTACCCTATTGGTAGGATATTTGTGAGGTGGGGCCCGCACAAGCCCCGCTGTTTCTTTCGGCTAAGTAACGCACCCGCGAAAACTCATCATTATGAAAGCCAACTGACGCGTGTCTTAAATTCTTAACAGACCATTTAATTGGGTGGTTTATTTCGTAAATTAAATGAGCTGTTTTTTTCGTTGAATTAATTCAACGAATTGATGGGTCGTTACTTACCCGTTTTCGTTTGTTGGCATAATATTAAAATAAGACCAACCTATATTTTTTTGGAGGATTACTCGTTGAGAGAGGATCCTTGAACCTTCAACCTCCTTCACGAAGAACGCGAAGAACGCGAAGAACGCGAAGAAAGCGAAGAACGCTGAACCCGGAAATCGACGACGCGACGCTGTGATCCGCGACGCCGACGCTCCCTTCCTGCAACGTTCTTCTGCGACGTCTGTTCCTCCGCGACAGATCTTCGATCGGCTGCCTGAGGTAAGAGCCTCAGTTTTTCTTTTTAATCCCCCTTTTGGTTTTTTTACCAAAACACGGATTTAATTATTTAATTAAATTAAATCTGTTGTTTCATGGTCCGTTGAGTTCGCCGACTCAACGCCGGGTTCCGTGATGACGCGACGCCCTTCAGCGACGACGCGACGATCTCCTCCTTCCGCGACGAGCAATTCCGCGAAGGACGTGAGTACGACGATGACCTACGAGGTAGGGATTTTATATTTTGGAATACCCCTCTTTATATTCCCGTGAACGTTCTTTAAAAATTAAAGAACCAGTTTCAAATGAACAATTTTATTTTATTAAAATTGTCGGTTCATGTGTTGAACAATTTTTTCTCGTTGTTTTTATCTAACGCGGATGGTACGGGTCCAACGAACACGGCCCGACAACCCTCCTTCGTTCTTCGTGTTTTGAGGATTTTGCGGGCGACGGCACAATATGATTCAAGGGAAATTTGATAATCCCGCAATTAAGAACGGAACCCGGGAGGAACAACCGCGCAGACGGGAAGGAAAACGAGCCACCAGAGTGACTTCGACGGCCGGAGGCGGCGGTGCCCGTGGACCCGCGGCCGCGAGGGTCCGGCGCACCCAGGTGTCCAAGGAGGCACCCCGCGGGTGCCGCGGGGTTGTCACGCGTCGCCCCCGGGTGTCCAGGGCGGCACCCCGCGGGTGCCGCGGGGTTGTCACGCGGCGCCCCCGGGTGTCCAGGGCGGCACCCCGCGGGTGCCCCGGGGTTGTCATGAGGCGCCCCCCAGGTGTCCAGGGCGGCACCCCGCGGGTGCCGCGGGGTTGTCACGCGGCGCCCCCCGGGTGTCCAGGGCGGCACCCCGCGGGTGCCGCGGGGTTGTCCCGCGACGCCCCCGGGTGTCCAGGGCGGCACCCCCGCGGGTGCCGCCGGGTTGTCACGCGGCGCCCCCGGGTGTCCAGGGCGGCACCCCGCGGGTGCCGTGAGGTTGTCACGCGGCGCCCCCCGGGTGTCCACGGCGGCACCCCGCGGGTGCCGTGGGGTTGTCACGCGGCGCCCCCGGGTGTCCAGGGCGGCACCCCGCGGGTGCCGCGGGGTTGTCACGCGGCGCCCCCGGGTGTCCAGGGCGGCACCCCGCGGGTGCCGCGGGGTTGTCACGCGGCGCCCCCCGGGTGTCCAGGGCGGCACCCCGTGGGTGCCGCGGGGTTGTCACGCGGCGCCCCCCGGGTTTCCAGGGCGGCACCCCGCGGGTGCCGCGGGGTTGTCAAGCGGCACGTCCGACTGTCGGGCCGACACCCCGCGGGTGCCGCACGGGTGTCACGCAGGGCGGCGGCTCCCCCCCGCGTCGGCCGCTCGGCCGCTCGGCTGAGCCGAGCCTGACCGGGTCGGACCGGGGTCGGGTCGACCCTGTTCGAGCTGACCAGGGGGGGTCGGGCCGGGTCGGCCCACACCCGGACCCCCCCGTTTTTCGGACCACTTTTGAGCAGAGGCCCGTAACTTGAGCTACGGGCCTCCATTTGACGAGACATCTGCGGCAACGCGACCCTTGGATCAAGACGGTCATTTTGGTATATCGCACTCAAGGTTTCGGAATACTTTGAGTTCGGTCGGGTTGGTTCGTACACGAAACCAACGAGCCCCCCGGAGCGGAAACGATCATATCTTGAGCTAGGAACGTCTGATTGACGTGCTGTCAGTTTTGGTGGATTCCTCTAAGTGAGAAAGATCTTTTGGCATACTCCGCCCGAGGTTCGGACGCAGGTGGAGTATGGTCGGGTTGGTTTTTCCTTAAAAACCAATCGGGCCCCTGGGACGAAAATACCAATAACTCTCAGACCGGGCGTCCGAATGACGCGCCGTCTTCGACTTTGAGTTCCTGTTGACGGTACAGAACTTTTGGATACATCAAATTCGGACTTTGTGACAGTTGATGTATCGACCTCTCGGCTCGTGGAGCGGACCCTCCCGAACGAGATTGCTGCGTGCGGGAACCCTAGGGCTGGCTGCGACTGCTACTTCGACGACGATGACTGTGCAGAAATCCTCAGTGGACTGCGATGATGAAGACAGCTGGTCTTGTATCCTATGTGGGTCCTAGCTGTGCTGGTCTTGTATCCTATGTGGGTCCCAGTATAGATTAATCAAAGAAGACAGCTGGTCTTGTATCCTATGTGGCTCCTAGCTGTGCTGGTCTTGTATCCTATGTGGGTCCCAGCTTAAATGATTCAATACTGGTCTTGTATCCTATGTGGGTCCCAGTATAGATGAATCAAAGAAGACAGCTCGTCTTGTATCCTATGTGGGTCCTAGCTGTGCTGGTCATGTATCCTATGTCGGTCCCAGTATACATGAATCAAAGAAGACAGCTGGTCTTGTATCCTATGTGGGTCCTGGCCGTGCTGGTCTTGTATCCTATGTGGGTCCCAACCGTGCTGGTCTTGTATCCTATGTGGGTCCCAGCTTAGATGATTCAGTATCCATACCTGATCATCCCTTTCACCTTTTGACGAAGTATACCTGTGTGAGCTGAATCTTGTGTTACTCTCCTTTGTGGATTGTGTTGAGCTATCCTGTGTGGATTTATTATTAACTCTCCTTTGTGGATTGTGTGGAGCTATCATGTGTGGATTTACTATTTACTCTCCTTTGTGGATTGTGTCGAGCTATCCTGTGTGGATTTACTGTTTTCTCTCCTTTGTGGATTGTGTTGAGCTATCCTGTGTGGGTATACGTTTTGCTTTCCTGTGTGGACTGGGTTGTGCTTGGGCTCGGACGTTGGAGCCGAACGGGAATTGATGAGTTAGGTATATGTATGGGCATATACCTAAGCAGTGTCGGTTGTTACTTCGTGATTGTATCTTCCCCTTGTGGTTTTTCCTTTGTGGATTTCGGGAGACCTTCGGGGGTCTCAGGGTCCCTACTGAGTATCTTATACTCACCCCTGCACACGCTATGCCCGCACTACGTTGTGTTGGTTGCAGACGACGGACAGTGCTGATCGTGGTGGAGGCGTGCAGAGCAGGACGGTACCTGGAGGTGGACCTCTGGGCGAGACGTACTCAGAGCGGTCAGGTGGACCTGAGGAGCAGTGGAGACTGTCTGTACCCACCCTTCAGGTGGGACTTCCATAGGACGGCTCGACGCTGCGTCTTTTCATTTCAGTTGCTGTTTTTACTTTCAGTTGTACTTTACAGATGGGCTTGTATTTCCGGCCCCTTTTACTTTCAGCACAGCTTGTACCATTTTTACTTAGTGTTTACTTTTCCGCTTGCTTACTCTGTGGTGCTTGTTTACTTTTCAAAGGCAATGCCATCCCTTTTTTTGTTGGGATTTACGCCTTGGTGCTAGTCACCAGCCCCTGGCCTATGGAAGGCGGGCTTGGGGTAGTCACGACACGGGCCCCGAGGACAGGTCGTGACATTTTTGTATTATGGGAAATATTTATAAATTATGTAATGGAACTCAGAAACCAAGTAGTGGAAAAGGATTATTGAAAACATATATTACATAGAAGGACTCACTACACCTTAGTGGGAATGTATCTGCGGTTCAAATTATAATAGTTGACAAGGTATGATGTGTGGAAACCCAATGATAGAAAGATAATATTATCTACATGGACCATCACATTGTATTCAGGATGGTGTCGAGGATAAAGGTGTGTGTCAATTTCATTTAATTTTGTCTACACCATCCAATCTAGATGTTGGTTCAAATAATATGAGTGGTATTTTTCAGGTGGAAACTGCACATTATTTAATTTTTCTTGATAAATGATCCTCACATTACTTTATATCCACTCAATTCATCAATGTATTGGGATAGGATGTTAAAAATAGGGATGATGATTTTAGCATCAATACATTATTAGGGATACTATTAGAGGGTATTAAATGCTCCAATGAGTGTTCTATTGAAATTTGTTTCTATTAGTCTCTATAGGTTCTATTTGAGCATGAAATGGTTGGATTTTATTTAGTTCTGATATTGTATTGGATATTTATTTATCCTTATCATAATGAATATTATCATGATTGAGAGACCTTAAAACACTTATAAGTGGAAACCTATGACTATCATGGTGAATGGGATTTTCCGGCTTGTTGTGGTAGACTAGTTAATTAAAAATATGATTTGATCACAACCTATGTTGAAATACTTATTCTCGATGGAGGAGAGTCAAAATTGATTATATTTCCACTAATGGTAGAAATATTTTTGGATTTCTTTCTAGACTATTTCTTATGCATAGTACATGAGTGGGAAATTACGATAACTATCATGTCAGTGATTGCAACTAAAACTATTTCCATACCATCTAATAAGATGGAACAATTCGAACATAATGTGTAGAAAGTGTATTTAGAGGTTCTAGAAGATAAGGGATTCATATATGAATCTACATCTCCATGACGCTCTCTTATATTAACTCAAATAATATATATGGAAACTTGTATTTTTATATAGATTATCAAAGGTTGAACTAAATTACAATTAAGGAACAAAATACCCTTCTATGCATTGAATACCAATTTGATTAGTTGGGAGGTGGTGAAATTTTATAAATGAATTAATTAGTATTAACGAACCATCAGTTTAGGGTGAGACTGCCTTACATGCATCAGATTGCTTTTCGGAGCATGTATGGCTTGTATGGGTTCATGAAAATTCAATTTTATCTGAAGAAAATTTCAATTCTATTCATAACCATGAAGAATCAGACTATTCACCTTTGTGTAGACTAATTTATTTGTATTTTATACTATAAATTGGTGCACTCCCAGTCTATAGGTGATTGCTCCAAATATAATGAAATAATTCTGAGTACACTTTTAGATCATTATTTATATGCCATGTTTATAAATTTCATTTATTGATTGAACTTGTATTATTCATTGGTCACATTATATCATTGGTAGGAGTTTCAGTCAACCTAAATTACGTGTAATTTGTGATGTTAAGGTTGTGACGCTAGAACATCATTGGGATTTAGTGTTTTTTAGAAATATAGGATATTATTAGTAATTCGTCTTGGAATTCACTCATTTGGATTTTCATATATCAAATTTGGCAAAGAATGGGCTGAGGTTTTATTTTTCTATTTAATTAAATACTATTCCAAGTAAATGAAGTGAAGGATAACCTCCACTTTGATCTTGACATTATTTTATTTAGTTTTGGAGTATATCATGATTTTTGATGCATCTACAGTAAGGATCAGGGAATTTTAGATGATGGATGATCAATTTATTTCATAAGTCTCTATGAACATAAGACCACATGATTGGAATTGTTATAAACATGGAATGGTTTTAATTGTGGTGGTATATTCTATGAGATGTCATAAACAATTTCTATTACACAAGATATTTTTTGTGTAAAAATATTATAAGATATTTAGGTATATATTTTCACAGTTTTATCGGAATCTTTTGTAGAGAAGTTGGATTGAGTACTCACAATAATTTCACATTGATTGGGATTATAATCATATAAATGGAAATTTTTATGCTCTAGTATTGAGGAGTGTGGTAAAAAATAGGCAGTGATAGAATATTGTGATGAGTGGGTGTGATGGTGTTTTTGTGAATATGAATTTTTATTTTTATGTGGCTCAAGATAAAAAAGTCCAAAATAAACCATTTATTGTAGAACAATTCTGATTCATAATATGAAAATGATGTTTTTTGGTCTAATGGTTTTATCCTGGAGCGAAAACATTTTTAGTGGGAGGGAAATATCTAGCATGTTTTTAGATACTTATGAAAATATTCATATAAATGGTTATATACAGGATCATCAGACCATTCCTATAGAGAGGATTATTATAGTGGGGTGTTAATTTCTTATTCGATAGTGATATTGTTTTATGTATGATGTGTTTCATATGTCATAGCTTCAGAGATACCATCCTAACCATCTCACATTATTTGTATTGATGATTTAAATTTTTATGTTGATGTGTCCTCGGAGAATTTTTTGACCTATATCACAGACTATAGATAGAATATCCTTCATAGAAATACAATTCCTAGAGTATAGATGAAGTGGAATCGTGGATATTTTAATATTTAGATATAAGGGTGGTATTTTGAAATGAAAGTTTATATGCCTAACTTATTTTCAGATAAATATAAATGATTCATGAGATAATATATTTTGGATGACCTGTTATATAGTGTAGTGTCTATGGAACAATTCTCTAATATTTAGGTACATATCAATTTAATTTCACATTATCCTTTATAAAATCCATAATTGATCATCATTCCTAGACAAAAAGTGACCTATAATGTATTGAGGTCAAAATGTGGAGAAAATATTAAAGGATAACATTGGAAATCCATATATGAGATGTTATAGATGATCCTTTTAGTTAGTGTATGTTGCAGAAGCTTAGTTAGTCTATAAGAATTTCCAACCCAGCTACTGAAGAACTTTTAGGAATTTTATGCATGGGTAAACTTGTAATATCATCCTCAACATTTTTTTACTATTTTACAATCCTTTTATTCAACCCTAATTTCTTATTTTTAGTATTGTATATTCTTCAAGGGATTCCTCAACTTTATAAAAATCATCACTTGTTTTTTGATTTAGAGATACATATTTTGTATCAATTTCCTAGAATTGATGAATTCCTTTCATTTTATTTATTATTGTTTATCTTTTATCCCTACCATGTTGATTCTACATATGTCCAAAATAAATTTTGTGTTGCATGTGATGGAGATGTTTCAATATTGGGATTATTCTTCACATCTCATATATTAGGTGGACAAAATCTTCTCTATATGCCCAATTTTATGTTTATTATGTATTTAACACGCATGATCACTCTAACAGGTTGTCTTCATGACATCAATCAATCAGTAATCACTTCAATGAATATGATATTTTTAACAACACCTTATTCATATCAAATCGAATATGTCAGGGTTTTAAAATCATGTTGTGTGACCACCCATGAGTCATGTTTATTCTTTACCCATGGTTAGAAATAAGGGTTATATGAATATAGTGTTCTTGAAAATAAATATTGGAATCATGGGATTGTATTTGGAACAAACCTTATATACTTAGTCATCTAGGGTTTAAATCTAGAATAACAAACATATATTTACATTTGAATTGGAAATTGAGACTGATTGACCATTATATATTTTTTAATTTGGCATGTGAGAATCAAAAATTTTAATGATTTTCATATTCTTCGATAATTTTCATTATACTAGATAAATTTATGATATTTTGTTAAATTTTCATCATTTCAAACTGTTATGTTTATTGTAATGTTGATACTGATTAGTAATTGTATTATTATTAACCGATGGAATAAGGATTCCATTTTTGTTACACCAGGATATTTTTATGACATACCAATTTTTAATTTCTTTGATGTCTTCTTTTGTATGATACAACATGATAAGTCTGTGTTATACCCAATAATGACCTAGCTTGTGGTATAAGCTACTCTATTCTTGGTTTATGTTAAACAATGTTTTATGAACTTTTGATTGAATTCATTTCTATCATGACCCCCCCACCAAAGATGCCCCTTCTGAGATGGCAATGGTGAATGGGAGATAATGACCCCCCGAGTCCCGCCTTCGGTATACCCCGACATCGCAACTAGAACCAAGGGTTTGCGTTTTCACAAATATGGGAGGCATTACTCTTTTTATTATTGATGATCGGGAAATAGGATGAGTCAAACACCAAAAATAAAAAGGAACA
Organism: Viscum album; assembly: GCA_963277665.1. Lineage (NCBI taxonomy): Eukaryota > Viridiplantae > Streptophyta > Magnoliopsida > Santalales > Viscaceae > Viscum > Viscum album. The sequence goes on along the minus strand of OY728147.1, from coordinate 1,668,553,572 downwards.
AGTAAATGAAAATAAACACAAACCAATCCCACATGCATGTTTAAACAATTCCGAAACAAAGTACAAGTATAAGAAAACTCAAATGTAAAATACCAAAAGAAACAAGAGTATAGAAACTACAACAACTCCAACTATCCCGAGTAGTGGGGTTCCGCACAGCCCTGGTTGTCCTCCAGGAAACCTGAATGTAAACATATGGTTAGAATACAAGTATACTCAGCAGGGAAACCTAAATCTCTCATGCAGAAGTGGGGAGACATCCTAATGTCCCGTGAGAACAACCGAAGAAACCAAAACCTAGAAAGGAATTAAATCCACCCAACCTCACCAACCACACTCACCAAAACACAAAACAACAGGTAGTAGTATATTTGAACAAGAGTATTGGGTACCCCGCACCATTTTCCCGGACTAGTTAGCTGCTCTTCCTAACAGCGAACGTCCTGACGCTACCACACTCTTCCTTCCATCACACACATGGGCCTCACAAACAACATATCCCACCCGCACACACCTGGGCCTCAAAACCACATATCTCGCCCACATGCACATGGGCCTCACAAACAACATATCCCACCCGCACATAACTTAGCCTCACAAACCACAATCACATCCCATCCCGAACACACCTGGGCCTCATCCCAAAGATTCATGGGAGCCGTAAATGTTCCCAAAGAGTCTTTTTCTAAAATCATACCAAACGAAATCTACCAGAAGAGTCCTAGGTGTAAGGTCGCCTCAAGACATCAGAGCCAATAGAAGAAGGAGTAGGAAGTAGCTAGTAACTAAGGGGAAAAAACCCTCTCCCATGAAATGGGAGTGTTCAGAACTAAGTTATCAACATGGTTGGGCTGAAATAAAATACAATGATACAGATACATTTATGTATGCCAAACACACAACCCAACCTATGGCTTCTAAATAGAGAAACTGAGCACTTGCCTCAACACTGCTACTACAAAGCATGCATACAATGAACAAACCCAACCCCATTATTTTTTCATGTTTCAACAAAGTTAGTTTATTAGTTCCTTAACTACTGGGCAATTATCAAACCAGATCAAGCGTTTCGTAGAAAAACGCTACCAACCACAAATCAAGTTAGATAGAACACATGAAACACAAAACCAATCTTTTCATCATCAATCAATCCTCATTGATTGTTCCCGAGTTTAATTCAATATCGTTCCCCACAGTTCATTTATTAATATTACACTTTCTTTAAATATCATAACCCATTACTGTAGCCCTGCTGCCACTATAACCACATCTCCACAACCGTCTCACAAAACAAGGCCCATGCCACATCATTTCCCCTTTAATGTCATTTACCGCAGCCCCGCTGCCCATCCTGTTCGTAATAACCCTGGATTAACCCCCCTTTTCACACACCACATAACAAAACCAACACCCACATCTTCATTATTCCATTTTCTTCAACTGGGGTGATCACACAAGGGTTCTGGATATTCATTTAATCAGCCAACATTACATGATTAACCAATTTCTATATTCCACAAAGTTTTCATCCACAAAAATGGTATATAAAGATAGGGCAAAATTTAATTGCACATGAAAAGTCCCCCAATGACCGTTATTTTCAGTAGGCATAACCCTAATAAATTCACAACATAAAAATTGGATAAACAAAGATAAACATAACAACTTTCCCATACTCTTTCTATAAGCCAGTTATTATCTACATTAAACTAGTTCAACTATGTGTCGTGAAAGCAAGAGGACACCCATCTCGCATGATGCACAAATTAGAGATACGAAGGTAAAATCCCTACCTCAATGGTTTTTGATGAAACCACAACGGTCGAAGGATGATCAGGAAACCCAGGTTGATTCCCCAAAAACCCACCTTAGATCTCTCCTCATGGAAAGATCAAGACCAAGACTCAAAATATTAGACATCCACACACTTATATCTACCCTTAAAGGGAATAGATCTATGAAACCGAGAGAATAGGAGGGCTAGATATAAGTAGATCTAAGAAACCAAACAAGAAATATCACGAAATATCACATACCTCAAGAAAAAAACTTCGATTCGCCAAGAAAAACCTCCGAATCACTTAAAAAATTCTTGGGAGAGGTTCTTCTACCTCCAAGAAAGGGTAATATTGAGTTATGGACTCTATGAGGTTTAAACGAACCATTTAGAGGGAAAAGAGTTTAGATCCACAATTTCAGGATCTAATATTAAGTGCCCGCACGGTTAGTGCGCACGGTTTGCAAACCTTGTGCAAACCGTGCGCTAGCTTCTGCCTCGCCAAACAATCCTCGCACGGTTAGTCTTCACGGTTAGCCAACCCATGCGCTAACTGTGCGTTAGCTTCTTCCTCCAACACTAACCTTGCACGGTTTGGCCGCACGGTTTAGCCAAACTGTGCGCTAACCGTGCGAAATCTATTAACCTTATCTCTCCTTAAACGTCCACCCAAACGCCCCCCAAAGAACCTTGACCTCCTGGCACACCTTTAGCACCACATTTCACAAAGGAATAGTCCATAGAGGTCCGAGCCATTACATTAGATACCTAACAAAACATTCTCATCCTTGAGAATTATGAACCAACCCATAAAAAGGGGAATGGTCCGAACAACCACCCCACAAGATACCTTTTTGGGCTCTCATCATAACTAGAATGGAACCACTATCCAAATCATATGTATTAGTAATTCCTTCTCCTATGTTGATATATTATCCATTTTAGGTGGCACTGACTCTCCTGAACGGGTTTAATCGCATCTGCATTAATGAGTCTCGATTAAGAAATGGGTCTTCCCACTTCCATATATTAGGATTTTTCCAACTTACACTTCCCCAACACCATACAACCAACACACTACCTTAACACATGGCTTGGGGAATTCCTTATCCCATGTTGAGAAATTATTCGCTTTAGGCGGCACTAACTCTCCCTCATGGGTTCAATCACATTTGCATTAATGCATCTCGATTAAGGATCAGGTTTTTCCCTTTTCCCACACATCTGGACATGTTACACCCTTCCAGATAATAAGGAAATAAATGTCTCATGGCCGACAAGACAAGAATTCCATATTAAAAAAGTACATAGTATAACATCAAAAAAATGTTTTGAAGAACAAAGAAAAACACAAGTCAAAACAACTCCGGGTACTGAGCGTGCATCTTAGCCTCCCTGTCCTAAGTTCTCTACTCGAGGCTTCCATTCCTCCACAACACACTAACCATGGTGTTGGTTTGTCCACGGAGCACCTTCTCTTTACAATCCTTGATTCTGTTTGGTCGTTCCTCAAAGGTCGTGTCATCTCCCATATCTAACTCTCCGCAGTCGATAACATGAGTGTCGTCATGTAAGTACCGACGAAGCTAGTAGACGTGGAAGATGCCATGAACCTTCTCCAACTGAGGTGACAGGGCTAGCTGATATGCCACCTCGCCGACTTTCCTTAGCACCTCGAAAGGTCTGACGAACCTAGGGTAGAGATTACTCCCCTTCCCAAACCACTACTGTCCCCATTGAGGGGAAACCTTCAAGAACACATGATATCCCACCTCAAACTCCAAGGGCATCCTCTGATGATTAGCATAAGACTTCTGTCGGTCCTGAGCCGCTTTCATCCTCTCAGGAACAAGCTGAACTTTCTCTGTGGTGCTCTGTACTACCTATGGCCCAAGATCACCTGTCTCACCAACCTCTGCCTAGCAAATGGGTGAACGACATGGTCTTACATACAAATCCTCAAACGGTTTCATTCCAATAATAGAGTGGAAGCATTTGTTGTAAGAAAATTCTATTAAATGCAATTTTCACACCCATGATCATCCGAAATCTAGAACGCATGCTTGCAGCATGTCCTCCAATATCTGGATAGTCCTCTCTGTCTTCCCATCGGTCTAGGGGTAGAAAGCAGTGCTAAGGCTTAGCTGGGTGCCAAAAGCATGTTGTAACACCCTCTAGACTCGTGAGGTAAACCGAGTATCCCGATCTGAGACGATAGTCTTCAAAACTCCATACAAACGCACCACCACGTCTACGTACCTCTGTGCTAAGGTACTCACTGGGCCCGACTCCTTAATTGCTAAGAAGTGAGATGATTTCATCAGACGATCCACCACTACCCAGATAGAATCTTAACCACCCTGAGATATGGGTAGTCCTGTGACGAAGTCCATTGAGATGTCATCCCATTTCCACTCGGGGACATTGAAAGGATGCAATAAACCACTCGGAACAAGGTGTTCATCCTTTACTTGCTGACACACTAGGCACATAGCCACAAACTCCACCACTTCCCATTTCACCCTGGGCCACCAAAACTGTTCCCTCAGGCCTCGGTACATTTTTGAAACACTTGGATGTACCTCTAAGGTTGGGATGTGGAACTCACTGAGAACTCCCTCACATATTTCCTCCGAAACAAACAACCATCCATGAAAAAGAATCTGATTTCTGTTATCCTATGACCGTCCTTCTAGATCATTTCCCTGATCGATACGACCCCGCATTACTTCTGCCTCGTAGTCTCCCCACTGAGACTCTTCCTCCTACTGAAACAAGGGGGAATGTACCATCATCTAAAACAAACATCCTCTAACACCCTCTACCATTGCATCCAAGTGCCTGGAGGCCAACTCTCCCATTTCATTCCAAGCATCAAAGGATTCTCGAACCACTTCATTATGAGACTTACTTATTAGGGAATCATCCAAAACATTTCCCTTACCATCAGTTTAAGAGATATAAAAGTCATAGTCTTGGAGAAATTTGACCCTTCTCCACTACCGTAAGTTCAGGTCACACTGGGAGAAGATATAATGTAAGATCTTGTGATCTGAGAAGACCACAAAGCGCTCCCCAAAGAGGTAATGTCACCACAACTTCAGCGCGAACACTACTGATTAAAGATCTAGTTCATGGGTGGCATAGTTACACTCGTAAGGGCATAACTGCCTAGACCCATAACAGATCACACACTTCTTTTACATTAGTACGCACCCCAAACCAAGGCCAGAAGCATCAAAAAACACATCATACAATGACCCTTCCTCTGGAAACATGAGTACTGGAGCACTCACCAACTTCTCCTTCAGGTTCTCACTCCGTAGGAAGACCTGGTCCTTCCTAGTCAAAGCTGTCAATGGAAACGCAACTCGAGAGAACTCCGAAACGAACCTCCAATAATAACTTTCCAACCCCAAGAAACTACAAACTTCTGCCACGCTCTTGGGTGCTGCCCAAGAAATAACTACCTCCACCTTAAACGGGTCCACTAATACTCTATGACGAGACACTACGATCCCAAGTAAGTGTACTTACTGTGTCAAGAACTCACACTTCGAAAATTTCCCATAAATATTGTGGTGTTGAAGGACTTCTAAGACTACCCTGAGATGATCAACATGTTCCTCCTCTGATCTTGAGTAGATCAGGATGTTATCAATAAACACAATGACAAACCGGCCCAGAAACTCTCAGAAGTCAAAGTTCTTAAGTCCCATGAACACACCTGGTGCATTCATAACTCTAAAATAAATCACTATGAACTCGAAGTGCCCATACCTGCACTTGAAGACCATCTTAGAGATGTCGCTGTCCTTTACCCTCTGCTGGTGATATCTAGATTGTAGATCAATCTTTGAAAACCAACCTACTCCCCTCATCTGGTCAAAGAGATCATCTATCATTGGAAGGGGTAACAGTTATTGACCATTACCTGAATCAACTTTCGGTAGTCTGTGCATAGTCTGAGACCACCATCTTCCTTCTTCACGAACAAAACTGGAGCACCCCATGGTGACACTCTGGGTCGAACAAAACCCTTCTCCACCAGATCGTCAATCTGAATCCAAAACTCCCATAACTCTGATGGTTCCATCTGATAAGGGGCCATCAAAATCGGATGGGTACCAGGCTATAAGTCTATCCCGAACTCAACGTCACGTCGGGGGGGGGGGGTTGAGTCATGACCTCCTCAGGAAAAATATCAAGGAACTCCCCCAAAACCTATGGGACATCCATCATCTCTATATCGGCTGAAACCACTGATAACCCGCCTAACAAGGAATGTAGAGGGTTCACATGCCAGTTTACCCCCTGATAGCTCCTCTCGCCAACAAAAGATTCACACTGCCCATCCACGTCGGAGAACATGACTCTTCTTCGGAAGCAGTCGATAATGGAACTAATAGAAAACAACTAGTCGATTCCTAGGATGACATCGTATGGCTGCATCTATAGAAAATGAAGATCCTCACTAGATCGATGTGGTCCCAACGTCATCCCACATCCCCGTCAAACACAAGATACGTTGGAATGACCTCCAACTGGTGTACTCATCACCAGGGGTATGGAAAGTCTCTCTATGTCTAGACCCTAAGCATGGGCTAGACCGGGTGCAACAAAGAAGTGTGAATCTCCTGAATCAGACAAAGCAGAAGCGAGAGTGTTGAACAACCAAATCGCACCTCACACCACCTCTGGTCCTGATGGAGCTGCCAACTCTGCTGCGTGAAACAGTCCATGCCAGGCTCCTTTGTCTCTCTGATGTCAACCACCTCCCTGACCACACCCTGGTCGAGGTCCCTGACATGCACCCTGAGGTCAGCCTCCTCTTGCAGGGTCTGTCCTAGGAGGAGCATGGTCCTACTACTGCTGGAAGGGACTCACTAGAAACTGGTGTTGATGAGGCGGGCGCTGAACCTGCCCACCGCCACCGTACTGAGCTCGGGTCGGGCACCTACTCTGAATGTGCCCAAAAACTCCGCTAGAGAAACAATTCGGTCCTGGGCTCATGAAAAAGGGATGAGGACCCGAAGATCTGAACTGGAACTGCTGGGACCTTCTCCCTACTGGACTGAATCTAGAAGGTCCTATCGTAGGAGACCTACTGTTGACTGTCATCCCTTTCGACGAACCTTGCTGGATCCCCTCTCGTGGTTCACCTCCCTGCGAGTGCATCCTCTCTACAACCTAAAACTTCTTATGTACTTCCAAGTACGTCAGAAGGGTGAAGGGGGTGACAACATACTGGAGCGAAGGACGAAGCGCCTCCTCCAAACCTCTCACTTGAGACTCCTCATCCATAAAGAGATATGGAGCAAAGAATAGGAGACCCTTAAACTAGATCCCCAATTCTCGTACTAACATACTCCCCTAATCATGGAAGAAAGGAATTCCTCTCATAACTCCTTCTCAATGTCAGCCCAAAGAACTTCTACCTCTGGCCTCTCCCCGAGGTATAGCGTCCACCACTGACGCACCAAACCTCTTAGCTGACTAACTTCTAGGAGAACCCAGTACACCCTCCGAGCACGGATCAAAGTAAAAGAGATCCCTAGATCCTCAAGCTACCCCTTCGTCTCCATATATGAAGTACTACCCTCATAATTCTTGAGGGTTTGTCGCTGGATAGAATGGAGAGTCTTCTGCCACTGATCATTTTCCTACTCTCGATCAATCATCAACTGATCGACTGCCTAAATCTGTTGGGCCTCAACTGTCTGAGTCACCCGGGGACAACATCCAGGTGCCATAGCTGTACGATAAACAAAGATCGCCTAAGCCCATGTAGTATGGAAATTCCTAAGGTTTCATTTTATCACTTTATTTCAATTTCTTTCCCAGAACACCCAAATTAAGTAAAACACAATCATGATGATGCATTTACCTTCCCTAGGGTCTCTACCCTACAATCAAGGTAGTCTCACTTGGTCGTTCGGTAGGATAATATTCCTTGCATCGGATTACTGGGGGGCCCTAAAATCCCATGTCCTAGACGGTCTTCCCTAGCCTATGTCACGCACCAAGATCAGCCAACACTATTGCCATACTGTCCCATAAAATACTCACTGTTCCTAACTCTAGGCTCCATACTATCTCTCAACCATCAGCCTCTGATACCATTATGTCACGACCCCCTCCCACCAATGATTCCCCTTCTGAGATGGAAATGGTGATAGGGAGATAATGACCCCCGAGTCCCGCCTCCAGTAGGCCCTATATTTGTGACTAGCACCAAGGGTATGAGTTTTCACAAATATGGGAGGAATTACCCTTTTTATTATTTAAGATCGAGAAATAAGATGATTCAAACACCAAAAAGAAAAAGAAACAAGTAAATGAAAATAAACCCAAACCAATCACACATGAATGTTTAAACAATTCTGAAACAAAGTACAAGTACAAGAAAACTCAAAAGTGCAATACCAAAAGAAACAAGAGTACAACAACTCCAACTGTCCTGACTAGTAGTGTCCCGTGAGGCCCTGGTAGTCCTCCTGGAAACCTGAAAGTAAATGTAGGGTGACAATACAAGTATACTCAGTAGGGAAAACTAAAGCTCTCGTGAACAGGTGGGGAGACATCCTAATGTCCCGTGAGAACAACAGAAGAAACAAAAACCTAGCAAGGAATTCTATCCACCCAACCTCACCAGCAATCCTCACCAAAACACAAAATAACAGGTAGTAGTATATAAGAACAAGAGTATTGGGTACCTCACACCATTTACCCCCACTAGGTACCTTCTATTCCTAACGGTGAACTTCCTGACGCTACCACACTCTTCCTGCCTGCACAAACTTGGGCCTCACAAACCACATATCCCGCCCGCACACACCTGGGCCTTACAAATACATATCTCGCCCACACACACCTGGGCCTCACAAACCACATATCCTGTCTGCACAAACCTGGGCCTCAAAAACCACAATCACATCCCCACACGAACACACCCGTGCCTCATCCCAAAGATTATTGTGAACAGTAAACCTGCCCGAAGAGTCTTTGTCCAAAATCACACCAAACAAAACCTACCCTAAGATTATTGGGTGTAAGGTCACCTCAAGCCATCACAGCCTATAGAATAAGGATCCAAAAGGAGCTAGTAATTAAGGGGAAACACCCTCTCCCATGAAATGGGAGTGTTTGGCACTATGTGCTCAACATGTGTGGGGTGAGACAAAACACAAAGATACAGATACATATATGTATACCAAACACACAGCCCATCCTATGGCTTCTATAGAGAGAATCTGATCACATGCCTCGACACTGCTACAACGAAGCATGCATACAACAAACAAACCCAACCCCATTTATGTTTTCATGTTTCAACAGTGTTATTTTATTAGTTCCTTTACAACTGGGAAATTATTAAACCAGATTAAGTGTTTTGTTGAAAAACCCTGCAACCACAAATCAAGTTAGATAGAATACAAGCAACACAAAACCAACCTTATAATCATCAATAAATACCCATTGATTTTCCACGCGTTTAATTCATTATCATTCCCCACAGTTCATTTATTAACTTTCCCCTTTCTTTTAATATCATAACCCATTACTGCAGCCATGCTGCCACTATAACCAGATCTCCACAACTGTCTCACCAAACAAGGCTTGTGCCACATCATTTCCCCTTTAATATCATTTACCGCAGCCTCGGTGCCTATCCTATTCATAATAACCCAGGATTACCCCCCCTTTTCACACACCATGTAACCAAACCAACACCCACATGATCATTATTCCATTTTTTTCAACCGTGGTTATCACACAAGGGTTCCAGATATTCATTTAATCAGCCAACATTACGTGATTATCCAATTTCTATATTCCACAAAGATTCCATCCCCAAAAACTGTCTAGAAAGATAGGAAAACATTTAATTGCACAAGAAAAGGACCCCAACTACCGTGATTGTCAGTAGTCATAAGCCTATTCAATTCAAAACATAACAATAGGATAAACCAAGATAAACATTACAACATTACCATCCCTGTTCATTAAGCCAGTAATTATCTCCATTAAACTAGTTCAAATATGGCTCGCGAAAGCAAGAGGACACCCATCCCGCATGATGCGCAAATTATAGAGACGAAGGTAAAATCTCTACCTCAAAGGTTTTTGAAGAAACCACGATGCTCGAAGAATGCTCAAGAAACTCGGGATGATTCTCTAAAAACCCGCCTTAGATCTATCCTCATAGCAAGATCAAGACCAATACACAACATATTAGACATCCACACACGTAGGTCTACCCTTAACGGGCATAGATCTAAGAAAATGAGAGAATATGAGGGTCAAATCTGTGTAGATATAAGAAAACAAACAAGAATGATCAAGAAAGATCACATACCTCAAGAAACCGGCTTCGATTCGCCAAGAAAAAACCTCCAGATTGCCTCCAAAACGCTTGGGAGATGTTCTTCTACCTCCAAAAAAGGGTAATCCCGAGTTATTGACACTTTGAGGCTTAAACGAACCATTGAGAGGCAAAAGAGTTCAGATCCACAATTTTAGGATCTAACTTTAAGTTTCTGCCTGGTTAGTCTGCATGGTTGAGCAAACCGCGCACTAACTGTGCGTTAGCTTCTGCCTCGCCAAACACTCCTCGCACTGTTATTCTACATGGTTAGCCAAACCATGCGCTAACCATGCGTTATCTTCTACCTCCAACACCAACCTTGCACGATTTAGCCACACGGTTTATCAAAACCGTGTGCTAACCGTGCGAAACTTATTGCCCTTAGCTCCCCTTAAAAGTCCACACAAACGCACCCCACGGATCCTTGACCTCCTCGCACACATCCAGCACCACATTTCACAAAGGAATGGACCGGAGAGGTTTGTGCCATTACAATTTCATTCAATATTTATTTTATGTGAACAAATAAATATTATTGTGTTACCTTATATCATAGTCATTATAATTGCGGGTATGAACACCATTAACAGTCTTCTGAAAACAATTTAAATCAAAATAACAAAGTTTATAAAATAATAAATTCACTCTTGATAGATTTTATTAATGTAATATATATAATTAAAATATTCAATATAATTTTTAACATTTAAATTATTTGTTTTCTAGATATGATATAAAAGAAAATTAAATTTTTCGAATAAAAGAAGTATTTTAAAAAATTACATTTTCTCTAAATTTTGATTGTACACCCATTTTAAATGTAATTTTTGAATCTTCTATATATTTTTTAAAAAAAGTAATTTTATTCTTTGGACGAGAGAAATAAAAATTTACTTGGTATGATTTTTTATATTTTTCTGATATGTTTTTTGTTTTGATGAATAGTAATAATATAATAAGGTTTAATTGAAAACAACTTTTTTCACCCAAATAATATATATCGATAATAAATATTATTTAATTGTTTTAAAGTAAAAAATATCTTATATTTTTATCAGTTAATACAATTTTGTTCATTGACAATATATTTACTATGAATTTTGTTGTAAAAACATTTTAATCTTTTGCAATGTTCTGTCTTTTAAAAATCCATTTTTTATTCTAAAAATTGTATTAATTTTATGTAAAATATGGAAACATATATGCCTTAAATTTTTAAAAATTGATTTAATATTTATAATTAGTAGGTAAAAAATAATTAAATATCATCCTTTTATTTTTATGCAATATGAATTCTGACTGAAATAATTTTTATCAATAAGGTAAAAAGGTAAAAAAGATAATTAAGGGTAAATATAATATTATTAAATTAACATAACACTTTTAAAAATATTTTTTATGAGTTCTTGTCCTCCTAAACCATACCTGGGTATAAATTATACCCTTTGGAAGACACATTGAAGTGATTATGACATTTAATATATTTTATTTACAGAAATGTTAAATATTTCTTACAAATATTTTAATAACCTTATCATTTTTTAAATTATGTAATAAAGGAGCTAAATAAGACAATAAAAACTCATTTAAAATATAATTTTTTTTATCATGATAATTTATTTTAAATTTATACTAAACAAAAAATTACATTAAAGAATTATACATTGATGATACAGAAATTATTTTACAAATGGAAAAAACAATAATATAAATTTTATTTAAATTTCAATAACCATTAAAAAGACAAATCACTTGACCAAATATTATTTTTATAGTGTATGTTTACCGCAATAACAAAAGGGATGAGTTATTGACCATTTAGATCCTTACATAAAATATTATTACACTTATAATATTTTATTTAATGTGACATTAAAGATGTCACATTCATGTTTTAATACATATAACATTTTTAATAGTATTTTCTCATATATATATTTTAACACCCCTGGTAAATAAAGAATACTACATTTTCATATTTATTAATATTTTTGAATAAAATATTAATATCACTTTAAAGGGGAAGCTATGTTTGATGGTGTACCCAATACGCAAGGATGAGTTTCTTTGAAATCTTATGTGGCACACTAATAATATAATAATATTATTGTAAATGGTAGTAAACGCCTAGCCATTGTAATGGAGGTAATGAACAGAACTAAATAAAATATTAGTATATATGTTTGTTAAATGTTTTTAAATTGTCCGACAAATGTTAGAGGCTTACAATGCGAATGAATCCAATTTTTTATTCTAATATTCATTAATGGTCGATTAACCACGTCTTGATGGAGAACCCTTTTTAAATATACTTTTTGTCACTTTTATAGTTTATATTTGACAAAAATAAAATCCTTCTTTAGAATCGGGACATCAAATTTTACTTTGCGTAAATTATTGGTATTTTTCCGATAAATTTCATTATTTAATGAATAGTGTAAAATATTGTATTTTAATTCAAAACCTCTTTTTAATATAATTTATTTGTATGGTTAGATTATATTTTTAATTGGGCTTAAAGTATAATTAAAATATATTTTTACCATTTAATCCAATGGTGGTCATTGAAATTAATTTCACTTTGAAATTGGAATAAACGAGTGTCAATCATTAAATAGATATTGTTTCTTAAAAACACACTATTTGGTTTTATAGCGGCAATGGATTATAAAATTAATTAATGAAACATCTATTTTTTGAATTTGGTAAAATTGATAACATTTTTGAATTTGTAATATCAAATATATCTTAGGGTGAATTTTTGGTATTTTCCTGAGAAATGTTCATTTTTAATGAATAGTTAAAAATACTGCATTTTAATTCTAAACTGCATTTTCATCCAATTTATTTATATAGTTAGATTGTCATTTTATGTGGTTTTAAGGTGTAATTTAATTAATTTTTTATCATTTAATAAAATTTTGGTCATTTTATGTAATTTCACTTTTAAATTTGATGTAAAAACAAATCAATCTTTTGATAGATTTTACACGTTAGAAACTTTTCTTTGGTTTGGACAAAGGAAATTATTTTAAATTAATTACTGAAATTTTTGTGTTTAAAATTTGATAAAATGGATTCCATAATTGTAATCAGAAGGTCCAAATTACGTAATTAAGACTCTTGTTTTTTGGACATTATGAATAGTTATGACGATAATTATCTATTAATTATCATGATTAATTAGTAATCAGGGAGTTAAGGGTAATAAAATAATATCATAAAAATATAAAATTAACTATCCATGTGTATTAATTCTATTTTTTGAGTCATGGCCAACCATGGGATTCCTTGTGCCATCTTTTGGACCCTGTGGGATAACTTTAGTGTGATAGTGACCTTTTATCGTATTATTTTTTTAAAGAAAGGAAATATAACAAAGGTTTGTATATCCTAAGTAAAACAATTTTAATTTAGTTTCATAAATTATCTCTTAGACTACAAATAGTCATTAGAAAGATAAAAATATTTCCTACATCATGGTAATTTTATTATATTTTTTATACATTAAATAAATAAATTTATTTATGACACCATGATAATGTAATGATGACCTCATTAACAAACGATTTAAATAAAATGAAATAATAAGGTAAAATATAAGACTTACGCTTGTCAAAAACCTATTGGATGGGTGGATTTATAACCCCTATCACCTTAGGCTCTAAATATATAATTTTGGGTCCTTTAAAATCCGAAAATCATTTTATAATAAAGTAACATTTCATGACTTTCCAAGAGTGTCCCTCCTCCCTCTTATAAAAGGCCCCCACCTCAACCCCTTACCCACACATATCATGCTCTTGGATCGGCAAAAATATACTTCTATTGTCTCTCCACATCTCTCTCTTACTTCTAGAAGCCTCACTTTGGGCAGAATGCTTCCTAAGGAAGCCTTTGAGCTCAAACAAAAGGAGTTACCTGATTTAAAAGTAATGTCTTTCCTTATGTTGTTTTGTTTTATTTTTCTTCTCCAACCCCTTAAACTCTTTTTATTCATTTCATTTGTAACAAAAAAATTCATCTTAAATATACTAGGATGTTTTTATGAGTATTATTCGAGATACACTTACACACACCTCCATCTAATGGGTGAAAAACATACTGTTTTGTGGACGACAAACTACTGCCTCATGAAACGATGATTGTTCAATTATCTCCTACAACCTCTCATCGTGGTCATTATGATGTCAAAGTATTTTATATATGATACATATGGCATTTATATTTTCTATATGGTTCTGTAATTAATATTTAAAACATACCTTTATGCTTTTCATGTTGTGCAAATGCGATAATTTCATATGAGGAAGTGTGGACTACCGCCCCCTCAAGTGATGTGACTCGTTCATGCAATACATGGAATGTATAAAGAATGAAATTAATGAACATATGTAACCTATATAACATATATATTATAAATTAATTATAATATATATATCTATCATTTATTTTTAATTCCATTAATATGATAAATAAATGAATGTAGTGTTCATGCGTACGTATGGCCTACCATCTACATGGACGGTGCATTTCAATTATTTTTATCTCAAAATGTTATGGGATAGTATAAAATGAATATTTACTGGATATGTATGATATTTAAATGATTAATACTATTCTGGAGATGATTTACTTATAACTACATGGACACTTCTTTTCAAACAAGTTCATTTTTGACTCATGTACCAAACATCGACAAAAACATATGATACGAACTCGCATAATTAACTAATTATTATTAAATTATAATATGTGATATGTATTGAATAATAATCATTAAAGGAGGTCCTTATGAAATTATAAATTGAAAAAAGTTTATTATTCAGGAATATAAAAAACAGACAAGAAATGTTGGACTTGAGGTAAGGGATCCTACCTCTCTCTTTCTTTTTAAGTACTCTCTTTTATGTCATTTCCCTTAGGACCATTTTTCATATATTGGGGGACGTTATTTTATATTCATATTACTATAAATTTTATGTTCATATAACTAGAGACACAATTTCATCCCGTCAATCCATTTTTTTGATGTTTTATGTGGCGTCGTTAGGCTACCGAGTTTTCATAATGAATTATTTATCTCACTTTTTATTCCCGTGAGATTCCTGATACATTTGCCACTATTTCCTTTTGTGTGGTTTATTTTATGAACATTATTGTATTATTTTTGTAATACAATTTAATTTATGGGTTTTTATATCTTCATTGTATGACCCTTCTTTCATGGGGTGTACATTTCGAAAGTTACCCAAATCGGCAAGGGAACCATTCACCATCCACTTTTTAAAAGACTTATTTTTGTTAGGTAATTTAATTTACATATTCTTATGTTGGAATAAGTTCATATATATCTTTATTGAAATAAATGTTATGAACAAGTGATGATATTCCCATTTTACCTCTCATCAACGCATTTTCTAAATTTTAATGTGACGTCGTTAGGCTGTAAAATTTCTATAAGGGAACTTCTTAACCCAATTTCAATTATTTGGGTTAAAATTGTTTTTCTTGGTTATATCGTACTATGAATATGTGTGGATGACCTCTGATTTTTTAAACTTAATATCCTCTTATATTTGTTGTATTTATATTTTTCCCACATAATTATGTAATTGAATTATCCTTAAACTAAAGATACCGACTTTGTAAGGGACTTCGTCTTAATCTCCTTTAATTGTGGAATATTTTTTTTATACACAACTTTCTTTTATATAGTGTATAAACCCCTTTGAGTATTACTCTTAATCCAGAGGAATTTTTTTATATGAAGAGTTTTACTAAACGAAAAAAGGGAATGTTTTTGTCTTATGTATGCGGTGACAACAACTTCTCCACCTCCGTGACCATTATTTGAGTTTCGGCTTCCTCTACAAGCCATGACTTTTTTTAAATGAAAAATAAATACCATGTTTTCCTTTTTTTTATTGTGCTATTTAAATGGTTTTTATAATTTTTTGATTATATCAATGTGTTGTATTGATATATTGTGATTGAAATGTGGAAATGTTATGTTCCCTATATGCATGTTTTATGTGATATGATTATGTTATGGTTCTTGGGAATTTTTTATAAAGATGGGTTGTTTTTGTGATAAATAATGTGATTGTGAGACCGTGAAAGCTCCCCAATGCATTGGCTAAAGTGAATGAGTCAAATTCTAAGGTTTCTCCGAAGAGATTTAGGGAATATAGTGTGATGGGTATTCCAAACGTAACCATGAGGGTTACGTTTGACAACTTTTCGAGATTAAGAGTAGTATTACTTTTTATAAAGGATTATCTGTTTTGGGTATTATCTGATCTCATACTAAAAATTTTGATTTTGGTTTTGGTCTAAAGACATGGGAAATATATAGTTCTCTTTTTTGGATTAGGTGATTCTCTAGAAGTTGATTATTGTGATCTTAATGTGAACAAGTCATCCTAAATACTTTTTTTGGAGGAAATATGAGTCTGTGTTAGAAATCTAGTAAAATTTGAAAGTCTACATTACAATTATGTTTCATTATGTTTTTATTTAAGATCATAAAGAAATTCCTCAATAAAAAGTAACATAAAATAAAAATGATGTCTTTTAACTTTTCGTACTAGGGAATAAAATACCGTGTAACCCATCCCAAGTTTGTGATTTTGTGGTGGTTAAAATTCTCCTAGACATGTTTTCTATCACTCTCCATCAGAACTTGATGGTTCATTTTTTCCTTCATATCCATGTTTTCATGGAATCATATTATGGGTTATCTTAGGTGACTATTGAACATCTCTTTCTTTTTTTAAAGTGATAGTTTTATTGACTCCTTTTCCGATGTGGGGCTTTGAATAAAGTTTATAATCCCAATTTTAAAATAGCGAGGACGTAATTCCCAAAAGGGGGGAAAGATGTAACATCCCAGGTAAATAAAGAATACTACATTTTCATATTTACTAATATTTGTGAATAAAATATTAATTTAACTTTAAAGTGGATGCTATGTTCGATGGCGTACACAATATGGAACAACGAGTTTTTTTGAAATCTTACATTGCACACTAATAATATAATATTATTATTGTAAATGGTAGTAAACGCCTAACCATTGTAATGGATGGAATGAACAAAACTAACTAAAATATTATAGTATATGTTTGATAAATGTTTTTAAATTATCCAATTAATGTTAGAGGATTACAATGCGAATAATTCCAATTTTTTATTCTAATATTCTTTAAATGTTGATTAACCGCGTCTTGATGGAGAACCCTTTTTAAATATACATTTTGTCACTTTTAGATGTTTTATTTGAAAAAAATTAAATCCTTCTTTATAATTGGGATATCAAAATTTTATTTTTGTAAATTTTTGTGATTTTTCGGATAAAGTTCATTATTTAAGTAATAGTGTAAAATGTTGTATTTTAATTCAAAACCCCCGTTTAATCTAATATATTTATATGGATATATTATATTTTTAATTTTGATGAAAGTGTAATTAAAATATATTTTTACCATTTAATTTAATGGTGGTCATTGGAATTAATTTCACTTTGAAATAGGACATAAAAAAGTGTGAATCTTTTAAAAGATATTGTTTCTTAAAAACACGCTATTTGTTATGACAGCGGAATTTGATTATAAAATTAAATAATGAAACATCTATTTTTTAAATTTGTTAAAATTGATATCATTTTTTAATTTTTAATATCAAATATAGCTTATTGTATATTTTTCTTATTTTTTTTGACAAATGTTCATTTTTAATGAATAGTGAAAAATACTGCATTTTAAATCTAAACTGTATTTTCATCAAATTTATTTATATAGATATATTGTAATTTTAATTGGTTTTATGGTTTAATTTAATTATTTTTTTATCATTTAATACAATTTTTGTCATTTTATGTAATTTCACTTTTATATTGGATGTAAAAACTAATCAATCTTTTGATATATTTTATATCTTAAAAACCCATCTTTGGTTTTGACAACGGGAATTATTTTAAATTCATTACTGAAATTTTTTTGTTGGTAATTTGATAAAATGGATTCCATATTTTTAATCAGTAGGTCCAAATTATGTAATTAAGTCACTTTTTTTTGGACATTATGAATAGTAATGACAACAATTATCTATTAATTATCTTGATTAATTAGTAATCGGGTAGTTAAGGGTAATAAAATAATATCATAATAATATAAAATTACCCATCCATGTGTCTTAATTCTACTTTTTGAGTCATTACCGGCCATTGGATTCCATGTGACAACTTTGGGACCCCAAGGAATAATTGTAGTGTGATAGTGACATTTTATCATATTATTTTTTTAAAGAAAGGAAATATAACAAAGGTCTGTATATCCTAAGTAAAACAATTTTAATTTCATTTACATAAATTATGTCATAGAATATAAATAGTAATTAGAAATATAAAATGAATTCCTACATTATATTATTTTTTTATACTATTTATACATTAAATAAATAAATTTATTTATGACACCATGATGATGCAATGATTACCTCATTAATGAAGGATTTTAATAAAATGAAAAGATAAGGTAAAATATAAGAATTATTCATGTCAAAAACTTATTGGATTGGTGTATTTCGAACCCATATAACCTTACCTTAGAAATTTATAATTTTGGGTCCTTGAAAATCAGAAAATAATTTTATAATAAAGTAACATGTCATGACATTCCAAGAGTGCCCCTCCTCCCTCTTATAAAAGGACCCCACCTCTACCCACTTACCCACACCTATCAAGCCCTTGTATCATCTAAATTCCACTCTTATTCTCTCTCCAAATCCTTCTATTACTCCTAGAATCCTCACTTTAGGCATAATGCTTCCCAAGGAAGCCTTTGGGATCAAATCAAAAAGAGTTACCCGATTTAACGGTAATGTCTTCTCTTATGTTCTTTTGTTTTATTTTGCGTATCCAACCCCTTAATATATTTTTATTCCTTTTATTTGTATCAAAAAAAGTATATTAAACATACTAGTATGTTTTTATGAGTATTATTCGAGCTACACTTACACACACCTCCATCTAATAGGTCAAGAACATACTATTTCTATGGACGACGAACTACTACCTCATGAAATGATGATTGTTCAATTATCTCCTACCACATATCATGGAGCCCATTATGATGTCATTATATTTTATATATGATATATATTGTATTTTTGTTTTCTATATGCTTATGTATTTTATATTTAAAACATACCATTATGCTTTGCATGTTGTGAAAATGTGATAATTTCATATGAGGACGTGTGGACTATCGCCCCCTCAAGTGATTTGAATCGTTCATGAAATACATGGAATGTGTAAAGAATGAAATTAATGAACATATGTGACCTATATATCATATATATTATTTTATAATTAATATATATATATATATATATCTCATTTTATTTTAATTCCATTAATATAACAAAGAAATGAAAGTAGTGTTCATGTGTATGTACGGCCTACCTTCTACATGAATGGTGTATTTCATTTATTTTTATCTCCAAATGTTATAGAATAGTATAAAATGAATATTTACTAGATATATATGATATTTAAATCATTAATACTATTCTGGAGATGATGTAATTATAACTACATGTACAATTCGTTTCAAACAAGTTCATTTTTGACTCATGTACCAAACATCAACAAAAACATCTGATATAAACTCGCATAATTAACTAATTATTATTATTTTATAATATGTGATATTAATTTAATAATAAATTATAAAATAGTTCCTTTAGAAATTATAAATTGACAAAAGTTTATTATTCAGGAATATAATGAAACGAACAAGACAAGTCGGACTTGAGGTAAGGGATCCTACCTCTCTCTTTCTTTTTAAGTACTCTCTTTTATGTCATTTACTTTAATCTCTTTTTTCTTATGTTGGGGGATGTTCTTTTATATTCCTATTACTGTAAATTTTATGTTCATATGATTATATACCCATTTGATCTCGTCGATCGATTTTTTTATGTTTTGTGTGGCGATGTTAAGGTGCTGAGTTTTCATAATGGATTTTTATCTCACTTTTTTTCATGTGAGATTCATGCTACATTTGCCACTATTTTCTTTTTTGTGGTGTATGTACTGCACATGATTTTATTCTTTGTGTAATATAAATTAATTTATTGGTATTTATATCTTCATTTTATGACCCTTCTTTCATGGGGTGTATGTTTCGAAAGTTACCCAAATCTGTAAGGGAACCTTTCACCCTCCTATTTTTAAAAGACTTCTTTTTGTTAGGTCTTCTAATTTTCATATTCTTATGTTAGGATATGGTCTTATATATCTTTAATGCAGTAAATGTTATGAAAAAATGTATAGATACCCATTTTACCTCTCATAAACTCGTTTTCTTAATTTTAATGTGACGACGTTTGGCTATCGAATTTCTGTAAGGGATCTTCTTAACCCAATTTCAGTTCTTTGGGTTATACCTCTCTTTCTTGATTATGTCGTACTATGAATATTTTTGGATGAGCTATTATTGTTGTACACATAATATCCTCTTATATTGGGTGTATTTATAATTTTCACACATAATTATGTAATTGAATTATCCTTAATCTAAGGATACCAACTTTGTAAGGGACTTCATCTCAATCTCATTTCATTGAGGCATATTTGGTTTTATACACAATTTTTTTATACGGTTTATAACCCCCTTTGACTTTGAATTTTATTCCAAAGGAATCATTTTATATCAACTGTTTTACTAAACTACAAAAGGGAATGATTTTTTCTTACGTATGCAGTGACAACGACTTCTCCGTCATTGTGACCATTATTTGAGTTTTGGTTTCCTGTACACGCCATTACTTTTTTTAAATGTAAAATAAATATCATGTTTTACTTTTATTTTATTTTGGTATTGAAAAATGGTTTGGATAATTTTTTGATTATATAAATGTGTTGTATTGATATCATTCTATTGATATGTGGAAATGCTATGTTTCCATTATGCATGTTTTATGTGATATGATTATGTTATGGTTCTTGGGAATTATTTATGAATATGGGTGGTTCTGTGATAAATTAAGGCCGAGTGAGCCCGTGATAGCTCTCCAACGCATTGGGTTATGCAATGGAGTTAAAAGCTAAGGTTTCTCCAAAGAGATTTTGGGAATATACTGTGATGGGTATTCCAAACATAACCATGAGGGTTACTCCCTACATAATAATGTTATGAATTCCTCAAGTTACCATTATGTTTTATGATTTCTATGAGTTATTCATAAATCTTATTATTTCATGAGGTACTTTTAAGCGCTTATGTTTTACGAGTAATGTATGATTTCATTGATACTTATGTATACATGTACTAATGTTTTCATTCCTTATTCTTTCATATCCCTTAGTGATATTTTTATTCTCATCCCAAGATTTTTTGAAATGTTTTCCACAGGACTTAAAGATGAATTGGGTCAAGGATGGGATCAAGGAAATGCATGCTATCTAAAACATGGAACTATACATGTTTTTTTTAATAGTTTTTATTTTGTGAAAAAAATGGAAACTGGGTAGGAGTGTCTACTTTGTAATCTTTTGAGATGTAATAGTTATGTCATAATCCTCTAAAACTTTAAACCTGAAAAGATCCTCAATGTGAGTTATTCATTTCATTCAAGATTAAGTAATTTTTTAAGGACGGGTCCATATATATATTCGACTATATGTATTTTTATAAAATCAAGTTGATTTCTAATTTTCATATTATTATATATATAATTTTTACTCAACAAATAAGTATATTAAATAATATCAAAAAACTGCTGTATTAATTATTTTAATAACAAAAATATCAAATAAATCTTACTAAAAATTCAAAAATATATAAATTTTGTGATAATTAATATATCCAAAAAAATTTATAAATGACCCTGACCCCGTAGATATATAATAAAATAATTTTTTCAGGATTAATATCATTTATTGGTTTTTTAAACAATATGTGAAATTAAATGTTTCAAAATGAAACTCTTGATATTTTGTAAAAATAATGTTGTATGAAATTAGTTTAAAAACATAAAATATTTTAACAAATAAAAATAATTATGGTTTACTCTAAAAATGTTATATAATATCCACTTATGGTGTATTTTACATCAAATAAGTAAAAACTAAAAATTTTTATTATTGAATAATTTGTTACATTAGTTAAAATTAAAAGTGAATAATTAAGGGTAAAATAAAATGATGAGGTTTAAAATGATAAAAACTTGAATAAAAAATATTCTTTGTTAAAATTAAGACCATATCCCATATATAATTCGAAATAAAAACATTTTTTAGGGTTTTTTATGTGGTTTGATTATATTATATATTAATATTTTGGGGTTTCCAAAAGTTCCCCCACCTCACTTATAGAAGGGGGCCTCCCTCCTCAACTCTTCACATAACAATGATCCTTCAAGATTGGACATACAAAGACCTTTTTTCTTATAAACCTTCCTACTAACATTCTAGAGATTCATGTCTTCTAAAAAGATCATCTCCATTATATTTAAATGGAGTTCTATAGGGAGGACATCGAATAAGTTGTAATCTATTTTACCGATTCATTCAAACATATTTCTTCTTATACCTACTATTCATGATTTTTTTACATTATAATGTAATAAATATAGTATCAACTATATAATTAAATGTTATTATAATTATGGAAAAACTATATTCTACCTTCTATCCATGCACAAAAAAATCACCATGCTTGCTTACGTATGAATTAAAGTCTCCACACCATGGTGTAATTTATTTTTCACTACCACATTACATGGATGTGTATAATGATGGAAATAATAATTTTATTTTATTATTATAACATGATATGGATTATGGACCAAAATATACACAATTAACTTCCATAACATTTTATAATTCTGTGAACGATATCATCCCTTACGCATACATACGACCTACCATCTTAATGATGCGATGTAATTCATTATACATAATATCTGCTAAATTATAATTATATAAATTTATTTAAAGAAAAAATATGCCATATGTTATATTAATATAATTATAAAATTTATATAACTATAATATATGAATAGGAATAGGAACTTATTTGACGAATCATACATAAGAAATTGAAGAAGATAATACCTAATGGAAAAGTAATAATGTTATTAACAAATATATGATAATACCATCATAAATGAGATCATAAAATTCACTATTATTCTAGAATAAATGTATGAAATTATTTAAATCAATATTCAAGATGTTTTAATACATAAATTGGATATCTAACCTATGGTAAGGGGTTATTTTGTCTCATATTTATTTTTTAGATCATATTCTTTATACACAACGTATTTGTTTTGAGTTATTTTTATGATGTCCATGAATTTTTTTATGATTATTAATATGGTTGTTATTATATGGATATAATTTTGTTTATTTTATGAGTAATATGATTAAACTACTTATAAAATGGTAACGGATAATTTTGTATTCTAATTACTATCTGATATTGTTTATACTTAAGTTTTTTTATAGTGTATATTTATCGTCCCTACCTATATTTCCTAAATATGTATTCTAAAATGTTATTTATATCCATATAAAATTGCTTCATGTAAATTTTAACCATTGATTAATTTTTATTAAATGATATTAATTGAAAAAAAATTCATTTTCTTTACAAGGTACAATTTTGAATTTCTAACAAATATACGAGGTGAATGTTTTCTTTAAATTTATATGGAATGAATGATTTCTTATATTTTCATAATTCCATACTTATATGAAGCTTACATTACCATATTTCATATTTATTATCAATGTAGTTGTATTATTTTAAAATTCTGTGGCATTTTGAGAAAAGAAAATGTTTTTGATGTCAAAAGGATATTTTACACAAGAATTAATTTCAAGTGTTTTATCAAAATTATTTTCCATCTATGATAATTGTTTTAGGGTAATGTTTCAATTATTCTATCCCTATTTTTCTAATGATTTTTTTATTTTTATGATGTAATTATATTTAAGAAATACAATTTTTTAAATGTATTATCTTATGATGTAATTATTCTTAAAAATTCCATTTTATTCCTTGGGTTATGCTATGATGAATGATTTGTGTTTTGTGGAACACTTAATATTAATTTAATTATGTGATGGGTGGGACCTATATCTCATTATCTGATGAATTAGATAAATATTTTTATCTTAGGATATAGATCAGACGAAAATGATATGTAAATCTATTTTAGGGATATAGGTATGGAACGAAAGGTAAATATAGTTCAGTAATATAGGGCTCTAATGAAGAGTAAACTTAGTTCAGTAAAGGAATTTGCCATCTATGATGTTCTTGTAAACGAGCCAAGATAAATATAAAATGATTTTTTTATATTAATTCCACAAATTCCATGTCATACGGTATTCCATTTGTTAATATGTTCATTAATTCTTAATGATATATTATGAATTATTCAATGAAATGATATTGTGATTTATGATGTGAAGGATATGATTTTAAACTATTGTATTATTTTTTATTATGAATATGATATTATTGATATCTATCTTATTTACCCTTATTTATCATATGAGATTACCCTTTTTAGGTTTCTTTTCCCACATGTTATAAATAATGGTATGACGTAATTTGTGATAAAAGGGGTTTTAGTTATGAAGGAAAATGAATGAGATTTTATAGATGTTTTATGAACCAGTTATTTATGTTTCCCAGTTTCCAAATACACAAAACTAGCATGGTATTTGGGTAACTTTATGTATATTTTATTAACTATTCCTCAAAAATAATGTAATTTACATGTACATCAAACTTGGGTCATTGTAGTTGGTATTAGAGTGAAGGTTTATTTAACCTTTGAAAACTAGTATGAAAATAATTTAGTGAGATCCTTAGAGATATTTATAATGAGGGGTCCTAGGATTTCCTAAGGATAAGTCGATTCATTGGATACAATACTGTAATTTTCTTGATAGTAATGAATAAACTAGGAGTAATGCTAATATATCATAGATTTAAATATGATAAGTAATTTTTCTTTACATTTGGTGTTTTAATCAATGATATGTATTTCTCACCCTTATCATTTTTATCCCAGAAAATATCTAGAACTTGATAGAACATAGTTAGATCTAAGTGATTTATATGTGAAAATTATGGTAATTATGGAAACTAAATTTTTAAGAGAAATTTTCATAAAGAGAATCATGAAGGTGGTATGAGTATTGGTTATATTAATATGTTTAAATAGATTGTAAATGACTTGTGAAAGGTGTGGGGTTTCCATACATTATTGTTTACATTAAACCTAATGTGGTTGGTATGATTATGATTAAGTAACTTTAAGACATGATTAATATTTTAGAAAAGACTATGATTATGGATACTAAGTAATGGTTTAATAATAAAGTTGGATTATTGATGTTTATATGTTTTTTAATTCAAATATTATCATATATAAATCATGAAATGTAACCCCCTAACCCCAGAATCCTGGAGCTAGTGAATTACATCAATACATATGCACGATTAAAATAAATCAAATCCTGAATGACCGAGTAGCATAGTGGTTTTGGAAAACTGGACACATACATAGGTTTTAAAAATACAACTTGAAAATAAATTCAAAATATGTGTTTTATTGGAAACATCCACCACTCCAAGATTATCCCTGCTAGTCAGTCATAAAAAACATCTTCGTGTCCTAAAGAATTGAAACATAAAAAATTGGTGAGCTTAGATTCAGATTATGGATAAGAAATGAAACAAAAGATATCATAAACATAAACATTAAACATGGAAAATAACTAAAAACAAATGACTTTTAAAAATAAACATAAACATAATATGAGAGGAATATGAGCTGAGTAAATATTTCCATAATAAAACATAATCAAGTGTATTATTGTAGTGGAATAACCACATGAATTATGAATTTCTTTCTTCATAATGAGGAAAATTCATATATCAGATATTCTTAAACAAATTGGAAGGGCCTCATCCAAGATATCTAAAAATTATTAAGGCCTCATCCAAAACTATATATCACATTGTGAAAGGCCTCGGCCAAGTACATGTCTATTGTTCTCTTAATACCTACTGATACATAAAGAGTCTATAGCAGGACCCACCTGTCTTATACTGGGTCTAATGAGTTCCTCATAAGAAAGGGGTGAACATAATTAAACAATACATTCATATTGAAACTAGTATATGAAATGTAAATAACTTTCCCTGAATATTACGAATAAACACTAAATATTTTGAGTAAACTGGTGAATGGTTTTAAGATATCACATCCACATTAAAAGTAATTAGAAACCATTCAACAAAATATTGTAGATGGTATCAAAATATATAAACCTCTATTAAATACATGATTCATCCAAACATGTTGAAATAAAAAAATACTTTTTTATTTGACCATTGAAAAATTATAGAAGAAATAATCCTTAAACATTTCAAAGTGTCAGATACCACATTGAAACAATAAAATAACAATCCCTCATAATATCATGATATTATGGAGAATCATAATATGATACACCAAGGGTATGTACATGTACTACATGAAAAGAATAAGTAATGAATTTGGCGTATATCTCATAATTTTTAATGTGAGACAAGAAAAATCCATTTTACATTGGAAGGAAGAGTTCTTTTTAAAAATCATTTGTGTTTTTCCTAAATATAGTTTTCAACATGTATATCTACAAAAATGAATGAATTTTATATTTCATATGAAGCCTAAATGATGTCGCACTGATGTGAAATCTTGTAAAAAGTGTTTTTAAATAATCTTTCGAATTAAAACCTTTTATTACAGTTTATAAAATTCATTAAAGTGATTTTAAATTATAATGGAATGTTTTATTTCATAAAACTAGAAATGAAACAAAATAGATTTGTCATTTTAATATATGTGATTTTAGAATGATAAATTGTGATTAAAATATATTATTGAGTGAACATCAAAATAAAAAAGAATCTGAGAGGTTCCTTGAATTGAGCTTTTATTTTGGAAATAATTTCTCAAAGATCCTTTTAAAACATATAACTACCCATAAATGAAAGTAAGATTATTGTTATATATAAAAATTACATAGAAATTATGTGGGGTACATAATGAAAGAATATAATTGAGATGAGTAGCGAATAACATCAACATGAATGAAAATGGATGTTTGGGTAGAAAATACAAATAACATTGTAATGAATTGAATCATGTAAGCCTAAATTAATAAGAAACAACAATAAATTTATTATCATGAAAATAAATAGATTCTTGATGTGAAAAATATATAGGTAGTATACATACATCATAGACATGTAGAAGTTGGGAATACAGACTGTTTCAAAAAAATGGAAGTGAGATAAAGAACCCCTTACCTTAAGTCTGAATGTCTTCCACTCATGAACATAAGATCAAGGAATATAAAAGTAGACATATTAAAAACATAATTAATAACCTATTAAACATTCATTTTATATAATTATTTTAATAATTCCATTATGTCATTACAGATTAGTTATAAGATTATATTTCGTCGTTCCAGAGTGTTCTTTTTCTTGATTTCCATATTCGGTTCAATTGTTTATAAGTAATGAAATTCATGTGGAATAGCTGTAAATATCTAGAACTGAATTTCAACATTATTTATGAACATAAATAGGTTTAAATTTTAATTTATATAATTTGGTTACATTTAATATGGTTGAATCATTAGAATAAATATTAAATATATTTATATAGATTATTTTAGTGATATTTTGATTTTAAGGAATTAGTTTGGTCATATGATTTAATAACATGTACGTATACTAGATTCTGAATATTAAGTAGTTTACAATAAATATATTTTAGCCTATCTAAAATATAAAAATGGTATCACTTACAATAATTATTTATAAATTGAGGAACGAAACTTTGTCATCCATGAAGGTTGTAAATTGAAACCTTATAGATGATGGTTTCGTTTATACAATAAAAAGGAGAGAGTATGAATATTGGTTAAGGTTTTTCTATTCATATGATATAATTCTCGTATATATATGATACTGGAGTTATGATGGTCATTTTTACAATGGATTTGAAGATAGGATAATAATATAATGGATCTTGAAACGAAAATAAATGAAATAAAATGTGAATTTACCTATCAAATTCACCTCTTTGAGAATTTCATTAAGGAATAGTGTTTTGGTCATTTTGAATTATTAAGATCTTATTGGACGTGGAGAGGTACTAGGGAAGGGTATTTGGGTGAAAATTGAGGTGCATCAATGCTTAGATTAATGTGGATAAGAGGGAGTGGGGGTTGGGGGGGGGGGGGTTATATTGGCGGAGAGGAGTAAATTAAGAATTTTTTATTCCTTGTTGGTGTTAATTTGTTCAAGACAACAAATAGTGTTGTTTTAGGTGAAAAATAATAGTAGTAAGTGCATTTTAGTTCGAAACATGTGATCTTACATCACTAATGTTTTAATAAATAGTGTATTTAACTGATAATTTGTATATACGGTATTTTACTTTTTTTAACCATTCCTAGAAAATTACTGTTTTTCAGAAAAACACAAAAAATACCCCCTAACCATTATTCAACGTCTATAATAAAAAATATAACTCCATTTTTTGAAAATAATTTTCTAAATATTTTTAATTTAATTTGTATATTAAATCATCATTTATTTATAAAAAACAACATTAAAATAATAACTCATTTTGTAACACCTTTGAAAATTTATTAAGGCCCCATTAAATTATCTTATAGAAATAATAAAATAAAATAACAATTAATGTTTACATTTTATGAAAATAAATTTAAATTTTAAATTATTAAATTAATCATAAAATTTTAATTAAAATCATTATGACATGTAAAATTACCAATACTTATACTATGATCATTTTTTTCACATTTTAGATGTGTAAAGTGTATTCATACATTCATGGGTGATGTTTATATTTTTTGGGAAAATTTACTATACATTTCTATTCATTACTATTCATAAGGATATGTTACTATTCATAAGGGTATGTTACTATTAACTATGAATTATGTTTGTCTCATCAGACTCTAAATTTCAAACTAAACTCAATTTTATTTGTTATTTTTTTGAAATTCAAATCCCAAAGGTGGAAAAAATTACGTTTACATGGATATGTTATAACAAAGTGGTTTTTGCAGAGAATCTGTGTTCCATGAATTCTATAAATCTATTTGTAAATTCCTGGGGAGTAACATTATCCCATCCCAATAAAAATTTCATCCTCAAAATTTGAAATTGAATATAAAAAGTTAATGGTTGACACATCAAAATTTAGTATGGGAATCCCACATTAAGAATACTGTTAAAACATCTTATTAATACGAGGAAAGGGAAATTCACTAGTAACTATAAAAACCACATTCTAGTTGGAAAACATGGTCATTAAAGAATAACCAAACCATATTGTGGTGACATTAAACTTTAAAACCCCATGCAATGATCATCTTAAACCATTTCATAAATGGGTAAAAAATCCAAAATATAATGATTCAACACATTATAATAAATGTCTCTAAATTCCCATAAGGACCTTATCCTTAACACTTAATCGAAAATAAGATATTCTAAAATTCACATTCCAAACATGTGAATAACTTCATCTTGTATCCTCTTGAAATATTGTAATAACATGAATTCCTGTAAAACCATATTGGGAAAATGATTTTTTTGTATTCCTTAAGTAATATACATGTGATTGGATATATTCTGTAAATCCAAAATTCTTGTAAACTCCATCAATGATAGCATAGAACACCTCTCAAAAATTCAATAATTAGTTCCAATGTAGTCTTTACTTATCCAAAATAATCATTTATTCATCATTATCTCAACATTAGATATATATTAGGGGTTGTCTTTCCCTCAATAATGTTTTTTTCAATAAATATTATCTTTATAATGAATCAATTTTCCTCTATAACAATCATTATATGACTTCAAAAACACAATGAAATAGTAATATAGTACAATCCTTATATATTTTATAATTCTTACAACCAGTACATTATAGAAAAAATATTCAAATGACCAGATTCTTGACAAGGAATATTAATCATTCTAAATATTCTGTGATAGCATCATAACGTGATTATTATCCAAAAACGTTATTTGGGGCATATTACTTAGAATCTTGGGACATTGATTCTCATAGTGTACCATCCCATTGAAATTGAAGCACTGAATATATGAAAATTCATTCCTTGTATTGAAATTATGAGTATGGTAGCCTTTTTCTCCACACATGAAGAAAACTCATTTTCCACTCAAACCTATTAGAGGTGTTTCTTTACACATTTATTACATGTGGGAAAATACATATATCCCTTATTCCATTTATCCATATTTTCCCCTACCATCGTATTCTTCTTTTTCTTCCCTTAAAATTCATAAGACTCAGAGAAGTATATAATACCTTGTCACCACATGATATTAATTCGTCATATGAAGAGGATACATGGGAGACAATCTCCCTCTGAAAATATGGATTAACAAAATTAGAGATATGATCTGTCTTAGTATTTACATAAAGTGCATTGGTGATGTTCTCAGTCCTTCTATTTGGATACATTTATAATCAATTCCATATTATATATTATCTCATAAAAATATGAACTCTCTATATCTCTAAACATGGTATAACACATGACATAAATTAATGCAACATTAATAATAGAACCATATACTTTGATTAATTTTTTTGGAAAAAATGATTCATAATTGTTTGTAATAAGATTATGAATTTACCAAACCATACCCCCTAGGTGGGTTAAACCAACAGTTTAGAAAGTCCCTTTGTCATTCACCCGTTCCCATTTGAGTCTAACACAAAAGAGTGTTTCGGGTTTTACCCCTACATATAAATAAGCCAGAGTCACCTCTACTTGTTCGTATCTAGACAAGGATGTATTTTCGTGATAAACCACATAATATATTACATAAAAATATTATATGATTCCCTTGTATTCTTATCCCCAAATTCAATATTAGGGTTTTTTCACTAATCTACTTTTTCTATATCTAGTTTCCTTGTTTTCTTGTAAACATTATTTGATACCAACTATAATGTCTGGACCCTAGAAGCCTAATGCCAGTGCATTATTTAAAAAAAAATTAATGATTAAAAGGAAAAAAATACCAAATGAACAATTAGTTTAGTAGTTTTGTAAAACTAGATACATACATAAGTTCAACATTAAAACATTGAAAAAAAATCAACATATAAATTTCATTAGGAACATCCACCACTCCAAGATTATCCCCGCAAGTCAATCAAAAAAAACTTCTTCCGGTCCTAAAAAATGAATCATAAGAAGGGGGTGAGCTCAGATGCTCATTCAGGGTAATAAATACAGCAGAATATATCATAAACATAATCATTAGACATGCTGAATAACTAAAAACAAATGCCTTTAAGAAAACATGAACATAATATGATAGGAATATAACCTGAGTAAATATTTCCATAATAAAACATAATCATGGGTATTCTACTCGTCAAATAACCAAAGGAATTATGAATTTATTGCTTCATAACGAGGTAAATTCATATTACAGACATTCTAAAAAAACTGTCAGGGCCTCTCCCAAGACGTCTAAAATTTATTAAGCAATTTCGAAAACCATATATGAAATTGGGAAATGCTTTAGTTAGGTCCATGTCTATTTTTCTCATGACACCTACCGATGCATTGAGTGTGTATGGAGAGCCCCACCCATCACATACTATTTCCAATTCATTTTTCATATAAAAGGGGTGAACATAATTAACATATACATTCATAATGAAACTAATATATGGAAGTTAAATAACTTTATCTAAACATTAATCATAAACACTAACCATTCAGAGTAATTTGGTTAAATGTTTTAAGATATCACATCCACAGTCAAACTAATTAGAAACCCTTCAAAAACATATTGTATATGGTATCATAATATATAAAACTGTATGAAATACAAGAATCGTCCTAGGATTTTGACATAAATAAAGACACTTTTAAATGTGACCTTTGAGAAATTCTTGATGAAATAATCCTTAAACATTTCAAAGTGTCCCATGACACCTTTAATCATTCAAATCATAATACCTTATAATATCATGATTTTAAGGGGAATCTTGATATGATACACCAAGGGGAAGTACATATACCACATGCAAAGAATAATAGGTGAACAAGGCATATTTCACATAAAATATAATGTGAGGTGAGAAAATTCTATTTTACTTTAGAAATAAGAGTACTTTTTAAAAAACATCTATATTTTCCCTAAATCTAGTATTAAAAATGTATATCCCAAAAATAAAATTTAAGGGCATTGATATTACATTTGAGGCATAAATTATGTCCCACTAATGTGAAAACATGTAAAAAGTGTTTATAAATAATATTTTGAATTAGAACATTTTAGTACAGTTTAAGTAATTCATTAATGATATTTAAAGCGTAAAGGCTTGTTTTATTACATAAAACCATAAAGGAAACAGAATATCATTCTCAATTTAAAATATGTAATTTTAGAAATATAAATATTTCTTGAAATATATTATAGAGTGACGTTCAAAATAGGTTATAAATTGATAAGTTCCTTGAATTGAGATTGTATTTCAGATTGAATTTTTGAAAGATCCTATTAAAACATATAACTCCCCATAAATGAAAGTAGGATTCTGATTTATAAAAATATATAGGATATTCACATAGAATTTATGCATAGTACATAAGAGAATAATATCATTGTGGTGAGTAGGGAATAAGAGCATCCCGAATGAAAATGGAGGTTCAGGTAGAAAATATATAAAACAATATAATCAATTTAATCGCATGCCCAGAAATTAATAATAAAACATTACACATTTATTATCATGAAAATAAATAGATTCAGGATTTTAATCATCAATAGTTAGTATACATACATCATAAACTAGCAGTAGTAGTATTGAATACATAATATCTCACAAAAATTGAATTGAGATGAAGAAACCCTTACATTAAGTCTGAATGTGTTCTGCTCTTGAAATTAATGACCTATAAAATTAAAATAAACTCATTAATAAGTTAATTAAGAACCTATAAAATTTTTATTTAGTTTATCATTATTTTAATAAGCCAATTATGTCATTAATGATTAGTTATAAGGTTCAATTTTTTCATTCTGGAGTGTTCATTTACTTGAATTACATAATCGGTTCACTTGTTTTTAAGTCGTGAAGTTCATGTTGAATGGATGTGAATATATAAAACTGAAATTAAACATTATTTATGAACATAAATAGGTGTTAATGGTAACTTATATCATTTCTTTTCAAGAAATTTGCATGAATCTTTAGACAAAATATTAATGACATTCACTTTGATTATTTTGGTGATATTTTGATTATTATGAATTAGATTGGTCATATGATTTAATAACATGTATGTATAATAGTTACATAATATTAATTAGGTTATAATAGATATATTTTAGTTTGGTTAAAACATAAAAATGGTTTCATGACCAGTAATGAAGGATATATTGACGAACATAACTTCGTCATCCATGAAGATTTTAAGTTGGAACCTCATGGACGATGATTTCATTTTTACAATAAAAGGGAGAGAGTAAGAATATTGATGAAGCTTATTCCATTCACATGATTTAAATCCCTTATATATATTATATTAGATTTATCATGGTTATTTTGAGATAGGAGGTGAGGAGAGGATAACAATATAAAGGAACTAGAAATGAAAATGAAAGAAATAAAATGTGAATTTAACTCGTGAATCAACCTCCTTAATAATTACTTTATGAGATGGGGTTTTGGCCTTTTGGAAAGACCAAGAGCATATTGGATGTGTGGAGAGACCAGGAAAGGTTATTTGGTCCGAAATTTTAGGATCATCAAGGCTTGGAGGAGTGAGGAGAAGAGGGAGTGATGGGGGTCATAGTGGAGAAGAGGAGTAAATTTTGAATTCTTTTATAATTATTTTATTAATTCCCTCAAGAATACCAATAGTGTTGTTTCATGTTAAAACTAATAGTAATAAGTGCATTTGAATTCAAACCAAGTGGCCTTAAATCACTCATGATGTCATAAAAATGGTATTTAACTAATAATTTGTATATACTGTATTCAACCTTATTTCAATATTCATAAAAAATTATTTTTATTCATAAAAATA
Organism: Viscum album; assembly: GCA_963277665.1. Classification (NCBI taxonomy): domain Eukaryota; kingdom Viridiplantae; phylum Streptophyta; class Magnoliopsida; order Santalales; family Viscaceae; genus Viscum; species Viscum album. The sequence continues at coordinate 1,668,519,213 of OY728147.1, read as the reverse complement.
CAAAAAATTCACCCTAACCACTATTATACATGTAGAATAAAAAAATAACACCATTTTTATAAAATATGATTCTATAAGTAATTAATTTAACATTGAAATAAAATCATACTTTATTAAAAAAAACAACATTATAACTATAACTTGTTATATTATACCTTGAAAGATTAATTAAGGTCCCATGAAACTAACTTATAACCATAAGACAAAAAAATAACAATTTATATTTACATTTTTTAATAATACATTCCCATTTTAAATTATTAAATTAATCATAAAATTTTGATTAAAATATTTATGACATACATAAATACCAATACTTATACTGTGATCATTTTTTTCACTGTTATGATGTCTAAATTGTATATATATATTAATGTGTGTTGTTCCTATATTTTTTCCCAATTTAATGTCAATTAATATTCATTAATATTCATAAGGGTATGTTACTATTCATATGGTTATGTTACTATTCACCAGAAATTATGCTTGTCTGATTAGACTCTAAATATCTAACTGAACGAAACCATGTATGTTAGATTTCTGAAATTCAAAACAGAGAGGTGGAAAAAATTGTGTTTACATGGATAGGATAAATAAAAGTGGTGTTTTTAGAGACTCAATTATCCATGCATTTGTTAAATGTATTTTTAAATTCTTGGGGTGTAACATAAAATATATATGTGTTTTTAGTATATGTTTTCAATTAAGGATTAGAAAGGATATTTTTAATAGTTCTATGGAAAAAGAGAAGTGATTTATCAGTATGATGATATACTTGGAGAACACATGATTATGGGAATGATAACCCTTAATATGTTCCTTGTTTTAAGATAATGATGTTTGGATAAAGATTTTTTCAATTTGAATAAGTAAATTAGATAATGCTAGTTTCATGGGAACTAATTATGGATTTTTTGTCAAGAGGGTTATGCTATAGAGAATGATTTTTAAAACATTAGATGCGTAAATAATATATCAAATAAATTATGGAATAAGTAATGACACATGTTTTAAATAAAGATATATGGTAATTTTAGTTCGTACCATTACTCAACAGAATGCATGATGAAGGTGATCACATGTTTAGAATGTGACCATAAAGAGATACCATTTGATATATGGGGTTAAATTTTATGTTGATTTAGTGAACATCTTTATAAAATTTTTATTTTTAGTTTTATAATGGATTGTAGCTTTATCCATTTACAGATAGTATATATTAATCCTTGGATGAAGTTTGTATTATCTAAAAATAGGTGAACTTATGCATACTTGATAAATTATTCAATACTTATTATTATGATAAAGACAGCTAGAATGAAATATAATTATAATTTTGGATCTCATGATGTCTTAAGGCTTCAAGAATAATAAATTCAGCTTCATTTATTTGCATAAGAACTAAATAGTAAATTCTTCAAGCCACAACCAATGATGATATTATTCTAAAAAAAGTATGTATATCATCTCTTGTAAACTCTTCAAATTTATAAAAAAGGCTTTGATGTTAAAGGGTGTCTTATTATAATCATTTTTATAATATCTATGACCTCTTTAATACATAGTTAGTTTATTTTTTTGTGATTTTTAACTATCTCTAGATCACCAACATTCTTATTATTAGTGATCTCTAAAAATATCTATGATTATTTATTCATTTCATTCATGACCAATCCTAACCTATCTTCTTCTACATAGAGTCCTAGTTATTATTTACATTGGTTAGCATTTACATTCCAAACATTCCATTTTGAAATTAAGGTTCAACCGTTGTTTTTATGAGGTAGGTTTCTATGAAATAAAATTTCACATATTAAATACTTTAACAACCCAAAAAAATTTAATGGATGAATTAATTTTAATGGTAGTTGAATGTAACACCATGATGTTTTTATGAGATTGATTTTTTTAAATTATTTGATGTCTTTTGTTGTGCTCTACATGTAGATAATCATACGCAGTACCCAACACCGACATAGATCGTGGAATACACAACACTATGCTTTGGTTCAGTTTCAAGAAATTTAATGTTATTATGAAAGAATTCATTGCATGAAAGATTATTTTTATGTCAAAAATAAAATATTATAATGTTACATTATAACCAAGTCATTATAATGGTGAGAATGATCAATATTATCTTTCTTCTAATAAACTATTTGAATTCAAATAATTGAGTTTATAAAAAAATATTTTCACTATTGATGGATTTTATTAATATAATATATATGTTAAATATTCAATATAATGTTTCAAATTTATCCTATATGTTTTCTATAAATTATTTAAGAGAAAATTCATTTTTTTATAAAATAAGTACTTCCCAAAAAATCCAGTTTTATCACCTTTTAATCGATCAGAAATTTTAAATCTTCTTTTGACACTTTTTTTTAAAATGTTGGGGCCGAAGCCTCATTTATTATTAAAGGAAAGAAAAGACCTTTTTAAACTAGGTAGAGGGTGACCTATTACATAACCCGAAGGCCCAGTGGGCAGTTAGCCCATTACATGGCCTGTAGGCCCAATTTTATGGACCAAATCCCATTATGTGAATAGTACTGCTACAATACCCGCCACTTCTATAGTCCCCTGCCGCCACTACAGTGACCTGCCACTGCAATAGTGCTCGTCGTTGCTACAATGTCGCCACTGCTAATGTATGCTACAGTAATGCTACAGTACCAGCACCCAATGGGTTTTGAACCCCCATTTTTCATGTAGGATTAAAGGGTACTTACCATTAAGCCAAACCGCAAATAAAAATTTATATATTATATTTTTTTCCAATAAAATTCTTCTTTAGAATAGGGATATAAAAATTTACATTTGATGATCTTTTGACTTTATGAAAAATGTATGAGAATAATGATTTATTTTAATTTATAGGGAATGAATAGATTGTTATATTTCCAGGACTTCTAAGTTATATGAAGATTAATTTACAATATTTAAATATTATTTTCAAATGAACAAAATTTTATTTAAAATTTTTAGGAATTTTTAGAAATTTTTTCGATGAAATGATATGTTCCTCAAGATTTAATTTAATGTGTTTTATCAAAAAAATCCTTCTAAGATAGAATTATTTTATAGGGTTATATTTCGAGTATATTATCCTTATTTTAATAGTATTTAATTATTTCTATGATAGAAATATTTTTATAATGTCCATTTGTTTTACATTGATTAAATTGTGATGGAAAGATGTTTAAGAAACCCATTTTTTCCATTATGTTATGATATGATGAATGATTTATGTTTTTGTGGCCAATGTAATAATGATTTCATTATGATAATTTTGGGAAATATATCCCCCTCCAAAGCATTAGATAAAAATTTATATCTCATGAGACATATAGAAATACAACATAAAGTTAATTTGGTTTAGTAATATAGTGATGGAATAGTATGTAAATCTAGTTCAGTAATAGATGGTAGAAACAAAGAGTGAAATTTGTTTAGTAAAGTACTTTGTCTACTATGATGGTCTTGGTAATGAGACTTTAATAATACGAAATTATTTTCTATTCTTATGTTTATGCCAAAAATTCCATTTTTTATGTTATTCCATTTTTAAATATGTTAATTTACTCTTTATTATTTAATATAATTTGTTCCATGAAATTGTATCCAGACCTATTATATGAAGGAGAAGATTATCAATAGTTGTTCTCTAATGTATTATAATTATCATATGATTAATATATTCATTGTTTACCCTTATAGAACATCTGAGGTAACCCTTTTTTGTTCCTTTTACCCACGGTTTTGAATATGGTTATTATGTAATTTGTGACAAAAGTGGTTCTAGTTATGAAATAAAAAGCATGAGATGATGTAGATGTTTTATAAAGTAGTTTTTTATGTTTCCCAGTTTCCAATGATACTAAACTATTATGATCTTCGGGCGTATGTTTTTATCATGTATTAAGTATTACGTTAAATAAATTTATTTTTCTTTTACATAATGGTTGGGTCTTTATACCTTTGGTCTATTATGAACAGAAAATGTAATTATCCTATGGGATTAGAATTCTCCTTGGGTGTATTGGTAAATGAATATGTAATTATACACTGATATTTTAATTCACCATAAGTATGTATTCAATTTAATATTTATTCTATTTTTATATTTTTATCCTATTGTTGATATTTTGGGACCATTTTTTATTATTCCAATGAGAAATATGACATCATGTCTAAGCGGGTATGGTTGTCCCTAGGAGTTAAGATGGGGATCAATGGTTGGTGGGTTTTAATAGATTTTATACATCTATTTTATATGTAAATCTTTATTTTATAGTATTTTTGGATTCACTTAAAGTCATACATAGATGATTTAGGAAATTTATTGACCATCCAACTACGTTTTGCTCACACGCATTTGAGGTCACCATATGGAACCTAAGAAGACCCCATTGATGATATTATGGATAAGGTAATGAGGACCAATTCATTATTGGTTGACATGTACGATCATATTTTTTCTATAGATATGAGACTGAGCATGGTGTTTTGAGACTAATATTTGGAGTATGTTATAGTCTATTATTTAGTTTTTTTCCTTTATGAATTTTGTATGATACTCAATTTGAAATTTCATTTATTAATTTATTTGGTTGTTTATAAAATTTAAGGATTATCTACTTGAGTTATATATATTGATTTTTTTATCATTTTTTTACTTTTCTTCATTCTATACCAAATTTTACAATCTACCAACTATAATTTGTATATCCTTGATTATAGTCATTAGCCCCAGGATAGTGTGGAGGTGTGGCTATGGTCTCTTGGTGACATGTTCCAATCATGTGAAGGATAACCAGGCCAAGGAAGTTACACAACCCCATGCATAACATTAAAAAATCTATTTCACATTAGATTATAATTTGAGTAAGAAGTGGGTTTTATAGTCCCATTTAAAACAAAATGAATTCCTTTTGAACTAACTTTTATGTGTATGATCTATTTCATGTTATTGTTTTTTCACAATATATGAAAAAATATATATAATTTCATGGTGGTTATAATATTAATTTGTAATGAACCAAATGTAATTAATTGTAAAAATAGAAACAATGCACAATAAAAAGAGGAAATTTGTATTCATATATAATGAAATATAAAACATTTGTTTTAGATCATAAGGTCCCTATAAAAATATATAACAAATATATTATAATATAAATAAATAATGATTGGTGTTAGATACTAGATAACATGTATCAACAAACTCTATTTCCCCACCATGGATAATTTTTGAAAAAATCCAATAAATTGAGTAATATCTAAAATCAAAGTCCCTAGTCTTAGTGTGATTTTAAACTCATGTAGAATGTTATTTATGAATTTCCACATTACTAACCTTGGTTTACCATGGTTTACCATGATATAAAAATGCATGTGGGCATCATTAATATTCACATAATAATAATATAGTCATTTTATTAAATAAATAAACTCATCGTCACCTCAATATATCATATCGTGAAACAACCAATTGTTTCATAAAAATTGTCAACAATTTATATATTCCCCAACTATGGGAATATTATTAAAAACTAATCCCCAGTGATTTAATAGACACCAAAACATAACATGACCAGTGTGACCTGGTCAACTGGGTACCACTAGTTTCCACAAAAGACACATGGTCCCCACCTTGGGGCCCACCCACATTCCTGAATGGTTCATCAGACTATTGATTTTCCCAATAGTCCAAAACATTTTTTTCAGTGTGTTTTTTCCTCACTCCCCACACACCTGGAAAATTCTTCGAAGGAAAAATATCCTAATCACTTATTTAGGACAAGAATTCTGAAATATGGAGTTCTATTTTGGTAAACTCTCAATAATAATTTGTTCATATTGTTTAAAATATTCAAATATTTTATTATTTTTACCCATTATTAATCTAGGATGGTACATTCTCACTCCATTTATAACACAATATCCTACTTATTTACCAGACATCTCAACCTAGGATGTACCATCACATTTAAGGTTGGGTTTCGGCTTTGATTCCAAAATTATAACAAGGTACCACTAATATCTCACACACACCTCTTTAACTTCGTCATTGTGTCCTTTTCAACCATGTATCACCATTTTCCCCCACATACATGTGGTCCCCACCATAGAGCCAACCCATATGCCTAAACGTGTCACCAGGATAATGATTGTCCCCATAGGTCAACACATGTTATTTCCAATGAGCTTTTTATATATTCTCAAACACACTCGGAAACAACCCATGAGGTCACCCATCCTGATCACAACACTAGGACAACCTCACATAATAGTGTAGTTAAATTCATGTAGTCCCTCTAAAAGAAATTATAATCTTATGACATAAGTATTAGCATTTAACATTTTAACCCTATTTCATTCAATGGAGTTATAATATTTATTACACATAATTTTACATCAATATCACATAACATAAATAGGAATGTGCCAAGGTGCTTTAATTTTAAACTAAATCATTTTTTTAATTTATAAACTAGTAATTGAATTATCATTATGAAAATGTTTTAATTTTTTATTTTGAAAGATAATCCCATAAATATCATTAATTTGTCAGATAAAACATGGAGGGGCACGAAACTCTTCAAATAAATACATGAATACACATAATACATAAACAAAATCCATTGAAATGGATTTAAAATTATAACATATACTCTTTAATTATTATTTTCCCTTCATAGTACAATTAAGAATTTATGTGGAAACATGGTGTGTGGGGGTTTCCAAAATAGTCTTATACATTTAGTTCAAGTGTAGAATCCCTTAAAATTTCATAAAATTTGAAGGATAAAATATTAAATTTTTAATTAAAACTACAAATACTTAATAGTTTTTAAATAATAATCTAAAATTCTATAAGAAACAAGAAATTATGGTTTGATATTTAATGTCTAATCATAGATAAAACTACTTTTAACATTGTTACTCTTATAAACCAAGGATTAAATCCATAATATAAAATTCTCAGTGGCCTTAAGAGATAAAATATGACTACAAAATCATTAAATACCAAATTTATAATTTTGATAATGGAATAATGAGATCACCATGACATTACTAGGATAATAAGAGAAGAGTGGAAGTTAATAAAATGATATAGTAAGATACTTAAATGATGTTACATTAAAGAATACACCATAATTCACAAACAAATCCTTGTGAGATTGTATTAGGGGAAGGAAAAATGAATGTGGAGGCACACCCTAGATATATGAGTTAAATTGGAGGGATAGTAGATCCCAAAGGTTCTTAATTTAAGAGGGGTAAATGATTCAGTTCATGGTTTTAACAACCAAGATAGGGTGCACTATCTGGTAACATTATTGTTAAAACAAGGGTCTATCAATGTGGATGTGGTTGTTTCACTTCGTCCCCTCACCTGGGATAGCCAAATAGTCAGAATAACTATCTTCCTACTGTGAAATTTTTTATTGAAAGAAATATAGGTTCTTTAAATAGTTGATTCATGGTTATTACAAACCCAGATAAAAACATGCATTTGGAACCCCCCCCCAAATCTCGAAATTTCCTTGAAATTCATCTCAAATGGACGTGTAAACCACAAAAGATTAATAATTGATATCATTATATAGAAAAATGAGGTAATGGTATAAAAATTACCCCCATTATAATAATTTTTCCTAGTATAATCCCTAATAAATCAATTTGATCATAAACTAGATTATGATTCAATTTTCACATTAAAGGATTGTCTTAGGGATCCAAGAAATAAATGACCTCTAAGACTAACACTATTATGTAACTAATTAAATAGCAGTTTATTATAAAAAATACAATCCCATGAACATGGTAAGCCATAAATAACATCAATGGATTATGTGGTTTTAATGATATACAACTAAAAAATTAAATAAGTAGAAAAATGAAACATTAATTTTGGGAGAAATGATCCAAGAAATAGAAAACAACACCCCATCCTAATGATTCATCAAAACAAGAGAAAACATGGAACTTAATAAATATCCATGAATCTCTTTAATATTGGTTCATGTTTTGGATTAAACCTATAATTTATTTGATCCCCTCATAGTGAAATGGTATACACATGATGGTGGACATCAATACTCTACTTGGGACTCAACTAGACTACACTAAAACTAATCCATGGTAGATACCCTTTTACAATAATAATATTACCTATGGATAACTTCCAAAAATAATTGATACACTACTGAAACTAAAAATTTTAAAAAAAAAATTATAACGTTTATACATAAAAATTATTAATTATAACAGATGGTTTTATAATAGAATTCCTTCAATGAAACCTTGGATTCCCAAAAAATAAAATAATTATCTAATATGATATTAATGAATCATCAAAAATTTCATATAAAATAATAGAAAAATTATTACACATAGGATGTAATTTAATGACTTCTAGATCAACACCACATTTGGTGGGTTGAACATAATGATCTTATAAGGGATTACATCATATTCTACCCCTCTAATGAAAAACTCCTCTGTTAATGCAGTTCAAGGGACCTAGATTTACATTGGGAAAAAATGTATTAGAATACTATTGACATGAATAATTCATGTTTTTTTACATTACAATTTATAGAAGACAAAGAACCATTTTGTAGAATAATCCAATGTGAGGAAGCATGATGTAGTATTGGTAGTGCTACTGAACTAACCGGGCTTAGATTGTTATACCATTACATTAGAAGATCATAAATTTCCTCTCCTAACAATTAGAGAGACATAAAATTACTCTAGTATCCATGATATTCCATCCTCCAGTCAAATATATTGGTTCAATATCTCTTTATAAGTGTCATGGATGAAGAAATAGACCTTATAAAGAAGACAAATTTGTATACCAACTTCAAAAAATCTAGCCTTCAAGGATTCAACCATAGCCATATAGGTATTGTATGAGACCAAATTAGTGTAAATATAGGAATATTGTATCTTAGATCTATATGTTTACTGAAGTCCATACACTCCATCCCTTTTTTGGGTTTTAATTGATGTTAGGATGTACTACTGAATATAAAACACTGTAATGATTTATCAGGAATAGTCTTTAAATATTTTTGTCTAAATATTGCACATCCTCCACTTATACCCTAGACCATTTAAAATGAATTTAGGAAGATTGATGTTAAGGTAATATTGTTCCTCATTCTGTATACATACCTCTCCAACTGTCAACAACAATTTCAATAATTTTTTAGAACTTGGATATCCTTGTTTTTGAGAATGATTGAAAGACCATAATCAAATATAAACCAAATTTAATATTCATTTTCATTTGAAGAGTGAAATAATAAAATAATGAAGCATAAAAAATGAAACATACCATGGATTTTGTAACGCCCCGACCCCAGCTACCCAGAGTCGGTGCATTACTTCATAACATTGGCATGATCACAAGAAAGATCAAATCTCGAAAGACCGATTGGTTTAGTATCCTTGGAAACACTAGATATATTCATAAAGTTTTACATTACATTTCAAAGTGAAAAACTACTACAACAACAAAGTCTTCATATCCACACTATTAACCCCTCATAATATCCCTGCAAGTCAATCATAATTTACTTCTTCACTACCTGGGAAAAATAAAACATAGAAAAGGGGTGAGCTCAAATGCCCAGTAAGGATAACAATATAGCGGAACATTCAAAATAAGCATAAACATTTAAGGCAATGAATTACTAAAACAAAATCCTTTTAAACATGAACTTCAACATAGTATGGCAAAAGTAAAATGAAATAATACCATTTACTTATTCACATGGATATTCTACTAATCGAATAATCACATGAAAAATCAATAACCACTTTCATAATGTTGGAATGCATAATGCCAGACTATCATAACCACATAGCCAAGGCCTCGTTCCAAGACTACAAATAAGATTTTGTCAAGGCCTTGTGCCAAGACACTAGTTTGTCTCATGAGACCTACCGATGCATCGAGGAGCTATAGCGGGCACCACCCGTCACTTATTAAGTCCAATGCATTCCCATATGAAATGGTTTAAACATAACATAAACATTCGTATTAAAACTAGCATACGAAATGTCAATAATTTCACCATAAAAAATGAATGGTATAAAAATAGCACATCCATAGTCAAACATATCACAAAACCTTCAATAAAATATAGAAGTTTTGTATCATAATAAATCAACTTCAAATAATCTTAAAATCCATCAAAGGATGTTGACGTAGATGAAATCAAAATTCTTTTTAAAGAAATATCTCCTTTTATTTTGAAATCATTTAAGATCCATATAAAATAAAACATTTTCTTTGAAAATATTCTTATAAGCTTGTAAGGAAAGCTCTGAAGATTTTATAACGGCGTAAAATAACCTCACCCGCCGTATAAGTTAAAAAAAACATTCTTACCTCAATTCTGTCGAAAAGGTTAAAAAGGGCCTTGTTTTGAAAACGACGGAAAGATTACTTTATAAACCTCTTATAAAAAGTCAAACAAGGGTATAAATGACTTTAACCCATATTCTTGTAAATAGTAAAAATGTTTTGAAATACATTTCGAAGAAACATGGATGTGGATGATAAAGAGATCCCAGTAGATTATTACGTATAATACAACCTCGGATAATGAAGAGATTGTGAAATAACCCTTACCTTGTATTTTTCCTTGGTTGGGGTAGGTTAACCTCCTATATAATGGTGAAATAATTGTTATTAAATTATAAAAGAATCATATACATTAATATGATATCATATATGATCTTTTAATATTGATTTGATAATATCTTAGTATTATCGTCGTTTCGTGTGTTAACTTACTCATTATCTTTTATATGTTTTGTTACATAAGTCATGTTTGTTGTATCTTACTCATATCCAGAATGATATCAAGTCCTTAAACATCATTTTTAAATCATTAAATGATAATTATACTTGAATGGATACGATGGAGAATGAATCTCATCGCGTTCGTGGAGACGGTAGTCCGTACGTACGCACGAACGCTACTTCCATTTAATTTTTATTTTAAAAGAATCGAATCCAAATGATACATAGGTATATTACTATTCCAGTATAATATAATATTTTATATATGTTACTTAAGTTCATTAATACCATCCTTTATACGTTCCATGTGTGGTATGAACGAGTCATATCATTTTAAGGGGGCGGTAGTCCGCACTTCCTCAAATGAAATTATCGTATGTATATACAACATGAAACGAATAATGGTATGAAATAAAATGGAATTACAGAAGATTATATATAAAATATATATCATTAATATCATATTTAATTACAGTTCCATCATAATGGCCACCATGAGAGGCGGTAAGATGTATTTGAACAATCATCGTTTCGTGAGGCGTTAGTTTGCCATCCACAGAAACATTATGTTCATCATACATTAGATGGAGTTGTGTGTATGTGTAGTTTGAATACTTCTTATAACAACATCCTAGTATATTGAGGATACTGGTTTTGTTACAAAAGAAAGGAAATAAAAAGAGTTTGGGGGTTGGAGAAGCAAAATAAATGAAAATAATTTAAGAGAAATCGTTACCTTTAATTTAGGTAACTCACTTTGGTTGGAACCAAAGGACTTCTTGAAATGATTTCTTCCTAAGGGTAAGCATCAAGGAGGAGGAGAGGGATGTGGGGAGCTTATTTGGGTAGAGTTTGGACGAGCCAAGTGGCTTGAGAGGTGTGAGGAATGAGTAGAAGTGGTCTCCTTTTATAAGGGAGAGGAGGGACTCTTTAGGAAAGTGTGAAAGTATTACTTTATAATATATTTGAATTCGGTTTATAATGGTCCAAAAATCATTTAGGTCGAAGATACGATGACTCATATTCTAAATAACATCAACCAATAAGAATTGGACAGGTTTTAGATAATATTTTAATCATTATAATCTTATTTATTTAAATGATTTATTAATGAGGTAAACATTGCATCATTATTGTGTCATTAATAATTTAAATTATTTGATGTCTAAAAATTATAAATAAAATATCATTATGTAGTAAATCTTTTTATCTTTCTAATGAATATTTATAATCGAAAATCCAACATGTATAACCCTATGTAAAAATTGTTCTTCTAAAAGATGTAAGCTTAAGCCATTTTTATTTTTATTTTAACTTTATTAATATAATGTGTCATTATCACTTACAAGTGGATCCATGGGGTCCCAAAACAGACCCAAAGATGACCATGGTGGACCATGTATCAACCAATAGGTTTAAGACATGTTTTGAGGTAATTTAGTATTATTATAATATTATTTTTTAACCCTTATTTACCGGATTTACCCTTAACCATGGTAAATAAAATATTTACCGCAGTAATTATTCAAAATGTCTAAAAATAAAAGTTACCTATTTACACAATTTGAACATCCTGATTCCGAATATGGAATCCATTTTCCTAAATTCAAAACACAGAAGTGGCAGAAATTAATTTAAAATTAATTCCCGCTGTCAAAACAAAAAGCGTGTTTTTAAGAGATAATAACTATCAAAAGATTGACACTTGTTTATGTTCGGTTTAATTGTAAAATTATGTCCAATGACCAAAATTATATTAAATAGTAAAAATATATTCTAAATATACTTTAAAACCACTCAAATTCATAATTTATCACTATTAATTATTTTGATTAAAAAAGTTGTTTTTAATTAAAATTTAGTAATTTTCACTATTCATCAAAATATGAAAGTTATCCGAAAAGTACCAAAATTTCACCTTAGGCTAAATTTGATATTCCGAATCCAAAAATGAAGTCCATTTTAAAATATAAAATATATATAATTTCAAAAAGTAGGTATTACTATTCATAACGGCTAGTTTGATTGGTTGTGGTGTGTGTTAAAACTCAAGGTTGCGTACAACACGCGCTACTGTATTATTCAAAGAAAGTGTATCGTGGAAGCTTGGGATGTTTCATTTTAAATTTTTGATGTCCCCATTTATTCAAAAAGTTTAAAATATTGTATTTAAAAAGGGTTCACTATTAAATTTGATAAAAGTGCAATACTGAAAATGAATTTGTTCTTGCATTATATCTAAGAAACTCATAATATGGATTCTAAAATTATAAGGATTATATAAACATTAAAATTTATCTAATACTATTCATAACCTCTTTTGAACGGCTTGTTTGGTAAGTCATGGTGTGCTTGAACTTGGTGTTGCATGTAGTGAAAGTTATTGAATTATTTTGAAGAAATAACACACTCTGAAATCCTGGGGTGTTACATTTTCCCCTCCTTCAATAAATTGCGTCCTCACAATTTGAAATTGTTCTTCGAAAATAAAAGGTTGAAAGTAGAAAATATATTTGTGGGAAAACCCACATCGGAAATTGGGTTACTAAAATTTAGTCTTAATATGAGGAAAAGAGAAATCAAAGGGTCACCACCAAATTATGATCTCGATTAGGAGAACATTGGTGGAAATTAGAGACATATAATCGGAGGAAAAACGTAAATATTTATAGGTAGTGATTGAGGTCATCAATCACAAACAAGTGTATAATTGAGGTCCTTAAATTCATAAATCTATGATGATTTGAAATACCATCGGTTCAACAAAACATAGGGTATTAGGATAACAAATTTTTGACATTTCAAAATATCTTAGTTGAAATCCCACATCGAAAAATGAATTAATGAGGCCTCTATTTAAAATAAAGAGTTGAAAGTATGAAGATTACCGAAAATAACACATACTAGGGTTCCATGTAGGAAAATATGGATATGGAAGAGAAATCTAACCATCAATTATCTGATGGAGAGTGGTAGAGAACATGGCTATGAAAAGGCCAACAATCCCAAAGCCATAAATTAGTGATGATTTAAGGTACCATCTAGGACAACATTTTTGTTCTAAGTTGCTTTTCTTAATATTGAGGAATTTATTTATGAGATTGGATAAGATCATAAGGAGATATACTTACTTTATAATTAGAGTTTTATCCATTAATAAATTTCTACCACAAACTCATCTTTAACTCTAAAAGATAATAGAATGTAAAAAAATTCTATTTACACTATTCGTATAGGGTTCCAAAATAAATGAATTTATAATTTATCTACAAGATCTTTTAATAAAAACTACATTATTTAATCCAGGACATCTCGTGGGCCAGTGGTAGGTGATACACCCTTGTCTCCCTTCGGTTGAGGGTTCGAGTCTCGCAGCCTTGCTGGACGCGACGGGTTGCCGCCCGACCTCCGGGTTTTCCTTTTATGGTAATCCAAAATAATCCAAACTAGAACTATCCAAAATACTTCTGTCCAAACTCACAGTCCAACATTTATAAGGAAGGTAAACATAATATAGATCCTTTTTACCCCAAAATAGCATATGAATACCTTCATCTTGTATTCCTTTAATAAACTGAAACATCTTGAATTACCATATTCCTTATTGATTACATTTATGCTCCCCTATTCCATATAGAATGCTGGATATACTTCATCAATCCAAAAATGTTTTAAACCCCAAAAATGATGGAATATACAAATCATTAATCAGTTCCAGGGTAGTCAAGAATATCAAATATAATTTATCCAAAACAATCACATATTATTCCAAAATCACTACCTCAGTATCAGAACTATATTATGATTTATCATTCTCTCAACCATATATTTTCCAATAATTTATCCTACTATTGAGTCACTTTTCTTTGTTCCACACAATCTCAAGTCCTTAATGAAATAGTACTGCAGTACAATCCTTATATACTTCATAATTATTATAACAAGTACATTGTTGATACAAAGCTCAATTGACATAATCAACATAAGAACTCTAATCATTCCTCTTCATCTGTGGTAGTATCATAACTTGATTATTATCCAATAGCATCATTTGCGTCATAGTCTGATGACTGGGACATAGGTTCGCGTAGTGTCCAAACTCCTTGAAAATGAAGCATTATACATTTGAAACCATTTTCTTACCCTTGCAGTCACGTACTTTGTGCCCTTTTCCTCCACACTTATAACAAACTCCCATTCCTTTCAGGCAAGTTCCTGGGTGTTTCTTTCCACAGTTACCACATATGGGAAAATTCTTCTTTTCCCTCTTCCCTTTATCCATCTTTTTCTCTTCTATCCTTTTCTTCTCTTGCTTCCCTTCAAAGCCATAGGACTCAGTAAACTCTTTACTTATCTTATCAATACATGATATTATTTCTTCATATGATGATAATACATGGGAGACTATTTCTCTTATAAATTCTAGCTTAAGACCATGAAAGATATGATCCTTCCTTCTCTTTGGATCATGTGCATTTCCAGAGTTCTCATTCCTTCTACTGGGCGCCATTTCTAAACAATGGCATAAACTAGATCAGTTTATGAATCAAATTACATAATCCCATACTTATAAAACACTTAACATAAATTGAACTATTTATGGATATAATCCATAATCATAAGAATGTTTTCATTGAGGAAGTATATACTCATAATCCCTTCAAAATGATTTGTAAAGAAAATGAGAGTTATCCTAAGCATATCCCCCGGGAGTGTCGTAACCAAGAGTGCAGCAAGGCCCGTTGTCGTGCACCAGTTCCCGTTCGAGTCTAGCTCAAAGCGGTGTTTTCGGGTTTTACCCCTAGGTACATCTGTGCCAGAGCCGCCTCTACCTGCTCGTATCCAGACAGGGATGTATTGCTTGGAAAACTCACAAAATCTCTACAATACCAAAATTCTAGGAAGTTCTTCTATACTAATCCTCAAAGATAATCTTAGGTCTACGTGCTCTAATCAGAGTTTATCTAAATCTAGCTTCCATGGTTTGTACTAAACTTCCTCTGATACCAACTGTAACGCCCCGACCCCAGCTACCCAGAGTCGGTGCATTATTTCGTAACATTGGAATGATCCCAAGAGAGATCAAATCTCGAAAAACCGATTGGTTTAGTATCCTTGGAAACACTAGATATATTCATAAAGTTTTACATTACATTTCAAAGTGAAAAACTACTACAACAACAAAGTCTTCATATCCACACTATTAACCCTTCATAATATCCCTGCAAGTCAATCATAATTTACTTCTTCACTACCTGGGAAAAATAAAACATAGAAAAGGGGTGAGCTCAAATGCCCAGTAAGGATAACAATATAGCGGAACATTCAAAATAAGCATAAACATTTAAGGCAATGAATTACTAAAACAAAAGCCTTTTAAACATGAACTTCAACATAGTATGGCAAAAGTAAAATGAAATAATTCCATTTACTTATTCACATGGATATTCTACTAATCGAATAATCACATGCAAAATCAATAACCACTTTCATAATGTTGGAATGCATAATGCCAGACTATCATAACCACATAGCCAAGGCCTCGTGCCAAGACTACAAATAAGATTTTGTCAAGGCCTTGTGCCAAGACACTAGTTTGTCTCATGAGACCTACCGATGCATCGAGGAGCTATAGCGGGCTCCACCCGTCACTTATTAAGTCCAATGCATTCCCATATGAAGAGGTTTAAACATAACATAAACATTCCTATTAAAACTAGCATACGAAATGTGAATAATTTCACCATAAACTATGAATGGTATAAAAATAGCACATCCATAGTCAAACATATCACAAAACCTTCAATACAATATAGAAGTTTTGTATCATAATAAATCAACTTCAAATAATCTTAAAATCCATCAAAGGATGTTGACGTAGATGAAATCAAAATTCTTTTTAAAGAAATATCTCCTTTTATTTTTAAATCATTTAAGATCCATATAAAATAAAACATTTTCTTTGAAAATATTCTTATAAGCTTGTAAGGAATGCTCTGAAGATTTTATAACGGCGTAAAATAACCGCACCCACCGTATAAGTTAAAAAAACATTCTTACCTCAATTCTGTCGAAAAGGTTAAAAAGGGCCTTGTTTTGAAAAAGAAGGAAAGATTCCTTTATAAACCTCTTATAAAAAGTCAAACAAGGGTATAAATGACTTTAACCCATATTCTTGTAAATAGTAAAAATGTTTTGAAATATATTTCGAAGAAACATGGATGTGGATGATAAAGAGATCCCAGTAGATTATTACATATAATACAACCTCGGATAATGAAGAGATTGTGAAATAACCCTTACCTTGTACTTTTCCTTGGTTGGGGTAGGTTAACCTCCTGTATAATGGTGAAATAATTGTTATTAAATTATAAATGAATCATATACATTAATATGATATCATATATTATCTTTTAATATTGATTTGATAATATCTTAGTATTATCGTCGTTTCGTGTGTTAACTTACTCATTTTCTTTTATATGTTTTGTTACATAAGTCATGTTTGTTGTATCTTACTCATATCCAGAATGATATCATGTCCTTAAACATCATTTTTAAATCATTAAATGATAATTATACTTGAATGGATACGATGGAGAATGAATCTCATCGCGTTCGTGGAGACGGTAGTCCGTACGTACGCACGAACGCTACTTCCATTTAATTTTTATTTTAAAAGAATCGAATCCAAATGATACATAGGTATATTACTATTCCAGTATAATATAATATTTTATATATGTTACTTAAGTTCATTAATACCATCCTTTATACGTTCCATGTGTGGTATGAACGAGTCATATCATTTTAAGGGGGCGGTAGTCCGCACTTCCTCAAATGAAATTATCGTATGTATATACAACATGAAACGAATAATGGTATGAAATAAAATGGAATTACAGAAGCGTATATATAATATATATGTCATTAATATCATATTTAATTACAGTTCCATCATAATGTCCACCATGAGAGGCGGTAAGATGTATTTGAACAATCATCGTTTCGTGAGGCGTTAGTTTTCCATCCACAGAAACATTATGTTCATCATCCATTAGATGGAGTTGTGTGTATGTGTAGTTTGAATCCTTCTTATAACAACATCCTAGTATATTGAGGATACTGGTGTTGTTACAAAAGAAAGGAAATAAAAAGAGTTTGGGGGTTGGAGAAGCAAAATAAATGAAAATAATTTAAGAGAAATCGTTACCTTTAATTTAGGTAACTCACTTTGGTTGGAACCAAAGGACTTCTTGAAATGCTTTCTGCCTAAGGGTAAGCTTCAAGGAGGAGGAGAGGGATGTGGGGAGCTTAGTTGGGCAGAGTTTGGACGAGCCAAGTGGCTTGAGAGGTGTGAGGAATGAGTAGAAGTGGTCTCCTTTTATAAGGGAGAGGAGGGACTCTTTAGGAAAGTGTGAAAGTATTACTTTATAATATATTTGTATTCGGTTTATAATGGTCCAAAAATCATTGAGGTCGAAGATAAAATGACTCATATTCTAAATAACATCAACCAATAATAATTGGACAGGTTTTAGATAATATTTTAATCATTATAATCTTATTTATTTAAATGATTTATTAATGAGGTAAACATTGCATCATTATTGTGTCATTAATAATTTAAATTATTTGATGTCTAAAAATTATAAATAAAATATCATTATGTAGGAAATCTTTTTATCTTTCTAATGAATATTTATAATCGAAAATCCAACATTTATAACCCTATGTAAAAATTGTTCTTCTAAAAGATGTAAGCTTAAGCCATTTTTATTTTTATTTTAACTTTATTAATATAATGTGTCATTATCACTTACAAGTGGATCCATGGGGTCCCAAAACAGACCCAAAGATGCCCATGGTCGACCATGTATCAACCAATAGGGTTAAGACATGTTTTAGGGTAATTTAGTATTATTATAATATTATTTTTTAACCCTTATTTACAGGATTTACCCTTAACCATGGTAAATAAAATATTTACCGCAGTAATTATTCAAAATGTCTAAAAATAAAAGTTACCTATTTACACAATTTGAACATCCTGATTCCGAATATGGAATCCATTTTCCTAAATTCAAAACACAGAAGTGGTAGAAATTATTTTAAAATTAATTCCCGCTGTCAAAACAAAAAGCGTGTTTTTAAGAGATAATAACTATCAAAAGATTGACACTTGTTTATGTTCGGTTTAATTGTAAAATTATGTCCAATGACCAAAATTATATTAAATAGTAAAAATATATTCTAAATATACTTTAAAACCACTCAAATTCATAATTTATCACTATTAATTATTTTGATTAAAAAAGTTGTTTTTAATTAAAATTTAGTAATTTTCACTATTCATCAAAATATGAAAGTTATCTGAAAAGTACCAAAATTTCACCTTAGGCTAAATTTGATATTCCGAATCCAAAAATGAAGTCCATTTTAAAATATAAAATATATATAATTTCAAAAAGTAGGTATTACTATTCATAATGGCTAGTTTGATTGGTTGTGGTGTGTGTTAAAACTCAAGGTTGCGTACAACACACGCTACTGTATTATTCAAAGAAAGTGTACCGTGGAAGTTTGGGATGTTTCATTTTAAATTTTTGATGTCCCCATTTAGTAAAAAAGTTTAAAATATTGTATTTAAAAAGGGTTCACTATTAAATTTGATAAAAGTGCAATACTGAAAATGAATTTGTTCTTGCATTATATCTAAGAAACTCATAATATGGATTCTAAAATTATAAGGATTATATAAACATTAAAATTTATCTAATACTATTCATAACCTCTTTTGAACGGCTTGTTTGGTAAGTCATGGTGTGCTTGAACATGGTGTTGCATGTAGTGAAAGTTATTGAATTATTTTTAAGAAATAACACACTCTGAAATCCTGGGGTGTTACAGATTTGAACTCCACAAAATCACAGATAAAATTTATATGTTAATATACAAAGATCCATTAATGACACCAACAGATCACAAAAACTCATGGAATCAAATTTTACCCATATATTCTAACATATATAACCAAATGAAAAGATCTATTAAAATTGTGTGAAAATCTATTAACCCCTTTGAATGATATTTATTTATTTGTTTCATTTCTATGACAAACTATACCATTTATCAGTAAAGTATAATATGTTTTAAATATTTAAAAACATTCTATTAAAATAATATCTTGAACTAGGACCTCTCAAATATCCATGAATTTAAACATTTATTACTCCATATAAATCATGGGAAATATTTGAAACTAAATTACTCTGATCATGAAATAAATCCTTCCAAAAAATAATTATTTTTTTACATTTTTGAAACATTTTACTAAAAAATGTCCCCTATTTTCAAAATAAATCTGTTATATTTCTTATGAAATCTTGAGATTATTTAATTCAAATAAAATAAATGTTTCAAATAATAATTATTCATTAATCATAAATAAATAATAAATAATACTATGAAAATTAAAAAATATCAATGAACCAAAAACTCACAAATAATAAAAACAATTAATCAGTACATGGATTGGATTTAAGGTCTAGATAATAATTTTCCAAAAGTGAAAAGTTCTATTATATGTATCTCTATCCCAGCTCTATTTCTTGAGCATGGTTTTCCAAATCATAAAAAAAGTCTATGTTCCATATGTCTTCATTGAAATTTCAATCAAAAATAATTTTATTCTAAAATTTAACAAAACAATCTAATAAAAAACAAAAACCATTGAAATAATAATTCAAAATATCAAGTACACATGAGAATCATTTTTCAAATTTCATACATTCTAATATCAAACTAACCAGATTTCACTTGTTTCATCATGATAAGTTGGTGATTAGAAACTTGAAAATGAGGTTCCTCTTTAGATCTAAAAAACCTATATTTGGTCAATCAAAAAACTAAAATAGTAATAGTGACACTAGAATATAGACCCTCTCAAGAACCCGGTCTCTAGTAAAATTTTGTTGCAGACAAATTCAGTTCACCCCAAGTCTAGGGGTCCTAATATAGTCCATGGAACAACCTAGATGAGTTCTCTATCCCTATTATCTAGAAACTAGATTTGAGCAACTTATTAATCTCTATTTGGACTTATTTTTCTAGATATATAAAATAAATAAAAACAAAGTCCAACTAAAAATACTGCATATCCATTTAAAATATTATAACTTCACACTATATAAAAAAATATTTAATAAATAATTAAATTAAAAATTTGGTAATTAATAAGAAATCGAGAGATCAAAAAATAAAAAATGATATAGAAGACCATAACAATTAAATCCCAATAAGTACACATAAAAGAAAAATTTATTACACAGAATATAAATGGGATAATAAAATAGTGAAGATGAAATAATTCAAAGTGGATACATCCAAAAATAGAATATCAATGAGCATGTAGAACAAATATATGTTCCACCACCATGAAACCCAAATATGAAAAACTGTTACAAGAATCAGCATCTTAGTATATCCTACTTAAAACTACAATTACTAGAATTATCAGAATTTCTCAGTATGTAACTTCTGACACCCAATTCATAACCATTACAAATAAATCCATTTCATGTTATTTTTAAATACATGTAATTTTTAGTATTTATATATTCCATTTTAAAAATGTAACAACCACCATTCCTTTAAAACTAAAAAAAACAGTTTTATCATGTAAAACCTTCATTTACACATATCAAAAATAAACAAATTTATGATAAATGAAATGTTTTTTAAGTATATTCTCTAAGGAAACTAATTTATGTTATTAGAATATGTGAAAACTATAAAATATATTATAGAAAAAAGTATTTATTTATAATGAATTATCTGATGATCATCATTTTAATTTAGGATCCTTAAGGATAGTCTAGAACAAAGATAACATAATACTAATAATGAATTATTAGCCCTAGATAGAGGGAAACATTATTTAAATCCTCATATTTCCTCACATAACATAATTTAATATTGAATCTCAATTGTTGAGAAAAATCTATAATCTTAGCCATAAGTCAGTCTATGATTCTAAACTAATGTAACATGTGTTCAAATATTTTATAACATTTAACATAATATTTATCATGATATTAAAAATAGGTAACAATATAATTCATATAAAAATGTTGATAATGAAATAATTCTATTAAAAACATAAATTAACACTCACCATTGAACACCATTCATTGAAATAACCCATTTCCACCAATAATAGTCAATATTATTAATATTCTTTACTTGGGGAAACATCTACTAAACCAAAATATTTTTCCAATACTAGATAATAAATTATTTCCCATTCTAAAGTATTAACAATATTAAATAAACCTCTTCTATAAATTTTCATCCTTATTTTGAATAAACATTTCGAAAATAAAATTATAGATACCCAATAAAATGAAAAAAATAATAATTATCATAAATTTTTTAAACAATTTATGGTCTCTTGGACACCACTTTTTGAAGTAAAAATAATATTTAATTTTTGAAACAAATACATTGAAATATATCTTAAATTGAAACATCACTATTATTTTAAAGAAATTAATTTATTTAGAAAATAATTTATTTCTAAAAAAAACATGTTGTATGTCAGATACTAAAATACATTTATACTTTAATATCAATGATAGTTTTTAAAATAAAAGTAATACAAAATATTTTCTTCAAAAATTACAATTAATATACTTGATATTAGTTATTTCACAATCAAAACATCCATTAAAACCAAATAAGAAATTATTTTTCCAGATTTTATTATAATCCTTGGAGAAACACACAATTAAATTTTATTGTTCTATCAAATATGGATTAAATATATCGTAAGAGGCATTATGATGCCTTATAAAATCAATCCAAACACTGAAACCATGAAATAAAAATTATAAATCAATTAAATGATATATTATGATTACTATGACAATAGTATAGGAGTGAGATAAAATATAATGTATGAAAATTAAATTGGAAGAAACTTAGATGTGTTAAACATGATGAATTAAAAATAATAATTGAAAAAATACATGAGAAATAGCTATGGGAGGTGGAAAATTAGAGGGGAGGTACACCTTGGACATTAGATTAAAATTATGGGGATATAGGACCCAAAGGGTCTTAATTAGACAGGGTTAAATGAGTAATTTTATCTTTTTGAAAACATAGGAAGGTTGTATAGTATTTTCTTACTGTCAAAAAAACTATACAATAAGAGTACTGATATCCCCATAATAGTAACTAATAACTAATAGGCATTCAATGATATTATAAAAACTATCCACCATCTAAAAAAATTATAATTCACACAAATTGTATCTTTACCACATGATTTTCACATAGTAAGCCTCTACCATACATAAAAAGTTTTTTTTCACCACACACCTAGAATCTGTAAAATTTCGTCGAACTTCAACCTTGAGGGAAAGAGGAAAAATAGAAACATGAAAATACAACTAAAAAATTATATAATTGTGGTGTAGGGTAGTGATATTAAATTATATGGTGAGTTTATTATAATTTTTTCCATTATAATATTCATAGTATTTACCATTTCTCATTCTTTTATTAGTAAAATAGTATTAGTGTAATAAATGAAACATAACACCAAATTCCACACCGTAATCTAAAATTATTATATTATTTTATTATTTTTTTAAATCTATATTTCTTCCCTTTCTCTTTATTATTATTGTATCTATATGTCTTAAATCTTGGGATTAGATAGATTTCTAAAGAGGATTTGATTTGGGTGTAGAAAGTGATAAATTGTTAGTTATCTTATAAATTTTCACCATTTTGATTCTATTTTAGAATATAATATATTTATGAAATTATAGGAACATCATATTATATATAAAATTCTAGTCACAAGATCCTAAATTATTTTTTTTAGAAAAAATTCCATATAAAAGAGTTGTTAAGGCTTATATGTTTGTAACAGATGAATGTATAATCAACCAGCAACATTCATTAGTTTTATACATGAGTTTAGAAATTTATAATGGATTTATTAATTAATTAAATAATTTTATAATTTTAGGGTGATACATAAAATATAAAATTAAAAAAATTAAAAGAAAATTTAAAAATATATGGATTGGGGTGTTCATGGAACCATTAACAATATGTAGGATAAGACAACTAAAAGTGTTTTCAATATATCTACTTCTATACAAGATGTTTCTAAAGAGTATTTATAATATAATGTGAATCATGGTGGTTGGATGTGAATTTTTAGCTGAAATATAATGTTAAATGAAGGTTTTTTTTTATATATTTACCACTTTGTAGTAATGAAGATCCTTGGGATCAATATCATATTTTTTATAGAAAGGATAAGAAATAAATTAGTGAGACTAAATTTTGTGTTTTCCTGGAGATACACATTTAATTAGTAACTAATAATGTTGATAAATTAATCTAAGATTTATCTAGAGGTGGGGAGAAATAATATAGAAATTTCAATCATGTTTGGTGCATAAATAATGAAAAATGATGTACAATTTCAAGGAAGAGGAAATTAAAAAAAATCTGGGGATTATAAAGTAATAATAACATCAATAATGATTATATGTATGGTTTAGATATATATTTTATTTATATTATAAGAGAGCTATATAATTACATCTATTAAAAATAATCATCCATTTTTGGTTAAAGAGGCTATAAGAAGAATAGAAAATCATAAATTTGTTGGGTTAGATAACATCATCATTGAATTGTGATAATGATCTAGGTATATGGTTATGAATTGTTTCACATGTTATTTAAGGGGATTATAATATCAATGAAAAATGTTACATAGTAAGGAATAGCCCTCCTATTCTTATTTTAAAAAACAAATTTGAGAAATTTTAAGCAGTCAGAATTATATAAGAATTATGATTATGAGTCATGGCATGAATCTATAGGAAATAGTGATGAAAACTAAGTATAAAAGGGAAAAGAAATTTCAAATTAATCAATTTGTTTTGAATCCTTAACATTAAACAGTATATGAAATTTAATTTATGTGATTTCTAATGGAGTGTATTCATCAACAAGTAAAATATTTTCAAATGAATTTAATTTTTATGGAAAATTAATATAATAAAGTTCATATAGAGGTTTTATAGAAAGATATTTAAAGAAAACACATGTGGTTGGTGTATATTAACATAATATATTAAATTTATGAAGTGATTTTTATTTGAGAAAAAATAATAATGGGTTACACTCTAGGCTTCCATGCCATGATATGACTGAATCATGGACTTTCATTAAGACAATGGATTCTATTCAATTATTTTAGAAAAATAAAAAACCATATTTAATATGTTTGGAAAAAATTAATTATTTCATCTATGATAGTATTAATATTATAAAATTAAAATAAACTCTCAATTTAAATTTATGTCTTTTTTGAGATACATTAAAATTAAATGTAGGGATAATATAGAATATATGGATTATAATTATAGAAAATTAATTTCTAGAAATGAGATGGATTTGAGATTAGGAAAACATGTTATTTCAAAGGTTTATAATTTTTATATTTATGGATATTTATTTAATGTGATGGGCATATTACTATAGATGTCACTCACTGGATTCACATTGGATGGATAAAATATAGAGATAATTTTGTGTGTGTTAGGATCATAAAACCCCTTTAAAATTAATGTTAATATTTTTTAGGACTATTTTTTAGCCAACTAAAATATATTGTGTTGATTTTTCTCCTTTGACGATATATCTGGAAGAAAATGTAATGTAAATAATACTATTATGATAGAGTTATAGTCATACTAATGTGGATTTAATTAGAAATGAACTTATTCGTGAGAAATTTAGTGTGTGCTCAATTTGTGAGAAGATTTATATGATAGGATTAACATATTTTATACAAGATAGAATATGATCATTGGATGCATATATAAATAGGTTAAACCAAATAAATAATTTACCTATTTAAATAGTATAGTGTAGAACTAAATAGGGACTTAAGAAAATCATTCCCAATGATCGTGTTTTAAATGGTTCCAATGATAACGCAGTATTTAAATTACAAAATTGGTTATATATTATCCATATACATGACCCTATATAATTATCTCTATGTCTAATGTTTTTATTCATATTGTATAACATTTAATAAAATAAGTTTTTGGGATGTACTTGAGAAAATTACCTGGTATTATATCCACTAATAAGAGTATCTTTTGAAGAATATGTCCTTTACTAGTTTTTTATAGTAGGACTTCTATTATCTCCTTTTTTGGAAGTTCAAAATTTTCACTCTTTAATATTTTTTTCTTTATTTTCAAGTCACGAAAAAAAATTTGTGGAGTGAATACTTCACATTGGCAATTGACCTCAAGGTCTCTTCCGATTTAATATAACATTTATCAAAATGTTCCTCATCCATGTTACATATATATTTTAATGAGCTATCAAAATATTTAAATCTATTTCATTAATTTATAGGGGATTATTTTTGACATAATTATATATTTTAAGAAAAAGTATTATTGATGGATAAGTTCTATTACAATATTTCAAAACACTTCATTATCTAAACTTTAATTTGAAAAAAATACATCAATACAAAAATTTGTTCCATTGAGTAATGAAATTATTTCTTATATGATTTTAATATGTTTTTTGATAGTTTTACAACTACATAATTTCAATACTAATTCTACTTTAATAGATTTAGTTTTTTTAAATTGTGAATTTTCATCATGATTCATAATATCATATCAAAATAAGAATATAACAAAATTAATGGTGGATTTATTCAATTAATATTTGAATTTAGAGAATAAATGACTAATTGATTTAATGAAACTAGTATATATGATAAAACACTCACAATTATTTATATAGTCATCTAATATTGAAACCAATGTCATTATTGGTTTTGATTCTTATTTTTTAAAACATTTTTTCTTTCGGCCTTATAACGTATTTACTGATACATAAAAAAATATGTTAACATAGATTAAATTTTATATATTAATCTAATCATAAACCATTTAAAATATTCAAATCATGTAATCTAATAAATAGAAATGGTAAAAAATTTAAAATCAAACAATGTACCATTTTATTAAATAAAAAATATAATATAACTATATAGATAAAATTAGAGGAAACTAGGGTTATGAAGCTAATTGATACTCCATAGGGCCTGTGTGTACACACCTTAGTGTAAGGTTGATAGGTTGTGATTATCATTTAACAAAATTAAAATTTCTTGTTTTAACCATTTACCACTATGGAAAATGAACATTTGTTTCTGATTAAGTTAATCATATATTTTCATTTTTAACATATCATATACTTATATAATATAAAATTCATTATGTAATGTGTGTATAAATTTTATTATATTTATTTCCCCTTGAAATAATATCACTCCATGATGTACATGGGATATCAATGTCATAAAATCTCTACTAAAAATATTTTTACGATTAGAAGTGGAGTTTGGATAGGTATTTTCCTGAACCAAATTTGAATCGTAATACATAAGTGTCTCTTGAAAATATAAAAAATGTGAATAATGAACATCATACCATAGATCTAGTTCAAATTTAAATCCCACAATATTATCTTCACATTCCTCCTACTGTTTGAATGAGATAAAAGGTTCCATTTATCACAATATCCCTAACATAATCAAAATCCATAAGGATTTTTTTAATTTCTAAAATTATTTATGTACTAAACCTACCACTCAGGTATTACTTTTCTACCTAACATATGAGTTAATTTAGAATCTAATTTTTGGTATCAATCAACTAAAAAAATTGTAACACATTCCCAACAGAAGTCATACGTATAAATTATACAATATAATTCATCTTAATATAATTTTTATTTGTGATAGAACACTAAATATAATGGTTTTTCCTTGATCACAATATATAACAGCTCTTTGGACTGTGAATTATCTTCTTAATATTATTTATTATTTTTAATGAAAAAATTATTTTTTTATTATAGATATGTTCAAAACTTATCATTTTCATTCATTGATGGAGTTCTCCCATCTTAAATTTTCCTTATTTTTTATTCTTATTCCTTTGAGAGATCTAGTTTCTCTTGTCAAACTCATAGATCATGTGAAATCACTCTTACATTCCTATTAAGCTCTCAATTTTCATTTTTTCTCATCATATTTATAATTATAATATTTTCAACTTGTAATTACTTTTTTTTTCAATTATATAAATTAATTTCTTAAAAATATAGCATGCATGAAAAGTGAACATGCATAATCAACTTTTCCTTACCACTTGATCCCTGGTATCATTATTATTTCAACTAAAATAGTAATACTAAAATACCCATATTTATTTCCCTCTTTCCAATAATTAATTTTTTGTAATCTAAATATATCTTCTGATTTCTCTTTAATCGTTTAAATACATCGAATATTTAAAATCATCTCATAAAATCCATTAAAATACTTTTTCCAAGGCTATATAAAATAAATAATAAATAACAGTGCATACCATATATCATTTTTTATTTAGTAATTCATAGATAATATATAAAAACCCATTAGGAATGATTAATTCCTCATATCCATCTCATCAAAAATTAATCTTCTCATTCATGAATAAAAAATTAACATTATGTACATTATTCTTTGAAAGAAATTGTAGTACCCCCTTTTTGAGGTATTTATCCTTTATTTATGACTTTTTATCTGTTTAAAGTGCATGAAATGAGTTGGAAAAAGGTTGGAAGAGTTTTGAACGGTTTTGAATGAGTTTGGAGGCTTTTAAATGGGAGCACGGTTTGAGCACGGTTAGTGTAACCCGTACGGATTTTCCGGGAACCGTGCATAGGGAGGCAGTGGGCTTCGCACGACCTACACACGGTTTTCCAAACCATGCGAGTAAACCGTGCGGGCACTTGCTCTCGAGGTAGTGGTGTGCGCACGATTAGTTCACGGTTTGCTAAACCGTGTGGGCTAAACCGTGCGTCCACTTAAAGTTGGGGTTTTTATGCCCGGGCTCCCTTAGGCATGACCTAAAACATTCCTCTCTTCCTCCCACTCGAGCCTCGGTTTGGATTTTCGATTCTTATGGGATTGAAGGGCTCTCCCACTCATTTTGGAAGGGTTATGAAGAGGATTCAAGAGGTTTTAAAGGCGATTTCTCCCAGGTAAGTCTTCTCCCATGGTTCCTTGGTGTTTTCCTCTAGATCTGCTCTTCCCTCCTTCTAGGTTTTCTAGATCTACACTTGTTGATTGTAGATCTAGGGTTTTTTGGCCTAATATGCTAATGTTTGTGCATGTTGATGTTAGGCAAGGGTTTCTAAGGAAGTTTCGAGGAGGCGTTCTACCGGATTGGGGTGCGTTAGGGTGAAATGTCGATTTCGCTAAACCCTAAGAGGTAGGTGGCTTCTCTCTCAACTCCATTTAGTGGAATGGTGTGGTGCATTTACAATTAATTTTTTTTGAGGTTTAATTAGTAAATCATGGGTCAAATTTGTGGAAAACATATGGGAGATGAAATTGGGGTTTTTTTGGCATGAAATTGGGATTTTGGGAAAAATGGATTTTGATGGAAATGGAATCAATGGGATAATTTTAAAATGTGTATTTTAAAATGACATTGATCATGGGCGTGATAAGGGCATGTGATGTTGATTGCAATAATGGGTGATTTTGTGTGGCTTGTGATTGTGTGGATATGAATGAGATGTTGTATTATAATGTGTTGTGATATTGTAGAGTGGTCGTGAAAGTTCCACTATAATCCGGGAGATGGATGGATAATGGTCAGAGGGGCCACCATCAAGAAAGTGGTCGAGAAAGTACCACTTGTCGGGTTGTGAACAAGTTGGGCCGAGAAAGTACCCCCGTTGTTGGTTGATTGTTTGATTGTGTAATGTTTGTGGATGTGGCTTGTGAGTGAAATATGAACATGGTAACCGGCATGTGTCTTGATTGTGGTGGTTTTCCCTTATGTGGCATGTTTGGAATTTGTAATTAGTTTTTCTTTGGAATTGTTTTATATAAAAAAATTTATATAAATGTGCTAATGGTTTATCCTAGTGGTGTGTGTAGGGAAGTCATACGGTGAAATCCTACTGAGTAGTTATACTCACCCCCTGCATTGGAACTTTGGTGTCTTTGCAGGTGCAGTATACTAGGATGTGTGAAAAGGTAAGGCATCTCTATATTTTAGCGGTGCCTCATGATGCTTGGTGGTGCATGGATCTGGGAGCTGGGGTGGAGCTATGTTTATGTCACTGATTGTTCTAGTTGCCTTTTGTTTTCTGTTATACTATGATGCTTTGGAAATATCCGGTTGTATAAACCTTGGGTTGTTTTGACATGGTGGGTTGAATTAAAATGCATGCATTATAGTTGTTGGTTGTTGGTTGGTTGGGTTATCCTCTTGAGGGAAAATCATTCCACCCTTTTCGTCGGAAGTCTTCAGCATTTATTTCCACCATTTGGTGCCTTGGAAACATCGCTTAAGGCCAAGTGACCCTCACTGCCTCCTCAAGCCAAATTGGTAGGGGTGAGGCATTACAAGTTGTATCAGCATGTTCGGTCCTTTGGAGTTGATTCTCGGATTTGGAGTTGACATTCGTTCTTGGTTATTCCTAGAGTCTGGATGGTATCAAGGCGTAGAACTGTCAGAACATGGAACGTATAACATAAAAGGATGTAGCTAACCCTTTTATGATGAACTTCAACTTACCAGGGAGTTGGGTACATAAGTGTTTTGGAGACACTTATAGGCATTGGAAATCTCATTGTCGTGGTTGTAGCCAATGAGATGAGTATGACATGTATGATAGAGATGACTTCCATCTAGGATGCATATTTCATTGGGTTTAATGATCTATGGGTTGAATTGAAAAATGTTTTTTTTTTCAAATGTGTGATCCTGAAATGTGAATAAACATGGTATTTTAAAAATGGTGTATTTTCAAAAATGGTGCAACATTGGAAATGTGAAAGAATGGAAATCCTGGTTGTGATTAATTGTTATGAAATG
The DNA here is from genome assembly GCA_963277665.1 of Viscum album. NCBI lineage: Eukaryota > Viridiplantae > Streptophyta > Magnoliopsida > Santalales > Viscaceae > Viscum > Viscum album. The sequence continues at coordinate 1,668,488,364 of OY728147.1, read as the reverse complement.
GTATTTGATGTGATTGATTCTTCATGTCTACAGTAGCGAGGAATATGCTTGTTTGTTATATGTTTATATAATTCGCACTGGGTCGACGCCGTAGAGACCAACCGAAAGCGGCTGATGAGAATATGGTTGCAATTGAGCCCCAGGTAAACCAGCAGCTAGTGCAAAGTATAGTCCAAGCTTTCAAATCATTGGGAAGTAAAATAGAATGGAAGATCCCAAGAATGTCGACTATGTGGCTCAGTTTCAGAAGCAGGACCCACCCATTTTTAGGGGTGATGCAGACCTAGAAAGGTCAGAGGCATGGCTGTCCCGAATAAATAGAATTTTTGAATTCTTGGGAACCCTGACCGAGATAAAGGTCAAGCTAGCAACGTATAACATGGAGGATATTTCCCTTCATTGGTGGGAACTGGTAGTCCAAGCGGGGATGGACCAGGGTATGATGTGGGAAACCATTGAGGAATTTTTTAACAATCAATTCTACCCTAATACATTCAACATTCCGCGTACAACTGACTTTTTCAGTTTGAAGCAAGAACAGATGTCGGTAATAGAGTATGCCCCTATGTTTATGAGCTTAGTGCAGTTTTCACCTGAGGTGGCGGGTAGCACGTCGCTGAAAGTAAGGATTTTAGAGGTGAGATTGTGGCAGGAAATCCATTCTAAAATAGAGTTGTTGTGTATCAGGGACTACATAGAAATGGTAAATCGATTCTCGGTAGCTGAATGAGCTCTGTTGGGAACATCAGGCCAAGAAAACGTGGTCATACCCACAGTGAATAGTGGGAACTCTAACACTGGGTCCAAGAAAAAGAGGGACACATATTCCCAGAGTGGGAGCACGACACAAAATGTGACAACGAGATCGTTGACCCTTCCTCCGAAGCCCCATAGTAAATTGGTCTATTTTCAGTGTTGCTCCTCAATGCATATCAAGAGGGATTGCACAGAATAACCCAGAGCATGTTATGGTTTTAAGCAGATGGGGCGTCTCTAATGCTATGGTAGGAATGCTCTGTGGACAGGTGTTCGTGACACTCTGCAAGGATCATAGGCATCCTTTGCATCGATGGGATGGGGGCAGCAGCATACCCCTCGTCAGCAGGGTAAGGTTAGTCGTGGTGATTCCCGAAAAACGATGACGTCTCAGCAAGGCAATAAAGAGCAGAGTGTGATAATAAAGGCATTGTTCGGAGCTGATCAGGTTGTGATGGATGATCAGTCGGGACCATCCACGGTGCGAGGTACAATTTTTTTAAATTCAACCTGCATGCAAGTGTTGTTTGATACAGGTTCTTCACACTCTTTTATTGCTGCATGTGTTGTTTAGTGACAAGGTTTAATGGTAGAGATGATGCCCTCGGTTTTGAAACTTCAAACTGCTCTTGGTCGAAGAGAGTGTCAAGCCTTCTTTTGTAGAGCATGTTGTATCATTGTGGGAGAAATTGAGATAGTGTGGGATTTCTCAGTACTTGACATGGATGGCTATGATGTAATCCTGGGCATGGATTGGATAATAGCGTTTATGGCCCACAGAAATTGTGATGTGCGGACAGTCAGTTTTAAAACACATGATGGTATTGGACATCTCATTAGAGGGGAGAGGCATGAGAAGTAGGTTGCAGCTGGCTTTTTGGCCCCGACAGTTGGCATGTTATCGTATCAATTGGTAGTCTTGTCATTGGAATCAATAGAAGATGTTGAGTAGAGTGTTCTTCCAGCACTAGTGGATCAGTTAATAGATGTTTTTCCTGAATAATTATCAAGGTAACCTCATGTAAGAGAAGTGGATTTTACGATTGATCTCCTTCCGGGGACCAGTCCTATCTCATTTCGTTCTTACGAAATGGCACCTTCATAATTGAGAGAGTTGAAGGTCCAGTTTGAGGAGTTAGAAAATAAAGGCTTTATTCATCCTAGCACATCTTCGTGGGCAGTTCCGGTGTTATTTGTGAAAAAGGAGGATGGAACTTTGAGGCTCTATGTTGATTATCATAGACTTAACCAAGTAGATATAAAGAACATATATCCACTTCCACGAATTGATGATTTGTTCGACCAGTTGAGCGGAGCCCAATGCTTCTCCAAGATCGACCTGAGGTCGGGATATCATCAACTGCGAGTAAAGAAGGAGGATATCCCTAAAACAACTTTTAGAAGTCGATATGGCCATTATGAGTATGTTGTTATGCCCTTTTATCTAATGAATATGCCAACAGTTTTTATGGAATTGATTAATTGGATATTTCAGAGATATTTGGATTCATTTGTGGTGGTGTTTGTAGATGATATTCTGGTGTATTCAAAGACAAGGGAGGAGCATGAGCAGAACATGGCGATAGTGCTAGAGATCTTGCGAGATCATTAGTTGTATGCCAAATTGTCAATGTGTGACTTTTGGATACTAGAATTCCGTTTTCTTGGCTATGTGATTTCTGAAAGGGGTGTTTCAGTGGATCGAGAAAAGATAGAGGTTGTTATATCGTGGAAACCACTAAAGAATGTGTTGGAGGTCTGGACATTCCTCGGTCTAGCTAGGTACTACCATCGCTTTGTTCGTGATTTTTCACATCTAGATTCAATAATGATGGCATTGAAAAGAATGAATGTTCCATTCCAGTGGAACGAGGAGTGTCAGCAGTGCGTCGAAGAGCTGAAAAGTTGCCTTACATCAACACCAATTTTGGTTCTTCCAGAACCAGGAAAAGGGTATGTGGTGTATCGTGATGAATCGGGATCCGGGTTGGGGTGCGTACTCATGCAAGGAAATCATGGGGTTGCGTATGGCTCACGAAAGTTGAGGGTGCATGAGAAGAACTACCCAACTCATGATTTTGAGTAGGAAGTAGTGGTCCATGCCTTGAAAATGTGGCACCATTATCTCTTCAGTGAGAAATTCACAGTCTACAAAGATCATAAGAGTTTAAAGCACATTTTCTCACAAAGGGATCTGAACATCAGGCAATGGACATGGATGGAATATCTCCAGATGTTTGATTTTGACATAATGTACACACAGGGTAAGGGAAATTCGGTGGTGGATGCATTAAGTAGGAAATCATATGCTCAGGTTTTGAAACAGGCATCAGACTAGTGGCAGTTGATGTCGGTTATAGTTGATATGCGGTTGGAATGTGAGGACCAGGGTGATAGAGCGGTCTTCTTTCCGGTTACGTTGATTACTGACTTGGTTGGCCTGGTTAGAGAGGCACATATATCTGATCCTGAATGTGTGACCATGGGGTCAAGACTCAATGGTGTGGAGACCATTGAGGGTTGGAAACTGATTAAAGAATCAGTTTTCTTTTTCCAGAATCGGATAGTTGTACCGGTGTCTTTTCAAGAGGATCTTCTCAGGGCATACAATCTTTCCAGGTGAGATTTCCACCTTGTAATTCAGAATATATATAAGGATTTAAAATCATAGTTCTGGTGGATTGGAATGAAAAGAAGAGTGGCTGAGTTCGTTTCATGATTCTTGACTTGCTAGCGGGTTAGGGCAGAGCACCAGATGCCAGTGGGAATGTTGCAGTCTTTACCTGTCCCTTTTTGGAATTGGGAGTAGATAGAGATGGATTTTATCACAGGTCTTCCAAGAATGGTCAGAAAACACGATGCTATTTGTGTGATAGTGGATCAGCTAACGAATTCGGCCCATTTCATCCTAATTAGTTAATCTCATACGGTGGAGGATCTGTCCAAGATCTATATCGGGGATGTGGTAAAGAGGCATGGTGTTTCAATTTAGATCGTATCAGATAGGGATCTGAGGTTTACATCTCTTTTTTGAAAATCATTACTGCAAGCCCTTAAAATAAAGTTGACCATGAGTACAGCATATCACCCTCAGATGGATGGCCAATCCGAGAGGACGATACAAACCTTAGAAGATATGTTGCGAGCTTGTGTGATGGATTTTTCTAGCTCAAGGGAGGATCACCTGTCCTTGGTTGAATTCTCGTATAATAACAGTTATCAAGAATCCATATAGATGGCTCTGTTTGAAGCATTGTATGGGAGGCTATGTTTTTCTCCACTATATTGGGTGGAAATAGGTGAGTCATCGATGGTTGGACTGAGTCTTGTCCAGGAGACTACAAAAAAGATCAAGTTGATCAGGAAAAGGATGAATATGGCTAAGAGTCGTCAAAAATCATATACGGATCATCATCGATGACCATTGTCATTCGATGTGAGTTATCATGTTTTCTTGAGGATTTCTCCTCAGTTGGGACGTTGTCGGTTTGGGAAACAAGGGATGTTATCTCTGAGGTACATTGGACTTGTTGAGATTGCAGAGCAGGTTGGTGAGGTGGCTTATCGAGTGGCTTTTCCACCTAGGTTCAGTGTGGTACACAATGTATTCCATGTGTCATAGCTAAAAAAGTACCAGCCAGATCCGAGACATGTTATTCGATGGGATCAGGTTGAGCAAGAGTCGGATGCTTCGTTGGTGCACGTCCCAGGGTGGGTTGTGTATAGACAAGAGAAAGTCATGCATGGTAAAAGCATTATTCTAGTTCGGGTTTTGTGGAAACATGGCATGATCAAGGAAGAAACTTGGGAACGAGAGAAAGAAATTGCCGAGCAGTGGCCCGAGCTCTTTTGGCAAAGGGCGGGTGCACTACTTTCCAAGGATGGAAGGTACAATGGTTGGGAGAATGTAGTACCCCCGGTTTGAGGTATTAACCTTTCTTTATGCATTTTTATGTGTTTCAAGTGCATGAAATGAATTGGGCAAATCTTGGGAGAGTTTTGAACGGTTTTGAATGAGTTTGGAGGCTTTTAAAGGGGCGCACGGTTTGAGCATGGATACTGTAAACCGTGCGGATGTTCTATGAACCATACAAAGGAAGGCAGTGGGCTTCGCATGGCCTGTGCACGGATTTCCAAACCATGCGAGTAAACTGTGCGGGAACTTGCTCTCGAGGAAGTGGCGTGCGCACGGTTAGCGCACGGTTTGCTAAACTGTGGGGGCTAAACTGTGCATCCACATAATGTTGTGGTTTTTAAGTCCAGGCTCCCTCAGGCTTGACCTAAAACACTCCTCTCTTCCTCCCACTCCAGCCTCACTCAGGATTTTCGGTTCTCAGGGGCCATAAGGGCTATCCCACTCATTTTGGAAGGGTTTTGAAGAGAATTCAAGAGTGTTTGAAGGCGATTTCTCTCAGGTAAGTCTTCTCCCATGGTTGCTTGGTGTCTTCTTCTAGATCTGCACTTCCCTCCTTGGTTTTCTATATCTACACTTGTTATGTGTAGATATAGGGTTGTTTTGGCCTAATATGATAACAGTTGGGCCCATTTATGTTAGTAAAGGGTTTCTCAGGATGTTTCGAGGAGGCATTCTACCAGATTGGGGTTCGTTTGGGTGAAACATCGAATTTTCCAAACCCTAAGATGTCGGTGGCTTATCTCTCGACTCCACTTGGTGGAATTGTGTGGTGCATTTAAAATTAAATAATTTTTTTGAGATTTAATTGGTAAATCATGGGGAAAATTTGTGGAAAACTTATTGGAGATGAAATTGGGGTGTTTTTGGCATGAAACTGGGATTTTGGGGAAAATGGGTTTTGTTGGAAATGGATTCAATGGGATGATTTAAAAATGAGGATTTTAAAATGAAATTGATCTTGAGCGTGATAATGGCATGTGGTGGTGATTGAAATAATGGGTGATTTTGTGTGGATTGTGCTTGTGTGTATATGAATGGGATGTTTTATTGCAATGTGTTGTGATATTGTGGAGTAGTCGTGAAAGTGCCACTATAATCTGGGAGATGGATGGATAATGGTCGGAAGGGCAACCATCAAGAAAGTGGCCGAGAAATTACCACTTGTCGGGTTGTGAACGGGTTGGGCTGAGAATTTACACTCGTCGTTGTTCGATTGTTTGATTGTGTAATGTTAGTGGATGGGGCTTGTGAATGAAATATGAACATGGTAACCGGCGTGTGTCTTGATTGTGGTCGTTTTACCTTGTGTGGAATGTTTGGCTTTTGTAATCAGTTTTTCTTTGGAATTGTTTTATATAAAATGTTTTATATAAATGTGCTAACAGTTTATCATAGTGGCATGTGTAGGTAAGTCATATGGGGAAATCCTACTGAGTAGTTGTACTCAACCCCAGCTTTGGCACATTGGTGTCTTTGCAGATGTAGTATACCGGGATGTGGGAAAAGGTAAGGCATCTCTATCTTTTAGCAGTGCCTCATGGTGCTTGGTGGTGCATGGAGCTAGGAGCTGGGGTGGAACTGTGGTTGTGTCATGGATTTTTGCGGTTTCCTTTTGGTTTCTTTTGTACTCTGATTCTTTGGAAATATCCGGTTGTATAAACCTTGTGTTGTTTTGACATGGTTGGTTGAATTGAAATGCATGCATTATAGTTGTTGGTTATTGGTTGGTTGGGTTATCCTCTTGAGGGTAAATCATTCCCCCCTTTTCTTCTGAAGTCCTCGGCATTTATTGCTAGCCTTTGGGGCCTTGGGAATGTCGCTTAAGGCTAAGTGACCCCCACCACCTCCTCAAGCCAATGAGGTATGGGCGGGGCGTTACAAAAATCACTTCCACCTCTAGTTTTATTTTTCTCATTTCCAAAAGTAATGAAAAATAGAATTATTTCATTATAGTATAAATAATATTATATGGATTAAATCTAACCTTTATCTTTATATCATATATAGAGATAAAACATTTTATCAAACAATATTTAGTCACAAATAATTTTTTGATATTTAAATATTAAATAATATCATGCACATTATGTATTTTCTAAAAAATATTATATTTTTTGAAAGTTCATCATTTTAAAAAAATTATGTTTCTATGATCATCAGCATAATTTATATGAATACCATATTCTTATTTTATTATCATGAATAAAAAACAATATTTTTATTTAGAAAACAGAAATTAAAAACATAGGAATCCACAAAAATTATGGTAGTTTTTATCACTTATTTAGAGTTTCAAATATTATCATTTAAAACAAAATAGATAATAAAACATCGATCTCTTCGTAATTTTCTTCACCTTTAACTGTACTCAATGAATAATTCTATCATGTCATTTTCGTTTTTTAGAATTTTGGGGAAGAAAGATAAATTATCACTTCATCACAATTAATTTCCTGCAGATAATATTTAATTCATAAAATTCTAATTTCCATAGTGTAGAATTATTAAAATTATACTATGTTTTATATATTATGTAACATATAATAATTGTTTAAGAGGTTTTATAAACGCCTTATAAAAAATATATTGTCTATTTTATTTTAATCTCCTGTCATACAAGGTCCCTTCATAGTCAAACATTATATGAACACGTCATATGAAGAAAAGCTATATTCCCTTTGAAGAGTCGTATGTTGGGTGTATCAATGTCATGTACAGGGTTTTAAAGTCACACACCTCTCATCAAGTATAACATGGGGATGTATAACTAAATAGTTTTAATGTCTTAAATGATATCTTGGAAGTCATACATGAATCACCATATACCTTATACTCAGTCATGGAATGTTTTCTACCCATTAAAAATGCTATAAGTATTCCAACATAACCATTTTTTGATCTTGAAATTTTAATATTCAAGACTTATTCAAATAATTCAAAGACATCTTCAAATAATCACTTTCCATCTTAACCACCTTAAATAATATGAATATACAAATAAAAATTTATGAAACATTCTTAATAAATTTCATCATTATTCACATGATCTTTTAGCTCATATAAATATTGAATTAGTTTATTACAATACGTCTACCATTTCTCAATGTTCTAGCATTATATCTAGCTTCTTAGACCATCATGAAAGTGTACTTTCTCACTGATTCTAAGATACATGATTCCCAATATCTTCTAAATGTTTTATGAAACTTCATATAAATTCTCCGCATCTTTTAAATTTTCTATACCTTGTTAACTAAAACATATAAAAAAATTATCGGATTTTTTCAGTAGTCAGCACCTTCTACATTAATTCATCCATCTAACCATTTTTTAGAAATTTCTCTTTCATACTTTAATACATTAAATTTCATAAAATATCACATAAAAAATTCACTTATATATATATAGGATAATAAACAAGAATACAACTTATTTCTTTTTTCCAAAATACATGAGAAGCTTCTTCCATTATCCTTTGGGAGGATTTTTTCTCTGTCAGGAAACTTCATTTTTTCAAAGTCACATTATTAAGTCACTGGAAGTCAACAAAAAATTCAATTCATATCTTAATTAACACCAATTACAATTTATCTCTATATTGATGTTATAATTAATAAAATATTAATATTTTTAAAATATGATCTCATATACATATAACAATATATTTTTTAATTTTTTAATTTTTCTAGACTCTCTCAAAAATATATTATTTTTTTGTTGTCTGATGATACAATGAAAGTGAACTATGATGTTTTTTTCACAGTGAGATTTAATTTTATTTCTTATAATTTTTTAGGTATTTATATAAAATTATTAATTAATTATATTAATTTTTATGATTTTATGAATCAACTAGGTCTAACATTTATTTCAATAAATGAAAACAATATTGATTGATTTATGCCACATAAAATTGGCTTGTTTAGGAAAAAATTAACTTCAAATTATGAACATTTTATGTGTAAATTAAATTATTAAAATAATATACAATTATAATGAGTTGTCTCTATACCATGAAATTTTTGGAGATAATGAAACCACTTGAAATTTTTTTTCTAAAATCTTTTTTTTCAGCCTAGAAATTTTGTAATTTTATCCCAAATGACTCCAAAAGATCAACATGAGTAGATAATTTGAATAAAGTATTGATTTATGATGAAATGTGGATATTAATACTTGATATAATAGTTAAAAATTATAGGGAGTATGAAATAAATATATAACATTCAACTAACATAGGGGTTAAATGATTATCCAAGTGAGTAAAAACTCGAGGAAAGTGAAATTTTAACCTTTCCTTATACTTTTGGATTTACTATTTCAATCCAACTATTCCTTTTATATTCTAATATACAATATTTTTGTCCTTTATATGTTATTTTATCTTATTTATTCTTTATTTATTTATGTACATGTGGTTACCATTAAATTATTTCTTCATTTTATACCCTATAAATATTGTATAAGTAATTCATCAATTTTATTTTCCCTTCTCAGTTTTCCAAAATTTTCTAATTCATAATTATTCTTATATTTAGGGAATTTATTCTTTTATTATACACTAATTTTATCCATTTACCATTATTTTTTATTCATCCAACATTCATATCTGTAATTTAAAAGATTTATCATTTCTTTATGCATTCTAACATCATTGTGAAAATCAATTCTTCTTAAAGTGTTTGTTTAATGTTGATTTATTTTGTTTGTTTATTTTTTATATGAATAAAATATTACTGAAATATTATGATTTGATTATTTTCCTTAAATTATGTAGACTCTAATATTTTAGATATTTCTCATATCTCATGAAAAACCAATTGTGGTACACAATTACTAAGCCTAGAACATTAAATTTTATTGTCTTTGTGGAAATCATGGACTTCTTTTTTATTACATGTCTTATATTTATGAAAAAATATGTTTTTACATGATTTTATGTTCCTATAATTTCATTACTCTTGTTGAATGTTATTATTTGAAAAATTATTATTCTCTACTTTTATTATATCATGGAGGATTGTTGTATCTTATATCTAATCCTAATTTTTATTATTTTCATTGTTAATTTTTAGAAAATTACATCACTTGTTTATGTCCTTGGGGTATTCAATGTATTTATAGTGGTATGAAAGGATCTATGAGATTGTTATAAATAGAAAAAAAAATTATTTTTTAGACGATATATTTTTATCTAAAATCATGAATATTTTTTAAATTTTTTGCTGGTTTTTATTGAAATTTTATATTAAAATGATTCAATATAATGAATTTTAGGTGAGGGTCATTATAGTTTATATCAAAGAATTATCTAAGTAATTCAAATCATTGTGTAAGGGAACCTAATATCAAATAGGTCATAAATGACCTAGAATATAATGTAGAAAGACCTAAATTTAAGATATATTATTTTTTTATGAGTTATTAATAATGTATAAATAATTGAATGTTTATATTTACAATCATAAAAACATTCTATACCATATTTTTATTTTTTTAGTCAATGGATAAAAATTGGAGAAATCAGGTTAAAAACCTTTGTGATGGGATGTTTAATAATTTCATGAACCAAATTTCAAATTTGATCAGAATGATTATAATGAAACTAATATAATGGATCTTTTTAGTCATATTATTTCATTCTTAAGGTGTTTTAGGTTACGTGTATAGGCTTAGAAAAGGAAGGAGGACGTTTAATATGAAATTTTATCTATAGAGCGGGACTATTGTGTGGAGGATTGTTATTATCTTTGGGGTCCATGATAATGTAGTTTGAATTATGAGATGCATAATTAGGGGTAGAGAGTGGAGATTTGAATGGTTCATCCTATTTCATAACCTCTATACCATGTGTGTGTGTTGTGACGTTGACTTTAGAGATGTATGTTTAGACGGTTTTACCATTTTCTGTTTATAAACTATAGGGATGTGTTGTGTCCTAGCCTTCAATAGTGGACAAATGATTCAGTGTAATGGAGAATTACCTAGCACCATGGTCCTTATAATATATTGGATATTTAGTATGAATAGTTCTTTTTTTTCTAGTAATTATTTCTGATAAGGTGTGTTAATAAATGGTCTCTTTCTTTACACAAAATATTTTTCTTGAGTCAACAATGTTGTATTGTGGTGCAATGTGATGCTTTATTCTCTTTTAGCATTCAATTTTCCAATTAATTCAGAATCCTTCTTCAAACATCTATTTCATATAAAATTCTCTCTCAAAAACTAATATCCATGGGGAAATTTTGGAGAAATTCTGAAGATCTATTTGATTAGATTCAAACCCTACATCCTAAAGATCTATCTTTAATGATTAAGTTAATTTTTCTCTATTCTATGATGGATTTTTATCGATATGGTTTCTATTTCCACCCATCAGATGTTTCCATACTTTTGTGGTTTGACTCCATTATTATCATATATATTTTTGGGTGATTGGTGGAATGTCTGTGGTGAAAATTACATATGTTCTATCAGTTCCTTGTGCAGTACGTGATAAAAGATCAATTAATATTATTTTGATCATGAAGAGTATTGAATTACTTAAGGTACAAGAATCATTTATTATCATTGTTTTTTATGTAAATACTAATGTTTTAATGATTAATCTCATTTCATAATGGTTTAATTAACCTCATTGATGATAAAATTAAAATTACTGAGAAAATTGGTTTTGGGATGTAGTGATCACATGGGTTAATGTCAAACAAATGGTTTACCTTTTAAATTGGTATATAGTATTATATAATTGTTTATATTATATTTTTACATGTTCATTACATTTCAAATCCTGATAATTAACTTGATTCTATAAATTCATGATGACTAAAAATAATGATGAATTTCTAATTATTATCATTAATCCTTATAATTTGATTGAAATGGATGTTTTACTTGAATTATTCATAAAGAATTCATATTTATTAATAAAAAATGCCTTATATCACCTATATTTATAACCTATTCTTGATGAAATTATTAGGACAAGGTGGAAAAAATATATTCCCATTTATAGATAATTTTTTGGAGATGAGAAATCTTAGTTCTCTATGAAGACTAGACTCCAATGATATAGGAACTAGATACCTTGTTAACTATTTGTTTTCTATTTTGTGTTGTCTATTTTTTTGGGATATGGATCCTTTATATGTGAAATAATGTGATATGGTAATCTTTGATGATTTAGATCCCAATGGGTGAGGATTCCTGAGTTAATGGAATAATTTTAATCATGGGATGGTTTAATGAATGGTGAAAATCATAGTGGTTCTAGGGATGGAATCAAGATAGATGAGTTGGGTCAAACATGGGATTTATAATTATTTATTATTCTGAAATTTTTTATTCTTTATGGTTAATTTATATTTTTATAATTTAATATGATTAGGTTTCATGTTTTCATTAATTACCTTCAACACCAATTGATGTATATGGTTTACCTATGTTTAGGAATCATTTTAACGTTAGCCTAGGATGATTCCTTGAGTAACTAGAGTTATGGAATGCTTTTTAATGATATATAATTTAACCATGGTGTTAGTGTCTTATTTGAATGATGAAATAATGATAATTCATGGGGAACCTCCGAATAGGTCAAATTAATCACCCAAGGTTTAGAATTTGGATATAAATTCATAAAATAGTAAAATTTAAAATGAATTAATTAAGTTAAATTATATTGAAATTATTATGTACTTATATGATATTTACCCCTCACATATTTTTAGAGAGACTAACACTAATGTAATGTAGAGTTTTTTCCCTAGTATATAGCTTCGTGAGGAACAGATGGCCACTACCCCTACTTCCACCACTCTCTCTTCTCCTAGTGGAATAATGTGTTGGCATGGATGGTTGTTTCTTTCAAATATATATGTTTTTATGTATTTATTGGATTATAGTTATATTCATACTCAATTATCTCTAGTTATAGTATCTTTACTATTTTTATAGGTATGTTTCCCTTGGGTGATGACAATGTAATGAATAATACATGATGTACTAGATATGGTGTTTCCATGAAATTACCTTATTGCAATTTGGATATGTGGCTGTTGATTAGGGGATTATGTCATTCAAGGGTAATATGATATGTTACCTTTACCAATATGTTTTAGAACAAAATTATTTATTAGAGAGAGGCGTATTAACACATTGGATTTTTGGGAAAAGTGGGTTACTAATGGGGAAGTGGTAGCAGGTTACCTTTAATTATATATTATATTAGATATTATATAATTACTTGTATAAAATAATTGGTGAGATATCATTAGTGAGTCTAGGAACATTGAATAGTGATTCTGTAGATGAGTTAGTTTCACTACTTAGTCATTGTGATTTAGTATGCTTGTTTAATCATTTTCATGAGAGGCTTATGATTCGGTCCTCCTAAGTATAATCTTTATGATCACCTTATATCTATATAAATTATCTTTCTGGTTTATTGGAAATGGTTGGTGTTCAAGATGGACATTAGTAGATCTTGTAACTGTTTCTTTTTTATTTAGGATTCATAATCACTATATAGGATATTATTTTATAATTTTCTATTCATTATATAGTTTTCCAAGTTATATGACATTAAATTCTTGTTTTTTAATCTCTATTCAAATTTATCTTTCCTTAGAGTTTGTTAGTGGCCTTATATAATCTCTTATTCATCATTATTCATAGAGACTAATCCCTCTCATATTTTTGTATGATACACAATTTATTCTAGCCTCCATACCATGGACTAGTAGAGGCAGTCTTCATGAATCATTATCTCTATTCACTCAATATTAAGTAAAGAGGGGTACCTTTGGTGGGAGGGGTTCATTATATACAAGAATCAAAGAGATTTTATGATTTTTTCAAGGATATAGTGGACAATTTTTAAAAAATTCCCCACTTCGTAAAAATTAAGAATCCAATCAAGGAGTTGGTTTTTTCAATGAAATACCAAGAGGTGGGGGTGAGGCTCCATGGAGTCTAGAGGATGGTCATCTTTGAGTGAGAATTTCTCTTCTCCTCCAGGGTATGGGGAGGTATTCAATTTGAATTTTTTCTTCATTATTCCTTATTAATATTTTTTATCCAAAAAGATTTGATCAGTTAGAGTATACCATATATACTATTGGATACATGTTTTCACTTTTTCTTAGTATTCTTGTTGTTCATGGTGGAGTCATCTACCTTTGGATGAGTTTTCATATAATAATAGTTTCAACGATACCATTTATATGGATCCATTATATAATATTTAGAGGTCAAATTTATATTATATGTTATATTTAATTGGATGTATATATTTAATAATTATCTTGATATAACTTCTTACAAAACATTAAAGATTTGTTTTAAGTGATTTGTTAGAGGTTGAAAGTAGCACAAAACCATCAAAAATCAGATACTTAAAATAAAAAGATACATATGGTGTTTGATGTTCATGATAATTTATTCATGAATGTTACTCCTCATCAAAGTCTATTATATTTTTTCATGAGGGTAATATTTTTCCCTAGTTATTATGGACATTCATGGTGTTGGCATATGTTTGAGATGTCTTATACTAGATAACACTCCCCCAATAAATAAACCAAAACCATGGTTTCATTCATGCCTCATGGCTTAATCATTGTCTTCATAATGACTCTCATTTTATCAATTATGGATAGATTTATTTTTTTATGATTCGAATGTCAAAGCGTTTTCAATAGATATTTGTGACCACCAGGAGAAGGTTTTGTGTGGGGATTTTATTACAATAGATTGTGTGTTCTAGTGACATAATGGTGCTGGTGAGAGATCATAGGAACATGATTCATAGATACAGACCCAGTATCCTTAGTGGATTTATTAAATATATATATTTTAATTATTATTTGAATATTTTTACCTTTTATGGTTTATATGATTCTTATCTCCTCATTGTGCCTTGTTTATGGACATATTTTTATTTGAGATGTATCCCCTTGGGGTGATTTGTTTGATAGTTCTATGCTATTTCTCACCTTGTTCTTCTATGTGAGTTTTGTTTTCACTTTTGATGGTGATATTCATTAGTGTAATCCCATGGGTAGGTTGTTTGGGTGACCCTTTTTATTTACATTCATTCTCAGTTATGTTTTATTTACAGAGGGAGAGAATTGATTTAGAGGTATTTTATGTAAGGTCTAGATCCTTAATGTCATATCTTAGTGTTTTTTAGGTGTTGGTTGTTTTTATAAGAGGCTCTAAGGAGGAAGTAAGTGTGTTAAGATAAAATTTGAACATCTCAATAGGACTGTGGCGTGGTGGATTTTACTACACCATGGTGTCTACCTGGATATAATATGGATTGAAATATTTTGTGTAGGGGATCTAGAGGTTATGTTAAGGTGGTTTTTCAAGTTTTGGTACCACTACTAAATTTGGGTAGGTTTTAGTGTGGGTTCCTTTTATGTAAATTTAGGTGGTTATACCTTTTTCTTAATCATTATACCATAAAAAACCTTTATTTTTTCTTTTTCATTTGGAAATAGCATTTGACTATGTGGTGGATTACCTTCCTCTGATATTTCTAATAAATAGGATCGATGGTATGTACCACACAGTGTTTCTAAAATTATTCTTCATCCAATGACGTTGTGGAATGATTTATTTCAATAGACAACATTTATTTCCATCATCCAGTGTCCTTACATAATGGTTTCTGATCCATTTACCTCTAACATCTAGTTTTCTTGTAAATTCATAAAACCAATTCAAACATTCCTTTTTCAGGTGTTTTTTTATCAAATGTTAGCCCAATATGAGATATTTTTTCAAGGACATTGAATCCCCCCATTTATTGTATTAATCCCATTACTTCAAAATATGAATCGGTGGTGATCAGATGTCATATTCCCCTTGCCGATTTTGGGGTTTTCTCCATTCGGTTTTGTTTCATCTCTTTATAAATTTCCATTATATGGAAGTTGGTCTTCGTTGATGTTATGGTTTTTCTAGTTTTTTTGGAATGTTCAAGGTGAAGAATCAATATGGATCATAGGTTACTTACAAAATAGGTTACTAGAGATTCAAAAATATTGATCCTTCCCCAAGAACAATGAAATACATAAAGTTGGTTTTTCATTACATGTCAATGTTTTTATGTGATATCATAAATTTACCATTCCTTATCCCATTTGGAAGAGTTTTAATTATCCTTAATGAATAATGAACAACAATTAAAAATGAGTTTTTTAGGTTGTTTAAATCGCATGTGTTTATTTTATATTAATAGTTTACCTCATTATTTTATAGATAGTGCTCTATATTTGTTTATTATAATGTTCATACACGTTTTATGATTAAAAATTGGATAAATAATTCAAAGATATTTATTCATCGTGACTAATTGAAAAAATGAATTTTTAATTTTATTGTCACATCTGTATGATTTTATGGAAGTTGAATTTATTCTTGAAGGAATATTTAAATATTTTATAGGTATTATTAGATGATAACATAGTTTTCATTTGGTTGTAAAATATGATAAATGATTTTTTTAATTCAAGATGAATATAAATCTTTTGATTTTAAAGGACAATTTTTTAAATGAGTAATCCCATTATCATATAATGGATATAGGCATTGGATCTAGGGCCTAGATTCCTAGTTAATTGTTTTTTCTTGATGCCTTATGTATTTAATTGGGATGAGTATCCTTTCAATGTGATGTTATTTTAACCTATTATGGATTGTTGTTTGGTGAGAAATGTGTAGGGATTCATGGGGTTATTGAAGTAGTTTTTACTTATGATGGATGGATGGTGACATGCATAGTAGTGGTGGGGATGGGTCCATGATGGGTGAATCATGTTGAATCATGGATTTCTCATTGTTATATTTATTCAAAAATAATATGGTTGATGTTTAATGAATTTTATTTAAAATTCGGATAACTTAGTTTCTTGTTTTCTTCATTCCTATTCCCACTACATGATGTAGTTTGTAATTATTGGTTAATCAACTTATTTAGGGTAGATTTGGAATATTTCTAGAGTTCCTATAATTACAGAATGATAATGAATGTTATATAATTTATCCTATGGTGTGGGAGGATTTTTAGTGTGCTAATGTGAGGATATTTCATGATAAACCTTTGAATAAGATATATTGTCCCTAAAGGGCACAGAATTTGGAATGTAATTAACTAAATTTAAATTTTTTAAAATAAATAATTAATTTAATGTCACCTAAAATGTTTTTGTTCTTATTAGATGTCTATATTTTAACATTTCTAGTAAAGTGTCTATGATGAAATAATTTAACCTAAGGTTATGCCTAGGTAGTTACCCTTGTCTTTTTGTTATATATATATATATACATATATATATATATGTTTTATTTTTTTATACACTACCCCACACATGTTGGCAGGGTGGAAGACCCCAGTGGACTGTATTGGGTGTTTTCTCTATCATTCATGTCAGTGAGAAATGTGTGGTTTAATAACTCATCTTTACCCTTTCTCTAACCATGGTAGAATTATTTTATGGTATGAAATGTGTAAAAATTACCTTATATGGGTGTAGTGGGATATAGTGTCTTATAATTTTATTCACACACATGTATCTATAAATATATTATCACAGGGGTTATTATAGGTATATTTTGTATGGTATTGATTTATTTATATATAATACATGATGTACATGTTGTGGTGGCTCCAAAAAATTATCTAGTTTCTACCTATAGATGAGTTAATTGATGATGATAATTCATGATGCTTGGGGTTCATGATATGTTATGGTTCCCAAGGTGTTTTTAACAGGATCCTTTGTTAGAGGTAGATGGATTTGGACATATGATGTTGGGGTATATCACCAAACCCTTTAGGAAGTTGTAGTGGGGTACATTAAATTTTATATTAGTTCATATATTATTTTATTACTTTTATATGATACCTGATGAGAGAGACTTGGGGGACTATGAACATTGCATGCTTTCTCTATTTCATCGCGGGTTTTTAGTCTTCTTTCATTATTTTTTTTACCAGAGACTCTGATTAAGATCATAATGATTATTCTTATTATTCTCATACTACAATAATATAAACATATTATGGTATGTAATATTAGTTTGGATGTTTATCAGGGCATTACTAGCTTGTGGTGTAGTTCTAGAGTTGTTTGGGCTTTATTTTTGTTTTTGAGAATTTTTAATTTTTCTTTGTTGGTTTTTTATAGTTCATCATGTTGTATGAAATTTCCTTATTTTTCAGGGATATTTGTTTACCCCTATATTTATATATATATTTCTGTGATTATATTTTTTATCTCCTTCCTCATTCATGTTAGAGGTAATTTCCTCCCATATGTGTGTTTGAGACACCCTTTGTGATCATCGCTAATATTAGTACTATTCTATATGGATTCTAAAAATCATGATCTCACTTCTCTTGTTTCCTTCCCATGAGGGGTAACATTATAGATAGTGGATTTTGAAAGAGAATATAATGGTCATACATTCCAAATCCATTCCATTTATGAATAATAACTTTAACAAAAAAGGTTTTCTTACATCTTCTAAGAGATGAAAAATGTTTCCCATTACTCGCTTTTATGATACCTACCAGCCAATTTTCATTTATATTTTGACTTGAAAATCATGTATAAATTTATTAATTATGTTGAGAATATATCATCCATCCTCTAGTGCTTTGTGAAAGAGAAATTTATTACGTTCTTATATATAATATATATAGATATTGATCAATGGTTGACACTAATAATAAAAATAATTAAAATATGTGATTTTAGATTAATATAATTATAATATTACCAAAAAAACATATAAACTTTTATTTTTCTCACAACCCATATTCAAATATCAAGGAGCTTTCTAGAAATAAATAAAATTAAAGAAAATATATTTTTTCTTATGTATAATATGTTAGAAGGTTTATAGGGAATTAATATATCTTTTTAATTAATCAAATCGGATAGTAACAATTTATTCAATGTCTTATAACCCTTTCATTGAATCTTTTTTTTCAATTTATAAATTTGATATTTATAATGAAATTATAGGATATGGTTTTAATATTGAGTAAGAAATTAATGAATATCACTGTCTCATTGGGTCCTATATAAGAATAAAATAATTAATTTTATTTCCATGTGAGTAACTAATTAACATCATATAGGAATGCAGATTCATCCTCCCACAATAAAAATTATCAGAATAATCACCAGGGAAAACATTCACAAAGGGATAAGGAAAAGTTTAAATTATGGAAACTGAGGAAAAATATATTTAAAATACTTAATGTAAAAGATGAATATAATAATTATGATGAAAAAAATGAATGATTTAATAAAACTACCACCCATAATTAACTGAATTAACTACATGGAACATATAAACTATCCAGGTAAATTAACCTGGAAAAAGTTATTTGAGGATAAACATTTCCCAATACTTATAAATATAATTATGAAGGGAATTTAGAGTGATATTACTACCATTTATGTGGTTTTTGAATATGTTTTGGTCATATTTTTACATATTATATAATCGATAACAGTTAATTTATTTTTTTGATGGTGATTTTAAACCTAATTTTATATCGTTATTTTTATCTCAAAATATAAAAAACCACCATAAGATGTGTATATTGAGTTATCCATGAAAATATATCGATTTGTCATTGCATATCATGTATATTAATCTCCACCAATTAATAAATGGGCGAATAATATTTGAAAAAACATTATTATAACAAACCAACCTAGTTCATCCCAAACCATCTCCTCATAAGGCTCACCACATGTCCCAAATAAAATTTCTAATCACCAAAGGACAAAAATATACACTAAGGATGAAAAAATAATATTTTGGAATCATTTCTCCTTAGGTGAACTAGCATGACCCAAAAATAAAATGGTGTATCCACACCTATGAAATCCACCTCGACAACATAAAAGAAACATTGAAAGAAAAAGTTCATATGAGAAAAATACACCATAAACTTTAATTTACAACATATTTTAATAATTACCTAAAGTCCACATATATAAGTAACCTCAAAAAAAAATCCCACAACTCAATTAAATTTGAAAAATTCAATCATGGACTACATGACATCCCAACCACTGAAAAAATGAAACTCCACCTAGGTGAACTCTATAAGGCCATGTTTCCTCCAAAAAACATTGGATGGTGGTAATAAAGAAGGTACATCATATTAAATGGTTTCCTTTCCCTTACAAATGTCCTAAAAAAAATTAAAAATCCAAAAGACCCACGAATGGTATAAAGAATGAAAAAAATAAAAGATACTACTAAGAAAGTATTTTTGGATTTTAAGAATTTAAAAAATATTTCTTATTTGAAAAATAACAAAAAATAATTACTTTGAAAATATACCATATTTTAGGAAAATATTTAACTACATTTTGTTTCACATTTTTAACAAAATGGGTTCCTTACAAAAATTAAAACATAGATCAAATAAATCAAGAAAGGTCAAGGGAAAAAATTATCATAAAATCTAACTGTGTATAATAAAAATTAGCATTAAAATCAACAAAAAACAACTATATAAATGTAAATCGTAATAATTAATCACATAATATCAAAATGGCACCAAAAAATATAAATCATATAATCAAATCAGGTATGAGTAATGTGTAACTGGGGCTCTAGAAATATATCCTAATTTGAGAGATTAGGCAGGTATGCTAACTATATTTGAAAATGGATCCTCTATCAATTTTCTCTAAGCCCAAATCCATGATCCCACACTATCCCTTAACAAAAAACATGTAATCTCTCTTGGTCTTCCCCACAAATGGGATAACATGGTTCTTGGGAAACCAATTTAGATAAGCTTATATACCTCCCTCTGATGGCTTACAGGGATACATAGAAAAAATATAATCGTAGCTCACGTGGTCTAATATATGAAGGTTCACTTGGTCCCTCGAACAAACCCCTCCCCCACACCTCGGTTAACCCATATGCTACTCCATACCAACAAAATCACAATCATGTTTCCACATCAAATATTATATATCAAAATCCATCAAAAAATACCATTTTATCTCAAACACCCTTCCCATGGTAAGATCCCTTAAAACACCACATTATAAGTCCACTTAAATTCTTAAAACATTTTTAACAAATTTTAAAAACACAAGGCATTAATACAATCCACCCAATTTAGAATATCAACCTTTTAAAACCCCAATTTTCAAAGCTATACACTAAAAAAATCAGAAATGGAAAACACAAAGAGAATATATAATTTCAATGGAATCATAAACAACGAAGAGAAAATTTTATTTTAAATTTAATGGTGTTTCATGTAAAACAATATTTAATAGAAACAACTACCTTGTATTTATTCAAAATCTCATCGCCTCTAACAAAAAGCACCTGAGTACGAAGAATCAAGGCCTCACACTTATAATAAACATGATAATATACTATCTCACCAATTACATGGACAATATTTTGCCACCATTAACCATCTTATTCAACACTTCTAATAAATGGAATGACCAATAAAAAAAGAAGGAATGAGAGAGAAATAAGGAATACATAAACTTGAAACATTCTAAAACACCTAGATATCCAAAACAAATCCTCAAAATAAGAGGGGAAGGATATCAAAGACAATTTAGTGGGGTTGGGAAGGATGTTACAAGGAATATAATTTCAAAATTTTTAAAACTAAATAGGGGAAGAATGGAAAAAATACAATTTCTATG
Organism: Viscum album; assembly: GCA_963277665.1. NCBI lineage: Eukaryota > Viridiplantae > Streptophyta > Magnoliopsida > Santalales > Viscaceae > Viscum > Viscum album. The sequence continues at coordinate 1,668,466,968 of OY728147.1, read as the reverse complement.
TGACTTGGTCAAGACATGTGGTTTGTAATCATGGTTAAGAAAACCATGTACCAACACAATCTATGGGAAAATGGATACAGGGTTACCCTTTAGGATCTAAAAATATTATAAAACCATTATCAAATAGTATTAATCTCACAATCCCAATGTATAGTGTCGTTGCACAGTTATCTGCATGGTTAGAAAAACCATTCTCCAACTGTGTGCCCTGGTCTATCTTCCCGAAACACTTTATTTCAACCCCTGGGAATTAGAAACGACAAGAACTCATTATAAGACAAACAAACCTTAAATTAATCCATACTAATTATATTGAGGGTGTCACATATTTTTAATTCCCTTTGGTATATTTTGATGTTATACTAGGCATGGATCTGTTATCCTCAAAGAGTGTCAATACCAACTTATTTGAGAGGCATGTTATATTCCATATCCAAAACCATAATCAAATTTCATACATGTTAAAGGAAAAAATTTTATCATCCTCTATAAAACCATTACATGAATGAAGAATTTTTCCTTATTATAAATAATATATGGCTCATATAGTTTAGAGAATGGAAGGTAGAATCCTTGAGAACGCGCTTTTTAAGATGGAATATGATGATGTATTCTCTAAATAGTTTCATTTTCTTAATCATTACATTGGGGTTAAGTTATCAATAGAACACATACTAATATAATTTCTCAAATTTATGAGTCTATATGGAATAGAAATATTATACTAGAATTGTTAATAATGAAACTACAAGTGAACTTGGATTAGGGTTTTAAATTATATAGTGATCCAAAATGAGGTTTCATAGTCATGTTTCTCAAGAAAAAAATTGTTCAATTTATCTCTACATATAATATCATCATACCAATGAGAAGAAGATAAATAATTTACATCTAATACCATTGATTTATTAATTATAATATAAATTGTGTTGGTTTGTATACTTCTCAATGGATGATACCCAATCATGATATCATAAAGTGTATTTAAAAAAATATTATACTCAGGAGAATGATATTTTCATAATATATAAACAGCATGGGACAATAGTGATTCCATTCAAATATGAAAATTTCCCAATAATCATCATAAAACAGAGGAATAAAGTCCTTAGATATTACACTAATTAATCTTTATTGGTATTAATATATTATTATCCCATATACATTAAATTAATGAAATAACATGAATGGAATTTGATTAATCAATTATAGAAATTGGGAAAAGATTTTGATATGAAATTCCACTAAAATATAACCTCTATATTAAGAAATTAACATTCCTAGGACGTGTAATCATTATAAATTACAAATCATTTAAAATTTTAAATAATTATCTTATTAAAGTGTGTCTTTGACCAATATATGTGATAAATATTTTTATTTTCTATAAATTAGTTTAGTACTCTAAATGGTTTGTGAGTAATTTAAAAGGATTTTCAGAACCCAAAATCTATGATGATGAGGACTAGAGTAATGATTATGTTGATTGACGAATGTGAAAAGGGATTCCTGATGTCCAAATAAATACTAGTCAACACACCTGTACTGAAACAACACTCATGTTTGGAGGATTTTTTTACAAAGATTATTTAAGTAAGGGCTTGGGATATATAATCAGGAAAATTAGTAAGGTTTTATCATTTTGATAATTGTTTTTAAGGTCAATGAGTCAAATAAATCTATAAATAATTTTTTATTTTTGATACTATAATGTTAAAAATCGTCCATTGAAGGCTTTTTTAGATGGAGTTTTATTGAAAATATTTATCTCCAATTATATAAGAATAAATCATGAAATAAATTCCAAAATAAACTAGTATTTAAATAAATGATATGAAACAAGAAAAATCATAAAATTGAATAAATAATTATCAATTATTTCAATCATTATTTGTAGTGAGTTTGGTCATCTTTCCAGTGAAAAAATATCAAATTTTATTGATTATTTCCACAAAATTATATAATAATTAAACATCTTGTTGGGTAATGTATTCCTAATAGTGTGGAAATTCCTTACACACTAGGTAAAAGGAATATAATAGAATCCATGTAATTTTTTTTAAAAAAACAGAATTATTACTTGGCTCTCGTATGAGGCCCATTAATCTCTTCAATATACACTTCCTTTATTGAATGATGGATCATCTAGAAAATCGTAATAACTCAAATGGTGTATAACTAAAAAACCATTTATATTCATCCTATTTGATTCATATAATTGTTACAATCCTTAAAAAAATTAAATTATCTACACATCATCAAATATTGTCTCAATATCCTCCATTATACATGAAAATTTTCCTAGACGTTTTGATTTAATGATATGATGTTTCATTATTTTCAAACACCATTAAATGGAACCATTTACAATGTAAGAAACAAACCACAATATGGTGACTTCCCCCAAGTCATGGTTTTTTTATTGTTCCAAAAATATAACCATATCACATTTAGTTAATCCTCACAGACCATACGGAAAGTAGAACAACTCTTTGTAAATTAATAAAAATTTATTTAGACATTAATATAATAATCTCAGTAAAATTTTAGAAAAAAATTATTACTAAATTAGTATTCAGTAAAATGAATTTTTGTGATCATTAAGGACTTTGTATTTTTGAAAACAAATGTGAATTCATTATTACTTAATTATAATCAACAATCGACCTCTCGAAAAAGATAATTACTACACATGTTGTAATGGGTTATTGTGTGACCTCAACCAAATAATCTCATATCTCCATATAGACATGTCTTCCACAACATGTTTCTATATACTAAATATTAATTATTATATAATACCTTTATCTAATAAATCATGAGAACCCATAATATTGAAAACATAAATCTATTATAGACCAACTCATATGTTGGAGATTTTCTAAAATAGAATGACCTTTTTAATTAATTCCTCACATGTAATTCATATAATTAGTTAATCCCAATGCATTTTAATGAACTAATCATGAGATAGAATTTAATTAAACCAATTCAATAATGGGACTATATGTTTTAATTTTTATACAGGATTACTAATCCCATTATGGTTAATATTAACTAATGACATGATTATATACTTACCCTTCAACCCCCTGATTACACCAACCTCTAGGTAATCATAATAAATATATGAAAATATGAATGTTCATAAGCTATGTATCTTTACACCACCATGTAATGAGAGTTTAAGTTAACAATATAACCCTAATTATATGAATGATCATTTGAAATTCCTTGTTCAATACTTTTTTTGGTCAATCCGGTTGAAAATAATATACTCATTGTTTCTTGATTCATTTATTTACATCACATAAAATATTAAATGCATGAAAATATTATCATTTCATGAATATATATAATAATTTAGGAAGATCCCCAATTAGTTAAAACTCTTATGTTCTCGTTGAGGTTTTTTTACATTCCACAATTAATGTAACAAATGTGGCTTAGATGAATAAATTATAAATAATTTTCTCATTATTATTAAAATATGACAAAACCCCATTTAAAAAAATCCAGACATCAATTATTTAATTTTTTAAAAAATTATATTTGTTAAATAATCCTCCTCATTCTATTTTCATATTACCTTTGTCAATGGATCTACTAAACATTCCTATGTAGCCACCGAAATGATATTTACATATAACCTCTCAATGATCACTCATATGATATGATACTTTAAAAGGATGTGATTATTCTTTTAGTGAGACCAGTGTAATATGTGTAAATAAATATCTCTATAGGTTTCTCCATAATTCCCAATTTTTACTAAAATTAAAAGTGCCACCCCATGTAAATTAAATAAACGTCATTATTCATAAATCCTATATGAAACCATCTAATTCATTGATATATCATTCATCTATTATTTATTTTTCATATTGATTTATTTAGGACAATAATTATTGATAGATAAACTATTTTTGGGTGGAAACTGTATTTTTATCTCTTTTCATCCTTTTCTTATTAAAAACTAGAGATGATGTATCCACTTATAGTAAGACTATCCTCATATTTGTTTTCCTCATTTATAAAATTACATTATCTTAAGAACATAGTAATATTATTAATATTAATCATTAAACTATCAAATGGATTTGATTAGTGTATAATTATTATTCTTAAAGTATAATAAACATAATCTTGAGTAAAATCATAAAATACATAATAAATCCTATGAATAATGAATAAGTAATTATATTCATCCTTTATAACTATTAAAATTGACATTAAATTTTCTTAAGACATGAGTAGAGAAAAAATGGTATGTATCCTATTTTGGATTTGTACATTCTAATTTTTTTCTAAAATTACAAAATTATATTCTTTGAATCGAATTAGTAATCCAATTTTCATATCTATAGTTTATAAATTATGATATGTAACTTAATTTAACCATGTAACTCTAATAGAATTGGTTTTTTATCGACACTTTTAGAAAATATAATGTAATGAAATAATTTATTATAAGAATTTTCTCATCATCATACAATAAGAAATATAAAAACACTCTTACTAATACATTTTTATACACAATAATAATTTATGTACTTTTTTAAACAAGACTGATTTAGTTGATCACTAAATCAAATGTTCCAGAATTGGGAGACATGTATCGATATAAAATGCACTTTCTCCACTATTTTTATTTTTAAGACACAAGGGAAACAATAAAACATTTATGATTCATCAGATAATCTTCATCAAAAAAATTATTATTAATAAAATAAATTTTTATATCCATTTCATATATTTTAATGGTAAAATGAACTATTTTTTGTAATAAATATATCAATGGAATTAATCATATAAATAGGTGAGAATAACATGTAATACAACATATTTTTTGAAAAAATTTATTCTAATAATAACTTATATATGTAATCTCTTCATACTATATATGTTTCCATTAACAACCCCAAATTCACCCAAAAGGTCATATGACTTGAGGTATAATTTTTTAAAATAAGATCATTTTATATGGAGTCAATCTCATTTTTTTGTCTCATTAACATTTCTAATAATCAAAACATTGAATAGTCTCTCAGTAGGTAGTTGTTTGGTAAAAGTTTAACATTAATTCGACATTATTTTCACAATATATCTATATTTATCAATTTCATAAATAATTACAACCAAACTATTTTCTTCTTGTATTGCCTCATTCGGTTATTTCTCCATAACCCTTTATGGAATTGGTTCATATTACCTCAAATAAACACATCATAATTATTTTATTTAGACTTATCTATTATTAATTATCCATAAGTTTAATTTTACTTAGATATATTCTTTCTTAAAGAATTTACTAGTTCGGGCATAAATAATTTTTCTAAGAATGGAAATAATAATAAAATAATATCATCTCCTTTGGATAACCAATATATAAGAAAATTTTTAAATTATGGATCTATTATTTAGAGTAAAATTGTCTAGTGTGTGATTCATAACTAAAAAATCATATAAAATTGAAATTGGGTTTCCACTTCGTACATTTCACTTTGGGTCTCTTTATTACAAAATTATATAGAATATAGATTATGTAAATGGAAAAAAATTATGGAGGATACCCCCAAGTTGATATATGAATATCCCATTGATTCTTCATAAATAAATCAATTTAAAATAGGATATGATTTATCCTCTCTAGTACACCACTCTTTTATAGTGTTCAATAATGTTTTAGTTGTAGAAATACTACAATATCATAAAAAAATTGATGAATTCAATGATCAAGTATTCATTATCATTATCCAATAAATAAAAATCAAACTATTTCCCAGAAGATTCCAAAAATAATTAATGTTTAAAAAATCAATGTTGGGTTCGATAAGAAGGACTTCTCATGTTATATAAATTCACCGATAATGGATTTAAATTTTCCATATTGTCCAAAATCTTAAGTAATTATTTTTCTAAATACATTAGTTAGTAAATGATCCAACAGTTCTTTAGCACTTTTACCTTTTCTAATGAAGATCCATTTGGAATTTTTTCTTAATGAAAAATATTTACATTTTTAATGCATTCTAAATCTTATACTACCAAAATTACATCTCTATGGATCCTTTTTAGGTATTTCTCATTTATAATCCCTACGAGAAAATACCCAGTATATGTGGTTTTTGAATCAACCATTAAATTATTACCAAGGATGTTATAGATAAGATTATCCAAATTATTAATTTATAAAAAATCATTATATTTATAATTATTTAAAACATTTGATTCATATATATAGAAAAATTATTAGTATTAATATGTAACATACACCCATTTTCCCCATTAATATATATAAATAATGTTTTCCTTATAAAATTTATATAATATTTTTTCTCTAATTATCGAATTGATCCACTTGGTAGTCATAGATCATATTGTCCTATTTCCAATACAATAACTATTTTCCCATTTATAATAAGTATATTTATATAATTAATAATTAATGCCTTTTAATTTTTTTAGTTTTTGTTTATCAGTACAAATGTGTGATCCCCATTACATATCCATTATTATTGAGATGGAGTTGGAAAAAATATATATAACATTCACATCCATACACTCCAAATGGTTCTATATGAAAACACTTCTAAACCATTGATACCACTCTTGAACAACTTTATTTAATATTATTATAAGATAAATATAAATTATAATAAATATTTTTTCTATAATCTAATATATATATATATATATATAGGAATTTATCATGTTTTATTCCTTTTCATTAGGTACTTTTAATAAATCCCCCCACTAAAATTATGAAGTTGAATATTAATAACCATTGTGGGAATCATTCATATTTCTTAGTATTTGGGGTCAGATTATCATTTTCCATACACTATGTTTATTTATAAAGACCATAATTCCAATCACAACACATATGAATCATCAATTCCTCTGTTATCTTAATACAATTTTTGTTCATGTCCATATGTAACACAAATATTATAGTTTGTTGTGGCCACCTAGCCTTATCAATGTCACCCATACCATGAATTCATTATTCCATGTAATCCATTAATAACCGAAATTATTATTATATACCTTATTTAATGATCAATGTTTTAGAATTTTATTTATTTAGATGAAATATCACAATTTTTATTTTTAAGGATTTCATGGTCCCACCATTTAGAAATATATTACAACCATATTAAATCCTTAAACATTATATATATTGATATATTTACTCCTTATGTAATCAATCAATTTATTTATGATATGAAAACTTATAAGTTCTAATTTATCATATAGTTAAATTCATTCATAATATTGAAATCATTTAAAAAATTTATATGCATGAACATTAAAAAATTTATATCATAAATAAACAGAAATAATAAATTATTTAATAAATGATAAAAATTATTAAAAAAATTATTTATATAAATTATTCATACAGTTTAATGTCACATGGGGCCCATGCTGGTGGAATATTTTGAAAACATTGTATATAAAATAAAATATTCCTTAAAATCCCACTCAAATGGTTTACACGATGGTGTTGTATTTTCGGTAGTGATAGATTTTTCCCTGATATAGATATCACTATTTTATATGTAATAATCCATTCTTAGAAGGACATCATCTATAATAATATCGATATAAAATATTCCCTATTACATGGTCTGACATTGTAGATCTACTGGTTGTTGTAAAGAAACATGTTAATAATGACATAAAGATATCATCTCATGATGCCTTGTTTTTTCCAAAATTTTAAGATACACTAGAAATATCCATTTCATAATTATTATTCAATGGAAAATAAAAAAATAACCTAAAACCTATTTAAAAGTAGGATATACTGTGGTTTTTCAGAATGAAGAAACAAAAAATAATTACTTAGATGAGGGAAATGTTGTGGTGAAAGGGAATAAGCCAATTTGATATATCAAAACTAACATTCATCCATTTGATTAAGAAATTATACATGATCTACTATAATTGAATTGTTTCATATAAATTTTTTTATCTAAAAAATGTGTAGAGAAACATTAAATTCACTCCAAAATTGATATATCTATTATTTAATAGAAATAATCTAGAAAAACAAAAACAAGACCTACTTCATTTTTTAAACATAAAATATTGGGTATTAATGATTTTTATAAATATATCTATCAAACAAACATTTTTTATGACCTAAATTTTATCCACTTCCCAATGAAATCATATATTACTTATGTAAGACCTCTTCTCTACAATTTTATTCCATTACCTTCTCTTCTAATTAAAAATATAGACAAGATAATCTAGGAGAGTTTTATCTAACATCAGACTATATAGTGGTGCATACATGGTATGTGAGATTAATTTATATAAAACAAAATCATTGATATATGTATACACTTGTAATTTATAACTTGTAAAATTGTTTAAAATTGAAAATCCATTTAACTTCTACCATGTTATTTCATGTAATTGTTAAACACATTTGATAATTAATTATTTAACTATACATCATTATATTATATGTCATTATGATGATCTAAAAAGTCCAACATTATAATTTATTTTATATATAAAACATGAGGATTTACATAATAGGTCCTGGAAATAAATTAAATCTATATGTTCTATATTAAGATTATGTTCTCTATTATGAATTGATATTGTAGAGGATCCTAGATTTTAGGGATATAATGTTATAAAAAAAGACAGTTTCTACTATCAATTAAGTATATATAAACTATATGTATAAAGAGACATGATGAAAATATTATAAAAATGGATATTAAAATTCTTTTATCAATATCTGTCAATGAAAAAGATAAAATTTTTAGGGTAAAATATATTGGGGCGATATACTGAATATGAATATTTCAGTATAAAATTTATTTTTTTGTTTAATATATATATTGTATTTCATTTTTGTTTACAGTATATAGTATAGTTTAAACTAGGTAAAAAAACATAATCATATAAAATTCCTCATTATGGTTAAATAAAATACATAAAAAACTATTATAATCGCATAATTAATATAAGTAAATAAAAAAGGAGAATTTGAAATTCAAGTTCATTATGTTCTCCCTAAAATATCACAAAAAGGAAAAAAATTCCTGGAAAAAATACATTACATTTATTATAATAATTCGGTAAATATTATAGTAAACATTAAGATATATAGAACTTGATTTTAATTACAAATCAATTTTTTGTCTAATTCAAAATTTAATATGAATAATTTTTTTGATTTTCTAGAAAGAATTTTTTTTGAAATATTTTTCAGGAAAATAAATAAATATATTGTAATAAAATACAATTATTAGTTAAAATAATAAAAACATTATATGTTTTATAGAAATGACAAATTAATCAAAAAAATGCTTTATCCCTAACCTTTTATTTTAAAAAATCCTTCTTATGCCCTTATATTATCACATAAAACATCATCCCAATACAAATCTATACCAGAATAACACTCCTAAAAAATCCAATTTTTGAATTATTTTTTCTAATAAAAATATCTCATATAAAACGTAAATTTAAAACAAATGGTGACTTCGTAAATATCAATTTTAAAATTGAAAAATCCAATTCATTCAATATATTTAATCTCTCCTAATATCCTTATATATAAAATTTATCATTCTAGAAAAAGTAATTTTTTCACAAGTATTCTATAATATATTTATAAAAACTATGTATTGAATGTTTTTATTCTATTTTAACCACATTTAAAAATATATTTTTCCACGTTAATTAGTTAATAATTACTAAATGAACGTTTATTAATTTTACAAAATTTAATATTTCATTATTAATATCAAAAAAGGGTTCAAAATAAATATAAAAAAGTAACAATGAATTAATATAAATTTTCATGTTCTAAGGATAAAAGAGGTGTGATATTATTATCATTAACAAAATATAAGTATATTTTTAAATTCTATAAAACTAGATAATTTGAATAATGTATTAGTAAATAGTAAAAAATTTTGATTATATATTAAATAACTAAAATACTACAATAATGGAATGAGATGAATATATACAAAAAAATCAATACAATACGGATACATTGGACATATACTATGGACAATTACCATTATATTGATGAAAATTTGTAACTATGATCTAAAAACCCTTAAATGATTATTGTGTTATTTTTAATTCAAAAAATTATGAATTTATGATAGTAAATATATTATAGAACAATAATTTAAAAATTAAACATGCCATTTATTTTTCAATTAATATATTATTCTAAATTCTTCAATATGTTAAAGGAGGTTCTAAGTGAGTTGGGACTCATAGTAAGGGAAGTCTCGACCATTCATTCATATATATTGTGATCCTAATATCTTACTATATCTCTCTCATTATCATTTACATACAATCTACATAATTGTTATATAATTTCTTTAATATTTTTTTCTTTTATGTATTTTCTATATATTTGTTTCCTTCAAATCCATTAGTATGGGAATACCCAAAAAATTATATAATGTAAAGTCATAAATTTCTTCTCCCATTTTCGAACATATCCTATATTATTTTGTACAAATTTATTCTTAGTTTAATGGAATATTATAATTTGTTACATATTTATTATAAATCTTTACAATTATTTATTGTGTATTTTCTTGTTTTTTAATTTCAAAAATTTCCTATTCAACTATTCATTCAAAAATGTTTTTGTGACCACTTTTATTCCTATTAGATTATATATTGATTAGTATTACAACATGATGTTATATGGAATACAAAATCAAGTAATATTATGGTGTGATTAGTGGTACAAAAATTATATCTCTCATAATATATTATAAAATACTTATATCTCATGAAAAACTCTATATAGTGCATCGGTAGTGATCCTAGAACATTTTTTTATATTTTATTTATAAAAAGTCTCAACTTGTATTTATTATTGTATAACTCATTTCCATGAAACAATCAGATGATTGATATTTTATTTATATTCTAATGTTATCATCTCTTCTATAATTTTTGTGTGTGAATATTAATCAGTCATCACTTCTATGCACTCAATTATTTTATTGGATGTTATATCTCATCCTCAAGTTTATTATTTTCATAAAAAAAATATTTCATAAATTATTTTATGTAATTCCCTTGGGTATACTAAATATATATAGAACTATTATTAGATTATGGATAATTCTATGGTGATATTAAAAATAATGATTCTTATTTTAATTATTATGAAGTGTGTGCCTAATCTCCTTAAAAAACTAAAAGTACATATTTCTGGGTTTATTTTATGGAAATTTATGTTAGAATATTTTAATTGTATGAGTGTGAGATTAAAAACATTATATATGATATCATATATAATAATAGTTATTTATAAAGAATATATTATAGAACCTGATATTAATCAGGAAGGTGCAGGACTAGGCCGAATGCCCAGCCCCGTAGAAAATTATTAATAAAAAAGATAGTACAAACGCAGGGAGAGAAAGAAATAAAATAGAAAACCTCAAAGCCTCACAGCCTCATGAACTAGAGCACATCAAACACATCATCACCTCCACCTTCTGAGAACTCATCCGGGTCCGCCGACTCCCATTCAGATTGTGAAGCATATTGATTTAGCATTTTTATATATTGCTCCCTCAGTCGTAGTTTCGCTGGGGACATGGGCTCCTTGCTCTGTCGTCCTTCTTTTGCTCCAATTCTTTCAGCTTTCATTTTTTGGCAGACGACCTTGTTGCAATGGTCCTTGGTGTGTTGGAGTAATCTTTCCTATGTTTCCTCTTCGGTGGAGCAGTGGAAGCTCCATTACTCTCAGCCCTTTGCCCCACTTTCCTGAGAATATCACTATATGACTCTTTCATCACACTCTGTGCTCTACCTCCTTGATTCTCCTTCCCCTCACCTGCCCCTAAAGAGCCCTCATGCACCAGAGGGGTTGTAACATGAACAGATTCCCTGTTACCATCTCTAGGTGTCAAACATGGATACTAGTCCTCATTATTCTGCCTCTTGCAACTTCCCTCTAAGCAGTCCTGCTTGTTCAAAGATGTTACCCTGCCATTTTTCCGCTCTACAATATCAGTATCACTCCATACATTCTCTGAAATTTTCCCAACATCATCTTCATCCGGCTCCTCCTGTATCAGAAAATCAGGACCCCCATCATCCAGCTCACCAAAGTCCTCAGCTAGCTCCCCCTCTATCAGAGTAGCAGGATCCCCTTCAGCCTCCTCCAAACCCCCATTCCCACTACGGCCAAACATTTCAGCACCATCTGCAGCCACAACCTGCTGTGAGTGTGCTGCTCCTTGATCAGTGGATTCCAGATCAACCAAATCTAAAAATCTGTTTCCCAGAGATACACCGCTGACTTGCTTCATCAAATTTTCACCTTCTCCCTTGTCTAGCATCCTATTTCCACATTCAGAAACTGGAATTTCTTTTTCCCTGTCGGATTTAATACCAACATTGCACTTTAGATCCTGCTTCAGTCTTTTAAAATCATCTCCAACCGATGGGTTCACCAACCCACTAGATATCCTCTTCTGAAAAGAAACCTCAGCACACGGGGCCCCAGTGTGTGCATATTCAGCGGCTGTGATAACAGTAGCTCCCTGTAGTCCATCTATCTCTGGCACCATCTCTCGGTCAGGAGCAACAAAAGTTGAGGCTGCGCCAACCTCGCCACGACGTGTGCTACGACGACAAAGCAGATCCGAATGACCAAGGCAGCGACAAATCCCACAGAAAGGCGTCCATGACTCAAAGAGGACAGATTGATGCCATCTAAGCTCACCCTCCACCTCAACGCAGACAGACTCAATCGGCTCTATCGAAACATCTACTTCCACACAAATTCGCGGTGCAACTGGATGGAAAGCAACTCGTGTTCGCAGGTCCATACACAAGAAACGGCCAATCAGATTTCCAATGACACGAAGAATTGCAGGATTCTGGAAAGGTAATGCGAGCCCAGGAAGCGTAACCCATAATGCTGCGGTCGGAGGATGACGACGAAGATGAAAGTCAAAAGACCAGCGAAACAGGAAAAATCTAAACCCATTAACCACTCTCGGCGCAGAAGACCAGGCTGTAATTAAATCTTCCTCGCTAGAAAAACATATTTGAAAATTCCTCGAATCCAACAGCCCAATAACCACTTTGTCTTGAAGCATCCAGGAGGAGGAGACAAACCTGTGGAAGCAGTCCACAGAGGGCCGAGCCTTTCCGAATCTTGCGACAAGGGTATGATCCAGCCGTGACACGTGCTGAAAATGAAGTCACATATGATATGATTGATAGTTAAAGACCCCATAGTGGTACATTCGCAAGTTAAAAAATTTAACAACAATAACATCCTCCATATTTAATTTAATACTTATTTGAATAGATAACATGTAGTAGATGACAATTTTTTTGGAAAAGACCCGCCATTTTTTTTATATTCTGATTCATTAATCATTGAGAAGTGGATAAATATCATTAATAATATATTTTTTGAACTCCAATGATAGGTCAAATAAAAATTGATGATAATCATATATATATATATATTAATGGTATAAACTATTAAATGGGGGAAATAATAAATAATAAAATAAATAATTATAGAATAATCATTATTGAATTATATGAGTTTAAAAAACATTTTTGATAAATATTTTTCTCATATTATACATATAATAATTGAGAGAGAATTCATTAACTCCGGATAATATTGCAAAAATAATTTAGTTATAATGAGGACAATTATACATGTCCTAAAATGTATTATTATTTCATTATCATTAAACTCAGAAGAACATTGACCATTTAATTAGGGTCTTATAAACAAGCCATGGAAAATAATTTTTAATTAATATGTATTTTAGCTGTGAATAAAATATTTGATGTGCATATAAGGTGTCGATTGAAATTGGATAACATTAATGTTCCAGATATGATAGATATATAAAAAAAATAATAGATGTTAAATTTTATGGATAAATTGAAAAACATCATTTGTTAAAAAAGATTTAATTACTCACATGTGAAATGTCCTGAAGGAATTCATTTGTAAAATGATCTCAAAGGAATGATGATATTCTTTATTTTTGGAATATAATGGAATCTTGTATAATAATTAAATAGAAACATGAATAATAAAACACATATAATAGATCAATTATATGTTCAAATAAAATTGAAAGTCATGGTAAAATTACTTTAGAGTAACTAAGAAGAAAATTATGTTTGTTGATTCTCCTAGAGAAAGATCATTGAGGATAACCATCATACAAAACCTAAAAATCCAACTATACATGGAAGTGGTTATACTCTAACTACAACTAAAATAGACAATATATTGATGTGGTGATAATAAAACATATTATTAATTAAATAATAGTGAATTTATTATTTGATTATAGTTATATTCATTCATTCAAAAGATGTATCTTTATTAAAAATATTTGAACACCACACTATGACATGGTGGTTTACCTATTAATAGACACCCCGACCCGAGAAACATTTGCATATAATGTATATAACAAATCATTAATTAATATTTTTGGTATTAATATCCTCTTAATATTATTGTATCCCCTTTCGTAAAATAGATATTATACTAGCCATGCATTTAACATCCTTACATAGAGATAATATTAACTTCTATGATTGGGAAATTATATTTTATATCTCAAACCATCCATGAATTTAATAAAAATTCAAGTAAAATTTTTACACTTCATTTAAACTCATTCACAAGTATTAATATAATTTTTTTATGAGATGACATATCTATCTAAATTGGTTAATATAATATAGAGGACAATCATTTAGGATATTACAATTTTAGGGGAATGTGGTAATGTTTATTGGAATGGTATTTCTGGTTTTCCACATAATAATTGGGTTTAAATAAAAATATAACAAATACCTAGAGCATTTTATATATTCATAATTATCTATAGAATATCCCCCATTGATCTATAATATTCAAATAATTAACTATAATAAAACCTTGAAAATTGACTATATTCTCTATTTATCATCCACGGTTATTCGTATATTTTTTTCAAGAAGAAAGATGGTTTGATGCATATATACATTGATTATAACTTCATCAAAAATACCAATTTAACGAAATAAAATTTACAACTATATACTAATGAATTATTCAATCAACTTCCATGGTATTATTAATTCCCAATTGTTTATATTTAATCATCATTTCATCAATGTTTTTAAAAGAGGATATTACAAAGACTATTTTCTATTAAAAAATAGAAGAAAAAAATTCTTAGTAATGCATATTGGTTACAAAAATGGTCTAAATATATTTAAATAACTAATTAATAGATTATTTTTCGGCTATATTTATTGACATATGGTGATAATAATATATTATATTATCCTTAATTAAAAAGGAAATGAAGAAAAACAAATTATACCAATATATATATAATATAATGATCTTTCTTTTCATCAAATTATATGTGTATAGTCAATAGTTTTTTAGAAACTTATAATGGATGATATGATACATTAATTATGATAATTCATAAGAGAGTAATGTCTTACAACATAAATGAGTGTAAAGATTAAATCATGGAGTCAAATGAAATCCTTTTCACTACACCTATACTCACACTACAATCATATAGATGGGGTTTAGGTTATAATAAGACTCTTTAAATAAAAGCCATGATTCAACTACTAATGATATTTGATAATGTGATAGACTTGGCCCCATGTTCAATGATGGTCCACGTGTATAATTATTGAATGCATAATATAAGGTGGAATAATATATTTGGTGCATTGAAGTGATATAGGCATTATATGATTGGTTTTTTAAGGTATATCATTATATTCAATTATAGTATATGTAAACATGAAATGTATTCCAATATTAATCGAGTGAGGAATTGGAAACATGAAAATATAATAACAATAAATTAGATTATCTCACCATGTAAGAATGAATTAATAATTTTTTTGAGTTTGATGAGATTCTATTAGATTTAATTAATTGGTTGATTCCTTTTATAGTATCCTCCATTATTAAAATCACTAAATAAATTGAGAGTAGCTCTTCTATATAATTATTAACATTGACCTCACCAAAAAAGGAAAATGAATGGAAGATAATAAAAGATAGTTTCATCTAATTGAGGATGATCTCTCAGGTTTCCAATGAGTTTCATAAATATCATTTATATAGTCCTAAATTAATTTATGATTGAGCCAGTCGAAATTAATAACATCTCAATTGGATTATATAATTCGATAATTCTTCTATCAACCAGATAAATTATTCTTATTTCCAAACATATAAAATTATTAATAATTTACATACACAAAACTATATATTGTTATGATATGGTTAATTAGACATGAAATTGATCATGATAGGGTTAACTATATTATATTGTATATAAAAAATTACATACACCACATATTAGTATTATATACCTAGGGAAGACACTGACCACACCCTGGTGTGTTATTTATTTAAAAAATATAACAATATAAAACCTTTTATAATGCACACATAGACATCAGGGGATCATCAAAAGTGTTTTTGAATCCATGAAATTTTCATTGTATATTATTCTCATAATATTGCTAAAATTAGAGAGTAACACTCTATATGAAAATTTATTTTCATTTTAGGTATTTATGTTTGAACTCGTGGGCCTTTATAGCATTGAAAATAATAATTAATTTTCAAATAAATAACTATAATAAAAGTGTCTCCTATAAGATAATTTAAATTCTATTATATTTATAATTCTTTTCAGCATTATCTATATCAATCAAAATCATATCTTCATATAAACATGCATATCACCATACGAGTCTGTATAATACAAATGATTAGTTATATAATAAATTTTTCTATGAAATCAAGTGAACCCTATATATATAACACATCAAACTAGTATCTTCAAACTCATTCATTCATTATAAAATGAAATATATATACAAAATTGAATAATAAATCACAGTCAATTCGCATATGTATTTCAGTAAAATGAATTTCACATAACTAAGCATGACTAGGAATTTCATTATTCTACATCAGTAATGTGAATAGGAGAAATTGAATCCATGTAAACCTCAAAGGCTGACATTATAATAAAAATATACAACTGAATAATAATTCACTTTTAAATAGGGAAAATGTATTAAATATTTAAATGTAAAAAGAGTCACTTTCTTCATATATTGACAACATCAAGTAACAGTGATTCATAATAAGAATACAAATCTATGTATATTAATGGATGTATTAAATTTAATGTCATATAATTTCATGGTTTAGTCTGGGTAATAAATCTCCACAAAACATATGATAAATATTCAAGTAATATAACATAAAAAAATTTACACAATATAATTTTATGATATCATTACAATGTATAATTCTTCATGTTGATCACAAATTAGGAGCTAATGAATGTTTTACTTTGAGAATAATTTATCATTCCATTATTTTTTTAATATTTGTTTCACACACGAACGAATTATAATAAAGTTTTCATTTATTATAAAATTATAATAAAATATCATTCAAAATAAAAAATAAATAAAGGCTATAATGTATCTAATACATAGATAAATATCACATCCCTCATGGTTATGATTTGTTAATATCATTGAAATTGGAACTAATAAATTCCCCTATATAGCAACCCAACATAACATTATATCATGAATCCTAAAAAACATGAATGAAATGATATTTTCAAAAAAATTATTTGCTAATTTTAAGATATTGTGGTTCATTAGGCAAAGGAATATATATTTTTTTATCAAAATAATGTGTAAATATTCATAAAATTAAAACAACCACCTAAACAAAATGACCTATCAAAATTAGAATTGAAATGATGAAAATACATATAACCATAAAATTTTCTAATAACTCTCCATTATCAGGCCATTTTCTATATTCCCTTTTAGTTATAGATATAAAATAATTATGAAGTAATACAAAATGGTGTATTGCTCATGTTGTGATCCTTAGGCCATTAATAAAAAATCACCCTCCGCAATACTCCTTTTTTTGTTTCATGTGGTTAATCAACACAAAATTAAAAAAAAATAGTGTTATAATTACCATTTTTATTATGTATCATCTAATATAATTACTTGGTATTAGTCAAAAAAAACCTAACATGTACTATCATTTTTCATAAAAGCATGTAACATTTCAATTGTTTCACTAGAAATGGGATTTAAAACCCAGTTTAGGTATGATTTCATTATATTAAATCCATGTGAAAATTTTCAAGTCATCAAGACCAACCAAATAAACCATAATTAACTTAGTATATGTTATTTAACAATTAATCATGACAAAATAATGTTTTAAAATAATGGGTTTATGTGTCATTGTAGTCTACCAATTCAAATTCATGATGAAAGTTTTTCGACATTACCTATATCATTAGGGTTTAATACCAATTTATTTCAAACTCATTATAAATGAAAATATGTATAGACCATTGAAGTATAGATAAATAATCCTTATATTGTTTTTTATTATTTTTCCCATTGATTCAACTTCAAATAACCTCTCAATAATTCATGATTTTGTTCATAATGAATATAACAGAAGGACTCAATCAATAACCATAAATGAATCTTCTCAGGGAAATAAATCATAGTATGTCACCAAAGATAAAGTTAGTTAAACTACCCAATTTAGTGTTTGGGGGTGTGTTTCACCAAATAGAAGGGGGTTGAATTACAGGTGATTTAAACTATTATTTACAATTTAACCAATTCTGGACTTTTATGAACTTATTTACACTTATGATTTCAAAACATATCTAAAATTTAGTAAAGATAAATAGCACAAGAGGTCAATATTTTTACAAGGATTAGTCCAAATGTGATCCTACTCCTTGTTATGATTGGTCAGAAACCCTAATAATTAATTCTCTAATATAATAATAAGTGGTAAGGTCAATAATTCATTAATAGCATAGAGTCAAACTATTATTTATATATTCCCCCTGGAGTAATAATTTTACAGTACCTGAAGAAAAAATGGTCAAAAATAACACAATAAATATTACTTATAGATGTTGAATGTTGTTATAATATACTATTATGATATTTATTTTAAGACATTAGGATAATTTTAATAGAAAGTACTCACATAATCATGATTCTTGATAAGAACCAGATATAGTCTTGTTCATTATCTTCTTCCTCATTATCTTATATAATTCATGTGGCCTAATTTCACTTCATTTAGTATTTGATAGTTATTTTGTGTGATATTTAATAAATTTTCCTACTATCAGCATTTTCCTATCATATTAAGTAATTGTCTCATGTGAAGCACATGATATATCTATGATTACGTGATTGTAGGATCAAAATGGGTCTTGTGAAAAAGAAATGTAGTATTCATTATTTTTGGTAAATTAAAATAGATACACAGTCAACAGTAAAACATTTCGTGATCATTTAGGGTTCTAATGAGTCACATTCTACCTTCATGTGATTAAATCATACACGATCATGTGATAATAAATTTTATGTACCTATTTTATGTAACCACTTAGTGAGCTTCACTAGATATCCTTCATGTCATTGAATCATGTGGGCTATTAGAATCTGTGTAATAAAAGTATGTATATGATTAGTCTATATTAGAGCACATTGTTTTCCCACAAAACCAGTTTTAATTGATAGATGGGGATTTATATATGATAATAAATTTTATCACCTCCCATAAAAGTGTCGTGTATTATAATTAGGGATACCCAATGATTTTTAAATTATCTTAAAGATCTCGGCTTCAACATGAAACACATGGGTGGTCATTTAATTCACATGGTCACGTCATTAATAATTTGAATACCCTCTGGGTATAGGACTGATAATCAGAGAATCTTAAACATGATACAATTTTTTATTGGTTGAATTATAACAAAATTGATGATATATTATTCTTTATGAGATGGATTCATGATTTTTCCTTACTATTTCAAGATTCATAGAACATTACATGATATAATCATGTGATTTCATTGGATACTTTGAAATATTCATGCAACAGGTTCATGCGATGAACTCATGAGGCAACATCCCTTCTATTTATAACATCACATGCATTAAATACATCGATTTCATTCATAGTATTGATTTGAAAAAAAAATCACATTAATTATCCATGTTTAGTGAATTTTTTTTTCTTGTAATGGATACAAGATCATGGATCATTAGTGGTCAAGAGCCCATGTCGAAAACTTTTGTGATCTGAAGGATGGGGAATATAATTATTAGCAATCAAACAATGGAGTTGAGGTGATCAGGTGGTCTATATTCTATTCATATCATTTTAATGAATTAATAGTACACCACTCATTCCTATTACCACATATAAGATTCCTTCATCCATGATTCAATTAAAAATACCTATTATTAGAATATCCTCTCTATACAACTCTAGTTTTTTCACTTTAAAGATAGTTCACACATTATATATGGGGTGGTTCAACACTCTCACACACATTTTCTCTCAATGTGGTAACTATGCACCCATGCACCATGACCTTCCCATGTAGGCGCTCACACCCTCACCTTCCACCATGTGAGAACATTGGGATGGATTTCCCTTTGGTAGATTCATTCGATGATATCCGTGGGATTGTGATTTCCCTTTTGTCTCTCATGGTTTTCACGTATTTTTTAAGGCCAAACATAATAAAAATCCAAATTAAATACCAACATCAAATCAATGTAATATGAAATAATGCCACCTTCATACATGAGATTCTAATGAAAGTGCATGCATGGAAACAATCATTATTCATCATAAAAAGTATACTTTTTCATTTCATCTATAAAAAATATAATGAAATATTCATGTATTTAATATCCTTCACTTCATATAACTTATTGGAAATAGTGTGTAATCTTTAAGAAAAAATGTTAAAATTTATGACCTGTTAAAAACATCATCAAACTCATTATGGGGAATTTCTCAATCCTGATATCCAAAGTCATTAAATTAATCAATGATAATTATTTAATCATCAATAGTTCAACAAATCTAATAACACATATTGAAACATCATTGAAAAAAAAATAGTTAGGTTCAACAATATCTCCCTTTTAATTTGGTTATAAATTTCAAAAAAAAATTAATAATGGTCAATATCAAATGAAAACATTCTATACCTTATTGTAAATAATATGAAAATTTTTGTGGGTTACTCTCATTTTTATTCCCAAAACAGGTACTCATCCCTTTTTAAAATTATTTCTTTAACACTTCTATGACATAGGTGGTATTAAATATTTATCTTATCAATGATATGTTATTTAATAAAATATAAATCTATCTCTAATATTATGATGTAGAAAACCGGATATATAAACCCTAGGATGTCCAATCATATCAAAAACTACCATGAATATGAAATAATGCTCATAAAATCATTATTTTAATATAAGAATTATAAATATATAGATTTGTTAAAAAAATCTAAATCATGAATGCAATTTAACAAACACATAAAAAGGTTTGGATGCAGAATAATAACTACCCCATAATATTATTTTTATCAACCAAATAACACCTATTTCTAAATATAATTTATAATAAGTGATGTGAGTGTGATATTTAACCCTGAAAACTCATGTAATCTCCCCTCAAGGGTTTTACTCATATTCATCATTAAGAAATTTAACGCGCTCCATGATGAAAAAACTTATCGATAAATTATCTTCTTATTATCTCATAAAACATAGAGTAAAAGAGAATATTGGGATACATTTTAGTAGACATCAAGTTTTAATAGAAGGATGAACGTGATGATTCTTCCTTACTTCCAAAAAAAATTCCTCATTTTTAATCATAAAATCATATTACTGTACATTGATCCGAAAAATATATATATATCATGTGTAGCTACTAGATATTCTACATCAAACATGATCAATGTTTCTAAATTATATTTCTTTCTATAAAATCTTAAAAAATAAATCATTAAATGATGGTTTTGTAAAAAAATTCTCATTTTTCTGTACAATCACCTACACAATCTACATTGGTAAAACCAAACAATTTCAAATCTGAAATGTGACTTAATAGTAGCCCAGAGTTAAGGTTCCTTTCACGTATATTTGAACTCCTTAAGCAACCAAAAACTGAGCCACATTATTATTACTCTAAGATATGAAAAATTGAGTTACTGAAAATTATTATATTTCTTTATTTCTATTATAAATAGTAGAGTTCTAATGATTCATGAAAATTATTTCTAGTTAACACTACTTATAACTTCTTCCATCCAAAATTTTTCTCCCCCTAAAATATGAGTTGAAACTTATTTTTCATTTTCTATTCCAATTTTATCCAACAATTCCTTAAAAATCATTCATGAGATAAAAATATGTAATTTGTTTTCGGGTTAATATGATACCTAAGGATGTATTTCATCTAATAACACATGTGTATCTAAAAATTACATTTTATCTTCTCTAAAAAATACTCATAGAAACATTTTTTTTTCAATATAAAATATTATGTCATCCACATACAAATAGAATATTATATTACCTTTTGTTATATATCACTCATAATAGTCATTATCTACTTTTCCTTTTATAAATTTCAAAAAATTAATCAACAATTAAATTTAGAATATCATGCTTGACATTCTTTTTTGAAGCTATAAAAATATTTAGTCAATCTACAAAATATTTTATCATTATTTTATAACACAAAACACCCGATTATTAAATATATAATTCTTCAAAAATGTTACCATTTATACAGGAGTATTTTATATCGATTTTATAATCATTATGATGTTATTGTGATGAAACTAAAAATAACATTTTAATTATTTATAGTCTTGATACTAGTGAAACATTTAGCCAAAAAAATTCCTTCCATTTCAAAATATCACTTTCACACCAACTGTGATTGGTTCCTTAATAGGTGTCCTTTCTCATTAAGTATATAAATGAAAATATAATTAGTTATAATAAAATGTTTAGTTTTATGTATTTGTATAAAATCAAAAAGGTATTTCTTCTCAATTTTATAATGTTCATCAATCATAGATTGTATCGAATATTCTTGATCTAATTCATCTATCAATCATTGCGGTTCATGTTTAGAAATAAATGAATTTGATCTTCTTCTCAGAATATTCTTCAAGTTTGAACTGGATACTATTGTCTACCAATGATAATTCCAGTATCAACATGTTTCTTCAATGTGTTGTATTATTTTATTTTATTTCTATCATCTTCATCATAATCATAGATTTATTGGGAATCAATATCATAAATTATTTAATACTTTTCAATAATATTATCATTCCATTATAATATTTAAAAACCATTTCCCCCTAAATATTATATATCTAAATCTACAAGGATATCATATTTTTTCTCATTTTTAATAATTTTGAAAACTCTGCAATCATATATCTTGTGCATTAATTTATTAAAACACCTATAAAATCATTAATTATATAGATATACCTTAAAAATTAGTTACATTATTTCTCATCAAATTTTACTATATTTCAATTTTAAGGAACTAGTCTATGATTCCAACTGACTTGACACCCTAACTAGCCCATGGATTGACCTAAAGGGAATTCCCAATTTTATATGGGGTGGAAACAAGTTTGTGGGTATAATTATTTCCCTATTTGGGAATGATTACACCCAAGGAAAAAACATTAATATACAAATATAACAAAACACAATCAGAATAACACAACATAATGAAAGACCAAAAACATAATAAATAAATAGGTTTTAAGTGTTAGACACAAACAAAAATACCAAAAATTTTAGGGGAACCAACTACACCCCCAAAGTCAATGAAACTATAGGGATATCACCCTCTTGCCACCTCCACCAAAACCAAAAATAAATAAACCACTAGTAACTAGATCCCCCATCACTACCAAAAGACATATTTCCTTTACTAGTGTTAAACATAACAAGGTATAAATAGACCCTATAGAATGCATGGTGTTAGAAAATTATCTATAGGATATAATCCAAAGAAACCGGTTCAATGCCAAAATATTATATTATAAATCAATTTATAAATTTTATTAAAAATGTTGGAAACATTATTAATAAAATTATTAGCTAAAAAATTTCATGAAGAGTGAACATTGAATTTTAAATTTATGAAAGGCCCACCATATGTCAACGGTAAGAACATCATTACAAGTGAACCATGGGTAATCACAAAAGGTACTAGTAATACTGGGACACTAGAGTTTTCATATATCAGTGAAACATTGAATTGAAACCATAACGCACAAAATCCTCATGAATGATCCACTATAGAGAAATCCATCCAATGTTCTATTGGTCTCCGAAAATAATCATAGATCAGTTAGTGTTGTAGCATCATTCTTCTATAATATTCCATGCCTTGATCCTATGAATCTGACTAGCACACTAGTCCTAGTAATACCAAAAAAATCACATAGGATTCACTTTCTACTCAATGTCTACATTTTATGTCATATTAGACAACATTCAAATATCCAAAAAATACACAATATAATAAACACATAAAATCCATAAATTGTATAAAATCACTTTTAACATTGAGATATATCAAGACAACATTCATTTACAATAAGAAAATAATTCTCAAAACCCCATTTCACATGCACATGTTCCTTATTCGATACAATAAAGAAAAATCACCAATTTCCATTAGGAAAGTCATATTTCAACAAATTCAAGCAAAAAACCCCTTTACAACATAAGTCTCACCAAACACATATATCATATATCTTGATTAAGAAGAAAATAAATAATACTAAAATAATCTAATAAATATAATGTGTTGAATCACATTACTCAATCTCAGAAACTTTTGAAATTAGATAAAAAAATCCAACCACACCACAATAGGATACTAAAGAGAAATACCATACCAATAATGTCACTATTAAACCCAAAAAATTAATATTGGATGCTTATTAGGTCAAAAAACCACTAGATAAAGAATAACCCAAAGAAAAAGGAAGATGAGCATGAGAAATGAATAAAAAAGTGAACAAAGGGATTATATGATGATTCATAGAGATCCCGCACAAAATAATCCAACAAAATGGAGATCCAAATAAGAGAATAAGATAGGGTGAGGCTCATTAGGATAAAAATCATTATTGGGAAGGAAAATTGGTGGATTTATGGTTAAATTTAAAAAGGTAAAAGAGGTAAAAAAACTTTTTTAATGACCTTGATAGACTAAATGGTTAGTTTGTATTGTCTTCCAAACTGTGCATTAACTCTGAGATATCCTCTATCTAAGAGGAATCTGGAAACACAATTTTATTGGGGATGGTGTATGCCCATGTGACATGATGTGTGGTGTGTCCAGTTCCATTTTCCAATGCATATGGTCTCTTTGGGGATGGTGCATGATTTCTATTAACCACACACAAACAATTCCCCTACTATTGTCAAGTCCAAATAAATATTTTTTTGTTAAAAGTGTTCATGAAATCCAAGACACAAATATATTAAAAAAATAAAATCAATAATACCTCGAAATAAAATCACATATGTTAAAATTCTACACAACAACAAAACATTTCCGGTTTAGAAAGTCACCTCAAAGACTGATCGGAGAAAGAAAATGTACTAATATTCAACCCAATATTTATGCTCCCATATCTTATGCCCATTTTTACCATGTCATTAATGAACCAAAACCAATGATATATACTTCCCCAAAAGAATTGTTTTTGGGAATCCACCATCCATATTAACTTCTTAAACATAAAAATATTTGGTTCCAATTATATTTCTTCCCAACATAGCACATGAGATATATACATATTATAATTCATCATTTGAGAGACATGGAACTCATTATTAATTGATTTCAGTGGGAAATTAAATGATAACAATGATTCCACCATAAAAAATCTCTATGTAATAACAATAGTTCAGATATAACATAGCGTTATATTCCCTTACATTCCAAATTAATGGTGTCCCATATGGGGATCCACCTTAAGAATCATCTGATCCCTAACATAGAATTCCGAATAATAGTATTGTTAAACTGCATAATATTGGTGGATGATTTTCATTTTCAAAAAATGATTCTTGATTAACTAGATCTTGTTAGACATCTTCTACATGAGACTCATCCCCAACAATGAGGGCTCATTCACCTCATCCAAACACAAGGGAAACCAACAGGGACAAAAATATTTTTCCTAAAATTAATACATTCATATGGAGTATTGGTGACTATTATAATAATAAAATTACCACAACTACAAATGTACACACAATGAGACTCTAAAATCCAACACATATTCATGGATCTTGTATTCCAATATCTGATCCACCCAATCTGTCTACCCATCCATTTGAGGATGGAAGGTTGTTATCAAATTTATCTCAGACCCCATTTCCTTTTGGAGGCCTTCCCAAAATATTGAGTATAAATGGGGGCCCTGTCATAAATAATATCCAACAACACTCCATTAAGACTCGCTATCTCTTGATCAAACAAACAACCGAATTCATCCACTTTTCCAGAATATGATATCAGAATAAAATGTACTAATTTATTCATACTATCAATCACTAACACAATGAAATTAATTTCTAATGTAATGTGAGAAAATTTAAGAAATAAATCCATACTGAACTCATCTCACATTCAGATGGTAATGGGATGTATGTGAATAAAACTGTAGGGGCTTTAGGGCTCTACATTAACCTGATGACAAAAATAACATCTGGACACGAAGTCATAAATATACCATATCCTACTCAGCCACTAAACCCAAAAATTCACATCACAAAATATCTTGGTCATCTGGGGATAAATGACCCACTAATATCGGTGGTTATCCTACATCACAACCTTCTATAGTGACAATAGAACCACCACATGGTCCATGATAAAAATAACCCTATATATAGACAAAGATCATTCACTAGGAACATCCATATGATTTAAAAACTATATAGACTGTCAGAATGGATCATCTCATAGCTGATCCTATTGAATTAGATCCAAAAAGTAGTGTATTGGAAGAGAACAAGACAAGAACACACTTATATTATTCTTCTTTGTCTCCATATGTATTTGGAAAAAATATATATGAAGTTATACTCATTGATGGACTCATTTAAATCCTGCATAAGAATTTTTATGATCATGTCTTTTTCTACCAAATTAACTTTTATAGGGGTGTGAATGATATAGAAATCAAAGCCCTGAAGGTATTAAACCTAATGATTCTTTCTTATATTTAGAACTTTTATGTATAAAATGAAATTAATTATCTTATGACTTGATTCGGTTAAAAACATCTCGCCAAAGAGGTTATGATTCCATATCTTCAAGGCATGGATCATCACTTCTAACTCCTTGTCATTGGGTGGGTAATTATTTTCATGTGGTCAGAGTTGTTGAGATCCATGAACCTACACATGCTCATCTTAGATTAGCACACACCCAAGACACATACATGATGCATTAGAGTATACCACTTATCCTTCCCAAATTCTATAAAGATCAAAATAGGGTTTGTGGTCAGCCACTAATTATGCTCCTTAAAATATTCCTGAAACTATAGACTCTTTTATAAATTTACCCATTTTCAGGTAAGTGTAGTCATGAGTGATGAATAATGAGAAAAATAACAAAAACGCTTATATTACCCTTTTAGGCCCATGAATCTCCCAATTTCAAAGACATTCCTCAGTTGCTCTAAGGAAATCACTGCAATATTCTTCCCTAGGTCAAATGAAAACACACATTTGAAGATCACAAGTCCTAGAAACATTATTTTCCTTACTCATAAGGTGATCAAGGAGAAAATTTCATAGAGATTATAGTCCTTAAGAGTTACCATAAATATTTTTAACTACTTCTTATACTCCTCATCTGTTTTAGAGTTAACCCAACTCTCTTCCATAAATTATATGCAAAAATAATTTAATTACTATTTCAAAAACCATTTTATGAGTTCCATAAATACCTATAGAGAATTTTTTAAACACTAAAGGTATGAAAAAAAATCAAAGTGTCAATAACTTCTTTGGAAATCTAATTTTATAATGTACAACTCCTCAACATTGACCTAGTGATAACCAAAATAAAATTAAGACTTATAGAACCACCCCACCCTGCTAATGTGATCAAAAATTTCATCTATGTAACCCAAGAGATAGTTATTCTTCATCATAACCTTACTTAACTTCTAGTACTTGATGAAAAACATGAGATATCAATCATCCTTCATAGAAAGAGGAACAAGGGTAGCCCAATGCGAGACACTCAGACAACTTAATACATTTTATTCCAGGTATTATAGTTGTATATTAATTTTCATTAACTTGTTGGTTTCCACACTATATGAGTGAGTATATATCAGTTGTGTCCCCAGTGCCAAATCAATGGTGATCTCAATATTATGATTTATGGGAAACCCTGAAAAATCATCTGTAAATACCTAGTGGAACATATCCACCAGAGGAGGTATCCCACTATCAATAACACTATCAACATCCTCTGAAATGAGTGATGATATCTTGAAAACATGTTTACCCAATTCTGAATGTTGAGGTCCAGCCTATTCTGACTGAGGATCTCATTCACCCTAAATGACTTGAGATCTTCCATAAGTTTCCCTAAAACTCACTCCCCCGTTAAAAATCAATGTAAAACTATAAATGCACTATCCAATCCATAATTAGTATTACGTCAATGAGTTGAATCCCCAAAACCATGAAATCTCATTCTAACTCGACCCCTATCATAGTGAGTTTATATGAAAGACACCAAATACACTACTCTTTGTTTTTTTCAAGAGGATCCTCTAACTCCATAATTTATGGAATAATATCTATTGGAAATCTAAAAAAATCAACATTACTAAATAAATAAAGGAAAATTAGGCACCAGTATAAAAAAATATAAGTTGTATTTTATTATATAGGAATCACACCACGAATCATCGCAAGACATGCATACGATTCTGATGGTATATGGTCAAGAATAAGAAGATGCCTCATCTCTAACTTAGGCTGAGAACAACCACTGACTTGTGCATCTTCCTTATGCTTACTCTCACTAGAGGAATATCCTTCCCAGCCACCAAAAAACCAAATTGAGATCATGTGGTATAAGATGGCTCTGATTGAGGTGAAATTCCGTGAGAAGCTTTTGGAATATACACCACACTTACTTGGACATGTATCTCTCTAAACCATCTAAAAGATACATATAATTCCACAATAATGGTAGGATCTATATGGAGCTAAAAAACAAGATAACACATGACCCACCTCTCGATACTGATGGAATATGACAGAGCCAACATTTTTATCCATAGATTAAATTTTTTTGGAATGATAACATGAGAGACCACCACCCATATTATCTTTTTCATCCCTATTTATAATATATTTAGGAAAAATTCCACTTTGCTAACCCACTATTAATGTTTCCCTATAAAAAATGGAATTTCTACATTGATCGATCCCCACCATAAAATCATGATCAACCAACTCATGATACATATTCTACTTGAATAAAACTAGTAGGATCAGATGTTTATCCACGAGCACATTTTAATCTATTGATCCTTGAACTAGACATTGGAAACGACCTTTAGTGAGAAAGAGACCAAATCAGTGAAACTATTTGTGTGTCATAACACGGTCTGGTCCCCCAAATGGAGATCCAGAAACTCTAGGGTCATAACAAATTCAATGGTCTTGGGACATCATTTATTATTGAAATTGTCCTTCATGTCCTTCCAAACATTATTCTTAGACTTCCCAACAACTAACATAGAGTCCCACGACCTCAAACTAGACAGTTCCAATAATAATGAAGAACATTTATCCTTCACTACCTCAGGAGTTTCAAGATAATAAAACAAACTCTCTATTTTATAAATACACTCCTCGGCTTATTATGGATCTATACTACCTTAAAATGTATGAGTATTTTAATTTAGAAAATCTTGATAGGTATCCCTTCCATGACCTATTTTGGATTCCATAACCTGAGAAGTACTATAGCCCACTTTCTTGCCCAAACCATGGGTAGCTCGTACCACTACATCAACTAGTATATGATCAATTCGATAAGGATAATTCTCATTGGGCACTTCCTGCAGTTTCACAACATGTATCTGGGAATGGATTATGCTAAATAAATCTAAAAACATAAGAAACACCATCAAAACACCATTCTGAAAAATAACCTACAATGTTAACTTTTTAAAATATTTATAAATAAAAACCAAACACAAAAAAAGTACAATAAACAATCAAACCACTTCACCCTTTCCTAGTGTCCATGTATAGTCTATAGTCTGTATGTCTCACTAGAAGGAGAAGTCAACACGAGTACCTACATCCCATGGATAACCAACATCTATTATATGGTTTTTTTATTTAGACAACCCACTCAATACCCAAACCCCAATCTCGAACAATCCTAGCACAATTTTATCTAGAATTACCCAAATTAAATGACACAAATAAAGGGAGAATCCCACTTTGAGAAAAATCATCCACTCACCTAGGATTCTATCTGACTTGACAGTTATCCCGAACTATAGTATTGCCTGAAAGGGATTCCCGATCCCCACAGGCTAGAAACTAGTGTTTGGCTATCAAAATTTCACTTCTTGGAAAATATTTCACTGAAGTTAAACAATCATAAATATAAAATAATAATAAAACATCATCACATTCAACAACCATAACAAAAGAGTATAACTATAATAAGTTAATGGCTTTACAAGTTTAAACAAAAACCAAAATTTCAAAAATTGCAGGGGAACAAACTACACACTCTATCTTTGATGTAACAAGAGGGAAATCACACTCATGCAACCTCCACCAAAAACTATAAGAAATGAGCCACTAGTAATCGAATCCACCATCACCCCCAAGAGACATCTTTTGTTTACCTTGGTAAAATAATACATGTTCAATATATAGCTGATCAAGCATGTTGGGATGAGAAAATTCGAAGTAGAATACCATCCAATGAAAATGATTCAATGAAAAAACATTATATTATAAATAAACATGTATATTTTAAGAAAACATATTTTAAAATTTTCTAGTAATGATTTTTATCATAAAAATTTTCAAGAAAGATTAAATTTAAAATTAAAATTATGGAACGGTCCACCATATACCAATGGTAAGCACAACTTTATAAAAGAAAAATGTGTAATCCCTAAAGGCACCAGAAATAATGGGACTAAACACACCTCATATCTCAGTAAAACAAGGTATAAAAACCATAAACTCCAATGTTCTAATTCTTTTGGCACTAGGGAAGAATCCATACAACGGTATAGTATTATCCAGTCATCATAGAAATTTATTTAGTGCTGTATCATAAATATTTCTATAAGGAACTAAGACCTAGCCCCACTGATCAATCTAGAATACTAGTCCAACACCATCCACCAAGTCACCTAGGATTCCTTTTGAGATAAATTTAAA
Source organism: Viscum album (assembly GCA_963277665.1). Taxonomy (NCBI): domain Eukaryota; kingdom Viridiplantae; phylum Streptophyta; class Magnoliopsida; order Santalales; family Viscaceae; genus Viscum; species Viscum album. Next base: position 1,668,435,501 of record OY728147.1, on the reverse strand, counting down.
CTTTTAAGGTAACATGAATCACCACTCATATATCCAAACAATCCACATTAGAAAACATAGAAAAAATCACCATATTTATAAACTCATTTTTAATATTTAAAATAACAAATACAAAAATAATTTCCAATAGTAAAACCATTTTCCAAACCCCTCTTTCTCATAAATGTGTTCCTCATTTAAAAAATCCATGTACAATCACCTATTACCATTTTTAAAATAATTTTTCAATCCATACTCATGCAAAAAACCCTTTAAATCATAATTCACACCACATAAATGTATCATATATCACATATTATAAGCTATGAATTATTACCAAAATCATATAATAATGATAAACCATCGAATCACCAACCTAGTTCTTGAAAACATCCATAATCCCACGAAAAACCAAAACTATAGCATTAGAGGACCCTATGAAGAAAATATCATACTAATAACATCATGATTAAACTAAAAAGAAATTATGTTTTGATACTTATTCTGTCAACCAATCCTATGGAGAAAGAATTACTCCAAGAATAAGAAATAATGAACCAATAAAAAGTATTAAATCAAAGAATAATGGGATTACTTGATAAATAATGTAGATCCCACATAAATTAAACTAATAAAATAGATATCCAAAGGATACAAGATGAAAGGTAGAGGAACATTAGCTTGAAATTCCCATGTGGCGAAGAAATGGGAGGATTAGGATTTTTATTCGAAGAGGAAAATGGGTAAAATCAGCATTTTAATGACATGGACATGCCACATGTTTAGGCTGAACAATATTTAAACCATGTAGTATCCACTTTCAAATAGGAAATTTGCTGCATCGGTTTCTAGAGGAGGGTGCACCAACAAGATGTGAGGCTTGTATAGTACAACTATCTAGGGCACATGGTCTCTTTTGGGATGGATCACAGTTTCTACTCACCATGTGCCACCATCTATCAGGTCAAAACTAAATTTTCACCAAATATTATTGGGATATCTAAAGGAAAAATATAGTATAATAAATAGACAATGTAATACATCATAATAAAATCACTGATGTGATATCCATTCTCGATCATTATAATAAAAGGACTTCCAAAAACTCTGAAATATTTAACATTTTCCATTTTCTTATATAATATTTAATTTGAGTAGTTTTATGTTTCTAGTCTCAATAAAACATCATTATTTATATATATAGAAGTAAATTTATTTTAATTCCATAAATACATTAAGAGGTGTGTTAAACTAACATTTTCCTTCACATTTATATTATGCTTATGTTCTTCCTTTCAGCTACCCCACTTTCTTGTGAAGTATGTGATCTAATATAATGATTTTTTATTACATGTTTGGAAAAATTATTTAAAAATAATAAAAATTATACTACATACCATTATATTATAACATTTTATTTTTATAGAGACTCATATCCTTCTCAGTTTACCTTTTGAAAAATTTGACCTTTTAAATTTCCAATGACATCTATTTGATAAAAAAGAAAATATTCGTGAAATTTTATTTATTAATAAATTCATGGAATATAAATAAGATATTTTATAACTTTTTATCATTATAAAACATGAATAATTAGGGATAATTTTATGTTTTCAAGAAGATAAAATATCCAATCCTTTTGTGAACCATGAGTCCATTTCCTTTTTAATGGATGTAATGGATTCCATCCTTATCTCTATTTTTCTTGGGAATATCTCTAAAAAATAATGAATTAAAATTTTACATATAGTACTCCGACTAACATGGCCAAGTCTTGTTTTCCAAAAGTTATTTTTATATTTTTCACTCAATTAGTAAGAATTGGTAGAATCGCCAATATGAAATACATTACCACTACTAATTTTTCCTTGAGTGATGATCCTTTTATCTACTGTGCTTTTCATAATACATGAATCCTTTTTGAATACCACCTCATTTCCATTATCACAATTTTGGGTGTCACTAAGAAAAAATTTCTTTATGTCCACAAAAAAATACACATTATTAAACTATTTATATTAGACTCTAACATCTACTTTTACAACTAATAAAATTTTTAGGTAACAGTTATTTTCAAAATTTATTCTTTCTTCATGCTTCTCAATGATTCTTGAATTTATTTTATCATCAATCATGTTTAAATTACATCCACTATCAAGTATTCATGACATTGTTCTTTTCCGGGCATTTATATAAACTTCAGCAGAACTTGATTTTTCATCATTCTTTTTTTAATTCTCATTCCTTTAACAAGATTAAGTATTTTACAATGATGAAATCTAAATCAATTTTTAGTAATATAGAATGTTTCATAAAAGTTACCATAGAAATATTTTAAATAGTAAAAAATTGATATCCACTTGTAGATAATATGATTTTTTTCATATTTTAAAAAATTTTCTCCATTGGTTCCTTTCTTGTTTTGTTAGAAAATGTAATACCATCACGAGTAAAATGTGTACCTAGATACTCTATATCACCACTAATATCCTATAAAACCCAAAATTCTATACTAATAATAGCATTTTTCCTAATATTTTTATGTTTTCATTTCATATAAATAGATTTTATTTACTATTGGGAAATATATATTCATTCAAAATATAATTCTTTATTTCTATTAGAAGAATATTTATTACCATTTTAAATGTTCTATACTTTTCTATAACTATTTTGTACCTTTATTGTTAGAGATAAAAATTTATTTTAAAAATCTTAGATATATAAATCAACTTTCTTTATGGAACTCCTATTTTTCTTTGGTGTGATGATTGTGATTTGAACTCATTAGTCTAGTTTAATTCTTGTCTAAAAATTTTCATGTTATTAGATGCTTCAACTAATTTTGAGTACATCATGGACTATTATTCTATTTTTAGAGAATGTTTTTATTTGAGTAGTTTTTCTATTGTTTCAAATTTTTCATCATTCAGTTTGTTTTTTTATTTATTAAATTTGAAGAATCTCATTCTTTTCACAGACTTCCTTTCCCGTAACTAAATTTCTTATTTATTCCAATAAAATTATCTTTTACATCATGATATATCTGTTTTTTCAAGATAGTATTCAAATTCATTATTTAAAATGTCATCTAGATTTGATCATTCCCCATAATCAACATTAAAAACATGTTGGAATCCTATAGTTACCATATCATTATCATTAATACTAAGAAATAGAAGATAGTTAAACGCACTACTGTTACAACTATTGTTTCTATTTCCATTAAATGTGGGACCACCCCTATTATTAATAGAATTTAGATTATAAATATTCAATACATACTGGATATTGATATAGGGAACTTGTTCTCTGATACAAATTAAGACTACCAGGTATGTGTTTCACCACTTAGAAGAGGGGGCCAAATCAGTGGTGATTTTGAAAATTTTGCAATATTTTGAAAAAAAAACATTTTTTACCTATTTTGATCAAATCCACTATGGCGATTTATAAAACTCTCCTGAATGAAGTAAAAATAAATATGACAATATGAAAATATTTTTACATAGTATAGTATAAATGTTAGAATACTTCATGCTATGAATGGTTAGACAAAACAATATAAAAATTTATACTATAATCACAAGAGGGTACAACATAAAATTATTTAATAACATGGAGTTGAATAATAATTTCTAAAGACCTATGGAAACAACATCTACATACTAACTAAAACAAAAACAAATAATAATAACATATGAAATAAAACTTATGAATGTTGAATGATCCTATTATTTTAAATGATGATATTTTGGTTGAGACTTATATATAATTTGAATAGAAAGTACTCACTTTGTCAAGATTCTAGACTAGAACGAAATAAATTCTTCTACTCTATCTTTTTTATCACTGTCTTTTGACCTTCTTATAGTTTAATTTCACTTAATTTGATAATGATAATTATTTCAGGTTCACATTAATAAAATTACTTCAATGCATTGTTTTTCAAATTCAATATTGTCTCATGAGAAGTGTAGTACCTATCTCTGATTATGAAATAGAGTGATCAATAATGGGTCCTCAAAAACAAAAAAGTTTTATTCACTATTTATCAAAAATCAAAATTGTTATGAGGTCACCAGTAAACATTCTTTTGATCTGGTATATTTTATGTGATTCTCTTCATAAGAACTCAAGATCTAAGAATACATGATCATATTAGAACATATTTGAGGTATCTCATTCACATAACAACTGAGTGAGTTTCAAAAGATCCTCTACACATGATTGGATCACATTTGATCTTATCCATTATGTGATAAATGTATATATATTATCTTTTTAGAGGAGATCTCACTATTTTATCATCAGACATCTCATTATTGAGGGATGAGTATTTATAAATGAAAATAAATGATATCCACTTTGATAAAATATTCATGTTCAATAATGGTATCGGGACCACAATTTTAAAATGATCCTCATGATACTACATTAAACATGAAACTATATAGGGGTTAGCTAATCTACATGACACCAACGCATGATCCCATCATTGATTATCTAGATCCTTTTGGGAAAGCAGATCAAAAACTCCATAATCTTACAAATGATAATAACTATAATTTATCAAAGGTTCATCTAATCAAATATTTTTTCTTATTCATGTGATGGGTTTATTTTTTTCCACTACATTTATATAATTCATATGACATCATGTTAAAAAAAGATGATTTCACTAGCCCTTGTAATGCACTTATGTGATGGGTTTATGTGATGACTTCATGCAGAATAAAAACTTATCTTCACATTATCACTTGAATAAACGAAATCAATTTCATTCATGATGCCGAGGTGGAATTTTTAATCTCATTCCAGTAGTATGATAATTGGAGATAGTATCCATGCAATAGAATCTGGATTTGTGATCCCCATATTTCTAGTTCATGGATAGACATCCTTTGAGATTTTAAAGATGAAAATGATCAACATTAGTTATTATATGGTAGAGAAAGAGTTTATTGTGAAGTCCATGTTTCTTGAAAAAAATTATAAACACTTAAATAATACACCTCTCATTCATTTCACCACATCAAATATTCCTTCATCTGTGGGGTTCCTAGTAATACACAATGTGCCACTGTCTACTAGAGTTGGCACCGTGGTTAGTAGCCAAAACATATTTCACAAAAAATATATGTGTTGGGATTGCCAATGTTTCCCCCATGTTATCTCCATACAAGAACTATGAACATGTGTGGCTCTTTATACCTATGTAAATGCCCACACCAACATTAACCTCCATGAGATCCCTTGTGGGTTGGCACTCCCAGGTAGTAGAGGCATCCTTTTACATGTGTGGAATTTATCTGGTCTCGTGGTCCCTTGTGGTTCGCCTATATTTTTTTGATAATTGAAAAATTAATAAATGTCCATAGTATATTCCATCCTAAATAAAATTTAACATGAAAGGCCACCACCATAATGCATAAGTGTCACTTTATAATGATTGAAATGCCTCTAACTTCATTAATCAAACAAAATATAATTTTCCATGGATTTCAATAAAAATTTCTCATTATATAATCAACAACTACATTCACTTATCTTTTTATAACTTATTATAAAAAAATTTCATCTTTGGAATAGGTCTTAAAATTTTATGATCACTTCAAACAATTTTCAGACAACAAATAGAATATTTATAAAGCATGAAATCTAGATCCATTAAATATATCCATTAAAACAATCTAGGAATCGTCATGTCATCAAACATATTTAACACTTATTGACACATTGTTGAAAAAAATACCACATCTAGGTTTGAAACAGAACATAGGATCTAATGAATTTTTTATATTTATTAAACCTCTCTAATTAATTGATAAAACTAATTTCACTAATTTTTCATTTAGCACAACTCATTTCTCTCTCTATATCAAAAAATATAATGATTTGTTTTTTCAATCTCCATAGAAAAATCCCAAAAAACAAATGATATCCAATATTGAAAATTGTATTTTTTTTATAAAGTAATAATATAAGATCTATTATCCTAACATATCATAGAAACACATCATGTATACCCTATAATAGAAATTTTTTCTCCCCTTAGATTACATATCGTCAAATGAAAAATGAAATTGTATGTCCCCCTTTTTAACAACATATCCAATTTATTATCTATATTTTTTTATTAAATATATTGGAAAAAATGTGGTAAAATATACAAGAATATTGAAAAGTATATGGGAATTTTATTCACTACTGAAAAAACTCATAGGTCCAGGAAGGCATCCTTTGTAATGGAAATTTTCAAGATATACATGTCTTGATCCTTTTATACAAACAATTAATGAAATATCATAGTACCCAGCCTTTTTATGATGAACTGACTATACAAATTAATATTCATTAATATTGAATGTTTTAATTGAGTTGTACATTGATTGGTTTTACTTTTATTACCTCACAGAATCATCCATATATATGATCTATCTACCATGATTTCATTATGTTGTGAATATATCCAAGTCATTGTTGTTTTAGAATGTAATTACATATCATTATCTAATTTAAATTTTCCTTTTGTGATTACATGAAACAAACCATACTTTAATAATGTATAATATTATATAATTATAAATTATTTCACCAATATATAAAAATCAATATGCATATGAATATCAAAAATAAACTAGATATATTTATTTTTCATTCCTAAAAACACAATATGGATCCCCTTTAACATATTTCATTGAATTTTTCATGACCATTTGATGTAAAATAAATTTTATTTCCTAGGAAATATGCACATATGGTTGTAAAAAAATTTATATCTAGTATAGGAAATATAAAATAATGTATCTTTACAATGATCCCTCAAAATTATCTTTTATCCTTATTATTTACACATTATTTCATGTATATCTCAGTATGATGATCCAAATAGGTAGTGAACTCCCTTGATTATTCAATTCTAAAACATCTTAAATAAAATATAACTATTCTTTTCTTTTGATGATGATATGTAACATGTTGCATTCATAATTTATAAATCCAAAAATAATTTCATCTCACCTATCTTTGGCATATCAAATCCCTTCATTATCTCAGTATCAAATTCCTCCAAAAATTATGCATTATTTATGGAATAAATTATTTCATCAACAAACATATTAAAAATGATTTTTTATATCACTCTAAATAGAATTTAGAAACCACCTTGACTATATTGTATTTCAAGTTTCATAATCTCATATCCATGATCCATATTTCTATTTTATAAACTCTTTAATTCCCTTGAACATAAATAAACAAAAATTTGGATTGTTTTAATCATTTCTACTAGATAAAAGGGGACATCCTAATTTATACACATAATTTATAGAGTATACCTTACATATAATACGGGATTTATATCATGTTACATACATCATTAATCTTATTTTAGAGAACCCACATTATTCCTATCACATTATTAACTTTGATACATGATAATAGTTACCTTATGTCATTATTATCAATATGATTCATCTTTTATTCCATCACTGTAATCGAATCCTAATTTTTAAATTCTTATTCAACAATATTTTGTTGAACTTATTAATACTATCAGGTAAGAGTGGGAATTCTCCAACTTATCTAGGATTGAACACCCTTGTTACTACCTCATTCGTTGTTTTTTGTATTAGTGATGAGATTTTTGTCAAGAAATCCCAATAAATGTTTTATCCCTAAATTATTTTTTTAATGTTCTCCTCGGGGTTCCCTCATTAGCAGGCTGTAGACTATGTTCAAAATATTACGTTTTTTTAATTTTTTAATGCTTTAGAAAATTATGGATTAGAATAATATTTGGAAAAGATAAAATTAAACCTAATTGAAACTATATTATAATAATATTGTTTATATAGAATATAAATTAAAAAATATTTGAGAAAAACAAATGAAAAACAAAATTTGATAGAACAATAGTAAATTAGTACTGATATTAAAACACTCCCTTCTTCTTTATCTATAAATAATTCCAAATTTAATTTATAAATTTATACATAAAACGTCAAATTATAGATCTTAAACCATTAAAAAAATATCATGAAATTAATATGGGTGTTGATCCTCTTATAGAAGTTATTTAATTAACAAATTACCGACAATCATCCAAAACTGATTGAACCTAAAATGATCAAAGGTGAGACCCCATTTAAAGTGCTTAAAGAAAATGGTCATTAATATTAAAATCATAACATTAAAAATTAATCTATAATATTTTATATGAAAATTAATTCAACATAAAATATAACTCATATAAATTAAATTTTTTTAGACCATTTTAAAAGGCTTACAAATTATAACTGAATCATGAAAAAGAAATATCCATGGGTATATACTACAAAAACTACATGGGATTTTATCATGGCATAGATAAATCAACTCATCTCTCCTCTAGAATATCCCTTTATATAGTCCTTTATCCCTACATAATCTAGTATGTTATATCATCTTCTTCAATTCATTCATATTTTATATCTTTTGAAACAAATGGAAAATATTTAAAAATTATAAAGACACTCAAATCAAAATTATGGAACCTCTATATAGATGAAAGAGTAACTTCACAATTTCTTAAATTGGAAAAAACCAGAATCTCTATTTTTTATTGTGTATATGGTGTTAACAAGGGGGAAATCCTATATTTATCCTTTACTCATTGGTAATTATCCAACTATAATAGGCTCTTTATATCCCATTTTCTTTATGTCATGGGGTTAAGGCTGTGGGATGGATGAAATGCATTAGTGCCAATGTGAGATTCCTAAAAATTTCAAAAACATAAAATCATGTATTACATTAAGAACTTTTTATAACCTATGATCAAAATAATATATGAATTTAAAAAATATATGTTGTTAATCATCTGGGAATTCATTTTACAAATCTTCCATGCACCAAGTGAGAATTTCATAAAAAATTAATGGCATTATGAATTTCACAATGCATCACCTTGTATTTTAAAATATTTTCAAAACATTAATGAATTGGAGTTTAAAGATGTAAGAGGTAATTCCATTATAAAATTTTATGATCATAGAAAACTTATTCAAAATAAAATAAAAATACCTTGTTCAATTAATTCAATATTTCAATAATAATAACTTAAAACCCTGAATTGGGTGATTTTCATAATTATTTAAAAAATGAAACTATGAGCTAATAATGATGAAATTGCATTAAAAAATAAATTATTTGTAGGAAATAAATGAAATTTTACGAAAAGATAATGGAAATTTTGTCACTATCAAAGCCCAATATCCATGTCAATCTATTTAAGGTTAAAACCTATTTGCAACAAACATTCATTATGACAAGAAGGTTCATAATCTTTGTTATTTTTTCTAAAATTTACAATTATAACACAATAAGTCTTCTGTTATCCAAAACATTATAATTGAACTGATTACATATCATTGGTGATTAAAAAAAATTACAATAGGATTTTTATTTTTTGAAAAATTTAATCAATTCCCACAATGCACATTTATTGATTTTTATTATACCACCATTTTATCGTTACTATCAGTCTATATCAATGGATTATGAACTCATCAACCCTACCATTAATTTTTTCCAAATATATTTATTTAACATTTCAATAAAAATAATTTCTAAAAAACATAATATTTCCCATGTCTATATTATTGATATTGCGTATATTATAAAATGTATTAAGTAATTTTTTTCATTGTAATGAATACATCAAGATGAATAAAATAATTTTTTTTTATATTTTCCAAAATTACATTATTATTTTATTTTCCAAAAATATGGCTTCCCCCATATCCACCAATCCATAGTTATTTTATAAAAGTACTCTATTTTTCTGTAAATTTATGATTCATGAAATTTTTAAATTTCTCTATATTTCTCAAGATATGCCTAAAAGTATCCAATCATGTATTAAGATCTATTTTCACACATATATCATTGTATATATCTTCTGATCTAATTTTTACCCAATATTCTAATGTTTTTAAACATCTCCACTTCTAGTGATTTTCTCTACATAATGTTGATATACGTAATACACGTAAAATCGATAATAATTTGGGTGTGGGGCGCATGGCATGGGGTCAAGTCCCTAAGCCCTATTTCATTATAGAAGGTGTATTAATAGAACCACCATTTAAAAATAATTGAACTCAAAATTTTGTTTGATGACTTCAATTAAATCAGACTACACATATTCAAATTTATAAACTTAAGAGAATCATTTGTATTGAATGTCACTACATTATAATTCTTATGCATCATTTTTTATTATAGAATGTGTTACAAGTGTTGGATAAATCATCCTTATATTTCATATATTTTTTACATAATCTCATTTTTTCATCTTATCCCTGCTCTTTAACGTCAAATAGCCAAGTATTGAAAACCACATTTCATTTCTCACTTTCATACTCATGCATCAAGTGTTTTTTTCATTGATAATATTTGAAAGTATAACCATTCATCAAATTTCCCATGATTTAAATTATGTTTTCCTTTATCCTCTACATGATATATCCATTTCTATTAAGAAGTATCTCAGATCTGCTATAACAATTCAGGGACATACTCACGATATTATTCCAAAACACATGAACAAACTGAATGTTTATCACAAACCAACTTGGATAAACATGCCATGTCACACAAGTTATTCCATCAAAGGACTCAAGGGGTGTTCTTGATCGGCATGGGTAAGAAAAAATTGAAATACACCAAAAATTCCAATGAGCACTGTGTTTTTAGTATTTTATTCTATTTAAATTTTCATAGAATGAATCCTGATGGTTTTTAAAAATAAATGATTATTTTAGTGTCATGCCTAATTTCATGGTTCTTATAAAAATTGTTGTGTATTATTTCATGTCAATTTTCAGAATAGCCGCAAATGAACAAGCATTAGTGTTTTTTGAAATAATATCTTTTAATTTTTTATTTTTAATTTTTATTTATTACTATCAAATTAACCATTAGAATATGTTTAGTGTCATTTGAACCCATAAACATTTGATTATTTTACATAAAATAGTAACACTTACCATGTCCTTCATGTTGTGGCTACATGGATTTTAATATACATATATATATATATCTATATATATTTCGATAAATGCCTATAAATACTGGAATATGCATATATGCATTTATCATTTTATAATTTTTAAATACATTTATATAAAAAATAATTACATTAAAATTTATATAAATATACTTATGTGAAATTTATAAATATATTAATATATATATATTATATAGATATATAAATATATTTGTGTAAACAACCGTAAATACACACACACATATAAAATTAAAAAAAATTAAATGCAATTACTTATATATATATACACACACACATAGATATAGATACACAAAGATATATATATATATATATATACTAACATAATATATATATAAATATAAAACTATTTATAATTATGAACAAATAAATTTACATTTTTATAAATATAAATAAATTTGTATAAATATAATAAAGTACATATATTTATATATAATATAAAATTCATAGTAACAAATATATATAAAAACATATATAAATTTACATTTAAACAAATATATATATATATATATATACATATCCACATATACAAAAAAACAATACATTTATATATATATATATATAGATACACACACACATATATATAATTTTAAATAATTGTATATAAAAATAATTATATATATTTATATATTCATAAATGTATATAAATTTTAATACATATCTATATATACAAAAAATATACCAAAGAGCATATAAATATCTATAAATTGTAAAAAAGTATACATAAATGTATATATAGATTATAAATAAATTTTTATAAATATATGTAAATACAACTACATATTTAATTAAATATAATCAAATATATAAGCACATATAAATATAAAAATATAAATATATATATATATATATATATTCCAATATATCCGTATTTATATATTAATATATACATATATATATAAGTTTATATAAATTCAAAAAAAATATAGAAATATATAAAAATATATAATTGGTTCCATATAATTATATAAATAAATAAATTTATAAACATGTAATTATACATTTATAAATAACATCATAATGTAAAGAAATTTATATAAATATACATAAATACATACAAATATTTATAAATATATAACTACCAAAAATAATATATATATATATATATATATATATAAATCCACACACATAAAAATATATATAATTATATATAATTATATATAAATATAAATATATTTATTAGTAGACACAAAAACACATATAACCCCCCCCCCCACACACACACATATTCCCACATAATATAAATATAAATAAAGCCATGTTAAAAGAGGATAATCTAAAAAAAATAAAATTGAATTTGAATAATATATATAAGTGTAAAAATGTATATATATATATATATATATATTATGAAATATGTAGGTTATTATACTTGTGTATATATGTATGTATTAATTTATGTTTGTATAATTCATTTATATATGTGTATATCTGGGTGTCTTTGTGTGTTTATAAGTAAATAAATTCATATATAAATAATTATTAAATATTAATTAACAATGACTAAATAATAATTGGAATATAGTTAATATATACTGTTTAATTAATAATTATTCATTTACATAGTTTTTAAATAATTACATACCAATAAGTAGACATATTTAATAAATAATATTTAATCAAAGTTTTATATAATAAATGGTTATAAATTGTAACACATCATCGCGAACAATCGGGTTTGATATGAGGGTGTTGCATAACTTAATGTGTGTCTCCTTGTATGCAAGAGGTTTCCAAGAAGTAGTGAGGGACTAATGAAAGATATATGTACATTATTCCACAAATACCATGTGAACATCCATGTATAACAAATGTATGATAACCTCAAAATTAACAAATAATAAATAAATTAAAAAAAATCATAGTAATATAATTTTACAATAAAATAAACTTGTTTAGTATCAACTTGGAATGTTAGGTAAGAAAACCAAAACTAAAAAATTTATTCCAGTTAAAGGGTAAGATAACATTAAAATCATATGCATCCTACATTAGGTCTATCTAACATCATCAAAATCCTTTTGTTAACCCACTCAACCATCCATCATAGGAAAATTTACCTTCACTGAATCTTGGAGCATGAATTCTAATATAAAACGGGAATACTTGATTAGTTTGTGAGTACAAAACAAAGTAGGATGCCACAAAATTCATTTAACATTAGTTCATAAGATATCTTGTTGTATACATTGAATGTAAATATGGTTAATTTGAAAAAAATGAAAAAAATACAAACATATGTCGATTCCTTAGAGAAATGAACTCCATAATTTAAAACCATTATAGATGGAATGATTTTAATTTATTTTAAAAATCCCTTTTGATGTGACTGTACAAAAACATGACTAAAAATTCTGCATTTGAGGGATAGACTAATGTATGATAACTATGATTTCTTCACATGCTTCATGGTGGAATAATCCATGGGATCGACCAGTATTCTCAATTCCAAAATAGATAAAAACACAATAACATGATATATAAAAATGAAAGATAAATATCACATCAAATATATATGTATCACAAATAGATCAATCCAAATAAACATGTGTATATGTCTCACGGTGTTATTCAAGCATTCCTCATGTGATCATGGATTAAACAATGGTCTCCTAGGGATACTCATCCATGTGAACCATCAATACATTAATCTGTATAAAGATTTCTCTTAATTCAAGAGCTTCCTACCTAGTGTGAAACGATGGTGATCAAAGAAAGTGTCACTATCTCAGTATGGAACCACCATTTTATCCTTGAAACATTCTTGGTTCGGTATTTTTGGTACTATAGGATATAGGTAGAAGTGAAAAAAATATGTATAGATTATTATATGATCAACTCAACAATTACGATACAGTGTAAACAATGGTATTTCCCCTAGAATTTCATAGAATCCAAATCCCCAAATCATGGTGACAATTCAATAAATGGTCATCAAAAACAATTTAGATCATTCCAACACCCTTTTATATATCAAATAAATTGATGAATAATTTATTTCAATCATGGAAAATATATGTGAATTAATCAATATCATAGAATAAATATTGGATTGGATGTGAATTATTGAATAATAATTTTGGTGTTGAAGGGAGGAGTTGGAAGGGTATAAGAGAGCCCCAAAGTTTATGGATAGTAGATTATATTGTATTGGGTGTTTAATGTGTCATTATGGATTCTATGTAGGGATTACAAGTCACATTTTTTGATAATTTCTTAAGAACGACCATCCTCATCGGAAACTATTGAACACGACAGATGAGCAGGCAACCTTCGATAAATTTATAATGGAATATTCTTGTAATAAAATGTTCCTATAAACACTAGTATTTGGCCAGTGGGATTTTTAATTTTCTAAATCTCTCTAAAAACTCCACCGATTGGATATTAGATCCCAGGAGCTAGCCGATGGAGTAGCTTTAGCATTCAATGATCCAAAAAACCCAATAGAATTACAACATTCTGGTTTTGGCTTCTCAGAAACCTCTTACTAGACCAACATCTCTTGAAAATATATATAACTAGATATATATATATATATATTAATAATCATATTACATGAAAGGATGTGTCACAATACTCCCCCTCTGATGAATTTATGCCTGAGAGAAGTATTATTGGGGGAAATATCGAATAACATAGCACAATTAACCTTAATGTGAGCCTCCCACTCCAAATTCTATTCTTAAACATGCATGTGATTCTATTAAAAGATGAATAGACTAATATTATATCCATGTCGAACCTTCTTGGTTTGATCCAGTGTCTTAAGGGGGTGGTATAGGAAAGATGAATTTTGTGTTGGATCAACATCCTAACAGTATAGTAGAATCATGTGACCAGTATCGTATTTTTTAATCTATGGAAAATAAAACACATTATGAAAACCCTAATACTTTGGGGGAAAACCTAATCCATAGGATACTATCATGAGGATTTAGATGATCAAATATAGTTTGATTTACAATGGTGCCAATTTCCCTTTAATCATGAGATATATATTCTACGGCTTTGGGAACACCCACAAGAAAACCATTTCACCCACCAAAAATTCCAATGGTCATCTCCTTCAGTCATCATAACACCACTGCCTATAATGAGATATAATGAACCATTTAAAAATAAATAAGGACTACTCTGAGGTATCCTGTACCATGCTCAATCTAACAACTAAATACTCACCCATTTCTTATGAAATAGAGAAGTGAAAATATGGACTCTCATACATAGCATCAGATAGTGACTTGTAAGTTGTAGAAGGAAAGTTGTACTTACATAAAAAATTGACTAAATCCTCATGATTTTCCCAATATACTGTGAAATTTATAATATAATATCCAATCATGTCCTACATGGTTTTGATCATCCTCTTAGCCATTGGTTTGAAGATGAAAGACTGTACTGATCATTATTTGAGTACCCTTATTCTTATTTAAACCTTCGCCAAATCATTATGTAATGTTTTACACCCTCTTACATACCAAACATTAAGTTACTCCATTAAGCCTCATGATCTCCAAGTCCTATAGATTTCCATGATCGTCATCCGATATTTTCTCTCATATTATCAAAAAGTGAGATATCTTATTCAAATGATCCAAAAACATTAAATTGATGTATCAACCACTTCAGGTCCTAGGAAATCCCATAATGAAATCTATTATCATATTATCTACTTCAATAAATGAATTGTAAGTGGTGAATATAACTTCATAGGTATCTGATGCTCCATATTGATTTTATTTGAGAAGATAAAAAAGGATACAAAACCATCAATGTATCTTTTTATTCTATGCCATTTTGAGTACCATTTAATATCATGATACATCTTCATAAAACCTAGGTTAACTAACAATTATAATTCATTAGAGGCTCTCATCTAATTATATTTCATGGAATTTGGAACCATCACCCTACCATGAATTATACGCACTCCATGATTATCTAAATAAAAATATGAAAAAGTGAAACCCACAACTATATAATCATGTATCTCCCCACACTCTGAATTATGTTGATGAATGGTCATAACTTGTTCTACTAACAAGGACATGAGCACTAAGGTGTCACAAACTACTTCCCCTCAATCCTTCACTATACCCACATTCCTATCTTACCATAAATAAACCATATTTAATCCAAATTTTAACATGTTTGTACATATCATGCATTGTTATGCTCAGCTCGTCTAAAACCACATTACCTCATTCAAATCATAATATATCTTGATGGTGAATGTCAAGATGTATGCAACCAAATTCTAACAGTGTTGATCATATCATGATGTGAAAGGATATACCATTGAATCCTGTGACCTGTATACAAAATAAAAATATCACTAAAGAAGTAGTTTCACCAACATTATGTTCATGGACCACAATGGTTATATCAATCTCATGAGTAGGGATGTCCCACTCATGGGGTCATAGCTAACAAGATTCAAAAGAAACTACCATGTCACCCAATATTCTGATAGGCCCTAAGCCAATGTAAGATGTGTCGTTGTACAAAACATAGTCAACCCAATTATCAGGAAGGATCAGGACCAAAGTCTGTATTAAACTTTACTTACGTTTTAAGAAAACATCTTCAAATTGATCAATCAATTTGAAAAATAATCCATTGTTAATAATTATGTTCATTGGTACAACTAAGAGATAATATTCATGAATGAATCATATGTAGTTGCCAAAATATCTATGAAAAATCAGAATCTATAATATATTCCTTATTTTTTACTAATAACCAAATAAATCAACTAATCTAGATAAAATTATATTCATAAATGTGAGACTAAATTCCCAGAAAATCACACTGAATATATACAAAAATTAATCTTTTAGTAATTGGAGTACAACTGATGCACAAGAAGTGTACTAAGCATGATATATAGGTTCCTCGCATGTGATTCTAACATCATGGAATATACAAGGATGGCATCAAAAAACACAATGGTGTTGGATTCCAAGATTATAGGAAATATCGTGTCCATTAAATCCATGAACAAAACTAGATAATTATTTAGACCAATGGGTAAAACAATATACTCATACAGCCCTTGAATTTTTCTATTCTTCTTTTAGGATGTGTTACTTTGTGTTCTAAAGCATATGATGGGTATAATGCATATTAATCAGATAAAACAATCTTGATACTGTCAACTAATAAAACATGTCTTCTATTTTTGTTAATGGGTACTCGGTTTTCACAGTGAATTTTTTTAACATCCATTATCCCACAAAAATACAAATACTATTTTCAATCTTCTTGGAAGAAAACACTAGAGAACCCGAAAGGGAAGTGATAGAAAGATGATGCCCTCGCCCTCTAAATGATCAACCTACACCATTATCTACTTAAAAATGGATGGATACATGTGATATAGTTGAATAAATATCCAGTGCACTTCGATCAAAAGTTATTTATCAAAATCAAATCCCCAATATGGTGGAAATATCAAGAAATAATATTGATATAAATCATTGTATAGTTCCACTACTAGAGGAAGAAGGAATTGTTTTTCAATTTTATCGACTATAAGGATCATTCTAGCTACCTATAGTGAAACTATTGCTCTATGATTGGGGATTCGCCCCACTCTTTCTTAATTTATCTCACATCCACATTCTAATAAAAACATTCCACCCATAGGTGAAAATAATATCGCTAATCTTTGAAAATAGTTAATGTGTTCATGTAAACTAGTCAACTATACCATTCAATGGATCAGGTAGAAACAATTTATCTCTATGATTGTGATTCTAAAAACATGCCCCGAAATAGAAACCATCATCAAATTCTATGGAAGGATATTAAGATTATCCACATTATTACTCATGTATATATTTATACGTAAAATATGAGAATAATATTTAATAGGAAAATATTACCCCATAGCCAAATGAGTTGATAAGAATAAATGTGACACTTATCTTGAAAACTATCCAATAGATAAAGTACCAGAGGTCAGTATAATACCTTGAACTATAAAAGGACCCTTTACACCATCATAAAAAGAATTTTTAACCACATATTCTCTGAAATACACCACTGTATGATTACTTAGAGGATCATGGATCACCAAATTTATTGACCCTTGTGGGGTCTGCACTTACTATTGGGGTCATTTTCCAATAACTTCTCATTATTTAGTTGTGTGGAATAATGATAACTTAGAAAAGAATAACTCATGTGAATGTATTTCCACCCTATTTATAAGACATGAGTGGAATAGGATAATACATGAGAATATTTCTTTTAAAACAACAATTATATCCCCTATTAGAGTCAATCACAACAAAAGGGGTTGAAAAGATCGAATTCTATCTCTCTACTAACCCCCACACTAGAAGCCATCATCTATCATATTCTACATACTCACGGAATGAGTAAATACATTTTCACTAGAGAGTGAACCATTTTTTCATATGATGTAATGGAGATGATAAAAGGGTCTACTTTCATCAGTAACCTTCCCTTTCATCAGTGCCTTACAAATTATTCTAACATTTATCATCAGACTAATGTTCTAGACATGTCTGTTTTGGACTAGATGATGGTAAATCACAAATATTCGAGATATATACACCTCATTTAAAACTAGTATAGGATAATATAATATCATATCAATAAATCATATTGAATATGGAGAAGCTACCATTAACCCCTGTTGAAACTTTATAGAACATCTATGGATTATCCTACCATAGTGCATTTTGGAAGAACTCTACAATAATGCGGTTTATGAAGGTCATTCATGTCACTAATTCCAATTTAAACTCTTTTATAATTAAATAATTTTATGTTATAACTTCTATTTTTATTACATAGTTTATACATTTAAACATCTGATCATCTAGTGTATCTTCCATGTTTAAAATCATTTATGTGACTTATTTCCAGTCTTTTATTCACAGAGTTCCTCTGTGTCCCTAGAAGGAAGAAGGTACTATAGATAAATGTAATTTTTAAATTCAATTATAATCAGCCTTATAGGAGAGGGTAAAAGACCATAAATATGTTATATCTTAATTATTTCCAGTTAAAATTCTTATATTCATTATCCCATTAGAGTTATTAAGAGATGATTCTTAGTTTGATCCTCTTACTCGACAGACTGTAAACCTCGAAGCACAAGTCCTATACAGGGTTATGTTTTAAATAATTACATAAAAAATAATAGATAAATCCAAAACATATCTAGGAAACTAATAACAAAAAAAATTGCACACGTTAGGGTTCACAACAATGGTCCACCTAAGAGGTTATCCAAATGAAAAAAGGCATAAAAATCTATGCAATACCCAAAACCAAATTTTAGCCTCCAGTGCCAAAACATTAGTCAATACCAAACAAACACACTCTAGTACATAGTAAAATAGGCTCAAATAAAGAAATTGAAAAATAATTCACTGAACTCATATCAAAATTTCATCTTTTATTTAGGTTTTTGATATCTCAATTATCCATGCAATATGTATATATGGTATTTGAACATATGTTCCTAGATAGTGCATGAATTAATCCAATATAAAATAAATCAACATTTCAGCATCATGTAGATCACTATTGTGTAATTTAATCCATAGTAATGTAAAAAAACATAAATTCCATCTTTATTGAATCTCAGAGGCCCACTATACATTACTGGACACAAATTGACATAGATCCGCTTCCTAAGTGATAATTATCATATATTCTATCTACCATATCCCAAATCAATGAATGTAAAAGAATATTGTTAGTGAACCTGTGATTTGATAACATTTTGTAACCCTATAACTAGTAATAATGGGTTTGAGTTGGGGGTGACACATGACCTTTTCATTCTTCCACATATACAAGAGGTCACAAAAAAAGGAGAGTTCAATGGAATGTTCTGGAGAGAATATTAACTCAGTACAATGATAACATTACAGTATAAAAATTGAATTATTGTTGAAAAATAGAAAAATAATAAATAAAATGAAATTCCATCTGAATAGAAAAAAATATAATAAATGAATCCTATTTAGAATCAATATACAATTTCGCGTAAATATACCAAATTTAAAAAAAAATAATCCAATGTATGGCAACAAAAAAATAAAAACTGTAGTATCTAGATTGAGGTCTATCCAACATCTTATGGATCCTCTTATGAAGATATAAAAACATCCATCATAGGTCCCTTAAACTTTTCTAGATCACTAGGAATGAAATCTCTAGGTGCACCAAATACTTGAGAATGGTGTGAGTAATAGAATTAGTCTCCCACTACTAACCACAATTAATTTTTCTTCATTATATATAAATGTTCATTATATAAAATTTAACTCTCTAAAGATATAAAATAAATAAATCACGGAATAACAAACACATACTACATCCTTGTATATTGGCTCTATAAACTTCATCACAATTATAAAAGGAATAATTATCAGCCACTTGACACATCCCCCTCAATGAGATAGTAAAAAAACATGATGGAAATATTCCAATTTAATGGATAATACAAATAATTATAACTGAAAAACTTGCAAGTCCCTTAGAGGAATTAGTATGTGGTATTAGCCAATACTCACAACTACAATACCAATGAAAAAACTAATACAATTAAATATATAAAAGATAGATCAATATCACTTGATGTAAAAATGAATCACAAATAGATTAATACACTTGAAAGAAACACAAGAAAATGTCTTAAATATTTTTGAATAGACACCAAATTTGATCACATTTCAAACTGAGTTCTCTTAGGTCCAGACACACACTAATAATTATATTAATAACCATTACAAAACATGTTCTAATGTTTATGGATTCTTATATATGGTTCAATAACAAAAATAAAACAAAGGGTCACTATCCAATTATGGAAGAACCAAGGAATCATAGAATCATGCTAGATTTGACACTTTTAGAACTATAGGATGCAGTTTCTATGAAAACAGACACACATATAAATTTTAGAATATTATAAAATCACTAATTAATATACAATTACAATAATGGTATGTTCCCATGAATTTTAAAGAATCTAGATTCATTACTAATGATATTGATTCTATCAATGATCATAACAACCCTTATTAGATAATTCAAATTCCAATATATCCAAGTAGTACATCGATGATTAAATTTATTTTGATCAACGATGAGCATATATAATTGATCACGTTGAAATAAGATCTTACTAGATTGGATACGTATGATTGAATAGGAATTCAAGAATTAAAGAGAGGATTTGAAATGGATGTGTAGAGCACAAAATTACTAGAGAGGATATCATAGTTTATTGTGGGTTTAATAATGCGTGAGGGATTATAAAGAGGATTATAAATTTAGTTGTTTGAAAAATAACCCAAAAAATGTCTACAATGGGATGAATTGCTTCTTCCCAGGTACCACACCCTCTAGCTACGAGAGTTCAACTATAAGATGATGGATCTAATATATCTATATTTTCTATATTAATCCCTCCATCCTTATATCTTTCCATTAATGGTTTCCCAGACCTTTATAACAATCCCAAAACACTTTTAATGATTCCCAAAAAGTTATTAAAAACATAAAAAGGGAGGAATTCTTGAAATGTGGCCCAATATAAATAATATCTATTTAATAATTAATAATTATCAAAAAAAATTAAAACATTAGTGATTTTTATTAAATTTTAAATGTTCTTAAAAATCAATAACAATGATTAAATTAATAATAAAACACATTAAATAAGAAATTTGGTGGTAGTTTTAATAGCATTAAAAATTTGATACTATAATGTAATTTATGTTTATAAAAAATTGAAATAGTGGTAGTTTAAGAAAAATACATTCTAATAAGGTTAAAAATTAATCATTTTGTCAAAAATTTCAAATTTGATTCTAAAAAACTAATACTAATGAATATGACATAATATCTCTATAAGTTGGAGTATAATGAAAGTGAAATAAACACTCAATAAAATGATAACAAACTAAAAGAATCATAAATCACAACAAACAACTCAATAAAGCACAATATAGAAATTACAATAGCCAGACATCCCAATATATAAATATCTAATCATTGGTATGAATTATATTACAAGACTTAAAATATTACTATGTAATGAAAAAATAATATATGTATTGATGGGTGTGATACTTGAGAGGAACTAAAAACATATTTGAGAATGGCCCATAATGAAATCCTACAATTTCCATATCCTTGCATCATCTAAATGATCTTAAATTTCCACCCCCAAAATAATAGGAAAACAATTGAAATACCACATGGTAGTTTTAAATACAAGTATTTAAGTAGTTATTTACATTGGTAATAAAATAAGTAATAAATATTAATTTACTAAAACTATTCAATTACCAAGAAGTTATAAACTGATCCATTTAAAAAATCATTTTGAAACCTGTGGACAAAGAGTGAGGATGAATATATGACATATTTTTCTTAAACCATACATCAATTAGAAAATCCATGATTAGATAATGGAAAAAGTTAATATTATTCATCATTTATTAACTACTTTAAATCCCTTTTTATGATAATTAATAAAACATGGTTAAAATATCCAAGGAAAATGTTATCCCAATGTTTTGAGAATTAAATAACTAATCAATAAAAGTTAAAGTTTCTACTATTATATTATTGTAAACTCGTCCTTATTAATGAAGAAGAATACACAAATATAGAAAAATATCATGATCTACCATATACATCCAAAAGATAAAAAATAGTGATTATTATAAATAATATAACTAAAAACAAAATCATTTATCATTTATCATGATATAATTATATATAAATAGTCATAGAAACTCCAAGGAAAATTGGTGAAAATATAAGAAAACCCAAAAAAATAATCCATCAAATTGGTATGCCTAGAACATTCCTATATAATAAGTTTAATCCTTCCAATAATGAATCAAATGTTAATAATCCTAAGGATAATAATATTCTAACTTGGTGCCAGTATATAGATTATCACCATGGATAATGAAATACTTGTAAAACTATTTCAGACCTAACCACCCAAGGATTTTTTTGACAAAATAATAGATATTTCCAATACAATATATCATATATGAATAAAATTTAATAATTAATAATCATAACTCTCTATAACCAAAAAAAATTTGTACAGAAATCCCTTTTCTGAAAAAAAGACAATGATAATAATGAAAAAATATCAACTAACATTAAACATCACAAAACATATAAACTTTTAATAGAATACAAATAAAGGGAATACCTCTAAGTTAACATAATTATAAGATTAATTTTCAAACCAATTTTAGTAAGCTGTAATTTTTTTTAAATAAAATGAAAAATATCTTATATCAAAATTATTAAAAAAAATTAAATATATCTATTTAATGAAAATAATATTCCATTTATGTAATCTTATCTAATTAAAAACACAACTATAAGAATATTTCAAGGATTATTAAATTTAAACCCCAAATAATAAAAATGTGTTAATTTATTATTATTCATAATAAATATCAACTTGGTAGTTCTCTCAAATTATTGAACAGATTACTATAATGGAATTTAATTAATAACATTGGGTTTATATTTTCTATGAAAAATTATTTTTAACATTTAAACTTGAAAATATTTATATTCTATGTGAAAAAATAATGAAACCGATAATGATATTTATAATTTCAATGGATTTATTTTTCAAATATTTTATAGCTATAATATTTTATATAAATGGATGTAGGCACTCTTGTATTCAAATTTAAATAAATGTTCATAGAGAAACATTCCATAAATCACTGAACTCATTCATGATAGTTCCTATTAAAATTAATGTTGTAAGGGAAAACTATACGGGGGAATTACATATCCTATGACTTGGAAACCCCTAAATATATTTTGAAAATTATAATCCTTAACCACTATGTCCATATGATAGGAATAAATTTATGAAATATGGAATAAGAAGTTTCTAATGGTTTGGAGGAATAAATTTAGATCACATTACATTGAATTATCTTCATTGTATGTGGAAAAAATACATGAATATTTTTAATGGATAATATATGAATGATTGAATTATTATTAGGGTATGCACTCCTTGAATGGGCATCCAAAATAATGGATCCTCACATGAAATTATTTTTTACAAACCAAAAATTAAAAAAATTAATATAATTCATCGTTTAGTAAAATGGAATCATTGGATGGGGTGATTGAAGGTTTTTATGCTTTTGGGTGTCTATTGGTATTGGTGTGTATGAATATAGGTATTACAAACTCAATATAATTAAATTCATGATCTTTCGGGCTAATGGTCGATGAAATTTTTTTCCTCAGGTTCAATGCATTTCCAATATTCAATAAGTAAATCATAATATCATTGATAATATATGACATCTATTTTTTTCTGGTTATGTGATGGTGAGTTTATCACTCAACCTATAGTGGTTGGAATAGAATAAATTTTTTTCCAATTTTCTAATCCATAACCCTGTGAATCAAAAATTATATGACAAAAAAACTGAACAATGACTCTCAGTAGTTGTTAGATCAAGCTGGTCACCAACTATGCATATTTTACTTGAAGGGAATAAATGGTTGAGTCAATAAATTTTCTAAAACATACAACAAATACATGAATCCTTTAATGAATAACCTCACCCAATATAGTGTAATATCTTATCAGATGATAATTTTTTTTCATATGTTTTTAATTTTTTGTTGAAAAATAAATGAGGAGGTCGAAAGTATAGCTTCCTTAGCTAGAGGTTCCTAAGGTTAATATGGATGTTGAAGGTAAAGGTCCCTATATAAATTTTGTATGATAGTGGTACATTTATATTAAAGAGACTATTTTTAATATATACAAGAACTATCTATGATATTTTTTGTTGAATAACTATGTACCATCATATTAGTTTATTGGAAAAGTATGCTAAAGATAGTATGGAAAAAATATATCGTTTCATAGAGAAATAATTAGTTATGAGTTACTAGAGATTCTAAGGAAACATTCCTTATAAATGATAATAAATGTTCTTTAGGATAGATGGAAACATTCTTATTGAGTTTCTAAATAAGGTTGATAATTTTTTTATATGATTTTCTAAATTATTTTCCAAACATCAAGTTCCAAACATGATTGAGAAAATCATGATCAATGATGAGTTTTTATAAAATAAGAGAACCCTAAATATTACCAGGAAGACCGAGGATGATGTTATAGGATAATGGTATTTAATAAGCCAGTTTTTATATATATTTGTATGTTTGTACAATGAACAAGAAGGTAAAGTCCAATCCTTTATATGATAATGTTATAAAAGTAATCATAGAGACATAATTGGATCCCCAAAAATAAAGATTACAAGACAGATATAGGAAAGTTGTTGATGAGATAGTTAATATAAAATTTTGAATAAGTTTAATATAATGTTAAAATTTTTATACTTTTTGATAATGTGAATTCTTTGATTTCAATAATAAATGAAATCCATCATATCAATTCCCTCCAATGAGGATCCCTCAGAAAAAGTTTTGATTTTTAGGGTGTTTTATACAAAATGGGAATAAAAGTACTTTTTTATATTTACGGATAAAACCAAAAAAATATTCTTTAATATTTCATAGGATTTTCATTTATGAAGTCCAATGACCCAAGTCAACGAGATAGTAAATTCTCATTAATTTTCCAAGTAAATGATAACTTTTTTACCAGATGTATTGAGTTTTATGTCAATATGATGTAACCATAAAAATTTTGTATGAAAAAAATTGTACATGTAAATATGTTGTATTAAGGCCATCGGTTTGATTACCATTGAACCATTTTTTCTGTGTTATACATGTTTTCCCTACTTGAAAAAAATTGTACATGTAAATCATTAGAATGTTATTTAGGTGAATATATGTTGTGTTTTTTATACAAAGTTATCCAAATAAATATTCTAAAGTAGTAAAGTTGATCATATGATGATCCATTAGAAAATCTTCTATGAAGTCTTACTAATCTGAGAAATATGAAGTGCATCGTTCAAATACAATGGTGGACTTATGAAACCAATATTTTGGTTATTTTTTTCAATCTGAAAGAAGTAATAAAACATCGTTTAAATATATGAACATTGAATATATAAACTCTATTTCATCATATATATTATTCTATAATGATGTGTTATATTTATTTTTTGTTATCTATGTATGATGTTCTAGCTGAGATAAGGTGAATGAATGGAGAGTTTTCTACTAATAAGATAGAAAAATATGAATGATCATTTCTTATTCCATAAAATATAGGATTCATGTTAAGTGAACCAAAAAAAGTAATTATTATTAGGAATGTATTTTATAAGTCACCAATTTTAGGTTTGTTATGGAATCGATCATAAATTTACAAATCCAAAGACCTATATAATTTTTTTCATCTATATATTACATTAAATTTTATCCAAGGTGGGAATTATGATGATCATCATTCAAAAATATGTGATCCCATCATAGAGATAAATTAATTTTAGTTCATTGGACATAAATTTGAGAATACATAAGATATGTGACGCATATAAAGAGTATCAATTGAAGTTTGAAATTTATTATAAAACTGAATAAATCAGTCAATGAAATGAATAAGTCCATAATACATTGATTTATGAAGGAAACATATGATGAGTCTAATTTATAGGACACAAAAAAATATATTGGATGAATAAATTAGTCTCTTTATATAAATAATTTTAATTCACCAAATCAATTACACTATTGAAGATATTATTTAATTTTATGTAATTCTATTTTAAGAAATATTAATGATGTTTCTCAGCACATTGTTTAATTTTTTTTGATGAAATGTTGCTAGATACAATTTTTTAGGAATATTCAATAATATTATAGACTATTATAGAGGTTTCAAATGAAATTTACTTGGGTGGGAGATTTAATATTTATTTTTTTGTTGAGTGGGAAAAGAAATATGAGTTCCCTCCTCTTCTCCCGAGTGAACGCTTATATAATGGGGTGAATGTTTTTAGGGGATTTATATAGAATATTTATATTATTTAATAGGTTAACTGATAATTATTTTAGATAATTTCGAGTTTCCATCAAAGGAAAAACTTTGTTGAATATGTAAATCAAACAAAGGTGTATAGGGTAGAGGTACTACATAAAAATTATGGTAAGTGTTACCAAATAAAGGATTTCTAGTCATATGGTATGTGGGAAAAATTTATTTATCATAGAATAGAAATAATGGTATATTGAGTTATGTTAAATTTGTAGAAGGAACATTGATTAAATTATATTGGGACTAAGAATACTAGAAGAATATTTTTTTGGACTAGGTGGAAACATTATAGATGAAGATTGATGTACATCAGATGGATTAATACTAAAAAAAATAAATATCACCATATGGAGTGTTACCAAATAGATAAATCATATGGATAATTTTTCATGGGAATATTTTTCTAAGATACCGACATATATTATATTATTTTCTCTCAAAGCTATAAATATATGTTCTAACTAATAGTAATTGATATAATTACCTACCAGGTGACACAATGAGCCTAATGTGAGGTGTATTTTTATATTCAAATGATATTTAACAAAAATAATTATCAGAAAATATAAGTTTCCAGGGAATGTATGTAGGTTATAACAAGGAGGATAACCATGAAAAACACATATGTGTTTTTTATATAATATCATCTTTATATCATGGGGGTAATATTCTAATATTGAGTTTTCTAATGATCCATAAATCATAAACAATACCGTAGATTCATTAAAACTAAAGAAATAATGTGTTTATATTGGATATATTATGTTAAAAAATTCACCACTTATTTACCCCCATCTCATAGTTATTAAACATTCTTCCTGATAATATCAATTTGTATCAAAGGTAAGGATACCATAATTTGTATCAACAATTTTTTTTGTTCCAATTTTTGTTTAAATGAACTATATTAAGTCATTATTTCCTGAATTTTAATAATTGTTTCTACTAGATGATAACAATGTTTATCCTCAGATTAGGAGAATAGAATATATTTATAGTTAAATCAATATATAGTTTCTATACATAACCATAAAAAAATAATGAATCCAAAAAGCATTAGAAGTTATTTTATCTTTATAAATAGAAGGATTTCCCACCACTACTAAATTTTAGGTTTTTTGTTATTAATTATAGTGAATTTTTGAAAAAAATTCATCCGTAATAAGCATGTGCGTTCTATGATTCATTTGATACTTTGGATGATAGTTACTCTTATATTTGACTTAAATGACAAAAATCCACAATTAAATTATTACACATATATGTTTATATATTTAAGAAAAAGAATAAAAATTATAATATCTAAAATAGAAAAATGATTACACTAAGAAACCATTATGAAATAAGACCTGAGAATGAAAATATAATTCTAAAATCACTTAATGTAATGAATAAAATGTTTCATGTTCTCAATAAAAATAATTAGATGTGGATGAATAATTATTTAGATGTTTTTATGAGAATAATTTTACAGAGGATGTTCTCAATGAATAATGAATTTCATTAAAAACTATTATTAAGGATAACAACTCTCAGTTGGATGATAAATAATGATGTCTAAGAGATCTCTAAGTATAACTATATAAGAATAGTAAAATATATGGAGAAGAATTTCCTAAGAAACCCATGTGTAATACCAAAATCACAATCAGTGATTTTAAGGAACAATAAAAAAACATACTATGAGGAAATGATTAATATAATGGAAAAATATTTACTAAAGTGTTTTTTGTAATGGATATCTGTTGGAAAAATTTGTGTAGGAAGACCTCCATGAAGTATAATATATCCATAAATAAATTGCTGAGTTTCGAAATAATCAACTAAAGATAAATTAAAATTATGTAATTTAACGTCATCATTTATTAAAATATGTTGTTTAGTTAAATGATTTATAGATTAAAGAATTATAATTTTTATGTGAATATAAAGTCAAATGTCATGAAAATTAGAAGAATACATTAAAATTAATATTTCTTGAGAATGTGGTGAGATTTAGAAACATGATATCTACTCATGTTGAATCATCACATAAAAATTAAAAAATTATCCATAATAATGCTTCTTTGAAATTCTTACATTAGGAAAATTTCTAGTTAATGAAAAGAATATTTTGAATGCATCGGAAGAATCACCTTCAATAAATATAAAGAAAAGGGTAACCCCAAGTGTTGATGGATCTATTTATAATATATCATGTGTTATTATTGAATTTATAATTCTTGTGAAAAATGGGTTAATAATGATGAAAAATATACATCTTCTAAGAATTATAATGATAAAAAATGGGAAATATTCCCCACCCTAATAGTTTCAGTTGAATAGAGAAAATTTCAGAATGAATCTTGTCATGAAATAAGTATCTACTATACATATTACAAAAACACAAAATAATTTTAGTTTTTTGGTAATTGTTGGAATTATAGAAGGTTTGGAAACATGGATATTGATGTTTGGAAAAATATTCCAATGTTTAAATATAATGAAAATCTAACATTAAGGGGGATAAATATAAACTGAATAAGGAACTCAAAAACATACATCCAAACTTCAGAAAATAAGTAAAATTATTTAGAAATGTTTTTTGAGAGTTTTAGAAATTGTGGTCATCATAATGAAAAGTGGTTGTTTAATTCTACCATGAAAATAATAGTTACTACTAATTGAAAATTGGTAAAAAAAAATTCAGAAAGAAAATATAAAGAAAATATAAAATAGTTCTACCTTATTATGAAAACAAAATGATGCCATGATAAATATTATACCTAAGAGGAAATTTTTAATATTTTCCATATCGAAACAAAATTGTTTCTTCTATGGAAAAAAATTCACTTCATGTATATTTTTTAATTTCATAATGAATTTATAAAATATAATAATAAATCCAAAGAAAAAAAGTAAAAAAATATGAGAAAAATATAAGAGAATTGGAATGGGGGAAGATATATTTAATGAAGATATAGAACATTAGAAGAAGATACCTCTAATGAGTAACTTATTAGAAGATAATTATATGTGTGAAGATGTATATTTGTTTCCACACTTGTGGAAATTTCCTAACAATGTTACTAATATAAGAAAAGTCTATAAAATAAGACTTGGAAATTAAAATCAGTTTCTAATGTAATTTTTTACATAAGAATAAGGAGGAATATATTCTTAATGAATGTGTGGATATATGGATATAAAATTTTAAGGAATAAAATCTATTAGAATAACAAGATTAAAAAAGGAAATAGTCCTCCTCCTTTCAAGAATATGATAAGAATACTCCACCACAAAATTGTGACATAATTTTTGTCGAGAATAAATCCATGCCGCAGAAGAAGATTACTTATAAAGATAAGGATGATGGTCCATTGATATGTGAGGTAAGAGTTTCCCCATTGGGAAAACATTCTTATAACCATTGATCTATCTAATGAGATAATTAATATCCAACATATTTGCATATATGATTTGAAAATCATTCATTATATATTTTTTTGGATTGATGATATTCACATAGAGCCTTGAAAAATAAATATTAAGTTTTTTATTCTAAAATAATTATTACATGAAGTAAAAAATTATTTTTATCAACCAAGGTGTTCAAAAAACTGATCATAAATATCTCTATAATTAATGGAAATTTTCATTACAATGATAAAATATATATATTATCATTTTCATACAAAAACCATGGTAAAAAATATAATGGGTAAAAACATATTATTGATGACATTGTTTAAAATATTTAGTAAATTTGGAGAAAACCTACACATATTTATGCATTTTTTTAATATGACTGTTCAAATGAATGAAAAAAATTTAACTGAATGAAAATATGTTAATCCTTTCCCTAAATGATTATTTAAAAAAACATTCATCACTTGGTATATTTCATGGAAAATAGTAATGTATGAGTTTTTCACTCTTGTTTCTTATATTAATAATGAATCATATAGATTTATTTGGTTGATTTAGAGCCTATTTATTTAAGAAACGTAATTTTTTCCATCTCTCACAAGGCTTAATTTTTTTATTAGGTGAAAAAGAATAAAATAATTGAAAATTAAAAGGTGTGAATAATTTTCTCCCAACAACTAAATATTTCACGAAATGGGGATTCAAATTCAAATCCTTATGTATGAGATAAATGTTTCCCATCACCTAATTTATTTAAGTAATGATATTTTTAATTTAATATCAATAAGGGGGAAAATATCAATGACATTAATGAAACATTAGTATTGATAAAAACAACCATGGGGGGGAATAATGTTCCTATAAGATGATATTTTTGTTTTATTGAATATGTTCTAAATAGAATTTTTTAAACTAAATGAGGTAGTTGAAGGAAAGGGGTCATTGGGTAATGGTTCTAAAGGTAAATGAAAATGATGAAGGTAATAGGTCCTAATGAATGTTCACAGGACAGTGCCACTACTAGATATAGGTGAATGACTCTATGATGTTGAATCATTGTCAATGATACGTGGAGTTGACGAGATCAATACCATCGGATAAGTAGACTAATGATGTCCACTAATGGAAGGATGAATGAAGTTAAAACTATATGATGCACAATAATTAATTATTAGATTCTATAAATTCAAAGGAAATACTATTTATAGAGGATTAGAAAATTTGATTATGTGTTCTTCATGATATAACAGAAAATTTCATAAATATATTATAATTATGGATATGAAATTTAAAAAAAAAATCTATATGATTGTTTGATGATTCTAATGTTCCAAAAATCATGAATAAACTCATGATCCAAGTTGTTTTTTTAAATGAGTATAACACTAAATGTTATTAAATATTCTAGGTGACAAAGGATTACAAATATTATGTGATTATTGTTTTATGAATTTTTTAAATTTAATAGAATGTAATGTTTCAGCCTTGAAATGATGGGGTAACAATATTAAACATAAATATAGTATTGAAGACACATGAATAAGGCTTTCTAGAATGATTATTCTATGGTTACTAGATAGTGATTATTATTTGAAAATTATAATAATATATATATTATGTTAAAATATATATACTATTCGATGTTGTGATGTAATTAAGTGAACTACAGATGGAAGGACATTAGATAGAATCTATTTATAAACCATCCTCTTGGAATACTATTTTTTGAAAATTATCATTCTATGTTAAGTGAATAAGAGTTCATACAAATATTTATGACGTTCATCAGAGAGATAGACTCTCTTAGTTCATTGGATTTTCATTTTTAAATAAAAATAGAAATTTTTATCAAATAGATAGTTATATTGAAATTTATAAGTATTTGAGTGTTTCCTTACAATCATTATATATTATAATATCTACATAACGTTCACAAATAGACAATGTATAATAATATGAATATGTTATCATTAAAAAGTTAAATCTTGACATGGTATAATAATCAAAGTATTATAGTGAACTAGGATGAATCTATATAAATTACATGAATTCGAGTTCAATATGATAGAGTTTTTTGGTGAGATATTTTTCTCCCTCCATAAAAAAAATTCCTATAAATATTTACAAAGATCATCAGGTAGATAGGTGATGATTTTTTTTCATGTAGATACAATAAGAAAAATTATCTGAAGGAGTCAAGATGAACATTTCAACTTCCATCCTTCTATCTTATATGAATTTCCACTCTTAATATGAATATGATGTGCATAGTTTAAATGATTTTTTTTGTGTATTGTAAGATATAATACAAGTTTTGAAATTCATGAGCATCAGTCAAACATACCTTAGACGGATATGTATCAATGATAAAAATATGATGTCATCATACAGATCGTTCAATGAAGAAACACTAGACAGAATTTTTTTTGCACTTATTTTAATGTTTCAGTTATTGAATAGTAACCTAATACAGAAATATTGTCTCATTAGATAGAAATATCCATAAGAACAGTTTGATTCTACCAGGTAAAAGAATAATGTGAATTTCATTTTTATAATGTTTAAATATCATCTTGAAAAGTTTTGATAATCCTCTGAATAGGGGAATGTGATCTAATCGATCAGGAATTTGAAAAGAAAAAAGAACAGTTTCTTTTGTTGTATCTTAATATAACATGATGTCTTATAAATTTTCATGAGAATGATGATAATTGGATAAAAATATGAGATATCATCAAAGAAAAAAATGAACTGAATTTCATTGGATAAACAATTTTGAATTCATTTCATAGAGAAGGTATACAAAGAAAAATAATCAAAGATGTATAGATTTTATCAAATGGAAATAATTGATTGATGAAATGCTCCAATCTATTACATGGAGTTTCATGAAGGAACTGGATGAAAATATCATCAAAGGGAGACTTGAAAGAAATATACTAGATGAAATTATTTAGTGCTTTACTTAAAAATGTAAAATCCCTTAACAATGATGATGTTGAAGCTACTCTTTCAATGTTTAATTATCTTACTATAGATAAAGATGTTTGAAAAAGTTAATTAATATTGTATTTATGGAAATTTGAATAAATTATGTCGGCGCCATGTTATTAAGTATATTGGAGAATGGCCTTTTATAATATAGCATTTTTCAGTGAAGTTAACTTGCATGGGAGATTTGATATTTGAGTTGTTATTGAGCATGAAAAACACATGAATTACTTTTTTTATCTTGAGTGAGTAGCTCTAAAATGGGGTTGAACGTTTGTATTGAAAGTATTTAACTATTTATATGCATGAAGAGATAGAGTGCTAATTATTTTAGGTTAATTTGTGTTTCCAATCAAAGGTGAATCTGGTTTGAAGATTAAGTACACTACAAAAAGGTATAATAGGAAAATACATGAAAAACGTTTCTATATAGAGGTACTAGAAAGTGGATTTATGGTCACATGATTAACAATTAGAGTTTATTAATCATAGTCATCATTCAAGATATGACTGATCTAAGGACAGTTTGTTGAAGGCATAGAGTTTATAGGATCACTAGATAGGAAATAAAAGATATATTTTGAGAAAAAAATATATATAAATATCGGATTCAGAGGTGGAATATCATATGGAGTCAAAGAATAATAAAAAAAATTGCATCATATAGAGTTCTTCTAGATAGCGATATTAGATGGCGAATTTTTCTAATGAAGATTTTTTGAGTTGATTATATGTTTAATCTTAAGTTGGATCAAAGCTATAAAATAAATTATAACTAATATAATCCTATATTTAATTTTTTTTGTATACAAAAGGAGTCTAACAGTAGTTGGCTCACAATATTAATATGATTTATAGGTGATAGAATCTATAAAATTATGGTATTATCCATAGAAATGATATAGGTTCTCAAACTGAGGATGAATGTTATAAAAATACATGTGTGTTTTTTAGTTTATATCATATTAACTGTATAATGGAAAAGTGGTGAGGTTGAGTTTATCAATATCCATACAACATAAAAGATAATATATCTTCAATTAAAATTATAAAATAATGATTATATATTGAATATAATAAATAAATTTTATACACCACTAATTCACTCCCCCTCTCAGTGTGACTGCATAATCCACCTGAGAATCTGAATAGTTCACATGCATAGTCTAGGTAACAATGAACCATCACAGTACATATTTTAAAAATATTGAAAATATTTTATTGTAATACCCAAAACAAAATATTTTTCATAATTATTACATGTTATCATAAATAGAAGAAAATTAAAAAATGGGTTTATAATTCCCCATACTATGTCAAGTTTCATTTTTATAAATCTGTTAAAGAAATCATATATCAGATTTTCAATTATGGATTACTATTTCATTATAATTAATGATTTGAATATAAGGAACACTACATGACACTTCCATATGATCTTTTTCTTGATGAAAAAAATTAATATGACATAAGATAATTATATAAATATGAATGAAATTCGTTATCCCGTGTGATTGATCGAGTTAAGTAAAATCTGGTACAACAGATCGTGAAGGGTCTTAAAAGGATTTCGTTCCAATTTAGAATCTTAATAGGGAATAACACAAAAAAAAATTATATCCCTACAGTGTCATCATGCTCCTAACTATAAAATAGAAATCAATTAAAATTTTTTTATAGTAATTTACTAAATAAATGTTCAACATATTGATACTACTTTAGCTAGAGATGAGTTAGGGGAGAAACACATAGATTACTGACACCAAAAATTAATAGATATAAATTCCCAATTTTATCTCCAATATATATATATATTTACACATTATCTCATATAATTATTCTTAAATAAAAATATTTAATAAAAATAACTCAATATAGTTAAGAATGATCTCACAAACACCATCAATTACTAGGTCCATCCATCCGTTGACCATGTAACTACCCTTAGTTGACATTAAAAAATATAATTGGGATATAGAAGATATGGGTATTTATATTTAACTAAAATTTAATCTCTTTAATAATAATTATAAATAAATAATCATTGTAAATGTTTCATAGTTTATAAAAGATTATGATAAGGAAAAAAAGACCATTAAATGAGGAAAAAGTATTTTAAAAATGTGAAAAATACTTTAAGAGGTACCCACATTTGCATTAGATTAAATATGTTGATCATGTGAATCATTAAATGGAGTATATATATATTTAAATTTCCCATGATTCCCCTATATAACCTTCATGAAAGACCAAACTCCCTATA
The DNA here is from genome assembly GCA_963277665.1 of Viscum album. Lineage (NCBI taxonomy): Eukaryota > Viridiplantae > Streptophyta > Magnoliopsida > Santalales > Viscaceae > Viscum > Viscum album. Next base: position 1,668,399,759 of record OY728147.1, on the reverse strand, counting down.
GCCATGATGGGTTTACTAATTAAAATTAATTCAATATCCATGATTAAGAACCATGACTAATATCTAATAAATAACCCATGTATATTATATCCAGTATTCATTCAACCATGAAAACTATTTCCATGAAAATTGGTGTCATATAATATCTATAGGTTCCATCATTGGATGTATATTCACTAGTATAGGCATCTTCCCCCAGTGAATTTTTATAGCTATAAGCATCGCCGGGGGAATTATTGTTAGATCTTTGAGAACTAACCATGGATGTAGGTTTATTGAAAATGGATGTATCAAAGATTATATATAAAATCTCATGGTGGCTAACCATTTCTAGAAATATATAGCCTTGGGTTTCATATTCATTTATATATCTATGGAATCTTCCCAAGGAAATAACTTGCAATGATTTTGAAAATATACAATAGTTTCTTTAATAAGGAATCTTGAAAAATATTAAAGACACTAATTCCAATGAAAAGAAATAGTGAGAAATAATTAATATAAAATATACTCATAATAAAAAAATAATTAGAAATCCAAAATTGTGTTGAAAATCAGTATCAACATTATAAGAACCGTTCTTACCAACAATAACAACAACCTCATCAATATTTTCTAAAAAACATTCATAGTATCTTATATAATCATTTTTATTAACCTTGATGGCACAAACATCATCGTACATTCCTAAATATTCAATAGTGGAAGACAAATGCTCATAAAAAGAGCATCTTCATCAAATAGAATTAATAACTATAACAATATCTGGTGTAAGTGATGAAGATAAAGCATATATGGATTTTCTGATCTACTCATTGATCATCAATTGGATTCAATAATATTATTTCCTTTTTCACATTTATTATTTAATTTAGATATTTATTTTTGTCTCAATAACTCCTCCAAAACTGTTACTCATTGATATTTGGTTTATGATCTCTCATTTAGATGGTATTATATTTTTCTCATACCGGTAATGCTCAATATCACAATTCTCAGATTGTAATATGTACTAAAATGATCATTTTTGCCCAAATTTTAAGAAACTTTTTCAGCCATTTTGTAAAGAGAGTCATATTAATAGTTATATTATATTAATTAAATTTATAAATTAATGTAATGAAATTAATTTATTTAAAATAAGTTAAATTGAAATATACCTACAATTCTTTCCATGTTGGTTGTATTTACCACGGATTAATCATTCATTTTCATGCTTGAAAAAAATAAAGAGATATAGATGAATAAGACCCCCAATATTCAATCCATTTATTTTGGGAAAACATAGAGACAAATAACAATTAAATTATTAAAGTTTATGAAAAAAAATTGGGAAATGTATATTAATTATTCCATTAATGTCAAAAAGATTTATCATTATTTTAAAATAATAATATTAGGACTACATTCCAAAGAACTAACAAAAAATTATATATATATCGTAAATGAAATACCATTTCCATACCCTTTTTAACATATTAGAAATTCTGATATCCTTTTAGAAAAAACAACACTATAAATAAAACATTACCCTATAAAAAACATAAATTTTTTATTTATTGTTCAAATAACAGATAAATATAGTGTTCAACGTTTGTAGTGTATTATTTAAGATAATTATCAAATTATTTTTATTTTTTATCATTTTTTTTAAATTATTTTTATCTAATTTGATTTGGGTCAACATAATGGTTTTTCAATCGATTAAGGTTATACTAGGATTGCTTTATTTGTCCTGGTTTTCATCCATATTATTAAATTATAGTTTCACTTAGTAAAATTTTCTATTGATTTTTTTAATTGAATTTGGTAATGTATTGTAGAAATAAAGTTGTTTTGTGTTAGTTTTATATTATTTTTTTAATTACAAAACATTTAATTATTTTTGTATTATTTTTGAAATTTGGATTGGTACCATTAGATTCTGTTAATTTTTGTTAGGCATGATTCCATATGGGTTAACGAGTTGTTTAGTTATTTTTGGGACATGATAATTTGTGTTGAATTTATTTTTTTAATGGGTGATATTATATTCTAAGGAGTTAACCAATCACTCATAAGAAATATCTATTTTCTATCAAAATAGGATTCTCAACTATGGTGGCGGAGACACTAAATTACTATACAAATAAGGGTGATGATTATAATAATTTCTTTTTAATACTTTTGGATTTTTATTTTATTTTTTTAAAATATTATATATTTTAAGATATTCATATTGATGTTAGAATTGATTTATTTGACATAATGACTTACCAATGTTTGAAATGGAAGACATGTGTGTGTTATACCTTTTCATTTAACCATGATAATACTCTTTAATGGGTATTTTTAATCCTTCTATTTTTTTAATATGGACTGAAATTATTATATGATCAACTTTTGATGACCAAAATGTTGATATATTATAAATAATACATCTTATTATGAAATAATTTTGTAAATTTATATTTTACATTAAGGATAAATGCAAAACATTATTAGGAAGAGGTAGTATAATATTTTCATTTGGGATATACATTTGTGTTCAATATTTCATAATGATTTAATAAATGAATTATATGTCATTGTAAGAGAGACTAAACCCAAAATTTATTAAGATGCAGATAGATGATTTGAATTACAAGAAAAAAACCATTTATACTTTCAAAAGAAGTTATGCCTTGAAAAGGTGAAATAAAGATATGATAATATCAATCGTATTTTATATTATATATATATATATTTAATACATATAATGTGAATTTGAAATTTATATGTTAGAACGGCCGACATAAATAGTTTGTAACATATTGGTGTTGGAAGAGATAAAAATAGACTTTTTTATGATACCTCACACACTGTGTTTCCTTATCTATTTCACTACTACACACATCATATATGGACTTTAAATTTGTTTATTTAATTAAATCATGTTAATATTTGGTTATATAATACATAAAACTATTCTTAATTTTCAATCTGATATTTTTAATTATAAAAACATTAAGGAATAAATATTTTATATGGGTTTGTATGAGAAATTAAAAAAAATTATTATATTTAGTTTCCTCACTTTTGATGATGTGGTATGTAAGGAAATTATAGATAATACATATTTTCATATAATTTAAAATGTGAATGGTATTATTTTTTATAATATTGGAACCTACTTCTTCTTATATGGTCATATGTAGAAGGGTGATAAAATATAAAATGAAATATTAGAAATTAATTTCCAATATTTGAATTTTATTGTTCCATATCAATGGGAATATCAAATTTGTTGTTATAATTGTGGATTTATAAAGGTACATGAAGATTTGTTTTCATATGAAACCACCTATTTCATGAAGACCTTAATATTTATATTATAATAATGAAATCATACAACTATATATACCTAAAATCCACAAATCTATAATTTCACTATTTTCATGGAAATTGTGTTGTAAACATTACACCAACATTAGAAACTAGTTGAACTAAATATACACTTTTGGGTTCAAAACCCATTGTTTCAAAAACAAACATTATGAACTTGTGAAATTAATCAAAACCATGCATAAATTAGTTTGTTATAAAACCATTATTACATGAAAAAATAGTATATAAGGAAACCAAATGTCGATTGTGTATTAAACCTAACCAAATTTAATGGAATGAAACCAAAGGAATGCTAATAAAAAACAAACCATAAATATATAAAATTTTTCTAATCATACATTGTTATTTTACATCCATTTTAATTATTTCCATTTATATTTTTTAATTATGTTTGATTATGTTATAAAAATTAGATAGAATGAAAAATAATGAAATGTATAAATTTTCATTTAAAAAAATTGGTTTTTTTATAGTTAAATAAAAAATAAATATTAAATCAGTCATTCATGCTTGGGATCTATGAGAGAAGTGGGTCATAGAAAATGAAGATATTTTAGCACACTTTTTTTATTTGATATCTCTCATATTTCTCTTATAAATGTAAACATCTAAAATTTTACTACTTTTAGTTAAATTATTAATGTATACTTTAAGAACCATATTCAAATTATTATATTTAAATTTAATAAATACATATAATAATACCATATTCAAAAATATAATCATCTCTTTCTATTGTGATAATGGGAAATCAAGAACTATGGGTATTCATTCTTTTTTATTACCAAAAATATCAATCCAACCAATAAAAAAGTCATAATCATATGCTCACCACATTTCCACTGACTACATTAACCTTATGACCATGGAATTCAATATCTTATGGGAACCATCTTATGTCCACAGTACATAAAAATATTCTGTTGCAAATATTTTGATTTTTTATTTTAAAAAACATAAATAAAATTACATATCATAATATCTTCCCATGAACATTCCTTTATTTGGTCACAAACTTATCAAATAATTATTTCCTGGAAAGGAAGACATTTTCTCTATTTATCAGGTATAACCATAGGAAATTATAATTCTTTTCCATTTTTAATAATTATATCACCATCCTCATTATATTGAAATAGAATTTTTGTTTGTTGATTCCAAACATATCTTGTCTCTATGTAGCCTCGTCATCTTTTAGAGGATACACATGATTGGAAAAAAGAAACTATTAGTAATGATAAATAATATATATGAATTTTTTAATGACTACTTTTAGTTATTCTTTAATTTATTAGAAGATATAGGGGATCTAATATCCCTTTGACAACTGTATCTGATGATAGAATATTAGTAGTATTATTATATGTTGTAGGTGGAGGGATATCAGTTATTAGAATCCTCTCTTACATTAATGATGGAAAATGTACTTATGGAGGGAAAAAATTTATAAAATCCTTATACAGTTGAATGTGGATATGGATATGAAGGTGGCATATACAGAAATATAGTTCCCTTTAAAATAGATTTTATGAATGCTTAATATAAAGGGATGTGAGTATCAACACTACTATCTTATGAGGTCATCAGTTGAAATGGGTGTGGAAAACGACTTTTCATCATTGTGTCTATAAAAATCAGGGATTTCATCATCAATAAATGATCTCTTGGTTATTTAATTTAGTGGTAGGTTAAACAATAGATTCTATGGTACTAATACCCCCTTCTATACTCCTTAGATCTTATATGATATCCATTTTTCACATAAAAGAAGTTATTTAACACAACACATATAATTAGATGAATATAAAAATAAAAAAGATAAAAAATCTGAATGATTATAACACATAAACATAATGAAATTAATAAATAAAATTATACTTTATATTGAGAATTAACCATGTTTTGTGTTTCATTTACTAAATAATTGAAATGGAAAAATTTATAGAACTATTAAGAATGATATAGATGAATTATAATCATATTAGTAAAAAATAATATCTCTAACAATACATATATGTTATAATGAAGCTCGTATTTGTATGAAATTAGAATAAAATGTCAATACACATGGTGGTGATCAAAGTGGACATACCAAAATCTCTATTTTGTTTATAGTTTCTCTTTATTTTTTTACTTATAACTTATTCATGATCAGTTATATTAACATTAAAATTAAAAAAAATTATTTAAATATAATAATATATAGTTAAAATATATAATAACAAAATTGTTAAATTCAATTTAAAATATGAATTTATAAAAAATTATTATTGTAATAATTAGTCACATTAAAAACAATAATGTAAAAAAATAATATTTTAGGTAAACACTATGAAAAATAATCTTGAAAAATATTTCAACCTACAATAGAAGTAAACAAATTCATTGATGTCATCCTATAATAATTAATTATTGATTTATTTTCATTTCGTGAAAAATAATAAAAATCATATAAAATTTTGAAAAAGAAAAACTAAAAAAATTAATGATTTCATATATACTAAATTAATTGATAAAACATAAAAAAGTATGATTTATTCAATTTTATATAATAATATTTAATTCAATAATTATTTTTCTTATTTATATATATTAATGTCTAATTTTATTATACTTATTCTATATAATTTAATTATATTATATGGACTCTAGGTATATGGTATATGTCTTAGAAAATAACATGTTTTATTCTAGTTATTTTTTTCAAAATGTTTATGTTTAATAAAAAAAATTATGTGCATGCAATGTATTTTACAATGAATTATGTTCCATACAAAAATTAAATTATTGGTATTTGTTTTAGTCCTATGTAAAAATGAAATGGTTTCTGCATTTTTTTCAATTTATTTCTATAACATTTAGAGTTCATTACTAAAAATTAGAAATTACTGAAATTAATACAAAGTTCTTAAAAATATAAACAAAACCCATGTTAAGAAGATATTGAGAAATTTTATACATATTATTATGGATTACTAACATATATTTAAGGTTAAATATTGTAAACTATATAAAATTAACTTATACACAATAAAATATAAAAAATAATATATTAATAAAAAATTATTTCTTGTATAACCGAATCCAAAAAATATTTTTTTGTGGAGAATATATTACCTATTAATTGAAAAAATTTATTTATATAATAGTTGTTATCTTCTACACTGTTTTTTTCAAATATCATTATAACAATTTCACTATTCATGGCATTGAATTTAGCAATCAACTGAATAAAAATTTAATCATTCAAAACATGAATACAATCAATTTCTTCAAATAAAATATAACTTTGAATGATTTCAAAATTAAAAAAACCTTTATTCCTTAAAAGGTAGTTATATAAAATATTATTTTATTTTATAAAAATACTTAGTGTTACTCAATATAATGTTGATGTTTCATATAAATCACTATAAATCCATGCTTATCTATATGTATAACTTTTCTTTTCATTGAAATGAACTAGTTTCATTTCATAATTGTGACATGACCATGTTTATAGTAATATTATAAAAAGATTCTTTAAATATACCAATAATAATATATATTTTCTAATCTAGGTTTATTGTATGATGAACTCATATAACAATATATTGTAAAAATTATGATGCTCTGGTCATACTATGTTCACGTTTTATTCACACAAATATTTTTAATGAATTTAATTTGAGTAAAAACCAATAATTTACTATCTCATTCTATAGTGTTCAAAACAAATTAGTACTACAACATTTTATCAGATACATTTTCTGCCATTAAAACTCAAAAATAAAATATATCAATAAAAATATTCAAAAAAATTATATTATTATGCATAGCTGCCTTGGACTCGTACTCTCAGGTTTTGTGCTGAAATCATTAACTTTACATTTCCATATTTGATGTTGATAAGGGTGAGCCTATTTTTTTCATCCAAACCATACGACATAAAATAAAAAAATTCGATGAATTACATCATAAATAAAATTTTTGTTTTATATATTTATAAAATTAAGGAAATCAAATACATAATCAATTAACATGAGGTATAATTGGCGTTTCTCCTACTTAACCTAGATATTCCTTTTTACATTATCACCCTCCATACGAAATGAATTTTATGAATAATTTGTTCAATATTATTTATAAACTGTGGAAAAGGAAATATATCATGGGTGAGCTAAAATTCCTTGTAAGGGTAAACATAAGAATTAATAATTGAATATAATCAATGAGAAAAACATTGTATAAGGGGTTGAATACATAATCATAGTTCATGATGAATTAAAAAAATCCATATATGTCAATACCCCAATCATCAAATATAAAAACATTGAAAATAAAATATTCATCATAATCAATAGTCATGTTCAATGTGATATCACTAATGAGAATAAGAAACATTAAAAATCCATATATATAAATTAAAACACTTTTTAGTATCTTTGAGCATCATATTCATAAAACCCTATTAATTATACTTCTCATATTACCATTACCCAATATTTAGTTTTAACCATCACATAAGCTATAACAAGATCACTTGGTGCTCTCTAGGCCACCCCATCATCCTAGATATAACAGGATCACTCAATTTTATCTAGGTAACCCAATCATCTATGTTGTAATGTGCTCACTCAGTGTTATCTGGACCCCCTATTATCAAAGCTCTAATAGTCTCACACCACACTATCTTGTCCACCCCATCATGTAAGATTTCCATGAACACCAACATAAATAAAACGCATAAAACTCATATTAAATGATTAAACCATGGAAATAAAATTGATTTCTTGTTAATCTTTTCGAATCATGATTAACCAATATAAATGAAATCGGTTCCATAACAATCTCTTTGAAATAGTCAAATTTCATCTAGAGAAATAATGATTATGGTACCAATACAAAATACACTGAAAGAGGATAATCAATAAATGGTGTTTTTGAATTATATTTATGGAAACATCATTATCAAATCTACAAATAAATTCATTAGTAAAATATAAATTTAATTTTTAAAATCACTTTTAAAAACATAGAACATTATTAAAATCTATTACATTCAAAACAACAATGGTAAATTATAAAGGAAGATTTTAATATAATTTAGAACCGCTTTTAAAAACATAAAACATTTTAAAAATTCATTTCCCATGAAAATTATCTTAAAAATATAGTATTAAAACATTTTGAATACAGATTTAGTAAATATTGTTTTGAGAGAACATAGATTTATGACCGTAGAGTGAAATGAAGTCAGGTTTTCTATGAGATATTTTATTTATAAATATAAGTAAAAAATATTATAAAGTGTTAATTGTCACACCCATCTTATATATATATATATATTACTTATTTTATTATTTCTATTGGGCATCAGATAATTCCGGTCATGGATGAACATAAATTTTCAGAGTTTTATTTTGGAAACGCACTTTCTGGCCTTTTTGGCGTGCAACGCACCGCTGTTGAGATCGCGCAACCTGCCATGGGTCACCGCGCCGCCTCGCTCGGTTCCCTGCATGCCCCTGTGGCGTGAAACTTTTTAAAAGAATAATAATAATTATTATTATTATAATTATTGATAAGGAAATAAAATTTGATTAGATGAATAAAGTGGTTGGCGCAAAATAGTACCGGACGAATTAAATGAATTAAGAGTTCTAATAATAATAATAATAATAATAACATTAAGATTTTTATTATTATTATTCTTTTTATTAATGTTTTAATTATATTATTAAGAATATTATTATTATTATTTCTAATTTAGTTTATTACAATTATTATTATTTTGTTGATTCTATTATTATTGTTATTAATAATAATATTATTATTATTAGTTATTTTCCTTTTTTGTTTTAAGTTTTTTTTTTATTTCTTTTTTTTGGTAGGGTTTTCTTACCCCCCCTTATTTTTTTTGGTGCGCCGCGAGCTGCCCCCCCCCCCCTTCCCATTTCTTTTTTTTTCTCTTCTTCTTCTTTACTCTGTTTTCCGTCCGTGTCGTGCCCCGCTCGGCCCTCCCGCTATCCGGAGGACTTCCCGTCGCCCCCCTCGGCTTCCCACGGCCGTCCTCTCCTCCACTCCTGTTGACCTCCTCCTTCTCCCGGCCTGCTCACCCCGCCGCCGTCTCCCCGTCGTGCCGCACCCCGTCCATTTCCCCCCTTGCTGTCCGCTCGAGCAGCGCCCCCTGCTCAGAACCGCAGTCTCCTCCGGCGAACCCGAACCGCCGCCCCTTCTCCGTCCGGCATCCAGCCTGCTCCGGCGCCACACACCCCTCCGTCAAACCCAAGCCGGCAGCATCCCCCCCCTCCGGCCAGCCTGCTCCCTCTCCCGGTTTACGCTGCACCCACGAGCTCCCCTTGCCCGCGCCGTCCGACGGAACCTCGTCGGACCTCCACCGGCACAGCACCACCATCAAGAAAACGACACTGGTTTGTGCATTTGAGTTTTCCTCTTTTTTTTATTTTTTTCATTTATTTATTTTCTATATTTGAATTTTGGTTCTACAGTGGGTTTTGATTCTGGATTTTAGGTTTAATGGTTTGTTTTGGGGCCTTAATTTGAGGGTTTTGGGTTTGGATTCATGTGTTTTGGGTTTGTGTTAGGTTCAACGTGGTGCAAACGGCACGCGATTAAAGTTGGGTGCTGCAATATGAGGTTTTCACTCCAATTTTGAGGATTTATACATGCCGGTAGGTGGTTCCATGCCATTGTATCATTTAGATAATTTAATTTGTTTGTTTAGTTTAATTTAATATGTTCTATGAATTAATTGCGTGGTGGAATCTATGTTTATAATGTGTTGGCGTGTTTGTTTGATGAAAATTGGGTTTCTAAAATAGTATGTGTTTGTCTTCTATATGTGTGTTGTTGTATAAGTGATTTTTTGGGTTCAATAGGTTGTGCGAAAGGTGTTTTAAAATTTGTTTGACATGGGTGCGTAATGAAAATTTCACTTTCTTTATAAATGATCATGTTTTTTTTTCATTTGACCTTATTGGGGTAAGTCCTAAAATTGTTTAATCAATTGTTTATATGGTGAAAATGTTGTTTTAGAATAAGTGAGTGTGAAATTGATTCTAAAGTGGTATTTGCACCTAAAAATATGTGTTGTTTTGGTGAAATGTTTTCAAGTTGGGTTCTAGGTGATGTTTGGTTGGTGCCAACATAGTTTTTAAGGGTAATTGAGTTTTGTGTGTCTAAATGTGGATTTTTAATGTTTAGCGAATCATTTTAAGCGTGTTGTCTTGGTTTTGATTTTTTTAAATGGTGCCTTGTAAACAATGATGGCTTCTTCAAAGCAGTTTTTGGTGTTTTACAAGAGGTGCAGATGGTTCAGATAATTGTGTAGTTGGTGTGAAACTAGTTTTAAGGAAAAATTATTAAGCAAGTGGTTTGAACGACTCTCTTCTTTGTAATTGGGTGTGTTTATTTGTGTCAGCCCTTGTTGTGTTATTAAAAATAATACTTTCTAAGTTGTGAAAATTGTTTATGTTCTTGTTTGAGTGTTTCCAAAAGGGGTTTTTGCGAAATGATTAGGTAACGAAAAATATATTTTTAGAAAGGTATTTTTGGCATGCGTGGGTTTTTGAAATGTTGTTTGGGTGTGAAGATGGTGACTTTTGTGTGAAATATCTTGTTTGGCCTGCAGTATGAGAAAGAAATATACTATGTGAAAGTGAAACTTGTTTGAGCACACGGGAAAACCCTGGGTATCTAGGTGGGAAGACTAGAACTAGTGCGCTAGTGAACTAGATGGGTGTCGTCCCTGTTTCACTTAGCTGGATTGACGATTGCAACACTAACTAAACATATGATATCTGAGGGTCATGGTCTTCTAAGCCACGTGTTCTGAGGGCCGTGGCCTTCTAAGCCACATTTTCTGAGGGTCGTGGCCTTCTAAGCCACGTTTCACCGAGACACGAGGTTCTAGGATCCCACTCAAGCTAGATAAACTTTAGGGGATTTAGCCATAGTGCTCTACCATCAATGTCGTGGTGCCTTCCTTCGGTATATGGAGAACCACTTGGGTGTTAGTGTGTGTGTTTGTGTGTGTGTGTGTGTGTGAGTATGTGTGTGTGCGTGTGTGAGAGTGTGTGTGTGTGCCCATAATGAACTTTTCTCATCCTCTTTAAAATTGTGTCTATGAAATGAGTTCTTTTTAGTGTTTTCCTTTAGCATTTGGTTTGTAAATGTTTTCTTCAAAATCATTTTGAATGTTTAATTTTGTATAATCACTTTAAATTGTCTTTTGATGTTATGGCATGGAACTTTTTCTCGGTGGAATCCTGCTGGGCTTTTAGCTCACACCCTACATACACCCTTGGGTGTATGTAGATTCTTGTTTCTTGTGTATTCCAGGTTATGCATTGTGCTCAGCGATGGTGGTTCTGGTCGTTGATGGTCTTCTCGTGCAGGTTGGTGTTGTGGCGTGCTGATGCTACACCACTCTTGTCACTTGGAGGTTTGAGTTAGAGTTTTGGTCTCTTTTTTTGTCGTTTATTTTGGGATGTTGGCTCTAATTGTAAACCTTTAAATTTGATTTCAGTTCAATGGTCTCGTTGGTTGTTAATTTCCAAGTTTCATTTTGTTATCTTGTTAATGTTTGTGAATACTATTTCGGGTAAACCGTTCCCACAGGTTACTCTTGATACCCGGGCACTTGTGTCATCCCATGGGGATCGGGAACGCCCTTCGTGGCTTGCCGCGGACCGGGTCGGATGGCGACCCGGCCTGGTTCGTGACAAAATGGTATCAGAGGGAGGTTTGCTCTATTGGGTTGTTTTCTTTTGAGATAGAGTCAGAGTGGACAAAAATTAATGTTGTCAGAACTTGGCGTTCTAGCTACGAGCAATGTTCTTGGCCAGCACACCTCGTGGCGGGACTCGGGTTACAAAAGTATATTGTGGTTTGTTTATGTTTTTGGTCATTGTGGTTAATCTTGTCTATGGGAAATGAAAAAGGGGTAAGGTCAGTGGTCCTTGTGAGCTCTGAGGGTCTGGAAATCCATGTGGAGCCGGGGACGCTGTCCTAGAATACCCTCTGTGGAAGTGGCATGACTGGTTTATGGCCGCCAACCATACATTCCAGTCACCCGCTGACACAAGTTTTCTCTTGCGTCATTTCTCGTCTCTTTGATTTGGATTCATGGAAATTTGGTTTTCTTGTAAAAATATTTTGGTCTTGGAAAATGTTTTCAAATTAAACTCTTTAAAAAGAAAATAATGTGAAAGGTTTGGAAAGTGTGGGTTAGATGTCTTGGTTTTGAAAAAAATGGAAAGGTTTGGTTTTGAACCTTGGCGCTCTCATTGGAATCCACATGCATGAGTGTATACGAAAATGGAAATGGTTAATGGCACGAGCGGATAAGTGCTTGGATGGATATGAGGTGGGTGCCAGTGCGGCATGAGAACATCCATGTGCGAGGCCCATGGGACACCATTGATGTTTGTGCAACCCACTGGCTTTGCTTATTTTTAAAATGTTTTGTTAAGGGAAAGGTTTGGTGTTTTAGTTAATCGTGTTTGTGTGGCGTGTCCTTGTGTTTTTGAGATGTTGGATGTGTGGCGTTTTGAGCTGAGTATTCTTTCTGAATGGTTTGTGTCCCGAGTTTGAGTTCTTATTTGTAAGTTGGTATGCAAGTGTGTGGTTAGTAAATTATTTTCAAGAGTACATCGGGGAGACCTTGTAGTGGTTTCCTAGGCATGTTTGGTGTTTGCGTGTGTGGTATGTCTTGACCACTGGAACAGTTTGATTTGGGTCCATGGTTTTCTTTCTTGACTAGTGTATGCCCCCCATAAAGCGTTAAAATGCAATTGAAATATGGCCATGGGTAATTCACCATTGGTCGGCCCTTCAGTTAATCAGAGTACTCTCTTTTTGAATTCTATAATTGAACCCACCTCTCCTTTCTACAACTAAGACCTCTCAAAGAGGAATGACAGATGCGAGGGGAGTTGAACAGAGTTTGGTCCCTTTCAGTTGTCTGACTCATCGGGTAGGAAGTTGACATCGTTGTGCCTAAAAGTTCCCCTAGAAGCAGGGAAAGTAATTATAGTGGGGAAGGGTGAAGGCGATTGAGAGCTATCAGTGCTTATCGATGTCTTGAATGGTTATAGTGTTTACATAAGCTGCAAGGGTCATGTTCAGTGACGTCTTGCAGCGTGAGGTCCCTTTGATAGTCAACAGTGGTTTGGAAGAAACCCTAAGTTGTTGGTACAATATATAGTTCTAAATGACTTCTAGACTTTGGTTTGTTTCATTTAAGGAAAGGTTTGTGTTAGGCTACCAGTTTGGCAGATCCAGTCGTATGAGGCTACTATGGTCGTTTGCAGGAATCACGTGTTGTTCAAGATGCGGTTTAAAGTCTTTCTCAGTGCAATGTTTCTGTCGACAACAATGATCGTGCTTGGCGACGATTTGTGGTGTCATGTTCTCATTCAGTGTAACAGTGGGTGATGCGCGTGTACCATCTAAGATCTCATTCTGGTGAATGTTTAGTGTGAGAGTAATTAGACATTATGGTTTGTTGTGTTTGTTGGTATTGCCTCGGGTGCAGTATGATTGCGGGTGACACCGGAAGGAAAATCTCCGCTCGGGAGTCCTCAATACCTGACTGCGAGGCAGGAGATGCTTCAAACATCAGGGCTCCAGCCATAGGCCTCGGAGAAAAGCTGGTGTGTGGTCAGAAACCCTAGGAGTGTATGGGACCCCGACTTTATTTCTGTCATTGGTGTTGAAAGTAGAGGCAGTTTAAATTGTTCCTTTGGTTGTTCCGCTCCGAATGAGTTGTCTGGTTGCGTATGGGTTTCGTGACTACGTGGAGGAATGTTCGTCTCGTGCCTTAAGGTATTGGGGGTTGCGTTCCACTGGATGCAGTCACTTTAGTGGTCCTTATGATAGTCTGTCGGGCAACTCAGTCTCAAATTTGAATGGTGTTCATCCAGGAAATTTAGAGATGTTGGTTGTGGTTGGCCGTGGTTTTGACGCCTAGTGGTCGGGCCCCTCCCTCCCTGCCCTCTGTGGTTGGGTGTTTGGTCACCATCGGAAATTTTTAAAAGTTTTATATCCTCTGTTAGTTCTAGTGGTGTCGAGACCCACGATGAGTCTCGTACAAAGGTCTCTGGAATAAATCGGTGTTGGCCTTTCCTGAATGGTGGGGAGTCCGCCTGGACCTCCCCATGTTGGTTTTCTAGTATCGCCTTGGGCGTTGGTAGGTTCTTAATGGTGGGGAGACCCACATTGGGTCTCGTATGAATGCCTCTAGAATGAATCAGTGTTGGACTCTTCTTTAATGGTGGGGAGTTCGCTCGAACCTCTCCGTGTCAGTTTTCCAGTCTTGTTTCGAGCGTTAGTGACTTCCTAATGGTGGGGAGCCCCTCGGGCCTCCCCATGTTGATCTTTCTCTTCTATTTTTAAATATGGTTTGGTGATAAGTGATAAGAGTGTTCCATGGACGTGGTTTGACCTTATTTGTTCATTTTAGCCAAGTGGTATGGTTTTGGTTTCATAGTGCTTAATGTTTTTCAGCTTGTAAAGTTGATTTCTATGGGTGCTAGGGCGCATCTTCTTAAACAATCAACTGGAGGTTTTTCTGCTCTTTGGGGCGGGCGACACATATCAGAAAGTCATTTTATGTATTTCTTGATGTTGTCGTTGAGTCACTTTATCTGAGCACGATGTTTCTCTCTCTCTTTGCTTGATGTTTGTGGGGATCCTATTTGATCCTTAGTGGGGTGTCATTTCCTACATTGGGTTTCGGCCTTAGTTGTGGCTTTCCAGGGACGGAAATATTTATGGTGGGGAGAATTGTAACACCCGTGTTTTATATATATATATATATATATTACTTATTTTATTATTTCTATTGGGCATCAGATAATTTCGGTCACGTCCGAACATAAATTTTTTGAGTTTTATTTTGGAAACGCACTTTCTGGCCTTTTTGGCATGTAGCGCACCACTGTTGAGATCGCGCAACCTGGAATGGGTCACCGCACCGCCTCGCTCAGTTCCCCGCATGCCCCTGTGGCATGAAACTTTTTTTTAAAATAATAATAATTATTATTATTATTATTGATAATGAAATAAAATTTGATTAGATGAATAAAGTGGTTGGCGCAAAATAATACGGGATGAATTAAATGAATTATGAGTTATAATAATAATAATAATAATAATAACATTAAGATTTTTATTATTATTATTATTCTTTTTATTAATGTTTTAATTATATTATTAAGAATATTATTTTTATTATTTCTAATTTAGTTTATTACAATTATTATTATTTTTTTGATTCTATTATTATTGTTATTAATAATAATAATATTATTATTGGTTATTTTCCTTTTTAGTTTTAAGTTTTATTTTATTTTATTTATTTATTTTTTTTATTCCTTTTTTTTTGTAGGGTATTCTTAACCCCCCTTCTTTTTTTTCGTGCGCCGTGAGCTGCCCCTGCCCCCCTTTCCCATTTCTTTTTTTTTCTCTTCTTCTTCTTTATTCTGTTTTCCCTCCGCGTCGTGCCCCGCTCGGCCCTCCCTCTGTCCGGCGGACTCCCCGTCGCCCCCCTCTGCTTCCCGCGGTCATCCTCTCCTCCACTCCTGTTGCCCTCCTTCTTCTCCCGGCCTGCTCGCCCCGCCGCTGGCTCCCCTTCGCGCCACACCCCGTCCATTTCCCCCCTTGCTGTCTGCTCGAGCAGCGCCCCCCCCCCCCCCCCCCTGCTCGGAACCGCCGTCTCCTCCGGCGAA
Organism: Viscum album; assembly: GCA_963277665.1. Lineage (NCBI taxonomy): Eukaryota > Viridiplantae > Streptophyta > Magnoliopsida > Santalales > Viscaceae > Viscum > Viscum album. Next base: position 1,668,383,659 of record OY728147.1, on the reverse strand, counting down.
CCCGAACCGCCGCCCCTGCTCCGTCCAACATCCAACCTGCTCCGGTGCCACACACCCCTCCATCGAACCCAAGCCGGCAACATCCCCCCCCCCTCCGGCCAGCCTGCTCCCTCTCCCGGTTTACGCTGCACCCACGAGCTCCCCTCGCACGCGCCGTCCGAAGGAACCTCGCCGGACCTCCACCGGCGCAGCACCACCATCCGGCAAACCACATTGGTTTGTGCATTTCAGTTTTCCTCTTTTTTTTATTTATTTCATTCATTTAATTTCTATATTTGATGTTTGGTACTACAATGGGTTTTGATTATGGATTTTAGGTTTAATGGTTTGTTTTGGGGCCTTAATTTGAGGGTTTTGGGTTTGGATTCATGTTTTTTGGGTTCGTGTTATGTTCAATGTGGTGCAAACAGCACGCGATTAAAGTTGTGCACTGAAATATGAAGTTTTCACTCAAATTTTGAGGATTTATACATGCTGGTAGGTGGTTCCATTCCTTTGCATCATTTAGATAATTTAATTTGTTTGTTTAGTTTAATTTAATATGTTCTATGAATTAATTTCATGGTGCAATCTATGTTTATAATGTGTTGGCGTGTTTGTTTGATGAAAATTGGGTTTCCGAAATAGCATGTGTTTGTCGTCTATATGTGTGTTGTTGTACAAGTGATTTTTTGGGTTCAATAGGTTGTACGAAAGGCGTTTTAAAATTTGTTTGACATGAGTGCGTAATGAAAATCTCACTTTCTTTATAAATGATCATGTTTTTTTTCATTTGACCTTATTGGGGTAAGTCCTAAAATTGTTTAATCAATTGTTTATATGGTGAAAATGTGGTTTTAGAATAAGTGAGTGTGAAATTGATTCTAAAGTGGTATTTTCAACTAAAAATATGTGTTTTTTTGGTGCAATGTTTTCAAGTTGGGTTCTAGGTGATGTTTGGTTGGTGCGAACTTAGTTTTTAAGTGTAATTGAGTTTTGTGTGTCTAAATGTGGATTATTAATGTGTAGCGAATCATTTTAAGTGTGTTGTATTGGTTTTGTTTTTTTTAAATGGTGCCTTGTAAACAATGATGGCTTCTAAAAAGCGGTTTTTGGTGTTTTACAAGAGGTGCAGATGGTTCAGATAATTGTGTTGTTGGTGTGAAACTAGATTTAAGGACAAATTATTAAGCAAGTGGTTTGAACGACTCTCTTCTTTGTAATTGGGTATGTTTATTTGTGTCAGCCCTTGTTGTGTTATTAAATATAATTCCTTCTACATTGTGAAAATTGTTTATGTTCTTGTTTTAGTGTTTCCAAAAGGGGTTTTTGCGAAATGATTAGGTAATGACAAATATATTTTTAGAAAGGTATTTTTGTCGTGCGTGAGTTTTTGAAATGTTGTTTGGGTGTGAAGATGGTCACTTTTGTGTGAAATATCTTGTTTGGCCTGCGATATGAGAAATAAATATACTATGTGAATGTGAGACTTGTTTGAGCACACGGGAAAACCCTGGGTATCTAGGTGGGCGGACTAGAACTAGTGCGCTAGTGAACCGGATGGGTGTCGTCCCTGTTTCACTTAGCTAGATTGACGATTTCAACACTAACTAAACATATGATATCTGAGGGTCGTGGTCTTCTAAGCCATGTGTTCTGAGGGTCGTGGCCTTCTAAGCCATGTTTTCTGAGGGTCGTGGCCTTCTAAGCCACGTTTCACCAAGACATGAGGTTCTAGGGTCCCACTCAATCTAGATGACCCTTAGGGGATTTACCCACAGTGCTCTACTATCAATGTCGTGGTGCCTTCCGTCGGTATATGGAGAACCACTTTGGTGTTAGTGTGTGTGTGTGTGTGTGTGTGTGAGAGTATTTGTGTGTGCGTGTGTGAGAGTGTGTGTGTGTGCCCATAATGAACTTTTCTCATCCTCTTTAAAATTGTGTCTGTGAAATGAGTTCTTTTTAGTGTTTTCCTTTATCATTTGGTCTGTAAATGTTTTCTTCAAAAGCATTTTCAAAGTATAATTTTGTATAAGAACTTTAAATTGTCTTTTGATGTTATGGCATGGAACTTTTTCTCGGTGGCATCCTGCTGGGCTTTTAGCTCACACCCTACGTACACCCTTGGGTGTATGTAGATTCTTGTTTCTTGGGTATTCCAGGTTATGCATCGTGCTCAGTGATGGTGGTTCTGGTCGTTGATGGTCTTCTCATGCAGGTTGGTGTTGTGGCGTGCGGATGCTACACCACTGTTGTCGCTTGAAGGTTTGAGTTAGAGTTTTGGTCTCTTTTGTTGTTGTTTATTTTGGGATGTTGGCTCTAATTGTAAACCTTTAAATTTGATTTCAGTTCAATGGTCTCGTTGGTTGTCAATTTCCTAGTTTCATTTTATTATCTTGTTAGTGTTTGTGCATACTATTTCGGGTAAACCATTCCCACTTGTTACTCTTGATACCCAGGCACTTGTGCCAGCCCGTGGGGATCGGGAACGCTCTTCGGGCCTTGCTGCGGACCGGTTCGGGCACTGGGTCAGATGGCGACCCAGCCTGGTTCGTGACAGTAATATTACATGAAAATATCATGAATAACCAATGAATAAAATAAATCCTTATAAATATAATGTTTCAATATCAAAAACATAATAATACACAACCTTGATAAATGAATAGATGGACACAAATATTCTTACCAATTTGGTAACAATGAATCATAATACCAATGAGGGAAAAATTATAAATGAAATAATTATATCATTTAAATAATTATATTAATGACATAACATATAAAATAGGAAATTTTTAAGCTGTATGAAATTATATTATTCTATAACATTACGAACCTCTCAAATAAAAAAAATACTACAAAAATCCATATCCTCTTTTGTAACTTTGAAATAGTAAACACTATTCAATATATATAATCAAATTGATAGGAAAATCCATATAAATTTATTTATATGAATCATATGATAAATTCATGGGTATTATATATACCATATAGATAATACAAGTGGTGAATATGGTATATATCTCATTGAAATAAAAGTGAGACATTAAAAAACCTTACTACTTGAGTAGCGTTTGAATCATGATATCCATAAAATTATAACATGAACTAAAAATTTTAATATCATAAAATAATATTATTTCATTATATTACATGTTATATATAATTATATAAACCGACCAAAAGAAACATGTGGTAAATATAACATAAGCCTCGCAAAAATAAAAGTGTCACTAGAAATCCACTTATCTTTCGTATGGATCCTCACACTTGTTCTTTATCTTCCAGAATAATAAAAATACGATAATTATTAAAATTAAGTATAAACTCTTCCAATTTTATTACTTTTTTAAATTTAATTATAAATAAGTTATATATTATTACATAATCAATTAAGTATAAATCATGCGTTTTGACAATAGTTGTCTAATGTGCCAAAATGACATTAGTAGGTAAACTATGTTCAAAGGAGTAATTATTCAAACATTTAAATACTAATAATAATAATAAAATAATTATCATATTTATACATATATTATACTTTTATGACCAATCATTGAATAAGGCTAGGAGACATTAACCAATTTTACGATCATGGAGACTGTAGGTCGTACGTACACATAATAAGCATTTCTATTTTTCGATGATCATTACAGAAAGAAGGTAAATAATATTTTCTATTTCCAAAATTATAATTATATAATTTATAAAATTCTTTTAAATTATATATACTTATATATATCATTCTTTTTATGTAAATGTAATCACATATCTTTGAGGAAAAATTTGTAGACACATCCTTGAAAGATGTTATCACTTTTATCATTATGTGAAATTATATGAATAAAATGATATATTATATTTAACGAAAGATAATTATTTCATAAATATCATAATAAATTCTTGTATATAATATATATATTTATTATAGTTACACTTATTACCTTCCAGGGAACTCGTTATTGAAAAAGGATTCATATTGCTTTGTGAGTAGGTAGTCTATCATACACATGAGAGATGTTATCACATCCCATGTGGTATGAAATTTAAAAAAGGGTGTATATGATATAATTATTTCATTTGTATAAGTATATTACTAGGATCATATATATCATATATAAACATAGAGTCCATCATTATACCAAATCATGATTGGTGGAAATTGAAAAATGAAAGTCATCATTTTGCTAGGCGGTACTTCAATGTAAACACAAATGATAATATCATTACATGTTCGATAAAAGTGTGGGTGTTTTTAGGTTTTAACATTAACATAAAAATAAATCAGAATATTTAGGATACTAATGTTATTATTTAATCTTGGTATAATAATAATTTAATGTAATGGATATGGAATCAATCCAAAAATTCATATTGACGAACATTAACTCTTCTTCAGGTAACTCCTTTGGGTTTGCACTAAAGGAATTCCTTGGATGGATATCTGCCAAATATGAGGGTTCTCAGAATTGAGGATGGAATATTTTATGTATTTTGGAAATTTTTTAGATCCAAATGAATTGATATTTGTGAATATGTGTGGAAATTAAATTCCCTTTTATAATGGATAAGGAGTGTCATTCATATATATATGAAAAAGTAATCACAATTGGGAGGTCTCCTTTACCTCAGGTGCCTCGAATAATGATCCATATTAGATAAAATATGGGGTATGGTTGAAATATTAACATAAAATCTATTTGGACCAGTTTTTTTATTTCCACGCCTTATGTTTTATGATTGACCACAAAGTAAACTCGTTTTTACATTAGTAAATATAATTAATTTTAGTTTATTCCACAAATATTTTTGGTCATATAATATGTTTAACTTGCTATAAATTATAATAAATAATTATTCTAAAAGGGGAATCTATTTTTTTCAATTACATTAAAATGATTGGAATAAAATTAATTATAAATTAGTCCCACATATGAAATGATAAAGCTGGTTTTTGAAGTGAAATTTTTAAAAAATTTATCGAGTTTTTATATATAATTTGAATATAAAAGTTTTTTCAATCAAATAAATTTGATTCATATATTTATAATCGACCTCATTTTATATTATAACTATTTTAAAATATAATATAAACTTATATGTTTTTTCTATGAAAATTTAGTTTTCAATTAAAAGCCAGTATTTCTCACCATTCATCATGAAATGAAACTTCCTATAAAAATAAAAAAAATTATCCCAACGATAATTTTGAGATTATTATTTCCAAAATAAAATTATAATATTAAATTTATCAATGTTTTAAAATTTAGTTTTAAAGTATGTGAACCATTAAAAGGTGGAAAATAGACTTTAAAGAAATTATAAAGACATGTAAATATCATGGAAATTTTTTTCATAAATTATTTGGGATTTTACGATTATGTAGTTTCTGACGGCACCGGATTCCGAGGCCCGGTGTCCCCGGAATAAATTCCTGAATTTTAGCTCGGGTTCATTTAGTGAACAAACTAGTGGGGTTTTCTATCATTTGAACTGGTGCTCAAAATAGAAATAGGAGGGCACCGATGAACTCGCAGCACTGGTTATTGCTTAAGAGGACTATTATCGTAGATGCGTTGGCAAGAGAGGAGAAGTTAAAAATCGTGGACTAACTGATAAGTGAATAATATTGTGGGACAATTTTATTTTTATATCAAAAGTGTTTATATCCTAGGTGAGGGAGTTGGGGTGGGACCCACTAGTTCTTAACTACCCATGTGAGGATAAAAGTGATGTGGGACCCACACGAGCCCCAACCCTTTACATTCCCAAACTCTTTAACCCTCTTTAAACCCCTCTTTATCACCCCTTGAATTATTCGGATAAATCCTCTTAAATTAAGTAGCCTCTCCACCTTCCTATCCTCCATTAAAATTTTCCATCACACATAATTAATATCTTGAATTAATTTAAAAAGTGAGGCTTGTCTTTAAATGGGAGTAGGCTATTACATTATTGGTTTGGAAAATAATATGGTGGGGGAAGCTCTAAAGAAATAAGAGAAGTTTCATTCTTCAACCCTCCAATGAAGAACAAGAATGTGCCACGCCTTAAGATCTTCTATCCATGACAAAAAGGGTAGACACCGCTTCCTCCTCGGACGCTCTCCGTTGACGTCTACGAATCCTTATCTTACGACGCCGTCAACCGTGACGCCAATGTTCGAAATTGATTATTGAGGTAGGGGTTATTATTGTTCATGTTTTAATCAACGTTCTTCATTGCTTAAGTTCTGGCTACTTGATATCGTCTTAACGGGAGGAGATCAGACCGCACAAACACAGCCGATTCTCCTACCTTTTTTTGTTGAACTTCGTTGATGTTTGAGGAAAAGGCTTGTGGGGGTGTTGTTGCACCGCGTGGAAATGAAGAGGACCACGACCGAAGATGGTCGTGGCGGTGGTGGGCGGCACTGTCGCATCGCGCTGGTGAGGCCGAAGGAGGTTGAGGCCAGGAGCGGGCCGCGGATGCGGTGCGCAGTGCTGACGGGCAGCGCCGGTGAGATGGGCCGCGGGCTTAGGCCGCGGCGAACCAGCAGGGCCCGGCCGGCTGAGTCGGCCGCTGGCGTCACCAGGAGGCGGGACCCAATCTGGGTCCCGCGGCAGTTCCCAATCGGCCAGCCGTAAAGGCCGGCCAATATTCAGATAACCAGGGGTGTAACCCCCCTACCAGTTTTAGGACGGACCCCACAGGGTCCGTTGTTTCCAAAACAAAGGGTTTGTGCCCCTTTGTGTCCCGATCGGCCAGCGTCGAGCCAGGGCCGGCATCCAAGTCAGACCGCAAGCTGCATGGGCTAGGTCGGCCATGCCCAGCCGGGCCGGACCTAGACCTGGGTCGGCTCGACCAGGTTCGTGCAGTCCCATGGGGTATTAGGTCGGGTCGGACCGGGCACAAACCCCCTATTTTTGGACTGTTTTCGGTTAAATGGCCATATCATGAGCTACATACCTCTGATCGACTCGCCGTCAGTTGTGTAGGATTCCTTGGAACGAGTTGGTCGTTTAGTCATATTACACTTTAGGTTTCGGCAAAGTTTGTGTATGTACGGGTTGGTTCGATCCTAAATCAAACCGGGCCCTCGGAGCAGAAACACTTATAACATGAGGTCCGGACGTCCGGATGATGTGCTGTCAATTATATTGAATTCCTCTTAGTGAGACGGTTCTTTTGTCTTACTGAACATGAGGTTTGGATGTATTTGGAGTACGGTCGGGTTGGTTTTAGCTTAAAACCCAACTGAGCCCCTCGGACGAAAAAGCCAATATCTCTCAGACCGGGCGTCTGATTGACACGACGTCTGTCGCATTGTGTTCTTATTGAGGACACGGAACATAGAAATACTTCAACTCTATAATTTTTGACAGTTGACGTATCGAACCTCTTGGCTCGTGGAGCGGACCCTCCCAGAATTGAGCGTGCTGTGTGCGGGAACCCTAGAGCTGGCTGCGGTAGCGATGGCGACTGTACTTGGATCCTACGTGGGTTCGGCAGTGAGTAAGACTGTACTTGGATCCTATGTTGGTTCGGAAGTGAGGAAGACTGTACTTGGATCATCTGTGGGTTCGACAGTGAGGACAATTGTACTTGGATCCTACATAGGTTTAGTAGCGATGGTTACTGTACTTGGATCCTACGTGGGTTCGGTAGTGACGAATTCTATACTTGGAACCTATGTGGGTTCTGCAGAGAGGAGGATTTAGAGGTTACATCTAATCATCTCAACCACTCTTCATGAGTAGTATTCATGTCTGAGCTGAATCTTGAATTTCAATCATTATCTTTGATATGATTTTGATTTCCTGTGTGGACTGTCTTGTGATTTCCTGTGTGGACTGGGTTGTGATTTCTTGTGTGGACTGGGTTGTGATTTCTTGTGTGGACTGGTTGTGATTTTCTATGTGGACTGGGTTGTGATTTCCTGTGTGGACTGGGTTGTGATTCCCAGTGTGGACTGGGTTTTGATTTCCTGTGTGGACTGGGTTTTGATTTCTGTTGTGGACTGGGTTGTGATTTCCTGTGTGTACTGGGTTGTGATTTATTGTGTGGACTGGGTTGTGATTTCTTGTGTGGATAGAGTTTTTATTCCCTGTGTGGACTGGGTTGTGATTTCTTATGTGGACTGGGTTGTGATTTCATGTGTGGACTGGGTTGTTATTCATTGTGTGGACTGGGTTGTGATTTCCTATGTGGACTAGGTTGTGCTATCCTCTGTGGAATGGGGTTTACTTGGGCTTGTGAGTTTGATTCGAACTAGAATTTATGACTTAGGTATATGTATGGGCATATATATAAGTAGAGTCTCATGATACTTCTTGATTGTATCCTTACTTTGTGGTTTACTCTTCGTGGATTCTGGGAGGCCTTCGGGGATCTCGGGGTCCCTACTGAGTATCATATACTCACCCTTGCACAGGCTTTTCCTACACTACATTGTGTTGGTTGTAGACGACGGATAGCGCTGATCGTGGTTGAGTCTTTTGGAGTTGGATGGAATCTGGAGGTGAACTATTAGGCGGGACGTACATGGAGCAGATAGGCAGATCTGAGGATATGAGGAGACCATCTGTACCCACCATTCAGGTGGCATTTCTGGAGGACGTCTCAGTGGTTTCTTCTCTACTTTTCAGCTGTTGTACATTACTTTTCACAGTTGTACTGTACACTCAATTGGGTTTTTATACTGGCCCATTTACTTTCCATCAGTTACTTTTGTACTCAGTTTACTTTGTGTTTACTTCAGCTTTCATAATCTGTTGTGTTTTATTACTTATATAAAGGCAATGTCTACCCTTTTTTCGGGATGTACGCCTTTGGTGCTAGTCGCCATCCCCTGGCCTATAGAAGGAAGGATTGGGGTAGTCCTGACACGGGCCCCGTGGATGGGTCGTCACAAATTGATATCAGAGGAGACGGTTCTACCGCAGAACCTATGACTCTGATAAGTTCTTTCTGTGAAGCAATAGTGTTAAGCGTATTGAGTGTGGTTATCAGTACAGGGAGTCCAGTGTTGGGGTAGAGGCCGACGTATCCATACACCAAGACCCTCACTTCTAATTTCCAACTCAGTGCATGAAAACATTGATTGCATGTGTGTTTCAGAAGTTTTTCTTAGTGATTACTTTGAGTCATCTCACCATGTATATTGTATTAACCATGGAACACCTGTTTTCTTATCAGGATTTCGCAGTAAAGACAGCTAGCTAGGGTTCCCGAGAGATAGTACACGATGACATCCCACCGAGCGACGAGGCTCCGGTGCAGGTCCCTCTTACTATATTGGCACCTTCGGGTGGTATACCAGCAGCACCACCACCTATTGGGTAGCGGATGCCACTAGCCATACTAGCAGACGGTGCATGCCGATAGAGCGTGTTGCATGAGTTTTAGTAGTAGAGGCCTCTGAGGTTACAAGGTGAGTGAGATTCACATATAGTAGAGGACTGGGTGGAGGTGATTGCTAGAGTTTTCTACTTAGCTGAGACACTAGTAGAGTGGATGGTGGACATGGATACTAGTGTTTTCCAGTGAGTGAACATGAGGATGGTCCACATAGTGATGAGGCTTCATAACGTGGAATGATGACTGAGATTATATCTTCGGGTAGTGTGTCAGCTATACAACACTACCTGTTGGCCAGCAGTTACAACCGGCAGTACCGGTAGGTGAAACATGTAGTCTTACTGTCTTACACGTGTTCTAACATAAGATACCCTCAAGTTACGAGGTGAGACCAACTCTCAGGAGGCTGAGGAATGGCTTGAGGAAGTGGTTGAGAGTTTTTCTAGAGCTTATACAGCTACGGAAAAACAATGTGTCAGTATCTGAGTATTCATTGTGGCATACAGATCATTCTGGTTACTCGATGAATATGATATGAACAGTTCTATAGAGCTCGTACCACTGAGTTAGTGCGTTTAAGGATATCTGAGCCAACACCTTATCCTCTATGCATTCTTGTCTATGTTAGGATTCTAGATAAAACCATTGTGGTTGAATGTTCTTTGGATGAACGGATACAACTAGAGAATGTTAGCAGTGGAAGAGCATGGAACTAGTGCCAGTCTCAGATACATGGTTGTGTAAAATGTTTCAATAAGATGAAATGTTAAGGACAAATGAATCTGCAGAGAAGTGGACGAGGAAGCCGATCTAGGAGTGCAGCATGAGGTGGTGTACATTTCAACATGTTACAACCACCCACTTTTGTATTCTCCACCAGGCTTAGGGAGAGGGAGGGATGGGGAAGAGAATAATTTCATGCGGTCAAGGAGTGTGACCCAAGGGCTCGAAGAATGATTTTAGGTATGGTCTGTGTCTACTACTAGCTTCCGTATAAATAGACATAGGAACCAATCATTCCTACCTTCCACGAATCTTGTCCTAGACCTAGAGTTTCCGGTTAATCCGTTGACTTGACCCTCACGTCTAGAGATACCTTTGGGAGGGGACTTAATAATCACACTTATGTCGATGGTGTGATATGACCCTTGAGGCGAGAGTTTCGGTTAGAACATTTTGGTGGCAGCGTCGAGGCCTTATGACGTTAGTTTGGTTATGGACTGGGCAACCACAGTTCATACACGGATTGAAAGTATTAGGAAAAAAGGTTGTGGTTTATTTACAACGTTGGGATGGGGTATTCCTTGGTCGGCGAAAAAGAAAACCCATACATAACAGGATGTAATCATGCATAAGAGGGTGCATTAGATCACTCATGAGATGTCAAAACAAACCTTTGTGCCATAATTCTCCAGATATGCGGCACCACTTCCTGCAAAGCTTCCAGGAGCTGGGGTAGAGGTTGACCAGTGCACCCAGCCAGATGGAGTTGGTTACATAGTTCACTGCGACACATCAGGGATCAGACATGGGTGTGTCCTGATGTAGGAGTGGGAAGTGATCACATTTGGATCACGGCGGATGAGACTACACAGAGCAGAGAGGAGACCACTGGAGTTCGAGGGTGGCTACCACGTCTTCTTACAGGTCTCACCTCAACGAGGTCTAAGGATAATTGGACGAGGTGGAAAATTATATATGGGGTTCATCGAACCCTTCTAAATCCTCATCAGGGTAGGTGAGGTAGTTTACCTCTTGACCATTTTACCGTAGTGGCACCAGGTGCACGATGTCTTCCACTTATCTCAGCTGAGGAGATGAATGCACGACCTATTAGACATCATCAACCACGGAGAGCTGGACATCGATGATGGGGCGACTTTCTCAGGGTTCCAGTAGAGGTTTAGGATCGACATGAGCGGGTCCTATGGGGAAGGTCGAATCCTCATGTGCACTTTCACTGACAACACGGGGACTTCAAGGAAATCACATGGGAGCCGGAGGCTCAGTTGTGTGCTTGGTACCTCCTTTAGTTTCCCTAGTTTGTGTTATAGATTTACGAGGACATAAATCATCGAGGAGGGAGTAATGTAAAGACTTGTAAATTTCAAGGAAATTTTATTCTTAAATTCTTTGGTATTTTACTAGTACGCAGTTTCTGAAGGCACTTGATTCTGAGGCCTGGTGTGCCCCGAATCAATTCCCGAAGTTTAGCTTAGGTACATTTAGTGAACGAATGAGCGGGTTTCTCTATCTTTTGAACAGGTGCTCGGAATTGCAATCTGAGGGCACCGATGAACTCGCAGCTCTGGTAATTTCTTAAGTGGACTTTTACTGTATATGTGTTGGCATGAGAGGAGAAGTTAAAAATTGTGGACTAATTGGGAAGTGAATAAAATTGTGGGAAAATTTTATTTTTATATCTAAAGTGGTTATATCCTATGCGAGGGAGTTGGGGTGGGACCCACTAGTTACTAACTACCCATGTGAGGATAAATGTGAGGTGGGGCCCACACGATCCCCAACCCTTCACATTCCCAAACAATTTAACCCTCTATAAACCCCCTCCCCTTTATCACCCCTTTAATTATTTGGATAACTCCTGTTAAATTATGTTCCCTCTCCACCGTCCTCTCCTCCATTAAAGTTTGTCATCACACATAATTAATATCTTGATTTAATTTGAAATTCGTGGATTGTATTTAAATAGGAGTAGGTTGTTAAATTATTGGTTTGGAAAATAATATGGTGGGGAAAACTCTAATGAAATAAGAGAAGCTTAGTTCTTCAACCCTCTGATGAAGAACTAGAACGCACCACGCCTTACAATCTTCTGTCTGTGACAGAAAGGGGAGAGGCCACATCCTCCTCGAACGCTCTCTGTTGATGTCTACAAATCTTATCTTATGACACCATCAAATCAGACACTGACGTTAGACATCTATTATCGAGGTAGGGGTTATTATTGTTCAAGTTTTAATCAATGTCTTTCATTGCTTAAGTTTTGGCCGCTTGATATCGTCCTAACGGGAGGAGATCCGACCGAACAAACATGAACGATTCTCCTCCCCTTTTTCTTGTTGAACATCTTTGATATTTAAGGAGAAGGCGGCGTGGTGGGGTTGTGGAACCACACAGAAACAAAGAGGACCACGGCAAGAGCGGGCCGCAACGGTGGTGTGCGGCGCCAATGTGCCGCGCCGGTGAGATGAGCCATCGCCATAGGCCGCAGCGGACCAGCAGGGGGCGGCCGGTTGAGCCGGCCGCCGGCATCTCTAGGAGGCAGGACCCCATATGGATCTTGCGGCGGTTCACAAATGGCCATCCATGAATCTCGGTCATTATGCGGAAAACCGGGGGGGTGTAACCCCCCCCCCCTCGACCAGTTTTAGGGCGGACCCCATGGGGTCCGCCGTTTCCAAAACAAAGTGTCTGCTCCCTTTTGTGTCCCGCTCGGCCAGCGCCAAGCCCCGGTCGTCTTCCGAGCCGGACCGTAGGCCTCACGGGATGGGTCGGGCTGGACCCAGACCTAGTTCTGGTTGATCTGGTTCGGGCCGACCCAGGGCGGTATTGGGCGGGACCGGACCGGGCCCAAACCCCCTATTTTCGGACCGTTTTCGGTTAAACGGCCATATCTTGAGCTACGAACCACTGATCGATGCAATGTTAGTTGCGTAAGATTACTTATAATGAGACGGTTGTTTATATATATTAAACTTGTGGGTTCGGTGATGTTTGAGTATGGTCGGGTTGGTTCGAACCAGAAACCTACCGGGCCCTCGGAGCAGAAACGCTTATAACTTGAGATCTGGATGTCTGAATAATGTGTCGTCAATTACGTTGAATTCCTATTAGTGAGTCGGTTCTTTTGGATTCTTCCACTTGAGGTTTGGACGTAGTGGGAGTATGGTCGGGTTGGTTTTAGCTTAATAACCAACTGGGCCCCTGGGACGGAAAAGCCAATATCTCTTAGACCGGGCGTCCGATTAACGCGCCGTCTGTCACATTGAGTTCCTATTGATGAGACAGAACTTAGGGATACATCAACTATGAAATTTTTGACATTTTATGTATTGACCCTCTTGGATCGTGGAGCGGACCCTCCCGAAATCAAGTGTACTGTATGTGGGAACCCTAGAGCTGGCAGTGGCAGCGATGACGACTGTACATGGATCCTATGTGGGTTCGTCAGCGAGGATGGCTGTACTTGGATCCTATGTGGGTTCGGAAGCGATGAAGATTGTACATGGATCCTCTGTGGGTTCTACAGTGAGGACGACTGTAATTGGATCCTACGTGGGTTCGGCAGTGATGGTTACTATACTTGGATCCTACGTGGGTTCGGCAGTGATGACTTGTATACTTATACCCTATGTGGGTTCTGCAGAGTGGATGGTTCAAAGGTTACATCTAATCATCTCCACCACTCTTTGTGAGTAGTATTCATGCGTGTGCTGAATCTTGACTATCAATCATTATCTTCGATATGATTGTGATTTCCTGTATGGACTGTGTTGTGATTTCTTGTGTAGAATGGGTTGTGATTTCTTGTGTGGACTGGGTTTTGATTTCCTGTGTGGACTGGTTGTGATTTTCTGTGTGGACTGGGTTGTGATTTTCTTTGTGGACTGCGTTGTGATTCCCTGTGTGGATAGGGTTTTGATTTCTTTTGTGGAATGGGTTGTGATTTCCTGTGTGGACTGGGTTGTGATTTCCTGTTTGGACTGGGTTGTGATTCCCGGTGTGGAATGGGTTGTGATTCCATATGTGGACTAAGATGTGATTTCCTCTGTGGACTGAGTTGTGATTGCTTGTGTGGACTAGGTTGTGATTTCCTGTGCGGACTGGATTGTGATTCCCTGTGTGGACTGGGTTGTGATTTCCTGTGTGGACTGGGTTGTGTTATCCTCGGTGGACTGGGTTGTACTTGGGCTCGAGAGTTGGAGCCGAACTGGAATTGATGACTTAGGTATATGTATGGGAATATACCTTGGTAGAGTCGCATGATACTTCGTGATTGTATCCTTACTTTTTGGTTTACTCTTCATGGATTTTGGGAGGCCTTCGGGGGTCTCGAGGTCCCTACTGAGTATCGTATACTCACCCCTGTACGGGTTATGCCCGCACAATGTTGTGTTGGTTGCAGATGAAGGACAACAGTGATCATGGTTGAGGCTTGTGGAGTGGGATGGAATCAGGATGTGAACTATTAGGCGGTACGTACATGGAAAATAAGGACAGATCTGAGGAGCTGAGGAGACCATCTAAAACCACCCTTCTGGTGGGGTTTCCAGAGGACGTCTCAGTGGTTGCTACTCTACTTTTCAGCTATTGTACTTTACTTTTCTCAGTTGTACTGTACATTCAGCTGGGTTTGTATACTGGCCCATTTACATTCTAGCACATACTTTTGTACTCAGTTTATATAGTGTTTACTTCATCTTGTGTACTCTGTTGTGTTTGATTACTTATATAATGGCAATGCCTTCCCTTTTTTTCAGGATTTACACTTTTGATGCTAGTCACCAGCCCCTGGCCTATGGAAGGTGGGCTTGGGGTGCTCATGGCATGGGCCCCGTGGACGGGTCGTGACAAAAATAATTTTATTTGTCTATAAAATTTTATTTCATTTCTTATCTTATACATTTAACATATATTTGATGAATGAAAAAATATTTTATTTTTTATAAAATATATATTTATTTAGTATATATAAATAATATTAACCTAATTTATTGTGATAATATTTCATTTTGTATATAAAAATTGTTTTTATAAAAAACATTTCCATTATATTCAATTTTTAAATTTTATATTCTAATTAATTCGTAACCAATGAATTAATGTGTTAAAAATGTATAAATAATATTTTGATGATTTAGGTATTTCTATTAATACCCTCCATTCCAATGTCTAAGTGATAAGTAACATTTTAAATGTTCTTATTAATAGTATGTTGTTCTCTGTTATGATTTGTCCATGTGTGTATCCAATGAAAAATATAGTGTTGTGTATACTAAAATCTATGATTAGTGTTGTCTGTAATTAAAGATAGACTAGTTTCTCATAAGTGTTCTAGATATGATTAAAAAAACACACATATGACATTCATCCATGTCACACTCACAACATGGATTCCTTGAGCATGAAAGGAACAACCAACCTGATCAGTGTGTAAAAATTCCAAATCATTTTGGAACACCATCCAGAGAATTGTGAAGAACATGATTCCCATAAATCCCATGTCACTCTACTTAAGAGATGATATAAGAATGTATAGAACAACACAGGGCTCGATGATTTCACTGAACTTAACTGGTTCGTTATATCATTTAGAAACTCGATGGGTGTTGTGTGTATGAAAGAACACTACCCCAAGGTTTTAGAAACATGATGGACCATCCTAGATTCTATCCATATATTTTTTATCGCAATTCATTCAATTATTTGGTGATTCGTACAATAAAAATACTATAGTCAAATTTCCCCATACGACCATTAACATGGATGATGGTGTACCAAGTCATCCATCATTGAGGAAGCAAAGTGGATCATGAAACCTACTAAGTGGATGATAATTCCCTAGGAAAGTCTATCCTATCGATCTAAGAGTTACATTTTGTTCACTCCCAAAAAAAGGATCAATGAAACCACGAACACCCATAAAAAGGACAAATTTTGTGGCTAAATTCATACTAGGGACTAGAATTCCCAAAAAGTATAGTGGGTCAGAAAGATCATAGAATTTTGCAGGCCATTTAAAATATAAGGGTCTTCTATCTACCACGAGCTATCACTTTACAATGAAAATGAATAAACCCTATAACTATGCCACATCTAATATAATTCACTATACTTCGGATCCTTTCATTGAAGCCATTTCTAAAAACGAAATGGCCTATAGAAAAATATCCTGTATCTATTTCAAGTAATACAAAGGAATGTTTAAAATACACTTACATGAGGGTTTAAACGAAGGATACCTCCTAAGGTTCCATTTTAAGTCTTTCAATTGATTCACATTAAATCGTTAAACATTTAAAATATTAAAAATAAAACATCAAGAACCAATTATTAAATATAATCACTTGGTAACGTTAAGGTGACATACTAGGGTCCCGTTAAGCCATCATTGGTTCATTAGAAAGAAACCTAATAGCATTTGATTAATTAATAATGTTTAAAAACACCCATAATGTGTTATATCATAAGAAACATGCACGAAATATCCTTCTTATATCATTTTTTATTTGGATATATTTTCAAACGGGGGATTAAGCCCATGTAATTGAGATATGAGCCTTAATTTTTAAACCATTTTATTTCTTATAAAATTTTACCATGTTTAACATTTTAATGAATTAAAATATATCATGTTCATACACAATGGTTTGATTATATGGGTTTCCATCTACATTCACATAAATTTCCTATACACTTTATTGACCACAAACTAGCTTCCATTTAACCAAAACCAATTGACATTGAAATTTTCACTTTAGAAGATTTTAATTTTAAATAATGATCTCAAGATGCATTACAATGCTCAAAATATAGTTTGAGTATATTGGTACTATTTAACCAATTATTTGGCACCCATTCACCTTATAATATAAAACAAGATCTCATTTGATCTCAACCAATTAATTCTTCCAATGTGACCGATAACACATAAAAAATGGGCATGTTATCAATAGTATTAAATATATAGAAACATTATAATAATCCAAAAATAATGATACAAATACACTGAATTTTAAAAAATTAGTTAGTATGGAATATTAGAAGTACAAAATAACAATGTTTCTCTAATAATGAATTTAATGCTACTTCATTTCTATACCAAGACAATGCTGAAATTTTATAATTTCACAATTTTATAAGCAGTGGAAAGTACATTAACCCCTCAAGGTGAAATCTGAATCCATTATAATATCTTATGAAATTAACACTAATCACAACCCTAGACACATATACTTTTCCCCACTGATGGTTGATCACTCCCAAGAATATCTATTTACCAAACACCAACACATTCCTATTATCTAATCCACAAACCCCAAATAGTAAAACAATGAAAATGAAAAATCTCTGATACCAATTTATAATGTATTAGCATAGTTGACCACTAACCCGGTAGCCTAACTAGTGGGTAACATAGCCTCAACCGCACCTCCCCATTTTTTAGAGGCTGCCAACTAGAATAGATAGTCAAGTGAGGTGATAGTGGGAAGAATATACCCTCATAATCAGAGTAATATAATAGTTTATATGATAAAAATATATATAGAACAATGAAGGTATTCATAAATAAAATAAAGATAAGTGTAATAATAATTAAAATTGAATATATATTGATGGGTAACAATAAGGTGTACAATGCATGCATGCCCATCTGGTGATATATTAACTAAAATAATAGTCATACAATAGGAAAAAATATACAGCATAGTACACAAATAAGGAAAACAAATAAAAAACATAGAGGCTAACCTCCAACAGTATCTTATGCTCTAGCTTATTCTTATTCTACTAACTATGTGGTTCCTAAATAAGAGCACAAAAAATAAGCCATGGTCCTAAGAACATGAGATCAACTCATGTAACCCAGTGAAATTGTGGACCGACAAGGGTTTGAGATTAATAAAATATTGTAAGTTACAAACCAAAATGTCTAAAACATTATCATATACATAAATATAACCAATTTTGTATATAATTAACAATAGAATAAGAAAAAATACCAAATAAATAAATATCACCCGCCTCAGGTTCCTAAAAACACCTGGTAGGAAAATATGCATTGACCCATGGCCAGAAAGAAAATTTTGACTAAAAACTATATATGTAGTAAAGATATATTTGTGTTTTTTTTATAAAATGTAGCCATGTTTATAGATCAAGTATGTGTGGACATCATTTTCCATATACCTGGAATACTAGGTGTTGGATGGACTAAGGCATAACTCAATCATCCATTACTAGCATGAAAAATCAAATAATCTCAAGCTAAATGGTACATTTCCAATATATCATAATTAGTAGGATCTTTCCTTCTCTTCAGTGGATATGAATACTATTCCATTATGTCAACATTTAAATTGTATTGAGTTCTCTGTCATGTAAACACTCAACAGGGGACGTGGTGTGTCATTCCCACTATCCAAATTGTATCACTAGTGTGAGATGCCATTCTCAACATTCATTACAAGGGATCATGATAACTCCATTCTTAAGAGAACCCTTATCATCATTCCACTTCCTATATAGAGCCATAATTATATTAATATCAATATAATACAAGTGAAATTCAATTATCATGATTAAAATTTATCAAGACCATTATATAATAAATGGCACCACAAATATGACAATTCACGAAATATTTTATTATTTAATTATAGAAAAAGGTGTGGTCATACAACCCAATTAAATTTCATTTGACTAAAAAATTATTAATTCCTAGAAACTGTACCATCAAGATAGACCATTCCATTTATAACATTTCATTTATTCTAAAAAACATGGAAATTAAATAAAAAGTGGAAAGAAATAACATAGAAGGAACCATAAACAATTGAGCATTTACTTACTTGGTTAATTCTGGTTACAAAGAAATTTAAGCACTTAAGGGGTTATTAATTTGTTATAAATTTTGATAAGAGTGGTCCCTCACCTAAACATATAAGGATTATTGGTAAAAATGAAAATTTATATAAAATGAGGTGAACTACAATTTATAACATCAATAATGGATAAGTACTACGCATTCATTAACTCTAACAACAACAAAATACACAAGTAAAATCTCTAGTTGTAAATCTAATAAATATTCAAAACATTTTTACCAAATTGTGATTTTAGAAGGAAGAACACCTCATCTGGGGTTTTTTCTTAAAAATAAATGACATTTCTCATCAGACAATTCATTTAGGACAAATAGGAATCACACTAAAAAATCAAAACTCAATTTACATTAAATAATAATTTTATAGAAACTATATAACATGGGGATTAAATTATTAAAGGTTTAACCTATAATTTATGAGGGATCCATTATCATTTGTCCCTTTGATAAAAAAGAAAAATTCCTTTTAAATATATAATCTGAAGAGTTAAAAAATCCAGGATTTAATCATTTTATAACAATGGGAAATAAAGATATATCATACAAGGTTGTTCAAGATTAAGGTTTAAAACCTCAAACTACTGAACAAGGCTCATCCATTGTATTACAAGGAACATAATACAATTTATATTGAAGAAATAATTTTTACGGAAACATGTCAAAAAGGCTGGCGTGGGGCATAATGGAGCTATTTATAAAATGCCAGAAACACATGGAAACAACTGTATACCACTAACCTCAAACTTATGATACATTACTAATCTAATACCAAGGATTAATTTGGTCATGTTTAGATGAAATAGATGAAATAATCATCCAACCAAAAAATAAGGAAAATGAGATAACACAAAAATAACACAACTTATAGGCAAAGAAACATATAAAAGAAGAAAGAGGATTCAAGAGCCTACCGATGCATATCCATAGAGACTAACAAATTTTTATTTAGACATAAAATGGTTGAGATTTAGTAATACCTAGCATAGAGTGGTCAGAATCCCAATGTGGGAAGGGATGATTAGAATATCGCCTGAGGATATAAGAATGGGAAATAGGGGTTTTAAACCCCATTAATGAAAAAATGGTCAATTCACTCATAAAACTGAGTTACATTGTTTTGTAGAACGTTTTTTCCTAACAGTGTCAATGATGTGGGTATTAGTGCTTAAGAACTCATCTCACATTTTTTAGTCGTATGGATTTCCCAAATTATGTGTCAATCGTTCGATGAATATTTTACAGGTAATACCTATGTGGCACTAACCTTGGGGGGATAGGAACATGGATGGGGTATACCATGTATAGATCATGTGAAATATGATGCACCTCTAGTTTATATCACATGGATTACTTCTAGGGGTTTCATGATTTCAGATAAACCATGTGACCTGCCCTGACCACCCAATCCTATGATTTTCAGGGCTTGGTGCTCCCGAAACTCAAAGAGAGGCCCTAGGGAATTCTTAGTCCTTTATCCAAGTCTAAAAAAATACCTTGACATGTTCCAACTCTCAAAATTATGTTTCAAATCCATATTGACTGAAACACTCTTCTAATAAATACCAAAATTCAAAATCCTTTGGAATTTTAACATGGCCCAAAACATGGATATTTATTTTTTTGATGCCTATGAATAAAATCAAAGAGCCACATCATTATCTCTAGTACACATTATTTTGTTACGTAATTAATAGTCTTCTATCTTGATTTAGCATACAATTTTCTCTAAATTGAATTTTTATTTTCACTCTAAACCAGAATATAATATTTACAACCCATATAGATAATTCTAGATGAAAATATAAAATTTTCAACCATATTTCATATCATGTAATAATTTTTGGAATAAATTCATCATAAATTAGTATTTTCTCAGAAAATATAAGGTGATACTTAATCAAGACATTATGAAATTGATACACTATTTTCCCTCAAAATAACCAATTTATAATTTCATATCAAGTAACTTGTCCACATGTATATAATTATAGGATATTTGTGTCTTCTATCATATTTCAAAGATGATAAACATCCTAATTTTAATTAATATATGAACAATGTATTATATTATATCTTTCATTTTTTTATTGGTCTACATAAATTTTGGTTCTAAGAAACAAAAGGAAATAGATCAAAAATAATATTTTCTATATTGATCTTTTTAAATAAATAATTTTATTTCTCTATAAATATTTTTCCTTTATGATATCATGTGATATATTCTTGGAATGAATTTCTAGTAATGTGGTATATCACATCCTCATTGATTAATCATGCTCTTAAATTAAAATCATAATATGGTATTGACTTATTCTTTTATATAAATCATTAATGAATGTAAAAACCAAATATAATATTGTAATTACTTTTGAAAATATTTAGTTATCTGAAAAAATTTGTACATAAAAATTATTTCTATCCAAAAATGAATATTCATATTATAAATATGTAATCTAGAAATTTACAAAATTTGATAGGTATTGTCTCAAAAGATAAGAAATATTAATCTATAACATTATTATTAAAAAATTATAAAAAATTTTCTGAATGAAAACTAAACAATAATAAAAAATTGAACATATTTTATTATATCCAACCCTAAATAACATTACAAATTCTATAAAATATACTCTAGGGCATGAAACTATGGGAGTTGTGAAAAACCCCCATCATGTACAGAAATTTTAGCAATCTCATCATTTTAAAATATCTCAATCCCAAAATATAGAGAACCATTTAGACTTCCATATTTAACTGAGTTAAATTTGTATGTTTTAAAAATTGTGTTTTGGGTCCTGACATAACACATGTCAAGTGATTTAAATTTGAAAATTTTGAAAATATTATTTCTACATCGATATTATATTCATATTAGTCTAAAATGAATATAAGATATTGATTAATTCATTTTAATACAAAATATTGTAGGGAAGAAATTCATTAATTTAATATTTTTGACTGAGAGGGAAATGCGAAACTCTTGGAGACTTGGCCAGAATTTAATACTCATTTTGATTTCTATAATTGTCATTAATATGATTATGATCTAAAATGATCCTATGAATGATATTGTTTCCCACTTTTTACACCCCAAATTTTGTTACAATGAATAAATCAGACCAAAAAAGATATACAAGAGATTGATAACTTATTCCAACTATAAAGTTTTAGTGTATAATAAAAAACAATACAATAGTGAGATATTTTACAATACGTTTAACGAAGTAGATATGGTCATCTTGATTCAAACAAAAACAAAAAAAACTCTGTAATTAAAATGAATGAATTGAAACACAATTAAATAATTATACCTTATTATACATTTCATGAGTAATATTAAATGGGATAAAAAACAAAAAAAAATCTATCATGACATAATGTAATAAAAAAATATTACCTCTAAATCTTACCATTATATCTTCATATATGAAATAAATATTTATAACTTAAATGAATATTTTATTTAACATTACTAGCATACGTGAATTAAAATTTTAAAGACACTGTAACCAGTTAAAATAAGAACGGAAAATGGTATCTTGGATAAGAATCAAGATACCATTATTTATATTGGAATATTTATTAATATTTTTAATTTAAATGAAATAACCCTTCTCAAAATAGATATAGCTTTTAGAATTTGACTAATATCCTGAAAATCAGGAATGCAATCCCATTTATATCCAAAAACTAAAATCATCATATTTCAAGTTCATAATAATTATACCCCCAATGATATATATACACCAAATATGTTCAAATTATTATCTACTACATCCAATAATGAAAAAAATAGTAGAGACTATAAAAAAATACATAATATTTTTTAAGGAATAAATTATTTATAATTCATAAACTAATATTTATTTTAATGATTCAAATATAAGAGGAGTAATAAAATATACAAATTTAATAGGAACTATTGGTTACCACTAATAAGATAAAATAAAATGAGAAAATATGATCAATTTATTTGAAATATTAGTTAATATTAATCCAATGAAATAGAAAGAATGAAATATGAAAATTTTATAATAAATATTGATATAACTTTATCTAATTCGAGGGAATAATTAGATAGGTGTGACCCGGGGGATATTTGAAATTTTTAGTTAGATAAAAAAATCATGGAGGATAGAATACATTTTGGATATTACAGAAGGAGATGTCATTATAAAAACCATCTTAGATAAATTTCAAGAGAGATACACTATTTGTTGACATTAATATATAGTGGATTGACCAATTTATTGAACATTTATTATGAACAAGTTCGTATTAGGAATGGATGGATTATATAATTGGGTTGATAATGATCACAGAGGAAAAAGGAAGGACTCATAAACAATGATAAAAATTTGATCTCACGCAATTTTTAAAAATTCTAACTCACCAAGAAATAATTCCCATCATAATAGACATAAAAACAATCATCATGTCTATAATACTGGCCCTAGTATAAAATACACATAGGAATGATGACCCATGGATATAGTCCCCCCTCAAAATATATTATTACATGTAAATCCACATATGACTACATCTGCATCCCTGTCACCATATATCAACATCTCTGACTAGTCGTGGATATAGGTCACCTTATATCCATGGACAAGCCAGACCACAGATAGTCCATAAGTATGGGAAATTTTTTATTAATGGTTTTCAAGGAATCCGTATAAACATATTTCTTATTACATGTCATACATAATTTATTGAATACTATATATTTACACTTAGAAGAAGTTGATTTGGAGAAATGGGATATCTTATTAACACAACCACTTACCTTAAAAAACTCAATCAACATCAACATTTTTCCATTGGAATTTTCTTTATTGGCAATGTATATATAGGAAACGTCAATCATCATAGGTTGTGCATTCATAATTTCCAAAATTATAATGATCTATTTCACTATATATACATAATATGTCTGAATATACATGAAAAAAATTAGTTGAAGACTTTGATTATGAAATCCTATTAAACACTTATTTATAATAATTTCATTCAAAATATTATAATGTAAAAACTTTATCAGAGTTGTTATGAGACAGTCATAATCCAATACTAAATACTCTTATTTAAGTAAATATAACTTCATTTATTTTTGTTCCTTCATATATTTTGGGAAATACTATTTAATGAAAATACATAGAATTCTTCCCATTAATATTCCCATTTTGGCATAGTGAGAGTGATATAATTACACCACTTCTATATTAGAAAATCAAAAAAAATTTTCAAAAACATGATCTTGAGAGACTCCATAATATCAATCTGTGTGCTGATATTCAAAATATTTTAAACTCAGTATTTGAATTCCTATAAAAATACATAAATGTGGATGGTATAAGGTATCTTTTTATAATTATAAGAACAAAATATCTTTGTAGATCTAGATCTAAAATAACAGTTCACATAATTTTTGAATCATATAGAAGGACTATCTCAAATATACATTAATAATTTTGTGGGTTTTCATGTAATGAATCACATATTTCTATTTATTAATATTAACTTAATATTTGTATGGTTCTATAAAATATACTGATAAATATATCATAACAGACCTCAAAACCAATATAATATTTAAAAAAATTTAAAACAAGAATGAAAAAAAGAACTAGAAAAATTACACTTTGACCAGAACAATAACAATAAAATATATATTTGAAATTAATAATATTGGAAAAAATATATTTTAAAAAAAATAACATTTATTCTTCTTAAACCTTCTATAATATGTATAGTAAAACTATCATTTGAATCTAAAATTCCTAACTATACGGGTATATAAAAACTAATGCTGTAAGATTACGATAAGTACCCTAAAAATTATAAAAATTCATATCATTATGAATAGAAGTTTCTTAATCATTTAAACCACAAAATACATGATAATTTCTTTAAGATGAAATTTCTTTGCGAAGTACAAAATATTTTAATGAAACATTATTTTTTTATAAAATTTATATAAAATGTTTTACCATCATAAAATATGAAGTTTAACCATTAATTGACAATCACCTTGAAATGTATCCTAATTAACTATATTAAATGAATTCAAAAAACATCACACAATAAAATTATCCTTAATTAATTTTTCATTTACAATAGATGAAAATACAAACAAATAATATGTAATTATATTGAATATTAATTTCTAATTTTGAAAAAAAATTAATTGATGTAGTTTTCCAAATGAAATAGAAAATTATGCACTACCCATCTGGATATATTGGGAATTATCTAGGATTAGATTCATGGTTCATGAATATTTTTCACATATTTTCACAATGAATTTTAATTAATTAATGTATACATATTTTCTATTATAATCCACAGTTTTTATGAATATAAATCATAAAATATTAATGTAAAATATAAATAACCAAATAAATTTTAAATTCTTGAAGAACAATTGAGAACATGTTTAAAATTTGAGACACACAGATCCTAGAAACCAATAGTAACACAAATATCAACGTGAAAATTCATGGTTAGTCACTTACTCTAGCCTACACCATGAGATCTAACTGTATTAACCATCTTACAATGAATTCCAAGAAATATAATCAAAATAGACCCTCATAATATATTATTCACCAAACTAACTATGTTAGCTGATCATCTCTAATGAGAAATATCTTTACAAGTCACGAGTTGCATTATCAATTTCCACATGTCGAAAACATATTTATGAGCTTCAAGAAACACACTATTGTGAATGATAAAAAAAGGGGACCACCACCCTGGGGTCCAAAATGTCTGATTCATGTCATGCAATCATGTATGTTTAATAAAATATGACTAAAATAAGATTTAATGAAATATTTAATGAAACATAAAAATAATAAATGACCCATAATAAAAACAATTACGATAATAAATAACTAATTTATTTACATAACCAAACATCAATAGAAATGAATGTGTACGAAAAAAATATAACAAATAAAATAAAAAATAATGGAATGGTGAAGAGGAACAATACATTAGAATAACTAAAGTAATTACTAAGAAATATCAAAAAATGAATGATGAAAACTCATTTATCTAAGAACCAAGTGAATGAACATCACTTTACAACATAAAATTACAAATATAAAAATTAAATGGACACCTATAATATCATTTCAAAGCCTATACAGAGTCTGATGTATAGATCATATAGCATGCATATATATTCTTGGTGGTTATGTAGGGCATAAGAAATGAATCATAGAAGATATACTACAATTTCTACCCACGCCACATTTAAAAAAATTATTAGTTTGAAATATAGCTATGAATATATTATTTTACCTTTGAATTAAAAACATTGAATTGTAACTATTTCATATATCTGTTTCATTACTAACAGTATCTGAGTTATCATTTTTTTAAAAATATACCCTTTAAAAGATAATAATACTGACTGTGGTTGAAATTATAGAAAATTAGTCATAAAATGTTCATTAATGTATCCACATTTAGATAACGGATAATATTAATGATAATTCATTATTAATTAAAAAGATTAAATCTTAATCTATGAAGAAAAAAAATTAAATCAAAACATTCACGGATGAAATGGTATAAATATTTTAGATTAGCAGAAACTAAAAAATAAACATTAATTGATTAATCAAAATGTTATTAAATAATGAATATCTTTAATTGAAGAGATGAAACCTTTCAATATGTTCACATAATGATTACTGTGTTAAGTATAACCAATTGAATAATAAAAATATAATGAATATAATTAAATCATCTAGAAATATTTTCATCTTATATTCTTTATGAAATAACCTAATCCAAATTAAAATCGTAGCATCAGGGATCCTTTGATTCAATCTAGGACAAAAGCATTGAAAAGACAGTCTAATTTGTATGTTTGATGGGATCCAACCACCATCACACTCACTTTTATCCTTTTAATTTAGACTAAGTGGAGAACCCCAAAATAAGATAAATGTTCCAACTTGTGGGACTAGATAGAGTCTCGCCGTTTTCTATATAGTACTTGTATACATATTTCCCACATAGGTACGCATGTATTCCCATGAAATACAAATAGAAATGATCAATATGACATATCACATTTAATATTCAAAATAATAATCATAACTCACTCTCACCTTCAAGTATATTTAATATAAGAAACCATTTTCTTCATAACAACATCAATAATATTTATGGATCCATATCCACTAACATTATATACAACGTAAAATATACATTTATTACTTAATTACTATAAAGGTGTCACCTCAATAGTAACACAATTATCAAACAAGTTTTCATATGATTCCCAATCAGATAAATATATTTTTATTCGTAAGTAGAACTATTAAATATCACTCCTATGATTCAAATAGATCCCTCTACATAGTGGAAAAAATTTAATTCAATATTTCATTACTAATAAAATTTACCATCAAAATTTTATAAACAAGGAATTACTATTTTGAAACCATATTATTGTATATTTTTTAATTTTACTACATTTCATAATAAATGTATTTAAGTAATTTTTTCTTTACTTATTCATTATCATTAAAAGTTTAAATTTAACAAAACCCATATTGTTTATACATTCCATGAATATAATTTTTGAATATTTAAATAAGAAAATATTGTTTTTCTAAGTGAAAACCATATAGATAAATAAAAATAATCATTAAGAATAAATGGATATATTTTATATAAATTTTATACAATTAAAAAAAACAAATAAAAGGAATAAATTTCTAATAGTATTTATATTAGAGAAAATTCCTTTTAGTAGACAACCCAAATTATTGAACTCATTGTCAATGGTTTTTATTATACTTGAGGAGGTAATAAATAAGCATAATTGATCATTAATTACAATTAGACATGGACCCCCACCCCCAATTAATTTTTATAATATTTACACTGTACTTTCCCATACCAGGGGTGAAGATGAGTATTGTGGAATATGGATAAAGATAAGGAATTAGGACAAGATGAAGAGTTTGGGACCAATTTATCATGAATGATCATCACCAAAGTGGAAGAAAATCATGAAGAGGGGTAAGGAATGAATGAAGGGGATATTTCTTAAGTCATAATACATGATAGGGGATAAAAAAAGTGATCTTCATATAAAAAAATTTATAAGCGGTCAAAAATAAAAGAAAATTTCATATAGTTTTTTTTTTCAACAATGATTTTAGAACCATGAAAAAATCATGAATATACTATAAAATGGGAATTAATTGTTCATTTTCATGTATGTTTTAATAATTCATCTATCATGCCTAAAAAATTGGTAAATATCCCAACCATGGATGATTCACCAGATGATTTTCTTTAATGTTTATCTTAACCATAAATACTAGGGACAAATTAAAAATAAATAATTTTAAATAATTAAATCATAATATGAGATAAATGATTTAATAAAAACATAATTACCAAAATGTGATATCATGGGTTTAAAAATATATCTTGATTTATTATCACCAATATTATTAAAACACATATGGAACTATGTAAATATAATTTTTGAAATTATTGCTTCTTTGAATTATATTTGGATATATATTATGAGTTAATTATTTCTAATCAAAAGTGATGAGAACCCTCTATCATAAATATGAGGCTTTACACTATTTTGTACTTTATAGGCCACCAAAATCGCTAATCACTTTCATGATCACCCATTATATTTTTAAATTTGTTTTTTTCAATACTAATTAATTATTCTAGTAATTTTTTGAAATATATTCTTCTGATTTGTTTGTGTTTATCAAACCATCATCTATATTCATTGTGAGAATAAAATTAGGTTTCTAATTACACCATCTAAATTATATATTGTCCTAACACGACTCAATGAATAACTTTTTGGATCTTATTAGATCTACAACCTCTCTATTATTAAGTGTAATATTTTACTAAAACACCCTATATTTATTTGCATCTACTGTATAATACCAAAATATTCTTTCAAAGTGAAATATTTGTGGATGTAAACTTTTTTATTAGAATATTCTCACTAATATTTTTTATAATTTGAATTTTTATTCTTTTTTTAAATATCCCAATATAAACATTGTATTCCTTTACCTTTAATGTTCACTTAGAAATTTCCTTGAAACATTTATCCTTTTATACCTTGATTATTGTTATAGTTTTCCATATTTAGGATTCTTTTTTATGCATATAATTATAAAATTTCATGGTACCATAGAGAAATATACACATTTTGTGGGAGAATAAAAAACATTATACGTTTTTTGTATTATTGAACATGATCCTTTACCTCCTCATTCATGGAAGTAATATTTTGATTGTTAATATCAGTACATTCTACCCCTTACTTCATGTTTTTCATTGATATCACACACCTTTATTATGGACTCCATTTTTATGTAAACAATTTCCATAAATATTTTATTATGAATATTTTTCTTTTTTAAATAATTCATAGGTATTTATACATTGATTTATCTCAAAATATTCTTTTTTTCAACAATCAAAACATTAACTACATTCATAGTTGTAAATCCTTTGGTATCTCATCATGACAGATATCTCCTTTACTCATATATTTTTTTCGAAATAGGTATAAATATATATTTTTTAATTAGATATAAAATTTATAGGGGTTTTATCCATTGAGACCACATTCACTTTTTACCCTAATTATCATAATAAATTACATCTTGTTTTTAGATAATGTTTTACTTAATTAAAGTGTTATCAATTATATTTCTCGATTAAATAAAATCCTCTATTTCAATATCAAACTAAATTATTTATCACAGATAATCTTATTTATTGTTTAGGCTCCTATTATTTTTTTCTTTTTCATTTATATGAACTAACAAATGTCCCCTCACTACATATTTGATACACTTAGAGAGATTGTTTCTAAAATATTTAACTTTTCCTTGTTTATTATATTTGGAAATGAATGATACAAAATTTTAAAATCTTATAACAAAAAATTTATCTTCAATTTTATTATCATTATATTTTTTAATAATAAGGTGTGCACACATTTAAAATATTAAAAGACATATATTTCTATGTTTTTATTATTCCAATTAAGGATGGGCCTCTATCCATAACATAGTGTAACATCCCATTACATTATTTCAAGTATTAATCATCTCTTTGATCATTTTACATTTTTATTTTTATACATTGAGGGTATTCAATAATTGAAATACCTTTATAAGTATAATGAGATAATTTCAAATAATTTAAGCTTGTTTAAATTAATAGAGTTTTGGTATAAATATGAAAAGATATTAAGATAATTTCCATTGGGTTTTGGGTTGACTTGTGGTTTTTTTATAACTATTTCTATAAAATCTACCCACTGAATAGTTCCACATAATTAATGGGTTACATAATCAGATTATATTACTAGGATGATGTCATGAAATAGTTTTGATAATGAAATAAATACTTGACATGAATTTATCTCGCATAGTGTATTTTTTTATCATTGTTATTTTTAATCTAAGAAAGATTTTTTTATTGTATATTCCTTTTGTGGATTTCATGAAATAAAATTGGGATTCACATCTTATACTATAAAATATCAATAGTATTTTAGGGGATGTTAATTATATTTTTATTTTCATTTGACTACCGACTTATCTCTCAAAACCTATATGCTCTCCTATAAAATTTGAGTGAGATTCACTTATCCCTGATCTATTTTATCAGTTATTGATCTTTATTATAGTTATTCTACATCTACCAATATTTTAAATCTTTCTAATCATTCACTTCCATTGGTCACAAAAGTGTGGTATCGCTATTTTTAGATATTTTTGTCTTTTCTTATTAAATCATCTACATCATTTCATGATCGGTTGTGTGATCTTCCTCTGAAGGATAACCATTGTGTTGGTTGTGCTATTTTATGAGAGTTTACTAAAGTACATGGATTATTATTCTCCACTAACTATTTTTTTATTTAATTGATTATGAGATGTATAGATTTATTCTAGAACCATCATTTTCGTCATTTTGATCTTCTATGTCGGTGGATCTCATTGTGGGTGTCTGTGATCTTAGTTTAGGGTAGGTGGTTATGTGTTTGTACTATTTTTGATGAAATATATTTATCTGTTTTTATGAAAAAAAATAAAATTATATGGAATTATTTAATTATTTATGTAGAAGTTAGTTTTTCTAAAATGAAATTTTCTCTATGTTTCTGTAAAAAAATCATATGTTTCAATATTTTTGAAATGTTTTTATTAAATGGTTTTCAAATAATGGTATTGTTGAAGTGGTTATAATATATTTTACATGGGTAGACATGGGTATTTAGGTGGATGTTGTAAGAAATGGAATCATACATTGATATTTTCAGGGGTTCGCTCATGGAGTGCTCCTATGGTACCTAGTGGTATTATTCTATGGACCAGTTAGACTGGTTGAGAGGTTCACTGGCTGTGGTGTTTCTCTGATCTCAAGATTCAATGTGTATATTTTGAGACTTTATGAATGTTATTGTATATGATTGGGTATGAGTGTTATAGATTGCTTGACCAGTTGGGATAC
This sequence comes from Viscum album, assembly GCA_963277665.1. Classification (NCBI taxonomy): domain Eukaryota; kingdom Viridiplantae; phylum Streptophyta; class Magnoliopsida; order Santalales; family Viscaceae; genus Viscum; species Viscum album. Next base: position 1,668,352,161 of record OY728147.1, on the reverse strand, counting down.
TTGGTCTGATATTACTTTTTTTTATTTAACTAATTTGTAAGTTATATGATTTTCTTTTTTAATTTATGTGATTTTATTTGAAACATATTTACATAGATTATTTAGAAATATGGAAAAAGGGGTTTTTTTATTTTCCGTTTTTTTGATATAAATTTTTTAACGGTTTATCACTCTTTTTTTCTATAAATATGATATTTTTTATATTTTATTAAAGAGACATGATATGAAAAACCTCAGTGAAATCCTTCTTAGACTATTTATCACACATCTTATACACCTCTTTAGTGGTTCAGATACATTTTTATGTATTTAGATGTAGGGAATGTTATGGAACCACAGTGTGGAGGATAGGTTTCTATCATCATATGTATGGGATGTTCTTGGTCAGATGGTGGGAGTTTTCCAACATAATCACATGGAGTATATGTTTTTAATTTATTTATCTAGAGTTTTTGGACTAATATCATAGATATTTCTTAGATACATTTGAGTTGTATCGATTTTGTAATTTCCTATCTTTATGAAATTATTTTCTTATTTGGCCTGTTAGCATTTCTTCCCATCAACTAAAAAAATATTTCATATTGTTTTCTTCGAATTGGGGGAAATCATTCATTCATGTTTTTTCGATGCCCGAGTGTTAGTATTCATCCATTATATCATTTTCACATTAATTGGAGCTTATATGAAAAAATGTACGTGGAAAAAACAATGTATTTAACAACCAAAATAATGGTAATAATGAAATATTGTTAACAATAGGGTGGTAATAGGTTATATAAGGATTATATATGATATAATAAATATGAATATTATTCTAGTATAAATCAATAACATGATATAAACCATTGAAAATTATATTAATACATGTTCATCTAAAGGAAAGTTCAATATAAGGGATCTCCCCAAACCTCCATATTTTCATTGGGTTAAAATTTCTCATTATATTCCTCAATTTATCTCTTAATTAGTCTAATAATATTCTCTAATATTCTACGTAGATGTACCAAACATAATTATTTATATGAATTTATATTTATTTGATGGGGAATTACATGTTTTTAAAGGGTCTTTTTTCAATTCCTCTCGATAGGCAAACCCTATTAAAGTAAAATTCTCTATTTCTTCCCAATTTTCATGCACACTAAATAAATGATTTTTAGAATCCATTTTTTTTTAAAAAAGATTAATTTTTCACGAAATTATATTTCAGTTCATTTCTATATTTATGGAAATAATCATACCATTTTCCTTATTAAATACTCTGTTATTTCCCATAGAACTGTGCTTATGTGGCACATTTCTAGAGTTTTCTAGACACTCTTTTTCATTTTTCCACTTCAATTGGACTTCATTATTGATTATATATTCTTATATTTCATTTATATATGTCTATTAAAAATTTTAATCTCTTATTTCATGGATTATACATTGATACACCCATTAGTTTTTTTAATACATGATCATGAAACCCATTTCTATCCATGGGTAACCCTTATGATTATTCAATATGTTTGATTTCATTATTTGGAACACATATGCATGTAAAAATTATGATGGGTGCACCAAGATATATATCCAATGATTTGGGGTATGTTTTAGTCTCACTGTCCATTTTTTATGGTATTATGTAGTAAACATAATCTATTATGGCACTATGACTATGATGCAATATAGTTTTGGGAGTTAAACTTGAATCTTGTTTAGGTCATGATATATGTTGCATCCACATTCCTATTTTTCCATTATCATATGATTCTATATTCTATATGATATTCCTCCATGAGTCTATTTAAGATTCATTCCTTTTATTTTATCATATTATACCTTATGACTCATTTGATATGATTATTTCCATGTATATTTCCATCACTACGATTTTTATCTCATACCTTTATCATTGTATTCCCAGGTTGTCCTATAATGTTTTAGGATCTCAAATGGAGTTTGGATATCATTATGGAAAATTTTAAAAAGTTTATTTATTCTAGTTTCCAGATTTCTATTTATATATCTAGTCTTCGAAAGACCCTAGTATTTTCAATCTTTGAGTTGTATTTAATAGATACTTATTCCTTTAATAATGTGATATTATGTTTAAAAGGATTGGGTCTGTATATTTTGGATCATATAATTTTCAATTAACGTTTTCTATTATGACTAAAAAAAATTATTAAGAAACCTAGGGATAATTATATTACCTTTTCTGACATAGATTGAAACATAAGGAATCATGAATTAGTATATATAATTTATTTATATGTTTATCCTTATATTTTCATAGTTTACTTTTTATATTCTCTTTATCTAAGTATTAAAGCCCCCCAAATTTTACTTTTTCTTTTTTTAGTTAATATACCAAAATAGATGTATCCATGATAACGACCAATGTTATAGGCAATATTATGATTTCATTAATGTGATATCAAATCTAATTATAATGGGAGATCATAAAATGAATGTAGTACTATATCAACTTTCTCATGTTATTTATAATAACATGAATCATATAGAATTCCCTCCTTCTCCTAAGAAATATCATGTTTTGGTGAAGTCCTATATACAAAAAATGTTATCATACCACTATTGGATTATATGATCCTCTCATCATGGAAAAATAGAATAAATACATTTAGAATATATTATATATCCTATAATTCAAATAATAATAGTAATACATGATAAATTTCTATCATTTTTTGGGGGAAACTGATTAGTAGTGGCCACTAATCAAGTCCACTAAGTCTAAAGAAGAAACTGATTCTATGTAATGGGAATTATTTGAGAAAATATTTTTCAATAAATATTTTCCCTTAACTATCCAACTTAAAATGTAGAGTGAGTTCCTTGAAATGAATACAAAATAAATATGTGTCTATCTATGTTTTGAGGAAAAAATTTAATTTCTTGCATGATACACCTTTAAATTTATCATGCATACTAAAAGAAATTTTGATAGATTCTTTAGTGTATTGATTCTATGTATATGAATATCCGTGTAGATTAATGACTTTGATATCTATGTGGATATTTTCATTTGTTCCTTTATGGTTGGGGGATAAATTAAAGACTCTCATTTGTTTTTTGGTATCATATAAAGAAAGATAGATATGTATTTTTATATTTAATTATCAAAAAATCTACTAAAGTAAATAAAGCTCAATATTCCCCTTGTAAAATTTTTGGTAAGAGGCATCATGGACAATTTATAAATGGAAAAAGAATACGATTCAAATATGGGGCATTAGGATAAATTTTTTTGAAAGTATATGAAGAATCCCATTGTCGAAAAAGAATAAAAAGAATGTTTAGATCATCAATCAGCCTATAGTATAGTGTTTCAAGAATAAGTAAAATGATAATTATTCGAGCTAATTCAATAATGCAATGTTTTTAGAGAAAATAATTGACATAAAACTCTAACACAGTATGAAAGGGAGTATTTTATCCCTACTTCTGAGGTGGATCCCAAAAATAATGCGGTGACTGATATAGTATTCATTCATTCAAGAATATAAAATTATAATTTTTTCTAGTTTTATGAATTCTTTCATAGCATGCATTTTTAGTAGAACTATTCCAACACCACATCAAAATATATATGTTTAGTTATCTATGTAAATAGTGAATGGGAAAATTATTGTATTTAATGTATATACCTCCTCCTTAATCAATGTTTGTGGGATTAACCTCCTAGAAAATATCATATTGCCTATTTTGGTGAAGTTTTATTTTATTTTGTGTATGAATTTTCTATCATTATACTACTCTAACATCAATTATTAGGAGGGATAGAGATCAATATTAACATTCTAAGGCATCATCTAGTTATATAATTTGTAAAAAGGTAGGTGAATATCCATAAAATCATCAACACAAGTGTGGATATAATTTCTATATGAGAAATAATATCTTGCTAAAATTAATGATTAAAATGACAGTATTATTGTTGAAGACATTCTTATTGTGATGGACTACACAAATGTGTTCCCTAAAGAATTATCTGGTCTTCCTCCTAACAGAATGGTTGAGTTCTCCATTGAAATTATAAATAGAGAACCCCGATAACAAAGTGTCCATATCAGATATCCACTATTGAGTTGTAATTATTGAATAATCTATTACAATAGAACAGGGAAAGGGTTTCATATTCTCATGTGACTTATAGTGGGGTTTGTCGGTCCTCTTTGTGAAAAAAATGATTGATCGAAGTTCCTATTGATATATAATAATGAGATAAATACGATATTGATAACAAAAAAGTATATCATATCATATATAAATGACTTGTCTAATCAATTAATTAGGTCCATGTATTTCAAAAAGTTATAACTTCATTCAGGATATCACCAATTAAAGGTGAGGAACGAATATATTCTCAATACTACCTTTCGAATGAGGTATGGAGACTATGAGTTCATAGTGATTACCTTTAGACTCACTAATTATCAATGAATTTTAAGGGGAATAATGAATAGGGTATTTAGATATTACCTCAAAAAATTTATTGTAGTCATTATAGAAGATATTTTGATATAATCTAAGAGAAAGAAGGAGCATGTGGAGTGTATAAATAATGTGATAAAGACACTATGGAAGGATAAAATATCTGAAAAGTATAATAAATGTGTTTTCTAAAAATATTAAGTATCATTATTGGTGGAATTCAATAAACAAAAAAGAGATATATTTGGGCCCCTGTAAAAAACTCAATTGAGGAGTTTCCCAACGCAGCATATATATCTGATATTTGTAGTTTCCTTTTTTAATTGAGTATTACAAATGATTTGGGAGGAACATATCATGATTATAAAAAATAATAACCAATATATATTTGAATGGAGTATATTTTTTATACACCTATGAATATGATTACTACTTCAATGAGATGAAAAATAGTCTTATCTCTACCCCAATACATACACTACCGACTAGTGTGGAACTCTTTCTAGTGTACAATGATGCATCAATGAATGGAATGGGGTGAGTATATTTGAGAACCATTAAATTAACGAATAAATTGAATAAATCTTTTTCTGTGCTATATCATGACTATAATCCCCCAAATGAAAAATTTATTACCCTTTAAATCCACTTAGATTAGATTATGACCTTTATAGTATTTTATTTAATGAAAATAAAAAAATGTCACACTCTCATTTTAAAAGTGTATAATATGTATAATATTGAATTATCTAGAGGATCTATTATATTATACCAAGTATTTTTTTAGATATAAAATATTTGTCTATATCATGATAATTTATTTTTATTTTTTATTGATAAAATAATTCAGTTATATATTTTCACAGTATTGATGAATAAAATATTTATGTAATGGAATAATCAAATAAAAGTAATTAAAAATATTAAAATTATAATAATTATGATATATTTTTGTGATTCAAGAATTATATATATGACCATGAAATATTTAGGATATAATAAAATAGTTTTTTAGAGTTCACTGATTTTCTTGATTTTTTTAATGTCTATGTAATGAATTGAAACAAAAACAAAAATACTGATATTTTATTGGATTAATATTTTATAAAATTATATAAAAATAATAAAAATAATAAATATTAACAAATATGACAAAATATTGTAAAAATTTTCCATCTGTGAATTTGTAATCCATTTGGAATCATTTTGATCAGGAATATTCTTGTTATATTTCAATATTTTGAGAAATACCAAATGTGGCCATCACCTCAATTATAAAAGGGAACCCATTCCTTCACTTTTTTACAATATATTTATACATATACTTTTACAAAAATATTAAAATTTATCTAATTAACATACTAATTTATTTTCTTCAGGTAATGGCCCTTCCAAAATACATACGTACCCTTGGTCTATTAAAAGAAGTTATAAAGGAGATCCTTCATAGAATAGGTAATCACCTTTATCGAGTCATTCACATTTCTTTCTTCTAATAATGTCATTTAAAATGTTAAAATAATCATAAAATAATAAATATAGTTTCAAATATATATATATATATATATATATTATTACAGTTATAGTAAAATAATATTACTCATCTTATGAATCCTACTAAAAAAGTAATCACCGTACATGCGTACATATGACTTAGTATCTCCAAGTAGTGGTGTAATTTGTTTTTCATAACTACTTTACAAGGATGGTTATAATTATGGAAATAATGGATATATATGGAAATTATAAAATGTTATGTATAATTTAAAATTAATATATTTTCTATTTCTCTACTAAGTCACCATTAAGGTAATGAGATCATGCTCGTGCGTTTGTATGGCTAACCATATCCACAAAGCGATGGGACTCATATCCCATTTCAAAGAATACATAATTAATATAAGAATATACTAAACAATTAAAATCTATACGTAGATAATTAATAACATTTTTAAAGATTAATCTATATCCTCTGCACATGAACTAGAGCTTGTGTGAAAAAACTTGCAAGGAAATAAATCAAGTTGTTAAAACCCAAAATAATAGTAATGGTTCAGTATTATTAATCATAGCATGGAAAGAGGATATATGAGTATAATATATGATATAATTAATATTAATTTGGTTTATATATAAATTAATAACTTTATTTAAACAATTATAAAGGTGGATAATAGAAGTTCAATTAAAGGAAAGAACAATGTAAGGGATCTACTTAAACATCTATATTTTCATTGGGATGCACTTTCTCTTTACATGACACAATTAATGTAAAAATTATTATTATATAATTAACCTATATTATGTTTATATGTATGAAACATATATCAAAATCAATTTTTCATTCCTTAATGGGTAATTATGTGTTTTAAGGGGTTCCCTTCTCAATTCCATTGAATATAAAACCCCACATAAAAGGAACTCGCTATTTCTTACCCATTTTGAACTACAATCCATAATATATTTTGAGACTCCAAATATTTTTCTAAAATAAATCATGTGAACATTATATAAATTTTTGGTTCATTTCTGGTTTTATGGAAATCATTATACATTATCCATAGTAAAGACTCTTAATTATTTTCCCTTAAATATATGCTTATGTGGAAAAATTATAAAGTTATTGGAACACTATTTTTAAATTTTTCTCTTCATTCGGAATTTATTATTCATGATATACTCTTATTTTTACTTTTTTAGTTTCAAAGAATAATTCAAATTTCATATTTCATGGATTTAGCAATGATACGACCTTCGGTTCTACCATACGATAAGACCATGAAACCCATTTCATTCTATGGGAAACTATTATGATTATTCCTTATATTAGATTTCGTTATGTGGACTGAATATATATGTACATGTTATGATGGATGAACTTAGATATCACTTCATGGAATTGGGTAAATTTTTATTCTAATGATATGTTGTATATAGGATTATTGAATAAAACTAATCCATTATGGGACTCCATCTACCATGTGATATAGTCTTGACAGATATCCTTGAATTGTGTTTATGTCATGATATATATTGCTTCCACAATACTATTATTCCACGGTTATATGATTTCATGTTCTACATAATAGGCCTCAATGTGTTTATTTATGATCCATTCCATTTATGTTATCATGTCATACCTTTTGACTTATGTGGTATGATCCATTCCCATGGTTCTTCTGTTAATAGGTATTTTAGCTCAGCCCTTTTTTCTATGAATTCGCTGGGATATCCTATGTTGTTTTTGGAGATCAAAAGGTGTTTGTATATCATTATGTATATTAAAAAAATGTTTCATTCTAGTTTCAGGATATCAATTTATGTTCCTAGTATCCCAAATAAACTATATGTTTTTTATCTATGGTTTGTATTTAATAGATCATTACACTTAAAATCATGTTATAATTTTTGTAAAATGATTAGGTCACATTAACATGTACCACTATTACACCTAACAACTGGTAATCGTTGAGAATCTGCACCCTTCTGGGTTTCTCCAGTTTTTATTTTTTAGTTTTGAAATGGGAAGAGCTGTCCATGAACATTATTTTTGGAATACCAGGGACTCCCAAAGGGTGGAATTCAATTAGGGTGGTGATTGATCAATTCATAAAGTTATCATAAATAATTAAAATTGGGTAAACCACTAAATTTGATGAATTCATAAATTTTTGTGTGTAGGAGGTTGTGAGATCACATGTGGTTCCCTCTTCCATTGTTTAGGACTAGTATCCTAGGTTTACCTCATAGTTTTAGAAGAACCCCTAGGAGGTGATGTTGACATAGGTTTGGTAGAGTACAACTTACCATACATAGAAAATGGACAGACATAACATATGATTTAAATCCTTGAGGATACAATGAATTCCTGCATCATGGATTTTGGTGTATAATGGGACAACCATCTTTAGTGGGTAAAGTTTTCTTAAAAAAATAGTTATCAATAATTCATTAGAATGGATACCTTATAGGCCTTATATGATCCCCTAAGAAACCCTCAACTTTTTTTGGGATGAGTTGGGTGAGATATCCCTTTTAGGACCGAGTCTAGTTATGTATGTGTTTGTGATGATATAGGATATGTGTCATCTTGTGGTTACAACTAATAGTTAGTAGAAATCATATGCAGATCATTGGAATCATCCTTCATATTTTTATATTGGCCAATGGGTTTTCTTTATGTTTATCCTTAGTTTTTTTACCATCAGATTATAAAATAGGTGTTGTTGGATCTAATATACGTTTGATAATTTTAGGTTATTTTGAAGAATTGTATGGTTTCGTATACAATGGAATTTCCAATTCAGTTGATGGGTATTCATGATATTTTCAATATCCATCATTTCATAATGTACTAGCCTAATCCCAATCATGTTTTTATTTAGGTATAGATCTAGTTAGAGCACAGAATTTCTATTTCAGAGAAACCATTATAGGTCATATACTCTTAGGTTAAGGTATTGCAGGGAAGATGATTTCATTTGTCCTAGGATTATGAAGACACTGATTATATTCTCATGGGACATTGAAACATGACTTCTTGATGAGGGATTAGTGTCCACAACACATTCTAAAAATAATTATACCACATGACTTATTGAGGATGGAAGGTCTTATGGTGGAGATTTGGTAACATCAGGTTACCTTTTATAAGGTACTTCTCTTCTCTATTGTAAATTTACCTTTTTTGTGTGATTCTTGGCTTTCAGGTGTTGGAGATAAATTTCATGGATGTAAAATTATTTTATTTTATAGAATCTAGGTATAAATTTGAAAAATGATTAATATAATTTTATTCGGGGTCTAGATTTACTAGGGTTTTTTTTCGAAGGGTTTATATTGAATATTCATGGATAATGGGTTGACAACTTGAATGGTTTACAATACTTGATTCTATTATTTGGGTGATATTGTTAACCAGTTAAAAATGTGGAATGACTACACATCATGAATATGTATCACATCATGTAAAGGTCAACAAGAGTTATTTTTAATCTATGTGTATGACTATTTTAATGTAAATTCCTTTCATGTATTTCATGACATGAACTAGGGATTCATCTCCTGTAATGTGTACTAACAATAATTTTTCATTCACATAACATCAGATTTTTATTTCCATTTAACCACAGACTCTTCTCTCAAAACAATGAACATATACTAGGACATTTTGGGGATCTCTAATACTTATAAATTTTTTACTTAAGTGGATGACCATTATTTTGGTTTATATGCATCCCCTTCGGTAAGTAATCTTTCTATTTCTTCATTGTTTTTGACCACAACAGCACCATTGTACTATGTTTTTTTTAATAGTTTGTCTTATATTGTTGACTCCAACTGATCATTTCTTGATCTATTATGTGATCACATTTTGGAGATGGAACATTTTTTTGGTTGTGGTAAAACATATGATTTTCTTGAGGTACATGGTTTTTTATTCTCCTCTAACTATTGTACATGTTGTATTAATGATAATATATAATGATTGATCCATGGGACTCTGTTTTTGGCTATTTTCTCTTCTAGGTTGGTGGATCCAAGTGAATTTGTATTTTTCCTAATTTTTAAGTAGTTGATACCATATCTAGACTATGTTGGGTGAATTATTTTTCTCTAGTTTTATATATTTTTTAATAGTATTTGGTATGATTGGATTGTGTGTTTGGAAAACGTTTTTTGAGAGAAGATGGTTTTTAACTAGTTTTGGAAAATGGAAAAGGGTAGAATCAAAAAAAAATCAAATGGATTTATAAAATCGTTTTTAAATCATGGTATTAATGAAATGGTTTTCAAACCATGGAACATATAAAACCTTGGTTACTTTGGTGGAAGGGGTAGTAATAGCCCTCTTCAATGGATACTATTGGGTGTTCACTCATTTAGTGGTCCTCCTCTCCCTAGGATTGTTGTTCTAGGGACTTGTTAAACCTTTTTGAGGTTAAAATTATGTCATGTTACTATCCTCTCCATATTCTATGCATATATCTAGAGACTTGATTCCCTATGAGTGTTCTATCTGGCCTGACCTACATTGATCATTATCATTGTGTTACATGTTAATTGGTTTGTAAGACATTGGATATGATAATAAATTTGATAATTTAATTTAATATATTTATTTAGACTATTTGATTTGAAATTGATTTTTATGGATTATATGGAAATTTTGGAAATGTTGAATTTTTTTTTCCATGGTTTTGATATAATTATTACTTAATGGATTATTTGACCATTTTTTATTTAAATTTGAGCTTTTTTGGATTATTGTGTTGAGAATTAATATAAAACTTCAATGTGGGATATGACTAAGAATTTTTTTCTCAAACCCCGTTCACAACATTGATAGTACATTGACCATAATATGTCTTTTATTAAAGGAAAATAGAAGGTGATGTTGTGAGGTGGTGAGGTTTTTTTCATTTGTTTCTTGGTAACAAGTGATAAGATAGATATATTTCTCGCATGACATCATGTGGAGTATATAGTTTGTTTTTATATATCCTTCTTTTGTTTCATTTATATCTTCGATATTTTATGTATACTTTTTAGTTGTATGACTTATGCTATTTCTCTTTTTTTCTGAACTATGTTTTTTTCTCCTCCACTATTTATTCTCATATTAAATATATATATTCCATTCTATTTTCATGATATTGATAAAAATAATTTCATATAGTTTTTATTTATTATTAGGTTTTAGTTTCCATCCCATGGTGATTGGGAATGTCCATTGGATATGTCATTATCCATGTTATATATCATTTTGAGAGGATATGTGGGTCTGGAAGATTATATATAAGATATCATGACACTGTTATGAATATCTAAATTGCACTCCTCAAATCCATTTCCCTAATGGGAAGAAATATATACTTCAAAACATTCTAGAAGAATAATCATAATCATATTCATCACCTTGGAATCCTCATGATCATATATTTATGTTCAAGTTGATCATTAAATTTTGTTCAATTGAGGGTATAACCTATATACAGATTTATCATCTCCCAAATGAATATCCTAAAATTGGTCCCTATCTAATTATAGTCATTAATCAATCTCCTTTTTATCTCGTTCATGGATTTCATGGATTTTGATTATATTTTCTTAACTATTTACAATCCTATAGAATATTTAAATTTATTATTATGAGAGAAGAGAACAATTAGTTGTGTGATACCCCATCGACTAATATCAATATAATAAAGAAACATATTGATCATACAAACCTTCGGAATATGAACACCATTATTTATGATATAATTAACATTTAATTAATGGGAAAGAATATATAGGATCATCCCATACATCTATAAATAGAATCCTCTCCCACCAACCTATGGAAATCCATTATAGTAGAAGAAGTTCATTATTTTCATGGATCTATTTGATGAAAATATATTTAAAATATAAGTAAACTTATATATAAATTTAATTACATGAGGTTGTTAAAATATGATCTGATACCTTATTAATGGCCTAAGAAAGAGTAGACTACTCTTATGTGGAGAATAAGAAAATTACAAATCACCAATATTAAAAATAAATTTCCCATCATTAGTAAGTTAGACTTGATCTAAAAAAAGAAGTGTTGTGATGAGGAACATAGTGAGAAAGATAAAATATGAAACTAATTTCATTTCATGGATCACTCACTCTTTTTATAGAGTACCTAATCTTAATTATACAATTTATATTATCCTTTAATGTATGTTAAAATTTTATTATGAATTCAAAAAAATTAATATAGAGGGATAATAGTCTTGAAATCTATTCATAATAAAGAAATATAAGAATCAGCATTATTAATACACTTTACTTATTGGCATCAAGTTCCTCCCAAATTTTCATCGCATGTGAACCCATGTTCATCTTCTTATTCCCATCTAAAATCTCTAAAAAATTCTTCATCAAATTGAAAACAATTCATCCAAAAAAATTTATCACATAAAATCGTGACAAATAATTCATTTATTTATATTTATAGCATCAAGATGGAAAATAAACCCGTATAAATAAATGGTTTATAGATAACCAAGTCTCATACACATATTATAAAATGATTTTTAACAATGTTATAAAATATACATAAGCCAATTTTCAAGAGTCCTAATGTGTCTAGGAGACTAGGTTGATAGAATATTAACCTGATGATAAAATAAAAGATCATTATTTTAATATATTTAATTTTCTATTAGGTTAATTTGAGATTCTAAAATGTCATATGATGGTATGGGTAATATATAAACAAAAGGGGAGTGAAACAAATCCCTGAAAAGAAACAAACATGATAAAAAGACTTGAAATGTGAGTAAGATGGAATAACATGACATGATAAGATGAAAGGATCATGGATAACCATAGGTTTTCATCACATAAATAATATGGAATCATGAAATCATAAAATCATTGGAATGTGGAAATAACATAAATCATGAAATATGTGTATGTCATGGCACACCACAAAGACAATATAATATAATAGATTAGGTTTCATCATGGATTTGGTTTACTCCCTAATCCCATATATAATATCTCAATAAATAAAATCATTTTTTAATGAAATTTATAAAAAATTGGGTTCACCGGTCATGACACGTACATCAATATGAGTTTTACAAAAGGAAACCATTCTTAATGAATATTTATAATGAAAATCCCATGAAAACAGATATTGGTTCCATAATCATGTCTTAGAGCATGAAAAAATTGAATATCAAAAGGATTCACTAAAAATAATGGATGAAATAATTTTATGTACTTACATAAAGGATTGTAAAATTAAATGTCACTAAAATAAGTTCCATTTTAATTAATGATAAAAAAGAGTGGTGAAACAAGTTTTATAATGGACCTAATGATCAGGGTTTTAAGAAAAATGATGATGATTCTATAAAGAAGGTAAGAGAATAATATATTCAATTAAACCATAAATAAACAAATTATATATATAAATAAATTATATTTTATGAAACTATGGACATTAAAGAATATTGTTTTCAGTGATACAAGATATGATTTCAGAAAAAAGATAACTTCCAATTAATCTGCATTGCGTAAAACATCAAATTTAGAAAGGTACCATAAAGGAATGTATATCTTCATCAAGTAAAGGTGAATTAAATTTTTATTATATTTGTGGTTAATATATAATAAATATTGAGATATTAATTTTTAATAATTTATAGTAAATATGTGTTAAATTGAGAGAAATCATAATTGAAAAAATGAGGTGGTTCACCTAGATCTTGTACCTCAGGTCAGAATTTGATATTCATTTTCACTTTACCTTGTTCATAATGAAATTAGATTTATTAAATAAATTATTGGGTTGGTTTTTAAAATATATTTGATTAATTTTCAAGATATTATAATAGATCAGATTCATTTACTTGAGATATTGTTTAATTTTCTATTGTCCCAATGTTATTCATGTCATACATCCAAGGTCATATTAATTTCTGAATAATTTTTGAAATTGATTTCAAATTAGGATACAAATATAGAATCCAAAAAAAGGTATATCCATGTCCACCAATAACTTTGAATAGTCCCACGTACCCATTATTGTACCAATATAAGGATTATTCTTTTAATATAAACATTATCATTATATTTCTAGTTCATTTAGATAGTTCTACCAATCATCTTGAACTAGATTATTTTTATTTATTTCAATGATTATTAATACATTATATAACATGAAATAACTTATAATAATATTATTATTATAATGTTTATCCATATTATTTTTTCTATTATTATCCTTGAAAGAGAAGGATAAAATGAATAACATTTTTTTTCAAATGTTACTATAAAAAACACACAATTTTTTTATTGGAAGAGTATTAACATGAAAATAAAACCACAAAAATAGAGGAACTATAGAGACCCAATCCACATAAACATATTATTACTTGATTTTTAATATTAAAATATATTAAAAAATTTCAAATGGGTGTGATGAATAATGTCCATTGGAGACTATGTACATAAAAATATATAAATGAAAATAAAATACAATTCATCATTTTAAGATGATTTGTTTTATGGTGGATCTGTTTGGTCTTATAAAATTATAAATGATGAAATTGGGAAAACATAAACAAAATGGGTGATCTATAAATCCCACTAAGCGAATAAGAATGATGAAGAAGCATAACATATTTTTCAAAGGGTCTAACATGATATCGTAAAAGGTAAGCATCATCAATAAAAATATGTTAGAATTATATAGTGAAGATTGAATCAAAAGATCATTGAATCATATGAATGTGTAAACAACCTAACAACTAACATAAGAATAAGTAAAGACCCATCTTCAAGACAACATAATATTGTGAAAAAGTCTTATCATGTATTACGTTTGCTCACTAATACCATAAATTTCTTCTTAGGATATAAAATTTACCCAATGCATTATAGTCAATTTGTGAACGCGCATCATAATAGTTGCATTTATATGACTATGATGATAAAATTAAATAATTCATCGGATATAGAGTAATAGAAAACCCCCTAAAATGGAAATGGTGTCTATAATTTTATCTTATAGGATGATAAACTGAAATATCAAAAAGATTCCCATGAAAGATGGTATTAATGAATTTAATGGATTTTTAACAGTTAGTATATAAGTATAGACCATTAAAATAATATCCCAATAGAGTGAAGATAGAAAAAGAGTGGATAAACATGTTTTTTTAATAAATTTGTTTATCATGGTTCTAAGAAACATAGAAATATGTCATTTAAATTAGTAAAGAATAATTTTTTCCATTAATCCAGTAATGAACCAAAAAAAATTAATATAATGATTATTCTCTTATATACTGTTTATATTTAAAAACATTTCTTTGGGAGTTATGTGATATGATGTAATAAAACAAATAGGTTTCTATTTATCAACTATCTTTAGAGAATTAAATATTTAAAACATATGTATCCCAATTATGGAGAGGTAAATTAAATAAAGTATATATGTGTGGGATATATATATACCTAGAAAATATAATAAATAAATAATAATAATTGAGAGACTGGTTGAGGTAAATAGAGAGAAATAATATCATAAATAAAATTGGTTGGATCTAAGAGATCATTTACCTCGAGTTTAGATTTCCTATAAATTTTCAAATAATCACTAGAATAATACAATTAGATATATAAAATCAATATTATGATCCTGATTCAATTTTATTATATTTGTTTTTTTGGTTTTATGTTACTTCATAATAATTTTTTTGACATTTAAATTTTTTATACTATCCTATGATAATTCATTTTATGTATCCAAGGTTGGATTTTTTTTAATATAAATAATGAATCTATTATCAAATCAGTCTACAAATATTTAAGTGAATTTAAATTATATTAATTTCCTTCTATGAATTTAATTGGTCCCTAATACCCATGTGCTTTTAACAGAGGGATGATTCATTATGTATAAATGTTATCATTATATGATTAGGTCATTTAAGTAGTCTTATAGACCATCATGCATTAGATTCATTTTATTTAGTTCATGATTATTAATATATTCGAAAACAAGTAATAATTTATAATAAAATTATTATCATCATATTTATCCATATATAATTTTTTTTCCATCATTGAATTCTATTAAGAAAAATAAAGTATGTTATTTATGGAGGTCACTAATTGTCTATATTGTGAATAGTGTTTCTATTTTTAAAATTAGAAAATGTTAGATGAAGGATATATCATTAAAACAATAAAATTATAGTATATATATATATATATATGATATTTGTAACATCCCGGATTAGTGTGCCACAAAATGGGTGCCCCCAACCTGGTTGGTCACATGACCTCAACTGCATTTCCCCAAAAACCAGAGGTTGTCGAATAGCAGCGAGGGCCATGGACTGACAGTGAGGAAACTATGCCTTCATTTTTCAAAGTGTAGCACAATGGAAGAAAATATATAAGAATGCAAAATCATAAACATAAAACGATATAGACTAGAAATGGAAAACTGATGTAAAATATAACCAGTAGTCATATATATACAATGATGCAACATGTCACAAATTCTATAAATGCAGCCAAAATAGGACCCACTGCAATCAGATACAATATAACACAAAGTAAAAAAGTACAGTAACCAAAACCAAAGTAGTGCAATAGGAACTTAGCAGCATCGCATGCCTAAACTCAGTCCCATGCTCTCCTACTCCTCTACAACAATCATGTACATTTATATGGTCCCTTTCCCTTATTAGCACCTGCAACAATATAATCTGTTTGGGGCCAAGAAATGACCCAAACAGGGTGTTTGAAATGAATCCCAGTAGGAAACTACCAAAGGCCCCTGCCCAACTGTCAGTGAAAATATGAAATAGCAGTGTGCTATAATAAAATATAGTAAACTAGGAAGTACTCAAAAGTAACTATTACTACCAGTTAAATTACCATTTAAATAATTATTTACAGCTCCAAGACTATGATTTAGCTTGGCAGGAACCAGATAAGAAATCACTACAATGAATATTTAATTTAAACATTGTCCTCAAACATGAAATTCCTTACACTCAGGTAAACATAATCGAAACCCTCATGTAATTTCCCAAAAGCATAAAGAATATTTCCCTCATGCATACGATATATTTCCCTCAGGCATGGAAGATAATGTCCTCAGACATAAGAAACATTACCCTCAAGATAAACAAAACATTTCCCTTAATAATTTCATAGAAAAAAACAAGTAACAGGGATGAGACCAACACATAAGCAAGCAATTTATATATGTTTCCTATCACGAAAACTAAAAAACATTCAATAATCACGGCATACCCATGGTTATCCTGGCCAAATGGTTAAACAAGGGAAACACAACCTCGGGGTGGGCCTGGATCAAAGAAACGTTCCCAAACAATATTTTATACATAAAAAAATATTACCTATGAAATTATAAGAATCTAAACAGTCAAGGTCTCAGCCACACGACACCCCAAACGTGGGCGTGTGGCACAAGGGTACACAAAAATCATCTCAAAAATTCGTAATAATCACAAGACAACCACCCTTGACCTCCTCTGATAGATATACGTGAAAGGAACATCTCAAAACAACCAAGAACGATATACATCTGAAATAAAATATTACTGTTCAAACCCAAATAACATACCTTAGGGAGATAATTATAAAGAGAGGTTCAATAATAGAGAAGATCTCACCCACTTGATTTAAATGAGATCGTCAATGGAGGAATCAGAGTCCTAGTGTGAAATCATTAGTTCCTCTAAGTTCTGGCCTCCTGTTCTGCGGCTCTTGGGAAGTTCTTTGCCTCCCCTACTGAATGAGGAAGCTATTGCATGTTTTTAATGAAAAAACATAACTACACGACATTTACTCTCATGTAAACAGCTTGTACATTCCATTTTTTCACAGTTCCACTGGCAGCTACTCTATCTGCCTTACTGTTCACCAACTGACTGATTACACGGCGTGTATTACATAGTACACAGCGTGTAGTTATATTTTACACCCTGAATCGCCGACAAGCCTACATTCCCTGTATTCTCATCCGACACAGAAAATGTTTACGGCGTGTGGAAAAGTACACAGTGTGTATTCCCAAATTTGTGGTTTTCCCCTAATTTTCCTTATTTTCGCAAACACATTAAAAAAGGAAAAGAAAACCCCATACCTCAAGAATAAGAACTGGTTTCTTACAAACATCCCCCCTAAAAGCAATTAATCCCTGAATTTCCTTTCCAAGGGTGGTGAAGATAAAACTGATAACAACTCTGGCCACTAATCATGTACGTCAGCCTCCTACTCCTAGGTTTCGTCCTGCACTTGGGCATGCTTCCATAGAACCCATACGAGAGGAACTGACCTACCTTATAAAACATTCATGATACTATCAAAAATAAGAATCAGATTATTCTCAAAGGATGCATCAACTTGAATCTCAACCTCCTCTGGCTGAAAAACATGAGCTGAGTCTGAGTGATAACGGAAAAGATGAGATACATAGAAGTCATCGTGCATCGCCCAAAACCTATGTGGTAACTGAAACCGATAGGCAATTGGACCAACTCTCTTTAGGATCTCAAACATACATACATACCTCGATGAAAGTTTACCCTGTCTCCAAATCTTTTCGTGTCCCAACCTTAGTGAAAATCACAAGAAAACAAGATCCCAGACCACGGACTCCAAGGGTCGTCTACGGAAATCAGCATAATATTTATGATGAGGCTATGCAGTTGCCATCCACTTCTAAATCAATTGTACCTACTCTGAAGTTTCCTGCATGAGACGTAGTCCCAGTAAAGCTACCTCACCTACCTCCAACCATCGTAACGAGGATCGTCATGGCCTACCATATAAAGCCTCATAAGGTTCCATCTAAATAGTTACCTAAAAACTATTATTATAGAAAAACTCAACCAAGGGTATGTACTTCTCCCAAGAGCCCCCAAAGTCCAAGACGCATGCACACAGTATGTCCTCTAGCACCTGTATTGTACACCCTAATTAGTCGTTGGTATGAGGGTGGTAAGATGTGCACAAAAAAACCTATGTACCCAGTGCCCTCTGAAAACTCTACCTGAAATTAGACATAAAACAGGTGTCCCTATCTGAAATGCTAGAACGAGGGACACCATGAAGACTTACTATCTCTAATATATACAACTTCCCAATATGGTCAACACAGAAGTTTTCATTTATCAGAAGAAAGTGAGCTACCTTCATAAGTCTGTCCACAACAACCCATATGACATCATTGCCTCGTGGAGACCTCGGAAACCCAATTATGAAGTCCATCGCGACATCACCCCATTTCAACTCTAGAATAGGTAACTATTGTAAAATTATGGCTGGCCTCTGATGCTCTGCATTCAACTGCATACAGGTGGAACATCTCATAACAAAACTAGATACCTCTCATTTCATACTGACAACAATACAGACGTCTCAAGTCACGGTACATTTTGGTAACTCCAGGATGTGCTGACCAAGTGGAAGAATAAAATTCCTACATCAACTGCTCGCGTAAATCCCCAAGAACCCACACTCATCCATGGATACACAGTACCTCATCATCATCTATTTTCCAACCAAGAGGAGGGTCTTCACTTTCCACCAACTCCCGAGGAAGTAGGCCCATTGAATCTAATAGTTTTCTCATCCTCACTCTATACATGAGGGTAGAAGTCACAGCTAAGGATGAAAGATAGGTTCACCCTTGACTATCGTGTACCTTTAAATGAATTTCAAAGGAAAAAGCCAAAATCTTCCACTCAACACTAGCCTACAGAACTGCATGTATTTGAGTCCTCCTACTCAATGCATCAGCTACTACATTACCTTTACCAGGTATATAGGCAAGCTCAAAGTCAAAGTACTAAAGCTATTCAACCCACCATCGCTATCTCAAATTCAAGTAATTTTGGGTAACGATGTATTTATGAAGTTTTTGGTCCGTAAACACCATAAAATGTTCTCCAAAGAGATAATGTTTCCAACAACATTATGCGTGAACAACTGTAGCCAACTCGAGATCATCCATCGTTTAATTCATATCATGTGGCCTCAATTGCCGAGACCCATACACAACTACTCGATCGCCCTACACCAACACTGCTCCAACCCCAATACCTGATGCATCATAGTAAACTGTATAGATCTTCCCTTGCTATGGAAGTATCAGGACCAGTGCTGATGTCAACCTTCCCTTCAGCTCCTGAAAGGCTGTCTCACATTCTTCTAACCAAATGAACATTATACCCTTCTTAGTAATACCCGTCAACGGTGCTGATATGAGAGAGAAGTCATGTATAAAGCGTATGTAGTAACCATCCAGCCCTAAGAAACTCCTTATTTCGAACACATTCTTAGGTTGTTCCCAAAAAGATACTTCTCTCACTTTCTCTGGGTCTACCGCTACTCCTGCCTCTAAGATTATATGACCCATGAAGCGAATATGGTCTATACAAAAGTGTAACCTTGAGAGCGTAGGATTTAACTTATAATCCCTCAATATACATAGTACGATCTCAAGATTGGTGTCATGGCCATGTCGAGTGTGAGAGTACACCAAGATATCGTACACGAATACTACCACAAAAGAATCCAGCTATGGTTGGAACACACGATTCATCAGAGCCATGAAAACTAATGGCGCGTTTGGGAGTCTTAACGGCACGACCATGTATCTGTATAGACCATATCTGCTCCAAAAGGCTGTGAGTAGTATGTTTGATGGTCTAATGTGCAATTGATGATATCTGAATCATAAGTCAATCTTCGAGAGCACTCATTCTCCTTTAAGATGATCAAAAAGATCACCAATCCTCAGTAAGGGATATCAGTTCATAACCATCAACTGGTTCATCTTCTGATAAACCACACAGAGTCTGAGGGTACCATCAGCCTTCTTAGTGAAAAGTACAGGTGATCCCTAAGAATAAATACTTGTTAGGATAAAACCCTTGGTTTTTAACAACTCTAACTACCTCTTGAGCTCCTACAATTCTAGCGTAGCCATCCTATAGGTAGGAATGGACACCGGTTCCGCTCCTGGAACAAGCTCAATAGAAAATTCCGCCTCTCACTCTGGTGGTATACATGAAATGTCATCTTGGAATATATCCATAAAACTATCTAAAACAGGAGGGAAATACTTTTGACAAGTTCCCCAGTTATCCAGATATAAACTCGAAATCTGGACTGTCACTCCAACTTTCCCACGATGCGCTTGTCCATCTCGGCTCTCCTGGTCATCCCATTCGCCCTTGTATAAGAATTGTCCTCCCTCTGGTGACATGAAACTCACCCTACGACAATAGCAATCTACAATGGCTCGAAAGGGTACCAACTAGTCCATACTGAGAATGAAATCATATGTTTTCGTCTCTATGACATAGAGGTCCAATAGAAAGTGACAGCCACCAACATCTAGGGGTCACTCCTTGCACTAACACACACCTTCTATTATAATTCCCAACAAAGTGTCTAGTATCATGATATCCGAAGGTCCGGGACCCTACTCATGTTGGGTATATTACACTGCATATGCTAGCCCAGTTTCGCGGCCTTGAGATGACCCGACCTGCTGTCTCTGAGATCCTAGTGTCTGGATACCATGGTCATAATCACCACCTCAACCTGAACGTCCTGAAATATTCCAATTACCTAACTGGTAAGAAGCTACTGGTCTTGATCCTACTCATGGAGTCTGCACATAACCCCTCTCACTAGTCACTAGTGGAAACACCCAGAAAAACGCTACAGATGACCCATCTTTCTGAAAGCTCAACACTCCACTTGGTCACTGAGACATTGAGGTCTCTTTTCCCCCTCTTTACTTCACTAGTAGCACATGACCTGGCCACCTAAAGAATTCTTCTGGTGAGTATAGAAACAAGGAGAGAAATCCATCTACCTCTTCCTTTTGCTGGTAGAAATAGTACCAGAAAACAGTGTCAAACCGCCCTATTCTGCACCACTAGCTTCCTTCTAATTCTGCTAAGTAATAACCACCTGATTTACAATAGCATGAACTGTAGGAAATCTGAAAACATTCAACAGTGCTCGGATGTCATATCGAAGACCACCCAAAAAGAGTCTCGCCCTCAATGTCTCATCACCCACCAGAATAGGTGTAAAACGATGTAGCTCTAGGAAGCGGTCAGAATAGTCCATCACTAACATGGAGCCCTGCTGCAGATTCATGAAATCTTGAGCTTGATCTACCCTCAGTGTCTCCAGAAAGAAAAATTCACAGAAGACTGTTTGAAAATCTTCCCACACCCTGTCTCGGTGATGCTCATAATATGTGGTAACATCCCACCATCTCAGGGTAGAATCACACAGCATGTGAGTAGTGAGATTGACCATCCTCCCAAGAGGTGTCTCCATATGCTCAAATATTGTCTGCATAGAACCCAACAATGACTCTATAGCCTATGGTCCTCCATCCCCTAAAAACGTAGGTGGTTGTTGCTGCTGAAATATACGTGTCATCCCTACCATAGATGTGGAAACAAGCGGAACTCCCTGAAATGTCTTCATAAACCGCATGACGCCTTCACAAAACTATGCATCAGTACTTGATTATGGTATAATGTCTTGTGCCGCATCTGGCACTGTGGGAGTATCCATCGGTAGCCCATGGCCTACCATATTTGGAGTATAATCGTCTCCACTTTCTTGGATAAAAACTTATGGTTGTCTCGGTGACATGACTCTACAAGTCCAAACACACAACCTAGTTTTATTTACTGTGGATGTTTCTTTTGTACGGTTTAGTGTACCATGAAAGAGGGGAAAGAAAATCACAAGAACTGGAAAAAAGAGACTACACGACATGTATAAAGTCTACACAATGTGTACCCTTAAGCCCTTGCATGGTTGTTTTATGATGCTGGTCTCGCAATATCTCAACCCTAGGTACACGACGTGTTACACACGCACACAACGTGTACACCACTTTGTTTCCCCAGCCACACAGCCAATCCACACGGTCTCTCATTGGTCAAGTCTACATGGCGTGTCCCATAGGTACACTATATGTACTAGGAAGGTAACACTGACCCGTGTTGTTAGTTACACAGTTGAATTCCTAGATGACCCTACACAACATGTTCCATACGGACGCAGTGTTTATATCCTAAGATTTTCGGCATCTGTGTTGTTAGTCACACGGGTGGAAAAAAGGTCAAGCTAACATGACATGTATATCCGGTACACGGTGTGTTCCCAGAAGAACATCTCTATCCCATGTCTCTGCCCACATGGCCTTTGACATGGTTATATTCTACATGGTGTGTTCATAGAGTACACGAACTGTACTTAATTTTTTTTCATTTATTTCCGAACAGAAGAATAAAAGTCATGTATAAAAAACTACACGGTGTGTATTCTGGGTTTTTCTGGATAGTAAGCCTCATAAACTACTCCGGAGCCCATAAAAACAATGAAATGAACACTAAAGTTCCAAATTGGGATCCATTATGGCCCATACTCCCCATGAAACAAAGCCTGGCATCGTATACATGTTATAAAAAAGGTAAAAAATTCAACGATCCCCC
Source organism: Viscum album (assembly GCA_963277665.1). Lineage (NCBI taxonomy): Eukaryota > Viridiplantae > Streptophyta > Magnoliopsida > Santalales > Viscaceae > Viscum > Viscum album. Next base: position 1,668,328,645 of record OY728147.1, on the reverse strand, counting down.
AAATTCTGATCAATGAGGGCCCATACTCCTCAAGAACCAAAGTTATCCATTCATTCTACTAAACCTCACACTTCAATACCTTATCAAATAGAAGGTATTTTTATCACGGAAACTATCAAAACAACATGCATTTTCTATCACAACATTTATCACAACAACATGCAAGGTCTAATGCACCTACATGGCATGGAATCTATGCATGACATGTGATTCTAACATGTGCAATAATGATGCATGAGATAGAATACCCTCATCTCACCGGGTTGCAACTAAATAGAACCCAAATATAAAGTATAAACAGTACACCTCAAGTGTGTCACCCACTGGTGAAAATCAAATCAACAGTAAAATTGAAAAACCATAAAAATTGCAATTAAATGAGGTAGATTGGCTTTTACTTATACATAGGTTAGCTACTCCCAGGCACAACTTATTACCAATTACCAATTATATCATATCCTTGGATATAATCTCTAGAATGTATGTGAAGATAAATGAATCCCTCTGATACCACTTTGTAATGTCCCCAGTCCGGGTGCCACAAATTGGGTTCCCCAAAACTGGTTGGTCACATGACCTCAAACAAATTTCCACAAATTCCAGAGGCTGCTGACTAGTAGCGAGGGCCAAGGACTGATAGTGGGGAAACTATGCCCTCATTTTTCAAGGTGTAGCATAGAAGAATAAAATATGTAAGCATGAAAAAGTGGAAACAACAAACAATATAAACCAAAAATGGACAATTGATGTAAAAGATAAACAACAGTCATGTATATATAATGATGAATCATATCACTAATTCTAAGAAAGAAACCAAAATAGGACACGCTACAATCAGATACAATACAACACATGTTACAAAAGTACAATTACCAAAACCAAGGTAGGGAAATATGAACTCAGCATCATCGTAATAATATGCTCGGTCCCATGATCTCCTACTCCTATGCAACAATCAGGTACTTGTGTCAGGTCTCTTTCCCTTATCATAACTTGCAGCAATATAATATTTTTGGTCCCAAGACGTGACCCAGACAGGGTGTGAGAAATGAATCCCAATAGGAATCCACCAAAGGCCCGTTCCCAAGAGTCAGTGAAAATGTGCAACAACAGTGTGCAATAAGGAAATACAATAAACAAGGAAGTACTAAAAAGTATCTATTCCTACCTGTTACATTTCCATTTTAATAATTATTTAATGATTCCAAGCCTGTGATTTAGATTGGTGGGTACCACATAAGAAATCACCGCAATGAATATTTAATGTAAATGTTGTCCTTAGACATGTAAGTCCTTACCCTTTGGTAAACAGATTCGAAACCCTCAGGTGATTTCCCATAGGCATAATGAATATTTCCCTTAGGAATATGAGATGTTGCCCTTAGGCATGGAAGATATTGTCCTCAAACATAAGAAATATTTCCCTCATGCTGAACAAAACACTACCCTCTAGAATTTTATTGAAAAAAACAAGTGACTGGGCCGAGCCCAATGCATAAATAAGAAATTTATATATGTTTCCTATCCTAGAAACACAAAAACATGCTATAATCATCGAATACCAACGGGTATCCTAGACAAGCTGATATACAAGGGAGCCGAACCCTCAGGGTGGCCCTGCTTCAAAGAAACGATCCCAAACAATAGTTTATACAAAGAAAATATTACCTGTGCAATTCTAGGTATCTAAACAGTCAAGGCCTCACCCACACAACACCTCAAACATGGGCACGTGGCACAACGGTACACAAAAATGAACTCGACAGTTATAAATAAACACAAGACCACCTACCTTGATCTCCTATGATCGAAATATGTGAAAGGCACCTCCTGAAACAACCAAGAATGACATAGATCTAACATAAAATATTACCCGTTCAAATCCAAATAAATTCCCTTAGGGAAATAATTGGAAGGAGATGTTAAAGAATAGAGACTATCTCACCCTCGTGGTTCAAACGAGATCGACGACAGAGGAATCAGAGTACCATTGTGCAATCTGGAGCTCCTCCAAGTCTCAGCCTCCTCTCATACTGCTTCTGGCGTGTTCTATGCCTCTTTTTCCGAATGAGGAAGCTACTGCGTATTTTTAACAAAAAAAATGTAACTACATAGTGTCCACTCTCAAGTACATGGCATGTACTTTAGTTTTTTAAACTGTTCTGTTGGAAGCTACTCTCACCGCCTTACTGTTCACTCGTCGACTAATTACATGACGTGTATTACTAAGTACATGGAGTGTAGTTATTTTTTACACAAGGAATCACCAACAAGCCAACATGCCATGTATTCTCATCCCACACATCCAAAGTACACTGAATGTGGAACATTTCTTGGCATGTATTCTCAAAATGTGTTTTTTCCCCATTTTCTATTTTTTCTAAAAAAACATTTAAGGAAAAGAAAAAGAAGAAACCTGTACCTCAAGAGTATGAACTAGTTTCTTAAAAATATATCAGGAGTTTTATAAAATTTTATAAACATTATTTGGATGATAAGTAATAAAAGATGTTTTAAACCTCAGTTGTAGTTATTACCATATCCTTGATCTTTCTTATCTTAGGCCACCCATTACATATTGTTGAAATGGTATTTGGGAAATAACATCACTCATTTGACATGGAATCAGGGGTGGGGGAGTGAAATTGACATATTCATTTTTATATTAAATTAAAATATAGTTCATGTTGAAGGGGTGGTGATGGGTAGTATTTATAAATGGAGGATATGATTACATTTTAATATACTATTCTTTTGATCATTATATTTGCTCAATAATACCAATTTTAATGTTGATTGTGACGAAATATAGTAAATTATTCATGTAATGATGATAAAATTGTGACCTAAATTATTCATGTCTCATTAATTTATGTATTAATTCTATAATGTCAAATACCTTATTTTTATATATTAGACTATTCACACAAAATTGTATTATATTTAAAAAATATTAACACATCACCATATCCATTATTATCTATATATATTAAAAAATTAAAATCTATTTTATTGAAATTATTTTCTAAATAGGATAAATTAAATTTTTCTATAAAAAATTATTTATATGAAAAATATAAATATAAATACTATGATTAATTTTTTAACTCCTCCAAAAATAACATATTGTATTAAAAAATTGTATAATAATTTTTAAAAATTAATATTATTTTATAAAACCAATATAATATAATAATTCCTTGTTTAAATTTTTTAAATTATCATAAAATTATAATTAATATAGTTCTGTATTAAAAATAAAAACACTAATTTTATCATTTGTAAAAAAAATTATTTATTTGTTCCATGATATAAATGGGGTATATATTAATTTTATAAGATAAATAATTATAATTTTACATTTCTATAGGTGAGGTTACTATTTTAATTAACATGTTTCTTTTCTTAATGGTAGGATTACTATTCCAATAGTCAAATTTGTTGTGGTCAAATAGGATTCCAAAAAATACCTCATATTTTATTTGTTCTTCATTCACTTATATTTTCTATCAATGTAATTTTTTTAATTTTATATATCAATATTATATTACCATCTATATCATTTATTTCAACATTTTTTTTGTGTGTGATCATTCAATGGGATTATGGAAATATAATTTTTTTCAGTTATATTATCTTCTATTTTTCTCCATTGTAACACATTCAATGAATTTGGATATATGTATTATAAAAATACATTGTTTAATTAAATATAATAATATGTTTATGGTTCTATCATGTGGGTATTGTAATTTATATTTTAATACATTCCAAAATACATCACATTTATATAATAAAAAAGTTAATTCCCTTTTAAAAAAGATGGTTCATTACATTCTTCCCACCTTAATATATTTACCCTTAGAAATTTATTTTCTCACACTAATATAGAAACATATTAGGGAACATTAATTTCATTTCTTCTTTTAGATCCTATATTGCCTCTACATGCTTGTAGTTACTCCATAATACTTTGATAGGGTGAGTTGTTAAGCTATGTAGAAATTTATCTTGATATTCTAAGATATTCATAGGTCTATTGTCATAAGAGAGGCCATTATCTAATTACAACACATTTTGATTATATAAAGATAAAGAATCGTGTATGTATATATTCATGGGTGATATGTGGAGTATATCATTTTAATAAGAAAAGGTTGTTGGGAGTTTTAGTCCATAGAAAAAATCTATGATACAATCATGTATCTCAATGGGCCAATGTATATGGGAGATATATTTCCCTCCATCAAAAATATAATTACTCTATTACAAGGATATATGTATAGGAAAACATTATCTCCAATATCAAACACCTTTTATCTTGGATGATTATCCACATTTTTCTTTTTTCATCTCTACGGAAACATAATTTATTACTAAATATTCATGACCTTTTCCACCATATGTTTGACCATTTCTATTCTTATCATCTTCTACTCAACATATTCATCCCAACACACATGTGTTCTACATATCTTCCAAGTAAGGGATTCATATCGATCCATGTATTCTAGAATGTAATCTATTATTGTAAAATAACTTTACTAGAGGAAGATGTTGATCTTATACTTTTTTGAAGTGTGTTAATCATGCTCTCAAAATATCCTCAATGTTTTGAATTGTAAAAAAAATCTCAGCTATCAGTTTAGGTGTGATAATAAATATTGATGTTAAACATATTATTAATATCATGTTTTATAATTTTTATGATCATGGAGTTATACCTTGTATCTTAATTAGATACAATCAATTGGGGAGTTCTATACGGCCTCCTCGCCTCCTTGATGTATATCCATGCATGTTTATTACGTGGGAAGTCATGAAAAATTATAATTATGTGCGAATTTATCGAAATATGATTCACTATACCCCATATATAATTATTTCCTATAGGTTTATTTAGAAGTCCTGTGATAAATTCCATACTAATGTTTTCATATTGCCCATATTTTTAGGGTAATATAGACATTATTCAGTTAAAATTTTATCTCTCTTCAATCACTTATTGACATACTGAGAACATTGATTTACATTCCATATTTACATTCATTATATTTTTCAAAAAATTGTTCTCTTGGATATCTTGATACATCTCATATATCCCATGTTGGATAGAGAAGGTCGAGCTTTGTACAACATTCAAAAACTATATTATATTTGGCTTTGATGGTAAACATATTCATGAACCAAATCATATAACTCCTTTTTAATTAATTTTTATTTATGAGGATTTATATTTTCTTATAGGTTCCCCCATATTCAACATTTCCCTATAATATTTTGGAGTATTTTTTTTCTTCTCTAGAATGCATGGTTGAGAAATTATTGGAGGAAGGTAGGATGTTGTTCATTCCTTTATGACTTCCTTTTTCATCCTTTAAATATATAAAAATATTGGATTATTATTAATTATCATCATTAATAATGATGTATAATCTATTATAATAAGATCATTTTTCACATTATTCACATTCCTACATTGGTAATGGGGTGAGTAGTATTAGTCCTCGATTAGGTATAACAATCTTTATTGGCATATATTGTTATCAATACATGTGAATATATACATGAGGCTCTTTTGATTCATTTATATATCACACTCTCAAAATAGGGATAATGAATCCAAATATTAAATGAAATTATCACCGCCAAATCCAAATCATGAATTTGAGAGTTCCCCTCATGAATATTGAACTACATGGTGGCTTAGGATGTTACATTATCATTTCTCATCAGTAAAAATCATAATCCCTTTTTTTAATCATTATTATATATCATGAATTTTTTACACATGAGGATTGGGTATGTATTAATGTATTGATAATACTCATTCTCAATTCATTAAATACCTATTAATATTCATTGACCTACATAAAATTCACTCAAACCCCGATTATCATGGTCTATAGGTTCAATAATCATGATAATTTCCACACAAATTTCCTAATATGCCACATTAGTCCAAGGAAAATATGGATCTATATTATAAATGTGTTTCATGGATATTACTCCCTCTATAATATATTAAATGGATCCCCCAATATTTTTATGATGGTGACTATGTGACTTAATAAAGATATTTCCTCTATATAAATACTCACATTTACAATACTTTTCATATATCCTTTAATGTCACAATGCTTTTAGAACAATGATAAATTCTCCTCATTCTCTTCATACATTTTGAAGTATATTAAAATACCATCTATAAAGACTAGCATAAATTTTTTGAGGTAATACCTAAGAAATATATTTCATAACTGCATGAATATTATTAGAGAATTTGTGATTCTAAAAATAATAACTATGACCTTATATTGTATCTTCATTGTTTGGAAGGTAGTATTGAGAATATCACCCTTCATTACAATTAAGTTATGATATCCTAAATAAAATTAAACCATATTGATATATTGTTTCCCACATATATGATTAAAAAAGACATAAATAAATGATAATGTATACTTTCTCTTTATATTGTTCTTTTTGAGTTCATGATAATCATTTTATCGGATTATTGACCCATCCTTATTCTTGAATAATAAGACTAGAACACCCCATGGTGAAATAATTATGATAATAAATTCCTTAAAAATATTCTCTTAAAGCTGCATCATAAGTTATTCCAAATAATTGGTGGATATTCTACATGGATTCTTTCATATGGGAAGAGATCCACATATATGTTCAGTTTTGAACTTGACATCTTAATCATGGGAGAGAACATGAAACTCTTCATTGTATTTTTTAGTATGGTCCCTCATTTTGTGAATTTATTCAAGCATGATTCTCTATATTGTCTCAATTATTTAGGAATGATTTGATTAGTTAAATTACTATAATTTCCATTATTGGGAATTATATTACAATTGAGATTCATATGTCCCCTCTATTATAATTGTTATTAATCAAGGGTTGACAAATGATGTGTAGGGTGATATCCATATCCCAACTCTTGATGTTGGTTTAATATAGAGAAATCTATCAATTTCTTAATGTAGAGTAGATATCTGCTAAAGAAATTATGAATAAATTTTATATGAGGCTCATTCCAAAACATTAATTGGGGAAATTCTATATATATTAAATTAATTAATTTCACTATTTTCTATTCTCATAGATAACTCATCATCAATTTTTTAAGGTTGTTTTAGAATAGTTCTATTAAACATTAGTGATATAAAATATTGTGTAGAATAAAAATTATATAATACATATGAATTACATAATATAAAATGAACCAAAATATATTTTATTCTAGTTCAAATCATTTACTAATTACATAATTTTTTTATTGATGATAATACACAAATTAATAATAATATAAAAAGTAAATAATTAACCATTAAGGAATAACTTATTAATGAATAGTATATACTTACATATTAGTATCTTGGTTTCTATATAGATGATCAATTGTGAATAATCAATTTTTATTATTAACTAAAAACATATTCATGTCTTTCATAATAGTTCATAATTATTTTTTCAATTTTACAAATAATGTCCCATGAGAGTTTCAAATGAGCTGTACGATAAGTGCTCATTGTCAGCACTTTTTAAAATTTGAGTTAACACCCAACGATCCATTTTGGGGGTCTTATCCCTAGGTATAACAGCTATATATGAACAACCAGTTATAGTATTTAGATTGTGATTTCATTTTATACTGAGAACTTTCTATATACATTAAAAAAAATATTAAGATATTTTCATATACTTATACTTATACATATTTTATTAACTATTTTATTAATTTCCTAACCCCAAAAAATTAGTAATTTTCTTGATACTAATTATTAACACTCACGAATCTACCACATATTTTTATATTATTTTTAACAAAAAAATATCTAGTAAACACAACCCAATGATCTAGAGGAATAATTTATTTTGGATACAGGATACATAAAACATACACATGAAACTAAAGTAAAACACAGTTATTTTAATCTATTTAATTCTCTCCCATATCAAATTGATATTATAAAAAAATATAATATTACATAGTGAATACATAAAAAAATTTGGTGAGATATAAATCTCATTACGGGAATAATCATGAAAAAGAAGCATTTCATACGAGTTAAATGGAATAACACAATATCAGAAATTGCAAAGCTAATGAAACATAATATGAAATAATGATATAAAGAAGTTATAATCATAATATCATGGAATCAAAGGAATATTTATATAACATAAAACATGGCATAATAATTAGTCAAGGCTCACTACAAAAGTTAATATAACATGGTTGAAAGAGTCCCAACATGGATTAAGGTTTCTCCCAAATACCATACAATTTGTCTCATGAGATATAAGAATTACAAAATGCATTGAACTGCTATCTAGGATCGTACATTATAACATTTGGATGCATATATTCATGACAAAGGAAATTATTCATTGGGAATATTCATAAGGAAACACTAATGATGTAGGAAATGGGTTCTACTATTTTTTCTTAGAGTATATAAATAGAATATGAAAAAGATTCCCATGAAATGAGGGATTAAATAATTTTTTGTTCTTTAATGATGTATTGGATAATTATAGGTCATGAAAACAATGTATCACTTATTTTAATACATAAAATGTGTAGATGAATGAGTTTTTTAATTGAATCCTTACGTGTGGTTTTAATAAAAATGGTTAAAAGTATTTAAAGAGAGAAAGAGCAGAATGATTTCAATGAAAATAAAAATATAACCAATTATATATATATATATATATAATAAATTATTTTTTTATATATACCATAATTTTAAGAACTCTTCATTAAGTGGTACTTTAAATGATGTATGTAATCTAAGAAGTTCCGTTTTACTATATATATTTAATAATTGCAATTGAGATGGAACCTTAAAAACAAGTATATCCCTATCAAGGAATGGGGAATTAAACTTGGTATATATGAGTGGTATATATTTATATTTTAAAATTAGATTAAATAAATAATAATAATATATAGATAGTTTGATGAAATGAAATTTCATTCATATCCTAATGAATGTAGGGTCATTCGTGCCGATTCATTTCCTTATGATAAGATTTTTTATGCGTATATAATTTATACCATTGAACAATAAAACAATATTTATTAAATTCCTTATTGAGATTTATTTAAATTATAATTTTTAATTAACAATTTTTGGAACTTTATTGTAATTTAATTAATATATCATTTATGTTCTTTCCATATCATTTTATTTCATGAAATTCATCCAACTTCCAATCACTTTATGAATAATTATTATATTTATTGCCAAATGGGTCTACAACTATAGAATTAAATTTAAATGATATTAATTACCTTTTATAAAATGAAATATTAAAAAATATCTATATTTTCTTTAATATATGGGTGATTAGTTTAGTATACCTATTATTATTATAAGGGTAGTTAATTTGTGTGGATTTATACTATAAGAATAACTATATTATTTTTTATATATTATAATGATTAATAACAAAAGAAAAACAATAATGAAGTAATAATTGGGTTATTATCATCATATTTTACCATAATATTATTGATATTACCAGTGTTCAAGGTGGTGGAGAAAAAAGAAATATAATGTATATAGAGGTGGAGAACTATCCAAATTATGAAAAAAAGTTTTCATTTATAGAATGAGAAAAGGTTATATAAATTATGTTTTGTTAACACAATAACATCACAATTTATTTATTATATTAGTGTCAGTAATTCTTGTTGGATTGAATTTATATTGAGGATGAAAAGGAAATTAAAAACATGATTTCGTTTATAGTAGTCTCTTGTGGATATTTCCTCCTAGGTGACCCCTTAAGGTTTCATGGATTCTACTTTGGTCGGGATCGATAGTCCTTATAAATTATAAGGAGGGATGTGTATTTAAATTGATATATTGTTTACTATATCCAAGGTTTATAAGTTATCAGTATAAGGGTTCTAAGTGGTGGTTTTTGTAAGGAGTATAGAGATGTGTTTTTTAATATATTATTTATTAGTTTAATATTTTGTCACATGACTATAAATTTGATTTACTCATGTGACTAAATAAATTATGATATTCATTTAAGAAACAGAAAATGGTTACTCATTTCGACCATGAATCATTAATTAATATATTTCTTCTTCATGGTTAAATATCATATCTTTATTTTTCCAGTATTCCTCAAAATTTTAACTATTTAAGAAGAATACAAAAAATTCAACCTTAACATTTCATTATGTGTATATTACAAAAATGAAAAAGATTTCATGAATAAATTTATTTAATTTTGATAAATTATATTTTTAAATAAGATCCATATTTATATTAAAAATACCAATATCAATATTGTGAAAAAATGACCACTTGTAAATTTAATTATGGCTTCATTAATTTATATTAAAGATTTATTGAAAAAAAATTTGTAAACACATTTTAGAAAAAAAAACATTCAATTAAATTTTTATTTCTATAATAAAAAATTTAATGAATCATTTTGGATTAATAATAAACCAAAAACTTGTTTTAACTTTTTAAATATACATATTTATTTTTATTATGAAATAAATTTTATATATTTTCATTTAATCAGAAAAATAAATATTATTTTATATTTACAAGGGATTTTTTACTATTCTAACATTCATATTAATATTCTAATAGTGATATTTGTAATTATAGTATTGGTTTCTTATAAATACCACAGATTTTATTCCTTCTTTATTCAATTTTATTTTCCAGGAGGGTTATACTTATCTTAATTTTCAAAATAATGATTTCATTATAAATATTTGGATTCATTTATAATGTAGTATTCATGTGTGTGATTATTTTTTGGGATAAATATGATCCAAATTATTATGATATAATAATTTATATTTATATTTTTTATCCAATTGAAACACAATAAAATAATATGGTTCTAATTATTCTATAAATGAAATTTTCAAATAAATACAATAAGTTTTTGTTTTCTATATAATATAGGATGTGTGATTTATATTATACTACATTATAGGTTATACAAAATTTATATACTCAAAAGGTAAATTTCATATAAAATAATTCCGGGTTGTTCTATGGGAAATTTTGAGATCATTCAAATCCAAAAATGTTATCCATATCTCTATGTTATTTGGACATTAATCTCACTATATTTATATTTTACATATATTATTATTTTAAATCATTGGGGAATATTGAATACACCGTATCATAATTCCTTACAATGATAACAATTTTTTTCTAAATCTCTTGCTTTAGATTTAGCCTCTAATGGATTATCTATACCATGAAATTTGAAATTATATCCTTATGAAAATATTTCTCTTAAATTGGTCATAATAAGGACCCACCAAGCATTATTCCAATGTATCTACTTTACTCCAGTTTCCCAGATTCATTATCCACTATATTATATTGATACAAGATACAAGGTAACAAATCACAAAGGATGTATTAGTTTAATATTATCCAAAAAAAATTGATAAATACAATATTTTCATATTATATTGGAAAAATAAGACATAATAAGAAAAAAAAAGTTTTTCATCCTTAAAAATCATTCAAAGATACATCCATCATATCAAATGGATAGTAAAAAATAAATGGTGAGCTAAAATGTCTAAAAAGTGTCATATAAAATAAAAAATCATGATTAGAAAATTATTAAATAACATGATATAGTAGATATTTAATAAAAATTCTATTTATTGAATAACCTTATCTTTAAAATGTACCCAAAAAAATAATTATATCAATCTCATGGATAATAATAACTAATATAAAAATAATGTAAATATAGAATATGATATGTCATGATCACACTCTCAAGGCCTCATTATAAAGAATATTAGACCATACCATCAAATCCTTCTATAAGGAAATCAGACTAACCAGCAATGACTTGTTCTATGACATTTTCATCGTATGGGCTAGGATACATTTAGAAATACATCTTTTTTCATCTCATGATACTTTTTGATGTATTCAGGGGTTATCTAGAACTGATCACCACCCATTAAAAATATATATCCAAATCATTCCTAATATATTTAATCAAAAAACCCAATCCAAATTCCATATGAATCAAAAAAAGTTAAAACTGATTGAAGAAAACAGAATATACATATATCCCTATATAATTAAATAACATTCTTAATATTCCACCATCAACTAACATATTATATTGAAATTTTATAAGGTTAAGATAATATTTATTTTTTATACTAAATATATCCTTGATTATAAAAATATGGACATATAATAGAAGAAAATTCATAATGAATAATGGATAGTAATAGAAAACATGATCATAAGAAATTTATTTATTAAAAAATAAGGAATTGTCCATAAATCATTAAAGGAGGATAAAAGAACACCAATACTACAAGAATAAAAGTATTTTATAAAATAAATCCATCTATAATTCGATTGTAAAAAAAAATAAAAATATTAAAATAAAACTCAATAAATATTTTGAAATATTTTTTGTAAAAAAAATGTTAGCAATAATTTCCAAAACCAAATTCATCCTTTTAGAAAGATAATTATTTTTCAAAAAAATAAAGTAAAAATTAAACTAATAATGGAAAATAATTTCATTTGAAAACCCACATAATATTATAGAATAATATAAATGTTGAATAAATGATATGGAGATGGAAAAATTTATCCATTATCTATTCAATAAAAATAACATTCCTTTCACACTTTTGAAAATTATGTTAAACACATTTATTGATAAAAATTTAAAAATATTTATTTCAAACCATTATATATAAAGTCAAAGGCAGTTGAAATACAAATTTAATAATCATTTGTATTTAGATTAATCTTTCATAAATTAAGTTGGATAATATGGATAGTGAAGATAAATATCCATGATCAATAAAGATAAACAAGGACAGTTTTGTTTAAAAAACATTCTTTCAATCTTTGAGTACCGAAGAGAGCAAATGATGGAAGAAAATAATGGGAAACCAAAAATAAACATAGGTTAATAAAATATATATGGTTTATGGAGTGGAATATAATATAATTCATTGAACATAAAATTAATCTTCAACAATATGAATAAGAGTAGGATTATAAATTAAAGCATTATGTATTTGATAACATTCAAATAAAACCCCATAAAAGTGATTATGGGATTTAAATATTCAGTACCATGAGTAATTTTTATTTCAGGATATAATATTTCATGAGGATTTATATGTATGATATAAAGTAAATTTGGTGGATAATATAAAATATGTCTCATTGGTGTGGGATTGAGATGAAAATTTCTTACCTTGGATTTTTTCTTGGTCAAATGTGTTATGTACACTTAAATAATCTATTTAATTTTTTAAAATAGTTTATTGAGAATATATTTCAAATATATTCTATTTTATGACCCTTATATAATCATTACACATCCATTAATCGCATATTTCTTTCCTATATTAACCATATAATGTATTTCGATCAATTTCATTAAAATTATTTCTCAATATGGATCATGGTAAAATGTGTTTATAAATGGTTCATTCATCATTAGAATGTAAATAATGAGATAAAAAAAATTTATTCAATTAGTATATTTTTAAAAACAACTTTTTATATTTGAAATAGTAAAATCAAATATATTGTTTCTAGATTTGGTCATTTTTATATTTCAATAATTATGTTTTCATTTTGTAAATAGTTGGACATAAAGGAAAGAGTAAAGTGATTTATATTTTTAGAATATTATTTATAACATAAATAGAATATATATTTTTGAAATATATCCTTAGGATTATCCGTATAAATAATAAATTAAAAAGGAATCACATATATTTGTGGATATTGTGGTCCACATGTACGAATGCGAAATAATATCATCTTCCAGTAAATGGAAGATTAAGAGAAATAATGACATTTTTTATTTATGAAATCATAATTAGGATATAAATATGATATATATTTATTAATTCCATCTGTTTAACCAACTAATTGAGGTGGCGATGAAATATTAATTACACCACTTTGTGGATATGATAGTTTTTATGTATCCAAGAGAGACTTTTTCATTTTCTATAGAATGAAAACGGCATAGAAAATAAATTCATAATTAATATGATTACTTCAATTTAATGAAAATATTATAATTTTTTAATTTTGTTATGGTTTTGGATGATTTGGAAGAGGATTAAAAATAATTGAACATTGAAAATTTATGTAATAACATATACCTCATCCTTAGTGATATCCATTGGAGTACATGTTGATCCTTCATGAAGATGTCATTTAGAGAGAAAATAAAATCAATGTCGATAAAAAATGTTGGGAAGGAATTTATTGAGCAATGTGGCTCCATAAGTTTGGATAAGAGAATATTGTAAATCCCGTTTTATAAATTAGGTGTGTGGAAAACTTGTAAATACTTGTAACATTATTATATAATATATATTTTTATAGGTAATGTAGATACCAAATTGTCGTATATTTGAATATGATCTCGGTATGGTATAAATGTAACCAACCAATAAGGTGTAAGAATTTTTTGGTGTTATTTTGAAACCTTATCTATTTATTTTAACCCTTTTAACCCATGTTATTATTATTTGGGGTGCTAATTTTGTAGTATGGTGACTATTTATTTTAACCAGATGAAATTTTACACATAACAAATGTAGTAAATGATAATCCAAAATATGGAATCCTTTTTCTATTATTCAATTTTTAAATAACTTGAAAATTATTTTTTACATAATTTCAAAAAAAAAACAAAGAAAATATGATCCTATATTATAAGGTTTTAATATATGACTTTTAAAAGAAAAAAAACAATGTTAATAAATTGTTAATATAGAATAATAAAAAGTATTTTTTACTTGAATAAAAACAATATTTATATTTCAAAATCATAAAACATACATTTCTATGTTCAATGTTTTTTTGAAATTCATTATATTAATTATTAAATGTACATTTTCACTATAAAAAATGTTTCATAAACATTCAATTCATTTTTACATTTAGAAAATGTAAAAAAGTTTTAGTACATGTAATATCAGTATTTATATGGTCCAGATAATGAAAATTACATAATCTATTTAAATTAATTAGAATATACATTCATACATTACCAAATATATTTTAATTGTTAATTTTATGAAAATAAAGACACAATTCATACATATCAATCGATAAGAATAAAAATCTTGTACTACTAAAACAATATCTAATTATTCCATGATAAAAATGTTATGTACCTTTGTGATAAATAGTTTTTATCAAATTTTTTTTAGTTTTTGACACTTAAATTTTTTAATATAAGAATTTTTTTGATATCCAGAAAGAATGATGTTTTTGAGAAAGATGTTTCTCAAGAATTAAGTTCCTGAATGAAGATGTCTTTTTGTTATTCAATAGTTTTGACATGTGGGTTTATTAAAGAGTAAAGATTCAGAATATTGAAATTATCAAATTATTTCTATATAAAATCAGCTAATACTTTTTTGACCAATAATTTTTTGAAAATTATGAAAACATTTAAGATAAAGGCTTTTGCAGAAACGGTGGAGAGTTTTGATGAAATCAAAATCCCATTTCTGAGCAGGTTTTTTGAAAAAATCAGAACATGTTATCTGAAAATACAGAATCTAATTTCCAAACAATTCAGAACTTAATTTATAAAAAATTTGAAACCTAATTTCTGATCAATTATATACTAATTTCTAAAAAATTCAAAACCTGATTTCTAAGCAGTTTGGAACCTGATTTCTAAAAAATTCATTACATGATTTCTAAAAACATTGAAACAATATTTCTAAAAAATTCAAAACATTATTCCTATGAAATTTAGAACCTAACAACTGAACAATTCAGAACCTTGTTTCCAAGTAATTCAAAAACATATTTATGATCAATTCAAAAATATATTTCTAAGGAAATAGAAATCTATTTTTTGAACTATTTGGAAACTTGTTTCAGAGAAATTCAAAAAATTATTTTAGAAGAATTTGGAACCTGATTTTGGAGAAATTCAAAACCTGAAATCTGAACAATTCAGAACCATATTTTCAAACAATTTAAATCTTGATTCCTGAGAAATTCTGAACCTGATTTCTGAGTAATTTGAAACCTAATTTCGAAGGAATTCAGAACCTAATTTATGAATAATTAGGAAGGTATTTTATGAAGAAATCAGAACCACATTTTTTAGCTTGTTTCTGAGAAAACCTGAACAACCTTTCTACGAATTGTTTTAAGGAAATAAGAACCACATTTTTAATAATGTTTCTGAGAAAATATGGAAAAAAATTAGAGCATGTTTCTGAGAAAACTAAAACATAGATCCTGAATTATCGTATTGGTAATGATATGAGGATTCCCATATGTAAATCTTGAATTTTAATTTTTTATAAATCATGGAAACATTTTAAGACGTTTGAAGAAGTCAAATATTGAACAATAAATGTGAGATATTGCGATGTTTTTAACATTTAAGGAAGTATGGATGATTTCAAGTTTACCGCATATTATTTTCATGTTTTCGATAAATATTTTCTCAAAACATTTGTTCATTTTATCCTTTTGCACACACATAAAAGGGAGAGATCTGAAAAATTTGATGTAAAAAGCTCCCACCATATTGAAGAAGGTTTCTTTGTGTTTTTTATGAGGGAAAAAATTGATATCATCATTACCATACAGAGAATATTTATCTTAGCTAAATCTAACTTAGGATTTAGATTGAACATTTGTGTAGCAGATTCAAAAAAAAGTTTTATTCATTTGTGGCTCAAATTTTCTATATTCAAACATTTCAAATTTTCGGGATTCAGGATAATCTTTACTATCTGGATATAAAATTTTTCTAATGGGATTTGGCACAATTTGTATTAACTCATCGTTATAGTGGATTTCTATAAACCCATGGGAGTGGCTATGGAAATAATGTAATTTCTCACATTGAGGACAAATCATGTAAATCTTGTGTTTCTATATTGATTGAACATTCATTCATTAACAAGTATTTTCTAAAGTATGATACAGAAAGAAATATTAATAGGTTTTAGGTGTTATTTTTTTAATGTTTTGAATCTTATAAAAAGTGAACAACTAATTTAGCCCCACTCCCTCTTAGTAGTTATTCAATCCTCGTAACAGCAATTGGTATAATATCACGGTTCACTTTATAAATCATTATTATAGATAATATTAATTATATCAAAAGTTTAGGAATTCCTACATTTTATGGAAAAAATTATTATGGATTAAAAAATTGAATGATTCTTTATCTTCTATATCTTAGCCTTGAAGTTATAGATGTTTCTACAATTGGTTTCCTCCTATTGAAAAAGATTATAATATGATGTTTTCCAATAAGAGAAATTTAGAATTTTATATAAATTCTAGAAATGAAATACATATTTATTTATCAATAAAATTTTATTAGAAGGTGATAGGTCCAAATCTACAAAAAGTGTATGGGAGACACTAGAATGTGTTTTCGACATGGAAGAAAATCTACAAGTATTACATAGTATGTATGAATACATCAAACTGAGGGATGAAGAAATAATTGATGAATACTTCACCATTATAAATGATTTTTTTGCAACATTATTTTATTATTAGATATCCTTGATGATTCTACAATTGAAGAAAAACGTATGTACACTTGTCCATATAGGTTTAATTATAAAATTTCTTCTTTAGAAGATAAGGATGATTTATGTCTTGATGAATTGCATAACACTCTTGTTGATTATGAAATGAAGAAAGACACAATGATAAAAAATAATTTGAAATATAAAATGGATTTTGAATCTATGAGAATAATGAAAATCTAAGATATTAAAGAAAAATATCCTTGTGAGTATAGTGATTAATAAGATGATGAGCTGAATGAAAAAATCATATCTCGTAAATATAAGACCTATCTAAGAGGAAGTGTAATGTATGAAGGTATACTTCATCTCAAATGTCTGGAGTGTGGTGGAATCTAGCACTTTTCTATGAATTTCCCAAAGAAAAATGTTGTAGAATATCAATATGATTCTGTTGAAAAACCTTGACTGAAGAAGTGGAACAAAAATGACAGAGAGGAAAAGTATTCCCACAGATACATGAAGAAGTATAATGGAAAAAAAATAAATTTTTTGACTAAGAAAATTGAATTAGACTAAACTGAAAATAATTCATCTTTAGATTATTGTTTAGAAATATTCAAAACCTTCATTATCAAAGTATAGAAAAAACAAGATGCATTACTTAACAAAGAAGGTAGTGAAGAATATTATAGATATTTTAAGATCATATTGGAATTCATTGCATTTCTGGAGAAAAAACACTCAATAAATAATTTAGAGTAATGAAGAGAGATCGTGAAGAAGTTTCTTATGGGAGAAAATATGTTATCAAGCTGTAGGATTAATACATTTAAGATATTATAGTTTATAAAAATTTAATTGATGAATAGTGAAATATGATTGAAGATCTTGGTAGGCTTTTGGAAACAATGGAATATGTGGTTCATATGTTATAATCAAAACTATTTTAATTTAAAAGAACATTCTGGAAGATGAATGTGAACTTCACCAAAGTTTCATAAGTAAAGTCTATGACTTTTAATGCTACTAAGGAGGATCAATATGAGAATCAGGTGAAATATTATCCTTCCAAAAATAATTTTTAATCTTATTCCATTAAATATTCATGTTTTAAAAATGGTATTGGGTAATCATTGGTTGAGAATTTAATTGAGAACCCAATCAATTGTACAAAAGTAGAAAACTCACTCGAAAGAAAAACTGGTCCACGTCCTGAGCACGTTATAGCTGAAAGAAGTCTCCAACCACAATAATGTTTCTATAGAGAAATATATTAATTTAATGGAAAAACCAGATTTGATGGACATTTCTCATGTTTTAGAATCTATGGGTACATATCTTATAATAGTTGGTAGAAATTATTTTTACTTGGAAGAAGGTTTCAGAAAAATTGATGAAATAGTGAAAAAGAATGAGCAAATTTTCTAACTTACAGGAATTTAAAAAGGTGATTCTCAAGATGTTAGAAACATTCCAACAAAGATTCCATTTAAATATTTAGAAGATTTTTAGGTAAGATTTCATTAGTTTTTTCATCATTTATAAATAGGTATGACACTATTTTCAGAACAAGTTTCTTATGATATAAGAGAAAAGAAAGCTAAAAACAATAAGGTTAAGGAAGTAGCATGTGTTGTAGAGACAACATTGAAGGCAAGTAAGGGGGAAAACCATGGATAATTTATAGTGGTTTTTCTTCACATATGATAGATGATATTAAAATTTTTAAACATGTTAAATTTCATGACTGAGGATTAGTTATGTTTGGAAATGATAATTCCTTTAAAATTTGAGGAATTATAATGGAAGAGATTGAAGGAGATATATTGAAATTTAGCAAAGTTTTACTTGTTGATGGGATAAAAAATAATGTAATTAGTGTATGTAATAATTGTTATGATGGAAAATAAGTAATCATTAGATAGTATTTTTGTATATAAAAAATTTTAATGACAGAAAAGTCATTACAAAATGATATTAAACCAGTGAAAATAACTTTTAAATATGAGAAATCAGTAACTCATGTTACTTGAGAGTTGAATATGAAAACATGTTGAGGTACAGAAAACATGGCCCCCTTGGGCAGAAAATCATGAATAATATTTCTATAGTTTCTTATACTTATAATTTTACGGAATTTAAAAGAAGGGATGAAGATACTTTTATTAGTTGTCAAAAAGGAAAAATGACTAAAAAAGTAACTAAATATTTAAGATTCAATATACCATACCACATGGTCTTATTAATTCTGATTTATATGGACAGATGATCCATACATCAATAAAAAGATGCTTGTTATTAATAACTTCTACTTATTATTTCACTAGGATGAAAACAATTGTGTTCATGAAGTACAAGTCAGAGGCTACTGAAATGTTCAAATTATTTAGAAAAATTTGTCGACAGTGAATTGGGGGTTTCTATAAAAAATTTGAATATAAATATTTGTACCGAATTCGCAAATAATTATTTTGAAACTTATCTAAGAAATCATGGTATCAAGAATCATTGTAGTGCTCCATATAATGTATAATAAAATTTTATAGTATAATGAAATAATAGAATCATGGGGGAAATGGGAAGAAGTATGTTAGCAGAATACAAACATTAGAAATTATTTTGGAGAAAAACTCTTAGTACAAATTGTACATATTTAAAATTGATTCTTGTTGAGACCAAAACACAACATGTCTCATTATTAATAGTAGTATAAAAACCATTCATTTAAATACTTGATTTTTTTGTTTGATATCTATGTTTGTTAAAGGTCAAAAAACTGGATTTGGGAATTTCTGATTAGAATGCTGAGGAAAGAAATTTCATGGGATGTTCACCAAATGGGAGAAGTTACAAAAGTTGGAATAAATATTTACAAATATTGGAGGACTCATATGATATGAACTTAATATAAAATAAAAGATACATAAAAAAATATTTTTGAGAGTTACGAGGAAGATATATTAGAGATTTACAACAATACAAAATGTAATTCAAAATATTATTTTCAGGATTTAGAAGAATCATGTGATGAGGAAAAGCTAGACATGAATGAAACATTGAAATTTCTTACCTTGTGAATACATATTGAATCTGAAAACTTTATTATGAAATTAAAAGGGTCCATTTCTGATTGAAAGGACATTAAGATTATAAAATCAAACATCTCTTATCTCAAATGTTTAAATAGAATTAGTTTTATAGGTTATTCAACATAAATTAAGGGTGGATACTATAAATTAAAATTTTGATCAGATTGAGAAAAATGAAACACGGTAACTTGTTCCAATTATAGAGAAGAATAATATTATCGAAACCAAGTTTTTTTAACTAAAATTAATGAGCATGGAGATGATTCAAGAAAAAAACAATACTTTTTGTACAGGATGTGCAAAGGTTTAAGGTGTGGATTTTGATGAAACATTTTCCCCCATTGTAAGGCTATAAACTATTCGAATTTTTCTTGATATAGTTACTCATCGAAATTATAAAGTTTATCAGACAGATGTAAATCTATCTTTCATAAATGGTGTGATTGAGGATGAATTTTACATTGATCATCCTTTTGGGTTTCTACTTTATGATGCTGAAAATATGTTTTTTAATTGATGGATGATTTGAATGTGATGAAACAAGACCCAAGTGATTGATATTTGAAGCATGTAGATTGCTTGAGAATGATTAAATTTTTCAAAGGAAAAGAGATAGAATATTTTTTGTGAATTATTTTGAATCTATAAATTTGATTGTAATTATTTATGTGATGAAATAATTTTTTTGGGATGAAGAAAATGTTTTTGATGATTTTTCTGAAGAAGTGTAAAAGAATTTAGAAATGTCAATTATAGGAGAATTAACTTTATTACTTGGATTACAAGTTCCTCAAAATGAAAAATATATCTTCTTATATCCTGAAAATTATTCCATGTAATTGTTAAATATGTTTGGGGTGGCTGAATCAAAATGATATTCAACTCCTATATCTGTGAGAACAACTATGAGTAAAGAAGAATCTGTAATAAATGTGAATCAGAAATACATTTGAAAGTTGATAGGAAGTCTTATTTACCTTACATATTCAATTCCATA
This sequence comes from Viscum album, assembly GCA_963277665.1. Classification (NCBI taxonomy): domain Eukaryota; kingdom Viridiplantae; phylum Streptophyta; class Magnoliopsida; order Santalales; family Viscaceae; genus Viscum; species Viscum album. Next base: position 1,668,306,993 of record OY728147.1, on the reverse strand, counting down.
TATTTTTTATTCTAATAATTTAGGTTCTAGATAACAATGTAACCCAAAATAATCACATATGTTGGATTCAAAGAGGAATTTGAGATATGTCAAATGAACAAATTCACATGGATTATTATACAAAAGAAACTTGAATATGATGTTTCTTGGTTATACTAATATTGACTGGACTTGATATTGTAATGATATAAATTCAACCATAGAAGGAACATTTTTTATGGGTGACTTTGTTGTGAGTTGGAATAGTAAGAAACATCATTCAGTAACATTGAGCACAGATAAATATATATATTTTTCAGCCACATAGGCCTATAATTAAATGGTGTGTATTAATGTTAAGTTTGATGTTTCGAAAGTAATAGATTCTAAACCATTTAAAATTAATTGTGATAATCTGAGTGAAAATTATCTTTCTAATAATCATGTCCAACATTTAAGATAAAAAAATATTGATATAATGTTTCACTTTAAAAAGATAAATTTTATGCTCGAGATGTTTTTCTAGAATACATTTCAACAAGGTGTCATGTTTTTTTATCTTTACAAAACAATTTTTGAAGGAAAGGTTTGTTGAATGGGCTATGAAACTTCATGTTCAACCTCCTACAATGTTTTCCTAAACCTTATTGAAAATAACCCCCACTATTATTTTGATGGTGTTGAAAACGGGCGAGAGAAACTATCAACATTTTAATTTATTATATGTTTTACATATCTTATAATTTTTAAAATATGAATCAGTTTTTATCATATAATGGGGGAGATAAAAATAAAAGTGAGAAAAGAAAAGATCAGATTAAGAGAAGAAGAAAATATTTGCAGAATTATATTTACATGGATGACAAATTCTTGTGCCAATAAGATATGGAATTCATTTAAAAACATTAATTTTTCTAGTATTGTATCATGAGAAACACTATTTTGAATAAGTATGGGTTTTTATAAAAGTCAAAAAAAACTTTACTTTCTTTTAAAAGATGGGTGGTGCAAAAAATTTAGTGTTGAAAAAAAATTTAACGATGGTTATCAATAAATCTAAAGGTAGAAATTGATGTAACATTGAGATAAATTGTTCTTTACAAATTTTTTATATTTTTTTAACTTTGTGTTTTTATAAGAATTTTTTTATTATTCAGTAAGAGTGAAGTTTCTAAGAAATATGTTTCTCAAGAATGTATTTGTTTAATGATTATGAATTTTTGTTGCTAAAGAGTTTTGAATGTGAATGTTGTTGATGAGTGAAATGTTAGAAGACATAAAGTTTCTTAGATATTCTAAATAATATCGAACAATTTTTTTTGATCCATAAGTTCTTAATAATCAAGAAATCATTCATAATAAATGATTTTTAATAAATTATGGACAGCTTTAAAGAAATTATAAGCACTATATTGAGCATATTTCTAGAAATATTGGAACCTGTTTTAAGCACAATTCTCAAGGTAACTTCTGAACAATTTGGAACATGAATTCTAAATAATTCTGAACTCGATTTAGGAGCAATTTGGAAACTGATTTATGAAAAATTACGAACAAGATTTATAAGCAATTAAAAAGCTTATTTCTATTCAATTTCGACACTGATTTCGGAAAAATTTGGGACCTCATTTCTAAATAATTGAGGCCTTAATTTTTGGGAAATTTCAAATTTGATTTCTAAAAAATTCAGAACCTAATTTCTCAGTAATTTTAAACATATGTTTTTGAAAAATTCAGAACCTACATTATAAGAAATTTAGAACCCTATTTCTGAACAATTCTGAACCTATTTTATATGTAATTAAAAACATTATTTATGAATAATTCAGAACCTTGTTTTTGAGGAATTTATAACCTAATATCTAAAAAAATTGAAACTATATTTTTTAACAATTTAGGACCTCATTTCTGATCAATTCTTAACCTGAATTCTGAACAATTCAGAACAAGGCTTCTGAGTAATTTGGAACCAAATTTATGGGCAATTCGGAATATGTTTTCTGAAGAAATCATAACAACATTTCTGAGCATGTTTCTTATAAAATCTAAACAACTTTTATAAGCTTGTTTCTGAAGAAATAGAAACCACATTTCTAAGAACGTTTTTTAGAACATTTCTGAGAAAATATTAACCACGTTTCTGAGAATATTTTTGAGAAAATAAGAACCAATATCCAGTATTATCATACTAAGAAAGATATAATGATTTCAATAAGTAAATCATGATTTTCAATTTTGCATAAATCATAGAAAAATTTAGGAATGTTTGAAGAGGTCAGACATTGAATAATAAATGTGAGGGATTTATGGAGTTTTGAGATTTAAGAGAGTAGGAAATATTTTAAGTTTCCATCTTTTGACTTTTGAGTTGCATATAAATATTTTCTCATATCATGTGATCATTTATAACTTTTACACATTCATAAAAGTGAGATCACGTGATAATTCAATGTGAAAAGTTCTCACTATATTGACGAAGGTTTATTTTATTGTTTGATCCAGGAAAAATAAGAATTGTCATTATAGTACTCATAATATTGAAGAATGTCCAATAGGACTAAGGATTTGGACTGAGCATTTATAGAGTATATTTAATAATGTTTGTATTCTTTTGATTGGATATATTGTTCTATAAGTAATCATTATAAACTGATGGGAGTAAGTATTATCTTTCTTATTGGGAGATAAAAGGATTTTAATGTTATTTGGCACAAGTTTTATTCACTTATTCATTATAGTATATTTCTATAGACCCATTGTAGTGTATATGCTATGGATAATGGTTCATAGATTTTTCTTTTCTCTTAACCATCATTAAACTATGTCAAAAACATTTTATAACATGGGATGAGCACAAAAATCTCTGTAAGGGACATTTAAATAATTAAAGAAACTATTAAACCATGAATACTTAAAAACATATGAAATCATTTTCAAAAAGACATACTTCTCACCAGAAAAGTATATTATACTTGCATTTTGAAAACAATAGATTTTCTTAAATCATTAAGATCATTAACATAACCATAAAATTAACATGGGAAATTAATTACATAAAATTATAACCCCCACAACTACCATATTATTAGTAACTGTCAATGCTACTTTACAATGTAAGCCTCGCAACTACATTATAATGTAATCGTGAAACTTGCCTTATGGGATACCTATCGTAATTACACATGGATTAAACATACATTAGACCTCGGACATAAACATACCCAATTCATATAGGTCACACCATTAATCATATAAATTTTTCAAGAACGAAAACATAGTCATAAAACAGTAATAATTTAAAAAACATTTATGTTTAATTTTTTAAAAAATAGAAATATAAAAGGTTATTTTTAATGAAAAGTTCCTTACATTGGGTTCATCTTACTTAAAAAATGTTTAAACAACCTATGTAAAGATTTAAACAGGTATATTAATATATTAAAGAATCGTATTCATATTTATAATTAGTCGTATGACATTTTTATAATTTCTTTCCACCCAATAATTAATAATATTTTTTTAAATTATTTTGGGTGCATTTATTTCAAACTTTCCATGGATAGTTCATTATGGATTTTATTTTTGAATTTAAGAAAAACTATAGATTTTTAATGAAATGGTGTTAATATGTTTCCAAAATTTAAAATTATATCATGTATCATTTTTTATATGAGGATCAATCATTAGACAAAACATTTATAAAAATTGTTTTTATTTATTTTGGTGTTTTTTATGACCATCAAAAACATATAAGAAATCATAGGTTTACTAAATGATTTATAATTTTAAAAGAATAAATTAATTTCAAATTGGATCAAGATTCCATTGGTTAAACCTAGTTGTTGATAAAAATTGAGAAAATATCATTATTGGATTTCCCTTTTCCTTTTTAGATAATTATTCCATTTTTTGAAATGAATTTTATTATAACTCAAATAAATAATAGCCTAATTATAGGAACAATTATCATGTAGATAAAAATGAACATTGGTTTATTATTAACAAGGAACAACGGATTTATATCTTCACTAGTCATAACAGAATTTTGTAGTTATTATTTCTTGTAATAGTCATCATTTAACAATTCTCTAGAAAATGTAATAATTTTTTTTCAAATGGATTCACTGCCTATATTTTCATGGGATACATAATGTTCACCGTAAAATTATCTCCAATGATATTCTAACACTAAATTAAAATTATATTCTTTTGAGGTTTCCATAATTAAAACTATTTCTAATACTACACGGTAATTCCCTTTTAAAATTGTTTAAATTATTTTCTCACTCTAGATGATATATCATGATGAAAATGAATGTCACTAATTGTTCATAAATATTAAGGAAACATTATTATTATAAAATTAATATAAATATGTGTAATTTTTTTATGATAAAAATATAATGGGAAGCTTTTCTTGAATTTTTTTTTATTTAATTCACCGTTAATAGTTGATAAAACAACCATATAAATGAATTGAGCCGAGTTCAACCTTCATAAATATATATCATACTAGAACTAACATTTTAATTCAGTATCATGGTCAATTAAAATTATAACATTAATAGATGATTCAACATTGGAAAAACCATAATAGTTGTATATAATTTAAATAAGACACGTTATTTGAATCAATATTATCATATTTTCAACATGAAATAAAACTGATTGAAATTGGAAACCCATTATTTTGTTGAAAGATTTTCGTATTTATACAAATATTGTTACAAACCCATGCCTTATATTTTTTCTTTTCTAATGAGAATAAAATTTTGTATATACCCTTCTAATCACTATCTTAATCGAATATTCAATGAAATACATTAGAAAAAATATATACTCATAACCCATTTAACATCCATTAAATTTCCAATTTTGGTAAGACCATATTAATAATGACAGAGAAATTTTGAAATTAATTCTCAAAAAATAGATTATTAACTACCATAATGGTAATAACTGATGATTTAAAAAGAAATACTTTTTTTGCTATAATTCAAGATACCCAACACAGAGCTTAACTAAACATAACAATATAATTATTTAAATATAACAATTATATACTAGCCATTAAATTAGTTGGAATGAATAGTTTTAATAAAATTAGGAAACATATAATGTTCCTTCTCATTTATAATTTATTAATAAATAATTATTTAATAATCACACTATTTTTGGTAAAGTCATATTATTCATTATAATATTTCTTTTAATCAAAAATTGATTCTCTTTCTTTTTTGAGATATTATTATAATATATTTCATGAAATTTTAAAAAATATTTGGAAAATATTAATTTTATTTTATTTATCTTGTAATTATTAACTTAAAAATAATTTGTTAATAAATTTTGAATAAAATTATTTATCAATAAATAATAAAAAATACTTATTTTAATATAAAATTTAATATATTTTAAGAATATTCAATGAAAATGTATATTTTATATTACATTTAACTATATAATTTTTTTCTTTTTTATTTTAATTATTATAATTATGGTTTTTGTAATATATTTCATAACTGAACTAAAATAAAAACATTTCACATTTTCAAAGGTAATTTTTTCTACAAACCCGTTTTTTTGTATTTTTCATTTTTGGTAATATATTTTTTTAAATTTTTTGTTTTAGTTTTTAAATATAGATTCCATATTTCCAATTATAAGGTCAAGATTTGGTAAATAAGACCCTCTTATTTTTGGTCATTTGGAATATAAACCTTAGTATTTTTTGTCATAATGAAGGATAATTTGGGAATTTATATTTTAAAAAATAATATTATACTAACTAGAAAATGATCCGGACACTTTATTTAATTATGTTGGATTATTAAATTTCAGACATGATAATACATGATACAGTTTTATGACTATCTTTTCCATTCCATTGTGATTATGAAATGTAAAATATTTTATTTATATAATTGTAAAAAAAGTTACACTCTTGTTTCTAATAACAATAATATTATTAATATGTGGATACACATAATATATGTTCGGTTATAAATATTAATATTTTATATAGATGATTTGTATTTATCTTGGTCATTTATATATAATGTTTAGTGAACAAACTATTACCTAAAATGCTTATGCAACACTGATGTATAGATTATTCAAATGATTATAAAATCAAATAAATCATATTATAAGTATTATAAGTATTATAATTTGATATAATTAATGGGATCCACAAATTTTTTAGATAAAAATTACATTTTATAAATGTATTTGAAAATATTTTTTAAATTTTTAATTATGGTAATGATGTTATTATGGTCAATGTATTTAATTGTTATAAAAATTGACATTAATGATATTTTATAATAATTAATATATTATTAAATGATAAAATATTTATGAAATTATTATATTAAATTAAATTGTTATTATATGGTTTATAAGATCAACCATATTTCATTTATTGGTCATTTATCTATTTGTAGTTACATCTGGAACCCCATATAGTAGAAATCATTTTTGTTATAGTAAGTGCGAAATGGTTTAACGGGTGTTTAAAACCAAATTATAGTCGAAAAAACATCCTCAAAATAGGTATAAATTTTATTTTATGATATTATTAGCTTATTTAGTATTATAATATTCAAAATTAATTATTTTTTAGCCATTTTTAATTTATTATTAATTTTAACTAATTTTATATTCTGAGATATTCCATGAGTGTCCCTTCCTTCTCTTATAAAAAGGAATCCTTGATTTTATTTACTTCAAACATTAAGAAAGCTTTTTTCATCCAATACCTATCCAAATAACTTTATAAAATCTATTAACATGTATCATTGTCCATATTTTGGGAATAATACCATTCTTGGAGGTCTTATGGTGATTAGAAAAGGATATTGACAAAAGAATAGGTTTAACAATTACCCATACTTTTTATTTAATTTTTTTCCACCTCCATAAAATTGATCTTAACCATTATGAAATAATAAAATCATTATAAAAAATTTAATGATATGTTATTATGATAATATAATAAACTATATCCAAATATAACATCCATAAAATTGGAAAGGAATCGATTGTTGTGTGTACGGTGGACTAACGCCTCACAGACTGATGTAATTCGTATTCCATTACCGCACCTCATATGTGGTTATAAAAAAATAATTAATGTTTATATATGATATTAATGAAATATTTAGCATTTTTTAAAGATAAAATTTCATTTATATATTCTTACCCTTCCACTCAGTGATAAATAATAACAATAGTCATGCATATGTGCTGATTACCACCACTATAAAGCAATGCATTTCATTTTTCATCAACATATCAGATGGAATATATACACAATTATTTTCAAATAATTAATATATTATTTATATATAATTATCACTCATTAAATATAAAATATATCATACATTATTTTTATATTTATCGTTGTAAAATTGATAAGTTACTCATGCGTGCGTACGACATACTGCCTCTAAAATTATAACGATGTTTAGTTTTAATATCCCTATTTAATAGTTGGATAAAAAATTATAATTTATATATTAATTTAGTAATTATGTTATTATTATAACTCTAGATATGATGGAATAGTAACCCATTTGACTAATGTCAAACTTCGGGATCAATTTTATTATAATAGACCAGAAATCCTCAAAACACTAAGCATGGAATTAATTAAATAATTAAATGTTTCATTAAAATGAATGAAATAATTTTTTTAAGTATAATATATTAATCCTATTATAAGTTATAATTAATCAAATAATTTATAATTTTTTATTTTTCTAGTGTTAATGGTCAAATATAGCATGTATGGATTCGAGGTAGGTGATTTCTTCTCAATTTCTATTCATTGGGGAGTGTTTTAATGTTATGAACCTAATTTATTTTTTGTATCGTATATAATATCATTTTACATGTTATATAGTGAAAAATTATTACTTCATATAATTTTACTTTTTATCTTGAAACACTTCAAACAGGTGGATTATATTTTTATCTTACTAATTGGTAAATGAATTCTTAACTTGATTTCCTTTCCTTGGGCTATAGCTCCTTTTTATTAACATTATTAGGAAATTATTATGCATGAATTGACATATTGATTTTATTATTATATAATTAAAAAGCGTTTTTTTTTTCAATTTATATTTGTTACAAATATTCTCTCCATTTCTTAATTCTCAATTCAATGATATGATCTTTGTAAGGCTTACTCATCTCAAATTCCCTTTCCTTGGGACATATTTTTATGATGTGAAAAAATTTTATTTAATATGGTGTATATAACTCCACATTAATTTAATATATCAAATCTCCCCTTATTTTAGGATATTTTATTTTTTATTTGATGTTAATAATTCATTGTCTTCAGATTAAATAGTTCCCAAAGTGGAAAAGGCTTTATATTGAAATCTGTTTTCATTTCGGGATTATTTATACTCAAGGATCCTTGGGAAGATTTTATACTCTTATTTTATTAAAAAAATATCATGTGTTCTCCTATATTAATTAATGTTTTTTATATGTTTTATTTTCATTTCCTTCCTTATTAATTAATGAAACATCAATTAAGTCATTTTCATGTGATACTGATATTGTATCTTCATTTAAATATGAAATATTTCTCTTCTATATACATTTTTTTCAAATATATTAATAATGCTAAATTATAAACCTAAATTATTTCTTAATGGAATTCCTAATTTTCTCTTTCATCCTTTTAAATTATTTTAAAAATAAAACATATTTTAACTTTCAAAATAGCACACTTTAGACTCCCATTATATATTTTTTGAAATAATGTTTATTTTTACTTTTAACAACTTGAATATATTTTTCCACCATGGTGAAAACCATTATCATGGATAATTACTTTAAATGTTTTTAATTTTATTTTCAGAGATACCATTTTTTAAATATTTTATAAAATATTAGTTTTTAAATGCTATTTTTAACATTGAATGTTTATTTTTATCAAGAATATTTTTAATAGTCTTTTAAAGGTATATCAATTAATTGTAACAACCCAGGTAAATAAATTATATAAAAGTTTAATATTAATTAATATTTGTGAATTAAAAATTAATTTTACCTTAAAGGGGTTGCAATGTTCGATGTCATACCTGATACATAACAATTATTTTCATTGAAATCTTACGTTGTACAAAATGTTGAGTTTTACTCTAAAATAATAATATAATATTATTCTTTTAAATGGCAGTTAACACATAGTTGTTGTATAGATGCAAATTAACATAACTAAATAAAATATGATTACAATTTTTATTAAAGGTTTTTACTTTAATCGAATAAAATTTATAGGCTTAAAATGAGAATGAATCTAATTTTAAGAAAAATACTCTAATATTCTTTAAATGGTCGATTTACCACCTTTTGATTGCAAACCCTTTTAAAATCCAGATTTTTCACTTTTATATGTTACATTTGAAAAAATGAAATTCTAATTTACAATTGGGAGATCAAAATTTACTTTGGGTGAAATATTGGTATTACTCTAATTATGTTAATTTTTTAATTAATAGTAAAAAATATGGTATTTTAATTCCAAACTACCTTTTAATATAATTTATTTATATAGTTATATTTTCTCTTTAATTGGTTTTAAAGTGTAATTAGATTATATTTTTACCAATTAATATAATTTTGGTCATTTTATGTAATTTCACTTTGAAATTGGTCATAACCAAGTGTCAATCTTTTAATAGTTATTATTTCTTAAAAACATGCTTTTTGTTTTGAGAATGAAAATTAATTTTAAATTAATAAATGCAACTTATATGTTTTTAATTTGGAAAAATTGACCTCATTTTTGAATTTGTAATATCAAATATATCTTAGGATTATTTTTTGGTATTTTTTCTAAAAACCAACAATTTTTTATGAATAGTGCAAACATTGAGTTGTTGTTTAAAAAACCGACTTTTTCATTTAAATGAAATTTTACCACTTCTGTGAATTGAATTTAGAAATTCTGACATATATGGTTTTTATCAATAGGTAAAATGTCGTTCAATAAGATAAAAATATGTTTTAATGAATAGTATCTTTTGACATTTATTTACCGCTGTTAAGGTGAAATAGGGATGTTCAGGGTAAAACTAAATTTATTATAATATTAAATTACCCTAACATGTGTCATAATCCTATTGTTTGATACATTTTCGACCATGGTCATACATGGGGTATATTTTAGGACCCCATGGAGCCACCTAATATTCATAATGACACTTTATATTAATTAATTTAAAGTAAAGGCCAATTGACATTGACGTATATCTTTTACTAAATCGATTTTTAAATGAAGTAATATAAGTTATTTTTTTAACTATATATAAAAATTGAAAATATAGAAGTATTTCCTACATCATGGAAATTTATTTATAATTTTTATACATTCAAAAAATAAAATTATTTTTTACACAATAATGATGCAGTGTTTACCTCATTAATGAACGATTTAAATAAATGAGATTATAAAATTTTAAAAAAAATTAAAAAAATGTCCAATTATTATAGGATGATTTTATTTTGAATCCGATTTACCTTATCTTTGACTTTATTATGTTTTGGACCTTTAGAAACTGAAAAAAAATTATTATAAAATAATATTTCCAAACATTTCTAAATAGCCCCTCTCCCCTTATAAAAACCCATCACCTCTAACCCATTACTCACTCCTCTCAAGACACTTGTCTCATCCAAAATTTTTCCAATTAATCTCCCTGCATCCCTCTACCCATCCTAGAATCCTTACCTTTTCCATAAGGCACTTTAAGTAATCCTTTTGGTTCAAACTAAAGCGAGTTACCCGATTTGAAGGAAACATCTTCCCTTATGTTCTTTTCATTTATTTTACTTTTCCAACCCCATAACTCTTTTTATTAATTTCTTTAATAACAACACCAGTATCCTCAATATACTGGGTTGTTTTTATAAAATGTATTCAGACTACACTTACACACACTTCCATCTAATGGGTAAAGAACATACTATTTCTATGGACGACGAACTACTACCTCACGAAACGATGATTGTTCAATTATCTCATACTACCTCTTATGGTGACCATTAAGATGGAACCTTATTTATATGTGATATATTTTATATTTATATTTTTTCTAGGAATATTTTTTTTAATTTACATAATACCTCTATGAACATGTATTTTTAATTTACATAATACCTTTAACGTCTTCCCTTATTTTCTTTTATTTTCTTTTACTTCTCTAACCCCCGAAACTCTTTTTATTCCATTATTTTATAAGAACACAAGTATACTAAATATACTATGATATTTTTATGAATATGATTCTAACTACAAATACACACACATCTATATAATGGGTAAGGAACATACTATTTCTCTGGACGGTGAACTACTGCCTCATGAAACGATGATTGTTCAATAATATCATACCACGTCTTATGGTGGACATTAAGATTGAAATATAATTATATGTGATATATATTATATTTATATTGTTTCTATGATTCTTTATCTTCCATTTATATAATGCCTTTTTGGTTTCGATAATGGTTAAATATGATAATTTCATTTAAGGATGGGTGGACTACCGCCCCCTCGATGTGATATGACTCGTTCATTCCATATGTGGAACGTATAAAGGATGGAGTTACAGAAATTATATATGTGATATTATACTGTAATTAAAATATACCTATTTATCATTAATTTTTCATTTCATTAAATATGAAATAGAAATCAATGTATAGTTTATGCCTATGTAAAGTTTACCTTCTCCATGAACGATGCATTTCATTTCTTATCTCTAAATGTTATGTACTATTATAAGTACATACATATAATAGTTATGTATGATATATATGATATCTAAATCATGAATATTATTCTTTAAATAATGTAATTTTTACCACAGGTAAAATTTGTAATTATAAAAAGTTCATTTTTGACTAAAGTTCCGAACATCGAAAAAATCTCTAATAGGAACTCAAATAATTAACTAATTGTTATAGAAAGGTAATAAGTGAAATAGAAGGAATAATAAACATTAAAAAGTCTATTAATAAAGTATAAATTAACTTGAGTTTATTATTCAAGAATAAAAAGGAACAAACAAGTCAATTCGGACACAAGGTAAGGGGATTCTTATCTCACTTTAAAGTTTGTGATATTTCCATTGTTCACCACATATTTATTCCATGTGGTGTATTGTGTAATTAACTTTGATATATATTAACTTGATTTTCTTTATATTCATGGTATTCTATGATTCATTTTGTGTTTATTAACTTCTGGTTATACTACTCAATTGATTGCTACGTGATAAATAGTTGTTCATCTCACCTTCTCATTCCTGTGAGATTCATGCTATATTTTCCATAATTTACTTTTTTGTGGTGAATGTAATTCCAATGATATTATATTATTTAATATACTTTAATTTATGGTAAATTAAAATAATCATTTTATGATCCTTATTTCAAGTGGTGTATCATTCGTATGGTACCAAATCGGTAAGGGAACCTTTCACCCTCCACTTTTTTAAAAACGTATTTCTGTTATGAATTTTAATTTACGTATTATTATAATGGGATATGTTCTTATATATCCTAATTGCTATAAGTTTTATGTAAAACTGATGAGATTCCATTTTTTTCTCTCATCAACTCATTTTTTGAATTTTAATGTGATGTCATTAGGTTGTCGAATTTCTTTAAGAGATCCTCATAACCCAATTTTAATTTCTCTGGGTTAAACTTCTACTTGTTGATTATGTCATGATATTAATATGTGTGTATGACCAATGATTTTTTTACACTAAATATCTAATCATATTTAGTGTATTTATATATTTCACACATTATTATGTAATTTATTTATCTTTAATATAAGGACACTATCTTTATAATGGATTTCATCTCAAATTACATTCCATTGAGTCTTCATTGTTGTTATGAACCAATTCACTTTTATATGGTGTATATATTGTTTTTTGGAATATTAGATCATGAATCCATTTATTCTGATGATATTATAAAGTTTTTATTTAATTTTATTCCTCAATTATCTATATTAATGCTTATCTCATTTTGTTAAGAACTCCTTAACCAAAATATTATTTTAATGATTTATTCTACCAAATATTTCTCATTAATGTACATGTTTTGAAATTAGTTTTAAGGATTTATTTTTATGGATATTAATGTATTAAAATGTTAATAACTTTTAATGTTTTCAATTGGTATGGAAAACATTGATTAATAAATATCATTATTTAATATTTTAAGTGGTTCTAAAAATGGTTTAGATAAATCATTCATTACATTAATATCTTGAAATTATATTTTGTGATTTCAATGTGGATGTATTATCTTTAATTCATGATAGTTTTATGTTTTATGATTTATAATGGTACTTGTAAATTTAATGGGTGGTTACGTGATAAACCAAATGATAGGTGGTGACATGATAAACTAAGAAAGTTGGTTATGTTATAACCTCCAATGCATTGGGTATGAAATTTGGCCATATGGATATTCTATTTATTTATATGTATGGTAGTTGATCGTGTGATTATTACATTTAATGTTTTTATGTCCCAAGATACCTATATATGTTATACGTGCATTCTATAGGTTTTATTGTAATATTTTTGTTACAAAATGGGTATGCAATGATCTGTTATTCAGTGAGCAGTATTTACTACTTCATTAAGGTGAAAATTATTACTTATGATAAGGTATTCGTGGTTTACTTCTTATTCTAAAAAACATACAGTTTTCCTTCATTGTATCGCCCTTACCGAGCATTTTATTCTCATCCCACGTTTTTTAAATTTTTTATACAGGACTGAAAGATGAATAGGGTCAAGGATGGGATCAAGGAAAAGATGTGTTGTCTAAAATATGGAACTAGACATTTTTTACGAGTTTTAATTTTATGAAAAAAATGGAAACTGAATAGAAGTTTCTACTTTGTAATTTTTGGGATGTAATGTAATAGTTATGGACTAATTCTCTAAAAATATAAACCTAAAAAGATCCTAAATTTGAATTATTTATTTATTTCAAGATTATGTAATGTTGTAGGGATGGGTCCTTATATTCATCCTTGTGAAAAACTATTCATGTTACATATGATTCATTGGGTATTTTTTTGATACCATCTTCATTATTTCTCCAAATTGATTATGATTATTTCAAATAAATTATATTATATATTATTTATTATAAGGCCCCAGCCTTAAACCTTACTTAATCATGAGTTAATACAAGATTACAAATTAAGGATCTTTTCAGGTGTAGAGTTTTAGAGAATTAGATCATAAAACTTTCATTACATTCCACGTTTAAACAAAATGGTTACATAAACGACAGGATTCATTCTTCCCATCAACAGAAATATATTTAAAATAAAACTTGGATTCTTTCTTGACACATCCTTGACACTATCATGACATCACATACCATTCCCTTGACCTGTGAAAAACATTTCATAAACTTGGGATGAGCATAAAAAGCTCAATAGGGGATATAAAAATATGGAAAGGAAACATGAGTTCATATATACATAAGAATGAAATCATACTTCACCCATAAAACATAGGTACATTAACATACCTCATCAAATCATGAATAAATCCTAGAAATCATAAGACATAAAAGGTAACTTGAGGCATTCATAACATTCTTACATAGGGAGTAACCCTCTTGGTTATGTTTTGGAAAACCCATCACAGTATATTCCCTAAATCTCTTCGGAAAAACCTTAACGTTTCACTCCTTTGCGTTACCCAATGCATTGGAGAGATATATCGGGCTCACCCGCCCTTAGTTTATCACGGAACCACCCGTCTTCATAATAATGCCCAAGAACCTCAACATAATCGTATCACATAAAACATGCATAATGGAAACATAACATTTCCACCTTTCAATCACAAGATATCAATACAACACATTGATATAAAAACATTATGAAAACCATTTTCAATACCAAAATAAAAGAAATGTAAAACTTGGTATTTATTTTTCTTTCTAAAAAAAGGTATGGCTTGTAGAGGAAGCCAAAACTCAAATAATGGTCACGGCGGCGGAGAAGTCGTTGTCGCCGCATACGTACGACAAAAACATTCCCTATTGTCGTTTAGTAAATGCTTCGTATAAAAAAGATTCATTTTGAATAAACTTAAATGTCAAAGGGGTTTATACACCGTATAAAATAAGGTTGTGTATAAAACAAAATATGCCTCAATGAAAGGAGATTGAGACGAAGTCCCATACAAAGATGGTATCGTTGGTTTAAGGATAAATAAATTACATAATTATTTGTGAAAAACGAATACACCAAATATAAGTGGATATTAAGTGTAAAATAATCAAAGGTCATTCACACATATTCAAAGGATCACATATTCAATAACTACATGTTGAACCCAAAGAAATCGAAATTGGGTTAAGAAGTTCCCTTGACAGCCTAACGGCATCACATTAAAAAAAGGGTATCTCATCACTTGGACTAAAATTTACATCAATAATGATATATGAGAACATATACCTACATAACAATATGTAAATTAAAAGACCCAACAAAAGAAGTCTTTTAAAAAAAGGAGGGTGAATGGTTCCCTTACCGACATGGGTATCTTTCGAAACATACGCCCCGTGATGGAAGGACAATACAACATTGATGTAAATACTCATAAATGAAAGAATATTACCCAATGAGTAAAATAATGGTCAGTACATACACCACTATAATGAAATTGTGGCAAATGTAGAATAAATCTCACAGGAATAATAGTGAGATGAAAAATCCCACACGAAGACTCGGCAGCCTAACGACGCCACTTAAAACTTCCAAAAATGAATTGATGAGATCAAATAGGGTATCTCATCAAATTAAAATAAAATGTACATCAATAGTAATATAAAAGAACATCCCCCATCATAAAAAATATGATCTTAAAATAAGTGACATAAAGGAGAGTACTTAAAGAGAAAGAGAGAGGTTAGATCTCTTACGAAAATTCGGCAGCCTAACGGCGCCACTCAAAACTTCCAAAATGGATTGATGAGAGAGAATAGGGACTCTCATCATATGAACATAAAAATTACAGTAAGAGTAATATAAAATAACATCCCAATCACAAGAAATATGAGCTTAGATGTAATGACATAAAAGAGTGTACTTAAAAAGAAAGAGTGGAGTAGGATCCCTTACCTCAAGTCCAACTTGTCTTGTTCGTTTCTTTATATTTCTGAATAATAAACTTTGGTCAATTTATAATTGATTAAAGGCCTACTATAAATATTATTATTCAGTTCATATCACATATTTTAATGTTATAAAAATTGGTTAATAATATGAGTTCATATCAGACGTTTTTGTTGATGTTTGGTACATGAGTAAAAAATTGAACTTGTTGGAAAATAGTTTTCCATGTAGTTATAGGTACATCATATCCAGAATAGTATTGATGTTTTAAATATCATATATATCCAGTATATATTCATTTTATACTATTCTTTAGAATTTGGAGATAAAAATTAAAAGCACTGTTCATGGACACGGTAGGCCGTACGTACGCATGAACGCTACATTCATTTTTTTGTCATATTAATGGAATTCAAACAAAATGAGATATATATATATATATATATATATCTGTTATAATTACAGAATTATATCCATAATTTAGATGTAATATATTACATATATATCCATTATATATATGTACTTATAATAGTACATAACATTTTGAGATAAGAAATGAAATGTACCGTTCATGGAGATGGTAAGCCGTACGTATGCATGAACGCTACTTCCATTTCTATTTCATATTTAATGGAATTAAAACATAATGATACATAATAGTATTTTAATTCCAGTATGTAATCATATATAATATCATTATATATACCCTTTATACATACCACATATGGTAATAACGAATCAAATCACTTTGAGGGGGCGGTAGTCCGCACTTCCTTAAATGAAGATATCATGTTTACCCATAATGGAAACCATAAAGGTATTAAATAAATGAAAAATACAGAAGCTTAAGTAAAACATAAACATATTATATATCATATATAAATATAGTGTAATCTTAATGTCCACCTTTCAAGGTGTTAGAAGAATGTTGAACAATCATCGTTTCGTGAGGCAGAAATTCTCCATCCACAGAAACTGTATGTTCTTTAACCATTATATGTTGTTTTGTGTAAGTGTAGCTCTAATAATTTTTATAACAACATCCTAGTATTTTGAAGATACTGTATTTGTTACAAAATAAATGAATAAAACGAGTTTAGGGGGTTGGAGAAGAAAAATAAAACAAAAGGACACAAGTGAAGACATTACCTTAAAATCGGGTAACTCCCTTTGGTTTGAGCTCAAAGGCTTCCTTGGGAAGACTTCTTCCCAAAGTGAGGCTTCAAGGAGTAAAAGAGGGAAGTGTAGAGACAAAATGGGCAGGGGTTGGCCAAGCCAAAGGCTTTGGGAGTGTGGGTAAGGATGTAGAGGTGGGGGCCTTTTATAAGAGGAGAGGAGGGGCACTCTTGTAAAGTTACAAAATGTTACTTTATTTTCAAAAGAGTTTCAGATTTTAAATGTCCCACATTAATGTATTTCTAGGATAAAGTGATAATGGTTCGAAATACAATCATCCAATAGGTTTTGGACATGTGTAGGTCTTAGATATAACATTCGCATTCCATTTTATTTAAATCATTAAATAATGAGGTCATCGCTACATCATCATGATGTCATATATAATTTAATCTATTTAATGTATAAAAATTATAAACAAAGTACTATGATGTAGGAAATATTTTTAGATTTCCAATGACTATTTATAGTCAAAAATATGACTTGTATAACCCCATGTAAAAATTGTTTTAGTAAAACATCTCGTGTTTGGATCATTTTTACTTTAACATTAAATAAAAAGATATTTATGTCATTTCCCAGCCAAAGTGGCTCCATGGGGTCCCCAAGTTGACCCATGGATTTTATTGGTCTACCATTACACATACAATGATGGTAGGACATGTGTCTAGGTCATTTCATCTTATTAAAACCTTATTCCTACCATAAACTACACTAATTACCTCTAATCGCGATTAAAAACTTAATAAGTTACTATTCACCAAAAAAATTATTTTTATCCCATTGAACCAAATTTTAGTTCTTAATGACAACCATGTATGTCGGATTTTTGAAATTCAAAACACAAAGATGGAAAATTTTCATTTAAATGGATAAATCAGTTCTTATAAGTACCACTTATTGGTTTCACTATTCATCAAAAAATGAAGTTTTTCAGAAAAATCCCAAATAATCACCCTAAACTATATTTGATATTGAGAATTCAAAAATGAAGTCTATTTTACAAAATTAAAAACATATAAGTCACATTAATTAATTTAATAATTAATTCCCGCTGTCAGAGCAAATAGCGTGTTTTTATGAAACAATAAGTATCAAAAGATTGCCACTAGTTTAAGTCTGATATCAAAGTGAAATTAATTCCAACGACCACTATTGGATTTAATGGTAAAAATATATTATAATTTCACTTTAAAACCAATTCAAAAGATAATCTAATCATATAAATAAATTAGATTAAAAAGAGGTTTTGAATTGAAATACAACATTTTACACTATTCATTAAAAAAATGAGCTTTATCGGAAAGATACCAAAAATTTACTCAAAGTAAATTTTGATGTCCAAATTCTTAAAAAGAGTTTTATTTGGTCCAATATAATGTATAATAGTGAACAAAACTATATTTAATGACGGTTTGCCATCAAAAGGCGATAAGTGAACCTTTAGTGAAAACTAGGGCATATACGCCTAAAATTGAATTTTTTATATATTTTAAGACTTTATCCTTTATTGGATGAATGTAAAAACATTTAAAAACATATATATTCATATTTTAGTTATTTCTATCCATTCTCGCCAATACAACGGCTACATGTTAACTACCATTTAAAAAATATTATTTTATTATTAGAGTGCAACGTAAGATTCCCAAGAAACTCGTTGTTGCGTGTTGGGTACACCATCGTGCATTGCGTCCCCTTTAAAGTCATATTAATATTTTATTCACAAATATGGATAAATATGAAAATTTCATATTCTTTATTTACCAGGGGTGGTACATCCTTCCCCCCTTTTGGGAATTGCGTCCTCGCAATTTTTCAAATTGAGTTTGGAAACATCCTTGAAAGTCCCACATCGGAACAAGAGTCGGTAAAACAATCACTTTAAAATAAAGAATGATAAGTACAGAGGTCACCCGAGTTAACCCATACTAGGTTTCCATGTAGAAAAACATGGACATGGAAGAAAAAGCAAAGGGTCATGTTCTTGAGGGAGAGTGATAGTAAACATGTCTAGGAGAAAGTTAACCATAAGAAAATCACAAACTTCTGATGGGTTAAATGGTATTCAATTCCCCAGTAGGAAAAGTTAATAGAAAACTTTTGTTTTAAGTTACTTTTTATTGAGGAATTTATTCATAAGGAAACATAATCACTTATCATGTTGACATTCAACTTTTACTAGATTCCTTAATAAAACTCATATTTTTTTCCAAAAGACGAGTATTTAGGGATACTTGTTCGCATTAAGAGTACTATAATCAACTTCTAGAGAGTCCCCTAATCAAAAAAGAGAACTATATACTTCCCATGTCTTTATACTTTAACCAAAACCAAAACCAAAAAGGTTAGTACAAGATCAGATAATCCAGAAAAGGATAACCCTTTATAAAAAGAGAATCTATTCTTAATCTCCAAAATTTGTCCAACAAAACCCAAAGTTCAACGAGGATCATTCTATAATCACTTTTTCCATAAAATTCTTCAAAGTAAACCAAACTAAGATTGAAACCCAAATATTTTAAGGATTTAGTCACATAGTCTTCTAAGTTAAATCGTAACATTTATCTCCAAACAACATTAGTTGCTCCTAAAGTATCCTATTGAAAAGTAATTAACCTAATCACATATCCTCCATGATAGGATAATAATTTTCATAAATAACCCAAAATCAACATACTCTTAATTCATAAAATCATATAACTAAAAATAATAATTCAAACTAACCAGGTACTTCACATAGTCCAGTGGTAGGCGATAAATACCAGTCACACTTTGGTTCTGGGTTCGATTCCCACAGCTTCGTCCGACGCGACGGGTAGTCACACGGTCTGTGTGTTGTCCTTTTTCCAAAACTATATAATTCTCAAATAATTCCCCCAAAAGGGATAAAATCATAAAAAATAACCATAACATAATTTAACCTCAAATTTATCTCATGCCTTTCACTTCCATCATATCATATAGTAACCCATAATTACCTCAAAAGTAAGGATCATATAAACACAAATGGTTCTTTATAACTATGTCCATAAAAGAATAGATAACTATTCCTTGAATAAAATTTTCATATATTAAACATCAGGGTTACACATACTATAAAAAGTCTTCTAATGTAACCCCATCATCAAAAGAGACTTAATACTCTTAATAATTTCACCATAACTCTTGAATCCCTTATATGTTGACTTCTTACTCATTCAACATTCTTAATGATCCATTAACCATTCATTTCCTACTTATTCTGAAATACTTCTTTCCTACAAACAAAATCATGAATCATATCCTAAGATTCCAAAATAGGAAAACAATAGTTATGAAATAATCCATACCTTTGATTGGACATTGTTAGTTTCTTCATCCTCAATCGGAATGGCATTAGGTATTGGTAAACGAACATTTGTACAATCTTGGTTATCCCATTCACGAAACTTCCTCATAGGACATGTGTTTGCATAATGACCATGCACACCACATTTAAAACATTCAATTTATCCCTCAGAAACAACTTCTTTCCCTTTCCTCGAGTCAACTGGATGCTTCCATTTTCCATGGTAGGTTCTTGCTTTATGACCTTCATTTCCACATCTATAGCATATTTCGGTCCCTTTGAAACATTTTCCTAGGTGTTTCTTTCCACATCTTTGACACATAGGTTTTTTAAGAAACTTACCTTTATGGTTATTACCTATACTTCCGTAGGTATTTTTTTCTCTCATATATGATTCCTTAGAGAAATCACCAAGGATTAGGTGGTCAATCATGACTCCAGATAGTTGGTTGAGGATAATCACAAGAGTTCTCATTGCAGCTCCCATATCATTCAGTTTCTTGCTTAAAAAATGGTCACAGTTTCCTTCACATCCACTATTACTTTGGTTCCTGGTAGATCCAGCCATTTAATAAAACCAAAAAGTTCAGTGTGAGTATATCAACAAAACCATCATGTACTAATGATGAATATAAACACTAACATATAATTACTCATTCACTTTGTCCAAAACTAGGTCTCTTTCTGAAATCTTAACCATTATGGTAATGTCACTTATGCTTAAATAATACCCTAACCTCTAAAGTTATCTAAACCGACCTTTGATACCAACTATAAGGCCCCATACTTAAACCTTACTTAATCTTGAGTTAATACAAGATTACAAATTAAGGATCTTTTCAGGATTAGAGTTTTAGAGAATTAGATCATAAACCTTACATTACATTCCACATTTAAACAAAATGGTTACATAAAATCTAGGATTCATTCTTCCCATCAACGGAAAGATATTTAAAATAAAACTTGGATTCATTCTTGACACATCCTTGACATTATCATCACATCACGTACATTTCCCTTGACCTGTGAAAAACATTTCAAAAACATGGGATGAGCATAAAAAGCTCAGTAAGGGATATAAAAATATGGAAAGGAAACACGAGTTCATATATACATAATAATGAAATCATAATTTACCCATAGAACATAGGAACATTAACATACCTCATCAAATCATGAATAAATCATAGAAATCATAAGACATAAAAGGTTACTTGAGGCATTCATAACATTCTTACGTAGGGAGTAACCCTCTTGGTTACATTTTGGAATACCCATCCCAGTATATTCCCTAAATCTCTTCGGAGAAACCTTAACGTTTCACTCCTTCTCGTTACCCAATGCATTAGAGAGCTATATCGGGCTCACCCACCCTTAGTTTATCACGGAACCACCCGTCTTCATAATAATGCCCAAGAACCACAACATAATCGTATCACATAAAACATGCATAAAGAAAATATAACATTTCCACCTTTCAATCACAAGATATCAATACAACACATTGATATAAAAACATTATGAAAACCATTTTCAATACCAAAATAAAGGAAAAGTAAAACATGGTATTTATTTTTCTTTTAAAAAAAGGTGTGGCTTGTAGAGGAAGCCGAAACTCTAATAATGGTCACGGTGGCAGAGAAGTCGTTGTCGCCGCATACGTACGACAAAAACATTCCCTTTTGTCATTTAATAAACGCTTCATACAAAAAAGATTCCTTTTGAGTAAACGTAAAAGTCAAAGGGGTTTATACACCATATAAAATATGGTTGTGTATAAAACAAAATATGCCTCAATGAAAGGAGATTGAGACGAAGTCCCATAAAAAGATGGTATCCTTGGTTTAAGGATAAATCAATTACATAATTATGTGTGACAAACGAATACACTAAATATAAGTGGATATTAAGTGTAAAATAATCAAAATTCATTCACACATATTCAAAGGATGACATATTCAATAACTACATGTTGAACACAAAGAAATCGAAACTGGGGTAAGAAGTTCCCTTAACAGCCTAACGGGGTCACATCAAAAAAATGGTATCTCATCACTTGGACATAAAATTTACATCAATAAGGATATATGAGAACATATACCAACATAACAA
This sequence comes from Viscum album, assembly GCA_963277665.1. Taxonomy (NCBI): domain Eukaryota; kingdom Viridiplantae; phylum Streptophyta; class Magnoliopsida; order Santalales; family Viscaceae; genus Viscum; species Viscum album. Next base: position 1,668,284,194 of record OY728147.1, on the reverse strand, counting down.
TATGTAAATTAAAAGACCCAATAAAATATTTCTTTTAAAAAAAAGAGGGTGAATGGTTCCCTTACCGACATGGGTATCTTTCGAAACATACGCCCATGAAAGAAGGAAAATACAACATTGATGTAAATAATCATAAATGAAATAATATTACACAATGAGTAAAATAATTTTCAGTTCATACACCACTCAAATTAAATTGTGTAAAATGTATCATAAATCTCACAGGAATAAAAGTGAGATGAAAAATCCCTTACGAAAACTCGGCAGCCTAACGGCGCCACTTAAAACATCCAAAAATGGATTGATGAGATCAAATAGGGTATCTCATCACATAAAAATAAAATTTACAGCAAGAGTAATATAAAAGAACATCCCCCATCAGGAAAAAGAGGAGCATAAAATAAGTGACATAAAGGAGAGTACTTAAAGAGAAAGAGAGAGGTTAAATATCTTACGAAAATTCTACAGCCTAACGGCGCCACTCAAAACTTCCAAAATGGATTGATGAGAGGGAATATGGTCTCTCATCAAATGAACATAAAAATTATAGTAAGAGTAATATAAAAGAACATCCCAATCACAAGGAAGATGAGCTTAGAAGGAATGACATAAAAGAGTGTACTTAAAAAGAATGAGAGGAGTAGGATCCCTTACCTCAAGTCCAACTTATCTTGTTCGTTTCTTTATATTCCTGAATAATAAACTTTGGTCAATTTATAATTGATTAAATAGCTCCTATAAATATTATTAGTCAGTTTGTATCACATATTTTAATGTTATAATAATTGGTTAATAATATGAGTGCATATCAAACGTTTTTGTCGATGTTTGGTACATGAGTCAAAAATTGAACTTGTTGGAAAATAATTTTCCATGTAGTTATAGGTACATCATATCCAGAATAGTATTGATGTTTTAAATATCATATATATCCATTATATATTCATTTTATACTATTCCTTAGAATTTGGAGATAAAAATTAAAAGCACTGTTCATGGAGACGGTAGGCCGTACGTACGCATGAACGCTACTTTCATTTTTTTGTCATATTAATGGATTTAAAACAAAATGATATATATATATACATATATGTATGTATGTTATAATTCCAGAATGATATCCATAATTGAGATGTAATATATTACATATATATCCATTATATATAGGTACTTATAATAGTGCATAACATTTTGAGATAAGAAATGAAATGTACCGTTCATGGAGACGGTAAGTCGTACGTACGCATGAACGCTACTTCCATTTCTATTTCTTATTTAATGGAATTAAAACATAATGATACATAATATTATTTTAATTCCAGTATGGTATCATATATAATATCATTAAATATACCCTTTATACGTACCACATATGGTAATAACGAATCAAATCACTTTGAGGGGGCGGTAGTCCACACTTTCTTAAATGAAGATATCACGTTTACCCATAATGGAAACCATAAAGGTATGAAATAAATGAAAAATAAAGAATCTTATGTAAAACATAAACATATTATATATCATATATAAATATAGTTTTCATCTTAATGGCCACCTTTGAAGGTGTTAGAATAATGTTGAACAATCATCGTTTCGTGAGGCAGAAATTCGCCATCCACAGAAACAGTATGTTGTTTAACCATTAGATGTAGGTGTGTGTAAGTGTATCTCTAATCCTTCTTATAAAAACATCCTAGTATATTTAAGATACTAGATTTGTTACAAAATAAATGAATAAAAAGATTTTAGGGGGTTGGAGAAGAAAAATAAAACAAAAGGACACAAGTGAAGACATTATCTTAAAATCGGGTAACTCCCTTTGGTTTGAGCTCAAAAGCTTCCTTGGGAAGACTTCTGCCCAAAGTGAGGCTTCAAGGAGTAATAGAGGGAAGTGTAGAGACAAAATGGGAAGGTTTTGGCCGAGCCAAAGGCTTTGGGAGTGTGGGTAAGGAGGTAGAGGTGGGGGCCTTTTATAAGAGGAGAGGAGGAGGCACTCTTGTAAAGATACAAAATGCTACTTTATTTTCAAAAGCGTTTCGGATTTTAAAGGTCCCAATTTGATGTATTTAAATGATAAGGTGATAAGGGTTCGAAATCCACTCATCTAATAGGTTTTGGACATGTGTAGGTCTTAGATATTACATTCTCTTTCCATTTTATTTAAATCGTTAAATAATGAGGTCATCGCTACATCATCATGATGTCATATATGATTTAATTTATTTAATGTCTAAAAATTATAAAAAAAACTATATGATGTAAGAAATCATTTTATCTTTCCAATTACTATTTATAGTCAAAAATATGACTTGTATAACCCCATGTAAAAAAATTTTATTAAAAAATCTCATGTTTGTGTCATTTTTACTTTAACATTAAATAAAAAGATATTTATGTCATTTCCGAAACAAAGTGGCTCCATGGGGTCCCCAAGTTTACCCATGGATTTTCTTGGTCGGACATGACACATCCAATGAGGGTATGACATGTTTTTAGGTCATTTCATTTTATTATAACATTATTCCTACCATAAACTACACTAATTACCTCTAATCGCGATTAAAAACTTAATAAGTTGCTATTCAAGAAAAAATTATTTTTATCCCATTGAACCACATTTTACTTATTAATGACAACAATGTATGTCGTATTTTTTAAATTCAAAACAAAAAGATGGAAAAATTTCATTTAAACGGAAAGATCAATTTTTATAAGTACCACTTAGTGGTTTCACTATTCATCAAAAAAATGAAGTTTTTCAGAAAAATCCCAAAAATTCACCCTAAGATATATTTGATATTCCGAATTCAAAAATTTAGTCTATTGTAAAAAATTAAAAAAATATAGGTTATATTAATTAATTTGATAATTAATACCCGTTGTCATAGCAAATAGCGTGTTTTTATGAAACAATAAGTATCAAAAGATTGACACTAGATTAAGTCTGATTTCAAAGTGATATTAATTACAATGACCACTATTGGATTTCATGGTAAAAATATATTCTAATTTCACTTTAAAACCAATTCAAAAGATAATATAATCATATAAATAAATTATATTAAAAAGAGGTTTTGAATTGAAATACAACATTTTACACTATTCATTAAAAAATGAACTTTATCGGAAAGATACCAAAAATTTACACAAAGTAAATTTTGATGTCCCAATTCTTAAGAAGAGTTTTATTTGGTAAAATAGAATGTATAAGAGTGAAAAAAACTATATTTAATGACGGTTCGCCATCAAAAGGTGATAAGTGAACCTTTAGTGAAAACTAGGGCATATACGCCTAAAATTGAATTCTTTCTGTATTTTAAGCCTTTATCCTTTATTGGATAAATGTAAAAACATTTAAAAACATATATAATAATATTTTAGTTATTTCTATCCATTATCTCCAATACAACAGCTACATGTTAACTACCATTTAAAATAATATTATTTTATTATTAGAGTGCAACGTAGGATTCCCAAGAAACTCGTTGTTGGATGTTGGGTACACCATCGAGCATAGTGTCCCCTTTAAAGTCATATTAATATTTTATTCACAAATATTGATAAATATGAAAATTTCATATTCTTTATTTACCTGGGGTGTTACATTTATTCTCCGTAGTTTTATAATTTTATGAAAGGAATTACTATTTTTCTTATGAGTTTTATGGGGAAACTAAATATTTTTATGCTTCAAACATGTTATTGTTCTTAAACATTGTATACGAAGGGTTGTATCCTGTTATGGATCATGGGTGGGCATGATATAGCTTATACAATGGGTACACTCAAATAACTCTCCAATGCAATAGGAATTTATTATAGGTTGGCAATATAGTTATTTGAATTTTTAAGGGTTATATTAATACATTTTCAATATACAAAAAAATTATTATTATTTTAATGGAAATTTAATTATTCCTTTTATACAGATTGACATCGTGGGACTCATTATTATTTGTTCTTATGACTTTATCCTTTGTGAAAGATATATTCCATGGTTCATGATTAATGATTCAAGTATTGATTGGTATGTATTAGTTTATGTTATGTTCATGCTCTATGATTATTTCATGATACCATTATGATAATCTTACCCTCACTGATTCCATTAAATTGTAAATGATTATGTGTTCCCTTACTAATTTCAACACCATGAGTTTTTATAAACCATTTCTCTTTCTTAATAAATTAAAATTCATTTATTCCATGTGTTATATGCTACATCATGATTATCTTGTGCTACATGAAATAATGACTTAACTTTCATTACATACAACATTGAGTTTCTATTAAACATCATTTAATTATGATACTTATTTAAAGAAGAAAATTATATGTTAGAGATTAGAATGGTAGGTATGAATAGTATTAAATTAATTTTGAAATTATCTTTTACATATAATTCATTAAATAATAAATTATAAATTAATGTAATTTAAAAAAAATTAAATTGAAACATTTTTCTGAAAATTATTTAAATATGAAAAAGTGATTTTTCTACCAATAAACAAATAAATCACCCATTTTTATTTATATTTATTATATATATTTATTATTCATTTTAACTTTTATCATTCATATTTTATGATTTTTATACATAATATTAGAAAAAAAATCCTATTATACACAAAAAAATATGTATTTTAATAAAAATACAATTTTGCCATGTTTTAAAGAAGATCCCAATTTAAATCAAATTTTTGAAATTCCTATAATTTTTATTTGAAAAAATACACTTATTATGTGAAATAAGTATATAAAAAATAACTTTGGTTGAGGTTTTATTATTTTTATGATAAGTTTCTTGTATTTGTAAATGATAAAAAATACTAAATTTTAATTAAAAACAGCATTATCACAAAAATAGTTTACTTTATGATTATTTATTTTATTTATTTTAAGATATAATTAGACCAAAAAAATTTCAGTTAATTCAATTGAGGTCATCGGAATCAATTTCACATTTAATTGGGATATAAACGTAGTTTAATCGTTAGGATGTTTTTACTATAAAAATATGTTTTCTCAATCAGTCAATGGGATTAATTTCTATTTTATGAAAATTATATATTTTTAATCATGAAAAATTAATTTCAAATTTATAATAAGAAGATCCAAATTTATTAAATAGTTCCATTTTATTTTGGGACAATGTGAATACTGACTTTATTGATATTTATTACCATATTTAAGGGTAAATCGAGTATTTAAGGTAATAAAATGATAAACAAAATATATAATTACCCTAAAATTTGAAAAATAATGTTATTTTATGAATTTAATTATTAAATTAACACATAATTATTGATATTTAAAATTTAAATTGACACTTTTCTTTAAAAATCACTTAAATATTATTAATCTCAATGGGAGTGAAAAAGGGTCACATGGAAACATTACATATGTGTAATATTTATAATATAGTGTTAAATAGAATATATTCCTAGCTATATATATTATTCAAGAATATAATTTTTTTATTTTCTTCATTGAAATTTATTTTAAATTTTTAGTGAATAAATAATTATCATAAATAATTACAAAATCCTGATGTAGTAATTTCTAAATTAATAAAAATCAATTAAATCATATTATAAATACAAAAACAAATATAATTTGACTTAATTGAGGTTATAAAATAATTTTATATTTTAATATTACATAATATGTGTGTATTAAAACAATTTTTATAAAGTAATCTTGATCTATTTGTTTTCTATAAGTTAATGTTATGAATAGTTTCAAAATTGACACTTATGATATTTTATGATAATAATTTTTAATTAAATTAATTAAAAATATTAAAAATATTTAATAAGGTAATTTGGATGATATATGTTTTATGTTATATCAATTATTTCATTTATGGTTCAATTTAAACTTTATATGTAAAAACTGCATCTTCTTAATTTTAAAAACATTGTTTCTATAGTTTAAATTAAAAAGGTTAACTAAGTGTTAATAAAAAATATAAGGATTAAACAGACATCAAAACCTATCTAAATTTTATTTTTTTGATGATAATATAACATTATATCATCTTAAATTAAAATATAAGACCTTTTAGAGTAATTTTTATCGAGTTTTCATTTATTATAAATTAATATTTTTGATGTTTCCATAAGTGCAGCTCACATGCCTTATAAATGGACATATCACCTTCTCTTTTATCCACGCCTCTAAATCCTTTTATCTCCAAAAAACGTATTCACTATAGTCCTCCTAACATCATTCACTTCATCTTTGAAACCTTAATTTTGTTAGTAATACTACCAATGATGTCCTTTTGTTAAAATCAAAAAGAGATGCCAAAAGAAGAGGTCTTGTTCATCAACAAATGTTTTTGTTTTATTTATTCCATGAAAACACTAAATTATTCTTCTATAATGTTTATATAATAACATAAATATACCAAATTGTCACGACCCCCTCCCACCAAAGATTCCCCTCCTGAGCTGGCAATGGTGAAAGGGAGATAATGACCCCCGAGTCCCGCCTCCAGTAGGCCCCGGGGTGGCGTCTAGCACCAAGGGTATGAGTTTTCACAAATATGGGAGGCATTACCCTTGTTTTATTATTTCGGATCGGGAAATAGGACACTTCAACCACCAAAGGGAAAATAACCAGTGTATATAAATAAACCCAAACCAAGCCCACAAGCATGTTTAAATAATCTTATAATAAGGTACAAGTACAATAAAGCTCAAAGTACAATACTAAAAGAAAACAAGGTACAACAATAGCAACAACTCTAACTATCCGACTAGTAGGGTCCCGCACGGCCCTGTTAGTCCTCCTGGAAACCTAAAAGTAAACGTAGGGTGATCATACAAGTATACTCAGTAGGGAAACCTAAAGCTCACGTTCATAAGTGGGGATACATCCTAAGGTCCCGCGAGAACAACAGAATAAACAAGAGTATTGGTTACCCCCACTATTTCCCTTTTTGTTAGCTTCTCTTCCTAACGCTGAATGTCCTGACGCTGCCATACTCTCCATGCCCGCACACACCTGGGCCTCACTACCACATATCCCACCCGCACACACCTGGGCCTCACAACCAGGTATCCCACCCGCACACACCTGGGCATCACAACCACGTATCCCACCCGCACACACCTGGGCCTCACAACCACCTATCCCGCCCCCACACACCTGGGCCTCACAACCACGTATCCCGCCCGCACACACTTCGGCCTCACAACCACGTATCCCACCCTCACACACCTGGGCCTCATCCCAAAGATTCTTGGAAAACAGTAGAACCTGCCCGAAGAGTCTTGGGCTAAAACCACCCCAGTTGAAACCTACCCGAAGAGTCTTAGTTGTAAGGTCGTCTCAATCCATCACATCATAGTGGAGAAGGAGCAGGAAGTAGCTAGTAACTAAGGGAAAAACACCCTCTCCCATGAAATGGGAGTATTCGGCTCTAAGTTCTCAACATGGGTGGGGTGCAATAAAACACAAAAGATACAAATATATATATTTACCAACCACACAACCCAACCTATGGCTTCTAAACAGAGAAATTGAGCACTTACCTCGGCACTGGTACAATGAAGCATGCATACAACAAACAACCCCAACCCCATTTAGGTTTTCACGTTTCAGCAGAATTAATTTATTTTGTTCCTTAACTACTGGGAAATTATCCACAACCAACCACATCGATCGTTCGTAAAACATAACCCTTCCATCCACAAATCAAGTTAGGAAAACAAAAGAAACACAACCAAGTCCTATTATTAACCAACCAACCCCATTTATTGTTAAACCCTTCCCATTACCATGACCCACCATTTATTAACTCTTCCACATTTTATTTAATAATCACAACCCATAGCCCGTTCACATTCAAACCCATCCCTGCAGCCCCGCTGCCAAAAACCATGACCACACCGAACCCGCACATCATCATCCCTTTAATACCATTTATTGTAGCCCCACTTCCCACCCTATCCATAACAACCCACAAAACACCCCCACCACAAGCCACGTAACCAAGCCAACACCCTCATGTTCATTATTCCATTTTGTTTAACCGGGGTGATCACCCAAGGGTTCCAGATTTTAACATCCAACTTTACGTGATTAACCAATTTCCACATTCCACAAAGTTCCAACCATAAGAAAATCCAGAAGGAGAGGGAAACATTTAATTTTGTAAGAAAAGGCCCCCAACGACCGTGATTTTCTGTAGGAAGAAGCTCATTCAATTCACAACATAATATCACAGGATATAGAGTAACAGTAATCACAACTTCCCATCCCCGTTCTTTAACAAGTTATTATCTTTATTTAAAGGTTCAATTGTTCCTCATAAAAACAAGAGGATACCCACCCCACATGATGCACAAATTAGAGAGACAAAGGTAAGATCCCTACCTCAACAGGTTCCTGATCGCAATGCTCCCCCGGATCAACCATTGAAGACATCTGTCGGCATCTGTCACTTCTGTCGGGTCCCGGAAAAACCTCCCCAGGTGGAGGTCGGAAAGGAAAGTCCAAAGGAAAGACATCGGATCTATGCTCGGAAGCTCCGCCTAGTCGTTACGATCCTGTGGCCGCTGACGGATCGTAAATCGGAGCTCAGACGAAGAAGTTATGTAAGGAAGAGCCTTCGAGTCTCTTAAGAGAGCTCTGCTCAGAGGAGAGGGGAGGAGAGGTGTGGGTTGAAAATGAGGAGGGGACCCCTCCTTTTATAGGTGTGAAAAGAAAAAGTACACAGCGTGTACTTTGTGGTACACGGCGTGTACTCGGTTCTTCCACACGGTCCCCATGCGGCTTCCAACACAGATCTATGGTCGTTGACTGGTCAGCACACAGTTTGATGGTAACGCATATGCGGGGAAGGACTACACGACGTGTAGTTTGGACACACGACTTGTACTCATTTATTGCAGATGGAAAAGACACGGATCCAACACGACACACGGTCGTTGACTGGTAACGCGTACGCGGGGAGGGACTACACGGCTTGTAGAACTAGTCACACGGCGGGCACCCATTATTCTACACAGTAAGGACACAGCTTGCAACACGGGGTATACCCGTAAAGGGAGTAAACGGCGTGTAGTTTCCAAATTCTAGAAAGTGTGGGAAAAGTCCATTTCACACTCTAGAACTCTTCGTGGTCTTCTTTTTGATAAAATGAAAGGGCCGGAGAGGTCTGGGCCATTACATCAGATACCTCTTAAAACATTCTCGTACCCAAGAATTCAAAAACCAATCCAGATGAACCCAACAAGATACCTCGTAGGGTTCTCGTTATAACAAGAACCCAACCAACAACCCTAATCATATGTGTTAGGAATTCCTTCTCCTATGTTGAGATATTATCCACTTTAGGCAGCACTGACTCGCCTGCACGGGTTTAATCGTATCCTCATTAATGTGTCTCGATTAAGAATTGGGTCTTCCCACTTTCATACATTAGGATTTTTCAACTCGCACTAACCCCAACACCACACAACCAACACACTTCCCGGACACATGGGTTTGGGAAATTACTTCACCTATGTCGAGATATTATCCTCTTTAGGCAGCACTAACTCGCCCGCACGGGTTCAATCGCATCCGCATTAATGTGTCTAGATTAAGGGTCAGGTTTTTCCCTTTCCCAGACATCCGGACATGTTACACATTACCAGGGAACAAAGAAACAAAAGGTCTCAAAACTGACAAGCCAAGAATTCCATATATCAAAGGTATTGAGTACAACATCAACACAAAGATCATAAGAACAAGGAAAAAACACAAGTCAAAACAACTCTGGGTACTGAGCGTGCATCTGGGTCTCCCGCTCCTAAGTTCTCTCCTCGAGGCCGCCGTGCCTCCACAACACACGAACCAAGGGAATGGTTCGTCCATGGAGCACCATCTCATTTCGATCTTCGATTCTGACTGGTCGTTCCTCGAAGGTCATGTCATCTCCCATATCTAACTCTCCCAAGTCGATAACGTGGGAGTCGTCGTGTATGTACCAACGATGCTGGGAGATGTGGAAGACGTCATGAACCTTCTCCAACTGAGGTGGCAAGGCCAGCTGATACGCCACCTTGCCGACTCGCCTTAGCACCTCAAAAGTTCCGATGAACCTAGGTGAGAGCTTTCTCCTTTTCCCAAACCTATGCTGCCCCCGTCGAGGGGAAACCTTCAAGAACACATGATCTTCCACCTCGAACTCCAAGGGGCTCCTCTGACGATCAGCATAAGACTTCTGTCGGTCCTAAGCCTCTTTCATCCTCTCACGTGCAGGATGGACTTTCTCTGTGGTGCTCTGCACTACCTCTGGCCCAAGAGCACCTATCTCACCAACCTCTTCCAAGAAAATGGGTGAACAAAATGGCCTTATATACGAAGCCTCAAATGGTGCCATGCCAATAGTAGAGTGGAAGCTGTTGTTGTAGGCAAACTCTATTACAGGCAAGTGTCGTACCCGTGATCCTCTGAAATCCCGACGCATTCTCGCAGCATGTCCTCCAACACCTGGATAGTCCGCTCTGTCTGCCCATCTGTCTGGGGGTGGAAAGTAGTGCTAAGGCGTAGCTGGGTGCCAAAAGCATGCTGTAACCCCCTCCAGACTCGTGAGGTAAACCGAGTATCCTGATATGAGGCGATAGACTTTGGGATTCCATGCAAACATACCACCTCGTCTACATACCTCTATGCTAAGGTACTCACCGGGCCTGACTCCTTAATTGCTACGAAGTGAGCCGATTTCGTCATTCGATCCACCACCACCCAGATAACATCATAACCACCCTGAGCTCTGTGTAGTCCTGTGATGAAGTCCATTGAGATGTCATCCCACTTCCACTCGGGGACATCTAAAGGATGCAACAAACCACCGGGAACACAGTGTTCAAACTTCACTTGCTGACACACTAGGCATTTAGCCACAAACTCTTCCACTGCCTGTTTCACCCTGGGCCACCAAAACAGATCCCTCGGGCCTCAGTACATTTTTGAAACTCCTGGATGTACCGCCAAGGCTGATCTACGGAACTCACGGATAACTCCCTCACGCATCGCCTCCAGAACAAAAAACCTTCCATGTAAAAGCATCCGATGTCGGCTGTCCTCTGACCATCCTTCTGGATCATTCCCCTGATCGACACGATCCCGCATCACTTCTGCCTCAGAGTCCCCCCACTGAGACTCTTCCACCTGTTGCAACAAGGAGGACTGCACCATCATCTGAAACAAACATCCTCTAACACCTTCTACCCTTGCATCCAAGTGTAAGGCAGCCAATTCTCCCATCAACTTCCAAGCATCAGCAGATTCCCGAACTACTACTTGATGCGAATTCCTGCTCAGGGAATCAGCCTCAACGTTGACCATACCTTCAGTGTAAGAGATCTCAATGTCATAGTCTTGGAAAAACTCGACCAATCTCAGCTGCCGTAAGTTCTGGTCATGTTGGGAGAAGATATAACGCATGCTATTGTGATCAGAGAAGACCACAAAGTGCTCCCCAAAGAGCTAATGTCGCCACAAATCCAGTGCGAACACTACTACTTCACGATCCAGGTCATGGGTGGCATAGTTATTCTCGTGAGGGAGAAACCGCCTAGACCCATAACAAATCACTCCCTTCTTCTACATCAGCACGCACCCCAGACCAAGGCTAGAAGCATCACAAAACACCTCATACAACAACCCTTCCTCTGGAAACCTGAGTAAAGGAGCACTGACCAACTTCTCCTTCAGGTAGTCAAAAGATTTCTGGCACTGCTCGCTCCATAGGAAGACCTGGTTTTTCCTCGTCGAAGCTTTCAATGGAGCAGAAACTCGAGAGAAGTCTTAAATGAACCTCCGATAGTAACCTACTAACCCCAGGAAACAACAAACTTCTCCCACGCTCTTGGGTGCTGCCCAAGAAACAACTGCCTCCACCTTCGACGGGTCCACCGATAATCCATGCTGATACACCACATGCCCAAGTAAGTGTACTTCTTGCATCAAGAACTTACACTTCGACAATTTCCCATAAAGCTGGTGGTGTCGAAGGACTTCAAAGACTTCCCTGAGATTCTCAACATGCTTCTCCTCTAACCTTGAGTAGATTAGGATGTCATCAATAAACACAACGACGAACCGGTCCAGAAACTCTCGGAAGACAAAGTTCATTAGTCCCATGAACATAGCTGGTGCATTCGTAACTCCAAAAGGAATCACTACAAACTTGAAGTGCCCATAACTGCACCTGAAATCCGTCTTCGAGATGTCACGGTCCTTTAACCTCAGCTGATGATATCCCGATCACAGATCAATCTTAGAGAACCAACCTGCTCCCCTCAGCTGGTTGAAGAGATCATCTATACTTGGAAGGGGGTAGAGGTTCTTGACCGTTACCGGGTTCAACCATTGGTAGTCTATGCATATCCTGAGACCACCATCTTCCATCTTCATGAATAAAACTGGAGCACCCCATGGAGACACACTGGGTCGAACAAAACCCTTCCCCATCAGATCGTTAATCTGAATCTGCAACTCCCACAACTCCGAAGGTTCCATCCGATAAGGGGCCATCGAAATCGGACAGGCACCAGGATATAATTCTATCTCGAACTCAACGTCATGTTGGGGGGGGGGGGGGTAGAGTCACAGCCTCCTCAGGTAAAACATTGTGGAACTCCCCAACAACTTCAGGGACATCCATCATCTCTCTATTAGCTGGAACCACTGATAACCCGCCTAACAAGGAAAGGAGAGGCTCCACACGCTAGCTTCCCGCCTGATAGCTCCTCTCACCAACAAAAGATACGTGTTTCGTATCCACGTCGGAGAACACGACTCTTCTCTGGAAGAAGTCGATAACGGAACTAATAGAAAACAACCTGTCGATGCCTAGGATGACATCGTATGGCTACATCTGTAACAGAAGAAGTTCCCCCACTAGATCGATGTGGTCCCAACATCAGCCCACATCCCCGACAAACACAAGATAAGCTGTTCTGGCCTCCAACTGGTGTACTCAGCACCAGTGGTAAAGAAAGTCTCTCTACGTCTAGTCCCAAAGCATGGGCTAGACCAGGTGCAACAAAGGAGTGCAAGGCTCCTGAATCGAACAAAGTAGAAACAAGAGTGCTGAACAAACAAATCGTACCTCGCACCACCTCTGGTCCTGCTAGAGCTGTCAACTCTGCTTCGTGCAACTGTCCATGCCTAGCTCATCTGCCTCTCTAATGTCGTCCACCTCCCAAACCACGCCCTAGTCGAGGTCCCGAAGGAGCACCCTAAGGTTGGCCTCCTCCTGCAAAGTCTGCCCTCGGAGGAGCATGGTCCTGCTGCTGCTGGAAGGTGCTCGCTGGCAACTGGTGCTGTTGAGGTGGGCGCTGAACCTGCCCACCTCCACTGTACTAAGCTCGGGTCGGGCACTGACTCTGAACATGCCTGAAACCTCGACAAGAAAAACTCTACGGTCATGGGCTCATGGAAAAGTAATGAGGATGTAAAGATCTGAATTGGAACTGCTGGGGCCTGCTCCCCACTGGCCTGAACCTGGAAGGTCCCATCGCAGGAGACCTACTGCCGACTGCCTTCCCCTTCGACGAACCAGGCTAGATCCCCTCTTGGGGTGCACATCCCAGTGAGTGCATCCTCTCTACAACCTCTGCCTTCTTCTGTACTGCCAAGTTTTTCAGAAGGGTGAAGGGGGTGACAATATACTGGAGCGAAGGACGAAGCGCCTCCTACAAATGTCTCACCCGAGACTCCTCATCCGAAAAGAGATCCGGAGCAAAGTGCAGGAGATCCTTGAACTTGATCCCAAGATCTTGTACCGACATACTCCCCTGCTGAAGGGAGAGTAACTCATGCCGCTTCTCCACCTTGATCATGGAAGAAAGTAATTCCTCTCGGAATTCCTTCTCAATGTCATCCCATGGAACCTATGCCTCTATCCACTATCCGAGGTAGAGCGTCCACCACTGTCGCGCCACACCTCTCAGCTGACTGACTGCTAGGGGAACCCAGTACTCCCTCGGAGCATGGATCAAGGTAAAATTGATCCCTAGCTCCTCAAGGCACCCCTCCATCTCTGTATCCGAAGTACTACCCTCGTACTTCTTGAGGGTCTGCCGCTGGAAATAATGTTGAGTCTTCTGCCACTGGCTATCTTCCTCCTCTCGGTCAATCCTCAACTGATCGACTGCCTGAATCTGCTGGGCCTCGGCCGTCTGAGCCACCCGGGGATGACGTCCAGGTTCCATAGATTTACGGTAAACAAGGATCGCCTATGCCCAAGTAGTAAGGAAAAACTCAAGGATTCATTTTATCATTTTATTTTAATTTCTTTCAAAGAACACCCAAATCAAGTAAAACTCAATCATGATGATGCATATACCTTCCCTAGGGTCTCTACCCTGCAATCAATGTAGTCTCACTTAGTCGTTCAGTAGGCTCAGAGTCCTTGCATCGGATTACGGGGGGGGGCTAAAATCATGTGTCTTAGCCAGTCTTCCCTGGCCTATGTCACGCACCAAGATTAACTAACACTATTTCCCTACCATCCCATGCAATCCTCACTATGCCTAACTCCAGACTCCATCCTATCTCTCAACCATCGCCTCTGATACCATTCTGTCATGACCCCCTCCCACCAAAGATGCCCCTCCTGAGCTGGCAATGGTGAAAGGGAGATAATGACCCCAGAGTCCCACCTCCAGTAGGCCCCGTGGTGGCGACTAGCACCAAGGGTATGAGTTTTCACAAATATGGGAGGCATTACCCTTTTTTTATTATTTAGGATCGAGAAATAGGACAAGTCAACCACCAAAGGGAAAATAACCAGTGTATTTAAATAAACCCAAACCAAGCCCACATGCATGTTTAAATAATTTTATAACAAGGTAGAAGTACACGACAGCACAAAGTACAATACCAAAAGAAAACAAGGTACAAAAACAGCAACAACTCCAACTATCTGACTAGTAGGGTCCCGCAGGGCCCTGGTAGTCCTCCTGGAAACCTGAAAGTAAACATAGGATGAGCATAGAAGTAAAATTAGTAGGAAAACCTAAAGTTATCGTGCACAAGTGGGGAGACATCCTAATGTCCCGGGAGAACAACAAAAGAAACCTAACAAGGAATTCTATCCACCCAACCTCACCAGCCACACTCACCAAAAACACAAGAACAACAAGTAGTAGTATATAAGAAACAAGAGTATTGGGTACCCCGCACCATTTCCCTTTTTGTTAGCTGCTCTTCCTAATGGTGAACGTCCTGATGCTGCCACACTCTCCCTGTCCGCACACACCTGGGCCTCACTACCACGTATCCCTCCCGCACACACCTGGGCCTCACAACCACGTATCCCGCCCGCACACACATGGGCCTCACAACCACGTATCCCGCCCGCACACACCTAGGCCTCACAACCACGTATCCCGACCGCACACACCTCGGCCTCACAACCACGTATCCCGCCCGCACAAACCTAGGCCTCACAACCACGTATCGCGCTCGCAAACACATGGGCCTCATCCTGAAGATTCTTGGGAAACATTAGAACCTTCCTGAAGAGTCTTGGGCTAAAACCACCCCAATCGAAACCTACCTGAAGAGTCTTAGGTGTAAGGTCGCCTCAACCCATCACAACCTAGGGGAGAAGGAGCAGGAAGGAGCTAGTAACTAAGGGAAAAACACCCTCTCCCGTGAAATGGGAGTGTTCAGCACTAATTGCTCAACATGGGTGGGGTGTGATAAAACACAAAAGATATAGATATATATATTTACCAACCACACAACCAAACCTGTGGCTTCTAAACAGAGAAACTGAGCACGTGCCACGGACCTGCTACTACGAAGCATGCATAAAACAAACAACCCCAACCCCATTTAGGTTTTCACATTTCAGCAGAATTAGTTTATTTAGTTCCTTAACTACTGGGAAACTATCCAAAACTAACCACATCGATCATTCGTAAAATAGAACCCTACCATCCACAAATCAAGTTAGGAAAACACAAGAAACAAAACCAAGTCCTCTTATTAACCAACCAATCCTATTGATTATTAAACCCGTTCCATTACCATGACCCTCAATTTATTAACTCTTCCACTTTTTTTTAAATAATCACAACCCATAGCCCGTTCACATTCAAACCCATCCCTGCATCCCCTCTGCCAATAACCATGACCACACCGAACCCGCACATCATCATCCCTTTAATACCATTTATCGCAGCCCCGCTGCCCACCCTATCCACAACAACCCATAAAACACCCACATCACATGCCACGTAACCAAGACAACACCCACATGTTCATTATTCCATTTTGTTTAACCGGGGTGATCACACAAGGGTTACAGATTTTAACAGCCAACTTTACATGATTAACCAATTTCCACATTCCACAAAGTTCCATCAATAAGAAAATCTGGAAGGAGAGGGAAACATTTAATTGCGTAAGTAAAGGCCCCCAACGACCATGATTTTCTGTAGGCAGAAGCTCATTCAATTCACAATATAATATCACAGTATATAAAGTAACAACAATCACAACTTCCCATACCCATTCTTTAACCAGTTATTATATTTATTTAAAGTTTCAACAGTTCCTCATGAAAACAAGAGGATACCCACCCTACATGATGCACAAATTAGAGAGACAAAGGTAAGATCCCTACCTCAATAGGTTCCTGATCGCAACGCTCCCCTGGATCAACCTTAGAAGACGTCCGTCGGCGTCCGTCACTTCTGTCGGGTCCCGGAAAAACCTCCTCGGGTGGATGTCGGAAAGTAAAGTCCGAAGTAAAGACAACATATCCAATCTCGAAAGCTCCGCCTCGTCGTTACGATCCCGTGGCCGCTGACGGATCGTAAATTGGAGCTCGGACGAAGAAGTTATGGAAGGAAGAGCCTTCGAGTCTCTTAAGAGAGCTCTGATCAGAGGAGAGGGGAGGAGAGGTGTGGGTTGAAAAGGAGGAGGGGACCCATCCTTTTATAGGCGTGAAAAGAAAAAGTACATAGTGTGTACTTTTTGGTACACGGCGTGTACTCGGTTCTTTCACACGGTCTCCACGCGGCTTCCAACATGGCTCTGCGGCCGTTGACAGGTTAACACACGGTTTGAGGGTAACTCATTCGTGGGGAAGGACTACACGACGTGTATTTTGGACACACGACATGTACTCATTTATTGCACACGGCAAGGACACGGCTCCAACACGGCACACGGCCATTGACTGGTAACGCGTACGCGGGGAGGGACTACACGGCGTGTAGAACTCGTCACACGGCCTGCACCCATTATTCCACACAGCAAGGACACGGCTTGTAACACGGGGTATACCCGGAAAGGGAGTACACAGCGTGTACTCAAACTACACGGCGTGTAGTTTCAAAAATCTGGAAAGTTTGGGAAAAGTCCATTTTACCCTCCAGAACACTTCGTGGCCTTCTTTTTGACAAAGGAAAGGGCCGGAGAGGTCCGAGCCATTACACAAATATACAAACATGTTTTCAAGTTAATGGTTCAACCTACAATTTAACCCACTTCCATTTAATGGGTTGTGAACTTATCATTACTGTGTACAGCAGACAACTGGCTCGCGAAATGGTGATTGTTCGTTATTCCTTTACCTCCTATAAGAGTGGATATTATGATGTAAACTCTATTTTTTGGATATATAACATATTTATGACCTAAATATAATTATTTAATGAAAATATAATATTTAACTTTTACCATGTAATCTTTTGGGAAATGATAACGTTGTTTCTCTATAAGTATGGTTTAATATCTCCCTGACGCGATGTGTTTCGTTTATCATCTATATTTCACATAGATGGTAATAAGGATAAATTTTAGGAATATTACCGAAATATATAACATAAAATAGTTTTTTAATGATAATATAATATATTATTTTCATTCATTTAATATGACACGAAAATGAAAACAACGTTTATGCATACATATGAAAGACTGCCTCTATGAATTGTGTATTTTATTTTCAACCTATATCTTTTATAAATAACCATTAATATATATATATACATAATATATATCATGGTTACCATTCTAGATATAATTAAATCATGATCTAAGTATGAGGAACAAGAATAACAAGTCGAAATATGTACGAGAAACAAAGTGGTTATAACCTGAAACACAACTTATACTTGGAATTGTTAAATTGAGGGTAATATAGATTCATAATTAAATAATATATGGTATTATATATATATGTATATATATATATATTTAATATATGTTTTAAAAGCTTATATTTACTGTAGAAGTGGCTTTCATGAGTGCGATGAGAGTAAGGATATAAGGTTAAGGATTTATGTATCTCTTTCATTTACGTGGGACACTAGCCTTATACACTACTTGTTTATTACGTGGTATATATACTACCCATGACTTTATTTTATTAGTCTTATCCATAATATTACGTTATTTTTATATCCATATAATTTTCTTTCTTTCATGGGGCAAACTATTCTACTCATTTTAAAGTGATGAGTGTTTATTTCACATTTTCATCATTTTTTGGGATTATTTTGTTGTATGTCTTTGTTGGAGTAATTTGCAACATCCATTTCCATGTTTTAAAAAAATAATTTATTTACTAGTCTACTATGGATTCTTAATTTCATTTTTACCAATTTTTTACTTTTTAATATGTGGTTTGAAAAGAATATTTTTGTCATTTTCCAAATCAGGTAATTATTGAATTATATTAAAAAAGTATTAAGGAATTTTTTTTTAAAATTATACATAATGAATGGATAATTTTAATTTCATGACTCCATATTTTCTTGAATATTCCATTAAAATATAAAAAATTTGTTTTCAAATGAAATTTTTCATTTAAAATTACATGTCATTTTATGAAAAGAAAATGATTTCAAAGAAGAAAGGTTATTTTCCTCAAAAATTATTTTTAAATATATAATAACATTCATTTATATTACTTATGAATTACCATAGAAAATTTTATATAATATTATCCATATCATTACTATATTTAATTTATTAATATGATATAATTATATTTATGAAACCCATTTCTTTCTCATCGGTTATGTAATGATTAAATGTTGTTTATAAAACTCATTTCATTATATATTTTTGATATGATTAATGATTTAATTTCATGTGGCACACATATTTATGTTTTTCATTATGTGATGGGTGGGAACTATATCTCTATAGATACATATTGGGTAAATATTTATATCTCTTGAGATAATTTTGGGAATCAAGTCAATGGTCTTGATCTAATATGGAATATGGGAAAACCTTTTCCACTATAAAAGATGGTGAAACTTATTTCCTTATAAGGAAATGAATGTGACTAGGGTTGGTCATGTGTCCTGCCCCATAGGAGTAGTCCCCATTAAGTTCTATGTTATTATTGGGAAATTCACCTTGATATATATGGAATGATATTACATATTTTTTCATTTGCCACAAATTTTATGTCTTGTTCTTATGTTATGATTTTATTGATTACTCTCTAATTTTTTTCATGATTTATGCCTTATAAACTACTATTATTTATAACATTACCCATGTATATGATCTTATGTATATAGGTTATGATTTTTTTAATAATAATCTCATGTTTTTATACCCTAATGTTCATTATTAAGCTTGCATATCTCCTTAGCATACCCTTAATAATCATATGAGCTCATCGTATCCATTGTTTTATTTCCAATGTTATGAAGAAAGGTTTTAATTATAAGTACTAAAGGGGAAGATCTATATGGTGGATGTAAAATATGTTTCCCTCATTATATTTTTTTTTTAAAATCTTATAAAGGAACTAACTATTTTAGTCATCGGGTATGAGTTTATGAAACGTAATGAATATTAATCTAAAAAGATATAATATCCATGTATGAAGATACTTGGTTTTTATACTAATCATATTATTTTACACTTCTTATGTTTATTTTTATAAAATCATGTAAAATCATGATAACTTCTCTAATTACGAAAATTATTTGTATGTTAGTAAATCTACAGGATAAGTTGAATTAATAATATGGAATATAAAAATCATAGTATAGTGAGAAAAATAATCTCATTAAATAATGAGTGTTTTATACATAATTGTTTTTCCTAATTCTATAAATTGTAATCCTATGTTATTTGGTTTTTTATGTGAGTAAATATTTCCTTTAGATGTTGAAAGTGTTTTTTTTGCAAAAAAAACTAGGTCCCATTTATCGGTATCAATGTTAAAAACGTTATTTATGAGGTGGAGAACTTACAGTTGGTATTAGAGAAGGATTTAGTCAATTTTAGAGATTTGTATGTTTTCTTGTGAGAGCTTCCTAAAATTTATGGAAAACATCTAGGCTTATAAGATTATAGTTTATAACAATATTAATTTATTTGAAAACCCTTTTTTAAAAGTTCAAACTATTATTTGGAATCATATAATATATTAATGTGTCTTTAGTTGATTAATATAATTTAGGGAAATTATTAGCATATATTGTAGAGTATATGACTATAGAATATATATCTTTTTTATGAGAATTTGTGAGTGAATTGCATTATTTAGAGAGAACTATTGGAAAAATATGTTATTTTAATCATTTAAATTAAATATTAGTTGGTAATTTTTTGGGTAATTTTTTGGATAGTTATTTAGTGTTGGATATAGGGTGATCTTTCTCTATTTTAGATGAATTTTTTAGAATAAAGTACTTTTTCTTCATTTAAAGGTATATTCATTAGGGGAATTATCAAAACTTATACTATCCATTTTGGTCCTGGTCAGTTCCTAATGATAGGAAGAATAACTGGTTATCCATTACAGGATTATATGATCTATTAGAACTTTATCACAGTGCTTCTTAAATTAAAATTTATTCTTGAATACTCATTGTTTTGAAAAAAATATGACATTTTCTTGACATTAATTAAAAGGAAATTTTATTTTTGAAAATTATTTATATTTTTTGAAACACCCCATGCTTTAATAAATGAGTTCTCTGTAGAATGAATTCACCACTAAGTCAATGTGAAAAAAAAACACTTTGATATTTATAGAAGATAATTAAAACATTTCCATTAAATATAATTTTTCCACTTCTCTCTTTTGAATTTTGAAAAACTGACACACATGTTTTCGATTAGTAAGATATTAGGAGTCTGATAAAATCAACATACATTTTTGGGGAATAATAACATACCCTTATGAAATGTAATATTATCGTTATGAAAAGTGAACCATATTATTATTTTATTTTCTTATGTTTATAAGATAATGAGGTCTAGATTAATTTTTCAAGGTGATATATAGTGAATTATAGTTTTAAAATTTTTATTTTTAGAATAAATTATGATTTTATTTAAAAATTAAAAAATTCATATTTTGAAAATTATTTTCAAAAAATTATGTTAATTTTTTAATTAATAATTTAAATAATATATTATGTTTAATTTATGAAAAATTTATAAAATAATTTAGTTTCTGGTGAATAGAAAAATTATAGTTTTGAGATTTCAGTATGTTTATTGAAATCCTAATTATGTAAAAAAGTATAAAAAAATATTATGGTCATCTTTTATACAACAAAATATGATATGATATGTCCCATGTGTCCAATACCATCAGAAAATTCCAAGTGAAGGCCCACGGTTTTCCAAATACTAGTAATGAGGTGTCCTTGAAAAAATTAAAAAACACACTCTCTTTTACTATAAATACCCACCTATTCCTTTGTATTCATTCATTAAAAATTCATCATACTAGAAGCTATTGCATTTTACCTCCCTAAGAGTCCTTCCAAGGTTCCAATATTCCAACAAGTTCCCAACCATCATGTTTTTGGAGTTACACTACATGGAAAGGGAATCTACCACCCTTCTCTTTTTCAAACACTCCTTTTCTGTAATTCTTTTTTATCAATTGGATTATTTTCATCTATATAAATAAATATCATCCTTACTGACAATATTATTTAAAAATAATGAGATATCCATTTTTCTCTCATCTACATATTTTATGAATTTTTAAGTAACATCATTAGGCTGTCGAATATTTCGTAAGGGATTTCTCAACTTCTCTTTTTCTTTCAGGTTCCTTTATTTTATTTTTCTCTCCTCATCTCCCCTCATCCAAAAGGTATGATAAATATATTACCATACATATAAATTAATTATATAATGATAATAGAATAATTCATCATCATCTCTCATTTCCCCTCCTTTTGTATATAAATTGAAAACACCGTGTGAGATGTGTTAATTTATCACATTCAAGGACGATGAGTTTTCAATTTCTTTTATCGTCTTCATACCTGGTCATGAAACCATTTTTATGGTTGAAATAGAATGTATTATTTTTATTATAACTTATTTAATGTTAAATTACCTTATATATATATATATTACTAATTAATATGATAAACTAGTGTGTAACAATTGAGATATCAACAAAATAATCTAAATGGTTATCACTGATGTTATATCTAATAAATCATCTTTATACCATGTAACAAAGTGATATATATAACCATTAACAATTCTGAATTTTGATAAATAATTTTTATGTTTATTTATATATAATTACATCCATTCAACACAAAATTCATTACTTATAATCAAGTAACCTAATCATTAAATCAAGGAAACAAAAACTCTAGAACGATAAAATTCAATCTAATAACATATCAAGATATTCATAAATAAAATTAATAATAATTTAAATAATAAAAGATATTTAGGTAGAGTTCATATTTATGTAGTTAATTGATTTAATTTGATTTTCCATAACATTAATTTCATGTACAGAATACATTCAGACATATGGTAAGGATTTTGTATGCAAACATCCATTTTCATTTGGTTTACACATATCCTATACATACCTCGATGAAATTATTATTTATTCTGATTTAGTCATAATAAATTCTTTTTAATGTTTTATATATTTTTACCAACCGTAATCCTACCTTATCTTATGGGGAGTTACATGATTTAAAATTATCTTTCAAAAATTCTTCTCGAAATACAAGCTCATTTCAAGGGAAATTCTCAAATTATAACCTATGTTCAAGTACACTCTTTAAAAAAATTCAGTCCATTTTATTAAAAAAATAAATCATTTTTATGAGAAAATTATATTCTTTTAATTCTATTTTTATACAATGAATTTTTCAAAATAAATCTTCTTTTTCAATTAAAATATTATTTATCTCAAGAATTACACAATGAATTTAGAAGAGAAATTTTTTGTATTTCAAACTCTTGTTGAATATGATTAGGAATATTATTATATTATATCATCTGCCATATTTTATGGTATGGTTTGTAATTAGTTTGACTATGGATGTTATATCTTGAAACCATTATCCATTTTACTCAGAATCGTTAGTGTTAATGTGTATAGATTAGGGAAAGAAATTTCATATATACATGTTGTTTAAGAATATCTCATTTCATTTTTGGAATGAATTGGAACTATAAAGTGACGGGTGGGTCTTGCTATTGCCCCTCGATGAATCGGTAGGTCTCATTAGACAATCCAAATATTTAATTTACCAAGGCCTTACCCATTTTTGGATATAGTTTTGGTCGAGGCCTTCATTATTTTCAGATGTCTTGGCCAAGGCCTTAATGGAATATTTCTAAATGTCAGGACTTACACATTTCCCTTATCATAAAAAATTAATTCATTATCCATGTGGTTATTCGACTACTATAATACCCATGTTTATTATTTATTATGGAATTATTTATCCAGTCCTTCTTCCTGACACATTCTGTTCAAGATCATTTCTAAATTAATGTGTTTTTAGTAACACACCAAGTATAATGTTTATTTTTATGGTGAATTGTGACATATTTCTGACCCATACTAAGAATCAGATCTCACCCATTTCTTGTGTTTTATTTTTCCAAGATGTGAAAAAGTAAATTATAAATGACCTATAGGGGTAACCTAGAAGTTATGTCTAGTTTCAATGTAACTTACATATTCTATTTCATTTAAAGAATTAATTTAGAACATATGTATGTATCTATTTTTACAAAACTACTAAAATAATGTGTTCCCTTAGGATATGACTTTCTTGTAACTATTCAAATGTTACAAAAACAGCACTGTCACTAGGCAACTAGGGTCAGTGTCTTATAGTTGGTATTATAGGAAGATTATTAGAAAATAGGAAAATTAGATTTAGAAAACCTAAATCAAGGAACAAACCCCTTAGATAGTATTTAGGGATAAACATACTACAACATCATCTAATTTTGGTAGGAAATAGAATAAGTTTGTATTTCTGGAAATTAAGTTCATATTTGGATACTATATGTGGACATTGTTTTGGAACAGATGTACCTAAGAGTAACAACTCTGACAAAGAGTTTTGAACTTGACCTAGGGTATCCTAAAACAAGAGAATAGGACTTACCGGGCACCTGGTTTGACACTACAGGGAGATATTCTTATGATAATTCACATTTTCATTATACGAAATAATGAAGGTGTTAAAATTAATATTTCACTCAATGAAATTATGTTTATGATATTGAAATTAGCTACGTATTAGATTTTAATTTTTTAAAGTATTTTTCAAGTTAAAACTATAAATTATGATTCATATCCTAATCCAGTGTGGTCCATTATATTGAAATGGTTCCAAGTGAAAGGAATAGAAACTGATTCATTGCACATATCACATGTAGTGATTTTCTTCCAATATAAGATAATGATATTGTTTCTGGAGCTACGAATCATGCTACGCAACTTATAACTATACTGAGAAAACTGACTCAAGTTATGAAAAATAACCATACCTATATAGAGCATCCTAATCCACAACACGGTGGAGCAATAGTAGACAACTATATGTGACAACATCTTACGTCATTTAATGGGACTGAAAACTCATTCATAGAGGAGTAGTGGATAAGTTCTTTAGAGAAAATATTTCTTGCTTTGGGGTGTAATGAAAAAGATAAGGCTATCATGGAGGTTTAAAATCTATTGGGATATGCAGATAAGTGGTGGTTGTTAATCTAATACTCAAAGGAGGATAAATAAATAGAAGATATGGAATGGATGGATTTTATGGTAATTTTCCTATAGAAAATTTTTCCTCTTGAAAAATGAGCGGATATGAACAAACAATTATTGAGTCTCAAACAGAAAGATGAGGAAAATGTTTCAAAGTGTGAATCCAATTTTATAAGGATAGAAAAAAAAAATTTAGACTCTATATATAATCCATGGATTGTGATTTATAGATTATTTGATGGTATAAAACATTCCTCCGAAGGGCACAAGTCTCCCAAATTTTTCATCGTTTGAAGACATTGTATCATGTGCTATAAAAATAGGGTATTGAATCTCTATGTCTTATGAATTTATTAAAAAAAGAGAATAAGGGGGTGGTAGAGGATATAATGGATAAATTGGATAATAAAAGTCCTAATTTTCCAACATTCAATACTTATGGAATAAAATGCCCATGTGATTTCTTAAAAGGAAATGGCATGTTCTAAAAGTGTGTATAGAAAGGCCATAATTATGGGGTTTTCAAGGGGAATAAATAATCTCTCAATGTTCAATGCTATAATTATACGTATATGGAGAATTATGCTAATGATTTTCCAAAGCATAAAGTAAATGTTCCTTAGAAAAGGATAAGGGAGCAAGTCTAATCTTATGTGATCACAACTACTGAGATTAAAACTCATAATGATGCGGTGGAATGAACATAAATTGTTTCCTAAAAAATAGCCAATTATTTATTTGATCCTGGATTATTTCATTGTTTTATATCATCCTAGTTTTCCAAGAAAATAAGATATTTCTAATTCAATTTTAAAAAGGAGTAGTCAATAATAACTTCTAAGGGAAGTATCGTTGCAATAACGATGTGTTGATCAATCTCGCTTATAACACATAAACAATACTTAGTTCCTACCATTATCTTCATTCCCATGATCATATTTGATATAATCCTTGGTATGGTTTTCCTTCAAATTATGATGTGAAAATATATTTCATGAAAAAGATGCTAATTTTTTTTATAAAGATATAGAATCCCTTTTCCTTAGGCCAGAAACGTCATCATCTAATTCTTATCAAGATTCACCCCATGTAGCTCAACATAATGAAATTCAAGGAGATGATGAAAACAAAATAATAGTAGGTGGGGAAAGGAATAATAAATTTGAGAATATACTTATTGTGAAATAATATATTTATGTTTTCTAGAGGATTTTCCTGGATTCCCTCTATAGCAGAAAGATAATTTCCCTATTGATTTTAATTCTCGGTTCAACACCCATATAAAAAAATCCAAATATAATATCCACTATGGAATTAGTATAACCGAAGAAACTAGAGTAATTGAGTGATAAAGGATTTATTTTCCCTATTATCTCTCCATGGGGATTCACTGTTCTTTTCATTAAGAAGAAATATGGATTTATGAGGTTGTGTGTTGACTATAAGGATATAAATACAATTATAATAAAGATCAATTATTCTTTACATTGTAATGATGACTTATTTGATCAACTTCACAGAGCCCAATATATTTCAATGATTGACCCTAGATCTGGATATCATCAGTTGCATGTGAGGAAGGATGATATTCCAAAGAAATCATTTCAAATCAGGTACGTTCATTATGATTTTACAGCAATTCCATTTGGACTCACTAATTCACATTTGGTTTTCAATGATATAATGAATTGTGTTTTCAAGTAATATATTGATGACTTTTTTTATTTATTGACGATATCTCAGTATACTCGAAATGCTATGATGATCATGTGAATCACTTTCACATTATTCTATTCACTCTTAGAAGAAAATATTTATATGGGGAGTTTAGAAAGTGAGAATTCTGGCTTCAAACTATTTCGTTTCTTGGTACTATTGTCTCTAAGGATGTAATATTGGTATTTCCTGCAATGAAAATGGTATTTTAAGAATTTGCTACTCGAAAAAACATAACTGAGGTACGTAGTTTAATCGGTCTGGTAGGTTATTTTCAGTGTTTGATTCAAAACATATCTCAATTATCCAACCTGTTATCCATGCTTACTCATAATGGGTTTAACTTCAAATGGAAAAAATAATGTAAAGAGTGCATTGAATAATTGAAGAGGAGATTAGTGAATTTTCTGATCCTTACACCACCATCGTGGAATGATGGATCAGTGATCTATAGTGATCCATCGAATAAAGTACATAGATGTGTCCTAATGCAGAATGGTAGAGTTATTACCAATGAATTAATGCAGTTAAAAATTCATGAACAAAACAATCGAACTCGTGATCTTGACTTAATAGCTATAATATTTAATCTTAATATATGGATAAATTATCCACATGGTGAAATATGTGAGATATACACTGATCCCAAAATCTTAAAACACAAATTCTCACAAAAATAACTCAACCGGAGGAAAAGGTGATGGCTTAAGCTGCTCAAAGATTACAAGGGTTCAATACCATACCACCCTGTAATGAAAAATCTGGTAGTTGATGCCTCGATTAGAAAGGATAATGGAGTTCTAAACAGAATGATAATTAAAAAGGATCTTATGTACCTGGATCTATTGAGTTTGGATATGGGAATCATAAATGATGGTGAAACATCATTGTTTTTCAATTGATTTCCCAACTATCTTTATTAGAAATGATTACAATTTCTCATCCTGATAATAAGAATATTAAAATAAAAATTAATGTTGTGAATGTTGAAATGTTGATAGAATTCATATATGATAATAGAATTATGAAATCTGGGAATTGGCTTTGTTTTATGTCTATACCCGAACTAAAAAGGGAGTTATTGGATGATACCCATAGTTTGAATTTATCTATACATACATGTAGCACTAATATGTATATATATTTGATGGATAATTTTTGGTGGTATAACATGAAGAGGGAAATTGTTGATAATGTATCAATATGATTAGTCTACAAATGGGTGAAGGATGAAAGACAATGTCAAGACCCGTCCCCCAGGGACCGTGTCATGACTACCCCAAGCCTGTCTTCCATAGGCCAGGGGCTAGCGACTAGCACCAAAGGCGTAAATCCCTAAACTGGGAATGCATTTCCTTTATAACAGAAAACACACACAACAGATTACACACTTGGATGCAAAACACTAATTAAAACTGTATAAAAATATAGTGCTGAAAATTAAAGGGGCTGGAAATACAATCCCAACTAAAAGTAAAACTACAAATGAAATGGTTAAAAATAACATAAAGGCTAAAAGAAGCTCCTAGATCATCCACCACAGATCCTACATGAAGCGTAAGTACAGATAGCCTCCACAGCACTCCATGTCTATCAATCTCCTCTGGGTATCGACTGGTCATGAGATCCACCTCTGGGAATAGTCTAGTCCTTGTACACTCATCCTCGGTCTGCACTGTCCGTAATGTGCAACCAACAAAACGAGGTGTGGTCATAGCCCATGTAGGGGTGAGTATAACGATACATAGTGGGTACCCCGATACCACCATGGTCTCTCAAAGTCCACCAAGGATAAACCAAAGATTATGAAATAAACGGATATCTATTACATAGGTATATCCCCATACATATACCAATGTTATCAAGTAACCCATCTCAATCATGGGGAAAACACAAAAGTCACTAAATCCGCTCACACACGTATACAACTTATGAAGAGAGATTGAGATGATCAAATGTAGCCGCTAAATCATTTAAGCTGTCAATCCCACATAGGATCCAAGACTAGTAGTTAGAACTATCAGACCCACACAGAAACTAGGAACAGTTGTTGGAGCTATCAGACCAACACATGATCCAGGACTAGCTATTATGTTGATCCAACACGTGATCCAGGAACAAAATTCAGAACTGTCGGACCCACACAGGATCTAGGAATAGAAGTCAGAGCTGTCAAACCAACACATGATCTAGGACCATCTATTTTGTCGGACCAACACATGATCCAGGAACAGAAGGTAGAACATTCAGACCAATACATGATCTAGGAACAGTGTTCAATGCACAGACATCCATAGAGTTTCCACAAAGCACACTTGATTCAGGGATGGTCTTCTCCTCAAGCCAAGTGTTGATACATCAACTAAAACAAAGACCAAAGTTGATGTATCCAAAAGTTCAAGTTGATGTATCCAAAAGGTCTACCACGTCATAGGGGGCTAACCAAAACAAACGTGTCCAAGATACTGAGGACAGGATGACCAATCCATTTCCCAAAAAGTACACGGCGTGTAGGAATAAAGCACACACCATGTCTTCAGACCCCAGGTACTATCTGTGTAAAATGACCCATGTCGTAATACTGGTTGTGTAGAAAATAAATTACATGGCATGTGGAATGGTTACATGCTGTGTCCAAGAAACTGGACCTAGCTCCGTTTACGCTGGCCGTGTGCCCATACATGGCCTCAACCCGCGTTCGGAACCCCTGTTACTGGTACACGGGGTAGCCTAATCCACTGGCCATTCCTGGTCATGTGGTGGAGTACATGCTCGTGTACTCAACCCTGTGTTCGTGTATCCATTGGATACATGCCAAGTCTCATGAATCCACCTCTACCGTTCTACATAGAGAGTATACTCCATACCTCTTGGCCATGTAATTCTGCCCGTGTCCATGTATTTCCTAGAATACAGGCCATGTCTCGTGAAGCCGCTTCTACCATTCTCTACATAGAAAAGACAACATGTGATCAAGGTCACTCAATCTGTGTTACTTTTCTAACGTCCAAAACTCAAGCTTCAGAACGCCCGTGCTACATGGTGTGTTCGTCAGAAGTACACATAGTGTATTCTGGAATTTTCCAGAAATGGCACCCCTGGCCAGTGCGCCTCCCATGAAGTCTTTTCTTTATTCTTATGATCTGTTCATCAAGAAAATTCAGACACTAGGTCTCCCCAATGTCCAGTAGTCATCTCTATTGTTTTCGGTATTCCGATCGGCTCTGAAAACATAATTTGATTCACATGCACGAATAACAGTAAAGGAATGGTCCTTTCTGTTTTAGTCCAATCTGTCACCTACTTTTGTCATCGTACCTCATCTAGGTCATTCTGATGTTGGGTATTCAATTTTGGATCGTTGCGTCATACAACGAATTCTCAACAATCCATTGTTCGTCACCCACGAAGAAGGTGAAGAACACACCAAATATTCACAAGAACAGCAGAGGGATCGGTCCATGTTCGATTGTCCCGGTCCTTCCACATTTTTTTCTAGAAATCGGGTCAAGAGAAACAATCATGGAAGGAAGAATCAATGTTTCTCAAATAAAAATACACCCCTACCTCGGGTTCTTTGTTTGTTGAGATGTCGCAGAAAGGCGGACGCCAATTCGTTGACATCGGTAAATAATATGAAGAAGTCATGGATGAAATCATCGGCATTCTTCAAGGACGGTGCTTCACCCTTGCCTCGGTTGAATATCTTTCTTCATTGGCAGAAGAATTGTTCTTCGTTGGAGAGTTCTTATCCTCTCAAACTCCACCAAAAAGACAAATTCTGAACAAAACAATAGATTATGACAACTTAGTAAATTATTGTAATAGTATTGAAAAGGTTTAAATTAATTAATTGAGGGTTTTGGCACCATAAGTGGGGAGTTCAAGGGGGTTTCTCCCCACTTAATGTGAAGTCCAAGCGGTTATAACCTCGGGTGGTCCCCACAAAATTAATTAATAAGAGGTGTTTAGACCTCGGGTGGGCCTAACCACCATAACCTCTCATGGGAGGTTAAGGTGTGGTGGTCCCCCACCTCTAAACTCCTCTTGGAGGTTTTAACCAACTAAAAATAAACTCAGATAAACACTTAATTTATTTTATTGTTCCTATGTAAAACCCTAAAACTAACATTCATTCCTGACCATCTGTCTTCGAGGTGAAAGCCTTCTTAAGAGAATATTGGCGCTGCGAGTTCAACGGTGCCCTCATATTTCAATTCCAAGCACTGGTTCAAAATTTATAAAAAACCACTCATATGTTTAGTAAACATACCCAATAAAACGTCAAAAATTTATTTTGGGCACACCGGGCCTTGGAATCACGCAACGTCAGTTTTTTTGGTCTCATAAAATTCCCGTGAATTTAAGAAAAAAAATTCCATGGAAATTATGGCTCTTTACATTCTCCACACCTCTGAGCCTTACGTTCCCATAAGCAGTAACTATAACTAAGGGAACAAATGGGTGTACTGAGCAAGCATCTGAGTTTCCCTCTCCCATGTGATCTCCTAGGGATTCTCGTGCTGTCAATAAATACACACCAGAGGTATTGACCGTCCAAGAAGTAATCGCTCTTGATGATCATTAATCTCCACTTGAAACTCTGTAAAAGTCTCCCCATCGTTGACGTCCAACTCTCCAGGGTTGATGATGTGAGAAGGGTCATACACGTATCTCCTTAGTAGAGATACATGGAAGATGTTGTGCACCCAGTGCAATTGAGGTCGATGAGCTAAGCGGTATGCCACCTCGCCAACTCTGTTGAGGACCGGGAAAGGACTGATGACCCTTGGAGATAACTTCCCACCATAGCCCAATCTTTGTAGACCTCGTCGAGGTGAGACCCATAGAAAGATGTGGTCGCCATCCTCGAACTCTAGAGGTCTCCTTCTCCTATCAGTATATGACTTTTTTCTACTCTGTATAGTCTTCATCCTCCCCTGGATGATCTATACCTTCTTCGTGGTAGCCCGTACCATCTCAGGTCCCACTAGTGCTGACTCCCCTAGGTCAGACCAGCATAAGGGTGATCTACAAGGTCAACCATACAACGCCTCAAAAGGTTTCATCCCTATTGTAGAGTGATAACTACTGTTTAGGCAAACTCTACCAATTGAAGGTGATCCTACGAGCTATGACTGAAGTCGAGGACACAAGCACGGAGCATGTCCTTGAGGGTCTGAATGTTACACTCATTCTGATCATCCGTCTGAGGATGGAAGGCATTTATTAGATGAAGATGGGTCCTGAAAGCCACCTTCAACCCCTTCCATAGTTGGGAAGTAAACCGTGCATCACAATCAGAAACAATCATCGAGGGTATACCATGTATCCATACAATCTTCTGCACATAGAGGCATACCAATCTCTCTACTGAACCTTGCTCTCGGATCGGTAGGAAGTGGGCCAACATGGTGAGTCATTCAATGATCACCCAAATCGAATCATAACTCTTGGATGTATTTGGAATCCCCGTCATGAAATCCATGGATATCCCATCCCACTTCCACTATGGAACCTCTAAAGGTTGTACAAAGCATGCTGGTACATGATGCTCTGCCTTCACTTGCTGAAAAGTGAGGCATCATGAAACAAACTCTACAACTTCTTTCTTCATACTTGGCAACCAATGTTGTCATCAGAGGTCCTAGTATATCTTCTCCACTCTTGGATGTACCTCTAGAGGGGATGTGTGGAACTCCCTCAAAACATCTTCCTAAAGTTCCATTGGTACCAATGTACATCCACTAAAGAGGATGATGTGCTCCCCACCTTCATAAAATCCATCAGGTGCCTACCCTGTGGATATCTGAGCATGCCGTGTCTTGCAGTCAGCGTCCCCATACTGTGCCTACCTGAATCGCTGAAAAAGTGGGGGAGTGACTATAAGGGACAGAAGGAATGTTTCTTAATCTCTACCCACAAAGGATATCTGCAAAGTTGCTACCTGCTCTGTCGCCTCACCTAAAAATTGTATACCAGATCTCTAGCTGAGAGAATTAGCTTTAAAGTTCCCCTTCCCAAGAAAATAGACTATCTCGAAGACATAGTCCTGGAGGAACTCGAACCATCGCCGCTTTCTCGGGTTATGTCCTTCTAAGAGAAGATATACATGAGACCCTTGTGATCAGAGTACATGGTAAAACATTCGAACGTAAGATAGTGTCTCCACATATTCAAGGAGAATACCACTACTACTAACTCTTGGTCATGGGTGGTGTAGTTTAGCTCTTATTGTCTTAGTTTACAAGAACCATATGCAATCATGACTCACTCCTACATCAGGACACACCCGAGTCTGGTCCCTGATGCATTGCAGTAAACTATGTACCCTACGCCCTCCTCTGGAAGCCTCAAGATGGGGGCACAAGTTAGCCACATCCGTAGGTCCTGAAAGCTCGGTTGGCATCTCTCCGACCACACAAAGAGTTACCCCCTCTTTGTCAAGGCTAATAATGGTGTTGCAACTCTAGAGAAGTCTGGTATGAACCTCCAATTATAACCAACCAAACTGAGGAATATTTGTACCTCCATCACACTCTTGGGTGGATCCCTAGAAATTACCACTTCAATATTTGCTAGATCTACTGCAACTCCAACCTCCAAGATGACTTGTCCCAAGATGTGAACCTCTCAGATAAAAAACTGGCACTTCGAGAGATTACCATAAAGTTGGTGCTCTCGGAGTGTGTCCAATACTACCTGCATGTGGTAGGCATGCTCCTCCTTAGTAGTCGAGCAAATCAGAATGTCATCGATGAACACTACGATAAAACGATCGAGGTATGGCTGGAAGATTCTATTCGTGAGTCCCATGAACACTGCTGGATCATTGGTTATGCCAAATGGTATAACCAAGAACTCTTAGTGTCTGTACCAATATCTGAAGGCCATCATCTGCACATACTCATCTCAAATTCTGAGCTAGTGATAGCCTGATATGAGGTCTATCTTTGAGAACCATCCTGCTCCCGTTGGATGATCAAAGATGTCGTTTATCCTAGGGAGTGGGTAGTTGTTCTCTTCAGTCACCTGATTTAGGCGATGATAGTCTACACAAAGCCTCAAGCTCTCATTCGCCTTATTAAGGAACGGAATCGTGGATACCCTTGGAGAAACACTGAGCTGGATGAATCCCTTCTCCTGAAAGTCCTCTAGTTATACCCGGAGCTCATGAAGATAAGTGGGGGCCATCTGATATGCTGGTGTAGATATTGATTCTGTCCCAGGGTACAGGTCAATGTAGAAGTCCACCTCTATATGAGGAGGTAGTCCTGGAACATCGTCAGGGAAAAAATACGCATACTGGTCCACCACTACAGGATAGCTCGGACTCTCCACATCAACTACTATGAGGGTAAGGCAGGCCAACTGATGAGTGATCTGCTGCACCCTCCTCCAAGTAAGATTGTCTTGCGCTGCAAAGGATCCCTTTTCACCTGTTAAGGTGAACCTGGTCCCATTCATGCGTACACACCGCACATTGTTCCTGATACAATCGATATGAGCATGGACTCTAGATAACCATCCCATACCCAAGATGACGTCGTAAGGTATCGATGCCGCTACAAGAAGATCTCATATGAAGCCTTCACCTCCTAGAGTATCCTCACACTTCCAGAACCAGTGCGTAATCGTCGATTCTACTCCCATATAAGTCTCTTGAAATAAGGATCGAGTCAATGGCTCTATCAGAATCTCTGAGCTCCGAACGGGGGAAGTGGAAATGAAAGAGTGACCGGAACATGTGTCTATAAGAACCGAATCTAAGGTGGAGTAGACATAGATCATACCTCGAATCATCTCTAGAGCCCCATGGTCATATGACTTAGCTTTTTGGAGCTATGATCTCCCATATCCATGTGCTCATTGTGGTCAGGGTGGACCACCTGGTGGTTGTGGCGGTGACACCTCGAATCGTCGTCCACCACTAGCTGCACGGCCAGCTCCTCTGCCATGTCCGCCTACTCCCTGCAGTCTACCTCGATCGAATCACTACCATTACCAGGGAGATCCCCCAATTGTCTTCTGATCATTAGTACGGCCGGTTGGACAGTCACGAGCCATGTGACCCTGCCCACAACAAGAGTAACGTTTCCCGTTTCTGGCATGGCTTCCTCTGTCTCGTGTGCCCCGCATAACTGATAGTGTATCCTGAGGTTGTCCACCGGATGGCCTGGTCCACTTGAACCACTATGCCATTTGTCTAATACTGGCTGCAGAATACTCCACTATGTGATGCTCATTGGTGGGTCTCACCGCTGGTGACTGCTCAGTAAAGAAACTCTCCACTATGAGAGCTCTCTCTAACACTCCTGCCTTTGTGAAGATGCTGAGGGAGATCATAGAGGACATGATCTCTCAACGGATCCCCTGATCGAAGGTCTGGGCCGTAAGGAATGGGTCTCATACCATATCTGTAGAGTAGCTTGAGAGGTCGGTGAACCTCGTTGAGTATTGTTCCATCGTCATGCTACCCTGTTGTAGATGGAGTAGCTCCTGTATCTGCACCACACATAGGGTGCCTAGGACAAACTCCACCTGGAACAGGCTCTCGAAGTCTACCTAGAGTAGTGTAACCTCGTCACACACATAGAGAATCAGGCTCCACCATCTGCCTACTGCTGCCTATAGGAGGCTCACAGTAAGAATCAACATAAGGTCAGCCAGTGTCCTGACTAGTTTGAAGACTCTCACCACAGCCTCCAGCCAATCCTCAGCTGTCTGCAGGTCCATCCCGCCCTTGAACATGAGTTTCCTCTGGAGCTGTAACTCGTGCAATGTGCTCATGTGGCGTGAAATCTATGCTGTTGGGGATGGTGGCATCAGTGGCCCAATGGGTAGTGGTACCACTAGTGCCACCGCTGTGATAGGGCCCTACACCGAGGCCTCGTCACTTGGTGGGATGTCATATTGTACAACTCTCAAAGCCCTAGCTGGATTTCTTCATGGGGCCGTCTAGAAAACATACAGGTGTGCCATGGTCAATAAGTTATAACTGGTGATCCGACTCAAAGATATCACAAAGAAAACTCTTGAAACACACATGCAATGAGTGTTTTCATGCACTGAGTTGGAAATCAAAAGTCAGGATCATGGTGTATGGATAAGGCGGTCGCCGCAACAACACTAGACCCTAGGAACTAAAAAACATACCCACTACACATATAACTATTTCTTCACAGAAAAGAAATATCAAAGTACTATGTTTTGCGATAGAACCAACCCCTATAATACCAATTTTTCACGACCCATCCCTCAGAGCCCGTGCCGTGATTACCCCAAACCCGCCTTCCATAGGCCAGGGGCTGGAAACTAGCACCAATGGTGTAAGTCCATAAACATAGAATCCATTCCTTTTATAACTAAAAACACACACAACAGAGTACACAACTGGATACAAAACACTATGGAAAACTGTATAATAAGAGAGTGCTAAAAATTAAAGGGGCCAGAAATAGAATCCCAACTAAAAGTACAAGTACAACTGAAAAGGAGAAAAATAGATGAAATCTAAAAAGAATCTTCTGGATCATCCACCATGGATCCTACCTGAAGGGTAGGTACTGATAGCCTCCTCCACATTCCACATCTGTCAGTCTCCTCTAGGTACCTACTCTTCGGGAGGTCCACCTCCGGGTACCGTCCAGTCCTCGTACACTCAGCCTCGGTCAGCACTGTTCGTCCTCTGCATCCAACACAACAAGGTGTGGGAAAAGGCCTTGTAGGGGTGAGTGTAACGATACTCTGTAGGGACCCCGATACCACCAAGTTCTCTCAAAATATACCGAGGATAAAACATAGTGTATAAAATCAATGGATAGACATTACTTAGCAATATTCCCATACATAAACCTATGTTATCAAGGAACCCATCTCAATCATGAGTAAAAAACAGAAGTCACTAACTCAGCTCACATAGGTATACAACTTATGTAGAGAGCTAGAGATGATCAGATATAGCCACTGAATCATCTAAGCTACCAGACCCACACAGGATCTAGGACCAGCAGTTAGAACTATCAGAACCACACAAGATCCAGGAACAGTAGTTGGAGCTTTCGAGCTAACACATGATCCAAGACAATCTATTCTATTGGACCAACACGTGATCGAGGAACAGAATTCAGAACTGTCGCACCCACACAGGATCCAGGAATAGTAGTCAGAGCTTTCAGACCAACACATGATCCAAGACAAGCTATTCTGTCAGACCAACACATTATCTAGGAACATAAGTCAGAACTATCGGACCAACACATGATCTAGGAGTAGTTGTCAGTGCACAGCCAGCCACAGAGTTTCTACAATGCACACTTGATTCTGGGAGGGTCCGCTCCTCATGCCAATTGTCGATGCATCAACTACCACAAAGTCTCAAATTCATGTATCCAAAAGGTCATGTTGATGTATCAAAAATGTCTTCTATGTCACATGGGGCTATCCAAAACAAACGTGTCCAAGATATTGAGGACAAGATGACCAAGCCATTTCCTAAAAAGTACACGGTGTGTAGGAATGAGGCACATGTCGTGTCTTCAGACCCTAGGTACTGCCCATGTACAATGACCCACGTCGTAAGGTTGTTCATGTAAAAAAGAAAGTACACGGAATGTGGTTTGGTTTCAGGTCATGTCCAGGCAACTGGGGTTGGCTCCGTGTACGTTGTCCATGTGCCCATACAAGGGCTCAACCAGTGTCCATAACCCCAGTAACCAGTACATGGGGTAGCCTGAGCCACTATCCATGCCTGGCCATGTGGTGGAGTACATGCCCGTGTAAACTAAATTTTTCCGTGTATACCAAGGATACACGCCATGTCAATAGAAGCCACCTCTTCCATTCTCATAGAGAGTACATGTCGTCCCTCTTGGCCATGTAATTCTGCTTGTGTCCATGTATTTCCCAAAATATATGCCATGTCTCACGAAGCCAATTTTGCTATTATGCATAGAGAATACACGCTGTCTGACCGGGGTCACACATTGTGTGTTACATTTCTGACATCCTAATATCAAGCCACAGAATTCATGTGTTAGACGGCATGTTCGTCAGAAGTACACGCTGCGTATTCTAGAATTTTCCAGAAACGGCGCCTCCAGCCATCACGCCTCTTATGATGTCCGTTATTCATTCTGATGGTCTGTTCATCAAGAAACATCAGACACTAGGTCACCGGAATATCCATTAGTCGTCTCCTGTGTTTTTGGGCTTCTGATCGGCTCTGAAAACACGATTTGATTCACCCGCACAAAGAACGGTCGAGGAACAGTCTTTTCTGTTCCGGTTCGATTTGTCTCCTGCTTTTGCTGTAGCACCTCCGCTAGATCGTTGTGATGTTGGGTCTTCAATTTGGGATCATTTCAT
This sequence comes from Viscum album, assembly GCA_963277665.1. Lineage (NCBI taxonomy): Eukaryota > Viridiplantae > Streptophyta > Magnoliopsida > Santalales > Viscaceae > Viscum > Viscum album. The sequence continues at coordinate 1,668,246,105 of OY728147.1, read as the reverse complement.
TAAGAACTCGCAACATTCCATTGTTCATCACCCATGAAGAACGTGAAGAACACACCAAACATTCACATGAACGGTAGAGCGATCAGGCTGTGTTCATTTGGCCCAATCCGTCCGCATTAGTTTGGTAGCCAGCATGTCAAGAGAAACAATCATAAAAGGAAAAATCAACGTTTCCCAAATCAAAATACACCACTACCATGGGTTGGTTGTTCGTTGATGATGTTGTGGAAAGGCGGCATCGATTAGTTGAAGTTGGGAAAGAAGCTAAAGAAGTTGAGGTTGACATCGTCAGCGTTATTCAAGGACGGTGCTTCCCCCTTTCCCCAATTGAAGATAGTTCTTCATTGGTGGAAGAAGTGTTCCTCATTGGAGAGTTCTTCTCCTCCCAAGCTCTACCAAAAAGACAAATTCCCAACAAAACAATATTTTATGACATCTTATTAAATTGTAGGCATTAAATATAAAAGGTTTAAATTAATTAATTGAATGTGTTTAATTAATTAAATGAGAGGGTTAGCACCATAAGTGGGGAGTTTAAGGGGGTTTCTCCTCACATAATGGGGAGTCCAAGAGGTTATAACCTCGGGTGGTCCCCACCAAATTAATTAAGAAGTGGTTTTTAGACCACGGGTGGGCCCCACCAACAAAACCTCTCATGGGAGGTGAAGGTGTGGTGGCCCCCACCTCCAACCACCTCTTAGAGGTTTTAACCAACTAAAAAAAATTAATACTAGCACTTAATTTATTTTATTATTCCCACATAAAACCCCAAAACTAAGTTTCATTCTTGACCATCTGTAGTCGAGGTGAAGGGATTCTTAAGAGAATACGGGCGTTGCGAGTTCAATGGTGCCCTTGAATTTCAATTCCAAGAAACTGTTCCAAACTTATGAAAAGCCACTCATACGTTTACTGGACGTACCTGAACAAAACTTTAGAAATTGATTCCAGGAAAACTAGGCCTCAGAATCACACGCTGTCAGTTTTTGTGGTCTCGTAAAATTCCCGTGTATTTATGAAAAAATATCCACAGAAATTACAGGTCTTTATAGACAATATTTTAGAGGAGTCGTGAAACCTCTAAACATTCCTACATGGAAATGGGATGACATCACAACTGATTCTTTCACTGGAATACTCAAAATTCAAATAAATAATGATGAAATATGGGATACTACTGATCGACTCACAAAATTTTCACATTTCCTTTTTATATGGAGGGATTTTCCAATAGAGTTCCTTACGTGACTCCATATCAAAAAAGTTTTAAGGCTTCTTGGATAACCTCATTAAATACTGTATGATTGTGATCCTTTATTTATAATGAAATTTTAGACAATTTTTTAGAAAGCTTTGGATGCCGATCTTCATTTGGGTACTTCCTAGAACCCCCAAATTTATGGGTACTAAAATAGGATGATCCAAGCATTTGAAAACATGTTGATATCATGATCTCTTTACATTCAAGGTATGTGGGGTCATTATTTACCCTTTGTGGAGTTTTCTAATAATAATAGTTTACATTATATTATTGAAATGGCACCATATGAAGTATTGTATGGAAAGAGATGTCACACACCAACATGTTAGGGTGAAGTTGGTGAAAGGAAGATTGTGGGCCCAATGCTGGTAGAGGAAACAATATCAAAGGTAAAGAATATTCAAAGCCATATAAAATAATTTAAAAGTAGGAAAAATTACTATGCTAATAATTGGATGAAGGATTTTTAATTTCAAGAATAAGATTATGTTTTCTTGAAACTATTTCCATGGAAGTGTGTTATCAGATTTGGAGAGGAAGGGAAACAATTCCCCAAGAACATAAGACATTTTGAAATTCTAGAGATAATTGGATCTATGGATTATCATTTGGAAATGCCCCCTAGACTTTCTTAGGTACATAATGTGTTCCATTTCTCATTCTTTTGAAATTGCATTCTAGAACCGAAAAAGGTCCTCACATCCGAGAGAATATAATTCAAACCAAACTTATCTTACTATTAATAGCTTATCCGGATTCTAGACTCTAAAGAACATGTATTGAAGAATAAAATTACTAGGATAGTAATATTACTTTGTAAATATAATAAAATTGAAGAGGTGATGTGGGATCCTAAGGAACATATGATGATGACAAACCCAAATCTTTTTATAAGGTACCATTCTAGTAATTTTGAGGATAACATTTTTGTAAGGGGGGAAGAATGTAATACCACATGTTTTTACAAATGAATATATTATTTAATTGATTAAACACTATGTTTATGAAAAACAAATACATTTATATTTATATGAGATAGTTATAAACATTCCATAAGATATAATTTTTCCACTTCAAGGTTTTGAATTTTAAAAAAATTACATACACGGTTGCAATCAGTAAAATATATTGAGTCTAATAAGATCATCATACATTTTTTTGAATATTAACATACCATTTTGGAATATTAATATGACCCTTATGAATAGTAAATCCAATTATTGATTTTCTGTGTTATTTTTATAAGATATTTTGTTCTTGGTAACTTTTTCAAGGTGATATAAAATGAACTAATGTTATAAAATTTTTATTTTTGGAATATATTATGATTTTTTAAAAAATTCAAATAATAATAAATAAAAATTTATTTAAAAAATGGACTTCATTTTTTAATTTAGATCATTGATTTTAGGATATACTGAATTTATTAAAATTTTTTAAAATAATTTATTTTTGTGAATAGTAAAAAATAAAATTTTGAGTTTTGACATGTTTATTGAAATCATAATGATGTAATACTTAACATAAAATTATGGTAAACTTGTTTATATTAAATTTTTATATAATGTTTCCCATGTGGCCAATAACCGGGGAAAATTCCATTGGAAATCCCATGATACCCCAAAAACAACTAATGTGGTGTCCATGGAAGTTAATAGAAAACACTCACTCTATTTTACTATAAATACCTACCCATTAATTCTTTTTAACTCATTAAAAATTTCACATTCTAATCTATATGGTATATTTACCTCACTATGAATTCATTAAAGGTATTCTCAAGACCCCAAGGTCCCAACCTCCAAGGTTTGGGAGTTACTCTACAATGTTTGGGAATCTTCCACCCTTCTCTTTTTCAAGAACTCCTTTTATGTTATTCCTTTTTTTCCATTGGATTATGTTGGTAAATTTTATTAAATATCCAAATTAAATTCCACATTATCTAAAAATTATGATATAACCCTTTTTATCGTGAACATATTTTTGGAATTTCTATGTGATGTTGTTAGGATGCTAAAGTTTCCGTATGGTATTTCTCAACTTCTCTTTTTCATTCAAGTTACTTTCTATTATTTTACTCTCCTCACCTCCCCTAATCCAAAAGGTATAATAACTCTAGTACCATACATATAAATTAATTCTATTTTTATAATTAAATAATTCATCATTATCTCGCTTTTCCCCTCCTTTCATACAAAAAATGAAAAAACAGTGTAAGATGTGTTAATTTATCGCATTCAAGGACGACGAGTTTTGAATTTCTATTATCATCTTCATGGCTGGTCATGAAACCATTTTTATGTTTTAAAAAGATTATATTATGTTTTTTATAACTTATTTAATGTTCTATAACCATTTATATATATATATTACTAATTCATATGACAAACTAGTTGGTAACAATAGAGATATCACCATAATAATCTAAAAGGTTATCACTAATGTTCTACCTAATAAATCATCCTTATAAATTGCAAAAAAGAGATATATATAACCATTTACCCAAATTTATGTTCATAAATAATTTATAAGTTTAATTCTATATAATTATATCCATTCTACATAAACATTATAACTTATAATCAAGTGAACCGATCATGAAATCAAGGAAATGAACACTCTAGAATGACGAAATTCAATAATATAACTTATCAATATGGACATAAATAAACCTAAAATAATTTAACAAATAAAATATATGTATATATGGTTTTTAATTAGATAATTAATTGATTTAATTTTATTTTCCATGAACTTATTGTCAAGTGAAAAATATGTTCGTACATAAGGTAAGGATTTTGTATGCAAACATCCATTTTTATTTTGGTTACTATTATCCTATACTCACCTCAAAGAAATTATTTTTTATTTGTAATTACTCATAATAAATTCTTTTTTAATATTCTAAATATTTTTACAAACCGGAATTATTCTTTATTTTAATAGGAGTTACGTGCTTTAAAATGATCACTCAAAAATTATTCCTGAAATACATTCTCGTTTCAAGTGAACATCTTGAATTGTTACCTATGTTCAAGTACACTCTATAATATATGTTTAGCAACCATTTTTTATAAAATCACTCATTTTATTATTATAAAATTATATTCCTTTAAATATGGTTTTATACAAATATTTTTATAAAATAGCTTCTCTTTTCAAAGTCTAAGGTTAATTATCTCAATAATTACACAATTATTTTATAAGAGAAATTTTATCTATTTGAACAGTTTTGTGGAATATTATTAAGAATAATATTTTATGATATAATCTACCATATTTTATTGGATGTTTTATAATTATTTTGACTGTGGATTTTCTATCTTGTAACCATTCACAATTTTTACACAGAACGTTTAGTGTTTATGTATACATGTTGGGGAATGTTGTTTCACATTTTCATGTTTCTTAGGTTTATCTCCTTTCATATGAGGAAGTGATTGGACTTAGAAAGTGATTAGTGGGGCCTGCTATAGCCCCTCTATGAATTGGTAGGTCTCATTAGGAAAAAACAAATAAAAATTTTGCCAAGGCCTTACCAATATTCAGATATGGTTTTGGTTGAGGCCTTAATTGTTCTAAGATTTCTTGCCCGAGGCCTTGATGGTATACTTTAGAATGACATGACTTATACATTTCTCTTAATATAAAAAACGTAATTCATATGATATAAGATTATTTTAATACTATAATACGCATGATTATGCTTTATTATGGCATTATTTATCCATCCCTTCTTCCTGTCACATTATTCTCTAGAACATTTTTAAAAGAATCTATTTTTAGTTATAAACCATGTCTAATGTCTATGTTTATGAAGACTTATGATGTATTTCTTACCCTTACTGAGCAACTGATCTCACCTATTTCTTATGTTTTATTTTTCCATTATGTGAATAAGTAAATTATGAATGACCTTCCAAGGTAACCTAGGATTTATGGATGATTTCAAATGAATTTCCTTATTCTATTTCATTTCATGATTTAATGTAGAAATTATGTATGTATTTGGTTTTCCAAAACTACTAAACGAATTTTTTCCGTCATGATATGCCTTTATTTTAATTATTCCAATGTTATAAAAATTTCACCAACTCTAGGAAATTATGGTAAAGGCGTTATAGTTGCCATCATAGAATGTTTTGTTCAAAACATGGAAATTAGATTTAGGAAACATAAATAAGGGAACAATACCATTAGATATTCTTTAGGAATAAATATACAAGAAAATCCTGAAATTTTTCTTGTAAATAGTCTAAGTGGGTATTTCTATAAAATACATCCATATCTGGATACTTTATGTAGAAATGGTTGTGGCACAGATATACCTAGGAGTAAAAACTATAACATGGAGTTTTAGGCATTCCTAAGGTATCATAGAACATGAAAACATGCCATATTGGGCACCTGGTTTGACACTACTGGGGGTTATACTTATGATAATTTAAATTTTCATTACAAGCCATTATGAAGGGTTTAAAACTAATATTTTTTTTAAAGAAATGATTATTATGATTGTGAAATTAGATATTTATATGAATTGAATTTGGTTATGTATTTGGAAAGATGAGACTATAAATTATGATTCATAACTGAATCTATTGTGTTCCATTATTTAGAAATGGTTCATAGTGGAAGGAATGGAAACTATGTCATTTCACTTATCACATGTAGTGATTTACCTCATATATAAAATTATGATATTGGTACTGGATATACAACTCTTGGTGAGAAACTTATAAATATACTGAGAAATATAACTCAAATCTTGAACAATAACCTTACCCCTATAAAGAATCCTAATCCACAAACATGGAGGAGAATTGTTAAAAATATTTATGTAACAACAGCTTCCATCAGTCATTTGGACTACAAACCCATTCGTAGAGGAGTAGTGGATAAGTTATTAGTGATTATATTTCTCGTTTTGGGGTGTAATGAATGAGTGATGGTTATCATGGAGGTTTATCGTCTTTTGGGATATGCATATCAGTGGTGGTCATTAATCCAAAACAAAAAGGTTGATAATGAAATATAAGAGATGGGATAGATGGATTTTGAGGAAATATTCCTATTGAAAAAATTTTCACTTGAAATATGAGCAGATATGGACAGACAATTTGTGAGTCTTGGATAAAAAAAGGATAAAAAAATTGCAAAGTATAAATCCAAATTTATAAGGGTAGAAAGTCATTTTTTATACTATATAAATAATACAAGGAGAAATATTTGTTGATTATATGATGGTTTAAAACCATTCCACCAAAGGGCACAAGTCTCGCAAAGTTTATCATCATATAAAGACATTGTATCATGTTTTATCAAGATTGATAATTAATTCCATATATCTTATGAATTTATGGGAAAATAAGAAAATTAGGGGGTGGTAGAGGAAATAATTGATAAATTGAAGAATTAAAAGGGGAATTTTCCGAAATTCAATACTTGTAGAAGGGAACAGCATGGTGCTTTCTTAAAAGGAAAAGGAATATGCTAAAAGTGTGGATAGAAAGGCTATAATGATGGTGATTACAATGGGAAGAAATATGACATCAATGTTCAATGTTATAAGTATATGGATATGGGTAAATATGCTAATTATTTCCCAAAGAAACATTGAAATATTCCTCAGAAATGTCCAATCGAGCAAGTAAAAGCTTATCCAATCACAACTACTGAGATTAAAAATACTAATGATGTTATGGAACGAACATTAATTGTTCCATCAAATATATCCAATGCTTAATTTGATTCTGGATCATTTCATTCTTTTATATCATCCCAGTTTTCCACAAAAATTAGATATCTCAAATTTGGTTTAATTAAGGAGTTTCCAATAAAAACTCATAAGGGAAGTATCATTGCAATAAAGATGTGTTGATCAATCCCCCTTATGAGACATAAAGGTTCTTTAGTTTCTATCATTATAATCAATCCCATGATCAACATTGATATAATCCTTGGTATGTATTGCCTTCCAATTATGATGTGAAAATATATTGCAAGAAGGGGGAAGTTAAAAAAATAGAACGATATAGAATCCCTTGTCTTTAGTCCAGATACATTATCATCTAATTCTTATAAATATCCTCCCCAAGTAGCTCTACTTAATGAAATTCTTAGTGAGGATGAGAACACGATATTAGTTTCTGGGGAAAGGAATATTCATATTTATACTTTGCATATTGGGAAATAATATATTGGTTCTTTTCTAGAAAATTTTCATATATTTCCTCAAGAGTGGGAAGTTAAGTTCTCTATTGATATAATTCTTAGATCAATACCCATATCGAAGAATCCTTATAGAATATAAACAATGAAATATGTATAATTGAAGAAAAAATATAATAATTTAGTGACAACGGATTTATTTTCCCTATTGTCTCTCCATGGGGAGCACATGTTCTTTTTGTTAAGAAGAAATATGTATCTAGGAGTTTGTGCATTGACTATAGGGAGAAAAATGCTATTACAATAAAGAACAAGTATCCCCTACCTTTTAATGATGAATTATTTGATAAAATTAATAGATCCATATATTTTTAAATTATTGAACATTGATATAGATATCATTAGTATAATGTGAGGAATGAATATGTTTCAAAGAAATCATTTGAAACAAGGTATGGAATTATGATTTTACAATAATTCCTTTTCGATGGACTAAGGAAACCTTGGTTATCATGGATCAAATGAATAGATTTGTCAAGGAATATATTGATGACTTTTTTTTTGTATTTATTACCTATATCTAGGTACACTCTAAATGTTATAAGGATCATGATAATCACTGACACATTATTATAAGTAATCTTATAAGAAATGAGTTATATGGGATGTTTAGAAAGTGTGAATTCTAGATTCAAATGGTTTCTTTTCTTTTCCATATTGTATCTAAGGATAGAATCATGTTTTATCCTACAAATAAAAATACAGTTCAGGAATTTTCTACTACAAAAAACCTAACCGAGGTACGCTGTTTTATTGGTCTGGTAGGTAATTATCATTGTTTTGATCATAACTTATCTCAATTAGAGAACCTATTAACCAAGATTACTCATGAAGGGGTTATGTTCATATATAAAAAATAATGTCATTTATGATTTGAATAATTGAATAAGATATTAGTTAATGCTCGAATCCTTACTCTACCATCAGGGGATGAGGGATTTGTGATCTATAAAGATGATTTGAATAAAGGACTTGGATGTGTCCTAATGCAAAATGGTGGAGTTATTTCCAATCCATCAAGGTAGTTAAAAAGTAAAAAACAAAACAATACAACTCATGATCTTGAGTTAGCTGTTGTAATATTAAATCTGAATATATGTATACATTATCTATATGGTGAAATATATGTAATATATACTGATCAAGAAATCTTGAAAACATATACTCGCAAAAATAACTCAACATGAGGCAACGGTGATGGATCTAGCTACTCAAGGATTATGATTATTCCATACAGTACCACCCAGTAAATGAAAATAAGTTTGTTGATTCTTTGAGTATAAAGAATTAAGGTGTTCTAAAAAATGAAAATTGAAAAGGATCCAATGTTCATGGATCTATTGAGGATGGATATGGGAATCATTAAAGATTGTGAAACACCATTACTTTTTCAATTGGATTCACAACCATATTTATTGGAAATGATTAAAATATCTCATCCTGATGATGAGAATTTTCAAAAGAAAATTAATGTTGTGAATGATGAAAAGTTGACAAAATTCATATATGATGACAGAATTTTGAATTCTGGGAAGGGGTTTTGTTTTCCCGCTATACCAAAACTAAAAAAGGATTAATTGGATAATACCCATAGTTTTAATTTCTCCCTACATCCTGGTACCACTAATATTATTAGATATCTGGAGGATAATTCATATTGGGATAACATGAAGAGGGAAATTTGTAGATAATTCATCGAAATGATTAGTTTTTTAACAGGTGAATGATGAAAGAAAACATCCTATAGGAGTCATGAAACCTTTACCTATTCCTACATGGAAAAATTAATGACATCACAATTGATTTTTCACTAGATTACTCAAAACTCAATGAAAGAATTCTGAAATATGTAATACTATTGACCTATATACAAAATATGTGCCTTTCCTCTCAATAAGGTTGGATTTTCCACTAGAGTTCCTTGAACGACTCTATATCAAGGATGTTTTAAGGCTTCATGGATATACTCTTTAAATAGTGTATGATTGTGATCCCCAATTTACAATGAAATTTTGGAAAATTATTCAAAATCTTTAGACACCGAGCTTCATTTGAGTACTTCTTAGTACCCACAAACTGATGGGTAGTCAAATAGGTTGATCCATATAGTAGAAGACATATTTAGATCATGATATCTTGACTTTCAAGGTATGTGGGATCAATATTTATCCTTGGTTGATTTTTCTAACAATAATAGTTTCCATTTAAGTATTTAAATGGTGCCATAAGAATCATTGTATGGAAGGAGATGTTGCACACCAACATATTTGGATGAAGTTGGTAAATGGAAGCTTGTGGGCCAAGAGCTTGTAAAGGAAAAAACAACCAAGGTAAAGACTATTCAAATACATATCAAATAATTTCAAAGTAATAAAAATATATAGGCTATTAGTTAAAGGAAGGATTTATAATTTCAAGAGGGAGATCATATTTTCTTGAATGTATTGGCATGGAAGGGTGTCATAATATTTGGGATATAAGGGAAACTGAGCCCCTAAAACATAGGTCCTTTGAAAATTCTAGAGAAAATTGGTGATATGGATTATCATTTGGAAGTGCCTCCAATCCTTTATAAGGTACACAATGTGTTCCATGTCTTATTATTTAGAAAGTACATTCTAGAACCAACACAGGTCCACAATTTAAAATTAATATAATTCAATCCTAACTCATCTTAATATTAATATATTATCCATAATCTAGTCTCTAAAGAATATGTATTGAAGAATAAAATGACTTGGAATGTAAAATTACGTTGTAAATATCATGAAATTGAAGAGTCAATGTGGGAGCCTAAGGAACTTATGATGAAGACCTACCCAAAGCATTTTATAAGGTAATATTTGGTAATTTTCAGGATAAATCTTTTGTAATGGGGGAAGAATGTAACACTCCATGTTTATTAAAATGATTATATTATAGATTTAATTTAACACTAATTATATGTGAAATAAATACTTTGATATTTATAGGATATAGTTATAACCTTACCATATGATATAATTTTTCCACTTCTATGTTTTGACTTTTGAAAAACTGATATACATAGTTGTGATCAGTAATACATTTATAGTCTAATTGGATAAACAATAGTTTTTCTGAATATTAAAATTCCCTTATTAATAGTAATATGACCCTTATTAATAGTCAATCTTATTATATTTTTATTTTCTTATGATTATAATATATTTTGTTCTAGATTAATTTTTTACGGAGATATAAATGAATTAATGTTTAAAAATTGTTATTTTCTGAATAAATTATGATTTTGATTAAAAATTAAATTAACCATATTGGAAAAATGAATTAAAAAATGGGGTTTTTTTAATTTATAGAATATATATTATTTCATACTAAATTTAGGATAATTTTAGAAAACACATTTGTTTTTCATGAATAGTACAAATATAGTTTTGAATTTTTGATATGTTTAATGAAATCATAATGATGCAATAAATAACATAAAATGGTGGTAATGATTCATGCATTAAAATATTATATAAGGTGTCCCAGGTGGAAAATACTATGCGAAATTTACATGGGAAACCCATGATTATCTAAATACCACTAATGTGGTGTCCATGGAAAATAATAAAAAACACCATCTCTTTTACTATAAATACACACACATTCAAACATTTTAACTCATTAAAAATTCATCATTCTCAATGATATGGTATTTTTACCTCTCTATGAGTGCTGTAATGGTTTTATAAGGCCCCCAAGGTCCAAACCATCATGTTTTAGGAGTTACTCCAAAAGTCTAGGGAATCTACCACCCTTCTCTTTTTCAAGAAGTCCTTTTTTGTTATTTAATATTTTCCCTTGAATTATATTGGGACATGTAATTAAATATCCTAATTATAGTACATATTATTTAAAAATGATTATATAACCCTTTTTATATCATCGGCATATTTTATTTATTTCTATGTGATGTCGTTCGGATGCTAAATTTATCGTAAAGGGATTTCTTTACTTCTCTTTTTCTTTCATGTTTCTTAATTTTCTTTTTCTATTCTCACCTCCCCTCATTTAAAATGTATGTTAACTCCAATACCATAAATATAAATTAATTATATTATTATAATGTAATAATTCATCATCATATCTCTTTTCCCCTCTTTCATACAAAAAATTAAGACACCGTCTTAGATGTGTTAATTTGTCGCATTCAAGGACGGCGTGTTTTAAATTTATATTACCTTCTTCATGGTTGGTAATGAATCCATTTTTATGGTTTAAAAACTATAATATGTGTATTATAACTGATTTAATGTTCTATATCCATTATATAAACATAATACTAATTCACATGACAAACTATTTTCTATCAATCAAAATATCTCCAAAATTACATAAATGGTTATCACTAATGTTCTATCTAATAATTCATCCTCGTACAATGTATCCAAGAGATATATATAACTATTTACACTTATTTATGTTCATAAATAATATAAATGTTTAATTATTTAGAATTATATCCCTTCCACATAAACTCTATTACTTATCATCAACGTAACATATAATGAAATCAAAGAAATGAATACTCTATAACGAAGGAATTCAATCTTATAACTTATCAATAAGGGCGTAATGAACATAATACGACTTTAATGAATAAAATATATGTATATACTGTTCTTAATTATGTAATTATTGGATTTAATTTGATTATAAATGACATTAAAGTCATGTTCAATAAAAAATTTAACATAAGGTGGGTATTTTCTACCCGAACCTCCATTTTTATTCAGGTTACTCTTATCCCCTACATATATCAATGAAATTATTATATATTCTTATGAAATCCAAATTAATTCTGTATCAATGTTATATATAATTTTACCAACCATAATACTTATTTATTTTCTAGGGAGTTACATGCATCAAAATGATCATTCAAAAATTCATTCCAAAATATGAGACCCTTTCAAGGAACCTTCTCAAATTCTTACCTATGTTCATGTAAACTCTATAATCTTTTTTTATCCAAAATTATTTTTATATAATTTATCATATAATTATAATAAAACTATATAATTAAAATTATGGTTTAATGAAAATATTTTTTCATAATAACTCTACTTTTCAAAGTAAAGGAGTATTATTATCAAGGATTACTCAATGATTTTATAACAACAATTTTATCTATTTGAACACACCTTTTGAATATTATTGGGAAAAATATTTTATGATATCATCTACCATATTTTATTGATTTTTTATGATAAGTTTGATTGTGTACGTACTATCTTGAAATAATTCCCCATATTACTCTGAATGGTTTTTGTTTATGTGTACATGTTGGGGAAAGTTATTTCGAATGATCAGGTTGTTTATGTTTGTTCCCTTTCATAGGAGAAATTAATTGGACTTATAATGTGATGTATGGGGCCCTATATAGTACCTTAGTGAATCAATAGGTCTCATGAGACAAAATAGATATGGACTTCGTCGAGGCCTTTCCCACTTTCAAATATGGTTTTGGTCGAGGCCTTAATCATTTTCAGTGGTCTTGCCTGAGACCTTGATGGTATATTTTAGAATGTCTTACATTAGGTGTTTCCCTCATCATGAAATAAGTAATTGATAGTCCATGAGGCTATTCGACTTGTATAATACCCATAATTATGCATTATTATGGAATATTTATTCATCCATTATCCCTACCATATTATGTTCATGTTCATTTTTAAAGGCATGTGATTTTAGTTATAAACCAGGTCTAATGTTTTTGTTTATAATAAAATCTAGTATATTTAAAACCCTTAATGAGAATCAGAGCTTACCTCTTTATTATGTTTTATTTTCCTAGGATGTGAGGAAGTAAATTATGAATGACGTATAGGGGTATCCTAGGATTTTTGGATTTTTTCAATGGAATTTCCATATTTTATTTAATTTCATTATGTATGTCGAAATTTTTTTTGTATCTTGTTTTCAAAATATACTAAACTAATATTTTCGTTTGGTATATGAAATTATTATAATTATGAAAGTGATATAAATAATGCACTGGATATGGGAAACTTGTGTCGGGGCCTTAAAGTTTCATTATGTTTTTAGTCTATTTTGAAATGGAATTCCTCAACTCTAGGAAATATATCTTGAAACTAAAAATTTATCCGATTATATTTATTTCTAACGAATTCAAGATCTCTTCACACATCATAATTTTAGGATTGTGTGGCCATTGAAATTATATTGACCATATTCTATATAACTATATATTTTTCCTTGGAAATTATGTGTTTCTTCCATATCTATGTGTACACTTAAAACTAATGTTGTATTATTTTGAATACTAGTATGTTTTGTTCCAGATCATATTTGCAATTCACTTTATCTCTTTCTAAGAATTCATTTTATTATCTATTTTTATGGTGTGGATTTTCAATAATGATATTTTTTAAAATCAATCCTTTTCTTTGAACCTGATTTTAAATTATTAGGAAATGATTTCATAAAGTTTAATAATGTAATATATTGATATTTAAAATAAAATACTGTGTTTTAATGTAAATTAGATATGAAACACTAATCTTAAATGAAAACAATATATTATTATTTAAATACGACCCTTAAAACCTAACATTTAAATTAGTAGAAATGAAGAGTATTTACTGATTTTCAAAATATATTATTTTCCAACTCATTGTTAATATGTAAATTAAATTTTTTTAAATAAGAACTATATTTTTGTTCAATTCATTTTATTCTTCAAAAAATATATTTTCATCAAAAATGGGGTTTCTTTCTTTTTTTTGTGTGAATATTATGATTAATTTCTATAAATTCATTAAAAAGTATTAAAAAACTAATTTTGTAATTGAATTTATAGTTTTAATATTATCCTATGATTATTTTCATAAAAATTTATGAAAATGTTGATAATTCACTGAATAGTTAGAAATACTGATTTCTATTAAATATTATATTTTCATTTATGTATTTTAAAATTAAAATTCCTTTTAAGATTTAATTTAAAATAATAAATAGTTAAATTTTATTTCAACTAAACCAAAATTTATTTTTAAAATTATTTTATAAAATAATTGAAAATAAATATATATATATTATTAGATTTTTTTTTTGAAAAATAAACCATTTTTATAGTATTTTTTTATTTTGATTTTAAATTAAATTATTTATTTCAAATTTTTTAAAATAGATTCCATATTTGTAATAATAGTTTCTAAATTTTGTAAACATATTACTTTTTTCAATATGAATAGTGACCTTATTATAATTTTTGTCTCGATAAAGAGTAAATTAAGTTTTTATGGGATATAAATAATATGATACAGGCTAGACAATAGCCCCAAAACTTAAAATAATTATATTTTATGAGTCCATTTCATTCATAATCATCCATGATTCAATAAAATACAATATATTCCATTTGGTTGTGATTATTACATTAAAAATATTTTATGTAAAGAAACATAAACAATGATTAAATCTTGGTATTAATAACTATAATATTTTTTTATGGGTATAAAAATGGGATAACATTTGTTATAAATATTACATTGAAATATAATTTAATATTTTTCACAATGGTAATTTATTTTTAATTTTTAGTTAAGAAATAATTACATTAAAATCCTACAGAAACTGACGTAGTAATTATTATTTTAATGGAAAAATAAAATATATTATATTAATTATATTATATGTATTATAATATTTGGTAATTATTGTGATACAAAATAATATTAAATATAATTGATATTTTAGTGATGTATAAAAATATTTATTTCAATTTTTACTAATTTTTTTAAGGTTATTATATTCAAATTAATTAATAGTTTTAATAATTGAAATTAATGATATTTTAAATTAAATTATATGTAATTAAAATATATATTATTTATAAAAATATTATATTAAGACAACTGAAATCATATGGTTCATAATATCTTTCATGGTCCATTTGTGGTACTTTATTTCCATTTATAGTAAATATAATGACTCTAATGGAGTAATAATCCTTATTGTCATCGAATGTTTGAAAGTGGTTAATGAGGGGTTTAAAAGAAAATATATTTGTAGGAACATAGTAAAAACCTATATAATTTTTATTTTATGAGAATATTTAGATACATAAAAACCCACTACTATAAATATAATAGTTTTGAATAATTTTTAATTGATAGTTAATTTACATTTATTTAACATTTTGATAAATTCCATGAGTCCACTCTCTTTTCAAATAAAAGGGCATATCTTATTCTCTTTAATTCACACCCCAAGAATAATTCGGTTCAAGAAATAGAAACTCAAATCATATACAGATATTCTTACACACCTTATATAGTATTTTTTGGAATAATAAATATCACATAGGTCAAAACGTGTTAATTAAAATAGCCCTTCCGAAAAGAGGTGACGCATTTAAATGAAATGATTGATTTAGTTTCTCTTACAAAACATTATAATATTATGTAAAATGATAATTTAATAAAATTTATATATTTAACATGCTAATAATTTATTGTGATAATATAATAACCTATATCAATTTATATATTCCATAAAATGTTAATGTTATCCATCATTCGTGTTTACGGTGGACTACCACCTCACTAACTAATGTAATTAATTTTTTATTACTACCTCTCATGTATAGTAATAATGATGTAATTAATGTTTTTATAAGATGTTTATGACTTGATAATAACTATTAAAATTTAATATGTCATATATCTTATTACTTTTCCACTCTGTAAAAAATGATAATTCCATTCATGTGTGACTCTAGACTACCACCAACATGGAGTGATGTAATTTGTTTCACATCACCACATCACATGAATGATACATATAAGTATGTACAAAAAAATAATATATTATTTATTATATAATTATTTAGTGATAAAATAACACTTACTTAATTACCATAACAATCATTGAAAAATGAAAATGTAACTCATGTGTGCATACGACTAATCGCCTCTATAATTATAACGTAGTTCATTTTTTATAACCATATGTAATGGTTGGAATTATAAGTATAGTGGATATATAAAATTAATAATTATATCATAATTATATGTACCTATACTTGAAATTATATATTATATTGTATTTTTCCTATAAATAAATTCCTATCATTCACATATATCTTTTAGTTTTATATATTTAGAGAATTAGGTCAGAACTCATACATAAAAATTGTTAACTTGAAAAGTGGACAATTTCAATTAATATCTATTTCCCCATAATATTAAACTTTTATATTACGTAATAATTCATTTTAATTAATAAAATTATATACATTCAACTTTATTCTTATTTTTTACCCATCCTTAAACTATGTGAAAAATAATTTAAAACATAACATGAGAAAAAAAATAGAGTAAGGTGCACAAAAAGAATAAGTTCATGATTCCATTGAAAAATATGAAAATTCATGAAATTATTAACTAAATATGATTTTTTATTAATAAAATTAAAGAAATAATTTCCACATGAATCACACACATTCTTTTTTCTCAAAGAAAATCATTAAAACCCATATATACAAATGATAACCCTTTTGGAAACTTAGAAAATAAAAATCATAAGCTATTTTAAACCTATGGCCTAAATTACTTGATCCTAATTAAAAAAATAAAAAAACACTTTTGACTACCTCCTTATTTCCTATAATGAAAAGTAATATTACATAATGTATTAGATCTCTATTTGGGTCCACCCATAGTATAAGCTATAATGTGATCACCTGAAGCTATCTAGGAGCACCCATTTATATGATATATCAAGATAACCAATGTGAAATAATGGGGATCAGCTTTTTGTATAATATACATTTATATTTCTTATTTCTCATATAATTATCTAGTACTATACAATGAATAAAACATTTCATTTATGCACTCATTCAGTATAAAAAATTTGGAACCTCATTTAACTCATATTCAAAACACTTTCAGATATCAAAATACACTTTTATATTAGAATCAAAATTATATACCAAAAATGGGGTTTTATTTTAATTAAAAAGGAGTAATTATAATGGATTAAAAATATTAAATAATGGTTAGGTCAGTGGGAAAAGAATTTGTCACTTTATATATTAAGATATAACATTCCTTTTCTATTTTCTAAATAAAGTATATCATTGTAGAGGATAATTTTATTTAAGAAAAAATTGAAATAAATACACATACATCCATTAAAAAACACTCATTGTAAAATAATTTTAAAAACATGGTCATTTAATAAAAATTCATTTAGAAGTAATAGTTTAAAAGATGAATTTTTATAATGAAAATTCCATTACCACCGTTGAGACATTTGAATCGTAAGTACCATGAAAGTATAAAATTAAAAAATCCTAAAATATCATAATAATAGATAAATTAATTATATAAAATTTAAAAGGGGATATATATAAACCTAATAAAATAATAGAGTTATATAATGTCAAAATATTCTTCAATAAAGAAAAATTAAAATGAATTCACTTACCTAGAGTTTAACTCACCATATTTGATCTTAATATTCTTGAATTAAAAGATCATTTTAATTATTTACTTACTTAAGAAGCATTTACAAGTTTATTATTCATTTTATTTAACTTATTAACATTCCATATACGATTAAATAATTAATTACTTTCAAATAGATTGTTTTGATGGTATTTATATTATGTGTTAAAAATGACTTTGGTAAGTTGACTATAGTCAAAGAGGACATTGTTTCATAATTTACAAAATACTAGTCATGGAATAATTATAATTTGTATTATTTAATTGTAATTTTAAAGAAAATAATGAAATATGGTTGTGAAAAATGAACATTTTTATAATCATGGAGACGTTTGGGTGTATGTACACATGAGTAATGTTACCATTTATTTACAATCATTATGGAAAAAAGGTATGTATAATTTTATATTAAAATAATTATAATCATATAATAAAAACTATATTATTATATTAAATATACTTATTTATATCATCAATGTAATTTGGTGATGGAAAAATAATCACATTTCTTTATGGAGGCAGTAGGCAACTGGTATACAGGAATGAAGTAATCATTTCTCAGTTAGTTGAAATATAAGAACAAATAAGATATATTTTATTTACATAATGATAAATATATCATTAATATAAATATAATTTAATATATATTAATTAATTTTTTTATTACCTTATTTTTAAATCATCATCATGTAATGAACCACATAATTCTATGAGACGATAGGTTGTTGTACACACGAGCGACATTATCATATCCCCCATGAAATTTAAATTAAGAAGTTTTATGTGTTATGATAACTCAAATCGTATAACTATGTTAATAAAATTATATATATATATATATATATATATATATTAAATTAATCATTATAATAATCCATGAGATGTGATGATGAAAAAATATTCACATTGGTTTGTAAGATGATAGTCTGCTCCAAACAAGAATGGTGATTTTATTTCCCATTTTATAGAATAGGGGATGGATTGAGGTTATTATATTAAAATAATAACATATCAGTTTATGGTAGATACTTTTTCTTTAAAATTATCAATATTTTAGAATATTTTAATAATTTGGAAGAAGAAATTATGCTCAGTTGCGAATGATACCTCTTATTTGAAATACCTCTAAATGTAAGAACCTAAAGGATTAATATGTTAGATTTATGATTAGACCATAGGACCCAGGTAATGTGTAGGAAATTATGTAAGTTATGTTTTTAGGTATTGGATGATGAAAAAGGATTTTAATGTGTAAATATGATATGAGGGTGGATGTCCTTTTAGAAGTGGGGTGAGTGGCACAGTCATAATTTTTGTAAATAAAATGGTGTACTCACAATTTTAAAATGAAAAAAAGGATTATAAATATAAAATTACCAATACATAGAAATTATAAGTTCTATATATTTCCATAAAAAATATTTTAGATATGTTTTTAGATCATTTTAACTATAATATTTTTAATTTTACCACCAATAAACTCATTTTCACCTTAATTGCGATAAAATGTTTTTAATTTTTTAAATATTAATTATGTTAAAAAAATTATGTTCAATATATTATTTAATAAAAATTATTCTAATTAAAAATTTGGATTCCATTTTAACAAATTAAATTCACAAATTTGAACTAATTTTTTAAAAACTTAATTTCACAAATGCGATGAAAAATGTGGTTTTCAAGTAGCGTATTTTTTCAGGCCAACAATGATTTTATATTAACTCTATAACAAGTAATAATTATTATATGAATTTAAATTCATATTTAAATATATATATTTTATAAATTTATCCTAATATATTCCTCATTATGATTTTTTAATAAATTAAAATACATAATCATTATTCACTTAAAAACTATGTCATAAAAAATGTGATTTTAAACCCAAATATATACTTATACGAAAATACAACATAAATTTCATTCTCAAGTAATTATGTGGATACAATATCTCTAAATAATAATAATGTTACATGAAATATAATTAAAAATATAATTTAAAAATTAAATTATTAAATTTATTGAAAAATCATGTAATTTTCACAAAAAAATAGTATTTTTACTATTCACAGACGATCTATATATTGTAAGAAAAACCCAAAACAAATTCACCCAAATTTATTTTTGATACATTTATTTCCAAAATGAAATTTAAATTTTCAAATAACTATTCTATACCTATTTAATTTAACTTTTTTATAAAAAACACATAAGAAAAGAGTATAAGTAATAAATAAAAGAAATTCATTTTGGGAAATTAAAATTCAACAATTTTGAACTTAAAAATTTAAATAAATATATTAGAAGAAAAAAATGATAATTAATAATATTTCCTATGTGATTAAAAAATTAATTTACTTTTTATAATTAATATTACTATTTAATTCATATAAATAAAAATTAAAATAAACTATATTATCAGTATCTTGGTTTTTAAATTATTTCCCCCCATCTGGATATTGCATCCTCACAATTTTATTCTGTTATTAAACAAGTGGGTATATCATTCCCACATATCGTTTTATTATTCCCATGTTACTTCTTCAACAATATGGTTATTCATTAAAACATAACTTGTTTAATTACCTTATACAAGAGTACATTCTCTCTATAGTCTTGAATATGAACACGTTGTTTCATATGAGAAAGATTCCCCCCAAATATAACATCTTTTGGGATGAAAACTTGATCTGAATTCGGAATGTTTTTTTAACATTGAAATAATAAATATGTTATATACTAGGGAAAAACATAGAGATATGTACACTTGATAGGAAAATTGATCCATATTTCTCAATGATTTCATATAGTTCAATAAACTACTAAATTAATTTTTTTTACAAAAATAGAAAACACATCTATTTGAAGATAATTTGAGAAGAAACATGATCAAAGACCTCAAAATAAATACCTTTCCTATGGTATTACACATAAATTATGAGTCTTATATTAGCTTTTGTCATATGTTTTTGAATCAAATACTCCTTATCAGATGTTTAATCTTCCAAATATAGTTCTATAGACTTTTTTCTCCTAATTCATCCCAAAAAGATTGAATCTAACACCAATTTACACATAATTCTTTAAATGGTGAAATTTGTATACTCAAATGAAATTTTTTTTCTTTAAAAGACAAAGAAAAAGAAACTTAACCATCCCAACATCCTAATTAATATATTGAAGAATAAAAAATCATATCTTCCTTTATCTAAAGGGTTCAATTAGAATTTACTAGCACTTTTATATAGAGAAATTAAATATTATCTATAGACATAATATATAAAATAGGATTTAAATTTATAGATTTTGTCAGTCTATATGGAATAACCCAACTTTAAATGTTCCCTTAATATGTATTTGGAAATCCAACCACACAATACATTTATATATTGACATATTTTCACTCTGATAATAGAAAATGATAAATCATTCACATCAGTAATTGTTATTCTTGTTTGACTTACAAACAATTCAGTAACTTATTGGTAAAGTCAATAATACCTGTTTTAATTCCATCCTACCATTAATACTCATTAAGATCTCTATATAACATATTTCTTCCAAAATGAACAAAAAATGCAGAACTATGAGCTTTAATCAATGATTCTCTCCTCAACTAGGAATTACAAGGAACACATTATCACTATCTAATTATTAAATCACCTTCTTTTTCAGAAATAATTCCATGAAACTAACCTTTCTAAACCAAATCTATATATTTCTTTAACACATGTTCCTGATTCTATGAATGTTTAATTATATTTGAAAAAGACAATTTTATTTACACCAAAACCCAATGAGAGGAGGTTCCTTAATCCATAACTTCTTGGCCAAAATGAACCAAGTAATTTTATAAAGGGTATTTTTTCTCTTGTAACATGGTTAATGTAGCACTATTTTTCTGATTCAAAGTATCTGCCACATTTTTTAATTTTCCATGATTGTAATAAATTATAAAAAAATTCCCCTGATCATTTCTAACCATTATATGTCTCATTTTGAATTCATTATAAGTGAATATATACTTAAAAATTTCATCATCAATATATATTTCATACTTTACTGAATACAAATGATCCCACTAGATTTTTATGAAACAAATATAGCAGAAAATTACAGATCATGTGTAGGGTAAATTAACTCCTAATATTTCATCTAATATAAAGCCTAAAAAATTACATTATCATTTTATATTATGAAAAAACCAAGTCCTTTATATGATGTATCATTTTATGTAAAAAATCAAAAAAAAAATTAAATGGAATGGCTAGAATAAAAGCAATAACTAATTATGTATTATTCTTTAAAAGTATCATCACATTATTTTTTCTAGCTTAATTTGACTCATTTTCGTGTTGGCTTAGTCTATGGGCTATAGTACCTTGAAAATATTTCAAAAAAGTCTTGATATTAACTTAATAATCCAAGAAAACTACAACTCACTATGATATTGGTCACTCATGGCCATTATTAAGCAATTATTGAAATATCATGGTTAAAAATTAATCTATATGTAGAAACAATTTGTCCATGCAATTAAATTTATTTCATCCAAAATTAAAAAATTTAAATTTTCCTACATCTTATTTTTGTAGGGATTTAAAAGGGTCCTTTTGGTATGTTTTTTTCCTCATATCTTTTAGAACATACCAAAATGTCATATATAATTACACACAAAAAAATATCCAATAACTCACGGAAAACTCTATTCATATGATCCATAAATATTAGAGGTGTACTAGACAATTAAAAGTTAATATCCAAAAATTCATAATTCCCGTATATAGTCCATAATAATCTCTTTAGAATGTCATCTTCCTTCACCTTAAACAAGTGGTACCCGAACCATAGATTAACCTTCAAAAAAATTCTAATATTTTAAGATCTAATCAACCAAATAATTATTATGAGGAAAAGGATACTTTTTATAAATATTGATGTTATTCAAGGCAATATAATCAATTAAAATAATTTTTAAACCCTTTTTTACATAAAAAACGTGTATAACCTATGGTGATGTTCTGGGATAAATTAAACCTCTATAAATTACTTCATGAAAATTATTGTTTAATTCCATAAGTTCTACATAAGTCATTCTATTATACGGATTAGAAATAGACATAACATCAAGGAAATAATCAATAGTAAACTAGAACTCCAAATCAGAAATAACACTAGAAGAATCATCATAAAATAAATTCATGTAATCATTCACTATTAGCACATAACTAATTTGAATTGTTTATTTATTTTTAATGATATGAGATATATAACTTTCTATACCATATCTAATTAATTTCTCAAATTCGTGGTTAGTTGTAAAATGTAATATTTCATTGAATAAAACATTCATAGCACTTTCTATATTCTCATAATAAAATGAATGTTAATTCATACCAAAAATAATATCAATCACAACTATGGGTAGTTCGATAAGATTTTATGTAAAGACAATCCCATAGATAATAAAAGGGAGATTCCAATAAATCTTGTATGCCTTAATATTTCTCACTCGGCTTTTCACCAAAAGTTATAACTTCTTTCCATATGGTGATACTGCCAATCTACATTAAAATTTCATAGAAATGGAATAATATAGAAGATCCAAAATCATACAGGTAATTTGAATATTTATAACAAACAAGTAGTATAAATGTCACTACTTTATTTAACGGTCCAACATCAAATTTAGTAGTGTGAAATCATATCGATAAACCATTATGTATAAATCATGAAGATTTCCATAATGTGAAACATAATTCTGACACATGTTAGCATAATAACCTAACAAATTATAATTACAACACCTCATCAATGGATGGATATTATTTTCCCCCATTCATTTATTTTTAGGGACTCCTTTCATTATAGTCATGAACCCTGTGAAAAAACTAACCACACTAGAATAAAATTTCAAATCCTATCAAATATTACATGAAATATCTTTTACCTCTCTAGGATCATTTTGAGGTATTACCTATAGAATTATTTTTTTATTTGTTAGATTTCATCTTGACCTTTTCTTATTAATTTCATATCGAGGAACATATCTGTTGGTAATCTACATATTAATATTCTCAGCACAATAGGACACATTATCTTAACTTTTAAATTCTTATTCTGGCGAATTTCATTTTAAACATCGTTTTAACCATCAGTAAAATATAATAATTTTACTATCAATGTCCCAAATAAAATTAAGAATATAGTTATCTAATATTGTGAAGTTGTCTTTATATAAAAAATATATATTTATCTATTTTTCCATAGTTTTAGAAATTGTTCCACTATACATCACATAATAAACTTAGGAGAATATTTATCAAGATACAAAATAATAAATGCAACCCATTTCATAGAATCAAGAACATATTTTTCAATCATATTCTTAACCAATGACTATCATTGATCAAATTTACATTCAAAATAATAATTATAAAGAGTTATATTATGGAATTCCGAGCATCCCATAAATTCAAATAGCATCTTTAATGTATTAAACCTTAATTTTTCTACCACTAGATCTAAGGTTTCCCTTAAATCTAGATTCTCTTTCCTCATATATTTCTACACCATTTTTAGGCTCATTTATTAAATATTTAGCTACTATCAAGTATGGATACCACCACCATTTATATTCTATTTCTATATTTACATCACTATAAAAAACTACTGAGTTCCAATTCCTATCATTCCAAGATACTAATTTGAATGGATATTATCGTTTCAGTGACTTCCCACTATATCAGCCCTATTTTATTAGTAGAAAACCATTTTTAACATATATATCTTAGATGATGGAACAAGTTAATCTTAAAATTCTATATCATTTCAATTAAACCATAATGTAAATATTTCAAGGGCATGATATTATCATTATCCTAGCATATCAAATTATAAAAAACATACTCTAATACCAACTATAGTGTGTCAAAAATTAAAAATTATATATTATACTATCTTTATTCTAGATATATATTTCATTTAGTCCTAAATATATTTTAGGTTTACTATTTTAGATAATTAGGATATAACTCATAGATAAAAACAAAATAAATTTCAAAGTAGACACTTATGATTAGTATTCATTTTTTCATAAAAATTAATTTTCAATAAAAAATAATGTTTTTTCCGGAAGAAAATTCTCGACTTTCAACATGAATTCCTACCTTCCATTACCCATTCAAAAACCCAAAGAAAACCATTTTAAAAACTGTTGTTTGCTAAAATAAATTTCTATAAGGGATATTATAAAATTATTCTATTGGTCTGGTGAAAAAAATGAAAACCCTTAAATTTTTTCCATTAATATCAATGTTATTTGGATGAATTATATAAATCATTTACATATTGAAAAAAAATAATCCATGGTAATCATTAAAATCCATAATAATAAAATCAAAACACTTTTTGGAGACATATCATCAAATTCATAACCCATTTTAACCCCATGTCAAAAATAACTGGATCCTTATAAAATCCATAGGATAAACCCTATGTTAACTCACTTATTAATTACTATTAGGACAAGGAAAATTTCCCAATTCATTAGAGAGATATCTTGGATCTCCCATCATACAAGCTATAACTGCATCACCCGGTCCTATCTTGGTGAAAAAATCATATAAGATATATCAAGCTCACCCGTGAGTTATAATGGGGATAAAACCATCTTATATGTTTTATCAGGATCACATGTTTCTCATATAATTCTAAATTGACATATCATGAATAAAACATAATATGTCCCCACATTTTCATTTAATTTGTATTGAAAACTCTATAAAACCCATATGAAAAATTATTTCAATAATCAAAACACACTTTTAATTTTATTAATTTTTCAAAAAAAAACCTAGAAAAATATTTCTTCTGTGAATTAAAACATAAATAGTGTAAGGTAATATAAAATTGAAATAATGGTTATAGTATTTGGAAAAATAATTGTCACTATATAAGTTAAACTAGAACATTCTTATTTTTATTTTAAAAAATCAATCATTCCACAAAAAAGATTCATTTTCTGAAATGCAGTGAAATAAATAACAAAATTCTCTTTTATAAAACATTCAATGTAAAATAATTTTAAAAACATGGATATGGATGAAAAATATATTTAAAAGGAATACATTAAAATATTATTTCTTACAGAATATTCCCTTACCAGTTGGAAAAAATTCAAACCTTGATCCCCTTGAAAGAATAATATTCAATAAAAAATTAAATATCTTGAGAATTGAAAAACTCAACATATTAAATTATAAATGGTTCTATATATACATCTCATAAAATAATATTGGTATATGACATCAAAATATGCCTCAATGAAAGGAAATTGAGACATGTCTCATGAATTTAGTTCAACTCATCACATACGTTCTTTATCATCTTGAATAATAAACTTATGTTAATTATTTACATTCATAAGAACATTTTACATGTTTATTATTCATTTTATTTCATATATTACCCTTTTATATATGATCACCTAATCAATAAAGTTCTCTTGGGATGTCTTGAAGGTATTTGAATTATATGTCAAAAATTAATTTGGTAGGATGGCTATAGTCTGAAAGGTCAATATTCCATCATATAAATAATGATAATTAGGAAATAATATTAATTAATTTACATTAATTATACTTTTATATCCCATCATGAATGATCGTAATAAAAAATTAACTTTGTTATAATCATAGAGACGATAGGATGTACGTTCATATGAGTAAAGTTTCTATGTTTTAACTATAATTATGGATAATGGTATGTATTATTTTATATTTTCATAATTATAATCATGTAATAAATGAAAAAAAATCCCATAAACATATAGATATATATAATCCATTTTATTTTTTGATGAAAACAATCTTACATCTCTTCATGGAGGTAGAAGACCACACATATACATGAACAACATTATAATTTTTCATTGGGTTGAATGGTTTGAAATAGAATGATATATTATCTTTTAAAAATTTTAAATATGTAATTAATTTCATAATTATGTCATATATATAATATATATTCATAAAATTTGTCCATATTACCTTCTGTTTAAAGAGATATAAAAAATAGAATCACATTGTTTCATGAGGCAGTAATTCTTTGTGCATGCAAACAATGTTATCATATCTCCCATGGAAGGAAATTAAGACATTATATATGATATGATAGTTATAAGAGTAAAATTTTGTAAACAATTTCATATATATATATATATATCTTACGTTTTTCAATATAATAATCCATGAAAGGAAATGATTAAAAATGAATCACATCTTGTTCTGAGGTGGTAGTATTCCATTCACATGAATGATGATTTGGGTTCCTGTTTGATATATGAGGAGATAGATTTAGGTTATTCAGTAAAAATAATAAAATATATTTATATGGATTACACTTCTGTTATTATATCATCACAATTGAATAAAATTTTAAGGCGGTGGAAGAAAAAATAAAATAATGATGCTTAGTTATGCACGATACATCATCCTAGGAAAACCTACATCGGTTGGAACTAAAAGGATTCATAAGATATATTTATATTCAATACATGAGATATGGGTCATGGTGTGGGAATTAAGAAAGTTATTTGTTGTCATGAACAAACCTGGGTCAACACAAAATTGGTCACCTGAGCAGATCCAGGACAATGATTGATGGGCGTTCTCGATCCCCATGGGTTGGAAACTAATATTTGGCATCAAAATCATGCTATTGTGAATGATTTGTCCCATAAAAGAAAAATAGTTAAAAAAGAATATATAAAACAATAAAACAAAACTCTATATGTGGGAATAGAATAAAATAGAATGGATAAACATAACTCATGATGACCTTGTGTGTCACCACCTACTACGGAACCACACTCACTCCAATAGCGATCCAAAACTGAGAGTATATGAAACTAAAAATATAGAGTAGGCAGGAGCACCAAGATTCTTAGGAGGGACTCCCGTGATAAACCACGCCTTATTCCTTATCATTAATTTAAAATAAATTCTTGATATTTTGAAAATAGGTTATATAAAAATAAGGTTTTCATACTTTATCCAAAACAAGTAATATGCTTAAAAACCCAAGAAAAACCACTTTCCATTTCAATTTTTTCCCAAAATAATTTACAAGGTGTACAAGTCATTCCCATAATTTTTTTAAAAAGAAATATATTACTAAAAAAGTCTTTTAAATATGAAATCATGTATTTGTTCCCTAAAATAAAATAGCCAAAACATCCACACCGACAAAACCAGAACATACTAGTATAAAACCATGGGTATTTCTTAAACATACAAGGAGCGATACTTGGACGTACTCAGTTTGGAAAGACCAATCAGCGTATGGTTATTCTCATATGTCAATAATAAACTTAACACCCTCAAATGACCAATCCAGTGGCATATCCTGCCTAGCCTAACATCAAATCCTTGGGGTACCAACCTGTCTAATCGTTTTTGATCAGAAACTATCACTCATCCCTTGAAAAGATTCCCAAGAAACCCATGGTAGTAATATACTTTGTAATTAGGAGGACCTCGCATGCGTGTCTCAAATTACCTACCATCAGTGGACTTTCATACCCAAAACACGAACATCCCTTATACAATAATCCATAATGGCAAATCGAGATAGGGGTTCCCACTATATACATATACATATTTCACATCATTAAAGGTGGCAATCTAGCTATTTCATCCCATAATAATTTAACAATTTTATCGAAAACATTAAATTTTATAACTGGGAATTCACACTTTTAAAACCAAATTTCACTTCCAAAATGAAGAAAGGTGGCAACCCTGATTTTAATACAATCATTCCAATATAGAATAAAAATATTCCAAACTATTTCTAAAATTATTTGAAACACTGATTTCCCAAACACTTTTCCATTTTGGCCGTTATATTTTCAAATCCAATTCCATTTTCAATATATTTCTCAAAACTAAAAATAAAAATTCCCCAACCAACCCAAGACTCCAAATAGTCTTTTAAAACATTTAGAAATCAACCATCATTTCTAATGTAAAAAATTAGCTAAGTTTTATGGAACTTACTCAAAACCATTTTCATGTCACCCAACATACCAACATTCCATTTAAATATCAAAGAATTTTTATTACAAAATTCCATCTTTATTTGAAGGAGCACCCATTTGTGCACTTTGAGCACCCATTGATGTGCCAACATATAATGTAACATTAAATTTTTTCATGAAAAACCCAATAAACTTCAAGGTTCCAAACAATACAAACATTAGAAAACACATTTAAAAATAATTCTTTATATACCACAAAATTAAAGAACAGAAGCTATGAATCATTTAGTAAATTATATAAAAACATTTAGGTTGCTTCTTAATTAAATGAAACATGTGTCCCTGTTTAAAAAATATATAAACAAATGGGAAACCAAATCCAAGAGGTCCAATTTATTTTACCAAAAACCTATATATAACTATATATATATATAAATATCACATGATTATGAAAATAAATGTTTAAAATTTTAGAAAATCTTGGAATTAAAATTAAAGGTGCATGGATAAGGAACATACCTCAAAATGGAAGTGGGTCAAGTTGAACGCTTTGGCACTTTCCAAATTAGGCGAAAACCACTCACAATCATCCTGTACATGCACAAACATACCTATATATATACATATATAATTAATTTGATGCATTTATTCCATGTTCCTTATGGGAATAGATACTTGGAGGTCATATATATATATATATATATATATTATATACATACTTTTAGTATATGTGTGTTTACCCTCAAATTTTGACCAATACTTAGTACAAGAATTCCTAAAATCACATAAACATAGAAGAAAAGTTCAAATCACCTAAAATAAATTATCAAATACTCAAAATAAAGGTAAAAAATTAAGAAATGAAAGAAGACCATTACCTTCAGTGGTGTCGGTGAGCCTAGACGTGCCAATCTGCTTTGCCATCAGCAAAAAATGTCCTAACACACCTAAAGACGACCTAAGGAGTCCATTTCACAACCTAAAAACTAGAGGAGCATAAAAAATGTCACCATATGAAACCCTAGGGTTAGGCCGAGACATACTGAGAAACAAATAGGTGGAAAATTGGCCAAATTAAGGGACAATAGTGGAGATAAAGCCTTGTATTGATAAGCTGAATGAGTTCTGTGATGAAAATGAACGAAATCATCGAAAGAAGAGAGACAGAATGAAGGGGAGACATGTGGCCATGGAAGGGGATAGAGTTTAACCCTACATGATTTATAGGGAGGAAAGAGACAAGGGGAAAGGAAAAAAATAATGATATGAAATAATGAAAAAAAGAAAAGAAAAAATAAATCAAAAACCAAATTTCTAATATTATTATTATTATTACTGACAATAATAATAATATCTATATCAATATTAATAATAATAATAAATATCAATAATTAAAATAATAATTATAAATATCAATATTAGTTATAATAGTAATAATAAATATCAACAACAACAACAACAATAAGAATAATAAATATAAATATAAAAAATAAGAATAATAATAATAAAATTCATTATAATTATTATTATTACACATTAATAAAAAAATTGAACATTGTAAGCCCATACATTTTACCTGTAGGAAAATACATGGTTGAGAAAATCGTGCTCCAACCATTCCAAATGACACTGACTGATGAAATACCCTCATTCATGGTAGTCACATGATTATTTTTAATTGCGCACTACATGTGCCTTGGATCCCTCTTCACTTGAAAATGTTAAAATTTAACCCATTCCTATATGAAATCAAAAGAGATGATAAAATAACAAAAAAAACAAAAATAATTAATTTTTTTCCTTGAGGAGTGACAATTATCCCACCGAAAAACATTCTGCCACCAGAAATTCACTTAGTCGAGAAATACACAAAACTCAAATCCATGATTGATCAAAATCGATATAATTTTTGAACCTTAGGGTGACCATTCACTACACAAGTCACACCCAACTGATCAAGAAGAAACCAAATCACAAGAATGAGGGAAGAACATGAGGGGGGGGGGGTTCTCCCCTCTATAAGAACTCCACAAGCATGGGAACTTTAAAAACTCATACAACAACCCTTGGCCTAGAAAACCGCAACAGGAGTTAACCCCAAAATACACCACATTAACTAACAAATACTCTCTCATCATGATGAATGACTCAGGAAATCCTAATACAAACTAATCCAGAATCACTAACATGAGGCAAAAAACACCACATCCGACACTGAGAATATTCCATACCAAATAAATATCCCCATACAAGAAGATAAATTTGCAAATAGAAACTCAAACCAGTTAGAATACTTGACAAAAATCCATAGAAATGTATTTCTAAAATAAAATACATCTCCAAACACAAATAAGAGGTTATTAGAAGTCATAATTTCCATTTCTCTCACATAGATAAAATAAAACCAGAACAAGAGAAAAATTACAACAATATACTAGAGATATATCCACTCATACACCAGAGACAAGAAATTGGGTTAGTGTTTCTCACTCCCTAGATGATTTCCTAACTCTATTAGTGCTTCACTTTGAAGCATGTGGATGAAGCCCTGATGATCAAAGCGTCGACTACCTCACAGTCAGGAACTAACATCCTTTGACTAAGAATTACTCCTCTAAATGATGCTACGTGACGAACTACCCCAACTGACCATGATGGTGACATCAATAGAAAGAATCTGGATGATTTTAACAAGAAAATATTCGAATACCTGAACCAGATACAATGATGGAAACCAGCTGAACAACTTGAAGAACTAGGTATCAGACCCAATAAAAGAGACCTTTTGGAAACATGATCCTCTGAAACACTTCTCTCTCCAGATAAGTAACCTACATAGGCAATAAGACACACATGATTTCCAACTTACTATGCTAAGAAAACCAACTCGGATGAATGTGCTTCATCCACCAACATTCCAAATTGATATTCCGATGCTACCTCCAAAAGAATATGAATTTATCTCATCAATCTGGTCAACAAGAGCCTCCAGCACCGACTAACCTTTTTGAAGGATAATGATCCCCATTAATGTCATTTTTTTACTTTCTCATACACACATCACTAGATGAATGTTTCCTTAAACACTTCCTATGACATCCCACCTTGCAAAGACACTAGGTAGACCACCATACACCGGTCCAATATTGGACCTCCAAACAATCTCAAAATTGATTGACCCATTACCACATTGAGAGTTTGTGAAAAAGATTTTAGATTCCCTAAGACATTAAATTACCTATAAGAAACTTGAATCACCATAGAGAATAGGAATCAACCAAAATGAAATCGATCCAACTACTCCACTATGATTTTGGGCATGGCCAAGGGCCAAAATACATAAGAAACATTTGGGTACTTTCTAGGAAGCATTCTATCAATAAAAAAATAATAAAAACTCAATAAACACTAAACAAAAGGTACATCCAAAATGACATTTCCAACCAAATTCCATACTCATAGACCAACACATCAAGAACCAAGTTGAATCTTAATCAAATATCAACCAAAATAAAACAACAACATCACAAAACAAGCCAAGAATCCACTTTTTAAAATCACCATTTTCGAAATTCACCCACTTTTAAATGTAATCCCTTTTTGAAATAAAAAACAATTCTGAATTTAAAAAAATAATTCCAAACCATTTTTTTAATAATTAATAACACAATCACTCTATTTTTATCAATAATAAATTTCCTTTTCAAAAACTAATTTGAAAACCCATATCAATCTTTGATTTCCAAATACTGACCCATGGTAACCTAGGAACTGTCACATATGTGTTGTCCCAAAATTAACATATATAATCAACACATACATGACATATATTCACTTTACCTATACACACTCACGTATATGAACATCCATAAGGATCACTAAGGGTCACATATACACTTTCTCTTTCAAAACTGAGCATTTTCAACTCAACTCTCATTTCACATTTTATAAGACTTTTCGAAATTCAAAACAGTTTCCCTTCTATTCTCAAAACAACCAATGGTTTTCATTTTTAGAATACAAACTTTTAAAATCAATCCTCATTTTGTCAATTAATAAATCAACCAAAAAAAATTTAACTTTTTACCAACAAAAAAACCAAAAATAACACTCGAACCCAATCACCTCGATGGGGAACTAGTGGTCATGCCTAGCTGGACAATATGTTTTACCAGACCATGCTCTATGAAGGTACCAACCACTATGAGTAACTCAAACCATTCACTTGGGATCGACTTATATCACTACACCATGTAAGTCCTTCTTGAAACACCAGATCACTCCATTTTTCATGACCCATCAAAACAAACCAAAAACAAAGACTCCAATATCAGACTACCCATGGAAACATGAGCATCAAAACGAGCAAAAGTTGGAGAAACTCTTTTCATACCTACATCCCATATCCTGACAGTCGTAGTCTCAAAATACCTGACAACACAAATAACAAGGGCCAACTATGATACCATTTTTTCATGAACCGAACCCGGTCAACCCTGAAATAGTCACTCGCGGTAATCCACAATAATTCCCGATGGGCATTCCTAATCCCCATGAGCTAGCAACTAGTACAAGGCATAAAAATAGATCAATTAAAAATGATTTTTCCCATATAAAGAAAAACAGATAAAAAAAGAATAAACATAAAAATAAAAGTAAACTCTAGTAGTGGAAAATGAATAAAACTAAATGGATAAACATACCTCAAGATGACCTCATGGGTCACCACCAACCACAGAACCACACTTGCTCCATGAGTGGTCCAAAACTGAGAGTACCTAATTATACTAAGATAGAGCTTGGGTTAATGCTGAGACGTTCAGTGGGGATTCCAAAGATAAACTACACCATATACATAACCAATAAATATAAATCCATTCTTTCTTATGTGAATATATGTTATATAAAAATAAAGTTTTCATTCTTTTACTAAAATATAATAGGATTCAAAAACAAGGAAAAACTCCTTCCGTTTTCCATTTTTTGCAAAACAATATTCACAATATATAATTCATTCTCAAAAATTCATTTAAAAGAAAACTTTTACTAAAAACATATTTTTAAAATAAAAACAAGTATAGGATACTTAAAATCGAATATCCTAAAGTGACACACAAAAAACATGAACACACTAGTATAAAACCATGGGAATATCATAAATATACATATAGTTATTTCTAGACATACTCGGTTTAAAAACACCTCTAAGTGTATGGTGAGGCTCCTTAGTCTATAACAAATTGGCCACCCTCAACTGACCAATCCAGTGACATAGCCCACCTATCCTAACATCAAATCTAGGGGGTAACAACCAATCTAATCGTGGTTGATTAGAACCCATTAGTCAACCCTCTAAAAGGTGCCCAGGGAACCAATCGTAATAATATATTATGTATATAGGAGGAAATCATATGTGTGACTCGCATTACCTTACATCACTACACTTTCCTACCCAAAACACAGACATCACATATATGATAACCCAAAACTGTAAATCCTAGATAGGGGTTCCCACTATAAACAGATACATTTTTCACGTCACTAAAAATCTTAATCGGTATGAGACATCACATAAGATTTCAAAATTTTATTTAAAAACATGTAAATTTCTAACCTGTCATTTCCACGTTAAAAACAAAATATCACTTCCAAAAGGAAGTAAGGATCCAACTAGGATTTTAATACCATTTTTCCAATATACCATTAAAATATTCTAAATTATTTCTTATATAATGTGATATTCAACTTTTGCAAACACATTTCTATATGAGCCTTTAAATTTTCAAATATAATTCCATTTTCAGTTTCTTTCACCAAACCAAAAATGAAAATTCCATAACCAACCCATGATTCGAAAAGGGATTTTACAACATTTAAAAATAAACTACGCTTTCTAATGTACCCAATGTGATGAGTTTTGAGGAACATACTCAGTAATATATTTATGTTATCCAACATACAAACACTCCATTTTAAGATAAAATAACAATTATTTTATAGTGTATTCTTAATTTTATGGTACACTCATGTGTGAAATTTGTTCACTCATGGATTCACCAATATCTAATGGAATATTCAAAACATCTAAGAAACATGCAAAACTCTTCAAGGTGCCAAACAACCAAAACATTACATAACACATTTAAAAAAATCTTTATGTCCCAAAAAATTACACTTCAAAAGAAATGAATCATTTAGTAAATTATTCTTAAACATTTAGGATGCTTTACAATTAAAAGAAACATATAACCATTCTTATAAAATATATAAACAAATATGAAACCAAATCCCATGGGAAAAAATAATTTTACCAAACACATATAAATAATTATATATATAAATACCACATGAGTGTGAAAAAACGCTCTAAAAATTCTAGAAAATCATAGAATTTTATTTAAAGTAAATGGAATAATTAAACTACATCAAAAATGAAGTGGGTCATGTCGAACATCTTCTCACTTGCTGTATTAAGTGGAGACAACACATAACAAGACCACACTCAAATGTACATACCTATATATATACATATATCTAAAATACAATGCATGAATTCCCCACATCATGATGGAATATATATATGGAGGAAAAATATATATATTATATATATACATACCTAATGTATATGTGTGAACAACCTCAAATTTTGACCAAAACTCATTACAAAAAAATCCTAGAATCACAAAAACCAAGTGGTAAGGTACAACACACCTCAAATAATTTTTTAGAGACTCAATATAAAGGTTAGAAATTATATATTTGAATAAAACCCTTACCCTGAGCGGTGCCAGTGAGCTGACGCATTCCAATCATCTTTTCCTTCAACAGTGGATGTCGGAACCCACCAATAGACGACTTGAGGAACATGTTGCATGCCCCAGAAACAAGAGGGGTGTCAAAAATCACCCCATCTAAAACCATAGGGTTTGGACGAGACATACCAGGAGAAGAAGAGATAGAAATTCATCCAAATCGAAGGAGATGAGTGGAGAGAAAGCCATACCCCATGGAGCTGAAAGATATCCATGAATATACGAAATGAAATCATTGATGGATGAGAGGTCGAAAGAGGGGGAGACATCTGAACAAAGGATGGGGGAGGTGTACCCCTTGTGACGTATAGGAATGAAGGAAATAGGGGGAATGTAATAAAAAAGTAATGAATTAAATAACGAAAAACATAAAAAACCTACTTATTAATAATATTTTTTTATTATACATGTCAATAATAATATTACAAATATAAATATCAATATGATAATAATAATTAATATAAATAATAAAAAAATAATAAATATCAATAATAATAATAATTATTATCATGAATAATAATAATAATAACATTAATTATTATTATTATAATAATTACTATTATTATTATTATTAAAACACTTTCTTATATTTTATTTAATTTGGAACATCGGCAACCCACACAGTTTACCTAAAAGCAGAAACGCGTAAAAGAAAACCATGCTCCATCCGTGTGAATTGACATTGATTGATGACATACACTCATTAATGTTTGTCGCATTATTATTCTTAACCATGAACAACCTATGCGGATGACTCCTCTTTGCCTAAAATTTTTATAATTTAACCCATATTGGGATGAAATCAAGAGACATGTTAAAATAATAAAAATATTAAAAATAATTATATTTTTGGATGAGATATGATAATTTTTTAAAACATGGAATATCCAGAGTTATAAATCAATTTTAATAGTATAGGTGAGTGAGTGGAATATAAAAAGAGACCTGACTTGCACACTTGTAATTTTTGAATGGGGAAATGCGTTACCATATTTTTCCTATGTCACAAGAACAAAAAATGGACTATAATCATGTCTTATACATTATAAGGTCAAAATATTTCCATAAAATATATTTTAGGCAAATTTTAAGGTAATTATAAAGATCCCTTTTTTTCAACCCCCAATAACCTCATTTTCACCTTAATTATGGAAAACGTTTTTAATGTTTTCACAATTCATTATGCGGAAAAATTAATTTTACCTTATTAAATAATATAAATTATTTTTATTCCTAATATGGAATCCATTTTAATAAATTTAATGAAAATAATTTTTAGAATAAAATTTAAAATTAAATATGTAGACGTGATGAAAAGAGGGTTTTGAAGAATTGTATTTTTAAATAAAAAGATAATATTATATTAACCCTTTGGATAGTAATAATCATTATATAAATTTAAATCGATATCTATAAATATAATTTACAATTTTCATTTAATAAATTCCTCGTTAATATTTTTTAATTAATTAATATAGAGAAACATTAGGTAAATCAAAATAGTTTTCAGAAAAAATCCAGCTTTTAGAGCAAAAAATATACTTTTAAAAACATTCAATATATACTTGATTCAAAATTAATTAATTATATTAAAAATATATAAATAATATTAATGTTACATTAAATCATAAAAAAATAAGGGTACTTTTATATTAAATAATTTATTTGAAGGAAACGATATTTTTACAAAAATAGTTCTTTTCACAATTCACTGAAAAGTCACTATTTTTTGAAAATAATAAAATTAAACCCAAATTTAATTTTGATATAATGATTTTAAAAATAAAATATCTTTCTTTCAATTTCTAATTCTCTAATTTATAAATTCAATATTAAAATAAAAATCTTATAATAAATTAATTAAATTATAACGAAATGA
Source organism: Viscum album (assembly GCA_963277665.1). Taxonomy (NCBI): domain Eukaryota; kingdom Viridiplantae; phylum Streptophyta; class Magnoliopsida; order Santalales; family Viscaceae; genus Viscum; species Viscum album. The sequence goes on along the minus strand of OY728147.1, from coordinate 1,668,208,379 downwards.
AATTAATCATATTAAATTCAAATTCTATAATTTTAAAATTAAACTTTTAAATAAAAATATTACAGTAAGAGTGTACAATTTATACTATTTAATAATTTATTTAAAAATTAATTAACATTTTTATAAAGAATAAAACTACATAATTCGTATTAATAAACATGAAAATGATTTTTCTATCATTATCTCAGATTTTAAAGGATAATTATTCTGGTGATGATGGAATAACAAACAATTTACCACAATAACCTACTAGAATTACATTGATATTATGAAAAAAATACACAAACCACCCATCATGTAATGAATTAATTAATTAAATATTTCCTTAAATGTAGATAAACTAAATATGTTTGGGATAAAAGATTAAACCAAGCAAAAAATTTAAGAAATTAAATAATATATAAGTGTTTACTATATAGGTGTTAATGGAAAAATATAAAATGTATAGAATGGAGGTAAGGGATTTAGCATGAATTTCCTTTGAGTGATGAATATTTGTATGTTATTGACCTAAAATTTATTATATGGTGTATACACTAACCTTTTATATGTCATGTGATGAATAATTAATACTCATGGTATTTTGTGTTCCAATTTTAGTTACTTTATACATGGGGATTGACCTTAATGTTACTAGGTGGTAAAAATTCTTATAAAAAATTTCCTTTTGTTAGGTTAAAACACATTTTCATTGTTATTGAAATTCTATGATTATATTGGAATTAATCTCTAAATTGTAATATTCTTTATTTTTAATTGATTTTGGTTGGTTAATATTTATTACTTATAGTCTATCCCTTGATTATTTCTCAATTCAATGATATGATATTTTCAAGGTTCATTCATCTCAAATTTCCCTTGGGTCATATGTTTATGATGTGAACCTATCCAATTTTATGGTGTGCATATAAAAACATTTTGATATGATATATCATAAATCTATGTATTTTCATTATATTTAGAGTTTTTCATTTTATTTTTCATGGCCATATAATTTCACAGTTTGCAATATTTCAATGGTTTTTTATTGTAATTTTGATTCTTTTCAAGATTTTTTATGTTCATGTTTCCTTTGGTAGAAACCTTGTGACCTTATCTTATTGAACCATATCACTTTTATTATCCTACTTTTAGTAATGTTTTTAGATTTCTAATTTCTATATTCTCCCTTATTGACAAATGAGACATCAATAAATTCATTTTTAAGTTATATTGATCTTGTATATTATTTTAGATCTATAATCATTCACTTACATATCCTTGTATTCTAAAATGTTTCCAAAAGTATTGTTTTTAAAACATAAATTATATCTCAAATATAATTCAAATTGGCTATCAAATTTTTTAAGAAGTCTGAAAATGTAATTTCTTTAAATATTTTGAAATGGGTAACTTTAGACTCCTTTTAAAATAAATATCTGAAAATAATGTTTATTTTTAATTTTTAAAAAATGAATGGGTTTTCCATCCATCATTAATATTATTTTAATTCAATATTACTCCAAAATGTTTTATAGTTATTTTCAAGAAAATGAATTTTCACATTATTTTATAAATTTTTTAAAATTGATTTTCAATATGGAATGGATATTTTCCTTATAAATGTTTTTAATGATCTGTTAATAGTATTTCCATTCATTAAGTTCAACAAACTGTGATGTTACTTATTTGGGATTGTGTATATTTTATATTGATTACATCAACCTTCTTTCATTGGATGGATTATTAATTTTCCAGTGATATAGTAATGGAACATAATTATTATCACCAAGATAGTAATGTTTTTTAATGAATAACGGTTGTTATTTTTTGTTTTATGATATAAAAAAAATTAAATTTAACATTGTTATTGTTCATGTAAATTTTTTAAAAAGGGCTGGTCCCTGTTAGGGAATATATTTATTCCGCATATAGCTTATATGATTGATACAAAGAGATAGGATTTTAATGAAATAGATAATTATTAGCAGTTAACTATTTGGTCATTCCAATTTTTTTACATTTTGTAAGTGTTCACTGATTATAATGTTCCATTATACTAACAAATTTTCATTATTATTTATATTATTTTAATAATTCATTTAATCATGATTGAAATCACATGGCCCTTGATTATTTATTCTTATGATTCCTTCTTTTATTAAATCTTTATTTCTTGTTTCATGAGTAATGATCTATGAATTTATTGGTAGGAATTCATTTATGTTATGTTTATGAACTTTTATTATGTCTTCATACCCTTATACTCAAAATTCTCCAACTAATGTCCTAAAAATATTATTTCTTATCTTTACACTTACTATCCATTGGATATCACCCTTCTTACGATTCTTTTCCCCTAGTTTATGAAGAATGATAATAAAAGTTTTTAGTCTACAATGGTTTCAAATGTGAAGAAATTTTTGGGATATGTTAATGGAAAAATATTCAATATTAAAATCTATATTTTATGGGGAAAATATTCTTAAAAATTAATTACTAATATTTATGTAATATTTTATCCTAATTGTATAAAATTCAAACCCTAAATGTCCAAGGGTATGTAGCTGATCCAATATTCATTGTTAACATTTTTTGTTTTTGTTGGAATAAATTGGGTCACTTTTATCAGTATCAGAACCATAAATGTATTATATAAGGCCGGTTCCTTCAAATTTTAATGAAAATTAATCTACTTCCCTTTTTATGAAAAATAAAACCTATTGGATTCATCAATTAAATTATTATATTTCTTAGACATTAAAACTAAATTTTTTAGAATCATTTTAAGAAACAATGTTTTATTTTGAATATTGATGATAAAAAATATTTCAATGATTTCATGGATTTTATATTAAAACACTATTAAATTTAGAGATACTATTTTCTAATATTCATTAGTATAATGGTATCTTGAATGATCATAAAAACCATTAATAAAAATGATAATAATAAAAATAATAATAACAATTAATAAATATGGGTTGATGGACTGAAAAATTTCCATACACTTGAATTATTATTAATAAGGAATGAGGTAAGAGAATAAGCGAGGAACTAAAATGCGAGTATTGGTTTCACATCATATATTTGATTCATGTAAATTCATAAATGTGTCCAAAATACATAATAACCAACTGGAATCGTGAACATCAACCAATTTATTTTAGAGTGTATCAACAACCCCATTTCATTCTCTGTAGATTTGTGAATAATATTATCAAATGATTCTATAATAGAAAACACATCCCATAAAATCTCAACATAATTTCTTTGGGGATGTTCTTGACCTACTTCTAAGGATATTTATGATAACATAATTATGAAATTCAATTCCATGATTACTCTAACCAATCATCATGGGAAACTAGATGGCATGAATGAATTCCAAATGGTAGGATTTTTAGTAGATATAATTACAAACATATATTGAGAAGGATCACTTGATGAATCCTATGATTTTTTGGATATGCCTCCACACCACTCTATTCTAATAGCACTCCATGTATGTCCAAAATTGTTAGCCTAATTCTATGATGGAATTGATGTTATCCACTGAATATAGTTTTTTTTAAAGGATATCCATGTAATAAATTAAATTTTAAGAAGGTTTGCTATTATAAGGCCCTGGAAATAGTTATGAAGAATACTATTATGGATATTAACTGCCACATGGATTTCTCCCAAGAAAAAATTGATGATAAATTTTGTATGGTATTATTTCCCTTAAAATATATAAGAAATCATGGAATTATAAATATAAATAAACATGAATATATGGTTGTGAATATAATAATATTGAGCAATCCACATTGTTGAAGACTAAGAAAGACACCCATAATGGATAAAACATTATAATACATTGAATGATTTTTTAGAGAATGGATTAATTGTATAAAAATATGTGTATAATAAATTCACATTGAAAAACAAATTTTATTACAATCGTCATTGCTTTTAAAAAACATCAAACAGAAAGAGGAATCCTAGAGCCACATAACCTTAATTCTTTCATCAGTTGGTAGTCTATTGAGTTATATTTTCTTAATAAAAAGTTTCCTAACTAGTGAAATTATATTTAATGTAAATAAAAAACCCACATGGTGTTTTTGATATGAAATCCAAACTAGAACATGTAATGTAGGGTTAGGTTGGGGGTTTCCATCCAAGAATGTGACTATAAAATGTTGTTAGTGGGAATGAAGTGAAAAGTGTGAATATGTTGTAAAAGGATATTTTGGATGCCATCATATAGTTATTTCATGTTGGTGAGAACATCTCAAATAAAAAAAATATTTTATTATGTAAGATATCCATAACTTTGCCCTGAAAATTTTCAAGGTATTGTGAAATACAATAGTTTAAACACGAGTCTCTTAAAAGAATATAGAATTTATATTGCATTATCCCATCATTAGAATATAAATATTTTCCCAAATTTAGGATCCATATAAATTTTATTACCATTATACAGTTACAATATAATTATTTTCCCTATAAATTTAGTGGAACTATTGTTTGATCCATGAAGGTGCTGACTATAACTGTTTACAAGAGAGAAATAAAATGACATCATATTTTTTATGAAAATTATACCAAATTAAAAAGGAATAATATATTTCATTAACGATACTATGATAAGATTTCATTCATGAAAATCGATAGAACAAGTGAAACTCTTAATTTTTTTATCTGGTATATTGAGAATATCCTTCCTAAAATGGTAATAATGAAAGTAATATACATGCACAGATGTGATGACAGTGTTGAAATGATGGATTCTACTAGATTGAGAGAGTCTCTTTCCTTTATAGATAGTTATCTATGAAGTAATATTTTAGGAAATACATTCTAATTGAGTAGCATAAACTCCCTCAAAAAATAGGGGGACACCCAATAATTTAAGAGTATGTTCCCTTACTAAGAAATCATCGAGTCATTATATTAACTTTCTAGGATTTATGAAATAAATTTTATAAAAACAAGAGTTTTTTTTGACTAATTTCTTGGCTCGATACCCACTCATAAGGGTTGAAGATTTCTTTTATAGAGGTTAAATAATTATCAATAACATAATATAAAAATAGAATAATATAATCAAAAAATATTAATTAAGTCCTTAGGATTCTATATTTCTTTAATATAGGTAAATAATGAATTATCCAAGGAATTAAGGATGCATTAACTAAGATAATTTTAATTAATTCCAAAAACAATGGTATGGAGAGTATCACCATACCAAAATCATCTATTAAAACTAATGAATCAACGTGTTCTCTTGCTAAGTAATATAGATAATATTTAGATGGAAAATTTAAATTATTTATCTCAATAAACCTCAAAGAGAATCAATAAATGAGAAGAACCAAAAGAGTGATGATCCAAGTGAAGGTATTAGAAGATTTGAAAATATTTAATTTTTTTTCTATGATTCTATTATTATATATCTGTTTTAATAAGTTATTACTCTCTTATATTTTGTAAATAATGTCTTGAATCATCATTAGAGGAAGGAATTTGAAATACTTCATTGAGAAATATTGATTGAAATTTCCTTCATTCGTCATGGAGGTTATTTTTTGAATTAAATTTATGAAATTTGTACACACAAAAATGGGTCTGTAGTCATTGATATCAATTACATGATTATCATTTGGAATATGGCTAATGAACTATCATTTCTAATTCAAATAAAATGTATTTCATATGGATGAAATCCCTAAAACATGGGATATATCATGCTGAATTGTTTCATAATATTTAATGAGTTAGTTTTTGGAGAAACCATCATGTCCTACAGTATTTCTTTGATTGATGGACTGTAGTGAAAGTTCCATCTTTTCAAAAAATATGTATTGAATTAAAGTGTGCAATTTTTATTTCAATTATGTATTAATTAACAAAATTCAATAGATTCATCTACTCATGTTATTTACCTCTAATATAAAAGTGGTCAGAGAATTAATAAATCCCTACTATTCAAATATCAACATCGGATTTGAAGTTCTAAAAGTTTACTAAAATGGAGGTCATAGGTATTCTCACTATTATTTAAATTTTGGACAATTTGGTTGAAATTATATTTTATACCTCCCTCCCTAAACCACTAGAGGATAATTTTATCCTTAAAAAGAACTTAAATAACTTTAATAAGTTCATTCAACTTACGTTGTATTTGTTTTTCCAAAATTTAAGGTAGATATAGTGAGATATATTTTCTTTGAAATTCATATAGTTCTGTTTTACCTTATATAATGTCTTAATGAAAATTACTAAACAATTATATCCACAATGTTTTTAAATAGAATTTTACCATATTGAGAGTTTTGGAAATTTTCTAGATATCACATCCCATATCATTCAACATCAATTTCATTTTAAAAAACACCCCTGATATCTATAATTGAAATACCAATGCAAGCAAAATCAAATATTTAATACTACTATAAGACGGTTACATTCAAAATTTATCCTTGGAATTTGTCTATTGTATTGGGAAGGATCCATGAAAACACCCATCATGGACATAAAATTAGGTCCAATTATAGTAGTTTGTCTTCCATTAATAGTGATCCTAGTATATGTAAATTCATAAATCACTTATCTAGTATCATTGAGGAGGTAGATATAAATAATAAATTGGAATCATGGGGACTCAATCCTAAAGTATTTATTTCATACACTCTTATTAGGTTATAATTGAGTTTAATATTACTATTAAAACAAAATTCTGAGATGTAATAATATATATGATATATATACCTGTACAAATGTTATTTCTTCTAATATACAGTGAATGAGAATTAATAAAGGATAAACTATAAGTGTATTCACCATGAGTAATTATAAAGGATGCCTACTAATTCTTATAATGGATAATAAAATAATTGACCTAAATATTTTTCTAATCCTAGAGTGTTTCAACTATAGAAGCTATAATGTTATATGCAACAATATACTAAAAATATTTAAAAAGACAAAAATATTAACGTTCATTAATTGAACCATAATTTCAATAATACAATCAATAGTTAACTTATTTTATTTAAAAAATATCTTAGGTAAATCGTTCTACCCTTATTATTATTAATTTGGTAGTTCTAAAAGGTGAAATTTATTTAGAAGTGATATTGACATTGGTTTGGGGGAATACTCTAACAATGCCAAAAAAATGTGTATATCATTCCCCTAATTCATTATTTTTTATGAGAAACATTTATATTTTCTATATCCACATCATTCAATTAATTATCCCAACACTAACTCTACTAATATGTTCATTAAAGAGTCTAATTTGAATCATGAATTGAATATTAGGAGCCATATTGTTAGATTTTTTCCTATTATTATATTATTAAGATGATACCTTAGTAAATATACAAAAATAATCATCCAGTTCAGGAAGTGTCTATAAATTTTGATCATTGTAGGTATCCTCCTCACTCTAACCTTCATTAGACAAAATACACTTATGATTTGGTACAAGTTTATCAATAAGAACTTCTTGAGTATAATATGGTATCCATGAATAATTAAATTAAATATTATTCTATAGAATCAAAGTTGACTATCTATTGTGAAAAATGATTCTTTATTCATATTACATAGTATTGTTACAGTATTCTCTGGGAAGTTATATTTCTTACCCTGATATCAAATAGATGGCATCTTACCATGTTCATGGGAAAACTCTACAACTTTAGTATAATGAGTGGGATTGGGAAACTCAGAACCATTTTCAGGAGGAAACTTCATTGGGATTAAATTTGGATAATTTTCAAGAATCCTAATCACAACACCCTCTCCATAAGATAGATAATAATCAGGTTGTTTTGGTGGTATAATGGAGGGTAAGGGTACAATGAGCTAATCTGCCCCTTTCCTCTAGCTTTCTCAACAAATGATCTAGTGATTCCACTATTGATTAAAAACCCATTGGTTATATATCTGTGAAATCATTAGTAACCTGACTAATAATCCTACATGTCCTGAAAAATATAGTTAGCCTCTCATATTGAATTTTAAAATTCATGATATCCTCTACATTTTGCAAGAAAATATCTTTAGATTTTATTGTAGATTGTTAAATTTCAACAAGAATCCTAACATAGTTCTCAAATATTTCCTTCTCAGTTTCCCTGTCTATTTTTATTAGAACATTCATAGGGTATTAAATTTTAAAATCAATTATCATGTTCCAATAAATCCAATTCAAACCATAAATCCATACCCATATCAATAACTTATAATTAATTATATTTAAGGAATCAAAAATCATTTCCCCCTCCTAAATTATGATTATTATATGGTTAAGAGAAATATAACAAAAATTTCATTCCATCCTTTTATGTTTATCAAACATAACAACAATTTTGTAGTTTTATTTCCCAAAGGAAGTAATTTTTTAATATGAGAAACGATAGATATGTAAAATATTCCCTGTAATATTATTGAACATCTATGCATCATTAACTCATGAGAGAATTAATTAAAATATATGGAGAATTTATTTTTATTCAACATTACATGGATTGCATTCTATATTTCAAAAAACATATGAAATAGTTCCCATCATGATGATTCAACAGAAGAACAAATTTCAAGGACAATAAAAGAACATTTAGAACTATCTTATGTGGTGGATAGGATGGATTTATTTTCTTCCTCACTACCCATAAAATGATTTTGGATAGATCCCATAAAGGTTTTAAAATGTAAAATAATTATATAACATTAAAGTGTATAGAACCATCACAAGTTGAATAAGGATTTTCATTTCACTTTCATTTGAGTTCCTTGACACTCTATCTATCGCTATCACCCTCTTCTTCTCCTTCCATATGATTATGATAATGATGATGATAATAATAATGGATGAACATTAATTGTTTTTTATTTCTATCCAATGATATTCATAAAGTTTTTTTAAATAAAAATAGTTTGGGGACAAACTATTTCATGAGTTATAGTGAACTTCAAAAAAGTACATAAAAAGTTATGTAAATTTGAGTTTAATTAAGTTATCTAGAAACATTCATAAAAATTGAATTTAATTTTAAAAACTGATGGCTTTTAAGTATTTTATACCTTTTAAGATTATAAAATTTTCATCTATAATTTTAATGAACTAACCTTATTTATAATCCAGCTGATATTATTCGATCCTTGTGTTTATATAAGTTCATGACAAAATATAGTTTAGATAATTCCATTACATCTCATTGATATAAAAAAATCAAGTTGTAAACAAAAACTATAACAGGTTGAAATTTGATATAGAAATAATTACAACTATAATATTTAAAAAGGAAAAAAATTAAAGGAAATCTATATCATGTAGTGAGGGGATGTTTAAAAATATAAAAAATTTGTGTTTATTATATCCTTATAGAGAGTAAAACTTTAAACATGTATAAGCTCAATCACATAAACCACAGTAGAAATATCACAAATAGAGTAAATATCAGGATGATCAAGCTCACTAAAAAAATATTTCACAACATCTTCTTAACAATAAATTTATCCAAACTCAACTACACATCATAATAAACCATCAAAATATATAAATAAGGATAAAAACCATTCACCTAATTATTGAAATTATCATGCCTATATGAAAAATATATACAATCTGTTGATCGAGTGAATTTTCAAGTGAAGAACATATATTAAATAAAGTTAACTAATTTTTATATTAAACATTCCTTCCAATGATATAATATATATTTCCTTTTAAATACCAATAATTATAGTGACACCTACTACAAATCAGAGCTACAACAACAAAATCCATGTAGAATGTAGAACAAAGTGAATAAAAAGGAATAATAAACAAAGAGGATATAATAATTGAAATAAGTGTATCAAATGAAACTGTACAATAGAGCCATTTCAATTTTCACAATCCCATATAGCTAGAACAATATAAATTAATCAATGATTATTAATATTGGAAAATGGGGTAATCTATTTTAGAGTCATGATCAAAATCTATCTTAATTTTTTCTATCATACATTCTGTAATATAAATTTACTCTTCTATAGTGATCTCCCTGGCCCTATATGTAACATCACGAACATGGTTCACTGATAAGTTCATGATGTTGATTTACTATATGGACTCAATTATGACTCTAAAAATACCAGAGGTAGTTGAAATGAAATATGAGACTATGATGGTATGAGGAGACTATATCCTCATAATAAGAGTGGAGTATAGTGGTATATTATTATTAGATACCCATGGTAAAATGTATAATGGAAAAGGGCGGAGGTAAACTTTCTATAATAATATAAATAGATATAATTAATAAGATAAAAGTATATAAAATATCTATTATCATGTAAAAAAATATGATTTCAAGATTACATATAGAAATAAATATTATCAGGGTTAAAAGTAGCAGGAATACGACATGTACGTGATATTCAAAATAAATAAAAGGATAAGGATATAAATAATAGAATCATGAGAATATGCTTATTCATCAGTATTTTTACTCCATCCAAGTATAAAAAATAAAATTTATATAGAAATAGAATTATATTTTCCCCATCTTATATTCATGAAGTTAGTATGTGTACCGATTAGTGGCCTGAAAAGGGTTTCCGTACAACTTACTAGACCACCACCATTCGTTTAGAACCCTATCTAGACTATGAATATAAAATGTGCAGTTAAAATGTATATCAAATAAGGATTGTAAATAAATAAACCATGTGAGTCTGAGTTTCTCATACAACACCCAACATATACTACATGATTCAACATAATTAAAAATTGCCCTGGGAATTTTAATTTTTTTATATTTATAAATTCTAGACCAAATTTTTATAACTGAGGTTTCTATTTATAGTGATAGACTTGTGATGTTCCTTAATTTCCATATAATTTATGTTTATAATTAAGGTTAAGTCTACTGTTGTGTACCATTGGAAATTTACCCTAAGGGGAAATTTGAAACATAATCACTTAGCTAATTTCTTATGAACCCTCGATGTGGGACATGAATGGAATTGAAGGACTAATATAAGGAGGTCCATAACATCAAGATTAATATAAGGAGAATAAACCATGGAATTCATTTGTTTTCTTGAAATTCAGGTGAACCCTTCGTTTCATGCTAGGGAATTCATAATCTTAAGGAAAATAGCTATCCAAGTGTGGTCTTCCACTTGGAAGAAACATCAATAAATTAGTTGGAATCCCTTGATCCATTGTAACATCCCAGCTAAATGAAGAATAATAGATTTTTATATTTATTAATATTTTTTAATTATATATTAATTTTATTTTAAAGGGGTTTCTATGTTTGATAGCGTACCTGATACGCAACAATGGGTTTCTTTGAAATATTATGTTGCATGCTAATAATATAGGATTATTATTTTAAATGGTATTTAACTCCTATCCATTGTATTGGAGAGAATGAACAAAACAAACTAAAATATGATTATATATGATTGTGAAATGTATTTACTTTTATCTAATAAAACGTTAGAGGCTTAAAATGTGAATGAATCTAATTTTAAGCATAATTTAAATTAAAAGGTCGATTTTGCACCTTTTAATTGAAAACCCTCTTTAAATATAGTTTTGGTCACTTTAATAAATTGTATTTGACCAAATAAATTCCTTATTTATAATACGGACATCAAAATTTATTTGTGTAAATTTTTGGTATTTTTTCGATAAAATTCATTTTTTTAATGAATAGTAAAAAATATTATATTTTAATTCAAAACTGTGTTTTAATACAATTTATTTATATGGTTATATTATCTTCGTAATATGTTTTAAAGTTTTAATATATTATATTTTTACCATTTAATCCAATGGTGGTCATTGTAATTAATTTCACTTTGAAATTGTATATAAACAAGTGTCAATCTTTTAATGGTTATTGTTTCTTAAAAACACGCTATTTTTTTGATAACGGGAATTAATTTCAAATTAGTTAATTCAAATTCTATTTTTTTAATTTGGTAAAATAGAAATAATTTTTTAATTCAGAATATAAAATAAATCTTATGATGAATTTTTGGTATTTTTTTTGAAGTGCTTCAATTTTACATGAATAGTGAAACCACTTAGTAGTAGTTAAATAAACTGAATTTTTCATTTAAATGAAATTTCATATCTTCTGTGAGTTGAATTTTAAAAATCTGAGAGACACAGTTAATATTAATAAGTAAAATGTGTTTCAATAAGAAGAAAATAATTTTTTTTTGAATAGTAACTTTTGACTTTTATTTACCACGGTTAAATGTAAATAGGGTAATTCAAGGTTAAAAGAATACATTAATAATTAAAAATTACCTTAACTGAAGTCCTAACCTTATTGGATGAGTAATGGAAGACCATGGGCATCCTTGGGTCGATTTTGGGACCCCATAGATCCACTTATGAATGATAATGACACTTTATATTAATTAATCTAAAGTAAATCCAAAAACGACATAAACAAAAGTCTTTTAGTAAATTAATTTTATATGGTTTTATATAAGTCATTTGTTTGACTATAAATATTATTTATAAAGCTAAAACGATTTACAACATGATTGTATTTCTTTATAATTTTTAGACATCGAATAAATTAATTTATTCCTGACACAATAATGATGCAGTGTTTACCTCATTAATAAATGATTAAAATAAATAAGATTATAATGATTATAATATCATCGACAACATGTCCTATTCTGATTGGATGATTTTATTTCGTATACGAATCATATAATATTCGACCTTAATGATTTTTGGACCTTTTTAAAACCGAATATCATTATATAATAAAATAATATATTCACACTTTCCTAAGGAGCCTCTCCTCTCCCTTATAAAAGGAGACCACTTCTAACCAATTCCTAACACCTCTCAAGCCATTTGGATCATCCAAACTCTACCCAATTAGGATCCCTACATCCCTCTCCATATCCTAGAAGCCTTACTTTAGGCAGAAGGTACTTCAAGAAGTCCTTTTGGTTCAAACAAAAGGAAGTTACCCAAATTAAAGTTAACGGTTTCTCTTAAATTGTTTTCTTTTATTTTACTTCTCCAACCCCTAAACTATATTTATTCATTTATTTTTAAACAACACCAGTATCCTCAATATACTAGGATGTTGTTTTGATAATTATTCAAACTAAACTTACAAACACCCCCATCTAATGGATGAAGAACATAATGTTTTTGTGGATGGAAAACTAACGCCTCACGAAACGATGATTGTTCAAATATCTCCAACCGCCTCTAATGATGGACATTATGATGGAATTGTATTTATATATGGTAAATATTATGTTTATATTTTTTTTATGTATCTATATTTTCTATTTATATCATACCTTTGTGGTTTCCATTAGGGGTAAATGCGATAATTTCCTTTGACAAAGTGCGACCTATGGCCCCCTCAAAGTGATATGACACGTTAATTCCATATGTGGGATGTATAAAGGGTGGAGTTAATGATATTATATTTGATATTATAATATAATTATAATATATCTATGTATCATTATGTTTTATTTCCATTAAATATAAAATAGATTTGGAAGTAGCATTCATGCGTATGTATGGCTTACCGTCTCCATGAATAATGCATTTCATTTCTTACCTCTAAATGTTATGTACTATTATAAATACATGTATATGCTGGATATATATGATATATACGATATAAAAATCATGAATATCATTCTAGATATAATGAACCTTTGACCACATGAACAACATGTAATTATAAGAAGTCTATTTTTTACTCAAATACAAAATATCGACAAAACGAATGTTATTAACTTAAATGGTTACATAATTTCTTCAACGTGGTAATAAGAGGAATAATAAACATGAAAAGGTTCTTAAGAAAGTATAAATTAACTTTAGTTTATTATTCAGGAGATTAAAGAACGATCCAGTCAAGTCAGACTCACGGTAAGGAACTTCGTCTCAATCTCCTTTCATTGAGGCATATATAGTTTTACACATGACATTATTTTATATAGTGTATAAACCCCTTTGAATTCTAATTTTATTAAAAGGGAATATTTTAATACGAAGCATTTTACTATACTATAAAAAGGAATGTTTTTTTAACGTATGTGGTGACAATGACATTTCAATTGCCATGAGTTTTTTTATCTTTGGCTTCCTTAACAAGTCGTAATGTTTTTAAAAGAAAAAATAAATCCCATATACTCTTTTTTACATATTTTGGTATTGAAAATTATTTGAGAATGGATTTTTTATTTCAATATTTGGAAATGATATTTTTAATTGAAATGTGGAAATATTATCTTTCCTTTATGCTTGTGTTATGTGTTATGATCATGTTATGGTTCTTGGGAATTATTTATGTTTATGGGTGGTCCCATGATAAACCTAGTGCGGGTGAGCCCAATATAGCTCTCCAATGCCATGGGTAACATGACGGAGGTAAATGTGAATTCTTTCCTAAGATATTTAGGGAATATACTATGATGCTTATTCCAAAGTAACTCCCTATGTAGTTGTGATAGCTACAGTGTAAGTATGATATGGATGCCACAAGTTACCTTTATGATTTATGATTTCTATGTGTTATCCATAAAATCTTATGATTTCACGAGGTAAGTAAAAGAGTTCATGTTTTGTATGTATTTATGAAAAAATTCATTCTTTGATTGTTTTATAACCCTTACAGAGCTTTTTATGCTCATCCTATGTTTTGAAATGTTATCACAAGACTTAAAGAATAATAGGGTCAAGGATGGGATCAAGGAAAAGTCATGTTGTCTAAAACATGGAACTAGGCATGAATCTTTTTTTTAATAGTTTTTATTTTATTAAAAAATATGGAAAATGTGTAGAAGTGTATACCTTGTAATCTTTTGAGATGTAATAGTTATGTCCTAATTTTCTAAATCTCTAGACCTAAAAAGATCCTCAATGTGAATCATTCATTTAATTCAATATTATGTAATGTTTAAGGTCGGGTATTTATATCCTATATAAGGTGGACTAAAATAGGAGTTTGAGTATTTCTCTAGGAATGCCACACCATTAATCTAGGAGAAAATTAGAAAAATTGAAAATAGAGAAAAACATATTGAATATAGGGAATATTATCTCTCACAAAAATAACATCTAATATAAAGAGAAAAATGAATAAAGAATATAATAGGATTAAGATACATAGTTTTGAAAATCCAACATGAAGAATGATGACTAATTCATTGGTTGAATGAAGTGGATGTCCAAAAGCCCAGATTGATAGAGGAAAGAAAAAGACTGAGCAGAAGAGGCTATAATACATCAGAAATAAGGAAGAAAGTAGGCTTTTGGATTTTAAGGTAAATGGGGGAAATTTTAATTTTCAATCATTTAGAGGGTTCATAGTTTGTCCAAACGGCTAGCCAATCCATGAGTCAACCATGTTCCACTACTTTCTTTGTGAAACACCCCTTCACATGGATATGAAAAATGTTATATAAACCATGTTGAGACTATTTGCACTTACTTTATAAGAGACATACCCCCTTTTACACTTGGAACATCATTATGAGAAATCATGTGCAACTATTCACTATACACCTGTAATTTATTTTTTATTTTTCATGGATATAAAACCACCCTCGCATAGTTAGACAAAAGACAAGCTCTAATTTTTTTTCATACAATTGATCCACATGATTAGCAATAACAATGATCTAACTATGTACATCAATCTCATTCTCCAAAAACTAGATATTCATTCTATGAACAAGCCCTGAATGATCTTGAACCCTTCTTAACTCCTTATGAGCTTTTATTTAAAAAATATATGTTTAAGAAAATATAAAGAATACATATCTCTCAAAAAATTTAGGATCCAGAAATATACCTCTTAAATATAAATTTATCTTAATCCTACATAAAAGATTTAAATACCTTAGTGATTCCTTATTTAATAATAAAAAAATTCTTGATATTAAAATTAATTTCTACCTTTATACTAGATTCTGTATATTAATTTGAATCCTATAACATCATTAGTGGAATATCATTGTCATTTATGTTCTTAGTATTCTTTTTTCTATCAATATGATTCTTATAAGACTGCGTATACTTTTTTCATTCTTGGATTGAGTAGTCCCTCTTTTTTTAGTCATTATTGGCTAAGGTTTAACAAAACCATAAAAATCATCAGATTATTCTCACAATTTTAAATAGCTAATATATAGTATTTCTATTCAGTATGTTGAGTTTTTTAATTGGGTTTTTCATCATTCACTACTTCAACACACTCATTATAGACCTCAATCATTATATAATACTAAACAATAATGATTTTACCTATGACTTCCTACAAACTATTAAATTCATTAAAAGTATATATTTGATAGAATTTAGAGATTCTATTTTTTGGATTCATTGAATGAGTAGCTATAGTTTTGGTATTCTTGCTTCCACTTTTCAGTCAAAATGGTCATCTGTCTGACATGATGCCTAATATATAAATAATTTTTCTTAACATTGTAAATACAGATGTTTTTGGAAGAGTATCTTAATTTAAATTAATAAATAAAGTAGTATATGTTGTTTTAGTAATAATCCTTCACTTTGGATCAGCATAATAGGATGATAGGGAATGTTGTTGTTCACTATAATGAAAATCCACTCCATAGAGGGTGTTAATAGTTTTATGTTCCCCATGTCCAATTTTATTCCCTATCTAACTATGTAATCCATAATATATAGGGAAATCTTCTAAAATAGGTAAATTAAAAGATACTGAAAACCCATCAAAATGCGAACAATGGGGGGTTCAACATCAATCTAAAAATTCAAAAAAACACAGAAATACCATAATCAAACTTATAGGGACGTACCAAATACATATGTTCCAACATTAATAATAATCATTACCTGATAAGAATAAAATAATAATTTAAATTTAGTACAATATCCCAAGTGTAATGTCTAAGGAAAAAAATAGATTCAAAATTTCTCTTGAAAAATTTCCATGAGATACATTTTATGTAAAATTAACTAACTAGGAATAAAATAATATAAGGAAGATCTTCTACATATTTACCAAAAAATTAAGTCAGTAAATGGACTTTATAGTGAAATGGATTTATAAAATCAGAAAATCATCCATTATTTCACAATCATCAATGATATTCATGTATAAACAATTCAATATTGCATGGATATAACATTTACAATCATATTTTAATGAGATTTTGGGAGTTTTGTCAATTATATTATATATATATATATATTAATAATATGGTATTACAACAACCAAAAATGCAGACACCTAGGAACCTTAGTAGGGTATGCATTATCCCTCTACACAATGGATGGAAGGCACCCACTGGATCTATTTTATTACATATCAACAGACTATATAGGGCCAATAACATAAATCCAGGATGGTCATGTGGAATGATTCACTATAGAGACCTACTATTCTTTCATACACATGCACCCTATAAGAACTTATTACAATATTCTTTGTTTAATTGAGCAAATTCCTTATGTCTTATTTCCCTCCAAACCCCATCATAATTATCACTCTATCACGGTGTGATTTAGGTTTACACGGAATGTGTAAAATATATCTCCATATAAAATTTAATGGTAAAAACCCTGACCATAGTGGCTCTATGGTTCTATGTTTGTGGACCTAAAAATGTTTATAGGGATCTTGGTGGAGCCCTAGTGAAGAACTAATCCCTACACCTATAATGGGGGATCCTCTTAGAGCATCATATTGTTCACCTTTCTTGTTCAATGGAGTTCATCATGGATATCCTCACAATACTCATGATATTCACAGTGTTTTTCATCCTACCATGACAAATTCCCACCCAAACTAAGAATCTTAGTGTGTGTGGGTATGTTGAATCACCTGATAGTTTTATCCAACTCTTGGAACCTTATTCCACTAACACCTTCCATCATCAACTATTTCACACCACATTATTACCAACAAACCACCCTACACAATACTATTTCATGTTATTCCATCACTCAACTACGTTCATGGAACTACTATTTTCTATAATTTGTATCCTAGATACCTTGTGGCTATAAGTCCTAATTATGTGACTCGAAATCCAACTTTTTGATGAATAGTACAATAGCTATAGTACCTAAATATTGTACATGATAAATTAACCATAATGATTTAGTACTACAGTACACCTATAGCCCCACAAAAATTTAACCTTGCTAATATTTGAACCAAATATTGATACAACATTATACATAGACTTTACTATTCATATAAGCCCCAAAATTTAACTTCCCAATAATAATAATAATAATAATAATGTTCATGATGATACTATAATAATAATGATAATAATAATTCAACAAAATGGGGGCCACTAACCCATTCATAATAATAATAATAATAATAACATTAAAAAATATGAAAAACATTGACACATAGATATATCAAAGTAAATTAGTAATAATAATAAATAATTACAATATATTAATAGTGTAGCCAAAATTAATTCAAAATAAAAAATAATTATATTATATTGGAAATTATTATATCATGTATCAAAATAATAATAATAATAATAATAATAATAATAAGACCACAATTATAATAATGATATTTTAATAATAATGACATTATTATTATTATTAACTTTATATCTTTAACATCCAATTATTTTTGTATGTATTTATATATAAATAAAACATGTTTGTTTGGTATCTTGTGATACACACAACACCAAACTATAGTGAATAATTCAATAATTAATTATGGTATTTGTTGGTCGGAGTGGATACTCAAGAGGGGGGGGGGGTGAATTGAGTTCCAATTGAAAATTTCTGTTAAAAATATTTCTCGTAACGTCCCTAATTTATAAAAAAAATTAAACTATAGTGAATTTCTAAAACTGTAAAGGTTCAATTAGGTTCTCAAAAGATTTATTAGGTCTCAGTTAATTTAACAAGAAGATTAAATTAGATTTTGAAACTAATCTAATGATTTATAATAGTTACCAACACTTTCTAGATTAACTATCAAAGTAACATTAAAATAGTTTTGTATTTCAAAGTAATTAGCAGCGTAATATAAAATATATCGTATATTTTAAACTTAATCAAAGAATGCACAGCATATGTAAGACAAGTTGTTTAGTCTCAATCCGAGACCTAATCCACTCTACTTGGTGATCACCTACCACCAAGCAGTTTATATAAATAAACATCTGATCCACACCCTAGATCGGGGATAACAACAGTTCACACTATCCAGGCCACACAGGGACCTCTACCAGAGTTGTTGTGGGAAAAAAAATAATGACAAGGCCACACAAGGACCTCTTACACAGTTTTCATGGGTAACCAAGGGTAAAGAACATGGTGTGAAGATTTTAGAATCCTTAAGTTCTGCGTAGGAGATAGTGTGTGTGTAAGATATACAAATTATACACACTGGTCAAAAGTAAACAAAACAATCACTAAGAGTATGTAGAATAGATTTTAGAAAGATCTAGTGATTAGCAGTGCAACAATGGACTCATTAGATTCAGTAGAAATGCTTCTAAGTCCTTCTCTGGTTTTTCTGTTGAAAAACAGAGTGTTGTGGGTCAGCTTGTGTGCTTCATGAGTGAAGATGTTCTCTTGATCTCATTGAACTTCATATGTTCTTCAATAGTGTTGGATTTCATGTATGAGACAATGCTTTTCTTGAAGATCTTGCAATGTGTTCTTTAGTGTTTGTCTCAGGATTGTCTTTCTGTTTAGTACAAAGCACTAGAGTTTCTTGCTTTTTTCAATATTGTCTCTCATGTGTACACTTCTCTTCATCTTCGAATACATGAGGTTGAGCCGACAGGTTCCATGAATTTTGGGCCTCGTACCTCGTACTATGTCTACAAATAATCATTAATTATGTAAGTGCATTAAAGTCTTCAAATATGACTGTTAAGAACTTAAATAGTAAATTGAAAAAGGGGTTTAAGAAATGGTGTCACATTATTTATGGAAATGGTGTCTCCTTCACGGTATGTCCTTCACGGTATCTTCTTCATGGATTGTTCTTAACGGTGTGTACTTCACGGTATGTCCTTCACAGTATCTTATGCACGGTATGTTCTTCACGGTATGTCCTTCACTGCATGTCATTCATGGTATGTTCTTCACGGTATCTCCTTCACGGTATGTCCTTCACAGTATGTTCTTCATGGTATCTCCTTCATGGTGTGTCCTTCACGGTGTGTCTGAGTCACAGTGTCTGTCTTTACGATTTTTGGCTTCTGGTTCCTTGCTCATAGTTTATGAATTCACAGTGCCTTGACGACTGTGTCTTGCTAAATGTGTTTGGAACTAAGGTAGACAAATTCTCTGGCTTACGGTGTCTGTTTTGAGTATCTTGCTTCACGGTTTCAGGCTTACTGTATCTGGGTGTCTCGTGGTCATGGTGTCTCATTGTCACTTTGTCTGAGACTTAGGGTTCACGGTGTATGTGTCTTATACTTAGAAAAACAACTGTATTCAGACTTAAATAGTAATATGCATAAAATTAATTGAACATAACCATTATAAATTATAAGATAACTTGAAACATAAATACACATAAATGATAAGATATGTGAGATTTGTGATCATGGATATATTTGTAATTATTATTGAGATTTGTAAACCGTTATGAGATTTGTGATCATTAAAACATGATTAATACATGATGACTCCTACAATCTCCCCCCTTTTGATGATCCCAAATCATGTATGGGTAAGGTATAAATGAGACGGAACTATATCATATTATAAAATAACACATAACGTATTCTCCCCCTTTTGGGATTATCAAAATGTAGAAAGAGTATAGGGAAAATAGTTCATATGTCATTAAAAATGATCAGAATACAATAGACAATAGAAATACAAAACAAAATCAATGACATCCCCATCAAAAAGAGTTGGCACTGGTCGGCTTCATGGTTGGGCCTTCTATTTTCCTTTATCCGTAGCAGAGGAGGAATCCATAGGAGAAGTTGCTAATGTGGAAGAAGGAATTGAGGTGGTAGACAAATAAGCTAATGGTAGAACTTTGAATACAATGGGATCAAAAGTGGGAGCTGTAGAAGATCTAGATTGTGGCTGATCAAGAATCACTGGCCTGATATGAGTAAGGGCTTGACTAACTAACATGGTAGTTGAGGCTAAAGTAGGCAGTCCAGGTCTGAGAGGGGTAGCAGCTGGAGAAACTATAACAGTGCTCTAGACATGAATGTAAGGCTTTAGAATATTGATGAAATATATAATAATTTCTCCTCCATACTACATTGCCTTTTCAAAATCATCTTTATTCTCCATGAACATATCCAATAGTATGGTAAACTCATTGAGTTTCTGAACTTATTCTTTGGAGCCCTGAGTCACATGAGGTATTTTTAGATTCTCTACAAGGTACATAAAGTGATTGGTCATATCAGATTTGGAGAAAATCCTAGTGAGATAGAAATCTATCTTCTTAATGATCTCCTTCTAAGAATCATTGGAAATCTTGGAATGAATTTGAACTAAGTCATGTGCTTGATCACTGTTCTTAACAACATCAGATAAAAGAGTCAAATCAAAACCACTAAAGGAATTCTGAATCTCTTCCTTGATTATAGATATGAGCAGGTAACTATCCAAAGAAGGAGTGGAGGTCTGACCAGAGGGAGGAGAAGCCTTGACAGCTACGGTTAGAGCTTTGAGCTGTTTCGGGTCTTTTTGATGATAGCCAGTGTATTCATCTGTAAGCTTATTCAGGTTATCTAAAAGCTCTCTCATTTGATGCACCATATGTGTGTGCATTTCTCCAATATTTTCAACAAAGGATAGGAGGTAGGGATGTATCTGGGACACAATTTCTCTAGAAAAGTTTGAAAAAGAAGGTTCATGAGAAGCAGCAACAGGTGGAAGCTCTGATCTGAAATGCAGTTCTTTATTGAGGTATTCAACCATACCTTTCAGGGATGAAACATTAGCACTAATAAACTTGTTTTCAACTCTCACATCTTGAATTTCATGGATCATCTTGGGTTGAATGTGCAGAATAATGTATTCCCAAAGCATTGAAGAATCTGCCTGACTTAATTGTGTCATAAGAAGAGGTTGAGAGGACATAATTTTCTCAACTACAGTGTAGATCGAATCTCCAACACTTTAAGATCATCCTTGCTGATATAAGATTATTGACCAGGTAAATGTACAGGAGTAGGAAGTGGTACATGGTAAGGTTCAGGGTCTGGTTGATGTTCAGGTTCAGATTCAGATTTAGATTCAGATTCAGATTTAGTTTGAGGTTGAGGTTCAGGGTGAGTGACTGACTTCAATTGAAACAGAGTAGAGAGATCAATTCTAGTTTTTATCACCTGCTGAGATTCATTCACATCATAGAAGCTAGATAATTCATACCGATTGTGCACATAGTATGTCTCATTTGGTTGAGATGCTTCAACAGACCCGACTACACCAGTCTCAGTTTCATTAATATCATGATTTTGAGGTTCCTCCCCCTCAACATCTGCATCCTTTTCAAGAATTAGAGGCTCAGTAGCTTGGTCGAGATCTACAGTATTAGCTCTAATTTCCTCATCCATTTCTTGCCTATACAATTGAAATGATATTTCCGTCCACTCTTTAGTAGAGGGTATTATTTCAGAAGCATATTGTTCATATGGATGGTCTTCCAAAATATCTTCTTGGATAGCAGGGAGTTCTGTTTGAGTTTCTTCTTGCACAGTAGGAAGTTCTCTTTTATTTCCTTCTTCCATTGCAGGGAGTTTTTATACTACAAGCTCTGTCATGGATTGCTGCTTATATTTTGGGACAGTTATGTCTCCTGCAGCTTCATATTTGGTTTCTATATCAACAACATTGCTAGGGGTAGGAGGTTCATTGTAAGGAACAATGAGAGGTACAATAGTTTATTCCTTTTCAACACCAGCTTCTTCTCTATGAGGGAATTCAGTAGGAATTACAGTAGGGACAACAGTCTTTTCTTTCTCAACAGGAGCTGCTTCTTTATGAGGTACTTCAGCTACCTCTTCCTCTTCTTCTTCATCTTCTGGATACTATGGAACGTCATCTGGTTCCAAGACATGATTAGTAATGACCTTTGGCCTTCGTGGGTAATCAATAGGATTGGACTTTTCACATATCTTTTCTTTATGTTCAACCCACTCCATCTTCCAGGGGTTCCAGTTGATATTCATCCTTTTGATACACTACCACAAAATAGGGCAAGGGAAGCGCTTCCCTTTATCAGCGCTAAACAGAAAGCGTTGATAACGGGGTATGCCTTTATTAGCGCTATATAAAAGTTCTGATAAATATAATATTAATCAGCGCATTTTTTAGCACTGATAAAGGTATCTCTTTATCAGCGCTAAAAAAGCGCTGATAAATGAATGTTTTATCAGCGCTTTTATTTTAGTGCTGATAAAACATACCTTTATCAGAACTTTTAATGAGCACTAATAATGGTTCTATCGGTTTTTATTTAATAACCCTAACATGCCATCCTCGCTTCCATGCGGTCAAGCTCTCGCGGAAGCTTAACCAGGCCCCTTGCCGCGCGACCTCATCCTCCTCATCCTCCTCCTTCCTCCTCCTTCCTCCTCCTTCCTCCTCCCCGTCCTCCTCGTCCTCCACCTTCTCCGCCACAGCCGCCGCCTCCGCCCCCGCTCCTGCTACCGCGACCCCCTCTGCCTCTACCGCCTCCACCCTCGCTGTCGCGACCACCGCCACCTCTGCTGCCACCTCCACCTTTACCGCCGCCGCCGCCTCCACCCTCGCTGCCACGACTGCCTCTGCCTCTTCCTCCTCCTAATCGAGCTCTCAAGGTGGGTGGTGAGTTCCATGGATGGTATTCCCTTGGTATATTATTTATATTTTGTGTGTGTGAGGACCAAATAGTGAATATAGATGTGAGATAGGAATAATACCATATCTTGAGCCTAATTCCAGTAAGGATTTCCATAATAGATAGTGTGGTCTTAATGTGATTAGGATTATGTCTAGGGATGTGATTCATAATTAGTGATGAGTGTTGAAATAAGAGATGTTATTGATATTTAGCAACACATGTGGGTTGTTTGTGAATGATGTGGAATTGGATACCCTATAGTTTCCATAGGGATATCTTGAATCTAAGATGAAGTATATGGTAATTGTTTAGTTATGATGGTTCACATGTGTGATAGGTCTACCAAGGTTACGTGTGGTGACTTCTGTGGATAACCAACCCTTGTTTTCATATTTTTTATTTTGAGTTACCATGGGTCGTAAGTTCTACCCCTTCGAGTTGAATATTTATGTATATGATACAAAGGAAATAGTTTTTAATCTTATGGTTGTATGTATTCCCAAAGATTACCCCAATGGAAATGATGATGGATCCATATTAATTTTCACCAGGTAGCATAATCTCATAGTTATATGATTAGACAAAGATAAACCCATAATACAAAACATATCACCTAGTATGTCTTTCACATACACGAATAAATAAATTAGAAAAAAATGCTACAAAGCATAAAGGTACCATTAAATACTTACATTGGTTAACTTGTTTTAGAAATTGTTTATCTTCATCCGTTCCTTGTACTTGCACCCATGAATTTGAAGGTGAGTATGCATACACGATAGTTGACCTTCTTAGAGAAGAGTTTCTGGAAGAGTATAAGATACATGATGCAATGAGGATCATTAGAGTGTTAGAGCAAATGTGGTTGCTACAAACAATGTGGAAATCGGCTTGTGCAACGCGGCCGAAGTTACAACTTGCAGGTATTGTAACTTAGGCCACGTTGTACAAGCCGATTGCCACAATGAATAGAAAGATCTCCATTGCTTCATGTCTCTTATACTCTTCCATAAACTCTTCTCTAAGAAGGTCAACTATCATGTACGCATACTCACCGTCAAATTCATTGGTGCAAGTACAAGGCATGGATGAAGATAAACAATTTCTAAAAAATGTTGACCTATGTAAGTATTTAATGGTACCTTTATGCTTTGTAGTGTGTTTTTTTCTAATTTATTTATTTGTATATGTGACAAACATACTAGGTGATATGTTTTGTATTATGGGTTTTTCAGGAGTCTGTATGATTTCCTGTTTCCACATTTCATTTTAAATAGCATGTTATAATTATATATTTATTGTACCCTAATGGCTCAAATAGTCAGGCATATTGTAGATGTTTCTAGAATGATGTGGGATTCTTTTTCCCCAATGGTAGTACATTTTTAGGATGGTTTCACTGATGAGGTATATAATTTACATCTTAATAAAGAGATAAACTTTATAATCTAGTTAGTTTTGGGAGAAAATTTAGTTTCTATCACAATTTCTAAAATAACACCAAAAGAGCATCAGTTATTTGAATTAAAATTTGATGATATAAAATATAATGGTTTCATATGGCGTAGTACTTTACCATGGGGTTTTATAGTTCTCTATAATAGATGATTGATTGGTATTTATTATTTTGTTGGACTATTGGAGATTGAACCTGATGAGAGTCATTAATATGTGTCCTCATCCATGCACTGATAGTCACAGTGATCATCTATGGCGTTCTATGATCTTCTCCAAGATACATTTGACATTAGGATACCATTAGATGAGTTGGACATTGATGGAACTACCATGGACTTCTTTTAGGAGTAGTTATGGCCAGTATGATTTTTTAGCGATGATTTTTGGTTTAACTAATGCATTGGTTGTATTAAGGGACTTGATGAATAGGATATTTCATCATTTTCTGGATCAGTTTTTAGTAGTTTTTTCAATTAAATATTAGTGTACTCCCAACCCATAGTTGATCTTGACCAACATCTTATCATCACCTTGAGTACATTGAGATAACATCATATTTATTACTATTTTCTCCTGTTACTCATTGGTTTCCTCTTGTTCGCATGTCATGTATTTTCTAAGGCATCATTCAGTCTTTTTAAGACAAACTTGGAATAAATTTGATATATGTCAGATTAAATCAGGTATCTTATACATAC
The DNA here is from genome assembly GCA_963277665.1 of Viscum album. Lineage (NCBI taxonomy): Eukaryota > Viridiplantae > Streptophyta > Magnoliopsida > Santalales > Viscaceae > Viscum > Viscum album. The sequence goes on along the minus strand of OY728147.1, from coordinate 1,668,182,392 downwards.
ACGATGTTCACCCTACTGGACACACCATGTATATGGATTTCACATGTGTTTAAAGGCATTTGTACCATGATTTGTTTTTATAAAACCCAAAAAATGCTACCTGATTAATTAAAACATAATATTAGGCAAGTTCTCGAGATAGAACCCATAATGACGATGAATATGAATAAAGAATGAATGAATTCCAATCAGTTGACAAAAGAGTATGAAGATTTCGTGAAAGAGTTTATCATGTTTGCAGAAGATCATGCATGTGACCCTTCTCAAGTCCTTTGTCCATGTTTACGCTATTGTTATTCAAGAAAATTTAATCCAGAGGAGTTGGAAGAACACCTGATCTGTCATGGAATAGATCGAAGTTATACATGATGGAATAAACACAGGGAAAAAACCAATGTAGGTAGTGACTCAGAGAACACGACATTTTATAGATCATATGATATGATTAGAAGCGTGAACAGTGAAGACGATCGTATGGAGGGTGTGATTACAGATGTGAACGATGATGAAGATCGTATTGAGGAAATGACAAGGACAGTTGAAGATGAACTTCAGGATTTCCCAAAAATGTTTGAGAAGATAAAGAGTTGTGCAAAAACGTCATTGTATACTGGTTGCACTTAATATACAGTATTTTCAGCCGTATTGAAGCTGTATAATTTGAAAGCAGGCAACGGGTGGAGTGATGCCAGTTTTATGGAACTACTTGCTCTCCTGAATGACATGCTCCCAGAATATAATGAACTCCCAAGCCGAACATATGATGCCAAAATAATGCTATGATCGATGGGTATGATCTCTGAAAGAATACATGCTTTCCCGAATGACTGTATATTGTTTTTCAAGGACCAAAAACCACTTAAAGAATGCCTAAAGTGTGGTGCTTCCTGATACAAGAAAGATGATTCTAGTCCTACGAAAGTTGTATGGTACTTTCCAATCATTCATAGGTTTAGTCGCTTATATGGAAGTGAGGAGACTGCAAGAAAATTGACATGGCATGCAGATACAAAAAATTAAAGATGGGAAACTACGTCACCCTGCAGACTCTCCTCAGTGGAAGATAATTGATCACGAATATCCTGAATTTGGGAACGAGCCGAGAAACCTTCGTATGGAGTTATCTACAGATGGGGTGAATCCTTTTGGTTTTCAAATCAGCAGTCATAGTACATGGCTGGTTATGTTGATATATTATAATTTACCACCGTGGTTATGCATGAAACGAAAATACATCATGTTATCTATGCTTATATTAGGACCAAAACAACCAGGTAATGATATTGATGTTTATTTGGCCCCATTGATCGAGGATTTTAAAATATTGTGGGATTCATGTGTTACGATGTATGATGATTACAAAAATGAATAGTTCACTTTGAAAGCCATGTTGTATGGGATGATAAATGACTTTCATGGTTATGGAAATTTTTTAGGATATAGCATTAAAGGAACTCAAGGGTGTCCTATTTGCAAACAAGGTACACAGTCAATTAGGTTGAAAGATTCATCGAAAACAGTGTTTCTAGGACATCGCAGATTTCTACCCTGATGACATAAGTACCGATCTTGGATGACATCATTCGACGGAAGTTCAGAGGAACGTACAACACCATCTCCACTAACAGGTGATCAATTGTTTGAGAAAGTGAAATATTTCGACACTACTTTTGGTAAACCATTTTCAAAAAACCTTACGAAACCTGGTTGGAAAAAGAGATCAGTTTTTTTTTAATTACTATAATGGAATTGTCTGTATGTCATACATTTTCTTGATGTTATTTATGTTGAAAAAAATGTATGTGATAGTGTCATCGACACGTTTCTAAATGCACCCATAAAAACAAAGGATGTAATTAAAGCTAGATTGGACATGGTTGATATGGGAATACGAGAAGAGTTGGCACCAGTGAAGGGTGAAAAACGAACATTTCTTCCTCCTGCTGGTTACACTCTTTCCAGGCAGGAGAGATATCAGTTTTGCAACTTCTGCAATGACATAAAGGTTCCAGAGGGGTATTCATCAAATATCAAGAACATGGTGTCAATGGGAGATTTAAAATTAAAGGTTCTGAAATCACATGACTGCCATGTTTTGATGCAAGATCTAATTCCTATAGCTTTACGTTGCATTTTTTCCCAAGAATGTCTGCCATACATTAACGAAGCTCTGTTTCTTCTTCAAAGCTATATTCATCAAAGTTATAGACCTGGCAAAATTTCCAACTATGGAAAGAGAAATTGCTGTCATATTATGTGAATTGGAAAAGTTCTTCCCACCGACATTTTTCGATATGATGGTTCATTTGATGGTTCATTTGGTGAGAGAGATTCGACTATGTGGTCATGTACATTATATATGAATGTACCCCATTGGACGGTATATGAAGATTTTGAAAGGGTATGTCAAAAACCGAAGTCGGCCAGAGGGTTGTATTGCAAAGGAATATATTGTTGAGGAAGCTGTTGAATTTTGTACCGAATACCTATATGGTGTGGAAATTGTTGGCCTACCAAAATCTCGTCACACTGAGTGGCTTGAGGGTGAAGGAATTTTTGGAAGATAGGTTGTCACAATCAATATTACAGATTGGGAGCAGGCCAACCTTTACATTTTTCATAACAGTTTCGACGTTGACCCATATGTTCAAACCCATAAAGAAATATTAGGCATTTGAATCCTTATAGGGATGAAAAATGGATATCAGATACACATAATTGACAATTTATAGGATTATTTCGAGACCATATTTTTAAGTAGTTAGATGAAATTCCAGAGTCAATTTCATAACGACTTTGATGGCTGGCCGGAGGAGAAAGTGTGTACGTATTATCTTACAATGCTTATGCAGTTAACGGTTATACATTCTATACTAATAAACTTGATGAAGATAGTACCATGCAGAATAGTGTGGTTACACTTGTGACTAAGGCAATGCATGTTTCTGGTGCTATGGAAAAAAATCCAATTTATGCGAATATGTCATACTTTGGCATCATCAAAAGAATATGGGAGTTGGATTATACGAAATTCAAAGTGCCAATTTTTCAATGCAAGTGGGTTGATAACAGGACTGCTATTAAAATAGATGAATTAAGATTCGTGAAAGTTGATTTCAGTAAGGAAGGGGAGAAAGATGAACCATTTATAATGGCATCATAGGCAGTACAAGTATTTTATGTTCCAGACCCCGCAAACCGAATTTGGTCAATTGTTCTGTTATCGGCCAAAACAACTGAAGGGTCAGATGAAAGTTCAGTGGAGGTTGACCCTTTTATAGGGACTTCATAATCATTTCGCAGCGGTCCAAATGTAGACGGTGTTTTTTTTGTCAGAGGAGACCACAATGAATGAATTTACATAGTCGATAGAGGAGTCAAATCACTTCAGCCTTTAAAGGAAAAAAAAGAGAGTACAATAATCAGTTTATTTGTTTATTGTAACATACATTGTGTTATGTTATGTTATTATCTGTTCGCTTCCGTTTTTATGTAATCTAAATTAAATATTAAACCACTTATGCAGATAATTACTTCTACACATGCTGATGAGCCCAATCCTGAGGCACAAAAGGTCTCTCAAACCAGCAGCCGGTGGTCCCACTGTAGAGCAACAACAGGTTTCACAACCAAATGTTGGTGGTCCTAGTGCAAAGCAACAACAGGTTTCTCAACCTGTTGTTGTTGGTCCTAGTGCTGAAGTACAACAGGTTTCTCAACCTATTTCTGCTGGTCCCATTGTCGATGATAGCACTCCAGGGGAAGATATTGATATTACTTCTGAGGAAATGGTAGGAAATGAAACCCTGAAAGCACAAAAAAACAAGAGCGTCGTAGTTTGACAGTATTGGCCAAAATCCTTAAGGCAAAAGCAAAAGGCATCAAATTTGAGGTGGGATGGAATAAGCGAGGCCAACATGTTAACCCCAAAAAATCCATCTTTAGTAGCTACATTAGAATCGTCACACGGAAACGTGTGCCAATTGATGTACCGTCGTGGCGCCATGTTTTCACCGGGCGGAAGACACTAATGTGGGAAGAGATTACGGTAACATTATGATATCATTTTTTTAATTTATTAAAATAAAATAAAATACCAAAACATTGACTTACTCTTCATCATCCATTGCAGAGTGCATTTATAGTAGATGTCTCGCACAAGGAATATGTATTAAGAGTTTTAGGAAGGATTCATAGAGGTTTCCACACAATTTTAACAAAATATCATCTTAAAGATGCAGAAGGGAAAATCAAGCCGCACCTACCATCTCATTATGCACACTTGATATCCCAAGGAGCGTGGGATGCGTTTAGCAACCGTCGTGGGGAGCATACTTTTCAGGTACATTGTGTGGGGTAATAAGTTGTTTGATGTTTTCTTGTATTCATCACTCTGATTGACAGTTTTTTATTTATGAAATAGCTACTGAGTGCTGAAAATAAAAAACGCGCAACAGAACCAGCGTAGCCTTACCGTAAAGCAAGGATGGGGTACGCTGAACATGAGAAAAAATTGGTACGTCTTTTAAATCTACCCTACTACTAGTATGTGACATAAACCAACACCATAACCATGTTTCTCTGTTTATATGCGGATTGATGAATCGAAATTGAAAGCCATATCCATCCCACGCCATGTGATATGGAAGGAGGCTCGTGTAAATAAAGAGGGGACATTAATAGATGAAAACACACAAAAAGTGTGGGAAACATGTGTAAGTATGACATAATATATATTTGAGTTTCTTTAAATCTCTATTAAATTACAATAACTACTTATTTTTCTATATTTTCTATCTGAAATAGTCACAAGAATCAATAACAACCGCACCAAATGCAGACATACTTTCAGAATCCTTGAAGTAGCGAGAAAAGTATGGCCGCGTTAGAGGTGCAGGTTTTGGGGTGACACACCAAACATATTTTAAAAAAAAAACAAGCGGAGTATCAAAATGAAAAAATGGAAAAGCTGCAAGAAAAATTATCTATTTTTCAAGATTAATTACAATACCAGAGAGAGATGATAACAATATTGATGGGGGAGAGGGAAAGAGAAGAAACAACTCAACAATAACCCGTGTGTGATGATCTCGCCCCACCCTCCACCAGCTTCGAGGAGAGCCATTCCCCTGAAAAACTTGACTTAGATGAGGTAATCAATTTTTTAATAATTGTTTCTGTGAAATTTGATTTACATAGACACTGATACCTTTCCTGTACTAATATTCCATAGGGTGAGAATTATTGTTCTTTATATTTATTAACTCCCACCTATCACCTTGTAGTGAGGGCTACGGTGTTCAATACGCAAAACGACATGCTACACAACAGACAGCTTCCAAAAGATCATCTTAGAGTGTCAATTAACGTAGCTAATGAGTCGAGTGCCGAGCTACCTATTCCAAATGAGGATGATGACATTCATACAGTTGAACAAGTTGTTGGAACATTCATCGCATGGCTGACAGTTCTTGTAAAAAAACATGTCGACAAAAAGGTATTCAATACTTATTTATTTTTCAAGCTGGACCTTTAACATTTAATGAAAAAAGGTCTGAACCAATGACTGTTATTACAGAATGACAAAGACTGTGGGGTGAAATGAAATATCAGCTCAAAAATATCTCAAGGATCAACCAACTGATTGAAACGTTCTACTAAGAGCACCTTCACCCCGCCCATTCTATATCCACAGTTAATATCATTGTAGGATCATGTGGATACATAGTTGAAAGATGGCAGTACTCACATAGTTTCTTTCGAAAAAGATATGTATGGACAGGAGATATCATATTTCATTAGTTCTGAAAATGTAAATGAACTCCTCAAGTATGAATGGCTAGGCACCTCAGTTGTAAATGTATACATGAGGTAAGTTTTCATGATTTGATTTTACAAAAGCTGATATACTCTGATAATTTTGACTAAATACATTTTATATTTTTCACAGACGTATAAATGAAAAAAAAAAATTGAAGGGATTTCCCCATGAACAAAAATTTGGACTCGTTAGTCCTCACACCACATCTTGAAAAGACGAAATAGATTTTGTTTAAAGAGGCTGCAATAATGTCATCCCTACTCAAATTGTTTGAAAAAAAAATTACAGATGACAGACTCTTTTTAATACCAACAATGCAGGGGTAAAACACTACAATTTAATCATATCAACTATATTTTCATTTTTTTTTCTTTACTTATTCCTTTTTGTATTTTTAGGGAGCATTGGATGCTGATTACAGTCAATTTGGATACTCCAAAGATTTATTTTCTAGATTCAACGCATGTATATCCAACAAACTGACCACGCATGATGGAATTTGTTAATTTTTAATACACTAGATCCAACATTTTAAAACTAAACATCTAGTTATGTAATTTATTTTATCTTTTAATGAGGATTCTGTTATGATAGGGAGGTGCATCAATATTGTATAATGCATGGAATGAATCCAGGGCATAAGGATAAGCATGCCTACAAGATCTACAAGTGGAAAAGTATCCGGGTATATATAATAACATTTCACTATCCAAACACATATCAAAACAAATTACTTATTATTATCGATGTTTCTGTAGTGTCCAAAACAGACAAACGGAAAAGGCTGTGGTTATTATGTTTGTAAATTTATGAAAGAGATCATATTTCATCAACAGACTAGCATCCTTGATGAGGTATTTTTGAAAATAATTATGAGTTCATTTAAAATATTTATTAATCCTTTGTGTATTTATATTTTTTCAGTACTACCATGATTGTCGCAAAAACTCATATTCAGAAGATGATATACATGTGTTTAGAAACGAATGGGCAACATACCTGATGGAAGATTGTACACAAATAGGATGAAGGTGAATTCCCACCACTTATGTTATCTATATATGATCATTTATTATCCTACAACCTTCATTGGTGAATTGAGAATGCTCCGATGTATTGAAATCTTAATTTATTACTCAATGTTTTCTATCCCTGGATTCATATTATTGATCTTTGAACAAATCAATATTGAAGTAAGGAATGATGGTGTGCAGTGCGTATGGGGTGAACGACGAAACCACCGAGGATCAAAAAAATCCATTTTCTGTATCTCGTTTGTTTGAACTTGTATTTGAGCACATGTGTTGTTGTTTGACTTGCACAATTATTTCTAGGAAGATGCATGAGATAATCAGTATCGTTGAGGGATTTTTTGGAACCAAAATATGTGTCCCAGGATAATTCAAGTAAGGGAAAGGCCAGCTGAGATGAAATCCAAGCTCAAACAACAAGTACGTCATCAAAAGAATCAACCTTGTGATGCACCATCATGTAGAATCTGGTCCTCGTGATGTTTTGAGGTGTTTATAGAAGGTATATGGAGTCTGATAAGCCCCATGGCCACAATAAATAATGTTTATAGACAACTCCACATGTTTTTTGTGCCTCATGCCTCTTTACAAGGATCATTCCATTCACATGGTCCATCTTAGCACGTATGTCCCATTCAGCCCATTGCTACTCTTGGAAGAACCTGAGAATATGACAATGCATAAGCCCCACAAGACCCATACTCATCCAACCAAGAGTATTCCTGGTATGAAGGGAATCTAACCATGGGTAACACCCACAACATACCTCTTTTAAATATATGGGTTTTGATCCTTGTATTCTAAATAGGGTATGTAGGAAGCCTCCAGAGGTTAAATCCCAACCAATGGTAAACCATGGTGACCCTCTCACTGGGGTACACCTTCTCTTATTTTCCCTATTTTATTTCCCTTAGTGGCATCCGAATAATTCTTCAAAATGAGAAACAGTACCTTTATGGGATGCACCACACTTGGGTCAGACCTCATTGGGCGTTTTGATCAATCTATCAGATAAACATTCCAGGTGCTCCCTCCTAGAGATGTACCTACCTAATCCACCTTTATAAGTGTTTTGATCCACCCATGTCTTACATCTCTGTAAGACATTAAATCATGACCCTCTATCCTTGTGGGATGTTAAACTCATGGAATACCACAAGTTAAATATGGGTTTCGATTAATATATTCATTATTAATGTTTAATCAGTCCTTATTATGGTATTGTGGAGGCGTGGTTTTATGTTTTCCAGCTGATTTCGGAAGATTTCACACTTTATGTAGGTGATTCCATGCTTTTACATTATATGATGATTTTATTATCCAGTATTTGCTTGCTAAGTGTACTATATTAAATGTTTGTGTGGTTAAAAATTTGTTATCAAAGGAATTTGGGGTGTGTATAGACTTGAAAGTTATTTTTAAAATGAATGCAGTTGTATTTTATTTGGATTTTCATGCTTAAGTCCTTTAAATGTGTTGGAAGAAATGAGAAAGTTGTGTGATGGGTGTTTTCAAATGGATTTAATGTGTTTGTGAATATTAAAGAGGGTTTTCTTATGAGATGTAGAGAATTTATATATGTGTATTTACATTGGATGAAAGTACATGAGAATGTGTTGATATATATGATGTGTATAATGTAAATTGAGCAAGATTTCCATAAAAGGTATTTTCTTTATGATGTGTAGGGGACAAGGTGAGAGGGAAGGGGTGGTTTTCTAGGGGAGGGGAAGGGGGCAAAGTGATAGGGGGAAGGGGTAGGGGGTGTTCTGGGTTCTTTTGAAATATATAGGGGGTGGGCAAGGGTGTGCAATGGGAAGGGGGGTAAGTGCAGTGGGAAGGGGTGTGCTGGGGAAGGGGCAGGGGGTGTTCAGGGGGCAGGGAGTGTGCAAGGGTAGGGGGTGTGCTCGGGGGTGGGCAGTGTGTAGGGGGTGTGCTGGGGAAGGGGGCAGGGGTGCTTCTTTTTTATGGAATGGGGGGACATAATATCTGTTTTATGTTTTGTGCCTCACTAGTATAATTGGTTATCTTATTTTTTGTGCCTTACTAGTTTAATTCTATTTAGAAACCCCATTCTTTATTTCATTGTTGTATTACTAACATAATATTTGTTTTATTATGTAGGTGAAATCTTTTTCCTCAGTTCGAATGCTTTGTTCGGAAACCGCCGCCATGGACGACAATTTTTTAGAGCGGATGGATGCAAAAAGGATGGAACATCATTGTTTTTTAACTGTTTGTTGGATAAATGTAATTGTAACCAAATTAAACATTGTTTGAAATCTATATATAAGTTTGTTGTTTTTTATTCATGATTTTAAGTAAATGTATGTATCATTTTTTTTTATTCTATGCTTTGTGTGTGGGTGTTGTGTGTGCTATGTGAAGGTTTTGTTTGGACTGTGCAGGTGCTGTAATGTGTGCAGGTGCTGGGAAGGTTTTGTGAAGGTTCTAGATTTTGATAGGATCTTTGGCCTTTATCAGCACTAGTTAAGCGCTGATAAATGGATAATATATCAGTGCTATTTTGAGCGCTGATAAAGGTATTTTTTATTAGCGCTCAAAATAGGACTGATATATTTAATATTTATCAGCGCTGAAAATAGCACTGATAAATACTACCTTTATCAGCGCTCACTTAGCGCTGATAAAGGGGACCCCCTTTATATTTTCCAAGATTACCAGCGCTTTTTTAGAGCTGTTAAAGGCCATTTTTAGCGATATTATAAGTCGTATTTGTAGTAGTGATGGTTGGTTAAGATAGACAGAATTCAAAATCCATAATAACTTCTTCATTTGGTCCAACTACTCCTTTGGAAACTAGCATGGTTTATTTAATCCTTGAGTAAAACAGGGAAATTGACTTGGAAGTGACCTTAATCAATTCAGAAATATGGTTAATGATATATTTTCACAAATTGATTTTATGTCAATTCTTCATCAGATGAATCAAAAAAACATTCCTGATACTTGAAGATAGAAAAATCGACCTTCCACAGGCTAATCAAATTTTGAACAATTTTGAACAGAAGCCTTGTCTCCCCATCCAGTTAAGCAGTTATGGCCCTCCTCTTGGTGCCATTTCCAGTTAGAGTTTCAAATGCATTTTCCAGGTCAAAGATATCAGTTGTATGAGGGGGATATTTTTTATAATCATAAAAAATTCCTTCGTGAGGAATCCTAAGGAAGGCCGCCCATAACCTCAATGAGAAAGAGCATTTTTGTCCATTGACACAACTTGTTACAACAAAAATTTCTACAGTATCAAAATAAAATTGAGAATACTTATAGAACTCAGATACCAACCCTAGGTAACTTGGTCTATCCTTTCTAGAGAACCATTTGATCCATACTTGTTCTCTGAGAACATTTAAAACCAAGGATTTTCTAGACATTAGCCACTCAGGGCAGATTTCTTTCTCAGGAACAACAGTACGGTTTTCCAGATTTGGATTTAGGGGTCCTTTGGGTGGAAGCTTCAGTGCTATTTTCTTTTTATTTGAGCTACGATTATCATAAGTACATGAATACAGATGCTTCTTCCTTGGAATACACTGAAGTTTCGGGCAATAGAGAAGGAGACAAGGGTTTCATGTTTAAGAGGGTTTGGAAGAAGTGATCAGGAGAGATTCCGGGTGAGAAATTGAGTGTAAACCCTTGTGTATTATCATTTGGGAATGTCAAAAGTCACCAAAATAAAAACATAGGATAGGAAATAGTGGTGAAATAAAAATTACCGCGATACAGATTAAAATAAAATCATATATAAGGTTCACAGTGAGACAGTGAATATTCTTTATGGTGCGATGGTGGATGGTCGTCACGGTGAGAAAGTCAGTTTTTATCATGGTGAGACGGTGAGTAAATTGTTCAGTCATGATGAGACAGTGAGTAATAGACCATGAACACAAATTGTTAACTATGATATCATAAGCATGAGACAATAAATGAGAAACCTTGAATATGAAACAGTAAAGTAAAATATAGAAAAATATTAAACAGTAATAATAGTAAAATATCTATTTGTGATTGATCATGCCAAGATCATGTATGATGTAATCTAATCACTCATAATTTAATGTTTTAGTGAGTATATCAGCAAGTTGATATTCAGTGCCAATGAATTCCAAAGTGATATCACCTTTTTGATAATGATCCCTCAAAAAGTGATGTCTTACATCAATATGTTTTTTCCTAGAATGTGAAACATGATTTTTCGAAATGTTAATAGAATTTGTGTTGTCAAAATTTATTGGTACATGTCTGAATTGATATCCATAGTCTAGTAATGTGTGTTTCATCAACAAAATTTTCAAACAAAAACTTCCAGCTACTGTGTATTCAGCTTCTGTAGTAGATAAGGCAACAATATTTTGTTTCTTACAACACCATGATACTAGTGACTTTCCTAAAAAGTGACATGTTCCAGAGGTGCTCTTTCTATCTAACTTACATCCAGAAAAGTCAATAGCAGGACAACTATCTAGTTCAAATGATAGTCTTTTAGTGTAGAACAGTCCTAGATTGGGTGTATGCTAGAGGTATTTGAAAAAATTCTTTACAGCATTTAAATGTGATTCTGTAGGGTTTGCTTAAAAACGAGCACACATACACACACTAAACATAATATCTGGACAGCTAGCAGTTAAGTAGAGTAGACTTCAAATCATTCCTCTATAAGTAGTCTGATCAACAGATTTTCCATCATCATCAAGATCCAACATAAAGGTGGTACTCATGGGAGTGTTACTACTTTCAGTGTTATCCAATCCAAAACGTTTTAAAATATTTATAGTATATTTACATTGAGATAAAACAATCCCATCCTTGTTTTAAAAGATTTGGAATCCATGAAAGAATTTTAGTTCACCCATTAAACTCATTTCAAATTCGTTTATCATCATTTTATAAAAATCAATACATAATGAATTTTTAGAAGATCCAAAAATAATATCATCTACATAAATTTGAAAACTAAAACATCATTAGAAATTTGTTTTATAAAGAGGGTAGGATCAACTATTTCTTTTGTAAAACCTTTAGAAATATGAAAAGTACTTAATCTGTCATACCAAGCTCGTGGTTCTTACTTTAAACCATATAAATATTTTTATAGTTTAATGATATGATTTTGAAAATGAGGGTTTGAAAATCTAGGGGGTTGTTCAACAAAAACATCATCACCTATATACCCATTTAAGAATTCACTCTTGACATCCAATAGATATAGTTTTATATTACGATGTCCAGCATAAGCAAGAAGGATTCTAATGGCTTCAAGTCTTGCTACTGGAGAAAAATAATCCCCATAGTCAATTCCTTTTACTTGACTATAGCCTTGGGAAACTAATCTAGACTTATTTCTAACTATGTTTCCAGCTTCATCTACCTTGTTTCTAAACACCCATTTAGTGCCTATGATGAATGTTTCCTTAGGTCATTCCACTAATTCCCAGACATTTTTTCTTTCAAATTTATTAAGTTCTTCTTGTATATCCATTACCCAAAATTCATCATTGATTGCATCATTAATGTTTTTAGGTTCATGTTGTGACAAAAAGCGTGATGTTCAACCTAATTTATAAGATAAGCTCTAGTCTATGTCCCTCTGTCAAGATTACCAACAACATCATCTAAAGGATGATTATTTAAAATCATAGCTGATCTAGTAAAGGTGGGACAAGAAATTTCAGGTTCTTCTCTAGGTTCGGGTTCATTAGGAGCAGATTCTGAAATATTTCTAGAACTTGTTGTCTTTACAAAATGTTCACTGATTTTATCATTAAGGTTCAGAATAGACATATCTTCTTCAAGATTTTCAAGAGATGAATTAGGTTCTTGTGGATCAGTTTCATCAAATTTTATGTGAACAGATTCTTCCACACACTTGGTTTTCTTATTAAACACTCTATTGGATTTGCTAGTTATAGAATATCCTTAAAATATTCCTTCATCACTTTTAGAGGAAAACTTTTCAAGATTTTCCTCGGTATTAAGAATAAATACTTTGCAACCAAAGACTCTAAAGTAACTAACCTTAGGTTTCCTATTGTTCCACAGCTCATAAGAGTTATTCATAAGAATAGGATTAATCAAGACTCTATTATGAGATAAAAAGTTGTATTCATAGCTTCATCCCAAAAGTAAATAGGCAGGTCATACTCATTAAGAATTGTTCTTGAAATTTCTTGAAGGGTTATATTTCTTCTTTATACTACACCATTCTGTTGAGGTGTTCTAGGGGCAGAAAAATTACAATTATAGACATTGTGTGAGCAATAAGACTCAAACTCGCGATTTTCAAACTCACGGACATGATCACTTCTCAGGGTCTTAATCATAAGTCCACTAAGGTTCTCTATAGACTTGGAGTATTTAATAATGTAACAACATGATTCATTTTTGAGAGATAAGATGTATACCCAAGTATATATAGAAAAGCAATCTACTAAGACATAGACATTGTTCTTCCCATTTAAACTATAAACTCTAGAAGGTCCAAAAAAATCAATGTGAACCAACTCGAGAGGTTGAGAAGATTAAACTTATTTCTTTGATTTAAAATAAAATTTATGTTGCTTTCCCTTTTGATAGGGATTATAAACTTTGTCTGAAGGGAATTCAAGTTTGGGTAGCTCTCGAAATAATTTATTCCTGGTAAATTTTATAAGTGAATGAATGTTGCAGTGTCCTAACCTTCTGTTCCATAGCCAAGATTCTTTTTGAAATTCCTTTAAACAAGCAGCATTTTGTTTAGCTAAAGAATTCAAATCAACATCATAAACATTTTCATTTCTCAATGCAAAAAATACTAAAACATTTTTGGAATTAATAACATTAAAATAATCATTTTCAAACTTAACATTAAATCCATCATCACATAACTGAGAAATACTTAACATGTTTTATTTAAATCCATCAACAAATAAAACATTAGAAATTAAAACTGGGTTAGTGTTACCAATTTGTCCTAGGCCGATGATCTTTCCTTTAGAATTATCACCAAAGGTAACATAGCCTCCAACAACCTTTATTATGCTTTTAATGTATGATTAATCTCCAGACATGTTCCTTGAACATCCTCTATCCAAGTACCATGTCTTCTTATAGGATCTCTTTAAACAGGTTTCCTACAAAACAGATTTAGATGGGAAATAATTTTGGTAACCAAATCCTCTTTGGTAAAGAAAGCTTAGCAATCAAATCTTTAGGTACTGAAATTTGTTTTATGGGTCTCATATGATTAGTAGATTCAACAGATTTTGACAGATAAAGTCTATTTGATCTATAACTATGTGAAAAACTAGTTGAAGCATATGAATTTCCAGAACTAGAACTAGCAGAATTTTGTCCAGATTTAGGAATAAATATATTTTTAGTAAACTGTCTCTATCTAGGTCGGTATCCCAAACCAGTAGTATACTTTGGTGCCACTTGTTTACCTAGAATTTGAGTTATACTGTCTTTTCTATTTGTGAACTTTTCTAAGTCCTTTCTCAGTTTCTAATTAGACATTTTTTGTTCAGTATTTTCTTTTAATTGTTGAGCATTCTTTTACATTTCAATCTCAAGGGAAGATTTAACAGTGCTAGATAAAGCATGTTGTTTCTTTAAGGCTTTGTACTTGTGCTTAAGTTTATTATAGATCTCTTACAGCATATTACAATATTCAAATAATTCATCACTTGTAATGTTTTCGGATTCAGAATCAGAATCAGGATCAACTCTAGAATAGTATGAATTTAAAGCAGAGGATCCAGTGTTACCTCAGATGTGTTTGTCATAAAACACATGTTAGCTTTTTGAGAATCTTCATCCTTAGTAGAATCAGAATCACTTGAAGTTTCTTCTTAAGAACTCCAAGTTGCTTTCATTGATTTCTTATACTTGATTTCCTTATAGCCTTGTTTCGACTTGAACATCAATTTTGTACAATCAGCTTTAATGTGGCCTTTTCTCTTCCATTCATAGCAGATAACATCATTACTCTTATCAGCATTCTTCCAGTCCTTTTTCCAATGACATTTGTTGTCCTATTTACCTTTTTTGTTAGATTTTCTGATGAATTTATTATTCCTATAGAATTTTTTAAATCTTAAAGCTATTTGAGCCTTCTCAGCATCACTATCAGAATCTGAAATTTCACTTATTGAACTTTCAATAGGTATGTAAACTTTCTCCTTGTCTTTGATCCTTGAGGAAGTAGACTAAAATTCCACTAACTTCCTTTTAGGTTCATCATGTTCTTCCTTATTCAGTTTTAGTTCTTCTTTATACATCATAAGATTACCAATTAGCTCTTTGATAGGCAGAGCACCAATGTCACATGACTCTATTATTGAAACAGATGTGCCTCTCCATCGGTCTGGATGACATCTCAATATTCTCATAATTTTTTCCATTGCTGGAACAACATTTCCAAGGGAGATCATAGTGTTGAAAATCTCACTGAACCTAAGATACATATCAGAAATAGGTTCATCAGTCTTTATTTTAAAATTATCATATTTAATAGTATAAGTATTCAAACTAATTTATTTATCATTGGTTGTTCCTTCATGAGAAACACCCGAAGTATCCCATATTTCATAAGTAGTTTCACAAGTAGATATTCTATGAAACTCTTCATCTCCTGGAGCACAATACAGGGCATTCATAGAATTAAAATTATTATTGTAAGTTGTTTTAGTAGGTTCATCCCAAGTAGTTCTTTCAGTTTTTGTAATCTCATAATGAGACTCTATAGAAGTCCAGATATCAAATCCCATACTCTCTATGTGAATTTTCATCTTAAGTTTCCACTAGGAATAATTTGTACCATTAAAGAAAGGTGGAATGTTGGTAGCATCACCTTCTAGTAAATAGTCCATAACCAGATTTTAGAAAATGTATTTAAAGAGATAAAATTTAGTACTAACAGAAATATAAGAGCATTAAATATTCAACTAAAATCACAGTTGAAAAACAGAGTGTTTTAAAATCCTGTATTAATAAAAACAACCACTGATACCAAATGTTGGTCGGAGTGGATACTCAAGGGGGGGTGAATTGAGTTCCAATTAAAAATTTTTGTTCAACATATTTCTCATAAAATCCCCAATTTATAAAACAAGTAAAAATGTAGTGAATTTGTAAAACTACAATGGTTCAATTAGGTTCTCAATAGATTTATTAGGTCTCAGTTAGTATAATCAGAAGATTAAATTAGCTTATGAAACTACTCTAATGATTTAATATAGTTACAAACAGCTGTTAGATTAACTATCAATGTAAATTTAAAATAGTTTTGTATTTCAAAGTAATTAGACGTGGAATATAAAATATGTAGTATATTTTAAACATAATAAAATAATGCACAGCCGATGTAAAACAAGTGGTTCAGTCTCAAGTAAAGACTTAATCCACTCCACTTGGTGATAACCAACCCCTAGGTAGTTTATATAAATAAGCCTCTGATCCACACCTTGGATCGGGGTTAATAATATTTCACGCTATCCAGGCCATGCAGGGACCTCTACCACAGTTGTCATGGGAAAACAAATAATGACCAGGCCACACAGGGACTTCTTCAACAGTTTTGGTGGGTAAAAAAGGGTAAAGAATATGGTGTGAAGATTTTAGAATCCTCCAGTTTTGTGCAGGAGACAGTGTGTGTGTAAGATATATAGAGTACATACACTTCTCGAAAGTAAACAAAAGAATCACTAAGAGTAAGTAGAATAGTGTTTAGAAAGCTCTAGTGACTACCAATGCAACTCTGGACTTGTTGGATTTAGCAAAAATACTTCTGAGTCCTACTCTGGTTTTTCTGTTGAAAAATAGAGTGTTGTGGGTCAGCTTGTGTTCTTCACGAGTGAAGATGTTCTCTTGATCTCAGTGTACTCCATGTGTTCTTCAATAGTGTTGGATTTCATGTATGGGAAAAAGATTTTCTTGAACATCTTCCAATGTGTTCTACAGTGTTGTTCTCAGGATTGCCTTTCTGTTCAGTACAGAGCACTCGAGTTTCTTTCTTTTTCTATATTTTCTCTTGTGTGTACACATCTCTTTATCTTCAAATACATGAGGTTGATCCGACAGGTTCCATGTATTTTGGTCCACGTACCTTGTACTATGTCTACAAATAAACATTAATTATGTTAGTGCATTAAAGTCGTCAAATATGACTGTTAAAAACTTAAATAGTGCAATGACAAAAGAGTTTAAGAATCGGTGTCACAGTAGTTATGCAAACAGTGTCTCCTTCACGGTATGTCCATCACGGCATGTTCTTCACAGAATGTTCTTCACGGTGTATCGTTCACGGTACGTCATTCATGGTATCTTCTTCATGGTATGTTCTTCACGGTCTGTCCTTCACAGTATGTCCTTCGTGGTATGTTCTTCATGGTATCTCCTTCGCGGTATGTCCTTCACGTTACATTCTTCACGGTATCTCATTCACGGTGTGTCCTTCACAGTGTGTCTGAGTCACGGTGTATGTCTTTACGGTTTCAGACTTCTGGTTCCTTGCTCATAGTTTATGAATTCACGGTGCCTTGGCGACTGTGTCTTGCTAACTATGTTTGGAACTTAGGCAAATAGAATGTCTGGTTTACAGTGTCTTTTCTGAGTATCTTACTTCATAGTGTCAGGCTTACTATATCACGGTGTCTCATTGTCACAGTGTCTCATTATCACTGCGTCTTAGACTTAGGCTTAATGGTGTTTGTGTCATATACATAGACAAACAAATGTATTCAGACTTAAACAGTAATATGTATAAAATTAATTGAACTTAACCATTATAAAGTATAAGATAACTTGAAACATAAATACACATAAATGATAAGATATTTGATATTTGTGATCATGAATAGATTTGTAATTATTTTTTAGATTTGTAAACAGTAATGAGATTTGTGATCATTAAAACATGATTGATACATGAAATGTCCAATAGTATTATATTATAATAAAAAATTAAATACATTAAATGAAAACTAAATGAAATATAATTGAATTTTTTTAAATAGAATGATACTACAAGTAAATAAATATACTGAAATGTTGAAATTCTCATCATTATGACTTCCCATGAGATCAAACAAAAATGATAACTACAGAAAGAATAGAAATATTTATTAATATCCCAAACAACTTAGAAAATATGTTATATTATGTGATGAGTGATTATATAAATATATTTAAGGGTATATATATATATATGAATGTAATACTATAGGTTTTTATATGGTCATTAGACATATGTTCATCTGGTATTTGGTTGTTTGATATATGATAAATGAATATAATTATACCTAATACGTATATTAATGATTTAAAATATTTATTAAATACTAAATAAATAACATAATTCTTATATAATAAAAAAAATTATTGAAATAAAAATATAATAATGAATTAAAATGACACACTAAAAATTACACAATTTTATTTATTATATATTATTATTATTCATTTTTTTAAAGAAGTATTTAATGTATTTATAATACTCAAAGAATTATTTTAATACCAATTTATGGATAAAATTTAATTGGTCTATTATAAATAATAAATTTTAATAGTATATGGTTAAAATATTTTAATATCGAAAAGGAAAATTGTTCAACAATTGTTTTTCTATGTGTTCTATATTTTTAACTTAATAAATTTTATTAATAATATTTAATCTATTGTTTTTATAGAATATAGTATCTATTTGTGTTAAAAAATATTAACCCTTATTTAATTGTTAATTGACCTGAAATGAGATTAAGATACTTAATGTTTAAAAATATTTTTTCTATATATTAAATATTTTTATTTAAAAATTAATTTTTATATTTCAATAAATTCAATTAGATTAAATAGATTCTATGTTTCTAATCATTAAATAAAAATACCATAATATAGTAAATTATTTTTTTGAAAAATAATAACTGATCAATTTAATCATTTAGTTACCAGGATAATGATAAAATTAGTTTAAAGGGTTAAATTAAGTAGTAAAGACATAAAATTTCACAATTATTATCTCTAAATTGGGATGAAGAGGGGATTTATAATTCTGATCTATTAGTTTTTATTTTTATATCAACTATTAATAAAAAAATGTAAATTGTACTTATTATCAAATAATTATATGATAATGTTGAACTCTAAACATACATATAAAATGATGCATCCTCATCCGCTCCTAAGAAATGATTTAACTCATGTTCTCTCTTGATTAATCTCCCATTTTCCTCTTATGAAATAATTATAGGACATTTTCTCTTTTGGTCCTAGGAATGTGTTTTGAATCATTTCTTTCAAAGTAACTCATTTAAGAAAAGTGAAAATCCATAAAATATATGAATGTTCTTTTGTTGAAGTCAAGAGTAATGGTAAGGGTTCCTCGTCTCAATTTCCCATTATTGAGATATTCCCTATATTTACAACTTTTTTAGTTTTATGTGATATATATAATACCCCATAGATGACACTTATCATACTTTTTATACAATTCAATGGAATTATAAATCCATATATATTTCACTCACTTTAGATATTTCCATTTTTATGTTATCACATTGTAAGTGTTTATATTCCAATAGCACCATAAAATATAGATTTTAAACGTAAAAATTTACATTGGGTGAAATATTTTGTTATTTTTTAAAATCATATATATTATATTTATATAGAGATATTTTTTTTTAAATTTCTTTTTAAAATTTCCCCTCACATTGCATAATAATGTATCAAAAACAATACTTGTAGATGGAATAATAATTATCTACTCTTTTGATCTGGAATATTTTTATTACAGTTATAAGTTTTTAATATGATTTTGTGGACGACCTTATCCCAACTTTTAAGATTTTATATGGTCATTTTATATATACATGAACTTTATCAACGTGTTGAAGAAATGTTTTTAATGTTTTTACACATGATCAAAATATTCCATTATTTTACATATCCTTATGTAGAAATAATCATTTCCAAGATCCCATTATTATTAAATGTATTATTTAATTACATTCTCAATATTTTATAAACTGTTGATTTATTATTCATAGAGTTTTGTAAAAGTTATCCAAATGTAATTGATTTTCTTATAATCTTTTATATAATTTCCTCTTTCTCATATAATTTTTTTATCATCTAATTTAATATATTTTATTTTTTAATTTTCTGAATTAGTTTTTCTCTAATTTTATATTCCAATTTATTTCTTTAGATGATTAAATTTTCCATTATTATGATTCTTATGAAATCTATTTCATTATTTCAGGTTATCTTTGGAATTATGAAATAATTTTTTTTTTTAATTTCATGTGAAATAAATATGTATGGTATTTAATATTTGACATGTATTCATTTTGTTATATATGCATTAAAATAATTGTTTAGACCTTGATATCTATAAATACAAAATTAATAGGCCAATGGAGTGAATGCATTCCCATATATTTTCAATAATTTGGACTAAACCCAATATGAAATGTTATGAGACAATCCACTATGTGATGATGGTCATAGAAGTGATCCTTAAAATAAGAAATGATTTTTTATGTTTATGTATGTACTACAATTTTAAGACTCATTTCCATATTAGTTCACAAAACTATATAATTTTTCCCTTGATTTTAATAATTACATAATTATTCCTAATTTTTATACATCATTTCACATGTTATGTGTATAGACATATCTAAAGATATATGATTTATGATCCATTTTTTGATATTTAAAATTTTTTTATGTTATATTTATGTACCATGATTATATTCGCAAACCCTCATGTTCATATTATGATCACTTATGATCTTCAATTGACATTTTTATATTCACCCATTTTTGGGAATCTATGCTCACCCTTTCTTATGATTCAATAAATAAAGTAATGAATAAAATTATTATATAAAATATATCCTGAAGGTTAACATGTGTAAATATTATTGTTTGTCTCATGTGGAAGAATATTTCTAAAACAAGTTGGTTATGTATATTTTATCAAATAAAAAAACACCTATAGGTTCCAAGGTTTGATTTATTTTGATATATAATAAATTTTTTTATAAAATGATATATTATGTATATGGAATATTGTTGGTTTATATAAATTGTAATTAGATAGGGGTAAAATTTTTATTTTTGGAATAAATAATGAATAATAATGGGACAGTACATAAAAAACCTATGTATATCGAAATGTGTCATAAGATGAATGAATGGTGTCATAAATTGAACCAAATATGTTATAGGTTGAAACGAATGTGTCACATTCATTGAAAATTATTATTAATTTACATTATCATATATCTATTTAATATGAATATTATTTTTTAAAACTCACAATAATACTTTTTTTAGATAATATATTGAACTAGGAGGAAATAAATAAAGAATGATTGTAGTGGATAATGAAATGATTGCACTAAGGAGAAACCAAATTCTATGGGAGTTTTAGTGGAAAAGGTCATTGAAATTCACACTATTAATTCTTAATATATTAATAATAAAACAAATCATGTTGTAGTCACAAGTAAAAAAATTATGTAATAGTACTCTATTAAGTCATTCATGTGTAAATCTATACAACATTTCATTAGATCTTTAGATCCACTAATTTTCAAGAAGTGATTCAACAGAACATTAACGTTATTTTTTACTCTTTATTTCTTTGATCATGATAATGTTATTTTAGATTTTTATCATTTTAATGTTGAATATGACTTTCATTAAGAATTCATGGAAGAGGAAGAAATAATCTCCAATGATGGGATGAGTCTATGTTTATATTTTTTAATAAATATTTTCCAAAAATCTATATATTAAAAGTTAAAGAGAATTATTTGACCTAAATAAAAAGAAGGATAAATCAATTGGTTCATAAGAAGAACACAACAGAATACACAAAATTTATAATTTTGGTTTTATCATTGAATCCCAATAAAATCTATTATTTTTTGAATAGATTAAAATAAATGCACTAATAGGTGATTCCTATCAGGGAATTTAGAATATATGATGAAATTGTATATTGTGAACTTAGGGTTGAAAGTGAAGTTTGATATTCCCATTATTATAATTATTTTTTGGGAAAAGAAGTGGCTAATGGAGTTTTAGGACTCATATGATAATAGCCATAGGTTATGAAAAATTCATCTTAAACATGATGAAAATTTAAGAAGAAGTATTTATAGAATTGTTACAACTGGATGGGAAAATGTTTCATCTATAGAGTATAATGTTATCAAATACATGAATGTTGAATTCAAATAGTTTCTAAGTAATCAAATTGATGAAAATAATAAATACTAGAATACACAATCCAAAAAACAATTCATTAATTGTAAGAGATATATACATTATGAAAAAAATATTCACTAACCCAATGGTTAATAGTGATAATTTACATTATTAACCTATAAATCCTTAGGAGAATTACAAATCATATACTATCATAACCACTAAAGTGTGTCCTGAAAATGAATTGTAGAAAGCTGTTTTCATCATCCACTTTAGAAATAATAATATAATATTTCATTCTATTTACTCAAACTGCTTTATATCATGAAGCGTTTCTTATAGAATAAAATCAGCACAAAAATAATTATATATTGAATTATTGATGAATACTCCTGATGTTTTATGATTATTTTATCCCATGTCAATAACTTATCTGTGATAGAAGTTTACAAGAATTTTCTTATTATAATTATTTTTGTTCTATATTTACCAAAATTTTATGTGATATTGGGCATTGAATGGATTTATTTAGCACTCCAATATAGTAAAATAAGAATATTATTTTTGGATAGATTATGTGACATGGAACAATGATATTAATCAAACCACAAGATAAATTTCTTTAAATTTAATATCTTGGAAATCTTACAAAACACACAACCCAGAGTCTAAATGAGCTATAAGATAACATAAAATTATAATAAAGATGTTAAATTTTCCAATATCAATAGTAAAAGTTAAATTATGAAATATTTGGTAATTTATTGATTATAAATTAAATAATAATAATTTAAAAGAAAAAGAAATATTACTGAAAAATAATATTTTTTATAAAAGGTAGCTTAGTCTCCCTTTTTTAAATGATTTAAAATTAATTTGGAAGAATTTTATAAAATTTATTTGAAAAAATGAAATTAATTTTTGAAATCAGAATATCATATTTTTCTTAGGCTATTTTTTTTTATTTCTATGAAACTTTCCCTTTTTCAATGAACAGTGGAAATACTGAATTTTAATTAAAAATTTTATTTTGATTTAAATTATTTTTAACATTAAATTATATTTTAAATTAGTTTTAAACTAAAATAAGTTCAATTATATATCCATTTATTGGATTAATTTAACTATAATCATACTTATATTGAATTTTGATAAATAAAATTATATACACTTTTAAACATTTTATATTTAAAACCATTCTTTCTTGTTACGTATGTGGGATTATTTAAAATTAATATTTTCCACATATATGAATGGAATTTTAGAAATTGAATTAATTATTTTTATTCAAAATAATTTATATTATATAATAATTTCATATAATTTTTTAACTATAATTAATATTACAAAAATATGAAATCATTTACAACATTTAAGGTAAAAATGGATTTAATGGGGGTTAAACCAAAAAATTAGACTTAAAATGAAATAAAAAATTATCTAAAATAAATATTATAGACATATTTCCCGTATAATGAATAAGTATCGGTAATACTGCATTTTTTACCAATATAAAATTATAAATACATAGGTAAACCCTTTTCTTTACAAAATTTATAAGCATGCCACTCACCACACTTATAAAAGGTCACACCTATACACTATTCTTCACACCTTAAAAACATTTTGGTTTTGAAAATACCTACCCAAATAACTTCTCACCATCACTCTCATCATCCTAGAGTCATTATTTTGTGAATAAATCCAACCTATGAATACTTTTGGTGACAACCTTAGGAGGCTACCATCAATGGGCATTTTTATTTTTTTTATTCCACCACTTCCTTAAATTTTTTTGAAACATGATGATATAATAAAATCATTATATAAAATATAATAAGATATTTTTATTTTAATTTAATGATCTTCAACTATCCCCACTTCCATTAAATGGGTTATGAAATAAGCATTCATTTGTATGGAAAACTACCGCCTCGCAAAACAATGTTGTTTGTTTTTCCATTACCACCTCTCACAAGAGGGTATAATGACTCATATAATGTGTAAATATAATATTTATAAAAATATTATTCAGATAGAGTCATTATAAAATAAATTTTATTTCCAACCCTTAGATTATTTCATAATGTCCTTCGTGTGTATGGTGGATTGTCGCCTCTTGAAACGATGTGATTTATTTTTCACTAACACATAACATAGAAGGTAAAGAGGATATTATTAATGAATATAAGGGATATAAATGACATTATTATGATATTAATGATATATTAATTAACATTAAAAGATAATATATAATATTATTTCTTACCTTTTAATCCATATAATGATGAAAACATCATTCATGTACGTGCAGGTTGTCGCCTTCACAATGTGAAGTTACTTTGTTTTCATCACCACACCATCTAGATGGTATATATATAATTATATTTAGAAAAATTAAGGTATTTATGATATTATTATAATTATGGAAATAAAATACTACTTACTCCTTTTCCATGATGATAGCCAAAAAATGGAAAAATTTACCATGAGTACATAAGTCCTACCGTCTCCGTGATTGTAACATACTTATTTTATCAAAAAAAATTGTATTGATTGGTATTAAAATTATAATTGATATATAATTAAGATATTTATTTCATTATTATTATTTTTGAGTCAATTGAATTATATTATATAAAAATGTACTAGAAAATTCATAACAAATAACAAATGAGAAAAAATGGAAAGAATCACCCAAAACAATGAAAATAATGAATATTTATTAACGAGAGTGTAATAAGGTGTTATAATGGGATAATATATGAAATTATAAACAATAATTTTTTTTGGTTTAATTTAATAACATGTCTAAAACTACTATACTTGATTTTAAAGAATGTTAAAAAAAATTAAGCATGAGGTAAGGGATTTCATCTCAATTTACATACTATTATGACTTATTTTTATTATTCACAAATTCACTTTTATGTGGTTTATATAGAACCCATTTGACATTTAATATCATTATTAACTCAAATATCATGGTATTTTAAGTCTCAATTTTAATATTTTTCATCTTATATTATTTGACATTAAAATACCTTAGTGGTAAATGTTATTGTATGATCTCAAATTCTTTCTTGATTGTTAACATTATCTTAAAACAATCACATTGATGAAATCATTTTTCATTGGTACATACATATATCATACGTATCCATATTATTTCATGATTTATATAATTATATCCTAAACCATATACCATTTTAAAATAATTTTTTTCATTGAATCATACGTTATTAAGAAGGGAAATATTGATAATTCTATTTCCTTTACTCGATACAGATATTTGACGAAATGGAATATTGATTCAAGAATAATAATAATAATTGATATATGAGTAATTATTTGGATTCATACAATTGTGGTGCATACTTATAGATATCATCTTGATTCCTCTACAAGTATAAAGTTTCAAATCAATTTTCCAAAATAGAAGATTTTATATCCTGTAGTTTTAAACCATCTTGTAAAAGATCTTAATGGTATATGTATCATGTTCCTAAGATATGACATCTAATAATTAACATTTTAATTTATTAATAATTAATTTATTATTATTATCCAGGAGATATTCATAATAAATTTTTCCTTGTATTCATTTTAATCATAGTTTATTTGTTAAATTATTTGTGTGTTCAGTTATTTACCTTTCAATATTGATTTTGACTTATCTTGTCATGATATTGAATTTATTTAATTGGAATTTGGGTTACATTATTTATCATTACATTTTAACTATGATTATTTATTCATGATATATTCTATTTTACTTATCCCTCACTGATCATTTTTCATCAACCTTGTTTCCTTCCCATTGGATATTAAGAAGAATTAATTTAATTAGTGAAATAATTCCATGTATTTTCCATTTAATACATTTAGTTTATGTCCCTATTTAAAATGGTTGTCATGTATATTTATAGTTCAAAAAACCTACTCAAATGATTGGTCATTCATTATTTGGATCATTGTATCTATTCCACAGTAATAAAGAAGTCATCATCTCTGGGTTATAGGGTCAAATCCAATACAATTAGTATCAGTGGAAGTTGAATAGAATCTTTTGGAACTATATTTATGAAAACATTGATTAGATAAATTAACCGTATGATAGACTCTTACTATATGTGTTGAAAAATGTCACTATGATTTTTTTTAAGGGATATATTATGTAGTTCTTTCAAAAGATACATCTTATTCTAGATTCTTCAAGTGGACAAGGTTCTGGCTTAGATGAAACTGGGGATAAAAACTATGAAAAGGGTGCATTGGGATTGACCTGATCATAACCTAGTGCATGAAAACAAGAATTATAATTCATCTGGTTTAAAAAACATAGAATATATAAGGATTATAATTCACATTTTATATATAAAAAATTAGGAAGTATTTAAAATAGAAATATCCCAAAATCTTCAATGTTTGTGATTATTATAATTTCAATGCATATTTTTTTCAATTTATGTTAATTATTTCACTAGTTTGGGATTATACGTTATATTTTTTAATGATTTTATTTAATTAAGTGTATTCCATCATCTAGAAATGTTTCTTAAAAAAATAAATGGGAACTAAATCAATTAATGTAAACCACAGAGTATGAATGATCATTTATTTGAATGGATTAACCCAATATTTCTAAGGTGGCTAGTTTCCCATACATTTTCATCATATAAGGACACAATATCTTATTTTAACAATATTTACAAATAATTATATATATATTATGACTACGAAGGGAAGTGAGAGAAGAATAGGATGGTATAGAAAAGTAAATATAAAGGGGTGAAGGGAAAGAAGGATTTTTCCACATGGGATAACTATGGAGAGAAAAACCACGATACATGGATAAAGGGAATATGATTTTAGTGTATGTTTGGAAAGAAGTTCCATCATACTCATTATTTTGAGGGACTGAAAAATGTTCCCAATGTTAAATGCATAAATTATAAAAAGACATGGAAATATGTTAAGGAATTTCCTAAAAATAAAAGTAATATACAACCAAAGTAGCTAATATATCATGGTTATGTTTATTTTATTTATATAGATGGTTTATAATGATTAATGTGATTTTTTTGGATTAAATGATTTTGGAATTAAAATGTTTTATCAATTATACCCTAATTTAATAATTACAAATATTATTCCATATTAATTTTTCCTTAAGGATTTAGAAATGTACGTTGAACGTAATTGATGACAAATAACAATGATTCAGTGTAAAATTGATTTTATTTGAAAGCATGTGATTAAGGAAATAATAACCCTTAATATGTTATTGATGACGAGATAATTACTTTATACAAAATAGGTGATTTATATGGATATTTTAAATTGGTTATTACTGATTACAATTTAATAAATTATTGAATTTTTAACATAATGGTTTATGATATCATTAGTAGAGTTAAAACATTTTGAGGTTTAATTATTATATCCAATAATGTATGTTTTTCTTAAATTTATATTGAATCATGAATTTCCTAATATATTTTTTTGATAATTTGGGAAAATTCCATGTTTCAATAGAATATAAGATGATGATATTCATATGTATGGTATGTTATGGTTAAGAGATATTTCACATGGTTTGATGGAATAATGATAAGTTAATTTTCTAAATTTAGTGACTTATATTTTATGTTTATGGATATTAATATTTTGTAATGGAAATAAGGTTAACCATTTATGCAATGATGTAAGTGGAAATTTGGATGTGGTTATAATGATTAATGAATCACTTCACTATTTGAGGATTTATGCATATTGGATAACCTATAATAAAAAAATTTATAATAATAACCATAGTTATAAGTAAAAAACTTATCATTATATAATGGATCTTTCGAACTATTAAAATAGAATTTTAGTGGTTCAGAGGTAAAAAATCATTTTTTGATACTCATTTCGAGGTGTAAGCGTTGAATGTGAAATTGATCGAAGTTCCACTAATGGATGAAATTGTGTTTATGAAAAAAATAAAGTAATTATATTTCCATATATTATTAGGGAGTAAAATAATTATTTGATCTAGTATAAATATCATGAAAAAAACTTTTCTTATTTTCATCATTTTACTTATATCAATGATATTTCACACCTCTTTCCTTAATGTTTTTGTGGTCATTAACTTCCTCTTAACCCTATTCTCTATCACTCTCTATCAGTATTTGGGTGTTATATTTCTATTCTATTTTAATGTTCACTTCTAACCTATGATAGCCTGTATGGAAACCTAACATGTTTTATTCTATAAATCCTTTTTACTTCCCTTTCTCTCTTATTAATTAAATGTTTTAATAACATTTTGAATGATGTGGGTTTTTTAAATAGTTGTATTTCTAAATGTCAAACCCTTCATTATTAATATTAGGTTTAAATTTTGGGGAAATATTTTATTTTATGTGGGAATATGTTTACACCCTATCATTTTATAAGAATAGAAATACTTTTCACGGTATATTTGACTTGTAACACTAATCTTAAACAGCCTTCAAAATATATTTCATTAAATTTAATCACTTAGATAGTATGGAGTACAAGAAAACCCTAGTATAAATGAATAGTAATATAATATAACATTACAAACAAGACATTAAATCGGTGGGTATGAATAGTATAACCTTATTATGAAAAATATTGTTATTTATTAATAAAAAATAAAATGGTAACAATTTAAAAGAAAAATAAATTTTTCTAAAAACATGTAATTTTTTTTGAAAGACAGATGACTCACACATTGGGGAGATTTTTTAAATTCAATTTTTTCCATATTTAGAAAAATTATTTTATATGATGAACTTAATTTTGTAAATCAGAATATTCATATAGTCTTAGTTTGATTTGATAGTATTTTTTTATGTTTCATGGTTCAATGAATAGTGAAAATTTATGAATTCTAATTAAAATATTCCTTTATATTTAAATTATTTATAAAGTTAATTTAAATTTTAAATTTTTTTAAGATAAAATTAGATAAATTATACATCAAATAATCCAATTTATGTCATTTTAATCATTTTCATATTGAATTTTGAAATAGAAACATTCAATTCTTTTTAATATTTTCTCTTTAAAATCCAACTTTATCATCACTTTTTTGGGATTAATATTAAATTAAATATTTCCACTTCCGTGAATTGACTTTTCCAAAATGGATTTCAAATTTGGAATCATAAAAATTTATTTTATCTAATAATGTCAATCTAATTTTTATCAAAAATAAATAGTGAAAATAGTAAAAATCATTTAACGTGTTTTATGTAGAAATATATTTATTGAGGGTTTAGACTAAAAAGATACGGGTTACAATGACATTAAAACATGTATAAAATATATTTTATTGATATATTTAGACTATATAATGACTAATTCTAAATAATTCTCCATTTTTCGCCTTTTCATGTGGAAAATGTGTATACACCTTTTTCTTTTCAACAATTGTAAGTGCAAAATCCACCTCAATTATAAAATACCAACACCTCTCCTCTCATACTCAAACCAAAGAACCCTTTTTTAGGTCAATAACTTCCCAAATAATTTCTCTTCTTACCTCCCATAATCCTAGAATAATTTTTGTAAAAAATATATTCAATGAAGTATTTTGGTTCATACATAAGGAGGTTTCACAAAGAAAAGGTTATGTTAATAAACAATCATTTTTATTTTATTTATTAATCTGCCTCCTTAAATTAATATTTGAGCATGTTATTATTGTAATATAAGTATCTAACATATAATTAAATGTTCTTAAGTTATATTAATGATGAAAAACCATCTCCACTTCCATAAAATTGGTTATGAAATCCTCATTCATTGATATGATGGACTACCACCTCACGAACCGATGTCATTAATTTTTGTATTACCACCTCACAAAGGTGGGTATGATAATTAAAATAATATATATATATATATAATATTAAGAATATAATTACTCCTATATAGTTATTATGTAGTATATATACCCTTTTTATTTCCATTATGTAGGGGATACGATATAGTCTCTCATGTGTACGGTAGAACACCACCTTGTGAAGTGATATGATCTGTTATTCACTATGTCTATACATTAAAGTTAATAAGGATAAATTTAATGAATATATGTGACATAAATTAAATAATTATTGTATTAAATAAGTATTTATTATTCTAAAATGATAATATATCATTTCTTTTCTTACCTCTACACTCACTTAAATATGATAACATCGTTCATGTATGTATGGACTTCCACCTTCATAAAGTAATGTCCTTATATTCTCATCACCACACCACATAGATGATATATTTAAGTATATTTAATGAAATTATTTTATATTTGTGATATTATAATTTTTATGTAAAGATAAAAGAGTATTTACCAGTTTTCTATAATGATCGTTGACAACTAGAATAGTTACCCATGAATATGTATGACCTACCATCTCCATTATCGTAACATACAACATTTCTAAAAACTGTAAATCAAGATTGGTCATAAAAGAATACTTGGTATATAAATATGAAAAATATTTCATAATTATTATTCTGAATATGATGGAACTATATAATATGTAAAAGAATCCAAACATTCATGATAAATAATTCTTGGGAATACATGGCAATTAACACCGAAAACAATGAAAATAATGAATAATTATTAAAGAACTTGTGATAATATGTTTTAAAAAGACAATAAATAAAATTTTAATTTTTAATATGGTTCTATTATATGTTAAAAACATGTTCAAACCCAATATACATGTTTTTAAATCATGCTCAAGCAAAGGTAAGCACGTATAAATGGATTTCATATAAATTTACATTCCATAGATAATTATTTGTTATTTTAAAACAATTCACTTTTATGTTGTGTATATACTGTCCATTAGTCATGTCATATCATGATACATTTATAATGGTATTTTAATTTTCACTTTAAATCATTTCATATAATTGTACATGAATTGAAAATTACTAAGTGGTAAAAGTTATTATAAAATTTCAATTTCTTTTATGATTGTTAACTTTCTCGAAAAAGAATAACATTCTTGTAATAATTTTTCACTAAAAATTTTGGTTTTCTTAAATATCCATATTCATTCATGATGAATATGACAATTTACTAAATTTTATTCTAGTTTTATATATGGTGTTTACATTGAATGTTATTTTATTAACTGTGGAAAGATTGATAACTATGTCTTCATTATTCAAAATGGGATATTTAATGATATGTAATATTGATTATTGAATTATATTGATAATTTAATATATAAGGAATTATTTAGACATTCATTATTGGGTAGGTACTGGTTATAGATAACCCCTTATTTCACTAAAACGCCTCATGAGACAATGAGGTGGGCCAAAACACATGATTTTATACCCATTGGATTTAAATTAGTGGACCAATATAGATGAGTTTTTACCCATTATTATTAAACTATCTTGAGTAAGGTATTTATAGTAGAGGTATAATGTTCCTAATATTACAAATCAAATAATTAATCATTTTCATTATAAATAACTTAGATATAATTGTAATCCATGGTTTTTTTATAATGATATTATATATGGAAGCACTTAAATCTTAGTGTATTAATTAAATAGAATGTGTGTTCAGTTATTTAACATTTCATTTTTATTATACATTATCTTATCCTAATTTTCATGTTATTTAAATAGAATATGCGTTCAATTATTTACCCTTCCATGTTGATTGTGATTATTGATTCATTATTGATTCTACGGTACTTAACCATTACTGAGCATTTTAACACTCCATTTTATTATTTCATTTCCCAATGCTATAAAGAATAATTCTTATAATGATTTGAAGGTTGAATTTTTTTCCTTTTCTATTATTTTAATTCTATATCCTATGTAAAATGGTTCACATGTATATATCTATTTCTCTAAAATAGAAAAATAAATCAGTACTTTGGGATTTTACCCTTTTTTTCTATACCAAAATAATGAAGAAAACATCGGATTTGGGTTACTAGGGCCAGGGCCGTTACAAATTATCATGGTTGATTCTATATAAATTTATGGGATAAAAAATCAAATTTCATAACCAAAATCAACCCATGATCATATATTAGTGTGTGTATGACTAAAATTCCAATGGAATGTAATTATATTATAAGGGTATTATTACCAAATCATGATTCATATTTAACTCATTAAGTTAGGGATAAAATTAATACTTTAGGTATGTTTATTATGTGATGATATGTCACTGAATTTCCAAAATAGTATTCAATTATCCACTTATTTCATGAGGATTAATTTTCAATGAAACTCAATCCTAGTGTTATGTAAATATCAAATACTAATTATATAATTGACTTATCAAATTATTTCCACTAAATAATAATATATAAGAGAATTAGAATAAATATTTTACGTACCCTTGTGGGTTATCATTGGTTTCACAAATCCTCGTTGTGTAGAAAAAAGATGATTATTGAATTTATATAATAATTATCAAAAACATTTCAAGAATATTATTGAGAACAAGAATCATTTATCCTACACTAATGAATAGTTTTATCAATTAGGATTGACTCTATATTTTTCAAACAATAACCTTTCATTTGTTTATCATAAATTATGTTTGAAGGTGGAAGATATACACAAGAAAACAATCCATAAAATACATGAAAACTATGAATTCATAATTATTCCTTTTATACAAATAAATGACCAATATATAATCAGGTACATTTTAATATAGTCTTTATATATTACCTCAAAAATATGGTATCCATTATTGATTCTATTATTACATATTTTAAGTGTCCAGAAGAGTACGAAAATCATTTTTGGATTGTTATATTGAACTTGAGAAAGAGGAAAATCAATAAAAAATTTAGGAAGATAAATTTTTTTATAGAAAAATTATTATCCAATAGTCATATAATCATATGATAAGTCATATAAATTGATATATAAGTGATTAAGTTGATTAGAAAATGTCCCAAATAATCCTTTTTAATAGAGATCCATATTTTTCTTGGTTTTTATGGATACTACCATTTAATTATGATAAATTTGTAATTGTTTTAAAATCAAATAACTTAATTAACATAGAATCGAGTCAATTTAAGCTAGAATGCTGAATTTTAAGACAATTTCAAGGTGTATAAGGTAATATTGGTGAATTTTTTTGTACTCACATTATTATTTAGTATACAGTGGGTTTTTAATATAGTTATGTATAAATGATGATATTATGATGTATCATAATTAATTTTGGTATGTTGTTAGCTTTTATCTCACATGAATTTGTTATTTACGATAAAAATTACCGGATTCAAGATTTAGAAGTACCATTAGTAATATTTTCCTTAATAATGTAGAGAAATTATTTGAATGTTGAAAAGTAGAAAATATTGACCATAAAACGTTAGAATATATATTCATACAAAGGTATATAAACTTAAACCAAATATTATGTTTGGAGTATGTTAAGGAAAATGACTACGCTATACATTACAACACACTAAATAATGAAAATTTTGTTGATTATATTAGATGTAATGATCATGATACCATACCCATGGTGAGGATATTAATAGAACCAAAACTCAAGTATTTAAAAATGACAATCCTTAGGATCATAATATGTGGTAGGAAATCTAATCTTATTATAATTATTACGTATATATCAGTCCCTTAAATTATAGTAGATTTATAAATGAAGGGATGTGAAGTTAAAAAATAAAGCAAATAATATTAAAGAGTTCAACACTAGAATTGAAAGAATTATATGATATGGGGAAAAATATATATCTCATAAATACCAATATAGAAAAATTAGATTTTTTGATTTTAAAATTTCATCAAAATTTATCTATCCTAGAAGTACAAAGATTTATACGTATCTCAAAATGGTTTTTTTGTCACCATAATATTTTATATTCCATTGTATATATATTTATGTCTATTATTCAATCAAGTTACTATAGAAAAATTGATGTTTATAAAAATAATGAAATAACTATCCATACCTTCTTTGAAATTGGAGAATGTGACTAATACTTTTTTTAATGTATTTATATGATATTTAAAGGCTATAATACCAAATATGTTTTAGTTTATTTCCTTATAAGTTTATCATATTTACATTATATTTTATAATACTATAATATTAACATATCTCCAATGATATATATAAAGGGATAGGAAAGGATTCTTGGTGGATCACACTCTATTATATATAATCCAGATTTTTGGTCTATAAAAATGTTTATGAGAGGTATTTAAAATTAATTTGATGAAAATAAAAGATTCAATAATTATTGTCATCCTCATAATGGTGGTAAATCATAAATTATCAATTAAAATAAGAAATATATATTGAGATACCACTTGATGGATTTCAAAGGAGGTTGAGATCAAAATATTACTCTTGTTGAGTATTTATATAAAAAATAGTTTCCATTCATTCATTAAAAATTAAATATATAATTATATATATATATTAATAAGTGAAATAATTTATCATGTTGAGATGATTTCTGTGAGAGTATGGTTTTTGGAATAGATCTCAGTCGTGAAATTTTATAAAAAAATAATTTTTTAATGATATAATAAAATAATAGAAAATTGATATAATAGCTATATTGATCATCATTAATGAGAATTGGAATTAGAATTTATAGATACGACATTAAATTGAATATAAACATGGAAGATGGTTATGATATTTGGAATGAAAGGAGTGTCGATGCCTAGATGCATTATATTCTTTGAAATCCTTGATCATATTTGGATGATATCTTATTTCCTAAAACTTCTATGAAACCTATAATATGAGTAAAATGTGTATTATATATCAATATTAATGATAAACATAACTGATCAATAATATGTAATGAACCCAAAGATTATACAATTGTAACACAATCTCTCTTATGAGGAACAATCATAAGAATTATTGGATCATATAGATAAAGTACTACTAAATTATACCACACATCACATTATGGTTTATAAGAGGAATTATATTTTTGAGAAAGAAACATTGGATATTGAATATTTAAATTTGAAGAAAATAAGATAACTTCTTTTTCTATTGGAACCGGATCAATTGCCTACATTAATAGGTTTGTGAATCAGTGTAGCCAAAATTTTACCTTAAATTTTTTCCATTAGATATTTTCAATGTAATTAGTTAAGATTGGGATCTCTCACGTGAATATTTATAATCATCCATTCATGAAAAATATAGAAAAATTTATTGAATAATTCACACACTAATGTTTACATTGTTATTCTTTTTTGTGATATCTCAATTGATGATACATCCAATTATTGTTCTAGACTATAGATTTACCCATTAAAATATATAAGTAATTATAGTTGGTGTAAAAGTATCCTCATTAACATATAGATCAACATCCCTCTTATACATGGCTTATATTGACTCCATAAATTATAAATGAAACAAAATATCCACCAATTTGGGAATTCTCTCCTGTATTTTTTGGTTACTATATTTATAGATAATGATTCTACTCATTTACTAAATTGGAAATATTATTTGGAAATAGTGTTAAATTTTTCCCGAACTAAAACATTTCTTGAAATATAACTGTTGTTGAATGGTAAGTCTATTATTTCTCCTATCATGTAGATCTATTATGGTATTTTTAGTCTTAATCACTAAATTATTTGGATTTTAGATTTTTCAAAACTATCCTACATGAAATGTCTAATATGATTGGCGTACACACCAACCGAGGGTGAATCAGATGTTACAATTTTTTAAAAAAAATTAAATTCCCTTATAACCTTTTTTCCCATTGAAATTTAATCTTTATTTCATGTTACTGAATGTAGATCCATTTTAATTTAACCAAAATATAACCAAACATAAACATAAAAGTGATGATAAAGATAACATGATATTTTCTAAGTCTT
Source organism: Viscum album (assembly GCA_963277665.1). Lineage (NCBI taxonomy): Eukaryota > Viridiplantae > Streptophyta > Magnoliopsida > Santalales > Viscaceae > Viscum > Viscum album. Next base: position 1,668,146,395 of record OY728147.1, on the reverse strand, counting down.
TATTCAAGGGAATAATTTTTTCCATGATTAATTATTCAACCCAATTATCTGTTATCCACTAAAATTAAATTTTGACTATGATGGTGGAGGATTTTTTAAACAATACAACATTCCATCATTCATATAATTTCTTATTTCTCAATATAATTCTATTTTAGTTTTTTCATTGGTTTTTTCAGTATCCAATTACTGTATTAATATATTTACACAATGTTTTACATGAAAAACCTATATCAAAATTGATCCACATAATCCCACCATATATATGGTACTGTTTTCTATCCAACATCTACTAAATCTATTTTCTAATCAGAACTATTATGTCTATGTATCCAAATATTTATATTCCTTCAACATGGTTGTAGAGTCCACAAAGGCTATAGGATTTTTAGTAATAGTGAATGAAACTCACTCTCCACTTACATATTAGTTTCTAAATTCATTATAAAATTCGTAAATATATTTATCTACTCAAATAGATCTCTTGAAACCATTATTAATTGAACATCACCACATATCATGAAAGGATAAATAGATATATTATAAACAAGAATAGATGTGTTATTTCCACTTATATTATCATTTATCTCATATATTTGTCTCACTTATCTAATGTAAAAATTATGGACAACCCTATTTTTCCATTATCTTAAATATTCAGTGATCACCAACTTTATATTAGTGTTAGATACCCCATATATTTCTTCATCATCAATAGTTTGTCCTTATATTCACACATAACAAAACTCTTTATTTCATGAAGACACAACTCTTTTTCATTATTTTTTTTAAACATAGAATGCTATCATTTTATTTTTATATATTTTAGAATATTGAAAATAATCATTCAAACTGATTCCCTTGATCTCATGAACATTTTCCCTTGATTTTTTTATGTTTAAATTCCCATAATATCAGAATCATTATTTTTAATTATCAAGGTAATATATTCTATACATTTATAGTATACTTTTTTGGATGTTATTTATTATTCCATATCTCTCATTGATTAATAGTAGTCTTATTTATTTATATTGTATGCTCAATCACTTTAACTCTTTAATCTTATCTTATTTAACCTATAGAATTACACAACATATCTTCCTTAAAATTATTATTCAAAAAAATATTTAGTCCCTTTCAAAACTTATATGGGTCTCTCATATTATTCTTCTAAATTCAATATAAATTTAAAAATAAACAATTAAAACACCTATATAAAATAAATATTACATATTCATATAATGATAGCCTCATTATATTATCCTAATAAAACCTGTATAACTAGAAGACTTTTAGAATATGTATTCAGCTAATATATAATATCTTACCTCTGACACATATTCATTTTATTCATCTTATATTTTTTGGGATATTTACAATATTTAAGATCATTGTATACATTGAAACAAATCATTTTTATTGTGAAATTATTGAAAATTTATTTTAAAACTCATTCATTTCTATTCTTTAACTCTCTAAAAATCATATACTTTTATGTTTAATAAATTTTAGAATGAAACATTCATTACCACAACATGTCATGCATCACGGTGCTCCCTATTTTGGACGTATTAATACTTCAACCATTAATGGATTTTAAAAATGTTTATGAACTATATTTGATAGTATGGTCTCCTCTATTTTTTATTTTAAGACAACCATTATGACTATATACATTATATACACTATGTAACAAATTATCACGAGTGGTATTTAGAATCACGATAGTTACCAATATTAAATGATTTTATATACCTCTCTATTCTTTAGACAAAACACCTTGGAATAGATGTTTTATTTTTTCAATATAAAGTAACTCAGCTAAAATGGTGATCACTATAGTTTTTGGAACATGTCCCTCCAATTTCACTATGACCCTAACCTTTACTATTACAAGTGAAACATTTTTCTTTGTGTTTTCATAGTTGTAGTTTTCTTCTTTTTGTAATAGTATGTCCACTTATGAATATACTAGTATTATTTTCAAATATTATATGTTAATCTCTACATATATCAAATTACCATTATGGTCCTTATTTTATAAATATAAGTGCATTATAATTATTTTAATTAGATTCTTCATCATATATAAAATATTTCATTCTTTATATTTTTCTATTTTATATATTCTTTAAATTTACTGATGAAAAATGTGTATTCGTAGTGTTTTCATGATTATAAAATTTATTTTCTTGAAATATGATGCACAAATATATTCAAATTATTTTAACATAGACCATTAATTACTCTTAAAAACTTGTTACCTTATAGAGACTATACATACATTGACACACATGATATTTATCATGATATTTTATCATGTTTACATATCTCACAACATGTTTAAATATAGAAGAATAATTCTTACACTAACTTGTATAATTATTAAGTATATGAAATTTATAGTAATGGAGAAAAAAATAATTTATATAAAGAATAAAAATTATGTTTATACATAGGTTTATTTGTCATTTTTCTGATATATTCAATCTCAAATTTTTAAACTAACATCTCTTTGATTCCATGCTTCAAACCCTCCATCGAAGTGTTTATTAAAACTAATTTTAGTATTCAGCCAAAAAATCAACCAATTAATAATTCCCTATAAAAATAACCTCCTATAATTACATAAAAAACATATATTTATTCTCACTTAGTGTAACACCCCAAGCTTCCACAGTACAATTCTCTTTGAATAATACAATAACATGCGCTTTACCCAAACTAGAGTTTTTACCCACCACGACCAATCAAATTAGACTTTATAAATAGTAATAACCACTTTTAAAATTTTATAAATTTTACTTATAAAAATTGAATTCATTTTTTGATTTGAAATATCAAAATTATCTTGGAGTGAATTTTTTGGATTTTTCTGAAAACTTTCAATTTTTTATGGTTAGTGAAAAACACTTCATTATTGTTTAAAATCACCTTTTTATTTAATTAATTAGTTATTTTATTAATATTTATTTTAGGTAAAAATAGATACATAATACCTATATATGTTCAATTTAATTCATTGGAGTCATTTTATAATAATATTAGATATATAAATGTTTATTGAACTTTTTACCGTCTTTTACCCACCTTCTATGTGCATTTGTAAATTTGCATAAAACATAACATTACTGCTTCTGTGAAGTGAATTTAAAACATATAATAGACATTTTTCAAATCATTAAATAAAATTTTGTTCAATAAGATGAAAATAATTGTTCGTGAATAGTAACTTTTGACTTTTATTTACCACGGTTAAAAATAAATAGGGTAATTAAAGGTAAAAATGATATTATATTTACCCAAAGACATGTCCTAATTCTATTGGATAAGTTTATTTTGGAAAAATAAACCTTTTTAATAAAATATGTTCTTTTTTCTCCACTTGGATTAGATTACTACATTTATTATTATTTTATTTAAAGAAGAGTTAAAAGTGTTAAATTAAAAGTATAATAACTAAACCATTTTTATTATATTGTTATATATAAGATAAATTATACTATAAATATTCATTATAAATTTAAACAGATTTCCAACATTATTTTATTTTATTTAAAAAAATTAGACATTAAATAATTAAATTTATTTCTGCCGCAATGATGATGTAGTAATTACCTTATTAAGGAGTGGTTAAAATAATTGTTATTATAAATATCCAAATAATTGTAAATTGAAACTTATGATAACTTACAATAATTTTATAGTATTATATGTCATGTTAGGTTAGATTAAATAAATTTTGTTCTATGTGATAATGTTTTTATGACTTTCACAGAAAAAAAACTCCAAATACTGTCAAAATTAATATAAATTAGTTTTTAAAACAAATACTATATTATTAATTGATATAATATTCCTAAAAATATATATTATGTCCAAATGACTTATATAAGACTATATATATTAATAATTAACCACATGGGGTCCTATTCTCTGTTTATAGTATGTTTATTAACCACTTATTATAATAATACAAGAATACATGGTAAAAGTTAAACTATTTAACTACGTGTTAAATCTAAAAGATAAGGTTAATATAGTGACCTAAACCTATCTAAAACATATTGGTTGACAGTTTTTCAAATAATACCTACCTTCTCCTTGAAATAGATTATTTTGGTGCTATTATAAACTGAATATTATTGTATAATAATATAATATTTCAATCTTTTCCTAATGTGACTCTCACCTCTCTTATAAAAGGGTACATCCCCTTCTCTAAAAATCACCCCTCCAAATCCATTTTTCTTAGCTGAATACTACTCAAATATCCTCCCAACTACTCTCACTTCTACCTAGAGGCATTAATTTGATCATAAATCCAATCTAAATATCCCTTTTGATCAATTCAAAAGGAAATAACCGAAGAAGAGGTAATAATTTCACCACTATTTGAAAGTTATTTTCTTCTTCCACTTCCTATTTCTTTGTTGTTTCCATAACAAAATAATAACTCCAGTACCTTATAAATACTGTGATGTTATTATAAATATTTTACAACCATATTCATTATTCTATTCATCATATGAATGAAAATTCACCATATGTGTGTACGTACGGCTTACTGTCTCCACATTGTGGTGTGGTTTGTTATTCAAACACCTCATTATTTTGATGGATTTAATAATGAGTATAAATGATGTAAATAAAAAATATATAATGTTAGTAAATATATGTATATATTATATATCATTCAATTACATACAATATCACCATCAATATAATGATATTTTTTTTGTGTACGTACGGATTACCATCTCCACGAATGTGATGAAATTTATTCCCCATCAAAACCATTCAATAATAATTTTAATTTAATGATTAAAAATAATGTTTAAGAACTTAATATAATTATGGATATGAATCAAATACATCCTATCCCTTACAAATAATTCTTATATAACTAATCATATAATAGAAAATGAATCATTTAACACCCGAAATTAGGATAATACTGGAATATTATTAACAAAAAAATATTAGATGATCATATATGATATCATATTTATGTATGTGGTTGTTGTATAATTTAATAACAATGATTTTACTATTATACAAAATTTTAACATACCCTCGATCAAGTAAAAGTACAAGGTAAGAGTTAATTCTACAATCTCTTCACTATCCGATGATGTTTATACATTAGTATCTATTGGGACCTCTTTATCATACACATTATTGTTTCTTAAAAATTTACATTAAAACTTTTCTAATATTTCTTAGACTATAGTTTACAGTCATTTATACATTTTCATAAACTTTTATAAAAAAAATTAAAGGAATCATTCCATCGTTTTCTAAACAAGGTCATTTAAGACGTTTTTAACAAAATTATGGAAGGAATGTTTTTTTAACTTATATGGTGAGTGAAGATATTTTATTCCATTAAAACACCTTCAAAACATCCCTTAAAATAATATAAGAAAATTTTAAATATAAATTTTTTCCTTTATAAAAATATGACTTTTAAATGATTTCAAAAATAAAAAGAGTTATTTCTCTCAAATGGTTTTTATTTCATCAATGTCAAAATCCATTGATAGATTTTACACTTATTTGAAGTAGATTTATTATGATACAATCTTCCATATTTTATTGAAGGATTTTTTATATGTTTTACTATGTATGTGTTATTTTTATACCATTCATGGTTAATGGTTAAAGTATTAACATTTCTTATGCTTGTTTTAATATGAATGTTTATATTATATTTCAACCATTTCATATGAGGAACGCATTGGACTTAGTAAGTTATGGGTGGAGCCCACAATAGCTCCATGATGAATCAGTAGGTCCCTTTAGAAAAACTAGTGTCTTAAAACATGGCCTTGAAAAACTATTATTTGTATTTTTGGAATGATGCCTTGACTATGTGTTTATAATGTTCGGAATTATGCATTCTATAATTATGAAATTGGCTATTGATACTACATGTGATTATTAGACTATTAGAATATCCATGTGAATAAGTAAATTTAATTATTTGATTTATCCTTGCCATATTATGCTGAATTTTATGTTTAAAATACCTGTGTTTTTTCTTATACATTACCAAAAATGTTTTTGATTATTTAAGAAATTTTATGATAATTTTTTATCCTTACTGAGAACCTAATCTCACCACTTTCTATGTTTTATTTTTCCTAGGATTCGAAGAAGTATATTATGACTGACCTATAGGGATATTCTAAGGGAGATTAATGTGTTAAAAGGAGACACAATGTTGTTGTTTTTATTACATAATGTTATTGGAAACTTACTATTGTATCTAGTACTTACAAGGCTACTAAATCGATCAATATTTCAGGATTTGATCCCTTATGATCATGCCAATGTTATGTAATAATGCACCGACTCTGGGTATATAGGGTTAGGGAATTACACTAAGTACATAGATTCATTATCACTTTTCCGATATATTATTTAAAAAACTAGAACACAATCATCATCACTTTTTCATATTCTTCCTTGAATACTAGTATAATTAATCAATTTATGTAAAAGCATTATACCTAAATCTTTATAGCCCAATCATTAAGAATCAACAATGACATTTATATTTACCAACATGTATGGGAATTTACTCTTCTCAACCCATAATTAATGGGAAATATCTTTCTATTATTGGGTTTATATTCAAATTTTTCACCCAATGATCTTCATGTATAGATTATCCTCCAACAAGTACATCAAATAAAATAAAATAAAATAATTAAACATCTTCATGGTAAATTTAATAAACCACTTCATAGTTTTTTTCAATACAAATTTCATAAAAAATAAAATTTATTTTATTCATGGTTTTTATAATAAATGAAAAGTGGGGAAATATTTTCACCAAATCAATGTTAGGGAAGCATGAGATGATGCGAATACCTCTCCCACTTTCTCAATAATAAACTCATGTCCCCTATGATCATCCATTATCTTTAGCAAAGTTAGGACAAAATGATTTCTTATAAGTGATCCGTAAGTAAGTCATATATAAGTCTACTAGTCAATATTAGTTTAAATACAAGAGTTATTTTACAAAATGATCAAATATGTCCATAAAATATTCACAGTGTGGTATCAACTCATATTTTATTTACTTATAACCTCTTCTAACCCATTTATGAATAATTGTTCATTAAAATCACTATCCTATGTGATAACTTCTTTGTTTTTCATGAATATTCCATTTTAGAATCCCTAGTCATTATTCATTGATTGTTGTTCCATAATTATAATAATATTAATAATATAATTATTATACTTTTTAACCATTATATATAGTTTTATTACTAATAAATATTTTTAGAGAGATGAATTACATCACTTCTTGGAGATGGTAGTTCGTACATATGAATGAGTGATGTTCCTACATTTTAAATGATTTAATAAACGAAAATTAAATAATAAGTAAAAATGTGGGAAGTAATATAATTATTATCATATATATTCAGTAAATACATCTTTATAACTATTACAATGAAGTGGTAATGAAAAATAAAACACATCACTTCATGGAGGTGGTAGTCCACACATATTCATGTCTGATGGTCTCCATTACCATTATATTGAATGAAAGTGGATAATGGTTTCTAAATAATGATAATAAATATTTATTATATTTAATATACTTAAATAATTATTTTATTATGTATATCATAGTTTTATATGTTGTACAAGAAAAAATAACATTAAATGTAGTTTGTTTGGACTTATACCTCTTTCTTGAGAAACCTCTATTGGATTGCACCTTAATAATTAAGTGGATATTATTTTGGAAGTAAATTAAGATATAAGCCATTGTATTGGATTTTAAAAATGTATTATGATAGTTATCAGAAAATATTGAATGATAAAATATTGTGAATAATGGATAAGAGCATGTTTTCTTTTCTGTGTAATTGAAATAAAACACTTATAATAGTATAAAATATTAAAAAATCATTATAATAATGTCATGTGAAACCTAGAAACCTAAAATTAGAATATAATATGTCATATATTCTAAATATACTCAACAAATCACATTTATTTGTGTTTCATATATAATTTAATCCTTTTATCCATGTTTAAAAAAATTAAACTCATTTATCCTTAACCATGATAACAAAAAAAATACCATGATAAGTTAATTATATGACAAAAAATAAAATGTCCCAAAAAATTATTTGATATTATTATTAAAATATTTTATTCAATTTTATCATATTATGATTTTATAAGTGGAAAAATTAGTATTAATATAATAATAGAAAACACAAGAATTTGATACTATGAAAATTCCTGATTTAAGAGAAAAAAATATGTTCACCTTGAAATCAATTAATGAGTTGGATTACACAAAATTTTTTGAAAAAATTTGAAGTCGGTGTTTCATAGATCATAAAAGTGACTTTACGTGGAAAACGAGTATTTTCACTATTCACCCAAAAATCAACTATTTTTGAAAAAAACTAAAAAATTAACCGTAAACTATATTTGATATACTAAATCCAAAAATTATATCCATTTTTTAAAATAGATTTTTTAATATATTAATAATTTAATTATAATATTTTGACACAAAATGATGTAAAAACCATTTTCTGAATAAAATTTATTTTCGAAGTGTAAAGTGACATAATAAAAAACTGAGTATTTATTAATTATACATTAATTAATAAATTTTTATTATATAAAACATTCATATATATATAATAAAGTTTTTATTATTATTCATACTTTAAATTTTAAAATAATAGTTACAAAATCCATTTTTAAATAATAATATTTTCATATCATAACATAATATGCTTTAAGATCGATGTTTCCTGTTAAAACTCATTGAATATATAAATATTATTTAAACATAAATAAATCATAAAATTATAGGGTGTTAAATTAATCCTATAAATAGTAATATATCACATTAAATTATATCACTCTAATAGCAGCAACTAAGGATACTTCTACCTCACTACATCCTCAGTTTATCACATAGCTTTTTCAAACTTATAGTTTTCCCAAAAAACATTTCCCATATGAGTTGTCATATTCAACAACATTTTTTCTATGTAATATATAATATTAAATTCTTATTCTTCATAAAAATATATTTCTTTAGTGGTTTGACCTCTGATTTTAGAACATGTGAAGAATCTTTTATGTATTTTATTTTGAGATATTCACAGAACAGATTGTGAACTTGAGAGAGATTATATGGAAGTTACAAGAGATAAGAAAGCATCCCATTTCAATAAATAATTGCCAAGTAATTGTTATATATGGTGATTATCTTTCCAATATTTCCAAAACTCATGAAATTATTCTAGGGATAAATTTATAGTAACTCTTTTTTCACCCACATCAATCTCTAGATCTCTCAGACAATCATTAACATATCCTTTTAATCAAATATTAGTTTCCATGATGTGTTTATGAAGGGTTATAAACTACTCAACCATTTTCTTAACAATATCAAGAACCAATAGATTTATTTATCCAACATTATAGCACCACCTTGGTGTTTTGAACTGACATCCATAGTGGTCCTCATAATAAGCCATCTAAATTTGTGAGTCAAAAATATTATTTTTCGAAAACATGACTAGAAAAAGGTATTGTTCCAAAATACCATTAAAATACATATAATATAATCTGAACATTTCATAATGGTTTTCAATATTCCTATTATATTTAACATTGTTCTAAGTATGACATGCATTGATTATATTCATCTTTATATTCAATGTCAGATGACCATTTTATTTTGAGCATCGTGGTTAACCTCAAATCCAAATCAGATATAATAAAATTTGGTGATCTATAAAAAATTATTAATTCGTTAATATATATACTAATAATATTATCAAATGATAAATATACTCTAATTAAAATAAAATGTGCATATTTTATAACTTTATCGACTATAAACCAATTATCATTGTTCCCTTTATGTGTTTTGGAAATTACGATGATGGAATCTTTGGTAATTTTTTCTATTTCTATTACGGTATAGTTAATGGTTATAACATTACCCAATAATTATGTCTCTATAAAATAAATTCTTGGAATACTAAGCACAGAGATACATACTATATAACATCCCTTTCCATGTTATCCCACTATAAATACTCTTTCATATCTCACTACTTCTACATAATTCTAAGATAAATAGAGAATGATGAAATTTGAGATTTATCCCATAGATCATTTTGTATGTATGGTATTGATGGGACACATATTTAGTTATTAAACCATATCATTCCTTTATAATCATGTTTGAGTTGAGGAACATTTTTAGTTTGACATAGTACTTGTGTGCCACTTTAAAAATTACATAGATATATAGTTGAACATTTATCTATGAAATATATCATATATCCCCTTTATACAAGATATAAAGTTATATCTTATAAAACATAAAAATTATTAGACCTTTAGTAATCAACATCATGTGAAAAATATCACAGAATTTCCACCTGAAATCATTATCCATCATGTTTTCCTTCACATGGTGGTAATTTATTGAGCAGTCATAATTATTAATCATCTCCAACCATATTATCTAGTTAAAATTCAACTATTTATTTTTGAATATATACATAATATTTTTTTGATATATATATATATATATATATATATCACACCTCACTCAAGAATATGATGGATCCATATTATTAATTAAGTAAATATTTTTTGCTGATTTTGTATCATGAGTCAAGGGACTTTTATCATGAATTTTGAATTAGTATTTTGTATAAATTTCCATTATATCATTTTTCATGAGGAAACATCCCAATTAATTATTTAATGCATCAATATAGATCACAAAACCTTATATATTATATAGTAAAGTGAGAAGTGGTCTATTGAAGAACCTTATTATTATCTCCTTGAAATTTTCCTTGCATTCATCTATCATGTGGAACATGGATCCCTTCCATGTAAAACTGGTTTTTGGATTAGATATCTATGATTAATTTATCCTAAATTATATATAATGTCCACCCAACAAAATAAAACTATTGATCAAAGTTACCATCAATGTCTTGGACTATTTCTTAATAACTTCTGTCTTTTATGGAATTAAAAATATAAACATATTAGAGATTATGTAACCAAAAAATGAAACCTTATGTATCCCAAATTCACACATGGATAATTTTCTTCTATGAATTCCCATAATTCAAGGTATTTGACAGCATAGTCATGTTATCTTTATACTCCTCCATATTCATTCCAAATATAAGATTATTATCTATAAATACTAGAAACAATTTATCATGGTAATCACTTAAGAAACTACTAATTAGATAAATTAAGATAAGGGGGCATTCATAAGACCAAAATAAATTACTATTAATATAAAATTCACATGCCAGATTTGGAAGACTATATTTGATATATCATTATTATTCACCCTCAATTGATTATATTCAAAATAAATATTAATATTTGAAAAGTATTAAGATCATTTTAGTTTAAAAAACAATTTTTTAATATGGGGTAAATTCTAATTGTTCCTGATAGAGATATTTTTAAGAACTCTATAATCAATTACAAGGGGAAATGAATCATGTTTTTTCTTAAGGAAAAGAACAAGTTCCCCACATAGTGACACACTATGGTGTAATAATCATTTATCAAGATTCTCTTTGGGTTTATTCATTAATTATTGAAATTAAATTTCCAACTTTATATAGGTATTATTGGAAATATGTGTAACGCAATTTATGAGTTCTATTGAAAACTCAACATCAAGATTTTGGAGAAGTATATTCATGTATTTAAAAAATACTTCAGTACAGTCTTGAAAACATTCTTATATTTGGTATTAAGTTTCTTGAATACCATTTGTGATAAATATAATTCCTTAATAGGTTGTAATACCCATATAAATTATCTAATTTCCATAATATGTTCATGATTATCATCACACTAAAATACAATCAGATGTTGATTTAGAATATCATATGTGAATTTTCTTTCACTTTAATTATTGTGAGATATGTATATAAAGAGCCAACACATTCCCAAAATAATATATTATTCAACAATATGGATAATGAAAATATTTCCAAGATGTGTAATCCCACATGAATATATAAGTGGATATATAAAAATTAGATTCAATTATCTATTAGTTAAAAGTTTTAATACTTACTCGATAATTAATCATTGAGTTGGTGTTGTGATACTCTTAGAAAATTATTTAGATGTAAATTATTTTTTAGAATCAAAATTAAAAGATACATTTGATGTTCTATTGTGTATTGTATATATAACCTTCACCACAGCGATCTCCTAACCCACATCAGTTTTTGATTAAAAGGATTTCCATTTACCCTTTTAATTACAGAGTTATTGAGGCTTTCCATCCTCATTAGCTCATGAATTAAGGGAATTATTCACAGAATTCCCAATATATAATCATCTAAAACATTGACAATAATTGGTTGAATCCTCACTCTCCTATTTACCACTTTTTGAACTTTTTATCTCCTATTTATAATCACCAACTCGATGGTAATACGATCTAAAATTGAAGCATTTCTAAGTTCCTCTTAAAACATCATGAGGTTTTTATTAAACTTTTTTGTTTTTAGGAGGATGTTACTTATTTTCTCCCTAGTATATTCTATTTGGGATTCTATAAAGTTGCATTTAACTTTTACTATCATTATAATTTGAATAATAATTATATATCCAACGTTATAAGTATATATAGAGAGAACATTTAATTATTTATTCATTATTACAAAGGTATCATATGGATAATTCTTTTTGATGAATAGGTTTCTAGCCACTAAAGAATTGGTCAAATTATTTCATAGTGTCGATCATAAAGCTCGAAGAGTGTCTTTATAGTCTTGTAATGTTAACGTTTTTAGTGCCAATTGATTAAATGTCCATTTGTTTCAATGGAATAATGTTCCTTTCTATATTAGTATAAAGATTACAAGGAATGTAATTATTGAAAAATACCCACCAAAAAACATTCCATTATAATAAGTTTATTTATTCATCATTCCTAATGTTCTTGTTGAGATCCCACCATTAATTATCTCGACCATCCAACTGATAGTTAGTTAATAAAATAATATCATGATATGAGCACTACGGATCAGTGGATATCATTTCCATCACAATTATTCATTACTCAAAATCTTATGGATCAAAATACACAAAGAATGATAGTGCATGTTGTCAAAAAAAAGTCTCAATAGAATATTCCTCCCTTATTTTTGTATTCATAAGCCCAAAATAGTTCATTTTATTTCACATATGTTGACAGATTTAAGAGAGAATAACCACAAGATATTACAACCCATCTATAAATAATTATGGATACTTATGAGGATGGTAATTTCATTACCCATCATATTCATTGTTATTATTACTCCCTATAGTTTTAAACATGGACTAATACAAAAAATTCAGGACCCACATATTGAAAAACAATAAATATAGTAAGTAATCCTAACAAAATAATTTTTGAGATATATTATTTTATGACACATTCTTATAAATATATGGTGCATTAGGTGTAACCAAGTTAATTCATGAACATTATCTTTTAAAATACTCATAATGGTTTATAAAATAATGGTAATTTACCAAATAATATCTTCTATGAGGGTCTATCAAGTTAAATAGTCTTAGGCCCATTCATTATACCATAGTGAGGATCGATATAATACCTAATCCACCCAATTCATATTTATTACCCATATGTGAATTTTCTACATAAACACATCCATGTTCTAGTATCTAGATATGGATTTATTTTCTAATAAAACCACAATGCTTTTCTTACCATAAGTTATGAGATAGTTATCTTAAGGGTTATCTTAAATCTTTTCAAATCCTTGTTTTTAAAAATAACTAAACCATATTCTATTAACAACTCATGTGACCCAATAATAACTAACATAAATAATAAATCAATAAATATGAATATTAAAAACATATAGTTTTTACACATTCTCGAGAACTGTGAAGGTTTGGTTTCATTGGAAACTAGATACATAATCAAATAATTTCATAAAAGAACTTCATCATCTTATATAACTATCATCATAATAATACCTTGACTTATAATACATAGGAACATGCGTCAAAACCTGAGGAAGGAAAATTTATGAAATAGTGATTTGATATTCTTAGTAATGGTAAACATAGGAGATATCAATCATAAGAGCAAAATCTGATCCTAATAATATGAAAACACAACAAGGTGCACGTTATCAACATAAATTATTCAAAAATAGAAATACATAGATCATAAACTCCAAAATAATATCATATCCTCCCTCATGATTAAAAAGGTAATCAATGCAATAATCATAATTTAAGAGTCAAAACATAGTCATGTGGCATCATAGGTATAATAAGTAAAAATATTTTAAACATAGTTATTCAAAATCTTTTCCAAACATAATCTATCGATAATAACTAAAATCAACCGTGATAAAAAATCAAAATGTGAACATTTATATTTTCAATATTTTACATGTGTAAAATTGTGGGCATAGTTCAATGTAATCATACTCATGCTTCAAAATCTGGACATATATATTCACAATCATGTCTACAAATAATATTATTAATATATCATGAAGAAATAATACCAAAAATAAGTAATTTTGAGTAAATATATTCTCAATAATGTACATTATTTTCATCATCATATCTTTAGAAATAAATATCACATTACTCAATACATTTAAGGGCTATTATAGAACCAATAGTCACATAATCATAATGTATTAATATATAGTCCATAATGTCATGAAAGAATTTACCATTTCATCATTGCATGACCCTAGGAAATGGATATTTCTTCCACCAAGATTTCATATTCATAATAAATAAAAATATACAACAAAATAAATACTCTATCATTGAAGATTCTGCCCTTCGAATTATAAGTAGCATCTGTGGATGTTGTGATAGATGAAAATTTCATTCAAACATCACAAGAACATTTCTGGAGATAAATATATTTTAATTACGAAATTTAATTTTTAAAATTTAATTTTTTTTCAAAATATTATTAAATAAATTTAATTGAAATTTTACTGGAAATCTTGTAAATAAATCTTCAAATAAAATAGTGGTCATGACGATGGAAAATGTCGCTCTTTTGTGTTCACACCATTGGTAAAAAAATACCTCATTCAATAAATAAGATTAATCTTTATTTTAAATTTTTTTTATAAGAAGTAAAATTTTGATAAATTTTAAAATAATAAATAATTAGTGAATAGATAAAAATAATTAAAATATTTTAAGAGGGATATGGACATGTAAGAAAAATATTGTTTTCTAAAGAGAAAATAAATGATGTTTCTCTAAAACCAATTCTCTGTCCATTTATGTACCAAAGAGAGGAAAATTTTATATTTATAGGGAAATTTCATCAATAAATATTAGAGAAGAAAATTTATGGTTTTAAAGGATAAAATTCAAAAAAAAAATTATATTCAGCATCGATAATAAAAAAATAATCTGAGAGTGTAACATAAATCTCTTACCTCAAGTTTCATATTACTTCATATTAGTTTAAACCACCAATAAAATAAATATATATTTATTATTAATATATTAAGAAAGCATAATACTATATATATTAACATAAAAATTTTACTTATGACCTCTTACAACCCAATTATTAATAACTCTCTATTAAAATCATTATCCCGTGTTTTGTTTTTTAACCATATTTCAGATCAGTAGTTCTGATCATTGTAACTTGATCATGGTTTCATCATATTCAAAAATTAAATCATGTAATTAGTAACATATTTGATAATTAAATACACTTTTAAAACAAATAATATAAATTGTTGAAGAAAAATTAATTTCATTACATCATGGATATGATTTTCTGTGTGTATGAATTAGTGATGTTTCTGATTTTCAATTGATGGAAGAGAATAAAATTAAATAATAAATAAATTTCCTGAAATATAAAAATATCATAAATATAATATGTATTCAGTAAATCTATCATTATAACCTTCAATGTGTTGTGGAAATGAAAAATGAATCATGTATCTTCTTGTAGGTAGTAGTCCACGCGTATGCACAAGTGATGTTATCTTTTTCCATAGGATAGAAAAGAGGTGGATAATTTTTGGTAAATAAAAATAATAAAAATTAAATATAAATAATATATTAGAATAATTATTTTTGAATTTATATTTTAGTTTTATGTGATGTATGAAAATAAAAAAAATGGAAGTACTTAGTTAAGATTTATACGTCTTCATTTAGAAACCTTCATTGACTTGTAAATTAATACCAAAAAGATGATATTTTAGAAATAAAAGAATCTCTAGGGAATGGAAAATTAACATATAAAGGTATTATTTGAGGTATTATCTAATTTAAAAGGATAAAACTTTTTAATAAAGGGGGATACTATTTTTCCTTTTATAAATGAGGGATAAGACACACTTAGAATCACCAGAAAAATTAAATAATATATACATAATAGTCATGTAAAGTGGAACCAAGGAGATTTGAATTATAAATAAATATGGTATAAGGCTAAATAAACTCAATTAGGTACATTTAGAAAAAAATTGGGTACATTTTAATCATTATCTCAGAGTTAAAAAACTTTAGACCCATTTTATCATTAAGTGTGATAATTTAGCTTTTAACATTATAACATAAAAATTGAAAAAAAATAAAATGAAGTAGAAAACCAAATTTTTACATGATTATTCTGAATTTTGAATAAATTTTAACATATCCAATTTTTATTTGTGAAAAAATACATTTAATATAAGAAAAAAATGCACCAAAAATAATTTTTAGGAAAATACCAAATTTAAGAGTGAAATGTAATTTGACCCTAAAATCATGTAAAATGATGCTTTCCAATATTTTTTGGTTAAATAATAAACTATTAAAATTTTTTATAAGTTTTTATCCATCAAAATGTTCATGGAATATTTCAAATATACCATTAAATCCAAAGTCCTAAAAATAGTTTTTAACTTGAATAAAATTTCACTTATATTCACAATAATCAATCATGGGTTCCCAAATTCAAAATAATGTTTTAAAATAATTTATTTGACTCCTTTATCATATATTTATTAGATAAAAATGTTGAAAGATTTATTAATTCATTATTAATTCACTATAATCTCATTAAAGTGACAGTATTTTAAGAATCATGTTTTCACTATTCACAAAAAATCAACTATTTTAGAAAAATCACTATAACATATTTTTGATATAATAAAAATAATAATGGTAATAATATTTATAAATACATTTATTAAAATTAGAATAAATAAATTATAATATATGATCATAAAATACAGGAAAAATAATTTTTGATGAAAATCGTATTTTGGAAGCATAAAATGGATTTACTAAAAATTGAGTACTATTTTATTTTGAATTAATCAATAAATTATAAATATATGAAATACTTATAATTTTTTTATAATGTTTTTATTCCTATTCATACTTAAAATTTAAATTGTAATGTTATAATAGTCACATTTAAATAATAATATTTTATAGTATATGGGATTTTGATTAAAGCTTAGTGTTTCTTGTTTAGAATAATTTGGGGGACATAAAAAATTTTTTAAATAGAAATGTGTCATAAATCCTCAAGTTTTTACTAGAAAATACTTAATTATTAACTTAGAAGTAATTTTATTTGAAGCTTTAGAGTTTCTACTCTTCCTCGTGATTTCCACTCTATTAAATTTAAAATTGTGAACACTTTAAAGAATAATGGTTTTCTATACTTCTTAAAATTATTTCATAGTACGAATTGTAATAATTAAATTAAAAAACTAGCAATTTTCACTATTAATATAATTTTCTACATTTTTATCCAAATCCAAGTTATTTATCAAAATAACTAATAATTATTTAGTAAAGTGTTATTTCTTCTTTTTTTAGTTTGGTTTATTTCTTTGTAGTAACTTCTTTGGAACATGGAAATAATAGTTCTTTACATTTATAAATTTTATGATCCTTTTGGCCTAGAATCCATTTACTGAACTTTTTTAAAATGTGGACTGATATTTTTCTCCAACCATAAATCATTACAGTATCCTTTGAGGTATTGTTGTAAGGATACATTATATACATCTTTAGAGAAAAGGGTTTAACTTTTATATCCTATTTTATCCAAAAGGAAGGCCAATTTTTCATTATTACCTAATTCTTCATTATTTGTGGATTTCTTTCTTAAATTTTATAAGAGTTATATATTTTTAAATTTTATATATATATATATTAATCATATTAATGGAAAAATAATTTAATATAATAATTAAATTTCCCTCAATAACTAAATATATTTTTTGAAGATATATTTTTCTATTTTAGTATATTTATCATTTATGAAGAAGTTTCTTACTTTCATTGAACAGAACTCTCATATATTATAGACTTCTTTATCTTACATATGTTTACTTATTTTGGAAATAATATATTCACACATAACCAAACATCTATGAATTCCAAAAATGAAATGAAAACTACATTCCCTTTTCATTGATGGAAATATTTAAAAAATTCATATATTACTAATTATAGGTTCAATTCCAATAAAATATTCATGGTTTGGGGAACACATCATCATACTTATTAAACCATCCACCCTTGATTATTTAGTAGATATATGTAAATTTATATTTTCATAAATCTCTCTAGATTATGTGATTTATCCTACACTATTGTTAAAAGAAACATTAATAGAACTAAAATTTATTAGAGGATGGGATACCTTTTTATATGTGATTGTATCTTATTGATCAAGATTTGATCATAGGTTATTTTTTCCAATAGTGATATTATATTTCTATTATAGGCTCCCTTAAGAAAATTTCATGGTATTATAACTTTTCTCAGATGTTAGGGGTGAAATGTTGTGGGTTTTATCAATGTTCCAAGATAGAATTAAACATCATTCATATATTTCTTATTTATTTTTTGCTAATCCCCTATATTAATTAGGTATATATATAACTCTTACATAACCTGTAGGCCCATAAGAATAATACCTAGACATGACCCAAAGGCCCAATGACATTAATTCACAAGAACTACCCCTCCCCATAATCTTCCTCCTTAATTTTACCTTTCACCCAACATCGCATGAATGATTGGAAAAAATTTCCATATAAATTTATTTATGGTTTCTAGTATCAATGGTATATGACTAACCTTATATTTATTTCCAATTTTTTTATCTCTGCTATAGTATCTAAAACTTTCTCGGATTTCTTTTTTTGGTGCACACAACTATGGGGTATGATCTATTTTATTTCATGACCCAATGTTTTTATGTCGTGGATTCTCATTCCCTAAATATATGATGTGTCTTGCAGGCCATATAGCCTGAAGGCTAGTGGTAAACAGAATGCTTAGTGGATAGATGGCAGATATCAATATCATGTATCCTAAAATAGAGTGACAAGATCTAAATCTATAGTCACTACTTCAATATATAATATAGTTTATACTATAGTAACTACTATAGTAACTCATAAATTAACCACTTCCTAGTTTTGAAAATAGTTTTTATGTGGGATTAAATGTTTAATACTCATGCACCACCCTAATAAATCATATTTGTGTCTATCAACATGAATTCCAACTCTATGAACATATTTATTAGGAAATATTTCTAATCATCATATAACTACATTCTCATTTCCTAATTTCCCATAAGATTTTTAACGTAGTTTTCATGAATTTTTCTATAATAAATTATATATTATTAAAGGTAATTAATTATTTTGGAATTACATAAAATTTTTCTTCCTATTCATTGAGTGTAGCCATACTGGATTGTTCTAAAACATGAAACCTTCATTCACTACTTTCCTAAAAAATTATTTATCTTCTTTGATCATCTATAATTTATCTTCTTCTATATAAATGTTTTCACAATTTATGTATTTTTATTTATTTTAATCCATAAAATCCTTTTATGAGAGAGTTTCATATTTTAAAAATATCATTACATTTCCTTATTAATTTATGTAGTATTATATTTTAGAAATAATTTTTCATCATCTATCTCAATAATAAACCCAAATATATGTGTGAAAACTCTGGAAGGATATTACTTCATGTAGTCCCAGTCCTCACATATTAGATTATCAATAGATATAGTATACTCAATCTCATCATATTTGATTTTATTGGACCCCTTTTACTAAATCTATTTACTGTGGGTTCTTACTTCTTCAATGAGGGTTTTATCATACTCATATCCTCTTTCATTTTATTCTTTTAGATAGGCTATTTAGAGACTTCCACATGAGTAACTAGATGGATATATTCAAATAATTATATATGAGGATATTTAAACACCTCAAATTTAAACTTTATAAATAACAATAAAAATTATTTGGTCTTCAATAATAGATCAAAAAGGTGGTAAATATTTCTCTAAGAATAATTTGGATTCCCATTAGGAAATGTGGTGACACCTGATAGGGTAGTGAATTAGGTGTTTCTTATTTTTTTTACCAAATTACGTACTCCCTTAAAACCTTATACCCCCTTTATAATTTTACCATTTTTGTTGGTTAGAGAAAATGAATCTATATTAGTTTAAAGAATAAATCATCAACCACATTCATTCATAAATTCCTAATAATTGGAAAAAAAAATTTCTAAAGGTTCTCTTCATATGCCTATTATTTACTAGATAATATTAATCACCCGAATTCTTGATCCTCCACTATAATAAAATGTTGTCTAAAATGGTTAGAGATTCTCACACATTCATAAAATCCCATCATGTATAAAAAAAATTAATTCTTATAGGACATCCCCTTTTAAATTTTCACTATATACGAATTAAATGATTTACATTTTAGTCATAGTGTCTCAAAATTATATCACTACAAACCCTGAGTCACATAAGTTATATTTATTCCCACTATGTATATAAAAATATTTTTATCTATCTTCTCATGTTGTTGATCACTGATCTACACTTTCATATCTCTACATCAAATGGTTCATCTCTTTTTAACTAACATATAGAGTATTTGAATTCCACGTGTTATCTAGAAAAATTTCATAAAAGATAGTCACTTATTGTATCTCAATTTCTATATTATTTAAAACCATAAAAATAATATTTCACAACTCATATTGAGATCTTGTAAACAATACACATCATACAGTTCATCGTATCTTGGAATCTTTAAAATAAAGATCATTAACCAAAACACCAGTGTATGTTTTTCCACTATTTTTATCTAATTTTATATCATTAAATAACTAATTAAAAATCAAAATAATTGAATTATTATATGATTTATTCACCTTGGAAAACTATTTTTCTTTATATTTATTCAATTAATGGATCCTTAAGACAAGTGATATCATTAATAAACCTTAATAAAAGATTTATTATATAAAGATGCCCATAATACAATCAAAAAAGATTAAAAGGTCTAGTGTAAATCGGTGATTAGATGCATAACATAATAACATAAAACAAGGAAAAAAATTATTTAAAACTTATTTTCATTCCCTTAAAATCAATTGATCTTCCAATACTACATGAGAAAACCTAGGGACATACATATGAAAGGATTGATCTAAGAAATCCCAATAACAGATTTATCAAAGAATAACATGATTAAAGTAATAAATGTTAGTCAAGTGGTGTATCAAGGTGATATAAAGTGGAATTAATCATAAACATTAATAGAAAATATGGATAAAAATGACATCATGAAGGAAACACAATAATGTAGGAACAATATAAAATATGAAATCATAAGCAAATTTCATGGCTAACGGCTAAGACATCATAACATGGTGTTATTAGGAAAAAATATAATGAAATATACATGTAATCACATAAGATAAAAACATTACATAATTCATTGAAGGGATGTATAATTTTGAACCAACTTATTACATTCATATCATGTTCATGTATTATTATGCCACATAGATCACACACAAAATAAAACCTTTCAAAAAATTTAATTTCATGATTGTAGAGTATGGAATTACATACATAGAAGATTTCAATAAATTAAATATAGGTATATCTTTTTACTACCCTCAAGTGGAAATGGGGATGTCTATTTATTATCTAAATGTTGAAGGGTAAAACCATGGGGTGATTTTGACAGCATAGAAGGTGTAAATAATGGTTAATTGATGGGTTTAATGAGTTAAAAAGGTGGTCTCTCATTACTTTCATATAATATGTACATTATAGGAATTTGTGAAAACACATTACAAAAAGAGAAATTGGATTTCAAATTAATATTTCAAATAATTTAATTGAAATAAAAAAAAGTAATAGGATAGGATGTGTTACGCTGATATGGTGGTTTTAAAACCATTAGAGGATCTTATTAAGAGAATGGGAATATCATGGGAAGGATTTCAATAGGGTACGGAATATTATATTTATGGTTAGTGTGTTTTGTGTGAATAGGAGTGTGAGGATGGGTGGGTATTTATTGAAAAAGAGTGGTTGTGTCATTATTAATTTCTAGACATAGGTTTTGGCCTATATTTGATTAAAAAAATTGAAAACAGAAATCCTCAGTTTGTTTTTACTCGTGATTGCTACCAAATAAGAAACTTTTTATATATATTATAAGGTCAGGATTAGAAACCCTTAAAATAATACCATTGGTTATGAGTAGTGGAGTCATGTTCATAAATAATTGATTTTAAAACATTAAAATATAATGTCAGTTGTGATTGATTGGTTGAATGATTATAACAATAATAAAATTAATTAAAAAACTATAGAGTAATCAAATATTTGTTCTTGGATTCTATCACGACCCATCCAAAGAGTGCCCAAACTGTGACTACCCTAATACCTCCTCTAATAGGATAGAGTCTAGAGATCCATGCCTAGTAGGTATACCAAATACATAAGAGTCCTTAAATGAATGAACATGTACACACACACACATCACAACGACTATAAATTGATGAAATGTAAAACCATAGATAACCATGCATGAATACATATAAAATACCACTATAAAAGTATTAATGTAACATCCATCTTATTCTAATTGGATTGATTAAGTCTAGGAATGTTACATGGACTTAAGGGACATCCTCAAGTTACTGAAGGATGTAAATAAGTATTGAAGGGATTGAATACAAGTGGGGGAAGATTTTCCATTTAATAAAAAAACTAACCAAAAAATACAAGACCAAACATAAAAATATATGATCCATGATAATAATGAAATAAAACAAAACATTTTATTTTTCAAAATCAAAATTAAACCAAGTACCACAACGGGAGACTACACTATCAAATTAAATAGCGAAAGACTATAAGTCCAACAAAACTAAAAAACAACAAATGAGAAATACATGATCCAAGCATGCTCTGTGATCTATCTCCAAAAGACAACCTTATAATCATGAAATACAACTAAATATTTGTGATATCTTACCTTTACCCATGTACTGATTAACATCATCTACAAAATATCGAAAGTGAAAAAGTATGGTGACTAATGAAACTTAGTATATTTCACAAATGGCATCCCTACTCGATCCACTAGTATATAATATCCTTGAAACATTTATATAAAACAATTATATAATACGATTTTGAAAATAGTTTATATGAAAATTTAAACAACATCCAATAAACCATATTCTCAAAACAACATTAAGATCCAAGAAAATAAATAGACAATATTCTGAAAATCAGTTCCCATGTTTTATTTTGGCATAACATTTTTATTTCAATTATCTACAAAACCATCCATGCATGAAAACGTGGATGAGGGGGAAATCCCAAACCCTTATCCATCCAACTACTAATGGGGTACACTTCTTATGATTTTCCAACCTAGATGAGATTTTATGGGGGAGATTCCCAACACTTATCCATCCGATTAATGATGGGAGGGACACCATATCCATATTTGTCCCAATGAACATAAACACACACAACCGTTATACCAACCCAATGCCAAAACAATAATTTTATCCATTTCAATAAAACCATTATTTTTTTAAAATAATCCAATAAACCTATTAAAATCAACCATTACAATTAATTTCCATAAAACAATCCCTTTTACTGAAAAAAAAAATTGATTAATCTATTTACAAATATTATACACAAGACAAATTTTAAACTCAACATTTTAAATACAAGAACTATAGCACTTTCTACAAAAACATCCTGTTTTCATGTATCCAAAAACCATCACTCAAGAGGTATTTCAACAATAATTACACCAAAAACTAACAATCAATTTCACACAAAATAATAAATTTTAAATCAATCCATTGTATTATAAATAGGGGAGTCACGAGTGAAGCCACATACCTTGGGTTTCATGATGAAAATAAAGAACATCATGAAGAATTTCCGTGAATACGTGTTAAATCTCCACAAGCCCACAATAGATCTATTCCCCTATAATAAAACAAGTTAAATATACTCATATTTGGAAATATATTAGGTCTAACTGAAGTGTATGTAGATATATGAAAATTAGAGAGATACAGAAGTATATCTAATAAAATGAACTAATAAAAACCATGAATGATAACATACTGTAAGAATTGATCTTCAATTCACAAGTAGAATCCATTATATCACCTCTAAATCGATGGGGGAACCTTCCATGACCTATAGAAAGATATAATAATGAGTTTTGGATGAATATGAAGATATAATAGGCTGTCAGATGGGGTAATTATTCAGATCCAAAATTTTATGATCTCACATTTGACTAATGCATGGTTAGTCACACAGTTAGAAAAATTGCACGCTAATTGTGTGATAGCTTTAGTCCCAAGTAGAAACATCGCATGGTTTTCTTTTAGAGGTCCCAAACCATGCACCAACCATGCCAAATCCCACTATCTCAAGTCACTCAGTTTCTTCTGGGATTTTATATTTTTTGTAAAAATGGTGAACCACCCTTTCTCCTTTCATTTTTCCCATGTCTCATTGTGCCTGATTACTTGTAGGTTCTTAATAGATTTACAAAATTGTACACCAAACGTGCACCTGTATAAAATCCTAAAAAGCTATGAATGTTCTCCAAACTCAGCTAAACATAACCCATAAACATTAAATAATTAAAAAACCTAGATAAAGGGTTACATACTTAAAAGATAGCATGTTATATTCTCCCCTACATTGACCTTTCAATCCCCAAAAATTAGAAAATATTCCTTGATATAATAGTTTTTTTACTCTTTCTCTTTCACTTCTTTCTCACATTCCAGAGTCTCCTCTAGAATCTGGTCTTACTTCCAAAAAACCCAAACTAGACCAACACTTTTCCAATATTGGAGATTCTCTTTCCTATCCACAATATACATCGGAATATGTACCATTAATGTATCTAGATATAGGTCAATGTGATCCCATCTGATCACACGGTCAGGATCAGGTTGATACTTTTTCAATCGAGATATGTGAAACACATTTTGAACGGTAATGAACCATATTGGAATTGCCAACCTATACGCCACATCACTGAACAATTACAGTATCTCAAAAGGGCCTATGTACAAAGAAGATATCTTTCCCTTATTCTAAAAATAATAATTTCTAATCCAAAGATAAATACTTAAGAACACATTATCACCCATGAAGAATGAAAATGGAAGAAAATGATGGTCTACATAATATTTCTGACTACTCTCAGTTATGTCCTTCTTTTTCCTAATGTACTAAATCTTATTTGTTGTTTATTCAAAAAGTCTTATCCCAACCAGTGAAGTCTCGCTTATTTCCACTCAAAAAAGTCGAGAATGACATGGAATCCCATACAATTATATAAATGAATAAATATTTATCAAGGCCTAATGAATTTTTTTATATTTGAACTCTGAAAATAGTATGTACTCTTCCCATGACCCACTAATATACATTACAAAAACCCACTACATGTATTCCAAATTTAATATTACCCTTTTAGAGTGTCCATTCATCAGAGGAGGATACACAATACTCATTATCAACTAATTTCCAAGGGATTTCTATAATTATATCCAAAAAATATATGTAAACCTTGGATCTCTTTCTCATATGATCAAAATTTGTATGTCCTTCCGCTTTACAACTTATCTAATATAGTTTTTCGATATATCATATACCATATGATATTACTAAATAGTAATTAAATGGTCCAACATTGTGATCTAATCCACCATTAACAAATTGGTATCATGTTTCTAAACCATTCTTAGGAGACCTATTGCAAAATCCATGGTTATCTAATCCCTTTTCAAAACTGGAATAGGTAATGATTTTAACAGACATGATGGTCTCTAATGTTTAGCCTTATCTTGCTGAAAAGATAAGAATCTGGATAGAAACTCTACCACCTTCTTTTTCATACCGCTCAACTAGAACTGCACTTTTAAAGCCATATTCATCATCTATATTCTAGAATGGTCAACCCATCTCAAATGATGGTAATAATAAAGATTTTTTCCCTAAAAAACCGGTGATACAAAATCTTTATTCCATAACAACATCACTGAACTCTCATTTATCCTCTATCCCGCAATAGTCTGTGTACCATTGAGTTTTGGCCTCACAGCCTTGTATTCTGAATCAAACGTCATCTTCTCTATAACCATTTCCACTAAATCACTATTTAACAAGACTAAAAAGAAGGATAAAACTATACCACAGTCTGCAGATACCAAGTGAATGTTTTCTTGGTCCAACATCCATTTTCGCTCATCTAGAAGCTTCTTTTTCTAACTGAGCCTATAGATTTTTTCTTAATGTGTCTACCACGGAATTTACTTTACATGGTGGATAATTAAATTCAAATTTTAACATTTAGAGACACTCTACCCATATTATTTGTCTAATTTTCAAATAATTTTTTGACAAAATATGTTTCAGGATCTTATGATCAACGATCATAGTAAATTTCTCAATAAAGAGATAATGATATCATGTCTTCAAAGCATAGACTATGGTAGCCAACTCCAAATCATGTGTTGGTAAATTATTCTCATGAACTTGTAAATACCATGAGCCATAAGAAAAAATTTTTTATCCTTGCATGATAACACATCCCGGCCATAATCCTAAAGCATCACCACACACTAAGTACCCCAATCCAGATTCAAGAAATATTATGATAGGTGTGGATGTAAGATGAAGATTATTCTCTTGTAAATATTTCTATAATTCCTCACTATATTAGAATACTACATTATTCTTTGTGAAATATCTCATAGTAGAATCTAGTTAGGATAATTCATTAACAAATAATCTGTAATGACCATCTAGGCAATGAAAACCTTATATATCAAAGACAATATTTTGAGGTTTCCAAAATATAATAGCTTCTATCTTCTCTAAATCCATTGAAACACCTATTTTAGAAATTAAATGGCCATGAAAGCATACCTATGGTATCTAAAATCACACTTTGATAATTTTTAATACAAATTACAATCACTCCATTTTCACAACATTATCACTAATTATTTCTCAATCTCAACCTTTTTACTTGAATATACCAAAATGGCATCCACAAACACCGCCATGAAAGAATCTAGATATTTCTAAAATATCTGATTCATCAATTCCATAAATACCACTATTTCTTTTTTAATACCGAAATTCATTACCAGATACACTTAATGAAAATATATTATTTTGAAATATGTCTTCATAATATCCTCCTTCTGAACCTGTAATTTGTGATATCCCTCTCTCAAGTCAATCTTAGAGAACCACTAAGATCCTCTTAATTGATATATTAGATCATCAATTCATGTAAATTGATATATAATCTTTATCCTAACATGGTTAATACTACGATAATCTATACAGATCCTAATATTGCCACCTAACTTCTTCACTAAAACCTGTGATTCTTATGGAGACTTTCTCGGCTGAATAAAACCTTTTATTTCCATCTCTTACAATTACACTTTTACCTCCATAAATTTTATTTGTTACATTAAATACCACAAAATAGAAATAATATGGCTCTCCGTAAGGGTATAAATAGTAAACCATACTTCTATTGTTGGTGAAACCCATGATAAATTATTAGAAACCACATCTAGAAACTGATCCAAAATTACAAGAAAACTACTATCATAAATCTCTTCCATTGATTCCAATAATTACATCCCAAATTGGTAAGATATGATTAAAAATATTGGTTCTAAGAAGCATGTTACATGTTACATTATATTATTTTCCCCTATAAATATATGCTTGATGCCATCCCCAATTGAGAAAATAATTGTTCTACTATAAAAGTTGATTTGATCTTTTATCATTGTCAACGAATCCATACCGGTGATTATATCAAATAAATCTACATAAATCATAGATAAATCTCATTTTAGTAGACCAACATTAACTGTTATAGAAAATTATCTGCACACAACGGAATGACATTATCTTTTACCAATATAAGTTCAATGTTTAATCATAGAAGGCAACATATCAACTTTTTAGCTCAGAAAATCAACAGAACAAGAAGAAATAAAGGAATGAGATGCACACATATAAAAAATATATTAGGTTATAACTCAAAATAATCATACCTTGTATAGTGAATAGTCTATCCTAATCATCCACAATCTATTATTTAGCTCCATAAAATTTCTTTATCACTGCACTTTATTCCTTGTTTCCCTATTGAGATGGACTGCCTAAAGAGTCATAGTATTCCTAGAATCACCATGCCTAGATGTGTTTTTACAACAAGATTGATTCATCTACCCTCATCTTATCGAAGCATATGACATCTTTAACACTTGAGGAGTGTCCCAAACACCTAGCCTTGAGTACTCTAGAAATAGCACTGAAGATGCCTCATCTTGTTGTCATTGTGTCATTGTCTTGGTGGTATGGTACAAATTATCTTGATGTGACTTAGTGAACCGCACTAAGAACATCCAGGAATACTCGTTGGTCTTGGATGAAGGTTACATTAGCATGTGCTCTGATTCCAATGTGTCTCCCATCCTTGAGAATAGTTTTCCATCTTCATCTTACTCTCAATGCTAGATCTTTCACCTCCTCTTGTGAAGACAATCATACTTCCTTCACTTAGATTTTCAGCAGTGAATGATATCATAAAATGAATATCTAGTTTCAGTCTAGAATCAATGGTTTGAAAATTTTAGGCAATTCTTTGGACCAACTGTGGGTATGCTTGTGGTTTAGGTGAAACCGTATTCTCAAAAACCTCTCCTGATAAGTTCCTATAAAACCTAACACGTTTAATTCTATAGAAACACAAAAACAACCATAAATCTCACTCTATATGAATTTAAGGCCTAGAATTTCAAATTCTACTACATCATGATTTTACAATAAATCTTTATAAAAACATCATTTACCAATTTCAAACATTTTTTGAAAATTTTCAACTTTCTCTTGAAAATAAAACCATTTTCAGAAGGCCAACACCATGCCCTTTTTTAAGATATTTCATATGAAAATAATTTCAAAAAATTTCAAAAATCAACACCTTACACCAAATCATATATCATTACTCAATTTGAAATGTACATTCCTAGTAGTATTACATTTTCTAATGCATGTCATGAACATATCATTGGATAAACCCATGAAAATGAGATTCCAAATCCTCTAAGTGTCTCCAAAACGATTATTCCCCAAACTACTTGGTAACATTACATTCAGTATAAAAAAGTTAGCTACATCTTTTTATGCTCTAAATTTCATATTCAGAAAACCCAACTCCTTTTTATGATCCCAACTCAAATAATAGATATGAATGAATTTAACTCAAATAATGGAAACCAGTACCAAGTCAAAGACTGGAAAGCAGTACCAAGTCAAATACTAACCAAGACTTAGACCACTTGTCCCACAAATGAATGACCAATCTGATACTACATTTCTCAAATAGATTTTTAGACTGAACAACATGACAGTACTTCTCTCAAAATGATTTTTGGACTGAAAAAACTTATACAAATTATAACATATCTCTTATTAACATTGGATTGAGAAGTTTAAGGGATGTTACATGGCCTTAACAGACATCCCTAAGATGCTAAAGGATGGAAATAAATGGTAAAGGGATTCAATACATGTGGTGGATGATTTTACCTTTATGAATAAAATGATTAACTAAAAAAATCATGCTCAATGGAATGAAACCAAAAAAAATGTTCTAATAATAATTTCAATTCTTCAATTTTTTCATAAACACTCCATTTCACTTGTCCAAACATCCAACCATAAATTAAAACCTGGAAGAGGGGGAAATATATGACCCTTATCCATCCCAATAATGATGGGGGAGACTTCTTACTTGTATTTGACCCAAATGAGATTTGATGGGGAGACCCCTATACCTTATCCATATTATTAATGGTGGGGGATAATCCTTACCCAAATCCATCCCAATTCATATGAACACACACAACCATTATTCCAATCAAATTCCAAAACAACATTTTCATCCATTTCAATAAAACTATTCTTTTATTGAAAACCTTATAACAAACCAATTAAAATTATCAATTCCAATTGATTTCAATAAAACAATCCCTTTTATTTAATTTTTTTTTTGATTAATTCATTTTACACAATTCTAGGAAATACACATTTTAAAATCAATATTTTATATCAAGGAACAAAATAACTTTCTCAAAAATTCCAAATTTCCATCTTTCCACAAATTGTGAATGAAGAGGGTTTTAAACAATCATTACACAGATAATTCATAAAAAAATTCACACAAAATAATAAATTTCAAATCCAAACCTTGTATTCTAAATATAGGATCGATAGTGAATCCTACTACCTCAGGTTTTACGATGAAATTAAACTATGACATGAAGAATGTTTACAAAATTTGGTAAAATCTCCAAGAATCCACTATATATATCACTTTCTATAATAAACCAAGAAAAATATAATCATATTTGGAATTAAATATTCTAGATCCTACCAAAATAGATATAGATCTAAGAAACTGATAAGGATAGAGAAGCATATCTAAGAGAAATCAACTAGAACAACCAATAACGATCACATGCCATAAGAATCTGGTATCAGATCGCCAAGGGAATCCTTCATATCACTTCTTAATCAATGGTAAAACCCTCATTGACCTTTGGTAATGGAAAATATTGATTTAGGGATTTATAGGTGGAAATGTATTTGGAGTTATAGGGGAAAATTATTGAGATCTACAATTTTAGGATCTCACTTTTGACTAATTCATGGTTAGTCACACGGTAAGGTAAACTGTACGATAACAATGCTCCGACTTCTGTCCCGAGATGGAACATCACATGGTCGGTATTAAAAGTTTCTAAATTTTTTTTTTTACCATTCCAAATCCCACTATATAATTCTTATTAGTTTCTTCTGAGCATTGGAAGGGTTTGGAAAAAATGTGTTCCATCCATGCACCTTCCCTTTCCCCTAGTCTCATTGTACACAGTTTTATGTAGGTATTTCATGGTTTTCCCAAACCATGCACCAACCATTCACATATATAAAATCAAAATAAATGCTCAAAAATTTCTCCATGGTCTCCAAAACTTCACCCATATACTTTATATACATAAAAAATCATAAATAAAGGGTTGTATACTTAAAATTGGGGTTGCTAGAATGAAACTAAGTAATGGAAATTAAAAAGACCAGATAGATCCCAGAAAAAATAAACTATAATCATGTCTGACCTATAAATCAGGTGAAGAATACTATCAAATATCTATAGGAAAACACTTTGATCTTTCTGGAATACCTGGATCCTCAAAGTGATACTCCCTCTATGACACCATCAAAGGGAAATTGATTTTCATATCACAGTTAGGAAAATACCATGTAGGGGTGAGTGTAAAAATATCATGTAGAACAACTAAAAATAACCTAGAATATATCTTCAGTAATAATATTCAGTACATAAAAATTACATTTCAGTATCACAAATAACAATAATATCGTGATATAACCAACAAAGACACATAGTATCAAGGTAATTTCACAACTATAATTATATCTTATCATTCCTGATCGATGTATCCACATATAATTTTTCTTGGAGAACACACTATATGAGTCAGATATCATAAATGGTGTCCATCCAAGATTTCTAATCTCTCGTGTCTCCCCACAATATATACACATTGTAAGACGTAAGGGACTGATACGTGGATGGGGATCACACCAAAGGTCATGGGGTATGCCAGAATCCCAATCCAGATTAACTCACCAATTACAAGATAAATTCCTATATAGTATTTAGGATTATGATACATAGAACTGATCCTAGGGTTATTATGATATAGGATCTCACTTCTGGGATTTTGAAGGGATTACACTACTCTATCCAAGACTGAAATTCCTTAGATAGGATCATCATCATATGCATAGAATGTGACTCTATACAAAAATCATCAACAAATGGGTAAAGGTATCTTACCCTAATTAAACATGTCTAATATGAATAGGAAAATAGATCTAATCATTAATTAAAGGATTACATGTTGTGTAATGGTAGCACACATCATGTCTCTTCAGCAACGGGTCATACCCATGTATCACGACATATTCCCATGTTTCTGTCATTGTATAAGTACAATGTATGTCCAAGCCTGTATACTCTAGACCATGTCCAATACATAGATCTACCCATGTACACCTTTCATGGACATTTCCATGTATTTAATTTTTTATCCATGTCAACGTAACTTCCTAGGAACATGCCAATCCACCTAGTTGAGTCACATGCCAGGTGAAATTTTTTCACATATCATTTGATACTTATCTTCTATGAAAGAATCCTAGCACCACACAGTGGATCCCACATATTGTGTTACTTTGGAATAAAAATTGTGTAATGTGGTATTTCATATAACCCATAATTTCTTTCATCACATACTTCACTCCATTTTTTCCATTTGTACCATTGAAGATCTCTCCCTTTGATTTTGAATTTGGTTTGACTGAGCCTCGTCATTTTTGGTTACCAGAATCCATAAACCAAAATTCATGAGAAATAGTCATCATTGGTTCTCATCATCATTTTATACCCCACTCTAATATGGAGTCTCATGTATATCCCCAATATATTATTACCATCACCACTTCTCAATCCCATCATCAATCTGAACATAGATTTGTGATATCAATCCTTTCTAACTAGAAATGTGTGTGAAATGATTGATTTCTAGGTAATTTGGTTAAACCATCATTCAAAAAAATATATGATGAATTTAATAAAAATTGTATTAGACCAAAAATATTACAAAATAGGAATGAACATATATCATGTTCATAGTAGCCTCGATTTGTTTCCTCTTCAATGATGAACCATGATCCATAATAATGTAAAAATTTTCTCCCAATACTCCCTTGAAAAATAATCCCACACCCATGATATGATCTAAACACATAAAAATTCATTAGTATATTAATTCATTTATATTATATGAATGATAAAATGGGGATAAATCTAAATAAAAAACATCTTACCTCAATATGGATTGATCTCTAATAATGAACGAATCCACATCATTGTCATTAGTAAGATCCTAGAATTTTGTTGGTGTAGATGATCCTTGAACAAATATTGTATCTTCCTAATCATCTCTCAAATTATATCTCCCACTTATTAGTGTTATGTCTGCTTCCCTAATAATTGGTCATAATAGTGGTTATATAGGGATAGATTCAGTTTTTTTATCACAATAATCAAAAAAATAATTTATTTTTTATTCTCCCACGCTTTCACTTCATGGAAACTCTCAACATCGAAAAAGGTTATGTCTCACCTATGTTAAATACCAGGCACAGAACTCAATAGAGGAATTATATTAATAAAACATGACTCCTTGAAGCATTTACTCTAATATTAAAAAAACATTTCATGCGTGATATTTTAATATACATAATATATTTCAAAAATTAATTTTGGGCACTCCAGGGCTCATAATATCATGTTGTCTCAACTCCAATAACCAAAAAACCCACAAAATAATCCAAATAATAAAATGGAAAAATACGAGTCTCTACATTCTACCTACCTTAGAGACTTCTGTCCAGGAAATCCAGAATAAAATATTTCAAAAATATATTTTGGTACTAGGCATACATCTGGGTGTCCATATCCTATATAATCTCTAGATTATTCATATAATACCATCGTATATGCACAAAAGTAATTTCTCTCCAGTGGAGGATCCCCTCCTTACCATCGTCAATATCTACCAGGTACTAATCAATGGTATCCCCATCATCTATGTCCAAATGGCTCAAGTCGATAACATGCGATGGTTAATGTATATCCTTTATTCTCTACAACACATATATAAATCATGTCTCTGTTCTAACTGTGGTGATAAATCAAGGTAGTATTCCACCACTAATAATCTATATTGTGTCAGGAAAGGGACAATGAATCTCAAAGAATACTTTCCAACACATCCAAATCTCTATAATCCATGTTGTTGTAAGAACCCTATGAATACATGATCGCCCTCCTCAAACACCAGATGCCACTATTGTCATTCCTCATAGGGCTTATAATAGCTCTGTGAAGTTCAAATCCATTCTTGGATGATCTGCGTGTTCTCTTTAGTGGTGTTCACCAACTTTGGACACATATGTACTAACTCTCATGTGTAGGTACATCATAATTGTGACCTAAAAGATCAAACATACAACACCTTAAATATTTCCACAATGATGGTGGAATGGGATATTCTTTTGTATGAAAACACTGTCAATTTTAGATGATCCTCCCATCAGTGGAAAGAATCTAACATACAAGACCATAGTATTTTCTCTATTACTTCAATGGTCCACATAGTCTGTTCACTATTCTAGGGGTGAAATGTTATGCTCAAACTCAACTAAGTCTTGAAATCCTCTTCTAATACCCTATATAACTAAGACGTGAAGCGAGTATCATGGTTAGAAATGGACATTGACGGAACTCCAGGGATTAAGACAACCTGCTACATGTACAGGAATTCCAGTATATATGTTGAACTCATCTTTTTATTAGTTATGATGTGGGCCTACATGGTGAGTTTGTTTAAGATTTTCTGGATAGAATCATCTCCCCTAGATGTACATTGTTACCTCATCAAGAATTCTATAGATATCCCATCCCACATACACTTTCACACCTCAGGGAGAAAATCTATACCCTTTAGAACATGATTCCATGCCTTCACATTCTAACAAGTAAGTAATAGAGGTACAGACTCTACAACTCCCTTATTTATTCTAGGCAATACGAAATACCACTAAAGGTCCTGGTACAACTTCACCACACATGGATGTACTACTAATGGAGAAGTATGGAAATTTATTTGAACATCCTCTCCCAATGTAACTGGTACCATTGGATGTCCTCTAAAAATAATGACTTAATCCCCACCATTATAAAATACATCAGAAGCATGTCTAGTGGATATCTAAGTATGTATAGTCTCTCATTAGGTATCCCTAATTTTTTCCTCCCTAAATTTCTATAAAAGTGGTTGGGTAAAAACCATCTAATGGTGGAAATTTTCTCCATCCACATCCACTATGGATAACTACAATGAGGCCAACTTCTATGATTCCTTTCTCATTAACTACAAACAATATATCTAATTTATAGCATATGTTACCACATTTCCCTTCCTAGAACAATAGACAATATTAATGTCATTCTCTTGAAGAAACTATAGATATATCTTATTTTTCAGGTTAATATACATATAAGAGAATATATACTTGAGAGTATTCTGAACACAATAGATGATAAACTGCTTGCTTGTTAGGTAGTGTCACCACATCATTAGCATGAAGACTGCTACTACAAAATCAAGATTTTTGGTCATGTAGTTTTTCTAATTTGGATTCAATTTTTTTGAATAATATGAAATCACCACTGGCCTCTACATCAGAACACAACCAAGATATTTCCTTGATTCATCATGTAACACTACATACTCAACACCCTCCTCTGGAAATTTCATGATGGGGGAACTCATAAATCTCAACATCAACTCCAGGAAATCCTATTGACACCTCTATATCCATATTAAAGGAATCACCTTTAATGTCATTGATTTCAATAGAGATGATATCCTAAATAAATCATGTACAAATATCTAATAGCATAATACCAAAAAAATCAATAAACCTATTTATTTCTCTTAGATGGAGCCCATTTTTATAATTCCTCAACCATTATTGGGTCTAATGCCACACCATATTCTGGGATAACAGGTCATAGAAATTAGACCTCCAAAATATAGAACTGTCACTTTCAAAGATTATTATAAAGATAGTGCTTTAAGATTATGTCTAAATCGACACTCATGTTTCTTTCAAGATGCTCCTCACACACCTTGTACACTAGGATATCATTGATTAAGACTACATCATATCAGACTATGACGGAATGAAAGATCTTTTTCATGATACCCATGGACACTCCTGGGGTGTTTATCACTCCAAATGGTGTCAAAAAGTACTCCAAGTGACCATAATGACCTTAGAAATATATCTTTGATACATCCTCATCCTATACTCACAAATGGTTATAGCATGATCTAAGTTCACTCTTAGAGAATCTTCATTCCCCTCGCAAATGATCAAAGGAGTCATCAATCATAGGTAGTGGATAATTTTTCTTTAAGGTCACCTGGCTTAGGAAATGATAATTTTTCCCCAAACTCAATATATCATCCACATTCTTGGAGGAAAACACTAGTGCTGGCGATGGTAAAACATTGGTCCTGACAAATACCTTCCTATGTAAATCCTCTAAAAGAACCCTCATATCATAAAACTATTAAATAGAAATATGATATGTTGGTCTGGATATTTGGTCTATCTAGGGGGGTTTATCAATTAACAAGTCTATTAATGGGTGGGGAGGTATTCCTAGCATGTTATTATGAAATAAATCCTTGTAATATTCCACTACTATAGGAAACTGGACACTCATAACATCCATTACAGCAAGGATGATATTAGATGACAGATGATTCATTGGTTTTGGCTTTCTATACAGGATTCAATCCAGCTCTGTTTAGGTTTTATATTAACCCATAATGGAAAACCACATCCCATAATTATGGACACACCATATCGTTTTTCTGAAATATTATATCTGGGAAGTCGCTATTGATAAGCATTATATACCTAATATGATGTCTCAAGGCATAGTTGATTATAAAAATAAATAAATAAAAATAAAATATTACCAATATGAGTTGGGTCACACTATTAGTAGAATCTTGTGATCAGTGAGTCACCTCTTGGAAGAGTCTCCAAGTGTATGTTTCAAGCCAAAGAAACAATCACAATCTCTAAGTATTGAACCTGATAAGTTTAAATAATTAAATGACTCGCACTTGTATCCACTTGTACTCTAGATAATGTAAAAAAGACGCAAATGGTAAATTTCATCAGCTCCATGGCCTCCAGGTCATGATCTTTGACCACCTACATCTGACCTTTCCCCTATACCCAATCTCCTTTAACCTAGAATGGAAAACTTGGGGGTGGTGGTGGTAAAAAATCATAATTCATTCCACGTCCATCTACTCTCTCAACACCTATTACAAATCTTCTACCATGTATACATATTTTCTCTTATAGTTACCTATTAATTTTTCTATCATTAACTGTCTCTCTATTAACAACCTGACGGGTCCAAAATTCTCATGTAAGATTTCCTCAACCATCAGAAGAGTAGCACCGCCTCTCTCAATGATGAAGACATCTATCCTGTGAAGCCTAAACAATTGAACATATATCCTAGTATAAATTATTGAATCATATCACATTTATAGGTCCCTAAATCTAATCTTGTCTCCCTATCTCTAAATTCTCAACTCATGTGTGCTCATTGGCGTCAATAATGGTTTGTTTCTCCTCATCCAAGAAACTCTCAACCACTAAGGCATTATCTATCACCTAGACCATATTTAGGAATTCATATAGGTATCACACTATCTCGGATGTACCTACCTATTCCATTCCCAAATTTTGAATCTCGAGAGAAATAATTATATATCATATCCATCAAGTAATCAGAGAGGTTAGTGAAACTCAATTAATACTCAAACACATTCTTAATACCATTCTGAAGCTACCGATGATCCTGCATGCACAAAACCCTCATCTTATCTAAATAAAAATCCCCTTTAGAAAGGTGATCAAACTATAACCATACAATTTTCAACTCATCATGTGACTGGGTCACTCAGACCCACCATTTTTCCATTCCATCCATGAAGAAGGATCACTTCCAATACTTCCATCCGGTCTTCTGGTGTTTTTAAAAGAAGAAAGTCTCATGTCACCACCTCAATATTGTCCTCAACCACTTGGGGTATACGATATACTCAAACACTAAGGGTTTTGTCTCTAAAAATAATAAATTATTCTCGGATTAGGAATATCATTTTCGGGTGCTTCTTGTACCATATACTTCTCAATATGTAGTGGTAATACAGGTAAACCACCTAAAGGTAAAACATCTTGAATAGATCCATGTATTGAAGAATCGTCGCTGAGGAGATTATCCTTATGATTTTGAGGTTGAATCATATCTCGAAAACATCATTGAGGAATTTTAAAATTTACCAGATGTACCACGGTAAATTATTATATCAGGACAGCTGATTCCATAAGGATGTGGAAACTACAACACATTCCTATATATAAGTGTGTACCATTTCTCCCTTATAACCAGTGTCTATGTGTATTAAGTCATTGAGTAGGTTATCAAATTCCTATCTTCACAAAAAATGGAGTCCATAGTCTTTGAAATGAAATCAAAACACTTAACATTATACCTCAAATACAATATCATACACTCTAGTCTAGAGGTATAACCAACTTCATTTGTACCACACTATTACGACCTGTCCAATGGGACCCAACCTATGACTAACCCAACCCACCTCTAATATGTCTATGGTTAGTGACCAGTGATTAATAGGAATATAACTCATGTGGGAGGCCTTATCAGAATATACAAACACACAAACAAACATCTCCAATCCCTTACAATGTATAAATGCAAAACAACTGATAATCATGGATTCATACATCTATAATCCCACCATTAGGGCAGGATAAAAAGTACTAGAATGAAAAAGGTCCAAATACAAACCCACCACAAAGATACTAAAAACAAATTCAACCAATAAATTGGATGAGGAATTATTTCAAGGTAACCAATGGAAGACACCTATGTCTTTATGGATCCATAGTCTTTGTTTGGTCCTAGTCCCTTCACGAATCCATCAAAATGCCGATCATCTGCATAAGACACAACACATTCGAGAAAATACCAATAATGGCTGAGTATAACAAAACCCTGTAGGACACACCAAATTCACCAAGAATATAGAATTAATAATCACATTCATCTCATCGTGGGTATATGTCATCACCACATATGAAAAACATATATGCAGATATACCCAATAGAGACACACCATCTCATGGTAAATTCACAACCTATATTCCAGCCTAGGATTATTTAACAATGGTTCCGCATATAAATTATCTATAAGAACACTATCCACATGTTAAAGAGAAATTATGAAATCCATCTGAGTTGTAATGATCATCAGTACTTTCCATTAGATGTATATTCTAGAAGTTTGAAGGGAATGATAAATATAATTGGATAACACCCAAGGTAATGAGTTATTTAAACAACCCAATCTAGATCAACCTAATATTTAAGGAAATGATATTGACACTGTGTTGGTGTTGATGGTATAAATAACCCCACAAAATGTTATGATGATATAGTATCACACTTCAAGCCTTAAAAAGGGATTAAAGAAATATATCCTTGACTGAAGATCCTCATAGGGGATCACCATATGATGTATAGTGAGTAACTCCATACTAAAACACTCTGGGAATAGCTCAATAGATTTTACCCAAATAAAAAATTCC
This sequence comes from Viscum album, assembly GCA_963277665.1. Lineage (NCBI taxonomy): Eukaryota > Viridiplantae > Streptophyta > Magnoliopsida > Santalales > Viscaceae > Viscum > Viscum album. The sequence goes on along the minus strand of OY728147.1, from coordinate 1,668,106,473 downwards.
CAGGATGAGGAGAAAAATATATGGAAGCTGTATTTTAAGTATTACACCATGTGTACTGGTAGTACATGGTGTGCCCCTTTGGCATTGGGTCTTACCCAGGTATCACAACCTGTGCTTGTATTTTTGTTTGAATCTGAGTACATGGTGTGTCAGATCCTATTTACTCATTATCATGTATAAGTAAATGCCTATTCCCATTTACACCTATCCTAGTTGTGTCTATATAAGAATATTTGCGTATGTGTATATGTAACTTAAAGGTTACACGTTGATCCACTAAGATGTTTCACATGTTGTGTGACATGTTACACACATCGTGTGATAATTATCTCCTTTGTGGGAACCCTAGAGCCATAAATGGCGTCCCACATACAATGTAAATATTGAATAAAATCCATATAATTTAGGATTTCATAGAACCCATTGGTTATTTCTCAATACCATGTTATCTCCACCTTTTGTTCCTCAACTAATCTTTCCCAAATATTGAAAATCTTGTTTGACCAAGCCTCTTCATCACTACCTTCTAGAATCTGATACCAAAATGCATGGAAAATAGTTATCATTGTTTCTTTTCACATTATCACACCCCACTCAAACTGAGATCCTCAAATTAGTCCCCAATATATAATTAAAGTCATCAGATCTTGATCTTTTCATCCATACTAACTAAGATCTCCAATATCAATCTATTGTTCCCTAAAAAGGGTGTGAAAAAAATTTATTTCTTGATATTTTGGTCTAACTACACATCAAATGAAACAGTGGTGATGAACAGAATATTTATTATGGAGGAAAACCTAAAAAAAATAACAATCCTCAATCATGTTTTCATTGGACTTGATCTGTTGAAGTTAAAATGGAGAACAAAGATCCATAATATTATAAACAATTTCTCCCAATAATAATCACAAAATAAGTTTCCACCTGCGATATGACCAAAGGTTGGATTAATTCATTAGTTGATTGATTAAAAAAAATTATGAATGGAAAAACATTGATAAATCCAAAAAAAATAAACATCGTTTCTCAAGGTGTATTGATCTCTGATGAAGAATAATTTTTTGTTGTTTTTTTCGTGAGATCCTTGAATTTTATGGGCAAAGACGATCCTCGATTCATTATCATCACTTCCCAAGGCTCTATCCCATTCTCTCTTACAATTATATTGTTTTAGTATCCAAACCTTATATTTGTTCATAACTTTTCTTAAATAGAGATGGATAAGTCCTATAAGTAATATTAAATAAAATAAATTATTTATTTCATTTATTTCATTTATTCTCCAGAGACATCAGATTTTGTAAACCCCCAACACTGATCAATGTTATTTCATGCCTAAGGAAAATCTCCCAATTTGAACTCAATGGAGGCATTATATTTTTTATACAAGCCTTATTTTAGGATTTCATCTAATTTTTTAGGAAAAATGTACTCACGTGATATTTTAAAGTAACTAATATTTTTCAAATATTAATTTCATGCATGTTGGCCATTGGAATCTCACAACGTCTTCGTGCCTAACTTTTCAAATAATTCATATTTTACTCCCAAGAAAAATCTTGAAAAATTAGTACTGTTATAGATTTCATTTTTTGAAATTGTTACATCAATTTTTAGATATTAATATTTCATTATACATATTTTATATTTATTTAGAATTTTATTTTTTTCAAAAAAAAAACTACCAAATAAAAATATGAAAAATTCACCAAAAAAAATTTGATGGATGATTTAAAAATAATATTTATTTTATCAATATAATTTTCTAAAAATTTATATTTTATATTTTGAATAAAAAATTATTTATCAGAAAACATAAGCTTCTATTATATTTATAACATCCTGATCCTTAGAAAAATTATATTACACTTCATTAAATTATATTATCATTTATATTTAAATTATTATTATCTAATATTTATAATAATTTTTCATATAATTTAATAAAAAATTCTTGAATTTATCAATACTATGTTTTAATTGAAACTACATATTTCCCAAAAATAACTTTTTGATTCCTCTGTGTCAAAATATAATTGTTATCAAACTCACAGTATAATAATTGATAAATTAATGATAAAAAGGGAATATATAATCATTATTTCATAAAAAATAAAATATAAAAATATATATTATTAGGGTAAGGATACATAAACCCTTATCACAAAAAGAGTACACTCAAAGGGTATGATGATTTGACGTGGTGATTTTTTAGGGTGGTTCGACAATCGTGGTTTTAGATGTGATATCAATAAGGTTGAACAGACCCCATTAAATATTTCACTCAAATTTTAGTTGTTAAATTTTTTATTCAACTTGGTCAAGGGAAATGTTCGATGATTCCATCTCCCTAGAATGTTTTGATAAATGTTCATCACAAATTCTGATCCTACTTGTTTAGGACGTCACTCCTTCCTTCTGTTTCAATTATAAATATCATAAACCTTAATATACTAATAATAATGGTGACTACTCAGTGGATATATTACCAATGACCATTATGATTAATGGAGTTTTAAATGTAAAAGTCTATATTTTATAACAATCCAAAATAACCAAAGTAGTATGTGTGATATATATATAAAATAATTAATACTGAATTTGTTCATTAAAAAGGGAATTTACTTTATAACTTTTTAGGTTTTAACATTCTTCCAAATTAGAAATTTTGCCCTTGAGATTTCATTTTGTACCCCAAGATATATAAGGGTAATTATTTTTTATTTCCATTAATGTTTATCATGTTACTCAAACAATCTTTTTGTTTGTCCACATCACTTTGACTAGGTAATATGTCTTGTTATTAGAACATTTTATCCTTGATCAATGATCTTAATTCGATAATTTTAATATAAAATATAATTATACAAGTGTACCACCTCTAGATTCAATACTTGTGGGGGGTCCAGTATGTAATTTTCTCAAGAGGAATTTGTAGAACACATCCTGAACATTATATATGTTAGGTGTGAGTAAAAGATAATAGGACACATATTTACAATGATGAAGGATCTCAAAGGGGAAGATGTATCTAGAAATTTGTTTTCCTATATCATCCTATGATTTTGGACCAGTTTAAGTTACAAAGGAATTTTAAATTTATCATTTGGTCAACAAATGATTTTGTAAACCGAGCATTAAAATGAAATTTCCTGAGTTAGAAAACATCACAGTGTTGTTTTTAGAATTGGGTAAAGGCCTGAGGGTCCCTCAAGTGTCTCGTTGTGTTTTGGGAGTGTTGAGCCGTAAAAATTAAAAATTTGGTGGTCTTAAAAAGGCCCATGCTTTGTTTGAAACTGTGTGGGCCCCAATAGAAAATTTTGGTACCTTATTTAGTGGTGTAGTAAGTGTTTATTGGGTAGCACATGTTTTACTCAAACCTTGTTCGAAGACTACATTATTACTGACACTTAGGTAGTAACCTCACACTATTCATAGTAAGGTTGTTGAACTATTAGGTAAATTTTACAAGACAATCGTGCAAGGTGCTCTAACTAAGAAGTGGTGATGCACGGTTGCACACAGTTTGGTAAACTAGGAATCCAAAATGTGTGAACTAGTTTTGAGGGTGAAATATCCCTTTTCTATTAATGAAATATTTAAACCTATTATTTCATTTTCCTCATCCCCTTCAGCAAGATTATCCTACACTTCCTCATGTGTGAGATCTTCTCCTCCTCCTCTATAGGTTTTTATCAATCTACATCATCTAAAAACCAAAACTCACACCCTAAAAGGTATTATAAAGACTTGAGTAAGATCCTCTTTCCCCAAAATTCTATTTCAAGGATACTCTTCCATTAGTTATGTTATTTAAATGAAAATAAGTTTTCCCAATTTTTAGGGAGTTTGAAGAATCATTTAATTTATTCAGTTATAGGTTAAATAAATCCTCTTTATCTGATGAGTGGTACACTACTACATAGAGGTAGGTGTTCTAGCTTATTTCCCAATGTTTTTTTTCTTTTCATTTGGTGTGTCATTTTTTTGCATGTCCAACTCTTCCGGTTATGCCTTCTTTTTGTAAAGTAATTTATTGTTAACATGTAACCTTGTATGGTATGAGCTTAAAGAGTTGTTGATCAATAATTTGGGGTATCACCATGACTTTAGCCACTTTGATATGTGTGGTTCCTCCTTTGGTAAATATTACCATTAATCCTTGTGTTGTTTAAACACTAATTGGGTTTGTTGTAGCCAATATAATTTTCCTCCACTAATATAATGAATAAATATTGAATGATGTCTAAATGTTAGACACTTGAGATTAAATCTTATTCCCCAAAAAATTGTTCAAATCCTATATTAAAATGAATATAATTATATTTCTTGAACAAAAATAATTCTCTAACTTTTTGTCTTATCTTATTCAATTTAATTTATCTGTGTTTTTTAGTTCTTGTGTGTTGGGTTTATTACTTTTATTATTCCTTGCATTTCAATATTTATTTGTGACGAATACTATATATATTATTCCTTATAGTGAAGTTGAATTATTTAAATTGAATGAAGTTAATTTTGAAATAACAATGTCCTGGTTTCTAATGAAACCCATTGATGAGTTGCATTGCCTTCAGTTGGAAAATTCCATATGTGTATGCCCTCTAGCCTAGTTCTTAAGTTTAAATTTAGTTAATATTGTTCATCCCCTTATTAGTGATTAATTATGATAATTACTTGTACCATGTTACATCTATCTTATGCTTTGTACCTCCTTTCTTATGCATTACATCAAGTTCCTTCTATTATTAATGTTATTGAATGCCTATGATTGTTTCCCTATGTGCATGCCTGTTAACCTATCTTTTGTGATTATTATTAGTTCATTATGCCTAACATATTATGAAATAGTTTTGGTTTGGATTAAATGATTGGATATCCTAATGATCAGGTTATATACGTTATTCTATGTTGATTTATGATATTGGGTGCTATGCTTGACCAGCTTGCAGGTCGGGGGAGAAAATGGATCCTGACTTTATGACATCATGGATGGACTAACCATGATTATATTGTAATGACCAGACATGCTGGCAGTGATCCTTTGTATTATCCTTTGAAATTATCTAATTATAGTTCTTTATAAACATGACTAACACTGGTTCCCTATGGGAGCAACTATGGATAGACTCAATGGCAAGATGGATACGCCATATCTCGGGTGATGTGTGGTCCCCTATGTGACACACGTGGTAAGGACACATATTATACCTTGCTATGGGTGATATGTGGGACTCCAGTACATGTCAACTTGGATATACTCAGTGGTATTGGTATTATCGAGGGTGCCTGTAGTGAACCATGGTATTCTAATATTGATCTCCTTGGATGGGATCAGGAAACCAATACTGAATTTGATGGATTCCTTGTATGGTTTTCTTATGGTGATTTATTATTATTTTTGTTGTGATTACAAAGCGGTATCTAATTTCTTAGATGATTTATTATGGGTGTCACTATCTAGATAAATAACAATCTTTGGATTGAACAACTTCTATTTCTTAATAAATCTGATGCCATGTATTTACTATATTTCATCTACCGGTTCACTTAGTTCTTGCATCCAACTTAGGCCGAATCAGGTAGAATTGGATGGGTGTCCACTTTAGAACATAGATATATGTGTTAATTATTTATTTATTTATCACCTTGTATTCACCAATTTTTTACACACCATTCATTTTATATTGAAAGAACTGGATAGATCTAGACACTGTTGGTGGTGGCCTATTGAGGTTATTTCCCACACCTTGCTTGGGCCTCCTTTGCAAAGGGGTACCTAAGAATAACTTCATGTTTTCAGATCCTTGGATTGAATTCTTATGTTGGTCTATATACTTGGGATCTAGGGAGAAAATGACTAAGCTAGTACTCGTGATGCTCGTAGAGTAATCCATTGGTCTCTTTTCATCTTATTTCATTATACCATCTATTGTATTGTCCTTCTTGTATCTTATAGCACAGTATTACATCCATGCATCATTAAATGTATTTGGTGTTAGATATTTACATTTATTTTTTTAGTTGATATCGTTTTTTTATAATGATTTATCATTGATTATAACTACTTCAACAACTGTCTTCTTTTTATATTATGATATACCACTATGTGAAACTAATTATCAGAGTATAGTCTCCCCCATCATACCACCACTAAACACTCACTACTAGTTAGCAACCTCTAGCATATGGGGAGGCACACTTGAGGTCACGTGGTAACCTGTATGGCTATCAGTTTAGTGGTTAGTCAGACCAAGATGTTACAAAGTGGTATCAAAGGATCCTTTCCTTTGTCTTACTATTTTAGGTTGGTAGATAAGAGGCTATGAATGTTTTAGTGATTGGTAGAAAGTCATACTTTAGTGTGATCTACCCATGTATGGGGAAAATTCTAAGTGGATAGGGTTGGGATATTTGTTTATATCACTCACTAATATAGTTTCAAATGATTTCTCCTTGAGTTATTTGTGTGCATTCGGATACTTAATAATCTTTGAGATATATCATTTACCATTGTCCTAGTATATTAAATAGAAATAATTTCATGCATCATTATAGGCACATAATAATTCCCATGATATGCATATTCCATCCCATATAGATTGCTTTTCTAGGTTTTTTGAATATTTATTGATGTGCCTTGCTTGTTTTATTATCATTTCTTTTTTATAACATTTCATGTAATTACTAGAAAATGCTCATAATTATTCCTTCTTATGTATTTTATTAGTATGGTACTAAAGTTTATATAATTATACATTACTTATATTCCATGTTTATGTGTTTCCAGGATTTTAATACAGTACGTACAATGTTTAGGTGATTAAATATTCAGATTCTCTTATGATTTTCATGCTTTATTCTTGTTATCATGTAGTGAAACATGATAGTTGTGATTAAATGGGAGTCAACGTGGAATTTTTAAGGTGTATGGATGCCTTATATGTTGGAAAGTGATGACCCATATAACCATAAATTTTTCATTGTTCTTTATATACATAAACACTATTGTGTAAATGTTAAAGCTGTTTAATTTCTCTTTTATTCTAAATAAAATTGTTGCAGTTAAATTGGAGATAATTTTCCAATTCATAGAGTGTATGGGTTCTTTATGAATTGGAACCAGGTGACCCGTTTAATCAATCCATCATAGACACACCTTAAATATGTTTAATTTATTTCACATAATTGTTTATGAGGTTTAATTTTATTCACCCAGGATAACATGGTAGAGATTTGATGGGAGTGTCCCCGAAAATATAAATTATATGGGAACTTTATACATTGAGGGTCAAACCCAATAAAGATGAACCGTCTATTATGGGAATTTCCTTGGGGACCGATGAGTAATGTAAAATATTTTCATCAGTAATATTTTAATTGCCTCATTAAGCATCATACGTCATTTATTCTGCGTAATGTCTTGTATGTATAACCCTTAAATGCACAACTACACTCTAGTAGTTTAGTTGTGTAATGTTGTTTAAAAAATGGACCGAAATTATATTTTAAATTTGTAATGTTTATAAATGTTTTTTCTCTTAATTGAACCCTAAATAGATCAACGGTACCCTAGTAGTTTGCCTTTTATTTTAAATTCCTAGTGCCAAACCCCATGGGGCAAGTTATACTATACATGTGGTCATTAAATATGTCTACTTTTTTGTTCCATCTAATTGGAAAATACCCCCCTTTAATTAATAAAATTCCTTTGTCCTTCTTGATCAAATTTTTTGTGAAACCTTAAATTTAATTAAATGGTTCTCAAAATGGGTCTATGTGTCAAAATGGACCAATTTTAATGGGATTTCAATAAATAATAATGCTTAAAAGGATAATTTGAAATGACTTTCCTATTTTTACGTTTTTTTAGTGTTGTTTATTCTTTTATGTCTAGACCATGAAATGGTCAAACAATTATTATTTTTTAATGTCTTAAGATGAAACCTTGATTGGTGTGCTTAGCCTCTACCCTCAAGAGAGGGTATTTTTAGTGATTTTTTGATATTTACCTTGAAATAAATACATGATAATCTTATATATTCTTCATCCCTCATATGTCTAAACCTAAATGATAGGCCCTTAAGCCTAATGACATTTGTAGGTGTGCCCCCATTTTGGTTCTAAGTTTTATATTTTGATAATGAGATATCCCACTATAGGTATCTCCTTTAGATCATCAAAACCCTTTCTTATTGATTGTGATCATTTTCTCTTAAATGGTACTATTTTGGTGTTGTAGTCCCATGTAGGACTCTAGGTTTCAAAAAAGATCCATTTTCTTGATAAATGTTTTTGGGTTGTTTGGAACATGATATGAGAATTAGAATTATGAAATTTTTAGTTCTCGTAGGTTAGAAATGACTAGGGAATAATCAGCCACTTAGTTAGTCGTGTGAATGTTCCACTCCTTGATTTTTAGTGTTCAACATCTTGTAAGGTTGTCAGCTTCTTATACATTCGTATGAGTAATGTGACACTTAGGCTAATCCTTAGTGTGGACCATCAGATAAATGAATCCATATGGAAGATAACCCTATGGATAGTATATAAGATGTGTTTTTTCTCCTGTAACCTCTTGGTAGTATGTATCGATATATGTGCTACCTGTTCTTTTGTTATGTTGTACATAAAACCATTTCATTTCAGTGTTAATTTTTTAATTTGGAGTTTTATGATTTTCACACCAGTTATCTCTCGAGTAGAGTGACCAATGTGTCTAGTTAAATCAAACTCATTCTAATGCTTAGGATAAAGTTCTATGAGGAATAAGTGTTTGACATGTTGGTTAGTTATTTTATATTTTATGCCTAGTGATATTGTGTGCACTAACATAACTCAGGACAATAGTTACATGCTAGTCCAAAAGTGAATTTGACCTGGAAAATTTGAGTAAATGGTTATCTTTTTCTTCTTTGTCAAATTCTTGTTAAATCATAATGGCCACCTCTAGTATGGCTATTAATGGTTGATGGATCTTGTTCTGTGGAATTAGTCCCCTATTCAGTGAGTCCAACTACGAAGGACACTCCAAAGTTGGTAAGTGTAATGTATGTTCTAGTTAAATGTGTACTCTAAGTAGATGAAACATTACCAAGAGGTACCTTTTTGAATGGTCAGTTCTTCTCTTGGTATCCCTGTAGGATAGTTAGTTGGGATCATGTTAGTGGATAGGAGGCATTACAATGTTGAATGGATGTCTATGGATAAAACCTTAGTAAACATCATTGGTTGGGGACATACTTCAATGTTTGTGCTTAACCATTATGGAATTACTTAAGTGGTAAATCTGTTGTGTTTAGGTGACGGATATGTGTCAAAGAAAGTAGAAAATCACTTCTAAGGAAATTGAACTGGGGTAGTTCGACTAGCCTTCTCTTTACATTGTTATATATAAAAGTTCTAGATCTTTATCAATTGTTTCATATATAATATGGATAAAGTTTGTAAGATTATTTTTTTAGACCATTAAAACCTCTTAGTGCACTGTCATCATTATGGAAATTATATTCTCAATCATGGTATCATTTTAGTACACTGAGAGAGTGTTGGTCCTATTCCACACTATGGTTTTAAAACGCTGTTTTTTCAGATGGTTTATTAAGAGCATGCTCCAAATGTGTGTTTATTTCATGAGTTCATGTTAGTCCTGAGTGATACATGGGTTCCCAAGTAGAAATTCCATGTATAGACACATGGAAACCAATTGTTTTCCTTTTTACTTGAACACCATAAAATATCTATTTTGGTTTTAGTCAAGGTTATTAATGTAGGAAATTTACCCTTGTACCACTATACCTCTTATAAACACTAGATGTGTTTCCCTTGGAGGAACATGAAAAAATCCAATTCAAAATTCTAAGGTCACCTCACACTTCAATCTGGTTTAGAATGGGAGTTTTTACCATGAATATTCAAATGTTTTAGATCAAGAACTATCTATATGGTCATGCCCAGGCATGCCAGATTAAGTGGTATTTTTTCTAGAGTTGTCACTGAAATATAGTTATGAGATTCAATGATAGTGATATGAGAGAAAACCAAGATTCCTTTGTTTAGAGGATTCTATTTTGACCTTTCATCATCTGGTTGGTCAAATAATATTGATTTGGAGTTGACCCTTATATTGAATCGTATCTTGGATCGTGAGGGATATTGATATGCTACTAGATGGTTTTGGAATAAAAATATAATGGTAGAGATACTGTGATTCAGTTTACGACCTTAAATGACTGAACTTGTGGTTGATTAACCATAGTCCAGTCTGTTGAAGAGACAATTACATGATCGTATGTCAGGTTGTATGGGATTGGATGACTCTTACCTCAAGGTTTCACCATAGCAAGAAGCATTGTTTTGAGTTTATATGGTTGATGTTTCATTTTTTAAGGTGATTATTGAAGGTGTTTTGGGCTTTTGAAATCACAACACTACCATTTAAATGAAACATCACAACCCAATTTAATCATGTGATATTCTATTCTTTTTTTTCATAGATTCTTGGGGATGATAAGTTATATGCTGGGAAGGTTATAGAATCTTGTTCTATTATACTAGATGAAATTATAAAGAAATTATAATTTTTTTGGTGGATAGTACATTTCCAAAACTGAGCTTTGGAATGAAATTTATAGAGTTAGAACACTTCATGGTATTTTTTTATACTTGGGTAAAGTCCTAACAAGTCCCTTGGGTGAATTTTTTAGTTTTTGGAGTACTGGGACTTGGAAATCATATGTCTTGGTGGTCTAAAAAGGGAACATAGTTTTTCTAAAACCATGAAACCCCCAGCAGAAAACCACACAGCCTAATTCACTGAAACAATAGGTGTCACACATGTATAACAAAGTTTACCCAAACAGTTCACCTAGCCTTCATGGTTAGTTCCACTTAGGTAGAAACCTCACACTATTCATTGAATGGTTGGTGAAAATTTAGGTAAACTGTGTGGGAAAATCATGGGATGTGGGATTCTGAGGTAGTGGGTGTCATAAGGTTGGTTCATAGATTGGCTAATCGTTATAGAAAAACTTTATAAAAAATTTTTGTGGATGAAGTTACCCTTTTACATTAATGAAATATTAAAACCTATTATTTGTTTTTCATCATCTCCTCCAGTGGTATTCTCCTCCTCTCCCTCATGCATGGGCTCTTCTCCTCCTCCTCCATAGGATTTGATCAATCTCCTTCATGTGAAAACCAAAACTCTCCCCATAGAAAGGGGTGGAAATCCCTCAGTAATCTTCTCCTTCCCATAACTTCTATTTCAAGGATACTCTTCCATCTATAGCATTATACATGTTCCATGTATTTTTTCCTATTTTTAGGGCATTTGAATAATCCTTTGATTTCTTCATTTCTTGGTCAAATCAATCCTCATTATTAGATGAGTGGAGTTATACTACATCTAATTACGTGGTCTATCTTATTTTATATAGTTTTGTTTCTTTTAATTTAGTGTTCAGTTGTGATGTGTGTTGGACTCTTCCAATGAGGACACATTTTTGTTAAAAAATTTATTTTGAACCTGTTACAATGTCTCTTGTGACCCTATAGAGTGGTGAATCACCACTTGGGGTGATCACCCTGACTTTTTCCAATTTTATGGGAACGGTTCCTCCTTTGGGACCAAATTCTTTTGAGAATTATATTTTTTAAACACTATTCTAGTGTATTTCATTGATAATAATTGTCATTCACTAATAAAAAGACCTAATATTGAATGATGTCCAAGATTTAGACCCTTGTTCCTAAAGCTTATCCCTCACAAAGTGGTTGAACTATTTGAATAAAATGAATATAATTAAATTTATTTAATGATACTAATTTTATAACTTTTTTCATCATATTATTCCACTTATTTTTTGTGTGTTATTATGTGTTTTTCTTGGGATTATTTATTTTCTTATGTATTTATTTGCAGTATTACATTGTATCGCATCCTATATAACTTATTCCTTATGCTGAAGTTAATTTATTTAAATTGAATGAAATTAATATTTTTTTAAAATGACATTTCTTATAAAAAAATCCTTCTAGGAGGTGTGCTATCATTTGTTTGAAAATTCTATATATACTTGTCATGTAGCATTGTGCATATGTTTTTGTTTAGTGCATTTTTCTCGTCCCCTTCTTGGTGATACAATACGATTATTCCTTATACCATGTTACATATATATTATGCTATGCAACTCCTTTATTATGTCTTATATTAAGTTATTTATATTATTCATCTTCTTGAATGCCTATTCTTGTTTCCATATATGCATGTCTGGTAGCTGTGTGCTTATGTTTATGCTTTTTGCATTGTGTTTTTTAACATATTCCATAGTTTTTTTGGGATTAAATGTTTGGCTAACCTATTGATTTTTTTCTACAGGTTTTTCCAAGTTGATGATTGATTTTGGATTACATTAAGGACCAACTAGTGGGTCGGCGGAGAACATGGGTCCTAACTCAAGGATTTCATGGATGGATAGTTTGTGCTCCTCTTGGTATGACTTGACAGGCCATGAGAGATCTTTTGGCTAAGCCTTAGATGTTCTCTCTCGGAATTTTTCTATAATTGTAAGTCATAATGGTTCCCTAGATGAGAAATTGTGGATTAACTCATTGGAAAGATGTATACGCCATGAATTGGGTGATACTCAGTCCCCTATGTGAGATTCATGGAATGGACTCTAAGTTTACATTTCCATGAGTGATATAAGGGGTGTCATTATAGGTCACCTCAGATGGACTCAATGTTATTTGTTATATATAATGAACCTAAAGAGTCCCAAAGTATTCTTGTATGGATCTCCATGGATTGTATCAGGTTTCTATTACTGGATTTGATGGATTCCGTCTATGGTTTTCTTATGGTCCTTTATTATTATTGTGGTTCTGGTTATAATTTGGAATCTAAATGCTTGGTTCATGTCCTAGGGGTGTAACCTCCATGATAAAGAAAAATATTAGGGTTGACTAATTTATGTTACAGAATATATATGTTTCCATGTATATACCATATTGCTTCTATGGGTTCTCTTGGTTCATGCATCTATATTAGGATGAAGTAGGTATAATCAATCCGGTGTCCACTTGGGAAAGGGGACTAATTTGTTATTTATTTATTTATTTATCTCCTTTTGTTAACCCTATCTATACACACCATTTATTTTATAGCACACAAAATAGATTGATCCAGAAACGATTGGTGGTGGCCTACTGAGATTATTTCTCAAACCCTACTCAGCTTGTCATTGCACTAGGGTACCCAAGAAGATCATCATGTTTATCTATCCATGGATTGATTTTGTGTGATGTGATTTATACATGGGATCTAGGGGTCATAGGACTGAGATAGTACTCGTGATTTTCATAGAGTTAGCCATTATACTCTCTTCATATTATTGCATTTTACTCTCTATTCTATTTTCTTTCTGTTATCATAAAGAACTATCTTATTTTCATGCATCATTAATGGTTCTTGGAATTAGACATTTACATTTATTTTTTCAGCTAATATCCTTTTCCTTAGATGATTTTTTATTGATTATTTATGATTACAGTATTTTTCTATTTAATTTATTATAAACAGATGTGTAACACTATTCACTAGGGTATAGTTCTCATCATACCACCATTAGAACCTAGCTTCTTGTCGGCAGCCTCTGGCTTATGGGGAGGCATTCTTGAGGTCATTTAGTGACTTGTACAACTATCCGTTTAGTGGTTAGCTAGGCCAAGACATTATATTTTCATTCTTACCAAACCTAATGAATTTATTAAATTACAATATATGAAGGAAAACCTTTTTTTGAACTTGAACTCTTTTTATCATCGATGCCTTTTAGTATAAATTTTCTATTGATTTTATATGGATTTCATATGATGTAAAATATTTTAAACATTCTATATCACCTTCTGAAAAAGATCATGTCTCATAAGATTTTACTCTACATAATCATCCAAACATGTTGAAGCTCGACACCTCTACAAATAAATATCATCAAAAGGTTTCATTTCAATCGTATAATAGACACTATTGTTATATGAAAACTATTCTAGGGGAAGTTATTTAGACTAACATACATAGAAGTACATTAAATATGATCTCACTATATCCTGTAGATTTTTATTGGTTTTCTCAAAATGAACATCCATATGTGTCTGACAAGCATGACATAAACATATCTCTATACCCAGTTCTTACTAAAAAATTATCCAGAACCTCAACTTAAACCTCATATATTGATCACAAACAATAGAGAGTGTAACTCCATAAAAAATATTCAATTCCTTTAGATATATCATTGAGAGTTGGTCAAGATATAAATATTCCATTATAGTAATGAAATGTGAATACTTTATAAGGATATACACTACCACCACAATAGGGTTTTTAGCGTTAGATTTCATGAGGAGTCCTATGGAAAAAACCCTAGTAATGATTTCCAATTTTTATATTAGTATGGGAATTATTTAATTATACTCATATAATTCTTTATTTTATACTTGACTTGTTAGCATACTACACATCAAGATATAATTTCTATAATTGGACTCTTCATGGTATCCCACCAAATAATTTTCTTAATGTAACAATACATATTTTTTTATTTCAATGGTAACAGAGAATGATTATCTATGCTCATAATCCAAAATATCCATCTCAAACTCTAGTATTTATGGGATACATATCAAGGTTTAAAATCTTATAACTTCATATTTTTTAAATTTACATAGCATAGTTTTTTGTAAATTATTTTTTAGATCCTCATCATCATTTTGGACCTCCTGGAAACACTAAAGAGTGGATGGTTGTGTAGTTATTTTAGAAATTTAGGATAAATATCCTTTTTTATTTCCATGCATATATTTTTCATATATAATTAGATTGAATGGATTTCAATCCTCATTGTGAATAGGTATGTAGGATTATTTCTACTTAGATCATCCGCCACATTTTCAGCATTTGTAGAAGGTAATGAATTTAATAGTCATAATCCTTGATTGGATTTAACCAACATCAATGGTGCATATTGGAAAAAAATTGATTATATAAAAGAGTCTTTAATGATCCATATATATGTCACAATTCACCATACATAGATAATTTTGACAAATATTAAAAGAAAATATTACTACATCTAATAGAAGATCATGTCTTGGGTAGTACTACTCATATATATTTAATTTGTCTAGAGGAATTGGAAATCAATTTATGACCTTAAATTAATTCAAAACCCAATACATTTTTTGGATTCATAACATTAGATTACAAATACTTCGTCAATTATGGGTAATGTGAAAATAGATGTAGGTATTTTACTCTTCTTTGAATCTTTAAATCTCTCTTCACAATCATTGTTCTATAAAAACATCTCCCCTTTACATGTTATCTTGGTTAATGGGATTGAAAATCATGATAAGATTTATAAAAATAGATAATAGTACCCATAAATTCCATGGAAACTATGGATCCCCATCACAGATGTTGGTCAAAACCACCCTTCAATTTAATTGGTTTTTAGAGGATCCAATGATATAACTTTTTGGTGATAACATGCCCCATTATTGTTACTTTACCAGTCCAAAACATTAAATTAATATAATTCTCATACAAATTTCCCTTTCATAGGGTCATCAGTACATCATTCAAATACATCTCATGTCCCCCATGCATTTGGAGAGATAGTAATATCATCTTTAAATATGTCCATAAATTTTTCATGAAAATCACTAAAGAATATTTTTATTATTTTAATAAAAATAGATAAATAATTATTGAGTCTAAATGGAATCACTATGAACTCATAGTTCCCATACCATGTATGAAAAGTTGTCTTGGGGTATCCTCTTTATTCACCTTTATTTTATAATATCCTAAAAAAGATCCAAATTCGAAATTTATTAGTCTCCATGGAGATAATAAAATAATGTTATCAATCCATGCTAGAAGATAATTTTATTTTATCATAATCTTAGTGAGATCATGATAATAAAGTCAAAGGTAGATTGACTAGTCCTTCTTCTTGATAAAGAGGACTGGTTCACTCTATGATGAAGAACATGGTTGTATAGGACCTTTATATAAATTATCTGGTGGTTTCTTCATCATATCCCCATGTATAATTGTTTACATTCTATATTTATTCATTGATATAATCAATTCTCTAGGTATAATCTTGATTGAGAACTAAACTTCTAGGCTTAGAGGATGACCATGAAATTCTTTAGAAAACAGATTATCATATTTCATTATAATGTGAATTTCTCCAAGGATGATATTTTCCCTAGTATCAATCATTAGAGTGATATAATATTTCTTATAATGAAATAATATCAATGTTTTAGATATTGATATCAAAAAATATTAATCATCCTTCATGCACTAGTATATAATGAGTGGATGATTTTTGATATGGAGGGTAGTTTCTTTTTCTTGTCAACAGAAGTATGATTTATATAAGGAAAGTCAATCCATACACAGAATTTTTTCTAATTTCACTAGAGGGTGTATCATAAGGTTTTTTTTGTAAATTAATACCACAAATATATATAGAGGATGAGTTATATTCTTGGGATGAAATAATTGACCAATTTTTTCTCATCCCTAATAACAAGAATTATATATTTTGACGTGTTATTTAAGTAGTTCGACGAAATTTTCTTGATATGAAATAATACATAGAACTAGAATTAAATAGTACATTGTTTATCCTTTAATAAATAACTAACATAATTATCAGTACTTTTTTTATATCCACTTCAACAGATCTGATTCCATTACTGAACCATGATCATTATGCCTTGGTGGTTGTTTTTATCAATTATCATTGAAAATTCATGGCATAGTGCATATATATGACTAGTGTACTTGTTAATTATAGTTAAAAAATTGGAAATGATGATAAGGGTTTGATATGGAATTAAATTCATCCATTAAATTGGTGTGTTTCTCCTATCGCAATACACTATCTAGTTTCCCTTTATTCCCACATATAAATAATTTCATTTTCCCCTTCTGGAAATATCTGGGATTCATATTAATATAATATTGAAGAGTGGGTTGTTGTAATTGTTTTCCCAGAAGATATTTCTCCATCAAAATTTTGTAATTAAAATCCATTTACCTACACTAATATTATAACCCATAAGACCAGTAACATTTACTGATCTCCCTTTAAACATTGAGGAAACATAAGATTATCTTTTCATAAATGTTAAGGTTTTGAATTATTAAATCATTTCAATGATTCCTATTTCTAAAACTAATGTACTTTTAAATATTCATTTTGGTTTCAATGATAAAGATAGAGAAGTATAATTCAATTAATGTACATTACTCCTCTTATTATAGTATTGATCCATCATCAATTTTCATGTGTCCAACGAATTCCCACTCATTTTTTAGTTTGAGATTTTGAGGAAAATATTTATCAAAAAAATTGGAATTATTTCCACTCCATCTCTTCAAAATTTTCTTCATGCTCTGTGTTTTTTATCAACAACTTCCACTTATCTGATTCTCCATTCATATGATAAATATCCCACTCATCCTTCTCCGGCTAAAAAATTGATAGATAAAAAATTTGTTTTCAATCGGGTTGATTAATTGTTAAATTATTAATGGAACATAATATCAAATATTTATGGAGTCCTTTTCACATAAATGTCTCAATTGTAACTTTATCTTTCTTAGGGGGTGTGGGTATTCTTCTTAATTAATGTTTCTATTCAAAAATTGATCTAATTGAGAAATTATCATCATGATGTTACTTATTTTTGTTACTATCAGGTCAGGAATCTTATTTGGGAGGTCATAAAAATTTCCCCTCACATTGGTTATCGAATTGGTTCCTACTATTTTTAGACATTTACAAAAATAAAAGGAAAATTATGGATGAGTTTTTTCAAACTATTAAACATATAAAATGAAACATATGAACATTTAAGGGATAAAACCTAAATGAATTACATTTCTTATCATATAAATTTCAAGGAATCGATCTACGTAATCAGTGGTCTATTTTCTAACATAATGTTTTATGGGAATTTTTGTTCCCTTAATAATGTTTCATAAAATGATTTTGAATTTACCAAATAATCTCTCTCAGGAGTTTCAAAATATGTATGCAACAAGGACTATTTTATATTCCCTAGTTGATTATTGATTCAATTACCAATGTACCATATTTTTATTATTACCCCATGGAAAAACTATCCTAGATTTGCATCCACTTACATTATAAAAATAGAGATTTTTTTATTATAAACTAGTTACTATACATTACCACAATTTATTTATATTCTGCAATGTTTTCTATTATCCCAAATGCAAGGTCGCGTCCTAAGAAGCAAGGATCTTGTGCATTACTTATTATATTGGAATGATTAAAAAGAATGAAATACCAAAGGAACGATCAGTTTTGTATTCTTGGAGAAACTAGATACGTACATGGAACTCATATTACATTGGTAAAGGTAACAAAATCCAATACATAAGAAAAACTACTAAACTACATCCATTAGAACTCAATAAATGGTATCCTCTTCATAACCTATTAAAGGTAAAAAATGAGATGGGTGAGCTTAGATGATCAGTAAGGGTAAGAAACACATCAGAAGATATCATAAACATAAACATTAGGCTTGGTGAATAACTAAAACTCAAGCCATTAAAAATAAACATGAACACATTATAGTAGGAATAAGAGCTGATTAAATAATGCCATAATAAAGCATAATAATGGGAATTATACTTGTATAATAACCAAGTGATATTTCAATTAGTAGTTTCATAATGAGGTAAATTCATAATTCAAACATCATAATAATACCATCAAGTCCTCATTCCATGACCATAAATATCCATTTTCTCAAGGCCTTGGGCCAAGACCAGAGTTTGCCTCATGAGACCTACTGATACACCGAGGGGCTATTGTAGGCCCCACCCATCAGATAATAATTACAATAAATTCTTATTATGAATGTGGATAAACATAATCAACATATACATTTATATTTAAACTAACATAAGAAATTTAAATTACATTCCCCAATCATTAAACATAATCACTAACCATTCAGAGTAATATCGTTAATTGTATCAAGATAGAACATCCAAATTTAAACTAATAAGAAACCATTAAACATCATATTTTGTAGATGATATTTTAGGAGATAAATCTATAAGAAATAAATGATTCATCAAAAAAACTCGACATAAATAATGATACTTTTAATTGTGACCATTGCTAAATTTTTTAGAAAATAATCCTTGAGCATTCAATAGTGTCTCATACCACCTTGAACCATTCAAATAATAATCCCTTATAACATCATGAGAATAAGGATACTCCTTACATGATAAACCAAAGAGAATTAAATACATCACAAGAATGAAATAAGTGGTGAACAAGTTATATATCTTATAAAATATAAAGTGATATTAGAAAAATACTTTTAACTTTGGAAAGAATACTTCTTTTCTAAAATCATTTGTATGTGTCGTGAAATCATATTTTAAACATTTTTATCACATAAAATAAAATTCAGACACATTGAAATTATATTTCAGTCTCAAATAATGTCTTTATGAGGACAAATCATTTAAAAATATCTTTTAAATAAGCTTTAAAAATAAAATATTTTAGTGCGGCTTAAGGAAAATATTAAAGGATTCTAAAGCGTAAATCCATGATTTCTTTCATAAAACCAATAATGAACCAAAATAAATTTTTCATGTTACATTTTTTTATTTTAGTAATATAAATATGGCTTAAAATAGAGTATATCGTGATCTTCAAAATAGGTAAAAATATTCGAAGTTCCTTGAATCAGGATTTCATTTCGAATTGTTTTGAAAGCCTCTTTTAAAACAAATAACTATCCCTAAAATAAATTAGGATTATGGTTGGTATAATTATATATAACATTAAAATATAATTTATGCTAATTAAATAATAATAATTTATAATTTTATTGAGTTATTTAGAGAACAAGAGAAACCCGAAATGAAATGGAGATTCATGTAAAAAACCCTTACAAACATTTCGACATGGTAACAGTTGTTCTTGTGAGGGACTAATGAAAGTTAAAGGGTTATCCCATCATTAATATATCATAAATAAATATGGGTTAGGATTTAAATCACACCCAATCATTAGAGATTAGAAATAAAATAACATAATATAGGGGGGATTCTTGAAAAAAAGTGAGAGAAAGGATCTCTTACCTAAAATCTGAAGGTGTTCTTTAATTAATCTTGATGACCAGAATAAAAAATTTGGTTCATTAAATAAAATTTTCCTAACACTTTATACATATATCTTCTTTATTAGGACTTTATTAAGTTCACCAATGGCCTTTTATATGGTTTAAGAGATTCCATATCATTATTCGTGTGTGCTTGTTTTAGTAATATTCATGATCTATTCACTTATAAAAGAGTATGGTAGTTTATGTAAGATGGGAGTTGAATTACAGAATATTTTTTATATTTTATTAATTAAAAATAATAATATTTCATGGTTATAAGAATTTATATGGTTATTTTTAGTGATGGTGAAACATTATACAAAATAGTAATGATAAAGTCTTGGATTAATTTGGTGATTTTTCACACAATTACATTGTTTTGTATTTTTATTTGAAATCATGAGTGAATAAGGATCCCAGAAAATTAAATAAGATAAAATACATATATAATTGTATGTTTCAACCCTAAAAATGGTTTCATGACTAGAGTGGAATAAAGTAAGTCAAATTGAAATCAATTTCATCCTTGAGAGTGATAAATCAACACATCTCGAACAATATTTTATGTTTAGCATAAACGAGGGGGAATAGAGAGATGAAGATGAATTATCCCACTCAGATAAATAAAATTAAATTACATTTATGGTATTGGATTTTTCATAATATTTTTATGAGTAGTGGTTAACAAATAAAATATAAGAAAGGAACATGAAAATCAATGAAAAGAAATGAATATTTTTACCTTATGAATATACCATTTTTGAGAGCCTCTTAAGGGAAGAGGATTTAATATTTTTATAAGAACAAGGGATACTGGTCATGGGGGAGAATCTTGAGAGGTTATTGTGGCATAATTTGGAGAAGGCAGAAGGCTTGTGAGGATTCAAGAGAAGAATTGGGAATATGTGGTACTTATAGTTTATGAGAGGAGTTTTTTCTTAATATTTTAATCATTAGTTTATATTTTTTTCATAAGACAAGAAATAATAATGATTTAATGACCAAAAATATTAGTATTTACTTTTTAGTAATAACCATTGGTTCTTATATCTACATAACATCATCTGTCACTCAATAAATTAGTTATTTAGTATTTATTGTATTTTACAATTCACCATACAATTCATGCATTTCCAATAAATCCAAAATATTTTCCCCAAATAATTTTTTAACTTTTTGAATTAAAAAATGAAGTACATTTTTCAAAAATAATTTTATAAATATGATTAATTTAATTTTAAATTAAAATCAAAATTTACTTCAAAAATGCATATTTTAAAACATTTATTTACTTATTCCAAAACATAGGTACATCATACATTCACTTGAATCCTATATATATACAATCATAAGCGATATTACTATTCATAATGATATATCACTATTCATAAGGGTAAATTACTATTCTTAAGGGTATGTAACTATTCAACAAAAATTAATTTGGTCATATCATACTCTAAATAACATACTTATTGAAACTGTGTATGTCATATTTTCAAAATTCAAATCATAGGGGTAGTAAAATTTTGTTTAATTTACATGTTATAACAAAGTGTTTTTTTATAGAGTTGGTGTTTTATGCCTTAAATATTAAAAAAATTCAAAGTCCTAGGGTGTTACATTATCCCCTCATTACAAAAATTTTATCCTCGAAATTTGATGTTTCACGTTGAAAGTTATTGGTTGTTACGTGAAAATTTCCTTATAAAAAACCAATATAAAAAATAGGGTTATTAGAATATATTACATGAAAAGGCTTTGGGAAAATAGGTGGTAAAAAATTTAATAATAATAAATAAATTATCCTATTGAATGGAGTGAAATTGATTTCAATTGAAAACCTAGGCATATAAGAAAACACAAACTATGAATTTGTAGTGATATAACATAGGTTTAGATGAAAGTAAATTACCAAAAAACCAAAAACAAAAGTTTTTCAAAATTTCATTAACGTTATCAAAGATTTTGATAATAGAACAACATTTAAGACTCTTTTAGTAGAGTTGAGGGATTAGTATACTCTATTACTGTATAAATATTTGTTTATATTTCATAAACATGATCTTATCCTTTGATTGTTCTTTAAACTACCTATAATTCAACTCTTATAAAAAGTTGCATCATGTGGTGACATTAAACTCAAAAACCTCATACAATGTTCAACTTAATCCATTTCATAAATTGTTAAAATTTCAAAAAGATCATGATCCATTAATTTAGAATCATTCTCATATCCATCATTAATAGATCCATCTACACAGGGTCCATGTAAATCCTCATTTTGTTCTCAACTCCATGGTCTATCCTTCTCAATGAATCTTATACATTATTTTGCTTTAATAAACATGAATCAACCCTAAATTTTCACATTCCTAACATGTGAATTTATTCATCAGGTGTCCTCTTTAAATATGGTTATAACTCAAATTACTATAAAACCTTATTGGAAACATGAATTTATCCTTACTCATTCTATTAGAAATATTCTTTATACCCAAATATATTTTAAACTCTATCAACGATAGTATAGACCAGTTTTTGACAAGATAATAATCATTTATGAAGTAGTTAGTGCTAATCCAAATCAATAATTTCTTCATCAATATATTAATCATCATGAATTTATTTTTGGTTTTTTTTCATTCAACCATATACATTCCCAAGATATTAACTTTCTACTAAGTCACTTATCCTTGGTAAAATTCATCATTTGACCTAAAATACATAATGAAATTTTGTTTCAGTACAATATTCATATATTCCATAATTCTTATAACTATTTCCTTGTTGATAAAATATTCAAATGACATGATTCTTGATGAGAAATATTTACCATTACACATCATCTGTGCTGGTATTATATGTCGATCTTTATCCAGTAACTTCATTTGGGGTCTATTCTCTTAACACTTGGGATATTCATTCAAATAGTATCCCATATAATTAAAGTTATATAATTGTACATTGGAAAACATTTTCTTCCCTATGAAATAATGAATTTGGTGTCATTTTTCTCCACACTTATAAAAAAACTCATATTTCAATCAAGAATTTACTACTGTGATTCTTTCCACAATTATCACATGTGGGAAAACCATTATTTTCCTTCTTCCATTTATCCTCATATTTTCCCTACCATACACTTATTCACTTTCTTCCCATTAAAGTCCATGGGACACATAAAATTCCTTAAATACCTTGTTTAACACATGATATTATTCCTTCATATGATGAGGATACTTATGAGAGTATATTCCTTTGAAATGATGGCTTAAGACCATTATAGATGGGATATTTCTTACTCTTTGTATCATGTGAGTTGGTGAAGATTTCATTCCATCTGTTAGGCACCATTTCTAATCAATTTCATATAATATAATAGCTCATAAAATTATAAACTCATTATTTCTCTAAACATGGTATAACACATAACATAAATTTATGCATCGTAAATCCAAGAACAATATACTTTGGTTACTTTGGGGGAATAAATCTTTCGTAATTGTTTATAATAAGATAATGAATTTATCGAATCATATCCCTTGGGAGTGTCGAACCAAGAGTTTATAAAGGCCCATTTTCATGCACTAGTTTCCATTCAAGTCTTTCTCAAAACAAACTTTTGGGGTTTTACCCCTAGATAAATCTATGCTAGAGCCACCTTTACTTGCTTTTATCCATTCATGGATGTATTTTTTTGATAAACCACATAATCAATTCCTTTCCAAAATACAAGGATGTCCTTTTATTATTATCTCCAAAGTATATCTTATGGTTTTTTTCACTAATATACTTTCTCTATATCTAGTTTCCATGTTTTCTAATAAACTTCCTTTGATGCCAACTACAATGCCCAAACCCCAGAAGCCCAGAGCTTCTGCATTACTTATTACATTGTCATGATTATAAGGAATAAAATTATAAGGGAATGATCAGTTTATTAGTCTTGAAGAAACTATGTACATACATGTAACTCATATTAAATTAGGAAAGGTAACAAAATACAATACATAGCAAAAACAAATAAACTAAATCCTTGATAACTCAATAAATGGTATCCTCTCTATAACATGTTTAAGGTAAACAAATTAAAGTCGTGAGATCATATTCTTGTTAAGGTAAAGCGATAATAGAAGATATTGTAAACATAGACATTAAGAATGGTGAATAACATAAACTCATTCCTTTAAAAATAAACATTAACACATTATGGTATGAATATGATCTGAATAAATAATTCCATAATAAAGCATAGTCATTTGTATTCTACTAGTCGAATGACCACATGAACATTCAATTCCTAGTTCCATAATTAGATAAATTCATATGTTGGACATAATAACCATACCATCAAGTCCTTGTTCCAAGACCATAAATATCCATTTTCTCAAGGCCTAGTTCCATGACCATTTTTTGTCATAGCAGACCTACTGATGCATTGAGGGGCTATAGAAAGCACACCCATCACATAATAATACAATTCATTCCACTTATGAATGGGTATAAACGTAAAAAACTTATAAAATCATATTTAAACTAACATATGAAATGTAAATAACTTTCCCCAGTCATTAAACATAAACACTAACCCTTCTGAGTAATATAATGAATGGTATCAAGATAGAACATCCAAATTCCAAATAATAATAAATCCTTCAAAATAATATTTTAAAGATGATATCAGAGGAGATAAATCTATATAAAATACAAGATTCATTAAATGATTTTGAAAAAATATATACTTTTCATTGAGACCATTGAAAAATTCTTGAGGAAATAATCCTTAAACATTCCAAAGTGTACCAGACCACCTTGAAACATTCAAATCATAATCCATACGAATATCATGAGAATAAGGAGGCTATTTTATGATATACCAAATGGTAGTACATACAACACATGAATGAAATTAGTGGTGAACAAGGAATATATCTCATAAAAGATAAAGTGAGATGAGAAAAATCCTGTTTACTTTGGAAGGAAGAGTTATTTTGGAAAATCATTAATATTTGTCATGAAATAATATTGTAAACATGTATATATATAAAAATAAAATGTAAAGTCATTGAAAATATATGTTTGGCTTAAATAATGTGTTATTTAGGTTAAATAATTTTAAAAGTGTTTTTAAATAATCTTTATAAATAAAACATTTTAGTGTGGTTTAAGGAAAATATTAAAGGATTCTAAAGCATAAAGGCATGTTTTCTTTCATAAAACTTGGAATGAACCAAAATAGATTTTTTCATTTTAAATTTTTTGATCTTAGAAAGATAAATATGGATTAAAAAATATTATATAGTGAAGTTAAAAATTGGAAAGAATCCGAGAAGTTCCTTGAATTGGGCTTGCATTTTGGAACTATTTTTTAAATATTCTTTTAAAACATGTAACTTCCCAAAAAGATAAGGAAGTATTATGGTTGTTATATTGATATATAATATTAAAATCGAATTTATTATGAGTAAATAATAATTATTTATAATCTCATTGAGGTTTGTAGAGAATAAGAGTAACCCGAACGGAAATAAAGATTCATGTGGAAAACCCTTACACACATTTTGTTTTGGTAACAGGTGTTCTTGGGAGGGCTTAATGAGAGGTAAAGCGTTATCCCATAATTTAAATATCATAAGGGATGTATGGGAGATTTTAAAAAACATACCCCATTATTAGGATTTAAAAATAAAAGGACACAACATAGGGGGGATTATGGAATAAAAGTGAGAGAGAGGAACCCTAAGCTTAAATCGAAGGGTGTTATTTGATTGATCATAATGACCTGAATAACAAAATTAGATTCATAAATTAACAATCAAAGGAACATTTATAAATTTTATTTGTTTATTATTACTTTATTAAATTAATTTATTTCCTTTTATATGGGTTAAGGGATTCAATTTCATTGTTCATGAGGGCTTGTTTTCATAATATTCATGATCGTCTCACTTATAAAAGAGTATGGTAGTTTATGTAATATGGGATTTGAAGTGCATAATTGATTTTATATGTTAATAATGAAGATTTATAATATTAAATGTCTATAAAAAATCATTTTATTTTTTTTAGGGAAGGTGAATCATTATATAAAATATTAATGATAAATGCATGGATTAATTTGGCGATTTTGCACACAATTACTTTGTTTTGTATTATTATATTACATCATTTGTGAATAAGGATTCCATAAAACAACATAAGATTATATAAATACATTATAGTCTTTGTAAACCATAAAAATGGTTTCATAACCATATTTGAAGAAGGTAAATCAAATTGAAAGCATCTTCATCCTTAAATGTGATAAATCAACACATCTTGGATGATGTTTCATTTTTAGCATAAGTGATTGGAAAATGAAATATAAAGAATAATTATCCCATTATCATAAAAAATATAGTACATTTATGGTACTAGATTTTTCATACAATTTGGATGAGGAGAGGCTAGGAAATAAAATAGATCAATGGAACATAAAAATGAAAGAAAATAAAAGAGGAATTTTACCTCCTTAATTAAGCTTCCTTGAGATCCTCTTATGGGAAAAGGATTTTTTCATTTTTATGATACCAAAGAATGATGGTCATGGGAGAAGATGTTTTGAGGAGATTCAGGAAGAATTTAGTGAAGTTATAAGGCTTGAGAAGTGTGAAGAGAAGATGGAGGAAGATGTGGTATTTATTATGGAGGGAATGAAGGTATTCTTTATATTTTAATCATTAGTTTATTATTTTTTCATAGGACAAGAAATAGTGATGATTACATTACCAAAAATATTAATATGTTCAAGTTAAATAGAACCATTGGTTCTTATATAATGATAACTTCATCAATTACTCAATAAATCAATTGTTTAGTATTTATTGTAAATTATTGTATTTTACTATACTCCAAAAACTCAATTATTTTTGGTTAAATCCCAAAAATTCACCCTAACCATTTTTCAACTTTTAGAATCCAAAAATTAATTATATTATTAAAAAATAGTTTTTTAAATAGGATTAATTTAATTTTTAATGAAAATCATAATTTACATGAAATATACAATTTTAAAACATTTATTTACTTATTCAAGAACATAGGTACATCATAATTTCACTCAAATCCTATATATATACTATCATTGGTGAGATTTATATTCATAAGTGTATCTAAATATTAATAAGGGTAACATTAATATTCCTAAAAGTATGTTACTATTCACCAAAAAATATGTTGGTCATATTAGACTCTAAATAAATTACTAATCGCAGTCGTGTGTGCCAAATTTTCAAAATTAAAATCATAGGGGTGATAAAATTATCTTTACTTGATAGGTTATAAAAAGGTAGTTTTTTTCTGAGACTCAGTGTTTTATTCATTCAATATAAAATTTATTTTCAAATTCATGGTGTGTTTCACAAAGGCATTCACTGATGCTCTATAATCCTAATCACCAAAAACTTTAACATTGCTTGGATAAAAACTATAAGAACACATATCTTTAATGATCATTTATATATGATTTATTACATGAATATTCACATAATACAATAAAAAAAGGTAGAAATGACTGTTTTATTTGGTTAGTTATATTCATAACATAAAAACATGAAATTTGGATATAACAAAAATACTTAAAAACTCCACAGAAAACCCATAAAATTCGTCAATCTTGTAATACTATAGGAGATAAACTAGGGACATAGATTAGAAAAGTGAGATATATAAAGCATGTTATGTGATTTATAAATAAATAACATGATTATATAAATACATTTTATTCAATAATAATATAATAGTGACATAAATGGGTGTGAATGATAAACATGAAGACCAAACCGTGATATAAGATGATAACATCAATGCAACATAAGAATGTGGTAACAAACAAAACCTGAAATCATAAGACCAAGTAAATGATAAAAGATAATACATAAAAATATAGTGTACTTAGTGTAACTTATTGTGCACCATATATGGAATATCATGATATAAAAATATTACCCAATTCATTAGAGGGATATATAGAAATGGAGTCGCTTGTCACACTAATTTAATGAAAATGCATTATTTTTCCATATAGATCATACAACATAAGATTGTCTTTAAAATATTTTAATACCATGTTTATAGAGTGTCAAATTACATAAATAGAAGTCCCCAATCTATTATAGATATATATGTATCTTTAAACATCCTTGATTGGAAATGGAGATGGGTATTCCGAACATAAATTTTTTGCATAGAAAAATCACAAGATAATATTTTCATAATAATAGGTTTATATAGCAACTCATAGAACGGTTTAGTGAGAGTTAAAATTGGTCCCTCATTACATATAAATCATAAGGACATTAAATTGATATTTAAAATAACTTTAAATATTGATAAATTTTAAATCAAAAGACTTAGTATGAAGAAAGTTCTTGATATAAAAAAGGAAGAGGATGGGATCCCATACCTTGAAGGGGAACTTCTAAAATCTTGAAAGAAAATTCTTCAGATCATGGGAACATGCTGAGAGATATATACTAAGGTATAGTGATAGATAATTCATTATAAGTTGGTTTTGAGTGATTTAAAGTTTGATGATGGGTGTTATTTTAAAGAAAAATAAAATGGATTTCTTTACTAATTTCTAAACATTGGTTATGGAAACTATTTTTAAAAAAATAAAACAAATAACCCTCCCATAGTTTTTCCATTGATTTTTAATAAAGATTTTTTTTCAATATTTTATAATTTGAAGAAAAAAATCCATAAAATAATAAAATTGGTGGCGTGGAAGTGAGTCATATTCGTAAATATTTGATTTTAAAAAACATAACATATAATATAGGTTATGAGGGATTCACTAAAAGATTATAATATTACCTAAATAAATTAATTAAATATTAATTCTTAAGGGGAAACAAATATTTGGTCATTTATTAAATTTATAACATGTATTTCCACACTTTTGGACTATTTTGATGTCATAATACAAACCATATATTTATAACGTATTTAATTTTTCCAAAAACTTCAACCATCTCAAAAAATTATAAAAAAAATTCCATAGGATAATTTCAATGTTATTGTTTAATAAATAATATATATTTTAAAAAAAATATATAAATATGATAATTTTAACTTTCAAATAGTAATCCTTATTTACTAGAAAACCCCAATTTTAGGATATTTACCACTTTCTGGCCCTTTAAAATTACATTGTATTTAATTATATTATATTATCATTCATATTTATATGAATGTTATATAATAAGAATAGTTTATTAAAATATTATTTATTTCAAAAATTGTGAATTTATTTTAAGAGTGTCTTAATTTCAACTATATATTTCCCAAAAATATAATTTTTATTTCATCATGTTAAAATCAACTTTTTAACAAACTCATTATATAAACATTAATAATGTAATAATAAAAACTGATAAATATGATCATTTATTTAATTAAAAAAATATTAAAAATCAATTGATGGGGCCTTGATGTATAACCCCTTACAACACCAACATACATCCAAAGGGTAATTTTAGTGATGGTGGTTCATTCGTGGGGATTATTTGGAGAACACTATTTTGGGTGTTATCTTAATAAGATTTCACTTATAATAAAAATAATTTTTCATGAGATTTAGTTGTTTAATTTTTTATTGAGCTTGCTTAAGGGAAAATACGAGTGATACCATCTCCTTTGTAAGATTTAATAAAGCATATTTCGGAGGTATAATCCAAATATTTTATTCAATTACTTCTTCCTTCAATTCCAGATGAACTTTATTATAAAACTTAATATACTAAAATTAATGGTCAATACACCATGACTATATTAGCTAAATTTATTATTCCTTACAGTATTTTAAAATTAATTAGATATATTTTATAATGGACCAAAATAACCAATCTTGGGTATATATTTTAGATAAATAAATTGATTAATATGGAATTTATTTACTCTAAATGGGAATTTAATTTATAAATATTCATGTCATTACAATCCTTCTCCCCCATATTCAAGAGTTCTTCCTTATCTTCATGCACATCACAACTCTTAGTTTCTCATACAAACATCTATGTTTCAACATTTTCCATTTTATATTTTGGTCATCAATATTTTCATTTTCTTTGTACTTTAATGTATAACATATCTTTATAAATTATTTCCCATGATTTCTTTAAAATTTTATTACACATTATTATAAGTTGGTGTTCAAAAAATCTCCAAATTCTTTTCTTGTCACCCCAAAAATTGTATCATATAAAATTAGTGGATTTCCCTTTCCATTACTTTTCTCATTCTCATTTATCTATTATAAATAGTATCCTTATAGTTTATTTATATAGGATTGAGTTCCTCATCTTCTTGAGATCCTAATTTTAATCCTATAGAAGAAAACATATATTTTTATTTTTATTTCTTAGTTAATAGACATATAATTGCATTTATTACAAGATAAATTCACTGATATTAATTTTTACTTGTAAATAGAAATCTAAAAAACATTTTATACAACTATATAAAATATATTCAACATGTATAGTTAAAAATGCACTCCTCACAGAGGAATGAGAGATCTTGAAAAACTATGATACATTGAGATTATGTTTGGAACTAATATTTTGTATCTTACCTTCCATGCATTTTCATTTCATTCATACTGAATAAAAAAATTTATTATATTTAAAACATTATAGCTCATCATAAACATCATCATATTTTATTTCATAATTAATGTTATTTTTGTTAATCTGTATTAAAAAGATGTTATTTTTATTATTTAACTCTCTATAAAATCCATTAATTTAGAGTTTAATACATGTATTTAGGAAACATGTTAAACCATAACATGTCATGTGACATGATTCATCCCATTTAGGAACTATTTGTTCTTCCATAAGTGATTTATTTTCAAAAAGGTGATAAAATATGGATCATGGGATAGTTATAGACATTTTATCGTTATAAAAAATCATTATGAATATCTCCAGAGCATAGTTTATATTGTCATTTTTCACTACTGATTTATATAATTTCCATAGCTACCAATATATCATTTTGTTCTCTCAATACGCATTTCATGACATGATGTCTTAGATGATGATGGTTATTCATAATTATTATTTAACTCACCTAAAATGTAGATCATTATGATATGGGGAGTTTATAGTACTTATTTTCCTATGATAATGAACTTTACTATAACATGAACCAAAATTTTAATCCATTTTCTACACTTTTAGTGTTATCCTATTCAACATGGATACTCCCATTATCATGGTACCAAAACCCTATTTGGATAATCTATATTAACCACATATTTTACAAAATTCCCTATGTGATGTTTAATTTAAGAAGGCCATTTCTGGTGTATCATATTAGTTAGTTTCATTATTAGATATGAAATATATAATTCTCTACATTTATTAATGTCCTACAATCCTGAGTTTTCTCTACATAATTATGCTTATACATACTAGATTCAATCTAACACATATTTATCCCTTAGAAAATGATGATTGCATAGATGTAAATCAGTTATATATAGATTGTGTTGTGCATGTATGTGTCTTCATCCCCTAGAAATAATATGCTTAAGTATATTGGAATATTATTAACACAGATAGTTCTCCATTATCAGGAACATCATGTCATGGTTATGAAGAGAAGGTTTACTATTACACTAATAGGTGTGAATTTATCAAAAATGCACCTTGTTTTTATACAACAACAATAAATAGTATATATAAATGGGAAATAATGTTTTTCCATATGTTACTTTTTTAATTTTTATATATATCCAAGAACAAATTTATGATGTCGATGATCTATGATTCAGTCCTTAAAAATGTAAGTGTAAATGTTCATTAAAACTAATTTTTGATGTTAATCACAAAAAACCTTGAATGGATTCTATAAAAACAACCTACTTTTATTTATTTATAAATAGATATTAATTATCCCAATGTAGGTAAAATCATTACTAATTGTCCATAACATAATTGATATAGCTAGAACACATTTCTCAGCAGTCATGACCAGACCCACTGGGGCTCAAGACATAACTACCCCATACCTACCTCTCTTGGACAAGGGGTGGAAAAAAGAATAGAAAGGCGTAAATAATATGGGATGAAATTTCCTAATGTACATGTAAGAAGACCCCTGATAATTTCAATGAAGAAGTTTATAGGAATAATAAAATATATAAATATATAGAATATAAACCATGCATCAAAAACCTCTATAGTGTAAAATAGTATGATTGTGTAAATTGAGAAGTAATAGTATAGAATACACATCCAAATAGAATGATGTCCCAATATAAAAAATACTAGAAAAGTACATGTTGAGAGATCATAGATCCAAATATCCATGATCTAACAATCGTACATGATCAAATGCACCAGGTATCCTTAAGCTTCATTGTAATCATTATTGAACTGTCTATCTTATATATAAGAGATGACACATGTGGGAAATCCCATATAGGGTTGAGTATATACATACCTATTAGGAAAACTTGAATGATGAATTTGGAAGTAATAGATAATGTTTGAATAGAAAGATAACTCAACCTAAAATAATAGAGAAAAAACATCTAATGACATGGATATATATATATATTCTCAAACCACGAATCTAAAATATGAGAGAATGGGAATATTTATCTAATATCCTTTCTTGATATAAGAGTTTAAAAAGTTCCAAGAGGCTCATCATTAATTCCCTACATATCATGTGTCTTAATAGTAGAAATATCCATATCAAACCACACTTTGCCACTATGTCTCATAGTAGAGGAGAAAAATATATAGATAGAGGACCCATAATCTGGTACAACGGGATAGTTACACTCTTATATTTCTAGAGAAATCATACCCTTTCCTCATATGAGGGTGAAATAATAATGGTAGAAGAACCATACCATGTCTCCATATGAGGTTTCCATTAAATCGTCAATAGAGGACCCATGCCCAGCCAAGCTAGAGATCACTACTCTAGTGTTAATAGATGACCCATTCCCTTACTAGATAGAAGGTTATAATCAAGTATTTAGTAAAGGACCCATGCCCAGCCCAGCTAGAGGGTTCAACTCTAGTAGTTAATCGAGGACTTGTGCCCTTCCTGGTAGGAGGGTAACACTCATATAGTAGATAGAGGACCCATGCAATACCCCACATATGGGTTACACTCTATATAAAGGAGGATGACCCATGAATTATCCTAGTATGAGGTTTCCTATATAATGGTTCATAGAGGACAAATTTATATCCCATTAGATGGGTTCCACTATGGTATTTGATTGGAGACCCACTTCTGTCCCAATAGGGGGGGATACATTATTATCCCTTTATTGATAATTCCTCATCACAACCATCATATAGAATCAAATTAATAAGATTAACACCCATAATATCTTGCACTATATCTCAAAATATACTATGGAGGTCTCCATTGTGTGCTCTGTGCAAAACAAATCTAGATAGGATACATGTGGTCCAAAATTTGAGACCAAATGAATGAGATATGAGAGACTAAAATTTTATCAAAAAGGAATAAGGGGTACACTGAGTGTAAGTGGATTCACATGAAACATAGCCCCACACTACTCCTTGGTCGTGTCCTTTCTGATACATAGGTCACAAACTCTTTATCACTACATGGTGTGTAGTTGGACTACACAGTGTTCCTTAGTGACCTCATGTCCTGCTCGTGCTCTTGGTCGTTTCTGTGTATGTTTTTGGATTCGGTGTACTCTAGTACATGGCGCGTAAGGACCATGTTGGCACTCAACCTATTCCGCCTGCTCTATCTCATAATCTATTTGATTTACATTGTATGTATCCCATGACACATTGTGTGAAATTCCATATGGGATCCAAGGAATGTAGCCTATATACACACCATGCTAGTCATATAGGGTTACTCGATGTGTGGTCCCTACACACAAAATATTGTATTAAACTCCAATAGAAACCCTAGCCTCTACAAAAACTATACTACATGGCTTGTGTTATTTATACTACATGGTGTAGAGTCTATATTTTCACAAAAAACTTAGATATGTTTCACGTCTCAATGATCTATCTCTCGATTCTTTTTATCTCACCTCTATACCTATAAAAATCAATGGAATGGCCTTAATGTGTTGCTTTATCCCTTAATTATTCAGACATTGAATTCCCATATCAACCATATTTATTTGTATACTTTTTATCACATTTAGTTCTCAAGAATGCTCATGAGAACAAACAAAATCCACTATAGAATCACCCCTATCCCACAAATCATACGAATCCATCCCTAGTTCATCATTACATTCAATTAAATTAAATCCTTTGTGAATTTTGGGGTCCAATTGGTCTTGTTATAGCCTAACAATGTCGAACCAAGAACCTGTATGAAAATTATTGAAGAACATGAAGAATAATTAGGATAAAATCACTTGAAAAAGAGTTGTATGATTATTGTCCAAGAAATCTTGGAATTAAAACAGAATTAGAGAAATATATGGTGAGAGAAATAGAATAAAAATTTAAACTCAGTACACTGGTACATGAAAAGTTTTATATTTAATGCCTTTAATGAAATAGAATCGAACATGGTCAAATAGTTTTATCAATTATGGAATAGTCCATAAATTTATAACTACTACATGTAATTGGACTATCCATCATCTAAAATTGTTCTCACAAATGAATGATAGAATTAATCCAGTTCTTTGTGTCTTGATCATTCTAGATCAAGAGTTTTATCATCATCTAATAGAGACTCCCAAATGAGAGTAAGGAGAAACTACTCTCTATGATACTAAGATTATGTGAAAAAACCTGGCGATCCTACCGTAATGTCATGCATATAGTGGGGGGATATGTTTAGTTGTTTAATTAAATAAATAAATTTAACTATTTATTTTCATTAAATGCACTGGTAAACGGTTTCCAATTTTGAAAACCCCATGCCAACCAATTTAATGTCATTCGTAGGGTAAACCACTCAATCCAGGTTCATCAATAGTCATATATTTCAAATATGATATTATTTTTAGGATTATCCAATTTTTTATGAAATCATGCACAAATAATATATTTTATATTTTATATTTTTCTAAAATTAATTTTAAGTTCATCGGTCCTTCAAATCACTCATTTTTATAGCAGCTAGCTCCAAAAATAACTCTACCAATATTTCCAAATATTATAGGGAAAAAAGGGTCTCTTTATTATTCCCTAATTCAAGAAGGTTTTCCCTGGATAAAAAACTGAACAACAAAATCAGGATATCGTGCCTCTATGTGGATATCCATCTCCTAGTAACTCTCTTCCAAGCTCTTATTCTTCCACAACACATTAACTAATGAGATATTCTATCCATAAAGGTTCATCTCAAGCTGATCCTCAATCACCAATGGGTGATCCAAAAAATTGTATCCATCCCTAATGTCCATATCTCCTTAGTTGATAACATGCATGGGGTCATGCATGTGTCTCCTCATCTGCGAAACATGGAAGATGTTGTGCACCCGCTCTAACTATAGGGGCCAGGAAAGGCAGTAAGCAACCTCACTAACCCTATGAAAAATCTTGAACATCCCGAATAACCTTTTGGATAGATTGCACCATCGGTTGAATATATACATCCTCATAATGGGGATACTCTTTGGATAATAAGGTCCCCATGATAGAACTACAAGGGACTTAGACATTGATGTTCTTAATTTTTCTTCTCAATTTGTGATTCCTCATCATCTCATGGATGACTTGGACCATCTTAATCATCGCATGCACCATGTCTGGAACAAAAGGAGATACCTCATAGATCTATATCCAACATAATCTTGACTTGTAGGGTCTCTTTTATATGGATTAAAAAGGCTTAATGTTGATATTATAGTGGTAAGTATTGTTCTATAAATCCTCTACCAAGGGAAAGTGATACACCCATCACTAGCCAAAGTCTAACAAAAAATATCTCAACAAATCATACAACACCTAAATAGTGTTCTCAATCTGCCCA
This sequence comes from Viscum album, assembly GCA_963277665.1. Lineage (NCBI taxonomy): Eukaryota > Viridiplantae > Streptophyta > Magnoliopsida > Santalales > Viscaceae > Viscum > Viscum album. The sequence goes on along the minus strand of OY728147.1, from coordinate 1,668,070,221 downwards.
TATGTCTGGGGTGGAAGGCTATAGTGATCTTAATCAATGTCCCTAATTCCTCTTGTATTCCTCTCCAGAACTGTGATTATAATCCCATGTCATTGTTAGAGATAAAAGTCGAGGTAATCCCATAAAGGTGAATATCTTGAGGATATCAGGTCATGAAAGACCTCATAGTTTATGTATCCCAATTGGTACTCTCTCACATGATGAAGGAATGGAGGAGTTGACACCATCGACTAAAGAAAATATACACCCTCTTGCTCAAAAAGGGTCAATTACGAGGAATCCAACTACAATGATTCCTACGTCACCAAACAATCCTGATAATTCTTTATATGGGTATCTTCTACCACATTATCCTTTCCCATAGTATAGAATAGCTCAAATTCATAGTCCCATAGGAACTCCAACTAGAGACACCATCCTAGGTTCAAGTATCTACATGTGAATACAAACATGAGACTCTAAGGATCTGAGTAAAAAGACAAAGCACTCTCCCAGATGGTAGTTCCTTTACATCCTTATATATAATACTACCATTCTCATATCTAGTTCATGATTCATGTATTTACTCTCATGGGATCTCAATAGACTCATCCCATATGAAATAACTACATTGTGTTTCATCAACACGTAGCAAAGAATAGCGGATAAGGTATCAAAATTTGATATGTACTCCACACTCTCCTAAAATATTCTCAAAATAAGATCACTCATCATTTTTATCCTCAAATCCTTTAAGGATTTGTGGAACTACTCAGTCAAGGTAAATGGATTTCCTTTTTTTATCATGTTAGTTAAAGTGGATGAAATCTAAGAGAGGACCTCCACAAACCTCTTGTAGTACCCTGTTAATCCATGAGAACTTTGCACCTCTAAAACGTTCTTGGGTGGCTTCCATGAAAGAAATGAATTGATATTCATCAGTTATATAGCTTAATCTGTTTTAAAATCATTTTCCTTTAAAGTTAATCTCATGAATCCAGAACTGACACCATGAGTGCTAACTATAATTTTGGATTTAAAATGCTAATCTTGGAATATCCTCAAGTTCTCTATAGGCCCATCCTCAGTTATAGTGTATGTGATTATGTCGTCAATGAATAAAACCACAAAATGGTCTACGTATTTTTGGAATTTCAAGATCATAAAATCCATAAACATGGAAGGGAAATTATTCATGCTAAAATGCATCACTAGGAACTCAGTGTCAGTAGAGACATCAGAATGATAGATTTGGAATATTATCTTCGTGGAGTCTCAAATGGTGGTATCTGGACCTAAGATTGATCTGTGAGAAACATTAAACACATCGAAAATTGTCAAAATTGTTGTCAATCCTTAGCTATGGGAACCTTTTCTTTATTGTGGCCAAGTTTATGTAACAATAATCCACACAAAACCACAAGATCTTATCCCCATTATTTAAAAACAACACTAGAGATGCCTGGGTGGCACACTGGAATGGATAAATCCCTTCTCATAAAGGCTATATAAATATAACCAAACCTCTTGGAACTCATTAGGGTCCATATAAATGCTAAAAAGATATTAGAGTTGTTATGGGGTGAAACTTAATACATAAATCCATATAAAACCTTGAGGTTAGTCCCAAAACATCCTTTGGGAAGATGCCCTAAAATCATCCATGGCTGAAGTAATCCAAATACCTAAAGAGCCTAATGCACTAAGGATTACACATAAAAACTAATGGGTGATGGGCTACAATCTCATTCCTTAAAAACTCACTCATCCTTCCATGATATATCTCTATCACATACAGGATAATATCATCCCATCAGTAATATAAAATTTGACTCCTCTGTGATATTAGTCAATCTTTTCTCAAACCATGGTCATCCAATTAATAACCAATATTTTGTCATAAGGTTCCATTATGCTGCTCAAAATTATTCCTATAAAACATATTTTCTCTATGACATAGCTCACACTACCAACAGATAAAATATATTGAATAAGAGTTCCCTATTGGAACCTCATGAAAATGTTGATGGACTAATGCCTCGACCAGAGGTTGCAGCTCAAACATAATGTGAAAAACAATGAAGGAAAGAATCTCACATGTATATACTAATACTAAAGAAATATCATAACAAAACATATTTTACCGCTAATAATGTCATTTTTCATGAGTTCATATTCCTCTAAAGCCTATATCTATCCACTGAACCAACGGTTAGTTCCCTACATGTGACATGGGTTTCTTGGGGGTGCTAGTGGTGGAAGGATCTCATAATTTCATCCACCACCAACAACTCCTCCACCTATAGCACCACCTTATCCTATACTCGATCTAGCTCTTAGGGGGCACCCTACCCTATCCTAAGAGATCCATAATCACATAACTGACTATTATGCGGTGGTTCACCCACTATCTACCTATAATCTTTTACTCATTCATTTAGGAAATCATATGACATATGATCCATCCGTCACATGAATAGAAACTCTTGTCTTTGGGATACCCTGGTCATTTTTTATTTCCCTAATCACATGAAAAATATTGATCCTAGGATGGTATCTTATGTCAAGATATTATAAAATAGAACATGTTAGCTACTATAGATAACTCATCCCTATAACGCCCATTGGCAGCTCCAGTTTCATGGATTCCCTCTAAATAAATATCTCCATCATTATGATCTCCTCCAACCCCCACAGAATATGTGGGAATGAAAAAGGGTGACACACTAGCACGAATGTCTCCACAGAGTCCCTACTCAAAATTTTAGGCTCAAAATTATCAATCCTAGATAAAATCATTGGAGTCCTATGTGATTTTTATGAACCTCGCAACAAAAACAAACACAGTCATCCCTCCCTACTACAGCTCTATAATCATCTGAATTTGAACTGAGAAAAAATAATAGGGGGTAGTTCTCCTCAAAGTATAGATGCTCAATGTTGGGCCATAAGGGTGCTGACTCTTCATGAACCTAGATAACTACACTCCACCAATGTTGAGATGCTCCAAGTAAAAGGTTATTTGTCACTACAACCACATGATTAGTTGGTGTCCAGATATATATGAAAAAATGGATCACTGACTCCATCAAATTCCTTTCTACCATGGGATCTCTCTCACCATGGACCCTCAGTGGCCTCTAGAATGGGAACATGTAGAGTGTTCTAATCCTACGTGCATCCTCATACTTCTCTACTATGATGATTAGTTTCTCAATAGGTGATGGTGTTTCTACTTACCCACCTAGAAGATTAATCTCATTGGATGGACCATGATATGATACCTCATCACACATCAGATCTTCATCATGATTCAGAACTACTAATATAGCTATATGTGGTCATAGATACATCCTAATAATTTAATCAAGATGTACTACATTAAGTTGATCATATGTTTACAATGCACTGCTAAATCAAGAAATATATTCAAAAGTCTCAATCCTATGTGATGCTTGTACCATTGATCCGTGTATCCATTATCTCATTATGAGGAATTTAAAAGTAGGTATTCATGGTCTTAGTGAATGGATACATCAGCCTCCACACCAATACTGGGTTCCCTATCCTGAAAGACGCACTCAAGATACATTTCTACTATTAACTTAAATCCAACCAAAATCTTCTTAAAGGGACATCTCCAAACACCATACCATGTAATGGATAGCTCTGATACCAATTTTTTATTACCCAACCCAACATGGATCAATCCAAAACTACCTCAAGGACACCTCCATAGGATAAGGGGTGAAAAACATCATTTAATGTTATAACTAATAAGCGATCCATTTTCATAATGTAATTTTATGCATACACCAGACAATCTCTATACTAAAGTGAAGAAAATAATAAAATAAAATGATGAAATAATAATAATATAAACCACAATTGAAAACCCTATATAGTGTTCAAGACAATGATATTGTAAAATGAAAAGTTAAGGGGAAAAATAAAATCCCAACCAGAAGGATCTCCCAACCTGACCGAACTAGAGAAGTAAATTCCATGAGAGCCAAAATCCAAATCTCCAAACTCTAACTACTATATATGTGAAATTCACCAGGTATCCCTAAGCTCATCTATAATATATAAAGGAATTTTCTTCATCTCCATAAGACACGAATGTGTAAGGAGATACCATATAGGTGTAAGTATATAATTTCCCTATAGGAAGCCCTAGAAGCTAGAGAGGGAATGTAAGAGACACAATATGTGTAGAAAAATCTCTCTACCCAAAGTAAGGGGTAATAACATCCAATGAAATGGATATATATATATATATATATATGTTTTATCCAAGAAAGCCCAAATGAGTTAGAAATGGAATCTCCATCTCATAGCTCAGACCAAGATAATATACCCAAAGGTTCCAAGAGGTCTATCATTGATTCCCATCATCTCAACCGTTTGTCTAGTATAAGCATCCATGTCAAGACACACCATGCTACAGTGTCACATAGTCGAGGGGAACAGTCTCTAATAGAAGACCCATAAACTAGTATTCTAAGAGGGTTCCACTCAGTATTTATCTAGAAGATCAAAATGCTTTCAAGATAGGAGGGAGTCACTCTAATGGTGAAGGACCCATATCTTGGATACACATGAGGGTTCCACTCAAGAATAGATTGAGGACACATGCCTAGACTAGATAGAAGGTTCCAATCTAGTTATCGATATAGGACCTATGAACAACCCAATTGGAGGGTTTCAATCTGTTATTTTGTAGAAGACTCGTGCCCGTACTAGTAGGAGGGTTCTACTCTTGTAGTTAATTGAGGACCCATGCCCAACACCGTGGGAGGGCTTCACTCTGATAGCAGATAGAAGAATAATTATCTATCCAACAAGAGGGTTACACTATATTATTCATTAGAGGAATCAACCTCGTAATAGCTGGAGGGTTCCACTCTAGTATTCAATCAAGGACCCATGCTCTACACAAAATGAGGGTGCCACTCGGATAGCAGATAGAGGGCCCATGCCATATCTCACGGGAGGATTACACACTATATATATGGATATGACCCATTCCCTATCATAATAAAAGTGTGACACTATATTTTTGGGTATAGGACCCATTCCCATCAAATCTATAGGGTTGATCTCTTGCATTTGGTCGTGGACCCAAGCCTTTCCCAATAATAAGGGTAACTCAAATCCCTCTAATGATCCCTCCTAATCACTACTGCCTGTAAAATATTCTAAATATGTTTCTTGACCATGAAATCTATCATTGTATCTTGAAATATAGTACATAGGCCACCATTACATTCAACGCTAAAAAATACTAAGGATAGTGTAATCATATAAAAAATTCCAAGTCTAGACAAAGGAGATATGATAAACTAAAAGTTAATCAAAAAGGAACAAGGGGTAGATGACATATAAGGGGACACAAATGACGAGTGGTCCCACACCACTACCTGGCCATTTCCCTACTGGTGCACAACATAATAATTTTGTCTTAGTACAGAACATTTAGGTGGACTAAACAGTATGCCTCAACCACCTGTGGTCCCACCCATGATCATGTCCATGTTATTGTATGTTTCATGTTTCTTGGAACTCTAGTACCAGGGAATTAACAGCTAGTCTATCACTTGAAGTGTGGTACCTAATAAAGACTTTGTACTATTTAAAGTACATGGTGTGTCTCTATCTACACATAGGGTGCAAGACCATATTGTATCTTAGTCATGTACTCTCTCCATGCGCAAATCCGGTTAGCTAGGGTTACATGGCCTATGGTAACTCCACAAGGTATGTCATATTTTACTCCCAAATAACCCATAGAAGTTGTTGAAAATGGACTGAATTGCCTACGTTATTTTAAATATTTGGAATACATTTAGGTTTCTCATAGAAATTTAGATCTACACCATGCATCCTTGATTCATCCTCTGATGTTTTGTATCTCACCTCTAGGCCTCCTAAAATTGGTGTAAAATGCCTCTATTTTCCATTTACAGTTCTTCGATGGATAAAAATTGAATTCCCAAATCACCCATATAAATCTGTATGTACTGGCCTCACCAAATCAATAAAACCATGGTGGAATCACCCATATCCCACAAATCATCTGAATCCAACCCTTATTATTTATTTAATTTTTTTTATGCTAATCTTTTGGGAATTCGGGGGATCCAATCGTTCTCGATCTCACCTAGAAATGTCTCACTAAGAACTTGTGGGCCAATAGGTTATGAATGCAAAAAATCATTGGTATAAAAGTTGAAAAAACAAATTTTTTATGTTCATTTTCAATGATTTAATGGCAAATGAACACAATCAGGGATATCCCAGATGTGAAAGAATTCAATAAACAATTAAAATCAGTACACTGGTGCATGTAAAGGTTTTCAATGGACACAAATCATGAAATTCAATCGATCATGCTCAAATAGATTAATAAATTTGTGAAGAATCTACATATTGATAAGTCTTACCTAGAATTGGATCGCTCTTTGATGAATAATTCACTGACCAATAAATGAGAGAAGTGTTTTTGTTCACTTCACCTCGATAAGCTTGGATCTGTAGTGTCATTATCATTTGACTATAATTCTCCAATGAGAGGTCGTAAGAACTCCTCTATAAGACCCTGGTGTTATAAAACTAAACCTGGAGATCCTAATAAAATTTAATACTTATATATGGAGGTCCAGGTATTGGTGTTTAATTAAATAAAAAAATATCTATTTATTTTTATAAAACCTACCCGCTAATGGTCACCATATTGGAAATCCCCACAATAACCAATTTTAGGTTAGGAATAAGGTTAACCTCACATTAAAGATTTAATCTCAATATCATATAACTATATGAATATTTTTTTAAGATTTATCCCATTATCATTAATAAATCACATCCATATAATATAAAAAATATTTAATATTTTTTAAAAAATTAATTCCAGGCACACCCAGCCTCAGAATCTCAAGCTGACTTAGTGCCTGGATAAAAAAATATATCCTGAAATATTTCAAAGTATTATATTGATAAAGGGTCACAATATCATCACATACCATGTTGTTCAAAAAAATATCATCACGGTTATTAATATAATTTAATAGGCTGTTATCTAAAGCAGTCTATCTAGATCATTAAGAAAAACCTACACCTTTTCCATTTCACAAAATTAATTATAAAAATATCTTCATTAATTATAATTGATGGGAGGAGTATACATATCATATATGGTCAAATAATCTAATACATCAACCAATTACCTCCAAATATTAATTATCTTATAATAAATACATTTACAAAAATACAACAAGGCATCAAAAATCCACATGGGAATTTCACTTCCAACATTTTACAGTCTTTACTCTCTTTATTTTTAAAATAAAAATAACACTTTCTCAATGTTATCTCTTACATTTTATAATATTTTTTCTTTAATCCCATCAATTTATTTCATGAATTGTGGAAACATTATTTTTCATTTCACATTTAGTATACCCAAGATATTATAATAAAAGATTCCTCAGACCAATCATAATAACACATAATGAGAATAACACAATTTCTAGCTCCCTAATAATTCATGAAACACCCTATAAAATTATCACATTTGTTATCTCTCTTATTTCCTCATGAAAAATATATAAATCCCATTTTCTAATTCCTTTGGAAAATAGTTTTATCAATATCTATTTGAAACTAATTAGAAAAACGTATTTCTTAACATCACTAATAATTAACTTTCATATCTTCTTCAAATTAACTAAAATAACCTCTGTTCTCATTTTCTAAAATATTTTTACAGATTAAAGATGATTCTTAACAGCACAAGAGTAATAGATTCCTTATGTTCTTGAAAAACTACTCATACAATTGAATAAGTAATATTAAGTTACTTTTCAATTTTGTAAGTAAAAACACCCATGAAATAATACTATCATGGGATAACAGTATGTTCTGAAACCCAACACATTGTTAATTAATAAATCTGTTCATGAAAATTTTTCTTGAATCAACCCTTGATTAGAATTTTATTTATGAATTAAGAATCAAAAAATGATTTTCAAATTTATATCTATATTATTATTGGAAAAAGTATCGTGTTTATTTAACCTTGAATATTCCTCAAAATAATGATCTAATAGTTGATCGTATTCATCATTAGGTAATAATAAAAAATTACTTCCAAATATAGAATCATAATTTAATTCCAATTTTTAATCATTGATGATCGGCATTAGAACAATGTCACTGTATTTCTACTTCAAAATATAAATTCTGAATAATTCATAAGTTTCCCATATAAAATATTTTCATGGCCATTACACCAGTATGTGATACATATTTTACCCTATAAATGAGTTAAAATACCATTATTTAAAGTTATATAACTCTTATATTGTTAAATTTAAGCTTAAATAGATTTAGTTTACCATCACATTGATCTGTCTCTGATAGTGATAACACTAACATGAATGTTTAATTTTAGTTGCCTTTAAAAATATGGATGATTACCATTTTTATATTGATTACTTTTTATATAGTGGGGTTTCATTATTAGAAAACTTAATCGTGTCTACACTGATGGCCATTCTTTCTTACCCAACATAATTCATCCTAACCAATATCAATGGATGATGTTTACCCACATAATAGTTCATCCTTATAAAAATTATGTTTCTACACATAAATATTATCTGGGTCTTAATTCATCCTTTCAATGAAAAAATTGTATCTTTATGAAATGAATTGTCCTTACAGTATAATATATACTTATCCAAATTTTATCTTCTCTTCAAAATTTCATATTCCATTAAAATAATCATTTAAACTCACTTTCATTCTTGTTTTAATTCCAAAAAACTACTCCAATCATGTTACAACCAATTTCTTACATCATACCATAAGAGTTTAAAAAATACAATAACTTTTAGTAATTCTATTAAGAAATTTAATCTCCCACTTTAGGTTTATTTTCATTATAATTAAAATCTTTCCAAAAAAATGAAAAAATTAAAATCATATCATATCTCTCATGAGATAAATCTTGAAACCATTACAAAAGATAGTGTAGTATTTTTTTGGAAATTCTATCCCCTTTATGAAAATAAATATTTCTTTTTTAGGACTTAAATGATTTTCACCCTTATCAAGGTACTATAAATACTCACATAGTATTATGTTCTCCACGTTTTTACTATAGTAAAAGCTACCCAAACATTCCACACATGTGATAAAATCTAAATACCCCTTCACCCTAAATATAAAGATTTGATCACACATTATATCTCTTTGAAATCATAGTCCATGTCTATTTTGGGGTTTTGTCCACACATTATTAATATGAGATTGAATTCTCATAGATAATGTTCTTATGTTTAGTCCAAGAAAATAAACTTCAGTAATTAATTTGTAAAAATATCTGAAAAATGTTCCTTATTTAAAAAAATACAAGTATCACACCACCTTTTTACACATAATATTTGATAAAATAATTTTTAATATTAATTTACCTGGATCAATATTGTTGAACTTAGTTCATGTAAATATTTATAACACATTTTTTGTCACATTAACTACATAGTGCCTTCTTAACCTCAACCCTCAAGTTAGGAATTTATGATTATATCAATAATTTTTGGGTGCATATATCTATAACAACTATGGGTTTATAAAAACATAGTGATACTAAACTTTTCTTACTGTGATTACATGATCAAAAAGTTTAACCAAGAAATAATGCTCCACCAGAAGTGGACGTGTATGCAACACAATATCTTACCCATTTAGATTTTATAAATCCCTTTAATCCAAAGTTGAATTATTAATATACAATAGAAAGAACCTTAGTGTATGCTTTATCTATATTTGTATTCTATTATAATCTATCATGTTTGAATCATTTGGATAACATTAACAAATATAACATTGTTTCCTATCATAATCTTAGTCTGTATTGGAATCTATGGAGTTGTGAATATCGGAAATTGAATTTGTATCTTTTATATGATTAACCTAATTTTACATTCATATTTTGTTAGTTTAGTACCAACAGTAATAAGAGATACTATTCTTCATTCACTAATTAATTCTAAAAATTTTCAATGATTCCCTTTTATATTTTTATTAAGATAATAATTTATCATTGGCTCCATGAATGAATTTTACCCTAGAAAACTTGATATCTCACAAAGAACAGATATCTAAAAATGCCTCTACAATTCCTCAGTAAATTCATTACAATGATTAACTTATCACTGGTAATAATAATTTCATCAATATATGTAGTGATAGTTATAGTAACTATAGACAACTCCTTTATGTTAGTTTCAGTATCTTCTTTTCCCATTAAAAATACATGATTCTCATAAATCCATCCACAATGGAATAAAAAGATCTAGGGGAATGCTTTAATCCATAAATAAAATTATTAATCCTTCATAATATGTTTCCACCATTTTCAATAAAAAAGTCTTATTTTGTTCATTAAAAAATATATCTTTAAGCTTTCTATTTGGGAAGGTAAATTCCTCATCCAATTTTTATATTTTGATCTTTTTCGTTCATTTCCATTATATGAAAATCATTATGGTCCTATTTATTTCCACTACTGTAATTTTTTCCTGAAAATCATATAGTTCTATATAATAATAATCCTTTAACACTAGAATTTTTTCTTATGATTTAAAATTTTTCATTCAATTTGTTTCTAAAAAAATTGTTTAATGTTTTTAGGTCTTTACAAAATCTCCTAAGTGATTTTATCCTCAATTTGACCATGTTTCTAATTTATAAAATAAAACCAATATTCTTGTTCAATTTCCTTTGAGATAGTTTGTGGTTCATTTTGAGTGATATGATTTGTTTGGTTCTGAATTTTTCCAACTTTATAGTTTGGAAAGGTGAATATATTTTCCTAACAATATTTTTTTAATCAACATTTTTGTTCAATTTTGAATTTATATAAAATTATTTAGTACCTTATTCTTTGTATGACTCATCTGGAAAAACATTGACCCTAACAAACTAGTTTCTATCATTCTGTAAATCATTTTTAAAAAAATTCTAGAAGTTTCCATATATAGTAGTTTTATATTCTATCTCAATAAACACAAAACTTTTAGAATGATTTTAAATAATCTTAACATTGGGAAATTTAACCATTTTTTTTAAAAAATTTCTATTATTTTTAGACTCAACCATTTTAAAGATATCCTATGAATGTTCCTTATTTTTTCTCTTATTAAAAGATTCCATGATTTTTATTTATTTTCTTCATCTAATAGGGAAATATAAATAACTCAAATTATTGTATATTTTGTTTTCTATAATTATAAATATCATATTATTTACTCTTAGTTTTTTTTTGATAAAATAACAAAATTGAATGTGCACAGCAATGCAAGTAACTTCTAACCAAAAAAACATATAAATATTATTTTCTGCAATCATGGTTCTACCAAACTCGATAATTCTTATGTATTTCCTTTTATTAAGACCATTTTGGGGTTATGGTATACTAGATTGAATATTTATCAAATTATTTTCATGATATATCTCTAAATAATTAGATGTGTTCTGATTTACATTTTCACGCATTAACCTTTTTATGTAGACACTAATATCTCTCCCAAATTCTCTTCTAATGACCACTAAAATCTAAATAGTCTCTCATATAATATGTATATAGGGAACATTGTTCATTTTTATATATTAAAAAATTAATGTAATTAAATAAATATCACTAATGGTATACTGGTATATCATAGGGCTACACATTTCTAAATCACTGATATTTCATGTTCAAGTGGTGGAAATATCCACATTTTTTGTGTGAAATATAGAATTACCAAAATTTGGAATTCTGAAAAAACAAGTTTTCTATCCCTTTTTATTTTTAGGATTTTTCACACCACTACACATTTTAAAATATTTTTCATGTTTTTGTGACCAAGGTGGCCACTTCTTCTATGAGTTAAATCATTACCATCATTTTAATATATTTAGATTGAGTCGGATGTGTCAATAATCTGAAAGGGGTTCTCATATATACTTTTACCTCAAGTAATTAATTTTACACCTTACTTATTTTTGACAATTCATGATTTCATTAAAGACACCGGTATGATTTTTCTTTACAAATTTGGATAACACTGATTAATTTGAGTTTCAAACCATCAATTTTTTTGGAGTGATTTAAAATAAATTTTAGTATTCATAACAATGTTAAACATGATGTAAATATAATTAGAAAATGTAAAATATAAGGAATGAACATGGAATAAAAACAAAATTTTTATCAGAACAAGAAGATGTAGAAACTAGGGCCATCACATCTAGGAATACTATAAATAATAACTAGGATTAGAATTAAAATAACTCCAAACATTTATTTTTAGTAAAAAACATTTTAAATTTCCACATTTATTTAATAGAATCATTTTGAGTATGTAATTATAAAAACAACCCAAATATTATTCAGATAACAATTACTACAGTACCAAATGAACTTTCTAAATATAACACTTCTACAGTCATATGTTTTAAGATAAAATATAACTCAACTAAAATCTTATTTTATTACATCATCATATTACTGACATTATGTTGGTATTCCAAATTCAAAATGAAAATTATGAAAAGAAACACTATTGATCACATGAATCAAGTTGCACATAATCTAGAATATATTACTAGGGATCCATCAAAACATATAATAAGCACATGTGAACTTGATAACCCTTCTAATATTATTAAATTATTAAATTTCCATTTATTATCTTTATTATGGTCTAAAAAATTAATCTATACATTTATGATAATGAATTATAAAATTGTATCATCTCATCATATAAAGATAATTCAATATTCCCTATCCTCAATATGTAGCTTCAAATGTTCTCCGAACTAAAATGAAATAATATAACTAGATATCCAAATCACATCCCATATAATGAATCTATGATTCTGAAGGATATCATTACACTAAGAATATTACATTATTAATAAATAATAAATACATAAAATAAATAAAAAATGAATCCATAACATATAATGATGAAATGAGTGATAAAAATAACCAAAGGTGGAGAACATAGACCCACCTCAGATCACCCATGAGTTCATCTATAGAATTTGTCTGTTAAGATTAAGAAAATGGTCTTATTATTCTATAAAGGAACAAAAATGTTATCCTATTTATTACAGTAAGAGTGTGTAAATATGTTAAATTAAATGGTATATCCAAATATATACATTATATAATTTTTTATCACCATATTAAAACATTGATAGTGACTCCACAATGGATTTATTTTTTATAAAAATCATGACTATATAGGGGAATCCATGACAAAATTGAGGTATTAATGTAAATTCCAAAAAAACCCTTTGAAAATAGATATATGAATACACCCATTACCTCACCATTTAATAGGTGGTTATTACTTAATCTGATATGATTGAATAAATGTTGCAGCATTTTCAAGACATCACCCTAAAAAATTTTCCTAAATAAATAGTAGCTTTGTCTATAAGACAGAATTATGCTTCTCTAGAACCACAACATAGTGGTCTCCATTATAGAAGAACCACCAAACCCTCCACATAGGTAACCATTCCACAATGTAAATGTGATATTCGTCACGATCATTCATGGAAATTAATCTTATCTCCTGATGTCTCTTCTATTCTACAACTAAAACAACCACACCACAACATAACCTTTACATATGAAACTCTATCCCTAGAATAAACTCCTCTCCTATATATGTTCCTTGATAAGTATAACTACCGAAAAACTAAATGGATGGGATTGTGATGAGTAATAACATTACATTAGATACCTCCAAATTTTTTCACATCCTAGAGAGTAAAAACATACTCGAAAAGGAAGGGGTGGGAGGGGGAAAAGATAACCACCACACATGATAATTCTCAAGAATATCATAATTAAATAATTGTAATCATATCATTGTAATAAAATATCACACAATCACAAAGTATCATCCAGATAATAAATCATTAAAGATCATATGTATGTCTTAAAAAAATAAAAAATAAATCTATTACTCATAATATTGAGCATGAATATAACACTAAAATTAAAATGTATATTACAATAATCCACCATGTCACCACAGTACTCAAATCAAATGAATAAAAAACGCACAAAACACCTTATCCCAACCATCTGGAATATCAAAATTGTATTCCTTAAATGTTTCACAATATTAAACTTTTATATAATCCTATTCAATGACCTAATAATAATAATGATGGCATTAGAAACATTCGATATGTGAAACATGTAATATACCTCATTCATATATGAGGGGAGTTCTAACCTATATTTAATATATTCAACATGATTCAACACCTCAATGATTTTATATATTCAGTAAAAAATATTATTACCATTAAGAATCCCCTATTTCCTATAATTAGAGAAAAACATAAATAATAAATGATCCATAATGTTATAATCAAAAGGTATCATCATTTAATTAGAAAATTTCTTCTAATAATATTAAAATTCCCTCATATACTTGTGAATCTTCCACACATTATCTATCATCCATTATAAAGGTTATAGTCAATGTATTATTACCACTGAAACCTTACTCCAAAACAAAGGTGATCAAAATAGTCATATAAGAAATATTTTATATGAGTAAATACAAATTGAAAAGTGATGTACATTATTATATAATAAATATAACAAGGGTAAGTTACTCACTGTTGAACCTTTAATCTCCATGATTCATATGCATAGCAGATCATTCATATTATGTATGGTTTGGCCTATTTAATAGATCTTGGGTAAAAGTAATGACATGATAAGGAATAAAAAATACCTAAGATCATGGTAGAGATACCACAACAATTAGTAGGTGATATAGGGATCACAATTTTATTAGATCATATCTAGAACCCTGTGGTGTCTCACCGACAACCCCCAAATACATACATGATAAAAAAACCATTGTGTTCCACAGATTAAACATTATAAAGTGATTTGAATTAATTAATCATTATACAATCATCTATATAAAAACATATCCTCCATGATCATTAGTTTATATAGAGAATAAATCCATTGAAATATACTTTGAATTCACCTACATAATATCCAACATGTTTTGAATCCCACCTAGAACATGATTCTTATCACTCGCATTATGGAAGACTAAAAACTAATATAGAAACATGGGAACATCTCTATTCATTATAGACTATCAAGATGACCCCTTAAGGGAAAATAAATCATACCCACATCAAGATCAACTACCAAATGGGAACCATGAAACTTGTATAGGACAACATCATGAATCACAAAATTAATAAAGAGTTTCCCCTATATTTAGAACACAATAATGATCATCATCGTAACATCATATAAGAGTACCCCCATAAACAACTTGATCTTATCAAACTTATATCTTGGAATCCCCAAATGTTGATTCCTATATCTATAAAAATAAATATTAATAAACCATATTATGATAAGAAAAATAAATTTTATCAACTAATATCATATCTAGGTAAAATTTAGAGATATCCTTTATCACTCTCCATGAATCATCTAACTTGAAAAAAATATCAATATGAAAATTACTACTTTGAGAATCACCCAAAAAATTCCCCTTAAATGATGAATGGGAGACACTAAATTCTTAATCCTATAATTATTCCACCCACCACCATTCCTATAATCTTAATTTGGATAAGAGGTGATATAATTCAAGATCTTGTGGTCTGTAAGGACCATAAATCACTCACTAATGAGGTAATTCAACCATAAAATTAGAGAAAACAATGTCAATATTATATCATGAACTTGGGTAGCATATCTACACTCATGAATCCATACTAATTGAGACACATATGATATAATTTCTCAATATAGAATTATAATACACTCTCTTATTAGGTGAATATAATCATAACAAACCCATAACATAATTCTCTCATATGGGAAATGATGAACCAAATAATTGATTATATTCTACTTAAAATAAGAAAATATATTCTAACATCATTCAATCCAAAACAATTTCTGACCATTCTTGGTCAAGGCTTTAAAAGGATTCACATTCTATGAGATGTTGGGTTATAACCTACTATAAATCATGATAAAAAAGAATATTGTTTAACTTGGAAAACATTATTGGGTATTAAACATTAAATAGATTCCTTAACCATTAAACAACCTATGAATAATCTTTAAGATGATGAAAAATTTCAGATGAAGTTGGACATATGGGGCCATAATATACACAATAATAACATCCAAAACAATTAATGATTCCAAATAACTATCTATATACCTCATAATTTCTAGACATGATCTTTCATAACCCAGAATATACAAGAATTTCATTGATGTGCACCCTGATAAAAAAATTGATAGATTGATAAAACATATAATTCCTTTATCCTATGAATATAGTGGTGTTTTTTATTTATGTGAACATCATCAAAATGATCTCATAAAACTTTTAATGGTATGTAAAAACATCCTTTAGAATACAGTTATCATTAAGTCACATCTTATGATATCCTAAATTTATATCGATCATTCTGAACTATTTTGATCCTTTAATCTAATTGAATAGGTCCTTAATCTATGAGAGTTCCCAGTGGTTATTCACATTCATTAAATTAATGAAACTATATTCAATGAAATATCACAAAATTCCATCCATGTTCTTTTCAAAAAAAGACTGTGGCACCACAAGGTTATTGACATTGTTGAATTAAACCTCTATATTGTATATCATCAATTTGAATACAAAGCTCCCATATCTCAAAAGAAATTATCTTATTTAGGTACATTGATGTTTAAGTGACGCCCAACTGAAACTCTAACAAAAAAATAACATCACTTTGAATGGTAAATTCCAAAAAAAACTTTTATAAAGATATTAGGGTACTCTAATATAACCCTTGAGAGTGACCAATAGTTGATCCTCCACTAAAACCAACATTATCTCATCCACCATGGTAGATAAGGAATATTCACTCCTCTAAAATATCTAATAGACTCTATCATCAATAAAATTACATACTTCCTATCATCATCATTGTATACGACTTACTACCTAATAATTTCAATAGTATTGTGCACTGAATACAACTAATCTGTGAAGAGGGTGGTATTTTATAACTATATATGAAAATATGGGATGTTTTCTAAAGATATATGATTCCCTATAATAATTTCATAATCACAACACAAAACATATTACCATGGTTTACCTATAACTAAAATAATTCATTCCAAAGGCATAATATTTTTCTCCTCCTCATGTCATATTTTTTTATCTAGGATTAATGAAATATAATAGTTCATTTCTATTGAAATAAAAAAATACATCCATGTAGAATATAATAATGTAATACCTTGCCTGATATATTAATAACTTATAGTTATAAACTATAAATCATGTATATGATCACATCATTATATCTATACAATATTTCCATCAAAGATAACACCTTAATGGATATATTATTTCCTCTTGAAATTTGGAAAAAGAGAATCATAGGTTTTTTCTCCTTACACACCCAATATACTAATTTTTTATGCATAACATAGTTCACCCTAATATTATGGCTTCTTCAAAGGATGTTGTTTTAATAAAATATCCAAAAATGGTCTCCATTTACATGTTGGCTACTATAGACTTTTGGGTACTCAAATATCTAATAAAAACCCATCTATATGGGAATGAAAACATGTATTTTCTCCTAGAAAGTGTCCGATAATTTCACGATAAACTAAAATATGATGAATAAAGCAATAATTATCTCTCTATTGACTCAAGGTCTATGAAACCAATAACCTTTATACGTTAATCCAATCAATACAGTGTCATGAAGTATCCACTAGAATAATGGTTTGGTCCTAGCCAGCATTCTTTCAATGATATTTTTTAAATAACTTATCATGTAATTTCAATAATGTGAATAGCATGACTAGAAAAGAGATATTTGGAAACGAATCCTCCTAATAATAATTTTACCTAGGCTCTTTATCAAGAAAATTTATTAAAGCATAAAACAAAAGGTTTATTTAATGAATAGACACCGACAAACTAGAAAAACATTTTCCGAGTGTAAGAATGTTGTATTGACATTCTAACTTTGTGGAAGATAAATGAATCTCATCTTGTTACTAATCACAAAACATCTATCTTGAAATAGACAACTCCTCATGTTACTTGAGGAATGAAAATTACCACTATCGATAATTCCAATATAGTTTACTAACAAATAATAGAGTCAATTTCTTACTATGAGAATTAATCATGATGACTGAATTCTTTATCCCTTCTAACCAATCATCATTCTCCATATATGTAATGGATCCATAATAATTTTTTTGGGATCTAAACATAAGCTCTAGGATCATTTTTCTCCATGAATTTTCATTTTTTATCTTATACCTAAATCCATCTACTAGTTCATTTTACAGAACATAATTCACAAAAACCTGATGAGGTTGTTGAACAGCCTCTATAACTAAATGGTGGAACAATATAATGAATCCCTAAAAAATAAATGTAAAATATCCAATAATTATTTTTATTAAGTTATATCCTAATACATATTTTTAACCCAATTGTACAACAACCAAAAACAAGCATGATACATGGTCCTTAATAAATAATATGCCCTATAAATAGCATCACTTTTCATATTACATTAAATAATCATAAGAAACATGCACTACATTATAGTGGGATATAAAAACTTATATATTAGTTGGTATATTTTGTATACATCATGTTCTATGATCAAATAATATAGTTTCCCTATAAACCTATATAGATATTGCTAGTTATTTTCTCCCAGATCGATCATATATCTAAACCAAAATCTATAAAACCACTCTGTTAAGGTCCCCCTCCATTGGTACTCCTCATAGGAAAATATTGAATATGGTAGTGACTTTCATATCATACCTCTAATATGATATAACTTTGAGACTAGAATAATGAGTATTAAACCTCATAAAAAATAAGGTATTGGCCTCAATATATTCAATGAATTGATAAACATTAACCTATAAACTATATAGAATAAATATAAAACCATCAAATTATATGAAAATTTATATAATTTGAAAAGAAATGGGAAATAATTATAAAAACAATTAGTCAATGACCATGAGAAACAATAGATCTTGAATAACCACTATATTCTTGAAATACCTAGCCTGATCAATAGCCAACTCTCCTAAACATGAAATATATATAAACATTATAATACAAATATACACATAATTATTCTCCCCAAAAACCTCTCATCAAAATTATAAAGATTTTTAATAATTGATAATGAATAAAAAAATCATTACCTTAAGTAGGTTAACTACATCCCAACATCGCTATGTCTCACTCACCATGTAAAACACAAAAGTGGTCTAAATAATTTCATATCCAAATTTGTTTAAAAGGTACCTCCCATCAATATTCCCATTGAACTAGTCACCATAACCAATGAATTATATTTCTTATCACATAAATTCCCTCTATTAGTCATCATATCTATCCAAGAAACAGTATCACAACCACATCCTCATCGCATCATGTATCATGTGTAACTAATAATGACCATAACTAAAACATATGACTGGATTCCATCAAAAAAATAAACAATAATGAAATATTCCTCAATCTATTACAAATTGTTCACAAGTAAACCTATAAAAAAATTTCCATTGCAATAATGATATATATAAATGGTATAACCTAAATATGCTATAGACCACACAAGCATGTATGGTGAAACTGGGACCCATCACAACATATCTGATAATATACCCTATAAGTTAAGAAATAAAACATTTCATATACTTATGTGTTATACTACATCTAATAGGGAGAGTGAGGTTATAGAGTAGTCCTTCATCTATAGCCTTGACTTGCACAATATTAGAAGAAACACACACAACCCAAGTCCATTATGGGAGCCTTCTTTCCTACCAACTTGAGTGGTGGATAATGAAGATTAATAAAATTTAAGGATTATATTAAAAATAACCAATATAAAGGAAACTATCCTTCCATATACTGAAACTATTCCTTACCTAACACATAAAAAATTGACTTCCAAAATAAATACTAAAAATATAATGCCACAATAATAACACAATCACCGAGATTAAATATAATTTATCATTTAATAAATTTATATTTAAAAATTTATTTATAAATATTTAAAATGTAACCTTGTTTCGGAATTTAAGTTAATTTATCAAATTCAATGGTTCTTTTCGGTCGTTATCTTGATACTAGGTTTTATCCCATTATTTTTGAACATTTATCCCAATGGATTCTAAGTATAAATTTAATATATCATTACCATAATTAACTCTCATACACAATAATTTAATTTAATTAATTATTATTCATTGACTAAATTTATTATATGAAATTACCAAATTAAATCTCAAGGGGATATATACATGAACAAAATAAGAATACTAAGGTAAGTGGAAAAATAATCAATGTAGATGTCTAAGAAACGTAGAAAATAATAATAATAGCTCTCAACCAATCACAAAAACCCATTATATTCTATAATAACCACTATCAACACACTAGAAAATAATGGAGAAAATAACCTATCACTCACCAAATCATGAGACCATACAAGGAATCAAATCAATTTATTATACAATATCTAGGAATAAGAATATATGAAATATATATTTTCAAAACAATAAGCTAAATAGAAAACCAAGACCATAACAAATTATAATATAAATCATAGATTTCAAAGCATGGTATTAAAACTACATCAAAAATATTTCTAATAAAAAAATTACATTACCATCATGAATTACCTAATTAATTGTGAGTATTTTTATTTCAATATAAACCCAATATAAAACTAAGAAAATCGTCTACATCAACCAAGGAACATGTTTTAATTAAAAATTCTAGATTTAGTTTTTTTAAGTATAATCAAAACTTAATTAAATTTAAAATTTTATTACCTATTCATATTACAAAATTTAGGATTTTATTCAAATTTTAGAAGAATAAATTTTTCTAAAAAAAACATTGATAAAAAAAATTTGGTCATGTACTATCCAATAAATATTTTTAGGCTTCAATAAAAACTTATCATATCACACATATACAATAAAACCCTTCCAATACCACCAAATTATATAATATATGATTTGTATCTTTATCATGGTCAATTATATAAATTTAATCATTAAAAATAAATCATTTTAATAAAACATGGACCCATAAAGTAATGGGAACTCGTGAATCCACACAATGATACTAAACATCTATCATTCCATGGATATGCACCAAAGAATATATATATATCATTAAATAATCAATAATATGAGGAACCCATGATTTCAAATTATATTATTATAAAAAAACTCCTCCTATAATAGAATAATATAAATATTAAAAACATATAAAAATATCTTCCATAGTATAGAATAATGTAATGAAAGAGATAGAGAATGAACCAAATGGGGAATAATCAAACTCACCTCTGATCACAAATTAGTTGATCTCTAGAATCTATGTTATAAATCTAGGAATGATATTAATATTCTCTTAATTATAACCACTAGTGGCTTGGGATTTTAAGGAGGTAAAATTATGATAAATTTTTAGATAAATTATAAATTATATAGTATGAAATTTTATAACACCATGGTGAAATATCTATAAACATGCCACAATTATTTCAATATTTAGAAACAAAATGTTGCAATAGGGATGGGTATATCAAAATGGGTCTAGTGAAGATATAAACTAGTAGACCAATAAAAATAAAATAAAATCTTTTTCTCCAACATTTAGTATATGGTAAATCCTTGATCTGATTTAAGTTAGATAATATGGA
The DNA here is from genome assembly GCA_963277665.1 of Viscum album. Taxonomy (NCBI): domain Eukaryota; kingdom Viridiplantae; phylum Streptophyta; class Magnoliopsida; order Santalales; family Viscaceae; genus Viscum; species Viscum album. The sequence goes on along the minus strand of OY728147.1, from coordinate 1,668,048,387 downwards.
ATCATGGCCAAGACACTGAAACCCATAAGTCCCTAAAATATAAGATCAAAATAAATTAATCCATGGGACCCCATGATGTGGATCATGCACTAAACTATAATGGTATCCAATAAAGAAGAACTACTAAACTATCCACGAAGGGATCCATAAAAAAAATAACTTATGACACCATGAAGGTATTCTAAAAAAAATTAATATAAACATTTTAATAACATGAAAATTATAAGCTCGTGATCAAACCTAAATGTTAAAACCTGAAATGTATAATAATGGATGATGAGGTCTGACACTCAATAAGATAATCCTATAGTTTCACTATCCTTGCACATTTTTTCAATAATTTTAAATTATAAGAGAAATCATATTGTTTTTTAATTTGGTTTTCCCAAGCTATAGCATAATGTAGTAAAACAAATATTTATATTTTTTAAAAAAATAGATGGTTTTAAAGTTCATTCCAATGGGTTATATAACAATTTTCATTTATTCAAAATCACTTAACTCAAGGATTAGACTCAAAAACATTAATCTAATCATTAAAAACTATTTATAAGGTATAAAATTACTAATATTGTCAAATATATTCATGAAAACCAAAAACCACATTTTTTCTCTATAGTGAGTGAGAAAGAACACTCTCCAATCGACTTAATAATCCACTGATACAGCTTGTAAAAAACACACATTATTCAACCTATTAAATAACACATAAATAATAGTATGAAATTTGATTTTAATGTAAGTAGGATTTGATGTTAAAAAAATAGATGTATGTATTTGTGATGATGGATCAGGGAATGAAAATCTCATCCCCCACCCTTCACAGGCATTTTTGTACAAAACAAGTAAAATAGATTTTAGGAAATTAAGTACATAAATCCAATATTTCATAATTTGTTACCTTTATGATAAGAAATAATGGTTTACTGGTCTATAAAGATGATTAATGGGATCATAGGTTTCATGAAACATAGATAAGTGAGTAATAAGATACCAATATATATCATGAAATGAAATAATGACATAATATTTAAAATGAAAAAAATACAAAACCATATATAAATCATGTTGAGACCCTATCCATTATCTTCTATATGCAATTTTAATTATAATATACTAAGAAACTGGGGAAAAAATAAACATTATATGAATTATTATATTTTCCTTTTCCCCTTGTGCATTTAGTACTATGAGTAGTGAGTTATGGGATTTATCCAGATGGGTTCTATGTCCCACGGTGAAGGGTCTAGATTAAATCAATGAGATTCTAGAGAATATTCCATGATTCAAAATTTCTTACCATTATAACTATATTATTATTAAAATTGTTTCTTTCTATATGGAACTCTTGATCCTTCCAAATAATTGAAACTGAATTATATTTTTTGTTGATCTTTTTCTATTTTGGATATTTTATTCTTTTTATTCCACATAGCCTAAAATTTAGTTATGAAAGAATTAATATTCCATAGAGTAATTAAAACATAGTGAAATATTAAAAGCTTTAGAATTTCTTCCCTTATTCATAATATTCTTCTTCATATTATTTATTTCTATGTGGATGCCTTTGTAGATTTTCCTGATTTTTCAGAATAATTGAAATTAAATTTAATTTAAGGTTGAGAATCTTCCAATTTTGTAATTTTTTTATTTTAATTAAAAATGGCCTAGAATTTAGTTGTTTCTGAATTAAAATTCCTTGGTGAAATTATAATACAATAGGAGATATTTTCTTATAACACCAACATTGTTTTTTTGTTATTTATGTCTTATAGTGTTGCAAGTATAATGCATGGTTTAATTGATTTAATATGCATAATAAGTCTTAAGAAGAGTAATCATATTTGATTGAGAGTTTATATACCCAAAAATATTTTGAAATACATGAAAATTCATAGTCGCTTCATTAGAGAGTCTTAATAAAAATTTTGTTGTCATTTTCCTAAAAATACATGAAATTCCTAAAAAGCTACCAAATTAAAATTGTCTTTATCAGAATTAAAATAAAAAAATGAAATAATAATACTAAAAATTAAAAAATATTTAAATTTATATTTAACCAAAATTTAAAATAAGTATTGAATTCTATAATTAATTAAAAATGTTATAAAACTTATAAATAATGGTCTAATCGATTTAATTATTAAATAACGTACTTGAAAATGTAAATAAATGAGATGATTCCCCATGTTTCATATCAATTAATGTGTTTATTATTTTTGATAAGAAAAGTAGAATACTAAAACAATATTATCCTTTATCACTCCCCCATAATTAAACTATTATAATACCAACAATAAATTGAATTCAATTAAAAATAAATAACCACCCTAATTACAAATACTAATTCTGTGAACAAAATAAGAAAAAACATTATGAATTATTGAAATTAAAATTTCTCTTCTATGAATTCAAGCAACTATTTCAACTTTAATACAAGTAAAATATCAAATACTATATTTTATATAGAATAAAAACGTTTGTAAATAAGATATTAAATTTTGTAAATTCATAAATTCTTCTATCCTATGTTCTTCGTAAAAAATCATCAAATCACATATCCTTGATAGTACCCAATTGAAATTATTTTAAGTTAATTTCTACTTTCTTTTATCTCAGTTTAATATTACACTCACCTAAATACATTCCATTTTTAAAATTTATTACTTATTTAATTTTTAATATCCATTTGTTTTGAAAATCAATTATTTAATTTAAAAATGGATTCTATTACTCACACTAATAGTTCTAATTTATTCATGAAAATCATGTTTGGTCTTAATCACGCATTATAAACTAGTTCAAAGTACATATATGAAAATATTTAAATATGGATCCTAAAGTTGTTCTTTCTCATAATGAAATATTAAATCGAGATAAAGTTAAAAAAAAGTAGTTTCCTAATTCTTTCAAAATGATTTCCATTATTTATATTCAATTAAACTCCTATCCAATTTTTTAAAAGACAAAAATACTTGTAAAAAATGGAACACTCGTTCCAAAATTATTTAGGATTAATAGTTTTAAAATAATTTGATTACCTATAAACTAAAATTGAATCATTTCTAGGTAGGAAATCATATAATCTCAAATTCCTAGACTAGAAAAACACAAAAAAAAACACAACAAGAATAAATTATTACTAAATTATAAAAAATGAACAAATGATAATTAAAAACGTCTTAAACTAATATGATTAATGGACTAAATAGGTTATAAATAGATTATAATGCTTCTCCAAATATATTAATTATTTCCCCATTAAAATATCATCCAAATTCACAAATTTAAGTGAATGGCCAATTGAAAAGGATATAATGGACTATGTTATTATTTTTATACTAGGGTATAATTGATATCATTCCCTAACACTATGTTAACAACTTAAATATGTTATTTTTTATTCTATTCACTTGAAAACATATTGAAATAAAATATAAAAAAATAATAATTTTATTAGAAACTAGTAACAACATAGAATATAGGGAAGGAAAATAAAGGTGGAATTTGGTTTTTACTACCACTAGTGGGTGGTTTTAGTATTAAACCCCATCAAATAAGGTTTTGGTTTTATTAATATAAACTAACATGTCTTATTTTTATTGATTTTTTTGTGTGGAAAATTGTCATTTCAAACCTAATGAATAGATTAAAATTAGCTTGACCTTAAAATAATAAGAAGTAATGGATATTATGGGAGGGGAGAGAAGGAATGGGGCATCCCAGTTATTTTTTATATCTATATATAGCTTTTGTTCAACATATTGTTGAGGCGGTAAAGTCTTCTACACAAGTACTAAAAGATATATCTTTGTGTTCAAAAACTTATTGGGATATATCATATTCAAATTATTCTAGAGTATACATAATAATATTTTCAAAGTATTCTTTACCTAACTCTTATTATTATTAATGGGGAGTTAATTCATATCCATCACTATCTATGGGAATGTTTATCTTATCCAAACATGAATGTTTAGAATAAATAGAGTTATAATAGAGTTTTAATAATGAATAATCAAAATATATTGTTTTTATAAATAGATATTCTCCCTTGGTGGATTATCCCTGAGATTTTTCTCAACAATGGAGTCCTTTGAAGTAATTTTTATTAAAAATACAAGTGGATTCATTTTGTTTTATTTAAATACCATAATATTTTATTCAAATTCATATTAAAAGTAATAATCCATTAATTTTAAATATATATTTTTAAAAAAAGAGGGTTAATTAACAAATAAATTTTAGAAAAATAAAATATAAGAGATGTTAGAGTTTTTCTATACCCATTAAATTACTCAATTGTAAGTATGTGTTCCTCATTGTGTGCCTTATTTATAATATAAAACATTTCTATGAGATAAGTTTGTTCAAGTGTTTCAGCCACCTATAGTATGTATTTTTATAAAAAACATTAGGGTGGTTTTTCAAACTATGTTCATTTCTCCATTAGAAATTAGAGAGTGGTTTTCACTAGAAAAATCATGTATTTTAATCTCTTAATCTCACATTGTTATTTCTTTTGTTTTTCTTCTAAGGGAAAAGTGTTTTGGATGTATCCTTGAATCCCATCAATTGTAGTTATTTATTAACTAAAATATTGTGGGGTCATATATAATTTATGTGTATTTTATTCATGATGGTAGCAGTTATCATCCCCTTACCCATTTATGTGTATCAAAGGTTTGTCTATTTTATCCTCTTATATTTATTTTCATTGGAATCCTTTCGGAATAGTGATTAATTTGTATAAATGAATTTGGTTATGTATAATTATGTTATGTTAGTAGTGATACTATAAATATCTATGAATATGGAATAAATGAAAGGATCTAATGAATAATGCCCCCACTATAATTCTAATCCCATTTTAAGAACAGAAAAAATTACAAATAAATTAAAAAATAATAATGAAAAAAAATGAAATCATGAAAATAATTAATGATATGAAATAACATGTAAATACTTCGAATAAGTCCTCAAAAATGGTTTCAATTTTTTTCATAATTATATCATTGGAACATGATCAAACTTTATTCTTAAATTCTGCGATGAAGCCCTGTGGATGACCTCAGTTGTCTATCAAGTAGATGGTGATGAAATTTTTGTATCTTCACACTATTGTTTTCTTTTTTTAAAATATTTCTATAGAATAATGGAAGGTTTATTGTTTATTTCTTTTTCATATTTCTAAAATTAAAATTTCATTCAGTAAAACAAAAAAAAATTTAAAATGAAATGTAAAAGGTCCTTCGGTTAATTCCAATGGGATTTATCCTCATTTATATTTTCAATAAATCACATAAAAAATGAGTAGAGTAAATATATAATCCGTATATATAACTAATAAAATTATTAAACTCTCACTAATAATATTTTATAAATAGACCTCACATTCATTTTTTATGAAACCCAAATCCCATATAGATTCAACAAAGAAAATATTCAATGATCAAGAAGATTTCTTCAACCCAAAAAGGGATATATAAAACATGAATGTCTCCTTATCATCACTGGGATTAAAAATAGTTATATTTATTCCATATAGTTATATTATATATTATTTTCCTTTAAAAATCCATTTTTTCTCTATCTACCAAATTACAAAAATTATGGTATGAAACATTCAAAAAAATAATTATAATGGATTTCGTGATCGAAACTAGAGAATTTTTTAAAAAATTAAATTTTTTAATGTTTCTTGAACCATTTATCCACTAGTTTGGTCTTATGTTTTCTAACATTACCATCCAAGTCTATTTTCTTCTTAAATATATAATTTCCCCCAAAAAAAATTACATCTGTTAGATGATCTAATAGATCCATGATATGGATTTGTTACATGGAATATATCAATGAATTCATTTCTTCTTTCCAATAATTAATACCTGAACTACATATTAATTATTTATATGAGAGAGGTTCATGATAATCAACTAATAATAAGTTTCCATCATTAGTGACCCGAAAACCATATTTATCCTATTCTATAACCTATCTTATCTATGACTTACATGCATATTTATGAAAACATCTTGCATGGAGAGTTATGGAAATCATTCATATTCAAACTTCTGTATATATTAAAAATCAACTTCATCAATGTCGATCTTTCTCATATTATCCATTTTGGAGATGTACTCTATATAAAGGAACATGGAATATATAGAAACTATTATGTTATTATTTGATGGTTTCTATATATGATATCTCATGTCTCCATGGGATATCCTACAAAGATATATTTTTTTACCTCTATTATCTTGTTTCATTATAGAATTGGTCGTAAAAATACTTCCCATCAACCCCAAAGTATGTTAGAAAGAATGTATTTTTTTCCACACCATAAATCATATGGGATATAAAATGCTAGTGTATTTATCAAATAGTTTATTGTATGATCTATAGTTTATGATTCATATTTCCAAAATCATAGTGAAGGGATTTAAAAACTCATCACCGACACCACCATATCCAATCAGAATTTTGTTTTGAATTTCATTGAATCAATTTCACTATGGTATATGGGGAAGTGTGAGTTGAGAAAGAATCCCAAACATCATCATATTGTTAATGAACTCCTGATTATGATAGACTCCACCTTTATCCAATAAAATAATCACCATCTTCACACCAATTTAATTATCTAGTTCATTGTTAGACTCCTTAAATTTCATAAATTATTTAGTATTATACAACATTTAAGTACTCATATCCATATATCACAATTCATAAATAATAGTTTTGGAACCTCTATGATATTATAGTTTTCATAATCACAAATAATCTAAATATACAGATTCTACTCTTTCACGCCTTTTTAAATATCTCTAAGTAACTCAATTATGTCATATAGAAAAATATATTTCAATAATTCAATAAACTATATTCATTAATAGATATGTTTACAAGTGTCTTTGAACATGTATTTTTGGATAAAAATTAGTCTTGTAATGATTTGTGTAAGACAGACACTTCATAACCTTTTTAGATTCCCTGTCATCAATGGTATGTTTGACAGACCGAAGTTGACACAACGAAGATGACACACCGAAGTTGACAGACCAAAGATGACACATTGAATTAAACACACTGAAGATAACACACCAAAGTTAATACAACGTAGTTGACAGACTGAAGCTAACTCACTGAATTTTACACGCCAAAGATGACACCCCGATGTTTACACATCGAAGATGAAACACCAAAGTTAATAGACCAAAGATGACAAAACAATGATGAAAAACTAAATATGACACACCGAAATTAACACACCAAATATAACACATCGAAGTTGATAGACCGATGCTAACACACCGAAGTTGACATAACGAATATGACACACCAAAGTTGAAAAACCAATGCTAACACACCGAAGTTGACCAACTGAATATGACACACCAAATATGACTCAACGATATTCATAAATAACTATTTCAATTTTATTAATTAAAAATTATTTCTAACGGTTATATTTAGACAAATTAATGTTTTTGACCCTATTTAATGTTGTTTGTAGGACTATCCATAGATAGTATGAGGTACATGCACGTGGGAAGATCTTCATGCCTAGTGGACCTTGGAGTAAAAAAGGACTCCAACTCCAACATAATAGTGAGTGGTGTGAAGAACACATAAAAATATATATTGTGAGAATACGCAAATAGAGTAACTCAAAGCTGGAGATCATAAGGAGATTCTAACATGCAACATTATTTTGAAGCTCACTGAACATTGATACATAAAATAGTAGAACCTTTCCACCCCTGGAAGCTGGATTACATAAAATGTGACACTCTAATATGAAGTAATCTTTAGAAGAGGTCTCAAATTTTATTTTTCTCTACATCCATTGATTCTAGTGTTTTACTGCACAACACATAGAGTTTTCTAAACCCTTTTCTTTTTAATAGTTCTTTGTGATCTTGTAGTTACATTTTGATTAGTGTGTATATCTATTTGTATCACACACATTGTCTCCAAAGCATAAGTGGAGGAAACTAAAATATCCTCACTCTCAATCCTTTCTTACACATTTATCCCACGTAGAACTGGGGAAGAGATCTGGGGTGATCTGTTTGCTAGTTTTTCTCATGGATAACTATGTTAGAGGTCAAGTGTGACCTAGACAGCCTTGTGTGCTATTTTGAACCCTGATCCAGGGTGTGGATCAAAATTATATTTATATAAATTTCTTAGCGGTAGGTGATCACCAAGTGGAGAGTACTAAGGCTTTGCATTACACTGAACCTCTTGTTTTATCCACTATGATGTTTTTCTTGTGTTTAATTCATTTCACATTAAGGTAAATTGAAATCTTATAGTTATTTTAGAAAGTGTTTACATCTTTTTTGAATCTGTAGGTTTGTTTTGAAAGTTTTAAAAATATTTATATTGGTAAATCTGATAACTAATCAATATTCTGATAACCAAATTGAACATTGAAGAGTTTAATAAATTCACTACAAACTGAATTTGTTTTTATTTTCATAGGGGGTATTATTTTGTAAATAGCCCTTTAACAGAAATTTTTATAGATACTCAATTCACCCCCCTCTTGAGTTATCTACTCTGACCAACATTTGGTATCAGAGAAATTTTTTTGAAAGTTACTATTCATTTTTTCTCTCAAATTGTGTCACCTGTGATTATATTTGTGTTACAAAGATCGAAAAATTTCCGTTATTTCAAAATTTTTATCTATTATAAATCATTATCATGGAAAATATATTGGAAGGGGATTCTACCAATAAACCACCTTTCTTTAATGGAACTAAATATGCTCAGTGGAAGCTTAAAATGAAAATACATCTTGAATGTATGGGATTTGAAATCTGGCCTGCTATTGAAAGTAAATATATAATACCTAAAAAAACTAAAAACACATGGGATGAACCTACCAATACTGCCTATAACAATAATTGTAAAGAAATTAATGCTTTATATTGTGCACTAGGATATAAAGAGTTTAATTGTATCTCTGCATGTAAAACTGCACATGAAATTTGGGATACTCTATCTATTTAACAATAAGGAACATATAATGTTAAAGAAATGCGATTAAATACTCATAGTATCAAATACTACGACTTTAGAATGAATCTTGATGAATGAATTTCTGATATGTATCTCAGGTTCAATGAAATTTTGAATAACATGATTTCATTAGGAAGAGCAGTAACAGCCAAAGAACAGATCATGTGGATTTTGTGATTCTTACCAGAAATATGTCTTGCAACCTCTATGTCTATTATAGAATCATCCGATATTGATAAGATTCTAGTGAAGTAATTGTTTGGAAAATTAATGATGTGTGTAGAAGAATTGAAGGTAAATCAAGAGGAGTATGAACCAAAATGAAACTCTTTAGCTTTCTAGACAACTACCTCCAATAGTAAAGATAAAGAGATAGTTAAAGCTGCTATTGAAAGCTCAATAAGTGATGAAGTCACCTCAGATAGTGATGAAAAAATGGCATAGTTGGATATAAAATTAATAAAATTATATTTGAAAAAATAATCTTTTAAAAAATCCTTGCAACAAAGGAAAGTATAATAACCCGGGAAATTGGAAAAAGGATTGGAAGAGAAGTGAAAAATCAGAAGAGATATTCTATTATGAATGTAAAAGGAAAGGACATGTCAAGGCTGACTGACCAAAGATAAAATACAATAAAAAGTATGAAAAAAAGGATATAGGGTATAATAATGTAATGAAGGCCACCTGGAGTGCCTCCGAGGACAGCTCAAGTGAATATGGATCTTCTCAAAAAGAGAAAGTTGATATGGCAAAAATGTGTTTTATGAAAAACACAATTGAGGTAACCTTAGACTCTCCTGCACATAATTTTTATTATTCTAAAAGTGAGTCTGAAAATATAAAAAATGATTAATTATTCAAATATTTCAACATATTAGAAGAAACATGTAATGATATGATAGATAAGTATAAATCTTTAAAAAATAGCATTCTCTTTGTGTGACTTCTAAATCTAAACTTACAACTGAAAAAGAGAAAAATGAGAAACTTCTCAAAGAGAAAAAAGAATTAAAAATGTCGAATGAGCAATTAAAGAAAGACTTAGAAAAGTTTAATAATGAAAAAAATACTATTTCTCAAATTCTTGGTAAACAAATAGCTCCTAAGAATACATCTGGGAGAGGATATCAACAAGGTCAAAGAAATTTATCGAAATCCCATTTTGTACCCAAATCTGTAAAATATGCTACTTTTTCAAAAACTATAATTGTATGTTAGGTTTGAGTTCCAAAAATTCGTTTACTATATCTAATTCTTTAGGATCAAACAGAGTATATTTTTCAAGTACACTATATTCTGCATATAGGAAACCCATAAGATTGTTGTGGGTTATTAAAGAATATATTACTAATGTATGTGGACCTAGAAAAATATGAATACCAAATGCATTTCTTGGTTAAACATTTTTGTAGGTAAATTGTCTAAACAGTTCCTATAAAAATTTATGGTACTTGGACAGTGGGTGTTCAAGTCATATGATAGGGGATTTTTGAAGCTTTATAAGTCTTATCAAGATTGATGAAGGATATATCACATTTGGTGATAATGGTAATGGAAAAATCAGCAGCCTAGGCCAGATTGGTAACCTTAACTCTATTTCAATCTCCAAAGTACTGTATATTGATGGACTAAATTATAACATTATAAACATATATTGATTGTGTGACGATGGATTCAATTTTAAATTCAAAAATTAATCATGTGATTTTTATTTATGCTAATAATAATTTAGTATTTACTGATTTTAGAAATGATAGTGTATATATATAAATATAGACACACTTGCCTCACAGAATGTCTCTTGTCTAAATGCCTTTCACAAACAGTCTTGGCTCTGGCATAGAAGACTGGGACATTGTATCATACATTCTTTATAAATTTAACTATAAAAGGCTTAGTTAGAGACTTACCCAAATTAGAGTTTCTAGACAATAAAGTATGAAATCCTTGTCAAAAAGGAAAGAAACATAAAATCTCTTTCAAACCAAAGAAAAAAGTAACTACTTATCAACCTCTTAAGTTAGTTTACATGGACTTGTTTGGACCCTCAAGAGTGTCGAGTCTCAATGGTAAGCACTAAGTTTATGTTCTTGTAGATGATTTATCTAGGTACACCTGGACCTTTTTCTTAACATATAAAAGTGAAGCCTGTTCAAACTTTACCAAGTATGCTAGGACTATAGAAAATATCCGTGGATTTAAGATTACATCCTTAAGAGGAAATCATGGTTGTGAGTTTGAGAATCAATATTTTGAAGCTCTTTGCTCCCAAAATGGCTATAATCATAACTTATCTACACCTAGAACACCTCAACAAAATGGTGTGGTAAAAAGAATAACTAGAAACTTACAGGGAATTTCCCGAACTATGATCAATGAATATGATCTACCCATTTATTTCTGGGATGAAGTTGTTAATATAGATTCCAACATAAAAACAGAGTCTTAATCAGATCCATTCTTAAGAAAACTCAATACGAGTTGTGGAATAATAGGAAACCCAAAGTAGGTTATTTTTAAGTGTTTGGATGTAAAGTTTATATTCTAAAAGGTAAAGATAATTTAGATAAATTTACCTCCAAAAGTGATGAAGGAATGTTTGATGTATATTCTACATCATGAAAATCATATGGAGTTTTTAATAAGAAAACCAAAGGTGTGGAGGAACTGGTACACATTAAGATTGATGAAACAGATCCACATGATCCCAAGAACTTACTTGAAAATATTGAAGAGAAAATGTACAGTCTTGACATTAATGATAAAACCTCAAATCATCATGTGAAGGAATATGTGAAACTTTCTAGTTCTATAAATTCTCCACATCCTAACATTAGGGAACCGGATCAACCTAACCAACCTGAAATATCATGTCTTACTTTCACTAGACCAACTAGGACCCCTAAGAATCATCACTTAGATGATATTGTTGGAGATTTAGATAGAGAAACACAAATGAGAGCTTCTTGAGAAACAGGGTTGAACATAATGCCTTCTTGTCACAACATGAACCTAAAAATATCAATGATGTAATCAATGGTGAATTTTGGGTAATTTCCATTCAAGAATAACTTAATTAGTTTAAAATAAATAAATTCTGGAAACTTTTAGATAGACTTAAGGAAACCTTGACCATAGAAGCCAAATGGTTGTTTAAAAATAAGATAGTTGAATATAGAAATATAGTTATAAATAATGCTAGACTAGTTTCACAGGTATATAATTAAGAAGAGGGAATTGATTTTGAGGAGACTTTTACACTAGTATCTAGACTTGAGGAACTTAAGATTTTACTTTCCCATACAACACACTTGGATTATAAACATTATCAAATGGATGTCAAACGTGCATTCCTAACTGATTATATAATTGAGGATGTTTTCATTGAACAACCCCTAGGTTTTACAAATCCACTTTTTCTAAATCAGGTGTTCAAATTATCAAAATCTTTATACTTTTTGAAACAAGCTACAATAGATTTGTATGAAAGGTTGAGTAATTTTTTATCTCTAAAGAATTTAAAAAAGGTCTATTAGATCCTAATTTATTTATAAAAAGAGTTTCTATAGAAGTTTTAATAGACAAAATATATGTTGATGATATTATGTTTTGATCTTCTAAAAACTATTTATGTAATGATTTTTCAAAAATAATGCAAAGCGAGTTTGAAATGAGTTTAATGGGTGAACTTAAATATTTTCTTGGATTTCAAATATTTCAAAATAAAGAAGGTATTATCCTAAAACAAAGTAAGTATGCAAAATATCTATTGAAAATATATGGCTTTGATAGAATTAAGAGTATTGAAACTCCTATGAGTTCTACATGTGAGTTATATCTTGAGGAAAATGGAAAATCTTTTGATCAAACTCCTTATAGAGTAATGATTGGGAGTCTGAGGTACTTAATAGCAAGTAGGCCAGATATCATGTTCAGTGTGTGTATGTGTGCGAGATTTGAAGCAAACCCAAAGGGGTCACATCTAAATGGTGTTAAAAGAATTCTCAAATACCTCAAGTATACAACTAACATAGTATTTTTCTATACAAAAGGACAAACTTTTGAATTAGTTATATATTCAGATGCAGGTTTTGGTGGATGTAAGATAGATAGAAAGATTACCTCAGGAAAATTTCACTTTTTGGGAATGTCACTAATATCATGGTGTAGTAAAAACCAAAATTCAGTTGTATTATTGACTACTGAAGTAGAGTATGTTGTTGCTGGTAGTTGTTGTGCACAAATTTTTTCGATGAAACACAACTTATTAGACTATGGATTCCAATTCAGACATATCCCCATAAACTGTGAAAACAAAAGTTCTATTAACATTTATAAAAATCAAATTTCACTTTATTGAACAAATCATATTTATATAAGACATCGCTTATTGAGAGATCATTATCAAAAAGGTGATATAACTCTTGATTTTCTTAGGACTGAACATCAGCTTGATGATGTATTCACTAAACCCTTAAAATCTAAGAGAATGAATTACATCAGACATGAACTTGGAATGATAAATCAGTAGAGATATATTGTAACTAATCCTTGAAACCGGTATCATGAAACCGATCCTTGAAACCAATCTCATGAAACTGATCCTTGAAAATGATCTCTAAAACTGATCCTTGAAACTGATCTCATGAAACTGATCTTTGAAACTGATCTCATAAAACTGATCCTTGAAACCGATCTCATGAAATCAATCCTTGAAAACGATCTCTTGAAACTGATCCTTGAAACAGATCTCATCAAATGGATCCTTGAAACCGGTATCATGAAACTGATCTGTGAAACCGATCTCATGAAACTGATCCTTGAAACCGAGCTCATGAAACTGATCTCTTGAATCCTATCCTTGAAATTGATCTCTTGAAACCGGTCTGATGAAATTGATCCTTGAAACTGATATCATGAAACTGATCCTTCAAATCGATCTCTTGAAACTGATCCTTGAAACCGATCCTTGAAACTAATCTCATGAAACTGATCCTTGAAATTGATCTCTTAAAACCAATCCTTGAAACCGATCTCTTGAAATTGATCCTTGAACCCGATATCATGAAAACAATCCTTGAAGCTGATCTCATGAAACTGGTCTCTTGAATCTGATCATTGAAACTGATCACTCGAAATTGATTTATTGACACCATTGTAGATAGGTTTTTTTTGTAAATTCTGCCTATTTTAAATAAATGAACAATGCTTTACACTCTTTTTTCGCCTTTATATATTATGTTTTATGATTTAAAATCCCTAAAGGATATATTTAGTTAAATCCATCCCAACCTCTCACCTACCCTTTGTCATAATTTCTTTTACGTTTTGTCTCTCTACCTCTCGACCCTAGACCTCTTGACTCTATTGGAATTTGAAGCCTCAACATGGAAAGGACCAAGCGTGTTATGGAAGAGCCTAGCAAATCTCATTCTTCTATGTTTATTAATGGTTATTCTAGTGGGACTATGAAACTGAGCTTGTAAAACCAAGTGGTTATGGTTTAAAATATATTTCTACTGAGTTTCTTCAGTCACACGTGACTTTTTTAATAAAAGTGTTGGAATCTCAAGGGTGGCTCAGTTGGTTCACCAACAATGATACACCTTACTATCCCTAGCTTGTTCATGAGTTATACCACCATTTGAGGATATCTCTGAATGAATCTATGGGAGAAAAGATGAAGTCTTTTGGAAAGGGAAAGGAAGTGGCTTTTTCATCAATGGAATGGGTTGAGTACTTGGTGATGCCTCGCACTACTAGAAAAGAGAGCATTGAAGCCCCCCAGACTCGGGCGACCGCCATTGGCGGTCGCTATAGCTAACCAATAGCGACCGCCAATGGCGGTCGCTAACCTACATAAAAAAAAACGGGGGGCTTCCCCCCCCCCCCCCCCCCGCGCCCCCTCGACCCCGATCTCCCGATCGCCGCCCTAAACCCCTCCCTCCCTCGCCGCCCTCCCTCACCGCCCTCCCCTCCCCCGCCGCCCGCCCTCCCCCGCCGCCCGCCCTCCCCCGCCGCCCGCCCTCCCCCGCCGCCCGCCCTCCCCCGCCGCCCGCCCTCCCCCGCCGCCCGCCCTCCCTCGCCGCCTGCTCTCCGGCCGCCGCCCTCCGCCCTCGGGCCTCCGGCCGCCGCCCTCCGGCCTCTCGGCCCTCCCCCCCCCCCCACCCCGGACGGCACCCGCACCCCGGACAGCCCCCGTCGCGCACTCCGGACTGCCCCCCGCACCCCGGATGCCTCCCCGCTCCCCGGACACCCCCCCCCCCCCCCCCCCCCGCGCACTCCGGACCGCCCCCCGCACCCCGGACGCCTCCCCGCACCCCGGACAGCCCCCCCCCCCCCCCCCCTGCACTCGGACACCCCCCTCTGAACCCGGACAGCCCCCCCGCACCCCGGACCCCCCCCCCCCCCCCCCCGCACTCGGACACCTCCCCTTAGAACCCGGACATCCCCCCCCCACACACACACCCCGGACAGGCCCCCCGCACCCCGGACACCCCACCCCGCACCCCCGACAGCCCCCTGCACCCCAGACAGCCCCCCCCCCCCCCCCCCCCCGCACCCCGGACACCCCCGCACCCCGAACACCCCTGCCCGCACCCCTGACAGGCCCTCGACACCCCGGACACCCCTCCCCGCATCTCGGACAGCCCCCCCCCCCCCCCCCCTCCCCCCCCCCCCCCCCCGACCCCGGACACCCCCCCCCCCCGCTGCCCGTCCCCTCACCGCCTCCTCTCCTCCAGTTCCCCGCCGCCGCCACCGCCCGTCCCCTCCCTTGCCGCACCGCCTTTGGATCCGGCTCCCCTTCGCTGCCTCCTCTCCCTCGCAGCACCACCTTCTGCTCCCCTCCCTTTCAGGTTTGTATCTCAATCAGGTAACACGAGCTTTCAGTTACATTATTATTTTATCAATGGTTCATAAACAAATGGTTAATATTTATTTTGAATATAGTTGATTTGAAAAATGTAAATGTAATAAGTATTGTGTAAATGTTTGTTATACAGATATTATTATGGATAAGAGTTGGATTGATCTTCCAAATCGAACGTCTATAGAATATTTCAATGGCATTATGTAGTTTATTGACTTCATGAGAGGATTTGAAAGTGACTATATTAGTTGTCCATGTAGAAAATGTGCTAACAGATATTAATTCACATGAGATACTGTGAGGGAGCACCTTTTCTTTAATGGATTTCTGAAAAATTATAAAAGTGGGACTCGTCATGGAGAAGAATATGTTCGTTGTCAAAATACAGATGCTGCTCAGATGGATGTTGATGCAAGGATGACTGATCCAATGCATGAAATGCTTACTGAAATGGTACGTGGGTTTGATCCTGAAGGCATTGACATCCAGAATCTTGAGACCGGTGAGATAAATCTTCGCTCTGGTGCAGATCGTGATTCGAGGAGGTTTTATGAAGTACTTGATGATGCGAAAACAGAATTATATCCTGGATGTAATTCTTACAATAAACTGTCGTTTATCGTGGAGTTGTTGCATTTGAAGACTTTGAATAATTGGTCAGACACATCATTCGACATGCTTTTGGTTTTATTGAAAAAAGTTCTTCCTATCGATGCTAAGATTCCTGAGTCGTATTACTATGCTCGTAAGTTGACAGAGAACTTAGGTTTTACATATGAGACTATAGATGCATTTGCAAACAACTGTATGTTGTTTAGAAATGAAACTTCTCATTTGGATATTTGTACGGTTTGTGGCGCTTCCAGGTGGAAATAGAATAGGGGAAATAAGACTCATCAAAGTCAGATTGCGATACAGGGGAAACCGATTGCCGTAAAGCAAATGCGTTACTTTCCCCTTAAACCGAGGTTGAAAAGGTTTTTTATGTCATCTAAAGTTTCTAATTTAATGAGATGGCATGCAGAAAGAGTTCATGAAAGTGACATGTTAACCCACCCGGCAGACTCTCATGCATGGAAGGATTTTGATAAGAGACATCCCGGCTTTGCTAAAGATGTTCGTAATGTCCGATTGGGATTGGAAGCAGATGGTTTCAATCCATTCAAGTCTATGGTTGGTCAACTCATAGCACATGGCCCGTGGTGTTGGTTCCATATAATCTTCCTCTGTGGCTTTGTATGAAGCAACAATTTATATTACTTTCCACTCTTATTGATGGACCTAAAAGTCTGGGGGATAAGATTGATGTTTACCTTCAGCCATTGATTGATGAGTTGAATGAATTTTGGGGCGATGGTGTGATGACTTATGACTGCGAAACGAATGAAATGTTCAAACTGCATGCTTCTTTATTGTGGACAATCAATAACTTCCCAGCTTATGCAAATTTATCAGGCTGGAGTACGAAAGGGGAATTTTCTTGCCCTTGTTGCAATAAAAGTAAAAAATCTGTATGGATTAAACATTCCAAAAAATGGGCATACATGGGTCACAAGCGTTTTCTCCCTCCCCAGCACAGGTTCAGAAAGGACAGAGTGGCATTTGATGGTTCTAGAGAGTTCAGCCCAGCACCAAAGATCATGACAGGAGTCGAAATGTTATCGCAGATTGAGGAATAAAACATCCGCACGGTATATGAAATTCAGGATTTGGTGGCTCCTCCAGTACGTAATGTTCGTGCGGCAGGTAGGCAGCGCAGTCACAATTGGAAAAAGAAAAGTATTTTTTATAGTCTTCCGTATTGGAAAACTAACATGTTGAGGCATAATTTGGATGTCAAGCACATTGAAAAAAATGTTTGTGATAACATATTGTGGCCCATTTTAGGTGTCAGTGGAAAGTCAAAGGACCATGTTAATGCACGCCGTGATTTCGAAGAAATGGGTTTAAGGAAACAGTTTCATTTACAGTTAGCTGAGGGAAACAAGGCATATATGCCTACTGCACTGTATTCGATGACTACAGAGGAGAAAGAGACATTTCTTTCCATTTTGAAGATGGTCAAGGTACCTGATGGTTACTCTTCTAATATTTCAAAGTGTGTGAATCTGACGAGCAAGACATTGCAAGGGTTGAAAAGTCATGACAAACACATATTACTTCAGCAGTTGATTCCAATCGCAATTTATGATTGTTTATCCCCCAATGTTGTTCAGCCCTTGATTAAGATGAGTAATTTTTTTTAGAAAGCTTTGTTTTAGAAATCAACGAATGAGTGATTTAAAAAGTTAGCAGGACTGAATTGTACTTACGCTTTGTCACTTTGAGAAACTATTCCCCCCCTCATTTTTCGATGTTATGGTCCACTTGATAGTGCACCTAACTGATGAAGTAATGGCTGCTGGTCCAGTGCAATTCAGGTGGATGTATCCTATTGAACAGTATTTGAGTACATTGAAAAGATTTTTACGCAACAGAGCTCGTCCAGAGGCATCAATAGCCAATGGTTATTTGATGGATGAGTATACTACCTTTTGTGCAGAATATATTACGGATGTTGAAACAAAATTAGATAAGCCCTCTCGGATTCATGATGGTCCAGTTGGAGAAGGAACCACATTTGATATGGACAACATCGAGTGGATACAAGCACATCGATATATCTTGTTCAATACTCCATCAGTTGCACCATTAATGCAGAAAGTATCATATCAATGTGCTTGTATAACTTTTACATGTTTTGTTTGCATAAGTTGATCTTTTAAACATCGCGTAATCATTTGCAGGAAACACATTAATGAGATAAAAGAAGAGATTCATCGTGCGACTGAGTTGCAAATTCAACAATCTCATTATGCGGCATTTCATGATTGGTTCAAGGATTATGTATGTATAAATTTATTTTCATTATGAGTGAAGTATTAAACTAATTCTTTCTGCATATATCAATATTGATTTTTATAAATTATGTAGGTTCGTAAGCTGAGGGAGTTAGGGGACCCCACGCTACCTGAAGTATTTATCCAACTGGCTGAGGGTCCATCTATAATGGCTCGTCGTTATAAAGCTATTGATGCTAATGGTTTTCGATTTCGCATTAAAGATGTTGACGAAAAACGAGCAACACAAAACAGTGGCATCGGTTGTCCCTTTGTCGATTCTGGTTATTACTATGGTCAATTGATAGACATCATTGAAGTTGTATAAACACATGGTTTGAAGTACATATTGTTAAAGTGTAATTGGGTTGATCCAGTGTGTGGATGTAAAGTCGATCAATATCAGTTTTCAATGTTGAATTTTAACTATATGTTATACAGAAATAATGAACGAATTGAGAATGAACCTTTCATTTTGACATCACAAGAGGAACAAGTATTCTTCGTTACTTTGCCATCAGATCCAAGTTGGAAAGTTGTTGTCAAAATGTCTCGGTGAGGAGTGTTTTTATTTGAAGAATATGAACCCGAGACTGTTTCGTTTGTTTACCAACAACGTGATCAACATACCGTAGTTCAACATGAAGAAGATATTTATTGGGTCAGAGTGGCTGTTGAAGGAGAAACGGTCGATTTGCATGCTTAATGAAAGGTATAATTTTTTTCCTGCTATTCAGTAGAATGTCCTAGGATATCATAAATTATCTAATCATTTTATAAATCCTTATAAGTTTTAATCCTCACTTTTGTAAGTTAATTCAGTCATAAATATTTAGGCTGATTAACTTTTTGATTTTTTAAAATTCATTCACAACTAATTATTCAATCCATTTTTTGTTTGATTAACAGTTGTACAAGTTTGATTTATTAAGAACAATCCAATTTATCTTTTAAACACTTTGGACTCATTACTGATATTTTCTATGACTGCAGACATGTCAGGGGAAGAGACAGAAGATCCACATCATCCATCTGAGGCATCTACGTCTCAGGGTCGAGGTATGTTCGAATGTCATTGTCTATATTTTTTATGTAATTTACATATATATATATATATAACATTTGTCAATTTATATATAAAATTGTTTTCAACAGGATCAGACTCGGCTGCTTCTTCCTCTCGCAGGAGAGGCCCTGGTCGTGGCATATTATCATGGAATTCCGACACGACGATAGATGTTTCATTTGATGAGGTATTTCATCCCGTGGGACCGAATACCCCGACATTTATTCGTCAGCTGGGTCATATCATAAGTGACCCACATCGATTTCCATTGACCATGCGTGATTGGGCTTCTATCCCTCAGGACACATTAGATCGTATATGGAGGGAGGTTCAGGTAAGAAAATAATTTTACTTTATTTTCTATTTATAAAGAATACTAATATGTTTGATTATTTTCTTTATAGCAAAATTTGAAAGTATTCCCTGAAGAGTTTCGGCCCGTGTGTATGAGCAAATTCCGTAAGATGTGGAAAGATTATAAAGGCAAAGTGAAGAGGGACCACTGGGTACCAAATGTGGGTGCCCTTGACATTTTGGAAAAAGTCCAGAGAGGTGTCCTCCCGGCTCAGTGGCGTGACTTGGTTGCATATTGGTCTACTGAGGGTGTTGCGGTTTGTATATTAATTATTTTTCTGTATATATATTTTCAAGAATATGTGATTTGTTTGAAATTTGAATGAATTGAATGTAGGAGGTGTCAACACGCCATTCGCAGAGTCGAGCGTTGCAGGGACCAGCTCACAGGCTCGGGACTCGTCACGTGTCTCAGATCCGACATGAGGTATATATTATTCATTTTTTTAATTTATTAATTAATATGGTTTTGTGTTTATATTCTGTTAATATACAGGTTGTGAGGGCAAGGTGCAGCAACTGATAAAATGTCGGTGTGGATAAGGACTCATGATCGCAATGATCCAGAGGTTGCAGCATTGATAGTAAGTGTCTGTACTTACCAATAATTACATAAATCTATATATTAACATATATATATTTATATATATTTAAATATTTCACAGGCTCAATTTGAAGCTGAGTTAGAACATCTGCCAGAGGACCAACGACAGCTTCCCATGCGACGGATGAGATCATTCATCGCATTATTGGTCGGTACGGGCATGGCTTATAGTTTGACCTATGGAGCAGGGATTCCTCATTCTGTAGTGTCACGCGCTACGGTTGTCTGTCCTGTTGTTGCTCATATGACACAGCAAATTGTCATATTTTGAGTCACTGTTGCGCGCTTCCGAGGAGACAAATGCGCAATTGACAGTTGAGGTTAGAGCACTGCGGGAATATGTGCGTCGAGATGATGGTACAGGGGATCATACGATGCAGGTACATACTGTAATTTTATTTATTTAATTTAAATTATTTTTGTTATTAAAATATTTAATAAGATTATTTGTTGTAGGCACCTGGCCCACCAGAAGGAGGTAGCATTGATGAGAACGCGTGACGCACCATATATTCACGAGATATGTTTTTTGTTTTTACTGGTAGGTGTTGACATTGATGTACTGTATTTATTCATTTAAGTAATGCATTATTACCATCCATGGTGGTCTTTTAAATATTTTATACACATATTGAGTTTTTGATCAGATAATCTTGAATGATTCTACATTTGAAAAATCGAACTAATTCCAACAGATCAATAAATCTGATATTATAGATTATGTATTATCCAATAATATTTTTTATAAATTTCTGTATGGTATCGATAAAAGAAATATGTATTAATTAGATGTTATCACTTTTATTTTTCACTTTTGTAATCAATGGATGGCCTTTGCACCCCCGGAGAGCCCCCTGCACCCCCGTACAAGCCCCCTGCACCCCCGTACAGCCCCCCCGCACCCCCGTACAGCCCCCCCGCACCCCCGTACAAACCCCCGCCACCCCCCCGTACTGCCCCCCGCACCCCCGTACTGCCCCCCGCACCCCCGTACTGCCCCCCGCCACCCCCGTACATCCCCCCGCAACCCCCGTACAGCCCCCCCCCCCCCCCCCCCGCACCCCCGTACAACCCCCGCACCCCCGTACAGCCCCCCGCACCCCCGTACTGCCCCCCGCCACCCCCGTACAGCCCCCCGCACCCCCGTACAGCCCCCCCCCCTCCCCAAACCCCCGTACTGCCCCCCCCCCCCCCCCGCTCCCCGTACAGCCCCCCGCACCCCCGTACAGCCCCCCGCACCCCCGTACAGCCCCCCGCACCCCCGTACCAGCCCCCCGTACCCCCGTACAGCCCCCCCCCCCCCCCCCGCACCCCCGTACTGCCCCCCGCACCCCCGTACTGCCCACCCCCCCCCCCCCCCCCGTACAGCCCCCCCGCACCCCCGAACAGCCCCCCCGCACCCCCGTACAGCCCCACGCACCCCCGTACAGCCCCCCCGCACCCCCGTATAGCCCCCTGCACCCCCGTACAGCCCCCCGCACCCCCGTAAAGCCCCCCCCCCCCCCCCCCCCGCACCCCCGTACAGCTCCCCCGCACCCCCCGTACAGCCCCCCCCCCCCCCTCGCACCCCCGTACAGCCCCCCCCCCCCCCCCCCCGCACCCCCGTACTGCCCCCCGCACCCCCGTACTGCCCCTCGCACCCCCGTACAGCCCCCCGCACCCCCGTACAGCCCCCCCCCCCCCCCCCCGCCCCAGCACCCCGTACAACCCCCCGCACCCTCGTACTGCCCCCGCCACCCACGTACAGCCCCCTGCACCCCCGTACAGCCCCCCCGCACCCCCGTACAACCACCCCGCACCCCCGTACTTCCCCCCGCACCCCGTACTGCACCCCCGCCACCCCCGTACAGCCCCCCGCACCCCCGTACAGAACCCCCCCCCCCCCCCCCGCACCCCCGTACAGCCCCCCGCACCCCCTACAGTCCCCCCGCACCCCCGAACAGCCACCCGCACCCCCGTACTGCCCCCCGCCACCCCCGTACAGCCCCCCGCACCACCGTACAGCCCCCCCCCCCCCCCCCCCCCCCCGCACCCCCGTACAGCCCCCCGCACCCCCATACAGCCCCCCGCACCTCCGTACAACCCCCCCCCCCCCCCCCCCGCACCCCCGTACTGCCCCCCGCCACCCCCGTACAGCCCCCCGCACCCCCGTACGTCTGATTGTGTCCTTTTCAGCAGAGCGCGGCGCGCGCTGAAATGGCGCGTTGGGGGGTCAAAACCACCTGAACGACCTCCGAATGCCACGAAACCGTACGACAACATCCGGGGCGTGAATTTTGAAATGTTCGGCCAAACGGCACCTCATTCGGAAGGTGTCGTGTGACCGCGGTGGCCGGAAACGCGTTTCTGGCGCCACAAAACACCAAAACGGCGTGCGGCGGTCCAATTCGGAGCAAACGTGCTCTGAACGACCTGAAACCGCACGGAAACGATAGAAATATTATTCCTGAGATGCAGGAGGATGTCGCACGTCCATCGGACGTGCGGTGCACGCGGCACGTCCGATTGTGTCCTTTTCAGCAGCGCGGTGCGCGCTGAAATGGAACGTTGGGGGGTCAAAACCACCCGAACGACCTCCGAATGCCACGAAACCGTACGACAACATCCGGGCGTGAATTGTGAAATGGTCGGCCAGACGGCACCTCATTCGGGTGTGCCGTGTGACCGCGGCGGCCCGAAACGCATTTCTGGCGCCATAAAACACCAAAAACGGCGTGCGGCGGGTCCAATTCAGAGCAAAAGTGCTCCGAAAGACCTGAAACCGCACGGGAACGATATAGATATTATTCCTGAGATGCTGGAGGAGGCCGCACGTCCATCGGACGTGCGGTGCGCGCAGGCACGTCCGATTGTGTCCTTTTCAGCAGCGCGGCGCGCGCTGAAATGGCGCGTTGGGGAGTCAAAACCACCCGAACGACCTTCGAATGCCACGAAACCGTACGACAACATCCGGGGCGTGAATTGTGAAATGGTCGGCCAGACAGCACCTCATTCGGAGGTTCCGTGTGACCGCGGCGGCCGGAAATGAGTTTCCGGCGCCCTAAAACACCAAAACGGCGTGCAGCGGTCCAATTCGGAGCAAACGTACTCCGAACGACCTGAAACTGCACAGGAACGATAGAAATATTATTCCTGAGATGCAGGAGGAGCCCGCACGTCCATCGGACGTGCGGTGCGCACGGTACGTCCGATTGTGTCCTTTTTAGCAGCGCGGCGCGCGCTGAAATGGCGCGTTGGGGGTCAAAACCACTCGAACGACCTCCGAACGCCACGAAACTGTACGACAACATCCGGGGCGTGAATTGTGAAAAGGTCAGCCAGACGGCACCTCATTCGTAGGTGCCGTTTGACCGCGGCGTCCGGAAACGCTTTTCCGGCGCCATAAAACACCAAAACGGCGTGTGGCGGTCCCATTCGGAGCAAACGTGCTCCGAACAACCTGAAACCGCATGAGAACGATAGAAATATTATTCCTGAGATGCAGGAGGAGGCCGCACGTCCATCGGACGTGCGGTGCGCGCGGCACGTCCGATTGTGTCCTTTTCAGCAGCGCGGCGCGCGATGAAAAGGCGCGTTGGGGGGTCAAAACCACCCAAACGACCTCCGAATGCCACGAAACCGTACGACAACATCCGGGGCGTGAATTGTGAAATGGTCGGCCAGACGGCACCTCATTCGGAGGTGCCGTGTGACCGCGGCGGCCGGAAACGCGTTTCCGGTGCCATAAAACACCAAAACGGCGTGCGGCGGTCCCATTCGGAGCAAACGTGCTCCGAACAACCTGAAACCGCACTGGAACGATAGAAATATTATTCCTGAGATGCAGGAGGAGGCCGCACGTCCATCGGACGTGCGGTGCGCGCGGCATTTCCGATTGTGTCCTTTTCAGCAGCGCGGCGCGCGCTGAAATGGCGCGTTGGGGGGTCAAAACCACCCGAACGACCTCCGAATGCCACGAAACCGTACGACAACATCCGGGGCGTGAATTGTGAAATGGTCGGCCATACAGCACCTCATTCGGAGGTGTCGTGTGACCGCGGCGGCCGTAAATGCGTTTCTGGCGCCATAAAACACCAAAACGGCGTGCGGCGGTCCAATTCGGAGCAAACGTGCTCCGAACGACCTGAAACCGTACGGGAATGATAGAAATATTATTCCTAAGATGCAGGAGGAGGCAGCACGTCCAGCGGACATGTGGTGCGCGCGGCACGTTCGATTGTCTCCTTTTCAGCAGCGCGGTGTGCGCTGAAATGGCGCGTTGGGGGGTCAAAACCTCCCGAACGACCTCCGAATGCCACGAAACCGTACGACAACATCCGGGGCGTGAATTGTGAAATGGTTGGCCAGACGGCACCTAATTCGGAGGTGCCGTTTGACCGCGGATGCCGGAAACGCGTTTCCGGCGCCATAAAACACTAAAACGGCATGCGGTGGTCCCATTCGGAGAAAACGTGCTCCGAACGACCTGAAACCGCACGAGAACGATAGAAATATTATTCCTGAGATGCAGGAGGAGGCCGCACGTCCATCGGACATGCGGTGCGTGCGGCACGTCCGATTGTGTCCTTTTCAGCAGCGCGGCACGCGCTGAAATGGCGCGTTGGGGGGTCAAAACCACCCGAACGACCTCCGAATTCCACAAAACCATTCGACAACATCCGGAGCGTGAATTGTGAAATGTTCGGTCATACGGTACCTCATTCGGAGGTGCCGTGTGACCGCGGTGGCCGGAAACGCGTTTCCGGCGCCATAAAACACCAAAACGGCGTGCGGCGGTCCAATTCGGAGAAAACGTGCTCCGAACGACCTGAAACCGCACGGGAACGATATAAATATTATTCCTGAGATGCTGGAGGAGGTCGCACGTCCATCGGACGTGCGGTGCGCGCGGCACATCCGATTGTGTCCTTTTTAGCAGCGTGGCGCGCGCTGAAATGGCGCGTTGGGGGGTCAAAACCACACAAACGACCTCCGAATGCCACAACGACAACATCCTGGGCGTGAATTGTAAAATGGTCGGCCAGACGGCACCTCAGTCGGAGGTGCCGTGTGACCGCGACAGCCGGAAACGTGTTTCAGTCGCCATAAAACACCAAAACGGCGTGCGGCGGTCCAATTCGGAGCAAACGTGTTCCGAAAGACCTGAAATCGCACGGGAACGATAGAAATATTATTCCTGAGATGCAGGAGGAGGAAGCACGTCCAGCGGGCATGCGGTGCGCGTGACACGTCCGATTTTGTCCTTTTAAGCAACGCGGCGCACGCTGAAATGGCGCGTTGGGGGGTCAAAACCACCCGAACGACCTCCGAATGCCACGAAACCATACGACAACATCCGGGGCGTGAATTGTGAAATGGTCGGCCAGACGGCACCTCATTCGGAGATGCCGTTTGACCGCGGCGGCCGGAAACGCGTTTCCGGTGCCATAAAACACCAAAACGGCGTGCGGCGGTCCCATTCGGAGCAAACGTGCTCCGAAAGACCTGAAATGAGATTATTTCTTGAATCGAAGTTTTTAAATTATTATAGCACAATGATTTGATATTATATATATATTATATATATATTAAAACATTTAAAATATATTATATATATATATATATTTAAAATATTGTATTTAATAGAATATATATGAATATTTATATATATATATATATATATATTTATATATTCAATTCAATAAAAAAAATTAAAAAAAAATTAGACTAGCGACCGCCATAGGCGGTCGCTATAGGGTGCCTGGCAGAGGGGCTGCAGCGACCGCTTGGCGGTCGCTGAAAGCCTCTAGCGACGAGGCAACAGCGACCGCCAATGGCGGTCGCTAATGGCCGGATTTTCAGTAGTTTCATGAATGTATTTATAATGATTATCCGGGTAATATTCCACCTTCCTCTAATTTGTTCTCTTATGAAGATTATCCGGAGGAACTGACTATAAATGGGGAATCAAGGGGGACTACTACAAATGAATTTTAAGGAGAGGTAAGACTATTATTTATGTTCATACAACATCAAATCTTCCCAAGTGAGGGAGATTTCTCTACTGTGAAATATCATGATGTTTTCTTGATCTATCTGTTGAAACATTGTATAAAAGTGAACATGTGAAGGTATCTAATGGTATATGTCTATGATTTTATTAAGACATCCAAGAAGGAAACCTACTTATACTATCCAAGAATGATCTCTACTATGCTAAAAAGATTAGGTTGTGTGGAACATGGAGATGAGATGATAAATGATTGTACTGGTTTTTGTCTTAAAAAATTAGTTTGTAAGAGGATGAAAATCTTCCTAAACCCATGGAAGAGATGGTGGGTAGGAGATGAAGAAAGGTTGTATGAGGACTTAAATATAGTTTACCACCCTACTAGACCAACGGATCAAGTTGATTCATGTCTCAAACTAGGAGAGGATTCAATTTATTCTAATGAAGTAGCTGATACTAAAGTGCCAAGGGAAGAAGGATCTTATTTTCATGAACGGAGTGGTCTTGATTTTGCTGATAGTCCCAAAGATATGTCTTATGTACCAACTAGTCCACCTTTAGACTTACCCTCAAGTGAACCTTTATTAGGTGATGAGGATGTTGAAGAAACTAAAGTAATTGGAGTTGAAGTCTGTGATAGTAAATTAGATGAGGATTCAGATGATGATGATGTTGATGAGGATGATGGTGGTAATGATTATAATTATGGCGGTAATGGAAGAAATGATGAGCATGTGACTGACTCTCCAAAAATGGGACAACAAGTGGTTGACAGATCTATGGAGGAATCTGTACATGGGGATGGTGATGGTATTGAGCATGTTGAACAGCAGGCTATTATTCCTAGAGATGCTGAACATGAGGAAAGATCAACCCATCCTAATGCTGAAAATAAAGAGATAATTTTGGAATTGAATGATTTTATGGCTACTAAACAATAATAAGAAGATGAGGTCACAGTGCCTCAAATTGAGGAAGTTCCTAGTGACGTTTAAGTGGTTGGAGCACCTGCAGAACCCGATGATCGGTTAGTTCCTGCTCCCAGACAGGTTATCACGGCCAGAAACAAAGATGGAGAAGTTGATGAAGATGATGTTGTTCTTGAGCCACATGGAAGAAGGATAATAATTGATACTGTTGATCCAAGATACTGGACCGGTACTAGAGAGTGGAATAATGATCCAGGATACATTCTTTTTGGTTTAGAATATGTCTCGGATGAGGAGATGGTTCGCCTCCTGCTCCACCAGTCCAAGATGAACTAGAACCTGTTGAACCTATTCCACCAGTTTCACCTCCAGTAGTAGAACTAGTAGCACATGTAGTACTCAGTGACTATATCACTAAGTCAGATTTGGAAGACTTCGAAAATTATTTATGTGAGTCTGTGATAGCCTCTTTTGGATCCAAATGTGATGCTTCCGCTTCAATAGGTATCTCAGATGTTGATGCATCAATGATTTCAATAATAGTGATTTAGGAGATTCAACCAAATCTCATTACCATATCATAAACCATCATTAGGAACAATACTTCGCTGAGAGAAGAATTAAGAAAGATGAAAAATGAGTTAAATTCTTTAACCTCTGACTTCAATACCTCTATTAGTAGTGTTCTAGAAGTTCATAGGAACATGGTAACTCTTCTACTTAGTGTGGATATAAAGAAGTTAAAAGAAGATCGTAGGAAAATATTGACTGGACCATCCAATTTTAGGAGTGGAAAAAGTGACTTTGAGTGTTTCAGACAGAGAAACTCTTAAAAAACACTACTGGAAGAACGACATGTACCCACGGTTCAAAACTGTGGGTATAACCCCCAAAACCGTGGGCTGGAATGGAGTCGGTATAGGGGTCTCAGCCTATACCCATGGTTCTCCAAACCATGGGTATAGGGGAGTCACATGTGGCACACCGGCTCTTCCATCGTGGCACAAAATAGACCCCACGATTTGAAAATTGTGGGGGTATTTAAATTCAAAAAAATCGACCCGCGGGTTTCAAACCTGTGACTCTCACGAACCATCGCAACTACGCCACCATCCAAGCTGGGATTTTTATCTGTTATATGTACATATATCTGCTAATATATATTAATATTTGATATTTAAATTCAAAAAAGGATCCCACTGGTTTTCGAACCCAGGACTCGCGCTAAATCTTGCAACCAAGCGACAAAATGAGATAGTATTTTTATATGTTAGATAAACATATATCAACTTATATATATTAATATTCGATATTTAAATTCAAAAAATCACTAGCTAGGTTTCGAACCCTCACCTCGTAAAGCGCCTCATGACCACGGCTAACCGATAGACAAACCGAGCTATATAACTTTTGAAAGTCTATATTTATATGTATATAAATATATTAATCTAAACCGTGAAAAAATTGTCTTCCTGCCAAATATTATCTGTGTCCCACCTAATTTTTTTCCCCACCATAATGCAGGAAATCTATACCCACGGTTTTGGAGAACCGTGGGTATGGGTCTTCAAAAAAATGGCAATACCTACGGTTTTCAAAAACCATCGGTATAGGTCATCGGAAAATACCTTATACCCATGGTTTCCTCCAAAACCGTGGGTATAGGTCTTAAAACAAAACTATACCCATGGTTTTTCGCACAACTATGGGTATACTTGGCCTATACCCATGGTTTTGGAAAACCGTGGGTATAGGTTCTCCTACAATCCCTATACCCACGGTTTTTTGCAAAACTGTGGGTATAGACCTATTTTCCAGTAGTGCAAGTGCATCAAAATACAGATCTTGTATACAATATGGTCAGGCAGTGCACAAATGAAGCCTCTCATGCTCAGAAAGAGATTCGAGAAAAGGTGGATAAGTACTTTACTAAGATTTACACTAAGCATGATCTCATAAATAGCGTCAAGTATCTCATAGAGAATCTCAGAATTCCTCCAGTCATAGAATCATTCAAGAAGCAGGTAACTCAATTGAAGGATTTTACCCCTTTACTGAGTAAATTTATGAAGAATAAGGATGAATTTGAGATATTCATGCAATTTGGTAGTGAAATCATTAATGACTTCATCAACCTACTCAAACCTTATCTGCATGTTTAGGAAAAAGAAATTGTGGTCCCTCCTACTGCTTCAATTGGTGCTGAATCTCAGCCTCTTACTCCAATGATTGTCTCTTAGGCTCTTTCCGAGATTCAACTAATCATTACAGAGCATTCTCCTAGTCATTTGTTGTCAGAAAGATTTCATACCCTTGCATCCACTATCAATATAAGTGTTACCCTGCCTGGTGTTATCTTCAGTCCACCTCTTCCCTCTGTCTCTCCAAAACCTTCTCCTCCTCCCTCAGATTCTTCAGATAAAGTAAAAGCTTCTCAGCATCCAAACCCTCAGTGATGGATTGTATTTTTTTATATGGATTTCATCATTTTGTTTTTCTTTTACTTTTATACCTCTTAATACATCTATTTATGGTGTCTTTCCTTTCTGTTATTTGTTCTTACTACATTTCTTTTTTTCTAATCTCAAAATGGGGAGAAAATAAAGCATAAATTATTGATCTAAGGGGGAGTTTTTTTGAAATAGGACACATGGAAAACTTTCAAATCAATCCATTTATTTAGGGGGAGATTTGTTTTAAAAATTCAAACAAGGAAAGGCTTCAGTTATATAGGATAACTCTATTTAGTGTAGTATGCTATGTCAATCTATTTTATTCTATATATTTCATGTATGCCATACTTTTTTATTATCAAAAAGGGGATATTATTGGAACCTCTATGATATTATAGTTTTAATAATTAAAAATAATGTCAATATACATATTCTACTCTTTTATTCCTTTTTAAATATATATACGTAAATCAATTATGTCATAAATAAAAATATATTTCAATAATTAAATAACCTATATTTATGAATAAATACATTCACAAGTGCCTTTGAACATGTATTTTTTGATAACACATAGTCTAGTAATGATTTCTGTAAGATAGACACTTCATAACCTTTTTAGATTCCCCAGCACTGATGATATATTTGGCAAACTGAAGTTGACACGTCGAAGATGACACAACGAAGATGAAATACTGAAGATGACACATCGAAGTTATCACACCAAAGATGACACACTGAAGATAACACACCGAAGTTGACTTACTGAAGTTAACACACCGATGTTTACACACTGAAGTTTACACACTAAAGATGACACACTGATGTTGAGAGACCGAAGATGACACACTAAAGTTGACAGACCAAAGATGACACACCGAAGTTAACACACCGAAGTTAACACACTGAAGATGAAAAACTGAAGTTGACAGACTGATGCTAACACACCAAAGTTGATAGACTGAAGATGAAACACTGAATTTGACAGACCAATGCTAACATACTGATGTTGACAGACCAAAGATGACACACCGAAGATGACTCACCAATAGTCATAAATAACTGTTTTGATTTTATTAATACAAATTTATTTCTAACTATCACATTTAGACAAATTAATGTTTCTGACGTTATTTAATGTTGTCTGTAGGACTATCTGTAGATAGTAGGAGGTACATGCACATGGGGAGATATTCATTCCTAGTGGACTTTGAAGTAAAAGAGGATATCATCTCCAACTTAAAAGGGAGTGGTGCGAAGAACACTCAAAAATAAAGACTATGTGAATATGTGAATAAAGGAACTCAAAGCATGAGATCATAAGAAGTTTCTTATGAGAAAAATTCTATTGAAGCTCACTGTACATCGATACATTAAAGAGAAGAACCTTTTCACACCTGGAAATTGGATTACATAATCTGCAACACTCTGATCTGAATCCAATGTCAGAATAGGACTCGAATATCATTTTTTTATACATCCATTGTGTCTAGAGCTTTACTGCACAACACATAGAGTTTTCTAAACCAAATTATTTTTCATAGTTCTGTGTGATCTTCTAGTTGCATTTTGAGAGATGTGTATATCTATTTATATCACACACTATCTCGAAAGAATAACTAGAGGATAAAAAAATATCCACACTCTTAATCCTCTCTTACAGTTGTATCCCATGTAGAACTATGGAAGATATCCAATGTGATCTGTTTTCTAGTTTTTTCCATGAATAAATGTGGTAGAGGTCAAGTGTGACCTAGAAAGCCTTGTGTGTTGTTTTGAACCTCGATCTAGGTTGTGGATTAAAAGATTATTGATATAAACTTCTTGGTGGAAGGTGATCACTAATTAGAGAGCACTAAGTCTCAGCTTCAGACAGAACCTCTTTTTTTATCCACTTTGATGTTTGTCTTATTTTTAATTTATTTTACATTAAGATAAATTGATCTTTGGTTATTAGTTTAGAATGTGTTTACATCTATTTTGAATCAGTAGGTTTGTTTCAAAAGTTTTACTAATATTTATATTGGTAAAGATAAGAACTAATCAATCTTATGAGGACCAAATTGAACTTTCAATACTTTTATAAATTCACTACAAACTTACTTTGTTTTAATTTTCATAGGGGGTATTACTTTGTAATGAAACCATTTAATAAAAAATTTTGTAGATACTCCACTCACCCCCTCTAGAGTCATCTAATCAAGGAAAAAAATGTTATGATGTTAGAATAACATCCTTCATATATAATAAGAAAAATTTCCACACACACACACAGATATATATATATGAAATAATATAATAATCTGTACATACCCTTAATTATTTATCAAAAATAGAGGTTTGGTAATTTCCCCTTACAGAAATGTATGGAACATTCCAAGTGGTGTTTGTTCAAGATAATCCGAAAATCCATCTTGATATATCTTCTTATATAAATTAATGTTTACTAGAATATAAAATTTGTCCAAAAATGGGTGTGAGACAATTTATGTGATCAAGATTTATTATCAATTTAAAATAATTTATTTTCATATAATTGTATATAAATTCCATTACTAATGTATGAGATACCATTCCAAAAGATATATTTATAAAATTGGTAGACTTTATTCCAAAAAAATTATTTCTAAGACAATATAGTCTAAAGTATAAATATATATAATGTTTTTATTAACACTAGACATATAATAAATATTATTTTAGATGAAAATCAATCCTACTAGAAATTTAAGGTGATAGTATATTACTACTAGAAAACTATTTCTTTATCTATTAGAAGTTCAAAGATTCACCTCACCTAATCAAAAATTAATAAATATACAAGGACCTTGTATTTGTGTACAAATTTTATCACAAAAGATGTATATAGTAACTTATATATAGAAATCGGGGGATGAATTTGATTAAAAAAACAACTTATATTTCCAAATGATTCTTTATAAAGGAGAAATTATTCCTATAGTGGCCTTTTTTCCATATGAAAATAACCCGACATTTTTTCCTTAGTATTCCATTAGAAATTACTCTTATTTTTTCATGTGGTACAAATAATATTTATACTAGAAATTTGTTTTAATTCATTTTTCCTAACACTAAACATAATTCACTATAAGAAATCATGGTTTTTCATTCCTCATGATCTTATTTGATTAGATATTGGGGCTGAGGAGTTCTATGCGTGGATATTAAATATTTCTCATGTTATAATTCATGTTATAACATGAGAATCCTAAAGGTAGTGAGTAAAGAATGAGGTTGGTGAAAAATTCATCATGTATCATAAAACCCTATGTGTATAAAAATTTAATAAACATAATCATCTAAAATACACAAGTTCAATATAGAACACACTCTCTATGATTACTCATGAAAAGTGTGTTTTATATATCATACTTATCTTAACTATCTTACAAATAATAATGTTCATAGAGATAAGAAAGCATTTTATTCACATTAGTATGCTCATGATGATTCTAGTTATCACTATATATAGATGATGACATGAAGACTTATACATAAAAAACATTATCTTCATTATTCAAGAAGACTATCCTTTCTTCCTCACTGTCCTTAATATAAGGATCTTTCAAAACTCCTAGGAACACCAATACATAAAACTTCTTATCTGAGATGTAAATTATGCATGATCTACTTCCACTACTGGAGGTTCATGCTTGTTGTGAGATTATATTTCTCTTAAATAATTCATCGGTATAATTTCTTGGTAATATAACATTACATTTTTTAAATAAAATAAAATAAGGTTTTAGAACGTATTTTTTATTTCAAAAATTATTTCTGGATAAATATTATTTATTAGTATCAGAAAATTTTAATAAACCCCATTAGTGCATACCATTATATATGGAATCAGTTATAATATGGATAACCTATTGGAAATGATAAATATTTCACAAATCATAACCCAATCTAGGCCTCAATTAAATTAATTGATATTATTTAAGTATTACTTCAATAAAAATGAATTAATATTTCTTCTTATCATTCATCGAGTAGAATTTCAAATCCTAAAATACTCAAAATATATTTATTCAACGCATGACTAAATGTGACACTATTTCTTGATACATAACAAATTCATAAAACTCTAGTTCTATCGACTAAAAAATTTCACTAGAACCCACTATAATTGAATGTGTCTTGAAGAAGGCTAGAAAAACAATTTGATTTTTGGTTCTATTCCGAATTATGTAATTTCTAAAATTTTATGAATCTATATTTCATTAATTAGTTTAGTAATATGCATGAAATTGTTTATTTTATTCTTTTATAAGGTTTCTAATTTTTTATTTACTTTACATAATTAATTAACCATGTCACAAAAAATAATTTATTTATAATCTATTAATTTTATTCGATATTGAATGCTTTTTATTTATTTGAATTCTTTTGTTCCGAAATAAACATACATCTCAAAAAAAGTAATTATCCATCCAATGGATATAATAAAATCAACCTGTGTCATGATCACGATATTTTTTATTTTCCATTTTATTGTGTAAAAGATAAACGAACCATTGGCCCTATGTTAAAAAAATCCTAGAACTACGCATGATTATAGTTTAGACATTCCACCTATACACATATGCATCACATCGGTTTGATTCAACTATTCCCCTATTTTTACAATGTTCACTATATTAGGAGATCTGTCCTTTACATATTATTAATCTTGGCTTTAATTTGATGTTTTTTTCCTGTTATTCACCAACATTCTCACTGGATTATAGGGAAGGGTGATATTTCGTTTTGTAATCACAGCTGGACTAGTTCGGTTATTGGATTTCCAGGTTTCCCTGCTCCAAGGATCTTGTTAAAAGAAGTTTCTAGTTACCCTTCTTTCATTAATGTTGTTCTTGTTGAGGAACAAAAGAAGACCTTTGATCTTATCAATTTGAATATGGATCCGGATAGATGAGTTTTTACTACTTCAAAATCCGGTAGGTTCTCTTCTAAATATTTTCGAAGTATTTCTAATTCCCAGGTTCAGAAAGATTATTGGAATAATATGACATGGTGTAATATCATTTCCATTAAACTGAATTTTCTTGTATGGAGAATTAGAAATCAGGATGTCCCTAAAGATGATAATGTGAAAAGAAAGGGTATTCATTTGCCTTATAAATGTCACTGTTGTAATGTGCATAAGGAGGAAGATGCCAATTATCTATTTTTTGAAAGTGATTGGGGTTTGGCTGTTTTGGGTTTTTTTAGAAAATTCACTAAAGTTTCAAATCCTTTTTTCTGGAATTCCATTTCTAGATAGGTGGTTTCATGGTCTGAATAATGTTGGTTTGGAAAAAATAGCTAGATCTGTGATCCTTAGTGCGAGGTGTTGGTGTATTTGGCAGGAAAGGAACAAAGCACATTTTGAATATATTCAAGCTTCAAATATTTTGGTTGTTATCAGGACTGAACTTCTTCTACTTTACTTAGTTCGGTATTTTAAAATTCCAAGCGATGCTCCTTCCTTGAGATATATTTTTCCAATCTTGACTTGTCCAAATATTTTGAGCGGAGGAAACTGGGTCAATTGGTGCCCTCATTACATGGGTTTTAAGCTGAATTTTGATGGATCCTGTGTTGAAGGGTTTATTCGGGGTGGTGGTGTAGTTCGTGATGGTAGTGGAAGTATTTTAATTGCATTTTATGCTTATTATGGGAAAGGCAGCTCCATGCAAGCTGAATCTAAGGCTATGAATACATGGATTATGTTGTGTGTTCAGAATAACATTTCTATTTCTCAAATTGAAACAGATTCAAAGATGATTTATGACTCAATTAATGGAAGGATTTCTAAACCCTGGGTGATTACTTATATTGTCAGAAAATGCAGAAATTAGGTCTATAGAAACAAGATTCAGATGTCTCGTACATAGCGTAAAGGTAATAAAGTTGTTGATTTCTTTTCTTCCTTGAAGGTGGAGGACCAATTTAACAATGTTTTGTGTTTCCATAGTATTCTTCAAATTGAACCAGAAGAGGTGGGTTTGATTAGGGGAGATCAACTTGGTCTCAATTATTTCAGACCACCATAAATTGTTTGTTTCCTTCCCAAAACCTTGTTTGTTTTGGGGTTTCTCCTTTTATAAAAAAAATACAGATTGTGTGTGTGAATTAGAATTAAATATAGTAAATAGTGAGATCATATTATTATAATGGTTACACAAGGTATATATCAATCATTAGCCATTTTTAATAGTAGTATGAGAATAAGGAAAATATAATATGTTTCTTACATTTTAAAACCATACCCATAAATTTTTTTATCATAATAATTATTCATCATATAAATCATGAAATTTCATAATACATGAATTATAGAATTATCAAAGAACAATAGCCTTAAAAGAATAACATTGGCATAAGAAAATTTCACAAACATTGTGGCATAAGGTTTGGAATAATCATTATCATAAAAAACATATTTCAAGGCTACCTATAAATGAATTCATCACTTTATAGAATTGGGATAACCACCCATGTAACTTATTTGATCCTTATATTAAATCTAATATACCCTATTTTACGATTCATATAACATACCCTATAACCTTATTTTTGGGTTGAGATAACCTATTGTGAACTAGTTGATCTTAAAAAAATTAATATTTACCCAATGAATTGGAGGTATATAATGGAACCAACAATCACGTATTCATAATCCATTCTTTTATATTCAACATGATCATGAAGAAGTTTATCAACACATCAAATATTAACCCATTGAAAAGAAAATGATTTTAATCAATATTTCATCTTCATAATCATATACCTTCAAAAGGAAGAATCATTATTATTTCATTGGATCATATTATAAATAAATTATAAGAAACATAAATTTATATTATTAAAGAAGAATAATCCTTCAAAAGAATAATAAAATATTTATTTAGGAAAATAACCTTTGAATTTTTAAATAATTTACCTAAAATATTATTATTTATAAAATATTAAGGGTAAAATTTTCTTCTAAAAGTACCATGGAATCCAATAAAAATATTTTCCAAAAAATGAGAATACATGATTGAATGAAAAGAAATTCATGAACAATAAGTTAAATAGTGATTTATTTCATATTACTGTTAAAATATAAAAATTAAATAATTTGAAAATTTAACAAAAGATTCCTTTTAAACTACATCATTATAACAAAAAAATGTCGTAACATATAAAAAATCCCAGGTAAATTTCAATTGGTTCTCTGTTTTTTGGAGCCTTTGAATTTTAGGAAAAGTTTCGAGTTAATCAAAGGTATTTTAAGAAATTCAAAGGAATCATTAAAGTGTGAATGTTTTATGTAAGGTTAGGTGAAACTAGGTGGTTCATGAAAAAACCATGTAGCTTTAGTCATAATAACATTAGAGGAACATGGTAAATGTGCATGACTTAACATATTAGATACCTTATCCGAAAAACTACATTAAACTATTGACTGTCCAAAAACACGGTTAGTACACAAAATGAAATAAAAATCGACTAAACTATATGTTTTTTTGAGGAGTGGAAGTATCCTTGTATGTTTGGTGCATATTTTGGATAACCTTGTGACCAAACCATGAACATAGGAAATTAATGAACAAAATCTACATTAATTAACCCCAAAATCAATTTTTTCATCTTCCTATTCTTCATAACCACCAAATATGTAGACTCCAAAAGATTAAAAACTATATTATTCTTTTTTATTTTCATTCATCATGGATATAGATAGATTAGACCATGGAAATTATTTACTGGAGGATGTTTCCTCTATCTCCTTCTATTCTTGGCATGTATCCTCTTCTTTCATAAAATAGTGCTACAGACTCAGTCGTATATGGTTGGATATGATGAATAATTTTTATATTATTATTAGATCAAAACATTATCTATAACTATTGATTAATAAATGTGATACCCATCTGTCACGACCCGTCCTCGGGGCCCGTGCCGTGACTACCCCAAACCCGCCTTCCATAGGCCAGGGCTGGCGACTAGCACCAAGGCATAAATCCCGGTAAAAAGGGAAGGCATTTCCTTTCTAAATTAAACAAGCACCACAGAGTAAGCAAGAGGAAAGTAAACACTAAGTGAAAGCAGAGTACAACTATAAGTGCGGAAAAGTAAAGGGCCAGTATACAAACCCCAACTGAAAGTAAAGTACAACTCGAAAAGGAAAACAGCAACTGAAAAAGTAAAAGCAGCTACGCCGAGTCGTCCTCTGGAAATCCCACCTGAAGGGTGGGTACAGATAGCTCCACAGCTCCTCGGGTCCCGCCGTCCGCTCCGAGTACATCCCGCCCAGTGGTCCACCTCAAGGTACCGTCCTGCTCTGTAAGCCTCAACCACGATCAACGCTGTCCGTCGTCTGCAACCAACACAACGAGGTGCGGGCATAGCCCGTGCAGGGGTGATTATAACGATACTCAGTATGGACCCCGAGACCCTCATGGTCTCACTAAACCAACAAGGATAACCACAAGAATATCTCAACAGATAACCTCTACTTAGATATATGCCCATACATATACCTAAGTTATCAAGTAACCCATCTCAATCATGAGGAAACACATGGATTGTGAAATCAACGGATAACCACTACCCAGTTATATGCCCATACATATACCTAAGTTATCAAATGACCCATCTCAATCATGAGGTAAACACAAAGGTTAAAAGTCTCAGCTCAAACCAGGATTTTCATTATCGAAACCGTAACTGCTGAAGAGCACCGTCTCTGGAGTGTACAGTGGTCCTGTCACGACTCCGAGGTACTGCTCACTAACCTAAGACTGCTGAAGTACTCCCCCTGTTGAGTACCGCGGGTTATCCACCCAGACACAGTAGTGCTTCCCGCTGAGGTATGTCACCCAAACACAGTAGTGCACACCCCCTAGTAGCATGTTGTGGTACTCTCCGGCCGAGTACCGCGGGTCTGCACTATCACACAGGTAGTGCTCCGTCCGCCATGGGTCTGCACCTCAGAAAGTAGTGCTCCGTCCACTGGGCTAGTCGACTCACTCCAAGTCGAGTCGGTCAAGCAGTCGTCAGGTCTCAGCCAGTTACACGGTCTCCGTACTCCGCACGCTCGTCACTGGGAGGGTCCGCTCCACGAGCTACAGGTTGATACTCCAAGTATCTCAAAGTCCTACGAAGAAGTATCACAAAGTACCGCCTCGTCATAGGGGTCTCAACACAACAGACGGCGCGTCAATCGGACGCCCGGTCTGTGAGTTATTAGCCTTTTCGTCCCAGGGGCCCGGTTGGTTTCGTGAGCGAACCAAACCCGGCCGTATCTCAACTGTACCCCGAACTCTCATAGGGTATACTCATAGGTACTGTTTCTCAACGAGATCACCAACACCGCTGACGGTTCGTCAAACGGACGTTCTGTCAGAAAGGTATCAGCTTTTCCGTTCCAGGGGCCTAGTCGGATTTCTGTGCGATCCAACCCGGCCACTATCCATCTGCATCCAAATCTCAGGCGTAGAATGCCAAATGTTCTATATCGTCAACAGGAACTCAACGCAATAGACGGCGCGTCAATCGGACGCCCGGTCTGAGAGTTATTGGCTTTTTCGTTCCAAGGGCCCGGTTGGTTTTTAAGGCAAAACCAACCCGAACGTACTCCACCTGCATCCAAACCTTGGGCGGAGTATGCCAAAAGATTTGTCTCATCAATATGAATTCAACGAAACAGACGGCGCGTAAATCAGACGCTCGGTCTGTTAGTTATTGGCCTTTCCGTCTCACAACCACCCTGGGAAACTTCCCAGGAGGTCACCCATCCTGATCACAACTCTTGGCCAAGCACGCTTAACTATGGAGTTTTAACCACGTAGGCTCCCGAAAAGGAAGGTGCACCTTGAGTATAGTATACTGAAATGACCGTCTCGATCCAAGGATCGCGTTGCCGCTGACGGCGAGTTGTTTGGAGGCACGTAGCCCAAGATACGGGCATTTGACCAAAAGTGGTCCAAAACTGGGGGTCTGGGCCCGGGCCGACCCGGCCCGACTCGGAAAAATACCGGTCCAGCCGGTGGCGCGGTCCGGCGCGGCGGCACGGTCCGGCGCGGCGACGCGGACCGGCACGGCGGTGCGGCCTGGGCGCCGTTCGGGTGCCGCGCGGGGGGGGTAAAGCCCCCCCCCCCCCCCCCTTGAGAACCGCGGCCCCTTAAATGGGGCCGCTTTTGAGACCCGGCCGGGGGAAATTAATTCCCCCGGTCTCCACTGCCCGGCCGGCCCGCACTGGCCGGCCGGTTCCGCCAGCAAGGACCGGCGACGGCCGATCCTTCCTTCGCGGACACTGGCGGCCCGGTGCCGGCCGCCGGTCATCTTGCTCCGCCGCGGCCCCAAACCGGCCGCGGCCTAGGCCGTTCGGCGCGATGCGACGACATTGCTTCCCTCCGCCGCGGCCCCGCTCCGGCCGCGGCGCCTTTGACTTTCTTCGACGCAACGCGACGGCATCGCGTTCTTGGATTTCTTTCCACGGCGCGGCACGACGGCGCCACGCGTATCTTCCGCAATAAATCGTGTGGTGCGACGGCACCACATTTTCTCGTATCATCCTCAAGAAACTATCACGAAAAACAAAGGAGGAGGGTCGGCCGTGTTTGTGCGGTCCGACCCCCTCGCGTTATTCGATAACAAAAAGGGTTTTAATCCACGATCATCACCAAGTTTGTATTCACGAACAATTAAATAAATAAAAACCCTCAATCATCAACCGCTTGATCGGACGATCCGCGGATCAACCCGGTATTGGTTGGTCCGCGCTCGTCGTTTTTTTCTCAAAAGATAAGAGAATTCCAAAATAAATTCCCCTACCTCGGCTTCAAGAACGGAGTTCTTCAACGACCCGCGGATGACAAGCGTCGCGGAGGTCGGGCGTCGTTCCGTCTAGGTTGGTGGGAGAAGAGCTCGGTGAAGTCGAGCCGAGACGTCACCCTCTGTATACTTAGTAGGCGGAGGTGCTTCCCTTCCTTACTCCGGTTGAAGATGGTCGGAGGTGTTGCTTCACGTTCTTCGGAAACGTGGAACATTCTTCCTTGAGAGGTTGGTGATCTTCCAAGAGTTCTTCTCCTCTCCTTAGTTCTCCCCACAAGGTTTATGCCAACCCAAAAAAGAATAATATAATCTCTCTTTTTAATGTTGGAAAAATGAATTCAAAAGAATTCAAACACTCAAAATAATTAATTAAGTTGGTTTAATTAATTAATTGCAAAGTGTTGGAAAGAATTTCAAAAGATTGAAATTCAAATAAACCATACTTAACTCACCTCATTAATTAATCAAGTTGTCAAATATTAAAGAATATGAGTTAATGGGGAGTTGGAATGTGAGGGGTTAAGAGGGTTAGAGAGTTTAATGAATTTGAAAAGGTGGGGAGGTTCGTGTGGGCCCCACCCTTTCAAATATCCACACATGGGAAGTTGGATGGATGTGGGCCCACCACCAAATTCCCATGGGAGAAGTTAACCACTTAACATTGTTAAAATTTGATTTAACAATTTTATTCACTTTTTTAATTAAACCCTAAAAATTAACTTCTCCTTCCGCACAAACGCAACTACGGTAAAGGTTCTCTTAAGCGATTACCGGCGTTGCGAGTTCATCGGTGAAATCAGATTTCAATTCCGAGCACCGGTTCAAAAGATAGAAATTCCCGCTCGCTCGTTCACTGAACGTACCCGAGCCAAACTTCGGAAATTAATTCCGGGCACACCGGGCCCCGGAATCAGGCGCCGTCAGAAAATGCGTTCTTGTAAAATTCCAAATAAAATTAAGAAAAAAATTTCCTTGAAATTTCCGGGTCTTTACATTACTCCCACCTCAGGGCATTACATCCCCGTAAAGCTTCAACACAAACTAGGGTCACAAAAGCGGTACAGAGCACGAATCTGATCCTTCCGCTCCCATGTGCTTACCTAGAGGTTCCGTACTTCCAATGAAAGTGCACCCGAGGAATCGATCGTCCTTGTAGGATCTGCTCTTGTCGATCCTCGATCCCCACTGGAACCTCCGTGAAAGACACCCCATCGCCATCGTCCAGCTCCTCATGGTCGATGGTATGCGAAGGGTCGAGCACGTATCTCCTCAGTTGAGATACGTGGAAGTCGTCGTGCACCTGGTGCAACTGCGGTGAATGGGTCAAGCGGTAAACCACCCCACCTACCCAGCTGGGGACCTAAGAAGGTCCGCTGAACCTTGGAGATAACTTGTCGCCTTGGCCACATCTCCATAAACCTCGTCGAGGTGAGACCCGTATAAGAACGTGGTCGCCATCCTCAAACTCCATAGTTTTCCAATTCCTGTTAGAACTGGAACTCAAACGACTGATGCCATGAGGGTAAGGTTGGCCGATTCAAGAGTGA
The DNA here is from genome assembly GCA_963277665.1 of Viscum album. NCBI lineage: Eukaryota > Viridiplantae > Streptophyta > Magnoliopsida > Santalales > Viscaceae > Viscum > Viscum album. The sequence continues at coordinate 1,668,005,826 of OY728147.1, read as the reverse complement.
TCGGTCGCACCCTCCCATGAAAGAGTTTATCCCGTGCTGCCTGGGGTTTCCTTTTCTCCGACCAAGGAAAACCCATCCCGACGTTTGCCTAAAACCGTCAATTTGAGTATGAACAGTTATTGCCCATTCCATACTCAAACTAACGTCGTAAGGCCTCGACGCTGTCACCAAGAGATTCCAACCGAAACTCTCACCTCGAGGGTCTGACCACACCGTCGGCGTAAGTGTGATTATCGAGTCTCCTCCCAAGGTATCTTCAGACGTGAGGGTCAAGTCCATGGCTTACCGGAAACTCTAGGTCTGGAACAAGATTTGTGAAAGCAAGAAATGATTCACATCGACGTCCGTTACTACAACATCTTGTAGTGGACACAGACTGTCCCTTGAATCATTTCTAGAGCCATTGGGTCGCACTCCTTGACTGCATGCATCCGCACTCTTTCTCCGCCCTCCAGCTCCCTGAGCCTGGCAGGAATAACTAAGGCGGGTGGTTGTACAATGAAAGGATGTACACCACCTCATGCTGCTCTCCTAGCTCTGCCTCCACGTCTGCTGCTTCGTAGACTCATCTCTCCTTTAATCTTCTTCTTCTTTAACATGCCCGAGTCTCTAAGACTGGCACCGGTTTCCTGTTTCTTACTGTACTGTGCAGTCTTCATCCTCTCTTGGATGTCTTGGACCTCCTTTAGTCTCACAAGAGCTGCTATGATTTCTTCTTTGCCTATAAGAGAAACCCGGTCTCATCCCCTGGATGAACCACATTCGTTGCATAATACAATCAATCATCACATGAATGATGCATTCATGCCATGGATGACGTCGTAAGTCCTCGACGTAACTACTGAAAGATCCAAACGTCACTCTCTCCTCCAAGGGTCAAGTCACACTGTCGGCATCAGTGTGAGGTCACTGGGTCCCCTCCAGTAGAAATCTCAAAAGTGAGGGTCAAGTCAACAATTTAACCGGGACCACTCAGTATCAACCAAACAAAAGGACAGGAAAGAAAACCTCTCAAAGATAAGTGTATTTTTATTATTGCAGCTCATAGTACAAGACACGAATACAACAACAAAATGGAACTAGAAGTACAAGGGACGTATCCACTAGTTCCTCTCCTGTCCACCTGTTCCCGGAGCTCTACTGCCTTGTCCACTGCTCGGCTGTTGCTCAAGCACCAGCCGCTACTTCTGTCTCGGTGGCTCCTCCAACACCCGCTGATCAACCGTACGAGGAGTTGGACAGTCACGTGCCAGGTGACCCTTCCCGCCGCAGGAGTAACATTGTCCGTTTCTGGCACGCCTGGATCTGACCCCACCTCGGGTGCCCCGCACCACCGGTCCTAAAACCCGAGATCATCCAACTGCTAGTCTAGTCCTCATGGACCTCTGCATCATCTGTCTACTGCCCACAGATGACTCGGCTACTGATCGAAAAACACGTGGCAAAGGAAGAAGATCCTATACACGCTCGGGGTGTAGAGCTACTGGCACAAACTCCACCCTGAAGAAGGTCTCGAAGTCTTCCCATGCGAAGTTCATCCCGTCGCAAAACTGAAACAAGTGTCTCCACCACCTGCCTGCTGCTGCCTGAAGGAGGCTGGTAGCAAAGATCACCATGAAGTCTGCTGGCGTCCCCACTAGCCTGAAGACTCTCACCACAGCCTCCAGCCAAACCTCAGCCGCCTGCGGGTCCGTCTCTCCCCGGAACCTGGGTGGCCTCTGGCACTGGAACTCGTCTAGCGCGCTCAAGCGTCGTGCATCACCTACTGCTGGGGCTGGTGGAATCGGTGGCCCTACGTATGGTAGTACCGCTGGTGCCTCCACTGGTTCCTCAACTTTAAGAGGGCCCTGCACCGAAGCCTCGTCGCTCGACAGGCTATCAGCACGCACATCCCTCTGGGCTCTAGCCGGTCGTCCGTGAAAAGGCATCCTGAAAGAAACATCGTGACACGGTCAAACGTTTATACCTGGTGAGCTGACCTGGTTTGAGTTGTTTTAAGGGAAAACCTTAGAAAACACACACACAATCAGTGTTTTCGTACACAAAGTTGGAAATCAGTTGTCAGGGTCCTGGTGTATGGATACGTCGGCCGCCCGCACCAACACTGGACTCCCTGAACTGAAATCTACACTCGGTACTCTTAACACTATTGCTTCACAGAAAGAAAAAGTCAGAGTCATAAGTTCTGCGGTAGAACCAAACTCCTTTGATACCAATTTTTCACGACCCGTCCTCGGGGCCCGTGTCGTGACTACCCCAAGCCCGCCTTCCATAGGCCAGGGGCTGGAGACTATCACCAAGGCATAAATCCCGGTAAAAATGGAAGGCATTGCCTTTGTAAAGTAAACAAGCACCATAGAGTAAGCAAGCAGAAAGTAAACACTACGTGAAAGCAGAGTACAACTGTAAGTGAGGAAAAGTAAAGGTCCAGTATACAAACCCCAACTGAAAGTAAAGTACAAATCGAAAAGGAAAACAACAACTGAAAAAGTAAAAGCAGCTACGCCGAGTCTTCCTCTGGAAATCCCACCTGAAGGGTGGGTACAGATAGCTCCACAGCTCCTCGGGTCCCGCCGTCCGCTCCGAGTACGTCCCGCCCAGTGGTCCACCTCAAGGTACCGTCCTGCTCTGCAAGCCTCAACCACGATCAACGTTGTCCGTCGTCTGCAACCAACACAACGAGGTGCGGGCATAGCCCGTGCAGGGGTGAGTATTATGATACTCAGTAGGGACCCCGAGACCCTCAAGGTCTCACTAAACCAAAAAGGATAACCACAAGAAGATCTCAACAGATAACCTCTACTTAGATATATGCACATACATATACCTAAGTTATCAAGTAACCCATCTCAATCATGAGGAAACACAAGGATTGTGAAATCAACGGATAACCACTACCCAGGTATATGCCCATACATATACCTAAGTTATCAAGTGACCCATCTCAATCATGAGGTAAACACAAAGGTTAAAAGTCTCAGCTCAAACCAGGATTTTCATTATCGAAACCGTAACTGCTGAAGAGCTCCGTCTCTGGAGTGTACAGTGGTCATGTCACGACTCCGAGGTACTGCTCACTAACCTAAGACTACTGAAGTACTCCTCCTGTCGAGTACCGTGGGTCAGCCACCCAGACACAGTAGTGCTTCCCGCCGAGGTATGTCACCCAAACACAGTAGTGCACACCCCTTAGTAGTCTGTTGAGGTACTCTCCGGACGAGTACCGCGGGTCTGCACTGTCACACAGGTAGTGCTCCGTCCGCCATGGGTCTGCACCTCAGAAAGTAGTGCTCCGTCCACTGGGCTAGTCGACTCACTCCAAGTCGAGTCAGTCAAGCAGTCGTCAGGTCTCATCCAGTTACACGGTCTTTGTACTCCGCACGCTCGTCACTGGGAGGGTCCGCTCCACGAGCTACAGGTTGATACTCCAAGTATCTCAAAGTCCCACGAAGAAGTATCAGAAAGGACCGCCTCATCATAAGGGTCTCAACACAATAGACGGCGCGTCAATCGGACGTCCGGTCTGTGAGTTATTAGCCTTTTCGTCCCAGGGGCCCGGTTGGTTTCGTGAGCGAACCAAACCCGGCCGTATCTCAACTGTACCCCGAACTCTCATAGGGTATACTCATAGGGACCGTTTCTCAACGAGATCACCAACACCACTGACAGTTCGTCAAACAGACGTTCTGTCAGAAAGGTATTAGCTTTTCCGTTTCAGGGGCCCAGTTGGATTTCTGTGCGATCCAACCCGGCCACTATCCATCTGCATCCAAATCTCGGGCAGATAATGCCAAAAGTTCCGTATCGTCAACAGGAACTCAACGCAATAGACGGCGCGTCAATCGGACGCCCGGTCTGAGAGTTATTGGCTTTTTCGTTCCAGGGGCCCGGTTGGTTTTTAAGACAAAACCAACCCGACCGTACTCCACCTGCGTCCAAACCTCGGGTGAAGTATGCCACAAGATCCGTCTCATCAAGAGGAATTCAACGAAACAGACGACGAATAAATCGGACTCCCAGTCTGTTAGTTATTGGTCTTTCTGTCTCACACTCACCCTGGGAAACTTCCCAGGAGGTCACCCATCCTGATCACTACTCTTGGCCAAGCACGCTTAACTATGGAGTTTTAACCATGTAGGCTCTCAAAAGGAAGGTTCACCTTGTGTATAGTATACAGAAACGACAGTCTTGACCCAAAGATCGCGTTGCCGCTGACGGCGAGTCGTTTGGAGGCTTGTAGCCCAAGATACGGGCATTTGACCAAAAGTGGTCTGAAACTGGGGGTCTGGGCCCGGGCCGACCCGGCCCGACTCGGAAAAATCCCGGTCCGGCCGGCGGTGCGGCGGCGCGGGCCGGGGCGGCGGCGCGGTTCGGCGAGGCGGCGCGGACCGGCACGACGGCGCGGATCGGCACGGCGGTGCGGACCGGCACGGCGGTGCGGACCGGCACGGCGGCGCGGCCTGGGCGCCGTTCGGGTGCCACGCGCGGTGGGCAATGCCACCCCCCCCCCTTTGAGAACCACGACCCCTTAAATGGGGCCGCTTTTGAGACCCGGCCGAGGGAAATTAATTCCCCTGGTCTCTACTGCCCGGTCGGCCCGCACTGGCCGGCCGGTTCCGCCAGCAAGGACCGGCGACAGCCGATCCATCCTTCGCCGACACCGACGGCCCGGTGCCGGCTGCCGGTCATCTTGCTCCACCGCGGCCCGAAACCGGCCGCGGCCTAGGCCATTCGGCGCGATGCGACGACATTGCTTCCCTCCACCGCGGTCCCGCTTCGGCCGCGGTGCCTTTGACTTTCTTCGACTCGACGCGACGGCGTCGCGTTCTTGGATTTCTTTCCACGGCGCGGCGCGACGGCGCCGCGCTTATCTTCCGCAATAAATCGCGTGGTGCGACGACACCACGTTTTCTCGTATCATCCTCAAGAAACCATCACGAAAAACAAAGGAGGAGGGTCGACCGTGTTTGTGCGGTCCGACCCCCTCGCGTTATTCGATAACAAAAAGGGTTTTAATCAACGATCATCACCAAGTTTGTATTCATGAACAATTAAATAAATAAAAACCCTTAATCATCAACCGCTTGTTCGGACGATCCGCGGATCAACCCGGTATTGGTTGGTCCGCGCTCGTCGTTTTTTTCTCAAAAGATAAAAGAATTCCAAAATAAATTCCCCTACCTCGGTTTCAAGAATGAAGTTCTTCAACGACCCGCGGAAGACAAGTGTCGCGGAGGTCGGGCGTCGTTCTGTCTAGGTTGGTGGGAGAGGAGCTCGGTGAAGTCGAGCCGAGACGTCACCCTCTATATACTTAGTAGGCGGCGGTGCTTCCCTTCCTTACTCCGGTTGAAGATGGTCGAAGGTGTTGCTTCACGTTCTTCGGAAACGTGGAACGTTCTTCCTCGAGAGGTTGGTGATCTTCCAAGAGTTCTTCTCCTCTCCTTAGTTCTCCCCACAAGGTTTATGCCAACCCAAAAAGAAGAATATAATCTCTCTTATTAATGTTGGGAAAATGAATTCAAAATAATTCAAACACTCAAAATAATTAATTACTTTGGTTTAATTAATTAATTGCAAAGTGTTGGCAAGAATTTCAAAAGATTGAAATTCAAATAAACCATACCTAACTCACCTCATTAATTAATCAAGTTGTCAAATATTAAAGAATCTGAGTTAATGGGGAGTTGGAATGTGAGAGGTTAAGAGGGTTAGGGAGTTTAAGGAATTTGAAAATGTGGGGGGGGGGGGTTCGTGTGGGCCCCACCCTTTCAAATATCCACACATGGGAAGTTGGATGGATTTCGGCCCACCACCAACTTCCCATGGGAGAAGATAACCACTTAACATTGTTAAAATTTGATTTAACAATTTTATTCACTTTTTTAATTAAACCCCAAAAATTAACTTCTCCTTCCGCACAAACGCAACTACGATAAAGGTTCTCTTAAGCGATTACCGGTGTTGCGAGTTCATCGGTGCAATCGGATTTCAATTCCGAGCACCGGTTCAAAAGATAGATATTCATGCTCGCTCGTTCACTGAACTTACCCGAGCCAAACTTCGGAAATTAATTTCGGGCACACCGGGCCTCGGAATCAGGCGCCGTCAGAAACTGCGTTCTTGTAAAATTCTAAAGAAAATTAATAAAAAAATTTCCTTGAAATTTCCGGGTCTTTACACCATCATTATTCAATTATTGTGATCTCTTACTTCATCTTGTTGTACTGTGTTGGTGTGTCATTCATCTAGAATGAAACCACTTATTTTCCTCTTAACTACCCAGATCGTTCTTGTCTCAATTATACCAAAAATTTATATTTTTATTCTTGATCACATGTTTGTGTGTGTGTGTCTGTAGTCCATGAAAAAATTTCAATTATTTGATCACTTGTGTGTGATAGAGTCACCCGTGTGATAATGTTAATCATGTGATCAAATGACTTTTCTATAGAATCTTGAGAACGTTCCTTGATAATCTATATTATTCCTTTATATGATACATATTTAATGTGGTTTTTCATTGTTTTGGAACCTTTATTCATCTATATGGATGATCAGGTTGCTCAGTTTCAGAAAGATTACCCCTTAGAGGGGGACTATGATGACATAGTGACGAGTAATGATTATGAATCATATAATGGCACAGTTCAAATCAACGACATGTCATGAATTTGTTAGTATAACATTAATGGTAATTGAGAATCCATCACCTATAAGATAATGTGGTATAATTCCAAATAGGGTGGGTTTTTTTCTAATTACAAAAATCTTTTCTGGTGGGAATGACCACTATCTAAGGATAATGACAACCATCAGTGTGGGTTTTGAGGATTTCCTGATAACGACCACTGTTAAGGTGGGGGTGTGGTGTTCCTAATAATAACCACATTGCTTTTAGGGCTTCCTTAATGGTAAAATATGGACTTACTGGTATAGGGTGACAATCGATGATAGTAATTGTTACACATATCATGTTATGTGGTGATATATTTTTGTATCCACATTTGTATCTGTACTGGTATTGAGACAACATGGGTTTGGTTTTTGATTCTTGAAGTTTTAGTTACACAATCACCACTCAAAAATTGGGAGTTTGTTTCTTATTTAGACATCATATTTTTTATGTTGTTCTTGTACAATATGTGTATTTCATGTTTACTCATTTCTGATATTATCACATGCACATACACTAGATGTCACCATATGGGTATAGGACCGTATGGGTTGTACGCTACTATTTTTTATTCACACTCTTCTTGGGTGGGTCCAAAACATGGGTACCCGTGAAACTCTCACTAGTTTTTGGTATAGGTTATAACAAATCCCAGAGTAAGACCATTTATAATGATAGATTACTATGAGTATGGGGCTAGGATAAGGTGAGGCTTGGAGTTTTAGAGACCTCATACTTTTATTTTTTCCTACTAAGTATGTCACTATCTTTGTGGGTAATATATTTTCTTTTATTCATCTATGAAGGTTTGGGAATTTTTTTCCCACATTAATTCATATAGTTGGAATGTATTTGTTTTTAAATACTCATATTGTTTAGTGATTACTTTTTTTGTTATTTATTTTCTATTTCGAACTCTGATAGAGTTTATACTCTATCTTTGATCTCACTTTATATCCATTCTACTGGTCGGATTCCTCTGTAATATGGGGAGGCACACCTAAGGTCATGAGGTGTTATAGATTGAACCCAGTGAATTCGGTAAAGGTATTACACATATAAGAATTAAAATATCGGTAAAATCACTTTAAAAATCTCTATTTAATGATAAAAACATTCTGGAAAACATTTTAAATGAAATATGGATATTGAAGAAAAATATTTCAAAATGAATAAATAAAGAATTTTGTTTCCCTTGGAGACATTCTATGGGTCTATTGATTACCTAAAGTGAGGGAAATAAAATGAAAAAATGTTATCAGTAGAAATAATTATAGAATAAGTAAATTCATGATATTTTTTAGAGATAGATCAGATAATTTCGTCATTATAAATTTAAATATAATATCCCTGTAAAAATGATATTGTGGCCTACAACCCTTAACAAAAGTTTGAAATTCTTATTAATACCTAAAAATATTTTGTAATAAATTTAAATTTATTATCATTAAATAAAATAACCATATACACATATTTATTAATAATTCATTAATATAATCCTCTTTTTTTAGTTGATAACAATTTCATTGTTCAAGTATGTTTCAGTTTAGCTATTATGGTCCTTGATTTTTAATCATGGTTTGATAATCTCCAAAAAAATCATTTTATAATTATAATATTTTATCATTATTATTAATTTTATAACTATTCATATAAATTGGTGATGAAAATTTAATTACATAACTTTGTGGAGACAATACTCTTTATAGGTGCAAAGGTGATGTTTCCACTTTTTAATGGATGGAATGAAATAAAAGTGAATAATAATTAACCACTAAATAATAATAATTATACCATAAATACCATATATATTCATTAAATCAGTCTTTATTACTATCTATGTAAAATGGAAATTAAAAACTAATCGCATCGCTATGTAAAGGTGGTATTCTACACTTACACATGAGTAACGTTATCATTTTATAATGGATCAAAAGGTAAGAATCTAGAAATATATAATAATTAAATAAGAAATATTATTTCATAAATATCTTATACAAATAATAAATCCATTATAATATCCCACTACGAAATATAGTGAGGGAAATAAAATCATATCCTTGTATTGTGGTGGCAATCCCTACATACTAAAGAGTGATACTACAATTATTAATTGATTGATAAGAGATCATAAATGGATGTTCCATAATTATAATAAAATATCAGTATAATTATTATACTATATTTATATTTTCTATATGGATACAACATGGTTATATAAGGTGGATGAATAAATAAAATTGAATGGTCTTAGTTAAGATTTATGTCTCTTTTTAGAGAGACCTAATTTGTCCTACTCTTTTGACTTTAATGATTTTCCTAAGGAGAATAAAAGGGGATCATAGATAATGTAAAATAATCTATGATGATTTGGAGTAGGTAGTTCAGAATAGATAAGGTTTAAATTTTTTTATATGGGAGGAGAATAGGTTTCATTTTATAATTGAGGGGAAAGAGAAACCTGGAATCACATAATAAATTTCAATAATATAAGGTAACTTTCATGATAAAGTGGGAAATAAAAAAATTAGTCAAAGAAAATAAAATTTTAGGTTTGAATATCAATAAAAAAATAAAAAATTATCATGTTTAGGTGGTTTTCCTACCCTTATCTCTAAGTTTAACAACCAGTAAACTTATTTAAACCTTAACTGCAATAACAAATTTTTTCTATTTTCACCAAAAATTGTGAACAAAAATTAAAATAAACATATAAAATTATATTAATTTTTATTATTATAAATAATTAATCCACTTTAAAATAATAAATTTATATAAGTATCATAATTTAATTTTAAATAAGAAGACAAAGCATAATGAATTTTTTTATGGAAAATTACATTTTTAAGAACAAAACTGTATTTTCATATATTCCTTTCCTCATAAACAATATAAAATGAAAGTAAAAATATTTTATAAAATATATAATCTATAAATTTCATTAATTAAATTTATCAACATGAAAAAATTTAATTTATTGATATAATAACACATTGTGTTCCAAAAAATATATTTCAGAAAAATATATTTTAAGCCTCCAAATGAACATATAAAACAATAAAGTAAAATATTAAATAATATATAATTATTTTGAAAATATATAATTAAATAATAATTATTTTAATTTTTTAAAAAATTAAAAACATAATTGCACTTTTAAATTTATATATTTAATTAATATATAATAATTTTACAAAAATAAATATTTTACAATGTTCACTAAAATATAAATCCTTTTTTTGAAAAAACCAAACAATTCACTCTTTTATAATATTGACATATAGATTTTAAAAGTTTTATTAATTTAAAAAAATATAATTAATAAAAATTATATAAAGTAAATATAATCTTCCAACAAAATATAATAAAATCTATTTTTATAAAAACATATTTTTGAGGCATAAAATGACATTAGTGGAGATTGATTACTTTTTTATTATGAATTAATCAACACATTTTTTTATTCATAAAACATTATATTTATTATTCATAATATTATTATTATTATTATTTATATCATATAATTTAATGGAAACGTTATAAAGGATTATATTATCATGGTTCATTTATACTCAGGGTTGAATGAAAAGAAAGATATTAAATATTTGATGTTCATTCCAAATAAAATGTATATAAAATATTGGGGTTTTACACCATATATTTACACATTATGTTGAATGCATTATTTTTCATGATATTATAGGGATTTTAGTTTATTGAGATAGTCAACATAATATATGAAACATCCATGAATACATAAAAGACCCTGAATATTAATGGAATGTACCAAAGATATTTCCCATGAAGTCCACGGTATGTACAATGACCATATACATATTTTAATTATAGAATAACAATGAAGATAAATTATTAAATCATTTAATACCACAAAACCCACCAAAAATTACTCAATATTTAATTAATGGGTATATCATCTCATAATATGAGTACATTGGCTAGAAACCATGTATTTCAGAATTAATGCATAAATTAGTATTTATATTAAATAATAAATTCACAAATAAATGTATGAATCAATTTATACACAACATAAAATGATATGAGTCAAGATGTTTTTATATCCCATCACATATTGTGTATTCTTGTCTCAGGTCATCCCACAACATGCCTTCATACTCTATTTATTTATAATGTAGAAATTTATGTGTGTGTCAGATGTTCCCCACTTATAAACCATATAGTCAAAATTGGACTATGGTTATTGGATGGAAGACAATACTTGTCATTTATCGACTAATTTTATGTATTTTTTCCCTCATTACTTCCATGATTAATGATGGAATAACTATGTGAGGTTACATGAAATGTAAGCCAAATATATTACATATATCCATTTAAAACTATATGCTAACTAGCCTTCCAATATGTCATCAGTAATGATCCCAGATATGATTCTTCAACAATACATTTCATGACTCTTAAAACATGTCCAGGTATAATTAATGTGAGAACATTTCATATTATTTTATGTTACACACTGTTTAACCTTATTATCCATCATGGATAAATAAAACCTCGTGATGGGATCATTGGATGTTTTCATATTTTATTTCCCTTTTCTTGGTGACATAAAATTGAATGATAATGTTTTATTAACTTTGGGATTGTAGAATGAGAATTTGGAAATTAAAACTAACAAAAAATGTGTTAGTTTATCAATACGTGATAAATATTGATATCAATATTAGACCACCCTAATACCACATGATGGTTCCATGGTGTAGAAAAAATATTTGTGGCTATGTACAAAAAATATATTTTCAGGGATTTCATCGAAAAAATCTTCATAATTAGACCAATGAAACCACACAATATTCAATAGATGATAATTTCAATGATAAATTATAAATAATTTATATAATCAAGAAATATTATCACTTCCAATTATTTTTATCTCTCAAGTATGATGTGCTATATTGGAATATCATTATTATGTTGAAGGATCCAAGGACATAATCCCAACATTAGTATCCCCATTTTCTCCACAAATTTCAAAACATCACCATCAAATCAATAAGTGATAACATGGTATAGATTATCCAATTCAATCATTCATTATTGATCAAAAAATCCTTATGAACGTGATATATTTCATCATGTTCTATTAGTTCATGAGAGGGAGGTAAGGATCATTGAACTCCATTGTTGAGATCATTTCTAACAATATCTCTAACAGTCTTGAGATAATTCTTTAGAGGGAAATTTTGTGAATTACCAATAAACAATCCTTGAAATTAGAGAGTATTGGTTTTATACATATCATTATATATTATTTATTTTATAAAGTAAATTTCCTAATATCATTATTCAATGTTAACATCACATTAAAAAATATGAATATTATATCTTCTTTACATGCATTTACTTCTATATAATTAAATATCATTTTTCTATACCCTTATAACACTAGCCTAGAAATCCACCTCATAATTTATTGATCATTAAATAATAAAAAGTTTAAAAAATACAGGAATATACTTATATTATTTTTTTAATAAATATTAAGTCAATAAACACAACCCAAATAATTATCATTCCCAATTTATTGAGAATATTATTTATTAAATTATTAAATTCAAATAGAATTATACTCTTATTCTAAATAAAATTAGTGTGTGACCCTCTTGGATGATTTAATTATGAAATTATTCTAACTCTTCATAAATATAAGATCAATGTCTTAAAACATGTAATGATAAAATGTATATAGTTGTAAATGTTTCATTAACAATATCTTTCTATGAACTCTCACAATGTAATTTAATCCCTTTTCATTAAATTCTCATAATGTGGGTTTTATGATCGTGTCATCAACCAATTTTCTAGATATATATTGATTTACATTTCCTAAAATGTACTCATTGATTTAAAAATTCGACATGGGTATAATCAATTAGTTCCACTTCAATCAAAGGGGATATGATGTCAACTTCTATTACCATGGAATTTAAAAATCATTTCTTTACTTATTCAGTTTTGTCATATTGTATATTATGTACCTGATATATCCAACCACACTTTGATCATATATCATAATGACTATCATTAAAATATCAGTATATGTTACCCAAGGTATATATTAATGATAATATCAAGTCAAAGGTCTAATAATAATTTTCAAATATAGGAATATCGAATGACACATATAACTTGTGGAATTCATCCTAGCATGTCTATTTTCAAAATCACATATTATGTAGATTACAAAGTGAGAACTATATAAGAGAATGTTTTGTTATCTTAGGAGCCTCCAATGCCTAATAGCCTATGTTATTTATTTCCTATCTAATTTATGTTATCTAACCATATACCATATATTTATAATTATTGCATTGGAACATAAATGTTCTCATTATAGTGGAAAACTAAAATATTTTCTTGATGTGAAAAATTCTTTAAATACATTATCACATTAATGTTAAATAGATAGACTCTATACATGTGATGAGATATGAATTAATATTTAATGATTTTAAGAAACTAGTAATCAAAAGTACATTATAGTTTTTCTCAGGAACAAACTCTAGCAGTGGAAAGTAGTTTTCTTTATTAAATCATTGATTTCATTGTCTTGATGTATTTCTCTCAACTCTATATCTCTCTCTATCTCAATCACTCATTTATTCAAATAATTTATTGTTTCTTATTTTTAATAATATTTACCAATACTCACTATTTTAATTCCTTTTCCTCTCGATGGGGGAATTGGTTAACAAATTCAATAAAAAACATTTCACATTATGTGTTAAATTACTATCTTCTATATGAAACCATATTCTATGTACACATATATCTATCGTTTATATAACATAAATATTTTATCTCAAAAATGATTACTTAATCCCAATACCAAGAGGTTTACTTACTTTATAAAGTAGATATATAAATTTATTATCGAAAATTAGTTATTAAAAATCTCCCCTATTAATTTTATATAATAATTCCACACAAACAAAATATTTTAAAAAGTTCTAGGAGAAAATATAAATTATAAGGATTTTTATTAAATAATTAGTGGGAAAAAACATATCAGTTATGTACTAAGAGATTAATCCTAAGCATTTGAGGGAACATGAACAATGGGAGAAATATTTCATTGAAATGGCCGAGGAATCATAAGATATAATCATATGATATTATAATACATCATAGATCATGTTATGAGATCATTAGATCCTAAATTACCATAATTGAAACATAAATCACATAACATGTCTTGGGAACAAGTAAAAATTTATAATACTTGGAAACAAAACATTTTCATGTAACCTAAACATAATCATAAAAATAATAGTGTAGAGCATCAGGTATATCTACCAGTATCCCATTGTATTTTGGATCTGGTAAAACAACAATCATCTTTTTTGTAAGTGATCATGCATCATTAGAAATATACCATAGTATAGTGAACCAACAATTACAAACATCATCCCTTAGTTGTCTAATGTGATATAAAACTATACTAAATCCATTGGCAGGACATAATGATCCCACTTGTCTCATAATGATAAACTATACAGCTTTGTTTCATATGAAATTAACAAAACAATATATGATTAAAATCCCTGTGGATAGAGAGTGGGTTTCATATCATTTAAAAATGGTATCAAATAACTTTATTTCAATAATACATTAGTTAATACTGAAAATGAAATCTTCTAAATTTAGTAAAACTACTTTTAGAACATGATCATAAAAATTCACATATACAAGGTCAATACTTTATACTGGGAGATTAAAATATAAGTGTGGTAATTAAAAGTTGTTTTCAAAAAAATCTTATAATTTTTTAAAAAATAAATGTTTGATGTCCCATTAAAGTCTCATTTTAAAGAAAGTTGAAGGAGTAACTTAAAAACATCACTTTAAATGAATTTATAATAATGTATCCTTGAAATTAATATATTGTTATCTAAATTAATATATATTGAAATATTACTAAAATGTGTGAGCATAAACTGAAATACCTTTTTATCTTTTAGGTAGTTTTAAACAAAATCTCACACTGAGATATAATTGAATAAATTATTTTTAAATATAGATAAATAGAAACATGAGGATATAAAAAGATAATATATATTTGGATTTCAAAATAAGAAATTAGTTTTTTAGTAATAATGAATAAAGACATGAATTAATAAGAGACATTGGAATGGATAAGAATTATTAAGGAAAGCATCATGTTATATATAAAATGAAAACCATCAAAGAATAATATTTTTTGTAAAGATAAAAATTCACTATGAGAAAAAAAATACAATATAGAATATATAAATGGTTGATTAAATTTAACATATAATATCATTTTTATGGAATAAAGTATATGATCCAATTAGAAAAATCAAGATAAAATCATTACCATAGATTCTTGCATGGTCAGCCAACTTAGACCTTCTATATAGTAATGATAGACTAACTAAAAACTAGTTACATATCCTTATTTATATTTATAATCTTTTATATTATTATTCTATATACATTATTTACGTTTTTATTACTCATCCTTAGTAAATATCGATCATTGATGCTAGTAGTTTAAATCGAACGTTTTATTTTCTATAAAATGGTTTTAGTAATTATTCTATACTTAGGATTTTATATTCTATTTTATGATGTTGTTATAGGAATGTAAGTTTTATAATTATTTATGAGCTTTTAGGTTTATTCAAAGGGTGTTTTAGGTATGGTTCTCGATGATGAATTCCAACACACACCAGTATTGGAAAATTTCAATGAATAAATGAGGATATATTAATAATGTGTTAAATAGTAACATTAGCGTTAAAAATTAATACTAAAAAAATTATATAAACGTTTATATCATATCATAAATTAATTAAGTTTCTATAACCGTCAATAATAAAAACATATTGTAACAATCTTGTAGGTGGTCAAGACAAACAAAATAATCAATGAATGAATATGATAATAAAGTGATTTTATTACAATATTATCATTACTAAAGCATAATAATAGTATTCATATATTATTAAAGAGATAAATCATAATTTTTAATTTTTGTATGATGATCAAAAGTGAAATATTTATATAATAATTTTATAATTGCAATGAATAAACCATATCAATTAATGGAAACAATCTTATTTATTTTGGAATTTGGGTAGTTTATATTGACTTGAAACATACTTAAGTTCGAGAGGACCATTAATGAAATAAATATGATTGATTCTGGATTTTAGTTTCTATTTAATGTGTAGATTTTAAGGGGTAGTTGTGGGGTCCATTATTAGGTGATGGGAGGGTACTTTTTTGAATACTAATTTTGTAAAACAGAAATAAAATTCATTTTTACGGAATGTCTATAAAAATTTAAAAACAATGATGATTTGATTAGTGGAGGTCTAAAAAACCATATTATTTTCAATTAGATATATATATTTTAAAAAAATTATGCCTTTAACTCTTTGATTTAACACTTTTATCATATTTTATTCATTAATGTTGTTACTATTTTTTACATTGGTATCTTATTTTGGTGCCTAAAAATGAAACTGATATTATTAAATAATTTATATATTCTATTTAAAAATAAAAAAGGAATTGTATTTGTTTAAATTTAACAATATTATTTAAAAAAATTTATTATAAAAATGCATAATAAGGGAAAATATTTTATAGAAAAAAATATATTTTTAATTATAAAATGAAATTTAATTTGTTCATCGCAATGTAAAAAAATTAAATAATTAATAAAAAATTGTTCATTTTTATATATTATGATTAAAATTAATGTAATTAATTATAAAATATATATTAATTTAATTTTTTTTATTGAAATAAATACTATATAAAAATTTAAAATTCTTTTTAAAATACATTTTTTTAACAATATGTGATTTTATTCTAAATTTTTTAATTTTTTTACTTATTTTCATAAAATTAATAAACATGATTATATAAAATATAACCTTTTTTATTTATGTGAGGTTATTGTTTTATAAAAATTCTATACAATATAATTAAAACACATATAAAATTGATTGAATTAGTAATGAAATGTCTTTATCATCATGCCATATACTTACACAACCTCTGAAAACCTCCTTATAGGACTTAAGGGCATGAGAAGATATTTTTACATTTGTGGGAGGTGATTAATTTATCATAGATATCATAGTAATTTCTATGATCATGATCTTTTTAAAATATATTATTTCTTTCAATCCTTACTTGAATAATTTTATCATGGGATTGATCTTTGGAAAACCCTACATTCTCTACCTTCCTTCAAAGTTAAATAAAATGAGACTCATTCAAAAGAATCCCAGTAATTAATGTCATTACTACTAACTTTCCAAGATTTAATAATCTTATTACGTATATTTATAACATACAATACAACAACTATGTTATAATGATCATATTTAATAATTTTATCTCATTATATTATATTAGTTAATTTTCATTCAGTGAAATGTGTAAAACAAGATTTGAATAAAAATAATTAAAGATAAATTGACACTAAAATAAAGTATAAGTTATAAATATGGTTGTAATATTAAACATAAGTGAGTTTCTATACTAAACCCACATATAATGTAATATGTGGAGTCAAGAAAAATCTTCCATCCTTGTGCTACCTAAACAAGTCACATATATATTGTTTTTGTGGATGTAAAATTCTCATGACATTCCATTATTTTTCTTCTAAATTGATTATAATTAAAAATATTTATATAATCTTTGAGGAATTACATGATTCTATAATATTTTTATACTTTAATAAAAGATACCATGATTGATTTCCCTAAAAAATATTAGAAAAATTACATAAAGAAATAGTTTCTTTATAGACATATAAACTGGATGGGATCTAGTGTCCCACTACAATAAAGATGATATTGAAAAAATATATGAAAGTTAATCTAAGTGAATAATTTAAAATTTGGATCCCCAGGAAGATTCATTAACATTAATCCTCACATATTTGAGTTATACAGTAATTTTATTACTCATGTATGTAACACTCACTCTCAAAACACTGATATATTGTAAAACTATGTTATCCATTCATAAATCTTGTAAAGATCATTATGATGTAAAATCATGAAAGCATTGGTGATCGTGATCCACCTATGAAAATAATAAACCCAACAAGATCTCGTTCAAACCATCCGTTTATAAAATCTATCCTAATATATTAAATAATTTCATTACTCTTTCAACCAAGATAGAAATGTGTTATTATATATAGGTTCCTGAGTGAACTATGCTATTTTTATTATAATACCCAATCTAACTCCTTATATTTAAATATTTCCTTTCTATTTTAGTAATTAATCATTATTGTATGCCTAATCCTTATTCCATGAAAATAATTTTACTTTACAAAGTTCATCTACAATACCTAAAATTTAAGATTCTCATTTATATACCATTCAATCATTATTACTAGTATATTGTATATACATAGGTTCATTTCTAATGGAATTTTAATTTTTATTATATATTTAAATCTATTAAAATTATATACATGAAATAATATCACCATATTTAGAATTAGATTAAACTAGTGAAAAAATGTGGTTTTGTAAAATACATAATGTCAGTTATAAAAACTATCATTTCATGAATTATCAAAAATATTGTGTTTATGTAATTTATTATAACCTACGTAGTAAATGTTTTTAGTATTTTTTTTATAATGAACCAATTTTTAAAACCTTTCTTTGAATAAAAATAATTATGTTTTCCACATTTTTTATATAAAACATACATGGATGATGACTTATAATTTTTTTAATGTAATTTATGTTATGAATACACTTTATCAATTCTTATAAAATAACCAATATGAAAGAGTCCTCAAAATCATTTTAGTCATTATATTTTGGAATAATTGATCAGAGAATTATTTGATGAAAATATTATTGAAAGCATCTATTAAAAAATGACATTTCACAGGAATATACATAAAAACAATTTAAACATTATTAGTTGAAATATAGTATAATATTCATATACAATTAAATATTTCTAATATTTATCACAAAATTGTTATAACTAAAAAAATGAAAATCCATAGTTATAGTGTAATATCTATAAAAGGACATATATAAATAAACTAAAAATTACATAGCCTTGTAAAATCATGTCCCCATAATACAAATAGATGATTTATATCATTTAGACAATAAAAATATGCATCATCAAAAATAAAAAAAATAAAAACAAACTACTCAAAATATAATCTAAATAATATTTTATAAAAAAAGAAAAAATAAAAATGATTACTAAAACCATCCATTCCAAATGATTTAGTTTTTTATGTGATAAATTTTTTATATTTAAATATTGTCATGAAATAACCATATTTGACATGTCCATGATGAGGATAACACTATATTCTAGAAAAAATATTTAAATGAATAATATAATATTACATTTTATACTAAAAAAATATACAAATAATATGAGTGACTTTTGTATGGACATATTTTTACTTTTCATTCTTGTCTTTTTTGTAACATTTAGTAGTGATTCTGAACCCTGTTTGGGAGTGATGAAAATTATTAAATAAAATAAAAAAATAATTTTTAATAAAATTTAAATCATACCACCTCACCAAATATTATTTTTTACCCAAATAGTCAATATATATTAATCATAACCAACAAGTAATTTTTTAATAAATAAATGGCACACAACATGCATTGTTCATTGATATAAAAAAATTTGCAATGTTTGTGGTTACATAATTATGAGTTGGATAAATTATATTATTATAATGAAATATATTTTATGCTTCTCAACATAAGGAATCATCCAATACAATTAATTTATTCTAAAATCATTAGGCACATATTCAATTATAATATTAAGAAACAATTTCTTTTCCACTTGATAAAGAATTTATGTGTCCATAAATTTATGAACTAATATCATATCTTGTTGAATGAATAGTTATTGATTATAAAAAACCCAAACATAGTGAAAGGTTTATGTTATATTAAAACAAATAAAATTTTATGTTTGATAAGAATGGGGAGGACATAAATCACTGTGATGCCTAACACATGTTCTATGTTTCATGATTTAATTCAAAATACATTTTTGCACAAATTTATGTCCATAAATATAAAAAGTTAACTAAATATCATAGGTTTCTACCAATATAAATGTATAATACATTAATTTTAAAAAAATTGATACATTAAAATTGTAATTTTAAGGTCCATCAACTTATTATTATTTTATATAAAACATGTCCTTAAATTTTAGGTATTCATAAAAACAGTATACATATATATATATACAAATATATACATTTGAAAATATTAAAATAAATTTTAAAAAAAATATTAATTGAATGATAGAATTTTTACAGACCATAGTGGTTAGTTTCTATACCAAACTATATAGAGAAGGTTAGAATTGTTAGACACTATATCACACTATATAATCCTCATTTATTCAGAATGTTACCCTAGAAAATGAATTTATTATATCTTTCACCGTTATATATAGATAATATGACTCCATATATTGATGATTTATTTTATATTAAACATATTTCAAAATCCCTATACATTAATATGATGTTAGGTATCCTCTAAATCTAATTAATATTAGATTTTTAACTATGTAAAATGTTTAGGATAATGATTTGTGGTCTAAAACATTAATATCATGTTACTAAATATTTACTACCACATAGATATAATACCAGTTTCCAATATCTCACATAATATCAAGAATCCTTATTTAAAATATTTTATTTTACCCTCAAATAATTTATCCCTCAAATAATTAGTCAAATGGCCAAACATTTTTCAATAAGTCTATTTACTTGTTACCATGTATGTGACATGAGTGTTCTATATTTCCAAAAACAATCACCAAAATATCCCACCTTCCATTAGATATGATGTTACTCAATTTTATATAGTCATGATGGTAATACTGTAAAAATAGTTGAACTTAATATTACATTCATAAAATATAAAGGGAAAGGAATATCATAAATTCATTCATACAATATTATCATCTACAGATATTGATTCCATTATATGATAATTACTTTTCTATCAACCTAGCCCTTTATGTTTTTTCATAACAACATGTTAGGAAGGTTGGGTAATATATATAAAGAATGATTTATTTAATCCCAATTTATCATAATTTTTAGCAATAATTTATTGTTAATGTAATTTATACCTTTATCGAGATAAAGTATGAGGTTATATGATCTTCCCATGAATTTCCTTATGAGATATCATCCCTTCTTATTATTTACAAATAAATAAATAATCAACCTGATTTTTTAATAATATATATAATTTAAATTTACATAGTTTATATTTTTTAAAAAAATTAATAATATTGTTTACATTCAACAAAATTTCTTCGTTTATCTTCATCTATAAAATAGAAAATTTAACATGGATTTTCATTTTCTTATTCTTAAAATTTTAAATTTATTATTAATAATATATAAAAATACCTCAATATATTTATAAATTAATACCAACATTACCTCTTGATTCATTTTTTATCAAGTAAATAAAAAGTTTTCTAACTTTTATTTGAAGAACTAAAAATATAAACTACTAAATATATATAAACAAAAATAAAATAAAATTCAATGAATTTACCAATATGGTCTCCCATAATTGTTTTTGTACCATATTATCAATGGTCCTAAAATAATAAAGTATAACGACTATCACTTCTCATGATTTTAATTCCATAAGACTCGTTAATTGTTTCACACTTATTACAAGATGATTCGTGTTACCAACATGTTGATTATGTGTCCTTTAGGCCATTCATTGGGAAGGTGATAATCTATCTAAACTTGTTTTATCACATTTACCAACCCAAAAATTCAACTTTTATGCAATATAAGTTTCATGATCCTAAATTTTATAATACATAGGCTTATAAAAATAATAATATGTAGGCTTCTCACTAGAATAATTATAAAAATGAATAGTTTAATCAAACCTGTTATTTCTAATAAAATATTAAAAAATTATAAAAAAAATTAAATATATATAATCATAAATTATAAAATGTAAAATTATATAACAATTTCCAAATTTATATAAATAAATAAAGACACTATATTTCACATTTTTTAGAAAAAAAATTGAATGGTAATATAAAATTTGACAACATATATGACACATTAAATAGTTTAAGAGGATTAAAAAATTGAGCCTAAATGACATTAAAATTGACATAAATATATATATAATAATTCAACTCCTATAATGAATTTTCGAGTATTAGTTTTGTTTTAATATTTCTAAATATAGTAGAATAAATATAAATACTAAAAAAATATTTTATTTCCCATTTTTTAGAATTTTTAAACTAAATCTTAAAAAAAATCATACCTATAATGTTAGGAGTTTTTTAATTTATTTTTTTCCTATAATACCTAATCATCATTTTTTATCACTAAAGTCTCATATATTTCATGGAACATTGTATCCATTAATATTAACTTCCTGGATTAAGTTACATCATATAATCCCACATGACCTTAATACATATCATCTGAAAAATATTGTATTTTCCCTTGGAAAATGATAGAATAAAAAAAATTTGATGGATCAAAAATATATAATTTTTTTTTTCATTTTTGGAATTATAAAATGGTCATATCTCTATACAAATATTCATGTTTCCTTCTAAAGTCCATATTTCTATCAATAGTATTATTGATGACCCATTTACATTGGAATATAGAAATATTGAATTTCACGCAATCATCTCCCATATATGTTTAATATCACTCTCATATGTACTTGACTCATAAATTAGGTTTTTTGTATTTTTTTACTCTAAAAATGTAACTCTTAATTGAATAGAAATATATAGAAATTTTTAATTCACTTTCATTATCATGATCTTTAATATAGAATCTAAAAAATTAATCTCAAACATGTACAATGTTATTAAATTTAAACAAGGGTTTACTTCTAGTTTGAAGTCATTGTTTTATTAAAATTTATCTTATCACTTCATATATTTTTTTCTGATTTTAAATATCCTTATTTTTTATTGATGAGTTTATCTTATGTATTTTTTGAATTTATTTTAACTATTATAAAAATATATGAAATGTTTCTTAAATAAATTCCAAAGGAATTTTCACTACATGGATAATATGTCTATTACATTTTTCCTAAATGAATAAAAAATATTAATTATATGAATGATGTAATTATGTTTTCTCATTTATTTTATCTTACATGACAAGTTTATCTTACGCATAAATGAATTTTCTTACAAAGATAATATATTACTTATGTTGTAATTTGTGTTGGAATCTCATTTTGTGCTAAACAATTTTTAACTTATGAAATATTATAATAAAATTATTATCTTACATCCTATGTGAACTATTTTTTTTAGATTAATACTCTTCAAAATAATTCATGATCATAATCCAACATTATAAAGAAAATCAAAAATTTATTTTATCTTTGAAAATACACATTCATAAATATATTATATTATTGGGGATAAAAAAACTGTTGAAGTAATTTATCTTATGATAGTTAAATATTCTCTAAAAATATTGATTATTTAATTTTTTGCATATAATATGGAATTACATTATGGGAAAAACAAATCTAGATTGAATATCATACGTGTTGAAGCAGTAAAAGAATTGAGATTTTTTTCTTATAAAGTTGTATGAGGGAATTATCATATGATAATATCAATTCCATACATTTATCTTTTTTCTAACATCTCTGATTTTATATGTATTATTTTTTGATATTATATGGATTCATTTCAAGACTAAGTACTGAGATGATGTGTGATTCTAAGGCCTGGTGTTCCCAAAACAATTGATTGAAAAATATTAAACTTCTAATATCACATGAGCATGGTTTTTATTAAAAAGTGTAATAACTCATAGACGGGTTCTCAGATCAAATATATGAAGGCACCATTGAACTCATAACCTGATTTTTACCCTAGTAATGGCCTATGTTTTTTTTGGAGTGGGTCTTCTATGGAAAAAATCAAAATGAACAAAATAGCCATTAAATAATTTTAATAAAAATTATTTTAAGTGATGTATTGGCTTGTTTCCTTTTTATTAAGCCTTTTTTAGGAATCTTGGGTTATCATCAGATCCCTATAATTCCTTTGAGTCATTCAGAAAGAATACTCTCTAAATAATGACGATGGATTGGATAATGCATCGTGGATCATCGCAGCAACAATGTTAGTAGATCTCATCATCAACAATAACAATGCAACAATTCCTCATCAACGACTGATCCAAACATTTGTTAGGGCAGTTATTCCATTGTTTATTTTCCCAATTCTTAATTTCCTTGGTGATCGCAGGTTAATCCACCAACAGATTGATATGTGGTTCGGTCATTATTGCGAGATGGTTTATTGATGCTGATTTTTAATAGATTTGTTTATCCACTTTGGTTAACCATATAATGAGAATGAATCAAGACTGACATGAACAAAGCCCAAAGTTCATTATTTGGAAATTATTTGTTCTTTTATCTCCCCAATTAATGGCATTATTCTCCATTGGATCCTTATTATCACAGATTGACTTACCTAGAGGCTCTAAATGTGATCAAACTCCCAGATTGGAGGCAAGATGAAACAGAGGTTGGATCAGTGTAGATCGGGACCTGAGGACCATAGAGGTACTTTTGTTTTTGAGTTTCAAGCACCAAAGGAAGAATGGAAGCTTTAGGATGCATCAAGGGTGGCGAGAATTTTCAGTGGTGAAATACATTGGGGGAACGGTAGTGAAATTCAGTGGATCCATGACGGTGTTGTGTGGGACATAGAAGCAGCCTCATTTGATCCGACAAGATCGAAGGCTTCAGGGCACGATTCTTCACCGTGTGGGATGTGATGGCGGTCACTTCAGGTGACCTTGTTAGCATACCTACTAGGAAATAGGATGCATTTGGTAAGAAGGCTGAGACGGTGTGGCAGGTAAGGCTAGTGACTTGTGTCGAGCCCATCCAAAGAGGGTTGAGCCCAGTGGGTAGGGTTGACCGGGTGGACTAGGTCAGACCCAATGGGTCAGGGAAGACCCAAGTCATACTCAGATGACTGGTTTGGGACACAGCCTACCATAAGCTATGGTAAACCATCGTGGAAACTTGATCTTTCGTGGGGTAGTCGGACCGGGTGGTCGACCGCCATGGTCGGTCCTTGGCCCAGTGAACCCCCTTTTAAAATATTGAAACTTCCATAACTTTCAAATCAGATGTCTTTTTGAAAAGTCATATATGGATTTGGTACCCTTATAATGATATATTATTTTCAAGATATCCTTTTTGTATTTTTTAGTTTTGTGCATACAACCTAATGACTTGAGGAGTGAGTTTTCCCAAAACGAGAATATTTTGAGAAATATTTTTTTGGTTGGGTGTGACCAAGAAGTTGTGTTTCTTACTAAGAGTTTTTGTATTATAGATACTGTGTGCCTTATAAAGATAGTGTTTTATGGAGATTGTGTGTCTTATGGAGACTATGTGTCTTGTTAAGACGGTGTGTCTTATTGGATTGATTATATCTGTATGTTCTTGATATATTTGATGTAGCTATATATTTTTGTTGAGGTGTCTATAAATTCTATCATGGTATTACATTGTGGTATTATTTGGTGGTATTGTTTACTAGTATCACTTTTGTGGTATAAAATTGTGTTATTTCATTTGTGGTATTCCTTTGTGATATTCTTTCATGGTATTTCCTTTGTGGTATTTCCTTTCTACTATTCCATTGTGGTATTCCGTGGTGGTATTTCTTTCTGGTAATTCTTACATGGTATTTCCTTTGTGTTATTTAATTTGGGGTATTCCTTTGTCATTTTAGTGTGTCCTAATGAGTGCTATTTTAGTCACCCTTCTATGGTATTTTCCTTCCCTAGTTATCTCTTTTTTAGGTGATCGACTCTTTGATGGAGTTCCAGATAGACCTAGACCAGGCGATGCATTGTAAGACCGGATAGGCCGAGGTGTGTTCTAGAAACATTCATGATGATAGTCCCAATACCTCTTACTTTACATTTTTTAAATTTTGTATGCTGACACTTTTCTTTTGGTCGGATTTTTTTCTTTTTTCCTTTCTAGTACTGTCACTTTTGTTCTCTTGTTGTGGGATATTGTGGTTTTAATTCATTTTTTACTTAGTGATTTTATATTTCCACATTTGTGGAATAGAGATGTGTGTGTGCATACAGTTACTTTGGTAAATGCCTCCCTTTTATGGGATATTCCTTCTTGATGCTAGTAACCATCCTCATGACTATTGGAGGTTGTCTCGAGGTTGTCATGGCATGAGCCCCACTGGGATGGTTTGTGACAGAGTAGTATCAATGAAGTTTGTTTCTACTTTATAATCGAGAGTCTTTGAGTTTGGTTTCGGGCAACAATGTTAAGTTTTTAGAGTTCGGATTTTAGTCCAGGGAATCCAGCATTGATGTAGTGGCTAACGTATGCATACATTAGGACTATGGGCTCATGATTTTCGACTCAATGAATGAAAGAACTAGTTGATAATAAAATAATGGTACATGCATCATATAGGAATGAGTTGTGTATTATATGTCCTTCTTGAGTAAGTTCTCCAGATATGCTCTATTGACCATGGTAAATCTTATATTATTATAGGATTTCTCCATACTAACAGACCTCTAGGATTCTATTGCATGGTCAAGAGGATGATCTACCTATAAATGAGGCATAAATATAGGAGAATGAAATGGAGATAGCACCTTCGGGTGGTTTACCAGCTATACCACCACCCATCGAGCTGGAGCTACTACCAGCACTAATAGCTAAGGATGCACAATCACTGATCATGTTGCATGAGTTTTAGAGGTAATGATATCATGGGTTTTGAGGTGATCCAGAACCTCAAGCAGCTAAGGATTATCTGGAGGTAGTTACTAGTGTCTTCTACCATGTGAGGAAGCCTTCTGACCATATCTCAATACTTGTCGTGATAGTTTTTTAGGGATTTTTTGGGCAATGGTGGAGCTTAGTGACCCAGTCAGATTATGACATAACTCTCACTTTGGAAAACATAGATCATCTCTTCATGGAGGAGATCTTTTTAGAAATTGTGTGGTCAATGTGCATATAGGATCTCCTGAATCTATAACAGGGATGTCAGACAATGGAGGATTATTTGGTGAGATTGACCAATCTTTCTAACTAGTCCACAGATATGGTATGAGACCCATTATTCATGGCTCAGACTGTCGAGTGGGGATTGTGATAAGAGATCAGGGCATCCATGATATCCCTTATAATTCCTACATTTATTGGGGTACTTGAGCGATCCTTGCTATGTGAGAGATTTCTAGCAGTGTAAATACCAGTAGTGTGAGCTACCAGTAAGCACTAGGTAGATGAGACCTCAGAATCAGGTACACAACAGTAGTCACAGGTACCAAATCAGGACAGGTTCTTTGTTAGATATTCCATGGATATAATATTAGTGGTGTGGGGATCCCAAGGAATCTCGGGTCAGCTGAGGGAAAAGTTGTGTTACTCGTGCAGGTGTCGGGGACATTTGGAAAGAGATTGGCTAACCCTTCGTGCTTCCAATACGGAGATGTTCAAGGGGCCACTAAGGTAAATGTGGAGGTAGGATTAGGTTGGTCCACATGGCGGAAAAAATGGTTGGGGAGAAGTTACGAATGAAGGAGGTGGTCATAGGTTCGATTAATTAGCACCACCACCCCCAGGTGGTCCATGAATTTCTCAAGGAGCTGTTGGAAGGGGATGGGGCTAGATACTGGAAATGGAGGCTTATAACCTCAATTCCCCAAGGATTATTAGAGAATAAATTAGTTTATTTTCCACTATAGATTTATTTTTGGTAGAAACTAGTTCCCGTCATTATTTTATTTCCACAAACCTTGTTGGAGACTCAAATATTCCAATTAAACCATTGAATTAACCCTTACACTTAAAGACTCCTATAATTGGATATTCAATTATCACACATTGGTGCCTATTGTGTGACCTTAATCATGGAGGTGATAGTTGCAATTGGTATATCTTTGTAATTTTTTCGAGGCCTTATGACAACTTTCTCGGTATAGACTAGTTATCCTGAGTTCATGCTCAAATTTACTGTTTTAGACATAGAGTGTGTTGTTTCCATTGTGATGGGACTAGGATTTCCATTTTTGGTAAAATTAAAAGTATTTGGTGCAAGATAGACACACACATTGGATAGTATAGTGGATCATTCATTAGTTGGTTAGCCAGACCCTCAGTATAGTGGATGATTTAAGTCCATAGTTTCCTACAGTGGTGGTAGATTAGGAGTAAATATTTCCTGAGGACTTTCCAAGATTACCTACATATAAGGAGGTAGAATTATTCATTTATCTATACCCTGGTATGGAGACAATATCTAAACCTTCATATCAGATGGCTTCTGTAGAGATTCATGATCTATGGATGAATTTGGAGGACTTGTTGAGGATGGTCTTTGTGAGACCTCGTGTTTCACCTGGGGTAGACCCAGTTTTGTTTTCCAAGAAGGAAGACAAGAGCATGAGGTTATATGTGGACTTATGGAACCTAAACTAGGTAACTGGGAAGAAAAACTATACACTACCATGGATCAATAACCTCTATGATCAGTTTAAAGGGGTGCGGTGGTTCTTGAAGATTAACCTTAGATATGGATGTCACCATCTCTGAGTACAAGATGATTATATACTAAAGACAACCTTAAAATGTCATTATGTCCACTATGAGTACTTGTTTATTTCATTAGGAATGAAAAATACCCCATAATTGTTTATGGTACTCATGAATCATATATTTTATCCTTACCAAAACCAATTTTTGGTGGTCTTTGTTGAGGACATCCTAGTGTACATTGTATCCGAAGAGGAGCACACAAGACACTAGAGGATGGTCATGTATAGACATTGAGAGCACCATCGTTATGGGAAGATCTTGAAGTGTCAGTTCTGGATTCGAGAGGTCTATTTTCTAGGGCACTTAATTTTAGAGGATGGACTTGTAGTGGATCCAGTGATGTTTGAGGTGGTGCTCGCATGGGATCCTCCAAAGTGTGTTACCGAGGTGCGGAGTTTCCTAGGTTTTGAGGGGTACTATCAGATGTTTGTACTCAACTTTTCCTGAGAAAAAGAATCCTTGACAGCTTTTATACTAAAGGGATAACCTTTTGTGTGGATAGAGAAGTTCCAAGAGTTTATTTAGCAGTTAAGGTAGATATGGATGACCGCTCTCATCATGATATTTTAAGAGGAGGGTACCTTGTATGTAGTGTTCTATGATGCATCAAGAACTGGTCTTGGTTGTGTTTTGATGGAGGGGAAAGTGGTGATTGCCTATGGTTCACCCTAATTGATACCACATGAGAAGAACAATGTATCCCATGATCTAGAGATAGCAGTGGTAGTCTTCGCATTAAATATGTCGTTACACAACCTGATGGGAAAGCAGTTTATCATCTACTCCAACCATAATAGTCTCAAGTATATCTTATTTCATAAGGATATGAACATGAGATATAGGTGATGTAAAGGGTTCTTCTAGGAATATGACTTTGAGATTGTCTATAATCTTGGGAGGGGGAATGTGGTGGAATATTCTCTCAGTAGGAGATCCATTTTGTTGTTGCTGAAAGAGGCATTAGAGCACTTGGCCTAATTATAGATATCCTTTGTGGATGGGGATGAAGCATCTTACCTCCATTTGATGGTTATTACCCCACCATGTTTACAGTGAGATAGGGAGGCACAGTTTGGGGATACTAATTGCAAGAAATTACGTGCTCATATGTCCAAGAGAATTCCCTTAATGAATATTTGGGAGGTGGGGAGAACGTTTTTCTTTTTAAAGGGCATTAAATAGTACCAGTAGTGTTGTGGGATGAGGTTTCTATAGAGTTACATACATCCCCTTTGGTAGCGCATCTAGGTGTGGTGAAGATGTACCAAGACCTCCAATGTTAGTTTTTGTGGTCAGGGTTGAAGAAGGTATTTGTAGAGTTTGTTTCTCAATTCCTCACTTGTCAACAGGTGAACGCTACCCACTAGGTTTCAGTGGGTTTTGTTAAAACCCTTGAGATTCAAGAATATATATGGGATGGAATATCATTGGCCTTAAAGGATGTAAATCACTAAGGTGGGTAGAATGTAATGTCTCAAATTCTCTATGTATTATTTTTAGATATTATATGGATTGATTTCAAGACTAGCCATTGAGACGACATAAAATTCCAAGGCCTAGTGTTTCTGGAACAATTATATGAAAAATATTAATCTTTTAATAACATGCAATCAAGGTTATCTAGAAAAAAGTGTAATAACTCTTAAATGGGTTCTTGGATCATAAATATAAGGTAACCTTTGAACATACAATTTGATTTTTACCCTAGTCATGACTAATGTTTTTTCATCATGGGTATTCTATGGAAAAACTCAAAAAGGATGTAATCGTCATAAATAATTTAAATAAAAATTATTTTAAGGGAAACAGTGCCTTGTTTCATTTTTATTATAAAGATTTTAGGAATCCAGTGTTATCAATATAACTTTATAATTTTTTTGAGACATGGATATATAATTCTCTCTAATGAACAATGATGGATCAGAGAACATATTGTGGATCATCGAGCCAAAGAAGTTATAGGATCTTGTGAATGATGGAAATGCATCTTTCCCTCGTCAACAATCAATACAAAATCAAGGTAGGGTAGTTTTTTCATTATTTCATTTCCCCATTATTAATTTACTTGATGAAAATGAGACAATCCACAAACAGATTTATCCATGGTTCAATCATTATTTCAGGACAAGTTCTTTATGGGACATTTTTAAGAGATAATTTTATCCTCTTCGTCTATCCATTTAACAAGAACGAATTGAATTTAATATGAAAAAATGAGTTTCATTATTTAGGAATTCATGGTGATTTTATCTCCCCTGTTCATAGTGTTCTTCACTGTTGGATCCTCATGACTATGGCTCAACATTTGGAGAGACTTTGAACGTGATCGAACCCCCGAATTGGTGGAAAAATGAAACAGAGGCCAGATCAATATAGACCAGGACTCGAGGATCATAGAGGTAATTTTGCTTCATATTTTAGTGAAGCGGAGGAAGAATGGAGGCTTATGGAAGAATCAAGGGCAGTGAGTAGACATGGAGGCATGCAGAGGAGCTGTTGTGGCAGCCACAGGATGTGGTAGTGAATGCGTGGGAACTGGTGGAGCTGGGGAATTGGAGGCCGCAAGAGGTGGCACATAACCACATGGGATGTAGAGATGATCTTCATGGGTGACCAAATGAGCGGAATGACCCCACAATGGGTTGGGTTGGGTGAGTTGGTTGTGCCCAGTTGGCTAGGTCGGTGCAGAAAACTAGGACAAACATGGTGGGTCAGGGAAAAATCGATTCAAACCCAAGTGGCCATACCGGGCCATGGTCGACCATGATCCATGGTTATTAGAGATTTGGAATGGCTATGGTAGTTGGGGTGTGGCTGATTTCCATGGTCAGTCACTATCCAATCAAACCCCCTTTTGAAATTCTCAAATGGCCATACATTTCAAACCAGACATTCATTTTACAAGTTATCTATGGTGTTGGGACCCTTCTGATGAGGTAGTATTTTAGAGATATCCTAAGTTGGTTTTTTAGGAGTGTGAATATTAAATAATTTACTGAGGAGTTATTTCTTCTCGAA
Source organism: Viscum album (assembly GCA_963277665.1). Taxonomy (NCBI): domain Eukaryota; kingdom Viridiplantae; phylum Streptophyta; class Magnoliopsida; order Santalales; family Viscaceae; genus Viscum; species Viscum album. The sequence goes on along the minus strand of OY728147.1, from coordinate 1,667,974,416 downwards.
CGATTTTTCTTCAAGAAAAAAATTGTTTCCCTGCCTGTGACCTAGAGATTGTGTGTCTTATAGAGACTGTGTGTCTTATAGAGACTATATTTCTTATAGAGAATATGTATCTTATATATATTTTGTGTCTTATCAAGACTATGTGTATTTTTTTGATTATGTATCTTAATGGATTGAGTATATTAGAATGTTCTTGATATATTTTTTGTAGACTTATATCAATGTGGAGCTGACTAAGAATTTCTTTGTGGTATTCCTTTTTTTATTCATTAGTGGTTTTCCTTCATGGTTCTACTTTGTGGCATTCCTTTTGGTATTTACTTTGTGGAATTCCTTTGTGTTATTCCTTAGTGGTATTTCCTTTTTATTATTTACTTTTTGGTATTCCTTGTTGGTATTCCTTCAAGGTATTTCTTTTAAGGTATTTACCTTTTTGTATTCCTTTCTGGTTTTGGGGTGTCTTATTGAGCATTATTTAACAAACCCATGAATAAGATTTTCCTACATTTTTCATGTATTGTGCAGATGATTGAATCTTCAACAGAGTTCCAGGTACACCACGAGTTGGTGGCGCCTTGTGATACAAGATAGGCCGAGGTGTGTTCTGGAATTTTTTTAACGACAATTCCAGAAACTCTTATTTTATAGGTCGGACTTGTGTCTACATACTCTTTTCATTTGGTGGGTTAGTTTTGGCCCTTATTACATTCTATTACTTTAACTTTTATACTCTGTTTGTGGGATATAGTCATTTTCATGAATTGTTTACTTGGTGCTTTTACATTTAATCATTTGTGTCTTGGAGATGTTTGCATGCATATAAGTACTTAGAAAAATTCCCAACATTTGTGGGATATTCTTACTTTGTTCTAGTCACAATCCCCTAGCCTATTAGAGGTGGGAATTGGTAGTCAGGACATGTGAACCATTGACCTGGGTCATTAAATTTTTAATATTAAGAAACCATATAATGAAATATTTGGATTATTCTCTTTACTGTTGAAATTAAATATGATGAGGTAACTTATTTATTTATATACATCTGAAAAGAAGTCTTCTAAATATGGAAGGATCAATTTTGAAAAAACTATTTTTCCCAAGAATGGAAACTTTTGATAATGGAGAATCCTATTATTTCTTCTATCATAGTCCATTAAATATTTATAAAATAATTACACAATCTAATTTGAGGTCTCATCACCGAATTTTTTCCAAAATTATTATTCACCTGACTATTGATATTATCAAGTGTTTCTAGTTCAAATTAAAAATTGGAGATATAAATAGAAGACCTTTTCAGTTAATTTTAAAGACATTATTTATATGATACATGATAAATAGTAATCAATTTTTAATCTACTATTTATATTCTTACAATATTAACATTTTCAAATAAACTTCCAAATATTCTCTTTGAAGATATTTTTCTTTTATGGACATTTCATTAATTTTTCCAGTTCCAACTTGCGACTCGGTGTTGCATTTTTCACATTTCTTTTACATCTATATATCTAATTTCACTCAATCGTTTTGCGGTAGATAAGGACATAGATAGTTATTAAAAATTTATATCCTATCTAAAAGACCTTGGATGTTATTAAATATTGATATCTTATTTCCCTTAGCTAGTAAACCCATAGAAAAAGGGAATGTATGGTGAAATTCACAAAACTCATAGAGTATAGTGTTAGTGGAGTGGAATATTATATCTTAAACCCAAAAACCACTATAAATTCTCCATGTTATATATTTAAATTATCATTTTATTTCAATTTAAAATATATAATAAGATAAGATCATAATCACCTTGTGGAAAAGATATGGTGGCTTTAAATTAATGAAAATTTCAATATCTCAATCCCCCCCCTCTTGAGTCATTTGTATATTTTTTTCTAACTAGAAATTATTATTAAAGGGACATGTTTTTTATTTCTCATCTATGAATTTTCAAGTCATAAAGTTCATATTCAAATGGTTTTGATGAATACAAATAGAAAATGAATGTATATAGTTGACAAACCTTATTTTAATAGTAAAAATTATTTATTCTAGAAGGATTGAAGTATTATTTAATAAAAAAGTATTGGTTTAATAGTCTATCTAAAAGATTATAATCCTTATCAATTTTAGAAGTCTAATCCAGAGAAATAGGATGCGACTGTTAGAGATATCTCTAACCTAAATTCAAAATAAATTAATTTTATTGATATGAGTTAAATATAGTCTATTAATGTGCTTCAAAATTTGAAATATAGAAAACTCATTCAGTGTCATATTATGTAATTTCCATGTATGAGATTATCAATACAACACTACAGAACTGAAGTTTAAAATTTCTAAAATGGTGGAAAGAGGAAGTATCACTTGATTATATTGGAGACTAACCAAGACTCTGAATGAAATTTCTACTCTTGTAATTCTTATTCCTAAACAATATCATAGCCTTAAAATCCTAAGAACTATACCATGAAAATGGACCATAATTTTAGAATCTATTAGTAATTATAATACAATATTATAACTTGGAGAAAGATCAGCCTCAAATCAAAAGAAGTGATAATGACTTGAGGGTTGATCAAATTAATGGAAAAGAAATACCACAAGTGGTTGATCACCAGATTCATCATGAAATAATGGTAGCTTTATATAACCAAAAGGGTAAACATATTTTTGAGGTTTTTTCTCCTCTCACTACTAAACTTTGTACTGTTCCATCAAAACCTATCATGGATAGTGTGGGATTCCAACTTGTTTCCTATAAGAAGATAAGATCATCAGGTGTCCTCCAAGTGGTGGTTGAGCAGCCAACGGAAGAGAATAAGTTCCAGGAAACTCCTCCTCAGACTGGACCACTAGAGGTTGAGGGATTTCAAGAGACCTCTCCTAAAAACCCACTAAGAAACAGGAAGATATCTCTAACTCAGATAGCACTGATGTCGAGACCCTATATGAAAGGATTAATGCTCTTTCTCCAAGTTGGGGGAGATTTAGAGGTTAGGGGCACGAACGTGGAAGATCCATTTCTGAATGGATAGCAATACGAGAGGAGGAAAGAAGAGTAAGTGAAATACTAATGAAAAATTTAAGTAAATATATTTTATTTATTGGGTAGTTTGATTTTTATTCTCGCTCCCTATCAGGTTCCTTACATTTTTGGATTTTGTTCAATAAAAGAGGCAATTCCTCCACCTTCTTCAAAAAAATACAAGAAAATAACACAAAATAAAATATTGTATTATTACACTCATGATGTGAAAAATATGAGATATAAGATGTGGCTGGAGAGTATAAGCTATTTACTAAGGTAATTGTTGCATTAAATTTTTTTACCTTAAATGATGAAAATAATAACAAATTTTTACAAATTTTTGAATCAGATGATGAAGATGATACTTCTCAATGTTAATAATTATATTATGATCTTCCTCAATTTGTTGAAAAAATGAAGATTTTTTGCAACAATAAAAGTGGATTTGTAAAATCCTTCAACATCTATCAGAAGAATTATAGGACCAATAAAGTTGTTAGATTTTATGAGTACAAGAAACTCTGGCATGTAAAAATAAACTACCCTCAATTTTAAGAAAAAAAGTTTGTGATGATTTATTTCATGATGGATAGATATAAAAGTAATGATAAGAAACATGTTATGGATACATGGAGTTCCTCAGAGGACACTAGTAACAATTCAAATTCATATTCTAAAGCTTATGTGGCTAATCATAAGGATAGAATGAGCATCATGGAATAAAAATAAGAGGTATACTCTTCATATTAATAATCATCTAAATCTGAAACTAGGAATTAATATTTTGATACATTAAATGAGAATTGATCCATTTTACAATACAATTATGTTTATCTAAATAAAAAGAACAAAAATTCAAAGAAATCATAAGATAATGTTTTTGGTGAAAAGAAGTTTTAAAAAAATAGATATATTTAATTAATTCTAAACATGTTGAGTGTTTTTTCCATTATCCAACCCCTAATAGAATAATAAATAAATTAAAAATTTATTCCCAAAATTTAATAGATGTTTCAAGTGTTTTTAATAATTATGAGTAATATCTTCATAAAACTATTTGTAAAAACCAATCCAATAAAAAATATTATATAAGAAGTAAGGGAAAAACTGAATCCTTATAAAATATATTTCATGTATAGTACTAAAAATAAGATTATATCTAATTTACCTATTTCCACTTGGGTGTAAATAGTCATTTTTAGATGAATGTTTTCTAATAAATTCAAATGTATGTAAAATCAATAAAGCTATTAGTTTTATAAGATTTTCAAATTATTGTTTTAGTTTTTAGAGATATAAAAATATTTGGATTCAAAAATCTTTTATAGACCACACAATCGGACCAAAGAGTGTTTGGGCACCAAAACATCTTTTTTCTTAATTTTTTTTTATATTTGTTGGGAAAAAATCCCTCAAGACATCATTGAAGCATTTTTGAGGTGATTTTGTTTGTTGAAAAAGTCGACATCTGAGTGGTGATTGTTGACAAAGAAAAACAATGACATACAAATTTGTTGACAAAGAGGATTTCATGATGGAATGTCGAGTTCAAGAGCTGAGGTCAAAGATCAATGTTTGATTCAAGAACTTCGACAAAAGGAATGGATGATCTGGAGGTGATACAAAAGAAAAGATACAAGATGGAGCCGTTTTCCAGTGTTTTCCAAATTTTTGGGCCTGAAAATTGACAAATGAAGAAAAGTGGTTTTTGGCAGAAGGACTTGTGCGCCGAGGGTTGACTTGCATGCCATCACGCAGGGTGGTCAGATTGCCTATAAATACTGGACCACCCCTCTTCATTCTTCACCGGAGTTCAACACTTTGAGAAATCAAAGCTCCCATCGTGCTGGTGGGGTGGTCGTGCAAGTGGTGTGTGGTCGCGCAAGTGAAGTTGCGCGCCAGTGTGAGAAGTTGTGCACTGGTAGGCGGTTGCGCGCCAATATTGGTTTGGAAATAAAAGTAAGAGAGTCTCCCAAGTTTGGATTTGGGGAATCTTGTGTCACGAAAGTGTCTGAGGTGGACTTGCCCGCCCATTGTGACTTGTGCGCCGATACTTGCACGTCGAGTTAGAATTGCGCGCCATGTAAGGTTTGGTTCCAGCAGTGATTTTCGGGCTACGTGGAAGCTGGAAGTTTGCCCGACACCTTCGGTGAAAAGAGAAATTCATCTACGAGTGAAAGCTGGGCTTCAACAGAGCATCTAAACACAGTGGAAGATGCATTCTTTCATGCAAATGAAGAGACCTACAGGTCTATAAACTGTGAGTGGATCCTTTCTGGAGCAGTGAGCAAAGGAAGAGAAAGAAGGTGATCCTCTCCATCGGCAGTGAGCCAGAGAGAGAGAAATAGGGAGTGACCCTTGGGAAATCAGTGAGCTGACCCTAAACATTGTGAAGGCAGTGAGCCTGGGACTGAGTGACTGTGCCTGAACCTTGTAATCCACATCTAGTGAAGTTTAGTTGAATTTGGTACGACCGAAAACTTGTCGGCGTATGCTCTTTGGACGTAGCCCTTTACGGTGAACCAAGTAAAATTTATGTGTCATGTGCATTCTTTACTTTCTATTTACTTTGTGCAGCAGGAAAGAAAGATAAGAGTGTTTTTCTTAACAGCGAAACAAGATCAGAAAGGGCGTTAATTTTAAATTAGTCATACCCTGATTCACCCCCCCCCCCTCTCAGGGTATTCATCCTTATGGACCTAACAATTGGTATCAGAAGCAGGTTGACAGTTGTTCTTCTCTCACTAGAGGTCACTAATCATAAAGGGATTCTGATCTTTGATGGATGTAATTTTCAGATATGGAAGAATCTAATGCAGCACTGTTTCTGATCTTTGGGAATGGATGTGTTTTCAGCAGCTATGCATGGTATCACAGCTGATATTAATAGTGGTGCATTATCAGAAGATGAACATAGAGAGTTGGATGATGATTCCAAAGTGATCAATGCCTTAGGGGGAGCTCTCTCCAATCCCATCTATACAAAGGTGATGTCATGAAAAACTCCACATGCCATGTGGGAAAAGCTTTTCAATATATATGAAGGGGATAAAAAGGTGAGAGAGGAAATGTTGCAAGTATTGTGGAACAAGTATGAAGATCTGAGAATGAACCTGAATGAGTATGTTGATGCATTATTTGACAGGGTAAATGATGTGGTAGAATACATGCAGGGTCTTGGAGAAATTATCGAAGATATAAAAATTGTGAAGTGCATATTGAGAAAACTTCCACCTCGGTTCAATCCGAAAGTTTCTGTTTTGGAAGATAAAAACCCAAAAGAACTGACATTGGATGACCTCCACATCACTCTTGTTGAATATGAAATGAGAAACGATGATAACGAGACTATGGAAAAGGGGAAATACAGAAATGTGGAATTCAAGGCCATGAAGAATCTCACCATTGAAGATTCTAATGAGGCAGAAGAGACAGATGAGGTGATGTCATTCCTTTCTTCAAATCTGCAAAGAGAAAGAGAAACGTTTAAAGGGAAACTTCCACTAGCATGCTTTCGATGTAGAAAGGTTGGTCATCTTGCGGAAAGATGCCCCAAGAAGATTCAAGATAATGATAATGATGATGATGAAGTTGAAATTCCCAAGAATAAGACTTCAGTGTTTGTGAAAGGGAAGAAATGATTCAAGAGAAATTTCTTCGAGAAAAATAATCTTCTTTCACAAGAATTTGAAAGTTCAGATGAGTCTGAGGATGAAGAGCTTGAAGAAATAGAAAATTGCAGAGATCATGGGGTAAATTCCATGGTGGAGATTGTTGGTAGTTCTCAGAAAAAGGAAGAAGCTGACGCTAAAGAAGAAGAAGAAATTGAAGGGAGAGTTGATATGGAAGCCGAATTGGAAGTAGCTCTTGAGGAGATAGACGTTTGGAGAGTCAAAACAAAGAAATCCAATAAAGTGGTTCGTGATTCCAAACACTATATGCAACAATAGGATGAAGAAAAGTATGAGCTGTTAGAATAAATTTAAAGACTAAAATCCTCAACACCAGAGATCTCAGAAAATATTGTTGAGTATAAGCATAAAATCGAGGAACAAAAGAAAGAAATTGATTGTTTGACTAACATAGGAAAGGATCAGGTCAGACGTATCAAAGAGCTTGAAGAAGAAGTGGGTAGTCTGTGACAAAAAATTAAGGATCAAGAAAAACTCTTGGCCTCCGATGTGATATCAGAAAAGCAGGACATTCAGAAGACAGAGAAGATAAAAGAGAAGGCTTGTAGTTCAGCAGGAGTGAATCATCATGAAAGCTCAAAAGCTAAGGCTGATTGAGGGATTAATCAGAAAAAAATCTGTGGAAGTTGAAGTTAGACAATAAGCACCCGTCCCAAGATTAAAGATGGATTTGGGCACAAATCAGAATCAGAATATTCAGAGATCCCAAGGGGAAACTCGAAGTGCTGAAGTAACACGAAGGAATGCACCTTATATCAGGTGTTATTGTTGTGGAATGATGGTACATTCACAGTATGTGTGTTCCATATCCAAAAGATATCGAAGGGAACAAGAACAGAGATGGCATCCAAACAGAGAACAGTTTTCCAGAACATATTTCGAAGGACACTGTTTTTCGTGTGGAGGATTTGGGCATATGGCTAGGTACTGCACTTCGACCATTCAGAGTAATATGCCGAAGCAGAATCAAAATGTTAGCAAGCAGCAGACTGATAAACGGACAAGTGAGTTAAAAATGCAGAATAGATTTGCGGCTTTGCAAGATGAAGTTGGTCCATCATACTTTGAGAAAGAATAGAAGCTTCAATCCATGCCGAGTATGAAAGACAAAGTATTGACTAAGAAGAAGAAAATTGAGAAGGTCGTGGTGGAAGATATTTCCCTTAAAGCATCAGATCGCTCTGGTGTGTCGATCCTTGATAGTGGTTGCACATCTCACATGACGGGTAATAAGGATCTTGTTACAGGCATAAAATATGACAAAGAATGAGTTGTCAAATTTGGAAACGATGAATGCCCGAAGATTTTTGGATCAGGGAAAGCCAAGTTTGGGGGCAAAGAAATGAGACGTGCTGATGTCTTGGTAGTAGAGGGTCTCAGTCATAAATTGCTTTGTTTCAGTCAACTATGTGACTCTGGGCACTCTATCCTATTTACTAAGAAGATGTGTATTGTTAAAGGAAAATATGGAGCAGTCATTCTACAGGAATAATGAACAAAGGGAAATCTTTGCCTGGTAGGAGGGGAAGATGATTCTTGCTTTGTATCCAGAGAAGAAGAAAACCAGCGGTGGCATAAGCGACTTGGTCATCTATGTCAACCATCCATGGAAGATCTGGTAAAGTGTGATACTGCTAGAGACCTTCCCAAACTATCACGTGATTGCACTCATACGTGTGATGCTTGCCAACAAGGGAAAATCATCAGAAAATATACATTCCAAAGGAACAGAAATCAACTGGAGTGCTCGAACTGGTACATGCTGATGTGTGTGGACCTATTTCACCACGAGCTATAAATGGGTAAAGGTACTATGTTATTTTCATTGATGATTATAGCAGAATGGCATGGGTATTCATCATTACTCATAAGACAGAGGTGTTCAGTTGTATAAAGCAGTATAAGAGGGAATCAGAAAAGTTGATTCGGTAGAAAATTCTGAAGTTTTGTACTGATAACGGTACAGAATTCACAAATAGTCAAGTTGAAAACTATCTTGAGAAACATGGGATAAGGCATCGAGTTTCATCAGTAAGAACACCCCAATAGAATGGAGTGGTTTAATGGAGAAATCAGATCATCAACAACATGGACAGAACGATGCTTATTGATAAAGACCTACTAGAGAAATTTTTGAAGGAAGCAGTTTTGACATCGTTCTATGTTTCGAACAGGTCTCTGTTGCTTCCGAAGCAAGGAAAGACTTCGTATGAACTGTGGTAAAGAAAGAAGCCAATGTTGAAATACTTTCAAATCTTTGGAAGTAAGTGTTTCATTTTCAACAAAGAAAATCACAGGAATTTTGAGGCACGAGGAGATGAGGGGATATTTCTTGGCTACTCAGGGAAAAGAAAAGCATATAAATGTTTCAACAAAAGGCTGGGAAAAATTGTTGAGAGCAATGATGTCACTATAGTTGAAAATTAACAGAATACTCAACGACCCAGTGAACAGTTCCTGGATGAAAGTGATGATAAGGTAAGCAACACAGGGGGAGCAGAAGTGGCAGAGGCTGGCTCAGAAGAAGATACTGATGATGAACAAGAAAGTGTCACATTTGTGTTTGCAAGGAAGCCAAAGAGTGGATCTACAATTGATAGGTAGAATATCATTGGGGATCAGACAGCTCTAGTTCAGACTCGAAGAATGAAATCGTTACTGCAAACGTTGTTTTTGTCGCAGGTGGAGCCGAAATGTTTTTACGATGCAGGTTAAGATGAAAATTGGGTTCAAGCTATGAATGAAGAGATTGATCAGATTGAGAAGAACTAGATGTGGGAGATTGTTTCAAGGCCAATAGACAAAAATGTCATCGGGACTAAATGGGTCTATCACAAAAAGATGAATGAAGATGGAATTGTGATTCGAAAAAAAGCATGGTTATTGTGCAAGGCATACTCCCAAATAGAGATAATAGATGTAGATGAGACATTTTCACCCGTTGCAAGGATGGAGATAATTAGATTATTTTTTTCCATAGCAGTGCAACGAAAGTTCAAAGTGTTCCAAATGGATGTCAAATCTGCATTCTTGATGGGGTTCTGGAAGAAGAGGTGTACATTGAGAAGCCAGATGGTTTTCTAATTCATGAGGATGAGAACAAAGTTTGCAGGCTGAAGAAGGCATTGTATGGGCTGAAACAAGCACGAAGAGCAGGGTATTCAAGGCTTAATCAGTACTTGAAGAAGCTTGGTTTTCCGCGTGGAGGAGTTGATTACAATCTCTATTTCAGTAATGATAGTAATCAAAGGATGATGGTGCTGGTGTATGTCGATGACATAATTTTTGGCAGATTAGATGAAGCTCAGTGCATACAGTTTTCCAAATTCATGAAAATTGAGTTTGAAATGTCAATGATTGGAGAGATAACGTTTTTACTTGGTCTACAGGTGACATAAGGAAGGAATGTAACATTCATTTCTCAATATAAATATTCCAAGGAGGTTCTGAGAAGGTTTGGAATGGAGAATTCCAAGGAGATGAAGACTCTGGTTGCTACATGGATGAAATTATAAAAAGATGAGGATGGAAAGGTAGTTAATATCACAGAATACAGGAAAATTATTGGAAGTCTGTTATACTTAACTGCAACAAGTCCTGATATTGTTTTTGCCACTTGGCAAGAAGCGAGATATAAGAGTAATCCCAAGGAAAGCCACATGCTTGCAGTGAAAAGAATATTTCGGTATATCCAGGGCACAGTGGATTTCGGATTGACATATACTGACAAATCTAAAACAGAGTTATTGGGATATACTGATGCAGACTGGGCCAGTTCAGCAGATGATAGAAAATAAATGTCAGGTGGTGCATTCTATCTTGGTGGATTGTGTATTTCATGGCTGAGCAAGAAGCCAGATTTCATTTCGTTGAGCATCGCGGAAGCTGATTATATTGCGTCCAATCAAGCATGCACACAATTATTGTGGATGAAGCAGAAGCTTTAAGATATGGGTGTTAAAGTGACGTCTCCGATCGGAATCTAGTGTGACAACTCAAGTGCTATAAATCTTAGCAAAAATCTCGTCCATCATTCAAGGACAAATCACATTGAGATAATGTATCATTTCATCAAGGAGAAGGTGGAGAAAGGGCTTGTGATGTTGGAGTATGTGCCTATAGAGCTATAGGTTGTAGATATTCTGACAAAGGCTTTACCGAAGGAAGCTTTTGAGAGACATCGACTGGCTCTGGGAGTTCAGTCGACTCCCCGCACTTGAAATAGTGTGAATGCGGAACCCCCCCCCCCCTCTCCCCGAGGTATGATGTGTCTGTCCCTAATGTACTGATATGTGTTCTCTACTCTATTACAGACTGCAAAGGTGTAACCTTTGGGTTAGTTGACAGAGGGGGAGGTGATTTTTTATGGGGGAGACAGTGTGGAAATTTGAGAAATCTTGAATGATATAGGGAGATTATGACAGGTGACGCAGCCAGATAGGGGGAGAGAATTAAACCTGACGATGCTAGAAGTGACCGATCAAAGAATATATATCATGACAGATACAGATCTTGATAAAAGCAGAAGAGTAGTGTTGTAATGTGGTGAAAATATTTCCAAACAAAAATTGGTCTTCCAACAGGTCCTTCAACAATTGGTATCAGTTTAGTAAAAATTGGTATCAGTTTGGTTTCAACAGTGGATGTCAGAGATGAAGTAATTCATTGATGAACTTTTCATTTACTCTTGTTTCTCACGCCGAGCATTGCTCATGCGGGCTTAGAGTATGTGTTGAGTAAATCCTTGAGCGCTATCAAAATCGCAAAAGGTGAATAGTGGCTGAATAATCAATGATTTATATTTTTATGGAAGAGTTTTCAACAAACCCAAAGGGGGAGATTGTTGGGAAAAAATCCCTCAAGACATCATTGAAGCATTTTTGAGGTGATTGTGTTTGTTGAAAAAGTGGACATCTGAGTGGTGATTGTTGAAAAATCAAAACAATGACATACAAATTTGTTGACAAAGAGGATTTAATGATGGAATGTCGAGTTCAAGAGCTGAGGTCAACGATCCATGTTTGATTCAATAACGTTGACAAAATGAATGGATGATCTGGAGGCAGTAAAAAAGAACATATACAAGGTGGTTCCATTTTCCAGTGTTTGCCAAAATTCTGGGCCTGAAAATCAATAAATGAAGAAAAGTGGTTTTTGGAAAAGGGACTTGCGCGCCGAGGGTTGACTTGCGCATCGTCGCATAGGGTGGTCAGATTGCCTATAAATACTGGACCACCCCTCTTCATTCTTCACTGGAGTTAAACACTTTGAGAAATCAAAGCTCCCATCTGGCAGGTGTGGTGGTCACGCAAGTGGTGTGTGGTCGCGCAAGTGAAGTTGCGCGCCAGTGTGAGAAGTTGCACACCGGTTGGCAGTTGCACACCAATATTGGTTTGGGCGTAAAAGGAAGAGAGTCGTGCAAGTTAGGATTTGGGGAATCTTGTGTCGTGCAAGTGTCTGAGGTGGACTTGCGCGCCCATTGTGACTTGCGCGCTGATACATGCACGCCGATACTTGGCGTTGAGTTAGACTTGTGTGCCAAGTAAGGTTTGGTTCCAGCAGTGATTTTAGGGCTGTGTAGAAGCTAGAATTTTTCCCTACACCTTCGGTGCAAAGAGAAATTCATCTACGGGTGAAAGTTGGGCTTCAACAGAGCATCTACACACAGAGGAAGATTCATTCCTTCATGCAAATGAAGAGACCTACATGTCTATAAACTGTGAGTGGATCCTTTCCGGAGAAGTGAGAAAAAGAAGAGGAAGAAGGTGATCCTCTCCACCGGTAGTGAGCCAGAGATACAGAAACAGGGAGTGACCCTTGGGAAAGCAGTGAGCTGACCCTAAACCTTGTAAAGGCAGTGATCCTGGGATAGAGTGACTGTGCCCGAACCTTGTAATCCACAGCTAGTGAAGTTTAGTGGAATTTGGTACGACTGAAAACTTGTCAGCGTATGCTCCTTGGACGTAGCCCTTTGCGGTGAACCAAGTAAAATTGTTGTGTCATATGCATGCTTTAGTTTCTATTTACTTTGTGCAGCAGGAAAGAGAGATAAGAGTGTTTTCCTTAACAGCAAAACAAGATCAGAACGGGCATTAATTTTAAATTAGTCATACCCTGATTCACCCCCCCTCTCAGGGTATTCAGCCTTGTGGACATAACAATATTAAATAAGCCACACCAGTAGAATTTAAAAATGGATTATAGAAAGTGGATGTTCAATGCATATCAATGAATATTTATCTGACTTCCACTCACTATATAAGATTGACGGAGGACTAGTCATATTTTATGAAAATTCCAAAGGGGAATTATTTATTAGAAGATATGTTGGGAATTGACAATAAATACTCATGAGAATACTACATTTTTTTTAATTCATAAATACCTACCTGATAAGTCTTTCTCAAATTTTTGATGATATATATTCAATTTATTTTTCTAAAAATACGAGTTTACTTTATAAATGTACATCTGTTAAGTTGAAGGAATAGTTAAATAAAAAATTATATATACCTTAGATACAAATTATATGAGTAGAAAAAATGTAAACTATCTGAATGATGAAATTAACAAATCATAGATTTGGCTAAGATACCTTTGACCCTATAATGTTTATTCTTAGAAAAAGTTATCAATAAAAAACCTGATTTTTTATTTTCATAACCTTAAATTGGATTAAAAGAAAAAATGTTATGCATTTTAAATGTTAAATCAATATAAAACATTTATGTAGGTATTAAATCAGAATGATACTTATATACCCTTAAAAATTATTCACTTTAATCTTCTCGGTCCTTCTATAATAGAGAGTATATGTAGAAAATAATTGTTTTTATGTTTTTATTATTGATTTTTCAAAATATAATGTGTTTATTTCTTGGTATATAAAATTTAAGAATGTTCTAGTTTTTTTTTTCAAACTCATACCACATGAAAAAAATTTCCCAAATTTTGGCTTTAAGAATTGGCAATGTAAGAGAATTTGATAATCATGAATTTTATTTATTTTCCTCAAATCAAGGCATTAAGCATAACTTTTATTCTCTTAAGAATCTTTAAAAAAATATTTTTTTCGGGATTAATATAACTTTTTAGTAAATTTCTAAAACTATGGTATATGAGTATTACATACCCATGTACTTGTGGGATGAAGATTTTAACAAAGCATGTTATGTCACTAATAGATTTTAAATAAGTTCTATCAGAAAGAAAGCACCTTATGGGTTATGGATTTATAGGAAACCCTATTTATTATACATTAATGCTTTTTATGTAAGTTTTATTCCTTAAACACAAAGTTAAATCTTCCTAATAACCAAATATAATCTGAACTATTTAATTTTCAGTTAAATTTATTGATTTATTTATTTTGAAGTTTTTTATTACACAAGAAAATGAATTTATATTTAGATAAATTAAATACTGAGTATTTATTTCATTATATTCAACACAAATTTTACCTTGCATTATAAAAAATAGTGATATTGTGCATGACATGTGACACCGAGCATTAGCAAACCAAAAAAATAGTATTATTTTAAATATGACCCTTATTATATATCCCTTAAATAGGTGGGTATAAACATTATATACTAACAAATAAAGTAAAAATATAATTTTACTAACAAATACAAATTTATTTATATTTTCTTATAATATAATCAATCAATATATGGTAAAGTTATTATATTCTTCCAAAAATATGTTTTCTTCTCAAATGATTTTTATTTATTTTTATGATAAAGTATTTTAATTAATTTTCATATATTTTATAATATTTATTAGATAAAATTAAAATCATCTTATAAATCATCAAATTAAAATTAAATAATGGTGAAATTTTAAATTTTTTCAAAAAATATTAATTTTTAGTGAATTGTAAAAATACTCATTTCTATAAACTATAAATAATTTTAAATAAATTTACTAATAAAAATTACAAAATATGTTTCAAAGTAAATTACTAATTATTTAATTACATTTAATCCGCTTAATTAAATTTTAATCAATTTTATATTTTATTTTAGTATAAGTTTATTTATGGTTTAAATGAAGGTTTTTCTGAAAACTATTTTAATGTGCATAATGTTTCTCCCGTTTAATTAATTAAAATAAACCCCAATGAGGGGTGTTATAAATTAATTTTGTAGATTATATATAAATAATGTTTAATTTATATTCCAACAGTTATTATTATTGGATATAGAGTTAATATAAAATCATCTTGTTCTTGAAAAATATACCTCTTTCAACCCTTCTTTTTCATCACGTCTGCAAGTTTTTTTAAAAAAATATATATTTTTTGAAAATTAGATAAATTTTATTTTAATAAATAATATTCATTTTTTAAATAGTCATGTAATAATTATATTATGGTGAATTTTTGATGACTTTCTAAAAATATTAAAATTTTCATGAATAGTGAAAATACAAAATTTTAATTGAAAATAATCTTTTTTTAAATTATTTATACAGTTAAATTATATTATAAGATGGTTTTAAAGTAAAATTAGTTCAAAATTAAATATATTAATTTTATTTATTAAATTTTAATCAATTTCATGTTGAAATTGGATATTAAAACCTTTAAATCTTTTGAACATTTTATCCTTGAAAATATGATTTCTCATCATGCCTTTGGGATTATTTTTAAATCAAATTTTAATAATTATTTGAATTGAATTTGGAAAAATGAATTCAATATTTAGAATTAGAATAATTTATATTATCTAATATGTTCAACTAATATTTTAAAAAATTGAATAGTGAATATTATAAAAAAATATTTATTGTGGTTAAGTTAAAAATGGTTTTTCAAGGGGTCAAACTTCAATAATAAGGGATAAAAAAGAAATAAAACCTATAAAACACAAATTTTATGGACATATGTCTACCTTATATCTTTTATCATTAATAATGGTCCACTATTGGATACTTTTGACATGAAAAAAACATGGTTGGAATTATTTCTTTCAAAAAATAACTAAAGTGCCACTCACCACACTTATAAAAGACCACACCCACTCCTCTCTTCTTCACACCTTAAAACCATTTTATCAAAGAAGACTAACCAAAATAAATTTCCAAATTCCATAATATAATATTTTAATCCTTTTTTTAAAATTAATCCAACCATGGATGTATTTTGGTGCAAACCAATGGAGGGTACCCGAAAAGAGGTAACGTTCATCGATGAGTATTTTTGTTTTATTTATTCCTCCAAATCCTTCATTTATTATAATTCCATATAGATATAATAAAGTTATTATTTTCTACATAATAATATTATTTTATATGGAGGTCATTACAAACTTCTCTACTTCTATCAAATGGGTAATGAAATCAACATTGATGTGTGCAACAGACTACCACCTCCCAAACCAATGCAATTCATATTCATATTTCCTCATCTAAATAATTAAAATAAATATGGATTTATTTTTTATATGTGATATTTATGATAGTATTATGATACTTTAATTATTATATCACATATACCTTCATGATTTCCATTTTTGGGAATACGGGCATGTTGCTCCAATGTACGGTGGACTACCACCTCGTGAAGTGGCGTGATTCATTCATGATTTATAATGAAGGTAAAAACTAATTTTTCTAGTAAAAATATTTTATAAATATGAAATAAATAATATTCTATAATGATAATATATTATTTACCTTTCATTATTTCAATCAAAAAATAAAATGGAAATTGTGTTATGGCGTACGTACATCATACCGTCTACATGAACAATTTACTTTATTTTCTATCACTAAATATTATGGATTGATCTTAATAAATATATAATTAATATATATGATATTTATTTAATGGTTAAAATTATGGAAATAATTAAATAAATATCAAATTAATAGGACTAAAAATAATAAATAAAATTTTATATGAAAAACAAATCAGTTATTAACCAAAACATTTCTTTAATATGAAATTGTTAATAAACGGGTAATAAAAAGTCATAAAAAATTTATATCATATGATATATATAAATATTTTTATTTACTAGATTTATAATATATTTATATTTATTATATAGATGTTTTAAACATGTACGATGGAATTCATGACTTATGGTAATGGATTCTTTTTCACTTTTATTATTTTGTGAGACATATTCCATTTTCACCTCATGTTACTTTTTTGTGGTGTATATACGTTCTCTGAATTTATTTTTTGGATTATTATACATAAAATTATTTTAATTTATAAATCCATTTGATTATATCAGTTTTATTTGGTTTACAAAAAAAATTCCAAATCGATAATGAATTTTTGTTTTAATTTTTTTATTTGATACACACTTTATGTTATGAACCTATATTCATTAATGATATGAATATAATATAAAATTGACATGTAATGTAATAAATTTATTTATCCTTGTAATATTTTAAGTTCCATTTTATGTTATTCCATCATGGGTCTTATGATTCAATTTTACCAAAGTTGAAATGATCTTATATTATAATCTCATCATTTATCTAGGTTGTTTATGATTATGTTTATAATGATAAATTATATCATAAAACTCTAAATAAACACATTAATTTACATATCTTATGATTATTGATTATATTTTTAGATTTTAGTGCCATTTTTTACTCTTTTATCACTAAAATAATTCAAAATATATTTTTATTAAAATCCAATATTATTTCTCTATTTAGATGGAAATATGTTTTCTTCCAAAACCATGTTTTCTAGAAATATTTTAAAAACGTTTTATTATCCTCATATGATTTGTAAAAGACTTTTTTCCATTCTTTACTTGTAACAATATTTTTTTAAGGAACCTTCATATCATTTTCTAAAAAAAATGATTCCTTGGATTTTCCTAAAAACAAGAAAAGAATATTTGTTTTTAACATGAACTCCATGAAAATTATTTACCATTTCCATGAGCAATAAATTATATCAAAAATACATTAAAATTTATTTACTTTATTTTCAAAGAAATTTTTTTCCTTAATATTTTTAAAATATATATATTTTAAATAAATTATTTTTAAATAAAATGATTTAAAAAATATTATATCTTTTAAACATGACTTTTAAAAAATAATATGTTTTAAATGTTTTTTAAACCATATTTTAAACGTTTTTTATGTTTTTTTATAATGAAAAGGATTTTAAAACAATTTTATGAATTGTAGTTTTAAAATTGATTTTAAAATAAAGTATATTTCTTTCAAAAAAGTTTTTAAGTAATCATTTATTCCAAATAATTCTCCATCTAAAATGAAATCATTTGATATAAGTTATTATTTTCTGAATATATTAACCAAGGATACCATTTTTAAGAATTATATTAATGGTTTATGTTTATTATGAATAAATTATTATGAAACTTCTTTCCCTTTTATAGGTTATACCATGATAAAATTCTTATGTATCCAAATTAATTTTCCAAGGTTTGTGTTTTTATGAAATGAAAAAACAATATTATGAATCATTTCTCTTTTATATAGGTTATTATATTATGAAATGTTTATGAAACTCATTTCATTTCATGGGTTATGATAATATGAATTTTTTATGATCTTATGTCACACATAAATATGGTTTTAATTATGACATAGGTAGAACCTATATCTCCCTAAAATTCAATGTGTATAGGTTTAAATATTATGAGGTAGACATGAATGAAATAAATAATTAACATGTTTTAGTAATGTACTCGTTCAAATTTTATGGTCTTGGGAGTGAACCTTGACTACTATTTTTGTTTTGGGTGTGTATCCATTCCACTATGATAGTCTTTAAAGTGATCCATCACTACTAAATAAATTATTTTCTATACTTTTGTTTATGACACAATTTTATGTCTTATCTGATGTTATTATCTAATGGATAATGTTCTTTGATTATCTTATGATTCATGTCTTATAAACTTATAATATTTATTCCACAACTCAATATTATTGTATTTAATATGTAGGTAAAAGTTTTCATATGTTATGATAGTGTTCTCATACACTTATGTTTGTGTTATGCATACATATCTCACTTTTTTACCCTTATATATTATCTGATCTCATCCTTTATTATATTTTATTTTCCAATATTATGATGAAAGGTTTAATTTGGGTATTTTTTTAAGAGTATTAATGTTTTGATATCATTATGGGTGACATTGAATGTCTTTAACTAAATTGAGAGGATAGTGTTCCAATTTTTTAAAGGAACTAATCTATTAACATCATAAAGAGTATATTTGTGTAATTTATTGAATATTAAATTAAAAAGATGTAATATTCATGTATGATAATACTATGTCTCTATGTTTGGTATCATAGGAATGTTTTAGTTAACCTTTGGAAACTAGTATAAGAAAAATTTAGAGAGATGACTAAGGATGTTTCTAAGGATATATCTAGGGATGTCTATAAAGAAAAGGCTAAGGATGATTCAAATCATATGAAAATTTCCTAGAATATTGGTAAAGTATAGATAAATTGGTTTCTAAGAAATTGTGTGCCTTTATGGATACAACAAGTTCTTGTGGCTCTGAATTAGATAAAACTTTTGGTAATAACTCTAAAATGCATGCATATATCCAAACATCATGATCACTTTTTTATGATAATGGGCCTTGTTGCGGAGTTGGTTTGACACTCATGGGGGATATACTTTGGAAATTTAAAAATAATTTATAAACTATAATAAAGGATTCAAATAGATGATGAATATTAATGACCAAAGATTAAACTAATGTTTCATATATTAAAAAAATAATGTTTCATGATTTATACATCCTATAATATAATTTTCTTTATTATGTAGTTTTACACTATGATTAGTGTTTCTCAAACTATTATTTTATTGTCAATGGCATGAACCAGAAGGAATTGGGTTAACATTGAATGTGTTAGAAATTTTTTTAATGAACATTCAAATGGTTTTATAACTATATTGAATGATAATTTCATTTTTTATAATCAGTTACATGGAACATTGTTAACAACGTGCACCATAACTAACTCTCAAGCTCACCAATGAAATAAAGGAAAGATTTTTATAAGATTTTTAGTAGTGGAGACTATGTGAGGAATACTATAAATCTTTTTGTATGTTGATAATGTGGGAAGAAGCACTCAAGGGAATGTCTTGGAGGGATGATAATATGTTTTATGTGTGAAAAATAAGGACACAAATTAAGTAACCTCAAAGGAAAAAATGAAAATTTTGGTTAACATTTTGGATGAGAATAATGGTCTTTCTAAGGTATCTTTGATGGTTGAATGTTTCAAATTTTTAAATTAAGGTAATTATGAACATAATTTTCCTTAATGGAATGTTTATGAAGAAAATCAGCACAGTTTTAGATGTAATGGTTATACAGTAGATAAATAAGAGAGTACCAATGAAATGGGATTGGAAAAAAGTTTTAATTAATACAATGATAAATCTTGGTAAATGGTGTATTAGTAAAGTGTAATTCTATATGTATTTATATATTTGGGTTCATAGAATAATATAATTACCATTAGTATATTATTTATTTGAATCCAGAAACATAAATGTATTATTACACATTAGTTTATCGTTAATGAGTTTCATGAATAAATTAAATGGTATAGATGGACTTGAATAGTTATTTAATGGAAACATAATATTTGATTAAGGGAATAAAATCATTAATATGTTCATGAGGTTGAAAAAAAGTTTTTTAGTTTTCATGAAGATATTATTACATTAATAAATTAAATTAGATAGTATTAATGACCTCAGAACCAATAGAGGATTTATTGAAAAGGTGGTTTATGTTACCATTTATAGAGTTTACAACATTATTGTATCTATAAAATATGTTTAATAATCTGTGATTTTATTCCAATAATGTTGAATACTGATTTTTTTATTAAATATTTATGGTTATTATAGTTGATTCCAATATTAGGAAGAATATATGATGTATGTATTCACATGTTTGGTATGTGACAATCAAGATCAACTTTATGATATATTGATAATTAATGTTAAGTTGATTTAGAGAAATTTAGAGACCTTATTTAAATGTAATAAATTTATAATTTTCCTATGTTTAAAATTTCATTGAGTGGTTTATGTTCTAAATTGGATAAGGTTTTAGATATTAAATTATTACTTTATCATGTGAATATTTATCTATATTAGAAAACTAGTGTTAACATTTTTTGACAAAATATGGACGAAATAACTTATCATTTTATTTTTTATCTTATGACCTGTTACTAATTCAGGTGAAATAGATTTACCTTTATTTACTATATTGAGATATGAAGTGTAAATTCATCAATGAACAACCAATGGATGATATTGGGTTTATGTAATGGAATGAAATAAAATATTTTTTTCTTCTCATAAACATTATTCAATTTTAGTTAATAGATATTGAAATAAAATGGTTTCATATTATCATCATTTATGATAATATCAAAGAAATTTTTTATTCATATTTGGTTATTGGAATTGTGTTCATTAGCATTATCTTTACCATGATCCCTATTACTCTTCTTCTATATTTGGGTGTTAGTTTTCTTTTCAATGTCTATGTTTTCACTTCCCACCAATATTAACCTATTTGAAACCCTATTATGTTTCATTATATACAACCTTAAACCTCAATTTCTCTTCATCAAGAAGATTTTTTATTAATCTATTTTATGATGTGGGTATCTATGAAGTAATTTTCAAAGTTTAAACCTTCAATTTCTGAGATAAATTTCAATATAGAAATTTATTTTAAGTGGTGTATAATGTAACACATCTAGGTTTTGTGATATATTTTTTCAATTCAATTTTATCCTTATAATATTTCTCATTACACCACCACTAATTTTACCCTTTTTACAATAATTACTTGTTATATCATTTCTTATACAAAACACAAAGTTTATCTTTCAATTTAGGTAAAACAATTGTATGCATAACACATGACACTGAGCTTTAACGAACCATGAAATTGTATTATTTTGAAGATGAACACTATAACCCATTTGTTAAAAAATAGTGTAGCAATATTATAAAATAATTTATGAAATATGTATCCAAATTTACAACAATATTATTAATTTATCTATAAATTCATAGTAAATATTAAATCAGTTTTTAGTATTGTAATTATATTCTTCCAAAAAAATGATTTCTTCAAAAATGAATTTTGTAGAATTGTATGAAAAAATAATATAATTAATTTATAGATACTTCACAAAAATTATTTGATAAATATTTATTAGGTTTTTTAAATAATAAAATTTAAATTCACTCATGGATAAATTTTGGTATTTTTTAGAAAAAATTTACTTTTCAGTGAACAGTGAAAAATAACAATATTTGTAAATCTATCACTAATTTTTAGTAAATTAAGTGATTTAAATTCATAATTATTTTTTAATGTAACATATGTATTATTTAGTTATATTTCATGAACTTAATTAATTTTGAATTGAACTTATATTGTATTTTAATAAATTTTTATTTTTGGTTTTAGATAAGGGTTTTTTTAAAAAATATTTTAAACTACATAATTTTCTCTATTTTAATTATTTAAAATAATCCCTAACGATTAAAGATTTAAATGAAATATATATATATATATATATATATATTAATGAATTTTAATTTATATTCATACAATTATTATTATTTTATATTGAGTTAAAATAAAATCATCTTATTCTAGAAAAATACACTTCTTGAAAAACCATGTTTACATTGCATGTGTTGGTTTTTTAAAAAAAATTAGTTTTTTCCACATATATAAATTTTATTTTAAAAATAGTTTTTATTTTTGGGAAAATTATTTAAAAATTATATTAGGATGAATTTTTTAGAATGTTTTTAAATGATTAGTTTTGTTGAATAATAACAAATAATAAATATTTATTGAAAAATTCTATTTCATTTTAATTATTTATAATGTAAGATTATTTTTTAAATTTGTGTTAATATAAAATTATTTAAATTATATATATATTTATTAATCGAATTTATTTAATTATAATTAAATTAATATTTAAATTGGATATAAAAACTTTGTAAACATTTGACCATTTTGTTTTTCAAAACCCGAATTCTCTTCACATCTATGGGATTATTTTAAAAAAAATTCAAATTTTTTGAATTAAATATGGAAAAAAATTCTATATTTAGAATAAGAAAATTTTATATTATCCAATAAGGTAAACTTAATTTCTGAAAAAAAAAATTAATTGTTAAAATAGTAAAATATTATTTACCATTGTAATGGTAAAAATTGTTTTACCAATAACCACAAACTTACCCTAAACCCTTTTTCTAGAAATAATTAAAAATTATATATTTTAGGATATACAATGTTCCCTTTTGGAGAAATGTGGTGTGAGAAAAAAGTGGGTGTAATTATTTCTTTTAAAAAATTTCAAGTGTGCCACTCAACACACTTATAAAAGGCTACCCCCTATCCTTTCTTATTCACACCTTCAAACCATTTTTTTAAATCACTTACCAACTAACTTAAAATCATTCCTCATATATTCTTTGAGATAATATTTATGAAAAAAATCCAATAAATTAATTCTTTTGGTGTAAACCCGTAGAGAATTCCCAAAGAAGGGTTAACGTTCATCAATGTGAGTTTTTTTTTGTTTTAACTCTCCTTAAAACTCATTAAATTATTATTATACCATGATGATATAATGAATCATAATATTACGTATAATTATATGTTTTTAGGTTAATTTAGTTACCCCCAACCATCTCCACTTATATCGAATGAGTAACAAAAATCATCATTTGTGTGTACAGCAAACTACTACCTATCAAAATGATGTCATTATTTTCACCATTACCATCTCTTGAGGATATATATAATAATTTATTTATCATTTAGATTTTATATTTAGGATATCATTGTGATTTTTTAATTATTATATCACACATTCTTTCATTCGTTCCATTTTGTGGGAATATGATAACATTGCTCATATGTACGGTAGATTATCACCTCATAAAGTGATGTGATTCATTCACACTTTACATAGAAGGTAATAAATATTGGTTTAATTAAAATATTTTATATATAAGAAATAATTTTATTCTATAATTATAATTTATCATTTACCTTTCTTCATTCAATCTAATAAAAAAATGTAAAACAGTGTTCATTCGTACGTGCAACCTACCAGCCTCAGGAAGGAAGTATATCATTTTCTATCACTAAATTTTATGGATTACTATAAATAAATATATAATAAATATATATTATATTTATATCATTGTTAAAATTATAGATATTATCAAATCATTATCAAATTACGATGTCCAAAAATAAAAAACCATAACATATATGGAAAATAAAACGAATATTACCCAAAATGTAACTTTAACATGGAATCAAATGTGTATTAAAAGGTCACAAAATATAATATATAGTATTATATAAATAAATATTTTTATAAATTATATATATATTTAAATTTTATTTATTATATAAGAGTTTTTAATGTGTATTCTAGAAGTCAAGACTTGAGGTAAGGGATTTCCATCTCACTTTTATTTTCCTGTGAGACACACTCCATGTTCACAAAATGATTCTTTTATTTGGTGTATCTAATTCCCATGAATTTATTTTAATATTATTATGCATAAAATTATTTCATTTTCATATCTATCTGATGAGTCATATTTCATACATTTTATTGTTCAAATTTTAACAAATTACCAATAGTTTTTTGTCTCAATTTTCTTTATTTAAGATGTATGTTTTGTTATGCACCTGTATTCATTCACGATGTGTGTATGTAGCCAGTTTTCATATAATATGTTGAATTTATTTATCCTTGGTATATTTTAAGTTCCATTTTATGTTATTACATCATGAGTCTTATGATTCAATGTTACTGAAGTGTTAATGATCTTATGTTACAATCTCATCATTTATCAGGTTTATTTATGATTATGTTTTTATGATAATATATTATGATCCATATAACAATAAACTCACTAGATTTATTCTTCACTATCTATTCTTGATTTTTTTAAGTGATAATACCATTTTTTAATCTTTTGAACTTGAACTATTTGATAATTTTTCTTAAGAAATGTTTTCTTTATTTCGGTCTTCGGTAAAAAATTTATTTTCTTCGAAAACCATGTTTTCTAAAAAAAACTTTCAAAATTTATTATTATCCAATTTTCATTTTTAAAATACATTTCTACCCATTTTTTAATTTCATCAATTTTTTTAAAATAAATATTCAATTCATTTTCAAATACATGGTCATATTTATTATACTGAAAATGTTCAAAGAATATTGGTTTTCAATATGTATGGAATGAAAAATATTTTACAAAATCATGAATGCTCAATGATTTAAAGATTCCATTATATGTATTCAAATTTATTTTAATAGAAAATTTTTTACATAATATTTTGGAAGATTTTAGATTTTAAATTAAATATTTTCAATTATAATGATTTCTAAAATATTTTATGAATTAGAAAATACTTTTTAAAATAATTTTTATGCTTTAAATAATTTTTAAATCTTATTTTATATGTTTTTAAATTTTATTTTCAAATAAAAATATTTCCGAAATATTTTATACTTTTTAGTTTTAAAAATTGATTTTCAAGGAAATGTTATTTTCATTAAGAAACATTGCATGTGATTTTTAATTCAAAATCATTATCCATATAAGATGAAATCATTTTTGAATCTTAAAAATTACTGGGAAAACAATCCAAGGATAACAATATTATTCTTTCTCTAACTGGTTTATTCTCATGATAAAAATATGTTTATGAAACCTTTTTTCTTCCAAGGGTTATACAATGATCAATTTTTTATGAAAACCACTTATTTTTCTATGGGTTATGATTGGATGAAATGTTGAAATGATTATGAAACCTGAATATTTTCTATAGGTTATGATATGATTAAATGTTTATAATACCGATTTCATTTCATGGGATATGATATGTTGAATTTTTTATGACATTTTGGTGAACATAAATATGGTTTTAATTATGATATAGGTGAGGCCTTTTTCTCCCTTCAATTAATTGTGTAGATATTTTTATCTTGTGAGGTATACAGGACTAGAATGGGGTGTGAGTTAGTATAGTAAGGGAATTTTTCTGCTCTAATGGTCTTGGTAGTGAAACATGACTACTATAATGGTTTGGGGAGTGAACACAGTCAATTATAATATCCTTAAAAATGAACCATGACTAAAATGGAAATAATTTTATATAATTATGTGTATTACACAATTTTATGTTTAATGATAATATTTTTCTCTCATGGATCATTTTCATTGATTCACTTATTATTTGTGTCTTATAAAAATTCAATATTTACTATATGACTCAATATTGTGTTGTTTTATATAAAGGGTATGGTTTTAATATTCTATTCTCATGTTCTCATACCCTTATGTTCATGTAATGCTTATATATATATTCCTTTTTTACCATTACTAGGCATCTAAGATGACCCTTTCATATGTTTCTTTTCCCCGTGTTAAAAAGCAATGTTTATGTAGGGTATGTTATCAGAGATTACAAAAGGGGTATATCTTTGTAGTAGACAATGAAGATATTTTTTGAAAACTAATAATATTATGTTCCATTTTTCAAAAGGCACTAAACTATTATGGTCCTCGGGCATGTGTTAGTGTAATTTTTTGAATATTCACCAAAAAAGATGTAATATCCATGTATGAAAAGCCTTGGTGACTATAATTTTTCTTGTTTAATCTAACGTCTGATGAATGGATTTTCTTCGTATAATGTACTAATTTATATCATAAAGTATTTTCAAAAATAATATAAATATAGTTAATGAATCAACTCATATTAAGTTTAATGAATGTGGTCATTTTCATCACAAGAAGACTCATATTGGTAACATGATTAATTTGATGGATGACCTGGAACTTCAGCCGCTTTTTAATTATAAAATGGATGATGATCTAGAATATGATCAAGAATAATATGAACTATATGTGACTAATTATGAATGACGGGAATATATATTTCATAGGAATCTTAGAAACATTAAAGGCAATCCTCTAGATACTATTCTAAGTGATTTATATCTGTATGTAATGATTATGACGTGTTTATGAAATTGTATGTAATTTTATTTCATTAAATCCTATCTTAAACAAAAAAATAATATAATATTCCTTATATTATTAATACAAGATAGTTTTTAAAAAAACTATGCAACCCAATTCAAAAGGAACATGGTGTAGTAATTACTAGTTAGACCCTAAGATGATCTAGTTATTAAAACTAGATGGGTATTTAGGAATCAAGAATATTATTAATGTGTGATCTCTATAAATAAGTTTAATTTAGTTTCAAAATGTTACAATCATGAATAATGAATAGATTAGTAATAATCCTTATATATTATAGGTGTATTCAAATACATTAGAATCCATCTATAATTGGAATCTCATATAAATTTAAAATTATACTTTATGGATGATGAATATAATTTTCATAATCTATATTTAATGGAGCAATTATATATTTATAAACCTCCTATATTTGAAAACCCTCATCAATAAAATTCTATTATTATCCTTTCCAAAGACTTGTATGGTCTTAAATAAAAACCTATAGATTTTTATGTAAAATTTTGTTCTTATATTTTATCAAATGGTTTTAATATGGGATTATAAAACCACACTCTTTTTAAGAAAACATCATCAAAATGTACCTTTCTTGTAAAAATAAATATTAATGATATTATTTTCAGGATAAAATGGAAATAAAATGTGTAATGAATTTTTCAAACATATTAAAAAAGAATTTGAAAATAATATTATGAGTGAGGTAAACTACTTATATAGCTTTCAAATTTATTTAAAATATTTTTATAAATTTTTTAAATCATATTAAATACAAAAATGATTTTCATAAAAGGTTTCAAATTGAAATAAGAATAAAATTGTCAACTCCTATGAGTTCCAATGTTTAACATGAGTTGGATGATGTAATAAAACTAGTTTACAATAAAATATATAGTGGACTAATTGTAAAATTACTTTGTTTCACGAAAAGTAGAGTAGAAATTTTGTTTTCTATATGTATCATTGATTTATTCCAATCAAACCCAAAATTATCTCATTTTATTTTTTTGAAAATAATATAATGATATTTAAAATAATTGTATCACAATATTTTATTTTTCTAATAACATAATATTTTAATTTATCTTTATACTAAGATGATAGTTTTTAATGATGTATACATGATTTTAAAAGTATCTTTAGGACCATAAATATTTTTTGGAAATATGTAATATCATGTTTTAGTAAGAAACAAAACTCTTTTGTATTATCAACTACCAAAGTTGAGTATATTACATCCAGATGTTATTGTTCGTGGGTATAATGGATGAAACACACCCTAATGGATTATTATTTCAAATTTTATTATGTTCTAGTAAAATTTGATAACATAAGTGATATGAATATTTTAAAAAATTCAATAAATCATTCAACAAAAAAACACATATACTGAAGGAATCATTTCTTAAGATATCATACAAAAAAGTTCGATGTCTCTTTATAATTTGTTTTTATAGAGAATAAATTAGCATACATTTTTACTTGCCTATTTTTGTTATTGTTGATTTTATTTTTTGAAATTAAAATTAATACTTTAATTTCAATTAATTTCCCAATAATTATTTTTTTTATTCTTTACTACATGAATTTTTTTTTCATTTTGTAAATAGAGATTCCATTTTTTTCTTTAATATATTGTAATAATAAAATTTATTTCTTATTTTTATGAATAGGTTTCACAGTAATATATATTAAATTTCATCTATCTAAAAATAGAGTGTGAAAATCAACTTATAAATGAAAATTTCATACCCTTGTGAACCTCTTATCTATCTTCCATCGTACTAAAAAAATGTTTCCAATAAAATATTCAAATCATATTTCGATCATGGGAAATAAAAAGTTCTCTAGTTGTGATTTATCCAGTATTTTGAAGTATTTGATGCCTTTTAGAAATTTTCAATGTGCTAAGGTGATTGATGTTAGCTATTTGGATCAAACAAACATGTTGTTAAAAAAATTAAAATCCTCGAGGTTATGATCTTGTTTTTTATGAGAAAAGGAAAAAATTATCATTTGAGAAATAATTATTCAATTTCATGGTCATTTGGTTTTTCACATTATTGATACTAAAGAACTTGTCAGATCAACAATAATAGAAATTAACTTCTTAATACCATTATGGGTAAAATCCAATGTCTTCTGGTTCTCTCATGATGGAAGATTTAGCTTCAACACCTCACTTTTTGATGTAGATGAAGTAAGACCCCCATAAATTATGAAATCTATTTTGAGAACTTCTAACATAAATAATAATGATGTAAAGTATTTAAATCTTGAAGTAAAGATTCAAATCAAGTTAATACTCTCATTTATTTTCTAAAGTAATTGTGAGTTTGAAAATATTTTGTGTGAGGACATTAAATCACATATTTATTATTTAGAAAAACATAAACCTACCATGAAATGTCAAGAAAACATTTTTCAAATTCATGACATGTCTATTATCTTTTTTCTTTTTGGAATGATCTTAACGTTAGTCTTTTTTAATGTCTCAATATGCCTAAATGAGACTTTGGCTATGCGTTTTCATAGTTTAAAAAATCTATTTGATATTTTGTTGAAGATAATTTGATATTTTAAGTGTTTATTTTTTTGGGAATATTGTACCTGTTGTATCTAAGGGAGAGAATTTTTTGGACCTTTTATAATATGAATAGAATTATTCTCCTGTGGTATCTATTATTGGTGTCGTATAATTTTTTTCTGTTAATATATTTATAGAAGATATTTAGTAATTAGTATATCTTTTGGATCATATAAGTTATGTGTGAGTGATTATATTAAATTAAATTTAATCCCAAGTCCATGAAATAACTTAGGATACCACATAAGAGGTGGATTCAGAAGTGCATCAGGAAATCGATGAAACACATGTTCTTGTTGATACTCTACCTCGAGCCCTTACATTTTTTTAAACCAAATATAATTTAGAAATAACCATCAACATTTTGGTAATCATTTTTCAAGAGAATAAAATTTAAATAGTTATTGTCATTGAAATACTATTTGAATATTATCTTTCATGTGTGATTGGATAGATAATCAAGTGAAAAAAATTGTTTTGTGGGTATTGATTTTATAAGCTCTAAAGACAAAGAAGAAGCCATAGAAGATGAATCTACTCAGTGGGTATCTGTGAAAAAGAATTATAGTACTTTAGATTATCCCTCTCTCATTATATAAAATCATTATGATGAACTATGTAATCAATGATAAACACTTTTAGTAGTTCAATAGCATTGAAAAGTAACTTCTACAACATATGTTGAGGAAGAACATAGTAACTTTGAAGATTATGAAACTAAAATTAATGCTGGTAGTGAATGAATTATTTCCAAGTATAATGAGATTATGAAAAAAATCATAAATTTTAAAGAATGAGTTACTAGAATCTCACACTAAATATAATAATCTTAGATACATTTTAGTTTCCATATATGATGTAGATGAAATAAATAATATGGTTGTGAGCCAGTTTGGATACGTTAAGAGAATACCCACTTATCAACCAAATCTTATTTCTAACACCGATTTATATGGTTTTAATACCTTAATACACTCTATTTTAGATCAATATATGAGAGATTATACTATTAAATCACTGAATAAAGGATAATGGGATAGAGATTCTATGGAAATAAAATTTGCAATCATTTATCATTCTATTGAAACTTTGACTATTAGAATAGTATTAATGGAGTGTGAGTTTCTGTCACCTAATATTTTACAATATTTCATTAATGATATAGTTATAGAGATTTAAATTATTCCAACCATTCCCCAAATCACTATCACTATCCTAAACATGTCTCTGATGGATTTTATTAGTATAATATTTGGAAAATATTCCATTAATCAAGAACACATTTATGAATGAACATCAGGATACCAACATTGTTTTTAGATTCTAATGGAAAATTATTGGGTCATTATCAAAAAAAATTATTTTTTTGGATGATAATATTTATATTGTTAATCAGTTGATCACATTCTCTATGTCATCATATTATTCATCTTTAAAATAATACACTTTTATAGAGTTAAAGTATAGGATTGATATATCAATAGGTGAAGTGGTTGTTGTGGAAGATGCTTTAAGGAAATAATAGTTATATATTCCCCTTGCATCAAGTTTCACTAGTTATTTTGATAATTTATTGGATGTATTAAAGAATGTAATTATTAGTTTTGCGAATAAGACACATATACATAATTTCTTTTCCAATTTCACTCAGTAATCATGAAATGGTTTCACTACTTTATTGAACTTCTCTAATTATGATGTTGCTAAAAGGATTTATATGGGTATAGATTATCCATTTTGGTTATGAGGTGGATTTAACATAGTATATTACATTCTAGAATGAAATAATACTATATCACGATTGGTGAAGGATATTTTTTATCCTATTAGTATTTATTTGAAAGATAAATGGAAGCTTGGACCTAAAAGATCAAAGACTACTCCTACTATCCTGATCAAGTTTCCATTCACTCCTAATAATATTATTTATTTTTATAGATCTCAGAATGCATCTATTATGTTCCAATCCAACACTATTATGACACTTTCTCATGATTGAGTTGTCCTATGATGTTTTTTTTACTTAGACTCCCATGTAAGAGATATATTTGGACAGAGTATTGATTCCCCTTTACCAACCTCATCATTTCTTTAAGGCCATCCAAAATCGTTCAAGCTACCATAATCCAAACAACTCTCTATCAATCCCAAAGTGAAGGACTGATTTTTTTTCCTATATATGTTAAGGTGTTTTTATAATTTGTCATTATTTAATTTAAAAAATTGAATAATTTTTTTCTTATCTTAAATATTTATTCTTTATGTTTAATCATTTCCACTTCAATGTTTTCCATTAATTTTTTTCTATATTTATACTTCTATTTATTGACAATAATTTCTATTATTTATGTTTTATTTTGTTGTGATTCTTTTCCTTCAATGTCTATTCAAATTTCTATTCTTATTCAGTACCAACTCTTATAACTGTTTAGAATTGATTATGTTCAACAATGAATTTTTATTATTCATACATTTCTACTTTTTTATATCTAAAAAGGGGGGAAATAATTATTTATATTTTTTCATGAGAAAACCAAATGAAAATTTAAAAAAAAAAATTCATACAATATATTTTTAAAGATAAAAATATCAATTTTTAGATTTTCTTGCCAGCAAAAGGGGGATATTATTAGAAAGAATTATATTGTTCTAACACAACATAATACTTTATTTTTTTTATGATTTAAAAAATTCAATTTTTTTGATGAGTTTATCTGAATTTTTTCAAAATTTTATTTGTATCTTATATTAAAAGGTATGATATATTTGATAAATAAATTCCAAATGAATTTTTCTTACATGGATAATGAATCAAATTAATTTATACTACAAGAATACAAAGATTAAATATAGGAACATTGGAATTCATTTCTATCATATAATATTATATTATGTGCCAAGTTTATCTTATATATGAACGAATTATCCTAAAATGTGAACTTAGTAAATTAATTGAAACCTCATTTTCCAAAAAAATTATTTTATCTTATGAAATATTACTATAAAAATTTTATTTTACTACGTAAGTGAATATTCTAATGGAGTAGATGAATTATATTTTGAGGTAGTCAAGAATTAAAATATAGGTCATATATATAATTAGATACGAATTTTATCTTATATAAATTACCTTTATAAATGGATTATATTATAGATGATAAGAAAAATTTAGATGTCACAAATCTTATGATAGTTAGATATTATCATACCAATATTTATTATAAATATGTTATCTTATAATAATGAAGTGTTTTATAAGAATTATAAATATGGAATATTTATTACAACCCAAACTATAGTAACTTTGAGTCAATGTATACTTTATTACATTATAATAAGTTATAAGGGATAAAATCACCAAATATTGATCAATTTAATTGTAATTAATAACCATATACAACTTTAATTCCCTTATTATGTTAAAAATAAAATATAAAACATTACAATATCAAATTTTTTTCATCCTTTAAACATAATAAAATATTTCTTATTCATATCTAGGGTTAGGGAAGAAAATAATGGAAGTCTCAAATTCTTGGTAAGGGATATGTAAATTGGTATTTAACAATATTAAGTAAGTCATAGTCAATATGTAATGGTAAATAAATAAAAACACATTCTATTTAATAAATAAATTCAAGCACGAAATGCATCAAAGGATAATATCAATGCAATAATATGATGGTTAATAATAACTAAATTATTAATGAAGGAAATTATAAATATTGGATTTCATGATTTCATAAATCATTATATATTTACCATCAAGTCCTTATAATAATAAGTTTTAATCGATGTGTAGGAATATACAAAAAACCTATTTAATAATTTTTTTCTAAATATTTTGTCTCATGAGACCTATTGATTTATTAAGAGGGTATCTATAATCATAACCCACACATTAATATATTTATAATTCATTCCTCATATCTTGAATGATCATTTTAATTCTTAAAAAATGTAACTTATCAATAATTTTCTATATTGAGTAAAGAATATGGAATTTTAATATTTCCCTAGTCATTCAAATAACATCAAAAGTAAAAAAAACATACGTATATATGGTGTTCGATTTAGGAAATAATCAAATTCATAACAGAATGAATATATATTTTAGGATTGAAATATAAAATTTAGATGCTCAATTACAAGAGGGTGGGTGAATTATAAGTTTAAAAACATTCTTTTTTAACATTAAGGAAAACTATTTTGAAAAAATATAAACAAGGTAAATTCTCAAGACCTCATTTAGTTCTACTAAACAAGCTTTATTGGTTTTGAAAATATGATTCTAAAAATGAAACATAAGGAATGATTACATGGAAAAAATTCTACATTAAAGAATATAGAATCTTACTTATCATAATACCTAAAAGAATCTGAAATTATAAGAAGATTATAAATTCTTTCTTTATCAAAATACAGTGGAAATAAACTTGAAACAAAACAAGTAACAAGTATGAAATATTTTAACAAAAATATTAGGGTATCCAACTACCTAAGATTAAGGTCCCTTGATTTATACATTCAAGAAAATATGTATTACCCACACTAGGGTAATCCCTCGATAGGAATATCAGAATCTATCTTGATATACCCATAATCCCTCTATCTTTAAAGTAGTTTTCACCTCCATCTTTCTATCCCTAGAAGTACTCAAAATTTAATGCAGTTGGTACCTCTGTTTTCATATCCCCAAAAGTCCAAAATTGTACTCAGCAACAATCAGAGTATCACAAATCAATCTGAACAAGATGTTCAGTATTGAAAAATCAAGAGAGTGTCTCTCTAGAAATTGCTTTAGTGGTATGAAATCTCTAGAGTGATTAACTGTCCATGATCTCATTCAAATGAGCTCTAATTTATAGGCACAACTTGAACGGTTGGATCCCTCCTCCAATAGTTATATTTTTCCATAAATCTTGGAGGGACCTATACACATGTCACTCAAACAATGGTTAGTCATAAAAATATTGTACGACATCATTTCATAAAAATTGTATGGAAAATGTAGTTACTTAACCAAATTTAATTTTCAAAGTCAATGGAAAAAATAGAATTATGAATCTAAGAAAAAAAAATTAGAGCTTATAAGATATAAATATTCGTATTCTATTTTATATAGAATTATGAATAATAAATCTATAGATTCTGGGTTCTTAATTCCAATGAATTCAGAATCTGAATTCTGAGGAATTCAGAGATTGAATTCTAAGGAATTAAGAGTCCAAATTTAGAAGAATTCGTAGTTTTCATTCTGAAAAATTAGGAGTTTTAATTCAGAAAAATTCATGTTATAAATTATGAGGAATTTACGTTCTGAATTTTGAAGAATTTCGAGTCTAAATTATAAAGAATTAGGAGTCTGAATTATGAGAAATTCGATGTCTAAATTCTGAGGAATTCGGTGTCTGAATTATAAGGAATTGGGAGTCGGAATTATAGGGAATTTGGAGATGGAATTTTGTGGAATCCGGATTCAAAACTCTCTGTAATTAAGAGTCTGAATTATTAAGAATTAGAAACTTAAACTTTAGAGAATTCAGGATATGAATTTTAAAGAATTTTGAGTCTGGATTTTATAGAATTCAGAGTCTGAATTTCAGAAAATTTATAGTCCAAATTTCAGATAATTCAGAGTCTAAAAAAAGAATACTCTATATCCAAGGATTTATAGTATTCCAAGATTTTAGATGTGAAACTGAATTTTAGAGTTAAGAATAAAATTAGTTATATTTTGAGAGTTTATGAAATGAACAATGAAAACAAATATAAGGATAAAAATTTCCTTAGATAAGGGAAATTTTCATTATGAAAATAATCCTTAGGGAAAAAATAATTTTCCTTAAGATAAAGTGTTTGTGATTTTCAAAATATAGAGAAAAATAAAAGACATAAAGAATAGTTATTGACCCAACCTATATATTTAAGATGAATAAATATCCAATGATAATAATAATGTTAAATTTTCCAGAGAAAACTAATTACCAAAAAAATAATTATAGAAAATAGATTACCATAAATTCATTAGTAATATAGGTTTTTTAGAAATATTATATCCTATTGAGACATAAATTAAATTAAATAAAAAAATTATAGTATGTTTTCATTAAATATTTTCTTTTTTAGAACCATTTTAAATATAAATAAGAATCTAAATAATGTAAAATGGTTATGGTGGTGAAAAATTCATTAACACCATATAAATTAAGAAGAAATGTTCCTTTTGACAATTTTCAATGTAAAAAATGAAAATTTCAAAAACATTATACAAATTACATTAAAAGATTTATAAAAATTTGGTATAAAGTAATTTTTTCTAAAAATGTCATTTGACTAAATAAAAATTGATTTTTTAAAACCATTTTAAAAAAATATGCGCTTTGAAGAAAAATATACATGATCAAAATACAAATATAATTAGCTTTTATTTTAAACATTTAATTTACTGATTCACATTAAAAAGCGTATAAAAGTGTATGAAAATATTAAAACTTTACAAATATATAAAGGATGAAAAATTTATGTATTTAGTTAAAAATATATTATAATATCCCTTCAATTAAAATAACATATATCCAAAAAAGTGAGTTTGTAAAATATATTCTTACATATCTAGTAAATTTTAAATTATAACCCATGATAAATTAAAAATGAATTAAATTTGATAATAAATAGTAAATATATATTCATGATAATTAGATGAAATTGGAATTAAATTCACCATATAAATTTTAATTGGGTCATAATAACAAATGTGTTTGAATAGAGTGGAAATTCAGAAAAAAATATTTTACCCCATGCTTCCCCTTAATTGAAATGATACATCCTCATGTATAAGGGTTTTAAACAAATAATAATGTATAGAATAACTATATTCATATTTATAATATCATATATTATCTTATTATAATAATTTATAACTTATTTATTAATAATATTCCATTATTACCATTGTTCCTGGTGTTAAATTCTTTAATTTCTCATATATGTTTGTCATAGAAGTTACCATTCCAATGAATAGGATATAGCTTAATCATATCCATACTGATATTAATGTTATTGATTTCATATTTAATAATAATATATATTTTTATAATCATTATTTAAGGTTGGACATTGAAAATGAATCACATCACTTCATGGGGACGGTAGGTCTTATGTGTGCACAAGCGAAATAATCATTTCATAATAGGTGATATGGTAAGGAAGTAGATGATACAAAAAATTTATAGAAAAAATATTATTTCACAGTTATGATATATATTCATTGACTTCATCATTGTTACAATTCATGTGAAATAGTTATGGAAAGCATATTACATCAGTTCGTGATAACGTAGACTATCGTACACAGAAGCGATTGTTCTATTTCCCATTTTATGTAGAAGGAGATGGATGAATTTTATCCAATAAATATATTGAAATATAAATATATGAGATATATTAGTTTTATTATATTGTCATTTTTATATCATAATTTATAGTGCTAAATAAATAAGTAAAAAATAAGTAGCTTAATTAAGAAGATTATCTTATCATAGAGGAACCCCCTTTGGATCGCTTATTAAGGACCCTATGGTTGGTATTTTGGAATACTATAACCACTAAAACTAGGTAAGGTTGTTTTAGAGATATTTTTTTATGTTTTTATCAAGATAACTGTCTTAATAAGTGTGAATAAGTGACTAAAGTGGTTACCTGTTATAATTGAGGTATGTGGGACACTTGTATTTTTTTAGAATTTTAAAATATTATTAAGTATTTTTATTATAAAAAATTCTCCAAATTGGATAATATTATTATTTTATATATGATTTTAAACAAAAAAAGGATGTTTATAATCCATTTTAACACTTATATTTTTTGATTAACCTCATAGTAAACCTATTTTTTCCTTAATAGTGACAACAAATTTTTACTTTTTTTAATTATTCCTAATGATAAGAAAATTAAGATGAACATATTATATAATTTTAATTATTTTTATTCCAAATATTGAATATCTTTTAACAAATTTATTTGAAATAAGTAGAAAATTTCAATATAAAAAAACCTCCAAAACGTGATAAAAAACAATTTTTCAGGAAATAAATTTTTCAAGCATAAGGTTATCTTACATTAAGAATATAAATTTTCATCATCATTATATAGAGTTAAATTAATATAGTTTATTATATTAATTATAAATTTAATTTAAATAATCATTATTATATTTTATTTTAATTAATTAAAATTTAATGACATTGTGAGTTAAGAAGAAATTTTCTAAGAAGCACCCTTTTTCCTCCAAACAATATTATATTAATTTCTTACAAATTAATAATCAATACATGGTAAAATAAACCTATTATAACACATTATTATAAATATAAATAATATTAGTTAATTACTATGATTTCAATTATTCATTAAATATTATTTCTAACAAAAAAATCAGAATAACATTCCTTGATGATTTTGAACTAGTGAGTTCAAAATCGATATTCATCCTAAAAATTTAGAATTTCTATGCCATTTAATATTAAATTGTGATTTATTAAATATTAACTTTGTATGATTTAAACTCAAATGTTACATTCTTCCTGCTAAAAATTTCCACCACTAAATGTTCATGTATGTTACATTCGTAACAAATAAAGGTGGTTCTTATTGAAAACATCGTCAAGTTATCATGTTTATTCAAATATTTTTTTATATCTCTAAAGTATATTTACAAATATAGTCATCCTATTCTGAAACACATCAAATTTAGTGTCAAGAATTGGTATAGTCTCTATACCGTAAGATATATCTTTTTATAATTCTTTTTTATCAGAGATAAGACCATGCATTGGTGATGGCATGTGCTTTCTTAAAAATGAGATATTTAACACCTCATGTAATATATAGAGTAAAAATGTAATTACCAAATGTTAATCCATATCTCAAATTCATTCTCAAATTTTAAAAGATTTTATGTACCATGGGCTTAGTGTCCCTTTCTTATAGAACCTTATAACACCCATCCATGGAGATTCATGAAAACATAATCACCCCTTGGAATTCGAAATCTTCCCATCAGTTATAAACATAACTATTTTTACAAATTTGATCTACATTATAATTTGTATTAGTAGTATTCATTTTTTCATTGTCTCCTAAAATAGTTTTATTCCCAAAAGCTTCATTTCACTAACTTCATCCCAACAATCTAAAGTATGGCATATCTTTTTGTATAATGCCTTATACTACACCACTTGAATACATGAATAGAATCTATCAATTTAGGAAAACTCCACCAAACATATATAATAATCCCGCATACCATGAAATTCAATTTAGAATGACCTCAAGATGTATTATAATTATTGAATACTAGTTTTAGACTATTCGTCTGTTTGATAATGATAGGTATTACAAAAATTAATCTTGGTATCAAGATCATTCTAATGGATTTTTCATAATTTTGCTATAATTTTTTTATCACAATTATACTCATGTGAAACTAGTGTTCGATGAATTCTTATAACATCATTAATTTAAGGTCATGTAAGGTTATCAATAGGTAAATCATCACTTATAGTGTGAAAATGTGTATATTTGGTATGTTGATTATCAATTTTCCATATTACACCATTCATGTTATGATTATTTAGTTATCTAATGATAAATTCCATTATACGGTCATCCAAATTCGACATTTGAACTATTATTGGTTTTATTGATCTTCTAGGATATTGTCTCTCAGACATCACCTATTTAAAAAATGAGAATATTTTCATATAATAACTCATTTCAAGATTTATATTATCCCACATATAATGTACCCAAAAATCAATGTACATCATAGTGATACCAGAATTTATAAATAAAATTAATCTATGAACCTCATCCAGTAATTTTCTTTTTAGCATGGGTATAAATGGAACCCAAATCCTCTTTCATGATTTTAGAATTTTTTCAACATATTAAAAGCCTTCCAATTTCCCATCATTCATGGATTTAATTTTATTTTGAAATTTCTCATCATTAGGGTGAGTAAATTTTATCTCCTCTAATAATAATGGTTTGGAAGTCATTTCAAAAAAGAGATGATGTTTCCCCTTTATTATTAATTCCCATATCCATCTTTACTAAATCCATGAACATTGTACCCTAGTCAATATTCATTTAGGATAGTACTCTATGATATTTCATGCTCATTGCATGTGATACATTATTTTTCTTCACTATCTATTAGTGTATTGAGAAAACATAATCTTTAAGTATCTCGATCCCTTGTTATTACTTGGGTTGATCTATTCAAATGAGAATTAAAATTTTAAACTCATAGGATATGTATATGTACTGCATCATTTTCCATATAGATAACGTATCTATATCATTAAAGTTAAGATTTCGGATGCTAACTCAAGAACATGGGTTAGATAGTTCTTTTCTTGAGTCATTAATTTATTTTATTCATAAGAAATAACTTCATCATTCTATATAAGGAAAAAAAGTATTCCCTCATATTATGCATCACTATATATAAAAAATATTAAATTTCATGATGGTAGATTCAATATCATAGAATTGGACAATATCCCTTACAATTTTTCAAAACATTCATTGCATTCATTTTTACATATGAACATAATTCCTTTATGCCTAATACTGGATAACGGGTCAGCCAAATAAGAATTTTTAAAAAAATTGTTAATATTAACTAGCCAAATGAATGAAAAAATGAATCTTAGTTATGTAAGTTGGGGTATTATATTCATTGAAAATATTTTTATTCACAGGTTCAACTAATATTCCATTTTTAGAGAAAATATTTTTGTGGGGAGAATCATTCTTCATCCAAAATTCACACTTTCCATATTTCCAATATAATTAATTTCTTCTATGATTGTCAAGAATGATATTCAAGTGATATTGATGGTCCTAATATCTTTTAGATTAAACCAAGATATCATCAATAAATTCCAAAACAAAAATAACAACATATTTTATGAATACTATAATCATTATATCCATAAAGAAATATTGAGAATTAGTTAATATATAAGGTATTTTTTTTAAACTCATAATTTATATAACTTATAAAAAATGTTGTTTTCAAAATATCTTCCTTCTTTACTCATAATTTCATTTCTACTCAACCTCAAGGCCTTCAAAAATTTTATTTAATGAAAAATTAATCAATTAATGGTATAAGATGATTAATATTTATCATTATAGAACCTATTTATCTATGTTCAATAAAAATACTCATTCATATATATTTATTCTCAAGAAAAAGAATAGGGGAACCCTATAGTAAAACACTAGGGTTCACAACTCCACTAGTTGTTTCTTGGAATCCACTAATTCCAAACTGACCATTATTAATGGATTCTTTAATATAGGTATTTCATTATGGATTAAATTAATATAAAACTAACCTTCCTATAATAGTTTATGACCATGTAATTCCTCAGGAAATACATCACTATATTCTAAAAAAATATTACACTCCCAATTTGAAATATTTCCTTTTCTTTTATAGATAATGTTTTCTCTTATTCACTAAGAATGTAATTAATATGATCTACTAGAAGTGGATCTAGATATGACCACGAATATGAAGTCTCCCCTTTATAGATTATAAATTACAAATCTTCACCATGAATCATTATTTGATTCTATTTGTAATAACTTTTATCATTATATTTTCAATGGTAGTCCATACTAAGGAATATATCAAATTCTAACATATATAAATTAATATTCTCTTCATATAGGGTATTTTTATTTGTCATAAATGGAAATGATTGAATCATTATTGTTTTGGTGAGATTTACACTCAAAATTGTGTCTAAAAACACCCTTCTTAACATGCTTGGGAAATATCTAATTTTCTTGGAAAACAATGATGATATAAAGGTGGGGAAGATATGTAATTAAAAAAAAGAATTAACTAAATT
Organism: Viscum album; assembly: GCA_963277665.1. NCBI lineage: Eukaryota > Viridiplantae > Streptophyta > Magnoliopsida > Santalales > Viscaceae > Viscum > Viscum album. Next base: position 1,667,933,048 of record OY728147.1, on the reverse strand, counting down.
TTAGGATATGATTCATTCATCTACCACAATATTTTTTGGAATATTAATCTCGTCTTTAATGATCACATATGCTTGGAATTATACCCTTAGTATTTTCTACTATGAGTTCCCTTGTGTAATGACCCAAAAATTTATGAATTAAATTCACTTTATTTTAATTAAATGTATTATAGAGATAGAAAACACATGATCTCATTTTGTTTTATTATATCAAATTGGATCTAAATTACTATTAAGTATCCTTACCGTATATAATATAATCATTGAATAGTGATCACATGACTAGAATAAATATAAGGTTTTAACAAATCCTTTTAACATAGATAAAGGGAGTTATGGCCTCATCCAGTATGGTCATAGCCTTTGAATCGCATTTATCAGAGCTTCCAAGGGAGATATTATTTTTGTTATTTTCCCTAGATCATGACCAATCCATGATCCGATAACTTAATCATGAGAGAAAACGTTTACGGGAGAAGTTGAAGCTCATCGAGATCACAACCCAAACCATGGTCACCAAATAGCCTCATGAAAGCCTCACCATTTCACACCATTCTCTTAAGGCCTATGATGATATATTAAAGGGATATGTAACAAGACCCTATAATTATGATTATGTGCATTATTTTTGTATAGAATAATGAATATACTTTCATCCTATTATTGTTACATAGTAAATGTTTTTCAAAGCAAAAATAATATTTTTGGTTAATATTAAAATTCAATTAAAAAATATGTTTTTATGAATTAATGAATTTTTTAATTAAATATTATTTTAATAAAATATTATTATTAAATTAATTTTATTAAATATAAATTATCATATAATTTTATGAAGTCAAATATAATTTTAATTATGGTTTGAAAACTGTTTTTGTCAAAACCTGTCAATTTTCAATAAATGTCGGTTTTTATTTTAAAAGTAAAAATTCATGTATTTAAAAAATTATTTAGATAAAATAAATATTATTTTGGTAGTCATGATGTTGAAATTATCCAATGGTTAATTTTTTAAAATTTTCTGAGGTTGTAGAATATTTGGGTAAAAATTAAAAAAGGTATAATTATATAATGTGTTTTATGACATCACAATGACCCAATAGTGATGTAATAACAAAATATAAAAGATTAATTCATTGAAATATACGTTTTTTATTTAATATAATATAATTTTATGTTTATTTTATTTATTTTATAAAGGATTAGTGAATCCTCCAAGAAATATAAAATATTTTGAGATATTAAAATCATTTCCTTGAAAGTGTGAATTACCTCCACATAAGAAAGGGAAATATTTTAATATAATAGGACCTTAGACATATAAAATAATTTATACCACTCCCCTTTTTCAGAAAAAATGGTAAAAATACATGGTATGGTTTGTGGTTTTGAATATTTTAGTGTGTAGTGTCCAAAACCAAAATAAAAAAGAATTCACCCACCTTTCCTATATAAAACCATCCAAGAACACATTCCCCTTCACTCAATATATTTTAATCCTTAACACCCTCTCCCCCCCCCCACTACCTAGAGTCCTAAAATTTCACCCAAGAGCACCCAAGAAGCTTCTCCCAATCCTTTGGAGTCACACATCCAAGTAAGGTGTCCTCACTTACCTCTCCTCCTTTCAAATTCAAGCCTATTATTTGAAAATAGTTCATGTAATTTCAAATGGTAAAAATTATTTTCATCTATAATAATTCCATTAATATTTATTTTATTTTATTTAAATGATGGATCATTTAACATCCCCGATTTGGATCCATACCTAAGTCGTTACTATGCTGAAATTCCGTAAGGGATCTCCCCCTCTCCTTTTTCTTCAAGAACCTCTTTTATGTCATGACTTTTATTTTCTATTTTCATTGTTTGAGATATGTTCTTCAATAACTCCATATAGTACATTTTATTTATACATTATGGTATCTTCCTTTCACTCCCATTGATCCCCGATATGATCCTTTAAACCCACCCTTTACTATGCTAAAATACTATATGGGATTTCTGTCATCTCATTTCCATTCAATAATTTCTTTTATATTATTAATATCACATGTTGGAATATTATGTTCCATCATCCCCTTATTTTCCATCCCATTTATAAATGGTTATACACCCCTTTTAATATCATCAACCCAATTTCTGAATTTTTATATCACGTCGTTATGCGGCCAAAATTGGACTGTGGTTTTCTATGAAAAAATCATCATGCAGTAAATATCATACCCATTTTTCTATCAATGGTATTCAACTTTATGCACATATAAATATCTAATGGATACTTAATATATGATTTCAACATTCCTCAATCATAGAATAAATTATAATGTTTAATGAATCTATGTTATATGAACTTTGTGGCACACTTAAGAATGAGATTGAAATCATTATGAAGTGTGAACCCTGATAGCACTCCAATTAATTGGTTAATGTTTAGTATCATGATACATCATGTAGGTAAAGGGTTTTTATTACTTCATTTATAGTAATTTTTCAAACATATTGGGATAATATTTTACCTTGTTCCTTTATATTAATGATGTAGTGTATTAAGTTGTTGTCACATTTCTATGTTAAGATAATCATGATATATAATTCGTTTATATTCATGTTTCTCTTATACTACATTGATATTTCTATTGCATAATAGGTACTATATTTTTCATGTTATTCCCTGTTTAATCCATTACTGGTCTTTATAGCGCACCATTTTCTTATCTATATCATTAGGTAGTCCCATGTACTGTTATGTATGAAGGAATATTTTGGTCATGTAAAATAAGTTTTCAATAAAGATATATATTTCATCTTTTAAGTTTTTATTTAATGTTCCTAAGCCCTGAAGACACTATAACACTCAATCTTCTAAGTTTTATAAATGAAAATTTTATGTAATAAATCATGTTTTAATATGAAATAAAGAGTATGGTTTTTATAGTTGGTATCAAAGGATAGGTGTAGTTATTTTTTGGGATTAGAATTAGAAAACTCTTGTGAAAGAATGGTGGATAAGAATAATTATAATAAAATAATCCCTTAATTTTTGGGAGTATAGATTAATTGGTTTATCAAGAAAAATATATCATCTTCTAGACACGAACAAGTAGAGGTGGCTCTGGAACTGATGTATCTAGGGGTAAAAATCGAAAACACCACTTTGAGAAAAATTCAAAGAGGAATTGGTGCACAAATAGCAGGCCTTGTTATACTCTTGGTTAAAAACTCCTTGGGGATATTATCCATAATATTCATAATCTTAATATGAACCATTATTAAGGGATCAATAAAATTCCCCTAATAATATATGTTAGGTTATAGATCATTGATAACATAGATCGAAGCTTATAAATTTATAATTTGAAGAGATAAATGAAATTTTTATGTTATCCCTTTAATATCATTGGATTATCCTTTTTGTGTTTACCTTTTTAAATAACCCATCCCTATGTCTATATTGGATAGAGTAGAACCATAATCAAAAAATGAAAAATACTATTATCTTTCATAGTTATATGCATTTTTTATATCCTTAATGTTTATTAGAACTATACCAATACCACCATAAAGAATAAAAGTATTGATGTTTGTGAAAATAGAAAATGGTGTGATTATAATATCCAATGCATATGACTCCTCCCCTGTCACAATTTTTGGATTAAACTTCTCGACAAACCTCATTATACTTCCCTTTGTTGAATTCGATGAAATTCATGGCATGGAATGGCTTACCCAATGTAGAGCTATCATTAATTGCAGTGAGAGGGAAATCACTCTATATATGGTGAATCGGGCCCTGATTCTATACTAGTGCAGGGAAGATGACAAATCTTCTTTAGAACCATCATCTCAATCATGGATATTAAAACCATATGAGAATGAATATATTTATCTGATGATTGAGTCTATGGAAAGAACCATCATCAAAGACAATCCTATTGTGAGGTAATTCACTAATGAGTTCACAAAGTAATTATTAAGTCTTCCTCATAGAGGAGATGTTGAATTATCTATTGATCTAGTACTTGGGGAATTTCCAATATCCAACACTCTATATAGAATGGTTGTTTTGGAGCTTGAGAATATAAATAAACAACTATAGGATAATATAAAAAAAGGGTTCATATTCCCAAGTGATTCACCATGGGGTGCACCAGTCCTCTTCATCAATAAGAAGGATGGGTCAATGCACCTTTGCATTGATTATCGTGATCCCAAAAAATCATGATAAAGAACAAGTATCTTTTTCCATGAGTTGATGACTTTTTTTATGAGCTACATGGAGCACAATACTTCTCCAAGTTGGATCTGTGGTCTAGATATTACAAAATATGGGTGAATGAGGATATCCCCAAGAATGGTTTTCGTACAAGTTATGAGCACTATGAATTCATTGTAATTATTTTCATACTCACGAATTATCTTTTAAAATTCATGGACTTGATGAATATATTTTTTAGATATCACCTCAAAAAAAATTTGGTAGTCTTTATAGATGATAGTCTAATGTACTAAAAAACCAAGGAGGAGCATGAGGAGAATCTGAGCACTATTCTAGAGACCTTGTGAAAGGATAAACTCTATGAAAAGTACAATAAGTGTGATTTCTAGTTTTCGAAATTCTCATTCAAGGGGAATATCAACAAAACCAATGGGATATCTATGGATCCATACAAAACAAAAAAATTAGGGGATAGTCGAGGCCGAAAACTATGATGGATATCTGTAGTATCCTAGGATTAGCTGGATATTATCATTGATTTGTGATAAATTTTTCCAGGATTAGAATAACCTATTAACAAGCTAACTTGTAAGTGTGTCAGGTTTTCTTGGAATGATTAATGTAAAGATAGCTTTCTGGAGTTGAATAAGAGGTTTATCACTGCCCCTGTTCTCACACTTCCCACAAGTGGGTAGATTTTTGTAGTATTTATCTATTATTGGAAGAATGACATGGGATATGTATTGATGCAGAATGGAAAAGTCATTTCCTATGCCTCAATTCAGTTATAGATTCAGGAGAAAAACTATCCCATGCATGATATGGAGTTGGAAGTTGTGATCTTTGCATTGAAAATATAGAGGAAATATCTATTTTGAGAGAAGTGTGAAATATATATGGATCATAAAAGTATAAAATATACATTCACACATAAAGATCGGAATATTCCCCAATGATTATAGTTAAAGCTCATCAATAATTATGACTACTCAATCAATTACCACTTTGGGAAAGTGAACGGGGTTTTGGATGATCTAAGTATAAATGACCAAGTAATTCTATCATTGATGAAATTTGAAAAAGATCTAATCTTCTTAGATTTGGTGAAGATGGTCATGGAATAATAAAGAAGGGAACATAATTAATCCTTTCACAAATGATTTCTCTAACAAATATTTTGTAAAGGTTAAAGTATTCTAAAAAAGATGATGTTGGAATTCAAAAGAATGTGTAAACTATCAAAAAAATGGAAATCCTCATTGTTAAATGTTAATGAAGAAGGAATTGTGTGATTTGGGTGAAGACTTTGTGTTTTATAAGATCCAGAGTTAACAAATGAAAATTTGGATGATACACATTGTTCGAATTTCTCTATTGACCCAAGAAACAAGAAGATGTGTCAAGATATCTAGGAGCACTACTGATGGGATAACATAAAGAAGAATATTGATAAATATACATCAAAGTTATTGGTATGTAATCAAGTGAAGGATGAATGGAAGATGTCTATGGGGATGAAGTCAACATTACCCATACCAACATGGAAATAAGAAAACATCACGATAGACTTTATCACTAGACTTCTTAAGACATACAAGTTAATAATGCTATCAGGGTTGTTACGGATCATCTTACAAAGACTGTACACTTCATTAAAATTCGATAGTATTTCACACTCGATCAACTAGAATGGATATACATCAGAGAAGTTGTAAGGTTTTATGGAGTACCACTATCGATTGTGTTTGATCAAGATCCAATATACATCTATATGTTCTAAAATATTCTCTAATTTTCTATGAAAACTAAATTGAAATTCAACATGGCCTTTCACCCTCAAACTAATTTCCAATATTAGTGGACTATTTAGACACTTGAGTACAAGTTGAGAGCTTGATCAATATAATTCAATGTAATATATGACCAATATCTTCCATTGGTAGAGTTCTCTAACAATGACAGTTTTCAATCAAGCATCAAAATGGATCCTTATGAAACCCTTTATGGGAAGAGGTTTATAACCCAAGCATGTTGGGATGAATTCTGGGAATGAAAACTTTCACGTCCAGAATTTGTTGATGAAATGGTGGAGAAGGTTAAGACTACCCAACATCACGTTAATGATACCCATAATTTAAAAAAGATCTATGTTGACTATCATTAATGAAACCTAGAGTTTGATGTCAGATACATGGTATTCCTCCACATATCTCCATGGATTTGAGTTGTGATATTTGGGAATAAGGTAAAAATTATTCAAAGGTACATCATTCATTTTGAGATCCTTGATCTCATTAGAGTAGTGGCCTATTGACCAACACTCCCATCAAACCTGTCTCAAGTACAAGATGTGTCCCATGTATCACTCTTAAGGATGTATATACCAGACCCATCACATATACTCAATCTATAGGAGGTACTATCTGATAATGACCTCTCTTATAAAGAGAATCATATAAAGATATTAGATCTGAGAGAAACATATCTATGAAATAAGACAATGCCCCTCATCAAAGTGTTGTGTAGAAACCACAAGTTTAAAGAAGCGATGTGGGAACCATAGGAATTGATGAGGTAGAGTTTCCCTCATCTGTTTTAGTTTGGGAAAAGGAAATTTTGGGGGTGAAACTTTTTAAAGGGATAAGGTTGTAATGACCAGAGCATTTATGAATAAAATTCCCCTTCTTTTAATTAAATGTCTTATCGATATAAAAAACATGCACACCTTTTTTTGTTATATCCAGTTGGATTTAAATTGCTGTTAATTATCCTTACTATTGATAATATAGTTGTTTAATAGTGATCATATGACTCGTATAAATACAAGGTTCTAAAAAATACTTTTCAAACAAAAAAGAGAGAAAATGATGGCCTCAGCTAGTAATATTATACCATATAAAGCCCATTTATCATAGTTTCTGAAGGAGATATAATTTTTTGTTTTCCCCTAGAACAAGTCCAAGCCATGATAAAACTACTTAAGCATGAGAGAAACTATTTATGGTAGAATTTCATGCACATTAAGATCACGGCCCAAACCATGTTCACCAAGCATCCCCGTGAAATTACCACCAACTTACACCTTATTATTAGGTCGTACTATGGTGTAATAAATGTATATGTAAAAATTCCCTAAGATTATGATTATTTTCATTATTTTTTATAGAATAATTATTATACTTTTATTTTATTATTGTTAATTTGTAATTATTTATAAAGCACACATAGTATTTTTGGTTAATATTTATATTCAATAAAGAAATATATTTTGCTGAGTTAATGAATATTGGAATAAAATAATACTTTAATAAAATATTATTACTAAATTAATTTTATTAAATATATATGATCATATAATTTTTATGAAGTCAAATGTAATTTTTATTGAGGTTTGAAAAATCTTTTTGTCAAAACCCATCAATTTTCAAAAAATGTCATTTTTATATTAAAAGTGAAAATTCAAAAAATTATAAAAATATTTAGATAAAATTAATAATAATTTTGGAATTGTGATTTTTAAATTATCCAATAGAAAACATTTCATAATTTTATGAGATAGACTAATTTTTGGGTAAAAATTATATATCGTATAAATATATAATGTATTTTATGAAATCATAATGGCCCAATAGTGATGTAATAAAATACAATAAAAGGAATAATAATCCAATAATATGTTTTTCCTATAAAATAATGTAATTTTTGGTTTATTTTATTTATTTTATAAGGAATTAGTGAATCCTCTAAGACATATAAAATATTTTAATATTTTAAAATCATTTCCTTGAAAGTGTGACACACCTCCACATAATAAAGTGAAATATTTTAATATATTTGGCCCTTATCCGTATAAAATAATTTATACCACATCCATTTTTCAGAAACCTTGGGAAAAAACCCTGGGATGGTTTGTGATTTTGAATATTTTAATGTGTAGTGTCCAAATCCAAAATAATAAAGAATTCCCCCAACTTTCCTGTATAAACCCACCAAAATAAATATTCACATTCACTAAATATATTTGAATCTAGACCAACCTATACCCCCATACTACCTATAGTCTTAAAAAGGCACCCCCAATCCCCCAATAAGCCACTTCCAAGCCTTTGGTGCCACACATCCATGTAAGGGATCCTCACGTTCCACTCCTCCTTTCAAAATTAAGCATATTATTTAAAACTAGATCCTTAAATTTCAAATGTTTATATTGTTATTAATTTATAATCCTTAAATTACTATCTATTTGATGTTATTTAAATGATTTATCATTTATCCTCCCCAATTTGGACCCATACCTAAGTTGTTACTATACCGAAATTCAATTAAGGATCTCCCTCTCTCCTTTTTCTTCAAGCACATATTTTATGTCATGCCTTTTAATTTACATTTTATTGATTTGGGATATGTTACTACATACCTAATTACTACCCAATTTATTTTTAAATGATGTGATCTTACTTTCACACATATTAATCCCCTTATGATCCATTAAACCCACCTGTTACTATGCAGAAATTCTCTAAGGTATTTCTCTCTTCTCATTTTCATTCAAGCATTTATTTTATATTATGCATCTCACATGTTGGAATGTTATGTTCATTGTTACACTTACTATCTATAAAATGTATAAAGGATGAGATAAACGTTTTTCTCTCATCAACCCCATTTAAGAATTTCTAAATGACGTCACTTTTCTGCCAAAATTGCATTGGGATTTTCCATGCAAAATCATCATGTAGTGAGTACTATACCCATTCCTCTATCAAGGGTATTCACCTTTATACCCACATACATATCTAATAGTTACATACATGTATTAATTCTTCATTCCTTGATCGTGGAATAAATGATTATGTTGAATGAATCCATGTTATATGATATATATGGAACACTTAAGCATGAAATTGAAATTATTATGAAGGGTGTTCCCTGATAACGCTCCAATTAATTAGGTAATTTTTAGTATCATGATATGTCGTGTTGGGATAAGGGTTAACTGATTCATTTATATTAATTTTTCCACCATGTTGGGATATGGGTTCTCCTGATTTCTTCATGTTAGTGATATAATTTTGTAAGTTGTTGCCACTTTTATATGTTATGATAATCATGCAATGTCATTCCTTTATGTTCATGTTTATCTTATTCTCAATTGATATTCCAATTACCTAATGTGTATTGTATTCTTCATGTTATTCCTTTTTTAATCCATTACTAGGATTTATAGCTCACCCTTTTCTTATTTATGTCCTCGGGTTATCCCATTCAATGCTATGTATAAAGGAATGTTGTGGTAAAGTAAATGATGTTTTCCAAAAAGATGTATATTTAATGTTTTAAGTTGTTATGTAATGTTACTAAGCCCCAAATACACTAAACATCTTGATTTTATGATTTTTATTAAGTGAAATTTTATATAATAAATCAGGATTAAAAATGAAATAAAGAGAAGTGTTGTTATAACTTGACTCTTGAAAACTTGATTTAAATAAAGCCCCATTTAATTATCGCTAGAGAACTAGATAATAGTGGACTATTTATTTCTATTGAATTCATTTTCCAAATTACCTTTATCTATGAACTTTTGAAAACCTCCCTTTCACTTAAATCATTTTCCAGTATGTTTCCTTCAATAATTTATACATGATGGAAATTTATTCATTTTCTTCTTCTCCATTAACTTGTTCCATTTTTTTATAGTGATCATACAACTGCATCTTTTCTTTATTTCCAATGTTGGTATATGATCTAAATACTCCTTCCACATTTTGGTGGAACATAATACTATTTATTCATATAATGAAAATGATTTAGAAACTAGTTCCCTTCTGAGGGTTAGATTAAGCCCTTCAAATAAATGGTTAATATTTTATTCCATATTACATATATAATCATTACCATAATAGATAGTCTTGAAAAGGTATCATCATAATCTAAAAACCATATTCTTACTTTTAAATTAAGTAGAGAAACTATCTATTCATTTTAGTTCACTAATCAAGAGGAAAATACTATCCATAGAATATTACATTAAATACACACCATTCCAAATGTTCTATTTATTCCTCAACCCTTGTATTCAGGTTCAATGACCACTATTGATTAGAAACAACATTAAAAATACATACTTCAAATGTAATGTTTTTCATTTAAATCAATCCAAAGGCCATAAATATCCTTTCAATGGACTTAATCTACTGCTCAAATATTATTGGATTAGTAGTTCCATGAAAATATAGAGCTTTATATTACATAAAAATATCCATTATTAGATTCTATGTTGTGGAACACCATGTATTTTTATATTTTCAAGTTTATTATTCATATCCTAGTTTAGCTTCACTAATATTTCTATGATCTTCAAAAGGACAACATTAGTTATATTAGATTACTCAGAAGGTAAATTTATATATTTTCTTTGAGTATTGATACCATTATTTTTTCCAATAATTATTTATAAAATATTTTATATATATGATAAGGTATGAAATTTTATGAATTTAAAATCATAGTACATATTTATATAAATGGTTTAACATTTATCATAATTTAAAAATTTATGAATTGTTAATGACCTAATCATAAACTTGTTTTATTTGGTGATATATTTAAACCATAAAAATATTTTACAATAATTTATAATGTTTTTTAAAATAATATATGAATTTACCCAAAAATATTCCCCATGATTGTCAAACTATGTGTTCATTAAGGTCTCATTCACTATTTACTATAATGATTGTTACAATATACTCGACAAACTGTTTTTAGGGTTATTACCATGAGATTCATGAGGGAAAAAACCACACCATATTGGATCATCCACATATGGATATATTTCTTGGAAAACCACATAATATCTACCTTTCCAAAACTTTTATAACATTTTCCAATAACTAGGAATATAATCAAAGACTTTCGCAGGGTTATGTTATCTGATCTATGTTTTCATAAATCTAATTCCCATTTTTTCTACCAAACATTATATGATACCAACTCTAACAACACTAACATTAGTAACCCATAGACGGTGTATACATTATTAAATTATCTTAATACAAAATGAATTAAATCACAAATCATTGATCTGTATATTATTCTTGAATTTTCAAATACAACCAGTATCCCTTGTTACACTAGAAAAAAAATATAAAACATAACAATATAATATTTTATGCATCCTTGAAACTCATTCAAATATATATTCTTCATATAATGGGAAAATGAAACAAAATTGGGTGATCTAAAATTCTAAAAAAGGGTTATGTAAAACAAAAGCTAATATGAGTTAATAAGAAATAATCAATATTCCAATTTAAATAACATAAAATGAATTCCATTTAATCAATAAATATAGCATTAAATTATTATTTGGATAATATCAATTCAATAACCTATTAGAGATTAATAAATAAATTCTAAATAAATGAAATAATTAATATTGGGTGTTATGATATCATATATCATGATATATTTATCATCTTTACATTATTACAATACAATTTAATCGATGGGTAGGTATACACCAAAAAATTAATATGTTTGGCCATATTTTTTGTCTCATGAGACATGTCAATGCATTGAGGGGATATCTATAAAAATTATCTTCTCGTCACATAATTTCCAATGCTTTCCTAATATATTTAATGACCAATTTAATTCATAAAAAATATTTCTTATTAAAGAATGATTGTATTTATTAAAGAATAGAAAATATCAATATTTACCCAATCAATAAATTAACATAAAAAAGAAAAACACAGTATTTTGAAATGATATATAGTTTAGGAAATAAACACACACCTGAAAAAATGAATATTGAAATTTACTATAAATTAAATTTCAAGTAATAAAATAAATTTAAATGTTTTAAGAGAAATTTAATGATAAAAAATTAATAAGAGATAAAATAAGAGCATAAACTCACCATAAACATGGTGTTTATACTAAAATCATGTCCTTTTGAGAAATAAATTAAATTGAAGAAAAAAAAGGAAATCATCACATAAAAATAATATTTATTTACAGTTTCTTCTTTTTAATACCATTTGAAACATATAGAACCAGAAAAATATTTAAAAATGGTTATTTTAGAAGTAATATCCATTAATGTTTTATATATCAAAAATAATTATTCATTTTTACTTTTTTAAATAATGTTAAAATGAACCTCTGGAAAAACATTAAAATTATTACTCTAAAATATTTTAAATTTTTAGTATAAATAGTAATTTCCATCCTAAAAATTTTATAAAATAATAATTACCTTTGTAAAACTATTTTTAATAATATTTACATGGAAAAAAATATAAACATTTTTATGAAAAAAAATTGATAGACTTTTCTTTAAAACATTTCATTTCTTGATTCAAATGAAACAGAGAGAAAACGTTTGAATTAAATATGGAAAATCCTTATACATTCATAGTAAAATGAAAATGGATTTATTTTATGATGTATTGAGTATAATATACCTTCTATTAAAATAAGATCAATCCTAAAAATGAGATTGTAAAATAATTTTTTACCTCTTAGATAAATTTTAAATTATTTCCATTTAAAAGTGTAAACATGAATTAAAACCTCAATCATCCTGAATAAATATATATTCATATTAAGTAATTAAATGTTGTAGTATATACCCCAGATATATGTAAATATGTGTATAATAACTAATATGTCTCAATATAGTTGAAATTGAGGCAAAATCACTTAACTCGTGTTTCCCCTTGGTTAAATGTGCATTAACCTCTTATATAATAGTTTTAAACATGTAATTAATTTATATAATGAAAATATTAATATTTATAATATTATATATGATCCTTTTATATTTTTATATAACTCATTTGTTAACAATCATTCATTACTACCATTGTTTCTAGTGTTCACTACTTTCTTTTCTCATGCATGGCATATCACAGAAGTTATAGTTCATGTGAATATGATATTATTTTATCATATATGTAATTATATTAATATATTTAATATAATATTTATTCATTAAATAAATTTTTATAATAAATTTTGAAATTTTTAAAATGAAAATAAGTCACATAACTTCATGGAGATGGTAGGTTGTATGTATGAAAGAGCAACATTATCATTAGATAATGGGTTAAAGGGTAAGGAATTTGTTGATATATTAAATTTCTAGAATCAATATTATTTATTAATTATTATGTAAATTTATTTTTTATATCATTATGATTATATATATGTATTAGTGATGGAATATACATTGCATTAGACTGTGAGGTGTTAGTCTGTCAAACACATAAACAATGGTTTTCTATCCTATTTTATGGAGAAGGATATGGATAAACTTAATTACATAGAAAATAACATCTAATTTTATGGTAAATTTAGGTGTTATTATAATTTAATTTCTAGGGAGAAAATTATGTGGTAAAAAATATGGGAAAAGAAAGACATTTGTTAAGACCATTGTCTTCTCTAAGAGAAACCTCATTTGGAATATTTTATAATAACCCTAGGGATAGAATTTTGGGAAGAATACAAAAACTAAAATATCAATCGGTATTATTGATAGATATTTTATTAGGGTTTGGTCATGTTAAATGGATAAATATGTGGGAATAAGTTTTTTGATGATGTTGTTTCTTATAATTGAGGTGAGTGGAAGACGTAAAAAATTTTCAATTTTTAAAAATAATATAAATACATGTTCTTAAAAAAAATAGATCCAAAATTTCTATTACTAGAAGGTGAAATGTAAAAGGTTGAAAAAAACTAGTAGGATTAATAATTGTTTTGTTTTATTTTAACCCTTATTTTTTAGATTAACACTTAGTTATTCCATTTTTCCATTAATCATAGTTACTAATTTTTACTATTTTTACTATTTTTACTATTTTTATTATTTATTATGAATAAAAATTAAGTTGACCTTATTACTTATTATTGGTTATTTTTAATAAAAATATTTAATCCATTTTATCATATTCAATTCACATAAGTGGCATAATGTAATTTAAAAATAAACCTGTAATACACGACCAAAAACTGGTTTTCAAGAAAAACATTTTTCAAGCATATGGTGGTGTTACATTAGTTGTATTGAAAGTAATAATAATTTTATGGATTTAAATTAATATATTTATAAATATAATCTATAATTTTTTAAATCATTCAATAATAAAAAAAATTAATCAATATAAATGGAAGGAAATTATGCATTTAAAAATAATTTTCTAAAAATTATCCACTTTTACTTCCAAATGAAATTATCTTAATTTCAATAAAATTATTTATAAATACATGGATAATTAATTTTTTTATACCATATTATAATAAATGAAATGAATAATGTTTAAATACTACATTTTAAATTATTCGATAAATGTTTGTTTCCAAGGTAAATTTTCGAATAATCATTTTTGGCAGATTTGACTTAGTTTGTTTAAAATAGATATGCATCTTATAAAATTATAATTGTTTACCATAATTTATTAAAATTTTCCATATAAAATTTTAAAATAAATTAATTTAATTTTAAGTGGTACAATTTTTATCTTACGCTCTATATAATTAAAATAGTTAATAAATGTTTTATCTTATGAATTTTTACGATGGAATTATCTTCTAAGAATAATAATACCATATTTTTACCCTAACAAGACCTAGAAATATTATAATGGTTAATATTTATTATGCTAATTACAATTTTCAAGAAAACTGATATGTCAAATTATATCTCTATATGCATCAGAAAAGGAGATATCTAAATAATGAAATATTGATTTGGAAAATATGTACTTTTCCCAAGAATGGAAAAATATATCATAAATGAATTCTTATATTTTTATCATAGTAGTTCATTACATATTTCAAAAATAAGTAAACACTATAATTAAGATCTCATTTATTCAGTTTTTCATAATTATTATTCACCCAACTATTAGTATTATCAAGTTTTTTTAGTTCAAATATAAATGTGGAGATATATATATAGAAGATTGTTCGGTGCATACAATACACATTAATCATACAATACATGATATACAATACATGAGTCTTTATTTAATGTTATTGTGATAACATGGTTATTTATTCTATTTAATGAACTTAAATAGTTACTCTTTGAAGATATTCATCTTCTTTGGATATTTATTTAAAAAACTTAATTTCATCTTGAAACTATGTGCTTCACCCATTTAACATTTCTTATTAATCAATATGTATTTCTACACTAATAATTATCAAGTATGAAGAGGATTTGGATTGGTTTTGTAAAGGATAAACCTGGTTAAATCATCTTGAACCTTTTTAATAAGTAATTTCTAATTTCACATAGCTAAGAAACTCTTGAAAACAATGATGGTAGAGAGAAAATCACCAAACATAGGGAGTAGAGGGTTGGTGGAGTTGACTTGGTGGGTCTTTGTGAGCCAAACCAATATAAATTTTCTATCTTCTATATTTATATTATAGTTTTTAATTTTATGGAAAATTTATAATAAGATATTATCAAAATAATTCATTTTTAATAATATTTTAGTTTTCATGTAAAGAAAATATCAAGAACTCAATTCACCTATTCTTGATTCATTTCTTTATTTTCTCTAACAATATAAACTTTCCATTTAAATGTTATTTACATAGCTAAAATAGTATTTATCTTCCTTTTAAGAAATGAGAATTAATTTTTATGTGAATTCTGAATAAAATAACAATATTATTTTTATAATTTTGTTTTAATGCATTAATTTGTGATTGTATATGTGACTAAACCTCCTATATGTCATTCATTATATGAAAATGATTTTAGAAATTTTTCTAATCAGATAGTTATTTTATTTTAAATCCACATATACATTTTCCCTCCAAACTTACCCTCTCATATTGATAAATAGGTAAAATTATGTGAATATCTTCTGAAAATTCTTCTATATAGAAATATTACAATGCCTCTAAAATATATTTTCTAAAAATAAAATATTTTAGATGTTTATGCTTATTGAAATACCCTATATATATTTTTGAAGATCAACCCCATGGATATACACAACATATTTAGATTAATCCACATAGCTTTATTTGAAACACTAAATGAATGGTTAAATATACACTCATATAAAACAATTGGTGGAATATGAATTTATGATTGAAAAATTATATCCACTATATTTTTATCTATACTTATTAATAAATGAATATCTATAAAGTTATTAAAATATAATTGAAAAAATAACACACCTTGTTAATAGTCACTAGAACCTAGAAGGGGTGTATTCCATATAATTCATATGATAGAATTTTATACATTAAAATATGAAAAACATGATATTTAATTCATATTTAACTCAAAAAATTAATAATATGTAATTTTTCACTAGTGAAGAATATCAGTAAAAGATGTTAATACTATGTTTGCATTGAAAAAAATCTAATTTTACCTATATTGAATAACTTATGAAAATAAGGTGGACTATATGTAATTTTATTTATAGAGTTATAACAAACACTAAATGTATTATTTTTTACATTATATCCAGTCTTATACTCCAAAAAACATTTTTATTTCCATTATTGTTATAAAATTTTCTAATAAATATTTCATATATATTATTCTCAACATTAATCTCATCAATTTTATGTTTGACCTTATTATTCCCCTAATATAAAAGATTAATATAGATTAATAATTTAATACAAATAAATATATCAATACCAATTAATTATTTTTCCTCAAAAGTGACATAAATGATGTTCACACTCTCAAAATGCTGGCCTTATGGTAAATTATTTATATGAATATAAAATTACGGTGAGAAATTCTCGAGAGTGGTTATTTCTTTGTTAATTTTTGATAATAGTGATCCAACATTGAAATCCTAAATGGCCCATGTATACTATTTTTTTCTCATGTTGAAGTAGACAATATGAAATATATTATTCATAAATAGGATTATATTTATACCCCTAAACCCTAAATATAGAAAAATTTCAATATAAGTGGAATCCATTTAATATAAATATAATTGTTTTATGTAATTGAAAATTTTCTTTTTTATTTGAATCAAAAACCTTGAAACCATTCACCCAAAATATTTATAAATCAAAAATTATTGGGTAGAAGTGTTCATAAATTTCATATCTCATATGTTTTGTTCATGAAATTATAAAAATTAATATAACAATTTCTGACATAATAAAAATATCTATGTACATATATTAAATTTAAAATTTAAAATTTCATAAACTATGTATTCTATAAAGGCATTAATATGGATTAGTTCTATCTTTGTATAGTCTAAGAATGATATTACAAACTTATTTCTATAATTTACAAATTATTAACCAATTTTATTCCACTGTGGGATATCATCTATTTTAAATAGTTTTCTGTTAGATATTCATAAATCTAAATAAAATCTTAAACATTTCACCTTATTTGAATTTATAAATAAACATTTTAATATAATAATTATCAGGTAGTTCCTCATTTCATTTTCATAAATTATGGTATTTATAATTATAAATAAATTAATATATATCCGATATTTCAACGAATAGTATTATTTCCCATATTTAGGAAACATTGAAAAACATTTTCATCCAAATTTATATAACACACTTTCATTGGATCATGTATATATGTTTTTTAACCCAATCCCATCATGAAAATGTTTTATTCCATTATAATATGATTATAAAAGAACATTTTCTTCTAAATGTATGAAGTTAACTATATATAATTTTATCCATTAATTGGTACCCATCACTAGTACAAGAATGACCTTTAGCGGACACCAAAAGCCGTCGCTAAAGGCCTATAGCGGCCGCCTAGCATCCGCCAAACGGCGGCCGCTTTTTCCCCGTCGCTGTTACTATCAGCAAATTCCCTTTTGCGGATGCTGTAGGCAAGCCGGGATGGGCTTTAGCGGCTGCCAAATGGCGGCTTCCAAAAGGCATCCGCTAAAGGTATCCATGGAGACACCTATAGCAGCCGCCATTTGGCGGCCGCTATTAAATTTTAATTTTATTTAAAAAATTCAATTATACATTAATATACCCCAATAAATCTCGGTTGTCATCTTCCAAGCTCTGCATCCATCATCACATATAACTGCATAAAAATATTTAATAACAAACTTAGTACCGAATAAAACCTAGAAAACAAATATTTAACTTCAAACTTACTGTAACAGATCTAAAGTATATGATTTTCAAAATAATATTCATAATTTTGATTACTGTTTTAAAATTTTAAATTCATTAATTCTATTGTTCTAATTGGATTGTTGTCCTGTGATTTCAGGATAATCTGATGTCGTCCGCTATGAGTTTGACCGTTAGACGCCCGTTTTGTCCGTTTATGACACCAGAACGGAGTTCCCGGTCATCATGGGCACACGGAAAGTCCGATTGACGTGTCGTCTACTCGACCACATCAAAATTCACTCACCCTTTGATGTAGTCCGATTTCAGGCCATTCGAACATCATTCAGCCCGTTTGGACCCCCCCCCCCCCCCCCCACGTGCGTTTATCAAGCGCGTGCAACACTTAAAGAACGCATAATGAGCCCTACCGTGAAGACCCCACGTCGGATAGATGTGTCGTCTACGCGTGCATATCGCGAATAATAATTTGATTGTTATCCTGTCATTTCAGGTCAATCCGATGTCGTTCGCTTTGACCGTTAAACGCCCGTTTTGGCCATTTATGACACAATAACGGCGTTCCCGGTCACCGCGGGCACACGGCATGTCCGATTGATGTTCCGTCTTCCTGACCACATTAAAATTCACTCATCCTTTGATGTCGTCCGATTCAGGTCATTCGGACTTCGTTCGGCCCCGTTTGGACTCCCCCACGCGCGTTTATCAAGCGCGCGCAACACTTAAAGAACGCATAATGAGACCTACGGCGCAGACCGCATGTCCGATCGACGTGTCGTCTACGCATGCACGTCAAGAATAATAATTGTATTGTTGTCATGTGATTTCAGGTCAATCTGATGTTGTCCGCTATGAGTTTGACCGTTAGACGCCCATTTTGGCCGTTTGTGACACCAGAACGGTGTTCCCGGTCACTGCGGGCACATGGCACGTCCGATTGACGTGTCGTCTGCTCAACCACATCACAATTCACTCACCCTATGATTTCGTCCGATTTCAGGACATTCGGACTTCGTTCGGCCTGTTTGGACCCCCCCCCCCCCCCCCCCCCACGCGCGTTTATCATGCGTGCGTAACACTTAAAGAACGCATAATGAGACCTACTGCGCAGACCACACGTCCGATTGACGTAACGTCTGCGCGTTCATGTCGAAAATAATAATTGTATTGTTTTCCTATGATTTCAGGTCAATCCGATGTCGTCTTCTATGAGTTTGGCCGTTAGAACGCCCGTTTTGGCCGTTTATGACACCAGAACGGCGTTCCTGGTCACCCGCGAGAACACGGCACGTCCGATTGACGTTTCAACTACTCGACCATATCAAAATTAACTCACTATTTGATGTCGTCCGATTTCAGGCCATTCAGACATCGTTCGGACCGTTTGGACCCCCCCCCCCCCCCCCCCACGTGCGTTATCAAGCGCGCTCAACACTTAAAGAACGCATAATGAGCCCTATCGTGCAGACCGCACATCCGATTGATGTGCCGTCTACGCGTACACGTCGAAAATAATAATTGGATTGTTTTCCTGGATTTCAGGTCAATCCGATGTCGCCCTCTATGAGTTTGACCGTTAGAACGCCCGTTTCACCGTTTATGACACCAGAACGGCGTTCCTGGTCACTGCGGGCACACGGCACGTCCGATTGACGTGTCGTCTACTCGACCACATCAAAATTCACCCACCCTTTGATGTCGTCCGATTTCAGGGCATTTGGACTTTGTTCGGCTTGTTTGGACCCCCCCCCCCCCCCCCCCACGCGGGTTTATCAAGCGCGCGCAACACTTAAAGAACGCATAATGAGCCCCACGGCGCAGACCGCATGTCTGATTGACGTTTCGTCTATGCATGCACGTCGCGAATAATAATGGGATTGTTGTCCTGTGATTTCAGGTCAATCCGATGTCGTCTGCTATGAGTTTGACCGTTAGACGCCCGTTTTGGCCGTTTATGACACCAGAACGGCGTTCCCGGTCACCGCAGGCACACATCACATCCGATTGATGTACCGTCTACTCGACCACATCACAATTCACTCACCCTTGGATGTCGTCCGATTTCAGGCCATTCAGACTTCGTTCGGCCCGTTTGGACCCCCCACGCGCGTTTATCAAGCGCGCACAACACTTAAAGAACGCATAATGAGCCCCATGGCGCAGACTGCACGTCCGATTGACGTGTTGTCTGCGCGTGCATGTTTTGAATAATAATTTTATTGTTTTCCTGTGATTTCAGGTCAATCTGATGTCGTCCACTATGAGTTTGACCGTTAGACGCCCGTTTTGGCCGTTTGTGACACCAGAACGGCGTTCCCGGTCACCGCAGGCACACGGCACGTCCGATTGACGTGACATCTACTCAACCACACCACAATTCACTCACCTTTTGATGTCGTCCGATTTCAGGCCATTCGGACATCGTTTGGACCACCCCACGCGCGTTTATCAAACGTGCACAACACTTAAAGAACGCATAATGAGCCCCACGGCACAGACCGCATGTCTGATTGACGTTCCGTATGTGCGTACACATCGAGAATAATAATTTTATTGTTGTCCTATGATTTCAGGTCAATCTGATGTCATCTGCTATCAGTTTGACCGTTAGACACCCATTTTGGCAGTTTATGACACCAGAACGGCGTTCCCGGTCACCTCGGGCACACGACACGTCCGATTGACGTGTCGTCTGCTCGACCACATCACAATTCACTCACCCTTTGATTTAGTCCGATTTCAGGCCATTCGGGCTTCATTCGGCCCTTTTGGACCCCCCCCCCCCCCCCCCACGCGCGCGTTTATCAAGCGCGCGCAACACTTAAAAACGCATAATGAGCCCCACGGCGCAGACCGCCCGTCTGATTGACGTTACCACTACGCGTGAACGTCGCGAATAATAATTGGATTGTTTTCCTGTGATTTCAGGTCAATCTGATGTGGTCCTCTATGAGTTTGACCGTTAGACGCCCGTTTTGGCCGTTTATAACACCAGAACGGCGTTCCTGGTCACCGCGGGCACACGGCACGTCCGATTGACGTGTCGTCTGCTTGACCACATCACAATTCACTCAACCTTTGATTTCATCCGATTTTAGGCCATTCGGACTTTTTTCATCCCGTTTGGACCCCCCCACCCCCCACGTACGTTTATCAAGCGTGCACAACACGTAAATAACGCATAATGAGCCCTACCGCGTAGACCGCACGTCCGATTGACATGCCGTATATGCGTTCACTTCGCGAATAATAATTGGATTGTTGTCCTGTTATTTCAGGTAAATCTGATGTCGTCTGCTATGAGTTTGACCGTTAGACGCCCGTTTTGGCCGTTTATGACACCAGAACGGCGTTCCTGGTCACCACGGGCACACGGCACGTCCGATTATTGTGACGTCTGCTCGACCATATCACAATTCACTCACCCTTTGATGTCATCCAATTTCAGGCCATTCGGACTTCGTTCGGCCCGTTTGGACCCCCCCCCCCCCCCCCACACGCGTTTATCAAGCGCGCGCAACACTTAAGGAACGCATAATGAGCCCCACAGCGCAGACCGCACGTCCGGTTGACATGATGTCTACGTGTGCACGTTGAGAATAATAATTGGATTTTTTTCCTATGATTTCACGTCAATCTGATGTCGTCCTCTATGAGTTTGACCATTAGACGCCGGTTTTGGCCGTTTATGACACCAGAACGGCGTTCCCGGTCACCGCGGGCACACGGCACGTCTGATTGGTGTGCTGTCTACTCGACCACATCAAAATTCACGCACCCTTTGATGTCGTTTTATTTCAGGACCTTCGGACTTCGTTCGGCCTGTTTGGACCCCCCCCCCCCCCCCACGCGCATTTATCAAGCGCGCGCAACACTTAAAGAATGCATAATGAGCCCTACCGTGCCGACCGCACGTCCTATTGACATGTCGTCTCCACGTGCACGTCGCGAATAATAATTGGATTGTTTTCATGTGATTTCAGGTCAATCTGATGTCGTCCGCTATGAGTTTGACTGTTAGACGCCCATTTTGGCCGTTTATGACACCAGAACAGCGTTCCCGGTCACAACGAGCACACGACACATTAGATTGATGTGACGTCTGCTCGGCCACTTCACAATTCACTCACCCTTTGATTTCATCCAATTTCAGGCCATTCGGACTTCGTTCAGCCCGTTTGGACCCCCCCACACGAGTTTATCAAGCGCGTGCAACACTTAAAGAACGCATAATGAGCCCTACCGCGCAGACCGCATGTCCGATTGACGTTCCGTCTACGCGTGCACATCTCGAATAATAATTGGATTGTTTTTATATGATTTCAGGTCAATCATATGTCGTCCGCTATGAGTTTGACTGTTAGACGCCTGTTTTGGCCGTTTATGACACCAGAACGGCGTTCCCAGTCACCGCAGGCATAGGGCACGTCCAATTGATGTGTCGTCTACTCGAAAACATCACAATTCACTAACCCTTTGATGTCATCCTATTTCAGACCATTCGAACTTCGTTCGGACTGTTTGGACCCCCCCCCCCCCCACGCGCGTTTATCAAACGCGCGCAACACTTAAAGAACGCATATTGAGACCTACCGCGCAGACTGCCTGTCCGATTGACTATCCGTCTACGCGTGCATGTCGCGAATAATCATTGGATTATTTTCCTATGATTTCAGGTCAATCTGATGTCTTCTGCTATGGGTTTTACCATTAGACGCCCGTTTTGGCCGTTTATGACACCAGAACGGCGTTCCCGGACACCGCGGGCACACGGCACGTCCGATTGATGTGACGTCTGCTCGAACACATCAAAATTCACTCACCCTTTTATTTCATCCGATTTCAGGCCATTCGGACGTCGTTCGGCCCATTTGGACCCCCCCCCCCCTCCCACGTGCGTTTATCAAGCGCGCACAACACTTAAAGAACGCATAATGAGCCCTACCGCGCAAACCGCACGTCTGATTGACGTTCCGTCTCCGCGTGCACATCACGAATAATAATTTGATTGTTTTCCTGTGATTTCAGCTCAATCTGATGTCTTCTGCTATGAGTTTTACCCTTAGACACCCGTTTTGGCCGTTTATGACACCAGATCGGCGTTCCCGGTCACCGCGGGCACACGGCACGTCCGATTGACGTGTCGTCTGCTCGACCACATCACAATTCACTCACCCTTTGATGTCGTCCGATTTCAGGCCATTTGGACTTTGTTCGGCCCATTTGGACCCCCCCCCCCCCCCCACGCGCATTTATCAAGAGCACGCAACACTTAAAGAACGCATAATGAGCCCTACGGCGCAGACCACACGTCCGATTGACGTGCCGTTTGTGCATGCACATCACAATTCACCCACCCTAAAATGATAAAAATATTTAAAGAGTTCTTGGGATTCTCCCAAGAAACAACTGTCTGGAGTTTCTCTACATCCACTGACACACCTTCCTCTGAAATTATTTGACCCAATAACTATACCTATATAATCAATACAAAACTGACATATATATAGCATGACATATAGTCAATAAGTGTAATCTGTATGATGTCAAGACGTTGGGTATGATCATAATCACTCTCGGAGTGCACGAAGATGTCATCCACAAATATTAAAACAAACTAATCTAGGTAAAAAAGGAAAATTATATTCATCAAGGATATAAAAAATTCTAAGAATTCATCAAGGCAAATGAAATTACCTCATACATGGGGTTCATTCTCATCTGGATCACCAATATCACTGTGATGTCCACCAGATGTATTTGGAGCCTACAATATATATCAATATTATGTATCTTAAACATATCAATAAAATTCAATCTGAGTATGGTTTGTTTTATTGTTTACCTATGGAGCCACTTGTTGTGTTGTCATTTCATCAATACGTGATGACATATGTGACAACCTCTCCTCATACTCTGCACGTAACTGCTGAAACTTGAATCAAAATTGCGCTGCATATCCTGCATGGAAGCATCTATCTCAGCCTGTGTGCGCATCCCTGACTCTCTGCATGCACCCATCACATCTGCTCTAACAACTGCACGTCGTGGGACACTACCGCCATAAGTCAAAGAATAACCATTACCGTCACGCCCCACGACACGGTGAAATATTTCATCTCTACGCAAAATACTACAACGTTGCTCCTCTGGCAACTCTGCTAACTGAGTGTCAAACTGAGCCTGTAGCATATAATGAATCAATGACCAAATATGAATAATTTATATGAAATAAAAAATACATTTATTAATTAGTAAATAATTTTCTTACTATAACACGGGAAACATCGGGATCACCCGCCCTACGAGTCCTCATCCATATGGACATCCGATCGATTGGCTCGTCGTGTTGGTGTAACTATAATAAAGGGGTTCACCATGTTATACTACAATATTTTTAAAATATGAATGAAATAGTGAATTCTGAACTTACATCATGTCTGAGCTATTACACATGTCGAGTGCCAAGTCTGGAAGGCATGGCCTACATCGCCCGATTATGTGAATGACGAGCAGACTTGGTCTACATTCAACGTATTTACTTAATAGTCATTTGAAAAATTAGTCATTTATATATTAAAAGTAATAAATCTTATCATCACTGCCTCACTCGACCAAAACGCAACCAAATCCTGCCACTGCGCAGGACGAATGCCCGGAGGGACTCACTGTAGAATGTCTGGAACACCCACAAATGGTGTCCAGTGATCTCTCTTCACCCTTGACTTGTAATCCTTCCATAATTTCTGGCATTTGGACATACAAACAGCCCGAAACTCATCTGGACAGGATGTAAAATTATCCTGTTAAAAATATTGTCAGTAAATGGGATAATAATAATATTAATAATATCATGAAAAAATTAAACATTGAATTTACCTGAACCTCCCTCCATAATATGTCCATCGTATCTTGAGGGAAAGAACTCCAGTCAGTCGTCAGAGGGATCTGTGTGAGTCTCGTATCATATGCCCAAACTGATGACTCAATGCAGTAGCACCATCTACAACTAGATGAAATGTGTCGTCAAATAACACATCCAATCGGGCTCCAGAGTTCCAGGATCGATCCCCTCTACCAGGACCCCTGCATCTGCTTGAAGAAGCAGTAGATCCTGATAAACATAAATTCATAATTCAATTACAATATAAATTAATGATTAGAAACAGTTAGGGAAATATAAACAGAAAATTGCAATCAATTAATTTCGAAATATGAAAACATACATACCAACAACATCAGGTGAACCACTGTGACCACCCTGTGACATACCTACATTAAAAGAAATTATAGATAAATGTCTTATTTAAATTCTAAAAAAAACACATATCATTAAAATTTAAAAACCAAATTTGGATAAAAAACATTACCTGCAGAGGACTCGACTGCGGGTAATGGAGTCTGACTCGATTGCGGATCCATGACGGTGTAGTGACTTGACGAAAGAGGTTCGACGGCCGGACTCGAAAGGAGCGGAACCGTTGGACGAGGCGTGGATGGTTTTACACGGCGGGGCACAACGGACCGGAAGGGTCCAACAGAGGCAGGAGGACTTACCGGAGGGATGCAACGGGGCCGCGAGGGGACAGCGGTGGCGGGGCTATCCAAAGGTGCAGTGCGGGCAGGGGTGGGGGTTGCCGGTCGCGGGGGTGTCGGGGTCACGGGGGCGCAGCGCGGACACAAGGTGGTGGGGGTCGCCGTGGTGCAGCACGCGCAGGGGGTGTCGGGGTCATGGGGGCACAGCGTGGAGGCAAGGCAGTGGGGGTTGGCGGGGTTTCCGGTGGTGCAGCACGGAGGCAAGGGGTGGGGATTGCCGGGGGTCGGGGTCACCGGGGGTCGGGTCGCCGGGGATCGGGTCGTCGGGGTCGCCAGAAGGTCGGGGGTCGGGGGTCAGGGTCAACTGGGGTCGGGGTCGCCGGGAGGTCGGGGTCAGGGGTTGGGGTCGATGGGGGTCGGGGTCACCGGCGGGGTCGGGGTCGCCGGGAGGTCGGGGGTCGGGGGTCGTGGTCGACGGGGGGTCGCGGTCACCGGCGGGGTCGCGGTCGCCGGGGGTCGGGGAGGGGTCGCTGGGGGTCGGGAAGGGTCGTCGGGGGTCGGGGTCGGGGTCGCGGGGTCGGTGAAGGGGGGGCGCGGGGTCGTGGGGTCGTGGAGGGGAGGGAGGGGAGGGAAGGGAAAATAGGGGTTTTTAGGAAAAATTGCAGCGGCCGCCATTTGGCGGCTGCTGTTGATAGTATAAGCAGCTTCCAAATGGCGGCCTCTATAGGTGCCCCACCTCCAAAACCAGATTTTCTGGTAGTGCATCCTTTTCTGGTAGTGAAGGTATGAGTGTACGCCAAAGCCCGCCTCTGATTGGCCAAGTGTTGGAGACTTTCACCGAGGGTATAAAATTTACTGAAATTATAGACATTGCCCTTAATATGTCATGTGAATTAATAGAAACAACCAATCATCTCCATTAAATAAATAATTAACCATAATAATACCTAAAATCTCATACAATGAAAAAAATAAGGGAAATAACAAGAATATAACCTATAAATAAACCATGAATACTAGAAGATCCTTAATTACCATTATAAGCACATAACACCTAGTTCAATCAAAAATGATCTTTTTTTGGTATAAAAATAAAAAATAAATATATTGGTGATAATTAATGTATACTTAGTTAGATCATACCTGAAACATATATTCAAAAATGTGAAATAATAATAATAAATTCCAATTAATAAAAAAATAAATCAACTTGTTGCCTATGTTAAGTGAACTACTTTCAAACCATACCGTGGAATGATAACCATATAACACACATGATTATGTAAAATAATATCAAAATCATATATTTTTAAATAGTAAACTTCATAAAATTTCTTCCTGGAGTAATATTATTCAACCCAAAATTTTACTTACTAGTGCTCCCATCCCCTATATAACCGATTATGTCAATAAAGGAATCCATATCATAGAAACATAACCATATTATCATACAACACAGCTAACCCAGTGTATATATGGCCAAAAAGTAAGACCAAAATCCATTATAGCATGTGTAATCATGAAGTATACCATAATCCATTTTATCCTGTGCATATGTCATCCTATAAAATAAAATAAATTATACCTAAGATACATATACCTATTATAACATTATCCCCTATATCCCACATATACAAGTATGTTAAAACTAATATCCATCACAGCCTACATGAGAACATCTCATATACCTTTAGGAATCACAGCCCATATATGTATACATGATATGGTATATATATAAGATAAATCACGGAAGGAGAGTAGAAAAGTATATGCATCATCTATATGTTAGATGTTAATAGAAAATTTATAATCAATCAATTTTATTGGAACTAACTTCCATACTAAATCATGTGGTTTATAATATGAAATAAGAATGATTGTATAACATAAAACTATCCTAATAGAAACAATATTACCTAAGACTTAAACTATAGTTATTATCCCATATGAAATACCAACTTTCACCACCAGGATAGGATAGCTAATATCATTCAATGCACACAATATTTTATGTCCCAATCAAAACACATCTTCACTTTATATCATTACCAAAATTTAAACATTACATCTGACAAAAACATTCACATGGATCAGAGAACCATTTTTTAGTGTATTTTAGGAATAGTAACATATGAAACATATTTTCAAACTTATGAACCATTATATAATATTGAACTCTTCTGGTCCCCCATCTACAAATTCTTATATGTTATACTTGTCATTAAATCCCAGTGAAGAAAAATATAATAAGGATATAAATTTATTAATAAGAAGTGGAGAAATTTCATCAAGGGATAGATCATAATAATATAAGAAATCATATAGATGATTCATATACATGACATTTCATCAACGTATAGATCATAATCATATAAGAAAACATGATAAGGGGATAAATTGCTTATTGAAAACAAAATGAGACAATAAGAGTTGTATATAAATCATGAATGAGACACTTGTAGTCTCTCAACAACATACTTATTCCATGAAATTAAAGTGTAAGATATGAATGGAAAAAATACATAATTAAATGATTTAACAAGATATTTAAATCATAAATATGTGTAAGAAAAAAATGGCATCGTAAATATAATTCAAGACTCCCTAAAAAATATCATAGGGGATAGAGTACCATTGTGGATTTTGATCACTTGATGTTCTAATAAACATAGTTTATATTTCCCCATGGTTTATTTTATTCACTCCCCATTACATTTTATATTATCTCATGATATATATATATATATATATATCTTTAATTAATTAATTAATGAGTTATATAACTCTAATCACACACATCGGATAACATAATGTACTTAGGTTAACATTTTCATGCACCATACATGATATCTTATGAGATGAAAACATTACCCCCTACATTATAGGGATATATTAATATATATCCAGCCATAAAAAAATAAAAAACATAATATGTACATGTATGTGTGATCTATATGATAAATTGAAACCATACATAATGCATAATCATGGCGAGACCCATGATAAAGAGGGGATTTCACAATCTTCTCTCAAATAATAATCGAAGGTTGTATTATAAAGATTCCCAGGAAAAAATAAATTAAATAATTTTAGATATTCATATTTTCATAAGGAAACATAATTAATTAAAATTAACTTCCTATGTAGTAAAATTCATTATAAAGATCAAAGATAAGTAAAAAATAAAAAAACCCTAAGTAATGATTTTTGAAATAATCATAGAGTATTTTAAAAATGAAATGGATTATTTTTTCCCTTTTGTAAATCATTGAACTATTATGGTATTAAAAAAATAATTATAGTTCTTAACGTTCATTTGGGGTGGATAAAATTTACATACATGACATTAGTCATGAAATAATAAATCAGATAGATAGATAAAGATAAGTTTGTATAAAAGTGGGAATATCAAAGGTAACATAAAACATCTATTAACCTAAACAAATAAATGTATAGTAAACACTGTATATATTTAAGGAACATAAATAAGAAATATTTAATAAATAAATGTGAATAACATAATGAAAAGGGATAAAAAATGGAATTCATAGCCTTAACGTAATGAGGTATGTTTTAAAATATCCCTTTTATGTTGCAAAACAATAGTTTGAGATCCTATATCATAAATATTATAATAAAATATTATTTTTAAAAGTAGATAAGTGAAATATAAAGGTCACATGAGATCACATAATTTGGTTTAAAATTAATAGTATAACATTCTAGGTAAGGGAAATTATGGAAAAGCAGTTGAAACTATCATTAAAGAGGGTGAGAAATATTCTTAAAAATAATATTCTTTTTAAGCATAAATTATTGAAGTTAAGATCATTTAATATAAAAAATAAATTTATCTATATGTAAATACAAATTGAAATATAAAATATTAAGGAGGAAAAAATAAATAATAGAAGTATTAAGTTCCAAATGAAGCATATTTTCTCAATAAAAGGGGGGTTTGGGTTAAACAAAACCCTTACAACATCATAATATTTCTATTTAAACATCTCTAGAATCTAGAACATGATTTTGATTTTAATATATCATATTTCATGAAATATTTGAAAAACAATACATGTATAATTAATAAACAAAATAAAATAACAAGTGAGGAATATGATTCATATCTCAATGGAACAAAACTTAGATAAAAAACCTAAAATTTTTCATCATTTCCTAGAATACGCTCTTAACTTATGTATAGAAACATAAATATCTATTTAACTTTATTAGAAAATTTATTCATAAAAATATCCATTTATAATCCTCATTATAAACATTTTTTATATATTCATTAACTAGTTATTATCGATTTTCAATAACAAGTGTGTGTAATCTTAATCATGTTAAACATGTTTCATAATTACAATTTCAATATTTATTATTCTCCCAAATTTCATCCTTATGTAAATATTAAAGGTAATTTAATTGATTATTTATAATTATATATATATAAAAACTTAGGTAATTTTTAGAAAAATCATTGTTATATATTTATTAATTATATATTATTAAGTTATACATTTTATAACAATAATGGGAAAAAATTCAAAAGGGAAAGAAGTTTTTTTTCTAACCTAATTGGGTTTTCAATCATTATATGGTTTTATTAGAAATATTTATTTCAATACTATAGAATTAAAATTTAAAAAAATTAATTTTAGTTTTTTATTCGTAATTTTAAAATTATTTGTGTATGAATTTTTGAGAATTTTTGAAATGTTTTGTTTTAAATATAGTAGTTCAATATAATTATTTTTATTTAAAACTATATTTTCTTTTAATATATTTATAATTTCAATTTCAATTTCAATTTTTTATTTTTTAAAATTAAATTACAACCTTTTGATTAAAAATAATCTAATTATATTATTTGGAATGAATATTATTCTTCAATTTAGAATTTAAAAAAATAGGTACTTAAAAATCCATTTTTCTAAAAACCATTTTCAATGCATTTTGGGGTTTTAATTTTAAATTTAATTCAATTACATGTTTGTATTAAATTATTAAAAACTAATTCAATATTTGGAATCAAAAATCTAGTTTTGGTAAATTTTACCTTAATATTTTTTCCCTTATGAATAGTAATAATAGTAAATTTGGTTACCATGGTAATATTAAAATTGGTTTATTAACTGTAAAAATAATTGAATATGGACTAGAAATTAATCATAACAATTACCTTAATTTTAATGGATGATTATTTTTTGTCCATAATCATCTAAAATTTGAATACATGATCATTTTTTCACATGGAAATTATTTTGACCTTTATAATATTATATGTAAGGAAAAGTAAAAAAATATGCATTCTCTTTATTTTATTATCATTAAATTTTTTAAATATTGAAAAAAGATTTTATGATTTGTTTAAATATTAATTAGAAAGATAATTTATTTTATCAGGTTAATTTATTCCTTATTTATAGTAATGAAATAATTTCATTAAATGCTTATGTGATGTTGATACAGTATTTATTCAATTAATTGAAAAATAGAAAATAAATTTAATGGTATTAAAATTAATAAAATTTAAATGAATTATTCTATTACATGATTTTTTTAGATAAAAATTAAATATTAATGATGTATTAATTCATTATATTCAGATTTAATTTTGGAATTTATGTTTTAAATGTCAAATTAAATGAATAGTTCTAAAATTGACAATAATGTTACTATATAATAAATAATATTTTTTTAAACGATTTAAAACTTTAAAAAATAAAATTTGTTGAAAATTGATTGGGATATTATTGAAAATATAAAACATGTTCCATTTATTCTTTTATAATATCTTTCTTTCCCCTAATAGAAAAATATTTATTACCGTCGTAGTTGTAACAAGATGGATAAATGAGTTTAAAACAAAAAGATAAGGGATAAAACATCACATAAACATGGAAACTTTATTTAATGATAAATTTTAAACAAAAAATAACCTTATATTATAATATTATCAATTTGGTTCGATTTTAATATAAAAATTATTTTATATATATTTAAACTTTTAAGAACATCCAAGAATGGCCCTCCCCTCTCTAATAAATGGGAATATATTTTTCCCAATTATTAAAACATCAATAACCATTTGTATTAGACAATACCTACACAAATATATTCTTATAATACCTCACTTATTCTTATAGTCTTTTATTTTATCATAAAAATAAACTAGAAAAGATTTTTATGTAAACCATAATAGGTTGTTCGAGGAAGTTGTATATTTCTTAAACAAAATATTTTATTTTGATTATTTTTTTACTTGTTAAAATATTATTTAATCATGATAAAATAATTAAACTTGTATCTAACATATATTTAGATTTTATTTTATTAATTTCATAACCTATATCAATCTCATGTTCCATAAAATGGAAAATGAAACTATTCATTGTGTGTATGGTGGACTTCTGCCACAAAAAATGATGTAATTCATTTTCCATAACCTCCTCTTACGGATAGATATAATGATGATTTTAATTTATATATATGATCTGTATGAAAATTTTATCATTTATAAAAATAAAATATACCATTTAATTTATTAACATTCCATTCACAGGAAAATAATAAAGTTATTCTTCTGTTTGCATGAACTACCACCTCTATGAAGTAATGTGATTCGTTTCTCGTCACTAAATCACATGGATGATATATATATAAATATATTTGAAGACATAATATGGTGTTAATGATATAAATTTCATTCTAATTGTATAAAATAATTGTTAGCATATTTTCAAAATGATCATTGAAAAATGGAAACATTGCTCATCTGTACATATGTCCAACCGTCTCCATAATAGTTTATTATTCACGAATATAAAAAATGTACATGATGAGTTTAACCTAGAGTAATAGAAATTATTTTAATAATCATATTTTAATGTTTCCCTTCCAAATCTTCTTCTTCTATATCCTTATTTTTTAAAATATATTATTAATGAATTAATATAGACATAAACTAATTTTAGAGTATATTTTATGTTTCTTTAGGATTTATATCAATGTTTTTTAAAAGAAATATTTTAACATAATTTTTATTTACATTTATTAAAAGAGATAAAGTGAATGTTCTATTTTAACTTATAATTTGATAATGACTTTTCCTTCCATGATAAAATTTATTTGGATGTTGGATTCCATTATAAGTTTTGATGTTTTCATAAAATAAAATCAATATTTATCTTCTATTTGGGTTTTTTTTAAAGTGATTTTTTAAAAGAAATGGAATTTCAATGTCAAAAAGTTTTTTTAATAAGGGTTTAAAATAGTATTTAAAACGTTTTATAATGACACAAAGCAAGTAAAAAATATTTTATTCATTATATATTACATGAGAGTTAAATATGTGAAATAGTTAAGCTAGAAATAGATTATATGATGGGTTGATACCCATTATATCTCATTATAAATGGGTGACCCCGATACAGCTTATTTGATGAGTGATCCTGATATACCTTATATGATGGGTGTAACTAGATTTCACATCAATGAATTAGGTAATGTTCCTTATCTTAATGATAAAAAATAGGCAGTTATTAAGGACGTTTCTCTTATGTATTTATTTGGGATCTAGTTATTTTTGACATTGGTTATAAATAAAATTACAATAAACTACATAAAATGGATTATATTTACCTGATATGGGTTTTAAAGGTTTTATTTGATAAAAACATTTTTGTGTTGTCATGTGGAAATTATTTATTCATTTTATTAAAA
Organism: Viscum album; assembly: GCA_963277665.1. NCBI lineage: Eukaryota > Viridiplantae > Streptophyta > Magnoliopsida > Santalales > Viscaceae > Viscum > Viscum album. The sequence continues at coordinate 1,667,899,420 of OY728147.1, read as the reverse complement.
AAACCTTTAGATAAAGGTAAATATTTAATAAGTTTTCATGATTTCACAGGAATAACTATTTTTTTCATGTCCCTTACAATGATTTTTTGGATAATATTATGTTTCTAAAATGTTTTTCATCATGTTTAAGGATTGTTTAGGAAAAAATAAGAAAAAAACTTTAAAGTCATGATGAATTTTCTTGAAAATAAAATTTGATTAATTTTTAAAAAATTATATTATGAGAGAATTTGATACTAATTAGAATTGTCCTTTTTATAAAATATGTTTTAGTTATATATGATTTATGACAAAATTCACTATAACTATAAAACTTAAGAGATCCTCAAATATAAGTGACTAAAAACATGACATAAGACTCAATATTATATAATGTTTAATGCTGGGTCCTTGTAGTTGTTATAAAAGGAAAGGTTTTAATAATTTTTTAGTATATAATAATATAAGTAAAATACCTTAATATATTTTAATTTATAGTAACCATATTATAGAATCTGATGGTTACGATGTTGCTTCATCTAAACTATTTTGGTTCAGAATGGTTTTCTAAAGAGGAAATATGGAAGTGGTAATAAGAAGGTACCAAGGGGAAATTATCCTTCTGAATTAGCAACCAATAATTATAGGATTTTAAACTATGTATTTTTTACTATGATGGATTAGTTTATGAATTCTATAAATGGAGTGGTTATCCATTATAGATATCAATCATATCTACATTAGGGAAACATTTCAATAGTTTACCATTTCATGAAACAACTCTATCTATCTTTATATGGAACCTCAGACCTATTGGCAGAAAAAGGATGGATCAATGTACTATAAAATATATTTAAGGACCTGATATTTTACTAACATAAAAAGATAATTATTAATATTTGTCATTTTGAAGGTGGGGATGATAGATAGTGGTATTTGGTTAAGAATACCTGTAAGAGAGAGATGAGATTGATGACATGGTATAGGAAAAATTCAATATTATTTTTATATATAAATATTTACCTTATATTTTCTGATTAAGAATGTAGAAAAAATTCATTGAATTAAGTGGAAAACATGAAGATTCAATAGTTGTATTTGAAGACAATTTTACAATGTTATCTTGGTATATAATAGATTTTATTCAGGACATTGAATTTAAAATTAAAATATTTTACTCTTGATTGAATCCAATATTATGAATATTATAATATACACAACAATATAAAAGTTATTAGAAGGTTGTTTTTAAGCTTAGAAAGATGACACAGAGTTTGTTGACACTTATGCTCCTTTAGATGACAATATTATAAAAATGTCAAAGTGGTAGGAAATTTAGAAGCATCCAGAAAATAATTCTAATGGTAAGACCACAACATATTCAAATTGTGGTAAACAAAATTTTAAGGAATAATTTACGGGAACTAGGGAGTGTTACCGGTGTGGTATGATTTATTATTTCCCTCATTAATATAAAGAAAAGAGTTATATAAAATTCATTAATTGGGTAACATATATCCAATCACCAGTGAGATGTTTTTCGGTAATGATATGTGTCATTATAAAAATATGTTTTGAAATTAAGTTACACTGGATTAAAATCATCATGATCAAAAATATTAGTGTGTTTAAAAATAATTTTCTACTATTACAGATGATATGGGACCATCTAGTAATGTTGTGTAAATTATGTTACTTATTTATTCAAAATATCTAATTTCTCAATTCAACTCTTGATCTTCACGATCTATCATATCTATGAAATTTGTGAGAAATATGGTAATAAAACATCACCAAAATAAAATAGATCTTTTGGTAAAAACACTGAGTGTACATATTAAAGAAACATAACTTTATTGGTACCTTTATATAGTAATTAGTGGGATAGTATTTCTTAAAAATCATTTCTGACTTTCTATGCGTGAGATTGATATTTTTTTGGTATATATTGGAATTAAATTTATCATACTAATATAGATTTAAAATATATGAAAGATTTAATAAATGATATTTTAACTTTTATTTCCCACCAAGATGCTGAGAAATTGATTATAAATGGTAGTGAAATTTACCTAGCTCATGTTGTTTAAAAGAAATAGACTTTTCAAATTATTGATTTCCCAATAATTAATGAATATGTGGATGTATTTTTTAATTATTTTCCTTGTATAATTCTTGATTTGGAGGTTGATTTTACTATTTAATTAGTGAATGATGTTAATCCTATTTCAAAAACCACATATCAAATGGATCATATAGACCATTTGTAATTGAAAATGAAATTATAGGAGATACAAGATAAAAGTTTTGTTTTTATTATGACATCCCCTTTTGGTTATCTAGTTTTATTTTCTAATAAGAAATGTGGTTTTATGATACATTGAATTGACTATAGATCCTTGAATAAAATCACTGTTAATAATAAGTACCCTTTGATTCATATTGATAATTTGATTGATCAGCTCCAGAGGCTATAGTACTTTTTGTAGATCGTTCTCCTGTTAGGGTATCATATTTTTAAAGTAATGGGGGAAGATATTCAAAAGACTATGTTTTGGACTAGAAATGGTGATTATGAATTTGTATTTATACCCTTTGGATTGATTAATACACCAACAATATTTATGAATCTTATGAATAGAGTTTTCTATGACAATTTCAAAATGTTTCTTTTTATTTTTATTTATGTTAATTTTTATATTCTAAATTTCATAAGGATCATTAAATATACCTAAATATCAATTTGAAAACCTTAAAAGAAAATTAGATATAATGAAAATTTAGTATGTGTGAATGTTTTGTTTAGCATATTTATTTCCATGGTTATATTATTTATAAAGAATGAATAACTATTAAAATAGCTAAAATTAAATTTGTTTTATATTGGAAAAGAACTAAAAATTTCATGCAGATTCATAGTTATCTTTAACTATATGGTCAATATTGGTAGTTTTTGAAAATATTTCACAATTTTCTAGACTAAGGCAAATTTTACTCAAAAAAGAATTCAATTTATATGGATGAAGGAATGTGATAATATTTTTAGGATTTAAAAAAATAGTGGTTAATTGTCTATTTTTTCCATCACAACAAATATGGTGAATTTTTCATCTAAATTAATGATTTAGTAAAATAACTTGGTTGGGTCCTAATACAGAATAATCAATTAATTTCTTTTGCATAACATCAATTAAAACCACATGAGTGAAATTATGTTACACATTATCTATAATTGCCTATTTTGGTTTTTTATTTTAAAATTTAGAGGTAAAATTTTTAGTTTGTAAATTCTAAAATATATACTAATCTATATAGATTTATGTATATATTTACTCCAAAAATATTGGAACATAGGGTAGAGAAGATGGTTGGAACAGGTTAAGAATTATGACTACATGATTCATTATCATCCCAGAAAATAAAAAAAAACATTTCTGATGATTTGATTCATACAAATAATGTTCCATTAACCACTATATTTTTGGAACATGACTATTTGGTTAATGATTTGTTGAAATTTGTCCAAAAAATTATTCATGTTTGAACAACATCAATTTTTTTAGTTTACTATACAATAATTTCTTTCAGAATAAATTAAATTAGATTCTAAGGAGGAAAATGTTTTAAGAGAAATGTTAAAATATGATAATAAGGGTTAGTATCCAAAAATTCATGTTGATGAAGATGTGTTTATCCTATTTTAAAAATTGTTATATGTGCCTTGTGATTCCCAATTTAAGAGATAATTATTGAGGGAAGATCATATTTTTTTATTCACCCTAGTAGAACTAAGTTCTATATAGACAATCAAGATTATTACTAGTGGTATAAAATAAAAAGAGATATTGCATATTTTACTATGAAATTTTTAATTTTTCAATAAGATAAAGTAGAATGAAAATTATCAAATGGTATTCTTAATCCTTTTTAAGTATAGAGTGTAAATTGTAAATTATATCCATGGGTTTCATGGTGAGATTTTAAAAAAAATCAATAGTTAAAAATGTGATTTCGGTTAACGTTGGTAAATTAAATAAATTTTAAAATTCCGTTACGATTCCTGATACTATAAATTTAGATCATATTTCTCAACCATACCTCAATGAGATAGTAATTTAAAATAGTGTTTTTCGATCTATTGAATTTCTTCATGATCCCAGATTCAATGCAAGTTACTCAAAAGAACTTTAAAGGTTGTTGGGTGCTAAATAAAATTACAATACATCATTTCAACCTCAATATAATGCATATTCCAAATAAATTATTAATACCTTATAACAAATGATCCATTCTTTTCCAATGTATAACTAGGTAATTTTCATCAACATCTTTTATTTTTTGAGTTTTCTTGCAACAACCATTTTCATTCCATTGTATAGGTGAAACCTCTAGTTTTTTGGGGATAAATTAGTGGAAAGGATGTTTCTGGGGTAAAAGTAACTAGTGGAAATGGTAGATAAGTTAAAATGATTCATAAACATGTGAGGATAACTCATAACAGAAAAAACAATTTTGTGGATAACCATAGGAAATATATTTATTTGAAATAAGGTGATCATGTTTTATAAAAGTATATCCAAGAAAAGGTGTTATTAATTTTGGTAAAAATGGAAAAATAATTCCATAGTTAATTTGATCGTATTAAATGCAAGGTAAATTTGGAATAATTCCCTTATAATATTCCTTACCTCTAAGTTTATCTAATGTACACAAATGTATTTCAGGTCATGATGTTTATAAAATATGTGATGGATTCATATCATTTTTACCCCTAATATAGTTCAGTTAAAAGGTAACCCTTCATGTGAGGAACAACTAGTATATATTCTTTATGGTAAAGAAAAACTGTGTTGGAATAATTCCATTCATTAGGTTGTATTTTTTATGAAAATCCATATTATTGAATAAGTGAGAAGAGAATCTAAAAATGCTATGAGGGGAAAATATCCTTAGTTGTTTCAATGATGAATAAAATTATGAGGAGGAAATTTACAAGGGGGTAATGTAAAAAACCAATTAAACGTTATGATAAATTGTTTTTATACATTTATTAATTATTTTTTCTAAAATTATAATTATTATAACAATATTTAGTAATTTTTAGTAAAAATAAGGAAAATTATTTCTAACTAAATTGTGTTTCCAATAATTATATGATTTTATTTAAAATAATTATAGAAATATTTTTTAGCCTTAATTTGAATATATTAATTTCCTTTTTTAATCCACATTTCAAAATTATCTTATGATGAATTTTTTAGACTTTATAAAAAGTTTTAATTTTCAATGAATAGTGAAACTATTTTTTATTTTAAAGTATTTCTAAAGAAAAATTCTTCTTTTTATTTTTAAAATTTTATTTTTTCATTTTGATTGAAATTAATACAATTATATTCTTTGGAATGAATTGATTTTTTAATCAAATATCAAAAAACATTTATACTTAAAAATTTATTTTTTCTAAAAAAAAATTTCGTCACAATTTCCAGGTTTAATTTTATATTAAATTATGGATATTTTTATAATAACTAATATTTATTAAATAGTTTTAATTAGTAATCCCAATTTCTTTAAATATGCATGTTTTATTTTTAGTCATTATGAATTGTAATCATTGTAAATTTTGTTACCACGGTAAAGGTAAAATGGGTTAATTAAGGGTAAAAATAGTGGGATACAAACTATAAATTGACCCTAACACTTTACTTAATTGTATTTTATATTTTTATTTTATCCATAATCATATTAAATTCAAATTTATGACATATTTTCTATATGTACATGATTTTGAATATTAAAATATTTTATGTAATGAAAAAATGAAAATGTCATTCTCTTTTTTGTATTATATTTAAATTTTTTGAAATAGGTATAGTAATAAAGTATGTTTAGTTATAAATTTTCATTTAAAATATGAATTATTTTTATTTAATATGATAAATTACTCCTAATTTTTATTGATTATATAATTATGTTAAAATCATATACAACACTCATATGGTATTTAGATAATTAATAGAAAAATAAAATTAATAATTTAAATAATGTTAAAAGTAAAATAGTATTAATAAATTATTGTGTTCCAAGATTTTATTAGAAACAAACTACATATTGGATATGTTTTAATGAATTTAATTTGAGTTAAATTATTTTATTTTTTTTTTATGTCAAATTAAATGAATAGTTTCATAATTTACATTAATTTTATCTTCTAAAAAATAATATATTATTAAATTATTTAAAACTATAACATATAATATTTTTATACAATTTATCAGTATATTATTTTAAATATAATAAATGTTCTATTTATTTTCTAAATATTCTTTTATATAAACTTTCTTGACTCCTAAAAATCCAAATATTTAATACCGCAGTAATTGTGAAAAGGTGTTAGAATAGGTAAAAAAAATATATTAGGGAGATAATATCACAAAACATGTCCAATATTTATTTTATTAGATTATTTTAAGTCAAAATACTCTTATATTTTAATATTTTAAATTTTAATAAATTTTAAAATATTGATTGATTTTTATTAATTTAATATTTTAATAATTAACTTGAGTGCCCATCCCCTCTGTTGTAAAAGGGATCCAATTATTCTCATTTTATCACACATAATGATCCATTTGGTTCTTAAAAATACTTCCTAAATTTATCACTAAAATACCTCCTATTATCGTAGATTTTTTTATCCTAAAACCAACCTAGTAAATTATTTTGGTTTAAAGCTTAAGAGGTTGTCTGAGAAAGAGTTGTAATTCTTAAAGTATTTTCATTTTTTTCATGTTATAAAATTGTCAAATATTATTCAACCATGATGAAATAATAATAAAATTATCTCACATATACTAATATTTTATTATGTTAATTTCATAACCTATATTCATCTCCTATTATATCAAATAGGAAATGAAACCCTCGTTTATTTATATAATAGAGTACCACCCCACAAATTGATGTAATTCATTTTCAAAAAACTCCTATTATTGATAGCTAAAATGATTTATATAAGTAATTAATATTATATTTTAGAAATATTAATCATTATTAAATGATAATATTTCAATTAATCTATTTCATTTCCATTCACTAACAAATGATAATGTCGTTTGTGCGTACATGTGGACTACTACCTCCATGAAATGATGTGATTATTTTTTCATCACTGCATCACATGAATGATATATAAAATTATATTTAAATAAATAATATGGTATTTATGATATATTTATGATTTTCGTTAGATAATAAATACTTAAAATTTCATAATGATAGTTGAAAAAATGAAATATTACTCATGCATATGTATAACCTACCGTCCTTGTGGTTGTAACATAGTTTGTTTTTCATAAAAATATTTCATGGAAGGTTATAAAAGTATAATTTATGTATAAAAATAATAATTATTTCCTTATTATTATTCTGTATGTGACGTAGAGATGAACTATTTGACCATAGATAGCCTACTAAAATAATTTTGGACATATGAGCCAAATATCATCAAAACATCTGATGTGAATTTAATTTATTTAATAAATTATTATAACATGTTAAAAGAGAAAATAAAGTTAAAAATAATTCTAAATAAATTAAATAATTAAATTAAATATATTATTTAGGAAGATAATGAATTTATGTGACAATTTTGACTCATGTGAGAGATTTCTTTTAAAATCATCTTCTAATATTTCCCTTCCATTTTTTTTCTTCCCTAATCTTATTTTTATTAATATATTATTAATTCATTTATATGGAAATTAAATGATTGTAAAGGTATTATTATGTCTCTTTTTACTTTATTTAAATGGTTTTCAAAAAAAATGTTCTATTTAATGTTTTAACTTTCTTTATGAAAGACAAAATGAATGTTCAATTTTACCATTTATAATGACAATTATATTTCTATATTTTTTAACCATTATTTAATTTTTTTCCTTTATAATATATTATGTATTATTTAATGAAAAAACTAATTTCCATTCCTTAAGGGTATTTTATTTTTTAAATGGTTTTTGGAGATAAATGGTATTTTAATATCTTAATATGTTTTTCATATGATTTTAAAATATTTTCTTAAAAATTTTATAATGACAATGTGAAAAAAAATTCTTCATGATATGGTACTTAATAATTATATATGTGCAATATTTGTTTCCAATTTAACTTATACAATTAGTGGATCCCCATTATAGCTCATTATAGATGGGTGAACCTGATACAGCTTATACGACAGGCGGCCTTGATATATCTTATTTGATGGGTACACCCATATAGCGCTCTAATTAATTGGTAAATGATTATTATCTAAAAAGTAATTAATAAATTATATTCTAATAAGATTTATCCTATGGATTTAACTCGTCTCTAATTATGTCATGCATGGTTTATGAATATAATTTCTCTAAGTTTCTTAAAAGTTTTTTTATTTTCAATGGGTTTTAAATGTTTTCTTTGAGAAAAAAAATTTATGGGTATTTTATGTGGAAATTATTTATTTAATTATATAAATGAAAATTTAGAAAAAGAAATTCCATTTCAATAATTTTTATATTTTTCATTGGACTAACTGATTTCTTCTATTCATGTCTCTTATGGAGATTTTAACCTCATCCCACAATTTTAAAATATTTTCGCAGGGTATAGGGATGGTTAAGGGAAAATAATAATACAAGTTAAAAGTCAAGAATTTAAAACAAGTTTAATTTTAAAATATATATATATTATGGGAAAAATTGATATTGATCCGTAGTGCACACTTTTTAATATATGGTTTTGTTATCTATGAGTTATGACCTAATAATATAAAACTATAATCCTGAAATAATACTCAGTTTTAAGATAATATATTCATGAATTAAAATTCAATATTATGTAATTGTTATGGTTTTTTATTATAATATATATGTTTATAATTCTATTTTATGGTATTTTTATTCATGATCGTTGAACATGAACATGTTGAAGAGCATGTTTCAATGATTTTTATGGAATGACCAGAAGTATCTTAGTGAATGAGTTTAATTTTAGTGTTATAATTCTATAATAAAATTAAAATAATTATTTCCTTGATTTTAACATATATTATTATTATTATTATTCATATTCTCATATTCACCCATGATATTAACTTATATCATTGTTCAATTGGGTGGTCAAACTATCCCAAACAAGAACACAACATAATTTAATGGATGATTTTTAATTGGATTATTTCTAATGTTACCATACCAAAAGTAAGATGATATTATTTGATGATTATTATTTTGATTGATCCAAATTATGAAGATATATTATAAAAACATAAATTATATTAATATATTTTATAGAATGAATAAGTAGTTTTCCATTTAGTATGCATATTTTAGACCTTTAAACGTAAAGTGATGGTATATTATTCATATTAGTCATAGATAATATAATTTGGAAAAAAATAACCATAATATGTTCATAAAAAATATTTATTTCATTTTACTCATTCTTATTACCATCCATAAATGTTGTAAATGAAAATGGAACGCGAACATCATGGAGGTAGTAGTATCACATACAAAAGATTGTCTTTCTCATTTTTTATTCAGTAAAAGGAAGAAAGGTGTTTAATGGTTATTATAATAGTATAGTAATATTAATTATATAAACTAAACTTATGTCACAATATTCTAAATATAAAATAATAATTTTAAATGTTATAAATAAATAAGAAAACTTTAGGAAAAATGTGTACTCAGGTCAATAACATTGATTTTTTCTCAAAGGATTCCCAAGAAGTAAAGGGATTAGGATAATTCATCTTGACCAGAAGCATATATAAGTAAAGTAAGATTATTTTATAAGTTAAATGGTAATTTTTGCATGAAGAAATATAATTTATGGAATAAATTCAATGGGTGGTGTAAGTCCTCTTTAATAAGTGGTGACAATGGAATTTTTCTAAATATCATTTACATTACAATTATTTCCTTACAATATTCAAAGAAAATGGTTAAAAATGGTCAATAATTGAGTTTTCAAGGGATAAGGTGGATAAAACATCCAAATCCATTTATCACACATGTTTTTAATATGTCTTAGTCTTTGTTTCTATGTTAAACACCTTATTAACATATGTTATTATGACCATAGTGACTTTTTTTTACCCTAGAAAACAAATTTTAAGGATGAAAATTAAAATTTTTCTTAACTTATATTCTGAAAATTCAATTCAAAGATATAATATAATTTTATCAGATAGAAATTTTATATTATTTGAAATTTAATTTCAATTTTAGGGTAAAAACACTTAAAAACTCATTTTGGGGAAAGTTTAGTTTTAAGCCCCAAAATTATGTTTATGAAAAAATTATCAACGTTATTGATTTGTATAGACTTAATTATTTTATTATATAATAAAATAAACTATATTACTTTTAAAGGAATAAAAACCTGAAATATACCTTGTGAATACTATAATATAATAAATTATCAAAAAAAAAATTATTACCATAAAATATTACTTAAGTTCCACTATGATAAACATGGAATTTATTGATTCATTATAGTATATTAGAATATAAAATATTATTTATTACATATATAATTTTCATGGAAATGGTTTTGTAAATATTTGTGATATATTTATATTATGAAAATATCATTAAAGATGTGGTATTTATAAGACATATTTTTGTATTATCCACCTAAAAATCAATTTATCCATAAAAATCCCAAAAAATTATCCTATAATGATTTTATCATGATTAATATAAAAATTATACAATTTTGTGATATTGATATTCAAATATTTATAAATTTATCTTTTAAATAATATCATAAAATAAAATTAAAAAAATTATAGGAAAAAAAATTATTAAAATACTATTTGGTCTTATTCATAATTTATATATAATAGTAGTAAAAATATAACTAATAAATAAAAATTTGATAATAATAATAATATACATAGCGAATTTTAAAAAAAATTTAGTGCCTAAAAATAAATATTTTTAATAGAAAGAAAGAAAGAATTATATATATATATATATCATAATTTGGTTAACCCTACTAAATGATTATAATTTAGTAACTTATTTTTTTCAATCATATTTAACATTTATGAATATGTTTCAATTTAATTTTAGTTCCATTTTTTGTTGATGAAGATATGGGACACAATATTTAATTAAAGAAAATATATAGTGAAATATCATATTGATATAAACTCCCCTTTAAATAAATTTTATCCACATAATTTTAAAACTCTTATGATGTGAGTAATTTATATATGGATATCAAAATTAAACATACACTAGAATTTGATCACAGGTTGATTTACGATATGAATTTATGTTTCCCTATACATAATTTAGTAAGATCATATTTTAAAAACAAATTATTCATTTCCAAATGTATCTTAATAGGTGAATAAGAGATAAATAAAAAGTAATAAACTTTCTAGAAACAGTGATGATGATTCTTATACTATGTATATAATAACAATACAACTAAAAGTGTTTTTAAATTATATATATAATAGGTTATAAGATACATTAAATATGATATAAAAATATCTAGAGGTAATAATTACTTTAAACTCCAATATAATAAGTTGTATAGAATATTTCTTGATCCAATGGTCTATGAAGCTATTGGTGTTGATTTTCCTCATTATCCCTTAAATTGGATAATTTTTTCATAATGTGTAATTTATATGAAATTTAAGTCATGAATATTTATACATATTTTATTTCCTTTCAAATTTTTAGTTATATGTAATTCACCTTCATAATTGATGTAACTAACCATCACATTAAGTCAATTTATCATATACTTCATTTAACATTTTTTAGTTGTAAGGAATTGAATAATCATTCATTCATAATCCTTGTAATATAAACTTCCATTAGACTCCACACTTATCTTTTTTGGGACTTAAAATATATTAAAATCTTTAATATTATTTCATGATTACATGTTCAACATAATCACAGGCTTTCTCACCCCACATCACATTATAATGGGTTTTTTGTTAATCTAATCATCACATTATACAATAAACACCTGGATAATTCTAGTTTAATACATTACTAAACCAAATAGGATGGTAAAAATAAGTGATTAATAATTAAAAATATAATAAAATTATTATAAATTATCATAGGGAAAAATAATACTCGTAATGTCTTACTCTTTAAAACCATTAATTTTTCTTCCAATTAAACTTCAATCACTATCAGTTAACCCTATATTTATTTAGGTTGGGTTATCTTAAAATCATTAACATGATTAATTAACATAACAAAACATTCAAATTATGCTATAAATATAATTTTACTAACCAAATAATATCCCCCGATGAGTGAAGAATTAGGTGTGTAGTTAGGCCTCTTTGTTGTGCACCAGGTGGGGATTGAGTTAATACCCTATATGACCCTAGGGACATATTTTCTAGAGTCTGTATCCACTTTTAAAATACATAAATGGATTTTATTTCTATAAAATAAACACAATATCTACTTTACTAAAATATCAATAGTTTATCATATTCCTAATCTTATACTTTAAACTTATCCCTAAAGTTATCACTAAAACACTCCATTTATATTCCCTAGTATAAGAAGACCAATAATAAATAACTATAAATCAATCCACATATACCAAATATGATGAAACAAGCTAAAAATGTCTTTATTTTACATCATTACAAAAATTTTAAAATTATATATCAAAACAATATCTCAGCTGGCCTAGAGAACCTTTTTGGTTTAGTTTCTTTGGGGATTAGTTACATATGTAACTTATTTCTCATTATTTTAAACCTTTTAATGTAATAAAAATATTATATAAATCCTTCTATTAATTCTCATAAGTTATAATTATCTTAAAAACATAGGTAATATAAACAGATTAAGTTGGAGAGCTGAAATTATGAGTAAGGGAAAACATGTAATGAACTAAGTCGATGTTCCATCCAAACTGACTCTCAACCTAGAATGTGGATTGGACCCAAGGGAATTATGAATCCCCACATCCTAGAAACTAGTTCTTAGGTATAAAAAATATAATTTGGCAACAATTTCACCCATGAAAATAATATTAAACAACCCATGATAATTAAACATCACATAATATATAATTATAACTTTTTGGAAAAAATCCCTTAAGAAATAATTGAATCATTTTTGGGTTGATTGGTGTTAATAAAAATAGATATGTAAATGAATATTATATGGAAAAATACAAGAGGGGGTGATTGTATATTTAAAAAAAATTATCTAAACACTTAAGAAAGAACTTAGTTTAGGAGTTCTTAAACTAATACAATTCAAAACTAATAAAAATGACCCTCTTGGATACAATGGATATGATATATTGTAATACCACACATAATGAAAAATAATTGTATTTGTATTTAATACAATGATCAGAGTAATAAAAATTTACATAATTCTACCATAAAGTATATAGAATCCTTTAATAAAATATGTAATGAAATATTCGTAATTGAAATAATTTCAATAGAAATGAATATTAATAGAAAGAAGTAACAAGTTGATTCCATTTCTATTACAAATAGAATAGGAAATATAAAGGTATTACAATTATTTTATCCCAAAGATTAGGGTATCCTTACACCTATGATAAAAAGGTATATCTTACCCCTACCGTCATAATCCTTTGATATAATGATCGACTAGACTGTCTTCATATCCTTGGATGCCCTCAATTAAGAAGGTAATCAGCACCTTTGTCTTTCAAATATTTTAAAGACCTAAATACGATGATCGGATAAAATTCTTCTTATCCTCAAAATCCCTCGAGCCTTATCATAATTATCAGATGCACAAAGAAGAAACAAAGAACTTATAGAAATACAAGAACTTGGAAAAATCCATTAACTTCATGTATCTTCAAGGATTTTTTATGAAGAGAGAACCCACGACATATCTCTCTAGAACATGATGAAATAAAAAGTTGTGTATTATAGTTCAAATTACCTCTTATTTATAGGACTCAGGTTTTAATGGTCATATTTCTTCTAACAGTCAAATTTCTAGGAAAAATTCAGAGGGACTTGGACACCTGGCACTAAAATGATCAAGACAAACAAAATACACGACATCATTTTGGTTGGTAAATGACCAACATAATGACATTATTTTATGTTAGAAAATAGTAAGTGAAATTTTATGAAACAATGAGTATGAGAAACATTTAATTGGTATTGAATTTAATATAAGAGTATAATTTATTTCAGAAGTACAATACATCACATGGTTACTAGGCTTATCATGATACCAATGCATATCATGATTAAAAATTATAACCTAGAAACAATTATTAACATGGGTATAATGATAGATATTTAATCTGGTAATGATATATGAATAAAATGCACAATAATATTATAATACATAACCTGGTTATGATACATAACCTGATTATGATTCATTACTATGATACATACTTAACCTAATTACAATACATGATTTTGATGTGGTACTTAACCTGGTTACTATACATGACCTAGTTATGATATATGTGGTTATGATTCATGTGGTTGCGATGTAGGTGATTAAGATGCATGACTTGGTTATGATACAGGTGATTATGATGCAAAACTTTGTTATGATATAGGTGATTACGATGCATGAATTAATTACAATATAAGTGATTACGATGCCTAACTTGGTTACGATATAGGTAATTACATTTATAAATCAATATACATGATATGAAATATATGTGATTATGATATGTGTGATTTGTGATTTCCATAAAAAATGATTGATGGGAAAGTCAAAACACGTTTTGAATCAACAATATCGCCCTTTTTGGAAAGCACAAAACAAAATAAACAATAAAGACTTATCTTCCCCTGAGTTTAATAACTCTTCTGAAAGTAATAGTGAATTTAAATAATTCCACACTTAGTTTAAAAAACTCACAAGGGATCATAATCTCTTTAATTTTACTTGATATTTCACTCAATTAATAAGATATTCATGAGATTCTTCTTTTCAAAACTATTCTCCTCCTTTGTGATTTTCAATAAGAATAAGGGAAAGTATTCATTTCTTGTGAATTATTAGAGAAAAAAATTATGAAATAGTAATTGTTACTTGAAACAAAATTTTATTACAAAAAGAGTTCAAACATCCCTATTTCCCCCTTTTTCCAAAATATTAAACATCCTAAGATTCATCTTTTTGAAATTATTTAGATCCTCCATGAGTTTTTCAAGATATTATTTTTGATCCTTCAGCTTCTAATCTTGTTTAGAAATAATAATTTCTTACTTTTGGAGCCTATATTCATGAATCCAATTAATTTCTTCCGATTATTTAAGTATTTCTTCTTAGTTATTGAAATCATCCAACCAGAGTTTGTAGGCCATTTCTAGGATAACAACTAAATTTGAGAGTGAAACAACCTCATTACTCTCATTATCCTATTTTTCTTTTAAACTAAAAATCTCTTAATAGACTATTTATTGAGAGTCACCATGTCTTTTAAGTACTTCAATCTTTTCATTAAACTCAGCAACCATTTTTTGATACATAGAGTTGAGATAATTTACCTGATGTACCAATTCATCCTATTTATCCAAATGATTCTTGAGACTATCATCAACATTGTATGACCACTTCACAATATTGTTGCAATCATTACTATTCTCAGATGAACATTCCTTGAAAATATTGAAATCATATTCAATGCTTAGAAACTTTTCCATCAAAACCATGACAAAGTTTGTTCTGTCATTTTGAGCATTTGAAAGAATTTCAATCCTGGCTTGATCTTTTGGAATGAATGGTATCAAATTTTACAATATATTCAAATCTTATTCAATGTACTAAATTCCTTTCATAGTTATTGTTCTTTCAGAATTTGGGTCTTTAGTGTATTGTGGGAGATCGCCGAAATGAGTCTCAGTACCGATTACATGAGCTGGACAATTTCTATTCTTATCAGATATTTCTTCTTCTTTGTCTGAAACTAAATAACTTTCTTGGAGAAAACTTTTTCAGAGGCTTTATTAGAAGACTGAGGATCCAAATATGGAAAATTAAATGAAGGAACATCCAAGTATTCTACAGTATGACTTCTCTTGTTAGCATCTTCTTTATCTTCCACTTCTATTTCTTATTGTCCATGTTCATCTTCCCATTGTTCTTCCTAGTATTGTTCTTATTTACCTTCTTCTTCTTGGTCTTTTTATTCTTACTTGTATTCTTGAGAAATATATTATATATCTGATTGTTCAGAAGCTTGTTTATCCTTGCCTTTTACTACTTGATCTGATTGAGTCTGAACAGGTGGATCCCTTATTACAATTCTAGTTTTTACTTGCTTAGATATTTTAAGAAGAGTATCAATGTCAATTACTTGAACCCTTATCTTCTTTATCCTCTTATTATTTTATTATTCTTTCAAATCCACTACTTATCTTATTTTAAAATCCAATTCTTCAGTTGGATCCAAAAACAAATAATTATCTCCTTCTTTATTTTCTTGTCATTTCTTTCTCCACTCGGAAATAACCTCATTGGATATAGCCTTTTGTTTCTTTGAAGTATTTTTATTTTTCGTCTTAACTTCCTTTCTTTTATTTGAATATTTCATTGATGGATTAAAAGGTTTCTCTCTACCTTCATCTACTTATTTTTATTTCACAGCATCCAGGTCTTTCTCAAACTTTTTTGATTCGAGGTTGAATTTTAACTTAAGCCTTTTTATCATATACTTATTGATTAAGGGATCCTTGAATGAATTCAGATATGACATGATTGCAGTATTACACAATCTAAAAAATTATTTTAGAAACTTAATAATAATAGTGGGAAACATGATCGTCTGTGATTTTATAGCACCGGATTTGAGCATCCTAATTATCACGAAGATAAACCCCATAAGGTTAAACTTTCTCATGTTTACCATATAATCAAGAACATATGCATATGAAACTTTAAAATTTTCTTTATAACCCTTTATCAACACCAAAAACCCTTGAATTCAGATGGATATGAGTCTATTGTATCCTAATAAATAAATCAATTTTATCTTGTCCTCATGAATCTCAAAAAGTGACTCTTCATCTTTAGACTTATCACTGGTTCCATCAACATCTGGTAGATTATGAGAAGGACATAATTCATCACCATCAAATGTAAAACCTAAAAATGTAGATTCTTATTTTATATACGTTGTATAATTATTATCTTACATCATAAAATAAATTTTAAGAGCCTTTTCTATCTCTATTGATTTATAAAATTGTAACACCTCCTCCTGATACAAATAATCCTGATCAGAATCTATTATTTCCACAAAAATAGATTCGCAACCTTGGAAACTTATAATTATTATCAAAGATATGTCAAAATACTCATAAAAGTCTCTAGAGACCAACCTTTAACCTCGAAATTTCATGGAAGATAATTCTTTTAGAGGCATTTATTTCAGATATGAAGTAGTTGACTTAGTCATGAAAGATTAACACAATCCTTGAAGATCTTCCTTATTATGAAAGCTGAGTAGATCTTTGATTTTGAAAACTGAGGTAAGAACTGATTACAAACCACGAAAACTATTTATAGATCCACTGGTCATGAGAGAAAAACATATGAGTTCTATGTGGGAATGGTTATTTTAGAAAGAAATTGATGGTCAGGATTAGATCTAAAAGTTCCAACGATCAAGAATGATTTAGAACTCTTGAGGTTTTCCTTAAAAAAAATATTCAAACTATAACTGATTAGGAAAGAAACAAAATAATTGAGAAACATATAAATAAAAAATGAAAATATAGTTTTAGATATTTTACCTACCATATGAATAGGATATATGTAAAGTTTCTAGTATATTTTTCTTATAATAACAATACAAACAATAATGTAAAACCAATAAAAATTATAAAACAAAAAACAGGTATCGATAATTTAGTACTAATAGAACAATCCAAAACTGATAGTACATTACTGATAAAGTAATCTAATACCGATAGTTAGGTACTGATAATGTATTTCAATACTAATAATTTAGTACCGAAAAATTATTTCAATACTGATAATTCAGTATCGATAAAGTAATTTAAAACTGATAATTGGGTACAGATAGGGTATTTCAATAACAATAGCCAAAATATGAAACTGATAAAAATAAATCCAATAATGATAATAGTGAAATTTATAAACTGTAAAACTAATAATTAAAACTGATTATAGTAAAACTGATTGACATAAAATTGAAAAAAGAAACTGATAAAATTATATATATTACCCCTTTGAAGAGGAATAACATAATGTAAGGAGATGGATTAAACAATAATTAGATGTGAATGATTAATTTATAATGATTATTCCTAGTTTCTATTTAATGTATTCAAATCTATCAGAAGATAATGGTTTGGTGAAAATATCATCAATTTGTTCTGGCGTTCCGATTAATTGTAAATTAATATCTCTTTTTTGGGTGTGATCCCTAAGAAATTGATTCCTAATATCTATTTGTTTATAATGTGAGTTATGTGAAGGGTTTTTACTAAGATAAATGGCACTAGTATTATTACGTATTATTTGAGTTTTGGAAAAACTCATTCCATAGTCTATGAGTGTGTGTTGTATCCACAACACCTGAGCACAACAACTTCCAATTTCTACACATTCAGCTTCAGAAGCAGAAAGTTCTATTGAGTTTTGATTCTTGCAAGACCAAGAAACCAAATATTCTCCTAGGAAATTAAAAGTTCTAGATGTAATTTTTATATCCATTCTAAAATATCCAAAATTGAAATCAAAAAATCTTTTAAATATAAAATCATTTCCAGAAGAATAGAATAGCCTTAAATCCATAATTCCCATTAAGTAGTGAAAAAAAAATTAATTTCTTTTAAATGAGATTATTTTGTATTAGATTTGAATCTTTTACATAATCACACTGAAAACATTTAGCCTGGGTGACTAGTAGTCATGTTTAAAAAACCTCCTATCATACCTCTAAAATTTTTCTGATCTATTGGTTTCCCAGCTTCTTCAAGATTAATTTTATTTGAGGAACCAAATGGAGTGATAATAATTTTAGTGTTTCCATATCCATAATTCTTATGTATTTATTTGATATAATTATACTGAGATATATATGTTCATTCTGGTTTTTTTGATATTTGAAAACATAAAAAGAATGTTAACTCGCCAATCATACTCATTTCAAACTTATATTTCAAGAGATTCACAAAATAATCAATTAAGGATTGATAAGTTGATCTGAATATAATGTCATCAACATAGATTTGAACAACAACAAAAATTTATATTTTCCATTTTTATAAAAAGATTTGGATCAGCAGTACCTTTTGCATATTTTTTTGTAAGAGAAATATTGTAAGTCTATCATACCATGCTCTAGGGGATTGTTTAAGGTCATACAGAGCGTTGGTAAATTTAAAAAACATGATCAGGATGTTTGGGATCTATAGTACTAGGGGTTTATTCTACAAAAACATCTTCTTGTACAAAACCATTAAGAAAAGAACATTTTACATCCATTTTAAAGAGTTTAAAATTGATGTATATTACAAAGTATAATAGAATACGAATAGATTCAAGTCTAGCTACTACATAATAATTTTCATCACAGTATATTCCTTCTTATTTATTATTTCCCTTAGGAACAATTATTTATTTATTTCTTATAATTACTTCATTTTAATCAAATTTTTATTAAAACTCCATTTCACACTAATTATAGTTGTTTCTTTAGGTCTTTCAACCAAGGTTGAGACTTGATTCCTTTAAAATACATTTAGTTTATCTTGAATTGCTTTAATCCAATATCCATCACCTAGGGCCTCATTAGAAGTTTTAAGTTCGAATTGAGATAAAAAATAAGGTGTTATATTTCATTTATCAAGTAATTTCTAGTTCTTACAGGTTGTTTTACATCACCAATGATATTATCACTCGGATGATTTTGGAGAAACAATTGATTTTAGTTTGGTAAAACCTGTTCATAAATATAAGATAGAAAGTATTTTGGGGTGAATTTTTCTGAAAATATTTCTTGATAAGTTCTCTTTTCAGAACATTTTTCAATTAAAGGTTGATAAATAGTTTGTGAAAACATATCATTTTATGTAGTTAAGGATTTTTTAAAAACCAAGGGGTCGGATTCATCAAATTTGACATGTACTGTTTCCTCACCAGTACAAGATTTTTTATTTAAAACTCTATAAACCTTAGAATTTGTGGAATAACCTAGAAAAATTACATCATAGGATTTGGGTGAAAATATACGCAAATTATCATTAGTATTCAATATGAATACTTTGTATCAAAATACTCTAAAGTAAGAAACATTGGGTTTTCGGCCAGTCCACAATTCATAAGGGGTTTTATTAAGAAAATTTATAGTTAAAACATGATTTATAGTATAACAAGCAGTACTAACAGATTCAACCCAGAAATTCAAAGCAATTGAGTATTCACTCAACATGTTTGTTGTCATTTATTGAAGAATACAATTTATTCTTTCAACAACACCATTTGGTTGAGGATTTATTGGGGTAGAAAAGTTATGAGTAATTCCTATATTACTATAAAATGTTTCAAAATCTCAATTTTAAAATTCTTCACCATGATCACTATAAATAGTTAATTGTATTTTTTAACTTGGGCTCTAAAAGTTTTGCAATAGAAAGAGGATTAAGATTTATTTTCTAGAAAATGGACCCATTTAAATCTAGTGTAGTCATCAACTAAAAAAATACATAGTACATGCCTCCAATTCTCCTAGTTTGTGTAGAACCAAAACGATCTATGTTCACTAATAGTAATTAATTAGAATTTGAAACTTTATTTATTTATTGAAAGATAGTTTTATGTTTCTATCTATATTTACAAGGGACATAAACTTTTGAAGAAACATACCTTAGATCTGGTATATAATTAACAAGTCATTTCTTTGAATGTTTACAAAGGTTCCTAAGATTACAGTGCCATAACATCCTATTCAATAACCAATATTAGTCTTCTATTTCACTTAACCAAGGTAAGTCTGGGCTCCTAAGGTCTTCAAATTTGATTTTTTATACATTCTCATGCCTATGGGAAGAAATAACGAATTCATCCTTGGAATTGTGAACTAAAAATTTATCATTCCTACAATTCACAAGATAACCTTCATCACATAATTGAATTATTCTTATAAGGTTATTCTTAAGACCATTGAAAAACAAAAAATTTTAAATTAAAATTTTTCATAAAAGAACAATATTAGCTCTACCAATAATCTTTCCCTGAGCATTGCCTTTGAGTTAGACTCTTCCACCTTTGATTTCAATAATATTTTCAAAGAAATATTTTTTTACTTCATGTGTCGAGAATAACCATTATCTATTTACCAAATATTCTTTTTTTTGGTACACTTCTTGTTTTCTTGAAAAAGAAATAATTAGTTTTTCAGAACCCAAACTTGTTTGGATCCAGAACTGTTAAACAAAAGAATTTAAGTAATCCACATTTTTTTGTAAATTGAACTTTATAAAATCCTAATGATTGAGTATTCTTAAGAGAATAATTTCTTTCCCAATGTCCAAAACATTTACATTTAGTGATGAATGGAGCATTTTTTGGAAGAAAATAGTTATGACTAAAAATCAGTTTTGAGTGAGTGTAACCAATTCCAGAACTATTCATAAGAGGCTGAATTTGTGAATACATTTTTTCAAATTCATTTTTTCCAGTAGAAAATTTTTATAGAATTTTCCTAAGAGAAAATATTTAATATTTTAGTCTAATAACTAAATTGTTATTCTCATAAGAAATGTTTTTAGAATTTTGTTTAGTTTCGAAAACATTTCTCTTTAAAACATGTTGTTCAAATTCCTTAGAAAGTATTTCTTTCTCAGAACTTACTTCCCTAAGGGTTTTTGAAATATTTTCAAAATCGATATTTTTCTTATCAAGATCTTTTTAAAGATTTGATACTTATTTTGTAAGAATAGATATTCTATAATTTTATCTATTAATATTTTTCTTGATTTTAGAATTTTTATTCTAAGTAATTTCGAAAATCGTGATACTTATTAAAAATTAGTTAAATTATCCTCTACTAAAGAATATTCTTCATACAAAGAGTAAGAATATTTATCATCAGGGTAATTATCATTTAAAGATACATTTGTATGATATTTATAATTTTGTAACGTAGCCTTGAAACAATGATTTTCAATAAGTAGTCTGGTTGTGGGTCCTATATTTTGTTTACCAGAAGATTCATATTCTGGGGATTCGTCTGATGAATCACTACAAATTTCACTTCAAGTATCATTTTATTTCAATAAATTATTTATCTTTGACTTGTAATACTTTTTCTTATTTCTTTCAGAATGTTTATCCTTTTGGTCACTTATTTTTAGTAAAGGACAATCTGGTATAATATGACCTTCTCTTTTACATTCATAACATGTTACTTATAAGTTTTCTTATCCTTTCTTTATTTCTTTTTTGAATCTTTATTTAAAGTCATTATTTACAAAAATCTTGTTAATACATAGAGCAGTAATAGATATCTCATTCTCTGAGTGATCATTATCCCTAAATTCTAATATAATAATATCTATCTTAGATTTCAATCTTGTTACCCTTTCTGGTGTATTGGATTTAGATGTAGTAGTAAAAGCTACACACTCATTACCATTCTTCTCCTTTTTGAAATAATAATCTATATATATTCTTTTCTCATGCTAAAGTGGAGTTCTAAATAACTCGTCAAGGGTTATTTGAGTAACCTTTATGTTCTCATAAATAGTTGTCCTTTTCAATTCCCACTCATTTGGAATTATATCAATTATATTTTCTGTAAGTAATTCATCATAAAAACTATTCTCTCTCATAGATTGAAGAATATTGACGATTGTCATAAATCATTGTTGCACCTGGAATACTTGTTCTTCATAAAGAAAAAACCCCACGATATTTTTCTCGAAGCATGGCTCTTCTTTGTTCTATAACTTTATAAGTACCAAAATGTGTGACTTCCAATTTCTTCTAGATACAATTGGCTTCTTCACATGATGATATCTGACTATATATATTCCTAGTCATATAACACAACAAATTATTGTGTACCATGTTGTTTAATTGATATTCTTGTTTCTCTTGGTTGGTGAAGGTTCTAATTACTTTGTCTGGTATTTTTTTATTTTCCACTAAGCATGAAAAAGTTTCCACTCCATTATTTATTACATGAGTTTTCATTCGATCTCTCCAGTACTCATAATCATTCCCATCAAAAATAGGTGGTTTAGTTGGGTTTATATTTTCAATTGATTCAATATTCATTCATTCAATCTTATAAAACAAGACTTCTACACTCCACATATTAGTTTATTAAGTAGTTATAAACAAATTATTTGTAAAATAAATACAATTGACTTACAGATATAAATAAAGAAAGTAAAAAATTAGTGTAAACCTCTCTGATACTAATTTTTGGATCGGAAAAGAGAAGTATATGTATATTAGATGGAACAATAAAATAGGGGGTGAATTATAGATTTAAGAACATTCTATTTAAACACTTAAGAATGAACGTAGTTTAAGAGGTCTTAAGCTAATAAAATTCACAACCAATAAAAATGACCATCATAGATCTGAAGGATATGATATATTTTAATACAATAAGTAATGAAAAACAATTGTTTTCGAATTGAATACAATGATCGGAGTAATACAAATGTAAATGATAACACCATAGAGCGTATAGAATACCTTAAAAATATGTAATAAAAGAATCATAATTGAAACTATATCAATAGAAATAATTATTAATATAAAGAAGAAACAAAGTGATTCCCTTTATATTACAAATAGAAGCTTTAATGTAAATGTATAACAATTTTTTTATCCCAAAGAGTGGGGTATCCTTACACCTGAGATAAAAGGTCTCACCTACCACCACCTTATTAAGCCCTAAATACGATGATTAGAATGACTTTATTCCTATCCCCTAAATCCCTAGATTAACAAGGTAATTAGAACCTCTGCCTTTCAAACAATTTAAATCCCTCAATAATATGAATAGAAGCATGTCTTCCTATACTTCGAATCCCTCGAACATTATTACAATGATCGGATGCACAAAATAGAAACAAATCACTTATAGAAATACAAGAACATTGAACAATCCATTCACTTATTGTATCTTCAAGGCTTTAGTATGAAGCAAGAGAGAAGTCACATCATATCTCTATAGAACTTAATGAAAGAAAAAGTTGTGTATTCCGTTTCAAATGACCTCCTATTTATAGGAATTTGGTTCCAATGGTCATATTTCTTCCCATGGTCATATTTTTCTTAAAAAATCATACGGACATGAACACTTATCATTACAATGATCCAAACAAACAGAATACATGACATTGTTTTGATTGTTAAAAAACCAACTAAATTACATCTTTTTAGGTTAGAAAATAGTAACTTCAAAGGTATGAAACAATGAGTATCAGAAACATGTAATCGGTATTGAAGTTAAGAAAAGAGTATAATTCATTGTCAAAGTATAATACATAACATGGTTACTAGGATTATCATGATAACAATGCATATCGTGATTATAATTTATAACATGGTTATGATTCTTATCATTGTAATGATGCATGATATTTAATCAGGTTACTATACATGAATACAGTGCACAATAATAGTATAACACATAACCTGGTTATAATACATAACTTGATTATGATTCATGACTATGATACAATACTTAACCTGGTTGTCCTAATTGATTTTGATTTGGTACTTAAAATGGTTACAATACATGACCTGGTTATGATAAATGTTGTTATGATGAATGTGGTTATGATTATGGGTATTACGATGCATGACTTGGTTTCTATTCAAGTGATTTTCATGCATGACTAGGTTATGATATATGTGATTACGATGCATGACTTGATTAAGATATAGGTGATTACGATGCATGACTTGGTTATGATATAGGTGACTACAATTTTAAAACAACATAAATGATAAACAATATATGTGATTATGATATGTTCGATTTGTGATTTCTAAAACAAATTATTTATGGGAAAGTCAAAACACATTTTGACTCAATAGATTGTGTTTTTTGACAAAGAGGGTTTCCATGGTTTGTTGTCAAGTTCTAGAGATATTGTTTACAATCTATGTTGACAAATAACTATGAAAAATGAATGGATTATATAGAGGTGGTACAAAAATAATGTATACAAGGTGGCTCTGTTTTCCAGTGTTTACCAAATTTTTGGTTATGAAAAATGGTGAATGAAGAGAATTGTTTATGGAAAAGGGAGTTTCATTCCAGTGTCAAGGATCCTTGGATAGTTATGTTCCATGAATATCTCAAAATCAAAATATCAAAATTTTGAAAAGGAAAGAGTGGAGAAGAATTTATGGTTATACATGAAAGATGATGTTGTGAGAATGTGAGACTAGAATGCTTGGGAAGAAGTTATGGGCCTTTCACATAGGGTCACCAAAATGCCTATAAATAGAAGTATAAACCCCTCATTCTAGACAATCTCAACACTTTGAGAAAATTTTTGCTCTGGTTACACTTGTGGTGACGTCCCGTAAGTTGTGAGTTATTCAGAAATTGTGTGCCAGAAGGTAGTTTCATGCCAATAGTGAGCTAGGAATAAACGGTTGTGTGTCACACAAGTTTTGAGTTTAAGAATGTAGGGTTGTACAGTTTTTTAGTATCACACAAGTTGTTTTTTCCATTAAAAAGGTAACACTTCTGTGTCATGCTTAAAGTAGAACACCAGTCAACAAAAGGGTTGAAAAAAAATTATAACTTTCCCAGTACACCTATTATAAAGTTGTATTCATCAATGGATGAAAGTGGGACATCAACAGAGCGTATACATAGAGTGGAGGATGCATTCATTTGTGATAATTAAGGGATATACTAGTCTATAAACTATGAGTATATCTTCTGAAGAAGTAGTGATCACACTTCAGTTGAGAGAGCTGTGAGATTTAATTTTTTTGATTAGTTGTAAACTCGGAGGGATAGTGAGTATACTCCAATATTTTTAAACATTAGTGAACCTTTAGTGGATATGGTACATCGGCACATTTCTATTGAATTCTCCTTGGATCTATCCTAGTGAGGGTGAACCAAGTAAAATTTTTGTGTCATGTACATGATTTAATTTTTGTTCATATATTTTTATAGGAAAGAGATAGAAGGGTGTTTTGTTTAAAGTAGAAACAATATCTGAAGGGGAAATGGTTTTAATCTATAATACCCTTATTCACCCCCCCCCCCCCCTTATGTTTTTTGACCTAGTGTGACTAATAATAATCAAAATATATCCAATAATTTTTAGTTTCAATGTTTTAAAACATTAACCAATACTAATAGTACCACAACAGATGGATAATGATGAAAACATCCCAAAATCCATGATGTGGCAAGAGGTACATAAACCTCAAGAATCCACCACTAACACCTTCAATAAGTGGAACACAAGAAACCAAATCCACCATCACCACCATGATACATATTTCTTTCACCCTGACCATACATAACAAAGTCTACATGCACCCAAAGGTGTATGTATGGTGTGAGGAAAATCCATGTATGATTACACCCAAATAATCATATTCTATTCCATATAATTAGAAGATAAACCAAACGACACATTTTTATACGAACATTTACAAAAAATTTCAAGGAATATATTTTTAGAAAAACTCTTTTTAGAGAACCATTTTTCTCAATGAAACACTTTTTGATACCACAATATACATAAATTCAACTGTATACTGATGATTATCCCCACATCACAAAAGCATCAGGTCATAATAGATCACCATGGGAAATAATCATAGGTAATGTAATACTGGTGGGACTCTAGAAACCTCATCCCTTGGTGATCAAATCCTTCAACCAATTCCAACAACATCCTCATACACAAGCCACTGGTGAGGAATCAATTCAATGTTCTAGTAGTCTTCATATAATAAACCAAAACCAATAACATTATTTTGCATGATCCACAAGAGGGGAACTCATCCCAAATTATAGTGGTTTCTGATCATATAACATGTTTAGTTACTATTGTATCATTAATCCTATTAGAAAAATCAAGGCCTTATCCTCTTCTAAATCAAATAGTTTACTAGTTCTAGTCCTCCCACCTAGATACTCATGAATCGCTTTGTGCTCATTTACTATTTCACATATCACATAAATCATCAATTTTACATGAACATTACAAGAATCATGAAGATACAAGGATATCACCAATTTTAAAATTCACATTAATATAAAACTCAATCTCACTTGGAAACAACCATTTTCTCTTAACAAAACCACTTACCATTTCACAAACACACCAAAACCGTTTGGAAATAAATTTTTCCGCTTGAAAAAATAATAAAACATTCTTGGAAACACAAAAATGAGATCATATATAAAATCAAACCATTTACATTGTCAAAGTACCTTGAAAAATTCATACACAAACCAAATCTATTTAATAACATGATTTATATCACTTTCACAATAAATAATTCACATTTATTGTGAATAAAAAACTCCAACATGAAAAAAATTACATTTATTTTGGAAAAAAAACATTAAACACATTCACTCCTCAAGTTACTTTTAAAACACATTTTTTTTTCACACAAGGCATAGAACACTTTGAAAAAGCACCAAAATGGTCCGCACATGAAATATAACCAATTTCCATTCCAAAAAACTGACTTTTATCATATATAAATCTCAAAAACTTTTCAAAACATATTTCTCTCTATAAAAATAATCTACAAAACACATTTATTGAAGAAATAAAACAATCCAAGATCATTTAATAATTTAAAAAGGATAGAACCCCAAACCATATACTTGGAAACTTCAATAAAACTATATAAAACTACAACTACACAACAAAAAGATCCTATAATGGCAATATCTAAAAAATGCCATCAATATTACACCCCATAACTCAAGATCAAACCCTCACATTGTCAAAAAATCACTGGAAAAAATAACCCAAATGGGAATGGAGAGAAACCCAAGAAGAGGGAAGAAACCATGATAAAAGAGACTTACATGATGATTTCCTGAAGAACTGGAGCCAAAACCACCCAAATATTGATGTTCAATGGTTCTAAGAGGGACTAGAAGAAACTATGATGTCTGAAAGTTTCAAAGGATTAGAGTTTATTTAAGGTTAAATTTGAAGAGGGAAAAAAGAGTAATTTTCCAATTTTTAATGACCTGGACAGTTTGTATGGTTATCCAATATGGTTTTCTAAACCATGTAGAAACTATGTGTCCCATTCTGTACAAGAAGAACGAAGACACATAGTATCATAGAGTATAGTTTATTCCCTTTCACCTAGCTGTGTGACCTAGATAGTTCTACTATCCCAACCGTATGGTTTTCTTTTGGGTTGGTGCACAGTTTCCCTTAACCATTTTCCAACTGTGGGACACCTATTTTGGAGATTGAAAAGCATAGTTTTCTTTAAAAACTCATAGTGATCCCAATGGATAAATATAAGACCCAAAAATGGAGTAATACCTGAAAAATGTGGGATGTGACAATTCTCCCCACCATGAAAACATTACACTAACAAAAACTCTTTCCAAAGTCTTGTCAGATAAAAAAATGGATACTAATCTTAACTGAATACTTCATCTCTTGTGTCTCATTCACATCACTTCCCTACATCCAAATAATTCAGGCCAATGGTATGGACTTCCCACAAAGCACTTTCTCCAAAGAATCCACAATCCTCCATGGATGTTTGAAAACATATAGATCAAGCTCCAACTCCAACTCCTCCCAATTCAACACATGAGACCAATATGGATTATACTTTTTTTTATTGAGAAGAATGAAACATGTCATAAATTGATGAAAATTGGGGTGGGAACCAACCAGTACACCACCTTATCAAATATCTCAGTGATATACAATGGTCTGACATACCTTGGAATCAGATTCCTTTACATACCTAAACGACGATGACCCAAGCAAGGTTCCACTTTTAGGAACACATGGTCACCCACAGAAATCTCAAAAGATCAATGCATCTAGTCAGCATAAGATTTATGGAGACTCTAAGATATCAAAAAAATATTTCTAATCAACATAATCTTATAAGAAGTATCCTGTACAATACTCGTTCCAAACAATGCGGTCTCACCCACCTCATACCAACACAAAGGAGACTGAAATGGCCAAACCTAAAGTGCTTCAAAGGGAGCCATTCCAACATATTATTTGTAACTGTTATTATATGAAAACTCAACCAATCCCAAATTGCTATCCCATGAGCCTCTAAAATCCATTACATGTTACTAGAGAATGTCTTCCAAGATCTAATTGGATTGGTTTGTCTGACTATCAACTTGAGGATCATATGACATGCTCATCTTAATATGTGGACCCATTACAATCTGAGGACCTTCCAAAAACCATGATGTAAAAAGAGGGCCTCTATCTTAAACAATCTCTAATTTCACACAATGAAGCCTCACTATCACTTTAATAAAATAATGTTCCAACTCATCCTTATTGGAAAAATCTCTGAACAGAATGAAATGGGTTGTTTTGGTAAAATAGTTAATTACTAACCAAATAGCAGTTCATCCCCAAGGTGTATAAGGTAATCCAAAAACAAAATAAATGGATATATTATCCCACTTACATGTATAAATGGGTTGTGGCTGAAGAAAACCAGAGGGCCTTTGTTTCTTTTCTTTAACCTACGGAAATGTAGGACACCACAATACAGATTTGTGTACATCCCACCTCAAACCTGACCCCTAGAACTACCAACACACATCATTAAACATCTTGGTTCCTTCATGAAGAATAGATCACTATGACTGGTGTTTATACTACATAACTACCCTCCATAAAGACAATGGAAACATGAAGAGACCTATAATGAATAAATCTTTCTCATGAGAAAATAGCCACACACAAGGCACCTACCCACCATTTATAAACTACATAGAATGATGGTGAAACTCATCACATGGTTTCCCTTTCTGAATCAACTCTAGAAGGGAGGGTTTCAGCAAAACCCTATCCATGAATGCACCTCCATTGTATTAATTGTTCTCCAGATGCATCTCGGAAAAAGGCCCATCAAATTCCACTCATCATTGGACTATTTCAATTATTTCAATATAAATTTCCTACATAAGGCATCTGAAACCAAAATACTTTTTACTGGGGTATAGACTGTATTCAAATCAAACCCCTGAAGGGACACAACTCAATGACGCTACCTCAAATTCATATCATTCTAGGATAAAATGATGGTCGAGATATTATGATCCAAATAAACTATAAACTTATCCCCAAAAATATAATTCTTTTATTTCTTAATGGCATGAATTACTAATACTAACTCCAGGTCATGGGTTGAGTAATTATTATCATGTGGTCGGAGTTGGTGCAAACCATGAACCACAAAATTTCTATCCAACATCGACACACACTCAAGACCCATACCAGAAGCATCACAGAAGACCATGTATCCCTTTCCAAACTCCAAAAAGATAAAAAGAGGGGAGCTGGTCAAATACCACTTTAGCTCCTCAAAGTAAGCTTGATAATCTGGGATCTATTCAAACTTTACCCCCTTCTGGGTAAGTCTCTTCGAGGGTGAATCCAGCCGATATAAATCCCAAAAAACAACCTGTAATAGCCTCTTATGCAAAGAAAGCTTTTGATTTCAAAATCATTCTTCATCAATTACCATAACATCACTGCACTAATATTCTCTTGGTCCACCAAAACCACTAGTTCTAAGATCAAATGACATCTAATCTTCACCTACTTGATCTAAAAGGTTCTATTACAAAACTTTTCATCAAGATGATGATCCCAAAGGGTTTCCATCACAATCCTCAAATTTTGTTCATTCTCCTCATGTGTCCCTAAGTATACCAGTATTTCATCGATGAATTCCATGAAAAAGGAGTAGAGATACTAGTGGAACACCCTATTCATGTATTCTATAAAGATCATTAGAGAATTTTTTAACCGAAAAGAAATGAATAATTATTCAAAATGGCCATACTTGCTTCGGAAGGCTATTTTTGGAACATCTTTCTCTCTAAATATGACTTGATGATACCCAAAACAAAATCTTGGAAAACCACTTTTTCCCAATAATCTGATCTAATGGCTCATCCATACGGGTAAAAGGGTAATTTTTATTTATCATTAACTTATTAAAATTTTAGTAATCAAGACATAACTTGAGTGACCCATCAAACTTTTTCACAAACAGAATCAGGGCATCCTAATGTGAGATGCTCAAGAGAATGAATCATTTGGATTCCAAATCATCCAATTGTACATTTAATTTCCTCAACTCAGTGAGGGCCATATAGTATGAGGGAAGAGTTATTAGTTGTGTTCCTAATGCTAAATCAGTGGTAAAATCCATGTATTGATATAGGGGAAAACTTATGAAATCCAATGGAAACACCTTTGGGAACTCATCCACCATGGAAGGTAATCTAGCTTCCAGACCGCTATCATCATCCTCCATCATGAGTGATGTTATCTAAAAAATGAGATTTACTAATTCCAAAAGTATAGGTCTATCACATAACAACTAGGGATCTCATTCACCTTGAAACCCCCAGTTACTTCCATCACATTCCTCAAAACATACTCTCCATATATATAAATTGATGTGTTCTTGAAAATGCACCATCCAATCCATACCAAGGATTATGTTAAATAGGTCCATATCCAAAAACAAGAAATACCATTCTATATCAACCCATAACATGGTTAGTGCATGGGATGGATAGCTTAAACCCTTATCCTATTTCTTACCAAGCAGTGTTACCTACTCCACCACATAAGGCATGATCTCAGTTAGAAACTCTAACTCATAAATGAGATGGGAAGAAATGAAATAGGGAGAGGATCTAGTATTAAACAGAACAATAATTAAAGATGATTCAACAAGAATGGTACCTCTAACTTTCATAGGTCATGCATATAATTTCACTATATCTTGATCCATAGTATGAAACTTCCTTGACTCTTCATAATCTTGAGAATGACCACTGACCTATGGATCTACCCTAATCTGACTCTACCCAGAAGAGATCAAGACCTTCTTCTATGACCTCCGAATTGAGAACCCAATGTATTGGAAAGTTCTAACTAGGATGACATCCCTTTGAAACTTACAGATCATTAACCACTCTCATTTGGGTGTCTCATCTTGAAAACCTATTTCAATTAGCCCATAGTTCCACACTAGTTACAATTTCTGTGTGGGGTTTAACATGCTGATCACAGGTTCCCTACCTTCTTACACTAATGGAACATAATATACCCATTACCTAAATCCACAAACAAAGAAATCATGGAAGGATCATGTAAACATCCCCCTACCATTTTCTCATACTCGATCTACTTCATTTTCTTCACATATGAACTGCCATGTCCCACTATTGACACTACTCTAAAGAAACTAGACTTACCATTATGGTCTATTTCCAATATCATGTCACAATAAAACACCTTAGTATACATATTAATCCAAGAAAAGAATACCTAGGAATAGATTTCTTTCCACACCCCATATCAAACTTTTGATCCTTTACCTACTCATTAGAAACAGACTCGAGTGTGAACCAAACTAACTCAGTGGAATGGTTGGCATACTCCATCACATCCTAATCTCCATGATGAAGTTATAAAAACTCTCAAGACTTAATGTACGCCAAAATATCAGGAAAATAATTCTTAATAAAGATAACCTTGAAATCTTTTTATCCCATGTACCCATGCTTTCTAGCTTGCACCTCTAAGTCTCACCACTTCTAATTGGGACATTCCAACATGAATGAAGTTCATTTCACCCTGACTACCAAAGGATTATTAAGAAACTCAAACATCCTCTCAATTTTATCAATATCCTTCTCTAATTCTTATTTTTTTATGCTAACTCGGAAGGAAGAAGGATTTTTCTTGAGGAACTCCTAATCTTTATCAATTCTAGGACCTGGTTCAGCTTATCTAACCTGAGTAGGACCAGAGCCCGCTCCCAATCCCAAATATTGTATAGCCCAAACCATAGCTTCCACTAGCCTCTGATCAACTGGTGAGTGATAAATCTCTCTAGCCTCTTCCCATGGCTACACGGGAGGTCTTTGAGGAGAAATTTTGATACATTAAGTAACAATCCCAATGGATAAATATCAATAATACCATCAACACAACATTCTAAAAGTTTCTAGAAAACCCCAAAAATACCAAACACCTCCATAAACTAGAAAAAAATAATATCCAACAAAATAAAGAGCCAAACCAAACTGCTCCACCTCCACCTTGTGTATATATAGAGTCTGCAGTCTATAAATATTACCAAGTGGATAATCCAATCCAAATTCCCAATAACCATTGGTGACCCAAGTCCTATCATGAGGTGTGTTGGCCAGACACCCCACTTGCAACAATAACATCAAGACCCAACAATAATAGCTCTAGTTTATCTAAATTTTTCCCAAATAATTATACTAAAAGAGAGAAACCTGTCTAGGATTATATTTTTTCAAGAACCAAGTTAGGGTTCCATCCAAACTTACACCTGATTTGTCTTATAGCATGGTCCAATTTTCATTCTCGATCCCATATGGTGGAAACTAGTTCATGGGTATCGACAATACAATTTGGGAATTATTGCACCCATAACCATAACAATAAAAACCCCACAAGAATAAATAATCACATAACATATAATCATAAACAAACAAGATAAAATAAATTTCAAATTAAAAATTTTAAAACTTTAACCAATACCATGAGTACCATAATAGAATCAGAACCATAAGAATATCCCAAAAACCAACATGTAACAAGAGGGTTATCACCCTCAATCCACCACTATAAACACCTGTAAAAAGTGTCACAATAGAAACCGAATCCACCATCATTACGATACATATTACCTTTACTATGTTTATACATCGCAAAGTCTGTATACACCAAAATGTGTATCTACGGTTTGACCCAAATCCCCAGAGTATTATACCAAAAAAAAAGAAATCATGACATAACATCATGAGATAAATCAACAAGAACATTTTCATGAGAACATTGAGAAAATATTTTAAGGAAAATTTCAAGGAAATTATTTTTAGGGTAACACTTTTTAATGAAATCCATTTCTCAAAGAAACTCTCTTTAAAACCACAATATACACAATGTCCACTATATACTGACAGTTATCACTGCATCACAATTCGTCATGTCACAAGTGAGCATAATGTGCAATCCTCATAGGTAATATAGAATTAGTGGGACCCTAGAAACCTCCATCCTTGCTTATAAAATCCTACAACCTATATCAATATCATCCTCATGCATGATAAACTAGAGAGGAGTCAATAAAATATTCTAGTTGTCTCCATATCATATTCCAAAACCAATAGTGTTACCATTAACAAGCCACTAGATGTGATCCAATCCCAATAGTGGTTGCTTATCATATCACAAGTTTAGTTAGTGTTGTATCATCAATCCTACTCAATGAATTTGGGCCTCAATATCTTCTGAATCAACTAGAATACTAGTTCTAGTCTTCCCACCTAGATACTTTAGATTCCATTTTTTTCAATTTCCCATTACACATATCACATAAATCATCACTTTTAGATGCACATTCCAATTATCATGAACACATAAGTAAATAACCATTTTCACATTTCACATTGATCCAACAATCAATATCACATGGATACCACCATTTTCAATTAATAAAACAAATTCACATTTCATACACACACCAGAAACATTAGGAAATAAATTTTTTACCACTTATACATTCATGAAACCCATTTGGAAACAGAACAAGAAGATCACATGTGAAATCCAACCATTTCCATAGGAAAATACCCTTTCAAAATTCTTACACACCCCAAATACATTTTATGACAATATTCACATCACATTTCCATCAACAATTCACATTTAAAGATCATAATAAAATGGACCACATGTAAGAAACTCTATTCATTTTGGAAAAGACAAATATTAACACATTATAACAACAATTTCCTTTTAACACCCATTTCTCACCTTTAACACAAGGTATAAAACACTTTCAAGAAGCCCCAAAATGAGTCATAGATGAAACAAAAGAAATTTAATTTTCAAAAACTAACTTTCATAATATATTAATATCCAAACAGATTTCTCACCAAAAAAATAATTCGTAGAACATATTTATGGAATATAGAAGACCAGATGAAATCATATAATAATCTAAAATCAAGTAACTATATACCGCACACTAGGAAACATATGGAAACTAGTGGAAAACAAAAACTTCACCACAAAAATAACCTATAAAGGAAATATCAAACAAAAACCATAAATATTTCACCCCACTACTCAAGATCGGAACCAGACATGGTCAAAAACCCTTTGGAAATGAATAAATCAAAGGGGAAGGGATAGAAACCCTAGAAGTGGGACGAATCCTTGAAAAAAGAGACATATTTGATGATTTCTTAAACAACTGAGACCAAAATCACCAAAATATTGATTCTAAAAGGCTCCAAGAGGGTTTAGGGAAAGATACCATGGCATGAAATCCCATAGGGTTCAAATTAGAGGTGGTTTATATTTAAATATGAAAAGGAAAAATATTAATTTTCTAATTTTTAATACTCTAGATAGGTCACACGGTTAGCCTGCATGGTTTTCCAAAATATGTGGAAATAGTGCATCCCTCACTATCTAAGAGGAACAAAGATTCACGATTTCCAAGGGGAGGGTGTATGCTCGTGTTCCTATCCATGAAACTAGGATAGAGCCAATGTCCTATATTCATAGTTTCCTTAGGGATGGTTCACAGTTTCCCTTAATTGTGCACCAACTATACGCCACCTACTTTCAAGCTCAAAACCCCCATTTTTCTCCAATAAACTCATGGAGAACCTAATGGATGAATATACAACCGGAAATAAATAATGGAATACATAAAAAAATCATAGATGTGACAAAAAATCTCAATATTTCATCATGGGTGTGATCATAATCATATTATAAAACATTAGCTTAGGTGAAATTTCTTATTAAATAGAATATGGGATAATAATATTTTTCCATAAATCATGAAGGAAATACATTTAATCTCAAAATAAAAAACATATACCATGACATTAGAGTCTGGGATAATCATATAATAAATGTATAAGGAAATTTAATCATAATATCATAGAATCAAAAATATGTAGTAGAAACCTAAAAAACAAAATCATAAGCCTAAGTCAACGCTCACTTCCAAGACTATCAAAGTATATAGAGTAACACAGTGGATTGGGTTCACTCTCTATTCCAATAAATATAATAAAAATATTCCCATGGTTTATTAAGTGATCACTCTATTCCATATCATATTATAATATGAGATGTAAATTATTACCTAATGGATTGAAGGGATATATAATTCTAAGCCAACCTGTAATATAACAAAGTGTACTTATACTAACTATCCCTCCACCATACATGGTGTCACATGATATTAAAACAATACCTAGTGGATTGGAGAGATATATAATTATGTCCCCACCCATCACATAATGAAAATGATAATATTCACATTCATATGTATTCCACATGATGAAATTAAAACAGAAAAAAAATCAGGATAAAACCAATGAGAAAAAAGTGGATTCCATAATCCAATTTAGAAGATTAATTGAACACCCAATCATAAGGATTCCCTAAAGAGAAAGGATTAAATAATTTTATATTTTTAACATTTTAAAAAATAATCACAGGCATTAAACCTTGAGTTTCAATGTAGGATAATTCATTATATTATTCAAGGAAAAGTAATAACAATAATTAAAAATATAGTTGATGATTTAAAATGTGCATTGGATCTTTTAAGGTGGTAAATAGATTATTGTTTACATTTTGATCACAATTTTACTAGGATGGTATTCCATAAAATGGTGATGTTTTTCAATATCTATTTTTGGAAAAAAAATTATAGGTGTGATACTTTTTCATGAAATAACAAATTGGAATTCTCTCTTAAGTCTAGTTTACATAAAAGTTATAATTTCTAAGGGAACATATAACACGTATCAACCCCAATAAAAATATATATTATAAAATAGGTATATATTTGATGAATATATATATAGTGTATGGAAGAAATATATTAGAATAATATACATACAAATACTGAAAAATATTGAGAATTTATAACCCAATTGTAACACCCCGTGATTTCATAGTACTTTATCTCATTAAAGTAATTCAATAGCTTGTGCTTCACGCAACATTGAGTTTGAGCGCACCACAACTTACCAAACTAGCCATTCAAAAAGTGGTTATGAATAGTATTAACTGCATTTTTAATCATATATACTCTATATAATTTTAACATCCAAATTATATGTTTCATATACATAATATATGAACAAATTAGTTTCTTCAGATAAAATAAGTATTTTTCAAAAAAATGCAATTTTACAGCCTTTTAAAGGAGAACCCTTTTTAAAACCAATATTTGACACTTTTATATATTATATAAATTAAATTAAATTCTTTTTCATAATAGGGACATAAAATTTAGTTTGGATAAATTTTTGGTACTTTTCTGATAACTTTCATATTTTTATGAATAGTGAAAAATACTATGTTTTAATTGAAAACAACTTTTTTAATCGAAATAATATATAGGGTTAAATTATGACATTGAATGGTTTTGAAGTATAATTAGATTATATTTTTATCATTTAACACAATGTTGGTCATTATAAGTAAATTCACATTTAAATTTGACGTAAACACATGTCAATCTTTTGATAGTTTTTACTTTTTAAAACTCGCTTTTGGGTTTAAACTACAAGAATTATTTATCAATTAATAAATTAAACATATATATTTTTAATTTGGTAAAATAGACTTCATTTTTGAATTCAGAATATAAAAATTATCTTAGGGTGAATTTATTTGTATTTTTTGAAAACTTTCAATTTTTGATGAATAGTGAAAAACATTGTGTTATTATTTAAAACTGAAATTTTATTTAAATAATTATTTATTTAATTTAAAATAATTTTAATTAAAAATAGTTATATAATGCCTATATAAGTTAAATTTAATTCACTATGGTCATTTTATAATAAAATTAGATGTATAAAATTTTATTGAACTTTTTAATCTCTTTTACCCACCTTCTATGAGAATTTTCAAATATGCATAAAACATGATTTTATTGCTTCTGTGAGTTGAATTTCAAAAATACAATAGACACGGTTGAAATCATTATGTAAAATGTGGTTCAATAAGATGAAAATATTTTTTTTTGAATAGTAACCTTTGACTTTTATTTACCACGGTAACAAGTAAATAGGGTAATTAAAGGTAAAAATGATATTATAATTACCCTAACACTTGGTATAATTCTATTGGATAAGTGTAATTAGACCAAAAACATCCTTAGGAATAAAATATTATCCTTTTGGTTCACTTGTATTAGATTAGGACATTTATTATTATTCTATTTAAAGAAGAGTTAAAAGTGTTAAATTCAATGTTTATTAACTAAACCATTTTTAATATAGGGTTATACATAAGATAAATTAGAAAATAAATATTCATAATAAAGATAAAAATATTTCCTACATAATTTTATTTTATTTATAATTTTTAGATATTAAATAATTATATATATTTATGACACAATGATGATGAAGTAATTACCTTCTTAATGAAATATTAAAATAATTGATATTATAAATATCCAAATAAATATAATTTAAGACTTTTGACTAATTCAACTAATTTTATAGGTTAACATGACATGTTAGGGTTGATTATAAAAATTTTGTTCTAAGTGATAATGTTTTTATGACTTTCACAAAAACAAAATACCAAATAGTGTCAAAATTGACATAAATTAGTTTTTAAAACAAATATTATATTATTAGTTGATAAAATATTCCTAAAAATATATGGTTTTTTAAAGGGATTAAATAATATTATATATGTCATTAATGAACCACTTTAGGTTCTATAGGAAGTGTATAGTATGTTTATTAACCGTTTAGTGTAAGAATATAAGAAGATAAGGTAAAAGTAAAACTATTTAACTAATAGTTAAATCAAAAATATAATGTTAAAATGGTAAACTAAACTTGTATAAAACCTATTGGTTGAGAGTATTTCGACCGATAACCACCTAAGTCTCTAAATAAATTGATTTCGAGCCATTATAAACTGAATATTATTGTATAATAAATTAATATTTTAATCTTTTCCTAAAGTGACCCTCACCCCTCTTAAAAAAGCACACTTCCCCTCATCTAAAAATCACACCTCCAAAGACATTTGGCTCAGCCAAACCCTGCCAAAATATCCTCCAAAATTCCCTCACTTCAACATTTAGTCCTCAATTTGATCATAAATCCAACCTAATGATCCCTTTTGATCAACTCAAAATGAAACACCTGAAGAAGAGGTAATAATTTCACCACACTCTTTCAAGTTCTTTTCTTCTTCCACTTTTTATTCCTTTTTTGTTTCCATACCAAAATAATAACTCTAGTTAATTATACATAATGTGATTTTATTATAAATATGGTACAACCATATTTATTATTCAATCCATCCTATGAATGATAATGTCACCATGCGTGCGTGCGTACGGCTTACCGTCTCCACATCGTGGTGTAATTTTTTATTCAATAATATGTTATTTGGATGGATATAATGATGAGTGATATGTGTATAAATAATGAAAATAACATGATAATGTCTCTGAAAAAAATATACCATCCAATTCCACATCTTTTAATCATTAAGGAAATGACAGTGTCGCTCGTGTGTACGTACGGGTTTTCTTCTCCTCGACACGATGAGATTTATTTCCACATTCACCATTAAACGATGATTATAAAAATATATATTATTAATAATTATGTAATATATGAAATAATAATGCTACTTAATAGATATATTTATTTATTTATTTATGTTCTTATATATATCATATCCATTTACTTCCATTCTATATGAAAATAAAACGGAAATAGCGTTTATTCGTACGTACGGCCTACCGTATACATAAACGGTGTGTTCCATTTCATATATATATCTAATATAAATATTTATATTTGATATATAAATAATTTGTTATATTATGGAATTATTTAAATCATGATATAAATGATATTATTAACAATAACAAGTTAAAACACATACGGTAAAGAAAATGATTATTACCCAAAAATGATAATTTAACATCAAAATAATTATTAAATGGGTAGTATAAAGTCATAAATGAATCACGTATAATATAAGAAATATTAATATGGTTTTGTTATAATTTAATAACATACTATTTTCATTATACAGGAGGTTAAATGTACCATCGACCAAAGGAAATTCCAAGTTAAGAGTTAATTTCACAATCTCTTTATTATCTGAGGTTGTTTTTATAAACTGGGACATATTTATTATCCATGTCCATTTTTCATAAAATTATTTTCAAAGGGATTCATTTTAATATAATTTTTTCTAAAAAATCATTTTAAATGTTTTAAAGATTTATTATTCTAATCCATTCTCATTAAATTCCATGTTTTCAAAATGGTTTTAAGGATTTATTTATATGGACATAAATGTTTTAAAATGTTAATTCCCTTCAAAAGTTTTAAATTGGTATGGGACACTTTTATTCAAAACTATATTTTAAATTAATTCCTTTATATGACTTTTAACTGATTTCTTGAAAAAGGGATATTTCTCTCAAAGCTTTTTACTGATCATTTTCAACTATTTCAACATCTTTTATGGGATATTATTCTTGATCGAGGTTGATTTATTATGATACAAATCTTCTATATTATATTGATGGTTTAGTGATATGTTTGACTCTGGATGTGTTATTTTTATACCATTCACAGTTTACGGATAAAGTATTGACATTTTTTATGCTAGTTTTAATATGAATTTTTATGTTATGCTTAAACCTTTTCATATGAGGAATGCATTAGACTTATTAAGTGATGGGTGGAGCCCGTTATAGGTCCTTGATGCATCAGTAGGTCTCATGAGATATACTAGTTCCTTGGAATAAGTCCTTGAAAAAATCTTATTTGTATTCTTGGAACAAGGCCTTGACTATGTGGTTTTGAAGTCTGGAATTATGCATTCCATCATTATAAAATTAGATATTGATATTACATGTGATTATTAGACTAGTAGAATATCCTTGTGAATAAGTAAATTGTATTATTTGATTTATCTTTGCCATTTTATAATGATTTTTAAATTTAAAAGTCTTTTGTTTTAGTTTTATACATTGCCTTAAATGTTTGCACCTATTTGTGAAAGTTTCTGCTATATTGTTATCTTTACTAAGAATTTGAGCTCACCATTTTCTTATGTTTTATTTTCCCAGGATTCCAAGAAGTGTATTATAATTGATAAGTAGGGTTATGATAGGGTGTTAATGGGGTTCTCAATGGATAATTTATGTTGTGTTTTATTTTCTAATGTGTAATGTAACATTGATGTATGTAATCTATTTTCCAGGACTGCTAAACTGATCATTATTTTGGGACTTGATTCCATGTAATCATGTCATTGTACTAAAATAATGCACCGACTCTAGGCTTCTGGGGTTGGTTCATTACACCAATAGTAATAAGGGTGGTTTTGGAAGATATTTATTTTTATGTTTTAAAAAACATTTGTTAAAATCCCACACAATAAAATTGGAAATAAAAATTCACTTTAAAAATATTAGAATATTATTTTAATAGTCAGATTGACTTACATAATTATATTTCCAATTAAATGGAGTGGTGGGAAGAGAAATTATGTACAATGAGGGGAAATCAACTTTAAAGGGGATGAGAAATATTATCAATAGTGTTTAATTTTTGGATGAAAAATTCAACAAGTTAAGATAATTGAATTTAAAAATCCATTTTAAATAAATATTAATATAAATTTAAATATAAAATATTATTATGTATTAAAACAATTATATAAGTAGTAATTTCATGATGAAACGTAATGAATCAATAAAAGGGGGTTTAAGTTATATAAAAACAGACAAAATGGTAATATTTCAAATTTATCATCCATGGTAGGTAGGAAATTTTATGGATTAGTAAAAACATATTACTTAATTAAAATTATTATAAATATAAATTCATTTCTAATTCATACACCAAAAAATTGAACAATTGTTGCATAAAATTCATATATTAATGGAACAAAATTGACATCCAAAAAGCCTTACCTATTGTATTTATTTCCTCAAATGTGATCTTAACTACTACATAAAAAATATTAAAATATTAAAATAATTATAGACTTGTAAATATCATTTATAATTTACAAAATATAGTACAAATATTAATTATATTTATATAAATTAGTTATTATCTTTTTCTATATCCGGTTTGAGTAATCTTTATCATTTTGAATAAATTTAATGATAGCATAGCTGATATTCAATCTACTCCAAGTGTTAATATTTATTATATAATTAATGGTACTAGAAATTATTTATTACAACTATTTATAAGGTTATAATTTCATCATATGGTAGTTTTAGTTATGAATCATGTAGATGAACTCAATGAAACGTTTTGGTGATTTTTAACAAAAGTATGGTGGTATCATGATGAATGGGTTTAATTTTAGTGTTACCACTATAGAATAAATATGAAAACATTATTTTGTTTTTTGTATAATATAACATTATTATTCATGTTCTCAAAGTTTTCCATGTAATTATTTTAGAGAATTTTTCATGAGTTTAAGGAAAAGGCAGTACGTTGTTTCATGGATGTGGTAGTCCTCACATATGCATGATTGACAGTTTAATTTTTAATTAAGTGGAAGGATAAAAGGTGGATAATTATAATTTTCATAAAATAATAACATTAAATATAAAAAATAATTAAAAAACATTAGAATTATGAAATTATAATATAAAATATACTATAAAAAGGGAGAAACATTAGAAAAAAAATGATTACTCATGCTGATAATATTGAGTTTTCCTTTAAGGACTCTACTGAAATGAAGGGATTATGATTATTTCATGTGAAAATAAGAATATATAAGAAAA
This sequence comes from Viscum album, assembly GCA_963277665.1. Taxonomy (NCBI): domain Eukaryota; kingdom Viridiplantae; phylum Streptophyta; class Magnoliopsida; order Santalales; family Viscaceae; genus Viscum; species Viscum album. The sequence continues at coordinate 1,667,856,290 of OY728147.1, read as the reverse complement.
TTAGTATTAGAGGATAATGTAAATGGGTAGGTTCTCAAGTTGAAATAAAAAATTTTGGGTTCTTTGATGGGGTGGTGGGAATCCCATTTTATATGTTTTGAGAAAATATGTTTTTTAAATATCCATTATTTTACAATAATGACATTACATTAATCAAGGATAATGGATCAAAAAATTAAAATAATATAGTGATGAAGAAATAAATTCAAGGATCCTACCACCAACAATTCTGAATCATGTTTTGAAATATTTTTTAGACCTTTGTACTTAGTTTAACCTCATTTAATCTTAATTTACCCTTATCGTGGTAACTCAATTTTTACCCTCAAAAACAAATATTAATGACAAAAATTGGAATTAGAGTTAAAAAATAATCATAGCATGATTATTTAAAAATATAAAATAATTTTATCAAATCTAAATTATATTTTTGTGGAAATTTAAATTTAAAATTAGCATATAGACACCAAAAAATACATTTTCTTAGAAATTGTGTTTTTAAGAATAAAAATTATATGTTGGATAAAATTTTGAATTTTATCGATGTTTGTGGCCTTAATTGATTTATTGATTTATAAAATATGTTTTATATGAATTTAAAATGAATACAAAACTAATTTATAACTTATGAATAATTAACTATAAGAAAAGATCAAAAATGTTATTATTATATAAAAATAATACATAAGTTCCTAATTGATAAGAATAGGGTTTCTATATTAATAATAGTTTATTAAAATGTAAATTTTATAATATTACAAAAATATTTCATAATTAAGATGTTTTTAAAATAATCAAGTTATATTAATATTACAAAATTGTTATAAAAATTGTGACATTCATAAAACAATGTTTTTGACCATTCATTTAAAAATAAATCTATATGGGGAAATCCCAAAATATATCCTGGTATAATATGATCATGATGTATCTAACAATTATTTCCTTTTTATTAAAATAATATTCTAAAATTTATAAATTTATAATTTAAATAAAATCAAAAAAAATATAATGAAATAATATGTTTATAGGAAAATTACTTGTAGAAATACTTGTTCTTATTATTAATATTTTATATAAAACACTAATAAAACTATCATTAATAAATTATTATATAACAATATTATGCTTAGTATTTTTAATAAAATATATAGAACATAAAAATATAGATCATTAAATAGAATAATGAATTATGTAAATATATATAATTAAATTTAATAATTTGGTTAATTCTAATCATACTCCCAAAATCAATGGGTAGATTTGGGAATCCTATTTAATATTTATAAATATATCATAGTTTCATTTTAGATTAGTTTTTCATGTGGATCGTGTGATCAGACATAATATTGGATTAAGGAAAATATGTTCTGAAATCTTGTGTCAATACACAAGCACCTCGAATCATCATCATTAATCATTTCATAATTTAATAAATAAAATCCATTATATGAATCCCAATTATAAATTTGGCTCCAATCATTTACAATAATTCATCAAAACCAAAGGTTCCTTTATATTAATTATTAAAATTATAAACTTTATCATGTACTTTTAGATAATTTATCCCTATATATTTTCTATTTCCATTTTATATATTATTTCCACCATTATCACTCATCGCCCATAACTAATTATGATTCACTAATTCCATGTATTATATGAATTAACCAAAATCTTCTCTCAAGGATGTGATATAACCTATGATAATAATCATATTCTAGCAAGTAAAATAATAATCACAGTATCCAACCAAGAATAAAAAAACATGGAATCCCAGCTCATAACGAATCACTCTAATACATTACATTATACCATCACTAACATCAAGATAGTATAACAAAATGAGAAATTAAAGCTCACCTCTCACCAAATCATCCAACCATACTCAGTTTAACATTAATTAACAATAGGGGTTTTATTACTCTAATGAATGAACATTGAAATAATACATATTTTCATCACAATAAAAATATATGAAAACTAGGTCCATAACATATGATCATAAATTAAATAACAATAATGATAGGATTTAAAACAACTTCAAACATTTATTTATATTAAAAACAAATGAAATTTACTTCTTGAATTAATCAATTAATTTTGAGTAGATTTTTTTCATATGAAACCTAATATTTAGAAGCTAACTATGTCTATATAAACCAATGAATATGATGAAAGTAAAACTTCCATGTTCCTAAGACTTAATAGGCAAGGTGAATCAACTTAGGTTTATCATTTATTACCTATTTTTGTTACCATATTTAAATTTTCATTCTAATTTCACTATTTCAATTATAAAATGAAACAATATTGAACACATCTATTATTTTGAAAACTGTATTAAAAATATCATGAGACATACTTCAAAACATATCATAATCACATTTGAATTACATTATACTTCTAATCCCCTTAAATTATTAAATCTTGGATTATTATCTTTATAATGGAAAATTTCTTTCATCTACACATTGATGATAATGAATGATAAAACCATATCAACACATAATGTAAAGAGATGTTATGAATCCCTTAGCTTGATATGAAGCTTCCAATGTTCCTCGAACAATAATGGAATAATATTCATAGATCTTCAAATTTCTTATCCCATGAGGAACCTATAATTCCTAAGGGTATCATTTCACAAGGAATCCTCCATTATTTATCAATGAGAATGAAATAAAGTAAAGAAAACAATACATACATACAATTTAATGAAGTAATTAGAGTGAAAAAAACCAAAGGGTGAAGAGAGAGACTCACATATAATCACCCATGAGTATATATATAGATTCTAAGTTCTAAAACAAAGAAAATGGTATTAAGAGTTTCTAAAATAGAACTTCTAATTTCCTAGAGATCATATAAATGAGGACAGAATAATTTAAATTCAAAAGGATATCCAATTTTATATGTTCTAGAATTTTATAACACCATAGTTAAATAGGGATGAGGATTCCACAATAGTTGGATTTGTTTCAAAAAATCACATTGTAGTAGGGGTTTTCATGCCACAATAGGTTTATTCTTACCAAGGTTAAGAAAACTTGTGGAAATCGCATCATGAATCCATCCCCCATTATTTCCCAATTTAATAATTTTGAAACCCCTAAGGAAACACAATTGGGGAAATTATGTGGGACATACATGACACCCCAATGTAGGGCTTCCTGAAGAACCAAGTAATTTGATCCCTAGGACACCACAACACTTCTTAAGAACCACAACACAAAGGTATACAAAATGATAGAACCCCCAAACCAACCATCTAGGTGACCACACCTCAAAGTATATAAAACTATATGAACTTCATTAATGGATATTTTATTGAACCCACCTATTTTATTTAATGTCACAACTAAACCAACCACACCACAGCATCTCCCTTTCATCTAAAATTCCATTTCCAATAGAACATCCCCTAATATACATGTTCTAAATAACCTTTAACCACCCAAAAGCCTAATGGAATTCAATGGAATGAGTTTGTAAATTGCATTAAATACTTTTCAATTGATTCACATTCTCATGGATCTATGTTAAATTCAAAAAGGAATGGATGGGAAAAGGATAACCACCTAGTATGAAAACTCTAAAAGATATCATAATAAAATAACCACAATCAAATAATTTTAATGATATAACATAGAATCAAACAACATAATCCATTTAATGATTCAATCAAGGTCATTCATATATTTCTAACAAAATAAAAAATAGCTCAAAATATTTAGCATAGATATATGAATATCATTCCAAATTAGATTACAATAAGACAATGTTCCACCATAATATACAAACCAAATGATTAAATTATTATGAAACACCTTCTTCTTTACATATTTAATATCAAAAAAATTCCAAAAATGTCACATCAATATTAAATTCGATATCACTATATTCAGTTACTTAAGAATCATTATGATGAAATTAGAAAATTTGTGATATGTGAAAGAAGTTATAGAACCCCTTCACCTAAAAGAGGTGTTCAAAGTACTATGAAATAATATTAACAAGATTTTGAACCTATATAGGTATATCATATTATTGATAAATTAGACTCTCATGACTGAACTTCTATTTCCAACAATGAAGAGATAACTTAAAAAATACATGATCTATAAAATTTAACTCAAAAGGTATGATCTATAAGATTTTATGTTTTATACCCAATTAAATTTCATAAAGGTTTTTGAACATATCTATTAGTAAAGGGGGGAAGTTTTAATCCAAAATTTAGAATGTAATTTTGAGTGTTGTAACACTTTTAAGTGTTTTTTGTGGGGATAATGATATTAGAGTCATCTCAGGTTTTTTTTGAGTTTAAGGAGAATTGGGATTCATCAACTCAATTCCGGAAGAGGCTGCCTAAGGCACGTGGTTGGTGAATGGTTAGTAATAACCATGCATCTTAATCGTGTGGTTCAATCGTGAAGCCCTTTTTGTAAAGGAAAATGAATAGCTTAATTATATGGGGTGAACCTAGGTAATTCTGTGGGACTTAAAGCCTTTCACATATTTTTTTAAACTATACCCATGAGTCTGCATGACCATGCATAAAGTCTACAATAAATTCCATCAGGAGATACATGGGTTTGCACTATTTTTTAACTATGTTCCTAGCTGTGTGAGGTCAGGGTGCCTTGGTATAGTGATTCTTCATGGTTGTAATGTGTTTTTTAAATCATTTTCCTATTTAATAGGGAAAAATGATGCTTCTTACCATTGAACCATGAAGGATTTATGTACAGGCCCGTAAAATTCAAGGGAATTTTTTTCGTAATTTTCTTTGAATTTTACAAGAATGCGGTTTCAGACGGCACTTGATTCTGAGGCCCGGAGTGCCTGGAATTTCTATCCGAAGTTTAGCTCGGGTACGTTCAGTGAACGAACGAGTGGGAATTTCTAACTTTTGAACTGGTGACCGGAATCGAATTCCGAGGGCACCGATGGAACCGCAACGCCGGTAATTGCTTAGGAACTCCTATTCCGGAGTTGCGTTATCACGGGTGTGGATGATAAAAATTGTGGAAGTTAATTTATTATTATTCTCCAATTTTTATTCTAAGTGTTTAGTTCTTGATGGAAGTTGGGTAACCACCCAACCTCCCTTGGGAGGTTATGAGGGTGGTGGGACCCACACGAACCCCACCCCTTCATATCCTCTAACCCCACTCAACTCCCATTAAATGTTGATAACTTAAGTTTAATTAACTTATGGAATTAATGTGGTGAGTTAAATGTAAGTTTTTGAAATTCAAACCCTTGATATTTCAAAAGGCTTGTTGTGTTAATAAAATAAGAAAGGAGATTATTTTATTTTTTTGTTAGAGTTTTGTCGTTGAGAGGTTTTGGGAAGAACATCTTCTTCTTCGACAAAGAACGTGAAGAACACCTCGGACTCCGACGAAGAACATCGTTCTTCAACGAAAAACATCTCTGCTGAAGAACGCGGAGAACTTCTTCCACGACTTTCTTCTTCCGCAACTTTTCCTCTTCGGACGCACCTCGACGACAACGGAATCGACGTTCGTTCTCTGCGACATCGATCTGCAACGCGACGTCTCTTTCCGCAACGGTTCTTCCACGACGCTGTTTCCGCGATGCGACTTCCTCCGTCCAAGTCGCCTCTTTCTACAACGGTTTTACCGCGACGTTTTCTCTTCGACGAACCTCCAAACAAGCTCCTCTCTTGAAACCAAGGTAGGGGTTTTTATTTTATTTAATTACTTCCGTTCATGATTCTAGTTTGTCGATCTTCGTGGATTTTCGACTAATTGTTATCGTTTAACAAGAGGGGGCCGGAATGCACAAACATGGTCGACCCTCCTCTTTATCCTTGTTGATACTTTGTGGATTGGACGGAATGGTGTGGTGTCGTCGCACCACGCGCAAATCACACAGCAAGTACTTCGCGACGCCGTTGAGCCACGTCGTGAAGTTGAACAAGACGGGACGCCGTCGCGCTGCGTCGAAGAAAACCGAAGACGCTGCGGCCGAAGCGGGGTCGCGGCGTAGGGGCGCGGTGTCGTTGCACCATGTCGGACGACATGGGTCGCGGCCGGTTCCGGGCCGCGGCGGAGCAAGGTGACCGGCGGCCGGACCGGGCTGCCGGCGTCGGAGCTGGAAGGGGACCGGCCATCGCCGGTCCCGTTGAGCAGGAACCGGCCGGCCAGGTCGGGCCAGCCGGACAGAGAGGAGCCAGGGGAATTAATTCCCCCGGTCGGACATCAAATCGGCCCCAATTAAGGGGCCGCGGTTACAGAAAACCAGAGGGGGCAGCGCCCCCCCCCCCCCCCCCCCCCCGCGAGCCAAAACGGCTCGGCCATTTTGGCTGAGCACCGACCAGCGCGCCCAGCGCACGGGTTTCCACACCGGGCCGCCAGGCCGGGCCGACCCCGACCCGGGGCGGGTCGACCCGGTTCGGGCCAACCGGGGGGTCTCGGGCCGGGTCAGCCCGGGCCCGAAACCCCCGTTTTCAGACTGTTTGGGTTAAATTGCCCATAACTCGGGCTTCAGACCTCCGATCGACGCGCCGTCAGTGGCGACACGATCCTTGGAATGGGACGGTCGTTTCGGTATATCGCACTCAAGGTTTTGGGATACTTTGATTTCGGCCGAGTTGGTTCGTACACGAAACCAACCGGGCCCTCGGAGCGAAAACGCTCATATCTTGAGATTCGGACGTCCGTTTGGCGTGCCGTCAACTATGTTGGTTTTCTCTTAGTGAGATGGACCTTTTGGCTTACTCCGCCCGAGGTTTGGACGCAGGTGGAGTACGGTCGGGTTGGTTTTTCCTTAAAAACCAACCGGGCCCCTGGGACGAAAAAGCCAATAACTCTCAGATCGGGTGTCCGATCGACGCGCCGTCTGCGACGTTGAGTTCCTGTTGACGATACAGAACTTTTGGATACATCAACTATAGACTATGTGTCAGTTGATGTATCAGCCTCTCGGCTCATGGAGCAGACCCTCCCGAACGAGCTTGCTGTGTGCGGGAACCCTAGTGCTGGTTGCGACTGCTACTGTGACGACGACGACTGTACAGATATCCTCAGCGGATTCGACGACGACGACTACAGCACTCAGCGATCCTATGTGGATCAGCGCCTACAGATCCTGTGTGGGTCCGATCCTGTGTGGGTCATTGCGGGGGTTAGTACCTATCGATCCTTTGTGGGTCCGACGACTTATATGGATTAGCGATCATCTCTATCATCTTTCGAAGAAGTATACCTGTGTGAGATGAATCATTTTTACTTTCCTGTGTGGACTGTGTTGTGATATCCTGTGTGGATTTACATTTTTCTTTCCTATGTGTATTGATTTGTTCTTTCTTGTGTGGATTACGTTTTACTTCCTGTGTGGAACACGTTGCTTTCCTGTGTGGACTGGGTTGTACTTGGGCTCGGATGTTGGAGCCGAATGAGAATTGATGACTTAGGTATATGTATGGGCATATACCTAAGCAGTGTCGGCTGATACTTCGTGATTGTATCTTTCCTTTTTGGTTTATCCTTTGTGGATTTTGGGAGACCTTCGGGGGTATAGGGGTCCCTACTGAGTAGTTTATACTCACCCCTGCACGGGTTATGCCCGTACTACGTTGTGTTGGTTGCAGACGACAGACAGCGCTGATCGTGGTGGAGGCTTGTGGAGCAGGATGGTACCTGGAGGTGGACCACTGGGCAGGACGTACTCGGAGCGGTAGGCTGGACCGAGGAGTAGTGGAGGCTTTCTATACCCACCCTTTAGGTGGGATTCCTAGTGGACAGCTCGTCGTTGCGGCTTTACCTTTCAGTTGTTGTTTTCCCTTTTCGAGTTGTACTTTACTTTCAGTTTGGGTTTGTACTGGCCCACTTACTTTTCCGCACTTACACTTGTACCAGCTTTTACTTAGTGTTTACTTCTTCTGCTTGCTTACTCTGTGGTGCTTTTTTACTTTACAAAGGCAATTCCTTCCCTTTACCGAAATTTACGCCTTGGTGCTAGTCGCCAGCCCCTGGCCTATGGAAGGCGGGCTTGGGGTAGTCACGGCACGGGCCCCGAGGACGGGTTGTGACAAATTGGTATCAAAGGAGTTCGGTTCTACCGCGAACTCTGGTCTTTTCTATGTGAAGCAATAGTGTTTAGTGTATTGGGTGTGGTTATCAGTCCAGGGAGTCCAGTGTTGGTGCGGCGGCTGACATATCCGTACACCAGGACCTTGACTTCTGATTTCTGACATAATGCACGAAAACATTGATTGCATGTGTGTTTCAAGTTTTATTTGTTATTACTTTGTATCAGCTCACCAGGTATACTGTTCTGACCGTGGCGCACCTGTTTCCTTTTCAGGATGGCCCCACGACGGCAACTAGCTAGGGTTCCGAGAGTCGAGCGTGATGATAGCCCACCGAGAGACGAGGCCTCGGTGCAGGGCCCTTTGTCAGCAGTGGCACCGGCGGTAGCTCTACCCGCCGAGCCACTGATGCTTCCAGCACCAGCCACTGACGATGCACGTCGCCTCAGTGCACTTCATGAGTTCCAGCGCCAGCGACCGCCCAGGTTCCGCGGGGAGACGGACCCCTAGGCAGCCGAGGACTAGCAGGAGGCAGTGGTGAGAGTTTTCAGGTTAGTGAGTACACCAGAAGACCTCATGGTGATCCTCGCAGTGAGCCTACTGCACGCAGCAGCAGGCAGATGGTGAAGCTTGATGCTCCAGGTGCACGATGAGGCATCTCTTCTCTGGACGGACTTTGAGAGCCTCTTCTGCTCGGAGTTCTTCCCAGCCACCCTCCGTGCGGTGCGCATCCAGGAGATTCTTCAGATGTGGTAGGGCAGCATGACGGTCGCCCAGTACTCGGCGAGATTTACCGATCTCTCGCGCTACTCTACAGACATGGTACGGGACCCATTCTTTCGGGCCCAGACCTTTGAGCAGGGATTGAGACACGAGATCAGGGCATCGCTGATCTCCCTCAGCATTCTGACTCAGACAGGAGTACTTGAGCGAGCCCTTTTGATCGAGAGCTTTCTTGCTGAGTCTACACCAGCGCCGAGACCTACCTCAGGGCGGCACATAGCAGAGTCTTCTGCAGCAGGCAATCGACGGATGACTCTTGGGTCCAGGCAGACCAGACCTTCAGGCAGACGACCTCCGGATACTGGCTCAGCAGTGTGGGGCACACAGCATTGAGCCAGTCTTTCGAGAGGCAGACAGTGCTACTCGTGCGGCGGGCAGGGCCACATGGCTCGTGATTGCCTGACCCGCCGTGCCGAGGAGCAGCAGACGGTTGAGGGACCACTGAGGTAGAGGCAGAGGGTCGACCGTGGTGGTCTGTAGGGAGCAGTCGGATGAGGCAGAGGAGCTAGCCGAGCAGCGGGTGGTGGGCGATGCTTTGAGGCTCTACCACCACCACCACCAGGAGGTCCACCCCGACCACAGGGAGCTGGCGGGCAAAGACAGGCACAGCTCCAGGCAGCAGAGGCCTACGACCACGGCGCGCCCGAGATGATTCGAGGTACTATCTGTGTCTATTCCACCCTTGTTGTAGTACTTATAGACACAGGGGCGAGTCACTCTTTCATATCCATTGCCCTTGTTCAGAGCTCGGAGATTCTGACAGAGCCGTTGGCTCGATCCTTACGGCTAGAGACACCTACGGGAGAACACTCGACGATTATGCACTGGTGCCGGCAGTGTGAGCTTACTATAGGAGGCGAGAGCTTCGGCTGGGATCTTCTTATAGCAGCGTCGAGGCCTTATGACGTCATCTTGGGCATGGATTGGTTGTCTACGGTCCATGCACAGATTGAATGTTTTAGGCGCAAGGTGCGATGTGTACGCACCGACGGAAGTAGGTTCACCTTCACCGGTGAGAAGGGAGCCTTCGCAGCACAGGATGGACTTCCGAAGAGGAGAGGATAGCCCATCACTCATCATTTGGCTACCCTCATCCTAGGAGCAGTTGACGTGCGGAGTCCGGGTTTTCTTGTAGTGGTGGATCAGTATGTGGACGTTTTCCCCGACGATGTTCCAAGGCTACCTCCTCGCAGAGAGGTAGACTTTTATATTGACCTGTACCCCGGTATAGCCCCGATATTGACTCCAGCATATCGGATGGCCCCCGCCGAGCTTCAGGAGCTGCGGGTACAGTTGGAGGACTTTCAGGGAAAGGGATTCATCTGACCCAGTGTTTCACCCTGGGCTTCCCTGATATTCTTCGCCAAGAAGGTGGACGGGAGATTGCAACTTTGTGTCGACTATCGTCGCCTGAACCAGGTGACAGTGAGGAACAAGTATCCGCTACCGAGGATTGATGACCTCTTCGATCAGCTCAAGGGAGAATGGTGGTTCTCGAAGATAGACCTCAGGTCAGGCTATCATCATCTCAGAGTTCGAGAGGAGGACGTGTAGAAGACGGTCTTCAGATGTCGGTATGGCCACTATGAGTTCTTGGTTATGCCTTTCGGCCTAACCAATGCTCCAGCAGTGTTCATGGCCCTCATGAATAGGATCTTCCAGCCATACCTCGATCGATTTTTCGTGGTCTTCATCGACGACATTTTGATATACTCGACGACTGATGAGGATCACGCCTACCACTTGCGGGTTTTACTAGACACACTCTGAGAGCACCATCTTTATGGTAAGCTCTCGAAGTGCCAGTTCTGGGTACGTGAGGTCCACTTCTTGGGACACGTCATCTCTAAGTCGGGAGTTGCAGTGGATCCTGCGAAGATCGAGGCAATTCTATCTTGGGAGCCACCCAGGAGCGTGACGGAGGTGCGGAGTTTCTTGGGACTAGCTAGATACTACCAGAGATTCGTACCAGACTTCTCCCGAGTTGTGTCACCATACGAGGCATTGTACGGCAGACCTTGCAGATCTCCTTTGTGCTGGATAGACCTTGGGGAGTCAGCACTTGTGGGACCAGAGATGTTCAGGGCCATGACGGAGAAGGTCCAGGTAATCCAGGAGTGGATGAGGACAGCACAAAGCCGGCAGAAGTCTTATGCTGACAGGAGGCGGAGGCCACTAGAGTTCGAGGATGGAGACCACGTCTTTTTGTGTGTCTCACCTTGACGTGGATTACAGAGATTTGGCCGAGGTGGCAAGTTGTCTCCACGCTTCATCGGACCATTCCAGGTCCTCAGCAGGATTGGCAAGGTGGCTTATCGCCTGGCTCTACCACCTCAGTTGTACCGGGTGCACGACGTCTTCCACGTATCTCAGCTGAGGAGATACGTACAGGACCTGACACACATCATTGACCACGGGGAGCTAGACTTTGATGATGGGACGACTTTTGCGGAGGTCCCGGTGGAGATCGAGGATTGATCGGAGCGGGTCCTACGTGGACGGTCGATTCCTCTAGTGTGCATCAGATGGCAGCACGGGAACCTCCAGGAGAGCACTTGGGAGCGGGAGGCTCAAATGCATGCTCAGTACCCTCATTTGTTTCCCAAGATATGATGTATCTTTACAGGGATGTAAATCCCTGAGGTGGGAGTAATGTAAAGACCCGTAAAATTCAAGGGAATTTTTTTCGTAATTTTCTTTGGAATTTTACAAGAATGCGGTTTCAGACGGCACTTGATTCCGAGGCCCGGAGTGCCCGGAATATCTATCCGAAGTTTAGCTCGTCTACGTTCAGTGAACGAATGAGCAGGACTTTCTAACTTTTGAACCGGTGCCCGGAATCGAATTCTGAGGGCACCGATGGAACCACAGCGCCGGTAATTGCTTAGGAACTCTTGTTCCGGAGTTGCGTTATCACGGGTGTGGATGATAAAAATTGAGGAAGTTAATTTATTATTATTATACAATTTTTATTCTAAGTGTTTAGTTCTTGATGGAAGTTGGGTAACCACCCAACCTCCCTTGGGAGGTTATGAGGGTGGTGGGGCCCACACGAACCCCACCCCTTCATATCCTCTAACCCCTCTCAACTCCCATTAAATTTTGATAACTTAAGTTTACTTAACTTATGGAATTAATGTGTTGAGTTAAATGTAAGTTTTTGAAATTCAAACCCTTGAATTTTCAAAAGGCTTGATGTGTTAATAAAATAAGAAAGGAGCTTATTTTATTTTGTTGTTAGAGTTTTTTCGTTGAGAGGTTTTGGGAAGAACATATTCTTCTTCGACGAAGAACGTGAAGAACACCTCGGACTCTGACGAAGAACACCATTCTTCAACGAAGAACATCTCCGTCAAAGAACGCAGAGAACTTCTTCCACGACATTCTTCTTCCGTGACATTTCCTCTTCGGACGCACCTCGACGACAATGGAATCGACGTTCGTTCTCCACGACATCGACCCGTGATGCGAAGTCTCTTTCCGCAATGGTTCTTCCGCGACGCCGTTTTCGCGACGCGACTTCCTCCTTCCAAGTCGCCTCTTTCCGCGACGGTTTTACCACGACGTTTTCTCTTCGACAAACCTCCGAACAAGCTCCGCTCTTGAAACCAAGGTAGGGGTTTTTATTTTATTTAATTACTTCTGTTCATGATTCAAGTTTGTCGATATTCGTAGATTTTCGACTAATTGTTATCGTTTAACAAGAGGGGGCCTGACCGCACATACACGGCCAACCCTCCTCTTTATCCTTGTTGATACTTTGTGGATTGGACGGAATGGCGTGGTGTCGTCACACCATGCACAAATCGCACGGCAAGTACTTCATGGCATCGTCGAGCCACGCCGTGAAGTTGAAAAAGACGCGACGTTATCGCGCCACGTCGAAGAAAACCAAAGACGCCGCGGCCGGAGCCGGGCCGCAGCGGAGGGGCGCGGTGCCTTCACACCGCGCCAGACGACAAGGGTCGCGGCGGAGCAAGGTGACCGGCGGCCGGACCGGGCCGCCGGCGTCGGAGCTGGAAGGGGACCGGCCATCGCCAGTCCTGTTGAGCAGGAACCGGCCGGCCCGGTCAGGCCGGCCGGATAGGGAGGAGCTGGGGGAATTAATTCCCCCGGCCGTACATCAAAGCGGCCCCAATTAAGGGGTCACGATTACAGAAAACCGAGGGGGAGCGACCCCCCCCCCATGAGCCAAAACGGCTCGGCCATTTTGGTCGAGCACCGACCAGCGCGCCCAGTGCACGGTTCGCCGGTCCGGGCCGACCCGGTTCGGGCCAACCGGGGGGGTCTTGGGTCGGGTCGGTCCGGGCCCGAAACCCCCATTTTCGGACCGTTTGGGTTCAATTGCCCATAACTCAGGCTTCGAACCTCCGATCGACGCCCCGTCAGCGGCGACACGATCCTTGGAACGGGACGGTCGTTTCAGTATATCGCACTCAAGGTTTCGTAATACTTTGTGTTCAGCCAGGTTGGTTCGTACACAAAACCAACCAGGCCCTCGGAGCGGAAACGCTCATATCCTGAACTTCGGACGTCCGTTTGACGTGTCGTCAACTATGTTGGTTTTCTTTTAGTGAGACGGATCTTTTGGCTTACTCTGCCCGAGGTTTGGATGCAGGTGGAGTACGGTCGGGTTGGTTTTGCCTTAAAAACAAACTGGGCCCTTGGGACGAAAAAGTCAATAACTCTCAGACCGGGCGTCCGATCGACGCGCCGTCTGCGATGTTGAGTTCCTGTTGATGATACGGAGCTTTTGGATACATCAACTCTGGACTATGAGTCAGTTGATGTATTAGCCTCTCGGCTCGTGGAACGGACCCTCCCGAACTATCTTGTTGTGTGCGGGAACCCTAGTGGTGGCTGCGACTGCTACTGTGATGACGATGACTATACAGAGATCCTCAGTGGATTCGACGACGACGACTATAGAACTCAGCGATCCTGTGTGGATCAGTGCTACCGATCCTGTGTGGGTTCGATCCTGTGTGGGTCAGCGCTCAGCGGTTCTGTGTGAGCCAGCACCTACAGATCATGTGTGGGTCCGATCCTGTGTGGGTCATTGCGGGGGTTAGTACCTATCGATCCTTTGTGGGTCTGACGACTTAGATGGATCAGTGATCATCTCTATTGTCTTTCGAAGAAGTATACCTCTGTGAGCTAAATCCTGTTTTACTTTCCTATGTGGACTGTGTTGTGCTATCCTATGTAGATTTACGTTTTTCTTTCCTATGTGGATTGAGTTGTTCTTTCTTGTGTGGATTACATTTTACTTCATGTGTGGAACATGTTGCTTTCCTATGTGTACTGGGTTGTACTTGGGCTCGGATGTTGGAGCCGAATGAGAATTGATGACTTAGGTATATGTATGGGCATATACCTAAGCATTGTCGGATGATACTTCGTGATTGTATCTTTCCTTTGTGGTTTATCTTTTGTGGATTTTGGGAGACCTTCGGGGGTCTCGGGGTCCCTACTAAGTAGCTTATACTCACCCCTGCACGGGTTATGCCCACACTACGTTGTGTTGGTTGCAGACGACGGACAGCGGTGATCATGGTGGAGGCTTGCAGAGCAGGACGATACGTGGAGGTAGACCACTGGGCAGGACGTACTCGGAGCGGTAGGCTGGACCGAGGAGCAGTGGAGGCTTTCTGTACCCATCCTTTAGGTGGGATTCCCAGTGGACATATCATCGTTGCGGCTTTACCTTTCAGTTGTTGTTTTCCCTTTTCGATTTGTACTTTACTTTCAGTTTGGGTTTGTACTGGCCCACTTACTTTTTCACAATTACTCTTGTACCAGATTTTACTTAGTGTTTACTTCTTCTTCTTTCTTACTCTGTGGTGATTGTTTACTTTACAAAGGCAATGCCTTCCCTTTACTGGAATTTACGCCTTGGTGCTAGTCGCCAGCCCCTGGCCTATGGAAGGCGGGTTTGGGGTAGTCACGGCACGAGCCCCAAGGACGGGTCGTGACAATTTACACATCTTTTCCTCCTCTATTAATGCCCAATAGGTCCCACACACAATCACTTTTCCCTCTCTCTGGGTGTTTCTTATCCATTTCTCATATGAATTGAACACTTTAGAATGTGTTGGAAGCCCCTCATTATTTCTAAGATTCATCATGATTTGTTTCTTTGTTTATCACTCCATACAGAATGCTTTGTTTGTTGATCTAATTCACCATATTTTTAGGACGTTATTCTAATATTTTGATTTCTCCTATTTAGGCATGAATAAATTCTTGATATTAGATAGGTGGTCCAACATAATCATGGGTTATGAATTCTAGTTGCATTTTCCTAATATCTCATTCATTTATAATTGTTTTGGTTGTGTTGTACACCGGTTTATCCCATGCATAAACCCTAAAATAAATTTTCCTTGAATTATATGATTAATTTGGAATATAAATTCCCTATTGGACCCTCTTTTTATAGTCTTAGGTCAAGGTCCTCAACTTGAGAAACCCCTTTGTTGTTCCATTCTTATGATTATATTCCCCTTTATATTTTAATAGCTTAAAAACTGATTTTTGAATGGGGTCCAAGTTCCTCAAATGATTTAATATATTTAAAGGGTTGAATTGAAACATTATTATTAGGAAATAATTTTTATCTTGTCACTTATCAATTTGAATATAATGATTAAAGATATGATGCCTCCCTTTATCCTTGTCATGAATAATGAAACGTAATCGATAAAATTAGTTGAAATGACATTATTAAATTGTATGATAGACTATATATCCCTTTTCATTTTTAAATGAAATGATGTAGACTTGAATTATATAAAGTGAAATAATTTTAATAATTAATTATCTTGACACATCCTATTGAAACTTTTCACTTTTTAAGGAAATGGAAATGATTCAAATAAATTGAAATAATACTTTGGCATGACTACTACATAGACAAGATTATTTACTAAACAAAAGTATCTTATTTCTCATATAAACCTTTTCATTATTATAGGTGTGATCTTACTTGACCCATCCTTTGATTCTTGAGGGAATTCATTGAGAACATAGTGGTCACCTCCCCAATTCATTAGGTTTTCTTCTAAGGGAGATGCCCACCTTGGAACATAGTCAATATCTTATATTTCAATTCATTGATGTGTTACCAATGATTCGCTAGAACTCTATTTTTTGGATATTATAATTCATCAAATACACTACATGGATTTAGCTTGAGGACCTTGGTTATCTAAAACCAATGGTTACCACCTTAGGCTCTAAATCATTCATACCAAATATTACTTGGCACATTAATCCTTGGACTCAGTTATAACTTTTTATAATGGAATTATAAGGTTTTATCCTATATATTACACTCAACCCACTATGGCCATACAACATGTCTTATTACTATAAGTTATCTTAACCCTTAATGGTCAATGATTCCTTGGTTACACCCTGAATCTCTCTATATCATTGTTTTTATGTTATATGTTCCCTTATTATACATGATTCTTGTATGCATGGCACCTCTGTGTTTAAATGGTAAGATTATTATATTAATATCATGTGGATTCCATAGTCACTAAGCCATAGTTCTATAATGATACATGTATATCTATGAAAAAAAATATTATGTATGCATATATATACATAATGGTAGGTGTTCAGAGACATTCTAGCTTAGGCCGAAGTAGGTATGGTCAGCTAAGTGACATTAAGGAAGTTAAGCCCAAGATGTTATTATTTATTCTTTTCCACATAATTTAGATATACCTAAACACTTCTTATTTTATATTTAAATACTTTATAGACTTAGACATTGTTGGTGGTGACCAACTGAGTATATCCCACACCCAGTTCGGGCCACCATTTCACTGGGGTGCCTGAACAGACTTCTTTGTTGAAGGTTCAGGTCCACAGTTCATTATTGTGCTATTATTATTTTACATGGGATCATAAGATCATGGGACTAGTCCGGAGCTTAGTATGGTTATAGATAAGGAATAGAGGGATTTTTCCTTTTTTTGTATATTTTTATCTTTATGAGTAGTATGTCTATTTCTTATACACTAAATCATGTACATGCATGATTACTCTTCATTTATTATAGTCAGTTTATCTTTATTCTACTTCTTTACTTATTATTGTTTATGTTTTATTATCATTGATCAAGAGGGTATAGTCTCCCCTTTTTAACTTTATTAGACATTTTCTAATAGTCAACATCCTCTAGTGTATAGGGGTCATGATTGAGACCATGTTTCCCATCAACTTAGGGCATAATATAAGTGGATTCTGGTTCAGGATGTTACAAATTAGTATCATAGGATTTCTTTTCCTCATTGGTACTATTATTTTAGTATGGTAGATAGGAGACTATGAATGTGTTGTAATATGGTAAATAGCTTGTGTGTAGGTCCGACCAACCAAATCATAAGATAAAGATCATGTTTCCAATGATGGGACAATTTTTCATGTTGTTCTATATTAAATTTTCTTACTATTTTACCTTGTGTGATTATTTTACTTCTACTATTTATTTATTCACTAGTTTATGGATATTTACCCTTGGCCAATTTTGAAAGTAGGTGTTATTACAAACATCATTCTAGGCACATAGAGATTCAAAATACAAGCACATGAAATGTCATGTAGTTTTCATTTCATGATTACCTAATACTTAATAGATGTTCCCTACCAAGTTGATCAGCATGTCTATATGTTTAATATGATTCAGTGATTATTTTTCATGCTTAGATGTATACATGATTATGTGATTGTATGCTTATATGATTGTAATTTATTTTTTATGTAATATCATACTTTTTTATATTTAAAAAAAATTAATGTGACTGCATTAACCAAAATGGTTTTCCCCATATAGTTTTCTGGTGGAACCTTAATTAGCCAAATATGAAATTTTTAATCCATAAACCATTGGTTTCATGTGTTGAAATATTTATGGTTGTTATTTAATGAATGCCACTAAAAAATTATAGAATATATGGAAATTTTTAAATTGTGAAGGGTAAACCGTGTAATCAAACCATTATACATGAATTTGAAATAGTTTAGGCTATAAATAAAAATCTATTGCAGTTGCATGATTTCCTATTATAACATATAAAGGAAAGTTTCTTGAAAAATGGGAATTATAATTCATCTAAAAGGACCATAATTCTTATATGTATATGATAAATTGAATTTCTTAAAGAAAATTGTTTCCTTTATGAAGGCTAGTACCTATTATTTGGTCATGATGACCCATATGAATAGAATCCTAAATTAATAACTAGACACAAGTAGGTTAGTTGGATGATTTCTCTTACGAGGTAAAAAATTTCAACCCAATTAGGTCAGTCTTAGTGTGCTTCTTATGTGATAAAACAATTATAGTTGTAATAAATTTCAATAATATAGAATGTTGGGGGTTTCATTTAATGAAACCCATATTAAAATGTTGGGAACCTCATATTTCACCTTTACATTCATATTTGTTTAGTATATAAACACCACGGGGTTATGTTTTTGGAAATGGAATGATCATTTAATGTGTTTTGAACTGCTTATATGGTGTTACATATAAAAATATAGTGGCATCCTACATGAATAATTACCTTAATTACTAAAATACTTGTTATATTATTTTGATCTTTATTATTGTGAGGTTACAGTTAATTAAAATTCCAATTAAAAACATAATATTGTTTTCTTATATATATGGGAAATTGACATTTTCTTTAACCTAGTAAGTTGTGAAAAAACTCTTAAATTAAATAAATGGTTAAAAAATAAATTATGAGATAAAATTCTAAATGTTCAATGAAATCAGATAAATAAAGTGAATGGTATAGTTTCTTTAACAACTATTACTTTATATACATGGTTTATTAAATTTTTAATACAATGAAATGAATAAGAATCAATTAAGTGGATTAAAATGTAATCTTTTATAGGTTATTATTGTAAGGATTCCCATATAGGGGTCAGTTTTAAATATTTCCCAGAAAGTTTCCTTGAATGGGAACATGACCATTTCTATAGAACTCTAATGAATTCATCCTAGGATATATTGAAACTAGAGGTTATACAATAAGTCCTAGTTATATTTTTATGTGTCTTCTTTCTCTTACATCACCACATTATGTATGTAAGGAGGTATCTTGTTTATAGTAAAACATTCTAACCTTAAATCATTTATAAATGATTCCTTTCAATTTTTATATGATTTTTGTCATCAGGGTGACATTTTTATCATGTAGGACTCAATATAATAAAAATACACCCTGAGTAGATGGGTGGTTTTCTAGTAAGCTAATCACTAAGGGGATATTACCCTATTCGTATACCGTTGAGTGTCAAACATTTTATTCTTTAAGTTATAATTGTAATATTTTAATGAGTAAACCCTATTCAAAAGTTAAAAGATGATCAGGTTGGGGTAGATAGATTTCATTAGGTGATGTTGTTATGCCTTTAGAATATAGATTCTAACCTATGTAGGTTAATTCTTCCTTACTAGTTTCAGTTAAACCTATTTTAAAAGGGGTTTTCCAAGCATGTTAGATGTTTTGTAATAAATTCCCATGAATTTGATTTGGTTAACTTATGAGATACCTTAGTGATAGTAGGATGTACTTGGATACCCTCACCTGAATCAGACCCTAGTAGGTCAATGATGTTGTTCTGTTAAGGATTACCTTTGGAATTTTTTGATTCAGGACTACGTTATCCTTTTTATAATCTTTTTTTAATTTCTTTTATATACTGATTCATGGTAGGTGATCGATACTTTTGATTTGGACATGGTGATTTCTATTCTTTTGAAAAAAAACTAAGTGAATGGTTATCAATACTGGAGACATTGGGTAGGAATATTTGGGGTCTTAGCATTATTTTCTGGTGTTTTCCCCTTTGTTTATTTCTTCTTAAAAACAACTCCACGAAATGGTTGTCATTCAAAAAATCATGGAAATTTTTGGATTTGAGTTTTGAAGATGAGTTCTAAGTGAACTTCCGACATATTCAAATTTTGGAATTCCATGTAGAATGATCAATTTAAACCTAATTGGTTGATGACTATCAGAATCTTGAGTTAGGAATTTGAAACAGGTTTAACAAGATGAACACCCACTATGTATTGTAATTTTAGATCAAGACTACTATGCACTATAACTATTTAATGTAGATTGGTGGATATTAACCTAGTGTGGATAAGGATGGATGGTCTTAAATTTTATTCTTACTAGATGAATTACTAGGAGATCTGTTAAAGTTATAAGAAAGTGATTGGTGAAGAGTGATGAAATAGAATGGACTTGGACATGCATGGTCAGGATATGTGGTGTCAAGTGTTGAAAATGTTGGTGTATGCAAAATATGTGATCATGGATCAGAGTGATATATACAATATTATTGATAAAATTATAGTTTTCTCCTATATGATAGGAAATCATTCCCTTTATCCTGACATCACCTTGAGTACATAAAGAAAGCATAGGTTTTATGTCAATCTACCTATTCAAATATATGTTATGGATAAAAAAGGACTCCTTCAAATTTTCATTGAAGTGGAGGTTTTAAGATAACCCAAATAAATCATATTACACCATTTGATATTGGAAGGTGGTGACCCTCATTATGATTCAAGTTTATCTTTCACCATGGTAACCATTCTATAGAAATGGGAACATATGACGGTTGATGTTTATGTTGATACTTAGGATGAGTGGGATCCTATACAATATAGTTTTAACATATTATAAGGAAAAGGCATGGCATGTGGTGATTATTTTATATTAATTGATGTGATAAAAATTAAGATCTTAAATTAGGGAGTGAGATGTCAGACCCTGGGGGTGACCCTCAATAGAGAAGTTTGTGGGACCTTGAGACTAGTCATTTAAAGATCATTTTGGAACTCATATTCTGTTTAATATATGAAGTAGTGTATGGCGGGAATCTTCAATAAATTCCTTGGTGGTCCCATTTATGGATTTGGGAGAAATAAAGATTTGGTTGTTAATCCCAGTGTAGATTATGATAACCCAAGGGTGTTGGATCAAGATAGAGTCAATTCAGGTGATATAGAACATCGATGATTTTATTAGGAGATGGTCTAGTTTAGAGACTTCAATAGAATTTAGGTATTGACATCAGCAAACATGCTCAGAAAACTCTTGTTATGGCTTGGGATAAGGCTTCAGAATCTAGTTTAATGATGTGTTGACTGCAGAAGATGGTCATTTTTAGAAGTAGTTTACTATAAGTGGTTCAACGTAAATTATCACAAATAGAGGGATGTGGTTTGTGTAAAGGTCAGATCAGAAATTTCATTAGGTTGATATTGTTCTATCTTAAATTTCCAACCATGTATTTTCAAGGAAAATCTTGTGTAACAATTTTGAGCTTTCTTGAGTAGAATTCTACCATTTGGATCAGATCAAGGACCAAAGGTAGTATCCTCACATGTAATATGAATAATGTTCTGGGAGTGTTGTAAAAATGCTAGGGACTTGTTTTAGAAGGCAATTATAGTGGTAGGAGCAACGATATTTAGAACTAAATTTTGGAATTTAAAACACATTTTGGGAATTTCCATAGTCAAGATAATGATAGATATTATGATGTGATCATGTCTCAAGTTAGATAGGTTCAAGTAAGACCACTCTTTATATTGGTGTTAATTATGATCATTAGCTCAAGATTAATGGTTCAAGTATTTTATTCTTAAAAATCACTTGGAAGAATGTTGGTAGTTCAGAAACACAATGCGGTTGTTTGAGTTAATATTCTTAGACCAATAAGGTTGGGAAGTGTTTTTTTGTTCCCCAAGGATTCTTAGGAACAAGAAGTTTTATATTGGTGAGACTGTACGATCTAATATTTTAAACCCAATTTTAATTTACAAATGTTTTTTATCTTGTCATTTGGTGAAGGGGGTTAATTTTAATCCAATCCTGAGAATGTTATTTTGAGAGTTGGAACACTTATAAGTGTTTTTTAGGTGTGTTTTAAGGCCCGAGAGGTGTCTCATGTGTTTTGTTGATTTTTGGGAGCATTGGTCTTTGAGAGATCAATTCTGAAAGAGGGTTCCCAAGGAATGTGGTTGGTTCATGATCAGTACTAACCATTCATTTAATGACCCACCAATTCTCATTGGCTTGAGAGTACAATGAGTCATTACTTGGAATTAATAGACATCCCCGAGGTGCCAAAGTTTGGAAATAAATGTCGTAGGGTTTTAAGTACAAGTGGGGGACGATTTACCATTTAAGAAATAAACCCATAAACCAACCATAACCAGACATTTACTACATGATGCATGAAAAAATGAAAGACCAATAAACACTTCATTTATATCAAACTACATCAAAGTACACAATAGAAGAATACCAACTAAGAATCAAAGTACACATTGCATGAACAACTCAAGACTCTCAAAAGACACTACAACTCCATGCTCCACAAGCTCCAAGATTCAGAACATCTCCCAAGCATCACCATGAGCCACTAGAAATAATATTATTTACCATTTCCTATGTCCCAGAATACAACATCTGCAAAATCACCAAAGTGCCGAAATAGGGGTGAGTATAAAACTCAGTAGGTTTTCCCTAATTACTTCCCTACTCACGCCACTAGGATAGAAAAGTTATTCACATTTATATAGAAACAGTTTCTATAAAAAATCTCTCATAAGAAATTTATAACTAAATAGAAACAAGTTTCCAAAACAATTCATAACCAAAGTCATTCCAATAGAAATTGAAACCAATTTTCCAGCAAGTTATTTTTCCAGAAAAATAACCAAACAAGCTTAATAACCATTTCCCAAACATTCCATTTTGACATACCCAACCATTTTCCAAACCATGATACCAACCATCCATTCCTTCTTATGACTGTTACATAATCATGAGTAGTCTCTCATCAATCTACCAAGTCGTCACATGTTAATTGTTTCCCATGTGCCATTACACCTTTGGCACTGAGCACAAGGTCATTTTTTAACCAGGCCTCATACATATAGTTACCATTGTGCCATTAAACATTTGGCATCGAGTACAATGTCATATTTCAACCAAGACTCGTACATGAAATATAAACACACACCACATATTCCCAACGGTAATTCCAAAACCCCTTTCAATAAAAACACATTTTTATTGAAAACCATTTCCATCAAAACCATTTCAATTCCAAACCATTTCAATAAAACTCCCTTTTTATTGAAAACTAAATCCATCAAATTCATTTCAATCTCAAACCATTTCAATCTCAAAATATTTCAATAAAACTCCCTTTTTATTCAAAACCCATTTTTTCATCAAACCATTTAAAATTTAAAAAATAATTATTTAAAATCATCATTTTAAATTCAAGAAGCCAAATCACTTTGCACAACAATTCACCAAGATTTCAAAATTACATCAAACCATAAATCATCACTAAGGAAGATTTATTCCATGATTTTCAAAATCAAAACCATTCAAATAAACCAATTTGAAACTAATACAATCAATTCTAACAAGAGGAGTCAAGAGTGAATCCTCTTACATCAAACGTTTTTACGAAAACTACAACGGTCAAAGAACGCTCATGAAACCAAGGTCGATTATCTAAAAACCACCTTAGATGTCTTATCCTAGAAAGATCAAGACCAAATCTCATCATATTTGGCATCCACAAACTTAGATCTACCCATAACGGGTGTAGATCTAAGAAAACGATAGAAGAGGAGAAGTAGATCTAAGTAGATCTAAGAAACCAATCAAGAAGGATGAAAAACAATCACATACCTCAAGAATCCGACTTCGATTCGCCAAGAGAAGCCTTAGGATCACCTCAAGAACAATTATATAACCCTATTTGTCCATAAGAGAAGCGAAATACCATGTTAGGGTTTCCTAGGAGCTTAAATGGGGAACTTAGAGGAAAAAACGAGTGAGATCCACTTTTATAAGATCTCATTTAAGTGGTCGCACGGTTTTCCCGCACGGTTAGGCAAACCGAGAGCTAACCATGCATTAGACACTACCTCTACAGACCCTTCACATATGGTTTGGCTGCATGGTTAGACAAACCATGCACCGCCTGTGTAGAATCTACTGCCTCCAAGACCAACTACCCACAGTTTGGCCGCATGGTTTAGACAACCCGTGCGCCGCCCGTGTGATTTCCTCTTTGACTCGAAACATCATTTAAAGTTCTCCTGAGTCTCCCATTCATCGCCCTTAACTTTAAAACCGTGAAAATACTCAAGAAAGGGTTACATACCAGAAACCACGGGTACTAAAATTCATCTCAACCATGTATCCACTTTTTTAAGAAACATGGTTACATTATCCATGTGTGGTGACCAAATGTAACCATGTGGGCCTTAGAGAGTATCCCAATGTTTTTCAAACTTTTCACCTGATAGGGCGCAGCTGTGTGTAATGTCTTAAATACATTGGATAAGGAGATACACAAGCTACAGATGGTTTTTTTATCCATGTTCTTATCCATATGAGGGGATGATCCACTTAGACCATATCTCATCATGGGATATTCACAGATAGAAAATTTTTGTTCCAAGATATTTTAGGACCAAATTCCCCACGAAATTTATATTATATAGTTGATGCATGGTTTGTTAAAACATACATCCTAAACATGCACATCTTTAATGGAAGAAACATGTTGATTTTGTCCATATAACCATTAAGGGTTTAGACAAATTTTAGTCCTACTATCATTCCTATAATGTCCCCCATGATCTCACCTCTCACTCTATCTTCCATGGGTGGTTATACTATGTTTATTATTCAAATTGAACACCTAAGAATTCATTGTAATCCCCTAAGAAATTTTATTACTCCTAATTCTTTATTTATTTTTTTATCACTCGATACAAAATGCTAAATTCATGAGAGATAATTTACCCTTCTATAGATAGTTTTTCTAATATTCTAATTTCTTTTGTAACAGCTTGAATCAAAGCCTAATATTGGATGGGTGGACCACCATAAGCATAATGTAGGTGGTCTAGTTTATTTTTCCTAAATCTTCATTGATTTATAATTATTTTCTTTTGTATCGCTCACTAATTTTTCCTATGATTTGAACCAAAAAAACATTTTTCCTTGAATTAGATGTTTAATTTGGAATATTAATTCCCTATTAGACTATTTTATTATAGTCAGAGTTCATGGACCTCAACTTGTGATTCCCCTTGGGTGTTCCATTATTATACCTTTTCTCCCTATTATATTTTAATAAATAAATCACCATTTGGTGTGTTGGATTCTACTTCCTCAAATTATTTAATATATTTTTAGGGATCAATGGGAATTTTATGATTGTGAGCACATGTTTATCTCAACTCTAATCAATTTGAATCTAATGATTAAAGGTATGAAACCTCCCTTAAACATTTTCATTAATAATTAAAGGTAATGACTTAAATTAATTAAAATAACATGATAGATGTTATGATTCCTTCTACATCCTTTTACATTGTTTAATGAAAATGTATAGACTCATATTATATAATGTGAATGAATTATTATGATTAATTATACTGGCATCTCTTATTAACCCAAATCACCGATTAATAAAAGGAAAATGATTTAAATAAATGGAAAGGATACATTGACCTGATTATTTTATGTTCAATAACATTTATTATCATAATGTTTCCTATTTATTCTATGGAAATTTTTCTTATTATAGGAGTGGTCTGACTTGATCCATATTTGGATTCCTGAGATAAAGTCTTTACAACATAGAGGACACCACCATGTTTCATTAGGTCTATTAGAAAAGAAGATACCCACCTTATAACATGGTCAATGTATTATATGTGAATAAATCAACATCTTCTTAAAGATTATCTAGATCTATCTTTTCTAGATATTAGAATGTATGAAATAAACTCCTAAGATTCATCTTGATGACCTCATTCATGTGATGCTAAGGGATACATCCTTGGAATCCAACTCATTCCTAGCTCAAGATTACTTGGGACATGTCTCTATATGCATGGTTAGAACATTTTTCATAATAGTAGGTGTGTAGGAACATTATAGAATAGGCCTATAAAGGTATTTCTGGCTAGGTGTCTTAGAGGAACCTGAGGCTGACATGTTAATATTAATTATTTAACACTTCATTTAAATATACTTTCACACTTCTTATTTTTTATTCACATATATGGTAGCTTCATACACCATTATTGATGGCCTTCTAAGTATATATCATGCCACGTTTGGGACTCCATTACACTTGAGTACCCAAACATACCTCTTGGTTGCAGTTTCAGGTCCACAGTTCATGTTTTTGTTCTTATCATTGTACATGGGAGCTAAGAATCACATGAATGATCTGGAGCTCAGGACGCTTATGGAGATGTCCCTTTAGTTTTTTTCTTTTTTTCTTTTATATTATTTATCTATACCTACTATAGTTATATTGCCTATGTATTATAGAACGTTCATGATTGATTACTCTTTATTTATTATTGTCAGTTTTTTTTGTTTTAATACCTTAACATATTATTATTTCTATTGTATTTATCGATGATATAAATTTTATAGTTTCCCCACTAAACATCCATTATACCTTCACTTCTAGTCAGTAGCCTTTGGTGTATGAGAATGTGAAATTGAGTCTATATAGCCCAGAGTATTGGGGCATAGTATTGGGTTTTCTTTTTTGGGATGTTACATTTTATAACCTCCATAAACAAACTTTTTTCTTTAATTTTTCATTAAAAATAAGTTTCAAGAAATATTAAAAAACTATGGTCTTCACCTAAGGTCAGCTCGGAGTTCTAGACACTTTCATCACACACTAAAATAATTTTTTTAAATGAAATTTAAATAGAGAAATTATTTTTAATATATTTAGGAAATTTCTATACCCTAATTCCATCATCACTCAGTCTCTCACTTATTACTCTTGTTTCTCATTATCCATTACACAACACTATTTCCACTTTTTCAGTTGTTTTTATCTTCTAATTTTTTTGTTTTTTTCACATTTATATTAGTCTTACCTATGGATTTATACTCCAAATTTTCATTCTACTATAATTTTATAGGTTTTATAAATTACTAAATTTTCATGAATTTCAATGACATTTGTGTCAATACCCTTTAAGCTCATAAAACATTAATATTTAACAAATTCATTAGTGGGATATAATAGAATCATCCATCACATAATAATAATACATTCATATATATCCAGTAATATCATGAAAATGATTAATCATTACCTCAAATATTAAACATTGAAAAAGAAAACAATTTTCATCAATAATTCATCATCAAAATCATATAACATGATGATAAAAAAATATGGTATCATTATATCATATAATTAGTAAATCATAACAAAAATAAAATGATGTTTTTATAGATGAAAATTCTTTTAAAAGATCATTAGATCATTTCATAAATATAATACGATTTTCATTGCGAAATCAATTTTTTAAAATATAATTTTTTTTAAAATATTAAGGGAAACTATTTAACTAAAATGAACAAGGGAAAATTATAACATATGTTTAATAAGATAGGAGTTATGATGGTGGGAAAATATATTCATGTGGTGTATATTAAAACAAATATTATTTTAACCTTTTTTGTAAAATTAAAAAATTACCTAATTTAGAAAATGATTAGAAGATTAATTTTAAAAAATTATATAATATTAAATAGGGTATTAATTACTTTATTAAATCACTGAGTAATGTTAAAAACATTCATGAAAACATTTTAATTGAAATATGGTTAGTGAAGAAAACAATTCCCAACCAAAGAATTAAATAAATTAGTTTTCTTTAAAAACATTCATTCATTCTCTTAACAACTTAAATAGAGGAAAATGATAGAAAAAAACGAAATATATATAAATATAAATAAGATATCAAATTCCATTATATTTTCTAGAGATATATCATATAATTTCATTATAATAAATTATAGTGTAAAAAATCTTAGTAAAAAATAGATTATGACATAAAACCCTTACCTTAACTTTTACATTATTTAACATAGATATAAACTATTATATGACTAATTTGAAATTATTTTAAAAATATTAAAGATCCATTTATATATGTATAATACCATATAACCTCCACTTATGACATTTTAACGCCTATTTATTAATAATTATTAATTAAACTTCTCATTTTTGGTGATAACATTTGAATTTTTCTAGTATTTTTTAGTTTAAAATCTATTCTTCATTCGCATTTATTAGGGTTCCATTGGAGATACCTGAGGTTTTTGGATTTTGAAATTTGAGAATAAATTTGAATATTTGTTCTCATGTTCTCATGAGGCATAAAATGGTCTTTTTACCTATGTATATGGTCTCAGACAACTTTTCTGACTACTCTATTGGTCTCAGAATAGGGATTTTACCCTAGGCTATGAGTTTGATACGGTTATGAGTAGTTTTAATTTTGGTAGAATATTTAATATTTCATTAATTAAATATTAAATTATTTATTTAGTATTAGGTTCTTGTATCTTCTGAACAGATTTTTGGATAGAGACTCTAACTCTACAATTAATTCTATAATGGGGTTTTTTCCTAAGAAAGGTATAATCTCACTTTTGGATATGGGACTCAGGACCAATGTTAAATGGGTGATTAATTAGTTAATTAATTAATCAATTAATTTAAGAAATCATATATCTTCCACCCATTTGGGGTTCCTATACAAGGCATAAGAGAGTATATCACCTCCTTTATTTGCAACGGCCATACCAAGAGTATGAGGAGGGTAGATGCTGTTAGACTTTATCCTTGGCATAGATCAGGACCAGATCGTGGTGCAATAGCTTCTTATAATGAATTTAACCCAAAGAATCATCATTTATGTTATGAGGACTTCTATTTTGAGTTTTATGCCCCAAATACCCATACATTAGTTTTTTCAAGTTTTAATGCCTTATTATGACTATTATAAACCCCATGGGGTTGATCTATGCTTATTTTGGAGAAAATGGGGGTTTCAAAGAGTTTGGAGGGGTTTCCCATCGAAAACCCCATCTAAACGACATGTGGTTTTAAGAAACATTCCATGTGTTCTTATAATTCATGTAAAAAAGACATTTCATAAGTACACATAGTTTACCTAAAGTACACTACATGTATTATTACATGGTCATGTGTTTGGCCATGGGGAAAAGTACACAAAAAGATGGTTTTTAGAAAGTACACACTATGAACTTGGAGTATATTCCATGTACTAATACATAGGAAGGCCCCATGTTTATCTGGCCAAGTAAAAGTACATTTCTAGGAGGAGAGATGAGAGTACACAACATGTACTAAAAAGTAAACTCTGTGTACTTTTTCCAGCATGGAGGTTTTGGGTGTTTTGTGCCCTATAAGTCGGAATTGGGCTTGTGAGTAGTCCATTCTAAGAATTTTTTCTTGTAGATAAAAATGGTGGGATCCTTTGGAAATATATAGGTAATATAAATGGTTTTCTAGAAAAAAAATATTTCAAGGGAGGCGTTCCTTGAGGTTTGGATTCAAAATCCTTCAGTGGTTAAGTTTTGATCTGGGAGACCTGAGTAAGTGTTGTGAGCTCAGTGCCTGATCAAGATTGATCATACCATAGTTTTTTTCTCAAGGATTCTTGGATAAATCTAGGAAGGTTGTATTTGAGAAGTATATATAGGGATATTTATGTTTTTAGTGTGTATCGGGACTAGTGACTCAAGGTTAGAGTAGTTGAGGTTTAGATCTTACGTTTTAGGATTAGCATGGTTGAATCCTTTGGGCTCGATTGACATCCTAGGATGATGTTTATGGATGAGTTTCATTATGGTGTTTAATTGGTTCTGAGGGACTTTTGCAGATTCCCTAGAGTGTTGGTTTCTGATCAAGTGATCATTGGATGTTGTGGTTGGTTGTTGAGAATGGTCAGGTGGCATGGGTTTTTTTATTGTCTCTTATGAATATTTTTGATCAAGGATCAGTTGGAGACACTAAGGTCTTCTTGAGGATGTTTCTTATTATAGGTCTTGGCCTGAGATTTGAATTGTTACTAGGGTTTGGAGAGTATTCCTCCTCTTGAGTTCTAGTTATAAGGATCCAAGGAGGGATTCCTTTATTTATGTATGGATTCATAGGTCCAAGTGTGTTCCCAATTGATAAGAGGACCTTGAGAAGGTGTGTGTTCTTGATTATCAGGGTTGTGTGTGTTCCCTTGGGACTCAAGATGGTGTATGAGGCATTAGTATGATATGTTTCTAGCCATGATAGACGTATAGTCATCCCATGTTATGTTTCAATGGTTGATCTTGAGATTTGTACTATTACCTTGAGGCGGTTTTATATAGTTGGGTTTCCATATTTTGGAACCCAGTTTACTACTGAGGATTGTGACGACTATGAGAGTAGGATAGAATATCTACAAGTATGGTTCCAGATATCCATGATTTAGATTGTTGGATTGAGGCTATGTATCAGTATCGATGGATGGTTTATGGTTTGATTTCTAGAACGAGGTTTTAGGAACATTGATTTATACTTTTGAGTATAGTGAATGTGATGTCACATGTACGTGGTTTGGTGTTGGATTGATGTTTTGGGAATAGGAGGTATACTAATGAGATGGTGTCAGATTGGGGATATGGACACTATCAGTATACTTAATGGTTAGAGTGTCATACTAATTCTCTGGGTAATGATGGAATGCCACATGTAATCAGGATGATAAACTGATTCTCCACATCAATGATTTATTTATTGGATGAATACTCTAGGAACTATAGATTTTATGTATTGAAATATTGTTATGGTCATACATGGAATTCTAAGTCTCGATTGGATTCATGGATTGATTCTCCTTGTTTTATAAATTGTGATTAATATTTTTGGGAGGTTGGAATGATGCTCCACTCCCCGGTGCACCACTTTTTTCAGGGAAAGTACTAGCACTCCTAAACCTAAGGGTCTGAACATGGAATTCAATATTTATTTTTGGGATATTCATAAATTGTGTTATGATTCTTGGTTGGATTCATGGACTGATGCTCCGTGTTTTTGGAATTGTGACCTAGTGTTTGGGATGGTCGGACATGGAATATTGAATCCTGGTTGGACACTTGGACTGAGGATCCTTGTGTATTGACCAATGGAATTTGTGAATTATAGTTAACATTCCAGACTGATGCTCCAGGTATGGTTTATTTGATATATATGGTATATTTTTTGAATGATTCTATATGCGTTATGGTAATGATATATGATATTGATGTCAGATGGAAGGTCTAGGCTTGGTAGTACTCCTATGTGGCAATGGTAATAGATGTGTTGAGGTTCGAAGTATTATATAATGTTTGGTTATGATTAATTTGTATTGGATGTCTTAGATTAGTATCATGGTTGATAATACTATTGAAGTATAGGTTTATCATTTTGTCAGGTTGGTTTTGGATTCCATGGGTATGGAGCTAGCAGGTTGTTTGGGATGCAAGGTCCTTCATTTGTGATCAGATGCCTCGCATAATTGGCCAATGTAGGTATGGTTGATCGAGTTCTTGGACCTAATTATTGACAGTTATTTATTTATATTTAGTTTTCCTATTTTATATTTCCTATGCTGAGCATATTTCCTAATCATACACATATAGTAGTAGTTTATAGGTTCACCATTGGGGTGGCCTACTAATATTTATTTCTAACCCCTATATGTGCACCTCGGTGTGTGTAAATACCATTTTTATACATTCAGGTTAAGCACGGGTGAATGAAAAATAGGGAGGAGCACCTGGATTGCATGGTTAAGCGGGATGCCCATGTGGAGTCTACTTGTCAAGAGGGAGTATCCTAAGAGGGTATAAGATAGCATGTATGTGTTATGGCTCAGAGTTAGTGGGAGGCCCTATTTTATTTACTTTTTAGTTATTTATTATTGTATATTTAATTGGCACAATATGAGATTTTGGTTGTATGTATGACATGGTTTTTTGATCCTTTACTTCATTTCCATTTTATTAAAAAAAATTATAGATTCAGTTTATTTATTATTACGCATTATCTATTGTGTATCACTTTTGTTTATTTACTTCTGGTTGTGCATTTTGGTATGGGGGTATGGTCTCCTCAGAGATACAATTTAGATTCCCACTACTTGTTATCAAACTCTGGAATATGAGGATTTGTGCTTAAGGACTTTTGGTGAACTAGATCAGAGTAATGGTTTAGTAAATACAAGGTTGGGAGGTTTCATAGTGGTATCAAAGGAGTTACTTTCTTCTTATTTCACTACTTTGGGTTTGGTATACTAGAGATAAAGGGATGTGTCTGAACTTTTTATTGGTACTGAGATGGTGCATTATGAACACCTATTCTAGTATAAATTCTTGGTTACTAGGAACTGGGATTGATGTTCTAGATTTGTGATGTTTCAGTTTCATATTATTTTCTATTTGAGTGATGCACATGATTTTTTGATTTGACATTTTATGATGGATTTTAGGCTCCTGCCCCATGGGAAAGAGGCATGTGAGTTAGTTTTGAAAAGTTATCTATAGAGGAAATAGTTGTCTCATTCATTATGATATGAATAAATGATCCCCATATTATAGGCCTTCTAGTGTGTGATTTTACAGATTTCCTTCTGATGGCAGGTTCAGTGGATCTATGGTGAGATACTCGGTGGTGGGGACACTAGTGTGGTGTTTGTGTACAGTTGGTGAAATGATTCTAGTGGTTCAGCAAAACATATGTATAGGTATATTTACTACTTTTAGATGGTTCTTTTTTAGGTTGGTAGTATGTTCAGGTCATCCAGGAAGCATTCTGAGGTGTAGATTCTCAGAGAGGATGAACACTCTAGGTTTGTTAAATTGGTTGTTGTATGAAAACTTTATGGTGTGAGACCCTAGAGGAGGGTTTTTTTTACTAGTTGATTTCCTATGATAAAGAGAGAAATTCATTTGGATGCCCTATGAGTTATGGCTTTAAGTGAGTTGGATTAGACCTAGATGGTTGGACCTAGTGTCTTGATGTGATACTTTATTGGTAGGACAAGGTGGGAGTGCCTAATGGACTTTTGATGTGACTTCAGATTAGGGAGTCATATCTGTTTGAATTTCATGGGTGACCCATGGAGGGTTCAACAAAGTTATCATTTATCTTTCGTTACATGAGGCACAAATGGATTCTTTGGACCTTTTGGGGAAAGTTCACTAAGGGTAAATATGTGTTTGATGTATAGTCTTTTTGGAAGACTTTTGTTTTTGGGATGGTGCACTTGTGTGCTGGTGTTTCCACCTTTTGGTTTGTTTGGATAGGGGTAGGTTCATTTAGGTCCCTATCCTAGGAAATAGTTGTGAAGGTAATTTGAGATTGGTTCTTTATGGTTGTATTGGGAGAAAAATAAGAGCTCAAGTTTTCATGGTTTAGGATTATGAGATGATTTTTCATGAGAGGTGAGTTTCTGGAGTCGGAGTATGTTTTTTGGTTTTTCTACGCAAGTTCTTCTGATAGTTATGTGATAAGGAAACATTGTATACATAAGTGTCGGTGATGCAATATGTCATTTGGTTTTTGGATCTGATGTTATGGGAGTGTATGTCTGAGGTGATAGAGTTATACTGGCATCTGTGAGTGGGATAAGAATTGTTGTGGGTGTAATAAAAGGCTTGTGGGAATGCTGACCTGGTTCCATCGGATAGAATTTTGATGTTCTTGGATGGATGAGTTTGTGATGGTATTAGTCAATGACATATTAGTATACTCACATTTTATAGATAATCATGCCCAACTTCTTGACATCATCCTGATAATTCTAAGAGAGAAATAGATTCATTCCATGATATATAGATTTTCCCTTATGTTGATAAGGGGCCTCCTGGGAGGTTATGCTCATGGAGCGATGTGGGTGAAGCTGTATGGTGGGGGTAACAACATCATTATCTTGTGAGTGAGGTCCCTGTGATATATTAGATATCAATGAATACCATGTATGTTGTTCTCATAAGGTGGGAATAGAAAATATTAGCTATTTGTTTTTTCCTCTAGTGTGAGAAAGATGACCATGTGCAGCTCTAGGGTGTGGTCATGATCGAGGCAAGGGATAAGGAAAAAAATTGGTTATAAGGTGATGATAAGGATACTACTGTGGTGGGGAGAACCATAAGTTTGATTCAATGTTTCAAATGATTATATGACATATTAGAATGGATGGTTTAGGTTTAACACTATATTAGTAGGTAGTTAATATTTGAAGGGAGTTTCTTGGCCTTTAATGGGTTGTACATCCTTTATTCAAATGTATACATAGAAACTAGATTGGATTTTCTAAGTAGAACACAATTATTTGATCTTGAGTTGATGGTCAAGGTAGATCGGGATGTGTGGTTGGAAGACAACTAAGGCTTCTCGAAAAAGAGAATTTCTATAGTGGTGAGGTTTTAGAGACCCGAGTTTTCTGGATTTTGAAATTTGAGCAGAATTTAAAAAAATCCTAGGTTCTCATGAGGGGTAAAATGGTTATTTTACCCTATAATATAGTCTCAAATAATTTTTATGATCAATACATTGGTCCAAAAATTAGTAGTTTACCCTAGGACAGGAGTTTTACGGAGTTCTAAGTAGTTTTAATTTTTTCCAAATATTTAATATTTAATTAATGAAATATTAAATTATTCATGTCGTATTTGGTGGTTGTATATACTAAATAGATATTTTTATTGAGATTATTACTCCATAGTAGATTCCAAAGTGGGGGGTTTTCCTAGTTGAGGTATGAGTTTTCTTCGGGTTTTGGGACTCCTAGGGACTGTTAAATGGGTGATTATTTAATTAATAAATAAAATTAATTTATTATAGAATATATCCTCCCCCCATTTGGAATTATTATGCACATAAGGATAGTGTAGGGTTCCCCCCTAATGTGTGAAATCCAAACCAAGAGGTAGAGGAGGAGGGGAGATTCCTCCAGACTTCATCCTTCACATAGATCGGGAACAGATCAAGGTGTATTAGTTTTTAGGGGTAGATTTAAACCCAATTCATCATCATTTATTCCATGAGATAGTCCATTTTTGAGTTTTGTGCCTAAAATCCCTATATATTAGTTTTTTTCATGTTTTAATGCCTTATTATGAATTCTAAGGACCCCATGGTGGTCGATATGTGATTATTTGAGGGGAAATTCGGGTTTTTGATTTTTTGGAGGGGTTTCCCATTAGAAACCCCTTATATACAATGTGTGGTTCTAAAAACACACACCCTTTATCTTCTCATTTAAGGAATAATGAAATTTCATAACTACACATCATGTTTTAGTACATGTTTGTGTGTCTAGCCATGTGAAAAAAAATACAAGGAAATATGGTTTTTGGAAATTACACACCATGTTCTTTGGGTACACGTCGTGTACTAGTGCACAGGTTGACCCCATGTTTCTCTATCCATGTAAAATTACATATCCCTAACAAGTGATTAGATTATAAACCATTTATTTGATAGTATATGACATGTAATTTTTCTATCTTGAATATTTTGGGTGTTTTGTGCCCTAGAAGTTTGAATTGGGCTTGTGAGTGGTCCATTATGACTGTTTTTTCACATAGATCGCAATAGTGGGATCCTTTCGGAATATAAAGGCTATAAAATACTATTTTGAAAAATCGTAGTTCAGGTTAGTATTTCCCTGAGTTTTGGATTCATAATCCATTGAGGGTTGATTTTTTAGTTGGGAGACCTGGGTGAGTGTTGTGAGCTTAGTTTCTAGTCAAGCCTGAGTGTACCATGGTATTTTTTTAAGGTTTCTTGGAAGAGTGTAAGAAGGTAGGATTTGAGTATTATCTCTTGGAATATATTGGATTTCATTTCTTATTGGGACTAGTGACTCGAGGTTATATTAGTTGAGGTTTAGATCCTACATTTTAGGATCAGAGTGGTTGAATCCTTTGGGCATGGTTGAAATCATAGGATGATGTTTATGGATGAGTGTCATTGTGGTGTTGAGTAGAGTTTGATTAATTATTGAGGATTCAATAAAGGGATGGTTTCTGATCTAGTGGTCATTGGATGTCATGGTTAGCTGATGAGAATGGTCGGGTGGCATGGGTTTCTTTTGGTTTGTCTTTTGGGAATGTTGTTGATCAAGGATCGGTTGGAGGCTATTTAGGTCTACATAAGGATGTTTCTTGTGATTAGGCTTAGCCTGAGTGTTGGGTTGTTACCAGGTTTTGAAGAGGATTACTCCACTTGATTTCTAGTTGTGAGGATCTCGGGAGGAATGCCTCTATTTATGTGTGGATTCGAAGAACCATGTGTGTGTCCAATTGATAAGATGGCCCTGATCATTTTTGTGTTCTTGAGTATTGGGGTTGTGGGTGTTCTCTTGGGACCCGAGATGGTGTATGATACATTGGGATGAGATTTTTCTAGCCATGACAGAAATATAGCTGGCCCTTATTATGTTCAATTACTTGAGGTTGAGATTTTGGATTATTCCCTCACATTGGTTTTAAATATTTGGGTTGCCATGTTTTGGAACCCAGTTTACTAGTAAGGTCTATGATGGTTGTGAGAGCATGAAAGATTATCCACATGTAAGTTTCCAAATATCTATGATTCAGATTATTGGACTGAGACTCTGTATCGGTACCAATGGATGATTTATTGTTTGAGTGTTGGACTGAGGTTTCGGGCATGTAGATTTATATTGGTGAGTATAGTGGATGTGACGTAACATGTATGTGGTTTTGTGTTGGATTGAATTTCTGGGAACAAGAGTTTTACTACTGAGATAGTGTAAGACTAAGGCTCTGGACACTAATAGTATACTTCATGGTTAGAGTACCAGACTAATTCTCTAGGTGATGATGGCATGCCATGTGGAATTAGGATGTTGGACTGAATCTTCACATCCATGGTTTAATTATTGTAATGATGCTCTATGAACAACTTATGTTATGTATAGAATGATTGTGGATAGTCGTATATGTCTTTCCAAGTCCTGGTTGGATTCATGGACTGATGCTCTGTATTTTATAACATGTGATTAATAGTTTTTGGAGGTTGGACTGATGCTCCACTCTTTGTTTCACTGTGGTTTTAGGGGGAAGGAATGATTCTCATTGACCCATGTGTATAAACATGGAATTCCATATCAAGGTTGGGATAGAAAGACATAGTGTTTCGTGTTCCGGATAGATTCATGGATTGATGCTCTATGTTCTCTGACTTGTGACCTAGTGGTTGGGATGGCCGGACATGGCATACCATATCTTGATTGGACACTTAGACCAAGGCTCCTTGTGTTTTACCAGTGAAATTTTTAAATTATGGTTAATATTTTGGACTAATTCTCTAGGAATTTTTTATTTGATATATATGGTTTTTGTGTTGAACTGATGCTTTGTGCACTATGGTTATGATACATGAGATAGATGTAAGACTAAAGGTCTAGGATTGGTAGTACACTAAAGTGGAAATGGGGACAAATGATTTGAGGTTTCATTTATGAGACAATTCTTGGTAATGAGGGCATGGTATGGGATGGATTATTTTAGTATCCCAGTTGATAAGACTATCAAAGTATGGGTTTCTCATTTTTGTTAGGTTGGTTATAGCTACCATGGGTATGGAGCCATCAGATTGTTTGGGATGCACATTCCTTCAGTTGTTCTTAGAGAACTTCCATCATTAGCCGAAGAAGTTATGGTTGATCGAGGTCTTGTACCTATAGATCGATGTTTGTTTATTTAATTTTTGTTTCCTTGTTTTATATTTCCTAGGATAAGCATATTTCATGAGCATGCACATATGGTATCATTTTATAGGTTCTCTATTGGGGGTGGCCTACTGAGATATATTTCTCACCCCAATATGTGCACCTCGATGTGTGTACTTACCTTCTATCTACTTTCAAGTTGAGAATTGATGCATGATGGATAGGGTGGAGTCCCTAAATTTCTTGGTTGAGAGGGATGCTCGTGCATAGTCGATTGGTTAGGCGAGAGCATCCTGACAATGTATTAGAGACTAGGTATATGT
This sequence comes from Viscum album, assembly GCA_963277665.1. Classification (NCBI taxonomy): domain Eukaryota; kingdom Viridiplantae; phylum Streptophyta; class Magnoliopsida; order Santalales; family Viscaceae; genus Viscum; species Viscum album. The sequence goes on along the minus strand of OY728147.1, from coordinate 1,667,818,444 downwards.
TATGTTCCATAGTTAGGGGGAGGGCCTATTATATTTAATTTTTATTTATTTATTACTGTATATGTTATCAACCCAGTTGGTGATTATGGTGATATGTATGACATGGTTTTATGATCCCTTACAATATTTCTATTTTATTACAACATGTTTAGTTTAAGTTAATTTATTATTCCACATTATCTGTTTTTATCTTGTTTGGTTGTATAATTTAGGGTTTTTGCTGTGATATTGGGTTATATTCACCTCACATATCCACTTTATACATCCACTTCTAGTCGGACGCCTTTGGCGTATAAGGAGGCATGCTTGAGGTCTTGTGGCGAATAGGCTCGGAGCATTAGTTTAGTGGCTACTAGGTCGGGGAATTACATCCATCATCTCTATAATTTTTATCATGTGATAAGTATCATATTTAATCTCAATATAAATATTTATAACCATTCATATGAATAATTTATAAATAATTAATTACATCACTTCATAGACATGGTAGTCTATACATATGCACGAGTGAAGTTTTTACTTTTTTATAAATGTAAATAAATAAAGGTAAATAATTATTATTATTTTTAGAATAATATTATTTCATAAATATAATATATATTTATTAAATATAACCTCATTATAAACCATTTAAATTGGAATTGAAAAACGAATCATATCACTTCATGGAGGGGCTAGTCCCCATGTACACATGAGCAACATTTTCATTTTCCAATAGAAAATAAGGTAAGAATTTATATAATATATTATAATTATAGAATAATAATTATGTCATATATATAATATATAATAATTAAATACATCAAAATAGAAAACCAATAAATATAGCGAGGTAAAATGAATCATAGCGCTATGTAGAGGCGGTAGTCCACACATACGCACAGGCAATGCTTTCATTTCAATTTGTTAGAGAATAGGTGGTAAATGGTTATAAAATTAGAAAAATAACATATAATTATATTTATTATGCAGTGTTTATCATGTTTTTAGGAATAAAATAGGTTTATAATAGGTGGAAGAAGAAATTAAACTGAAATCTCTTTGTTAATATTTTTACCTCTACTTTGAAAGAACTCCTTTGGTTTATAACATAAACCTTGAGAGATTGGTATTAGAAGGATAAATGGGGCTCAAGTGAAAAGGTAATGAATCATGGAAGGTTTTTTAATATACATTTTAATAGATATAAGGATCAAATAGTGTGTATAAGGGAAGAGAATAAGTTCCCTTTTATAAATAATGGGAGAGACACACATGGAAATATATAGAAGAATTAAATAATATAAGGTCTCTTTCATGAAAATGTGGGAAAATATGGCTGAATAATCCAGGATAAGAAATTATTTGGATTAAATATATTTAAAAACAATAATAATAATTCATTTTTATGTGTCATTTCTTCCCTTATCTCTTAATTTAATCCCCAGTAAACCAGTTTTAACCTTCACTACGGTAACAAAATTTTACTATTTTTACTAATAATTATTAAAAAATAAGATTACCCAATTAAATTATATTAAAAATGAGGACTAAAAGTTATTAATAACTTCTATGAGATTAAATTTCTAAATTTTGGTGAATTTAATTTTAAATAAGCATGTAAAATGCAATGAAAACCAATTTTTTTTAAAAAAAATCTGAATAGCCTGAAGGCCTTATTTTTTATTTTATTATGGATAATCCCCCTTTTAAGGGTTTAAGGGGAACCCATACATGACCCGTAGGCCCAAGGCACAAGGCCCGACAAACCCGAAATACATGACCCAAAGGCCCAGAGGCATACCATGCCCAATACATGATCCGTAGGCCCAGCCCACTTGAACTGCCCCTCCCCAGCTTTCTGTTTCGTTGATAACCTAGCTCCCACATTGCATTGCTGATCGGCTAGCATTTCCTCGTACAAAGCTGCATGGTGCCTGGTCCCGATGGCGGCTACCATACCCTCTCATTCTTCCAATCCGGTTAGCTCTGAATCTGGTGGCTCCTACTCCTATTGCTCTGATCCTCTTCCAGTGCATGTTCTGTGTGAACTGGGCTACTCCATGGTCTACATGACCCGACGGCCCGGTGGCCTGAAGGTCATTGATGATCCGAAGGTCCTGGAGACCCGTAGGCCTAAACCGGTGGCCCGAAGGCCCAAATCGGGTGAATAGTTCTGGCTACTACAATACCGAACAATAACTGCTACAGTGATTGATACAGTACTACTACCGTGAATACTATAGTAACCCGGAAATTCACCTCCACCCAGTTTTGAACCCGGGTCTCTTGGATGCCAAGCAGGATCCCTTACCACTCGGGTACGGGCTCTTTGGCTTTAAAAATTTTCAATTTTTAAGAATATAATTGAATTTATATCCATTACTTGCCTTGTAAAAATTATCAAATGAATGTTAAAATATTTAATTTATTATAATATATTTATATTTCGTTAAAAAATTTATTTAAAAATTTTTAATTTTATTTTTTAAGATAAAAACACATTGTAAGCATTAAAATAGTTTTTAGAAAAATGTTTTTTAATCCAAAATATGAAATTATATCAAAACAAATTATAATGATGATGTATATATAATTAATTAAATTATTTATAATTTTAAGATATATTTCTATTTAATATATAATTTTAAATATAATTATAATTTTAAATTTCATTATTTAATAGTAAAAAAGACATCTACAAAGATCAAAATTGTTCACTATTCACCGAAAAATAAATCCTTTTTGAAAAATCGAAAAAATTTACTCTTTGAAAATATTGATATGATTATTTAAAAAAATAATTAACTCAAAATAATTAAAAAATGGATTAAAGTAATCATAATATCATCTCACAAAATACAAAAAACCAATTTTTGAAGAAAAAAATATTTTCAAAAAATAAAATTAATTTACTGAAAATTGATTACTTTTTATTATTAATTAATCAATAATTTTTCATTATTAAAACCTTTATAAATATTATTCAAAATGTACTTATTACTATTCATACCTTCCAATTTAACTACTACTTATTATTGGATTATTATACCATTATTCATTTAAACTTGTGTTGCATTTATAGCTGGAAAATGAATACATCAAGTCTATTTCAAAGTAAATAAATCTAATATAATTGGGGTTTTACACCCTATAATGGCATGTTATTCATAATTCATCTCTTTGTAGGGTGGTAATCCACAAAAACAGATGAACGACATTATAATTTTTAAATGAATGGAATGGTATAAAATTATATGATATATTATCTTTGTAGAATGATAACTATGTAGTGAATATCATATATATATATATATAATATATAAATCACTAAAACATCCATGATTGGTAGTGATTGAAAATGATTTATGTTGGTCATGAGGGGGTAGTCCTTTGTATACATAAATGATTGTTTTGTTTCCAATTTTATAGAAGAGGAGAGGGATGTAGGGTATACCATTGACATAAATATATATCAATATATAGGATATAATAATGTTATTATAGAATCATTATTTAATAATATTGTAATGTGGTATAATAAGTAATAAAATATATTCATTTAATAACGATACCACTTATTTGGAAAAACTCTTTAGGTTTTACCAAAAGCTTTCCTCATATGGTTTTATAAAATAACAAATTACTCTAAAACAAGGTTGGGGATGTAAGAAAGGTATTTGGGTAGGTATTAGACAAAACAAAATTCCTTTTATGTGTAAATAAAATAGGATAGTAGGTTCCCTCTTATCAGAGAGGGGAGGGTCACTCTTCTAATTTCTCAATGTATTAAATTAATATAAATTAATTCTCAAGTTAAAAATAGACCCAAAATTAAGAATACTCTATGAAAATATGAGTATTAGTTTAAATAATATCATACAATAAAAATTAAATAGTTTTAGTTAATATTTTAATCCTTATATTTTTTGTTTTTACCCTTTGACACTTTTTTATAATTGTCGCGGTAATAAAGTTTTTACTATTTACGGGTCAAGAAAGTTCCTATAAATTAAAAACACCCTATAAATGGATCAAGTTTAATATTTTCAATTTTATTCCATTTACTCATATCAATATAATATTTTTAGGAATTTTAAATCATTAAATAAAACATTTTATATTATAAAATATCATTAATGTCAATTTTGACACTATTCATTTAATAGGAATTTAAAAACATAAATAAAATGATGGAATTCAAATAAATTTATCTCACACTTATATAAAATTTTATAATTTTATAAAAAAATGGAACATGGTTATTTATTAAAATTATATTACTTTTAAAATTTTTAATTATTTTATTTTATTTTTCTATTAATTAAATAATTATTGTGTCGTCGTTGCGTAAGAATTTAAGGTAATTATTTCATCAATAAAAAATATAAATAAATTATAATAATAATAAAATATCTTTAAAATTAATATTTAAAACTAAATATAAGTTATTTTTATCCCTGTCACAAAATATTGTAGTTATTAAATGCAAGAAAGTGACATTTGTGGATTTTCTTTATATAAAGTCTTAAAAAGGTCACAACCATGGACATATGGATAATAAATTTTAAATTACCTAAACATAGATGATATATGGTCAAAATATGTTAATCCAATAAATTTAGACAATTTTTAGGTCATTATAACCCATATCCCTTTAGTTTAACCCCTGGTAAACCTATTTTCCCTTAACCATGGTAATAGATTTTCACTATTTTTATTATGCATTATGAATCAAATTTAAGTTTATATTATTAAATAATATTAATTATTATTATTAAAAATATGTAATAAATTTTATCTAATTCAATTCATATAGGTTTCATAATTTAATTTAAAAATAATCCCACAAAATGTGTCGATAATCGAGTTTTCAAGGAATTCATTTTTCAAGCATAAGATGGTCTTATGTTCACTATATGACTCGTGATCATAATTATATGGATTTAAATTAATATAGTTATATATATAGTCTAAAAATTTAAATTAAATTTTTCATTATTAAATATTATCTTAATTAATTAAAATGGAAATAGATTATGCATTTATAAACGGTCTTTAGAAAAATGTGTTTTAAGCATAAAAATAGATTTATAGAGAAATAATGAAATTATTGATACAAATGAATTTAATTATACTAATTTAAATGAAATTTATAAAATTAAACTTTAAAACTAAATCCAAAATATAATTAGAGTTTAAATTAATTTTTATAAGGAAAACAAATGACACTATTTGAAAAATCGGTAATTTCCATTATTCACTGAAAAATCAATCATTTCAAAAAAAACCCAAAATTTAACCCTGAGTTAATTTTGATAAGATTATTTCACAAAATATTTTCATTTTATAAAACATTATTACTTAAAGTTTTGGAAATTAATTATACTATCCTCACACAAAAAATAAATAAATAACATTGTTTGAAGAAAGCATATTTTTGAAGCATAAAATGACTTTACTGAAAATTTGTGTGATTATTTAATAATAATGATTCAATAAATTTTTATATATTAGGATTTCTATATAAATTTTTAAATTGATTTAATCCCATTCACACCCTCAAATCCAAGAGCAAGTTTATAATAGTCATATTTAAACAATATAATTTTCATGTCATTTAACCTCGATGTTGCATGTTGTATACACTATCAAAATATAATGTTATTATTTTAAAATATTAGGGTGTTACATTATCTTATCATTCAATAGATCTCATCCTCACAATTGGAAATTTTTCTCAAAAATTAATGTTTTGACATTAAAAATTCTTTTGTGGAAAACCCACATCGTAAAAGTGTCAATAAAACTTCCTCTTAAAAAGAGGGTCATGGAAATATGAATTTCATTTATAATAACACAAAACTATATTTCCAAATAGAAAAATATTAATGTAAAGTGAAAATATGGACATGTAGTAGAAAATTAATTAATTCTTACTAACAGTATGATAGATAACATGGTCAATAGAAAATTAACAAGCACAAAACCATAAATCTATGATGGGTGAAAATTTCATTGACTAATTTAAATATAGGTAAATTTATATCATTTATTATTTAAGACTATTTTTCTAAAGTTGATGAATTATTTTACAATCATGATATAGAACACCATAAAATATACCTGATATCTTTTTATTTCATTTGTTCAATTTCATCCTTTGGTTGTGCTTTGATCAATTTACACTTAATTTTGTACTACAATAATTTAATATCCAGGGTGTATTTTTTGTTCATGAAGCACTAAAATAAAATTTTAATAGATCTTAAGATCTATAAAATAGTTGTATATATTTTCTTATGTCTCTACGTATTTACCAAAAAATGGTTAGAACAAGTTATCAAATATAATAGATTAATCACTAAAACCTCAACAATACACCCAATGGTCAACTTAATCTATTCCATAGGTATTTATCCGTAAAATAGTTTTAGTAAAACAAATATCATATTAACCTGGACATCATATAGTCCAGTGGTAGGTGTTTCACCTTTTTCATATTTTGTTTCTGGGTTCATCCACCACAACCTTTCCAGATACAACAGTTTATCAGCCGTCATACATGTTTTCCTTTTTCTAAATCTATGTTAATATAATTACTATAAATTTTTAAAAAATATGATGAACATAATCAAAAATAATATTAATCACCATATCACTTTTTAACCACAAATGTTTTTTATATAGCTTTTTTCCAACAAAATAAAATAATCTTAATTGTTTATTATTTCCTTAATATCAATGATCATATTAACACTAAATTTTATCAATACCTTTAAACATTTTTCTATAAAATATAAATAAACATTACTTAAATAAACTTTTCATTAAAACACACACTAAACCTAAGGGTTGTTTTACAATAAATATCTCCCAAAATATCAATAATCATGTGAAACACCCATCACATAATACCATAAATGATTATTTATTCTTTTAAAAATATTATTAACTATAAAAATTTCTTCCTAAGAAACTTTAAGATTATCTCATATCACTATATAATATCATATATTTAGATAGGTTCTATTATTTAATTCATCATAATTATTCATAGAGAAAATGTGATTTAACATAAACATATCCACTAAGAGTGTCAAATCAGATTTGTAGCAAAAGAAAACTCATTGTATACTAAAATGATGAACCATATATAATCAACTAACTATTTTCAAGGTTATTACACCCAGATACATCTATTCCAAGACTACAACTACTTATAGTATATAGGAAGGTATATATTTCTAGGAAAAATACATAATCTATACCCTACCAAAACTTTATGATATTTTATTATAATTCAATTTATCCACAAACTTATTTATAGGGTTATATTCTATAATATATGTTTTCCTAAATCTCATTCAAAAGGTTTCTACTGACCCTCCCTTTAGTAACAACTTTAAATACTTTAACCCTAGTATCCCTAAGTGAGTGGTTACTTTATTATATTAACACTAGTTACAATGAATTGCATCCCAAGGAACTGAATATTATTTGTAGTCTTGGAAAACTAGATATATACTTTAATATCACATTAAATTTGAAAATATGAAATAAAACATAGTGAGAGTAAAAATTTTCTAGCCTTGAAATCATCCCAATATTCCATCTTCGTATCCTAGGAAAGAAAAAAATAATATTGATCCTAGATTCTCATTAAGGGTTATCTATAATAGAATCTATCATAAATCAATAAGTAATAATCAATATAGAAAGGAAAATAACTAAAAACAAGTGTCATTTAATCAATAACTTGACTATGAAATTAATAAATGGGTAATATCAATTTATTAATCTCATGGATTATAATAATTTAATTCTCAATAAATGAAATACTTAAAATTGGACTTTAAGATCTCAGACATCATTATATCATTAACATGAAGGCCTTGTTCCAACATAGTTTAATTGATAGTTAGGTATACACCAGAAACCGATTTAATGCTAGCTTATTAGTTTGTCTCATGAAACCTATTTATAATGCTAGATTATTAGTTTGTCTCATGAAACCTATTGATAAACCATGGGGAATTTAATAAAAGAGGCCCAATTATCACTACTTGTCCAATGAATTTCTTAAGTATTGAATTAACAATTCGATTTATAAAAAATATGCCTTATCAACAAATATCCCATTTGAGTAAAGAAAACAAATTATAAATAATTCCCCAGTAAGTCAAATAATATTTAAAGTTAAATACTATATATATAAATGGTATGTGTTTTAGTAAATAATCATAAAATTGATAAAAATAATATGGATATTTAAAGGAATTGTAATTTTCAATGATCAAAATAAAGTGAATATTTCAAGGGAAATTTAATGACAACAAAATTAACCAAGAAAGTGAATTTTAACACTTTCTCCGGTCAAGCTGATCATAAACCATCCAAATAAGTAATTAGTATGGTATCATTAAAATATATCCCTAGTGTAGTGTAATTAAAATAAAGGGTTTTTGTCATTTATGAATATAAATTCCATAAAAATATCATTAAAACATTCATGGGTAAAATACCCTCTTACTTTGAAAATCAATTTAAAAAATAAATAAATTTCCAAAATATTAAGAAAAATATTTTTTTGAATAGGACCTTGTAAAATTATAAATTTATCTTCAAAGAAATTATTGATCATGAAGGGGGGAAATGTTGAGTCCTTTAATAAAATTCCTTTCACATTTTTAGTAAATAGTCAAAAAGAACCTTTTTTAGAAAAATAAAGAATATTCCTTCTAAAAAAATTAAAAATTAAAACTTGGTTAAAATTTTCATTAATAAATAATTTGAGTAATGAAAAAAAAATTAAAATAATTTTTTAAAATATGTTTATGGATGAAAAATATACTCAATCAAAAAGAGAAATAAGATCGGATTTTATTTAAAAAATATGCTTGAAAGAGTAACATTAAGTGAAACATTAATCATCATGAATAAATTTATATTCATTTAAAATACCTCAATTAGTCAATATATACACCATAAAAAATAAATATGTGCATAATTGAAAATATGTCTCAATGGAGTGGAAATTGAGACAAAATATCTTACAATGATCATACTGTTAAATTGATAATTTATCAATAAATTGATTATAGGTATCAAATGTAAATCCACAAAAAACAATTGAAAATGAAACATAAAATAATAATAAAAACATTAGACACATAATCCTATAATATCAAAGACAATTAAGTAATATAACCCAATGAAAATTAATTTAGTTATGAAACCCCTTATAACTTAGTAAATTTCAATTCAAATGAACATGTATGAAATAATTTCATTTGAAACATAAAATTCCATGAAGTATTAAGGGTTAATTATGTAAAATTTTAAAGGATATTATATAAAATATATAAAATAAAATAGGTGAATAACAATAAATTATATCTCAATTAAGGAAAAATTGAGACAAAAACCCTTACTACATGGTAACTTTCAAGTCAAGTCCCATTGGATGAAATAATTTTAATTGAAAAAAAAATAACAAGAATTATGAAGGATTCATTATATAACATACAAAATTTTCATCATATAAACTATATAAAATAAATTATGTTCATAACATCTCAATGGAATAAAATTGAGATAAAATCTTTTACCTCAATTATGACTCATCATTTATGTTTTTAATCTTCCTAAAAAATAAAATTATATTAATTATATAATTTATTATGAACCTTTTTAATTTCTATTATTCCATTTATTTTATTTAATACTATGTTATATTTATTTAATTAATCAATTAATTTTGCATTGGATGTTTTGATGATATTTTGTTCATGTGTACAAAATGACTTTGTTAGTCTGACTATTGTAAAATTAGTCATTATTACAAAATAATTAGATCAATAAACATGAAATTATTATCAATTTTACACATCAATTATACATTTTAACCCAATAATAATTTATGTTCTTGAATAATTAATTATGGTACAATCAGGAGAGGGTAAGTTGTACATACGCTTGAGTAATGTTTCCATTTTTCAAAGATCATTATGGAAGGAACATAATTATTATATTATGTTTACATAATAATAATTATATTTTAAAAATCATATTATTTTTTAAAAACAATTATATATAGCAGACATGTGTTTTGGTTATAAAAATGAAATCGCATCACTTCATGGGTGTGGTAATTTGCATGTATGCATGAATGATGCTATTATTTTCAAATGAATAGAGAGGTAATAAATTATACAATATATTAAATTTAAATATTGATAAAAATATTATTAATATAATATATATATATATATATTAAATCCATAATATAAACTAGTTATGAGATATGGTGATAGAAAATGAATTACATCGGTTCGTGAGGTGGTAGTCTGTCATACACACAAACGGTGGTTTCATTTCCCATTGTTTAGAAGAGGCGGAAGATATATGTTATTACATTAAAAAAATAATTATATGTGATATAATCATGTTATTACATCATCATGGTTGAATAATATTTTAAGTAGTTTGAAAAATAAATATATAAAAACACTTTGTTAAGAATGGTACCTCTTCTTTGTACAATCTCTTTAGTTTTTCACCAAAATCTTCCCTAATATTTTTTTTGATCGAAAATAAGCCTCTAAAATGTGTTTATGGATGTAATTAATATATTTGGGTAGGGTTTTTTTGAACAATAATTCCTTTTATTTGTTAATAATGGAAGAAATGAATTTCCCTTTTATAAGAAAGGGGAGGGGCACTCTTGAAATTTCATAAATTACTAAATTAATATAAATTAATTATCATATTAAAATGTCTCCAAATTGATAATATTATAAGAAAATATGAGTTATATTTTAAATATTATCATCTAATAAAAAATTTACAATTTTAGGTGATGTTTTCATCCTTAACTTTTTGCTTTAACCCTTTTTAACACTTACCATAGTAATAAAATTTTTACTCCTTAGATGTAAAGAAAGTTCCTATAAAAGAAAAAAAACCTATAAATGAATCATGGTTGGTATGAGAAACCATATTAAATTTACTTAGATGACTAAGAAATATGATTAGTAATTTAAAATCATTTAATAAAACATTATTTATTATAAAATATCATTAATGTCAATTTTGAAACTATTTATTTAATTTGACATTAAAATCCTCAAAACAAATAGGAAATTAAAATATATTATTTTTAAACTTCTCAAACATGTTACAATTATATAAAATATTTTTTCACATGATAATTTATTCAAATTAAATTAATTTTAATATTTTAAAATCATTTATTTAATTTTATAATTCATTAAATAATTATTACGTCGGCGTTGCGTAATCATTTAAGATAATTATTTCATTACTATAAATTATAAATAAATTAACCTAATAAAAATTGTTTATATTAAAAATTAATATTTGTCACCTAACATAGGTTATTTTTAACCCTGTCAAAAATATTATTGTTATTAGAAGCAAGAAAGTGATATTTTTTTCTTTTCTTCATATAAAGTATTATAAGGGTCACAATAATTTCGATATGGATCCAAAATGGAATATTTCTGGAAAATAGATGATATAGGGTCTAAATATTTCCTTTAAATTTAAATTATAAAAGTTTTTAGGTCATTATAACCCTTATCACTTTAATTTAACCCCTCGTAAACGTGTTGTACCCTTAACAACGGTAACAAATTTTTATTGTTTTTTCTATTAGTTATGAAGAAAATTAAGTTGAAATTATAAAATATTATTATTTAATAAGATAAAAATAATTTAATATGTTTTATAAAAATAAATTCACATAATTTTTATAATTTAATTTAAAATTAAACGCACAAAACGTGTCGAAAAATAGTTTTTCAAATAATGCATTTTCAAGATTAAGATGGTATTACACTAACTATATGACTAGTCATCATCATTATATGGGTTTAAATTTATATTTTTAGATATATAATATTTAAATTTAATTTGAATTATTTTTTATTAAATATTACTTTAATTAATTAAAATTTAAATACATTATGCATTTTAAAATAGTCTTGAGAAAAAATGTGTTTTAAGCCTAAAAATAGATTCATACCAAAATCAGGAAAATGGCTGATTCAAATGAAATTAATTAGATTAATATAAATTAAATTTATCACATTTAACTTTAAAAAAATATAAAAATATAAAATAAATTTAAATTACTTGATTTAATGAATAGAAATGATAGTATTTGAAAAAATGATAATTTTCACTATTCACTAAAAATCAATCTTTTCAGCAAAATTACTAAAAATAAACCTAAGTTAATTTTAATATTATGATTTCAAAAATGATGTTAATTTTATAAATTACCATTACTAAAAGTTTTAGAAATTAATTAAATTATCTGAACATAAAATTTAATAAAAATCATTTTGAATAAAAAATATTTTTAAAGCATAAAATGACTTTACTGAAAATTGGAGTGATTATTGACTAATAATGTATCTATAAATTTTTATTGATTAGGATCTTAATATAAATTTCATAATTTAGTTAATTATATTCATCCCAAATAATTCAGTGATAATGTTTTTATGGTCATATTTAAATAATATATTTTCTAATTTGATTAAGCTTGGTGTTTTGTGTCATATATGGTAATGAACATAATGTTCATCTATTAAAATATCAGGATGTTTCTATGAGTTTTATTATAGATATAAAATTATAAAATTATTATGGATAATATATAGAATCCATAGGAAGTGAAAACCTAATATATATCTACAAATTTCTAGATAATTGGATCCTGTATTAAAATTTTAACACACAATGTTAAAATGTGAAATATAATACAATCTTTGATGATATGTATTATAATTTTTATGATCATTGGTTAGATGTGCATTAAAATTTTTAAAGGGATGAAATAATGAGAATTATTATTTTATAATTTGTTGATTAATCTAAAATTTAATAACATTTTAATAATATTATTGATATGAAATTTTATACATATTATATGTTATAGTTATATACCACTAAATTTATCAAAACAAAAACTAATATGGGGTGATCCCAAAGATAAATTGAAACATTTCATTTATTATTTTTCTTTATTATCACTTAAATTATATTTTTATATAATTATTTTGATATTTAATATAGTGAAAAATAATTCATGTAAAATACTATTTTTTCATTTCAAAGATATAATCATGGGACATAATATAATTTATCTTTAATTTAAAACATTTTATGAACTATTGATTATTATATTATCATATAAGTATCAATAATTATATTCAAAACCTCAAATTTATATAATGGTATTCAATTATTTATATAGCTATAAAGGATAGTGGTCATTGATTAGTTTACATATAATTTTATTTTATTTATTTTTCAATTATGTATTTCTAGAAGTATTAGAAAACCTTATATTCATTAATGCTTTAAAATTTTTAATTATAAAATTATTAAATTCACATATAAACTTTTTTATCCGATTAAAAAATAAAAAATATCATTATAAATATATTTTTAACAATGATTTAAAAAAACTATATTGGAAAAAAATTAAAGTAAATATAAAATTTATTGTATCATTTTGTCACATTATTTATACAAGTAGACATATCATGGAGTAACGATTCATAGTGAAATAATTTAGAACGCTTGAAATTTACATAATTTATGAATTATAATGTCCTTATAAATTTTGGAATGATTTACAAATTATGAGGATGTAATTTATCAAATGAGGAGAATACAACATTTAAAAAAATTATTTTAAATATATATCACTTATATGTGCAATAAATACTTTTATGTTTCTTTTATTTAATTTTTTAATTTAATATTTAACCTACATTAATTATTTAAAACTATTTTTAATGTCATAATGAAAATATGAGTTTTTAATATAATTATTTTAAAATTAATTTTCCTTTTCTATTTTGGAAACCAAAGTAAAAATTATTTTATAATAACATAATAAAATAAATATAAATTCATAAAATAAATTTAAAATAATATTTTATTGATGATATTTATTAAAAATAAATTTGTATGATTTAATTTATAGAAATATAATCACTCATAGTAAAAGAATGTTTTAACTTAAGATAAAAAAATTCCCTAAATATTATATAATTTTGTTTAAAACAAAAATTTCTCACATTTAGAATAATAATTCAATTAAAAGGATTTCATTTTTTAAATAATTTTATTGAAATTTTTGTAGGGTGATAATATTTTTTCTTATTAAAATGTATAAATTTGAGAGAATAGTAAAAATACTAATTTTTCACATTTGATATATCTAATGAATGAATTATTATTTAAAAAATGGAAATGATTTATAAATGATTTTTTTGATTTAAAATGTATTTTATTTTTGTTATAATGTATTTAATTGTCAAAATATAATTTCTAAATATTATTCTAGGATAATAAAATAAATAAGATGATAATTATTTTAAAAGTTATAAGAATTTAACTAATCCAAAAAATGTTTGTGAAGAAACAAGAGATTATTTTAAGTTATTTGGTTTAATATATTAAACTACTGGAACCTTTTATCACTAGAAATACATTAACCATACACATAAAAAATTATGAAACTTATTAAAGCATTTAAAAAAGACCTTTAATCATGACTACTATATTGAGGCATTTTTTGAAATTTTGGAAAAACATATCTGAATGTTTGACTAAAAAACATGAAACTATGATGTGAATAATGAATGAGTAAAAAAATTTAATAATATAGAAATATAATTTTATTTTATTTTTTAAATAGGTTATTAATAAATATAATTTTATTATTTAGGAGGTTTTAGGACATATGAATCATACTAATACTTGATGTAATGGGTATATTTAAAAGTAAATATATATATATATATATAATACTAGAAAACAAATAGTTGTCAGGGTAATCATAATTATTCATAGTCTTGAGGAAAAAATAATAACTTCATGAAAATTTTATTCAAATAAAGCCCTCCAAATTTCATATATAAAAACCCCTTCTCCACCCATTTCTCATCACTTTTAAAACTACTTCCTTGGATAATGGTCTATAAAAACTCTAACTTAAAGCCTTCAAGACATGTTTTTAAAGCCTCTATATTTCAAAATAAAATCCACTTTCAAAGGATTAAGTCACGCTTTGAGGTAAGTTTCTCAAAGAGTAAGGTTATGTTTCAAAACCCATATATCTTATTTTATATTCTTCTTATACCCATCAAATAACATAAATAATCCTTACATTAACTTCTAAATAAAATAATAATTCAACCCTAAGGTTTTTATGACATGTAATTTTATTTACTTTTCTCGTTTTAAACTCTCTTAAAAATATTTTTCACCTATGTTAGTTTTATAATATAATATTTTATTAATTATATAATCAAAAAAAATTATGGTACAGGAGGTTATATGAAAAAACAAATAACACACCCTTAGGTCAACAAGGATTGGTCACACCCCCTCCAAGGATTGAACCATGGTTATTTTAAAAAAACTATATGAATGTTGATATTTTATTTTCATATATTTAATTCATGGTTATTAATAAAAAAGGTTTTAATGTATAATTATAATTTTATTAGTCAACTAGTTTCAATTATAGGGTTCTAGGATAATGAAATAACCATGATAACAATGATTTTATATGTAAAAAAAATTAATCGTTTATTTAATATAAAATATGTTTATGATGAAACATGTGTTCATTTGAAAATATTTCTCTGAATATGCTAAAATTATAGAACCTTTATTACTAGAATGAAATAAAAAATATACATTGAATATTATATAGCTTATGGAATCATTTATAAAGGACCTTTTATTGTCACTGTTATACAAGAGCAGTTTTATAACTATGGTCCAAACATCCCTGAATGATTCACCAAAACATAATGAAACTATTATGTGAATAATAAATGAATAAAAAAGTTTAATAACATGGCGATATAGATTTAAATTATTTTTCAAATAGGTAATTAATAAATATTAATTGATTATTCAAGGGTTTTTATGAAATATAATGAGAACTGAGACTTAATGTAATAGTTTCTTTCCAAATCACTATTCCTTTTGTATATTATTTCTATGTTATATATCATTACATCTATATGTTATATATAAATAATTTAATTTATACTTTACTCATATAAATTTAAATTTATATGATTTACATGTCTACTCCACTATCTTTTACATTAATACAACATACATTACATTTTTAATAAGGGGTATAATCATCTAAATTTCCATTATTTGAGACAAATTCTATATTACTTGTATATTTTAATTAATATTTTTTTATACTAACTCGTTTATATATTTTATATTAATTAAATATTTATTAATTAAATTGACCCATATAATTCATACATAGATATCATATCTTGTTAGATGAATATTCAATAAATAACATAATGATCCATGCCAAATTCATATAGGTCTAGTGCCTTTGGGAACTTAGATACATAAAAAAGTGGTTCAAAATTGAACTAAAAATCACCCACTATGTTCTTATTTACTAGAACCCTTATATTAAATATCATACATATCATACATAATATCATTCTTCATAACCTGGGGAATGGAAACTTAAGAAAGGGTGAGCTCATATGCTCAGTAAGGGTAAATATGCAAGATATCAACGTAACAGGAGAATAAGGGTATGAGAACATGAGAATAACATTTGAAAAACTATACACTACATTTCATAGATAATGAACTTGATTAATGTCATAAATTTTGGTAGTTTATAAGACATGAATCATAATGTAATCAAATAAAATAATCCATTAGATCATAACATTGGCATAAGACATTGATTTTTGTCAAACACACAAGTACATAAAGTCATTTCCATAGTATCTAATGATCATTGACAAGAATATCACATTGTATTGGGTTCACTCTCCAAACCATTTAAGTATACAAGGTTCACTCCCAAGACTATCATAATGGAAAAGGTCCCTTACTGAACTGGGTTCACTCCCCATTCCAATATTATTCATCTCATGAGATATCAGTCTTTAACCAATGCATTAAAAAGAGATATAGGTCCCACCAATCACATAATGAAAATTATACATATTTATTCCAAAATATCATAATGAATTCAACATATTATACCCCATGAAGAGATATATGTTTTATAAACAATTCATTATAGCATAACCTGTGGAAAATAAATGGTTTTCATAAATATATCATCACTTCATCTTAACATAACCCATTGAAAAGTATGAAGTTTATTAAACATATTTTCATCATAAATATAAACCATATAGAGAAATAATTTTGAGGGTATTATTGAATTATATCTCCAGTAAAGCTTTAGTAATATAAGAGGATTTCATATTAGATTTAAAATGATTTTGAAATAAAATCACTTGGAACATTTCTTGATTAAAATAACATTTTCACATTCAAGTCAGTTATTTAAAATCTACAAATTACCCACATATTAATTCAAACATTTTATTTGAAAATAAACTTGAAAATTTTTAAAGTATGTTTTAAATCATTTAGCATCCATGATGGAGTAAAATATTGTTCATGTTGTACACGTTAAAACAAAGATTCCATTCACATTTTTAGTAAAAATTAAATATAACCTTATTTATAAAATGAAAAGAATATTCCTTTTAAATAATTTTATAAAAAATAAATCATGGATAAAAATTTCTTTAAACAATCATTGGATAATATAGAAAATAATATTTAAAACATTTTTATAACATATGGACATGGAAGTAAATGGGTTTTTGACTGAAAAGAGAAATAAATTCATTTTTCTTAAACATAATATATTGATGTCTTGCGTACTTAATGATGGAAAATGAATGGGAATCATTTTTTTCTTTATAATAACTATAAGATAATGAAATTCATCAGTTTCTTAAAATATGGATCATATTATTTCATCAATTAAAATTTGATCATAAACAATCCTCATAAAAAATGAGATTGTAATATAAAACCCTTACCACTTTGGTAATTTTTATATCGTAATCCCCATGAAAGAAATAAACCTATATAGATATTAATATAACATAATTTTTATAATAATCATCAAAAAATAAATTCATTTATGGCATATATACTACATTAAATAAACAAGTGTTGAATATGTTATGTGTCTCACCTAAATAAAAGTGAGATGAAAATACCTTACCTCAAGTATCCACTATCTTCAATCACATTTGAAGCTTCTGTATAATAAATATTAATTTATTATAAATATAATCCAGAACCATACTCATGTATATCATACTATATACGATTTACTTATGACCTTTTATTACACTTTTATTAACAATTCTTTATTAAGATCATGTTTCAACGAATATCATATTAGTTTTTCATGTATGTTTTAGTTTAGTATTTTTTAGTCCTTGTTAATGAATTAATTAACATAAAGTGAATATTAAAATATAAATAAGTAATTTAATTTATAAATTTAAATTATTGTGTTTATATAGGATGTCTAGTCCCTAATAGTGGTAGTCAAGTATCCAAGTGGTGATAACTACAGGTGAGCTTAGGACTATATTATTCCAATAGTATTGTTGTGAGATATATTATAACCAATATTTTTTGTAATTTCATATGTTATCCTACCCAATTTGGTGTTGGTATGCACAATGATTAGTTTCACCATATATGTGTATAGAGGGTTGTAATTTATTATGGCTATTTCAAACACATGTATCTCTAGATATAGTATCTAAAGGATTATTTTTATTATAACATATGTGGGTTGTGATGGATCGTGGTACCTTAGTCGGTGTATGGGTTGTGATGGCTTGAGGTATAATACATGACATATGATACATAACATGTTGATTATGGTGGATCAAATAAACTAATTGGTTATTATATATTTATGCGATATGGGATAATGTGATTATGTGATACACATGTTTCATGTTTTGATACTTACCATAGGTGTATTTAGACTCGATTCTTTTAGAGATATAAGACTCGGGACATGTGACATTGGGTAAGAGAAAAAAATTAGGGGGAAGTGGTAGTGGGGAACACTTTTTGATCCATTAAAACAATATATGTTTCCTTATATGAAATAATTGGTGAGGGATAGATATTTTTTGGTCTATATTCTTTGTATACAAATTTAGGTGATGTGTTAGTTTCACTTATTATTCACTGGAATTTAGTATGGTTTCTTTATATTTTTCATGAGAGGATTTGGGGAGGAACCTATAGAGAATATTATTATGATCACCCCATGTTTATATAAAATATTTTCTGGTCTGTATGAGAAGGTTAGATATTGGGTTGGATATTACTATCTTCTAGTTTTTCAAGAGTTGTTTGGGATTCTTTGTTTCTTCTAAGTTTATCTTTTCGGTACTTGTAGTTTACCTTTCCAATTGTTCATTTTTGAATGAAATTTCATTTATATGATTATATTTTATTTAAATATATATTTGTTCCATATTTTATTGGTGCATTTGTTTTATCTCTCTATTATATATGGTTCTGATATAGGTTAATTCCTCTCATTTGTATGTTTATTATAGCCTTAATGCAAGTCACCAGGACAGGGCCTACTGTATATGGGAATCAGGTGGTTACCATCTCCCTTATCTTATTATAATCCCAAGAGGGGTAATATTTAAGGTGTGGTTTCATGATAGAGTGGTATTAGAGGATCGGGTTGAGTGATAGGATGGTGTTTCGAGTTAGGAATAGATAAGACAACATGGATTGGTAGATAAATAGTTTTAGCTAAGTTTTTTATTTTATTTAATTATGGGATACCAACTGAGACATGGGTATTTATGAACCCTATGATATGATGCATAAAATTTAAGTTTAATGATCCTACTAGACAAAGTGACACTAATTTTAGGTTAAATACCTAGGAAATCATCATATATCGTTCTTCCTTGATCCTATGTTTGAAATGAGTATCCCTTGGGATAGTATAAACCTTAACAGAATCATATGAAATAATTAATTAATTAATTTTAAGTATTACATATTCCAGGTTTAGGCACTAAAATAAAATCACTGCATAGTGAATATTTTTTTAATATGACTCTAGTTTAAACCACCACCATATGTTTCTGTGACAGTTTCATAAAACTACCAATAAATTGGGTGTCGATGCCCAACATGTGGTGGTTTCTTCAATTTAGTGGTTTTTTATAGAAAGTGTCTTAGTAAACATATTGTTTTGCGGTTTTGGTGGTTTTAGTGTTAGTTTTCATGAAAAAAAAATTAATGTATTTAGTGGTGGTTTTAACCACCACTAAATTGTTTTCATTTTTTAGATGAAACCCACAACTAAAACCACAAAAACTACCACTAAAAGCACCAAAACCACCACTAAATAATAATGTGGATTTATTTAGTGGTGGTTTTAACCACCATATATAAGAAAATATCAACCTATAGTGGTGGTTTAAACCACTGCTAAATGTAGATTTACAAATAAAAAAATTCTTTTGGTTCTGCAGCTCTAGTATTAGTACTTTGAAAAAAAAAACATGTGTAGAGAATATATAATAGAATAATTTAAACCATCTAACAATGTCCAGTAGTCAAAAATATAACAATGTTTCCTAAAAAATTAGTTATAGAGTATATATAATAGAATAATCTAAACCATATCATCTCAACCATCTGACAATGTTTTATATGTCTAAATATAAGACTTTAAATTATATAGATCCATTTTTTGAGATGTAAGCCATCAAACTACATAGCACGAACTTATGATCTATAAGAATTTAAACTAACTAGCCTAACATTTACCATCTCTGACCATTATGTAATGATCATGATATTCTATCCCTTTCCTAATATGACTTTCTATTCTAATTATGTTCATCTACTACACTGATTTTAGAAACTACATATGGTTAGATTCTAAGTTTCATGGGATACAAAGAGATGCCAAAATCTCATATGTTAGTCCCATACCAAACATTGACCAAACTCAGTTCCTTTACCTTTATAATGGGGTTTAATATCTCTTATATATAGGCTCACTCGATGTGCTCAAGCACATAGTGTCGTAGCTCCCAAAGTGTTGAAATCTGCACAAAAATCACCTAATGTTCACCTCTACATTATAGGTCTCACTCAATTTGGATTTCCATTATCCTCCAAGTATTATTCTCCCCAATAGTGATGTTGGGTGGCCAAAATAGGCTCTCCTACCATCTAGGTAACACACCTCAAAGGATATCTTGTGAGAATTTATCATTCCCATGTTTTTAATGTGGTTAATGGTCGACCCAACCTTTATGGGGGCATCCTTGAATGACATGATTATGGGGATTTTGTCTCCAACATGAATAAAATTTATCAAATAAACAACATGATAGTTAGTCCAAAATACTAATATACACATACTAACATAACTCAAGTGAAAATATTAAATATCTCCATCTTCCATATGGAGCATAGTTTACTTCATACTCCACCAATTTTAGAATCACTACCTTACTAAATCATCAAGACATATCAAATTCCAATGACTTTATCAAACATAGGAAATAATGAAAATGTTAGGTTAGGAAAATGTTAGGTGACTAATCTATGCCCCACATGATACATGAACAAACCCTCTGTTTCCATATTTGTCCACCATATCAACAAGACCACTAATCAATATTTGATGATGAACACTGCTCGTCAGTCTCTCAACCTCCATCACTACTTCCTACTATTGACACCTATAAGACAATTATATTGAAAATTAAATAATTTTGTATATTTATATTTAAACACAAAACCAATAATTTTTTGAAAACAAAATGATTTTGAAGTTGTGTGATTTACCTTCTCACCACCTTTCATCTATGCAATATCACCAAGGACAGATCTGGTCGTCTTCTGATATAAATAAACCAATACTTTCTTTAAAGCAGACATCTGATCTCCCTATTCCAAAATTTTGTTTTTCCTAGAAAAAATCTCTTTGAACATCTTAGGGTAGGGAGTGACTACAACCAAGAGTATATGTAGCTTCAATTCCTAATGGTCAATTGAAGACCTCATGTGTTAAGGGTCCCAATCCCATCCCATGCACTCGACGAGGATGTTCCTTCCCAAGCACTTTACCAATTGGTTCATCCTGAGTGATTGAGTATGATTGTGTGGGGTTTGCATCCCAAAGTTATTTAATTTTTACCTTTAAATAAAATATCAGTCATATTAGAAGTAATATATATTAACATAGTGTCAACTGATAATAAGTTATTATAATAAAAAATGAATTCATACCCCAACTTCTTTGGCAATCTCATTAACAAAACTCCCATCATATTTTTTATGAACACCCAACCACACTTATATTCAGGATGTTTGGTTCCCTAAACTCTGTGACTACATTAAAAAAAGATAAATAAAAAATTTAATATAATAAATATATAATATTGTCTTATAAGTATTTAAACTAATGAAAATATTTCTATAGTCGAATGGCTTATAGAAAAACTCTTTGACCACGTAGTTTGAGGGATTATTTTCTTAGCCCGGCTCGATGAATTCTTCCTTGAAAAAACTAAAAATAAATAAAATTTAATTTAATATTAATTTATGCTATGTCATCTCCTTTTCATATACATGTATAAATGTAAAATGAGATTATTATAATAATATATATTTAAATACCATGTTCTTCTCATCACAATGTCTGTCAATAAAAACATACAATGACTTTCTAGGTACCCCATTGGCTTCCATGTCATACATCTATTTGGTTCTCAATGAAGTATCATTAACATCACTATATAATATTCATTTAAAGTATTTCCATTTCTTGCCTAAATTTTTTAATGTCCACTTTCGTGCTTGCACATCAACAACCATAAAGTGGAAAAACATCTGTATATAGAAATTCATTTTAAAAATATTATAATTTAATAACATAATGATATTAAATTGAAGCATAATGTATTTAAATTACCTTTATTTTTTAAATAAAAAACTTCTTTTTTATAAGATGAAGGAATATGCCTCCAATCATTATACGTAATCAGAAGGGAAATTGGCCCCGCGACCAGCTGACCTAGAATCTAGCTAAGTAATCCTACAGAATAATTTGTAGAGACCCCATAGGAATCGAATGGGATAACTATATTTAGTTTTTCTATATTCCATACATTTGAACTTTGCATATTTTTCTCCATAGTTTCATTGTTTCCATCTTTTATGAAAAAACAGATAGTATAAAAAAAGTACAATACGTTTATTCATATTCAAATTTGTACCTATAACAATCACCCTCCAATATCCCCACAAATAACTAGGAGTAACAGCCTTCTCCCTTACTATTGGGAATTTTGGATGGGAAGGCATTGACCAAGATGATGATGGGACGCTCATGGAGGGTGTGATAGATGATGCACGGGAGAAAGCAGATGGTGTCTCATTTGTTGTAGGGAGGGAGACAGATGTATTTTCATCTATCATTGTGGTCTATGGAATATTATAATGCTTCCTACATGGCATTCCTATCATTTAATAAAATTAAATTAAATTCATAACATATATTTTAAAAAATATATGCATAAAAAATAGAAATGGTAACAGATGCACAGTACTAAAAAAATATAAATGACAATGATAATGAATTAATACACAAATGACATTAGTGGTTTCTAAATGAATGGATAACTATACATAAAATCATTTTCTCCTTCAATCAGTTCAATTTCATGCTCCATTACTAAGGAAATAATAAATTGATAGAAGAAAGATGTACAAATCCAGTAGGGACCCACTAGGGACCCCTATGAAATTCTGGCTATTTTATTATATAATTTTAATAAGATGTAGAGAATGATGGAATCGTAAATGAAAAAATAAAAAATAATAAAAACCATTCCCCGTGTATAGAGTAAATGGAAAATAAACTACGGTCATATGGACACACAACAAAAAATGATATATAAGTAATATATGAGAATATTCATATGCATACATTGTTAAATATCTCACATTAATTTAATAATATATTAAAATAGGTTTAAAAAATTGTAAAAAAAATAGATACCAGAGCCATCAAAATAGTACTCGGTGTCAACTCTGATTATTCTCTTCACACCCTTCTTCTAAACTTTCTTCGACATCCACCATTGATGATTTTGACCTTTCCATTATATGAATCATGATATATAAATTTTACACAAACAAGTAACTTTCACATGTTGGGTGTGTGTATAAAATACTCAAATGATTTCCACTTATCTCTCTTGAACATCTTCTGTGGTATAATAATATATTCATATGTAAGAATCTTGTAGTGTTTCATACCCTTCTTAATATGTAATGATAGAAAAACACAATCAATTTCATAGATGGTGATGAAAAAATATATTTAAAACCACTATAATTCATCAACTTTCTTACTGGGCACCATATAAATGATTCATACATGCATCAGGTCACTCTTAGGTTAATAGTATAGACAAAATAGAATTTTATAAGGTAAACTCTTCTCAAATTCCACAAATGTGGGAAAATAAAAAGACCAGTAAATTAAAGAAGCATACTTTCATATCGAGGAAATAAGAATAATGTAAGTCTCGTATAATACTAGGGTACCCCCTTCCGTAATCATTCTATAAGGGTAAAGTAACTTTTATTATGAACAAGTGTATCCTCTTTTCAAAATCATTGCATGATGGTAAATTATTAACATGGAATATTTTAGTTTAAATAGAGGTAAACATAGAATCATAAATTATAGAATCATATCAGGCCATATGAACAAAAAATCATGTAAATGCAGCATTTATCTTTTATATCAGGAAATAAAACATAGAATCATGTTGTAAAATCAAGAATATAAATGATGGTCATCGATGGTCAGTGTGGTGAGGGATGGAGAGGTGAGGCATAGTGGGGGACGGCGAGGCGCGGCAAGGGACAATGAGGAATATCGAGGCATGACACTGTGAGTTGAGGTATGGTGAGGGTCGGCAAGTGGAAGAAATGGGCGGTGATGGGTGAAGATGAGGATAGGGATTTGGGAAATTGGCGGGGTGGGGGTTGATGGGGTGGGGGTTGGAGGTCAAGGGTCTTGGGGGGATTGGGTCTGTCGAGATAGGGGAAAGGTTCATGTTTGTAAAAATGTTTAACTATTTAGTGGAGGTTTATAAAAAACACCATTAAATTATTTTTAAAAAAATAGTGTTGGTTTACTAAACTTCCATTAAACACTCGGTTTGGGGTATTGAGGAGTTATAACTATTTTTTATTTTTTTAGGTATGTCTCTAAGTCAACATCATCATCATATTCATGTCAAATATGTTTAGTAGGATGTGCTAGTAGATCACTGCAAAGTATAGTACAATGATGACGAAACATAGAGGATAAAACTCAATGAATTTCATATATAGGTTCTATAAAAGTATAAGTAAATCATCTCAAACTCATTCATAGAGGACTATTTGGAGTATGTTGATTTTTAATTCAATTCAATCCATGCTTAGAAGGATCATTGG
Source organism: Viscum album (assembly GCA_963277665.1). Taxonomy (NCBI): domain Eukaryota; kingdom Viridiplantae; phylum Streptophyta; class Magnoliopsida; order Santalales; family Viscaceae; genus Viscum; species Viscum album. The sequence goes on along the minus strand of OY728147.1, from coordinate 1,667,793,007 downwards.
GTTTCATTGGCCATGATGATGTTATGTAGAGCAGTGAGGTACTGGTGGATATTGTTTGTTTGGGGATCAAGAGGATTCAAAAGTATCATGGGAGAAGTTATAAGATAAATTCCATGTTTATTTTCTTTCTTCAACTACCAAAATGACTAGATACCAGGAGATACATACACTTTAATATGGGATTTTCAGCATGTGAGAGTTAGGGATTCATTTCAGGACTCTTATGTGATATTATTTAGACCTATTTCTAGATAAGGAGGTTAGGGTGAGGTATTTTGATAACGTTTTTCATCTAGATGTCTAGTTCTGGGTTACCCCATTCTTGTTTTCAACATCTCTCTAGGTGATGTAATGATAAGATGTTGTTGATAGAATTCTATAAAAAACCAGATCATCCCGAGAGGGTAGTTTCCATGACTCCTCATGAAGCAATTCTATGTTTAAAGGTTCCTTATTTCCTAATAATAAGGGTTTTTGAATAAATGGGGGTAGCTATCATCCCTTATAATCTCATTTCACCAAGGTTGGAGACTCTCATTCCTATGCCATGGTATTAGATACATACTTTATTATATAGGATTATTTTATCAGCAATGAGGGTAACAGACCCTTCTAAGAAGTCAATGGGAACCAGGTATCCCATATTAGGTTCTCTCATTAATATAGTTTCAACCAAGGAAGCATTAGAATAGAGTTCCAGTTTGGGATCAGTAGAGAGAATATGGGATAGCCAGAGTAAATTCCTCATATTCTACTCATCCTTAGAGAGAAGAGAATGACCATGGAGGTGGTCATCAATAGGTTTAGAGAGGTAGTGAAGTAGGTCAAGGATTTCTTTATAGAGACCCATAATTGACGTATAGGGACATTACATTACTTTTTTGGAATACTTAATACATAATAAAAACAAACACATAAGGACCGTAATAGTTTCGTGTATTTGGAAACTCAGAATATAATCTTCTAATCATGGTGAAAGATCTTCAAAATATCCCATAAAGATCTTCCACTTTTGTTTTTTTACCTAAAACATTTCTTTATATCTTGGGGAAAATAAAACATAAAAAGGGTGAGCTCAAATGCTCAGTAAGGGTAAACATTGAGAACATAAAACATCCCATAAACATTTGAACGTAAAAACATGAACATGACATAAATCCTAGCAGTCCATAAGGCATAGATCATAAAGGAACATCAATCATGATAAAATCAAATGGGAATAAAACATGTAATTGTGTAAAACCATTAATAACATGATATGATTTCCATAGTATCCAAGACATTTCTGCCAAGACCATCTTAGTGGACAAAGTCACTTTCTGAATCGAGTTCACTCCTCATTCAAGTCATGTATCACTGAACTGGATTAACTTACCATTCCATACATGTCTATATCATGAGATATAAATCTTTACCCAATTCATTGTAGGTAGATATAGTCCCCACCCATCTCATAATGAAATCATTCTTACTTGTGCCACAAAATAAAAATAAATCAATCATCACAACACAAAGAATAAAATGGGTTTCATAAACATCATCCAATCATAACATAATCCATAGAAAAAAAATGGATATCATTTCATCATAAGAAAAATCACACCATGTGAATAATAGATACATTATACTTTAAACATAAAAATATTAAATACTGTCATTTTAAATGGGAAATAGTTTTGATAAAATACGTGAAATGAGTTCTTGTGGAAAATATCCTTTCTTCCTCAAAATCATTTTCTTTTCACAAAATGCCATGAAATTTTAAAAGAAAAGGATTTTGTTTAAAATAGTCATGAAATATTGTAGAGTATGTATCATGAAAATAAGGAATTATGAAACAGTAAAAATCCCTTCATGCCGTATAACTTAAAAACAAATTATTCTCATACTTTTTCCAAAAAAGTCAAAAAGTTCCTCGTTTGGTAAACAAAAGAAAGATTCCTTCCATAACACAATGTAAAAGTAAATTAGGGGTAAACATGAATTTAAACATACATATAATAATATTAAAAAACTTTCTAAAAAACATGTTTAGGGACATGGATGAAAAATATAACCCCTGTAAGTACTTATGTATAAGCAATCTCGGATAAAATGAGATTTGAAAATTTATCCCTTACCTTAGGTCCGATATGCTTCGTACGTATCCGAACCTCCTGTATAATGATTTAAATAATGTCAGTGAATTATTTAAGAATCATATTCATTTTTATGATATCATATATGGTTCACTTATGACTATATATTACTCGTTCTTTTGTAAATTCCATGTTAAAGCACGGTAAAATCGTTTTATTTATCGTACGTGTTTAGAATTTTTGTCATTGATATTATTATTAATTATATTATGATTTAATTACTTCAAGAATTTATAACATGATTTATATATAATATATATTCAGTATATATATATAATAGATAGATAAATGAAATGAAACACACCGTTCATGGAGACGGTAGGTCGTACGTACGCATGAATGCTGTTTTCCTTTCCTTATTGACCTAAATGGAAGTAAGTAGATGACATATATATATATATAAAGTACCTTTATAATGTTATATATTTCATTATTATTCATTATATATACTTTATAATCATTCTTGAATGGTTAACATGGAGAATGAATCTCATCGTGTCATCGAGACGGTAATTTGTACGTACGCACGAGCGATGATATCATTCCCATAATTATTGAATTGAATTGGATTGGATGATATAATATCTCAGAATCAGTATGATGTTATAATAACTATATATATTTATTCTTTACACCATTATACCCATCCAATTAAGGTGGTGGTGGAAAAATAGATTACACCACGGCGTGGAGACGGTATTCCGTACGTACGCACGTGCGGTGATTTAGTTTTCTGTAGGATGGATAGAAGGTGAAATGGGGTTTTTTCATATTTATAATAACATATAAGTTTATTATTTATACTAATTTTATTAATTTATAATTAAACAACTAAATAAGAAGAATTTGAAGAAGAAAGAAACTTGAAATAATCGGTAGAAGAGATTACCTCTTCTTCGATGCACCTCTTTTAAGCATCCTATTAAGGCACTAGAGTTGGTATTTTGAGGATACCATAACCACTATAATGTTTCTAGAGAATTTTAGAAGGTAAATGGGCAGGGGTTCTCTGATCTTCAAGGCTCAAAATTATGTAAACAGAAGAGGGAGGATGTGCCCTTTTATAAGGGAGGAGAGGGGCACCTTAGGAAAAACATAAAATATTATTTTATAATGAAGTCATATTCGGTTTATAGTAGCTCAAAATTGATTTATTTCAATGCTAAAGTGGGGATGGGTCGAACTCAACCAATAATTGTTAGACAAGTTTAGGTTACTATTTTAACCTTATCAATTAAATTTAACTCTAAGTTAAATAATTTAACCTTTACCATGTCTTCTTGTTTTCTAACACTATATGGTTAATAAACTTACTATAACAAGACAAAAGAACCCAAAGTGGTTTATTATTAATATATATAACCTTATATAAGTCATTTTTCCGAAACTTATATTTTTAGGAATAGAATATCAATTAATAATATAATATTTGTTTTAAAACCTATTTTATGTCATTTTGACACTATTTGGTAATTAATTTTTTTTTGAAAATCATAACTACATTATTATATCTAAAAAAGTTAATTAAATCAATAATAATATTTCATATTAACCTATAAAATTAGTGGAATTTATAAAAAGTCTCAAATTACATTTATTTGGGTATTTATATCATCAATTATGTTAATATTTCATTAATATGGTAATTACTACATTATCATTGTGTCATAAATAAATTAACTTATTTAATGTATAAAAATTATAAATAATATACAATTATGTAGGAAATATTTCTATATTTCTAATTAATATTTATAGTCGAATTTATCTTATGTATAACCCTATATTAAAAATGTTTTAGTTTTTAAACTTTGATTTCAATTATTTTAACTCTTCTTTAAATAAAAATAATAATAAATGGACTAATCTAATCCAATTGAACCTAAAGGGTAATATTTTATTCATAAGGCCGTTTTTGGTCAAATTAAAATTATCCAATAGAATTAGAATATGTGTTAGGGTAATAATAATATCATTTTTACCCTTAATTACCCCATTTACTTTTAATCGTGGTAAATAAAAGTAAAAAGTTAATATTCACCAAAAATCATTTTTATCTTATTGAACAAAAATTTAATCCTTTATATTAACCGTGTCTCTTAGATTTTCTAAATTTCAGTCACAGAAGTGGTACAATTATGTTTTCTGTAAATTTTCAAATTCTCCTAGAGGTGGGTAAAACACGGTGAAACGTTCAATAAACTTTTTATATATCTAAAATTTTTATAAAATGACTCCAATGAATTAAATTGAACTTATATAGGTATTATGTATCAAGTTTTACCTAAAATAAATTTAAATAAAATAAATAATTATTTAAATAAAAATTCAGTTTTTAAATAGTAACCGAGTGTTTTCACTATTCATCAAAAATTGAAAGTTTTCAGAGAAATAAAAGAAATTCACCCTAGGCTAATTTCAATATTCCAAATCCAAAAATAAATTCCATTTTGAAAGATAAAATTTATAAAATTTCAAAAAGTGGGTATTACTATTCATAACAGCTAGTTCATAATAATATTATAGTAGAGTCCTGTTTAGTGAAACTCGGTATTGCGTATAACACACGCTATCGAGGAAGGTTGCTCTGGCGTGCAACACAATCCTATAATAGTGTTTTCTTATACTTCATGCTAATACGAGGTTTCATATATCGCAATTTAATCTTGGTGTAGCATACAATACATCAATGAAATTAAAAAAAAATCTCTAAAAATCTCAGGGTGTTACATTTTACCCCCCTTAAAATGAATTTTGCCCTCAAAATTTATCGGGGTTATAAATAGTTTACTACTTGAAAGTTTCATTCGTAGAAACCCACATCGTAAAAAGGAATACTAAAACATCATTTTAAAAAGGAACATTAGAAACATAACGGATACCCAATGTAACTTATCATTGGGTTTCCACATAGAAGAATATAGGTGAAAATATGGATATTGAGGAGAAATCTAACCATCAAGTTCTGATAGAGAGTGGTAGAGAACATGGCTATGAAAAATCAAACAATCACAAATCCATAAATTTGTGATGATCTAAGATACCATCTAATTCATTGGATATGAGGGTACTAGGACAACGTTTTTGGTTTTCAATATCATTTCCCTAATGTTGAAGAATTAAAATAAATACTTACATGATTTTGATACAATATCACCGTTGTTCGTGCCTTGAAAAATTTCTACTTCATCTCTAAAAGAAATGAAGTTGAATTTTTCATTCATGAAGTGTTAGCAGATCATGCGATAGAATGATAGGTCATTCCATCTGTCTCAAACATAATGTTAGAAAAAGTTATATACATAAGTCCATATATAGTGAGATTAATCGTATATGGTTTCTAAAATAGACTTATACTTTATTTATCATACCTATTCATAAAATAAAACTAGTTTCTACTAACAAGGGACTTTTTATAGGCCAGTGGTAGGCGATAAATGCCTGTCTCACTTTGGTTGTGGGTTCCATTCCAACAACCTTTTCCCACGCGATGGGTTGTCACCCATCCTGAAGGCTGTCCTTTTTTAAAACTACACAATTATAACATTACAGAAATAATATAAAAAAATCTCTAGCCTTAAAATATACTATCTAATGTCCAACATAATCCATTCAAATATTTAGACATATCCAAAATACATCTGTCCAATCTCATAGTATAAAGAAAATGATTACTAGAAATGTCATCTACCGAGCATGTGAATTCCATCATTTATCATATGATATATCTTGTTGGCCACATTCCAAACATGTGAATACCTTAATCAAGTATTCTCTTGAAAAATGAATACCCATTGAACCTTAGTGAAAACATGAATGCTGTCAAAAGTTAATCATTCCACATACCAAAATCCCAAAATTTCTATATACTCAAACAATGATATCACATTGTCCTTATATCAATCAAGATCTCATGAATACTACCAAACATATTATTTTCTCCTTATCCGTTCATTTTGCACATATAATCTTCTTTACAAAAGTATTTCAATATAATTATTGAAAACCATAATAAACTAATACATGGGTATTCCAATATTCCACAATACTATAAATGAGATTACATGATGCTATTTTGAAATCCCAGTACATAAACAATTAATCATTCCACCACATCATTGGAATACTCATCATCATAAATAGTGATTGCATGTGACTTCCCTTTTTCCTATGCCTTAAGAGGTTGTTGATGTCGATCATCATTAACCCTTGAATTAGGGAATTGGTTAGCATAATGCCCCATTTCCTTACAATTTTAGCATTAAAGCATTGGTGGTGCGTTCTCTGTAGTCTTTTCTCTATTCACATCATTAGCTACCTTTTTCCCATTACTTCGACACTAAACTGTTTGATGACCTTATTTTCCACACATAAAACATTTTCTAGTTCCTTTTAAATAATCTCCACCATGCTTCTTTCTACACTTTGAGCATAAAGAAACATTTATCTTCTTTTCACCATTGTTCTGAGATTTCTCCTTGAACTCCATCTTTCATTTCTTGTCAAAACCATGAGATGAATATGAAACACCAACTTCCAGTTCTACCTTGATAGCACAACGCACAATTTCTTCATATCTATTGAAGTCTCTAATAGCTAATTCCCTTTGAAGACTTGGTTTTAAGCCACTGAAGAATCGATCAACTTTACTTTTAGGATGAATGATAAATCCAGATGCATACCTTGCAAGCCATGTAAAATTCGCCTCGTATATACCAACAGATTCATCATCATTTTGCTTAAGCTCAAGGAAATCCTTTTAAATCTTTGTTCGAAGAATACAAGGGAAATACTTATTAAAAAAAAGTTCTTGAACTCATCCCATTCCATGGATTCAATTTCATCTTGGGCCTTGTATTCTTAATTAGAGTCCACCACTGGTTTGCTTCACCATATAAACGGTAAATATCAAGAATGAATTTTTCATGTTTGTAGCAGCGAAATATGGAAAAAAATCTTTTGAATGGTACTGATCCATTGTTCAGCAACAAGTGGATCGGAAGACCCATTGAATGAAGATGGACGTTGCCTCATGAAGGACTTAATAGAATATTGTTCCATTCTCTTCTCATTCGGGAGTCCAGAATGATTTATAGCTTGTGTAAGTATAGAAATAAGATTTTTCACTCCTTCTCCCATAAAATTGGTTTGTTCAGAGGGACAATCATTGCATTGTCCATTACATTTACCAACACGGTTCCCTTGGGTTCCAACCATCGTCTAAAACCAATAAAGAATAGTGTGAGAGGCAATAATCATGCTTGGAAAACAACATAATAAAGGGGGAGTACCTTAAATATCTAACATCTTAGGTTTAATTCTAATATTGTTACCATAATTATAGGACTATAACCTATACTTATAATTAACCTTAGATAAATCCCTAGACATACCTTAGAAATATCTCTAGGGATTTCACTAAAGTTTTCACATCCTAGTTTCCAAAGGTTAACTAAACCTTTCCTCTGATACCAACTATATGGACTCGTACATGACGTACATGGACATTACATTACTTTTGCGGGATACTTAATACATAACAAAAACAAACATCGAAGGACTGTAATAGTTTACTGTCTTTGGAAACTCAGAATATAATCTTCTAATCATGGTGAAAGATCTTCAACATCTCCCATAAAGATCTTCCCCTTTTGTTTTCTTACCTAAAACATTTCTTTATATCCTGGGGAAAAGAAAAAATAAAAAGGGTGAGCTCAAATGCCTAGTAAGGGTAAACATGGATAACATAAAACAACCCATAAACATTTGAACGTAAAAAAATGAACATGACATAAATCTTAGTAGTACATAAGTCATAGATCATAAAGGAACATCAATCATGATAACATAGTATGGGAGTAAAACATGTAATTATGGAAAACCATTAATCACGTGATATTATTTCCATAGTAGCCCAGGCATTGATGCCAAGACCATATTAGTGGACAATGTCCCTTTTTGAATCGAGTTCACTTCTCGTTCCAGTCCTGTATCACAGAACCAGATTAACTTACCATTCCTGCCATGTCTATCTCATGATGTATAAATATTTACCCAATTTATTAGAGGGATATATAGGTCCCACCCTTCTCATAATGAAATCATTCTTAATTGATCCACAAAATAAACATAAACCAATCATCACAACCCAAAGAATAAAATGGGTTTCATAAACATCATCCAATCATAACATAATCCATATAAAACAAATGGATATCATTTAATCATAATAAAAATCAAACCATTTAAATAATAGAGACATTATACATGAAACATAAACAAATTAAATACTATCATTTTAGATGGGAAATAGTTTTGATAAAATACTTGAAATGGGTTCTTGAGGAAAATATCCTTTCTTCTTCAAAATCATTTTCTTTTCACAAAATGCCATGGAATTTTAAAAGAAAAGAATTTTTTTGAAAATATTCAGGAAATATTGTATAGTTATCTTCATTAAAATAAGGTGTTATGAAACAGTAAAAATCATCTCATGTCGTATAAGTTAAAAAAACACTTTTCTCATACTTTTTCCGGAAAAGTCAAAAAGTTCCTTGTTTGGTAAACAAAAGAAAGATTCCTTCCATAACATAATGTAAAAGTAAAATAAGGGTAAAAATGACTTTAAACATACATGGAAGAATATTAAACACTTTAGGAAAAAAAAATTAGGTACATGGATGAAAAATATAAAACCAGTAAATACTTACGTATAAGCATTCTCGGATAAAAATGAGATTTGAAAAATTATCCCTTACTTTGGGTCCAATATGATTTTTATATATCTGAACCTCCTGTATAATGATTTAAATAATTATATTGACTTATTTAAAAATCATATTCATTGTTATGATATCATATATGGTTCACTTATGACTTTATATTACCCGTTCTTTTGTAAATTCCATGTTAAAGCAGGGTTTTGGGTAAAATGGTTTTATTTATCGTACGTGTTTGGACTTGTTGTTCTTGATAATATTATTACTTATATCATGATTTAATTACTTCCATAATGTGAAACATGATTTATATATATATATATTTAGTATATATATATATATATAATAGACAGATAAATGAAATGAAACACACCGTTCATGGAGACGGTAGGCCGTACGTATGCATAAACGTTGTTTTCCTTTCCTTATTGACTTTAATGGAAGTAAGTAGATGACATATATATATATATACATAAATAAATTTGCTTTATCATTTCATATATTTCATTATTATTCATTATATATACTTTATAATCAATCTTGAATGGTTAACATTGAGAATGAATCTCATCGCGTCGTGGAGACGGTAATCCGTACGTACGCACGAGCGATGATATCATTCCCATAATTATTGAATTGAATTGGAGTGGATGATATAATATCTCTGAATCATTATGATGTTATAATAACTATATATATTTATTCATTACACCATTATACCATCCAATTAAGGTGGTGGTGGAAAAATAGATTACACCACGGCGTGGAGACAGTATTTCGTACGTACGCACGCGCGGTGATTTCGTTTTTCATAGGATGGATAGAAGGTGAAATTGGGTTGTTTAATATTTATAATAACATATAATTATATTATTGATACTTATTTTATTACTTTATAATGAAACAACTAAAGAATAATAAGTTGAATAAGAAATAAACTTGAAAGAATCGGTAGAAGAGATTACCTCTTCTTCGACGCACCACTTTTAAGCTTCCTCTTAAGGCACTAGATTTGGTCTTTTGAGGAGACCAGAACCTCTATAATGTTTCTAGGGAAGTTGAGAAGGGAAATGGTCAGGGAGTTTCCGATATTGAAGGCTCAAAATTGTGTAAATAGAAGAGGGAGGAGGTTCCCTTTTATAACGGAGGAGAGGGGCACCTTAGGAAAAACTTAAAATATTATTTTATAATAAAGTCATATTCAGTTTATAATTGCTTCAAATTGATTTATTTCAAATCTAAAGTGGGTATGGGCCGAAATAATCTCAACCAATATGTTTTAGAGAATTTTAGGTTACTATTTTAACCTTATCATTTAAATTTAACTCTAAGTTAAATAATTTAACATTTACCGTGTCTTCTTGTTTTCTTACACTATATGGTTATTAATATTACTATAACAAGAAAAACTAACCCCAAGTGGTTCATTATTAATATATATAACTTTATCTAAGTCATTTGGCGGAACCTTATATTTTTAGGAATATAATATCAATTAATAATATAATATTTTTTTAAAAACTATTTTATGTCAATTTTGACACTATTTGGTAATTGATTTTTTGTGAAATTATAAAAGAAATATTAGTCAAAAAATGTTAATTAAATCAATACTAATATTATATATTAACCTATAAAATTATTGTAATTTATAAAAAGTCTAAAATTACATTTATTTGGGTATTTATAACATCAATTATGTTAATATTTCATTAATAAGGTAATTACTGCATTATCATTGTGTCATAAATAAATTAAATTATTTAATATATAAAAATTATAAATAAAATACCATTATGTAAGAAATCTTGTTAGCATTCTAATGAATATTTATAGTTTAATTTATCTTATTTATAACCATATATTAAAAAAAATTAGTTATTATACTTTTATTTTAACTATCTTAACTCTTCTTTAAATAAAATAATAATAAATGACCTAATCTAATCCAAGTGAACCTAAAAGGTAATATTTTATTCCTAAGGTTTTTTTTGGTCGAATTACACTTATTCAATAGAATTAAGACATTTTTTAAGGTAATAATAATATAATTTCTACCCTTAATTACCCTATTTACTTTTAACAGTGGTAAATAAAAGTAAAAAGATATTATTCACCAAAAATTATTTTTATCTTATTGAACCAAATTTTACTCCTTGATATTAACCATGTCTCTTGGATTTTCTAAATTCCACTCATAGAAGTGGTAAAATTAAGTTTTATGTAAATTTCTAAATTTTAAAGGGAGGTGGGTAAAAGATGGTGAAAAGTTCAATAAAATTTTTATATATCTAAAATTATTATAAAATGACTCCAATGAGTTACATTGAACTTATATAGGTATTATGTATCAATTTTGACCTAAAATTAATTGAAATAAAATAAATAATTATTTAAATAACAAGTCGGTTTTTAAATAGTAACCCAGTGTTTTCACTATTCATCAAAATTTGAAAGTTTTCATAAAAATACCAAAAATTCACCCTAGGCTAATTTCAATATTCCAAATCCAAAAATGAAGTACATTTTGAAATATAAAATTTATAAAATTTCAAAAAGTGGTTATTACTATTCATAATGGCTAGTTCATAATAATATTATAGTAATATCTTATTTAGTGAAACTCAGTATTACGTATAAGACACGCTATCGAAGAAGGTTGCTCTAGCGTGCAACACAAGCCTAGAATAGTTTTTTCGTATACTTCATGCTAGTATGGTGTTGCGTATAGTGCAATTTAATCTTGGGGTAGCATATAAGACACCAATGAAATTAAAAAAAAATATTTCTCTTAAAATCTCGGGGTGTTACATTCAACCCCCCAAAAAATGAATTTCTCCCTCAAAATCTGTTGGGGTTATAAATCATTTACTACTTGAAAGTTTCATTCGTATAAACCCACATCGTAAAAAGGAATACTAAAACATCATTTTAAAATGTAACGTTAGAAAACATAATGGATACCCAAAGTAACTTATTACTGGATTTTCATGTAGGAGAATATAGGTGAAAATATGGAAATGGAGGAGAAATCTAACCATCAAGTTCTGATAGAGAGTGGTAGAGAACATGGCTATGAAAAATCCAACAATCACAAATCCATAAATTTGTGATGATCTAAGGTACCATCTAATTCATTGGATATGAGGGTACTAGGACAACGTTTTTTATTTCAATATCATTTCCCTAATATTGATGAATTAAAAGATATACTTACACAATTTTGGTACAATCTCACCATTGTTAGTTCCTTGAACAATTTACCCTTCATCTCTTAAAGAAATGAAGTCTAATTTGTCATTTGTGAAGTGCTAGCAGATCATGCGATAGAATAATAGGTCATTCCATCTGTCTCAAACATAAGGTTAGAAAAAGTTATATACATAAGTCCATCTATAGTGAGATCAATCATATATGGTTCCTAAAATGGACTTATACTTCATCTATAATACCTCTTAATAAAATAAAACTATTTTCTACTAACTAGGGACTTTCTGTAGGCCAGTGGTAGGCAATAAAGGCCTGTCGCACTTTGGTTGTGGGTTCGATTCCCGCAACCTTGTCTGACACGATGGGTTGTCACCCTTCCTGCAGGTTGTCCTTTTTCTAAAACTACACTATAATAACATTACAGTAATAATATCAAAAACAATTCTAGCCTTAAACAATACTATCTGATGTCCAACATAATCCATTCCTATCTTTAGACTTATCCAAAATACATCTGTTCAATCTCATAGTATAAAGAAAATGATTACTGTAAATGTCATCTACCGAGCATGTGAATTCCATCATTTATTATACGATATATCTCATTGGTCACATTCCAAACATGTGAATACCTTAATCATGTATTCTATTGAAAAATTAATACCCATTGAACCTTAGTGAAAACATGAATGCTGTCAAATGTTAACTCTTTCCACATACCAAAATCCAAAAATTTCTATATACTCAAACCATGATATCACTTTGTCCTTATATCAATCTTGAGCTAATGAATACAACTAAACATATTATTTTCTCCTTATCCATTCATTATGCGCATATAATCTTCTTTACAAAGGTATTTCAATATAATTATTGAAAACCAGAATAAACCAATACATGGGTATTCCAATATTCCACAATACTATAAATGAGATTCCATGATACTATTTTGAAATCCCATTACAGAAACAATTAATCATTCCCCCACATCATTTTCATACTCATCATTACAAATAGTGATTGCATGTGACTTCCCTTTATCTTGTGCCTTAAGAGGTTGTTGATGTTGGTCATCATTAACCATTGGATTGTGGCATTGGTTACAATAATGCCCCATTTCCTTGTAATTGTAGCATTAAAGCGTTGGTGGTGCATTCTCTGTAGTATTTTCTCTATTCACATAATTAGCTACCTTTTCCCCATTACTTCGACACTCAACTGCTCGATGGCCATATTTTCCACACTTAAAACATTTTCCAGTTCCTTTTATACAATCTCAACCATACTTCTTTCCATACTTTGGGCATAAAGAAACATTCATCATCTTTTCACCATTGTTCTGAGATTTATCCTTGAAATCCATATTTTGTTTCTTGTCAAAACCATGAGATGAATATGTAACACCAACTTCCAGTTCTACCTTGATAGCACAACGCACAATTTCTTCATTGCTACTGAAGTCACTTATATCTAATTCCCTTCTAAGATTTGGTTTTAAGCCACCGATGAATCGACCAACTTTACTTTCGGGTTGGATGATAAATCCAGATGCATACTTTGCAAGCCTTGTAAAATTCGCCTCGTATATACCAACAGATTCATCATCCTTTTGATTAAGCTCAAGGAAATCCTTTTCTATATTTGTTCAAAGAATATGAGGGAAATAGTTATTCAAAAACAACTTCTTGAACTCATCCCATTCCATGGATTCAATTTCATCTTGGGGCCTTGTATTCTTAATTAGAGTCCACCCCTGGTCTAATTCACCTTCTAAATGGTAAATAGAAAGAATCTCTTTTTCATGTTCCGAGAAGAGAAGTATGGAAAATATCTTTTCAATTTTACTGATCCATTTTTCAGCAACAAGTGGATCAAAAGACCCATTGAAAGAAGGTGTATGTTGCCTCTTGAAGGACTCAATAGAATATTGTTCCCTTCTCTACTCATTCGGAAGTCCAGAATGATTCATATCTTGTGTAAGTATAGAAATAATATTTTTCACTCCATCTCCCATAACATTGGTTTGTTCAGGGGTAAAATCATTGCATCGTGCATTACGTTTATCAACACAGTTAATTCGGGTTCTAGATATTGTCTAAAACCCAGAAAAAATAGTGTGAGAGGAAATAATCATTCTAGGAAAACAACATATTAATGGGGGAGTACCTTCAATATCTAACATCTTAGGTTTAATTCTAATATTGTTACCATAATTCTAGGACTATAACCTATACTTATAATTGACTGACTGAAAATTATTTTTTTATTAAGAGAAACACTTTTACAGGGAAAATGAGAAACCAAAGGGTTCTGCAAATATCCAAACAACCCCAAACAAAACAGGATAAAAAACAGGATACCTCATTCAAGCAACAGCATCAACCACCATCCCCATGCAGGACACTCGGCGATCCCATGCAAGCATGGTCCCTCCCGATGTTTCCATCCCTCCAAAACAGTCATGTCCCAAATGGCCTACAAAGATGATGGCAGAGAAACCGAGCCCAACGAAGATATCCTGCGACGAACCAAAAAACCACACAAACCGCAGACATAGAAAAAACCACCAAACACTTGACAGAAACAGGAGAAACAAACCCAATTAGTCTGGAGGTGATGCCTCAAAGGAATAAGAAAAATTACCAAAGAATAATCTGAGCCTGTTAGTGCTTTCCTCTCTATACAGACTCCACTTCATTAACCATACCTTGTCATTAGGGTCTTCCCCAACGATGTCTTCATATCGATCATCCATTTTGTCCCATGTTCGGATATATTCAACTTTGCTGATTTTCTGATTGTTGAAGCCTCTCATTAAGATCAAATCCTGTTTGTAAATCCACCTGGCATGCTCTTTGTTGACCTCCAATTTGATAGGTCTTCCCATCATATCGGCCTCTTCCCGAGGGATGTTGACATAGAGAAATTCTTCTACCATATCCTCTTCAGAGCAGATGATAGGTTCTTTAATGCTCTTTCCTGTTTTAGAACTGCTACCCATTCCATTATTGTTCACCTTGGCCCCAACCTAGGGGTCCTCCTACATGAGAACCTTGTCAGATGATGTTTCCTTCTCACCTAGTTTAGATTTTTTACCTGACCGTGTTTCCATCGTCTTCGGTAAAAATGAGTAATCCTTGCGTTCTCTCCCTTTATTCTTCTTAGGCAACATCTCCTCCTCCTGGACATTGTCAACTCCTGAACCCCCCTCATTCTGCCCTTCCCCTTCAACTTGGACAGACTCAATGGTGTCCAAACAGACAAAGGGATTGAATATCTCAACACCATTAAGGGGTCCAGCACTTCCCTGTTGGTGACTTGGTGCCTCCCGAAGAAGCATCACCTTTAACATTTCTGGGTGACCAAATAGCCTCCTCATCAGGACCAGAACCAGGAGCCATGAAAATTCCCTCATGAGTTTCCACATTAACTCTTTCCATCTCAGAATGGGTACCATTTGAACCAGACTTAGTTTCCATACCTGTAGCGTTGCACTGAGAAGACAGTGACAATAGTTGTTTCATACAATTAAGATCTTCGATCAACCTGTTGGATACATCCTTGACCCTGGCTTCTGGTGAGGTAGGAACTGGATTTGAAGACTCTTCAAAGATCTCCAACATCTCCCATAAAGATCTTCCCCTTTTTTCTTATCGAAAACCTTTCTTTATATCCTGGGGAAAAGAAAACATAAAAAAGGTTAGCTCAAATGCTCAGTAAGGGTAAACATGGAGAACATAAAACAACCCATAAACATTTGAACGTAAAAACATGAACATGACATAAATCATAGACGTACATAAGGCATAGATCATAAAGGAACATAAATCATAATAAAATAGCATAGGAATGAAACATGTAATTGTGGAAAACCATTAAGCATATTATATGATTTCCACAGTATCCAAGGCATTACTTCCAAGACCATCTTAGTGGACAAAGTCCATTTCTGAATCGAGTTCACTCCTCGTTCCAGTCCTGTATCACTGAACCAGATTAACATACCGTTCCATCCATGTCTATCTCATGAGATATAAATCTATACCCAATTAATTGGAGGGAGATATAGGTCCCACCCATCTCATAATGAAATCATTTTTACTTGTGCCACAAAATAAACATAAATCAATCATCACAACCCAAAGAATAAAATGGGTTTCATAAACATCATCCAATCATAACATAATCCATATAAAACAAATGGATATCATTTAATCATAAGAAAAATAACACCATGTAAATAATAGAGATATTATACTTGAAACATAAACATAATAAATACTGTCATTTTAGATGGGAAATAGTTTTGATAAAATACTTGAAATGGGTTCTTGAGTAAAATATAATTTCTTCTTTAAAATCATTTTCTTTTCACAAAATGCCATAAAATTTTAAAATAAAAGGATTTTGTTGAAAATAGTCATGAAATATTGTAGAGTAAGCTTCATGAAAATAAGGCGTTATGAAACCGTGAAAATCTGTTCATGCCGTATAAGTTAAAAAAACAATCTTCTCGTACTTTTGCCGGAAAAGTCAAAAATTTCCTCATTATGTAAACAAAAGAAAGATTCCTTCCATAAACCAATTTAAAAGTAAGAGAGGGGTAAAAATGACTTTAAACATACATGGAAAAATATTAAACACTTTATAAAAAACATTTTTAAGGACATGGATGAAAACTATAACCCCAGTAAATACTTACATATAAGCAGTCTTGGATATAAATGAGATTTGAAAATTTATCCCTTACCTTAGGTATGATATGCTTCGTACGAATCCGAACCTCCTGTATAATGATTTAAATAATTTCATTGACTTATTTCGGAATCATATTCATTATTATGATATCATATATGGTTCACTTATGACTTTATATTACCCATTCTTTTGTCTATTCCATGTTAAAGCAACATTTTGGGTAAAATCGTTTTATTTATTGTACGTATTTGGACTTGTTGTTCTTGATATTATTATTACTTATATCATGATTTACTTACTTCCAAAATGTAAAAAATGATTTATATAACATATATATTCAGTATATATATATATATAATATATAGATAAATGAAATGAAACACACTGTTCATGGAGACGGTAGGTCGTATGTACGCATGAACGTTGTTTTCCATTCATTATTGACTTGAATGGAAGTAAGTAGATGAAATATATATATATATATACATAAATCCAGTAGCTTTATCATGTCATATATTTAATTATTATTCATTATATATACTTTATAATCATTCTTTAATGGTTAACATGGAAAATGAATCTCATCACATCGTGGAGACGGTAATCCGTACGTACGCACGAGCGATGATATTATTCCCATAATTGTTAAATTGAATTGTAGTGGATGATATAATATCTCAGAATTAGTATGATGTTATAATAACTATATATAGTTATTCTTTACACCATTATACCCATCCAAGTAAGGTGGTGGTGGAAAAACATATTACACCACGGCATGGAGACGGTATTTCGTACGTACGCACGCGCTGTGATTTCGTTTTTCGTAGGAAGGATAGAAGATGAAATGGGTTTGTTTCATATGTATAATAACATATAATTATATTATTGGTACTTATGTTATTACTTTATAATGAAATAACAAAAGAAGAAGAATTTTAAGAAGAAAGAAACTTGAAATAATCGGTAGAAGAGATTACCTCTTCATCGACACACCTCTTTTAAGCTTCCTATTAAGGAACTAAAGTTGGACTTTTGAGGAGACCAGAACCTCTATAATGTTTCTACGGAAGTTGATAAGGGAAATGGGTAGGGGTTGGCTGAGATTGAGGGATCAAAATTGTGTAAATATAAGAGGGAGGAGGTGCCCTTTTATAAGGGAGGAGAGGGGAACCTTAGGAAAAACATAAAATATTGTTTTATAATAAAGTCATATTCAGTTTATAATAGATACAAATTGATTTATTTCGAAGCTAAAGTGGGGATGGGTCTAAATATTCTCAACCAATAAGTTTTATACAAGTTTAGGTTACTATTTTAACCTTATCATTTAAATTTAACTCTAAGTTAAATAATTTAACATTTAACGTGTCTTCTTGTTTTCTTACACTATATGGTTAATAAACTTACTATAACAATCAAAACGAACCCTAAGTGATCCATTATTAATATATATAACCTTATATAATTCATTGGTCCAAACCTTAGATTTTTAGGAATATAATATCAATTAATAATATAATATTTGTTTTAAAAACTATTTTATGTCAATTTTGACACTATTTGGTAATTGATTTTTTGTGAAAATAATAATAGAATGATTAGTTTGGAAAAAGTTATATAAATCAATAATAATATGTCATATTAACCAAGAAATTATTTTAATTTATAAAAAGTCTCAAATTATATTTATTTGGGTATTTATAACATCAATTATGTTAATATTTTATTAATAGGGTAATTACTACATTATCATTGTGTCATAAATAAATTAAATTATCTAATGTCTAAAAATTATAAATAAAATACCATTATGTAGGAAATATTTTTATCTTTATAATTAATATTTATCGTCGAATTTATCTTATGTATAACCGTATATTAAAAAACTTTTAGTTATTAGTCTCTGATTTTAACTATTTTAACTCTTCTTTAAATAAAATAATAATAAATGAGCTAATCTAATTCAAGTGGACCTAAATGGTAATATTTTATTCCTAAGGTTTTTTGGTCGAATTAAACTTATCCAATAGAATTAGTATATGCGTTAGGGTAATAATAATATCATTTTTACCCTTAATTACCCTATTTACTTTTAACCATGGTAAATAAAAGTAAAAAGTTATGATTCACCATAAATTATTTTTATCTTATTGAACCACATTTTACTCCTTGATATTAACCGTGTCTCTCGGATTTTTGAAATTCCACTCATAGAAGCGGTAAAATTAAGTTTTATGTAAATTTTCAAATTCTCCTAGGAGATGGGTAAAAGACAGTGAAAATTTCAATAAACTTTTTATGTATCTAAAATTATTATAAAATGACTCCAATTAATTACATTAAACTTATATAGGTATTATGTATCAATTTTGACCTAAAATAAATTTAAATAAAATAAATAATTATTTAATTAAAAAGTCAGTTTTTAAATAGTAACCTAGTGTTTTCACTATTCATCAAAAATTGAAAGTTTTCAGAAAAATACCAAAAAATCACGCTAGGCTAATTTCAATATTAAAAATCCAAAAATAAAGTCCATTTTGAAAGATAAAATTTATAAAATTTCAAAAAGTGGGTATTACTATTCATAATAGCTAGTTCATAATAATATTATAATAATATCTTGTTTAGTGAAATTTGGTATTGTGTATAACACACGCTAACGAGGAAGGTTGATCTGGCGTGCAACAAAAGCCTAGAATAGTGTTTGCGTATACTGTATGCTAAAACGGTGTTGCGTATATTGCAAGTTAATCTTGGTATAGCGTACAAGACATCAATGAAATTAAAAAAATATTTCTCTTAAAATATCAGGTTGTTACATTCTACCCCCATTAAAATTAATTTTACCCTCAAAATTCATCGGGGTTATAAATTGTTTACTACTTGAAAGTTTCATTCTTAGAAACCCACATCGTATAATGGAATACTAAAACATCATTTTAAAAAGGAACATTAGAAACATAAAGGATACCCAAAGTATCTTATCACTGGGTTTCCACATAGGAGAATATAGGTGAAAATATGGATATGGATGAGAAATCTAACCATCGAGTTCTAATAGAGAGTGGTAGAGAACATGGCTATGAAAAAGCCAACAATCACAAATCCATGATTTTTTTATGATCTAAGGTACCATCTGATTCATTGGATATGAGGGTACTAGGACAATGTTTTTGGTTTTCAATATCATTTCCCTAATGTTGATGAATTAAAAGAAATACTTACATGATTTTGGTACAATATCCCTGTTGTTCATGCCTTGAACAATTTCCACTTCATCTCTTAAATAAATGAAGTTGAATTTTTCATTCGTGAAGTGTTAGCAGATCATGCAATAGAATGATAGGTCATTCCATCTGTCTCAAACATAAGGTTAGCAAAAGTTATGTACATAAGTCCATCTATAGTGAGATTAATCGTATATGGTTCTTAAAATGGACTTATAATTCATCTATCATACCTCTTAATAAAATAAAACTATTTTCTACTAACCAGGGACTTCGTGTAGGCTAGTGGTAGGCGATAAAGGCCTGCCGTACTTTGGTTGTGGGTTCGATTCCCGCAACCTTGTCCGACGTGATGGGTTGTCACACATCCTGCAAGTTGTTCTTTTTCTAAAACTACACTATTATAAAATTACAGAAATAATATTGAAAAAATTTCTAGCCTTAAATAATAATATCTGATGTCCAACATAATCCATTTCAATATTTAGACTTATCCAAAATACATCTGTCCAATCTCATAGTATAAAGAAAAAGATTACTAGAAATGTCATCTACCGAGCATGTGAATTCCATCATTTATCATATGATATATCTTGTTTTTCACATTCCAAACATGTGAATACCTTAATAATGTATTCTCTTGAAAAAGGAATACCCATTGAACCTTAGTGAAAACATGAATGCTGTCAAAATTTAACTCTTTCCACATACCAAAATCCCAAAATTTCTATATACTCAAACTATGATATCACTTTTTCCTTATACCAATCATGAGATCATGAATACTACCAAACATATTATTTTCTCCTTATCTATTCATTATGAGAATATAATCTTCCTTACAAAATTATTTCAATATATTTATTGAAAACCAGAATAAACCAATACATGGGTATTCTAATATTCCACAATACTATAAATGAGATTCCATGATACTATTTTGAAATCCCATTACACAAAAAATTAATCATTCCACCACATCATTGGCATACTCATCATCAAAAATAGTGATTACATGTGACTTCCCTTTGTCATGTTCCATAAGAGGTTGTTGATTTCGGTCATCATTAACCCTTGGATTAGGGTATTGGTTATCATAATGCCCCATTTCCTTGCTATTGTATCATTGAAGCGTTGGTGGTGCGTTCTCGGTAGTTTTTTCTCTATTCACATCATTATCTACCTTTTTCCCATTACTTCGACACTCAACTGCTTGATGACCTTCTTTTCCACACTTAAAACATTTTCTACTTCCTTTTAGACAATGTCCACCATGCTTCTTTCCACACTTTGAGCATAAAGAAACATTCATATTCTTTTCACCATTGTTCTGAGATTTCTCCTAGAACTCCATCTTTCATTTATTGTCAAAACCATGAGATGGATATGTAACACCATCTTCCAGTTCGACCTTGATAGCACAACGCACAATTTATTCCTAGCTACTGAAGTCTCTTATAGCTAATTCCCTTCTAAGACTTGGTTTTAAGCCATTGAAGAATCGATCAACTTTACTTTCAGGTTGGATGATAAAGCTAGATGCATACCTTGAAAGCCTTGTAAAATTTTCCTTGTATATACCAATAGATTCATAATCCTTTTTCTTATGCTCAAGGAAAGAATTTTCCATCTTTGTTCGAAGAATACGAGGGAAATACTTATTGAAAAACAAGTTCTTGAACTCATCCCATTTATTGATTCAATTTCATCTGGGGGCCTTGTATTCTTAATTAGAGTCCACCACTGGATTACTTCACCTTCTAAATAGTAAATAACAAGAATCAATTTTTCATGTTCCGAGCAGCGAAGTATGTAAAATATATTTTCAATGGTACTGATCCATTGTTCAGCAACAAGTGGATCAGAAGACCCATTGAAAGAAGGTAGATGTTGCATCATGAAGGACTCAATAAAATATTGTTCCCTTCTCTTCTCATTCAGAAGTTCAGAATGATTCATAGCTTTTGTAAGAATAAAAATAATATTTTTCACTCCATCTCCCATAACATTGGTTTGTTCAGGGGGACAATCATTTCATCGTCCATTACATTTATCAACACGGTTCCTTCAGGTTCCAGCCATCGTCTAAAACCCAGAAAGAATTGTGTGAGAGGCAATAATCATGCTAGGAAAACAACATAATAAAGGGTGAGTACCTTCAATATCTAACATCTTAGGTTTAATTCTAATATCGTTACCATAATTATAGGACTATAACCTATACTTGTAATTAACCTTAGAGACATCCCTAAACATACCTTCGAAATATCTCTAGGGATTTCCCTAAAGTTTTCGCATCCTAGTTTCCAAAGGTTAACGAAACCTTTCCTATGATACCAACTGTATAGACCCATACTTGACATACATGTATATTACATTACTTTTGAGTAATACTTAATACATAACAAAAACAAACACCGAAGGACTGTAATAGTTTAGTGTCTTTGGAAACTCGGAATATAATCTTCTAATCATGGTGAAAGATCTTCATCATCACCCATAAAGATCTTCCCCTTTTGTTTTCTTGCCTAAAACCTTTCTTTATATCCTGGGGAAAATAAAACATAAAAAGGGTGAGCTCAAATTCTTAGTAAGGTTAGACATGGAGAACATAAAACAACCCATAAACATTTTATTGTAAAAACATGAACAGGACATAAATATTAGCAGTACATAAGGCATAGATCATAAAGGAACATCAATAATGATAAAATAGAATGGGAGTAAAACATGTAATTGTGGAAAACCATTAATCACATGATATTATTTCCATAGTAGCCAAGGCATTGCTTCCAAGACCATCTTAGTGGACAAAGTCCCTTTCTAAATCGAGTTCACTCCTCGTTCCAGTCCTGTATCACTGAACCGGATTAAATTACTGTTCCATCCATGTCTATCTCATGAGATATAAATCTTTACACAATGCATTAGAGGGAGATATAGGTCCCACCCATCTCATAATGAAATCATTCTTACTTGTGCCACAAAATAAACATAAATCAATCATCACAACCCAATGAATAAAATGGGTTTCATAAACATCATCCAATCATAACATAATCCATATAAAACAAATGGATATCATTTCATCATAAAAAAAATCACATCATGTAAATAATAGATAAATTATACTTGAAACATAAACATATCAAATACTATCATTTTAGATTGGAAATAGTTTTAATAAAATACTTGAAATGGGTTCTTGAGGAAAATATCCTTTCTTCTTCAAAATCATTTTCTTTTCACAAAATGTCATTAAATTTTAAAAGAAAAGGATTTTGTTGAAAATAGTCATGAAATCTTGTAGAGTAATCTTCATGAAAATAAGGCGTTATGAAACTGTAAAAATCTGTTCATGTCGTATAAGTTAAAAAACATTCTTCTCGTACTTTTTCCAGAAAAGTCAAAAAGTTCCTCGTTTTGTAAACAAAAGAAAGATACCTTCCATAAAACAATGTAAAAGTAAAAGAGAGGTAAAAATGACTTTAAAAATACATGGAATAATATTAAACACTTTATGAAAAACATTTTTAGGTACATGGATGAAAAATATAACCACATTAAATACTTACGTATAAGCAATCTCAGATTAAAATGAGATTTTAAAAATTATCCCTTACCTTAGGTCTGATATGCTTCGTACATATCCAAAACTCCTATATAATGATTTAAATAATTTCATTGACTTCTTTAAGAATCATATTCTTTGTTGTGATATCATATATGGTTCACTTATGACTTTATATTACCCGTTCTTTTGTAAATTCCATGTTAAAGCAACGTTTTGGGTAAAATCATTTTATTTATCATATGTGTTTGGACTTGTTGTTCTTGATATAATTATTACTTATATCATGATTTAATTACTTCCATAATGTAATACAAAATTTATAAATCATATATATTCAATATATATATAATAGATAGATAAATGAAATGAAAAACACCATTCATGGAGACGGTAGGTCATACGTACGCATGAACGCTGTTTTCCTTTCCTTATTGACTTGAATGGAAGTTAGTAGATGAAATATATATATATATACATAAATCCAGTAGCTTGATCATGTCAAATATTTTATTATTATTCATTATATATACTTTATAATCACTCTTGAATGGTTAACATGGAGAATGAATCTCATCGTGTCGTGGAGACGGTAATCCATACGTACGCATGAGTGATGATATCATTCCCATAATTATTGAATTGAATTATAGTTGATGATATAATATCTAAGAATAAGTATGATGTTATAATAACTATATATAGTTATTATTTACACCATTATACCCTTCCAATTAAGGTGGTGGTGCAAAAACAGATTACACCACGGCGTGGAGACGGTATTCTGTACGTACGCACGCGCGGTGATTTCATTTTCCATAGGATGGATAGAAGGTGAAATGGGGTTGTTTAATATTTATAATAACATATAAGTATATTAGTGATACTTATGTTATTAATTTATAGTGAAACAACTAAATAATAAGAAGTTGAATAAGAAATAAACTTGAAGGAATCGGTAGAAGAGATTACCTCTTCTTCGGCGCACCTCTTTTAAGCTTCCTCTTAAGGCACTATAGTTGGTCTTTTGAGGAGACTAGAACCTCTATAATGTTTCTAGGGAAGTTTGGAAGCGAAATGGGAAGGGTTTTTCCGAGCTTGAAGGCTCAAAATTGTGTAAAGAGAAGAGGGAGGAGGATCCCTTTTATAAGGGAGGAGAGGGGCACCTTAGGAAAAACATAAAATATTATTTTATAATAAAGTAATATTCAGTGCATAATAGCTTAAAATTGATTTATTTTGAAGATAAAGTAGGTATGGGTGGAAATCCTCCCAACCAAAAAGTTTTATAGAAGTTTAGGTTACTATATTTACCTTATCTTTTAAATTTAACTCTAAGTTAAATAATTTATCCTTTACCATGTCTTCTTGTTTTCTTATAATATATGGTTAATAAACATACTATAGCAATAAAAACTAACCCCAAGTGGTTCATTATTAATATATATAAACTTATCTAAGTCATTTGGCCGAACCATATATTTTTATGAATAGAATATAAATTAATAATATAATATTTGTTTTAAAAACTATTTTATGTCAATTTTGACACTATTTGGTAATTGATTTTTTTTGTGAAAATAATAAAATAATGATTAGTTCGAAAATAGTTAATTAAATCAATAATAATATGTCATATGAACCTATAAAATTAGTTTAATTTATAAAAAGTCTCAAATTACATTTATTTGGGTATTTTAACATCAATTATGTCAATATTTCATTAATAAGTTTATTACTACATTATCATTGTGTCATAAATAAATTAAATTATTTAATGTCTAAAAATAATAAATAAAATACCATTATGTAGGAAATATTTTTAGATTTCTAATTAATATTTATTGTCTAATTTATCTTATGTATATCCCTATATTAAAAATGATTTAGTTATTAAACTTTGATTTTAACTATTTTAACTCTTCTTTAAATAAAATAATAATAAATGACCTAATCTAATCCAATTGGACCTAATGGGTAATATTTTATTCCTAAGGTTGTTTTTGGTCGAATTACACTTATCCAATAGAATTAGGACATGGTTTAGGGTAATAATAATATCATTTTTACCCTTAATTACCCTATTTACTTTTAACCGTGGTAAATAAAAGTAAAAAAGTTACTATTCACCAAAAATTATTTTTACCTTATTGAACCACATTTTTCTCCTTGATATTAACCGTGTCTCTCGGATTTTCGAAATTCCACTCACAGAAGCAGTAAAATTACGTTTTATGTTAATTTTCAAATTCTCCTAGGAGGTGGGTAAAAGACGGTGAAAAGTTCAATAAAATTTTTATATATCTAAAATTATTATAAAATGACTCCAATTAATTACATTGAACTTATATAGGTATTATGTATCAATTTTGACCTAAAAAAAATTTAAATAAAATATATAATTCTTTAAATAAAAAGTCGGTTTTTAAATAATAACCTAGTGTTTTCACTATTCATCAAAAATCGAAAGTTTTCAGAAAAATACTAAAAATTCACCCTAGGCTAATTTCTATATTCCAAATCCAAAAATGAAGTCCATTTTGAAAGATAAAATATATAAAATTTCAAAAAGTGGGTATTACTATTCATAACATCTAGTTCTTAATAATATTATAGTAATATCTTGTTTAGTGAAACTCAGTATTGCGTATAACACATGCTATCGAGGAAGGTTACTCTGGCATGCAACACAATCCTAGAATAGTATTTGCGTATACTGCATGCTAATACAGTATTGTGTATAGCACAAGTTAAACTTGGTGTAGCGTACAAGACATCAATGAAATTAAAAAATATATTTCTCTTAAAATCTCGGGGTGTTACATTCTTCATTCTCTAATGTTTCCATATTCAATAAATTCATACATCATTCAAGTTACTCTTTTCTTATTTTCTACATGGGTTCATGCTTTGTTTTATTTTTTAATTACACACTCCTTCATATCACTTGTCATTTTCCATGCTTTGGTACCTTAGGTGGAAATAATTTTAGTGACTTTGGCATTGACAACTCCAGTTAGAGGTAGAGATTATTTTTATTAAGTATGTAGAGATTGTGATCTAGTATTGTCACAACACCACTATTGGGGATACTTTATATGTTTTCAGATATATCCATATAATATCATCCTTGGCATAAATTAGTTTTATTCAGTGTAGGATATCATGGATTCCTTTAAGAGAGAAATTTTTTTATATGATGATAATAGAGAACCAGTGGTGTTCATTGATGATCAATACCCTTATATGGGTTAGATACATGTTCCTTCCTTATCTTCTATTATGGATAAACTGATACTATTCTCATCAGAAGTTCACACGACAGTGTTTCCCTAGTTTGTAAATGAGTATTCTAATGTCTTTCTTGAGGTGGTTGTAGTGTTACCCCCTCGACGAGGGATTGAGTTTAGGATAGATCTTCAACTTTGTGTTTCTCATATCTCAATGTATTAATATAGGATGGTTCCTTCAGATCCATGATAGTTCTAAGTATATTTTGATGATCTATTACAGTAAGGTTTTTTATCTGAGTGTGTCATCATGGGGGTCACTAGTTTTTTTCATGTAGAATTACAATAGTGGTGTGTGATTTTGTATCGATTATCATATCTTGAACAAAGTGATAGTGAATAGACAATATCCTCTTCATCTATTGATTATTTATTTGATCAATTGAAAGGATAAATTTGGTTCTCAAAAATCAATATGAGGTTTAGATATCATCATATACTATTGAAGAATGGGGATATTCTGAAAACCGCTTTTTGTTATTGTCATGGGAATTATGAGTTTATTGTGATTCCATTCAGTAAGATGAATTCTATTATTATTTTCATGGGTTTTATGAATGTATTTTTTAGAGAGGTCTTGTATATGTTTATAATGGTCTCTATCGATGGCATCCTTGTGTACTTTGTATCTGAGGAGGAGCAACCAGAGTATCTATGTTATTTTTTAGGATTTCTTCATCATCATCATCTTTTTAGTTGGATTTTAATGTTCGAGTTCAATGATTTTGAATTCTATTTCTTAGGTTATTTAATTTCCCAACAAGGAGTGTCTATTGTTCTTTTGAATATTGTGGTACTCATTTCTTGGGTATCCCCAAGACAATATCATAGGTGTGGCATTTCCTCAATCTTGCAAGCTATTATAGAAGGTTTATATCTAATTTCTCTCAATTTTTTGATCCTTTAATATCCTTCACTAGAATGGATTAGGAATTCTTATATACGAACCAGTGTAAGTAATAATTCGTGTACTTAAAGGAGGATTTTTTTAGCACTCTAGTCCTTTATTTTCCATAAGAGTGAGTTTAGTTTGATGTTTTTATGATGCTTCACATCTTGGTTTGGGATATTTTTTTATGTAGAAGAGTTTAGTTGTTTCTTATAGGTATCGACAGTTATTTCCTCATTAGCATAAAAATTACACCCATGATCTCTAGTTGAAATTAGTTATGTTTTCCTTAATGTTGTGGTTACATTACCCCATCAGTGAGAATTTTATAGTTTTCACCAATCATGAGATCATGACATATGTCTTCTCCCATATTTACTTTAACATTCAAAAATAAATATGGATGAAATTATTAAAATATTATGACATCGAGATTTTTTATACACCATGAAATAGAAAGTTTGTGGTAGATACACTGAGAAGGAAGTCACATTGTGATGTTGTGCATGAATCTGGAGATTCTGGGAGATTTGTGGAAGAACTCTCAGAGATGAATCTGGATATGGGAGTAGTTGTATGTAGAGGTTGGATTTTCTAGATTAATGTGTGGTTATCATTGGTTTAAAAGGTGGATAAGTCCCAACTATGGGATTTTAAGATCGAGTTTTGGAGAGGTCAAGTTTTTTTAGAGATGTCCATGATGGTTGTTCTGTGGATTAACATCATAGAGTGTGTTTTCATGGAATTATTTTCATCCCTTTATTGATTTATGAGATGTTTCTCTATAAGTTCCATATCTTAACATTGGTGGCACATCTTTTCATGATAAATATATACTCATATTTTAGAGGATAGTTTTGGTGGCCTGGGTTAATTCATATAGTTCAAGAGTTTTTTTCTCAACATTTGGTCAATAATAAGGTTAAGGCTAAGTAGTATGTTCTCTGTGGTTTTCTCCAACTATTATATATTCCAAAGTTGAAATGGTATGGCATCTCGATGCACTTTGTCACCAGTTTTCCCCAAGATCAGTGAGGATTTGATGTTATTTGGGTGATTATGGATCATTTAATGAAATCATACCACTTTTTAGTGATCATGGAGTCGATATTAGTGGATTTTTCATTTATGTGGTGTCTACATGAAGTGTTAAGACTTTAACAAGTCTCTAGGGTGATTATCTCTAATTGAGATCTGTATTTTACCTTTAGGGTGTGGAGAGGTCTCCAACATACTTTTTGTATCTTAGTTATACCTTAACACTATTTTTCATCCATAGAAGGATGTTCAAATTGAGTGGACCATCTAAACTCTTGAAGACATGTGGCACTCTTGTGTCCTAGATTTTTGGAATTTTTTGCATAGGGAACCTGCCTTTGGTCAAGTTTTCTAACAATAATAGTTTTTAATCCACTATTTTTATGGAACCATTTGAATATTTTTACAGCCAACCTTTCTATTATCTGTTTTGTTGGAATGGGGTTAGATTGTGTACAATTCTCATGCTTGAACTAGTGCATAATATTATAGAGATGGTTTAAGTGATTCATGTGAGGATTAAAGAAGCGCAGAATCATCAAAATTCATATGTCGATAATAGGAGGATACCTATGGAGTTTGATATTAGAGATCATATGTTCCTGATGTTGGCTCATACTCATGGTTAGTAAAGTTTTAGACATGGTACTAAGATTCCTCCCCAGTTTATTGGGACTTTAGAAGTGTTGGCTCATGTTAGTGCTATGGTATATTGGATAGCACTTCCCCATATAAGATTTAGATACAAGAAATCTTTCATGTTTCTTGTCTTCACAATTATCTTCATGAAAACTCTCACATCATTGATTGGGTATATATTTTTGTTGATGATAATTTTACCATCTAGGAGTTGCCTATGGAGATCCAGGACCACCAAGAGAAGGTGTTTTATGGGTATTGTATTTCTTTGGTTCATATCCTTTGGTGGAACGGTGTCATGTAAAATATTTCCATGGAATGAGAGTCATAGATATGTTCCCAATTCCCCAAGTGGTTTTATTTTTTCTCTAAACTTATTATAACACTCATTTTTATGTGTTCAACATTTTTTAGTTTATGAAAAAAATCTATTGTTCTTTATTTTTTGGTAACCTTTCTCTCATTTGAGAGGTATCTTACCTAATATAGTATTTTGGAGCTCTTTTTTATTGTGTGTTTGGGGTTTTTTTACTCTTAGTGAGTTGGTTGAGCTCCTATGACAGTGTTATCCCTAAGAGGTATCTTGTGAGGTGGTTGTTAGACAAAAATTTATCTTCCTTTCTCTTTAGGTTTGGATTTGAATTCTCAGGGATGGTAATGGTTTGAGAGGTATCTAATGTGAGGTCATGAATCCCATTAGAATTTTCCATTGTAATTTTTGGGTGTTATAGGTGCTTGATGAAGGTTCTGAGATGTTTGGAGAGTGTTTTGATGAATAGGGGAGTATCATTTCAAAAAATGGTATTGATATAGCATGGTGGGGTATGTTTCATCCTAATATAGGTGGTTGAGGCATAGTAGATATCAGATATTAAATATGTAAGATCATGGTGAAAAATAGTGATACTGCATGTTTAGTTATAGCTATGATGTAGAGGTAGGTTATGAAGTGCATCTAGGTGGCTAAGTCATAGTGGACTTTTGAGACTACTTACAAATCAAGGATATTTGTGTCATAGTGGTTTGGTAATGGAATAGTCTCCCTATTAGTGATGGAGTGGAACAATTTAGTCTATAAGGTTACATTGTGGTACCAGTTCTACTTTTATAGGATTTTCCATTGAACTCAGACACAGCTTTGATCAAGGGTGGCTATGACATGGTCCCTCATGTTTTTTCATAGAATACCTCATGTTAACTAGTTCTACAATATGGTCCCTTAGGTTTCATTTTGGACTTCTATTTCTCAGAGGGTTTATAAATACAACCTACCCAATTTTAACCCATATTCTCCCACTTCCTCAACTCATAACCTAGACACCCTAGGGTGGTTTTGCGGTTCTCCTTATCCCATTTCATTAGGGATTAATCTCAACTTCTAGAGTTCAATCTATGGTGATCCAAGGGAGAGTATTTCTCATTATTCTAGTGGTTTTTATTCATCCAATATCATTTTAGTTGTGTTATATGTTTCCATGTTATGGAGTTTAATATCCATCAATTTATTAAGGTTTTATTTGTTTTTTGTCAGTGCATTTATGTTATGACATACTTGGGAGATCATAGTTTGCTCATGGGATAGGTGATTGCATGTTGTTGATGTTTAATACAATGATAACAGTTTTCCTCTTGTTTTAATAGATGGTACACTATCTATACAATCATGAACCATCCCATGAACCATGGTAACCGAATGACTAGGTTGTCCTTGACATAGCTCGGAGGGTGTTCTTGATCCCCATAGGTTGGATACTAGCACCTAACATCATACAAATTAAAAGTGGGAACGATTTTTTCCACTAAAAATGTAGAATTAAAAGAGACAAGATAGTATGAATATCAAAAGAAATTCCACATGGTGTAATGTACAAAAAATCAAATAGGAAGTAAATCCCAAAGTACTACAACCAAAGTTCCAAAATAGGGAAAACATCCCAAGTCATATGAAACTCACTAAGTCCAAGGTTAAACAGTTATATCCACCTCCAAGAGATACTTTACCCTTTCTTAAACATAAAAGGATATAATCTAAAAAACCCAAAGGAGAAAGTAGGGTGTGATCCAAATCCTAGTAGTATTTTACCAAAAGATTATATAATAAGATTCCAATATTAAATTAACCAGTAATGTGATTTCAGTTTTAAAAAAAAAAATAGGTGTGGAATATCAAACTCATATTTAAACAAATAATTATTTACAATTTAAAAAATGTAAATACTTTATCAATTTATGCTTAGAATTTCAAATTATGGAAATACATTTCAAAATATGGAATGTTCCTTTAATCAAAGGGAGCTTTACGAAGATGAAACATTTCACAAAATGGATTAAAAAAACAATTTTATATAAAACAACTTTTATAAATCATAAGGAATGGAAAATAGTTTACAAAATTAGCACATATTTATTTGAAATGCAAACAAGTGAGAAACAAGGTCATACGCCTAACAAGGTATGAATGTTCCAGGCTATAATAACCCTACACTCAAGTTGAATAGAAGTATTCACATAAGTCCCTTTGATCTCAAGCCAAAGAGGACTCATCGCCATCTCTAAAGGGATGTGATGTAGTATCATAATATTTTAGAATGTTATAAAATGTAAATTGCCATCCAAATAACAGACAAAATACCTAAGTCTTAGAAGGGATCATATATAAAATAATGGTGGAAATTTTATTTTAATAGTTCTTAAAATACAACTATATCCCATTCTCCATTTCACATATGAAAATTTTCCACTTCCAACAATATTGGTTTTTTAATCCAAAATATTCCTTTTCACAAAGATGAAACCATAATGTACCCACGAAAAACCATTTTTAATTCATTTTTCAGATTTTATTATTTGAAAACAAATTATGAAATTTCAAAATCCAATTTCACAATTTAATTCAATAATTTAATTTTCAAATAAATTCTGTAAATATCATAACAAACCCCTAATTCACTGGAATTGAGTTTTTTTCAAAAAAATTTCTCAAATACATTTCACAATTTAAATTAAACAATTTAAACTTTTCAAATTTTCATAAACACACACCAATTAATTAAAATTGGGGTTATTATAATTTTATTATAATAACCCATTTCAATAACCCCAATCCAATGGATTTCAGTTTTCTCCAATAAACAAATTGAAATCAATTTAATCAAAATCAAACAATTTCATTTAACTCAAACAATGGAAATTAAAAAAAATCAATTTTAGGATAATAAAAATTTTGAATCAATACATAACCACCTACCTTTTTCTCATGGAAACACAAATCCGGTGACATACCCACCAATAAGAATGAAGGTGCTGAAGATCTAGGAACTCCACCTAGAAACAAGATCTGCAAGCATGGAGTTTAAATTCATCAATACCAAGATGATCTATCAAACCCTAAAGAAGGAAAATAGAAATATATATGGAGATGAGGATAACGCTTACCCAATAAGTTACACCGCAATTATAAAATAAAATAAAATGCTAAATGAAACCACCCAGAAGTGTTTTAGGGCTCTAAATTTTTCTGATAATGCCTATAGTGTCGAGTGAAAGAATATATAGAGAGAATAAAATAATATTTTCTGTAATTCCTCTTATTTAAAAATAAGGTTATGTGTTTTACATGACATGTAACCCAATTTCATTTTGTATAATTGGTAATTCTCATAATCACCGAAAAACCCCATCGCTTTTTGAAAAAAATGAATTATTATGATTTTAGGATATGTATAGTGTGTAACCATATTACATGACATGTAAATATCTAGAAGTCTACAAAAACAACTAGTTAAAGCTGAGAATCCAAAAAAACTTTGACTTCACCATTATAGGTATCCTCCTAAATCCTTCTCATCCCTACCAAAATAACAAAAAAGGGAAACCACAACAAGGTTAGAAACATACATGTTTTAAGAGTGATGTAATGTTATATATAATATACTTGTGTATCATATTTATATGATTAATTGGACTATTTTTGATTAAATTGGATAAATAACATAAATTTAGAATTAATTAATCGATTGAATTAAATATTAGATATGCATTTTTAGTAATCTGTTGTTTCTCTTATTTTGATGATAATCAAATTAATGCAAGAATGCATGTTTAATTGGATGTGATATTCAATTTGTTAATGTAATTGATAAATAAGATTAATAATGTTAATTGTTTTTTATTATAATAATTAAAGGCATTTTAAATGAAAATGGTTATTCTATAAATCTTGATAAGGCTGGAAAATTCTAGGAATCATGTTTATTTACTTTTAATAGCTTGTTATAACTGATGTGTTATGTTTCCTGTAGTTTTAACTTGTTAATAATTAATTGGTTAATTAAATATTTAATAAAATTATATTGTTAGATAAAGATAATTCTTGGTGTTGAGAGTTCTGAAAGTTTATAAAGGTTGGATTCCTTATGTTGGAGGCTGAGTGAGGTTGTTTTCAAGTAAATGATGAATGTCTTTTTTTAGGGCCAAGTTTTTCTATTGATTGTGTTTTTTATTTTCATTTTCATTTTATGAATTACTCTAGATTTTAGCCATGATATAATATGTTCTATAATCCTAGGATGGAATAACCTATGATGGATTGTGCGATATGGGAGAGGAGGCCCAACGAGTTAGTAGTAGTTGATTCCTGTGATGGAAAGATGAATGGGGATATGCATGTGGGTCTTAGGCATAACACTGAAGATAATGGAATGGGTTAAATCCATGATTACCTATTATTGTGATTAATATAAACATTTTATATTAATTAATCTATTAAATATGTCTATGTCTATGTTTCTTGTTTAATATGTATTCTATACCCCAATGTTTGAGGCAGTTGGGTGTTCTTGATTCCATCTATCTTAGTGGTAGCTTATGATGGTTTACTAGAGTACCTAGAATTGTGTAATGTTTAATAATTTTTAATAATTGTCTTAAACTATGATTATGGTGATTTTGGAATGAAAATGAGATGGTCTAGAGAAACCATGGACTCGTTTTGGATTATTATTAGAAATATATAATTGATGTTGTTGATATTAGGACTAGGTTATTCCCATAGTTTGGTTGTGAGGTATACTATATCATGTGTGTTTTGTGATTTCATAGGCTACCCCACCCATTTTAGTTACGGTGACTGACACCCAGTAGACACTAGGAGGTTATTTTCCCCAACATCCTAATGGGAGGATGGATGGATGACTACCCCCTATGGCCCCACTCTCTTCTCTTAGTAGTATTATTTTCTTGTAGGAACGATGGTTATTTTTTCCATATATGTGTGTAGAGTGTTGTAATGGATTGTTGTTATTTCAAACACATGTATCTCCATATATAATATCCAAATTATTATTATAGGTATGATTTGTATGGGATATGATGGCTTATGGTACTATACTCAGTGTATGGGTTGTGATGTCTTGATGTCTAATACCTTGATGCATGACACACACCATATATGCTCTGATGGATCTTAGGAAATAATTGTTGGTTATATGGTTATGTGATATGTGATAATGTAATGATGTTATTTATATAGTGCATGTTGTGATACTTAGCCTATATTTCTTTGGACTAGCTTCTTTTGGATAGAGAAGCCTCAGGGCATGTGATGTTGGGACATAGTGGAAAAATAGTATAGAAGTGGTAGTAGGGTAACCTTGTTATTCCATTAATACAATATATGACTCATTTTATATAATAATTTTTTAGGGATATCCATATTGAGGTTGGAAAATAATTATACCTATTCAGGTGATTATTTAGTTTCCCTTTTTTCTCATAGGGGATTAGTATGCTTTTTTATCCTTTGCACAAGGTTCTTTGTGGAGGATACTACTGAAAATACTATTATAATCACCCCACACTTATTTAAAAAAAATTTGGTTATAAAGATAAGGTTGTATATTAGTATAGATATTACTTGGTTGTGTTTTTTAGGAGTTGTGTGGGCTTCATGGTTACTGTCAAATTTATTTTTGTAGTACTTTTAGCTTTCCTTTCCAATTATTTAGTTTTTTATAAAATTATAAGTATGTAATTGGATTATATATATATATATGAGCAGAAGTTTATTAGTTTATTTTGATTATAACTTTATTTTTCATGGTTCTCTTATAGGATAATTCCTCTCATTTATATGTTTTTTATACCCTCGGTGCTATTTTCGAACGCAAGGCTAATTGGTGGCAGGGCTCAGGAGGTCACCATCTCCCTTCTCTCATTACTGGACTAAGAGGGGTACTCTTTGTGGGGATGGGGTCTTGATAGTTCTTGTATTAATTTATATCTATTTTATATGAAAAAATCATAGTTATTACGAAATCCCCCAGAAAAAAAAATCATTAAAAATTTAATCTAAACATCACATTATGGAAGATATGGATAAGTTTCCTTTTTATTTCCTTATCTTCCTACATCACCACATAAAATTTTATATTTTGATAAATATCCTTCGCTTTTCAAGAAAATTAATTTGATATAACCATATATATTATGTGAAGGATATTAAATGGATTTCAACATACAATTAATCATAATTTTATTAAATCTCTTTATTTATTATTAAATGTCTTAAATATTACAAATAATTTCTCAAAAGTGAGAAATAAAAAGTATCCCACAATAAACACTTGGTCATTCCTTATGTTAAGAGCATAAAATTTCTTAAAAATATATATAAACATGATCACTTTTTGGGTATATAAAACTATATGTGTTTTTTATCTATATGTTTTAGGCCATAAATCTTACTTTGAAAGGCCTCATACTAGTTTGTTTGAGTAAAAATATTTTCTAGTTAAATGATAGAATTTGATCCACCTCTAGTATTTGAAACCTTGGATTTTATTATAGTGGTATTTTTTTAACTGTGTATGGTGATATATTATATTTTATTTGGATCTTGGATGATTAAAAAATAAAATAATGAATTTTAATGGGCTCCACCCCATATAAAATAAGAAAAGTTCCTATAATATAGAAATGTGAAATCCGAGGAGATGTAGAGTTCTCTATTCATTTAATACTAGGTACCCAACCCATATCTATTCCATCTTAACATATGGTATGAAATGAATTAAAATATTTGAAAACTCAGTTGGTTGATTTGATGGAAAATGATTTATTCTCCTAAGTGTTTCGCCTTAGGTGGAACCTATTATTTTTTAAAAGAAAACTAATGGGACACTTTTCCTTTTTTTTTTGATTACCAAAAATCAATCAAGTTAAGGTAAATAAAAATTATATATTAAAAATGATTGATGATATATTTGACCATTTTAAAGGGCCTAAGTGGTTCTCAAATATTGATTTTTGTTCTCATTATCACCTGTTGAGAATTAAAGTATATAAAAATCTAAATATATCCTTCAAGAGTATGTGTGGACTTATGAGGAACTTATGTTTCCATTTGGTATAACCAATTCTCTTTAATTTTTATGGAATTAATAAATTGTATATTCCATGAGTATATTGATTTTTTCATGGTATTATTTGAGGATGAAATTTTGGTTTACTCTAAAACTGAGGAAGATCATGCGAAAAATTTGAGAGAAGTTCTGAAAAAATTTATGAATCAATGAATTTATGCCAAGCTATCAAAATGTAGTTTCTGGATTTCAGAAGTGAAATTCCTAGTACATGTGGTTATGAAACATCGTATTTCGGTTGATCCTGATAAGGTG
Organism: Viscum album; assembly: GCA_963277665.1. Classification (NCBI taxonomy): domain Eukaryota; kingdom Viridiplantae; phylum Streptophyta; class Magnoliopsida; order Santalales; family Viscaceae; genus Viscum; species Viscum album. Next base: position 1,667,755,906 of record OY728147.1, on the reverse strand, counting down.
AAGTCTATTATGGAATGGGCTCATCTGCATAATGTTTTCAAGATTTTGAGCTTCTTTTGATTGTTGGGGTATTACTATTGATTGTTTCATAAAATATTTCTTGAATCTAGCGTCTCTAATGACTGCTCTCACTCAAAAAGGAGTTATGTTCTTATAGGATGTGAAATTTTGAATTTATTTTGATGATTTAATGATTATTTTTAATTTTATTCCATTTTTGACTCCTCCAAATACTTGGAGTGGTTATGTGGTCTTTTGTGATGCATATGGTTTCGTTTTGGGATGGATTCTTATGCAGGGAGATCATGTGGTGGCTTATGGTTCCCAAAAAAATAGGCATCATGATAAAAAATATCCAACCCATTATCTTGAGATCACTAATGTGATGAATATACATAATATTTGGTAGTATTACCTTTTAAGATAAAGGTCTAACATTTATTCTAACCACAAAATACCGAGTTATATCTTATTACAAAAATATTTGAACCTTTGGTAGAAGGGATGGGTGGATTACCTAAAGTATTTTTATTTCAACATTTCCAACACATTTGGTAAGGGAAATTTCATTACTAATTCTTTAAGTGGTAAACTTCTTACCTAGGTCATGAAATAATCATCAGAAGAGTTGAATTTTATGGATCTCTTTACTCATTTGTGTTTGGGGGTCTGGAAGGTTGTGATTGATATTGTTCTAAAAAATTTCCCATTGACCTCCTCTCATATTGAGATGATTATTCAGGATCAATATATTTATGATGAATTTCAAGTAATTAGGTACTCTCTTTATGGTGGGGAAACCATTGTTTATTGGTCATTATACTATGACAGTTCCTTATGATTTCATAACTGGTATTTTGTACATTTTATAGTGGGAAAGGTTGTAATGGGGGATTGTTATAATTCCCAATGGGCTATGTACCCTGGTTCCATTAAGATATTCTATGATATGTGGTGAATATTATGGTGTCCAATTATGAGGTGAAACATCAATAAATTTATTTCTTATTATTGTATATGTTAGCTGGTCAAGTCTGAGTACCAAATACATTCATGTTTTATTTAGCCTCTTCCCATGTTGACATGGAAGTGGGATGATATATATATGGACTTTGTGGTTGGGTTGCCTCATACCTCATGATGGAATAATTTTATATGGTTAGTGATCAATAGGTTGGCCAAATAATCTCACTTTATACCCATTCATGATATAACCATAGTTGAGGATTTGAGGAGTCTCTATGTGAAATAGACTGTCAAATTAAATGGAGTAACATTTGATATATTCCCAGATATGGATCCCTGGTTTACTTATAATTTTAATAAGGTCATATAAGAGGTTATGGGATTCCATGTTAGACTAATCATGTCATATCATCCATAGATATATGGATAGATAGAATAAGATATGTAGATCTTTTAGGATATGTTACTTTCTTTAATTCCCTAATTTGGTGGAGCATGGGATGTCCATTTAGGATTGGTTAATTTTTCTTACGATAATATCTACTAGTACACCATTAAAATGGATCCTTTTGAGGCCATTTATGGTTAACCCTATGTATCTCCTCTATATAGAATCGATATTAGTGATGCTTCCTTTTTTGGACTGATTTTGATCTTAGAGAAAATGGTGAAGATTTAGTTGATTCATTATATAATGTTGTTGGTGCAGAGCCAATAGAAATCCTATCATGGTCATCAAAATATACCTTTAATGTTTTTGGATGGTGACTATTTGTTTTTAAGAGTTTTTCCTTGGTTGGGTCACTAATATCGTGGAAACCAAGAGAAAATTACACTGAGATTCATGGGTCCTTTTGATATTGTTGAATGGGATGAAATGTGGCTTATCATTTATCCTTAACACAATATTTAACATTGATCCACAACATTTTTCATGCATCATAGCTCAAGAATTATCTTTATGACCCATATTATGTCCTGATTTGGAAATACATTGATATGGAAACTAATTTTTCCATGATTGATCATCCATTTAGGGTTGTTGATTCTGAAGAAAATAATCTTAATGGGAAGTCTATACTTACTTTTTATGTGTTATGGAAACATGTTTATGATTCTCATGAGACATTTTTGTGTGAGGAACTAATGATAGAGAAGTGGATTCATCCCTTTGACAAGGAACCTTCTTAACAGACTTTATGTGGATAGAATATTTTTATGGTGGGTAGCTTGTAACATCTCATTACTTTATTATAGGTACTTTAATAATCTTTTATTGATGTATTTTTATGTATATTTTTTGATTCATCACCCACTAATTCCTAGTTACACTTTAATGTATTCTTGTATTATCTTTAAAATCATTCTAGAGGCATCAGGGGAACGAGGGTTGAAAATGGATATTTTTTTTATCAGACAGACCATGTTCACGATTGGTGCGCGGTTAGTATTAACCATGTAGAAACTATGTGTTATGTATATTTGTATTAATTAAGGTTTTTTTCAACCATAAATCTCACTAGGGAAAATAGTGTGGGTTTTGGGTGATTGTTCAAGTGGGTTGCACAGTTTGGCCAAATTGTGCAGCTTGTCCCAAGAGACCTTGCACCCTTGTACAGAAGGGGTGTTCACATTTATCACATGGTTAAATAAACCATGATGAAAAATATTCACTCTAAATAGAAGGAATTTTTAGTCACATGGTTAAGGTGCATGGTTACTCCTAACTATGCAGCCACTATAGAAAATCGTGTGTACAGGATTTTAATTCTCTGGATTTATAATTTAAAATCCTCATGACACATTTTTAACCTCTAATGAACCTATAATATCATTTATTCTTGAACTAATCCTTCCCTAGTTATTTATAGGATTCTCCCATGGGATTCTTGGAAATCTCTATTCATTCTTGGTGGGTCATCTCAAGGTATGTTGCATTTTTTATCTAGTTTTTCCTTTTTTCCATAAATAAACATTGGATCTATTCTCTTATCATATTGTGGAAACAAAATTGGATGTGTATGTCATATATAAGGTATTTTACGAAGTATATTTGTGTTTCTTATGGATCTATAATCATTAGTACTCGATCTTCTCTACCATAGTTTCTATTTTTGAATTCATTTGGCTTTACCTCTATTCTTGATGTAGGTGTTTCAAAACAAAGGGTTAATTAAATGAATTTCTTATCTTTATTGTAAATTATTTTTTTATTCATTTAATTGAATTGATTTGTTATTAAATTTATTTTTTGTAAAGAAACCATGTTTTTAAGGGGGGTTATTTAAAAATGGTTTTTCTATGACATGTGTTAGATTAAATGCATGGATTGTGGTTTTTATTCAGAAATGGATTGTCAAACATTAAAGCAGGTTGTCTTGGATTGGAAATTTTTTTATAGATTTTGATAATGGTTTTTAAATGGATTTTGAAAAACTTAGAACATTTGAAATCTTGGGTTCATCGGGAAATGAACATAGGTGACCCTAGTGTGTGTGGTACCACTAGGGGTTACATTTGTGATATCGACAGATCATAGTAGGAATTGATATTGGTTGGTACCAACATATGCCTAGTTTAGGATTCTTGAATATTTAGAACATATTCCATGAGTATATGGACCAATATGGAGTGATTTTCATTTATGGTTTATTCCTCACATGGGGGATTTTTTCATTGATAGTTTTTCATATGTTTTCACATGAGGTTATATCATATAGTTATTCTTAAGGAATTATTTCATGGATATGTTGTTACTTTATAACCTTGTGTTTTGTGAATGTGATTTTATATTTTACCAATTGTACTTTTTATATTCATGGATTTGTGAATATGAAATATTTTAAGAAAACCGAAGGAATTTATTTACAAATCGATTTGGATTTTTGAAAATGATTTTTAAACTACTATTGTTTTAAAATCTAGAACTATTTTATTCTTGTTATTAGAACATTTATATAGTTTATGGTGGTATCCTACAAATATTTATGCTCACATGATACTTTTTTATTTGGTTGGTTAGAGATGTTGTATTTTAGTATCCAAGTAAATGGGAGGTCACTATATAGAATGCCAACTTCTCTCATTGTCTTAGCCTTCATAGTAGGATGGGTCGATGGTGATGATTGGTCACATGGGGACTTGTTGCTTTTGTCTGGTTATACATTACTAGTTTATACTATTTGTATTAGGTTGTATGGATCATTATTCCTCTCTTATCTTCTATGATTTATCATATTTTTATGTCTTGTTTTGTTATATTCAAGACTTTTTTCCTTATTTTATTCCCTCCAACCACATTATGGTGGGTTGGATCGGGTGGCATTCCTAGATGATATGGGTTGATTTTTTAAAGAATGATATCAAATTGATGCTCACACTGAAGTGTGTTAAAACTTTCTAATTTTGCTTCTATGTCATTAGTATATTGGATTAGTACCATTAGGATTCTGGTAGTAAGTGTGGGAGGCTTCCTGGCCAGCTCACTTCTATGTCTGAACTCAAGTTACCATGGGTGGTCTGAAAAGTTTTACCAAGTCTGAGACTTGGAGTTTGAGTTAATTTGAATGAAATAGATGGGTAGTTTATTTAAATGTAATTTTTTACTTCTTAAATAATTTTTTCCATTCATATAATTCAAAATCTATTTTAGTTCTTGATGTTTAAATTCATGGAAATTAATTATTAATGTTGGTCCAATGATTTTGGAACATGGTCTAAAGTTGATTGGTCATTGTCTTATGATTAATAGACAATGACACTAAGAATATATCTTCCATATACAATATAGAAATCTATGAGATATAATCTACATAAAAATCCTCTAGTGTAACCTTCTTTGGTAAAATATGTAATTCATAAAATTCATATTGTGGGTCAAGTGAGTGTCAATAACCTAGGATGTGTGGTGGATCATGGATTTGAATTCACTAAGAATCATCCACCCATCTTCTATAGTGAATAGGGACTCTAATAATATGAAGAGTTTCTTGAGTATATTGAGTGGGTTTTCAACTTCTTAAAGGCTCATAAGGGCTCTAAGTTGGGTTTCACCATGTACACTCTCAAGGGACTGGGATGGAGATAGTGAGACTCTATTGCGCAAGATAATTTTCACAACGACCATACCTAGAATTCATTCAAGAAAATCATAAATTGATAGTTTTACCCTAAGAAGTTATGTTTATAGAATACCTAGGAGTTTTTGACCTTGGACAAAGGGGAGTGTACTGTTCTGGAGTATTCCACCTATTTTGATAAGTTGGTACATTTGGAACCATATTTATTCACAATGAGTACCTAAAGGCTCAGAGGATTGAGTTGGGACTAGGGCTAGATATTTGGTGGATGTTTATTATCATGTTCCCTCTGAACTTAATGGATTTAGTTGAAAATTAATCTTTGTATGAGTCATCCATAGCTATAAAGACAGGTTTGGGTAAAGCATTAATTGGTGTGGTTGTCAACCAAGGTGTGTATTATAGACAAAAAAGGAAGTGCAGGGGTGTTCAATTTTCTTCATTACTAGTTTTAGGTGATATTTTGAGATATTAGGGGTTTACCTACTACTAGTATAGAATATGTGGTCATACCAAGCCTAACTATGTGGAGGATCCTAATACTTTCCATCATTATGGAAAATATAGTCACCTAAATCATTTTTGTGAAAGGATATCTTGGGGTAGTAAGGCATGATCTACTCTCAAGAGGGGTTCTTAGGTTCATACTAATTCTTCCAAGTATGGTGGGTCTAATCCTATTTCCAAGTGGCTGTTCATGTGGCTAATATTGGATTACTTTATGTGGTGGAGTTTTAATGAGAGGGATATGAATAAATTCCATCTACTATTAGAGGTACAGTGTTTATTTCATCTTCTATGTTGATATTTTTGTTTGATATAGGTGATACTCATTATTTTATATCATCAATGTTATTTGATTAGTTAGGTTTATATTAAAAAAATATGTTGTACTTGTTGTATCTTTTCATTCCTTTGAGAAATATTTGCAAACAAGGTTTTAAGTGTCCCTCAAGTCGGGTGGTGATAGAAGACTATTAGGTGACATGGGACTTTTTAGTTATTGATATTGAAATCTTAGACCTGATACTTTTAATTTATTATATGATCATCATTAAGACCCAAATATATTTTTATCATTATTGAGTTCATTTTTTAACTTCTGATGGGGTCACTCAGGTTTTTTAGGGTGATTAGAACTCTAGTTTGAGATGGGTAGAGTCTATCATTCCTTATGATAGAGTAATATTTTACCTATTTTCAAAAAATTTTGTTGTTACTATTAACCTTTTTTGGGGTAGTACTCTTCTATAGGTGTTTTTTTCATACCTTGGGGTCTTATGAATGATTTTTATGGTTTACCCCCATATAGAGAGGTTGATTTTTCTATTGACATGCTCCCTAGTATGATTCTCATTTATATTTCATCTAATTTAATGAAACCTTCTATGTTGGTGGAACTTAAAGTACAACTTGAGGCCCTGGAAGATAAGGGATGTATTCATCCTATCATGTCGCCATGGAGATCACCTATACTCTTTTCTAAATAGGAATATTTAAGTATCATAATTTTCATAGATTATCAAAAGATAAATCATGTGATTGTTAAGAAAAAATATCTTTTTCCAAAGATTGATGGTATTTTTTACCATATTAGAGGGGAATTTTGGATTTCAATGGTTGAACTCTGGACAAGGTACTACCAGTTAATAGTTCGAGAAGAGGATATACCTAAGGTAACATTTAGGAGCATGTATGGGAATTTTGATTTTCTGGTTCTGTCATTTGGTCACATTAATTATCCTATGGTATTTATGGATTTTATAAAACAAATATTTCATCAATTCTTGGAATATTTTGTGGTTTTTTTTATGGGAGATATTTTTGTGTACTTAAATTCATAGAAGGTTCATATATATTATTTGTATATCACTATTTGAACTATTATGGAACATCATCTATACGGTAAACTTACCAAATATCTATTTTGGATATGAGAAGTGATATTTTGACATCATTTTATATCTGAGAGGGGTATCTCAATGTATCTTGAAAATATAAAGGTAGTTATATCCTGGGAATGGCCCAAAAATGTATTTGAGAATCAAATATTCTTGGGTTTGTCTAGTTACAATAGGTAGTTTGATCATCATTTCTCCAAACTCGCATCTTCTATGATAGCTTCAACCTGTAATGGTGTAATGTTCAAATTGAATGAAAACTTTTAGAGATCATTTCATGAATTCATGGTGATTTTTACTTCATCACCGGTTTTGATACTTCTAAAACTAGGTTTTTATTTTGATGTTTACTTTGATTCTTCTGTTATGGATTTGGGAAGTGTCTTGATGAAGGGGAAATATGTGGTGGTCTATAGCTCTCTCTAATTATGCTCTTATGAAAAGAACTACCCTACACATGATCTTTAGTTGGTAGTAGTTATGTATACACTCAAAATGTGTCATCACGGTCTCTTTGGTGATATATTTATTATGAATTCTGAACATAAGAGTTTGAAATATATTTTTACTCATAAGGATATCAACTTGTGAAAGATAAACTAGGTAGAGCATATTCAGACTTGTGATTTTGATATTTCATACACTCCTCATAAAGGGAATGTGACTTCTGATTGTTTGAGAAAAACATTAACAATACAAGTCATGAAAGAATTAGTTTTGTAGTGGTATCTGATGAGTTTGTTTACTAAGATGATATTGATAGTGGAGGAGGTAGATGAGAAGGTGTTCTTGGTATCGATGAAAGCTAGATTTTATTTTGATGAGTGATTTTGGATCAAGTAAGTGATATACACTAACTTAAAATATTTTAGTAAAAAATTTATGGTGGGGAGACATTGGGTGAGTGGTCTCGGTATCCTAGGGCTACCAAGATGTATCATGACTTTAGATACCAATATTGGTGGCCATGGATGAGGTAGTCAATTATATATTTTGTTTCACAGTGTCTCACTTTTAATAAAATTTAGGTGTAACACCAAATACCTACTGGGTTGTTGAAAACATTTTCCATTCTAATATGGAAGTTGTATGTGATTTTCATGCACTTAATTGTTTGTTTTACATGGGATCCTAATGGGAAGGATTCAATATGGATGTTCATTGGTAAAATTATAAAATATCCTTACTTAATAGTTATCAAGGAGACAATGAATGTGGAATATATCGAAGACTTTAACATCCAAGAGATTGAGAGACTTCATGGGGTTCCCTATTTAGTTGTTTTTGACAGGGACCTATGTTTTACATCCAAGTTCTAGAAAGGTTTACAAGAGGTGGTGGGTTCCAAGATGAAATTAATCATATATTATCATATGTAGATGGATGGACTGACATAGAGAGATATCCAAGTTCTTGAGGATATGCTTTGGGCATGTGTGCTTGATTTTGAAGGATATGGGGAAAATCATTTTACTATGCTCAAATTTCTCTATAACAATACTTAATAGGATTAAATAAAGATGAAAACCTTTGAATCCTTGTATGAGTGTCTATGTACATCTCTCTTGTTCTGGGAAGTGTTGGGTGGTCAGTCCTTGTTTGGGTTGAGTCTCATTCAAGAGACGACAGAAAGGGTGCAATTGATCTGGGAGAGGTTAGCAATAGCATGGAGCCATCATAAATTTTATATGGACCATCACTATCCTCCTATAGATTTTGAGGTTGGTGATCATATTTTTCTCATAGTTTCATCTTGCTTGGGACATTATAGCTTGGGTAAGTAGGGTAAGTTGGCATCGAGGTATTTTTTCCCCTTTTTGACTGTGGAGTAACATGGAAATGTGGCATATCGGTTGGATTTATCATCTTTTTTGACTTCAATAAATGATGTATTTAATATTTCCTAGGTGATGATGTATCACTGAGATCCTTCCAATGTTATTAAATGGGAGGATATTGATCTTGATCCCAATATCTCCATTATAAAGCTACAAATTTATATTATGGATCACAAATATAAGGTATTATGCTATAAAATGATTCCCTTCATCCAAGTATTATGGTAGTACATATTGGACATCCAAGAGATTTGGGAGAAAAAATCATTGATGATATAATAGTGGACTTTTCTTTTTTTGGTTCCAAGATCTTGAGGTATTTCTTAAGGACATATTTATTTTATGGTTTGGAGAATTTTAATGCCCCCAAGATATCTGGTGCACTTTAATTTAATCATGGTTTTTCTTTAATGTCACTTTATATTTTTCAAGTGAACACTGGTTGAAAATGGAGATTTTTGGATGAGACAAACCATGTGCATGTTTGGTACATGGTTAAAACCATCCATTAAAAAAATTGTGGTATGAAACTATTTTTTAGTATAGGGGTTTTCCACAGTTTCAATACAATTATGTAGACACTGTGGTTTACCAGGGAAAATTGTGATGGTTTGGGTGATTTTCTAAGGGGTTTTATATTTTGATGAAACTGTGTGGATTATCCTAAGAGGCCACACACCCTTGAATAGATATGGTTTTCATGGTTGGTTCATGTTTAAAAAAAATTGAATCTAAAACACGCACCACCCTAAACAAAACTCCTTTTGGAGTTCATGGTTAAGGTTCATGGTTACTCATAACCATGTGGCCTCTCTATCAAATCATGAACATGGGTTTTTAATTATCTTAATTTTTAATTAAATATCCTAGGACCATGTTTTAACCTTTAATAATCCCCTAACCTCATTTAGGATTAGCCTAATCCTTCCCCAATTATCTATTGGTTTCTCTTTTTAGATTCTTAGTAATTTATCTTTTTTCTTTGTGGATCAACTAAAGGTATGTTACGTTTTTTATTCAGTTTTTCCTTTTTGTCCTTAGATCCTCATTGGATATAGTCTCTTATCATCTTTTACAACTTAAAGGGGCTAAGTATATAAAATATAATGGGTTTCAAAGGGGATTTTCTCCCTCTTATGGATATAGGTTCATGAGGGCCCAATCTACTCTTCCCCAATCTCCTTTTTTGAAGGTGTTTGGTTCTTCATCACTTCTTGAGGTAGTAGTTTCTATAAAAAGAGTTAATTATATGAATAGATTATTATTCTTGTAAATTGATTTGGTTTATTCATTAAATTTAATTTAATTTTAATTAAACTATATTTTTTATAAATAAATCCTATTTTTAAATGGTTTTTTCATTAAAAATGTTATTTTCACACCAGGTGTTTGATTAAATGATTGAATAGTGGTTTTGGTTTTGAAATTTATTTTCAAACACTAAAGTAGATTGATTTGATTTTAAAATGTTTTATGAATTTTGAGAATTGTTTTGAAATGGATTTTGAAAAACATGGCACATTGGGAACCTTGGGTTTGTTGGGAAATGGACATAGGTGACCATGGTGTGTGTGGCACCACTAGGGGTTGCATTTGTGATATTGAAAAAATATTTCAATATTTGATATCAATTATTACCAATATATGTCTAGTTTAGGATTATTTTATGTATATAATTTATTCACATGGGATAGGTACCAATACAGAATTCTTTTTCATTTATGGTTTATTTATCACATAATGGATTTTATCATGGATAGTTTCTCGTATGTTTTCACATGAGGTTGTATGTACAGGGGATTATTTCTTAGATATGTGGTTACTTACTTACCTTATAGTGTGTGGATATGATTTCATGTTTTATCATATATACTTAACATATTCCTAGTTTTATGATTATGAAATCAAATTATGAGAAATGAAAGAAATATTTTACAAATGAGTTTTGATTTATGAAAATTCATTCTAAAACTATACTTATTTTAAAATATGGAACTCGTGTATTCCTATTATTCAACCTTGTATAAACATTGTGGTGGTATCCCACTGGGATTTTTTCTTACACCCTAATTTTTCCTTTGGGAAGTTGTATATTCTTTATAGTAGGATCTAGGTAAATGTAATGGAATTATATAGCATTTTGGCTTCTCTCATTATCTCATCCTTCATAGTGGGATGGGTTAGTGGTGATAATTGATCACATGGAGACTTGTTTATTTCATCTGGTTATATTTTTTTTACCCTATTTTGATTGGGTTGTACATATCTTGTTGTACCTCTTTTATTCTATATTTTACTCTGTTTGTATGTCTTTTTCATTATATTAAAGACTTGTTTTCATTATTTTTTCCTCAACCACATTGTTATGGACCTGATCGAGTATCTTGCCTAGATAACCTAGGTTAGTTCATTATAGGTGATGTCTTTACAAGATATATTGGTCTATTTATGGTTTTTCTTCTTGATGAGTGTTTTTAATAATGATTATGTTTTGTTTTATCTTTAACTATTTTGTATCAATGTTTCTTACTTGTGGAAAATTATTTCCGTTTTATGTTTGATATAATGCCAGGTGATAGTCTCCAACTCATGGGGATTGATAATTCCCTTTAAGATATGTTAGGATTGTATTGGGTATTAGTGTATTTGGGTATCTGTGTCGATTCATAATAGGAAGTGAGATTTTTTAATTTCATAAGATATGTGTTGTGAAGTATAATTTGAGTTTAGAACAAATGAGTTAGTTTGTAGAAGTAAAATATAAAGTACTGTGAAATTATTAGTATAATGTTAATGAATTTTTTTTGGTAATGGCCATGGTTTTGAAGAATGATCATCAACATTATACAAGTATATTGAATGATATGTGTAAGGGATATTGATGCACGTTTACTTGAGGTATTTTAAAAGGATGGGGTAAATAAATATCATAGGTGAGCAATAATAATATGTCTTGATGGAATTGAATTATAGTACATATCACATCATATGATATAAATATATAACTACCCTTGGTAGATAACTCTATATCACATATGGATATTTGAGTATATTTACATACCTGAAATGAATATTTGGAAGGTATTTATACAATCCAAAAAATTTAAAAATGTGATTATGACACACAAATGATATTTCAAATGGAATCAAACAAAATCTAAAGGCATGTAATATAGAACTAATTGATTACTTTATTTCATGGGATAAAAAAATATCATAGACAGTAAGGATATTCTTAGATAGTGACAAGATATATATAAAAATATGAAACAAAATATTAAAGTAAGATATATATTTAGAGGGATGTATCATTTCAAATGATAGGGTATTATCATAAATGGTTACTTGATGTTCTATTTTTATCTTCATCTTGGTTCCATGAGAATTAGTGGAAGACTGAACATGAATTTTTTCAAATAAATCATGAGTCTTTTTAAACGGTGTCTATAAAAGTGTATGGTATGCTTATTTATAAATAGATTCATGAAAAAGCCTTCTCATATTTATCAAAGTTAATAGTGACAATGTGAATAAATTATTAAATAACAAAATATATAGTTTAAGCATTATAAAACTAGGTTATTTGTGTTATAGAGAGTTATTGATATTAAGAATAGGCTATAATTGAGTCACGAAGATTAAAAGATAGTAATGATCTATTTATAATTAGTAAACAAATCGTAAATATTTTATCACATGGAATACTATTGTGTGTGGTATGTGATACAAACATTGATAAGTATCTATTTCCACATGTGATGGAGAAAAATGTAATGAATTTATAAGGTGAAATAAATATTATTGAAAATTATTTATGGATATTAAAATACATATTAGTATTTTATGTTTTTCACAAAAATAATTATTTATATATATTATAGATATTTATTTAAGGTTCTATAATAGGTTATGTAGATGAAAGATGAGACATAGTGAGTTTTGGGAGATAAAAATATGAATTTTAGAAAAAGTTTCAATATTTAGACAACCGAAAGAATAAATTACATGCACATCAATACATGAAGATTGAATTTTTTTTATTAGGCATGATGATATAAGAAATAATAGGTATAGATGGAGAAATCCAAATGATGATAAAATCATAACATTTCACAACTACTTACTATAAATATCGAAAATGGCATATCATTGGAGATGATAGAGATTAAATGTGAATCTAAAAAGATGAATGTGTATACTACAAGTAACTAAATATATTTATCATTACATGTAATAACTGGATATAAAATATCATAGAAGATATTTTATATATCCCATTAATCATTTTCATAATTGGTTTTAATAAATTAATGGTATAAAAATTTGAATGAACATGAATGAACCTGAATGAAAATAAATAACCACTAAGTGTAGTGATAAACCTCATGTATCCAAAAAAAATGGTGGAAATGATCATGAGTTTCAAAAAATATTTTTATGATCATTATATAAAGGGAATATTAATGATCCTAAGGATTTGAGATTTAATATCTAAACATTTTTTTATATATTTTAAGTGGTATTTATACATGGGGATAAAATAATCATGGTGAAAAATATATTTCACATTTATCATGATAGATATAATACATGTGGTAGAATATGTATAGTTATCATAGTTTGTGAAGAGTATGGTTTCTCAAATTATTATGAGCTATGAATATATCCTAAAATTTTGAAAAACATATGGAAAACATGTATGATATATATAAATATATTTTGGGATTATCATGGAGAATATGTTGTAATCAAAGTAAAACTCATTAAATATGTGAGATGTGAATCTTTAAAATATTTGAACATCCTTAACTTAAGAAGAACATTGGTAAATAACATTCCACATATTATATTTTATTAATTTAAAATCCATAATAACGTAATAAGAATAATGAAACTAAATTAAATATTCCCACTCTATTAAATATCTTAATAATTATTTTCAATCACCTTGTACTGTTGTTCTTATCAACTTGTTCTTTATAATTTCCTACTTTACTCCTTATCCTATATTTTCATTAACCATGTATATTAATAATAATTTTTATTCATTATGGATACCTCTTGCATTATGGTATATAATCAACCCCTTGATGTTTTAATATTATGATTATTTTGAAACATTAGAATAAAAAATGTGGAATGGTACAATATTGAATTTGAAAATCAACACTAGATGTGATTTCATATTAAATTTAATTTAATATTTAAATTAGTAATGTATTCTAAGAAAAACATGATAAAGTTAAATTAATTTTATTTTATACATGGTAATTATTCATTATCTCTTACTTTGTCTTGAACTCATGCTAAAATGGTTTGACTGTCATGTTATAGCTAGTAAAATTTCATAATTATTTCATTTTAATTCACATTCCCTGAAAATATATCCAAAATATTTTTAGATAAAATATCTTATAAAATGGAACTTTATTTATAGAGTCTATATTGAGAGTATTGAGTGTTGGGAGGTAAAATAATTTATAATCTTATTTTCCAATTTTACCCTTTATTTAATTCACTCTTATTATCATAAATGGATTTGAAAGTCATAAATAGTATGATCCTTATCATCATAAATTGTTATCATAATCTAATCCATGTCCCATTTACCTTAAATTATTTATTATTCCTCTAGTATTATATTATTTCCCTGCCACATTAAAATATAAAAATTATAAAGTAGACAAAATTATTATTATTATTGTCAAATAGTTGGTTTCATGGGGATTTTGGGATTACCCTTTGGGATGATAAGATATTCATTAGTTCTTACCTTCTGCTCATTATACATTGGCATGATGAAATTGTGAGATTCTTCTTTCATCATTTTTGTTTTTTTGTTTTTTGACTTCACCGGATTTTCCATAGTTGATTGTGTGAGGTTATGAGTTCTTTTGGTTGTTTTTTGATTCTAGAAGTGTTGATGTATTTTCTTATGAATATTTTGTTTTTCCATAGATTATTTAATCTTATATTCGTATAGAATAAATTATTTGGAATTGTTTCCAAAAATAATCAAGGGTAGATGTATAACGATGTTTGGTGCACTAAAATAAAAAAATTATTTTAGCATTATTTATAATACAGAATAAAATTGACTTACTATAATATAGACATGAATCAATAGAAGAATTATCTACGTAAAGATGTGGAAAATTATAATCACAAGGAGATTATATTATCTCATTATTCACATCACTATATTTTTTTTATATTATATACTTTACTCTATTTTTATGGGTCCTGTGATCTATCAAGACAAAATCCTATAAAAAATTCTTATATAACATTCCATGGATATCGAATTTATAATATTGTTTACTTTTATTTTTCAAGGAACACACTCTCCATAATTATATATCATATGATAAGAAATAACCTCCTTATGTTATAATTTAAACTCCTTTAATAGGCTCGTTAATCTTCATCTACATTTTAATCTCTTATATAGTGTTAGTTAAGATAATCGTAATGTTCTATATTTCTCCCTGAAAATTTTTATCATTTAAATAATAGTTAAATAACATATATCTTATTATGAATATACCATTTTATTTATAGAGGCTTAAATATTTCATATATTTTTATTTAATATTAAAAAAAATTAATATATAGCCTCAATTCCCATAGGTCTTGAGTTAGTCTATATAAAACTTTTCTAGTATTTTTGTTTTCATGATTTCATCTACATTAAATGAATTTTAAGTCAATAAAATAATCTTGAAAAATATTTTCCATGTGATATTGATAATATTGTTGAATATTTTAAATTTAAAATATATAACAACAATATAGTTTTTGTATAAATTTATTTTAGACACACAAAATCATTATATAAATGAAAAAAAGTGCTTAATATTTTTCAAAAATCATCTTAGAATTTTTCATCAGAGTAAAATATTAAGAAAAATAGACATTTAAAACTAATATCCATATATTTAAGATTTTTTATAGGGCTGTAGATATTTTCCTCTAAAAATAATTCCATAAAATTCATCTCAAAAAATCAATATATATAAATTTTAATATTTCTTTATTTAGTATTAAACAATTTTTATGATATTATAAAATTCATCTCCATTAATTAATATAGTGGAATGTATTCAAAATATTATACACATATATTCAATAATTATAATAAAATTTTCTTAACCCGTTATTCATTAATTTGTGACGAAATTTAATTGGAAACAAAACTTGAGGCTTAGGGGCACATTGTGGCTTACACAATTACCCAGAGATGATTTATATGAACATCACCATCAATTTTTTTGAAAGAAAATTTCACATGGACAATTATTTCCACCAAAATAATTTCACATGGACAATTATTTATATTTTATATTTAAAATTAATAAATTAATACTTCACCTTAATGAATTTAATTTAATATTATTATGTTTTTATTTTTCATATTAAAGTTTCTAATAATTTATTGTAAATAAATATATAGATGATATCTACCCAATATAAGTTATATGATTATGTTTAACACATTTATTTTTTATATAAATTTTAATGATTTATACTAAAATATATGCCCATAGGTCACTTGATTCATATCTATACAATAATAAGACTCATTTTATACTCAATGTAGGATTAACTTCTATACTTCAACTAAATATATATATCATTGTTAAACTTATTTAAATATTTCATAACTTTTTATCTTAACATATCAACTGTACATATTATTTTATTCTAACAATGTAAATTATTTATAATTCTTATAGTTCATTTAAGTATTTATTTCTACTAAATTAATCATTTAGTTATATATAATTCATGTTTATGATAATAAAATACACTTAAAGTATAATTTAAATTTTTCTATGTAACTTAATGTTTATTTACAATATTTTTCTCCATGATTTATATAAAACTCATACAATCAACTATTAGTTGACTCTATTAAATTCATTCCCTTTACAAAAAAATATACATAAAAACAATATACTTAAAAATATTTTCAAATAAACTATAAATAAAATCATCGCTATATTAATAAGAAAATTTATTAGTTTATTTATAAGTTCTTATATTGTTTAACATCATCACTTGAAATATCATGACTATTAAATGTATTAACATACTTTTTAAACATGAACTTAATATATTTTTGAGATCGCATTGGAATAAAAAATCATCCATGTAATATTTACGAAATCTTTATTTGTATTCCATATAATGTTCTAAATTTTATATGTCACATCTATCCATACATAACTATTATCTATGTAGATATGAAATCACTCCAAGAATATATATATATATATCTGTGTGTGTGTGTGTTAATTATCTTAAAATATATATCTACTAATATTTTTACTTTAATTTAATTTATCACTTCTTGTACATATTTTTGATAGATAACCAACACACCAAAACATATGGTTCTAAAAATATCACCATTTATTTAGTGACCTGATCATTTTCATTCATAATTTTTATTTATGTATTTATTAATTAATTTTTCAACTAATGAAATTTATGACTACCAAGGATTATGGAAAATATTGGAAAATATCACCTATTTTATCTTTATCACTATAGATCCAAATAGTAAGTGCAAGAACCCTTCTTCTTATAATGCAATAAATGCATGTTTGGTGTCTCCCATGAGGATCTCATGTGATTTTCTTCAATCCCTTTGAGTTTTCTCTCTAATGAACTATAGTATTTGTGGCTAGTAAATGAAGGTTGGTTAATTTCTAGTTATAGGGATGATGGTGTTATATCTTCATGGTGGTGAATACATACTATTTTCTTAATGATATAAGAAATAATTTCATACTTTGTTCAGAATTATATTTTCCATTAGTATTGTTGGGGTATCAATTTCTGTTAGGTGTATATATTTTAATACTATTTCCTATTATGGTTTTATTTTTATGCATTGATGGTATGAAATTATTTTTTCCACAATAGTGGAAACCTTTTCTAGGATTTTGGATGGTGCCATATGTGATCTGTCTCCACTGTTTCATTGGATATGAAATAGTTTCCCAATCTATGGCTTATTATATTATTTTGTTACTTATTTTTATTTTGTTGGGGAAGCAAAAAGGATTTCATATCTCTAGTTATTATGATGTTCTACCTAAAAATCACACTTTTATAAGTTCCCATTATACCCTCAAAAACAGAACTTTATTCTAAAATTCAAAAAAAATGGTTTATGAGAATTTTATGAAAGTGGAAGATGTAAGATAAGGAGGAATTATAATAGTTTTACCAAGTACCTAGTGGAAAGGTACCAAATACATGGATGTATCTTGAGTATATGTAGTGGTAACTAATGTTTCCACTAGTTATCTAATTTCTTATATCAAGTACATTTTAGATTTTTAGGAGGTTTTCTAAATATAGAGATAAATAGTAATTTTATAGTAAACCATTTAAACTATTAAAACTATCATCTGGGATTTTGGTTGAAAACTGGAAACCTGGTGGGATAAGTACCCACCTTATATAATGGTAAGCTAAGTGTTCCACCCCAATCCCACCACTAATAATCTAAGGTATGGAGAATGACATTAAAAAAATTTGAAAATAACTTTGAGAAATTTTATTTATATCATCATATAATGAATATAAAACTCATATAAATAAGATATATCCAACAAAAAATAATTTTGTATAAATAATGTAACTTTATAATAGAAGCATGATTGGAAACAACTATACAATACAATTCACCATTCATTATCAATAACGGATGATCAATAAAGTTAATAATTCCAACTTGAACAAAAAATATATATATGATAGTGGGTATAACCTTCTTTCTGTAAGAAATCATTAATGGAACATTCTAAAAATAACCCTCACTATCAATAAATAGTAATCATACCCAATCATGTACCGCGAAGAAGTTGCACTATTTCTATATCCACTAATACCTTCATTGTATTTTGTGTCATTGGCACAATGACAACATGTGTGAGCATAAGGTCCATACATAGATAAATATAAATAAACTCAGTAGGATACCCTATAAATATGGACAAAATAAGTAAAAAAATTCATCTTAAATCAAAGATAATGTGAATATATAAAGTATTATAAAGGAACTATATATTTTAAATGGTCATGATAATGATAGACAAAAAGAATAGTTGCAAGCTTTAAAATTGAGATTTGTAAAGGGTCATATCTCATGAGGATATAGAAATACCCAAAACACATAAAGTCTCAAAAATCACAAATTTTATAGTCTATATATAAGTCATATATTTAAAAAATAAAAAAAATGATTGATATATTTTATCACTCAAAACATCTATATAACTCATCACCACATCTACGCAAAACTCTACACTTTATGCTACCTCACTATAACTATATTGGGGTATCAGTGCCTTACTGAGTTATTATTATCAATCAATGGGATAATAAACCCAAATTTTATAACAAGTGGTAATCTATATCAATAAAAAATATAAACCACTATAGGCAGAGAACCCAAGACACATCATGTGTGGGGATACTGACCCAGCCTATAGTATGGTGATGAATGCCACATTAGGAACAATGGGGTAATGAACCCATTACTAAATGGAGTACCCACACCTTGTATATGGTATTCTAATGCCTCCATATCTATAATGGATTACTCAACTTCATAATATATCTTGGTGAATCGTTCCTTATCCATTAAAGGTATATTAAGGATAAAAACATCATGTGTACACTAAATAACTTTTCCATGATCCAACATCATCATCTCTAAAAATTAATGTGATTTAATCTATTATAAAATATTTTATAGATAACCTTTTTAAACATAAAAATATAAATAATCATGTTCTATGTTGGAAATTGTAAATTATTAACTACTCAAGTGTCTAGTTTTTACATATATATAAGGAGATATGAAAAAAAGTATGATATGTCTAGTACATGATATGTAATTCATAGTTAAACGGTATGTAGGTCTTGGGAGATATAAAGGTATGCCTTATTATATCTTGAAAGTGTGAATTAGACCTACATGAAATGTGTAGTAGGGTACATGGTATGTGGGACTCACTTTTGTATCTAGGAATGTATCACCAAGACATGTTATTTCATATACCAAGATATAGGATATATACTTATATACATGGTGTGTATTATTATCTCAGTATTATTCATTTGGTCTCCACATGAATGATGTGTTTATAAGTGTGCCCAACTTGAGAGACTTACCCACCAGTTGAACATATAATAACTAAGACACCCATATCTTATGTATGCTATAAATGATGTGCACTTATGGAACACAAGTTATGTGTCATCAGATGGGTTATTCTTTCTATACCCCTAGAACACAAAATAGAATTTAGTCCATTATAAACAAAATATAATCTTCCAACACAACATGTGGGGATAGCTAGTTAGTCATGGTGTAAAAATAGTATATGATTTCGATACACAACCTGATATACACAACATCTTACCAAGATTCACACCCTGTATGATATTTATATTTAGTGGAAACCCCAACACAATAGATTTTTACATACACAGTTTTTCAAATTTAAGAAAACATTCCATGTGGACAGGGATTAAACATCCATATATAATATTTCCTCAAATTTCATTCTACAACCTCAACCATTTATTAAGCCTTCAGTTATACATCAGTTTCAATCTGAGGTTGACACCCCCAACACCTTTGATACACATACATGGAGAATTATCAGTCAACAAGTACAGTTCCATCTATTTCGTTCTATATTTCTCTATCAAAGACTTACCGTATCCCCTATCATACCATAGAGATCTATCATAATACTTAACCCCAAATTCTTGTATTCATTTAGTCAGATAATAACAACAAATCTATTGTATGATATTTATGTAAAACTGGTATTGAAAATGGTAGTTTGGAGTTATCCAACAATCTAAAATTTGGTTTTTATTTAATAATGTTCAAGATGATAGAAGATAATAAATAAATTAATATTTATTTATTATATATTTCATCCTTGATTAGAATTCATTGGTATTTTTCACTATTTTATATGGAAAGTACATAATTGAAAAAGATAATAATAATAGTATTTACAATTTTATTATTAATCATTTAAAAAATTAGAGAAAAAATTAAACCATAAAATTGTTTAGTGGAATTTAAAATAATACTATTTATCTTTGATAATAAATAATAGCTAAACATGATTGATCAGAATGAAATCAATTTCTATACTTAAAATATTTAAATATTTTAAAAAATAATTGAAGATAAATATTTCAGAAATATATTTTGTAAATAATTACTTCAACCAATTTCCATCATGGATTTTTCATATGAAATTGGGGAAAATAAATCATGGGAGTGAAAATTAAACCTATGAGGTGGGATTAAAATTCAATAAATTTTCAAATATAATTGAATAAAAACCATGGTTCCAAATAATTAATTAATACCTTATTATTGATTATCACTATTAAAAAATTCAATCTTCACTCTATCAATTCAATATAAATTGTGTCGAAGATTAATTATCCTCTAAGTATATCCCTCATTACTTTAAAAGGGTCCATGGAAATAAACATTTGACACTATATAAGCTCCATAGTATTGTATTTATAATATATTAATAGTATAATGATAAAATTAAGAAAATATAAAAAAAAATAGGTTGGGATCTTATGGTTGAGCACATAATTAATACCTCACCTAGGGAGAAAACCTGATTCTAGAACCAAATATGATGTTATAATTTCTATTTATTTTTTGTTAAGGGTATATTAGTGTTCAAAAATGATAAATAAATAATTATTTATCTAATAAATATTAAAAATAACTTTAAAATTAGTTAATAAATTTACTAAATTTCAACCCATGGAAAATCATAGAATTCTATGATCATTGGAATTGTCAGAAAAAAATTCAACGGGTGATAGATAGTATAATTTTACACTTATATCTCTTAAGGATACTTGGGAACAAGAGATTAAAAAATAAATTAGGTTTCACTTGAAGAAAAAAAATTCTCCATATTCTCTCCAAAATTAATTCTTTGTATCCATAAAATAAAAATTAGTGAAGATACAATATCGAGAAGCACGTTAAACCACCCAGTGTAGGAAACAAACCATCATTGCACTATATCATCTATATTTTGAGCTCTAATCTCTATAATAACCATGGAGAATTTTCAAAGATAATAATTTTCCTCCTTTATTATATTTATCCATATTAAATTCATGGTTTTCATCTTCATCATAGGGTTTGATTGGTGAAACCCCATTTTGGAGAAGCCTCAAAAAAAGCATTAACTCACATAACTCGACATCCACCATGTACCAAAAAAAAAAATTTATATCCTTATGTCACCAATACATATAACACAATGAGATAAATCTTTAATCATTAACATAAATCATAGATTATTTAATTATAAAAGGAACCAATAAAGGGATCATTATTCTTCCTAAAATTAATCAGAAACCCAAAAGCCACAACACAAAGACCAACATCCCACATCAAACCCTACCACATGGGTATTCAATCAAATATTTTGCATTTACATTATAATGGATAATAATAATAATAGTACATTTATGGTCTACTTTAATTTTTAGTCATTTCCCAAAAAGATTTATATAATAACATTTCAAAAACTAAGTGTACAATCATCATTAAAACCAAAGAATAATAATTTTCTAACACTAGTGGATGCCACACCAAAACACCTCAAACTAAAAACATGATCAAATACCTTATTAAATATCATCTATTTGGGTGTGACATTTTTATTTTTGGAACTGAGCAATGAATTCATAAATATATGACAGTGACCTCTACAATGTACCATTCAATTAACCAAGACCTCATTAATTACCCATACTATCACAATCAGAAGTGGATGGTCCTAATATTTTAGAAAACATTGCACTATATTCTCCCAAACCAAATTTACTACTATAAAAACTACATGTTACCATAACATTTAAACCACTAAAAATTTCTATTCATTACAAGGGTAGGTTCACCACTAATTTAATTTGAACATTAACTTTTTCTTACACCACCAAGGTTCCATACCGAACTAGGGGAATTTTGATCAAAATATCATATTAAAAACCAAATATTAGTCTTATAGGTACAATAATAAATAAAATTAATAATTTAATACATACTCCTCATTTATTTGGGAATGTGTTAGGTGTTCCACATACAAACACCTCACCACATGTGATCCCAAATTTGATACCACCTTACTGGACATCCCACACTCATTAACATGAGAAGACCATCACTACTTAAAAATAATTCACAATTTCATCCTCATATATCAACATAATTAATTATAATATATTAGGGAAATCCTTCATTAATTCTGCATAGATTTATTACTAAGGTTTTTAGTAATCCCACCATCTCCATTCTATTTTTCTCACACTTTTTTTGGAGTTAATGATTTATGTAAGATAACCAATAATAATCCATCTCAAATTTTCGTAGTATACTTAATATATTTACCATATATATATTATGAACCTCAATAGTTCATTAAATTATTGGTTCCATTAAATCAATCCCTAAAAACATATAGATTCCTAAGATTTTATTCTTCGGTTTCGTCTCAAAAGATATTCTCAGTGATAATAACCCCCAAAAAACAATCAATATGAAATAAATACATAACATGTGCATTCATTAGTCCCCGATAATTTATTATTATTTCAAAATAGTCTTAAAAAGTCCCTAATACAACAAATTAAGTGACATTCTGATAAAAATGGTGATGATAAAACAAGACCGAAGTATAACCTTCTAGGATCTCTTTGTTCCTCTCCACAATTCAAAGAGTCCTCACTGAGAAAAACCAAAACCCTTCTCTAAAAGGAATCCAAAAAACACTATTATCTCCTTAGTCTTATCTAGGTCATATAATAAGTATCATTCAATATCAGTTCACCCCTATACACTAAAATTATTCTAATTTCTCAATTATAGATGCTACGAAACATTCTCTAGACAGTTTCATCCTTTCTTGAAGGTAAACCCAGGCCCTTTTTTCCAACTGCACATTACTTTTCAATAACTATGAATCATAAAACTCTCACTAATAAATTTGGAATATATTATTTTCTATTAATGAATGATTCCCATAAATATTATTCTTCACTTGATGTAAAATTCACACTTTCCACCACTGTGAGAAAATTTTGATCTTCATCAGTAGGAATCTCAAATCATAAAGGCCTAATTTGGGAATACACTTGATTTTCCAACTCCTAAAAAATACTAGAAGAGGAATTTAATAGGCATCGCCAATATATATGAGTACTTGTGTAAGTGAGTGAAATAAAAATCGTACCTAGAATATTTTTTTGTACTAAATTTTTGGATCGATCCATCATGAATAACCATTCACATCATAAATATCAATAAACTATATTTAAAATATATTACATTAATGTAGTAAAATAAATTATCTAATGTTTAATATATCATTATCTCCTACACTAATTAATATTTAGTTAAAACCATCCCTAAAAAGTTTATTGTTTTTACAGTAAAAAAGCATCTGATCTCGACATCATTATTAAAATATAGGTTATTCTATAATAGAACTCTACATAACCATATAAAAAAGACTATCTTATTCTAAAAGAGGGTAAATTAAATACCATATAATTTTAAAGTCCCAAAATATTATCATAGTATCTGTTATATAAAGGGGAATCAATCAAGAAAAAATATAGATCTAAAAAATCACACTAGGGTCCATGCTTGAACACTTGATACCATAATAATCCATTCCAAATAAGGTCTATGTATTACCTTATCCATAAAATAATCATAAACTCAGTTAGGTTCATAGTTTGATAAATAGGGTTCATAAACTCCTAAAATCAATCCATCCTCATCATTTATTAGATAAAATATATTTAACAAGATCTTGAACTCCAACCCAAGAAATGTGACACCATCACAAGTATGAGTAAACATAATCTAATACTTGAGTATTTGAAAAAATGAAGAATACAATGAAATAATAAAAAACTAGTTGGGTACTGTTTTAAATAGATAGGAAATGAAATTCTTGGAATGTAATCATTCAAATATCATTAAAGAATAAAAATAACCTTGTAATACCCAAAAGTATCAATTTATAAAATCTTTATAGCACATTTAGTCTACATGTAGTTCTATTTAGATCAGCACAAACTATTATCCATTCTATGATTTTTTATATAGTTATAAAAAATTATGGAGTGTATTCCCACTTCTCATTAGGAATATATATTCCACAATTTATCAATATATTAATTGGTCACCAAAAAAATTTATTAGTAACAAGATCCTAAAACACATGTTTGGGATCCTCTAGACACTGAACCTACATCTAAGATGGTTTTCTACTTCTAAAAACCTCTATCGGGTGGGATGGAGACATAGTTACCAAAACATATCTAGATATCTAGTTGAGCTAACAAAATGAGCATAAGTAGTTCCCAAACTAGTGTTTTTTTCAATTAACAACCTCTATAAGAAGAGTCTAGTAAGGTGTATGGCACATGGGACCCACTATATAGTTTTGGTATGTATCACTAATAGATTTCAAGTTATAAACAAGGATACATAATATATAATTATATACATGATGTGTATGAGTCCCTATGAATAGTTTTTTTGGGTCTCCATACTCTGTGTGTCAAATACCGTACATAAAATTTTATGCCTACAGACCTCATGTGCATGTTCTATCAGTTCCACCCATGTCATGTGTCTAATATTCATGGTTTGTATTTATTAAACTCAAAAATTTTGGGGTCACTTGGGTTATTTGGTGTGTACCCTAGGTTCTTAACAATTATTTTGATCGATTATAAATAGAATGTACTATGGCACATACAGAATTGGGTACCTCTAGTTAGTTGACATGTAAAATATATAAAAACATAGATACATGGTCTAGGATACATAGCTTGTGACATGGATTCAAAAAATATGTGATATTTATAATCAATGTATAATTTATAAAAATGTGTGATATTTATATTCAATGGATTCCAGGGCACTGTTTATTGAGACATACATGGAATATTATGCAGAAGAGTACACAATATGTAGGGGTGGAAGATGAACCATCCTATTTACCTAAATTTCATTCCACAAACTCTACCAATACTTATGTCTCTATTCATACCTTAGTTACAAGTATAACTAAATTACTCCAGCACCTTATTCATATTTCATTATATCCTCACTTACCATTGGGTGACATTTCATCTACCTTTATCCATATTCTTCCTTGAAAGACAAATTCAATCCTTATAATAACCCTTATCATGGAACTAACACCTATCGTGATCCCCAACCCCGATTTTTGTTCACCATTACATCTCATAATCACAATAACTTAATTATGTGAGATATATGGTAGAATTAAATCATATAACTATTTTTGAGATTAATATGACCACCTAAAATTGGGTTTCCATTCAAGTGAGTTAAATTTCACATAAGAAGAGAAATCTCTGTCTATTTTTTGAGTAAATTTTTTCATCCTTCATTGGTATCAAATTATGTTTTCCATTTTTACCTTATGATGTAAAAAATTAACAAATACAATAAAAATATTATAAATAATATTTTTATTAATCAATTAATAACTAAATATCAAATAAAATTCAATTGTCCATTTATTTGTGGAATTTAAATTAATATTACTTCAAATGGACAACCATGGATTTAACAATATGATTAAGGAAAATGAAAATAATTAACATAATTAAAATAATAAAATATTTTTTACAAATAATAAAACATAAATATTTATGAAGTTTATCTCGTATACAATTTATTCATCAAATTTCTATGATGTTTTGTTATAAGAACTAGAAAAATATCATTCTAGAGATATATAATTAAACTCAAAAATAAATAGGAAAATATAATAAATAAAATTTATAACCTCATGGAATAAATTCAAATGTTTTAAATACTTCATTAATGATATGAGATTGATCAATGATGTCTTAAAAATCCAATACTACTATGAAAATTCAATGTTTTCTCCTTTAAATATTCATTATCCTCTATGGATATCTTATATATACACCTTAGGATTTCTTTAAAACAATGGATTTCCCTAGGAAAATTATACAGTATGGTATTAATAATGTAACAATAGTTCAAATAGATAGAATATAAAATTACCTTTAATGGGTTTTTTTAAGGCCTTAGACATGTTAAGATAATTAATACTACTTCAACGTAAAACACCACATTCCATACACAAACCATGGTGTCTAAATTTCCATCTATTTTTTATTTAATATAAATATGTGTTCATGTATATGTAATAAAAATTATTCATTTAATAAATATTAAGAATATATTAAAAATCAAGTAACCTAGAACCTCTAAAAAATCATCCCAAGGATAAATATAATGTTCTGAGAGTAATGTAATTATTATAAAAAAATTCAATGTTGAGGAAAAGACCAATTATCTATATACTCCCAATCATTAAACCTTTCTATTATATAAAATGAATAATTTAATGATACAAAATCAAGAAGATTCTTAAATAACCCCTTGTGGAAAACAACCCATCCTCGTATTCACTTCATCTATATTTGGATTTATGGGGTTTATTGATCAAAGGATAAAACTATACAAGTAAGTATTTACAACACCATTATATTTATCCCAATTAAATACTGTGTATTTTCACATCATCATAGTGTTTGATTAGTTTAATACCATTTTTAAAAAACCCAAAAAAATCATAATTTCTCATTATTTGACCTGATCCATGTTCATTATAGAAGGAATTTATAATATCAAGTCTCATATCTATGTTGAACAAAGTGATAGATATTGAATCATTCAAAAAAATCATAGAGTTCATTTTTAAAAATAGAACCACCTAAGAGAGAGTTATTCTTCCCACCATTAAAAAGAATATTATAATATTCTTACAAGAAACCATTATCCAATATAAAAATCTACCACAAGTTGATTCAATCAATTATTCCACATCTACCATAAATTTAACACCCCAATATTTCATAGTACTTTATTTCTTCAAAGTAATTCAATAACTTGCGTTGCACGCAATACCGAGTTCGAGCACACCACGACTTACCAAACTAGTTGTTCAAAAGTTGTTATGAATAGTATTATATATATTTTTATTTTTATATATTCTATATAAATTTTAACATACATATTATGTGTTTCCAAGACATAATATAAGAATAAATTAATTTTCTTTAGATAAAAGAAATATTTTTCAGAAATGCAATTTTACATCCTTTTAACGGAGAACCATTTTTAAATATAATATTTGAAACTTTTATATATTAAAATTGGAAAAATAAACTTATTATTTAAAATTGGGACATAAAAATTTAGTTTTTAAAAATATTTGGTGTTTTCTGATAACTTTCATATTTGGGTGAATAGTAAAAATACTAGATTTTAATTGAAAACAAATTTTTTAATCAAAATAATTTATAGTATTAAATTATACATTTTAATTCTTTATAAGTATAATTATATTATATTTTTATCATTTAATACAATTTAGGTCATTATAAGTAATTTCACATTTAAATTTGACATAAACGCGTGTCAATCTTTTGATAGTTTTTACTTTTTAAAAACCCGCTTTTTGGTTTTGACAACGGGAATTAATTTTAAATTAATAAATTCATCTTCTATGTTTTAAATATGGTAAAATAAACTTAATTGTTGAATTTATAATATCAAAATTATCTTATGGGAAATTTTTGGTATTTTTTTGAAAACTTTCAATTTTTGATGAATAGAGAAAAACACTGCATTATTATTTAAAACTGACTTTTTATTTAAAAAATTATTTTTTTATTTAATTTTTCTAAGTAAAAATAGATATATAATACCTATATAAGTTCAATTTAATTCATTGGAGTCATTTTATAATAAAATTAGATGTATAAAATTTTATTGAACTTTTTACCGTTTTTTACCCACCTTCTAGGAGCATTTGCAAATTTGCATAAAACTTAATTTTACCACTTATGTGAGTTTTATTTCAAAAATATGAGTGAAATGGTGGAAATTATTAAGTAAAATGTGGTTCAATAAGATGAAAATAATTTTTTGTGAATAGTAACTTTTGACTTTTATTTACCATGGTTAAAAGTAAATAGGATAATTAAGGGTAAAATGATATTATAATTACCCTAACACATATCATAATTATATTGGATAAGCGCAATTCAAAAAAAAACAACCTTAGGAATAAAATATTATCCTATTTGGTCCACATGGATTAGATTAGGACATTTATTATTATTTTATTTTAAATAATAGTTAAAAGTGTTAAATTCAAAGTTTAATAACTAAACCATTTTTAATATAGGGTTACACATAATATAAATTCCATTATAAATATTAATTATAAATATAAAAATATTTACTACATAATTTTACTTTATTTATAATTTTTAGAAATTAAATAATTTAATTTATATATGACACAATGATGATGCAGTAATTACCTTATTAATGAAATATTAAAGTAATTGATATTATAAATATCTAAATAAATGTAAATTGAAACTTATGATGAAGTACACTAATTTTATAGGTTAATATGACATGTTATTGTTGATTAGAAATTTTTTTCGAAGTGATAAGTTTTTTATGACTTTCCCAAAAGCAAAATACCAAATAGTGTCAAAATTGACAAAAATTATTTTTTTAAAAAAAATACAATATTATTGGTTGATGTAATATTCCTAAAAATATAAGGTTAGGAAAAATGGATTAAATAATTTTATATATGTCATTAATGAACCACTTTATGTTCTCTTGGAAGTTTAGAGTAAGTTTATTAACCATGTTGTGTAAGAATACAAGAAGACACGATAAAAGTTAAACTATTTAACTAAGAGTTAAATCTACAAGATAAGGTTAAAATGGTATCTAAACTTGTCTAAAACCTTTTGTTTGAGATTATTTAAACCCATAACCACCTAAGTCTCGAAATAAATTCATTTTGAGTCATTATAGACCGAATATGATTGTATAATAAATTAATATTTAAATTTTCCTAAAGTGACCCTCGCCCCTCTTATAAAAGGGAACTTCCCCTTCTCTCAAAATAACACCTCCAAACCCATTTGGATCGACCAAAACCTGCCCAAATATACTCCCAACTTCCCTCACATGAACATATTGTCTTTACTTTGATCATAAATCCAACCTAAGGAGACCTTTTGATCAACTCAAAAGGAAACACCCGATGAAGGGGTAATAATTTCACCACCCTTTTTCAAGTTCTTTTCTTCTTCCACATACTCTTTCTTTGTTGTTTCCATACCAAAATAATAACTATAGTACCTCATACATACTTTTATGTTATTATAAATATGTTACAACCATATTCATTATTCTATCCATCCTATAAATGACAAAGTCACCATATGTGTGTACGTACGGCTTACCGTCTCCACGTCGTGGTGTAGTTTGTTATTCAAATACTTCATTATTTGCATGGGTATAATAATGATTATAACTTATGTAAATAATAAAAATAACATGTTATTTATTCTGTATATATTATATAGTATCCAATTACATACTATTTCACCATCAATATAATGATATTGTCGCTCGTGCGTACCTACGGATTACCGTCTCCACAAGCGAGTTGAGATTCATTCCCCATCATAATCATTCAAGAATAATATTCATTTTATGATTAATAATATTGTTTAATAACTTAATGTAATTATTTATATGAAGCAAATACATCCTATCCATAACAAACATGGCTTACGTAACCAATCATATAAAGGAAAATGTATCAGTTAACACCCGAAAAGATGATACTACTAAAATATTATTAACAAAGTAATATTGGAAGATCATATATGATATCATATTTATGTATGTGATTATTGTATAATTTAATAACAATGATTTATCTATTATATAGGGTGTTAACATACCCTCTACCAAGGATAAGTACAAGGTAAGGGTTAATTCGTCAATCTCTTTATTATATGAGGTTATTGTTACGTAAGTATCTACTGGGACATATTTATTATCCATGTCCATGTTTCATAAAAGAGTTTTAATAGGGATTATTTTTAAGGGACTTTTTTACTAAAACATCATTTTAAATTTTATAAAGATTTATTCTTCAATACTTTTATTATTAATGTCCGTGTTTTCAAAATGGTTTTAAGGATTTATTTATATAGACATTAATGTTTCAAAATGTTAATTACTTTAAAAAGTTTAAAAGTGTTTTGGGACACTTTGATTCAAAACTATATTTTAAATGAAATCCTTTATAAATTATGTTACTTTTAAATGATTTCATGAAAAAGGTATATTTCTATCAAAGATTTTTACTGGTCATTTTCAACTATGTCAACATCCTTTACCGAATATTATTATTAATCGAGGTTGATTTATTATGATATAAATATTTCATATTGTATTGAAGGTTTTGTGATATTTTTTACTATGGATGTGTTATTTATATAACATTAATGGTTTACGGATAAAGTATTGACATTTCGTATTCTAGTTTTAATACAAATGTTTATGTTATGTTAAAACCTTTTCATATGAGGAATGCATTGGACTTAGTAAGTGATGGCTGGAGCCCACTATAGCTCCTTGATGCATTGGTAGGTCTCATGAGACAAACTAGTGTCTTGGCATAAGGACTTGAAAAAATCTTATTTATAGTCTTGGAACAAGGCCTTGACTATGTGGTTATGAAGTCTGGAATTATGCATTCCATCATTATGAAATTGGCTATGGATATTGCATGTGATTATTTGACTAATAGAATATCCATGTGAATAAGTAAATGAAATTATTTGATTTATATTTTCCAAATTATGCTGAAGTTTAACTTTAAAAGGATTTTTTTAGTTTTATACATTGCCTTAAATGTTAATGCTTATTTATGAAAGTTTCTACTATATTGTTATCCTTACTAAGCATCTGATCTCTCCCCTTTCTTATGTTTTATTTTCCCAGGATTCAAAGAAGTGTATTATGATTAATAAGAAGGTTTAAGCTAGGGTATTAATATCATTATAAAAAGATCATTTATATTTTGTTTTATTTTTTAATGTGTAATGTAATGTTCATGTATGTAATCTATTTTCCAAGACTGCTAAACTGATCGGTCTTTCAGGACTTGATTCCTTGTATCATGCCAATATTATGTAATAAAGCACCAACTCTGGGTAATTGGGGTAGGGGCATTACAATAAAATTTCAATTTATGAATATATTTAAAATTTACTTAAATTACTCATTGTAACATGATAAAATTCATATACAAACATTTTTATCACTAATCCTAAAATATTTGTCATGCATAAATAATAATCCACTCTCTATTACAGGTAGAAACCCTGAAACCTCACCTAAAAAACATTCTCACATCCACTACAAAAGATCATCTGATTTGGTTCATGGTCACTCTTTTTGAATTATTGTAATGAGAATATAAATATATTAAACCAACCACCATAAAAAACCATGAAAAAAACTACTTTTCTTCAATGAACCATTCCATTATAATCTAGAGTGTTTGGTCCCAAAAATTTAGATAATATTTATCTATTTGATCTAGACTCCAAGATAATCTTCCTAAAAACACATTTTACCCAAACCTAAAACCCACTAACTAATTTATTTCATAAAATGGATGAGTTTTTCACACATTTAATACCAACACATAGTTATTCTTCTAGTACCAAGGTTGTATACCCAACTGGGGGGCATATATCAAATCTTATTTTCAGTAGACTTAAGTTGAGTCTTATAGATCCAAAAAAAATATTAGAGTAATCAGGAATACACTCCTCCTTTAGGGTAATATAAAATATGCATTTTCTTATAAATACTTTATCACATATGATCCCACAATAGATAACACCATACTAGGACATCGAAAATCATTGATCTGTGAGGACAGAAAAAATAACAAATGATATACTGCATCATCTAGATGTATCAAAACCAAATACACCATGTAGATATACTCATTATACTTTTTTATACATATGGAATGGAATTATTATGATGGACATCAGTTATAAAACTACCACTATTCCATTCTGTACACACAATCCATTAACATTTAAGCATTAGGTAAAATAAATTCTACTCGACCATAACAATGTTTTAGACCATATAGAAAAGATTTATCATATTTAAAACCCTCACCTTGATAGTTCATATAATTAATTTTTTTTATGGAATAGGCTAATAAAACCTTCCAGATACCCATGATTTTTAGTCTCACTTTTATCTCAAACTAGGGTTTCTTCAATAAAGACCATTGAAAATGACCCAAAAGTCATAGAAATATCATATTTTCATTCATTACACTAAATGAGATTATTGGGAATTCAAAATATACCCAATGAGGACTAAATTATGATTTCTTAATGTTTTTATAACAAGTATTATGAAGGTGAAATCTAGACCTATCCTTAAACTATATGAATCCAATCGTTCCTAGCCATAGATTGAAGAGTTCTTACTAAGCCTAATGAAATATGTTCTATAAAAGAAATGAAAATAACACCATAAAATCCTAAATATTATCTATGATATCTGATAAGTACAAAGGAATATCATTGATCCCCTATTAACAATATTTGAAAAGAATCTCATATCAATGGTTTGGAACTATTGGTATAGGCTATACCAATGGTTTGGGTGTTCGTGGGATCATCTGGTATCGGTATAAATCTATACCAATAGTTTTGGAAAATCATTAGTATAAGTGGGATATACCAATGGTTTCAAAACTATTGGTATAATTCATATGAAATAATTATACCAATGGTTTTGAAAACCATTGGTATAGGTAATTCAAAGAAAACTTTGGCTGGTTTTGAATCTTGGACCTCTAATTTATACTCAACACCCTAACCACTAAGCTATAATGTTTTCTTGAATCATAATATGATAAATATATATATTAATATTTATAAGTAAATTAATTATTGATGTATTCAATGTAATTTTATAAAATAATTCATTAAAAATAAAAATATCTATACCATCTATTTGTAAAATTGTTGGTATAGTAATTTTGAATTTTGGGACCTAAACCAACGGTTTTGGAAAAACTGTTAGTATAGGGTCATTTTATTGAAGCTATACCAATGGTTTTTTCAAAAATGTTGGTATAGGGTCATTTTATGGTACCTATACCAATGTTTTGACCAAAACTATTGGTAGAGGTCAAGTTTCTAGTAGTAAAATGATACATAGGCTGATTTCCCAATAATATAAACATTGATTTATTATGAAAATGGTCCCACCCATCATTTAAGGTTATCCAAACCCATTTATTCCACTTTGTGGTACCTTATAATAATTTAAAACTATACAAACCTAACTAATAATGTTTTCACATGGACTTATCTTGTTATGATGGATTACCACAAAAGAAATTCATCACTTGTTAGAAAATGCATAATTTCAACCAGTTTTAGAAAAGGGTAATCCTCGTTAACAATAATATCTTTACATAAAGGGTTTTTTAAGAACTCCAATAGATTTTTCAACACCTAAGAAACAATACTTAAGGGAAGGAGTGTCTCTCAATGATGTTATTGTGTACTAGTCTTAGTCAAGAAAACTAAAAAATAAACCCCCAATATTATTAGGAATAACCTACCCATATCCTTTTATTATGAAAATTTATCAATAATATAACTGTCAACTCACTTGGTTTACTATATATTTCCTAATGGAATTGATATATATTTTCCAAAGTGTTATCTATTTATACCTCCTCCTGCACCACTAACGCATCTTTTAACACCACCTCTAAAAAGGAAATAGTTAATATAGTATGGAATATTTTGATCTTATTATTATCATTATCATTGAGGTCTATTAATTACATGACTCTAGTTTACCACATGGAATATGATATCATATTCCAAAATTATGGTTAATGACAAATAGAAAAAATATCATCTACCAAAAACTTGATCCAGGACTATGACATAGGTGGGGGGATGAAAAAAGAAACCAAACCTCAAAAATCACATCAGAGTCCAAAATAATTCTCTCAAGATCAATGTAATGCTATAAAAACCCAAATTGGGAAACTATAAAAGCCACCAAAAATGTCCCATTACATGCTACGGGTAAAAAGGATAACAAAAACAAGTATTAAAGATAAGAAATGTAAGAACCTGATTCTTCTTTGAGGTATGGATCTCTTTTTTCTCCATAAATTCTTAGTTTATCTACATTAGTATGGCCTAATTTTGGTTCTCATTGAGGTAAAAAGGGTCTTGAGAATGTTCAGGGATGTTCTAGATCCCAGAGCCTGGGTTTGGGGTGAAAAGAGTAGGTTGCATGGTCTGATAAATTATACGGGTTGAGTCGTATAGTCGTGCAGCCAGGTCTACATTTTTAGAAGATATTAACATCAGAATTTTTCATAGTTTTTTCATGGTTTTAAACCATTTGGGTAAATTGTGTGAGTGAAACTTCCTTCTATAGTATAATTTGTGACTTGGTGCACGGTTTGACAAATCGTGCACCTAAATTGTGCGGCCCAGTTTTGTTGGGTAAAATGACAATTTTTTTCTAGAAATTTTTTATAACTTAAAATCCCTTTCTCCTATATTAATTGCACATTAAGGTAACCCTTTTAGATCCATCATTGATCTTAATATATTAATTCATATCCCTTATCTATTCTGACTTTGATTTGAGCGTGGTTCATCTCCTTGGATCCATAACAGTAAGGCCTTAATTCTTTTTTAGTAATTCTTGATTATTCTAGCTATCGGCTATGATATTTTATTTTAGGCTCATACACCCTAATTTATCATTATTCTTACTTTCATAATATATATTCCAAACTAGGTTGAATCAGATCTTGATACTGGATGATCTATCAAGCATAGAACTAAGGTATGTGTTCATGGTCTTTTCATTAAAATTCGGATCATTTATATGTGTCAGCGTGTCGTGTTCCCAATTTTTAAGAATTGAAAAAATTAAATTTGAATATTATAATAGATGTTTATTCAATATTAAGTTAAATAGTATTAATCATTAATGTTATAGTTTGTAAACCATTATTAGACCACCCATTTGGTGTTTTTAATTAAATAGACCTTTATTTCTTTTGTCCTTGGATGCATATGAGGCATGCCCTTTACCCCTTATCATGGGATGTCAAAATTAAAGTTGATTATAAATTAAATTTAATTTTTATGAATTATAATTGGATTAAATTAAGTTTATGGGATGGATTAATTTCCCCTTAACCCATGTATGCCATTTCTTTTCCAATAATTCTTGCATTGTTTTTTCTTTTCCCATGTGAGTAAGTTGAGTTTATTCCATGAATTGATGAAATTGGATTGAATTTATATAATAATTTATTTTCCCATGTGATATATATTATAATTAATACAAGAGATAGATTTATATAATTTTTATGATTTTTATATTAAAATGGCCATGTGAGTATTTGAGTGTCCTTTGAATTTCTAAGACTGTGTGATTTAATGTGAGTTTATTCCTTTTGATGGATTATTTATGCTTGTGATTCCTTGTATATGAAAATTATAATGGGAGTTATGTTGAGACCATTCTATGTAATTTACTGATTAAACATGGGAATATCATTATCTTATTGTGCCTATATGAGTAAATGGAAGGCTAAGCCCTTGTGGTGGGTCCTTACTTGAGTCTCCCTTTGAAGTGAGTTATATAGAATGCATTTAGTTTTTACCTTGGCATGTTAAATGAATTCTTTCAATGAAATGGAATTGGTTAAATGATAAATATCCTCGGGTGATACATTGATTCAAATTATAATTCCAGGGATGGACTCATGTGACTATTGACCTTTATACCTTGAGTGATACATGGATCCACCTTAGAATTCCATTGAAATACTCAATGATTAATGTGATATTGTTATGAGTGATACATGGATCCAAATGAGAGATTACATGGATGGAATCATTGAGACTTGACTTATATATCGATTGATACTTGGAATCAAATGGGTTACCAAGGAAAAACTCAAAAGGAATTGATTATATGTTTTGAGTGATACTTGGGGATTACTTAGAAAATCTCCAAGGATGGGGTCATATTACATGGAATTTATACCACATATAGAGTGATACATGGGTTCATGAGAGGTTCACCACGGATAGGATGGTAGAGTGTTGGTTTTTTTACCTAGTGTGTTACTTGAATTATAACTTAATAATTTTAATGATGAAATCAGGTTCTATATGAATAAAATGAATGAAATGGATTGTAAGAAGTGTCTCCAAAACAAAGAACAATCTTGGAGTCATTCTTGAATTGTACTGTTTAGATTTCCTTATGAGGCATCTATTGTGCTTCCAGATACATAGGGGATATCAGGCTTAAGCTGAATCTTAGAACTTATAAATTTAATGTAATTGAATTGTTAAATTTTAAATTAAATTAAATGGATATTAAATGGAAATTAGTGTTTGTAGGATGTTTAATTTTTAATTATTCCTTTATTACTATTTTTCTTACTACACACTACCTAGTATATATATTCACTGACTAATTAGAATATATCTTGGGTAGTTTCCTAATGGGATTTACTCTCATAGCATATTTGGGTCATTTTATTGAAATCAAATATATTATATGGTTTCAGGATTCAAGAAGGGAATATTCCTAATACATGTACATAATATACTGATTTGGATCAAGAGAGCGTGGGACCAAGATGAGGCTTGCGATACTGCTGAGGTTCTTTTGGTCTTTTGTACTTATGAACATGTATTTTATATATTTTTTGTGTACCTTTTATTATTTTTTTTAGAAAAATGTGACATATATCATCATCCCATATATGATAAGATTTTTGGAGTGTATTATACTACTAGTATTTCACTATTTATTTATTTTGTATGGTTCACTACTTCCACTAGTTGTATTTATTACTGATATTCCATCATGAAACTCTCTACTAATGAGGGAATAGTATCCCCCACAGACTCACCCAGGCCATCACTACTTGTCAGTGGCATCTAGATTTTGGGGATATGTACATGAGTCCATGTGATCCTCCGGGCTCGGGGCACCTTTCAGTGGCATCCAAGTTCGGGATGTTATAAGAAAAACAAGAAATACAACCAGAGTATGAAGTTGAAATAAACAACGTACCACAAAAACATAAAATACAAGACAAGTGTCCTAAACTAGAAAGTAATTCATAACCCCATGTGACCAAAAGTCACTTCTAGACCAATCCAAAATAAAAGAAACAACAATAAGATAATCCATTATGCTATTAGATTCTCTTCCTTTTACATGAATCCTACAATACAACATCCAAAAATTACCAAAGGTACAAGTAGGGTGTGAACCAAATCCTAGTAGGATACAAACATAGTTTCTATAAAAGGTCTAATATCAATAATTCAACAAATATACATTTTAAAAAATAATTTTATCATGCATTTTCATATATCCAAACCATTTATAAATCATTTACCGCTTTTTCCTTTGGTTTTCATAAAATCCTTTCATATTCTATAACTATAAATATATCAATTATAAGTGATAGAAAAAGGAAATAATATCCATATATCAAGAGGTATACAAGTAAACACATATCCATGAACAATCTATCATGGGAATATATTTAATATATCCAAAAATATAAAAATATGTGAACAAAAATCCATGATAAACCAATCATGTAATGAATATACAATAATGGAAAATGAAAAGGCACTTAGTATCGGGCTCAATCCTATATAAAAATGTATACTAAACACTCACAAGCCTAAAGAGGTGTAATAACACAGTTCTTTCTTTGATTTATGGGTCTCTATTTTTTGTTTCTAGGTTGTTTCTGAGGAAACAGGGGAAAACTGGGCAAGTACTAGAATATTTGGGTTACACACTGTGTACTCCAAGTAAAAATTGTGTATGTCATGGTCATGTAATGTAAATACATGTAATGTGGGGTTTTCAACAAGTGTGAGAGTTTTTACCATGTATACATCATGTACTACCTAATACTTGTCATGTAGTCAAGTCGGCAAGACCTGGGAAACTTCGAATACCAAATGAACAGTAAAATAACCTGCACAGTGTATAGTCCCTAATACACACCATGTTTTTTTGTTAAATTGATTAGTTTCCTTTTTTTGAGGTAGAGGGAAGAGGGGTTCATCCAGTTTTATGAACAAGTTGCACTATGACTCGTTTTTTCTACCCATTGTCCATCCAAACTCTGATTCAAACATTGTTGGATCCATTGGAACCCAATCAGTAAGACCTTAATTCTTATTGATATGTTCTTCTCAATTTATCCTCTTAAACAAGTTATTGACGGTTTATAATTCTAATCATTTTGTAGATATAACCCATTATAGACCAAATTATAGGTTGATACTAGATAAAGAACATTGTACGGTTTCAAGGTAGATGCTGCATAATTTGTTTTATGTTTTCCCATACATTTGGGGGTTACATATTTCATCGAAATTGTGTGTGTTTTTAGTAAAACCAAATTATTTCATTTTATTTTTATTTTTATACCTTGTGGGATATCGTTGGGTATTCCCTTACCTGTTATTCTTGAGTGAGGTCAGGAAAGAGGTCATTGCTCATTAG
Source organism: Viscum album (assembly GCA_963277665.1). NCBI lineage: Eukaryota > Viridiplantae > Streptophyta > Magnoliopsida > Santalales > Viscaceae > Viscum > Viscum album. The sequence continues at coordinate 1,667,716,473 of OY728147.1, read as the reverse complement.
GTTATTTTGGTTATGTGCTAAAATGGTTTTAAGAGAATTATCTTGATTTATATGGGTATGTTTAAATTGTTTAAGCTTGATTAATCTTGTTAGAGTCATTCAAGACCACAACACTCCCATGTGATAGTTGACAGCTAGTGCAATACAATTGGTTAAATTGTTTTTTCTGTTCAAAGTGTTTCATTGTGATTTTATATATGTGATGTTTGAGATTACATATTCGGAGACCCATGGGGTTATGTTGGGAGTTCCTAGGATTTTCTTGAGTTATGTGGATCACAGGTTGGTAATTTCCTAGTTTTTCATGGGCGGTTTTTACCATGAGATTGGGTTTCATGGACGTCAGTTTGAGGCATTGTGATTGTTAGGTTGGTCATGGATCAAGATACTTGGTCGGCATGGCCATCAGATTTGAGCGACATGGTCGTAGGGACATGAGGTTTTACAGGAGGTGAGTATTAGGTTCTTATTTTAGTTATTTCCACTCACATGTGATGTAAAAAATTCCAATTGATTCCTATGCATAGAGGTTGCATCTATGATGAGATGGTTTTGAACACTTGTGTGGGTATAGTCCCCTGATAGTTATGGTTTAGGTACTATTGGTTTGGGGTTTATTTCCATAGGAATCCCCAAAGAAGTTGAGGAGCCTTCGATTGGTAGTGATGAGGCTATCGGGTTATGCAATTAAGGGCAGAAATAATTTTTCCTCTGGTTAATTATTTTAGGATAGACATTGTTTTTCCTCAAATTATTATTTAAGGATAGGTAACATTGTTCCTTTGGTTATCGTGCCATGGGTAGACATGAGATTTCGTGCTGGGGTCTGCAGGACTAATTTACTTCTGTTTGGGCACGCCTTTGGGATGTCGGTACTTGATACATGCAGTGTTAGGATGCACATGGTGATGGGTTATATGATTGAGGTGGAACTTGAGGGTTCACCTAGGATATGTGACTATAGTGGTACCTTGGGACATGGTCCAATGACTCTCTTTGCTTTAGAGATTCTGGAATTGGTCAAATATGGTGACACTCCCTAGTGGTTGCTAAGAACTAGTGGAGGTTGTGTATATTTACTACATCGCACTGCTTACTTTACATAGAGATGCATATTTTCTTAAACACAGATACTAGGTATTCACCATTGTGTGGTATCCTACTAATATTTCTCTCACACTCTACATGGGCCCTTCAAGACTCATGTATACTTTATGGTTTTACATACAGGTAAAGGATCACCTTTAGGAGCTGGATCATAGTGTTGTTTGGCCTGGAGATTGGTATGGACATTGAGGTCATTCCTAGCTAGAGTTTTACTTTTGTTTAGATTTTATTTTTGTATCATCATTCTTAATTAATTATATATCTAATATTTGTTAACCATGGGCACCTTTGTATTTTGAAATGTATTTCCTGCTATAGATGCATGACTTATTTTTTTTGGTAGTAGTTTCAAGAGGAATTCAGCATTTTGTTCTATTTAATTTCCACTACAGTTGATTCTATATTTCTTCTACTGCTTATTGATATTGGATATGATTTTTATCTGTGAGTCTGGTTCAAGTCTGTTGTGTCATTTTATTTCAACAGCATGTTATATTATTATGGTTAGACAAATACCATTTAGTATTCCTAGAGGGTATAGCCTCCCCACTTTAATTTATTACACCCTCACTGCTAGTAGGAATCCTTTGGCATTCGGGGAGGTGTGCCTAAGGTCAGTAACACTCAGCCTGTTAGCACTGTTCAGGTGGCTCTTTGGGTTTGGGACATTAAAAATTGGAATTAGAGGAGTTTCTTTTACCTCTTTTCTTAGTATTACTATTTGGGATTATGGTATACTAGATATAGGGTTTTTTCAAAACTAGATTTTGAACTCATGCTTGGGTGCCTACCACCCCATGTATGAGGGATGGATTGAGTTACCTTGGGCGGGTAATAATGTTTTTCTTTTTCTTAGATTCCATTTTATATGATTTCCACTTTGGTGGCTCACTTGGTTTATGATGATTATTGGTTGTGATATGTAACCCTTGACCCAGTATGGTACGGGAGAATTGGATCTAGGTCCAGTAAGGTAAGGCATGGTGATTTGGATTTTAATAGGCACATTTTTAGGGTATTTCAATTTCATATATTCATTTATTCCTTGTGAAGTGATAATACCAAGTGAATAATATCAAATTATATGATGTAATAGAATTTTTTGTTTTATATAATGTGATCTGCCATGATTTAAATTTATGTGAAATTTCATGTTGCAGGTAACTTGGGACTAGATCTTATATGAGTAGGCAGCTACTATGGCTGAGGTGATTTTGATCACTAGGATTGGGAAACTCAGTCGTCAGATGGAGGCAACATTGGTTGTTAGGACTGGCGTGCCTGGGAATATTGTGATACTTGGCTCTGTTGAGGGTGGAAGGTACTGATTCCATTAGGTTGAGATGTTGTGGGGCATGGTTACAATGGGGGGAGTAATGGTAGTTATTATGCTCTTCCTCTTTACTGCTTTACATATATTCATTTTATATATATTGTTATATATGTGGGTTGTATGACCATTTATGGTACTCAGTGGGTTCCTTCTATATAGCTCGATGGAACGTCAGGTGGGTGATGGTATATTGTCGCAAGAAGTATGATCAATTTTATACCCTTGATAGGTAGACAGATCATAATCCATAGGTACAGGCTTAGGGGTAGGATCATGTTTAGGATCTAGTGTAGGCAGAGTATCAACTGGGTTTGGTAATGTTTGGGCCATGGCTCGATGAGAATCTCTGATCTAGTTTGGTACGTATTTTGAAGGGGATCAACAGAGGATCATAGGGAATCAAACCCTCTATGAATTACCTTACTCAGGAGTTTCAGTTGCATCACTCACCACTTTTTTAGGGTGATGGTGGTCCACAGGTGGATGAGAACTGTATAAAGAAAACAAAGATGATCTTCGAGCAGCTTGAGACGCCTCTAGGTGAAGGGTCAAGCTGGCGACGTACATGCAGATAGGACTGGTGAATTGCTAGTGGGATGTGCAGGTCTAGGCTCACATAAATGAAGGAATGTACTATAAGTATTTCAAGGATAGATTCATTGAGCACTTTTTCCCAGAGACACTAAGGGTAGAGAGAGCATGGTATTACTTAATCCTTTAGTAGGGTGACATGTCTATCGTGTACTATGCATCAACTTTCACTGAGCTATCTCTCTTTGCACCAGGTATGGTAAGTTATGAAACCTTGAGGGTGAGGTGCTTCAAATTTGGATTACATAACACCATTTGGGTGCAGGTAAACCTCTTTAGACTATCCTCATTCTCTGAGTTGGTGAATCATGCACTCATAGCTAAGGGTAACCTAACAGACAAGTCTCACTTGGGATGGGTGGTAACTTCAAGTGATGGTTTAGATGGTATGAAATGAGGTCAGGATGATTTCTAGTCGGGATGCCAAGACAAGGAATCATCTAGACCACCCTGTGGTAGTTCAGTAGTAGTTTTCTTTCAGTGTGGTTAGTTAGGGAATGTCCAGAATCAGCGTGATAGGACTCCAAAGGAGTGTTGTGCATGTGGATAGGTGGGTCATCCTGAGAAGTTCTATAAGAATCCTTCTCAGAAAGCTTGTATATAGGGACTGAGGTAGGATCAGGCTTCAAAGGTAAGATCAAGATCTGTACCATGTTAGGGTAGTTGAGGTTCAGCTGCACGTGGAGGACATGGAAGAGACAGTGGGACCCAGCTGAGGGGTTAATGTCCAGTGACTGGTGCAACACCGTAGGGAGTATTGTCTTTAGGCATCCATGTGTCAGTTCAAGTGAACATCATGGAGCTACTAGGGACTGAGTAGAATGGTGAGTTGATGATGGTCAAAGGTCCACCATGTGTGTGGCTGTGATTTTTCCTTTTACTTCCATTTTGGCTTATCCTATTGAGGCATGTCTGTTTTGAGTTAATGAGGTGCATTGGATGTTTTTGGACTGACTATATGTCAGTCAGTGGGTTGTCACCATTTTGGGTGTGTGATTATATCTTTGTATGATATTATTGGCATTAGGAGCATCGTAGGATTCATGTTTTGAGGTTCCTTCGGAATTGGGGAATCCATGGGATGCGGGTTACTAGAGGTGTCTTGGGAATCGAGGCATCAAGGACGCGGTTGTGATTAAGGTACAAGGCAAAAATTTGTTTTAAGCATCCATGGGATGCGGGGCCTCATTGTTCCATGCATGCCATGGGATTGAGGCGAGCACCAATACAGTGCGGGATATTATTGGGTGTTGGAAGTGACACGGGAGCACCTAATGAGGTGCAGGGGTGATGAATCATCACAGGAGAACCATGGGTCAGGAAACATGTCTTTGTACATTTTTTTGATTTGAGATTTGGGCTGGATTTATTCTGTAGTGTTTTATTCACTACCCTTGGAAGGGAAATTCAGGGATGAATTACTTAATGGGGGTGTTTATAATAACTTGGTTCTTCCATTGACGTACAAGTCTCTTTTTTTCATTTCTACGTTGTTCTTGAGGAAATAGGGGAAAACTTGGCAAGTACTAGAATTTTTGGGTTACACGCCATGTACTCCAAGTACACACCATGTATGTCATGTCCGAGTAACGACCATACATGGCATGTAGGTTTGTCTATAAGGGTGATAGGTTTTACCATGTACATGTCGTGTACTGTCTAGTACACGTCGTGTAGTCAAGTCGATAAGACCTGGGAAAATTAATCCACCAAATGAATATTAAAATAACCTACATGGTGTGTAGTCCCAATTACACTCCGTGTATTTTATTTTTTTCATTAAATTAGGTAGTAGAATTTTTTTTAGGTGAGGGGAAGAGGGGTTCGTTCGGGTTCATGAACAATTACTGTCAATACTCATTTTTTCTCTCATTCATCCGTCCAAACTTTCATTCAAATGTTGTTGGATCCATTGGAACCCAATCGGTAAGCCCTTAATTCCTCTTGAACCATTATTATTGGTTTCTCCTATCAACCATGTTATCAAGGGTTTATCACTTTTGATCATTTTATAGATCTAACCCATTCTAAACTAAATTAAAGGCTGATACTAGATGAGGAACATCGTATGAGTGCAAAGTAGGTGGTGCATACTTCGTTTTGTGTTTTCGCAGACATTTGGGGGTTACATATTTTAGTGCAATGATTTATTTTTAAGTGGAACCCTATTGTTGAATTTTAATTTTATTTTTATACCTTTTGGGATATTGTTTGGGTATTCCCTTACCTGTTATGCCTGAGCGAGGTTAGTCGAGAGGTCGTTGCTCATTGGGTTATTTTGGATGGGATGCAAAAATGGTTTTAAATGAATTATCTTGATTTATATTGGTATGTTTAAATTCATTAAGATTTTTAGAGGCATTCAAGGCCTTAGTGATCCTATGTGATAGCTGATACCTAGTGCAATACAATTGGTTAAATTAATTTTCCTATTTAAAGTGTTTTATTTTGATTTTATATATGTGATTTTTGATATTACATCTACTAAGACCCTTGGGGTTGTGTTGGGTGTGGACCCAATTTTCTTGAGTGATGTTGATCATAGGTTGGGCATTGACCAGTTTTTCTTGGGTTGTTTGGACCATGGGATTGGGCATCATGGGTGTCGGGTTGAGTTAGAGTGGCTATAATATTGGGAATGGCCTAGGATACTTGTTTGGAATGGCCATTGGATTTGAGTGACATGGTCGTAGGGACATGAGGTGTCATTGATGGTGTGGCTTGGGTTCTTATTTTGATGATTTTCACTCACCCATGATGGCCAAAGTACTGATTGAGTCATGTTCACATAGGTTGACTTTGTGATGAGGTGGTTTTGACCACTTGTGTGTGTATCGTCCCATGATAATTGTGGTTTAGGTACTATTGTTTTTGTGGTGCTCGACGTAGGAATCCATGTGGAAGGTGAGGAGACTTCAATTGGTAGTGATGAGACTACTGGGTTATACGATTGAGGGAATACATTGTTGTTACTATGGATAATTATTTGAGGATAGAAATTATTGTTCCTCTTGTTATTATTTAAGTATGGGTATTGTTGTTCCTCCAGTTGTCGTGTCTTGGGAAGACGTGAGCTTTCAATCAAGGTTCCATGGGACTATGTTACTTCTGTTTGGGTGTGCCTTTGGAACATTGGTACATGAGACACACAATGTCAGGAGGCACATGGTGCTGGGTTATATGATTGAGGTGGCACCTGATGGTTCACCTAGTCTATGAGACTATAGGGGTACTTTGGTCCATGGGCCAAGAAATCTCTTTAATTCATAGATTCCAGTGTTGGATGAAGAAGGTGACACTCCCTGGTGGCTGCTGAGCACCAATGGAGGTTATGTTTATTTACTGCTTCGCACTGCTTACATAACATATAGATACATTTCTTCTTAAAAACATATACTAGGTATGTACCATTGGTTGGTATCCTGCTAAGATTCATCTCACACCCTACATGGTCCCTTTGGGATGCATATAGACATTATGGTTTTAAAATTGGTAAAGGATCAGCTTCATGAGGTAGATCATAGTGTTGTTTGGCTTGGAGATTGGTATGGACCTTGAGGTCATGACTAGATGGAGTTTTACTTTTGTTTATATTTTATTTATATATCATCATGATTACATTATTATGTATCTACTATTGGTTATCCATGGGATCCTTTGTATTCTAGCATGTATGACCTGCTATGGATGTATGACTTGTTTATTTTGGTAGTAGTTTCAAGTGGTATTCGGCATGTTGTTATGTTTAATTATCGCTAGAGTTCATTCTATATTGATTCCGCTATTTATTGATATTGGAAATTCCGCTCTAAGAGTTCGGTTCGAGTCTGCTAAGTAATTTTATTTCTGTTGCATGTTATATTATTATTCTTGGACCAGTACCATTTCCTATTCCCAAAGGGTATATCCTCCCCACTATACATGATTACATCCTCGTTGTTAGTCGGTAGCATTTGGGATCTGGGGAGGTGAACCTAAGGTCAGTAACACCAATTCTATTAGCACTGTTTGGGTGTCTCTTCATGTCTGGGACATTACAGGAGTCATATATTGGATCCAAAATATATTGAGTCCAACCGGTGGATCCCATAAAATTTTCCTCTTAGTGTTGCAACACACACTAAGTATACCTGTGTCTCTATCCTGAAACACCCATGGTTCCCAACATGAATTTTTTCAAATTAAATTCAAAACTATGCTATAAATTGTATAAAATATTATCAAATCCAATATGATATTTTTGATGTTTGAAAACCCATTTCCAAATCAAGAAAATCCATTTTCAAAGAAAAAACCTCTTTTTGAAAAAAAAAATATTTTCCATGAAATCATTTTAAACCAATTATAAATTCCTATAAATGAACAACCCAAGTCAAATAATAAAGTACAACATGTTATTCATAAAATTAACCCATTATATAGAAACTCATGCCTCAACATGGTAGAAAATTTGCTCCTTTCGAAAATATTTTTCAGAAACCAAGAGAATGGTTATCGTAAGATAAGGCACATTTGGAAACTAAAAAGGATCGATTAAAAACACTATTAGATCACTAAAACCACAAACTAACCATATCCACAACCAATACCAAATAAGAAACATAAGTAACACTTACCTGTAGAGAGTAAATCCAACCCTAATGATGATAAATCTCTAAAAGAAGTGATATGAATGGGAAGGTATCACCCAAAATCATATAGGGGGATCTCTAGGTTGAGCGAAGGGAGGATGAAAACAAATGAATGAAATATATCACTTGTATGGTTCCCTAACAGCCAACATAGTGACATTTAAATAGATTTTATCCCATTTACAAATCATGTAATCATTTGTGATAAACCAAAAAACATGTTCAATATTTATTAAAAACTAAATTTTTATACGTACATTGTGTGTACATATTACATGGAATGTACAACATTCATTCCATACACTTAGTTCATATATTCAGCCCAACAGACATTATAGGGTGTGTACTTCACTTAAATTCCATATAAGTACCCAGTGATCAGTAAAAACTTCATGTTTTTATGAAAAAATCCAAAAAAACCCTAACTTATCCATTACTAGTATCCTCCCAATTTCCTATCAGGAATACAGTAACCAATGAAAATTTATAATCAAAACAAGTGTAAAAACATACCTAACTAAAAATTAATAGGTCATTACAATCTCCCCACCATAAATTCTTTATCCCCCCATAAATCCCTCAATATTCTAGATCTCAAAAAGGAGAAGGCCATTTTTGCCTCAATGGAGACTCCCACTCCCACATTTCCTAGAAATCCTATATGTACATACATAGTAATTAGACCAAGGGGATCGTTTTACCACATGATAACTTATCCTGGAGATCCATAATCTGAAATGGTTTCTCAACTAAAGTTGTATCAAGCTCAAGATCAACATCATATTATCTATTCACATAGGAAGAATCTGCTATAATCCACCAAAACAGGGAAACATGAAACATTCCATGCATAGAAGTACAGACATATTGTAAAAGAAACTGATAGGAAAACATCCCTATTCTTCCAATTATCTCAAAGGTTCCCAAAAACCTTGGTGTCAACTTACCCTACATACCCAACCAATGATGTCCTGGGTGAGTTGAAACTCTAAGAAAGAACAGATCACTAACCTCAAACTCCAATGGCTAACGGTAATGGTATGTATAGGATTTGTAAAAAATGTGTTCCATGATAAAACACCTGTGTATCTCCTACACTATATCTATTGTCTCCTAAAAAACACTTCGCCCAACCAGGGACCTCTCTCCCAACTCTTCCCAGCACAACGGAGATCTATGTGGTTGCCCATAAAAATCCTCAAATGTCACCAACTTTATTTAATCCTGATAAATATTGTTCTAGGAAAACTTAACCAATGGAAAATTCTTTTCCCAAGATCCTCTGAAATCAAACACACAATCCCAAAGAGTATCCTCTAGAACATGGATATCCCTCTCTATTTTTTAATCCATCTTAATATGGTATGTTGTGATTAATTTAACTTTGGAACCCATCAACTCTAGAAAACCGTTCCTAGACCTGGTTGTGAACCACATATCTTTGTTAGAAACAACTACAGATAAAACCCCATGATGTCTCACAATATTTTAGATATACAACTCCCCAAGTTGTTCCACTTTCTTTGTCTCCTAGAAAGGTAAGTAATGCACTGATTTCACCAGTAAATTAATGATCAACCAAATTTAATTCTTACCACTAGAATTACATTGAAAATTCGTGAAGAAAATCATGGAAATATCATTCAACTGACATATCATAATGGTTAAATGTTACAAAAAACCCTATAGGTCTCTATTGCTCCACCTTAATTCTATGTAAAGTATGGCACTGTGAAATAAAATCTATTATCTATCACCTAATACCTTTCCACCAATAAAGAAACCTCAATTTGTGATACATATTGGTTGCACTGGGGTATATGGATAAAGAAGAATGGTGACCAATATACAACAACTCATGTCTTAAGGAAAATAGAACAACCAACCTACTATGGAAGCACAAAGCTCTATTGGGAGACCTAAACAACTCTCCTAAAGTATCCCTACCATAAAGGCTTTCACTAAAGCATTGTCACTCAGTGTCTTCCACATGATCGAGTTGAACTCACTAATCCAAATATGATTCATATTTCATTGAATCAAAGAACACCTTTCCAACAACCTCTTCCACTACAAATCTAATCTCAATAAACAAACTCATCAAAGACCACTACTCAACTGATTCTTTCATGGATTGTGTCTATAATTTTCTTCTCAATGCATCAGAAACCACATTTCCTTTCTCAGGGGTATAAGAAATTTCAAAATCAAAATAATTAAGATACTCAACACATTTTTATAGAGAAAAATCAGCTCCCTTTTAGTAAAAATATATTTTAGTCTCTTATAATTAGAATATGTTTTAATCCACTCCCCAAAGAGATAGTGATGCCATGTTTTAAGTTCATTCATAACATCTACCAACTTAAGATAATGGGTCAGGTAGTTCTTCTCATAAGGTTGTAACTAGTGAGATCCATAATCCACAACCTATTTGGCCTATATCAAGACACATCCCAAAACTATACCAGAATCATCGTGGAAAAAATCATAACCCAACCCCGGTTCTAGAAGAATCAAAATCAGTGATAAAGTCAACATCATGTTCAGGTCCCCAAAATATCTCTAACACTTTTCATTACATTAAAACATTACACCCTTATGAGTTAAAGTTTTCATTCAATGTGAAATCCTAGAAAAGTATTAAACAACCCTTCTATAGTACCAGCCAAACCCAAGAATCTCTGAATCTAAAACACATTTATAGGATTCTCCAAAAACATAAATTCTTGTACCTTTTTAGGATCTATTAAGACACACCTTTCTAATATCACATGAACAAAAAACATTACCTCTCGGATACAAAACACACACATAGAAATCTTACCATATAGAACATTTTCTTTCATGGTTTGAAGAATAACATCCAAATAGTATACATACTCCTCCTTTTAATTGGAGTACACCAAAATATTATCCATGAACAAAAAAAATCCATGACCCAATGAAGGATACAGTTCATCAAATAAATAGATACTATATGATAATTATTTAGTCTAAATGGCACAACCAAAAACTCAAAATTACCATATTGACTCTTAAATGTTGTCTTCGGTATATCCTCTTCTTGGACTCTCAACTAGTGATACCCTGGCCATAGCTAAATATTATAAAACCAAAGATACCCTCTAAGCTAATCAAAAATATCGTCAACCCAAGGAAAAGGTTATTTGTTATTAATGTTCATGCAATTCAACTTTTGATAATTAATACAATGTATAAGGCTCTTGTATATCTTTTTAGAAAATTGGAGAGGTGAATCTGATGGTGTCATGTTCGGAAGAATAAATCATTAACCTCTAGGTCCTCAATCTGGACATTAATTTCAACCAACTCAGCAGGTGTCATATGGTAAGATGGAATATAAATGGTAACTAAATCAGGGAGTATGTAAACTATAAACTCAACCATTCTAGGTGGTGTTAAAGTAGAAAAATCATCTAGAAATGCCTCAAGGTACACACACACAACAATAGAAAGTTGAACACTCTATCAAGGGTTAACTAAATCAAGAAACATCTATAAAAACTAGCATGAGATTACTCTAGCATACGGAATAATAAGCCCATACCCTTCCCAAACTAGAGTCTCAGTCACCCTATAAAACATGATTTACTCCATCGGTAGATAATAACTGAACCCAAAGATAATAATATTCAATCTAGGCCTTAACACTAATCATCCAATCCATGTTGATAATCAAGTAAAAGATGTCATGATCAAGCACTAAGAAGTCCCACTCCACCTAAAAGTTAGCTATCATCACCCAACAGGTGGTACATCTAAAACCTTATTCGTACCTTTTTTCCCAAAGGTGTGAAAAGATCCAAAAATAATGGTATAATCTATGAATGAAATCCCAACACATAAACTAAATTTAAAAATATAAAATAATTTATCACCCATATCAAACAAATCTAAATCCATATAAGATAAAATAAACATCATACCTCTAATAGTTTTTGGCCCTAAATCAGTTTCTTCCAACACATACTCTACTTTATAAATTCATCTGGTATTTTCCACATGAAATTATCCCTTAGTCTAAGGATTAGACCCACAATACTTGGAAGCATCATCAAAAACCTTTAAGCCCTTGGTGATAGTGGATCCTTCCTTAATTTCCTGAGATATCTTTTCACTCAAAAATTGTAGAAGACCATATCATCTACATAGAAGATAATTCCTAGGAGCTTCCACACAGTTAGTCTTGGTATGACCTCTCCTTTCACACTGGTAGTAGAAAACCTATCATTTCCCTATCATCTCCTGGGAGTCGGGTCCTAAGGAAAAATGGAAACTCTTAAACTTCCTTTTATATATAGAAGATACACCCAGTCTAACCACAAAACTAACTGTAGCTCCACCCAAACCTATCTTCTCAGCTATGTCTACCTCAACTAAATCTACCTTTTCAACTACCTACACAATATTCAAAAGGCATGAGAGTATCCACATCGACCAAATATCATGCCTCAATCCTAACCCAAAACCAGATCCTTCACATACTCATTATTGATAATATCTGATTTGAGATGCACTAACTCAAAAAAATGAGTAGAATACTAGAGAACAGTAAACTCCATATCTTTTTAGTTCATAAAATTCTAGTTCTTCTCTACACATAATTTATTGGGATAGAACTACTGGTTAAATATTTTCTTGAAGGGATCCTAGGTAAGATCCTCATGCAACTTAACATTCACAATAGAGTCCCACCATCTTTTTCCCAGTCTCTCAAGAGTATATGTGGAAAAACCCACCATAAATTATTTAAGATTATTCAAGAAGTTTAATATCCTTTATATCCTCTCAAGTCACTCTTTTAATTCATTTGGTTCTTTGTCACCCCAAAATATGGGTGGATGATACTTGGTAAATTTTGATCCATGATCCACTATGAATCATGGATTATTAATGCCCACCTGACCCAAAGTTTAAATAATGAGGATAACTGCTTCTACCAAAGTAGGGTCCAATAGAGGGATCGCCAATAGAACTTATCACATAGCTTAATCTCTCAAATTTTGAAGAGATATTCTCAGAGGCACTGTCTAAAAAAAGAAAAAAACCCAAACAGTAAAGAGAAAATCCAAAAATCAAAGAACCAAATTCAGGTATTGATAAAAAATATTTAAACATTTATAATTTAAAGAAACAATGAAAAACCTTACTCAAAAAGGATCAGGTCTATTTAAAAAATCTCATACTATTTATTCAAATAACTTCAAAATATAGGTCACAAATATGGTAAATGTCCATTACAGACATGGTAACTTGGTTTTAGACACAAAAGTGAGTTAGATAGGACCCTTTTTTGCACCTACTATATGAACTCTGACAGTCCCAACTCTGGTATACCCAAGACATAGAACCAAACTCAGATAGTGCTAACACACTTCATGTAACACCCCAAGATTTTATGAGATATATTCTTTTTAATTTCTTTGGTATCTTTTGATGTATGATACACCAAGATAGCTTGCAGTATACGCAACAATATACTTGGCTTGTGTTATACACAAGAGAGACCTTCCTCGATAGCTTGTGTGGTATGCAATATCGAGTTTCACTAAACAATGATATATTATAATATTATTATGAACTAAAAATTATGAATAGTATTAACTAAATTTTTAATTTTATAACATTATAATTCATCTTACACATTTTCTAGAACATTTTATGAGAACAAAATCAATTATTTGTATAAAGGAAGTATATTTCAAAAAAATGCAGTTTTGCAGCATTTTGATGGTGTGCCCATTTTAAATATAATTTTTTACAAGTTTATAAGTTCTATTTGACAAAATAAACTAATTATTTTGAATTAGGATATAAAAATTTACATTGGATAAATTTTTCATATTTTTATGATAACTTTCATATTTTGATGAATAGTACAAATATTCTAAATTTAACTTAAAAAAACTTTTTTAAACGAGATAATTTATATAGTTAAATTATAATATTGAATGGTTTTAAATTATAAATAGAATATATTTTTACCATTTAATATAAATTATGTCATTATCAATTATTTTACATTGAATTCATAGGTAAAAACATTTCAATCTTTTGCAATGTTTTAAATAAAACCCCATTTTTTCAATAATGGGATTAATTTTAAATTAATTATTTTATCTTCTATGTTTTGGATTTGGAAAAATGGATTCCATATTTGGAATTAGTGGTTCCAAATTATGTTAATAGTCTACTTTTATTTTTGGCCATTATAAACAGTAACCATGGAAAATTTTATTTACAATAGTTAAAGGTAAATTGGGTAATTAAGGATAAAAATAATATTATAAAATTACCCTAACACTTGTCTTAATATAATTGTATGATTATATTTCATCCTAAAATATTCTTGGTTTGAAATTTTTTCTATTGGAGCCCACTTGGATAAGATTAAGACCTTTAATTTATTTTATTTAAATGAAATTGAAATATGTCTCACTCAAATTTTAATAATTAAATTATTTTTAATATAAGGTTAAACGGAATATAAATTCTATTATAAATACTAATTATAAAGATAAAAAAAATTATTTATCATGGTAATTTATTTTTAATTTTTAAGAAATATATAATTACCTTAATATCTTATACATTAATGTTGCAGAAATTATTTATTTAGTAAAAAATCAATAATATAGTTTTTATTAAAATAATAATACCCACCAAAAGACCCAAAAACTTGACCAAAACTTATTGGTCGAGTATATATACACCATAATCATCCAAGTGTCTACTTGTGGACCATTTGGAGCCTTATAAAACTGATTATGACATTATATTATTTTATTTTAAATGATGTCAAAGTTGTCACCTTCATAATTTAATAAACATAACATTTTAAAGGTTGGGTGTTTTAGAAGATAACTTAGACTAAGAGTATTTTTATAAAATATATTATATTTAGTTTCATCATAGTATTTTATTTTTATTTTTTATAAAACAAATATGTATATTAAATAATTATACAAAAATGTTGTAGTAATTATTTTATTAAGAGAAATATCAAATAAATGTTTTTAAAAATATTAAAATAAATATTATATAAACTAATTAATTTTCACCAAGAATTTTATAGAGGAATAAGACATGTTGGTAATATATTAAATATTGTGTTTTGAATATATTTTCAGTGTGGATTTTATATAAATTCAAATAAATGAATAGTGTCAAAATTTACACTATTGATATTTTATAAAAATAACAAATTATTAAATTGTTTAAAAATAAAAAAAAATATTTAAATATTACAAATTAAAATTTATATGGTCTAAAATTTCATAAATTATCTAATTATGGATAATTAACAACACATAAGTAAGTATTTAAAACCATTTAATATTTAGAAGATTATTACCACAAATAAAATTAAATAGATTAAATAAGGATAAATCAAAATGATAAGGTTTTAAATAAAATTAAAAAATGTCTAAATTTGATTGGTTGATGATATTACAACCCTATAATATCTCATATTCTAATTTGAGTCACTTTGGAAGTTTTTAAGTGGGTTTGGAGTTTGTTATAAATTAATATTTTGGAGGTTTCTAAAAGTGCCCCTCTACTCTCTTATAAAAGGGCACCTCCTTCCTCTTATCTTCACTCCATTTTGAGATTTCAAACTCGGAAAAACCCTATCAATTTTTATTATCTACTTCCCTAGAAACATACTAGAGGTCCTGGTCTTCTTTTAAGACCAACTTTAGTGTCATTAGAGGAGGTTTAGAAGAGGAATTTTGAAGAAGAGGTAATATCCTTTACCAATTCTTTCAAACTTATTTATTCTTATACTTCCTATATATGATTTGTTTAATTATTAATTAATAACTCCAGTATTACTCTTATACTGATATGTAATTATGAAAATTAAAATACCATATTCCATCTTTTATCCATCCTATGAAAAATAAAATCACCACGTGTGCGTACGTACGGCTTACCGTCTCCATGTCGTGGGGTAATCTGCTTTTCATCACCAACATACTTGGATGTGTATAATTATGGAAGAAATAACTATATATGATTATTGTAAAACAATACTGATTTTTAAATATTATACACCATACACTTCAATACAATTCCACAATCTTGGGAATGATATCGTCACTCGTGCGTACGTACGGTCTATCATCTCCATGATGTGATGTGATTCGTTCTACATGATATTCATTGAATAATGATTATATAAATGAATTTTATAAATTAATATGATATATATTGTACTAATAAAATTCTGTAAATGACATAACTATAACCTAAAAAGAGAAATAATAATTTATTCGACAAAATATGCATAATAACATAAAGTATTTAACACACGAATAACGAGTAACAATGAAATGTTACTAATAAACAGATAAGAATATGACCATATATGATATCATAACAATGAATATGATTCTTTAATAATTCAATGACATAATTTAATTCATTATAATGGATGTTCGGATATGTACAAAGCAATTGGACCTAAGTTAAGGGATAATTATTATAATCTCATTCTTAACCAAGATTGTTTATTCATAAGTATTTATTGGGGTTATATTTAACATATATGTCCATGTTTTATAAAAAAAAATTCATAAAGTTCTTACTATTATTCCATGTATTATTAAAGTCATGTTTTCCCATTTTTTACTTTTACTATGTGTTATGGTAAGAATCATTATTTTTTTTACCATATGAGGTACTTTTTGACTTTTCCAGCAAAAGTACGAGGAGACTGTTTTTTTAACTTATATAGCATGAATGAATTTTTATGATTTCATAACGCCTTATTTACATAAATCTTCCTATATAAGATTTAATGATTATTTTAAACAAAATTATTTATTTTAAATTTCACATCATTTTGAGAAAAGAAAATTATTTGAAATAAGAATTGATATTTTCCTCAAGAATTCATTTCAAGTGTTTTATCAAAACTATTTTCCATATACGATGACACTCTTTAATATGGTTATGTTTCAAGTATAATGTCTTTAATATTTATATGTTTTTATTTTTTTTATGATGAAATTATATCCATTTTTTTATATGGATTATGTTATGATGGGATGATGTTTTTTAAACCCATTTTATTCGTTGGGTTTTGATGAATGATTTATGTTTATTTTGTGGAACACAAAAGAATGATTTAATTCTGATATGGGTGGGAGATATATCTCCCTAAAATGCATTTGGTAATGATTTATATCTCATGAGATAGAATTTTTTGGAAGGACAAGTAAATATGGTTCAGTAATATAGGGTTGTAACGGCAAGTAAACTCAGTTCAGTAATGGACTTTGTCCACTATAATGGTCTTGGAAGAAATGACTTGGATACTATGGAAATTATATCATGTGCTTAATGGTTTTCCACAATTACATGTTTTATCACCATGCTATTTTATGATGATTAGTGTTCCTTTGTGATCTATGCCTTATATACTGCCATGATTTATTTCACGACTCATGATTTTTATATTTAAACTTTATGTTCACGTTTTTAAGTTCAAATGTATATGTTTTTTTATTTTCTCCATGCTTACCCTTATAGAGAATTTGAGCTCACCCTTTATATGTTTTCTTTTCCCAAGGATTTAAAGAAAGTTTTTAGGTAAGAAAACAAAAGGGGAAGATCTTTATTGGATATGTTTAAGATCTTCCACCAAGATTAGAATATTATGTTCTGAGTTTCCAAAGACATTAAACTAATACGGTCTTTGGGAATTTGTTTTTGTTATGTATTAATTATTCTGTAAAAGTAATGTAATGTCCATGTACATCAAGCATGGTTCTGTTATAGTTGGTATTAGATGGAATTTTTAGTTATCCTTTAGAAACTAGGATGCAAAAACTTTAGTGAGATCCCTAGATATATATCTAAGGTATGTCTAGGGATGTCCATAAGGTTAAGTATATAGTATAGGTTAAAATACTAGAATTATGATAATGATCATGAATGACATAGTATTAAACCTAAGATTTTAGAGATTGAACGTACTCCCCCTTGATTATATTGTATTCCTAGTATTATTTTTTCCTATCAAACTATTCTTTTTGGGTTTTAGAAAATGGCTGGAAATAGGAAGATTCATGTTAATAGAGAATATGATGGACAAGGGAATGATAATCTTCATGAGAAACCAAATGAAATGGGATTTGGAAGTCCAAACATCGTTATTATGCCTAATCAGCAATCTCATAATATGATCAATAATCTCAAATTTGGTAAGTTTCATGACTCATCTAATAAGAGAAAGATAGAGTTTCATGATGATAATAGAGGAAATAAAGTTCAATTTCCCTCATTTAAATCGTGTGGGAAGAGGTATCAGGGACAATGTTTCAAAGGAACTTGAAGATGCTTTGGGTTTGGAAAAGAAGGACACAAATCCAGTAATTGAAAAGGAAAATGTTCAGTTAACACCATAGAAAAGGATAATGGTATTTCTAAGACATAAAAAATGGTTAAATGTTTTAAATGTGTAATGTACACGAATTATTCAAACCAATTCCCTAAGAGAAAATATCATGAAGAGAATCAGCATGGTCGTATGGGTAGTCTTTATGTTGATGAATATGAAGAGACTAAAAATGATATATGAGATGAAATAATTGTTGAGGAATAAAATGATGAAGCTCGGTCAATGGTTTAAGAAGGTAGTGGAATGATAGTATGTTTATCAAGAGTAATGTTGTATAGGTAATTTAATGGTACTATGGAATAGAGAAACATCTAAGGATTATTACACTATTGTTTTTCCTAATGTATTTGAAAGTATATGTTGAATGGTACTGGTAACCATGAAAGGTTATTCAGATATTTTTTGAAAGTAGATAATATGCACATAATTAAGGGATAAGGATATAATGAGATTTTTGATCGTATTAATGAGCTCATGACTAGTATAAGGATAAAGTGATATCATGGTTTGAGTACATATATTTTTGGGGATTTTGGTATGTGGAAAGAGTTAAATTTTTAAAGCATTCATGTTTTCACTAAGGTTCTATGGTAACTCATGTTTTAATAGAATACATGATTAAGGTATTCACATGTTTGGAATTTTACCAACAAGATATTTCTTATGATATACATGGGGTAAATGATGGCATTCACATGCTCGGTAAATGACCTTTCTAGTAATCATTTTATTTGTACTATGAGATTGTACATAAGTATTTTCGATAAGCCTAAAGGTTGGAATGGATTAAGTTGGACATCAGATAGTATTGTTTAATGATAGAGCTATTTTTTCAATATTATTTCTATGATTTTATAATGGTGTAGTTTTAGAAAAAGGACAACCTGTAGGAAGGGCGACAACCCATCACGTCAGACAAGGTTATGGGAATCGAACCCACAACCAAAGTGTGATAGGACTTTATCTCCTACCACTGGCCTACAGGAAGTACCTGGTTAGTAGAAATTAGTTTTATTTTATTAAGTTGTATGATAAATAAAGTATAAGTCCATTTTTGGAATCATATATGATTAATCTCACCATAGATGGACTTATGTATATTTAATAATTTGTGCTAAACTTTTTGTGATAAAGACAGATGGAATGACCTATCATTCTATCGCATTATCTGCTAACACTTCAAGAATGACAAATTCAACTTCATTTCCTTAAATAAGATATGAAGTGGAAATTATTCATGGAATGACCAATGATGATATTACACTAAAATCAAGTAAGTATTTATCCTTATGCAAAAAATCATCAACTTTAGGGAAATGATCTTGAAAACCAAAAACGTTGTCCAAGTACACTCATATTCAATTAATCAAATTGTACCTTAGATCATCACAAATTTATGGCTTCATGATTGTTGGATTTTTCATAGCCATGCTCTCTACTACTCTCCATCAGAACTTGATGGTTATATTTCTCTTCTATATCCATGTTTTCACCTATGTTCTCCTATGTGGAAACCCAATGATGAGTTAATTTGGGTAACCATTAATTTTTATACTTTAGTTTTTAAAATTAAGTTTTAGTATTCATTTTTACTATGTGGGTTTCTAAGAAAGAAACATTCAAGTAGTAAACCATTTATAACCCTAATGAATTTTGAGGGTGAAATTCATTTTAAGGGGGATAGAAAGTAACACCCCAAGATTTTATGTGATATATTCTTTTTAAATTATTTGATATCTTCTATTATATGCTAAACCAAGATTATATTTCAGTATATGCAACAATATAATTTTCTTATGTTACACACAAAGCGGCCTTCCTCAATAGCTTGTGTGGTAAGCTAAACTGAGTTTCACTAAATAATGATATATTATAATATTATTATGAACTATTTCTTATAAATAGTATTAACTAAATTTTCAATTTTATAACATTATAATTAATCTTACACATTTTCTAGAACATGGTATGAGAAAAAAAACAATTTTTTGTATAAAGGAAGTATTTTTTTTTTAAATGCAGTTTTGCTACCCTTTGATGGCGCACCCATTTTAAATAAAATTTTTGACATTTTTATAAGTAAAATTTGACAAAATAAACAAATTATTATGAATAAGTATATAAAAATTTTATTTTTGATAAATATTTCATATTTTTATGATAACTTTCATATTTTGATGAATAGTAAAAATATGTTAAATTTTACTTAAAAGAAACATTTTTCATCGAGATAATTTATATGGTTAAATTATAATATTTAATGGTTTTAAAGTATAAATATAGTATATTTTTACCATTTAATATAATTTATGTCATTATCATTAATTTTACATTGAATTCATAGGTAAAAACATTTCAATCGTTTACAATGTTTTAAATAAAAACCTGTTTTTTTTAAATATGATTAATTTTAAATTAATTATTGTATCTTTTGTGTTTTGAATTTGGAAAAATGTATTACATATTTGGAATCATTAGGTCCAAATTATTTTAATATGCTACTTTTATTTTTGTTCATTATGAATAGTAACTACAGTAAATTTTACATACCAGGGTTAAAGGTAAATCAGGTAATTAAGAGTAAAAATAATATTATAAAACTATCCTAACACTTATATTAATATAATTGGATGATTATATTTCGCCCTAAAATATTCTTCGGTTGAAATTTTATCTATTGTAAACTACTTGGATGATATTAAGACCTTTAATTTATTTTATTTAAAGAAAAGTGAAATATGTCTCACTCAAACTTTAATAATTAATTTTTTTTTAATATAAGGTTAAACGGAATATAAATTTAATTAAAAATAATAATTTTAAAGATAAATTTTTTTTATTTATCATGGTAATTTATTTTTAAATTTTAAGAAATATATAATTACCTTAATAGCTTATACATTAATGATGCAGAAATTATTTATTTGGTGAAAAGTAAATAATATAGTTTTTATTAAAAAAAATAATACCCATCAAAAGACCCAAACACTTGACCAAAACTTATTTTTTGAGTATATATACACCATAATCATCCAAGTTTAGACTTGTGGACTATTTAGAGCCTTATAAAACATATTATGACATTTATATTATTTTATTTTAAATGATGTCAAAGTTATCACCTTCATAATTTAATAAACATAACATTTTAAAAGTTGGGTGTTTTAGAAGATAACTTTGACTAAAAGTACTCTTATGAAATATATTATATTTATATTCCTCATGGTATTTTATTTTTTATTTTTATGAAACAAATAAATATATTAAATAATTATACAAAAATGTTGTGGTAATTATTTTATTAAGAGAAATATGAAATAAATATTTTTAAAAATATTAAAATAAATATTATAAAAACAAATTATTGTGCTCCACGAATTTTATAGTTGAATAAAACATGTTAGGAATCTATTAAATATTTTTTTTCAAATATATATTTTGTGTGTATTTTATTTAAATTCAAATAAATGAATAGTGTCAAAAATTTATACTATTGATATTTTATAAAAAAAACATATTATTAAATTGTTTAAAAAACAAAAAACAAATATTTAAAGATTAAAATTTAAAATTTATATGTTCGAACATGTCATAAAGTATCCAATTATGTACAATTCACAACACATAAGTAATTATTTATAACCATTTAAAATTCATAATATTATTCCAACAAATAAAATTAAATAGATTAAATAAGGATAAATCAAAATGACAAGGTTTAAAATAAAATCAAAACATGTATAAATTTGATTGGTTGATGAGATTAAAACCCTATATTATCTCATATTGTAATTTGAGTCACTTTCTAAGTTTTTAAGTGCGGTTTGAGTTTATTATAAATTAATATTTTGGAGGTTTCCAAAAGTTCTCCTCTACTATCTTATAAAAGGGCACTGCCTCCCTCTCCTATTAACTCCATTTTGATCTTTAAAACATGTCCAAACCCTATCCATTTCCTTTATCCACTTCTCTAGAAACATACTATATGTCCTGGTATTCTTCAAAGACCAACTTTAGTGTCCTAAGAGGAGGTTTAGAAGAGGCACGTCGAAGAAGAGGTAAAATCCTTTACCAATTCTTTCAAAATTCTTTCTTATTATACTTACTCTATATGATTTGTTTCATTATTAAGTAATAAATATAGTATCACTTGTATACTTACATGTTATTATTAATATTAAACTACCATATTCTATATTTTATCCATCCTATGAAAAATAAAATGACCACACGTGCGTACGTACGGCTTACCGTCTCCACTATGTGGTGTAATTTGTTCTTCATCACCAACATACTTGGATGTGTATAATGATTTAAGAAATAAATATTTGTGATTATTTTAAAATTATACTGATTCTAAACTATAATACACCATACACTTCAATATAATTCCACAATCATGGGATTGATATCGTCACTCATGCGTACGTACGGTCTACCGTCTCCATGATGTGATGTGATTCGTTCTACATGATATTCATTGAATAATGATTATATTAATGAATTTAATGAATTAATATGATATATATTATACCAATAAAATTCTTTAAATGATATAATTATAACCTTAAAAGAGGAATAATAATTTATTCGACAAAAAATGCATAATAACATAAAGTAGTTAACACACGAATAACGACTCACAATGAAATTTTACTAATAAAAAAATAAGAATATGACCATATATGATATCATAAAAATGACTATGATAATTTAATAATTTAATGTCATTATTTAAATAATTATACCAGAGGTTCAAGTATGTACAAAGCAATCAGACCTAAGGTAAGGGATAATTATTCCAATCTCATTTTTATCCAATATTGGTTATTCATAAGTATTTACTGGGGTTATATTTGTCAACTATGTCTATATTTTATAAAAAATGTTTTCATAAAGTTTTTATTATTCTTCCATGTATGTTTAAAGTCATGTTTACCCCTTTTTTACTTTTACTATGTGGTATGTAAGGAATCATTCTTTCATTTACCCTATGAGGTACTTTTTGACTTTTCGGGAAAAAGTACGTAGAGAATGTTTTTTTTAATTATACGGCGTGAACGGAATTTTATGATTTCATAACACCTTATTTACATAAAGCTTACTCTACAAGATTTCATGATTATTTTCAAAAAAAATTATTTTATTTAAAAATTTCACATAATTTTGAGAAAAGAAAATTATTTGAAATAAGAAATGATATTTTCCTCAAGAATTAATTTCAAGTGTTTTATCAAAACGATTTTCCATCTATGATGTCATTCTTTAATATGGTTATGTTTAAAGTATAAATTCTCTAATATTTACATGTTTTTATTTTGTTTATGATGAAATTATATCCATTTTTTTATATGGATTATGTTATGATGGGATGATTTTTATGAAACCCATTTTATTTGTTGGGTTATGATAAATGATTTATGTTTACTTTCGGGTACACAAAAGAATTATTTCATTATGAGATGGTTGGGACCTATATCTCCCTCAAATGCATTGGGTAATGATTTATATCTCATGAGAAAGACATGGATGGAATGACATGTAAATCGGGTTCAATAATATAGGGATGGAACGGCAAGTAAACCCAATTCATTAATGGACTTTGTCCACTATGATGGTCTTGGCAGCAATGCCTTGGCTACTATAGAAATCATATCATGTGATTAATGGTTTTACATAATTAATTTTTTTATTATCATGTTATTTTATGATGATTAATGTTCCTTTGTGATCTATTCCTTACATACTACCATGATTTATTTCATGACTCAAGATTTTGATGTTTAAACTTTATGTTCATGTTTTTAAGTTCAATTGTACATGTTTTTTTTTATTTTCTCCATGCTTACCATTATTGAGAATTTGAGCTCACCCTTTATATGTTTTATTTTTCCCATGATTTAAATAAATGTTTATGCAAGAAAAAAAAAGGGGTAGATCTTTATGGGAGATATTGAAGATCTTCCACCAAGATTAGAAGATTATGTTCCAAGATTCCAAAGAAACTAAACTAATACGGTCTTTGGGAATTTGTTTTTGTTATGTATTAAGTATTCCACAAAACTAATGTAATGTTCATGTATGTCAAGCATGGTTATGTTATACTTCAGTCTGATTAATCCCTAGGATACCAAATCTTTAATGAACCAACCCAATCCATCTAGGAAATCCATATGAACCATCCTGTCACGTGATATGGGTAAAACAAGATAACAAAATACAATCTTGAATATAAATAAAATAGTACATAAAACCAGAGTGCGAAGTGGATAGAGACTATGTACTAAAAAATATACAGCCCAAGATAAATAGGCAAAACCAAAAGGTAATCCATAACCTCACATGACCAACATTCACCTCCAAACCAACCCAAACTGAAAGAAACAACAATAATAGAATCCATCATGCTACAATATTCTCTTCCATTTGCCTTAATCCTATAATAAAACATCTACAAACACCCAAACTCTCAATTATGTTGTGATCCAAATCCCATTATAATACCACTATAGTTTTTATTCAAGTTATAATATTGAGAATGCAACAATTTTATAATTTTAAACAAAACAGTTTTACCAAGAATTTTCATAAATCCAAACAATTTATAAATCTTTTTACCTTTTTCTTACTTTTGTTTTCATAAAATCCTTTCATATTTTATAACTATAAATATGAAAAGTATAAGTGATAAAAAATGAAAACATGTCCATGTATCAATAGGTATACAAGAAAACACATATCCATGAACAATTTATCATGTGAATCTATGTGATAAAACCTCATATATAAAAAAATTGTGATAAACAATCCATGATAAAACAATCATGTGATAAACAACCAAGAATGGAAAATTAAAAATTACCTAGTATTTAGATCAAGAATATGGGACATTGTGTACTAGACACTCACAAGTCTAAAAAGGAAATTTTTTTATCTAAAATATATTCATTATTTCTAATTGATACCAAAAAAGATTTCTCCTAGTGATGTAAAACACACTAAGGCTGTATGTGTCTCTATCCTGGCGTACCTAAGGTTCCCAATGTGAATTTTACAAAATTCAATTAAAAAACATGCTCATAATTTTATAAAACATTTTCAAATCCAATCTAATCTAATTTGGAGGTTTAAAACACATTTCCAAATCAAGAAAATCCATTTTCAAAGAAAAAACACTTTTTGAAAAACATTTTTTTAAGAAATAATTAAATACCCGTTGTAACTTCATATCAATGAACATCCCAAATAAAATAATCAAGAACAACATTAAATTAATTAAATTAACCCATTTTATAGAAATACCCACCTCAACATGGTATAAACCTAGCTTCTTTTGAAAATGATGACTAGAAACAAAGAGAACGCCCGCTTAAAGGCAAGTCATGCTAAGAAACTAAGAAGGATCTATAGAAAACACTATTTAATCCCAAAACCTCAGCCTAACCATATATTCACCCAAAATCAAAGAATAACCATAACTAATTCTTACCCATATATAATTAATCCAACCCCAATAGTAATCAATCACTGAAAAAAGAGTTCTATAAGGGAAGGAATCGCCCAAAATCACCTAGGGATCTCTCTAAGTCAAGCAAAGGGAAGATTAGAATAAATGAATGAAACATATCATTTTTACCACACCCTAAAAACCCACACCATTCCATTTATATTGTGTATAATCCATTTACATTTCATGTAATCCTTGGGGTCTATATACACCAAAAATCGTGTTTCTTTTTATTAAAAACGGGATTTTTATACTTACACAACATGTACCTGTTACACTATGTGTACATCATTCACTCCATGCACTCATTTCATAGATTCTGCCTTGAAGCCATTACATGGTGTGTAAGTTCCCATTGAATAATAGAAACTATAGGTTTTTGTAGCAAATTCTAGAAAATCTATGACTTAAACATTATAGTTATCCTCTTGATTTCTTTTTTAGAATACCAAAGAAAATGAAAAATGAAAACCAAAACAAGGGAAAATACATAAATGACTTAAAATTAAAGGTTTGTTATAAATACTTCCCAAAATGAGTCTATGTAGTACCCTATTTATACAATAATCATGATCTTAGACATTTTCATGCTTCTATAAATATGGTCGAACATATTTGAAAATAAAATCATCAATCATAATTCATTGGCTAGAACATCCAAAACATGATCTTGGACTCTAACCATGGAAAAGTAAAATTTTCATTAGTCTAAATAAATTTCAACCAATGGTTCACTATGTTGTGAAGGAAAAAACCAATTTATGAATCTCTATCTGGTTGATGTGTGTTTGAAAATGATGAGAAACACACATCTGAAACTCTAACCAATCCAATATCACCTATAGATAAACATATACTCATAAACCCATGGGATTAAATTTATAAAACACATATAGAACATTCATTATATAGGTAGTTCTATCCTTCTCTAGGGAAACTACTATATA
Source organism: Viscum album (assembly GCA_963277665.1). Lineage (NCBI taxonomy): Eukaryota > Viridiplantae > Streptophyta > Magnoliopsida > Santalales > Viscaceae > Viscum > Viscum album. The sequence continues at coordinate 1,667,689,925 of OY728147.1, read as the reverse complement.
TTCTATGAGTAATCCTTCACCAAGAAAAAATGGTACTAAGTTTTCCTTATACTCATGAGGTAAAGATACCTCACAATAGTTCTATATAATGGTTTCTTTTCACATATATGATCAATGGTAAGAGGTTTAAACACTATATTGGGATCCTCAAGACCCATATTAGGAATCAATGATAACTTAATGTATATAATTTTATTTATCAGTTGGGATGAACCCATAGTGACTATAGAATATCTGGGTGTTTGTGATAGATATCATAATATGCAAAAGAATTATAAAGATTGACCATTATATGAAATGTGTACCAAATTACATGTACCCTATAAAATATTTCCCAGTGATTAGGTCAACTAATAAGAAATTAGAGTGATGAAGAAGAATATGTTTCCCACCATAGTTACATTGATCAACATGGTCAAATAACTTAACTCAAAACCCCCTTAGAATTACTTCCATAAATTCTAGAACTAATCCTTAATAGAAAAGTAACTGAAAACACTATCCCTAGGACTCAAAATTCTAAAATATCATTCTAACATGACCCAACTCACCTGGTGTCCACTAGAGCTAGTGGTAATCTGAGTGTGTCACCCCTTCCTAACACAAGTAGGAAAATAGTTTGCGACTAAAAAATACAATAATATAATTGTGATTCCTTAAAATATAAAGACCATTAACATATATGAAACTCTAATAGAGAAGATATATCATTAAATCCCCATAAATGTATATAATTTACTAAAATACATAATAAATACATGTATAAAAACATGTATTCAATTAAATTTCTCATGGTAAGATATGAAATATAATATCATATCCTAGATTCCTTAAATTTGTGAAGGATAATTAAAAAAACAATATACTAACATAAAAAATAATGATTCATCACTAAGAATCATCCTTGAACATGTTGCATTAGCTACACATACACCATGAATTTCATCAATCTATAGGTCATATCCACTGAAACAACATGTGTGGCCATGAGACCTATGTAGGGGTGTGTATAAATAAACCTTTTAGGGCACCTCTGAAAAATAACTAAAAGTTGAACAAAAAGTTATCTAAAACCCAATACAAGGGTAAAACAAAGACTAACCAAAACAAATCATTTATGGTCAATGGTATAATAAACACATAAACCAAAGAACCCCTTTCTTTACAGATTAACTTCATAATGATTCATATCACATTGGATTTAAAAAATATAAAAAATACTAAATTCCATACAAATCCAAATGCTGAAATTCCAATTATAAGTTATATATTAAAGGAAACTAAATAATCATAACGTATAGAAAGACTAGAAATATCCATATAATTCATTTCTACAATAATAGATACCTATAAATTATAATTACACCTCACTATGACAATAGCGGGGGACCCTTGGCTCACTGAGGTACCAGTTTATGGGGCACTTAACCATAAAATAAAATGAATTCATAATCTATATCATATGATAAAATGACCTTTATAGGTGGAACACCCACACACCATCATAGCAGGAGATACCAACCCATCCTATAGTATATTGGAATGATGCCTCATTGTGATCATAGGGGTACCATACACGTATTCGAATAAAGAAACCACACCCTAAAGATATTAGTCATCTGTCCCCATATCCCCATGAGTGTACTGAACTATAGAATACTTACAAGGGACCCACAACCTAACTAATGAATGTCTCTAGGGGTTTATCGACATGGTCTGTGCCAAATGACTCACCCATTATCCAATATCATCACCATAAATATAGAAGATGTATTTTATACTAAAAATAGTTAAATAACATTTTTTATCATCAAAAACATCCACCACCATGTTATATGTTGAATACCACATAAAATGGACTACTCATGTGTCATATTCTAACAACTAAGCAAGATGATAATAAACATGCCATAATCAATCCAGTATACAATATATTCTGAATGGGTACACAGTGTGTAGGCTTTGAACAATAGTGAGGTATGTTCGACCTTTATACATATTTTATTAAAATGGGTACTCTATAGAGATATGTATTTCTTGTAAATACCAACTCATACCTCATGATTCATGAAAAATACTTAAATACATGACATGTATAAGTATCTATAGATAGTTTATGGTGGGTTTATATAAATTTCATGTTCCATAGGGTAAATAACAAGTGAGTATTGTAGAAAAATTCATTGTATACTACCAGAGACACAAAATTCATGTGTCTTATAAACATGATGTGTACATAGATAACACATGATGTGTGGGATCACACCGGTTAGTTATATTGTAACCTAGGTACATAAAATTTCATTTGCATCATTATACAAGATATGTACTCTACCCCACAAGATATATTGGTCTATCTTGTTAGTAGTAATCTTGTAAAAAATGTACTATTAAGGCCCAAACCCACACTTCTAGATTTATTACTAGAAATGATTAATATTTTTTTAATATGACTAAAAAATAAATTGTACCATATAAATTCCAAAACCTTTTACAGTCTAGGTTTTGGAGTATTAGAAAATAACATAAAAACTATAAGAGTTGTAAAAAAATTATAAAAAACAACTGATTGGATTCATCCACGCAAGAAACTTAACTACCTTTAGAATTCTAAGTAATCCTATGAAAAAATATTTTAAAACATGGGATGAGCATTGAATTTCCTAGTAAGAGTTTTAAATGAATTTGAAAATACTTTCGTTTGAAAACTAAAAATATATTCTGAAAATATTTTATAAAATAAATATTTGATACAATAAATAATTAAAAATGGTTTTCAAAAATTGAAACATTTTTTGAACATCCTTAAAAATTAGATACTATTTTGAAAACTATTTACATTCCAAAATAATAATTCTTTTTAAATATTCCATGGATTGTTTATTTTTAATTATTTTGAAAATAATAACTTTTATGGGTTAATTAAGTTACTTAGAAGACCTTAATAAAAACCATGTGTCCACTTAGAAATATCACATATAGGATAGCTTCCTCTTAGAGGTCATGGGTTTACTCTCTATACCATATCATATCATTCGATACTCAAGTTCCGAATTTTAAGAAAACATATTTTTAGATGTCCTTACTTTATTGTTATTAACACATTAAAAAATAAAAATATTATAAAATTATTTTCATATAGTAAAATAATTTTATAAAATCTCATTATGGTAAAAACATAATTTTTGGAGAAATACCTCTTAAAAAACCCTTCCACTCAAATTTTATAATTTTAAATTTTTCAACACTAAAATAAATGCTTATATGTATCATGAATGAATATCATTATCATATAATGTATGTCCATACTTATATGAGTGATATTATTATACATATGGTATCATAGAAAATGATAGTTTTCAATATTAAATTTTCTCATTATAATTATTAACATAGATATTTTAATAAAATCAAATACTCATTTAAAATTAGATTAAAATAATAAAAAACAATATTTTTCTATTTTTAAAAATTATATAATATATATTTAAATTTAATTAAGAAAAAATAGAAGATTTATAATAATAATAATAATAATAATTAAATATTTTTTCATAAAATAATACAATTATATATGCTTCAAAATTAATAATTGTTTTCTAATTTAATAATCAAAACTTCAATTTATACAATATATATATATACAAACATAATAATCATAAATTAATGAAATTTTGAAATTATTAAACTTTTTCCTTACATTACAAGTTTACAGGAGGCTTCTTTTTCTTCTTATTCAACATAGAGGACACCCTCTATATCTATCTCTCTCTATGATTTCTAAATGGTATTCATCATTAAATGACAAAAAAAATTACGTATATATATCACTGATTACACAATAAATAAATAAATATATATATATATATATATATATATATAATTTATATCAATGTTTGTTTATTTATTCATTGTAATTGAAGGACACAAACAAATCAAGAGAGATCAAAATTCTTCTTTCAAAAAAATGGTTCTTGTAAAATTATTTTTGACAAATAATATATCATATATTTTTATATTTAAAATATTTTTACAAGTTTTATTTTAATAAAGAAAACTATGGAGGATAATTCAAAATTTGATTCAAAATATTTCACTTGTGTTGTTAAACATTAATATTTTATAACTCGTTTCGATTAATTCGGAGGTTGCTTCTTCACAAAGCTTCAGATTACATCCCATTATAAAATTGATATAAGTGAAGAGTTAACAATATGAAAAAAAAATTATTAATCCAAAAACATCTTCAAATAGGGTATATATGTCAAACATACCATAATATATATATAGGTAAATGATGAATAGAGGATAGTTGATGACGTTCGATGAATAAAATAAGAAGAAAATGATGAGTAATAATATTAAGGTAAAAATGATCCTTGGTATAGGATTTTCATGAATATTTTGACAACTAAAAATAAAAATGCATACCTCTGATATTCTATAAATTGAAAAATATGAGGAAGACAATGAAGAATCGGACACTCATGATTTTTCAATCTATATATGAAAGTCTTACAATATCACAACCCTTTCGACCCGTCTTTGAATCCCTTAGGTTTTTTGACCTCAAGTGGATTCACTTCACCTGGTCGCCCTTCAAGTTTTTTCACACACTTGAAACACTCAATCGCATTCGGGTCTAGATTTTCTCCTAGATGCATTATTCAATTATACCTCTATGTTGAAGCCCTATTTGAGGTCATTTTTTTCTTAAAGATTTCAATCATACCACCTAAGAGGACCCTCACTTACTCGACTCATCTGAGAATAAACCCTCTCTCAAACACCCCTTATCTGATTTTCCCTCATTTCAAATTTTTGATCGTTTTATCTTTTTTATTGAAATTTAAATAATATTCATATGATATCTTAATTTCATATAATTTTCATAATTTATATTTTACAAATAATTAATAATACACATATAATTATCATAATATAATTTATTAATATATTCAAAATTTTATAAAACAAAATCATAGGAGTAATAAAATATATTACATTTAATGAGTTTTAAAATTTTATTTATTTCAAATATTTTATAATGATTGAATTTTAATTATAGTGTGCCTTTTTAAAATATATTTATACATTTAAAATTATATGAATCATATATATATATATATATATATATATATATTAAAGTCTTCTATATTTATGAAATATATATATACTGTATTTTTAAATTCAAATTATAATCTTCATAATTATTATTTTTATTTAATATCATTTTTCCTGCAAATTCAATATATTTTATTTAAAATTATTTTAATTTTAAAATATTTATTCAAATATTTATTTTTAAAATAAATAGTCAAATAAATATATTTATATTAAAATGTTATTTTAAAAAAAATAGTAACATCTTTATAAAAATAGATAATTATTTTTAAATAAAATAATATTTCTTTAAAAATATTATAACATAAGATTTGAAAAAAAAGTATAATTGATGAGATAATTTAATATATCATCATTTCTAATGAAGGTATTTTTTTGAAAATATTACATAATAATATTAATTCTATTTATTATTATATAATTTTATATATTTAATATAACTTATGATATAATTTTATTTTGATTAATTAAAACACTTAGTTTTGGTTATTATTTTCATAACTTAGTTTATTTAAAATTATATAACAATCCATTTAATAATAACTTATTAATATTCCAAAATTTATAGGATGTTACATTCTTATCCCCTTAAATGAATTGTTCCCTCCCAATTTATTTTTTGTAGTGAAGAAAATTGTGAATTTCCATCATTAAAAATAAGAAAAACTTGAACTTCAAAGGGAACTTAATTACCAATAAATTAAAAAGGTAATTTTTTCATATATATTTTTCCTAAAATGAAAATGCATAATTTCAAAAAAAAAATCTAAATTGTTTCCCAGATACCGACTTTAAAGACACAATCCCACACTTTCGGATTTAGTACTATAAATGTTGTGTATTTTTTTAAAGAAAACTAAATAATAAACAATACTTTATACATTCTAGGACCTTTTCCAATATAATTTTTAAAGATTAGAAAATATCATAAAAATTATCATATTTTTACAAAAAATTAAAAAAAAATAACTAAATAGCTTTATCCTCACAATAACTTTAAATACCTTTAGACTTCTGAGAAATCTTGTGAAAAAATATTTTAAAACATAAGATGAGCATTGAATTTCACCGTAAAGGTTTTAAATGAATTTGAAAATACTTTTCTTTGAAAAATATAAATCTATTTTGAAAAAAAAAAGTTATCAAATAAAATATTTGATAAAATAAATACTTAAAAAGGGTTTTAAAAACATTAAAATATTATATAATCATCCTTAAAAAGTACACACTATTTTGAAAATTGTTTACTTTCTAAAATAATATTTTCTTTTGAAATATGTATTGGATTTTCCATTTTAATTTTTTAAAAATATTAAATTTTATGGGATAACTAAGATTCTTATCAAACCTTGAGAAAAAAACTTATTTCCACTTAGAAAAATCACTTATAGCACAATGTCCCTTTATAGGTCATGGTTTTTCTCCCCATACCATATCATATCATTCGATACTCAAGTACCAAATTTTTATAAAATATATATTTATAGGTTCTTTATTTGTTTTTATTAACCCATTAAAAACATTTAAAAATATTACATAAATTATTTTCATACAATAGAACAATTTTAGAACTTATAAGTATGGTAAAAACATCATTTTTGGAAAATACCACCTATAATTAATACTTCCAATTAAATTTCATAATTTTAAATTCTGTAAAAGTAAAAAAAATGTTCATCGGTATCATGAATGAATATCATTATCATATAATGTATGAACATACTTATATGAGTGATATTATTATATATATATGGTATCACAAAAAATAATGGTTTTAAATATTAACTTTTCCCATTAGAATTATTAACATAGATATTTTAATAAAATCAAAGAATCGTTTGAAATTAGAGTTAAAAAATAACAAAAAAAATTTTTTTGTTGTTAAAAAATTATATAATATATCATGAAATTTAATTAATAAAAAATAAAATCTTGGTAAAAATAATAATAATTAAATTCTTTTCCATAAAATCATACAATTATATATTATTTAAAATTAACAATTCCTTAAAAATTTAACAAAAAATATTTAATTTATAAAATATGTATATACAAACATCATAATCTTAAATTAAATAATTTCTTAAAATATTAATCTTTTCCCGAACCATATAGTTGTGCAGGAGGATTATTTTTCTTCTTCTTTGACATAGAGGACTCCCCATATCTCTCTAAGATTTCTAAATTGTATTAATCATTGATAACCTAAAGAAAGTATCCTTATATATATCATGGATTATACTCTAAATATATATTTATAATTTATATTTATTTATTTATTTATGTCTTCATTATAATTTAAGGACACAAAAAATCAAGAGAGATCTCGATTCTTCTTTCAAAATAAGTGGTTCGGGTAAAATTTTTGTTGAGCAGGCATGTATAAATATATTTTTATATTTAAATAATGTTTATAGGTTTGATTTTAAGAAGGAAAAAAGAATATGGATAATTTAAAATTTGATACAAAATAGTTGACCGGTGTCCTTATACATTTATATATTATAACCTATTTTATTAATTTAGTGGGTTCTTCTTCAGGAATATTTGGATTACATATAATTACTAAATTTGAATAATTGAAGAGTCAAAAACATGAAAAAAATGTTATTAATCTACATCCATCCTCAAATATGGTATCTATATCAAACATACCACAATATATATAAATATAGGTAAAAGATGAATAGAGGATAGTCGATGATGATAAATGAATAAAAAAAGAATAAAATAATGATCATGATACTATTAAAGTAAAAATGATTTTTAACATAGGATATTCATAGAGATTTAGACACCTAAAAACAAAAATACATACCTCTAATATTTTGTAAAACACAAAATAGGAGGAGGAAGATGATGATGAACAAGTCTCTCATGATTTTCCAATTCATGCTCGTAACCCTTATAAGATCACAACACTTTTAATCCATCTTAAAATCCCTTCATTTTTAGAGCTCAAGTGGATTCACTTAACCCAATCACCCTTAGAGTTCTATTACGCACTCGAAACCCTCAACTATGTTCAGATCTCGACTTCCTCCTATATCTGATGTTCAATTCTCCTTATGTGTCTAAGCCCTCTCCATAGTCGATTTCATCTCATATCTTTCAGCCTTGCCTTGTGAGAATACCCTCACTAACTCAACTCATCTGAGAGTAAACCATCACTCGGACACCCCTTATTTGATTTTCCCTCATTTTGAATTTTCAATCCACTTATCTTTTTTATTCAAATTTTAATAATATTTGTATAATATCTTAATTTCATATAATTTTTATAAATCATATTTTATAAATAATTCATAATACTTATATAATTATCATAATATTATTTATTAATATATTCAAAATTTTATAAAACAGAATCCTAATATTTATAAATTATATTTCCTTTTATGATTTTTCAAATTTTATTCATTTCAAATATTTTATAATGATTGAATTTATGACTTTTTTAAAATATATTTATACATTTAAAATTAGAATTTTCATATATATATATAAATTAAATTCTTATCTATTTATGCACTATATATATACTCTATTTTTAAATTCAAATTATAATATTCATAATAATTATTTTTATTTAATTTCATATGTCAAGTAAAATAAATATATTTTATTTCAAATTATTTTACTTTTTAAATATTTATTTAAATATTTATTCAAATCTTTATTTTTTTAAAAATAATCAAATAAATATATTCTTATTAAAATATTATTTAAAAATGATATAATATTTATAAAATTATATATTTGTTTTTAAATAAAATTATATTTCTTTAAAAATATTATAACATAATAATTTAAAACCAAAAGAATAATTGATTTGATAATTTAATATATCATCATTTATAATAAAGGTATTTTTTTAAATAATAAAAATTAATATTACTTTGATGTATTTTTATTTAATTTTGAATATTTCACTTAACTTATAATCCTTTTTATTAATTAAAACACTTAGTTTCAGTTATTATTTTTATAACTCAGTTTATTTAAAATTATAAGACAAGACATTTAATAAGAACTTATTAATATTCCGAAATTTCTAAGGTGTTACATGTAAGCACTCCGGATATAGGATCTGTTATTCAAGATATGTGTATATATCAAAGCCTCAAGACCGTACTCCCAGTTTCAGTACTAAAAAAATCTAAACATTTCTTGATTGATACTGATAAACATGAACTGGTTTTAGCCATCCAAAAATTAAATTATAAAACTAAAAAATTATATCACTTATATACCCAAGGGTCTTTTAGGTTTAGAGTATAAGAGAATTAATTAAATCTCTTACATAAAAATGAGGAAGTTTTCATATCGTATCCATTTTTTTCCACAAAACAAGTCCTTTGAAAGACACACATACTTTATTCATGGAAACTCCTATATCTATAACTCAAACTTTATTAATATTTATACTCATCATTAAGCCCTGTGAAAAATATTTTGAAAACAAGTTACGAGCATAAAAAATATCATTAAGGGAAATATAAAAAAGGAAACTTTTTAGTCTAATTCAAAATCATAAGTACATAAAAGAGACTTTTACTTTAACATTATAAACATTGAGCATATATAATCATTTACTACATATGAAATTATATTTAATACTCACATTTTTTCATAAAACACTTTATAATAAAATATAAATTCTAAATACTAATCATAAAGGTTTTTTTGAAAAAATTATAACCTGTGAAAAACATTTTCTTAAATACATACATTTTACCCTTAAAAAGAATAATCATTCCATTAAACAAAAGAACAATAATATACCTTATGAAATCAAAATATTTTCATGAAAATTAATTTTTAATTGAATAATATTTTTGTAGGTTCCAAGATATATTATATTCATATAATCATTTTAATAAACCTTACAAATTGAATAACCCACACAGTTAACACCAACATACTTTTCTGGAGAACATAATCATTACCCAATTCATTAGAGAACTATATCAGGATTGCACATAAACATAAAAAATTTATAAGTAATATTACATATATAAAACATATTAAATATTTCATTTACATCAATAGACACATAAAAATTTTCTTTTGAACCCATAAGTAAATCATTTTCCGATATTGATATAAACCTTTCAACTAAGACTCCATTTTCATAACTAAAATAAAAAAATAAAGGGAAGAATATTTTTTAATTAAATAAAACATGGAATAATTTAAAACTAAACTAAATATAATAAAATATTGTGGAAGTGGTAAAATTCACTGATGTCATATATGTTAAAAAACATTCATTTTGTACTTTGTAAAGAATATCAAGCATTTTGTATAAAATACAGAAAAATATTCCTTTGAAAGACCATTGTAACAAAGTAAAATGAGAGGTAAAAAGACCTTTTAAATTAATTTATTTAATTATTTACACATCCATAAAACAATATGTACATGAAGTAAAAAAATTATAAACAAATATTCAAAACATCTTAAAACTAGGTTTTAAGATAGAATATCCCTTACCTTATCACCCAACATTCCATGTCTGTACTTTGAATCCTAAATAATGAAATTATATTAATTATTTATTTTTATAATAACCTTTTATGTTTATTAACTTATAATATTATTTTTATTTCATTTATTACCTTACCTTATATATTTACTAAATCGATTAAGTTCATGTCGGGTGTTTTGAGGATGTTTGATTCATAATCCCCAAATGGACTTTGGATGGTTGAATGTGGAAAAAGGGGTTATTGTTATATAATATACATAATAATTATCATTAAATAATTATATTTTTTATACTTAAAATTCAATTTAAGAGTTATTCATGAAGAGTTTTTATGAAAAACAAAATACATCAGCTCGCAAGAAGGTAGTCTGCATGTACACACGAGAGATGTTTTTACTTTTCATTGGATAGAAAATAAAGAAATAAAACAAAATATTATCTTTAAATAATAATTATTATGTTAAAAACATAAAATAACTTCACTAAATCTGTCCACATAACCATCTCTAATAGTTTTTGAAAAATTAAGTACACTGTTATGTGGAGAAGGTAGTCTATATGTAGGCACATGTGGTGATTAAATTTTTACAAATTGAAATTATTTGAATATAGATGAAATATTATATTAATATAATCATAATTATTTAATAAATATCATATATATTTCTTAAATCCATTATAATAACCCATATTCAGATGTGGTGATGAAAAATGAAACACAATGCTTCATGGAGGTTATTGTTCACATGTACGCCTGAACGATGTTTACATTCAGAATAGGATGTAAAATGAGATAAATAAGTTTATTACAGTAATATAATAACATATAATTATATTTAAAATAATTATGATATTATATTTAAATGTTTAATACCAAATTTAAATAGGTATAAAAAGAATTCAAATGAAAACCCTCGGTTGAGATGATTACCTCCACTTTCAAGAAACTCTATTAAATTCTTATTAATAAGAATATGGATGGTTTTTTAAGAAGAAAAAATTTATAAAATTTATCTAAGGTAGTTAATAGGATTTTTCTTCATGGTTTTTCTAAGCTAAGTGACTCGGGAAGTTTGATGAAAAGAGGAGAGGTAGTGTCTATATATAAGATAGGAGAGGGGAACCCCCAGAATTACATAAAGATTTAAATTAATAAAATAAATTTTCATTTTAATCTGGAAAAAATTGATATATTTATAATACAGTGTGTAACTAAGTTTAAATTCCCTCATCCAGTAAAATTTAAACAGGTTTAGAGAATTTTGTTACCTTTATCTCTTTATTTTAACCTCTTGTTAAACCTTTTAACAATTATCTTGATAACAATTATTTTTACTCTTTAGGTGTTAATAAATATATAATAAAAGGAAAAGTGACCCATAATTGGATAATAGTTTATATTATAGACCATATACCTTTCACTTGGACAAATATAAAATTTTTAGTAATTTTAAATCATTGAAAAAATATTATTTAACAGAAAATACCATTAAATTCATTTTTGAGACAAATCACTTATTTTAACTTTAAAAAAATATAAATATAGTAATTTAATTCAAATATAAACTTTTGACACATAAATTATAAAATATAATTATATAAAAAAATTATATAACACCATGACTCACTCAAAAAATATTACTTTTAGAGTTTTTATAATCATTTTATTGATTTTTCAAATGTTTGTACAAGAAGTGTGTCGGTGTTGCATAAGAATTTAAGGAAATTATTTTATAAAAAAAATATAAATAAATTAACATCATAAATAAAATTATTAACCTTAAAAATAACCTTTTAGAACCATTCATAACTTATTTTTATACCTATAACAAAATATTATAGATATTAAAAGCGAGAAATATACATTTTTGAATTTTCTTTACTTAAAAAAATATAATAGACTTAATCAAGACTCATCCCACCAGGGCCCTCCTAGATGGTAGAAGGCCAAGCCATAAAAAACCCAAGGCCACCTCTATATTCTAGAAGCTAGCAATAAGCACTGAAATAAATAAATAAAATAGGAGGTCTTTACCTAAATTACATGTACGCACGTGCCAAACCATATTCATACCAAAGTTCATATGAATAAAAATAAAATACAAAAACATTTTGAGTAAAATCTCATGCATGGGATAACCTCTAGGTAATAAAAATTAGTATGACATCATGATCCGTAAATTAATGGTAAAAATACACACCCAACTAAAAAAGATGTTCCAACCTGACAACAAATAGAAAAGAGAAGCTGAAAGAGACCTTCTCTGAATCTCCAAGACTGGCCAATGTAAGAGGACTTTGAACCCATGTATCCCTATGATCCTATGAAATCACCATTGACCTATCAATTTTTTTCATAATATAAGACTTGTTCGGGAAAATCCAATGTAAGTGTTTGTACATAAATACCTAGTAGGATTCCCCGAAAACTAAAGAGGGAGAAATAGGAGAAATGATTGAAGTAGTCATCTCATCACAAAAAAAGTATGTCAATATGTATATGAGAAAAAACATGACAAAAACTTAAATATTCTCAATAATAAACCCAAATGATAGAGAAATGGGATCTCTATCTACATAACCCAGCTAAGAACAATAATTATGCCTTAAGCCATGAAAAGGGACCATATTTGATGAAAATCATCTTGTGTGTCTAAAGAAGTCATAAGGGGGGTTTGCACCTCACCACTACACCATAGCCTGATGGAGTGTAATATCTATAATATAGAGGACCCATGATATGGTATAAAAGGTAACTACCATCTCTATATCTATGTACATAATATAGAGGACTCATGCCCTGGTGACACAGGGGAGTACCATCTCTATGGATAGAGGACTCATGCCTTGGTGCAATAAAGAAGTATGGCCTATTTATCTATACAATGAGTAAGGAGGACTATTCCTTTTTGATAAATTGGAGTAACTTCTCTCTAGATATATTACACATACCCTATCGTGATAGGGGGCATCACCTTTATATCTGTACAATGAGTATGGAGTACCCATTCCCTAGTGCAATAGTGGATTACCATCTCTGTGGATAGAGGACCCATACCCTAGTAAAACAAATGAGTTCTACCTTTTATCCATATAATGATTATATAGGACCCCTAAATTAGTGAGATAGGATAGTATTGACTCCATGGATAGAGGACTCACACCTTGTTTCTATAGGGGAGTGCCTCCTGTTCCTGAAATCTCTCTAATTATCTTGTCTGATCACTATCTTCATCAAACTTTACTTGAAGAATATTCAAACATGAAACATATTAAATTATAACAAAAATATACTAAAAAGGATACTATCATGTTTTATTTTAAAAAAACTTAGAATAGGCTACTCATGGTCTAAAATCAAAGTCAAAACAAATGAGATAAGATAGGTAAAATTTTCAGAAAGAATTCCATGGTGTGTTAGGTAGTCCAAATGTCATGTGGTCCTAATCCACTACCTGGCCATGTACATTTTTTAACCCAGGTATCAATATGTTCCTGTGTACCTTTAGGCATTCTCATGTGCTCTTAGATAACACTGTGTGTCTTTCCAAAATCATGTCGATCGCATAAGGCTTGTTGTCAGTTCGTTTGGTTAAAACATCAATCTAGATATATTTTATATAAAACATCCATGAATTCCCAAATGAATAAAACTTTTTTGATCCTCATGGAAAACACTTAGGATAGCCTATTCACTTGTCCAAATTAGACACATGGTGAGAAATATATATTTCACTATATAATGCATGAATGGTGCTTCGTGGGCCCGAGCCACAAACCTGAATTAAGTACCCGATATTAGTCTTGAAATTTAGGCCTCAATATTAGGTTCATGATTCCACAAATGTTTCATCATTCTGAAACTACATGAAGAATGCACATTAGATACTAGATTTTATCATAATAATAAAAATATTATTATTTTTATTATTATTGGCCACTCCATGGATCAGATCCACAAGTTGAAAAATGTTATTCAAAATTGTTCTTGAATTGTCTATCTAAAAACAATAACCACAATTTCATAGATGGATCGAAAATATAATATCACATGAAGAAGTTACGGCTGAATGAATATTTCCACAACAAAAATAAATCATAATAATTTATATTATTATTTTTATTTAAAACCTTATTTCAAAGGAAATAGTGACATGCCCAACCTTTCCTCCATAAATTTCATGCATGGAACCTTATCTCGCCTCCATTTCAATATCCTCATTTTATTATTATTATTATTATTATTTTCAAAATAATATATAAATTCAAGGAATTAGGGAGGGACTCATTTCCCTCTTCATGCCCCAAAAGAGGGATCACTCTTCTCCTTCTCCAAGGTGGTTCCCTATATTGTTTATTCTTATATATTATTATTAAAAATAATAATAAATAATAAATATTATTATTATTAAAAATAATAACAAATACCACATTCATTTATTATTAAAAATAATAAAAACACACACACCTCCCTCCATGGTCGGCTAGAAATCAGACTCCAGCAGTTATTACCTTGAAAACTATCCATCATTTTTATTCGTAGAAACCACACATCCCAGTTCATGGGAATAATTATTTCTGCACTAACATTGGTTGTCATCATCTCTATTAGTCATATTCTGAACACTCATTTCTCAGAAAAATCAATCATTTCACCTCCATATATATCCACTCAATCTAGCTAAGAAACTACTAATACCATATCCAAATTCAGGTTCTCATCATAATCATTGTGACTCTATCGTATCTCCAAAATTTAAATACAAAATCTTGACCATGATATGTTGTTCCAAAGAATGATTGGAAAATAATTAGTATTCATAGATATCATCAAATCACTAATCAATTGATTATCGATGACAAATACTAAGAACATAGGTTGAAAGGAACATAACAAAAAGGTGATAATCATTGTTGGCCACTACGATCCTAGAAAATTATCAATAGGTTCTGAATCATGAGTGAGGGGATGGAATAAAAAATATATAATTTATTTAATAAAACAAAATTATTGAATGGGATCAAGCGAAGGTTATATAATCACATATCAATAAAAAAAATATGAATACATGCTCACACTTATTATCAAAAGAGATAAAACCACAATTGGCAATCCCTAACTTGATTATGTGTTGATCATTATTAAATAACTCACCTTCTATCGAATAAGGTGATAATCCCACTATGTTATTTTTTCTTCTTGTGATTATCCTTGATTCAATCATCCATCATTCTCTGATCCTAATCCACCATCAAAGAATACTCTCCTCCACCTCTTAGATCTATAAATGGTTATGTAGCTAACTATTGGTTATCCTTCCTACTAGGGTATTTATATAGGGTCTAATTAGGTCATTTAATAAAACAAATAAATTATTTATTTATTTATTCTAATTAAATTCACCCACCAACGACTTCCTCTATCAGACATCTTACATCGACCAACCTCAGGTCGTTCCTAGGGTAAACCTCACACTTAGGATTCAATAATGGTCTCATATTTTATATCCAATACTATGTTCAAGATATATTTCCTTATTTATGAAAAACTTTTCACACATGATATGAAATATATTTAATATTTTTTAAAATAATTCTGGAGTCACCGGGCCTCAGAATCACATGTTGTCTTAGCACATGGCTCCAAAAATATTCATAAAAATATTCCAAAGTCAAGTGAAGAAAAAATAGTCTCTATATTATTCCCTTATTCAAATCCTTTCATCCACAAAAAACACAAACTAATCAAAAATGTGGTGATATAGATCTCGCATCTGGCTCTCCCACTCCCATGACCCCACCCCCCACCCCCCCATGGTATCAAGTGCTTCCAAAAAACACACACCTATGGAAAATACATTCCCTCAAAAGGTATTTATATTACAGTTCACAATGACATTGAATCCTTGAAAAAGAAAACACCACCCTCATGGACCATCTTACCCAGATCATTAACATATATTGAGTCATGAAAATACCTCCTCAGTTGTGGCATGCGGAGATCACCAAACACCTAGTCTAACTATAATCATAGGGTAAAATGATACAATATCTCACTAACTTGATGAAATAATTGGAAAAATGGACTATGATCCTTAGAGATAGATTTTCATCTTGACCAAAGGATCTTGGAATAACCATCATTATTCTGGTTGTACTGCTAAGGGAAAATAACCTCCTTAGCACCATTTCCCACACCGTTATCAGTGCCACTAACTATTTTTGAATAAGGATTTCATGCTCTCCATCTTCAGAGAATCCATTAGGAATGTATCTTATACATATATGATCTTACAATATATATTAGTCGATATTCCCAAGTTATGAATCAATAACTTTATAAATAATTGAATGGGTAACAACCATAAATTGGAGGTATGTTGCACCATACTCACCCAAAAAGGGTAAACTGAAAATAGTTCAACTACTTTATCACCTTTATCAACAATAGTGGATAGAAAACCACACTATGAGCATTTTTTGACACAGTCATCCCCTGGGTGGCCTTCAAGCTCACTCCACCTATCCTATTCAGGGTCCACTATCACTCCCATGTATGAGAATACATAACCTAATAATTTGACCTTAAAATATATAACTGACTCCACAATAGCTATCATATGACTAGAACTCTTGGAGCATGTATAAATAAACCTCTTGTGTCTCACGTGCTCCAAATATGACACCAAGGACATGAGAGTACCATCGAAGAAGAATAACATGAACCAATAAAGTAAAGGTTAATCATCTAACTAATAAGTCTTGTGAACTCTAATAGGGTGTTCAATATTCCAAATAGAATCACCAAGAACTAAAAGAAACCATATAAGTTCAAGGAATCCATGCTTGATTCATCCCCCTTTCAAACCTTGATCTAGTGATAACCCACACTAAGGTCAAACTTAGAGATCCAGTTCACTACCATTCACCGGGTGAAGAGGTCATAAACTATTAGTGGTGGATAATACTCACATACAGTCACCTGGCTCAGGTGACTCCAATCCACATCTAACCTCAATCTCTCATATTTCTTATAGACAAAAAGCATAGGGTTCCCCAGGAAAACACATTCGGTCTTACAATTCTCCCTCTCTATAGAATCCTCCAACCAAACCTCTATCTATCATGGCTACAGAAGTCCATCTAATATACTATTGAATATATAAGTTAATCCCTAGTGTAAGTCTATGAAAAAAATAAAATTCTCGGTGGTGAGATAAACCCAGCATGTCCTTAAGAATGATTCCCCTATAATCCTCCACCATTGCATGAAACTAAAATATCATAGAATCCTCTACTATAAGGATAATAATAGCCAACTAATAATGAAATTGTTGTAACCTTATACCAATGACCTCATCCTATCCTATTTGGGGATCACTCTTTATCAAAGGGGAAAACTCCATCCCAAAAAACTACAATCACTACTACATTCACTAATATAAATCATCTAATCATGGATGGAAAATGATAAATCCATACTTAGGAAAACATCATAGGGTTTCACTAACACTGTGGAAATATTTCATGTGAGGTTATATCTCCTTGCAGAGTTAGGTTACATCATTGATAGAAATGTGTGCTTACTGATACTCTCTATAAGATCCTCTAGTGAAAGGATTGATAAAAATAACTACTGGAAAATCGCCCTATACCCATAGTTTAAAATCTTGGGTATATCCCATGAAACTGTGGGTATAGGCTATACCCATGGTTTCATGAACCGTGGGCTACCGAGGTGTCAGGATAGCCCATGAGTTATACCCATAGTTTAGGAAATTGTGGGTATAGGTCCATTACACTATTTCATGCACTATTCCACCATGTGATTCACTTATAACCACATATTTAAAACTATGGGTATAGATTTAATAAATAAATGCGACTGTGGGATTCGATCCCTAGACCACACATTTATTCCACCCATGCCTAACCACTAGCCCATTTTTATTATTTTTACATAAATATTTATTTATTTATATATATTTATATAAACATTCGATATAGGTAGAAACCCATGGGAATAGGTGTTCTCATGAAAAAAAATTGTGGCCCCGCGAATTTTTTTCGCACCTAAAGGCGGGAAAGCTATACCCATCGTTTGGCAAAATCGTGGGTATAGGTCTTCAAAAAACAACCCTATACCCACAGTTTTTATTAAATCATGTGTATAGGTCTTGAAAAAACTACCCTATACAAACGTTTTTTCCAAAAATGTGGGTATAGAGGAGCCTATACCCATGGTTTTGGAAAAACTGTGGGTATAGGTTCCCATACTATACATATACCCATGGTTTTCCAAGAACTATGGGTATAGGGGTTCTTATACCCATGGTGTTTTCCAAAACTATGGGTATAGGTCCATTTTCTAGTAGTGTATGGACCCCAATAGTGTCTCTAGATAACGAACACGGGATAAATCTATGGAAATTGGCCTTCAACTACACACCAAAACTATAACCGGTAGTATAGAAGACACGGTTGCACCTCAAACACAACCGGAGCCTCATGGTCATAGTCCCCCACCACTTAGATCCATCCTTCCTATTTCCTTCCTATTCTTATTAACCATGGATCTCTCTAACTCCTTCCCATTAAAACGGAATCAAACATAAAATTCAAGGAACTCATCCACCACCCCTCGAAACTATCTAATTTGGGAAATTCGGAATTTCCTTCATGGTTTTAAATAGCATCACATGAATGTGCCTAAGAGGGGGGAGTGTACTTATTTATTTCATGTATGAATCTATGTCAAACATCACCAAACTAGTCTCCACTAACACCCTATGTCGCCCTAGAAAAGTCTCACCATTAGGACCACCATCAGGTGGGTTATATCCAAGCCAAAAAAATTCAACATAGGCTCGCACCCATCCTAGAATACATGATAAGGGGAGCCTAGATGACCATGAAACCTGGGTGATATCTATATCTAAACCCCATGATGTGAACTCAACATAGGTGAATTTTCTTTTGATGCCTCCAGATCCAACAGCTACTCCACAAAGAATACTGGTTGCTAATGGGTCCAACTGATTGGTCATGTCCACACATGTTGGAAAACTCAAACCACTACCTTGAGTCAAAACTCCACTACCTAAGGGTCTATCTAATCACAAAACCAAGGTGGTATTCATCATTGGAACTCATGTAATGTTCTAGTCCTATAAATTCCATCATCATATCATACTAAATCTATCAACTATCCAACACACATATGATCATATTCCTAATACAAAGAAGGATCCATGCACCGGTCAATAGGTGGTAGCACTAATCGGTGCCCTCCCAAAGAAAACACCTCATTGGTGGGTCCCTGAAATGAGGTCTCATCACTCAACTTGTGATCATTGTGACACTATCTTAAAATCATAATTGTCTTCCATCATGGATTCATCATGAAAATTATCAAGATATATCATGGATGAAGTGCAGATTGGGGGTGATGAATCAAGAAGTATAGTCAAAGAACTAAAAATTATACAATGCATATACCAATTATCCTTACAACTAATGAATCAGTATTCCAAGTCCACAAATAGGCATTCAAAATCTTAGAAAATGAATATATCATCCACTAAACCAACATTGGGTTCACTGGCATAAAATTATCACTCAAGAAAGTTTCACATTGTTTCCCTAAGTTCCCAACCAAACCTCGTATGTGGACAAAACTCTAAACACCATCCCAAGGTCAAACTACCTTTGATACCAATTTTTCACAACCCGACCCACCAGGGACCTCCATATCAGTGGAAAACTGAGTTGTAACTACCCCAAGTCCACCTCCATAGGCTAGGGGCTGGAGGCAAGTGCTAGAATACATAATTAAAATGGGATACCTATTCCTAAGGCACCTAACACACTCAATTTTCAAGAATATTTTTAAATACATCTCAATGTTTTTAATCTCAAGAAATTTATATTTTAAGGTCAATTTTTACACTTTCTGGATTTAGAATAATTTTGAGCTTAACTTGAAAAATTGAATAATTTTTTATTTAAATATTTTAATTTATTTGAGTATTTTATCCATAAGTTTCTTATAAACTGATTTAATTTATGAAATTATTCTATTTAGTATTAAATACATATTGGTATTCATTTAGTTATTCTAGAATAGTATCTGAATCCAAAATTTGGAGCCCAAAATACTCTCACAAGTCAAGCCTCAAAATCTTTTCACATATCTTGATATTTTTTAAGTTGGTCTCATATCCCATAAATTTATGGTCTAATGGAGTTAACATTATACATGGATATATTTAACATCTATAGGAACAAATTTCATAATTTTTGAAAAACTTTATTATTCATATCTAAAGGAAATAAATTCATATAAAATCTGATTGTAGAAATTCAATGATTCTGCCTAGCTAGAATATATTTTTTGATTTAATAGAATATAACTCTTCGTATACATAAAGGTTGAATCTAATTTTTTTTTAAATGATAAATTAATTTTGGAACAACTTTATATAAGACGGATGGTTCAAATTATTTCATTAAATTGGTCTACCATGAAAAATATTCTGGTGGAACGAATCTGGAGGAGATCTTAAATAGAAATTTAAAAGATATTGAATTTGAAAACTGAAACATGGAACCCCCTTGTCCTATATAATTAGGATATCTCCCATGATTAAATATAGTTATTCACCACTGATGGAGAGGATTCCAAGTGTCATGTTACTACCTATTCATTTCTTTGTTTTATTTTTTTCTTTTATTTTTGTTTTTTCTCATGTAACGCATGTATCTTTTATATTAGAGTGTTTACATTTTATTATTTAATATTTTTTCATATTTGAAACATAATATCATTATCTATATATTATATATTTCCATAATGATACCTTTTCACTTTTAAATGGAAATTGAATAACTCTACGCTTGGCCTTGGGGGAGGTTTCATAGCGTTATTAATTATTTTTCTTTAATTCAACATGTTTTAATTTGATTTTTGGTGGATGTGAAAGTATTTCATGGGTTAGGTGGTAACACACCACATAATTATTTCTATTTACATTCATTTTATTTGATTCATTATCCCCCCCCCACACTATCTAGAAAACCCTTCATACTTTGGAGTTGTGGTTCCATGAAGGGATGAAACGGAATATGGTGGAGCTGGGTCTTCTTTTAATTTCATTATCTATTGATTTGTTATCCTATTGAACTATTTTATAGGGTTATTTTTTTGTACCATATTAATTCTAAAATGACACAATCAATAAATCAAATGAAAATATTTTTTTAATGAGTTTTCATAAAAAAATGTTATATTTAATTTAAACAACAATTAAATAATGAAAGAACCAAGTGACCAAGTCTAGGACCAAGACCTTTCTTTATGACCCTCATTCTATGTTGCATCTCCATGTTAGGATAGTGTTGTTTTATTTCATTTCATTATTTTTCAAAACAAAAAACCATTGTTTTCAATTAATAATAAAACCCCAAAACTAATTATATTAGGTGAATTATAAATTAGTGATTGAATCGCATATGACACTACTCAAGGGAGATGACCCTTTTCAACCTCTATGATACATTAGAATAATAATAAAAAACTTTTACCATTCCCTATGATAGGTGTGTGTCAAAACTGTCACCATTTATGGGGAGATAAATAGTTATTTCTATCACTTTTTATAAATTCAAAACTTTTTAAATATTTTTCTTTATTTTCTTTTTTTAAAATATATTTTCCTAGGATTTTTTTAAATTGCCATTTTTTAAATTCATGGAATAATTACTCACTGGTGAATGAAGAAAAAATAGATTATACTAAGGATACTCTCAAACAAATATTATATTCTCTTATGATAATTGTTAAGTAAAAGCATTAAGGAATATAGATAGGTATATCGCCTCAATATTTGATGAGATTGATTAATCAACTCTAGATTGACTTGAAAATATTCAAGGATAAGAAAGAAATTCCATTGGTGCTTTTTCATTTTTCTGAGTAAATTAACGAAATTGAGGCCAAACTCGAGGTGGAGGATCCTGACTACCTACCTTCAATTTCCCCCATCTGACTCCAATAGGAACTCATCATTGAAAAAAACTATTGAACCAGAACCAATTAAGAGAGATGATCTTTATTTTAACTCTTTATTTTTTTATTTTATTAAATCTTATTTTAGTATCACTCCATAATGTTTTGAATTTATATATTTTTTCAATTGTTTATATTCCTTAGAAGAGGATGAGGAAATAATATATGCACCTATTGAGGAACACATGGAGCTCCTTAGTTTTGATGAATATGTATTTGAGAAAGCCCATGAGAAATTCCAAATAGCTAAGCCTAAGGAAATCAATATAGAGTTTGGTCACACTGAAAGGGGGAATTCTGATTTTCAATCTTCATGTTTAAATTATATAAAATTAAAATACATTATAACCTAACTTTTTAAATTATAATTCACGCATCTCACATTAATCCAAAACTAGAAAATGAAGAGGAGGTTCCACATGTAGAAACCAAGAAAGAGGATGATCCATACTTCAACCTACCACCCCATGTAAGTTGTACTTAATTATTAAGGGGATAGATCTGATATACTATATTCATATATCATTCCTCACCAAGAAGGAAAAATCATAGGCTGGTAAAATCCACATGTGGTGGTTCAAATTCAAGAAGCTCCAACCACCATTAGATTATGGATAATAGCTGGTACTTCTCTTTGGAGGTAGTAAAATTTTTGGACCAACTTGACGGATCATACCAAGATTTATCTTACTACTTTATTTTTAGTAATTTAGATTTGAATTCTATTCTTAGGATTAGTTTAGCATTCATCCCATTTCATCCAATATTTTTTATCTTAAATTACATGATCCTTGTGCTTAACTAAGTAATTTTATTTTATAGGTTCTTGATATAAGAAGGAAAACATTAAACCCACTAGTATTAAATATGAGGACCAATATTATTGTGAAAGGGAGTTCACTTTTATTTTTTATCATTTAAAATCTGTAAAAAAAATTATAAAGACGTATTTTTAGCTTTAAATTGGAAAATTTTGTGCCCATACTTGAATTATTGTATTACTTAACTTATATAGAATAAATGATTTTCTAATTAATATTGTGATTCTGTGTTTTATATTTCAATGTTAATAAGATTGAATGAGTAAAATAGAGAATTAAATTGTTAAAGTGAATCCTAGATATTAAATAAGGACTCATGATTTAAGGAAATTAATTGATTCTTGTAAATAAAATTTTCTTATCATTTTTCATGATTTAAATTTATAAAATTCATGTGAATTTATTTGTTATTATTAATTATTCCTAGAGTTATTGTCAAATGATATAATTCCTATTACCAAGAGAATTTCTAAACCATGTACCACCTGTTTTATCTTGATCATATTTATTGAGTGATCTTGGGACATGTAACCTACCATAACATTCATTTGAACTTTTCAAAGATATTACTATACAAAAACACATTTAAAATGATTAAGGAATCTTTTTAAAATCCCTTATTATTAAAATACCACATTTACATAAATCCTTGTTTAGACCCCAGAAACCCTGAATGACCTTGTTAGGGATGATCCATGTTTCAATCCATTTTTATCTATTCCAACCCTACACTTAGTATTTTCATGATATTTTAAAGTTGAAGTATTGGAATGAATGGAATCATAGTGAAAGGGATGATTTACATTATAAGTAAAACATTTGGATGTTCTTACTATTGGAATAAATTAAGGTTGTTGATTCATTAATGATACTTTATTTTTCCCCCTCTTGAATTTTAAAAAAAAGTAAAATGAAAAAAAGTACCAAAAAATGATGAAAATGGGTTTTGATTTAGGAAAACCAAAAATCTCCATTACTAGACCTATTATTATTATCAAATGCAGTTAGATGGTGTATGTGAGGTTTATTATAATAATAACATTCAAAAAAGAAAGAAAAATTAAAATGTTCTTTGAAAAGGAAAAAAACTTATAAAAGTATAAAAAATATATTCCATAGGGTGAAAAAATCATTCATTATGATTTATTTGTTCATAACATTTACTTTGAGTTTTGGGGAAATGGGAATTTATACCTTAAATAGGGATAATTACATTTAGATTTCATTTTTTATATCATTCATTATACTATAATAAGATAAACATCCTTCTTGAGCCTTAATTTTCAATCATCAATTCCTATCAACCTTAAGTATCAGAGTAATTTGAACCTTTGTTTAAAGGTAATCATGATTTTATATACCTTTTGTCTTTAAAAGTGAATAAATTACTTCCTTTACAATACTAGGTATAAGTATAATTTATTCATGATATTATTAAAACTACACCTTAATTTTATCAAGTGTTATGATAGGAACAATTAAAAATTGATGTAAGTCATGATTTGGAATGTTTAATAATAATTTATTGAGGAACTTGAATGATGGAGAATAAAAGTTCCACCATTTTCAAAAGGGAGAAAGTAAAATACTTTAATTAGTTGTTTCTTTGTAAAATGAGAAAATTGATTCAAATTTTATGTAAAATTTGAAAATTTAATTTGAAATTAATGATTATTTAATTTTATTTCCTTGAAATTTTAATAATGATAACATTGGTTCCCTCTTATTTTTAATATTGAGATTTTATGCTTGAGGATAAGAATAGTTTAAGTGTGTAGGTATTAAAACACTCAATTTTCATTCATATTTTTAAACACATTTCAATGGTTTTAATCCCAAAAAAGTGATATTTTAATTTCAATTGTCACACTTTATGGTTTTAGAATCATTTTGATCTTAACTAGAAAAATGACCTAACTTTGGAATTTAACTATTTTAATTTATTTAAGTATTTTGGACATAAGTTTTTATAAACTCATTTAATTTATTAAATTTATTTTTTTATGATTAAATATATATTTAAATTCATTTAATTCTTATATACTAAGATATAAATCCAAAATTTTGAGTCCCAAAATAGGCTCACAAGTCAAGCCTCAAAATATTTTCACAAATACAGATTTTTTTGAAGTTGGGATCATATCTCTTAAATGGATGGTCTAATAGAGCTAAAATTATAACTTTAGAAATATAACATTCATATGAAAAAAATTATAACTTTTGAACCAATTTACTATTCCTATTTCAAGGTTATAAATACATGATAAAACTGATTGTAGAAATTAAAATATTTTGCCTTTCCAAAATAAATTTTCATAGTTAATTGGACATAAATATTCTTACACATAGAGGATTAAGTTAAAAGATTTTGTTCAAATTCTCAAGTAATTTTTTAACAACATTATATAAGACAACTTATTCAAATTCAATCATTATGTTGGTCTACCATGGGAAAACTTTCAGTGGACATAGTCTGGAGGATATCTTAATGGGAGATTTTAATGATCTTGAATTTGAATACCAAATCATGGAACCCCCTTGACCTATATAAGGAGTAGTTCACCCACACTGAAATATATTTCTACACTATTTATGGGTAGGAGGCCAAGGTTCATGCTTCTTCCCATTCATTTCTTTTTTTTATTATTTTATTTTTTGTTTTCTTTCCCCATAACGCATGCATATTTTTTATTAAAGTGTTTCCCTTTTCTTATTTCATCTTATTTTATCTTTAAAAAATAATCTCATTATCTCTATGCTCTATATTTATATTTTGATCTCTTTTCACTATTCAATGGAAAGTGAATAACTCTAAGCTTGACCATATAAGAGGTTTCATGGTGTTCTTAATTATATTGCTTTAATTAAACATGTTTTAAATATATTTGTGGTGAATTCAATAGTATTGTACTAATGTGGTAGTTATCCACCATGAAATTATTTCTAATTCCATTCCTTTTATTTGATTCATTATTTTTTCCTGCCTTATCTCAGGATAACCTTTCATATGGTGAAGTTGGGTCTGCCTAAAGGGATGAAACGGCATACGATAGAGTCATGTCTTTTAGGAATTACATTCTTATTTGAGGTGTTTTCCTATTTGACTATTGGATGAGGTGAGGTTTGGTGTTTTGTAGGTATTCTAAAATCACACACTTAATAAATAAAAGGAAAGTAATTTTTTAATGGGTTTTTATCAAAAGAATTATAAAATTGAATTTAAACAACAATTAAAATAATGAAATAACCCATGTGACCAACCCAAGGACCAAAACCTTTCTTTATGACCCTCATTATATGTTTCATCTCTATATTAGGATACTGTTATTTTATTTCATTTCATTATTTTTCAAAATCAAAAAACTTTGTTTTCAATAAATAATAAAAAACAAAAAATAATTAGATCGGGTGAATTATAAATTAGTGGTTGAACTGACTGCAATGCTCCTTAAGTAAGATGACCTTGTCCAGCCTCTATGTTGCATTAGGAAAATAAAAAAAATCTTTTTCCACACCCTATTAAAGGAATTCATAAATACCTATTCACATGTGCCCAACCATCTCCATGAAGAAGTGTAGAGGAATAAAAAAATATAGTAACATAAAGAGTAAAAATCATGCATACAATAACCTCTAGGTAATACAAAAGAGTGTGATAACATAATCAGAAAAGTAAAGGGAAAAATACATGCCTAACCAAAAAATATGTCCCAACCTAAAAAAACTGTAAAATAAAATTTGAGAAATACCATCTCTAAATCTCCAAGACTGACCATTGTACATGATCTATGCACCTGTGTATCCTTATAATCCTCGGAAATCACAGCCGAAATTTCTTTTGTATGCATAAGACATGACAAGTATGGTAAAAACACAAGCAGAGGTGAGTATATACATACCTAGTAGGTTTCCTTGAAAACTAAAGAGTTTTAAATATAATACATGACAAAAGTAGTAAAATCATCACATCAAAGGTATGTCAATCAGTATTCGAGATAACAACCATGACTAAAACACATATACACTCAATAAGAAACCCAAACGATAGAGAAAGGGGATTTCCATCTCCATAACCCAGCTAAGAACAATGAGTTTACCTACAACCCTAAAAAGGTACCATATTTGATGGATAACATCCCATGTGTCTAAAGAAGTCATGAGTAGGGTCTGCAACTCTCCATTTCTTCACAACCCTATGGAGCACAATCTTTAAAAAATAGAGGACTCATGTCTGGGTATGAAAGGGAAGTACCATCTCTATATTTATGCATATAATATTTAGGACTTATGCCCCTGTGTGACAATGTAGTATTGTCTCCATGGAGAGATGACCTACACCCTAGTGCAACGGGGGAATACCACATACGTATCTGTATAATGAGTGTGGAGAAATTACCCCTGGTGTGAAAAGGGAGTATTGTATCTATGTATATGGGACCCACTCCCTAGTGTGACAAGGGAGTGCTACCTCTGTATTTGTACAATGAGTATAGAGGACTCACACCCTAGTGTGATAGGGCAGTACCGTCTTTAGGGATAGAGTACCCACACCATGGTGTGATAGGGGAGTGACTTCTCGGCATCTGTACAAGGAGTATGGAGGACCTACACCCTAGTGAAATAGGGTATTATCATCTCCATCGATAGATCAACCTCTCCATAGTGAAATAGGGGAGTGTCGCCTCATCTTGTAGTCTATCCAATGATCCTACCTGATCATTGTCATCATCAATCATCTCTAGAAGAAGCATCACACTCAAAACATCTCTCATCGTATCACAGAAATCCTCTATGAAATATACCTTCGAATTCTATATGTAAAAACACTTAGTTTAGGCTACTCATGGGCTGAAATTTGAGTCAAAACAAAGAAGATATGAGATGTATAAATTTCATAAATAAGTACATGATGTGTAAGGGGATCCACATAGAATGTGTTTCTAATCCACTGTCTAGCTATGTTCCTATCTATGTTTGGGTATCTGGTCATTCCTATATACCTCTGGGCATTCTTGTATACTCCCATAGTACACATTATGTCGGGAAGAAAGCATGATGATCGCATGAGGCTCATCTTCAGTTTGTTAGGATAAAACATAAATCCATCTACATGTCATTGAAAATGTCCATTAATGGCCAAACGGATCATATCATTGCGATCCTCATAAAAAAAACACTCCGGATAGGATATCACTTTCCCAAATCAAACACTCAATAATAAAGACACATTTCCCCATATAACACACAAATGGTGCTTTGTGGGCTCAATCAATAAACCTAAATTAAGAAACCAATATTGGTTTTGAAATGATCACCTCAATACCTGGTTCACAATTCCATATATGGTTTATCATTCAAACACCATATGAATAAGCTAAATCAAATACTATATTTCATAATAAAAATAATAATAATAATCAAATTATTATTATTATTGGGCATTCCATGGACCCTATATATGATCCAGAAAAAGGTGTCCATCATTGGTATTGAATCTTATTTCTTAATATCATGACTGAGATATCACAGACAGATCACCAATCTAATGTCACACAAAGAAGTTATGGCTAAATGAAGGTTTCCACAACAAAAAGAAAAAAAATTATATTACATTTATTATTTTTAAACCTTATTCCAAGGGTGATAGTGACACACCCAACCTTCCCCCCAGCCATTTCACGTTTGGAACCTTATTTCTCCTCCATTTCAATATCCTCATTTTATTATTATTATTATCAAAATAATATATAAGTGCAAAGAATGGAGGAGGTACACATTTCCCTCTTCATGTTCTTAAAGAGAGATCACGCCTCTCCTTCTCCAAGGTGACGCCCCATCTTGTTTCCTCTTATTTATTATTAATAAAAGTAATAATAAATAGGAAATATTATTTTTATTAAAATTAATAATAAATATCACATTTTGTTATTATTAAAATTAATAATAACACACATACCACCCTTCATAGTCTGCCATAAATTGGATTGTGGTTGTTCTTCACTATAAAATAATCCATCATTTTTATCAGTATAAACCACAAATCACGAGTTATTGAAACCCAGATGTTCACACCAAAAATGGATGTCATCCTCGTCGATGGAAGAATTCTAGACACTCCTTGCTTGGAAACATCAATCATTTCACCTCTGAATAGATCCACTCAATTCGGATCAGAAACCCCTGATACCTTATCCAAAATCAAATTCCCATAATAATGACCACGCCTCCTTCACATCTACAAAATTAAAATAAAATATTGTGACTTTGATCCATTATTCCAAAGAACTATATAACAACGATCAGTATTCCTGAATTTCATTGAATCACCGGTCAATTGATTACTTATGACGAATGCCAAGAACAGAGGGAGAAAGCCACAAAACACAAAGGTGATAATCATAGTTGACCAATGTGATCCTAGACAATAATCGATAGGTTCTGAATAATGAGTGATAGCATGGCATAATAAAATAAATAATTGATTTAAACAAATAAAATTATAGAATAAACACATGAAAAGGGAAGATAATCGCAGATCAATAAATGAATATATGAATTCTTGATCAATATTTTAATCAAAATAGAGATAACCAAAATTGACAATCCCGAACTCAATTATAGATTAATCATTAGTGAAGAATGAATCTTCTAGTGATAAAGGTGATGATCCCACTATGTTCTCCATTCATCTCATGATTATCCTCAACACAATCATATATCGTTCTATGATCTTGATCCCCAAATAAACAACGCTCTATTCCTCTTCTTAGATATAGAAAGTGTTATAAAGATAACCCTTGGAAAACTGTCATAAGTGGTTATTTATAGAGGGTCTAATTAGGTTGTTTAATAAAAAATAAAAAATTTATTTGATTATTTTATTTAAATGATTCTTCCAATGACTACCTCTATCAAAAGTCTTGTGTTGACCAACCTTAGGTCTTGCCCAGGGTAAACCCTACGCTCAGAATTCAATTGTGGTATTAGATTTATGATTTGATACTCTATTCCAGAGATATAACATTATTTCTAAAAGATAATTTCTGAATGATATAAAATATATCTAATATTTTTATAAAATTAATTTTTGTCTCCTTGGGCCTTAGAATCGCATGTTGTCTCAGCACATGGCTCCGACAAAATTCCTAGAAATATTCAAAATTCTTAAAAATAAAAAACATAGTTTCTACCAAAACAATGTCACTAAAATTTCATATTATAAAATATTTGATGGTAGTGGTCCCATTAAACACATCTAATAGATTTAATGAAAGTGTTAGGTTGATTTTAAGGTCTTTTCACATTAGTTTTAACCCTAGTTAACCCAATTTACCATTTATTATGGTGATAAATATTTACTATGGTGACAATTAATTATGAAAAAAAATAAAGATAAAATTTTTAAAAAATATTGAAATGATGACCCAAAATATAAAATAAATTTTATCTAATTAAATTCTTAAGTGTAAGAAATTTCTTTTAAAATAAACCTTCAAAACACAATGACAAATGACTTCTAAAAAATGTATTTTTTGGTATTAAAATGTTTTCAAAAAACATTAAGCATAATTTAAATTCTAATAACATTAATTGGACAATTTTTATTTAAAATTAATTAATGAAATTTTGGGAAAAAATATAATAAAAATTTTACCTTTTAAATAATTTAAATGAAATCGGTATTCTTTACTATTCATTAAAAAATCAATTTTTCAGAAAAATTCCAAAATTTCACCCTAAGTTAATTTTGATATGATTATTTTAAAAAATTATATCCATTTTATAAAATACAATTTATAAAATTGGAATAAATTATATATAATATTTTCTTCATAAAAAGTAATAAAAATTATTTTTGAAAAAAATTATTTTTGAGGCATAATAAGACTTTACTAAAAATTAAGTGCATATTTCCTAACTAGTAATAAATAAATTCTTATTCATTACGAACTTTGTAAATATATTTCATAATTTATTTAATGTTGTTCATACCCAAAAAATCAACAATAAAGTTATAATGGTCATATTAAATAATAATATTCCATGGTCATTAAAGATCGGTGTTGTGTGGTTTTATGCTATCAAACATAATATTATTTTAAAATATTAGGGTATTAAATTATACCCTCTTTGTGAAATTTAAATATTTCAATTTTATCTCATGTATCATAAAATGGGTTCAAAAAAATTAACATCATTTTCAGGGAGTGGAAGATAAAATATATTATCATGAAAGGAAAAAAAATTTTAATATTTTTTAAAACAAATAACTTTTTTGAAAACATAAATCATAAAAATAGACAAAAAACATCCTTTTTAAAATAGGAAAATAAAAATTGGAAGTTCACCTTGAATAACACATAATCGGGTTCCAAAATAAGGAAAACATTAGCGGGAAGTTAAAACATGGACTTGGAAAGAAGTCCTATGTAAGAGATAAAGTTATAATTTTTGAGAAGTGAATTGACCATAAATTCATCAGAAATGATAATAAAAAGGAAAATGTTTTTATATCAAGATATTTTCACTATATTAGATATATTCATTTACCATCTGAATAGTGAACAAAATAAAATTTACTTGCTTGATTTATTTCTACTTTATAAGAACAATTTAATCCTTTTGTTATGCATTGATCAATTTCCACTTTGATTGCATCTATTATTCTAAGAAATGAATATACAAGATGAATTTTTCATTCCTAAAGAACAAAAATAAACTTCTAATGGATCACATGATCCACAAAAGAATAAAAATTTATCCTTATTATCTTTGGACATTAACCAAAACAAAAATGGTTAGCATAAGGTAATATAATATATAATGAAAAAAATACTATATTAATCTTAAAATTATCAAAAAAAACACCCAAATTTAATATTTAAATATTCCAAAAATGAATATCCTTAAAAATATTCAAAATCAATCCTAGCCACATTCAAAACCTAAAATTTATAAGTACTTGATCATAAATTATTCCAAGATATATTTAACATTTATCTCAAAATAGTATTAGTCACTCATAATTTCATACACCAAAAAATGTATATGTATAAATCATATGATCTCAAAAATATGATAATATTTTATATAAGTAACCTAAATAACCATAATACCAAAAGAACTCATTTATACTTCCAAAAGATAATTCATCCTTATTCTTCAAAATAAACTCATCTTAGATAAAATTATATCCATTTACCTTAATCATATAATTTTCTAAAAATAGTGAACTTATTCAAAAAATATCATTAATTACATAATAACCAAATAACTTTTCAATCTCATGGTTATCTATATGAAAAAAATGTTCCCAAAATGTAAAAACACTTTTTCCCAATTAACCAAAATTAAATTGACATCAAATATCATTTAACCTCTAAATTTTATCAATACCCTTCAGCTTATGTCAAAAAAATATAAAACTTTTATTCCTCAAATAATAATTTAACTGAAACACAAGTTAAACTTAAGGTCTATATATACCTCAAACATTTATCAAAAATCAACAAATTTCTCCCATAGATTCATTAATCACATTATTACTTAAAACCTCAAAATGGATGTATATACCTTTGAACATATGATCAACCCTAAACTTATAAACCCTTTCTGGTATTCATAACTCTAAATTTAACCTCACATGAAACCATCCTAAAAACCAATTTTATCAAAACCCTTAACTAATACCAACTATAACATTCCTGAACCCGTAATCCCAGATCTGGTGTTAAAAACGTAATATATATATATATATATATATATATATATATATATTTGGATTGATTCTAAAAAACATGGCCTAATTTTAGCCATAAAAAACATACATCATAAAATGAAAATATTATATCACTTACATACACATAGACCATATAGGTTTATATTTTTATATAATTATGACAAACTATAATATAACAATGTGAACATTTCCACACAGTATCCATTTTTCCAATAAAACAAGTTCTTAAGAATGACACGCTTTCTTCATTCAAGGTAACTCCCATATTGAGAAATCTAAATTTATTAACGTTTCTACTCATCCTTAATCCCTATGTAAAATCATTTTAAAATTTGGGATAAGAATAGAAATTCTCTATAAGAGACATATACAAAAATTAAAAGAAACTCATTAGTCTATTTCAAAACCATGATGTTATATAAGATAAATTTCTTTTTACATAATAAATTTCAATCTAAAATAGTCATTTATGTATGCATGAAATCATATTTACTACTAAAAGTATTTCATAAAACAATTTATAAGGAAACATAAATTAAAGATAATTATGATGAGAGTTTATTAAAAAAATAGGGAACCCATAAAAAATATTTTCCTAAAAACATAATTTTTACCCTAAAAGGGAATAGTCATTACTTTAAAAAATATCATTATATTTCCATATGAAATAAAAAAATTTCCATATGAAATAAAAATATTTCCATGAAAATTTATTTGAAAACATATAAAATTCTTGTAGGTTCCTTATTAAATCTTCTTAATATAACCCAAATAATAACCCTAATAAGAATACTTAAAAATTAAATAATTTATTAAGTTAATACCAATAAAATTCTCTAAATATCATAATCATTACACAATGAATTAAATAGTTATATCTAGATCACCCATCCTAAACAATTTCCAAGGACTATAACATAAATAAAACACATAAAATCTTTCATTTACATCATAAAACATATAAAAATATATTTTTGGACCCATAAGTAACACATTTTTTGATATTTGTATAACCCTTTCAATTAAAACCCCATTTACAAACTAATATACCCAAAAAAATAGGGAAGAAGTGTTTTTACATGAATAAGACATAGATTATTGTAAATTAATTCAAATATAAAATAATTTTTTGTAGTTATAAGAAAATATTTTGATATCATATGCCTTAAAAAAATTTATTTTGTACTTTATAAAGAAATTTAAACATTCCATATGAAATACAAAGAAAATTCCTTTCAAATACCTTTGTAAGAAATTAAAATGAGATATAAAATGAAAAAAAAATAATTTATTTTAATATTTATACATTCGTCAAAAAAATGTGGACATGAAGTAAAATTGTTTTTAAAAAAATTATTTAAAACATTTTAAAATTATGTTTTAAGATAAAATATCTCTTACCTCACCTGAAAACATGCCACATATGTCTATTAACTCATGTATAATGAAAATATATTAATTATTTACTTTATTAATAAACTTTATTAGTATTTTTACCTTATCATAATCTATTTTATTTCATTTATTACCATGTATTATACAGTTACTAAATTAATTAAGTTCATATCTGGCGTTTTAAGGATGTTCGATTCATAATCTCAAAAATAAATTAGGTAGGTTAACCATTGTAAAAGGGTTCATTATTCCATCATCTATATAATAATTATCATTTTTATACTTCAAATAAAATTTTATATTCAATCATGAAAATAGTTTACAAAAAACACAATAAATCATCTTGTGAGGTGGTAGTTTACACGTACACAAGAGTGATGTTTTTACTTCATTGGATGTAAAATAAAGAATCAAAATAAAAAAATTATCATTAATGAATAATTATGATGTTATAAAAATCATATACCTTTATTATATCTATCTCCATTACCATCCTTGAGAGGTATTTTTTTAATAACGAAGTACATCTCTACTTGGAGACATTAGTCTGTACGTACACACGTGTGATGATTCTATTATTAATTATTGAAATGATATGAAGATAGATGATGTATTATATTTGAAAAATTATAACTATGACATTAATATCATATGTATTTCTTAAATTCATCATAATAACATCCTAGTGAGTTGTCTATGAAAAATGATACACATCGCTTCATGGAGGTGGTAGTCTACACATACGCAAAAATGATGTTTTTGTTCTACATATGATGAAAAATGAGATGAATAAGTTTATTAAATTATCATATAAACATATCCATACATGTTATATATTAATTATATTATATTTAAATTGATAGGATAGAATTTAATGAGGCGTAAGAATAATTAAAATGAAAACCCTCAATTGGGTCAATTGTCTTCTCTTTGAAGAACCTCCTTTGGTTCTCCCATTAAGGACAATAGGGATGGAATTTTTAGAATAATAGAACCTATATAATTTATATAATAATTTTAATAAGATTTTTTTTAGTTTTTTATCAATATATGTGGCTCATGAAGTGTTAGGAAGTGAGAATAGGTAGTGTGCTTATATTAGAGAGGAGAGGGGCGCCCTTGAAATTACTTAAATAGTTAAATTAATATAAATTAATTTTCTTGATAATGTTGAAAAAATTGATATATTTCGAATATAGAGTGATGATAATTTAAAATACTCTCATAAAGTAAAATTTAGACAATTTTATGTGATTTTTTAACCCTTATCCCTTAATATTAACATCATGTTAACTCTTTTAATGATTATCGTGATAACAATATTTTTTACACTTTAGGGGTCAAAAAAGTTACAATAAAATTATAAGTAACCAATAAGTAGAAAATTTTATATATTATTAACCATATCTATTTCACTTGACCACTGATAATTTTTTTATGAATTTAAAATCATTTTTTAAAAAACTATTATTTAACATAAAATACCATTGAAGTCGTTTTCAGGACTATTCACATAATTTGACTTTAAAAATATATCGATATTGTAATTTAACTATAATATTAAAATTTGACACATCACTAATATATTATATGTATCTTAAAAAAATTATAACTCCATAAATAGCCCAAAAATATTACTTTTATAGTTTTTAAAGTTGTTTATTGATTTTTGTACTTCTTGCACAAGTATTGTGTCAATGTTGTGTAAGCATTTAAGGTACTTATTTCATCACAAAAAATTATAAATAAATTACCATCATAATTTTTTAATTAATATTAAAATTAAAATTTTATAACCATTCATAATATTTTTATATCTTTCAAAAAATATTATAGATATTAAAATCATGAAAAATATATTTTTGGAATTTTCCAATACTTAAAATAATATAATGGTTTTTGTCACGGAAAAATGGCAAAAAAATGTCATATATTTGTATAATTTAAGTGAAAAGTCAAATTAAACTCATCATATATATTAAATTCTAGTGTTAGGTTTATTTTAAATCCATTTCACATTAGTTTTAACCCTAGTTAACTCAATTTACCCTTTACTGTGGTGATAAATATTTACTATGGTTACTATTCATTATGACAAAAAATAAAGTCAACACATTTTGAAATTTTGGAAATTTTATTTAAAATATGGAATAAATTTTATAAAATTCCATTCATATATGTTATAGAAATTAATTTTACAATAAACCCACAAAACATGATAAAACGGTTTTCTATAAAAATGCATTTTTAAGTATCAAAGTGTTTTTATACAAATATTAAGAATAATTTTGATTATAATGAAATTAATTGTATAATTTTTAATAAAAATTTACTAATTAAATTTTGAATACCAATTCAAAAAAAAATTATACTTTATAAGTAATTTAAAAAAATTAAAACTTTATATACATTCGGGACTTTTTTATTATTCACTAAAAAATCGATCCTTCAGAAAAATCTAAAAAATTCTCCTTAGGATAATTTTGATATAATAATTTAAAAAAATAAATCATTTTTATAAAATAAAATTCCTAAAAGTAGTGTAAACTAATTATAATATTCTCTTCATAAAAATTAATAAAAAACATTTTTGATTAAAGAATATTTTTGAAACACAATATGTATGTATGTATGTATGTATGTATGCATGAATTCATGGATGTATGTATGTATTTATGTATGTGAATATGTGTATATATATATTATAATGTGATTACACCTATCTATAACCTAAAATTCAATGGATGGATTATAATGGTCATATCAAATAATAATATTTCGCGATCATTAAATCTTGGTGTTGTGTGTCATGTACACTGTTTAGCATAGTCTTATTTTAAATCTTAATGTCACAACCCACCTTCACCAAAAGGAGGGAAGGGTCAGCATATTGCCAAGCCCTTCCTTCATCATGTTTAAGGAGAGATAATGACCCCCGAGACCCGCCTTCAATAGGTCCCGGAGTGGCGACCAGTGCCAAGGGTATAGAATTTCTCACTAAATGGAAGGAATTACCCTTTTCTTTTAATAGGATCAGGAGATAATGTGGTAAATACCACAACACCAAAACTAAAAGTACAAGATAAGCCAAAAAAACCATTCCCATATGCATGTTCCAAAAGTAAGTACCACAAAGTACAAGGTGACTACAAAGGTAAAGTACCAAAGAAAGAAAAACACCAACTGCAACTGTCCCAAAGGTCATGCACTAGTATGGTCCCGCGCAATCCCCGAACTCCTCCTGGAAGCTTGAAAATAGTTTTATATACGTAGGGTGATCATATAGGTATACTCAGTATGGAAAACCAAAGACTTGCATGCACAAGTGGGGGAACGTACTAGAGTCCCGTGAGAAAAAGAGTAAACCAAACACCTAACAAGGTAAACTATCCACCCATACCTCACCAAGGCACACTCTCAAAATAACGCAATCCAAGTAATATATAGTAATATTACATTGATTTTTGGGTACCCCACGCCACTTTCCCACTGTTTATTGAAGACATCTTACACATCGAACCAATCCCGCCATTCTCACTGCAGTCCCACTGCCACACCCCGCCCGCACACACCTAGGCTATATCCTCACACAATCCCACTGCCAAACCCTGCCCGCAAACACCTGGTCCACAACCACTATCCCTCCCACAGACACCTAGGCCACAACTATCACACGTAACCACACCTATAAACACCTAGTCCTGAAAAAAACCACCGCCACGCCCGAAGACACCTGGGCTAGAAGATCTACTGCCATGCCCGAAGACACCTAGGCCTCATCTCGAAGACACTTGGGAAACCACCTTCCCACACACACCTGGGCCATAACCACCACACTACCCTACCTGAAGGTTCTTGGGTAATAATGGACCTCAGGCCATCACAGCATGCCCGAAGATACTTGGGCTATCCGGGAAAGGGAGCAGAAAAGGAGCTAATAACCATCCATTAATAGTAGTGTTGGGAAAAACACCCTCCCCCATGAAATGGGGGTGTTTGGCACTAAGTGATCAACTTGGGTGGGGCGTGATTAAGAAACACAAAACTACAAGTATATGTATAGGTAACAAGCACTCACCCAAAGTTAGGTTTTTCTTCAGCCTGCCTAAAGAACACAATCAGTACTACGTCCAAGTCACAACTCACAATCGGTACTACGTCCAAGTCACACCTCGAAAGATACCTCTCAAGAGTGAACCTCAATGTTAACTAAGAACGCCTCCCTGTCAAGAACCAAGAAATATACCATGTCAAACTGCCCAGCAATGTGGGTTGGGGAGTCTCCTTCCCCACATCAAGATATTATCCACATTGGGCGGCACTGACTCGCCCGCATGAGTTAAATCGCATCCACCTTAATGCATCTTGATTAGGGGTCAGGTCCTCCCCTCCCCATATCCAGGACTTTTCACAAACATTCAGAGGAAAGAAAAAAAATCAGTATTCCATAGCCAACAAGGTAAAACATTCTACCACAACTAGTATAAACCAAACAGTACAAAACTCAAAACAACTCTGGGTACTGGGCATTCATATGTGCTTCCCTATCCCACGTACTCTCCTCAAGCCCACCGTGTCTCCATAACACACGAACCAAGGGGATGGTTCACCCACGAAGCACATTCTCCTCATGATCCTTGATCATCACTGGTCTTTCCACAAAGGTCACGTCATCCTTGATGTCTAGATCTCCCCAGCTGAGGATGTGTGAATCGTCATGCAGATAATGACGGAGCTGGGACACATGGAATACGTCATGTATCCTCAGTAGCGGTGGTGGTAACGCTAGAAGATAAGCCACTTCGTTGACCCGCCGCAACACTTCAAAGGGTCTGATGAACCTGGGAGAAATCTTACTCCCCTTGCCGAACCTTCGTTGTCTACGCCGATGGGAGAACTTCAAGAACATCTGGTCTCCAACCTCAAACTCCAAGGGCCTTATCCTGCTATTAGCGTACGACTTCTGTCGGTCCTTGTCCGCCTTCAACCTTTCCTGTATAAGCTGAACCTTCTCCGTCGTGCTCTGCACCACCTCCAGGCCAAGGATGCCCGCCTCTCCGACTTTGGTCCAACACACAGGTGAGCGGCATGGCCTCCCGTACAAGAATTCAAATGGGGCCATACCAATTTTAGAGTGATAGCTATTATTGTAGGTGAACTATACCAGAGGAAATTGTCGCACCCGTAATCCTCCTGAGTCCAGAACGCATGCTTGCAGCATATCTTCCATGGTCTGGATGGTGCACTATGTCTTCCCATCTGTCTAGGGATGGAAAGAAGGGCTAAGATGTAGCTGGGTGCCAAAAGAATGCTGAAATACTCTCCATACTCGTGAGGTACACCGTGCATCCCTATCCGAGACTATGGACCTCGGAACTCCATGTAATCGCACCACCTCATCCACGTACCTTCGTGCCAAAGCATCCACTGCACTTGACTCCTTCATTGCAAGGAAGTAATCCGACTTCGTCAAGAGGTATACTATTACCCAGATGGCGTCACATCCCCCTTGCATCTTGGGTAGTCCGGTGATGAAATCCATCGAGATGTCGTCCCACTTCAACTCGGGAACATCTAAAGGTCATAACAACCCGCCTGGAACATGGTGTTCAGCCATTACCTGATGACACACTAGGCACTTGGCCACAAACTCTACCATTTTTCGCTTCTCTCCGGGCCAAAAAAACTATCTCTTCAGTCCCTGGTACACTCTTGGAAACTCCTGGGTTTATCGCTTGGGGTGAGTTTTGGAAATCACTTAGAACTTGGTTGTGCATTGCCTATGGAACAAACATCTTTCCCTGGAAAAGTATCCAGTTTTGTCCATCCTTCATCCATCCTTCCAGAGAATTGCCATGGTTAACTCGGTCATGCATCACTTCGCACTATGGGTCTCCCCACTGAGACTCCTCCACTTTCCGCATCAGGGAAGACTGTAATGTCATCTGATATAGGCAACCTCTTCCACTAACCATCCTCGCATCCAGTGCAAGGCATCCAACTCCTCCATCACCTTCCAGGTGTCTACCGACTCTCAGACTGCATCCTTCTGCATCCTCCTTCTCAAGGCATCGGCCACTACATTCCCCTTCCATGAAGTGTAGGAAATGTCGAAGTCATAATCCTGGAGGAACTCCACCCACCTTCATTGTCGCAAGTTTAGGTCCCGCTGGGTGAAAATATACCTCAAGCTTTTTTGATCTGTGAACACCACAAAGCATTCTATGATGAGGTAATTTCGCCATAACTTTAGCACAAAGATGACCACTGTAAGATCCAGGTCGTGGGTGGCATAATTACGCTCATGAGGGCATAGCTGCCTAGACCCATAAGAGATAACTCCTTGCTGCTAAATCAACACATAGCCGAGGCCTTTCCCTGAAGCATCACAAAACACTTCATATGTCACCCCTTCTTCTGGTAGTCTGAGCACTGGGGAACTGACCATCTTCTCCTTCAGATAGCTGAAGGCTGCCTCGCACTGCTTACTCCACAGGAAAACCTGATCCTTCTTGGTCAAGGCTGTCAAAGGGGCTGCAACTCGGGAGAAGTTGGGTATGAACCTACGATAGTAACCAGCCAGCCTGAGGATGCTACGAACCTCTGCCACATTCTTGGGTGCTTCCCAAGAAACAATTGTTTCAACCTTTGATGGGTCCACCTCTACCCCCTGCTCGAACACTATGTGCCCAAGGAAGTGCACTTATCGTGTACATAACTTGCATTTCGATAACTTACCATAGAGATGGTTTTGTCGGAGGACCTCAAGAACCATCCTCAGGTGCTCCATGTGATCCTCCTCTGATCTTGAATAGATCAGGATATCATTGATGAACATAACTATGAACTAATCTAGGTACTCCCGGAAGATGGAGTTCATAAGCCCCATGAACATAGTCGGGGAGTTTGTAACACCGAAAGGCATGACTATGAACTCGAAGTGTCAATATCTGCACCTGAAGGTTGTCTTCAGGATGTCGCCTTCTTTCACCCTCAACTAGTGGTACCCAGACCGCATCTTGATCTTTGAGAACCATCCTTCCCCTTTCAGCTGGTCGAAACTATCGTCTATCCTTAGAAGAGGGTAGCGATTCTTGATCGTCACCTGATTCAGCCTCCTGTAGTATATGTATAACCTAAGACCAACATATTCCTTCTTTGCGAACAATACTGGAGAACCCCACAGTGACGCACTTGGTCGAACATAACCCCTCTTCATTAGATCGTCAATATGAATCGGCAACTCCCATAGCTCTGAAGGTGCCATCCGGTAAGGAGCCATCGAAATCGTACAAGCACAAGGCTGCAGGTCTATCCCGAACTCGATATCACGTTGAGGGGGTAGCGTCATCACCAACTCAGGGAAGACGTCCATAAACTTGCTGATGATCCCTGGCACCTCCACCATCTCAGCACCCACTGACTCCACTGACATCTCGGCTAACAAGGAGAGGAGGGGTTCTTCTCGCCTGCTTCCCTTCTGACTGCTCTGCTCACTGGTGAAAACAACACGCCAGCCGCCCCAGTCTGAGAACACAACCCTTCCTCAGAAGCAGTCGATGACGGCACACACATAGAACAGCCAGTAGATTCTTAGGATGACATTTTATGGTTGTATATGTAGAAGAATAAGATCTCTGACTGATTGATGTGGCCCTATCATCAGTTTGCATCCTCGACAAACATATAACAATTCGGTTTGACCTTCGAATGGGGTGCTCAGCACCAGGGGCACTGGAAGTCTCTCGGAATCTATTCCCAAGGTATGGGATAGACTGGGTGCAAAAAAGGAGTGAGAAGCTCCAGTATCGAACAAGGCATAAGCAAGAGTTCTAAATAAATCAATCGTACCTCGAACAACCTCTGGTCCTACTGAAACTGTTGCCTACGCAGCGAGTAGCTGCCCATGCCCAGCTCCTCTGCCCCTCGGTTGTCGGCCAGCCCCCCCCCCCCCCCCCCCCCCCGACCATGCCCTGGTCGAGGTCCCTGAGGAGCACACTGAGGTCGGCCTCCTCCTACAACATCTTCCCTCAGAGGAGCAAGAGCTCACTGCCCCTGCTGCTGCTGCTGGAAAGGCATGGCTGGAAGCTACTGCTGGGGTAGGTGTTAGGGTTGTCTGCCACCGCCGTACTGTACTCAGTCTGGGAACTGACTCCAGATATGTCCATGGATCCCACAGACGAAGCACCGCGGTCCTGGTCCCGAAGGAAAAGGGTGAGGACCAGGGGACCGGAACTGAAACTGTTGCAGACTGCTCCCTGCTGGTCGGAACCTGGAGGGTCCTGGCACTGGAGGCCTAGTGCTGACGGCCTACCCCTTCGATGGTCCCAGCTGAATCCCCTCTCATGACACACCCCCTAGAGCGTGCATCCTCTCTACAACTTCGTCCTTCTTCTGGACCTCCAAGTACATCGGCAGGGTAAAGTGGGTAACAGCATACTGGAGGGAGGGTCGGAGCGCCTCCTCTAAACATC
Source organism: Viscum album (assembly GCA_963277665.1). NCBI lineage: Eukaryota > Viridiplantae > Streptophyta > Magnoliopsida > Santalales > Viscaceae > Viscum > Viscum album. Next base: position 1,667,646,814 of record OY728147.1, on the reverse strand, counting down.
TTTCCCGAGACTCCTCATCGGGAAAGAGGTCTGGAGAAAAGTGGAGTAGATCCTTGAACTTGATCCCCAACTCCCTTACTGACATACTCCCCTGGTGGAGGGAGAGTAGCTTCTGCCTCTTCTCTTCCTTCATCGTAGAAGAGAGGAATTCCGCCCGGAACTCCTTCTTGAAATCATCCCATGCCACCTCGGCCACTCTCCTCTCCCCCAGGTAAAGATTCCACCACTGACGTGTCGCTCCCCACATCTAGCTGACGGCCAGAGGAACCCAGTACTTTATCGGAGCCCGGGTCAAGCCGAAGGCTATCACTAGCTCCACTAGCCAGCCCTCTATCTTCATATCAGAGGTTCTGCCCTCATACTTCTTGAGGGTCTGTCGCTGGAAGGCCGGAAGCGTCTTCTTCCACTGGTCATCTTCCTCCTCTCGGTCAGCCCTCTGTCGATCAGCTAGTTCAACCTCCTGATCCTTGATCGTTCGTACAACTCGGGGTCGTCTTCCGGGTACCATAGCTGAAAGGTAAACAAGGAATCCCTAAGCCCAAGTAGTGCAGAATATCATTGTTAAAATTTCTTAAACTTCTTATTTATTTCAAATTACCAAAACACCCCAAAAACATGAGAATACAAGTCATTATGATGCATGTACCTTTCCTAGGGCCTCTCTACCCTACAATCAGTGTGTCCTTACTTGGCCTTTCGATAGGTCTAGAGTCTTTGCATCGGATCATGGGGGCCCTAAAATCTTGTGTCTTAGCCAGTCTTCCCTGGCCTAATTCACGCACCAAGGTCACCCAACACTATTTCCCTACCATCCCATGCAATCCTCATTGTTCCTAACTCCATTCTCCATCCTATCTCTCAGCCATCACCTCTGATACCATTCTGTCACGACCCGCCTTCACCAAAAGGAGGGAAGGTTCAGAAGATTTCCAAGCCCTTCCTTCTTCAAGTTGAAGGAGAGATAATGACCCCTGAGACCCGCCTTCAATAGGTCCCGGAGTGGCGACCAGTGCCAAGGGTATATAATTACTCACTAAATGGAAGGCAATACCCTTTTTCTTTTAATAGGATCGGGAGATAAGATGGTAAATCCCACAACACCAAAACTAAAAGTACATGAAAATCCAAAAAAACCATTCCCATATGCATGTTCCAAAAGTAAATACCACAAAGTACAAGGTGACTAAAAAGTTAAAGTACCAAAGAAATAAAAATAGAAACTGCAACTATCCCAAAGGTCATGCGCTAGTATGGTCCCACGTAATCCCCGAAGTCCTCCTGGAAGACTGAAAACAGTTTTATATACGTTGGGTGAGCATACAAGTATACTCAATAGGGAAAACCAAAGACTCTCGTGCACAAGTGGGGGAACGTACTAGAGTCCTTTGAGAAAAAGAGTAAACCAAACACCTAACAAGGTAAACTATCCACCCAAGACTCACCAAGGCACACTCCCCAAATAACACAAGCCAAGTAATATATAGTAATAGCATATTGATGTTTGGGTACCCCGCGCCACTTTCCCACTGGTTATTGAAGACATCCTATGCATCAAACCAATCCCATCATTCCCACCACAGTCCCACTGCCACACCCCGCCCGCACACACCTGGGCTATATCCTCACGTAGTCCCACTGCCAAACCCTGTCCGCAAACACCTGGGCCACAACCACTATCCAACTCACCAACACCTGGGCCACAACTGTCACACGTAACCACGCCTGCAAACACCTAGGCCAGAACAACCACCACCACGCCCAAAGACACCTGGGCTAGAAGATCTACTGCCACGCCCGAAGACACATGGGCCTCATCCTGAAGACACTTGGGAAACCACCTGCCCGCACACACCTGGGCCATAACCACCACACTACCCTACCCAAAGGTTCTTGGGCTAATAATGGACCTCAGGCCATCACAGGCTGCCTGAAGATACCTGGGCTATCTGGGAAAGGGAGCATAAAAGGAGCTAATAACCAGCCACTAATAGTAGTGTTGGGAAAAATACCCTCCCCCATGAAATGGAGGTGTTCGGCACTAAGTGATCAACTTGGGTGGGGCACGAATAAGAAACACAAAAATATAAGTATATTTATAGGTAACAAGCACTCACCCAAAGTTAGGTTTTTCTTCATCCTTCCTAAAGAACACAATCAGTACTATGTACAAGTCACAACTCACACCAAACCAAAACCCATTTGTCCCATCTTGGTTTACATGTTCAGTAATAATGTTTAAATAAGTTTCTGCAACTACTAGGCAACTAACACCATAAGAACAACCAAGGGAAAAAGATCCAGCCCAACGTCAATTTAAGCATTCACACCCGGTTCTCTTGTAATGCCACAACAACCAAAGAAAACCCTAAGTTACAGCCCCATGTCGAATATCCAGGAGCCAAAAGGTTTCTCAACAACAGAGGATCCCACCCCAATTCGTGATATAACAGAGGATCATATCCTCAATTTCACAACCACCAAGAGTATAATAACAGGGGATCCCATCCCCACCCACATCACACAGAAAATGGGCCATGAAGGAAAAACAACCAAACCACCACCACCAACACAAAGTAGGCCCATGCTGGTATTTCCAGATTTATAAGATTTAACACACTCTATGATTTCAATTTTTGTGCCTTAACTGTGGTTATCACAGAAGAGGTTGATCCTGGTGATTTCAATTTATTTAGCTGGATATATGTGATTAACCAAATTCATTTTCACAGTGCGGGTTCACAACTACAAAACAAATCATTTAAAACATCACCAGGGGTTCATTAGTGCATAGAGAAAGACCACCAACGGCCATGATTTTCAGTAGGTGTAATCCCGCACAATTCATAAATCATTAATCATGGAAGATCATAAAGAAAAGCAGCAGCATCGATAACACCCCTCCCCCTTCATTCTTTAGAATCCGTTTATTATCTTCATTAAAGTTTGTTACATCCAATTCTACAGAATAAAAATCATTCCAACCCCGCATGATTCACAAAATGAGAGACGATAGAGAAAATTCCCTACTTGTTGATCAACGATTGACGCTAAGCCTGGGCGTGGAACTCCACGGATAGCGATGTGGCTCGTCTGAACGAAAAGCGGCTCATCTAAACAAAGGGTACTCCTAGCATAGGGTGATCGAAAAAAGAAACCTAGGGAGAACCCTTAGGTTATAAAGGGTGAGATACAGCACACCCTGGGCTGTTAAGATATGGAGAAAAAGAACCTGAAACCGCGTAAGGTGCGAGGTCGTGGTTTGACTATGCGGTTGAGACACCCCACACGTCATTAAAGGGTGGGGAAGTATAAACTGACGCACACACCAGGTTAATTCATTAAAATATTTAATTAAATGACATTTATGGGCACTAATGGGCTTTAAAACAAGCTTAAAGGGGTCAAAATAGGGTTTAAAACCCAATTTGCGCAAAAGGAAGGCGTCACTGGAAAAACCCTGACAAGGCTGCGTGACACCGATCGGTCTCACCGATCGGTCGGTCTCACCGATAGGTCTCACCGATCGGTTGGTTGGTCTCACCGATCTGTCTCACCGATCGGTCGCGCCGATCGGTCTCATTGATTGGTCTCTCCGATCGGTTGCACTGATCAGTCGCTCTGATCGGTCTCGCCGATCGGTCGCGCCGATCGGTCATGCCGAGATGTTATCCCTTTAGGATCCGGATTTTTTTCCAAGGAAAGGACCCTGAGAGTCTGGGTCATCACAATTAAAGCACTACATTTTACCCCCTTGAATAAATTATATCCTTTCAATTTTATCTCATTTCCTATAAAAAGGGTTGAAACATTTTTTAACATCAATTCCAAGGAGTTAAAGATAAAACATACATAGTCGTGAAAGGAAAACCTTTTTTAATATATTTTGTAAAAAAAATAATTGTTGTAAACCCACATCATAAAAGGTGGTAATAAAACATCCTTTTGAAAAGAGAAAAATTAATTTAGGAAGTTCAACTGGAATAACACATTAAAAAGTTTCAAAATAAGTAGAACATTATCTAGAATTGAAAACATTGACTTAGAAATAAGAGATATTCAAGAGACAACATTATATGTTTTTAGAAGAGAATATTCCAAAAAATCATCAAAAATTATTATAAAATGGTACCATTTTTATTTCAAGAACATTTTCCTAGATTTGAGTAATTTTTTTTACCATCAGGATAGATAATAATATAAAATATAATTACTTGATTTAATTCCATTTCATAAGAACAATTTCAATATTTGGTTGTGCTTCAATCAATTATTCTAAGAAATGAATCTCTAAGATGAATTTTTCATGCTTAAAGCACTAAAATCAACCTATAATGGTCACATGATCCAAAAAAGGATAACATGATATTCCTCTTATCTGTATACATTAAACAAAACCAAAATTATTATCACAAGGTAAGATAATATCTAAAGTGAATAAATACTTTATTAATCTTAAAATCCTTAATGGTAACACCCAATGTTAAAATTTAACATTCTATAAAGAACATACCTTAAAACTCTTCAAAATATTCATGAATAATTTTAAAACCAAAAATTCCAAAGGAATTGAGCACATATTCTTTGAAGATCAATTTAACATTTATCTCCAAATAACATTAGTCACTCATAATATAATATACCCAAAAATGAATATTTCATAATCATATAATCTCTAAAATATGGTAATATTTTCCATAAGTAACCTAAATCACCATAAAGAAAAAATAAAATAATATATACTTCCAAAATATGATTCATCCTTTATTTATAAAATAAAATACCATATAAGACAAATGTATTTACATTTACCACAATCATATAATGTTCTCAAAATAGTGAACTTATTCCAAAAAATAACATTAATCACATAGTCACAAAATAAATTTTCAATACTATGTTTATATATATGATAAAACATATGTTCCAAAAATTAAATAACACTTTTATCCCAGTTAACCATAATTAACTCAACATCAATGATCATCTTAACCCTAAAGGTCATTAATATCGTTAAACTTATGTTCACAAAATATAATAGAATTATTCACCAAATAACATTTTCAATATAACACAAGTTAAGATTAATGGATGAATATACCTAAATAATTTATCAAAACTCAATAAATATATTCCAAAGTATCATTAATCACCATGAAATACCATCACTTAAAACCTCAAAATAGGTCATTATTCCTTTGAACTAATGACCAACCTTAAACTTATAAGCCCAATATAGTATCCATAACTCTTAAGTTAACCTCACATGAAAGAATCCAAATATCCAAAGATATATAAACCCTTCTCTGATACCAACTATAACAACCCTAAGATCCCAATCCCTGATCTTATGTTGAAAAAATAATATATACATTACTGGATTGATGCTAATAAACGTAAATCAATTTTATCCATCAAAAAGATATAAAATCGAATAGAAATATTTGATAATTTAAATATTCATTGACCTTTTAGGGTTAGTATTTTATATAATTATGAAAAATTATTAAATAAAAATATAGAAATTTCTATACAGTTACGTTTTTTCGCAAAACAAGTTCTGTATAAAGACACACTTGCTTAATTCAAGGTAACACAAAAATTTGAAACTATGACTTTATTAATATTTCAACTCATACTTAAGACTAGTGTAAAATAATTTTAAAACATGGGATGATAAAAACAAATATCGGTCAGGGATATATACAAAAGATAAAAGAAACTTGTTAGTCCATTTAAAAACCATAAGGTCATATAAGAGAGTTTTCCTTTAATATAAAAAACTTCAAGATTAAATAATCATTTACTTACACATGAAATCATATTTACTACTCAATTTTTTTCATAAAAAAATTATAAGAATACAAAAAAGGAGAATTCATAATCATGAGTGTTTCTTAGAAAATATGAGAACCTATGAAAAACATTTTCTTAAAAACATACATTTTATCCTTAAATAGAAAAATAATTAGTTTAAAAAATATCATTAACTTACCTTATCAAATAAAAATATAAAATTTCATTTTCAGGCATATATAATTAATGTTTGTAATTTTTCACATTATCTTTATATAACCCTTACAAAAACCCTTATAAGGATCCTTACAAATGGAATATCCTACTTAGTTAATTCCTACATAATTCTTCAAAGAACATAATCATTACCTAATGCATTAGAGAGTTATTTTAGGCTCAAACATCATCATAAAAAAATTTAAGTACCACAACATACATGAAACAAATAAAATCATTCATTTCCATCATCAAACTCGTAAAAATATACTTTTTGAATCCATAAGTAAAATATTTTTAGATATTGATGTATCGTTTCCCATTAAAATCACATTTTCAAAACTAAAATAGACAGAAGAAAGAGAAGAAAGACATGGAATGTTTTAAATGAATAAAAATATCAAATAATTATTGTGGTGCTGGGAAAATTCATTGATGTCATATGTGTTAAAAAATCATTCCTTTTTTACATTGTAAATAATGTCAAACACTCTATATGAAATATAAAAATTATTTTACTTCAAATAAATTTGTAATAAAGTAAAAGGAGAGGTAAAATGACATTTTTAATTCATTTATTTAAATATTTAAACATCCATTAAATAATATGTACATGAAGTAAAAAACATTATAATGAAATCTTCAAAACATTTTAAAACTAGGTTTTATTATATAATATCCCCTACATCATATCCTAACTTGACACATACATTATTTAACTCATATATAATGAACTTATACTAATTATTTACATTATTAAGAACATTTTTTAGATTTATTCCCTTATCATAGTCTCTTTTATCTTATTTATTGTCAAGTATTATATAGTTTATGTTGGGAATTTTGAGGATGTTCAATTCATAATCCCCAAAACAACTTCAATTCATTTAAAATGATAAAAGGGGTCATTTTTCCATCATCTCCAGAATAATAATCATGAAATAATTATAATTTTTATACATTAAATATAATTTTAAAGTTATTCATTTATTACCATGTCTTATATATTTCTTGTCGAGCGTTTTGAGAACATTTAGTTAATAATCCCCAAAAATAGCTTTAGTACATTGAACATGGTCAAAGGGTTTATTGTGAAATCATATCAAGAATAATAATCATGAAATAGTTTTAATTTTTATACATTAAATACAATTTTAGAGTTATTCAGGAAAATTAGATATAAAAAACAAAATTAAAATGGCTCGTGAGGTGGTAGTCTTCACATACACATGAGCGATATTTTTACATTTCATTTGATGGGAAATAAATAAATAAAATAAAAGATTATATTTGTAGAATCATTATAATTATATAAAAATAAAATAAATTTATTAAATCTACCCCCATAACCATCCCTGATAGACGGTTATTGAAAAATGGATTACATTAGTACGTGGAGACAATAGTCCATATGCAGGTAGGTGTAATTATTCCATTTTTAATGATTGGAATGATATGAATATTGATGAAATATGAAACTTAAAGAATCATGATTATGTATTTAATACCATATATATATTTCTTAAATAGATCATAATAACCATCCATGTAAAGTGGTGATGAAAAATGGAACACATCACTTTATAGAGAAGGTTGTCCCCACGTACGTATGAATGATATTTTCTTTCCCCATAAAATGGAATAGGAGATGTATAAGGTTATTGAAAATGTTGTAATCCTCTTGTTTTGACTCTCAAAAATCATGTTTAACTCTTGAAAATCATGTTTAATCTTATTTTATAATATTTCATTATGCCCATGTTTAATCTTAATCCATTATGTGAATATTAATTCTTAATACATATTATATATATTTAGTAAAGTATGCGTCATTGTTAAGGTGAACTTATAGTAACCATTTCTATGACTAAACGGTCTCACTTTTAAGTCTAAAAATTGGTAATGTATGATTCATCGTTACAGTAAAATTGTTGTATCATGCTACCATTTCAGAATTTGCAAAGGACTAGACACCGTTTCAGTGGAATCATTGTATCAAACTATTAGTTATAGAATTTGAAAAGGAAAAGACTCCATTTTAATGACACCATTAAGAGTGACACCATTTCTCACAAAAGACCTGAAACCATTACTGCAATACTATTTCATCGCCTAACCAATTCAAAGTTTTTAAAAAGTATGAGACATCAGTTTGAAGGCACCGCTTAGAATAAAAGGATGAGTCGCCACTAATTGGGAACCTCTCCTGACTCACCATTCATATGACATTGTTCTTATGTCATCGCTGACTATGAAAGTGTTCCATACTTAACCATTTATTCCTTATTTCAATTAAATTCAAAATTATTTATAATGGTAGTATTTTAGCTATTTAATGACCCTGATATTATTAATGATTTTTTATAGACATGTCAGTAGATGGTACGAGGTACGAGGTGTGGAGATCATGCTCCATGTTGGCCAAAAACACAAACACCCAAGTATTAATATATTATGGTGCACAAGATGAAGAATATAAGATAGTGACACATACCATACCACATAGAAGAGCCACAAAAATCCATCTTGCTTATTGTATCTAAAGAAGAACTCATTGTGAACCATATAGTGAACATCCTTGCCGTAAAAACAACTCAAAGAAGAAGAAGAGCTATGAAGAACATCTCATTGAACTAGAAACCAGAACACAGAACTCATGACACTCTGTTTCTAAGTCTATTTCTAAAACAATACTTGAGCTTCAAATATTCTACATTCAAAGAGTCCAGAACTACATAGAACAACACTCAAATATTTTCTAATACCTTATTATTATGTTTTGCTCTGTTTTTTACTGTTTCATTATTTCTTTGAGCAGTGTGTGTGTATATATTAAAAACACACACTATATTTTGTTCTAAACTATAGGATACAATATATCCTCTCATTACCACTCTCTTACACTATTTTACTCCCATATATAATGGTGTAATAGGTCTCTGTGTGGCCTGGTTGTATTTTTTCCCACATAAAATTTTGGTCGAGGTTTAGATGACCTAGATATATTTTATGTTGTTATAAACCCTGATCCAAGGTGTGTATCAATATTGTTTATATATATTTTTCTTGTTTTAAGGTGATCACCAAGTGGAGAGGACTAAGTATCTACTTGAGACTGAACCTCTTGATTTATCTATTGTGTTCAAGTTCTATTTTTTACTTATGTTTGTTTACTCAAATCATAAAACTTTACTTTTATTTGATATTTAATATTAGATAGTGTCTATTCTAGAATTTTTTTTGGTAGACTGATTTCAAAATTTTAAGTAACTTCATAAATTTATTTAACTGAAAATTAATCAATCTTTGTGAAATCTTTTAAACTCTAAAATCTTTTATAAATCTACTTACTTAGTTAACTGGCCTCTTTTATTTTAAATTAGGGGACTTTCAAATAATTAATTTTTAATAAAAAAAAATTATAGGAACTAAATAACCCCCCCCCCTATTGAGTGTCCTACTATGACCAAAATTTGGTATCATAGGTTGATTTTAAACTGCTATTTTCTAATATTTTTAACTGTGATTTTAGTTGTGTTTTAAAAATATCTAAATTTATGTTAGTTATAAATATATATCTCTTTAAAAAAATTATTTATTCTTTGTTATAGATAAAATATTGGAAGGTGATTCTACCAAAAAAATTCCCATATTAATGGAACTAATTATGCCTAGTAGAAAATTAAGATGAAAATGCATTTAAAAATTATGGGTTTTGAAATTTGGTCTTCCATTATAGATGAATATAAGATTACTTATACTTCTCAAAATACTTGGGATCACCCAACCAAGACTACTTATAATAATAACTTTAAAGTTATGAATGCATTATATTATTCTTTTGGAGATGAATAATTCAATAGTATTTCTACATGTAAAACATCCCATAAATCTTGGGATACTCTAGCTATTTCACATGAAGAAACCACTAATTTTAAAGATATGAGACTTAACACATATAATATTAAATATGATAACTTTAAGATTAATCTTGATGAACATTTTTATGATATGTATCTTAGGTTCAATGAAATTGTAAATACTATTATTTCTCTGGGAAAGAAAGTTACATCTAGGGAAAAAATCATGCAAATTATCAGATGTCTAATAGACAGATGGAGGGGAACTTCAGTGTCAATTAAAGAATCATATAATATCAATAAGATTATAGTAAATTATCTGATAGTTAAGCTAATTTTTTATGAGGAAAAATTAATCAGACCTATTCCTATACTAGTAGATTCTTAATTAGACCTATTCTTAAGAAAACCCTTTATGAGTTGTGGAACAATAGGAAACCCAAAGTTAATTACTTTAAAGTTTTTTGTTGCGAATTATATATTATTAATAAAAAGGATAATATTGATACATTTTCATCTATAAATTATGAAGGAATATTTATAGGTTATTCAACCTCTTTCAAAGACAATAGATTCTTTAATAAAAGAGCCAAATGTGTGGAAGAGTCTGTGCACATAAAATTTGATGAAATAGATCCACATGAATCCAAGACCTCCCTAGAAAACCTTGAGGATAATCTATCCAATCTGGACATAACTACCAAATCTTCTGATCCTTCTATTAAGAAACCTGTTAAATCATTCAGTTCTAGAAATTCTCCAGACTCTAGTCATGATGAACCAGAACCTATTGAAGAAGCTTAAATTACCATCCCTTCTTTTTCTAAACCTACAAGAACACTTAATAACCATCCTTTAGATGTTGTAGTTGGAGACCTAGATAAAATAACTCAAACTATATCTTTATTTAGAAACCAAGTTGAACATCAATCCTTTTTATCATATCTTAAATCTAAGAACATCAGTGATTCAATAAATGATGAATTTTGGGTAATGGATATGCAAGAATAAATGAATTCGTTTGAAATAAATAAAGTTTAGAAATTAGTGGATAGACCTAAAGACACCTTGACTATAGGCACAAAACGGGTCTTTAGAAATAAAGTAGATAAAGTTGGTACTTTTGTAAGAAATAAATCTATATTGGTTGCACAAGGATAAAGTCAAGAAGAAGACATTGACTATGAAGAAACATTTTCACTAGTGTCTAGACTTGAGACCATTATAATCTTACTAGCATATACAACACATCTAAATTTCAAGCTATATCAAATGGATGTCAAGAGTGCATTCCTAAATGGGTATATAGATGAGGATTTTTTGTTGAAAAAACCCCTAGTTTTACAAACTCCCATTTTCCAAATCATTTTTTGAAATTAAAAAAGGCTTTATATGGTTTAAAATAATCTCCAAGAGCTTGGTATGATAGGCTCAGTACTCTTCTTATTTCAAAAGGTTTTACAAAAGGTATAGCTAATCCTACTCTCTTTAAAAAAATAATATCTAAATATGTTTTATTTGTTCAAATCTATGTTAATGATATTATTTTCGGATCTTCAAAAAATTAGTTTGGTATTGATTTTTCAGAAATGATGAAAAATGAGTTTAATGGGTGAACTAACATTCTTTCTTAGATTTAAAATCTTTCAAAATAAAGAAGGTATTATTTTAAATCAGAGTAAATATACTAAAGATCTTATAAAACGTTTTGGTTTGGATAGCATTAAAATTAGTGATACTTCTATGAGTACAACCTATAAGTTGGACCTTGATGAAAATGGGAAGCCTGTTGATCAAACCAATTACAGATGAATGATTGTAAGTCTACTCTACTTGACTGATAGATGGCCTTATATTATATTTATTGTATGTATGTGTGCTCGGTTTCAATAAAATCTTAAATAGTCTCATCTTATTTTTGTTATAATAATTTTCAAATACCTCAAACATACTACCAAATTAGTACTATTCTATCCTAGAGGAAAATCATTTGAATTATTTAGTTAGTTTTTTACTCATTTTGGTGGTTTTAAGTTAGATAGAAAAAACACCTCTAGAACATGTCACTTTTTGGGCAATTTACAAGTATCATGGTGTAGTAAAAAGAAAAATTTTGTTGTATTATCTACTTCTGAAGCTGAATACATGGCTACTGGTAGTTTTTGTGCTCATATTTTGTGGATGGAACACACTTTTCTAGATTATGGATATCAATTTAGACATGTCCCTATAAACTGTGATAATACAGGTGCTATTAACATCTCTAAGAATCTAGTTTCTCATTCGAGAACAAAACATATTGATGTAAGACATCACTTTTTGAGAGATCATTATCAAAAAGGTGATATTACTTTAGAATTCATTGGAATATTACATCATCTTGCTGATATTTTTACTAAGCCATTAAATTATGAAAGAATGAGCTACATCATACATGAATTGGGAATGATCGACCTTGATTGAGCATTTATTGTCTCATAGTTTATTGTATCACTATTTACTACCTCAATAATTGTTGTCTCACTGATCAGAGTCACACCGTTGGGATGCCACTATAACTGCATATTCTGATCTCACCATTATGACTCGATTATTTATATTTATCAACATTTTCCCATATTTCTATTTTAATTATGTTATTTCACTTTTATATTATATTTTTTAAAATTATGAGTCTTTGAATCCCTAAATGATAAAAACCCATCACTCCACATCTCTTATCACTCATTCTCTATACTCCCAAACTAAAACTCTTCTCTCTTGAACTCCTTGAACTCCTTTAAACCCTCTATAGATGTTGGAAATTCCAAGTATGAAGCATTTATCCTCCTCAACTCCAGATAATCACAAGTTGTCAAAGAAAGTGAAACGAGCTCTAATCATAAAGCCTGAGGAACCACTAAAACCCAGTCTTGCATATCGTGTAGTCATGCCAGAAAAGGAAGTGTGTAAAAAATGGCTTCTCTCGAGTAGGTCACTTGTTCCCAGAGTTTGTTAATAATATGGATGGTTAAACTGGTTTACAAAATATTATAGACCCACATACCCAAACTAGTTTTTGAGTTCTATTAGTATGTATAGTTTATGTTTAATAAAAAGGATGACTTTGTGGTTAGAAGTTGGGTAAATGGATAAAGGTGATCTTTTTCGTCAAGTTTGTGAGTTTCAGGTTTATGAGTAACTCATGAAGGTATCTTATAGGATCATCAAAGAAACCCGCCTCCTCCAAGTTATATATTTATCCTAGGGGGAGTATCCCATTTGTAAGGGAAGCTAATTTTGTTGTGGATACTCTTTCAAAGGGGAGTATCCCTGAGGAACCCCTGTTGGTATTCTTTAATGTGGGGTCTTTACCCCTAGAATGTATTTCGTTTTTTCAAGGGGATTCCCTTGTATTACACCACTTTTGACCTCCTTGATCTCATTTCTTCAGGGAATGGTGTTTTCCTTATTTTATTAAAAAAAATTAATTTTTGATCGATATGATCAAGAAAACTTCAAATTCAATCTCCTTACTCTATTCAATATTCATTTATACTATGCTTCAATCCAAGGGTGTGGTAGGGAATAATGAATAAGTTGTTAAAGATTATGAGTTTTTTCTATCTAAGGATATATATAGAAGAATGAAAATTAGCTAGAATCCATGGAAGAAGTTGTGGGTTAAAGACAATGAAAGGATGTATGAGGATTTCAATCCTATTGATCACCCTTCAAGACCTACGGATATAAATGATCTTAGTTTATAACTAGATAATTTTTTGGAATATTCAGATGAAGGAATAGAATTTTATGTTCTTAGAGCTGAAGTTGAAGTTGTTTCTAAAGGCAGTGATCCAGATATTTCCAAAAGGACTGAAGAGCCTCCTCATGCATCTTCTGAATTATCTCAGGCCATTAATTTTAGATATTATCTTCTCTATAAAGGTGGTGAATTTGAAAGTAAATAAAATACATACAAGGATAAATATTCTGATAAATATTAAGAAACTTTGGAAGAACATGTTGCTAATGAACAATAGATATAAAAAGAATCTGCAAAAACAATGTCATTTTACCTGTTAAAGTAAGAATAGACAATGAATTTTAGTAAGAAATATGTGTGGTTAAGGCTGAGATGTACCAAAAGATAATAGAATATGTGGAAAGATTTCACATGATAAAATCACTTATTTATCCAAGGTAAGCATCATTTTAGGGGGAGCAACACCCCAGTTTGGAAATGATTGAAGTACAGAATCATGTTGATTCAAGCTTAGTGGATGCCTAGTACAAGTTTAACAGCTATTTTGGTGTTGATGATTCTTAGAAGTCATTAGTGAAAGAAATGTACCTCTCAATTGATTTTTAACTCAAACCAATCATAGCTAAATAATTGATATCTTCTAAGGATCCAGAACCTATCTTTGTTCCTAAACCTGCTCAAGAAACCCCCAGTTATGTAATCTATGATGATCTGAAAGTTTTTGGAGAAAATATCTTGTCTGGATTTGAAAATCTCATGAAGTCCTAGACTTATCATATGAATAACCTTATTGAAATAGAAGCTCCAGTACTTTTGGAGAATTTGATATGGTAGACTCAACCTAAGATGCTTCATGAGATTCAAGAAGCCAGAATTGAAAACAAATAGTTAAGTGATGAGTTGAAATAATTAAAGTATTTGGTTGAAGAACTAAACAAAAAAGTCCAAGATGATCATACCCTAACTCAGGTTATTAGTATGAGTTACGATGATGATGCCATTATTTCAAAAAGGTTTATAGGTGAGATTCAACCCAATTTTATTTCAGTGGTGAGGAAATTATCAAGAACAACACCATGATAGCAAATGATGTGTGGGGACTTGCAGATGCAATCAATCTTCTGACATATGAGTATAAAGTATCTTTAGAAAATATTCTTAAAAGAATTAATGATCTCTCCCTAAATTCTCAGGATCCATCTAACTCTTCTTATCCATATCATCCTTTGGAAAGTGAAATGAACAAATTAGTAATTAGAGAATAGATTTAGTCTTTAAAGAGTGGAACTGATCAGGAGAGTATTTCAAAAATTGTGAAGAATAGTGATCATGTGCATGACATGTTAAAGATTTATTCCAAGGAATATTTAATTGATCAAGAATAAATATCTAATAAAGTGGATTAATACTTTAAGAGGATATATTCCAAGAATGAGTTGAAAAGTCATTTTAGATATTTAGTGGATAATTTGAAGTTACCTCTATTGACTCAAGCTTTCAAGGACCAAGTTTAGAAGTTAAAGGCATTCACACCTACTCTTGAGAAGTTTATGGAAAATAAGGATGATTTTTAGAAGGCTATGGAGTATGGTGGTGAGATCATAAAGGATTTAATCAATCTATTGAAGTATTATTTTCATGTTAAAAGCGTATCCATAGTTTCTCTTAAAGATGCTCCTCTCAGACCTGGCCTACTTTCTTCTACCACTCCTTCTTACTCTACCTCTTTTTATCCTATTTCTATGACTCTTAATCAGGATCTGAGGCATATCAGACCTATCATCACAGAGAAACCCTTAATTAATTATTTATCTAGACCAAGCCTTGAACCTTCTATTTTTTAAAGGATCACTCTCTCTTCCCTCTCTCTTGGATCTATCTCTTCCATAAATACGAATTTTGCACCTACTTCCTCTCCTCCTGCTATCTCTACTCAGGATAAAATGATTCCAAATATAATGAAAAGTGAATGATTATTTTTGATAGGGCTATTATGTATTTATTTTTGTGATATTACTATATTGATGTATTCAATGACTTGTTCTCTCTATTTTATTCAATGAAATGTTCTCTCTATTTCATTCACTTGTTGATTTCATTTAGTGCTTGTTTTTTACTTTTTCTTATCTTCTTTTTGATAATACCAAAAGGGGGAGAATGCATTTATGCTATTTTTACATATATGCTATTATAATATAATGTATTTCCTTGATTTTATGTATTAATCTCATCCACTCAATTTTATATGTTAGGAAAACTATTTATTACTTTCTGAAGTATATGGCTTGTAAATGACATGATTTCTGATCATCAAAAGGGGGATATTGTTGGAATTCTCTTGATTTGAATCTAAAAAATCATGTTTAACTCTTGTAAATAATGTTTAATATTATTATATAATTTTTCATTATGCTCATGTTTAATCTTAATCCATTATATGAATATATCTTCTTAAGATAGATTGCAGATATTTGGTAGAGTATGAGTCACTGTTAAGGTGAACTCACGGTCACTGTTACTATGACCAAACGATCTCACTGTTTAGTATGAAAATCAGTGAAGTATGATTCACCATTAAAGTGAAACCATTGTATTAGGATACTGGTTCTAGAATTTTCAAACGACCATACACTATTTTAATGACATCGTTGTATCATGCTACCGATTCCAATATTCACAAAGGACCAGACACCGTTTCAATGACACTATTTTCAGTGCCACCATTTCAATGACATTGTTTCTAGTGACAATGATTCTCAAAAATTACCTAACATTGTTTCTACAACATCATTTCATCACCTAACCAATTCAAAGTTTTTGCAAAGTATGAGACACTGTTTTGGATCCACCACTTAGAAGCAAAGGATGAGTCATCACTGACTATGGCACCGCTCCGGACTCACCGTTATTATGACACCATTCCTACATCACCGCAGACTATGACACCATTCCATACTTAGACATTTATGTCTTATTTCAATTAAATTCAAAATTATTTCTAATGGTCATATTTAAGATATTTAATGACACTGATTTTATTGATTATTTTTTTTGCAGACATGTCACTAGACAGTTTGTGGTACGAGGTGTGAAGGTCATGCTCCCTATCATATAAAAACAAAAACACCCAAGTATTAATTTATTATGGTGCATGATATAAATAATATAAGAGAGTGGTGCATACCATACCATATAGAAGAGCCATGAAAATCTATCTTACTTATTGTGAGCTAAAGAAGACCTCACTATGAACCTTCCTGCAACATCCTTGTAGCAGTAGTAACTCAAAGAAGAGGAAGACCTATGAAGGACATCTCATTGAACAAGAAACCAGAAAAAAGAACTCACAAAACTATGTTTCGGAGTTAATTTCCATAATAGGACCTGAGCTTCAAATCTTCTAAATTCAATGAGTCTATAACTATATAGAACAACACTCATAGATTTTCTAATTACTTTTTATTATATTCTGATCTTTCGTGTACTATTTTATTATTCCTTTGAGTAGTGTGTGTATATTTATTAAAAATGCACATTTTATCTTATGCTAAACTAGAGGATACAAGATATACTCCCATTACCACTCTCTTACACCATTTTAATCCCATTTATAACTATGGAAGAGGTCTCTATGTGACCTATTTATATTTTTTCCCCACATAAAATTGCGGTAGAGGTCTAGTTGACCTTGATAGCTTTTATTCTATTATAAACCCCAATCCAGGGTGAGTATAAATATTTTTTATATATATTTTTCTTGGTGATAGGTGATAACCAAGTGGGGAGGATTAATTATCTGTTTGAGACTGAACCTCTTATTTTATCCGATGTGTTCAAGTTCTTTTTTCTTTCTTATGTTTGTTTACTCAAATCATAAAACATTACTTTGCTTTTATAGTTAATCTTAGATAGTGTTTGTTCTAGAATTTGTTTTATTAAACTGACTTCAAAAGTTGAATTAACTTTAAAAATTGGATTTACTGAGAATTAATCAATCTTTGATGAATCTTTCAAACTCTAAAATATTTTAAAAATCTACTACTTTGGTTAACTGTCTTGTTTGATTTTAAATTGAGGGAATTTCAAATAATTAATTTTTAACAAGATATTTTTATAGGAACTCAATTCACCCCCCCCCCCTCTTGAGTTTCCTACTCCAACCAACAGAAAAAAAACATATTATCATATAATTATGTGTGATAAATATAATTTATTATATTGGAATAGCTAGGAAAAAATTCAAGGTGGTATAAGATGTAAACTGTGAATGCTTAGTTAAGATGATTACCTCCCCTTTGAAGAAACTCATTTGGATATCTTATTAAGGACCCCAGGGATGGTATTTTAAGAAGACCAAAATCTATTGAATGTTTATAAGGAATTTAATAAGAGTTTTGGAAGGGTTTGTTAGGATATTTGTCTTAATAAGTGTGAGGAAGTGAGGATAGATAGTGTCCTTATATAAGAGATGATAGGGGCACCCATATAATTTCTTAAAGTATTAATTTTATATAAATTAATTTTCATATTCATGTGGACAAAAATTGATATATATTTAATATAGGGTGATGATAATTCTAAATCCCCTCATCCGTTAAAATTTAAGTAAGTTTAGGGGATGTTTTAACCCTTATATATTAGTTTTAACCTCTCATTAACCCTTTTAGTGATTATGGAAATAACAATGTTTTTTACTATTTAGTGGTCAAGAAAGTTACAATAAAAGGAAAAGTCACTCATAAGTGTAAAATGGTTCATATTATAATCCATATCCAATTCACTTGTCTAACTATAGGATTTTTATTAATTTTAAATCGTTTATAAAATATTTAATTAAATAAAATACTATAAAATTCATTTTGAGGGATATTTTTTTAAGAAAGATGGAGGTTGAACCTTTTTTATTATAAAAAATAAAAATAAAGAAAACCAAGAGAGTATGGAAAAATAAAGAAAAATATTTAAATCATAGAGCTAGTTGCCTATCTTTTTCTTCAATATTTCAGTTAGCTTTCTTTCTTCTTCTCATAGTCCATACTAGTATGCCCTTCCATGACTGCACCCCTAACCTCTCGATCCCCCCCACTTGAATGAAGAGATTTAAACCTTTCAAGTAATTTCTCAGCAATAGTACTTTTATAATTAGAGTTATCCTCCAACTTATCCTTGCATTTTTTAGGAGAGGAATCTCTTATAGATGGAGTCTACATCCCCTCATCCTCTATTGCTTTAGCCAAATTGAGAATCTTATGGTTCTTTGTCTCAGGATAGTTCAGAATTTTAGTTTATGTCTTAATGAAACCATAAAAATTTTGATCAGAGAGAGGGGTAGGGATGTCTAAATTCTATTTCTAAACCACCGCTAGAGGCATAACTGGAGACTTTGTCTTCTTATAAGAAACAATCTTAAATCCCACATTATCCACAATGGGTTTTGATGAAGCATGGAAAATTTTATAAATGATTAGAGATTCATATTCTAAAATTTTCTTACCCTTTAGATTACCTTAGGTAGTCATCCTTTCATGTGAGATATTATGGTCAACATATTTTTGTATTTATTCTTCAAACACTTGTTTTACCATCAAGTTATAATCACTTCTTGGAATTATAGGAGTTTAAAAATTGAACCAAAATTCCATATTTTAGAATATTTGAAGTGGGTGGTAGAATTAAAATCATAAAATAGATGAAATTCAACTATTAGGATGATTTTAAGTTCTTTTAAAATTAGTTTTAACCCTATTTAACCAAACTTTCCCTTTACTGTAGTGAAAACATTTTATAAGGTTACTTTTCATTATGATTAAAAATAAAGCTGAACAATTTAAAAAAATTGGATATTCTAATTCTAAATATTCAATACATTATATCAAATTCAATCCCTATAATTAGAAAATTTTATTTTAAAATAAAACCACAAAATGTGATGAAAACGGTTTTCTAGGAAAACAAATTCTTTTTTAAGTATAAAAATGTTTTTATACCAAAATTAATAATATTTTTAATTAAAATTAATATAATTGGATTATTTATTAATAATGTGGAATAATTAAAATTTTAAAACCTATTCAAAGAAAAATTTAACCTTATTAATACTTGAAAATAAATGTCAGTTTTCTATAAAATCACTATTTTTCACTATTCACTGAAAAATAAATATTTTTGAAAAAGATCCCAAAAAATTATACATAAGATAATTTTGATATTATAATCTAAAAAATTATATCATTTTCATAGAATAAAATTTTTAAAAGTTTTAGAAATTAATTATAATATTCAATTTTCAAAAATCAATAGAAATCATTTTTGAAGAAAACATATTTTTGAAGAATAAAATGACTTTACTAAAAAATGAGTTCTTCTATACTAATAATTAATCAAAAAAATTGTTGAGATTTAATTTTATATATATATTATAATTATGTTACTTATATTCATACCCATAAATTCAATTGTTAAGTTATAATAGTAACATTAAATAAGAATATTTCAAGATCATTAAAGCTCGATACTGTGTGTCCTATATATTATTGAACATAGTATTATTTTAAAATATTTTGGTATTTTATTCTCAAATTCACATCCTTGGTGATATTTTTTGTTATGTGAAAACTTTATCACCATATATTGTTATATACACTACAAGTGGCATGGATAACTACATATTATGTAGTTGAAAATTGAATATCTTGATAGTGTAGTACCTTATGTTTCACACGACATCTTTTGATATTTACATCAAAATAAACTACACCACCATTTTTAGTGGGTTTAAATTCCCCTATCACTTATATCATATTTCACTATATCTTAATCTACCTTTAATTTCCATTCTATCTATCTTTTCTTTATCTTTCACTGCATAATCATAATCCAAGCCCTATAACAACTCCGTCCACACTACTTCCTCACAAATCCACACCCCAGTCATTATTCACCATTACATCATGTAATATCAAAAAAACCATTATGAGGGATTTGAGGATTAATAAAATTAAAGAACAGTGGTCTGAATTAATCTAACCACCAAAAATAAAGTTTTTTTTTAGTTCATCAAACATCACAGAAGATGATAAATCAAATAATGACTTAAGAATAATTTATTTCATCATTATTAAATGTACTTATATATTCATTGTAATTTACTTTGTGATTTACACAAAATTAAATGATATAATAATAATATGATTAATTAAATTGATTGTATAATTTCTAATAATCATCATCCATCATATTCTTTAGTTAAATTAAAAATAATATCACTTCTAATGGATTACCAAAAATTCATCAAAGAAAGTAATCAGAATGAAAATAATTATTTTACTTAAAATAAGAAAATATTTTTAAAAATAATCAACTAAAATATTAAATAATTATTTTTATATATAATTATTTCAACCAATTTTCATCATGTATTTTCTATAAGAAATAGATAAAGAATCATGGTGGATAGAATATAACTCCAGATGGTTGAGTAAAATTTAGTCAAAAATGCCTTTCCACATGGAGTAAATTCAAATAAATCAAATAATTCATTGATTCAATTAGATTTATTTTAATGTTGTTAATTTCTGACTATACTATACTAATCTGATGTCAACTCCACCAAATATTGGTTTTCAAGCAAGTATATCCCTCATCTCTCCCCTATGGTTCAGGGAAATGAATGGCTTGACCATGGAAATTCTATAGTGGGGTATTTATAATGTAATAATAAGTCAACCAAATAAATTAAGTAAAAAAAACTTCTTAGTCAAATACCTAATACCCAAGAACATCCCAAATTCTTCTACTTGGTAAAATTTCCCATTCTAGATATAAACACAATGTCAAAATTTTCATTTTTTTCTTTTATTAAGGAGATATTATTTGACATCCCAAACCCACACTCATGGTTATAGTGCTAAAAAATATTATTTATAAGCTAGTTTTGATACTGAATAATATGGACCTAACTTAACCATCCATAATTACAATATCAATAATATATATTTAGTAATGTATACACTCATTTCCTTTTAGTCTTAGATCTATATAGTTTTAAGAAAATACCTGAAGTAAAATAACTCTTATCTTCCCCTCATATGGTCATTTTCCCCACTAATGAAATTACTCCCTATATAAAACTACTTCTTCAACATCTTCTACAAAATACTCTACACATTACACCCATTCATAAATTTCCTATATAATATTTTTATTCATAACCATAGGAAATGAAAACATAAGATGGGTGATCTCAAACACTTAATTAAGGGTAGTGTACAATAGAAGTTATCATTAAATAAACAAGGCGTGAATAATACAGTAATAATAATTAGTAATAAAAAATTTCATAAAACTAATAACATTCCCATGTGATATATATAAAAAAATAGAACAATTTAAATAATAAAATAGAAAATAATAATCAGTTCCATGGTTAATTATTTCATAAATATATACATCATAAATATACTTTCAAGGCTTCATTCTAAGGAATAATATAAAAATGGGTAGGTTTTACACAAAATACCCAAGCTAGTTTGTCTCACGATACCATAGAATGTACCTAAGAGATATATAATTCTAGGTCACAACCATCACTAATTTTTAATTCATTCATCATATGAATTAATAAATAACATATTACATAACCAAAAATCCTTAATAATCAATAAAAATCCATATTAAAATAATAGGTATATGGATTATCAACATTTCACCAATAAATAAATGAAGTAACATTCTTGTTATACACCCTTAATACTAAAATTTTATAGAGTAATGGTTGTACAGTGATGTAAATATATGAAAACATAATATATAAATATTGGATGTGATTTAGAATAAATCCATGAAATTAAATAATATGGCAATGAAGAAGAAAATATTTTTAATATATAGATGAAGATTGATAGAGAACAAAACCCTTATAAACAAGCTGATGTATGAACTATAAATTTATAAGTGAATTTAGAGAGTAATACATGAAACATAACCCTAAATGAGTTTTATAATTTAGTTTTTTAGAGGAAAGTGGATGAAAACTTATATAAAAAAATTATAAATATTTTGTAACATAGTTGTAAAAAACCAATCCATATGTCACTTCAAAAATCCATTCCAAATGATTTAATGGAGTAAATTTAAAAACGTAATTTTAAAAGAATTAAAAATATTTAAACTATGAATAGAAATGAATTTAAAACTTTGAAATGTCGAGTGAATGATAAAAATATTCATAAGTGTAATTAAATACCTTTATTTATTCTTATAAAATGTTATCTTTTATTATAAAAACTAAAAAATTATTAAATATTTGGAATGTAATTTTCTTTTAAAAACTAGAGAAACATGGGTATAAATATTGATAATTAATAATTTAACTAAATTATAGAAAGAGTGTTCATGTATAGAATATTAAAAATAAAAAACATTTGTGAATAAAGAAAAAATGACCCCTATGTAAGATGTTAAAAATATTCCTTTTAGAATACTCTTTAAGAAAGTAAAATATAATATAAAATGAGATTAATAAAACTTTGAATTTTATAAAATAATATTCATGAAAAAATATGATGAATATAGATACATAAGGAAAAAATCCTGACTCTAAAGAATCCAATATATTGGTCGAAGTGGACGAATTAATATAGATGGTTAATTGTGTCTATAATTAAAATTTCTATTCAAAATAAATTAAAATAAATCCCAAAGTTAATAAAAACAGCCTAGTTTACTAAAATATTCTAAATATATAATTTATAGTTTTAAAAAAATCTCAAAAACTCTATCACAACTCAGTTAAAACAATTTTAAAATTACTATAACTTTTGAAATAAATACAATCACTTTAAATAGAGTATATAAAACAATAATTAAATATAACTATGAAAATATTTATTTTCAAAAAAATTATTAAAAACTAAAACCATTTTTTTTTAAAAACAAGGTAAAAAAACAACAAATCACACATCAGAATAAAAAAAGAGTTTAGTCTCAAGTCATGACCTAGTCATCTATACTTAGTAATCACCCACTTCCAAGAAGTTTATTAAACAATAAACAATATCCACAACATTGATAAAGTTAATACAAATAAAAAATGCACATAAGAATTCCAAGTTATACATAGCCTCTTACATATTTATACATGAGATAACATGTGTAAGAGAATAAAGGAAATAGTATCTAGTAATCTTTAATACATTTCATAAGAAAACTCTAAAGAATATACAATTTAATGAAAAAACTACTCAAAAAATAAGATAAAAAATTGATCAATAAATGGGAAGAGAGAAAAACTGAAGTGGATTTATCTGGTCATATTTTGCTGATCAATTTTCTTTAAATATATCCTTGAAAAGCTTCAATTGAGTATTGCACTGAGAGGTTATAAATAGAGTATTGTGGAAGAATTCAATTTTTTAGTATGTTAGAGTAAATTTTTTAAAAAAATTATGCTAGTATGTCTCACTCACACCTAAAAATACTATCCAAAATTTATTTCCTTCTTAAAGAGATCACCTTCTCTAATTATCCATTATAGGAAATTAATAAATTAATCGTCATACTCATGAGTCAGATCTTGAAACCTTAAATTATATGACACTTTAGTAAATGCTCAAAAATATATCCATTGAAGATTTTTCAATATTCCTCACTACTTAAGTTAAACACATTCACTTAGTATTTACTTAATCATGGTCACTTTGGATTTTGGTCACTTAGTATAGTCACATTCCACGGTCACTTAGCATGATCACTTTGCATAATCACTTGGAATTGTAACTTGGATTCTTCACATGGTCACCTCATTTATTCTTTTGGTCACTTTTTTTCTTCTTGTGTCCACTTTAATTAATCTTTTGATCACTTAATTTCTTCTTGCAGTCACTTATTTTCATCTTACAATCTCATCTATTCTTCTTATGGTATGTTGAATCCTTTATATGGTCACTTGAACTTAAAAATGAAATCAATTCAATACTAAGATAAAATTAGATCATTGGACACATAGTTGCATAATTTTTCATACTATCACTTAGATTTAAAGATGTGATCACTTATATATGTTTAACTTCTTTTATGGTTATTTGAAATTCTTCCTTCAGTATCTTGATATAGTCACTTCAAGACATAAAAATTTTCAAAGTTTTGGATAGAAAAAAATTATTCTATCATAAAACATAAAAGTCATTAAGAAATAATAAACATGATTTGTGGGAATTAAAAATAAGTAGTTTCTAGAATAAGACATTATGTTCCAATTTTTGATTATCCCAAATCCTGAAATACATATGAAATTGATTTTTTATAAATTTAAATGATATAAATTTCTCTACATTTTTGGATTATAAAAATGATTCCATATTAAAATATAATAAAAGGAGTAATAAATAAATAAATAAAATAATGTGATACTATGAAAGGTGTTAATAGAAACAAATATTTCATTACTAATTCAAAAAATATATAAAAATTGTGTATATCAGATACTCCAATCAAAAATAGAATCAAACACATCTTTGATGTTAGAAGGGAGAATATGGTCCTTTATTTTGGTTTTAAAGGATAACATAGGATGGTTAGGTTATAGTGTAGAGTTGTAAGATGGTTATTGAATAATTATACACCTGGAAACAAGATGAATATACTAAAATGAATTTCTAAGAGACAATCCAAAAGAGTTGGTATAAGAAGTTGTAGAATGAGGGGATGAAGAAATGGGTAAGGTAAGAGGATACAAGATGTTAGTATTGTTAGTGTAAAGGTAAGGCTTATAAAATTAAGTGAAGTCTTTCACACATCTTAAACCATGATCCATGGCCTGAAAATAATCTTCCTTGTTCTCTAAAAAGGCTTCTAGAACTATAGTAATAACCATTAACTTCTCAACTTGAAATTTGAAGGACTAAGTCAAAGGAGTAATTATGTTATCATTGGGTAATGATCTGAACATGGAATTCATATCAAATTTGGTGAATATCATGTTGAGATAAAAATTAATATCCCTTCATATTTTATCTATGTCTTTTTCAGTTTTATTTACATGTTTTCTAACCAGATCTATAGTATAGGGACTTATCCTTAGACATGACATAATCTTGAGTTTTTGCCAAGAATTTAATTTCTTTAACTTTGAGGATCTTTTTAGGTTTATAGTTTTATATAATTAAGTCATAATTCATACATTAAAAAACCATAAAATACAAAGTGGAAAATTATTATTAGTATTCATTTTTTTCATAATATAAAACTTATAAAATAAATCATGATTTCTTTTATGGATAATATTTACAAATTTATAATTTAATTCTTTCATTCTCTTATCCATCCTTAAATCCTATGAATAACTTTTAAAAACATAGGATGCGGAAAAAAATCTCATTTAGGGATACATAAAGAAAGAAAACCATTATTCTAGTAAAAATATGAAAACTCATATAATCATTACCATTATCTTTAAAGTTATTTGAGAATATTAAATAAAAAAATTTCACTTGAAAAACACATATACATTTTTCTAAAATAAAATCATTAAATCACAAAACAATCAATTAAAACATATTTTAGTGACTTAGATAATCATTTAAATAAATACATTTTAAACCATTTTAATTAGAATAACTATAATTTCTACTTCCAATATTATCATTACCCAATGTATTAGAGCGTTAACTGGGCTCACCCAACATTTAAGCTATAACGATCTCACTCGACACTATCTAGGCAACCCCATGTTTAACCAATAAAGGGATCAACTGACACTATCTAGGTGCACCCATTTCTCATGTATAATTCTCAAGTAACATATATTGAATAAAAAAATATTATTGCACTTTTCCATTGTAAAAAATTTTAAAAACTCCTTCAAACTCGTAAAAAATCACTTTTGGATATCTAAATACCCTTTTCTTTTCAAAACCCATTTTCAATACTATAAATACCCTTTTATTTTGAGAAACTCATCTTCAATACAAAAACAACCAAAAAATTTAAAAATGTTTTTATTTTAATAAAATATAAAAACATAAAAATGAATCTAGAAATAAAATAAATATCACAATGGTGGAGAATTCATTTTTTCATGTATATTAAGAATAGAACATCCCATTTATTGTTTGTCAAAATGTTCCGTGTAAAACATGTAAAATGATTAATTTTTTAAACCATTTAAATAGATTAAAAATATACATGAACTAAACGTTATAAATCTTTTATGTCCATAAAATCATTTTAAAATAATAGACATAGAAAAGTAATAGTTAGAAGAAAAACATTGAAAGATATTTTTTAAAATAATCAGTCTCTTATCACTTCAAAAATATTTGAATGATAAACCCCATGAAAGGATAAAATTAAAAAACTTTAAATACTATGATAATAGATAAATTCATTATATAACATGTCAAAGTGGTTATATATATACCTTAAAAAATAGTAAAGGTATATAACATCCAAATATGCCTCAATAAAAGGAGATTAAGATGAAGTCTCTTACATTGAGTCTAATTCATCATGTGTGTCTTTATCTTCTTATTCTTCGAGTAACTCCTTTTGGTTTTCACCAAAGGCCTTCCTTTGTTGGATTTCTTCCCAAAGTAAGTATACTAGGATTAGAGGAGGTAAGTGGAGAATTGATTTGTCTAGGGCTTGTCTGAGACAAATGGATTGAGATGTGTGAAGAAAGGATGAGATGGGGAGGCCTTTTAAAAGTGGGGTGAGTGGAAAACTTGTAAATTTTTTAAAGTTTTAATTACACCCATGTTTTTTACAAGTAAATTGGCTCCAATAATTCACAATAGGGTTGAAATATGACTATAAAATGGTTGATTTTCAAGTTTCTAGGTCATTTTCCACTTAAGTTTATAGTTTAACGACTAAGTAAACTTGTTTTTACCCTAATCACTATAATTTATTTTAATTTTTTTCCACTTATCAATTTGGTCTAAAATTAATTAGTCCTTGTTGGTCGGAGTGAGTAACTAAAGAGGGGTTGAACTGAGTTCTCGATAAAAATTTTGTAAATAAATGGACTAAAAAACAAAAACCCCTTTATAAAAATAATATGGACAATTAACCAAAATAGTATATCAATATAAGATCTATCCTTTTAAAATATTTCCTAAAGAATGATTAAGTATTAGATAAAATATTTTTTAGAAATAATTTAACTTTTGAAATCAACTTACTTAGATAAAAAAAATATCAACACTAGTTATGTTTAATTATCAAAGTAATAGAATTGTTTATAAATATAATAATAATATAGGATATACTAGTAAAACAAATTATAAAGACACAGTGGAATAAATAAGTGGTTCAGTATCAAGGTGATACTTAATCCCCTCCACTTGGAAATCACTAACTACCAAGTAGATTATAAATATAATCAAATAAATACCTAATCTGGATTAGGTATACAGTCAATAGAAACAAGTTGTCTAGGATAAAAAACCTCTTCCATAGTTATTCATGGGATGTAATAATAGTACAGTTCACACAAGGACCTCTTCCATAAACTTAGTGGGAAATATATTAATGAAGAAGAGAATAACAAATATTCTCTAGGAAAGTGTAGGAGATAGTGTGTTGGATAATAAGAAAAAAACACACTACTCAAAGGTAAAATAGACATAATAAATAAGAATATAAAAATCTTAGTCTGATGTGTTCTATATGTTCATAGTTCTCATATTATCACTGGTGAAGATTCTATGCTTTGTTCTATAAAATTAAAGTATAATAGAGAGTTGTAGAAATATATAGGTATGTTTTAGTTAATCTCTTTCTGATGTATCAATCAATCTCGATAATGGGTTCCCTGCTTCTGCATTGTTGAGATTCACAAAATGTGAATTAGTAAGTTCATGAGAATTTAAAATTTTGGTTACACAATCCACTATAGGAATGTAATAGATGATATAAATCTATCATTCTGTGTCAGTGATAGAGAGAGATCCATTTTGAATATATAGAAACATCATATGGAGGAGATCTGCATTCCTCATATCAGCTTTTACTAAGTCTTGAAGACTTGTTCAAACTATCCAAGAATAGTTTTAGTCATTGATCTATTCCTACAAAAATCCACAAACAGCAATGGTAATAAGAAGATGGTGGTGACTCAGTATCTAGTGGTGACTCACCTCTAGCGGTACCTCCTCTAGTAGTAACAGTGACTCACCTCTAGTGGTACCTCATCCTAGTGGTAACTCCTATTGGTTTTGATGGTGACTCTATATAAAGGTAGATCATCCTAGTGGTAATAGTGACTTTCTTCTAGTGATATCTCATCCTGGAGGTAATGGTTACCTGCCTTTGGTCGTAGCTCATCCTGGCGGTAACGATAACTCTCCTCTGGTAGTAGCTCATCCTGGCGATGATGGTGACTCCCAGCCAATGGTGACTTGTCAAAATACTTCGAATAAATATCATACAAGCAGTTTTATCATATAAAATTCTATTAGAAAACATATAGAATATTAGTAATAAAAAATTCATGGTTTCTGATCATTGAAATAAGAGAGTGTTAAACAGACTCCATAAAAAGAGGTTCCAACATTCTCCCCCTTTTTGATTATCACAAAACATATAATTTTATAATGCTAGTATTAAATAAGTAATCGATAATAATTAGATATGTATTTGAGTTAAAACCTAATCTTATTATAACTAAATGTCCAATTATCTTCCCTTTTGATATTATCAAAAATTAAAAAAAGTAATAAAAATTTAGAAAGGAAGTAAAAGAACACAATGGTTTTTGAATTATCTATGTGAAAAAAATATATAAGTATAAAAAAGATAAATTTTAAAGGTAGAAAGTACATGATCCCTTTCAAAGAGATAACATCAAAATAGATTCACTCTTTAGAATATAGGAGTTTATTATCTTTCTCTTTCCCTTTTACTTTTTTCCTATCTCTGGTACGATCATGAGAATAGAGTGTTGAAGTATATATTAGGGAAAAGGTTATAAAGGGTGGTAAATTGGTAGCAAGAGGAAGTGGCTCTCTGAAAAGAACTGGTATGAGTTGTCTGATAGCATAAATTTTTGAAAAAACTCAAAGGTTGATATGGTGGAGACATAAGACTGGTTGATTATGTGATGAGAGCAGTCATGTACTGAACTGAGTCTGTGGATGTGGTTGAAAAAAAATTCAAAACAGGGACTTATTCACTAGAAATTATGGTTTTTTGATGGACATGAAAGTAGGGTTTCAAAAAATTGATAAAGTAAATAATTATTGAACATCCCCTCTCTATTTCATTAAATAATTCTTCCTTATCACCCATAAATCATTGAAGAGTTGTTGTGAGAACCTTCAACTGACTCACCTATTTTTAAAGGTTCTTATCACTGGTGGAATTCTCAAGTTCTTAGTAAGAAACATGAAATTATAAAACATGTCATGCTTAGTGTAAATCCTTGAGAGATAATACTTTATATCCTTTTTTATTACTTCCTTATATTTTCTAAAATCACCAGTATACTCTTTTAATAATTGAAGTATATGTTCTCTATGAAGGTGTACCTACCTAATCTATTCCTTAGAAGCTCTTACATCACCCATAGCATTTCTAATTTCTTCTCTGATTATCTATTGAAACAAATCTCTATCATGTTATACTAGAGTAGGAGTAAGTGCAGATAAAGTAGAGACAATAATAAAAAAACTAACCAACTTCTAAGAAATGGAACTCATAAAATCTAAAAATATTACTGTTATACCCTCTATAAAATATTTCAGAGTTTCTAACTCTGATGAAAATAATCTATTCTCTACTTACATTGACTGAATATGGAACCTAACTTTTGTTTGGATATAATATATCACCAATTCCATAAAGTATCGAACACTTTCTTTATTGATACTAGCATGTGGTGATGGTTACGAGTTCAAGACATGGGTGAAGTTTGAAACCAAATTTTTCCTCAAGGTGTCCAAATCAAAGTTCAAAGTCCATTGAAAATAAATCAAATCATCTTGTGTCACTACATCAGGAGGTATAACAGGTTGAAAAAATGGTTGATTGGTTTCCATGGGTATAAAAGGATATAACTCTCCAGCTTGATCAATCTGATCCACTAGGGATTCTTCTCTTCTGAAAAAAATTTTAGGTTCATCATCTGAATCAGTGTAAGTAAGTCCAAGTCTAAAAAAACCTAGATAATTTTACTATTCATCAAAATAGAAAAATGATGATATTATATATGTAAGTATTGGTGAGTCTATGGGCACTTAATAACTTTGAACAATTTCAAATGTTGAGGTCATAGGTGTCGTCTGTTGCAGTTTTAGGTTGTCTATAAGTGGAGACAGATCCACTAGAAGTGACAATTTAACTAGGATGGTAGTCAAATACCCCTCACTTATAGCTGTAAGAACTTATGTCAGTTTGGTTTCCATGTTGACCACTAGTTCCAACTTATTCATTTTATCTAAATATTCATCAGGATTGGGAGTTTTCTCCCCCTCACTTTCATCTTCTTTATACTTTGTGAGAACTATTGTAATATCAGACATCATGGTATCATGTGGTTCATTTTCATCACTATGAGATCTAGATACCATGGGATAAAAGGATTTATGTTTAACTATCTCATGTTCAAGATCCAGATCATTTCTATTTTCATCATTGTCTTCATGATCAGTACCACCGTTTTTATTATCTTTGTGATCAAGGGCAGTATTTTTGTTTCCATCATCATCCTCATCAACCTGACTAGAAGATTCATCAGACTTTTCAAGATCTTAAATATCTTTATCTTCTTATTTAGAAATAATATCATTTCATCCATAACTTATCTCCTCACTTGAAGTCTCATAGGTAGATTATTTAAAATGTGCTTCTATAGAAACTTCATTTTCTTCTTCATCATCATTTTCAAGTAAGAGAGTTTTTATAGAAGGTAGGGAGTCTTATGAACTTACATGTCCACTTGATACTCTAGGTAGAGATTTAATGATCTCTATATCACTTCCTTCTTCAACTAAAACATCTTATTCTTCCACTTTTTCTTCTCCCACTACTAGCGCGTCTATTTTATAAATAGTATCATTATCAGAGTACTCAGGTATCTCATCAAATTCAAGACCTGGATCCACTATGTCCTTAGGTTTAGTTGGGTGATCAATTGGGTTGAACTCATCATATAGTTTTTCATTGTCCTGGACCCAACATCCCTTTTAGGGATTCTATCTTTCAAATTGTTTTGGATAATCAGAAACCACCAAATTTTTATTCATATTCTTATCCAACTTTAACATAACCCTTTGTATCTAAAATAGAAGAGATCATCTTGGGATTAATCATGGAATTTGATCTTGAGATATTTTTTCACATCTCATGTATATGGATCATTAAAAATCTACACATATTTATTCTCTTCCCATTATTCATTATATATATGAATTAGACATCTTGATATATCTTGGTGTTGAAGTCCCCTTTCCTGGGACATAGAACATGTTGCAAAAATTTGAAAATAAAATTACATTAACCATCAAGCTCGGAATCAGTAGGTCTTCTCAGAGTTCTATATCTAGTTAAATGTAGGAGTTTCCTTTTATAATTGACATTATCAATAACACTCTATATAATTCTTTATAAATCCTCATATACTTCTTTATGAGGAACCTCTAAACATTTTTTCTATTCTTTTGAAGATAAAGATATCTCTTCTCCATCTATGTTTCTTTGAATTCTATCTGCTTTATTCCTAAAAATAAATCTCGCATTCTGATAAAATTAAAAGACAACCCTTAGATAAAACACTAAATTATTCTAGGTAAACCAGTTCATTCACATTTTATTTTCTATAAAATTTAAAACTAATATATTTCTAGTTCGAATCCATTGTGCATCAATTTCTTTTTCTACTTCAACAACACGATTTCTCAGATTCGGGTTTAGTAAAATAGGTTCCAAACTACTTGTAGATATATTTCGTTTCTTGTAATCCCTCATATATTCTGGATTCAATTCTGTAACTCACTTTACATAGGTCATTTTGATCAGTTGAAGGTTTCAGGTGGAACAAGGAAGAAGGAAGATCGGTTTAAGGGGAAGGTAAAGGTTCGGGAGATCAATAGTTAAGGTAGTTAATTGATTTAGAGTTAACTCAATGATTTTCTCATTTAGGGATTATAAATAAATAATAATAATTTAATTGTTAAAGGAAAATAGAAATGGTAATAAAAAAATGGTAACATAAAAAAGGAACGGTGAATCATTAAATGGTGACTCATCAATGGTGACTCATCAATGGTGAATCATCAATAGTTAATCATCAATGGTGACTTACAAACCTAATTTTATCATTCCTAATTCATGTTTGATGTATTTTAATCTTTCATAATTCAATGTATTTGTTAATATATCAACTATCTGATGTTTAGTTCTAATAAATTTTAAATTTATATCACCCTTTTGATAATGATCTCTCAAAAAATGATGTCTTACATCAACGTGTTTTGTTCTAGAGTGAGATAATGGATTTTTTGAAATTTTTATTTAACTTTTGGTATCACAATTTTTAGGTATATGTATAAATTGGTATCCAAATTCTAGTAAAGTATGTTTCACCCATAAGATTTTTGCACAACAACTTCCTACAGCTATGTATTCTTCTTCGGTAGTTGATAGTGCAACAGAATTTTCTTTTTAATACACCATGGTACTAGAGATTTTCCTAAAAGATGACATGTTCCTCATGTAATTTTTCTATCTAACTTACACCCACCAAAATTAGTATTTGAATAACGAACCAAATCAAAATCATGTCCTCTTGGATAAAATAATCCTAAAATTGGTTGCATACTTGAGGTATTTAAAAAAAATTACAGCTAATAAATGTGACTCTTTTTGATTTGATTGAAAGAGAGAACACATACACACACTAAACATAATATCAGGTCGACTAGTAGTTAAGTATAAAATAATTCCAATCATACCACTATAACTATTTTTATCTACTGATTTCCTAACTTCATCAAGGTCTAGTTTATAGGTGGTGCTCATGGGACTATCATTTCTTTTCGTACATTTTAGGTCAAAATGTTTTAAAATATCTTTAGTGTATTAAATTTATTTAAGATAATCCATTATTTATTTTGAAATATCTAAAATCCAAGAAATAATTTGATTTCACCCATTAAACTCATTTCAAATTCATTTTGCATCAGCTTTAAAAATTTAGTACATAATAATTATTTAGTAGATCCAAAAATAATATCACCTACATATATTTTTATTATTAAAACATATTTTGAAATTATTTTTATAAATAGGTTTGTATCAGTTATACCTTTTAAAAAACGTTCTGAAATAAGGAAAGACATAATCATATCATACCAAGCTCTAGGAGCATGTTCTAAACCATACAAATATTTTGTTAATTAAAAAAATCAATTTGGAAAATGTGGATTTTGAAATCTTGGGGGTTTTTTAACAAATAAATCCTCAATTATAAATCTATTTAATAATACACTTTTAAAATTCATTTGATATAGTTTTAAGTAAAAATATTCTGTATAGGAAATAAATATCCTAATGGTTTCATGTCTTTCTACAGGTGAAATTTTTTTTTCATAATCAATACCTTATTCTTGATTATAACTTTGTGCAACTAGTCTAGCTTTATTTCTTACTATAGTTCTAGACTCATCAGTCTTTTCTCTAAACACCCACATAGTGCTAATAGTTAAGGTGTCTTTAGGTTGGTTAACAAGTTCCCAAACATTGTTTATTTAAAATTTATTAAGTTATTATTGCATATATATTACCAAAAAATACATCATTTATTGCATAATTAATTTTCTTAGGTTTAAGAAATGATAAGAAGGCTTGATGATCAATTTGATTTCTAATGGAAGATCTATTCTTTGTACCTCTGTCTAGGTTTCCTATTACAACATCTAAAGGGTGGTTTTTATGAGTCCTAATGGGACTTTGAGAATAGGGGCTGGTAGACTCAAGTTTATCTTCTTGTTTATGTTATAGAAATTTACTGGATGAACTATATATTTGTTTAACATAACTTTTAGAATTTTTAGAATTGATATTTAGGGTTTATAGATCATCCTCAAGGTCTTCTAAGATGATTTTAGCTTCATTTGGATCATCTTCATAAAACTCAATGTGAACAAATTCTTCCATTATTCTAGTTCTCTTATTAAACAATCTATAAGCTTTACTAGAAGTTAAATATCTAAGGAAAATTCATTCATCACTCTTGGAAGAAAAATTGTCCAAATTATCCTTTTTATTTAGAAGAAAAACTTTGCAACCAAAATCTCTAAAGTAATTAACCTTTGGATTTCTATTATTCCATAACTCATAAGGTGTTATCTTTAAGAGAGGTATAATAAATACTCTATTTATAGTGTAATAGGTTGTATTAACAACTTCATCCCAAAATTAGATAGGTAGTTCATACTCAGTTAACATGGTTCTTACTATCTCTTAAATAGTCTTATTTATTCTTTCTACCACACTATTTTGTTTTGGTGTCCTAGGAGCGGACAATTTGTGATTATAACCATTTTTTAAACAAAATTATTCAAAGTATTTATTTTCAAATTCTTGACCATGATCACTTATTAAGGTCTTAATCCTTAGTCCACTAAGGTTTTCTAAAAATTTGGAATACTTAATAAAGTAAGAACAAGCTTTGCTTTTGTGTGCCAGAAAGTATACCCAATTTTAACTAGAGAAGTCATTTATAAGAACATAGACATAATATTTTTATTTATATTAGAGACTATAAAATTTCCAAATAGGTCCATATGGATTAACTCGAATGGTTGATAGGTTGAAACTTCCTTCTTTATTTAAAAGAAATATTATGAAGTTACCCATTTTAATTTTAGAATTCATGCTTTGGTTGGTCTCTAACTAACCCTTTTATATTTATATTTCTAAGTGAGTGAATATTGTAGTGGCCTAGTATCCTATTCTAAATATAAGATTCTTTGTTGAAGGCACTTAATCAATAAATATTTTTTGAAGATAAATAATTTAAATAAATATAATAAATATTATCATTTCTCAAAGCATTAAAAATTAAATATTTTTTATCATTAAAAACATGACAGGCATTGTTTTCAAATTTTACATAAAATCCATCATCACATAGTTGGTATACACTAAGAAGATTGTATTTTAAAACATCAACATATAAAACTTTGGAAATTAATATTGAATTATAATTACCAATTTGACCAAGGCTGATGATTTTACCTTTTACATTGTCACCAAAACTGACATGTCCACCATCAACTTTGATCAAATTTTTGAAGTTTGAATACTCACCTGACATGTGTCTAGAATATCCACTATCCACATACCATAGGATTTTTCTAGTAGTTTTTAAATAGGTTTCCTACAATATAAATTTTATTCCAAAAATGATTTTGGTACGCAAATTGTTTTGGGTCTAGTTATGTTAATAATTAGAGATTTTGGAAACCATATTTAACTAAAAGGTTTCTTATAAACAGATTAATTACTTCTAGATATAAAAACTTTATTAGGTATAGTTGAGTAGGTATTGGAAGTATATGAACGTTCATAACTGGTACTTGATTTAAATCTATTTTTTTCAATTTTTCTTTGTCATGTAAAGTAACCTATGCCAGTTATATACTTGGGAGAAACTTTCTTTCCCAGTATTTAATTTAGTGTTTTCTTACCATTGGTAAATTTTTCTATTTATTTCTTTAATTATTCATTTTGAAAATTTTAATTCATTTTATTCTTTCAAAAAATGATCATTTTTCTCCTTTTAAATAGTAAAGTCATTTTTAACATTTACCGTTAAGGCATGTTGTTTCCTGAATGACTTATATTTATCTTTCAACTCGTGAATTGTGTCTTCCAGTATATTAAAATAATCATACATATCTTTTTTGGTCATTTTTTTTAATTTTAATTATTTTAATTAGTTTCAAAATAGTATGATACATTACTAGGAAAGATAGGAAGAACATTTTTACCTCTAATATGATTATTGTAAATCACATATTGGATTTGTTAGACATATCTTCTTGATTAGTGTCTGAGTCACTTGAGTTGTCTTTGAAGGAACTCCATGTTAATTTCATGTCTTTCTTGTATCTTCTATCATTATCCTCATATTTATTTTTATATTTCAATTTTGGATATTTATCTTTAATGTTACATTTCTTCTTTTATTCATAATAGGTGACTTTATTTTGAGTTTCATCCTTTTTTCAATCCTTTTTCTACTTTCCTTTGTTATAAAAATCTCCTCTGAAATTTTATTTTTTGAATAAATTATTTTTCCTATATAATTTCTTGAATCTTTCATCCATGTGTGCCATTTCTTCATCACATTCATCAGTAGATTATTCTTCACTGGTGTAACATCCAGCCCCATCCCATTGGCTTGAGAGGGTGGGGGAATTCTACTTGGCCTTAATCAATGTTCCAAAGGTGCCAAGGGATGGAAATAAATGTTTATGGCTTCGAGAAGAAATTGGGGAACTATTTTCCCTTAAGACAAAACCAACCAAACCATACACTAACAAAGACTATATGATGCATGTGAATAAAACATTTAAGCATGTATTACCAAAATATAACCAAGTTTTTCTAAAATACAATCCAAAACCTATAAAACCCAACACAATATCAGAGTACTATTTGGAAGACTAAACAAGAGACCCTAAAATAAACCAAGACACACTCCATAGCTCTACACCAAGCTCTATGCTCCAAGAACCAACACATCTCTCAAAAATCACCATAACCCACTAGCAATGAGATTCTTTACCATTACCTGTATCTCAAAATACGACATCTGCAAAAGTACCCAAGTTCCAAAGCATGGGGTTAGTACTAATACTCAGTAGGTTTTAACCAAATAACTTACCTACACACGCCATTAGGATAAAAATGTTATAAATTTATATAAAGTAGTTTATATAAAATAATCACAAGTGAAACCATTATCATAAGCCAAACACACCCTTACCAAGACACCTCACCCAAACCAAGAAACCAAGAGAAATCCAAACAAACATGCCACAATACATTTCATCATTTACACATTAGCACAAAAATTTCCATCTTACAAAGAAATTCATAATAAAGAAACCAAAATGGTGGAGCTTCCATCCAACTCGTTCACCTATTCCTACTAGTGGTACTTCCCACACACTTATCCTTTGATGGTGGCCCTTCAATCCACTAATCATCCTCTTATTATAGTGGTACTTCCCTCCCACTTCCACACAACATTTCAAACAATCCATAACCAATAATATGACCCACCAAGGCCACAACAACATGCAATCAACCATTTCAATTATATGTCAATCCACTTCAATAAATCCAAAATTTATTGAAAACACCCTTCAACTATTTTACATGAAAACTTCCAATTTCAATAAAACAACCCCTTTAGTGAAAACCCATTTTCATCAACAATTTTAACAAATCAATCCCAGCATCCCATTTTAAAATATCCTTTTTCAAATTCACAATAAGATCATTTCACCATAAAACCCCATGTTTCCCAAAAATCCCCAAAACATCATCAAAGGGGTTTCCAATCAATTTATCACATCAAAACACAATTAATTTTAAGCACAAAAAATTAATTGTAACCAATATTCAAGTTCTAGAAAAGTGGTTTTTATAGATAATCCACCTACCTTTAGGGATATGAAGAAATCGACCCACAAGAAATTGCACCTCAAATACGGCGAACACACTACCAAAACCACTCTAAATCCCCTTCCCCAAGAAGAACTACCTTAAATCCACCAAGAAACCCCTTATATTTTCTTCCAAAATGAGTAGAAGATCACCTTCAACCTTTGAGAACCCAAAATCTCAAGTCATGCTCGAGTGGGAGAAGATTTGGAGTGAAATAGGTTAAGCCTGATGGAGGTTGAATTTAAGAAACCCTTGCTCTAAATGGCTACATGGTTAGTTCGCACAGTTTGGAAAATTGTGTGATAACCGTGCATACACTACTGTCTCAAGAGGATGGGTACACACGGTTTTGAAAACTGTGCACAGGACATGCAAAGCCTACTATCTGCCCCAGTATGGTTTCCTGGAGAACTTGCTTTGTTTCCCCTAACCGTGCTCAAACTGTGCTCCCTTGGAAAATCCTTCAAACTTATTCAAAACCATTCCAAACACTCCAAACCTCATCCCAACACATCCCATGCACTTTAAATGCATAAAAATTCATACACAAAGTCTACATACCTAAAACTATGGGTGCTACATTCTCCTCACCATTGGAATTTCCGTCCTCGAAAAGTAGAGAACCATTTATCTGCTGAAAGAGCTTGGGCCATTGCTCATCCATCTCTTTCTCCCACTCCCAAGTCTCCTCTTGAATCTGACCGTGCTTCCACAAAACATGAACTAAACTGATGATTTTACCATGCAAGTATTTCTATTTTCTATCCCCAATCCTCACTGGCACATGTACCAAGGAAGCATCTGGTTCTAGCCCAACATGATCCCAATGAATCACATGGTCACAATCCAGATGATACTTTTTCAACTACAACACATGAAACACATTGTGCACCACACTAAACCGTGGTGTAAAATCCAAACGATAAGCCACCTCTCCAATCCTCTCAAGTATCTCAAAAGGCACAATATACACTACTGTAAATATGACTTATACCAACGGTTTTGGCCAAACTGTTGGTATAGTTCATTAATTTGGACCTATACCAACGGTTTGGCCAAAACCATTGGTATAGGTCACTTATATGGACCTATACCAACGGTTTGTCCAAAACTGTTGGTATAGGTCCCAAAATCAAAGTACATATACCAACGGTTCTCAAAACCGTTGGTATAGGTCTATACCAATGGTTTTGAGAACTGTTGGTATAGGTTCTTTGATTTTTTATCGTATCTTCTAACCGAGAAAATTATATAAATCAAAATTTAAAATAATTATGATAATACATATATATATTTATGAAATTATGTTCACAAAACTCATGTTAGGTTAGTGGTTAGGTCGTTCAATTATAAACTATAGGTCTTGGGATCAAATCCCACTGAATGTTTTTTTTTAAATA
Source organism: Viscum album (assembly GCA_963277665.1). Lineage (NCBI taxonomy): Eukaryota > Viridiplantae > Streptophyta > Magnoliopsida > Santalales > Viscaceae > Viscum > Viscum album. The sequence continues at coordinate 1,667,607,122 of OY728147.1, read as the reverse complement.
CATATACCAACGGTTTTATGGAACCGTTGGTATAGATTTTCATATTACATATACCAATGGTTTTGAAAACCGTTGGTATAGGTCTATACCAACATTTTTCGAAAAACCATTGGTATAGACTTATCCCCACGCCTTACTTGGCCACGATCCTCCAAACCATTGGTATAGGTTATACCAATGGTTTGGAGGCCTATACCAACGGTTCCAAACTGTTGGTATAAATTATTTTTCCAGTAGTGATACCTCAGAGATAGCTTACCCTGATTCCCAAACCGACGATGTCCCAACCTAGGAGATATTCTCAAAAACACATGATCACCCACCATGAATGACAATGCTCGTCGACGATGTTCCACATATGATTTCTGATGAATTTGAGCCATCTCCATCCCCATCCTGATCAAATTTATTTTCTTCATAGTCTCTTGGACAAGGCTCAGTCCAATCATCAAAGTCTCACCTTTTTTCACCCAATATGGTGGATAATGACATATATGCTCATATAAAGATTAAAATAGATCTATATGTATCGAATTCTAATAACTGTTATTATAAGAGAACTCCACCAATGGTAAGTGCTCCTCCCATCAACCAGCAAATTCCATCACACAATCCCTTAACATATCCTCCAAATTTTGTATCATCATTTCATATTTCCCATCTGTCTAGGATGATATTCCATACTCATAGTCATCTGTGTCCCAAGGTATTTCTACAACGATTTCCAAAAATGAGATGTGAACCTCGGATCTCTATTTGATACAATCGAAACTAGAACACCATGCCTCTTTACCACCTCTTGGATATAGATTTTTTATAGATCCTCTGCCGTATGAGATTCATGAATCGTGATGAAATGGTCTAAATTTGTGAGTTGATCCACTATCACCCATATGTAATCATGCTTCCTGACTATTCTGGGGATACCCATCACAAAATCTATTGCTATATTCTCCCATTTCCACACTGGGATAGGTAAAGACTAAAACATTCTTACTGGTCGTTGATGCTCTACATTGACTTACTGACAAGTCAAGCATCTCAAAAAAAACTCAACCACATACCTTTTCATACCTAACCACCAAAACCGATCCTTCAACACCTTATACATTTTCTAAATTCCAGGATGGATAGCCCACCTGTAATAATGATAATCCCTAATAAGTTCCTTCTGACAAGCCACTGGTACCACCATCTGATTTTGAAAACACAAGACTGAATTCTCATTCAGTTCCTAGTTCTTAATGGTCTCCCCACCAATTAAGTTTCAACCTCATTTCCATAGACTTGGAATTAGATGAATGTGCCTCCTTAACCAAACTAGCCATGTCAAGAACAAAAAAAATTAGATAGAAGATCACTCTATCACCCTGGTCCTCACATTCCAACCATATGTCGGCTATAGCTGACATCAACTGCCATTGATCTGATACCTGCTTCACCACTTGAGCATATGATTTTCTACTTAATGAATCCACCACCAAATTTTCCTTACCTGGTGTGTACATTAATTTTAAATCAAACATCTGCAGATATTCCATCTATATCATTTACCTCATGTTCAAATAACTTTGTGAGAAGATATTCTTTAAGATCTTATAGTTGGTAAACACTATAAATTTCTCACCGAAGAGATAATGACACCACATTTTTAAAGCTTGAACCACAAGTTCCAACTACAAATCATGTGTTGGATAGTTCTGATCATGAAACATCAACTATCGTGAGCCATATGCAACCACATGATCCCCTTGCATGAGAACACACCCCAACATTGATCCCTATGTGTCACAATACACCACGTACCCTTTCCATGGTTCTGGAAAAACCAAGATTGGTGCGGATGTAAGGCGACCCTTTACTCTTCAAAACATTTCTGACACTACTCATCCCATTGAAATGGAACATTCTTACTTGTCAAAGTTGTCATCAGTGAAGCCAATCGTGATAAATGACGAACAAAATGTTGATAATACCCAGCTATACCAAGGAAGTTTTGTATCTCAAAAAAATTATTTGGCGGTTTCTAGGAGATAACTGTCTCTATCTATTTCGGATCAATAGAAACACCCCTCTCAGAAATAACATGGACAAGGAAACGAACCTCTTATATCCAAAAGTCGCACTTTGACAATTTTTCATACAACTGGTGATCCTTCAAGATCCCCAATACGATCGCCAAGTCTTGGTCATGCTCTACCCTTATCCTCTAATACACCAGTATATCATCAACAAATACCACCACAAAAGCATCCAAATATCTCTAAAATTCTTGATTTATCAATTCCATGAACACATTCAGTGCATTGGTTAAACCAAAGGGCATAACCACATACTCATAATGGCTATATCTACTTTTGAAATCAGATTTTAGAATATCCTCTTTCCGCACCCAGAGCAGATGATAAACATATCGTAAGACAATCTTGTAGAACCATTGAGCTCCCCTAAACTGGTAAAACAAATCATAAATGTGTGGAAGTGGATATCAGTTATTTATCGTAACCTGATTAAGTATAAGATAATCAACATAGATCTGTAACGATCCATCCACCTTTTTAACAAACAAAACTAGTTCTCCCCACAGAGATGTGTTAGGCCAGATGAACCCTTTGTTTTCTAAATCTTCCAATGGAACCTTTAACTCTTGAAATTATACTGGTGCCATTCGGTAAGACCGAAGTGAGATAGGACTAGTCCCTTAAAGGAGATCAATCATAAAATCCACTTCTCTCGTGGATGGAAACCCTAAGAATTATTTTGGAAATACATCCATAAACTGATCCAGGGATACTGGAAGAACACTCTAATCAATACCTTACACTACTTCCAATGAAAAAGCCGCTAACAGGTATAATATCATGCCAATAATATTTTGGCACCCTGCTTCCCATTCTTCTCCCCTCTAAAGAGATGTCTCATGCCATACTCTATCACAAAACTAATTATTCGTGTATAACAGTCAATGTGGTCCTTAAAAATTATCAACCAATCTATTCCCAAGATTATATCGTACACATCCATATCAAGCACTAAGAATTAGCATGTCAATTCAATTCCCTCCACAACTAAAAAAATGCACTACATAAGAAGGCTCAACACTCTCTTTGACCCAAAGGATTTTGTAGTTTCAAAACATAAGGCATCATTTCCACATGTAAAACCAAATAATAGAATATGTGAGAAGAAAGGAAAGAATGAGAAGCACCTGTATAAAACAAATCTTGAATCAACGAGAAATTTAAAAGAACTATACCTCACACTGTGGATGGTCTCGACTGATCATCCACCACAACTTGCTCAGCTTCAAATAATTGTTTTCTTTCCACGCTCTTCTCTTTATTGCCCTGCTGAGGCATTATGGTATTCTGAAAATCACCATGACCCAATTTACTCTACTATCGAGGGGTATGTTGTTTCCCCCATCCCGCTGAGGTATAATACCCCTATAACCCCTGAGGAGTGTCATGGACACCCGACCTTGGAGCATTCCAAAAATAATGCTACAGATTCCCCATCTGCTTGCAATTATGACATGCTCAAGGTTGTGTTATACAATCTCGCTTGATGTGGCTCATAGAACCACACTGAAAAGATTCTAACTTACTCTAAGGCTTCAGAGGAAGATTCAATGATCCTGTAGTTGGATTCTGAGTCATAATCCCACCCTGAAAATAAGTGTCCCTCTTCCTCTTGAACCCAGCGTTCAAGTTCCACTATTCCCCATGGGTACTAATACACTTCCTCTACTTGCAGCCCCCAAGAGATCCATTTTGGCCACCGAGGATCTATTCACCATCTCCATATAATCATTTATACACAGAACTGCTATCTTGGACCAAATTTCCCTCCTCAAACCAGCTTTGGAGATATGAGCTTTCAATGATGTACTACCTTCCACCTAAGGTGAAAACCTCACTAGCTGCAAACTCCATTACCGAAAGGTTCTCCTGTTTCAAACAGAATAAATCCATTGTGTGTTGAATTATTAATGTATAAAGGTATAATTTTTTGTTAAACAATTCCTAAAATCTTTCCCATGTCATACCTTGGTCTGTTCTAGCTTGGACTGCCAACTCCCACCACTGAAGGGAAAGATCTTCCAACATATACGTGGCCAACTTCACTTTCAACTCTATCGGTGTTCCCAAGAATTAAAAGATCTTTTTCATTCTATTCAACCATGATTCTTCCCTCTCTAGCTCTGAATAACCCCTAAAGATAGGTGGATTATACCTTTGAAATTGAACTACATGATCCACATTCCTTGTTTCAACTGCTTTATTCACACTTCCTACTGCTTGTAAATATTTCACTATACTCTACACTAGATTTTGGTTCACCTGGGGTTTGGGTGCAACCACATTTTCAGTAGCCACCTCGGGTTGGTCTCTATGAAGCCTACCCTGTTCCATTTCTATCAATACAAAATCAATTGTAAGTAGTTATATTTTACCAACACATGATTCAAAAATTCCAGTTCAATTACAATATAACTATCACGAATAGGCTTCCCACAAGTTCACATTTCACCCATTTCACTATTTTTAAAAATCCACCATGTTTTTAAAATCAACCCATTTTCAAAATACCACCAGTTTCCATGTTTCAAATCCTTTCTTTTTGAAACCCCGTATAGATTTTAAAAATCAACACATTCATATCACATCATAATTTATTATACCCCAATTAAATATGAATCCTAGTGGGAAGTCATTTCTAACATGAATGACATCCTCATCTCATTGGCTATACCCACGACAATGAGATATCCAATTCCTATAAGTGTCTCTAAACACTTATGTGCCTAACTCCATGGTAACTTGAAGTTTAGCATAAAAGGGTTAGCTATGTCCTTTTATGGTATACATTCCAAGTTCTGACAATCCTACACCTTTATACTATCCGGACTCAATGAATAGGCCAATAACGAATGTCAACACCAAGACCAATGATCGACACCAAGGATTGAACAACTGCTCTCACTTGAAATCCAATTACCAAAAAAACCGATACCACTTGTAACATCTCGCCCCATCCCGTTGGCTTGAGAGGATGGTAGAAAGATACTTGGCCTTAAGTGACATTTCCAAGGTGTCAAAGGCTGTTAATAAATGTCGAGGTCTTTGAGAACAAATTGGGGAAAAATTTTCCATTAGGAAAAAACCAACCAAACCATCCACTAACAAAGACTATATGATGCATGTCAATAAAACATTCAAGCATGTTTTACCAAAACACAACCAAGTTGTTCCACAATACAACCCAAAACCAATATAACCCAACACAATATCAGAGTACTATGCAGAAGACTAAACAAGAGACCCCAAAATAAACAAATACATACTTCATAGCTCCACATAAATCTCTATACTCCAAGAACCAACACATCTCCCAAGCATCACCACAAGCCACTAGCAATGAAATTATTTACCTTTACCTGTGTCTCAGAATACGACATCTGCAAAAGAACCCAAGTTCTAAATCAGGGGGTGAGTACTAATACTCATTAAGTTTTCCCCAAATGACTTCCCTACACACACCACTAGGATAAAACTGTTAGAAAATTTATATAAATCAGTTTATATAAAATAATCACAAGTGAAACCATTACCATAAGCCAAACACACCCTTACCAAGCCACCTCACCCAAACCAATAAACCAAGGGAAATCCAAAAAAAAGTGCCATAATACATTTAATAATTTACACATTAGCAAAAAAAATCCATCTTTCAAATCAATGCACAACAAGGAAAACAAAACAGTGGAGCTTCCATCCAACCTGTTCACCTATTCCTACTAGTAGTACTTCCCACCCACTTATCGTTTGATGTTGGCCCTTCCATCCACTAACCATCACCTTATTATAGTGGTACTTCCCGCCCACTTCCACACAACATTTCAAACAATCCATAACCAAGCATATGACCCACCTAGGCCACAACAATATGAAATCAACCATTTCCATTGCATGTCAATCAACTTCAATAAATCCAACATTTATTAAAAACACCCTTCAACCATTTTACAAGCCAAATTTACATTTAAATAAAATAACCCCTTTAGTGACAACCCATTTTCATCAACCATTTTCACAAATCATTCCCAACAAACCATTTTAAAATCTCCTTTTTCAAATTCACAATAAGGACACTTCACCACAAAACCCCCCTTTTTCCCAAAAATCCTCAAAACATCACCAAAGGGATTTCCAATCAATTTCCCGCATCAAAACACAATTAATTTTAAGCCCAAAAAATTAATTTTAACCAATATTCAAGTTCTAGAAAAGTGGAGTCGAGATAGAATCCACCTAACTTTAAGATTCCGGTGAAATCGACCCACAATAAATCTCACCTCAAATCTGGCGAACGCACCACCGAAATCGCTCTAGATCCCCTTACCTGAGAATAATTGCCTTCAATCCACCAAGAAACCTCTTTAATTTTATTCCAAAATGAGTGGGAGAGAACATTAAACCTTTTAGAATCCAAAATACTGAGTGAGGCTCGAGTGGGAGAAGAATTTGAGTGAAATAGGTTAAGCCCGAGGGAGCCCGAATTTAAGAAACTCTTCCTTTAAGTGGTCTCGCGGTTAGTCCGCACTGTTTGGAAAACTATGCGCTAACCGTGTGCATGCCATTGTCTCAATAGGAGGGGTTTTCATGGTTTCCTCACATGTTTTGGAAAACCATGTGCACGCTATTTGAATCCTACTATCTCCCCTTACTTGGTTTTCTAGAGAACCCGCACGGTTTCCCCTAACCGTGCTCAAACTATGCTCCCTTGTAAAAGCTTCCAAACTTATTCAAAACCATTAAAAACCCTCCCAACCTCATCCCAACTCATCCCATGCACTTTAAACACATAAAAATGAATAAAAAAGGTTACATATCTCAAACTTGGGGTGTTACAACTTGTATCTTTGATTTTTATCTTTTCTCTTTGTCTGAAGGTTTTAGTCTTGAAGGCTACGGATTTTCTTTTTGGTTTATCTTTATCAATATCTTTGTTGAATTTAATCTATTATTCATACATAATCATCTTTCCTATCAGTTCCTTGATGGGTAGTTTACTTACATCACATGATTCTCTAATTGACATAGATGATCCTCTCCATCTATCTAGTAAGCATCTAAGTAGTCTCATCACTTGATATTTATATTTCACTTTATTTCCAAGTGTGTGAATGGTGTTGACTATATCATTGAACCTGAGATACATATCTAAAATAGGTTCATAATATTTCATTTTAAAAGTATCGTATTTAATTGTGAGTGTATTTAATCTCATTTATTTTACATTTTATATTCCTTCATGTGAGACAGATAAGTTATCTCATATATCAAAAGAAGCTTTTCAAGTAGATATTCTATTGAATTCAATATATCCCAAATCCCAAAAAATCATTCATAGATTTAAAATTATTATTGTAATAATTTTTTGTAGCATTACTCCATTCACATCTAGGATTTTGTGGTATTTCATATTTATCTTCTATTAAATTCCATATGTCAAAACCTATACTTTTCAAATGCATTTTCATCTTGATTTTCCATTGTGCATAATTGGTACCATTAAAATAATGAGGTATATTGGTAGTACATCCTTCTTGTTTATTATCCATAAAGAACTAAAATTTAAAATTGACATAGATTTTAGATCTTTAGAATATAATTAAAATCACAGTTAAAATGGTAATAATATATATAAAATAGCAATCTTATGATAACAAATGTTGTTCATAGTGGGTAAATCAATAGGGGATTAATTGAGTTCCTAAAAAAATTGTAAATAAATAGACTAAAAAACCTTTTTTATAAAAATAAACTATCTAATTAACCAAAATATTAGATCAGTATAAGATATATCCTTTTAAAATATTTCTTAAATAATGATTAATTATAAATTAAAATATTGTTTATAAATACCTTAACTTTTGAAATAAATGTACTTAGATAAAAATAAATATCAACACTAGTTAATATTAATTACAAAAGTAATATAATTTTTTATAGATATAATAATAATCTAGGATATATTAGTAAAACAAAATATAAATATATAGCAGAATAAACAAGAGGTCCAGTCCTAAGGTGAGACTTAATCCTCTTCACTTGGAAATCACCTACTGCCAAGAAGATTATAAATATAATCAAATAAATCCAAAACATGGATTAGGTATACAGTCAACAACAATAAGTTTTACATGATAAAAATACTCTTCCAGAGTTATACATGGGATGTAAGAATAGAATAGGTCACATAGGGACCTCTTCTACAAACACAGTGGGAAACAGATTGAGGAAGAAGATAATAACAAGTATTCTCTAGGAATGTGAAGAAGATAGTGTGTGTTGGATAATAATAAAAACAACACACTTATAAAAGGTAAAATATAAAAAAAAATAAGAATAGAAAAAACTTAGTTTGATATGATTTTTATGTTCATAGTCCTCAGATCAACACTGGTGAGGATTTTGTGCATTGTTCTGGAAAATTGAAGTAAAACAGAGGATCGTAGAAATCTTTAGGTATGTTTTAGTTGATCTCTGTCTGATGTATCAATCAATCTTGGTAATGGGTTTTGTGATTATATGTTCTTGAGATTTACAAAATTTGAATCATAAAGTTTGTGAGAATTAAAAATTTTGGTTTCATAATCCATTGTAGGTTTGTAAGAGATCGTATGAATCTGTCGTTCTATGTCCGTGAGAGAGAGATATATCCTTTGTGAATATCTAGTAGCTTCGGATGGAGGATATCCACATTAATTGGATTGCATTTTAATAATTCTTAAATAATTGTTCAAACTATCAAATAATTGTTTTAGTTGTTTATCCATTCATGCCAAAATCCTCAGACAACAATGGTAACAAGAAACTAGCGGTGACTCAGTATCTGGCGGTGACTTTCCTATAGCGGTAGGTGCTCTGACGATAATGGTGACTCACATCTGGTGTTACCTCATCCTGGTGGTAACTCCTTTGGGCAATTATGGAGACTTTGTATGGAGGTATATCATCCTGGTGGTAATGGATATTTTCCTCTTGCGGTAGCTCATCCTGGTGGTAATAGTGACCTTCCTCTAGTGGTAGCTCATCCTGGTGGTAATGGTTACTCACCTCTAGTGGTAGATCATCCTGGCGATAACAGTAACTCCCATCCAATGGTTAATTTCCATAATACTTTTGAAAAATATTATATAATAAGTACTATCATATAAAATTCTATTATACAACATGTGAAACATTAGTATTAAAATAATCATGGTTTGTGATCATTAAAATAAGAGAGTGTTAAACACACTCCATAAAAGGAGGTTCCAATAGGCCTTATTATAAATTGTAAATTATTCTAATTCCAAATATGGAATATATTTTTCTAAATTAAATTCATATAAGTTGAAAATTTTAATTTAATATTAATCTAGTAAACACGGCGAGCCGACAGGTTTTTAATAAGATTATTTTTTTAGAAAAATATGATTCTATATTAATTATATGACTAATAATATTGATTGTATGAAACTTAATTAATATTTAATGGTATATATTCTATACATTTAATTTAAAACATTACCCATTATGGGTTATTTTAATTAATTAAAAATGACAAACATTGTGAATTTTAAAATAGTTTTTAGAAAAACCCATTTTTAAATTCAAAAACAAACTTATATTAAAAACCAATATAAATTTGATTAAAAATTAATTAAGTGGATTAAATATAACTAAAAAAATTATGATACTTAAAAACATATTCAAAACATTTTTATACTTTTAAAATACTTAATTTATTCAAAATAAATGACTTTTTACAAAAATTGGTATTTTTTCACTATTCACTAAAATATCAATATTTTTAAAAAAAATGAGAAAATTTCACCCAAATTAAATTTGGATATTCTGATTTAAAAAATAATATTCATTTTAGGAAATTAAAATTCTAAAATTTTGAAATTTATCTTTTAAATAAAACCTTATAGGGAAGGTGTTTAACTAAAATAATTTCCTTTTTTAAAATTAAAAATTACTTAATATTTGTATAATTAATATTACTATATAAGTTATATTATTAAATATGAAAATTATTTATTATATAATTACCCAAGTTGTTTTATCCATCTCCCTTTTATAAATTGCATCCTTACAATTTTATTCACTTATTAAACACGTGGGGATATCCTTCCCTCATAGAATTTTCAAATTCCCATGTTAACTCTTCAACCATATGGTTTTTCCATAAAACCATAACCCAGTGAATTTCTATATTCTGATAAACTTTCTCTCTATATTCATGAATCTAAACTATATATTCCTCAAAATAAATATTCTATTCCAACTGAACAAATTTAGTTCTTAGAATATGTGATGAATCTGGTACATATTTTGTTAACATTGAAACATGAAATATGCTATGTACCTGAGATAAACTTGGAGATAAAGCCAATCGATAGGAAAATAATCAAAAAATTCCCAGGATTTCATATGGTCTAATGAACTATAGACTCAACTTCCTCTTCTTACCAAAACACATCACACTTTTCCATGGAGAAAATTTGAGAAATACGTGATCACCTACCCTAAAAGAAAGATCTTTTCTATGGTTATCCACATAACTTTCTTACCTACTCTAAGTTATTTTCATGTGTTGTTGAATCAATTTTACCTTTTCATTCATTTACTCTACCAAATATGGTTCCATCAACTTCCTTTATCCTATTTCATCCCAAAAATATGGTGTCTGACACCACTTTCTATATAATTCCTCAAATAGTTCCATCTGTATACTAGAATGAAAACTGTTATTATAAGAAAACTCAAAAAAAGAAAGATTTTGATCCTAACTTCTCAGGTAATACATTGAGAAACAAATAATAATGTATTTCAATGATTTAATCATCCTCTTAGACTATCCATCATATTGAGGATCAAAATTTATACTAAAATTTTATTCAGTACCCAATGACTTCTAAATTCCTTTCCAAAAAATAGATGTGAACCCAAGATTATGGTCTGATACAATGGAGAGAGACACTCCATGTAACCTAACTACCTCCTTTATATACAGTCAAAAAAATTGATCTAAATAAATAATATCTTTAATGGGAAGTAAATGTTCAGATTTAGTTAATTGATCAACAATAACACAAATTGGATTATTACCTTGATGAGTCTTTAGAAATCCTACCTTGAAATTCAATGATATATTTTTCCATTTCCACTCCAAAACTGGTAATGGTTGAAGCATCCCCTTTAGTATCTATTATTTTTCTTCAAACTACTGACAAGTCAATCACTTCATGGTGAAGTTATCAATATCTCTTTTCATTCCATCCCGCCAGTAATACTTTTGAAGGGATCTATACATCTTGGTTCTACCCAGATGAATAGAAAATGAAGAACAATGAGATTCATTCAAGAGATACTTAATCAACTAGGAATCACAAGGCACACATAATCATTTTCCAAATCATAAAACACCTTATTCATCAATATTAAAATTAGTAAAATTTTCCATATTAATGGATTCTACCTTTTCCTACAAATATTGATCCTCCTTCTGAGCTCTCTTAGTTTTTTCTGATAGATTTGACTATACTAAAACCAAAAACAAAACAGAGGATGTCCCTAAATCCACATCTTCTAGGAAAACATTTATCAAATCATTAACCAAAGTGTCACATTCTAAATGTAAATTTGTTAATGTAGCATTATTTTTTAACTCAAAGCATCAGGCACTCTATTTTATTTTCTATGATGATAATGAACTATGTAATCATAATCCTTGATTAGTTTCAACCATCTTCTTTGTCTCATGTTCAATTATTTATGAGTGAATATATACTTAAAACCTTTTTTATCAATATATATTTCACACTTTACCCTAGAAAAATTATGCCTCTATTTTTTTAAAGAAAAAACCACTGCAACTAATTCCAAATCATGTGCAGGGTAATTTTACTCATGAGGTTTCAAATTTTATAAAGCATAAGAGATTACCTGATCATTATGCATTAGGATTCAACCAATTCATTTTAATGAATCATTAATGTAGATAAAAAATTCACCATTTCTAGAAGTCAGGGAAAAAACCAGAGCATTCACCAATCTTCTTTTCAATTCCTAAAAGAAATCATTGTATTCTTTTGTCTAAAAGAACTTAAATTCTTTTTTAGTTAACATAGTCATTGGGATATACACAACTAGAAAATGGAGCTACTGCCACGGATCTATAGCCACGTTTTTGTGGCCTATAGCCATGGTTTTTTGAACTGTGTCAATATCCCATGGCTATTGCCACGGTTTTGTGGCCTATGGCCATGGTTTGAAAAACCGTGGCCATAGGCCAATTTTTTCATTACCCTATGGCCATGGTTCTCCAAAACCGTGGCTATAGGGTTCTCGGCCTTCCGTGGGAAAAAAATTCATGCCAAAAATTTGGTGGGAAGCCCTATCGCCATGGTTTTGAGTCTATTCCCATGGTATTTATTAATATATATATATATTATTATATATATATATATATATATATACCCAAATTGTGGCTCAATGTAGTGGTAAGTGCGTTGGACTGCATAGTGGAGGTGCATGGATCAAAAACCGCTAGGGACATTTAAAATTTTGGTTATTGCCATGGTTTTTTTAGGCTATTTCCATGGTTAAAATCGTGGAAATATCTACCTATAACCACGATTTAAATCGTGGCTATAGGTCAACTGCCAGAGTGGAGAATTTTGAGGCCTATTTCCATGGTTTTCAAAATCGTGGTAATAGGTCGGGACATACTTCCATGGTGATAGTGGCCACGGTTGTCCAAAACCGTGGTTGTAGCCTTTGGCCACGGTTTTGGGGCCTATTACCAGGGTTTTGAACTGTGGAAATATCCCTTTTTTCCAGTTGTGATAAAATCAAGAAATTTTTTCAACAAACCACTATTAGTAACCTGTTAATGCAAGAAAAATATTGATCTCTATGATATTTCTAGGTCAGGGAAATTTTTCGACAAATTTTTTTTAGTAAGTAAAATGGCTATTCTATATTTAGAAAATATATTTCTAAGGAAAGAAATTTATTTCAACCAAAATTTACATATACTAAATTTCCCATACAATTTATTTTCATTTAAAGTTTTTAAAACAACCCTTATGTTCCTTTCATATTCCTATTGACTTTTAGAATATACCAAAATTTCATCAATAAAAAACAACCACAAACTTGTGCAAGAACTCATAAAAAATTTCATTTATAAGGTCCATGAATACAGTAGGTGAATTAGATAACCCAAATATAATAACTAAAAACTTATAGTTCCCATATCTAGTCTGAAACACAGTCTTTGGAATATCTTCTTCTCTCAATTTCAACTGATGGTACCCTGACCTCAAGTCAAACATCAAAAAATACTGAGCTCCCTGGATATGACCAAAAAAATAATCGATATGAGGAAAATAATACTTTTTCTTAATAGTTATGTTATTCAATGATCTATAATCAATGAAAAGTCTCATTGAACCATATTTATTTTTAACAAACAAGACAAGAGCACCTTATGGTGAAGTGCTAGGTCATATGAAACCATTATCTAATAACTCCTGAAATTGATTTTAAAATTCTAAAAGTTCCACTTGATTTATTCTATAAGGGGGATTAGAAATAGGTTTAGCATCAGGTACTAATCCAATAGTAAACTCAAACTCCCAATCAGGAATAATGCCAGGAAAATCATCTAGAAAAATATCTAAGTATTCATTTACTACTAGAATATCACTAATTTGAATAGTTTATTTATTTTTAATAATATGAGCTAGGTAAATTTCACTTCCATATCTAATAAATTTATTAGGTTCTTGAAAAGTTATCAAAGGCATGAAATCATTGAACACAAATTTCTTATCACTGCAATATATCTTATCCTGATAAACTGAAATTCAATCCATAATAATAATGATATCAAACTCTATTATGGTCAGCTCAACAATATTTTTAAGAAATATAATCCCACTAATAACAATAGGAATATTCCTATAAATCTTGGTTTCATTAATACTTCCACCTGGATTTTTCATCAAATGTTTTATCATACTTTCATTAAGTGATATTCCCAATTTACTTTCAAATTTATCAGAAATTAAAGAAATCACAGATACAAAGTCAAACAGGGTATTGGAATAATTCGAATACACAAGTAACATGCCTTTCACCACTTTATTTGATGGCCCAACATCGACTATAGTAGTATAAAATGACTTTGCTACACCTTTATTTTTTTGATCATGATGATTTCTATTCTATGAAACTTAATTCATACATGAAATAGAATAATGACCTAAATCATTAAAACTAAAATGCCTCATTTTTTTATGTTTATTTGTAACACCATTATTTGGTTGTTCAAGGATATTTTCTTTATAGTAATGAATCCTGTGACCAAAATGACCACATTGAAAACACTTCCCACATCCTGTCAAACATTATTTGAAATTTCATTTCCCACACTTGGTATATTTTGGGGGCATACCTATAGAATTCTTATATAGTTTTTTCTTTGTTTCCTTCCACCTTGACCTTTTCTTACTATTGACTGAAATTTTATTTTTATTTAATTTTATAAACTCACTTTATGGATGAGCGGGAACTAATACCACAAGTAACCCAAAATCACAGTTCAAAATTCAAAACATTCATGACACCCAAGAAGATCATGAACTAGATTCATCCACATCAGCCTAAGTCAAGTCAATTGCCACCAACATCATGAGACCTTGTCATCATCACCATCTATCACCACTGTTGATGTCATCCTTCAACCACCACACCACTGGAGAATGTTAGATCCCATCAAAGACATTGAAAACCATCGCACTCATCGATGACCCCAGTGAACCAGTAACAACTGAAACACCAAAAACCAATCAATATCACATTCTCAAAAATCAATTGACATGGTACCATCGAGAGAAACCCGATGACCACCACTATATCCAAACATGAACAAAAAATAACCACAACCACAAATATAACACCAATGAACAGTAATAAATAAATCAACCACCGATAAGGAACAACCAAACATTCAACAAAATCATGAGTTAGAAATCCAAAAATCCAAATCCTTCGACGAAAGGTGTGTGCCTGGAATACTGGAAGCTGTTAAACCACACCTCCCAAAACTTAAAATTCACCACTACTCTAGATCTGACTAGGATAGAAGTAGTGTAATGATAGGTAAGGGTAGTGGTAAGATCAGTTGAGGGATCTAAATGTAAAAAACGTCGACAAGGCAGAAAATTGGGAGCCTTTAAAGAAGTAGAAAACCAACCCAAGCATCTCCTTGTGACCCATCGAGCACTAGATCATGAAACCCAAAACCCCAATGAACCACTGATCCAAATCTGACCTAGATAGAAGTAAAGGAAAATAAGGTCATATCTACAGAAAAAGAGTCTGAGGTTATAGCGGATATCCAACATCAATACCCCAAATATCTTTAAATAAGATGATGTCGATACGAAAGAAAAAACTCGATCACAAAGAATACATAATGAAGTAACAAAGCTAGAGGAGGTAAGAGCATGGGAGGAATGAAAGAGAGTAATTATGAAAATGCTCAGGCATGTCGTTGACTTTTCATCAAAGGGTTTTAAAAGGAAACCCCAGTAAGAGTCAAGAATGAAAGTAGGAGGACTGGGGGAGAATAAAGAAATCATTCCTTTTTTTTACTATTTTCATCTCGAGGAATATACTTGTCAAAAAAATACATCTCAACTTTCTCAGCACAATGAACCACTTTCACTTAACTTTTAAATTTTCATATGACCAATTCTCTTCATAAAATTGGTTTCAACACTAAAAAAACCAAGTAATATTACTATTAGTGTCTTGAATAAAATTTGGCACATACCAGGCCAATCATGTGAAGTTTTATTCATATGTATCCACAAAATATTTATCATTCTTGCTCAATTCCTGTTATTTTTCCATCCAAAGTAAAAAAAACATTAGGGAAATATTTCTCATGTAAAATATCCTTGAATGATTACCATTACATGGCATAAAGATAATATTTATCTTTGGTATTACTAAAAAAAGACCATCATCGATCAGCTTAGCCTTCAAAATGATAAACAGAAAGGGTTGAATTTTGATGTTTCGAACATCTCATGACATCAACTATATTTTCCAGAGCATTGATCCATCCTTCAGATACCATAGGGTTAGATGATCTACTGAATGATGGGGGAGTTTCATCATGAAATGATCTACAAAACACATATTCCAAAATGGTAGATTGGGTTCCTCTCTATCTTAGATACCACAACCATTTATCACTTGTTTCAACCAATCTATCACTACAACAAACTATTCTATTTTGATTCTAACCATATCAGGATGCTGATTTGGGAGAATATTATCTTCTTGGTTTAGTCCAACTACATCTTTCATGTTTCCTCTATGGAAATCCATTCTGAACAGAAATATTTTAGTTGAATAAACATGGTAATCTTTAAATACTATATCATTTTAACTTAAACCTATTGTAAAATATTTTAATATAATAACCTTTAAAGTTATCTAAACTGTCATTTGGTGCCAAATTTAATGCCATATCCTTAAACATTACATAATCTTGATTTTTAGTCAAGAATTTACTTTCTTTCACTTTGAGGATATTTTCAAGTTTGTAGTTTTAGATAATTATGTAAAAACTCATACATTATGAAACCATATAATACAAAGTGGAAACTTCTTAGTAGTATCTATTTTTTCCATAATATAAAACTTTTAAAATAAATCATGATTTATTTCATAGAAAATATTCATGACTTTAAAATTGATTTTTTTTATTTTACCCATCATTAAATACTATGAAAAACATTTAAAAACATAGGGTGAACACAAAAATCTTAGTAATGGATACAAAAAGAAAGAAAACCATTAGTTCGGTGAAAAAATGAAAAATCATATAACATTTCCCTTTATATTTAAAGTTATTTGAGAATATTAAATAAAACATTTTCATTTGAAAATCATACATACATTTTTTTCAAAAAAATGAGTAAATATCATATCAAGAAATTAAAATCTCTTTTAGTGACATAGATAATCATATTAATAAAAATACTTAAAACTATTTTAATTGGAATATCCATAAAAAAGACTTCCAATATTATCATTATCCAATTAATTAGATTGATATCTAGGTGCACTCATCATTTAAGCTATAACGAGCTCACCTGGTGCTATCTGGGACTCCACATGTTTAAACTATAATGGGATTACCTAGCTCTATCTAGGAGACCCCAGGTTTAAGCTATAATGGGCACACATAGTTATATCCAAACCACCCTATGTTTAATCTATAATGGGATCACCCAGCACTATCTAAGATGCCCCATGTTTAAGATGCAACAGGATCACTCAGCTCTATCAGAGATACCACATGTTTAAGTTGTAACGGGCTCACCCAATGCTATCTCAGTGCGCCAATTTATCATGTATAATTCACAAGTACCATATAATGAATAAAAAAATTATGATTGACATTTTCTATTGTAAAAACTTTGAAAAAATCTTATAAACTCATAAACAAATCACTTTTGGATATCAAAATACCCTATTTTTTAAAATCCATTTTCAATACTATAATACCCTTTTTTTGAAAAATCATTTTCAATACCGAAATATCCAAAAAAAGGGAAAAATATTTTCTTTAAATAAAATATTTAAACATTCAAAGGAATATATAAATAAAATAATGGTTGCGATAGTGGAAAATTCATTTTTGTTGTGTATGTAAAGAATAGAACTTCCCTTTTATCATTTTTCAAAACATTCCATGTAAAACACATACAAAGATTACTTTTGAAAAAAATTTAAATAAAGTAAAAAATATACATAAAATATAATTTATAAATATTTTATGCCGATAAAATAATTTTAAAAGCATATATATGGAAAAGGTAGAGTTGTAAGTAAAATATTAAAAGAGGAATTTTTTAAAGAAAACATACCTTATCACTTTGGAATATTTAAATAATAATCCCCACGAAGGGATAACATTAAACAAAACTTTAAATACCATGAGAATAGAGAAATTAATTATATAACATGTTAAAGGGGTTGTATATACACCTCATAAAAGAGTAAAGGTTAATAAAATCAAAATGTTCCTCAATAAAAGGAGATCGATATAAATTCCCTTACCTTGGGTATGATTCATCACATGTGTCTTTAATGTCCTCTTCTTTAGGTAACTCCTTTTGGTTTTCACCAAAGGTCTTACTTGGTTGGATTTATACCCAAAGTTAGGGTTCAAGGATGAGAGGAGAGAATTGGATAATTTATTTTGGAAGGTATTTTCCAATCCAAATTTCTTGACAGGTATGAATAGAGTAAGGAGAGGGGGGGCTTTTTATAAGTGGGGTGAGTGGAAAACTTGTAATTTTTTTAAACAGTGAATTCCACCCATGTTTTTTCATGTCAAGTGGATCCAATAATGCACCAAAATAGATACTTGAATGTATAAGGTCTAAATATTTCAATATAATGGTTTTTTGACAAGTTTTTATGTCATTTGGACCTTAATTTTAAATTTTAACCATTAGGTAAACTCATATTTACCCCAATCGTTGTAATTAATTTTAATTGTTTTCACTAATCACTTTGGTCCAAAATTAAGTTAGTCTTATTAAAAATTATAAATTATTCTGATTCCTAATATGGAATCCATTTTTACAAATTTAATTCACATTAGTGGTAAAATTTAATTTAATATTAATCTAGCAGATGCAGCGATGCAGCAGGTTAATAATAAGAGCATTTTTTAGAAAAATGTGATTCTATATTAACTCTATGAATAATAATAATAATTTTATAAAAATTAATTAAAATTTAATGACATAAAATCTATAAATTTCATATAAAACATTCACTATTTGGTATTATTTTAATTAAAAAATTAGAAACATTATGAATTTTAAAACAGTTTTTAGAAAAACTCATTTTTAAACCCAAAAACAAACTTATATTAAAAACTAATATAATGTTGATTTAGAAGTAATTAAGTGCATTAAATAAAACTAAATAATACTTAGTTTAATTAAAAATATATTTAAAGCATATTTAGACTTTTAAATTTTTTTAATTTATTAAAAATAAATGACTTTTTTACAAAAATCAATATTTTTCACTATTCACTAAAATGTCAATATTTTCCAAAAAAACTCAAAATTTTACCCAAATTAAATTTTCATATTATAATTTTAAAAAATGATATTCATTTTATAAAATTAAAATTATAAAATTTAGAAATTAATCTTTTAAATAATACCTTATAATAACTGTGTTTAACTAAAACAATTTCATTTTTAATTAAAAATTACTTAATATTTTTATAACTAATATAAATATATTATTTATATTATTAAATATTAAAATGATTTATTATATCATTACTTTGGTTTCTATATAAGGTATTTATTTCATGTGTTTGAAATCCCTAAAATGTCATATCTATGGTTTTCTAAAACTCATCCAAATAACACTCAACTCATAATTTATAGGTTGTTTGATGTGATATTCCCTAATATAAGATTGAATAGGAGTAATAGGTGAGAAAAAATAAGATATAATAAGAGTATCTAAATTATAATACTGAAAACTTCATTCAAAAATCTATGATCTAACTTTAACTTAATATCCTAAATATATTCTTGTAGAGAACAAACTTGAGCTCTTAAATCCTCAATCTTGTTCTTTCTTAGATAAATTTTGAGATGAATTTCGGGTTGAAATTGAGATATAACAAGAGTGACTATCCTAGATATCTTCTCTTCTCTAATTTGTTCTATTGAGCTCCCAATTATAATAAATAACACCATCAAAAAAACCGTCAAATCAGATTTAAATTAATTCAAATATTATTTAGTTAGAAAGGATGTTGAAGGAGCAGAAGAAGGTAGAGGAGTGGATGTATTAGAAGAAAACTCCCCACCATCCATCCCGCCTTCATTATCCTTTAGCTATGGTCTCAAGGACTAAAATTTTGGTTCATAATTAGTTTCCTCGTCAATATTAATAATATCTACATGAAAATATATAGCAGGAGATGTCATATTTTTCTATGGGTTGATCAACATTTTTAGTAAGAGTTAGACCAAACATTTATTCAATAATTTGGTCAAATTATGTCCTAGTAGTAGATACTTCAAGTCTTTCTTGAGAATCAATCTCATTAATTTTATATCCATCAAGTACTTTTTGGATAGAAGATATGGTAGTTCCACCATTCTTAGGTGGACTACTTCCATGATCATCATCATCAGATTCCGCCCCCTAAGGAGGTGATTTTATTCCACTTTTCATAATATTACTTACAATGATAGGGCTCAAAGTAGAATAACTTTCATCACTTTCTTCAGACTCACCTGATCCATTATCATCTTGTGCTTCTTGTTTAAAAGAACCACCTGCTGATACTCCAGTATCATCAAGGTATTAATATTTTAACTCGTATTCTCCTGAGGTTAAAGGTAAATGAGCATCATGAGATCCAAAAGAAACTATGGGAGAGGGATCCCTAGTATCTTCAAAGGATTCCCTGGCTTCTTCACTTAATTCATCTACCTCAGTTTTCTCTTCTTTAACTTCCACAAAAGCTTCATTATCATTAAAATAATACTCAACCATTTCCTCAGGATCTATAATAGGGTCTAAATGATCTCTTGGTCTGACGTGATTCTTAATATGGTTAAACTTTTTATAAATATTTTTATTATATGATGCACACTATTTTATCCAATGGTTCCAATTTACTTTCATATGCCTATATATATTTTTATTTAGAAAAAACAAATAGAGGAAATTACTTTTTTCTCCCCCTCAGGAACTAATCCTTTAAATTACAATAGGGCTGATTTAAATTTATGGTAAGTAAAGGGATTAAAATTTAAGGAAGAATTGCATAGTTCAGACACATGCCTCATAAAATATTTGGCAAGGATTAACTAAAGTCTATTCATTATCAAATAAAGAAATAGAAAATATTGGTTCATTAAGATGATACGGTCATCTATTCTAGGACAAATGATATGTTTAATGAACTTTACAAATAATCTAGATTCATCATTTAATTATAGAGTAGTTGATTATCTAGGAGTCTTATTCCCAGATAATTCCTCAAGAGCATTAAAAAACTAAAAATTAACATGATTCATATGATGTGAGATTTTATATCCCTCATAATCTCCTTTATGAGGAACATTCAAGATTTTATCCTAGATATTTGAATAAAAAATAAAAAATTCTCCATTTACAACCATTTTAATGGAATCCCTTGAATCACTAGAAATGAGTTCCATATTGGAATAAAAAACCTTAACTAGTTGAGAAAAAAATGTATTACCATTATCCTTGAAATAGTCACTTCATTATTGATTATAAATAGACTTCAAAACTAAATAATTACTATAATATATCAATTAGTAATCTAATTACTTTTCTATACAGATAGAATGATCTAAAAAATAAGGATTGCGTGGCTTGATCATAGCACTCGAGAAACCTTGGTATTTTTAGATCTCTTTGAAGTAGGAAATGCAGAAAGATATGTGGCGTCATGATCACTTTTTACTCTAACAATATTTACACTATTATTTTAATATCTAAACATTTGGGTTTGGTTTCAAAATGTAAATAGTCTTGGGAAAAATTTATTCGAGATAGATAGAGAAATAGCAGGTATAGCTTCGAAAAATATAAAGGGATTTTAAGAAAGAGATGTGTGATGATTTATATTATAATTTGAATTTAATTCTATCATTTAGGGAATAAAATTATAATAATAAACTAAAGAAAAACCCTTTGAAATGCTTGAATAAAATTGTAAACTTCAACAGTCATGGTTGGTTAACTAATCATAAACTTGCGGTAACTTAGAAAATTCAATGTAGGTATACTTACTGCATGACATGCCTTGCAGTTACTTAGAAGGTTCACAATAGGTATACTGGTTGTACAACCAATTTTTCACGGTCACTTAACCAATAATATGATCAAAATAACTCATGTTCACTTAACTGATCATATGATCAAAAAATATCATGGTCACTTAACTAACTGTATGAACAAAAAATCTCAGTAAGCACTGATGTTAGGCACAAATAGTATAATTAAGGAAAATAATTAAACAAAAAAAGAGTAATAAAACTAAATTTAAAGATTTAGGAATAAATAATGATTCATAACTCATTTTTTATATAATTTAGTCCCTATATATTCAGAGGCTTTATAAAGATATCAGAAACTTGATGTTCAGTGTCAATGAACTCAAGAGTAATATCTCATTTTTAAAAATTGTCTCCCAAAAAGTGATGTCTCATATAAATATGTTTTTCCATAGAGTAAGAACCATTATTTTTTGAAAATATTAATAGAACTTTTATTATTAAAATTTATAGGGACATGTCAAAATTGATAACCATAGTATGGTAAAGTGTGTTTCAGCCAAAGAATGTGCTCATAGAATCCTCCTGTAGCTATATATTTATATTCAGTAGTAGATAATGAAAAATGGTTCTATTTATTACTATACCATGACACTAGAGACTTTCCCAGAGATTACATGTTTTATATTTTTTTCCTATATAACTTACAACCACAAAAATTGACATTATAATAACTAACTAATTTAGATCCATGACCTATAAAGTAGAACAATACAAAATTGGTTGTATTTTTAAGGTATTTTAAAATTATTTTAACAAAATTAAAATAATATTCCTTTGGATTTTCTTGAAATTGGTAATGAATACATTCACTAAACATAATATTAAGTTGATCAGAAGTTAAGTGTAGTAAAATTCCTATCTTACCACTAAAATTAGTTTGGTCAACTAACTTTCCATTTTCATCCAAATTTAGCTTACTTCTTGTTCACATGCGAGTATCACTACCTTTGGTTTTATCCATACCAAAATGTTTTAAAATATATTTTTTGTATTTTATTTGATTTAAAATAATTACATCCTTAATTTAAAAAAATTTAAATCCATGATAGAATTTTAGTTCACCCATAAAACTCATTTCAAATTTATTTTGCATCAACTTTGAAAACTAATTACACAAAGAAGGTTTGGATGATCCTAAAATAATATCATTAATATATATTTGAACTACTAAAAAATAATTTGAAAAAATTTTATAAAAATAGTAGGATCATAAATAACTTTAGAAAAACCCATTTAAAATAATAAAAGTGATGAGTCTATCATACCAATCTCTAGGATCTTTTTTTAATCCATACAAAGATTTTTTTAATAAAAACATGATTTGGAAAGTTATTATTTTTAAATCAAGTGGGTTGATTTGAAAAAAAACTCAATAATATAACCTTTAAGAAAATAAATCATGACATCCATTTGATATAGTTTGAAATTAAAATATGTTACATAAGGAAATATCATTTTAATATCCTTAAGTATTTTTACTAGTGTAAAGGTTTATTTATAGTCAATTCCTTTATCTTGACTATATCCTTGTGAAACCAGTATAGATTTATTTCTTCTTATTATGCTAGAGTCGTAAAACATATTTAAAAACACTCATTTAGTGTCAATGGTCAGGAAGCCTTAATTATTTCCACTAGTTTCCAAAAAAAATTCTTTCAAACTGATTCTACTCTTCTAATATATTCATTACCCAAAATTCATCATCGATAGCTTCAGTGATATTTTTAGGTTCAAGCTATGAAAAAACGGATTAATGTTTAACATGTTTTTGAAGAGATGCTATAGTTTGATTTTATCTATCTAGATCTACAAAAAAAAATCATCTAAATTATGGTCTCTATGAGTTCTAATGGATCTAGATATATAAGTACTCGGTAATTAATTTTATTCTTCAGGGTTTGGTTCAAATAATTCCTTAGTGCTGGGTGATTTTTCTATAGTGGGTTTTATAGAAAAATCAATGGGATTGGTTGAGGTATTTATATTAAATTTATAAATATCATCTTTAAGGTTTTATAAATAAGTTTTAGGCTCATGTGGATTTGTTTCATCAAATTTTTCATGCATATATTCTTCCAAAAGTTTGGTCCTTTTATTGAACAACCAATATTATTTACTAGAGATTGAATAATAGAAGGAGATTATTTCATCACTTTTGGATGCAATTTTTTCCAAAATTTCATTTGTGTTGAGAATAGATACCTTATAGTAAAAAAATATATAAAGTAATTAACATTTAGTTTTTATCCATTCCACAACTCATATGGAATATTCTTCAAAAGTGGTTTGATAAGAACCCTATTAATAATATAGAAGGATGTATTTATAGTTTCTACCCAAAAATAAATAGGATTTTTATACTCATTGAGCATGGTATAAGAAATATCTTGAATGGTATTTGTAAAATCCCAAGATTTTACAATACATTTTCATTTTAAATAAATTTTATAGCTTCCATTTCTTGCAACACCGAGTTCGAACACACCATGTTCTATTAATAAGAGATCGTTATAACATGTATGTTAAAATATAGATAATAAATAGTATTAACCACATTATTAAATTTATATATTTAATTTTTTTACATTCAAACAAAATATTTTCTTGGCATAAAATAATAATTAATCCAATTTTCTTCATTAAAAGGCTATATTTTTCTAAAGGCAATTTTACCACCTTTTTATGGAGTAGTTATTTTAAATATATTTTTTGATGATTTTATAAATTTTATTTGATAAAATAAACTTCTTATTTGAAATATAAATATCATAATTTACTTTGTTTTAATTTTTTTTATATTATAATAAGTTTAATATTTTGATGAATATTGATAAAATATTGAATTTTAATTGAAAATAGATTTTTACATGAATAATTTATAGTGTAAAATTATATTTTTAATTGGTTTAAAAGTATAATTAGAGTAAATATTTATCATTTAATTCAATATAAGTCATTTTAATTAATTTAAAAAATAATTTTGATATAAAAACATTTCAATCTTTTGAATGTTTCACTTTAAAAACTTGTTTTCCCATTCTGTCAACAAGATTAATTTTAAATTAATTACTACAGCTTCTGTGTTTTTATTTTTTTTAAATGTATTCCATATTTGGAATCAGTGGTTTCAAATTATGTAAATATGTTTTTTTTTATTTTTTTCATTATGAATATAAACTTTAGTATTTTTTTTATTAACATAATTAAAGGTAAATCAAGTGATTAAGAGTAAAAATAATATTATAAATATTATAAAATTACCCTAACACTTGTCAAAATCTCAGTTAATAATTAGGTTTAATAAAAATAATCATTTTTATAATATTATAACCTTTTTAATCCACTTTTATGAGATTATGGAATTTATTATATTTTATGTAAAGAGAAGTTAAAGATGTCATACTCATATTTTTAATAAATATATAAGTTTTAATATAGAGTTATATAGAAGATAAATTCTATTATAAATAGTAAATTTAAATATAAAATATTTATATTCATCATGATAATTTATTTTTAATTTTTCATAAATATATAATTACCTTAAATTTTTATGCAATAATGATGCAGTAATTATTTAATTAATGGAAATATCAAATAAATGATATTGAGAATATTAAGATAAATATAATTTGATATAATTAATGTAATACACTAATTTTATAGATTAAATGGACATATTAAATATGTACTAAAGGTTTTTTTTTTCGAATATATCATGTTGTAATGATATTTTAATAAAGTCATTTAATGAATAGTATAAAAAGTGACATTAATTTTATATTAAAATAAATAATATTTTATTAAATGATATAAATTTAATAAAAATATGAAATACTTCCAAATGATTATGATAAATTTAAAATTTTCATACATGAATCATTTTAGGTTCTTTTTACATGTTATAGTAACAATATTAACCCTTAAATAGTGAAAACACATGTTGTCATGGTAAGAGTTAATAGGTTTAAATAAGGGTTAAAACCAAAATACAAGGTTAATAATGAGACCTAAACCTATATAAAAAATATTTTTTGAGATTATTTTGACACATAGTCATATTAGATTAAAAATAACTCACTTTGGATCCATTTTGAAATGAAAATTAATTTATGTTAATTTAATATTTTGAGAGTTTCAAAAAGTGACTCTCACCATAATTATAAAAGGGAACCTCCTCCATCACTTAATAAAACCACTTTTATCCTTATATATCAACCAAAACTTGTCCATTTATATTACCAACATCCTTATGCAAGTTATAGAGGTCCTGGTTTTCCAAAAATATCAACTCTAAATCCTTTAAGAATATATTTAATAGAAGTTTGTCAAAGAAGAGGTAATCGTTTTACCAACTTATTCAAGTTCATTTCTTCTTCTAATTCATATTAATTTGTTGTTTCTATAATAAAGTAATAAATACAGTATTATATATATTATTGTATTTTATTATTATTATGGTAAAACCATATTCCACCTTTTATCCATCCTATAAAAAATGAAAGCACCACGTGTGCATACGTACAGCTTACCATCTCCAAGTCATGGTGTAATTTTTTTTTCAATAACACTTTATTTGGATGGGTATAATGATTGATATAATTTATATAAATAATAAATATGAAATTATATTGATTGTTTATAATTAATATACCATTCAATTCTTTACCCTTTCACCATTAAGTTAATGATATAGTCGCTCGTGCGTATATACGGCCTACTGTCTCCACACACGATTGGAATAATTTTTCACATTAACCATTAAAAAATGATTATAAAATATATATAATGAGTAAATAGAATATCTATGAACATAATATAATTATTTAAATAAAAAATATATATATATTATTCATAATAAACAAGAATTACATGACAAAACATGCATAGGAAAATGAAACAGTTAACACCTGAAACAAGGGTAATATAGAAATATTATTAATAAAACAATATAAGAAGATCATATATGATATCATAAATATATATATAATTCTTTTATAAATTAATAACATTTTTCAAAACATTATACAGGAAGTTAAATAACATTCAACTAAAGGAAAGTACAATGTCAGGGTTAATTTCACAATCTCATTATTATTCGAGATTATTTATACATATCTATGGGGGAATATTTTTCATCCATTTCCATGTTTCTTAAAACAAAATCCAAAATAATTTTAGTATTATCCAAAAAAAATTAAATTCTTTTAACCCATGTTCAAATTTTTGTAAAATAGTTTGAAAATAATCTTTTTTTCATTTTCCAAATGAGGTACTCTATGGCCTTTTTCAACAAAAATATAGAAGGAATGTTTTTTAACTTATATGGAAGAATCAGATTTTATTGTTGTCATAACACCTTAATGTTATGAATCTTACTTTATAAGTTTACAAGATTATTTTCAAAGAAAAAAGTTTCTTTTATAACTTCACAACTTTTTAACCAAATGATTTCAAATTAAAAATGGGTATTTACCTCAAGAAATTTTTAATGATTTTATTAGACTATTTTCATCTATATGAATATCCTTTATTAGATTTTATGATTAATTGAGGTTATTATGATACCATAAAAAAAATTTATTGATGGTTTTATGATTATTTTTACTATGGGTGTGCAATTTTTATATCATTCATGGTTTATGGTTAATGTATTCACATTTCATAAGCTATTTTTTCAATAAAAATGTTAATTTTGTTTATGTTTCACCCTTTTTGTATGAGAAATGAATTGGAATTAGTAATTATTGGTTGGGGCCTGCTATAACCCCTCTATGAATTGGTAGGTCTCATGAGATAAACTAGTTTGGGTATTGGATGAGGCCTTACCCATCCATCCAATGGCCTGAAGGCCTTCAATTTTTTTTATTTGTTATAATTGAACCCCCTTTTAATGGAAGAAGGGGGAACCCAAACAGAATCTGTGAACATTAGACTTAACATGACCTGAAGATCTTAAAGATTATAAACAAACTAACAAAATAGAGCTACCCCTCCCTAACATATGATCATGAAAAATCTCTCCACTATTGCATGGCGCTTCGGCAAGTAAGTGTCCTATATCAAAGCATAGGCCCGATCTGATGGCTGATGCCATACCCTATCAAATATCCAAATCCCAAATGCTATGAAAAGATGAACAGTCATCTTTGGAACCTCCTTAGGGCTTGTTCTATGTGGGCAAGTCCAGGTTCAAACCAACAAACCATAAAACACCATTTCATATAAAAACACATCAACTACTGCAGAAATTCACCATCACAACAGAAAATCGACGAAACCAGCACCAACCCATAACCCTAACTTCACAATTGCAGTCCCAGATAGCCAAAATTCATCCTAAATCAAGAACTTGTACACCATGAAACCATTAACAGTCACCAGAATCGAGTCCAAAACCCCACATCCATCCAATCCCCAACTATTCACAGATGCCAGAGGAATAAAAGTCTCATCAGAGTCTGAAGCGCGCACGGAAAGCAGAAAGGTGGAACGGGGAACCTCTGATGATGGAGATGTCGCAAAAATCCTCACGAACTTTGAAAATAAAAGCATAAAACACAAAACCACTTACCTCAAGACTTCCATAGCCAAACCTGTGAGGGAAGAAGAATAAGAGCCAGCACCATCCTAGAAAATCCATTGTATTCTTTCCCTTACTGAGCATATGAGCTCACCCCTTTATTATGTTTTATTTTTTCCCGGATGTCAATATGTATATTATGATTGATATGTAGGGTTAATATAGGAGAATATTTATGTTCTCAAAGGATTGACTATATTTTATTTTATAGTTACAATTGTATTTAAAGGTTCATGTATGTAATCTGGTTTCCAAAACTGCTAAATTGATCGGTACTTTGGGATTAGAGTCTTATATCTATGCCAATATAATAAAGTGAGACATCATCTTTAGCATACTGTGGTCAAGGTTATTACAGTTGGTATCATAGGACACTACTACAAATATATCCTTTATCAACACTAGAAAAGGGCATTAACAGCACTAAAAAAAGTGTTGTTAATTGAGGTGAAGATAAAGGGGGTCCCTTTTATCAACACTCAGAAAAGTGTTGATAAAGTCCCCTTTTATCAGTGTTAAAAAAGTGCTGATAAAAGGGGTCTTTTATCAGTACTAAAAAAGCTGCTAAAAGGGTCATTTATCAGTGCTTTTTTTAGAGATGATAAAAGACCTCTTTTATCAGTGCTTTTATAAAGCACTGATAAAAGTAAAAAAAATATTAAAAAAATAAAAAAAAACATTTTTTTAATTATAGAGGGCTTCAACAGCGCTTGAAGCCCCCATTTAACAACGCCCCCCCCCCCCCCCCATGGTATCCCACGCACGCCCTAGCCTGCTCCACTCAACCCCACCCCCTTTAACAGTGCCCCCCCCATTTAATAGCGTTAGGTTATTCCCCTCACATGCGCCCACGACCAGCCTCCCCAAGGATTCGAACTCGAGACCTGTTGCCTACGCACCTAAGCCTTTACCACTCCACCATATTACTTTTCTCTTCATTTATTAATATATCTATTTATTTATATACATATTTAGTTATATTTACTCATAAATTAATATATATATATATATATATTAACATATATATTTATATTAATATATATATATAGTTATATTAATATATATATATATATCTGTATATATATTTAGTTATATTAATATATGTATATTTTGTTATATTAATATATATATATATATATATATATATCCTTATATTAATATATATATATATATAGTTATATTAATATATATATATCGATATATTAATATATATTTATATCTATTTATATATATATATTTATTTATTTATAATTTTTTATCTGTATATTTATTTTTATATTAATATATATTTATAAGATTAGTTTTAAATACATTTATAAAATATTTTTTCTTATGTGTGTTTATAAATAAATAAATACATACATACATACATATATAAAACACGCAAACACACACACACATATATATATATATATGAATAAATACATATATATGTGTAATTGAAAATCCATATAATGTTAAAACGACCATAACTTCTAATCCAAAATTCATTTTCAACTCCACAACTAGTTAAATCAAAGAAAATGAAATAATCTTCGATATGATATGTGATACAATCCTAGAGGACATCCAGATCATAATTTATATTTGAATGTTAAAACATTTGGATATCTGGACTAAAAACTCAGTTTTAGAGGCCTTTTGGGCCTTTTTGGGCTCAAAACTCGTAGAGCTCATCGCATGATTTAATTTGATATGTTGTAGAGCTCAAACAAACACTAGAATAAAAATTTATGTCCTTTTGAAGTTTGAGTTACATTTTCAACTTATTTTATATCTTTTATTAATTTTTTTATTTTTTTTCTTCAAATTGTTATTAAATTATTATTAGTCAATGATAATTAGAAAATTATTAATTAAAAATATTTTTTAAAATATTTTATAATCCTCTTTTACTAAATATCTTATACATTAATTTTATATTTCCATTTATCCTTATCTAAAACATATTTAAAAAATATATATTATATTTATATCAATATAAATATACTTATATATCAATATATTATTTTTTATGAAAAATATTTTTTTTTGAAATATACACTTTATCAACACTTGGAAAAAGCACTGATAAAGACCCCCCTTTATCAGCGCTACTAAAAAATCACTGATAAATGGGACCCCTTTAACAACGCTAAAAAGAACTAATAAAGGGTGCCTTTAACAGCCCTTTTTTTAGCACTGTTAAAATTTCCCTTTATCAGTGATTTTTTTTAGCACTGTTAAAGGGTGGCGCTGCGGAAACTCAGTTTTGTGTTAGTGGAAAGTTTAGTAGAAACCTTTGAAACTAGATTTAGAAAACATAGATTGGGGAATATAACCCTAAGATAGAATTTAAGGATAAGTATAGAAGAACATCCTATAATTTTGGTTAGGTATAGATTATGTGGGTGTTCCTAGGAATACATCCATGTCTAGATACTACAAGTGGACATGGTTTTGGAACAGAAGTACCTAGGGGTAAAAACTTCATCAAGGTGTGTCGGGCCTGACTCAGTGTAATCTAGTACATGACAATGGGTCTTACTGCACACATGGTTTAACACTCCTAGGGGGTATTATTAAGATAATACATATTTTCTTTACAGACCATTATGAAGGATTTAAATGTAAATATGTTTCCAAATAAACCATGTTTATGATTATGATATTATCTATGCATAAATTTATCAATTAATGTTAAGTATTTTACTACTTCAGAATTATAAATTATGATTCATAACCTTATTTAATGTATGAAATTGCTTATAAATGGTTCCTAGTGGAAGGAATGGAAAATGTATCAACATATTTAATCCATGTAGGGATTTATCTCCAATACAAGATAATAATGTTATATATAGAGATGAAACTGGTGATGAACAACTTATAACCATATTGGGATAGCTGACTCAGCTTATGAACAATAAACATACCCATATGGAGCATCCAGATCCACAATATAGAGGAAAAATGTTATACGGATTCATGATACAAAAACCTCCATCATTCAATTGGAATAAAAAACTTATTTTTAGATGAGAAGTGGATAAGTTCCTTAGAGAAGATATTTATTACTTTGAGAAGTAACAAAATGAAGAAGGTTGTCATGGAAATTTATCCTCTCTTGGGAGATATGGATCAATGGTGGTAATTGATTCAAAACACAAATTATGAAGAAGAAATACCAAATATGGAATGGAAATATTTTGAGGAAATTTTCTTAGAAAAATATTTTCCTTATGAATAACGAGCTAATATGGATAGACAATTTATGAGTTTGGGGGAAAAGGAGGATGAGCATTTTTTTAAATATAGAGCCAACTTTATAGTGTAAGTAGGCATTCTATGCATTATATATTAAATCCAAATAGAAATATTGATCAATTATTTGATGGTTTGAAACCATTCCTCCAAAGGGAACTGGTCTCCCAAACGTTCTCATCATACAAAGATATAGCCTTTTGTTCTACCAAGATAGAGAAATAATTCTCTAATTCTTAAGACATTAAGGTAAATAAATAGAAAAAAGAGGCTTTTTGAACACTCTGGAATATAAAATAATGAAAAGGAGGAGAAATACATAGTTGAATTTTCATCCTGTAATAAATGTGGAATGAAACATCATGGAACATGTCTATTGGGGATAGAAGTTTCTTACAAGTGTGTAAAAAATGGCCACCAAAACCATGACTACAAGGGAAAGAAATAATTT
This sequence comes from Viscum album, assembly GCA_963277665.1. NCBI lineage: Eukaryota > Viridiplantae > Streptophyta > Magnoliopsida > Santalales > Viscaceae > Viscum > Viscum album. The sequence goes on along the minus strand of OY728147.1, from coordinate 1,667,574,833 downwards.
GGTAATGTGTAGTGTTTTAACTATAGGTATATGGTACACTATGAAAATTATTATCCTAATCATCAAGGAAACTTACCCTAGAAAAGGATAAGGGGTTAAGGCCAAGCTTTTGTGATCATAACTATAGAGGTTGAATTCCTTAATGATGTGGTGGTAGTTACTTTAACAGTCTCCTCAAACTTAGCTAATGCTTTATTTGATTTTGGATCATCTCATTCTTTTATATATTCCTAGTTTTCCAAGAAAATTAAACATTTCCCTTTTGAGTTAATAAAGGTGTTGCCAGTCAAAACTCCTAATGGAAGTCTCATTGCAACAAATATATGTCGAGAAATCCCCTTTATGAAATATAAATGTGATCTAATTTCTAACCTTGTAATCATACCTATGTTTGAATTTGATATAATCCTTGGTATGGACTGGATTTCAAAATATGATGCGAAAATTTATTACAAGAAGAAGTAAATTACCATTTGTGAGGAATATTAATAATTCCTTATCTTTATAGAAGAATATTTATCATCTGATTCTTATCTAGATACACCCCCATTAGTTATACTAAATTAAATAATTGTGGAGAAAGATAAAATATCATATAGGTATGAATAATTTAATCTTAAAATTGAGTATGTTCCTATCGTAAAGGAATACATTGATGTATTTCTTGAGGAATTACATAGACACCCCCTAAATCATGAAGTTGAATTTTTTATTGATTTAATCTCTTATGAAAGACCAATATCAAAGACTCCCTATAGAATAGAAATAGTGGAATTAGTGAAACTAAAGAAACAATTAAAGTAGTTGGTTAAAATGGGATTTATTCATCCTAGTGTTTCTCCATGGGGAGCCCCTATTATCTTTGTTAAGAAGAGAGATGTATCCATGAGGTTGTGTATTGATTATAGGTAAATCAATTCTATTCTAATAAATAACAAGTATGATCTACCTCACATTGATGATTTATTTGATAAAATTAATGGATCTCAGTTATTTTCGAATATTGATCTTTGTTCGGGATATCATCAATTGTGAGTAAAGAATGAATACATTAAAAAGACATATTTTTGGATGAGGTATAGACATTATGATTTTATATTAATTCTATTTGTATTAACTAATACACTCAATTTTTATGGATCAAATGAATAGATTATTTAAGGAATATCTTGATGATTTTTTTTGTGGTATTCATTGATGATATTTTGGTGCATTCTAAAAGATATTAATACCATTATAATCACTTGAATATCATTATTGAGAATCTCAAAAGGAAAGAGTTAAATTTATTTTCTTATCCATATTGTCTCTAATGATGGAATCTCTATTGACCCTATAAAGACAAAGGTAATCCAAGAATGGATCATACCACTGAGCATAACTGAGGTATATAGTTTCATTGGTTTAGCAAGTTACTATTGATGTTTCTTTCATAATTTTTCATTATTGGATAACCCATTAACCAAGCTCACATGTAAAGTGGTTAAGTTCATATGGAAAAAATAATATGAAGAATGTTTTGAATAATTGAATAGAAGATTTTTCAATGCTTTAATATTGAATTTAGCATCAGGAAATGGTGGATTTATGATTTATAGTGATGTATCAAGGAAAGGACTTGGTTGTGTACTTATGAATAATGATAGAGTTATTGAATATATATCAAGGTAGTTAAAAACTCATGAACAAAACTATCCAACTCACGATCTTGAGTTAGAAATGGTAATCTTTTCTCTGAAGATATGGATACACTATCTCTATAGTGAAAGATATGAGACGTATACAGATCACAAGAGTTTGAAATACATTTTCTCCCAAAAGTAACTCAATATAATGAAAATTAGGTGTCTCGAGCTACTCGAGGATTACTATTGAGAAATACACTACCACCCAGGGAAGGTGAATAAGGTAACATATGCATTGAACTGGAAGGATCATAGAGTTCTGAAAAAATTGAGAATATAAAGGGATCATGTGTTCGTGGATATAGTGAAGATGGATATGGGAATTATCAAGGAAGGTGAAACATCACTTCTTTTTCAAATGGTTGTTAAACCATCTTTATTGGAAAGGATAAAATTTTCTTAGTCTAATGATGAGAATTTTTTAAAAAAAATTAATGTTGTGAATGATGGAAATTTGAAAGACTTCATAGATGAATATGGTATTTTTAAATTTGGAAAAAAAATTTTGTTCCCTCTATACATAATCTCAAAAGGGAATTATTGGATGATTCACATAGCTCTAATTTTTCTATACACCCTGATAGTACTAAGATGTATATAGATTTGAAGGAAATTTTTTGGTGGGATAACATAAAATGGTAAATTTCCGATTATGTGTTAAGATTTTTGGTTTTTTAATAGGTAAAGGTTGAAATAAAACTCCCTAGATTATTCATGAAACCTCTACCTATACCTACATGAAAATTGGATGACATAACTATGGGCTTTTTCACTAGATTACTAAAGACCCCCAGAAGAAATGATGTGATATAGATTATTATTGATATCCTTACCAAATCAGTACATTTTCTTGATATATGATAAGATTTCCCACTGGATCACCAAGAAATACTCTATATTAATAAAGTTGTAAGACTTCATGGTCCACTTCAATCAATTTTTTCTAATCAAGATCCTTGTTTTACATCAAAATTCTAGAAAATTATTCATAAGCCTCTAGATACTGAGCTTCATTTGAGCACTTCCTACCACCCTCAAACTGATGGGAAATCATAAAGGACTAATAAAACTTTAGAAGAAATGTTGAGGTGAAACTCACTTGACTTTCAAGGTATATGGGTTTATTGTTTTTCTTTGTAGAATTTTCCTGAAATAATAGTTTCTATTCAATTATTAAAATGGAATTGTATGAAGCGATATATGGAAAGAGATGTCGTACACTAACTTGTTAGGATGAAGTTAGTTAAATGAATATTGTAGACCTAGAACTTGTAGAGGAAACAATGGTGAAGGTAAATACTATTCAAACCCATATCAAAGTAGCTCAAAGTAAGAAAAGGATCTATGTCGATAACTAAAGTAAGGATCTATAATTTCAAGTGGGAGGTCATTTTTTCTTGAAAGTATCTCCATGGAAGGATGTTATAAGATTTGGTAAGAAAGGGAAACTAATACCCTAGTATATCAGACCTTTTCAAATTATAGAATAAATTGGAATAGTGGATTATCATTTGGAAATTTCACCTAGCCTTTCTAAATTACATGATTTGTTACATATCTCATTATTAAGTAATTACAAACCATACCCAACACATGTTCCCAGTTTTAAAGAAATATAATTAGAACCTGATTTATCTTATTGTGAAGAGCCTATCCAGATTCTGGATACTGGAGATCAAGTGTTGAGGAATCGGATGACTTGACTGGTAAAGGTACTGTGGAAAAATCATAAAATATAAGAGGCAATGTGTGAACCTATGGAAATTATGATGAAGAACTACCCAAATATTTTTATGAGGTGATATTCTAGAAATTTTGAGTATGAAATTTTTGAAGAAGGGAATAATATAAAACCCCAAGATTTTGTGGTATATTTTCTTTTTAAATAAATTTAATAGATTTTGTTGCATGCAATACCGAGTTTGAATGCATCGCAATCTATTAATTATATACTATTATAACCTAGACATTAAAATAACATGAATGAATAGTATTAAACACATTATGAAATTTATATATTTAATATTTTTACATTCAGAAAAAAGATTTTATTGGCATAAAATAAGAATGAATTCAATTTTATGCAGTAAAATTTTATATTTTTTTAAATGAAATTTAACTACCTTTTTATGGTTCACTTTTTTTAAATCTATCTTTTGACACTTTTATAAATTCTATTTGAAAAAATAAACTTCTTTTTTCAAATCAGAATATAAAAATTTACTCTTGTTGAATTTTTGGAATTTTTCTAATAAGTTTTATGTTTGATTAATAGTGATAAAATATTAAACAATCAAAAGACTTTTTTATTTATTAAAGTAAAGTGGCTCAAATCCTACAAAGAAGAAAACATTTAAGGAGATCTAAAATACTGAAAACCAAGTGCATCAACCCAAACCAAATTAAGTCCCTATAAAAGAAATGATTCCAAATTAGAAAAAAAAACAATGAGATTATCATAATAGGAATCACTTGAAGATAGGAATTTTACCACCATATTACCCTCATGCTAGGTATGAAGGATTGAAAATTGAGAATTAATAAGACTCCTGCATATTATGACTGCATGTTCAATGGGATAATGGATAGATCCACTACCTAAAAAAGAATTATAAACTGATAAAGAATCCATCTCAATATTTGATAAAGGAATTTGACGTTGGTTACATAGGAGCAGGCCAAAAATAAAGGCACAAGCTTCCACCTGAAGAGAATCGCCACTCCCATAGAAGGCTGAGAAAGCAGCCACAATTGAGCCCCAGATATCTCAGATTACACCACCACCACACATATAACCCAAATAGAAGGAACTATTAGTATTAAGTTTGAATATAGTGGTAGGAGGTTTTCATCAAATCCAAGATCCTCAGGTTGAAAGAGTATTGGTGAGGGAGAAATGAGAATGACATAGTGGTGTGAAGGAGGTAGCATTGAAAACATCCCTACACAACCTGTCAAGATCAAGAATAAAGTTCTAGGCTTTAAATAGTATACTCATGGGAGAGTATCCAAGGTGCTAATAACTATTTTCATTCCTAGAGAACTAGAGTATCCATCATCCAACGGTGAGGATAACCTCCCTAGACTTTCTCTCTGCACTGGATCGATTGGTATCCTAAAACTGACACTAAAGGAAATATTCAGTGGAGAAAGACTGGTCAGACCAACCTACTAATTTTCCAAAAGAACACCAAAGTATCTTGTCCCAATCACTATTGAAGAACAGATGATCAGTAGAGTCATAGGATGTCTCCCTGCAATAAATACACCTTGAGGCTAGGCTAATTCCCCTATGTTGAACATTAACATGAGAGGGAATGGAATTATGCCACACCCGCCACACCAGGAAGAGGAGTTTCACTGGAATCTCCTTGCACCATAAAACTTCACCCCAACAGTCCTATGCATCTCCTAAAGAATAGATATTAATGAAGGATTTTATATATAATGACCCGACCAAAGAGCCTGTAAATAAACATTTATTAGGGTCATTGGTAAACACAAAATTATCGAAGATATCCATCTGATTGTCATCCAATTCCACACACAAGAGAGTGGAGTTTCCACAAGACTCTCTTAAGCTCATGTATAGAGTTGGACATCTCATAAACCTAATAAATTTCCCTAAACAATTATTAAACTAGAAACTTATATCACCCTTTCCAATAAGCCTTTGAGGGTACTGCTAGAGACCGGGTAAAAAGGGTTGGATCATCCACTGAATCTGAGATGGAATATGACTTGTGTAGTTTCTTTAAAATCTATATGTGTTAACCATATTTTTACCCCATAAAAACTACCCTCAATCATCTTCCATGTGAGTTTGGCATGAAGACCCTATAAAGTATCAGTTATACTCCTTAGGTTAATACCTCCAACTTTAGATAGCATTTCCACCTTGATCTAGGATTCCCAATAGAATTTTACTTTAAGCTAACCATCCCAAAGGAATGTTAACAATGTAATCTCAATATTGGAGATCACCATTTTAGGAACCCTCAAGGTGGATAGGATGGGCATAGTAATTGATAAGAGCACTGAAGAGACCAAGGTGATCCTCCCAATAAATGATAAATGTTTGTTTTCCAATTCATAATAATCCCCATAATTCTATTAGTGACCATGTTAAAATATATTGTGAGAAGAGTATTAGGGGACACTGTAGTGCCCAAGTAATCCATGGGAAAATAACCTTTTTTCATTCCCAAAAGGTCTTCTAAATACTTGATCCTTCTCCCTGATCATTTATTAGAGACAAAGAAGTTAATTTTCTCTATATTGACCACATTCTCACTCCAAGAGTCATAGACCACTAAATCATCATTAACCCCCTGAATGGACCTCCTTCTCCCATTGAAAAAGAGGATGGTATCATTGGAAAACATAAGATGAGAAATTTCCCCATTCATCTGCTTAGTACGGAAGGGGAGAATCTTACACAAATCATTGTAATGAATAACATATTGAATGATAAAATCTTGGGAAAAGATGAAAAGAGATGGGGAGAGGAGGTCCCCCTACCTTAATCCTCTAACAGTTTTTAAAAAACCAAATTTCTTACCCATAAAAGAACCCCCCATCCAAGAAGAGATGAAGAAACAAAAGAACAAATCAATCACCCAAACTGAGAAGCCCATGCTAGAAAGGACCTTTAAGATAAAATTCCATTCCACTTGATTATATTATTTTCTAATATCTAACTTGATAGCCATGTTACTACATAATTTCCTTATATTAATATCACCGATCACTTCCTAGTTCGGGGTGATATCCTCTTGGATGGATCTACCCTTCAAAAAACCATATTGCTCCTCAAACACCTAACTAGGAAGAAAGAGATAAAGTATTGATCTAAGAATGGATCCCATGACTTTATATGGTACATTACAAAGACGGATAGGATGTTATTGGTTAAGATAGTAGGGATCATTGAACTTAGGTACCAGAACAATCTTAGTAGTACAATCCACGCAAGGTAATTTCCCACTATGAAAATAATCTTGTATCATGCTAATCAAACTCCCCTTGACAATGTCCCAAGTAATACTATAAAAAGAAGCCAAAAAATATTCCATAATAGGAGCACTTTCTAGGTTTAAGGTCCAAAGAACACTAATAACTTCCTCCTCATTAGAGTTTCCCAACAACTACTCATTAACCGCTCTAGAGATGGAAGCTGAGATACAGTCGAATAAATCAGTGAAACCGCTAGGATAACAACCTACCATGGATGGATTAGAATCTCCCAGCAAATAATTAAAATGAGAGCATTTCATTCCACCAACAAGATATATATCATTAGAATATGATACGTCCTCCAAAATTAGATTCAAGTTCAAATACCTGTGTTTTTATTTTATGCACGCATGGAAATACCTAGTGACCATATCCCCTTCCTTGATCCACTTCACTTGAGATTTATCATGAGTGACGCATTCCTTCCATAGCAATAGATCTTCCAGAATATCATTCTTGTTATGTAGAACCACAAAAACCTCATCATCCCAAGTGGTCTCCAAACTCGAATCCAACCTCTAGATATCTCTATTGATATCCTCAATTTCCATATCTTCAGGAGGAATATGCTTAACACATGATCTAAGGAGACCTTTAAGAATCCACATGTTTTTATTAATGGATATAAATGGGTTACCACTAACCAAAGAATCCAAGGTATTCCTAACAATATCCAAGAATACAGTTTAGGTAGACCAAGAAGAAGAAAAGTGGAAGAAATCCTCATTACTACTACCATTTTCAAGTTAATATAGACGAGATAATGATCATATAAACCCCTATATAGGTGTAAAACTTTGACGTCCGAAAAGGATGATATTTCCACTTCATTAACTAAGAACTGATCAAGTTATCTACATGAACAACAAACCCCGTGATGATTGTTTCACCACATAAAAGGATTTCCTAAGAAAACCATATCCATAAGACCATTTGATAACATGAACAAGACAAATCCCTAACTATCATTCCTTCGAAAGGGACCACATCCCTTTTTCTCTTTGAGAGAAGATAAAATATTAAAATCCCCACCAATAAGACAACGAGTGTCACCTGTGTTAAAGACACTCAAATCCACCCATAGGGACTCTCAGAAATTAGCCTCATATTTAGTATAAACTATAGAAATAAACAAAATCTTATCCCCCCTAAAAATATTTATATTAATGATTTGATCATAAGAAGAAATAAAATCAACTGAAACACCTAATTTCTAAAAAAATCCATATATGAGAGTTATATGGGAGGCCATTAAGAAAATTGTAAGCCCTAATACGTTAGGAAAAGACCTTGATCTTAGAGGATACCCACTTGGGTTCAAAAATAGCAACCAAAGAAACTGAGTGAAGATGAAACTCATTGGAGACAAAATATGACTTAACCCGAGAACCCAAACCCTGGGCATTCCATAAGAGGATATTAATCATCAAAAGAGAAATGTCTAGCACTAGACCCAAACCCATGGTGATGAAAAAACATAATAGACCTGGATTTAGATTTGGAATTTGATAGGGACTGAGATATTATCTTTACACCATCTGGAAGGCATTTTAGAAGAGGAGTTGAGAAGAATTTTTTGGATACAAAAGCCTTCGGAGTAGATGGGGGTTTGGACATAGGGGAAGAAACCACTAGAGTCTCACCCAAAATTGAGGGGGGACTGGGAGCTAAAGAGGAGGAGATATCCTTAGTTGAATCCCCCAAATCTAGATCCTTAATGGTAAGGTTCACTGATGGGAGAGAGGGACCAGCCACCAAGAACATCTCTAAGAGGCAGTAAAATAGGTGTAAGAAGCTAAAAATGCTGGGGACAGGAGCACTGCATGCCTAGGGAAAAATGATAGGATTCAGGTCAGACATTGAGTAACCGAATATACTAAAGGAGGAATATAGTTGGAAGAAGAATATTCCTTAGGAGGATAAGTGAATGAATGAATCACACTCTTCCCCCGATCATGAGGATCCACCTTAGATCGAGCTGGGGAAGCTCGCGGGGCTGAGACAGACCCCTCAGGGTCATAGCGAGGCTTTGAACGATCCTGACGCTTTAGATACTAGGACCTTATATATTAAGTATTCAATTGTCCTTGTAAATGGTAGGTAGAAAATAACTATGGTGGAAAGGGGTATACCAGAGGTTGAGACCAGGTTGGCATTCCTTTAACTCTAATAAGAAAACTGGATAGAAGAGGAGATGATAAATCCAACTCTACAAAAATCTTAGCTATTTTCGTGTCTTCCTGGTTGAGAGATATCTTATCAGTAAAAAGAAAATATCCCAAAGAGTTTCCAATGATACTAAGAAATCATAGAGACATGAAGGTAAGAGGTAGACTAGGAAGAGAGATCCACACCGTCTCCCTTGAGGAATCTCTTCATTGATGGGCATCCATCGACCAATGAATCAATGAAAATCTTCACTACCCAACACTATGCGGGATGAATCACCAAGCAGAGATGAAGTCTTCCTAATAAGAAATAAAAATGCCAAATATTTTCTAATTGAGAACCGAAACCCCTTGTCATGGCCCTCTCCCCACAAGGTGTACCCCTTCCAGGCCGACAATGTGAGAAGGGAGATAGTGATCCCTGAGTCCCACCTCCAGTAGGCCCCGGGTTGGAAACTAGCACCAAGGGTATAGTAAACACACAAATGGGATGCATTACCCTCTAAGAGAACACATAAGAAAGAGAGAGATAATACAGAAACCAACCAACTATAAATCAGACAAAAATATAAAATAAATCCCAAGTACACATATGTAATGTAATGCAAAACAACTACAACTGAAAGGGGAAAAACTTCAAGTACCCAAAAAAGTAAAAACAACAGCAACCACAAGCCCAAACAGCTCCTGTAACCCCAAGCTAGTAGAAACCATATTGATATCCAACCTACTTCAAGTGACCTGGAAAAACAGTTTATATTTACATTGGGTGATTATAACAGTATACTCAGTAGGATTCTCCCCGGAGCCTCTTGTGAAAAAATAAAGAATGCTAAAGCATAGTGAACAACAAGTGAAACTAACTCATCCCATAAAAAGGTATACTAAGTTCCCAGCCTCATCATGGCTACTCTCACCAAGTATCACAAACAAGAGTATATAATATAATAAAAAATATCAAGGGAACACCACTACTACTTCCCCACTGGTTTTCATATTTTCCCCAACGTCGTACGTCCTAAGCATTTCTCTAAAAGGCTTGCCCGCAGACACTTGGGAGAAGCACCGCAACATGTACCTCATGCAAAAAAACCACCACGTCCATGTAATCAAAATAACCAGTTAGTTTCTAGGATCCACCACAGTTCGCATAATGTGTATCATATGTCAGGCATTATACCTCAAGCCATTACAGCCCACACACTGAGTAAGGATCCTCAAGCCATCACAGCCCATACACATTACATCTATAGTATTCCATAGGAACCTATATACAGAATATATGTGTGTGAATAACCATAAGCCATTACATCCCTCTACACACATATATGGGAAAAAATAACCGTTGTGCCTACCAGCACAAGTAACTACCAAGAGAAGAGAGAGGGGTTAAAGGGGGTAGTCATCCATCCATCCTCTCATTGGAATGTTGGGGAAAACACCCCCAGGGCTTAGAATACCTAGGATGTCAGTTTCCCTTGATGACGGGGTGGAGTAACATATAGAAACACAAAATTATAGAATATACTATAGCTTACAACCACACTATGGGCATAACCTAGTCTTAGACTCAATTATAGCTAACGTATCTCGGACTCCCGACTTCCACTTCTAAGACTAGGTATCCTATAAGCACACAATCATTTAAAGATCTTGATTACATTCCTTCATTCCCTTTTTATCAGTTTCACTTTACGTTCATTAATTCTTAAAACATTAATTATCTATTAACAATTCCACATTATATTTTATTAGCATCACACCCAAAGTCCATTATTCCTTTAAAAATTTCAACCTCATCATTGCATCCCAACAAGCTCTAACCCCATGGGTTAACATCATTTATTTAATCATTTACTAACAACATTATTACTTTCCCATATTCCTAGGAATTCTAGAAAAACATTCTAAGCTACTAAACACAAGGGGGATCAACACGGTGAGTAGATGAACTACCCATCGAGTCTTTTCCGCCTATAGAAAAAGCATAGATCTATCCTCCCTCCAGAAGATAAACACATAAATCACGTGGCATACCCTGCGCGTCTTCACCCCTTTTGGAAGGATGGTAAGAAAACCAGTTGCCTTGAGTAGTGGGAAAAGTAAGAAAGATAAACAACCAAAAAGAAACAGCAAGCATCCAAACATTCACATCCAACCCATTCCATCATCTCTAGTGTTCTCCCTGACACCCACATACATAAACTAATTCATCTCTCCACTCTAGTAGTCAACTGCTGCCACAACCAGTAGGACTTCCTTCCCCACATATCACAAAAGCCTTCCAATCTCACCTCACAACACAAGTAGCAGGAAAACAAACATCATATCAATTGGGATCTTAGCCCTTAAACAAGAAAGAGGGTAACTCAGAGCCCTACAAGGAATTATCTTTTATCAAACAACCAGTTCATTAATCCATCTTGAATTAACCAATTTATTATTCATGGATTCAAAATTTGGGAAACCTAAATAATAAGCTATCAAAAAATGATTAAACATGGTTACTGCATCAATTTGATTAACTTAAAATTACAACAACAACAACCAGATTCATTTACATGCATCTTTATCTTTATCCAAAAAATTATCAATTAATTACATATTTATGTTCATTACCAATTTCCATCAAGAACAAAAATCTAACAAAGAAATCATAGATATCACACTATCTAGAAAAATAAGATGCAATAACATATGATCGATATCAATTTATTTTTCTAGTTCAAATATCTAGTATGTCAATTACATTGTGATCCAGTAGGATAAAACATAATAACTCTACTATTTCACATAGAAGAAAAGATAATCAATGAATCCCCTACCTCAAATAGTTCTTAACATTCTTTATATGAGAACAATCCATACAACGGGTTACAATATCCTCCCCATGTGACAACTATATCCACCCAAGGAGGCAGAGACACCACTACACCGGTCAAAACCCAAGAAAAGTCCATTGGGAATATGGAGATAGCATTCCATAAAAGTTCAAGGAGAAACAGAAAGAGATGAACCCAAAATAATGACGATAGATCATACATTATATCTAATATTGATCGATACTGCTTCATTGCATCAAAAATAGAGGGGAACCAATCCAAGGAGGAAATTTTAATCACACAACTCCTATAGGAAGGAAAGAAAGGTTTGATTGTTTCACACTAGAGAATAATGAGGAAGAACTAGGGAGGAATATATCTTGTCCCTTTTGAAGATTCAATAGAGCAGCGATTTAAGATGTGCTAGATTTTCCATTAAAAGCAGGTCACATTAAACCATGCGGTTTGACCAAGTAAAACCATCCCAAGTCTTAGGAAAATTAATATAGGAGTTATGGACTTTCAATCGGCCTTTGATTCCTTAAAATGAGGCTTTAAATGGATTTTACGTCAAAGGAAATTTCAAAGGGGAGAAGCTATAGGAAGCTGGAAACACTGTTTATGAACTCAAAATTTGGAAAAGGAAATAGAGGCTATAGTTGGAACCTCACTGTTCTGGAAACACTATTCATGAACTCGAAATTTGGAAAAGTAAATACAGGTTACCATTGGAACCTCACCGTTCTGGAAACACTGTTCATGAACTCAAAATTTGAAAAAGTAAATAGAGGCTAATATTGAAACCTCACCATTCTGGAAACATATTCATTAACTCAAAATTTGGAAAAGGAAATAAAGGATGTTGTTGGAACCTCACCATTCTAGAAACACTATTCGTAAACTCGAAATTTAGAAAAGTGTTGGGAATAAGTCACCTTAACCTCCTAGAACACCTCAAAAACCATATTTCAGCAAAGTAATGGATCAGAGAGGTCCGGGCCATTACATCAAATACCTCTAAAAACATTCTCATCCTTGAGAATTAAAAACCCAACTAAAGGGAAATAGAAATGGGGTCTGAACAACCACCCATTGAGATACCTCTCAAAAGAGAGAAAGCCATAAGAAGTAACCAAAGAAATACATCTCATAAACACGAAAGGTCTACAACCACAAAGAGAACATATATATATTTTTTAACATGAAAAGATTTAAACATAAAACAACTTAGGGTACTGAGAATTTATCTGCAACTCACTTTCCCAAGTACTATCCTCCACGCCACTGTGTTTCTACAATACATGAACCAAGGGGATAGAATGCTCATGCAACACCTTATCTTTGCAGTCTTGGATCTCTACAGGTTGCTCCTCGAAGGTTTCATCATCGTCAACACCGATCTCTCCCTAATTGATGATGTTAGAATCATTGTGAAGATAACAACAGAGCTGTGATACATGGAAAACATCATGTATCCGGCTCATCTTTAGGGTAAGTGCTGCTCAATACTCCACGACTCCAACACAATCCAACGCCTCAAAAGGCCGAACAAACAAGGGAGAAAGCTTACTCCCCCGACCAAACCTTCACTTTCCATGATGAGGATTCACCTTCAGAAACACATGATCCCCAACATGAAACTCTAAGTGTCTCCTCCTTTGATTGGAATATGATTTCTGATGATCCTGCGCTATCTCCATACTCTCATAAATCACTTGAACCATCTAGGTTGTATTCTACACTAGTTATGGTCTGAGAATTGATGACTCTCTGACCCCAGTCTAGCACGATGTAGAACAGAAAGTTTGTCCATACAAGTCTTCAAACGGCACCTTTCCGATGTTGGAGTGAAAACTATTTTTGTAAGAAAACTCCACTAAGGGTAAGTGCCTCATCTAAGAACTTCCAACATCCACAACACAAGAGTGTAACATGTCTTCAAGAGTCTGGATAGTCTGATTTGTCTGACCATCTATCTGTGGATGAAAAATAGTGCTAAGGCATAGCTGAGAACCAAAAGCATACTGGAGAACTCTCCACACCCTAAAGGTAAAATGAGGATCTTGATCAGAAATGATCTTCCTTGGGACTCCATGAAGTCTCACCACCTCCTATAGATACTGCCTCGACAAAACATTCACTAAGCTTGACTCCTTGATCGCTATGATGTGGGATGATTTTGTTAAATGGTCCACTACCACCCAAATAGCATCATCTCCTCTCAGAGCTCGAGCTAAACTAGTAAAAAATTCCATTGAGATGTCCTCCCACTTCCACTTAGGAACATTTAATAGCTGGAGCAGACCACTAGGAACACGGTGTTTGGCCTTCACTTTCTGGAAGACCAAAAATCGAGACACAAACTACACAACTTCACACTTCAACCTAGGCCACCAAAACTGAATCTTCAAGGCTCGGTACATATTCTTCACACCAGGGTGCACCACTAAAGGATAACTATGGAACTCTCTGAGAATTATCCCACACATGGCCAAAGGAATAAATAGTCTTCTGTGATACAACACTCAGTGTTTTTATCCTCAAACCAACCATATGGGGCCTTGCCACAAACAACTCGGTCTCTCCAGACCTCTATCTCAAGATCCCCTAACTGGGACTCTTCTACCTGCTACACTAGAGATGACTGCACCATCATCTGAAAAAGACAACATTTTCCCCCAACTACTCCCATATTGAGATATAATGCTAAAAGTTATTCCATAACTCTCCAAGAATCATCATATTCATGCACTGCATCACTACATGACTTCATGCTCAGTTGATCATATACAACATTCCCCATTACAAGGCTATATGATATTTCAAATTAGTATTCTTGTAAGAACTACATCCACTAACGTTGTCGCAAGTTTGAGTCAGGCTGGGAGAAAACATACCCCAGGCTCTTATGATCGATGAAAACCACAAAGCACTCACCAATGAGGTAATGTATCTACAACTTCAGAGGAAACACCATGGATTCCAACTCAAGATCAGGGGTGGTATAGTTACATTCATGAGAACATAACTATTAAGACCTATAAGAAACAACTGATATCTTTTGCATCATAACACAGCCTAACCCCAGATGCAAAGCATCACAGAAAACATCAAACTAAACTCCCTATACTAGAAGAAAATTAAATGAAGCACTTATTAACTTATCCTTAAGATAATCAAAGGTTTCCTGACACTGATCAGTCCACATGAATTCCTGATCCTTCCTTGTCAATGTTGTCATAGGAGTCACAACCCGAGAGAAATCGGCTACGAACCTCCAATAGTATACTGTAAGACTAAGGAAACTTCACACCTCTTCCACTGTCTTGGGGGATGCCCAAGACACAACCGCTTATATATTTGATGGATACACATCTACTCCCTTCTAGTAAACAAAATTCCCCAAGAAACAGACTTCTCGAGCCCAAAACTCACATTTCGACAACTTCCCAAACAGTTGATATTGATGAAGAACTCCCAAAATAGCATGTAGATGCTCTCCATGCTCCTCCTCAGACATGGAGTACACAAATATTTATTCGATGAAAACAACCAAAATATTATCTAGGAACTCATAGAACACCGATTTCATCAATCCCATGAACACAGCTGAAGAATTCATCACACCAAATAACATTACAATGAACTCGTAATGCCCATGATGACAACAGAAAGCAGTCTTTGGGATATCCTCCTCCTTCACATGCATCAGATGATATCCTGACCACAAGTAGATCTTTGAGAACCAACTTTCACCCTTCAGTTGATTGAACAAATCATCAATCCACAAAATAGGATAGCAATTCTTCACTGTGACTTTGTTTAAGTGACGATAATTGATACACAACACAAACTGTCATCATAATTCTTCACAAACAAAACCAGTGTGCCCCACGGTGACACACTTAGCCGAAAAAAACCTCACTGTAACATAACATCAAGTTATATATGTAGCTCTCATAACTTAGAAGTGTATATCATATATGGAGACATAGAAATAGGAGATTCTCCTGGTTGTATCTCAATCCCAAAATCGATCTCTCATCGAGGGGGTAATCTTACAACCTCCTCTAGAAAAACATCAGATTACTCTTCTACGACCCTAATAAATGCCTACTATTGAACCTCTAAAAAACTTAGAATCAACTCAGCCATCATGGATGATAAGGATAGAACATGCCTCTGACCCATCTGAGTGTCTCGCTCACTAACAAACATTGTTGTATCTCCATCTGCATCGAAGAACAAAACCTGCCTCCTGAAGAAATCCATAATTTCCTACACTGAATACAACCAATCCATGCTGAGGATGAAATCATATGGTTGTATCCATAAACATAGTAAATCTCCCCAAGAGCGGTACTTCCCCAGCTCTAGCTCACAGTCTTTACATGCTTCAAATAAGTCATCTAGACCTCCAATTGGCGTATTCAACACCAAGGGCACTGGAATCCTCTCTACCTCAAGTCCCAAAGAATGGACAAGGGTGGGTGATATGAAGGATTATGTCACTCCTGAATAAAACAAGGCATACACCAAAGTAGAAAACAAGAAAATGGTACCTCAAACGACATCTGGATCACCTTGCGCTGGCAAAGCTAAAGCATGAAGATGACCACGCCCTCCTCCACGACCTCTCTAACCCTGATAACAACCACCACCATGGCCGCACTCTGATCTATGAGTATGGGGAGAGTCATGGGGTTTTCCTATTCCTTCCCCATCCACCCTCTACTGATCTAAAGATGGTGCAAGCTGCTACTGTTACCTCAGCTGGAACTGCAACAATGGAAGAAGCTGGAGCAGAACACCTGGTGTATGATGAATGCACTGAAAGGTCGTGCAGTCTCGCTACTGATGAACTCGAACACCACAATAAAAACAATAACTTGGTCCCTTGGAATATGCCTAAGAGTCACTACCCATGGATAAATGAGATGTTGAGGGCTAGGACGTACCCCCGGCCGAACGCAAACTCTTCTTCCCTAAAAATCGGGAACCCCGTACCACAACTCTACTTCAAGAGGAATCATGATAAATCCCCTATAATAATGATCCGGTTCTAGCCAATGTCCTCTCGATGACCTCTACCCTCTCCAGCACCTCAAGATATGTCTTCAGTATAAATGGGATGACCTGGTGCTGGATCACTGGATGCAAAGCCTCCTCGAAATGCCTTGCCCTGGCCTCCTCATCTGGAAACAGGTCCGATGCATATCTTAAAAGGTTCCTAAAATATATTCCAAACTCTCGTACACTAGAGCTCCCCTTTAAAAGAGTAAGAAGCTCCTGGAGACTGGACACCTTCGTGGTCGAAGAAAGAAACTCGATTCTAAAATTTTCTCGAAACTCCTCCCATGATATTCTGACTCCTCGTGATCCTAGAGGAACAAGAACCACCATTTCCTCGCTGATCCACGTAGAATCTTCACAACCGAATACACCCAGTTCTCCTTCTAAGAACAGATTTAATTGAATCCTATATTGACCTCCTCCAACTAGTCTTCCATGACTGCATCTAAAATAGATCCCTCGTCCTTCTGCAGACTCTAGCGCTGAAACTCTCGGAGTGTCCTCCTCCAAGTGTCGTCGTTGTCGACCTCTACCCTATAGTGATCTTCTAGCACAGCCTGCTAGAAATCTATATGATCCTAACAAGAATTTCAACCTAGTTCCATACCTATAAAATAACAAACAGTTTGAGCTCCTAAACCTAGAATATGGAAGACTCAACATTAATTAATTAATTTTTTTCTTTTATTCATTTTAGGTTAACCAATCCCAAGGTCTACCCATTCAAACACAGGCACAAAGAAGAATGACACATGATCATTTCCTAGGTCTCTACCTTATAACTAGTATCACATTATTTAGTATCCATTGTAAACTTAAAGGTTCATGCATCAGATCATAGGGGGCTCTAAATGCCTATGTCTCATCTGATATCCAATGTTTGCATCACTTTCTAAACTTGAATGACATAGTTTCCCTACCAACCCATGCAACCTCACCTGTGCCTAACACCAAACTCCATCCTATCCCTCATCCATATCTCTAATACCACTCTGTCATGACCCCCTCCCCACAAGGTGTACCCCTCCCAGGCTGACAATGTGATAAGGGAGATAGTGACCCCCGAGTCCCACCTCCAGTAGGCCCTGGGTTGGAAACTAGCACTGAGGGTATAGTAAACACACAAATGGGAGTCATTACCCTCTAAGATAACACATGAGAAAAATAGAGATAATATAGACACCAACCAACTCCAACTCAGTCAACAATATAAAATAAAACCCAAGTACACATATGTAATGTCATGCAAAACAACTACAACTGAAAGGGGAAAACTACAAGTACCCAAAAGAAAGTAAAAAATAATCGTAACCACAAGCCCGAACAACTCCTACAACCCCAAGATAGTAGAAACCAGTGTGATCTCCAAACTGCTCCAAGTGACCAGAAAAAAATAGTTTATATATACAGAGGGTGAGTATAACAGTATACTCAGTAGGATCCTCCTCATAGACACTCGTTCAAAAATAAAGAAAACATGCTAAAGTACAGTGAATAACAAGTGAAACTAACTCATCCCCTAAAAAGGTATACTAAGTTCCCAGCCTCACCATATATACTCTCACCAAGTATCACATATAAGAGTATATAATATAATAAATAATATCAAGGGTACCCTGCTACTACTTCCCCACTAGTTTTTCGCTTTTCCCCAACGTCGCATGTCCTAAGCATCTCTCTCTAAAAGGATTTCCCGAAGACACCTGGTTAAAGCACCACAACATGCACCCTGTGTAAAAAACCCACTATGTCCATGTAAGAAAAGTAACCATGTAGTTTCTGGGAGCTACCATAGCTCGCATAATGTGTATCATATGTCTGGCATTATACCTCAAGCCATTACAGCCCACACACCGAGTAAGGATCCTCAAGCCATCACAGCCCATATACGTTACACCTATAGTATTCCATAGAAATATATATCCCAAATATGTGTGTTTGAATAAGCACAAGACATTACAGCCCTCTACACACATATATGGGGAAAACTAACCATTGTTCCTACCAGCACAAGTAACAAACAAGAGAATAGAGCAGGGTCAAAGGGGGTAGTCATTCATCTATCCACCCACTGAAATATTAGGGAAAACACCCCCCCCCCCCCAGGGCTTAGAATCCCCAGGGTGTCAGTTTTCCTTACTGATGGGTTAGAGTAGAATATAGAAACACAAAAAGTACAGAATATACTATATCTCACAACCACACTATGGGAATAACCTAGTATTAGACTCAACTGCATCTAACGTCTCTCAGACTCCCGGAAACCACTTTTAAGACTAGGTATCCTATAAGAACACAACCATTTAAAGAGATTGATTACATTCCTTCATTCCCTTTTTATCAGTTTCAATTTACATTCATTAATTATTTAAAAATTATTTATTTATTAACAATTCCACATTATATTTCATTAGCATCACACCCAAAGTCCACCGTTCCTTTAAAAATTGAAACCTCGGTGTTGTGTCCCAGCAAGCTCTAACCCCATGGGTTGACATCATTTATTCAATCATTTATTAACAACATTATTACTCTCCCATATTCACAGGCATTCTAGAAAAACATTCTAAGCTACTAAACACAAGGGGGCTCACCACGGTGAGTAGATGAACTACCCATAGAGTCTTTGCCACCTATAGCAAGAGTATAGACCCATCATTCATCGGGAATCTAAACACAAAAATCATGTGTCATACCCCACGTGTCTTCACCAATTTTGAAAGGAGGGTAAGAAAACTAGCTACCTTGAGTAGTGGGGAAAGTAATAAAGATAAACAACAAACAAGAAACAGCAAGCATCCAAACATTCACATCCAACCCACTCCATCATCTTCGATGTCTTCCCTGATACCCACATGCATAAACTAATGCATCTTTCCACTCTAGGCGTCAAATTCTGCCACAACCAATAGTCCTCCCTACCCCATCACAACAGCCTTCTAGGCTCACCTCACAACACAAGTTGCAGGAAAAAAACATCGTACTAATTGAGCTCTTGGAACTTAAACAAGCAATAAGGTAACTCAAAACCTTATAAGGAATTATATATTTATCAAACAAATAGTTCTTTAATCCATCTTTAATTAACCGGTTTATTATTCGTAGGTTCCAAATTTTGGAAACCTAAATAGTAACCTATCACAAATTGATTAAGCATGCTTACTACATCAATTTGATTAACATAAAATTACAACAACAACAACTAGATTCATTTTCATTCCTCTTTATCTTTAGAAAAACAATTATCAGTTAATTCCATCTTTATATTCATTACCAATTTCAATCAAGAATGAAAATCTAACAAAGCAAGCATAGATATAACACTATCTAGAAAAAGAAGAGGTAATGACATACGATCGATGTTAATTTATTTATCTGTTTCAAATATTTAGTATGCCAATTCTATTATTATCCAGTGGGATAAAACATGATAACTCTATAGTTGTATGCAGAAGAAAAGAGAAGCAACGAATCCCCTACCTCAAACAATTCTTGATGTTCTTTATACGAGAATGATCCACACAACGGGTTGTGATCTCCTCCCCTTGTGACAATTGTATCCACCCAAGGATGTAGAGACACCACCACACAGGTCAACACCCAAGAAAAACCCATTAGGAACATGGAGATAGAATTCCATAAAATGGAAAAGAGAAACAAAAGGATATGAACCCAAACGAATGATGATAGAGCATACCTTATAGCGAAGATTGATCGATACTACTTGGTTACATCAAAAATAGAGGGCAAACAATCCAAGGAGGAAATTTTTATCACACAACTCCTATGGGAAGGAAATAAATGTTTGAGAATTTGACACCATTGAACAAGGATAAAGAACTAGGTAGGAAGATATGTCATCCCTTTATAAGATTTAACAGAGCAGCGGTTTAAGATATGTTATATTTTCCATTAAAATCAGATTATATTAAACCATGTGGTTTGACCAAGTAAAATCATACCAAGCCTTAGGAAAATTAATATAGGAGTTATGGCCTTTGAATCGGCCTTAGAGTCCTTAAAATGAGTCTTTAAATGCATCTTATGTCAAAGGAAATGTCAAAGGGGCGAATTGTAGGAAGCTGGAAACACTATTCATGAACTCAAAATTTGGAAAAGGAAGTAGAGGCTATAGTTGGAACCTCATCATTCTGTAAACATGGTTAATGAAATAAAAATTTGGAAAAGGAAATAGAGGATACTGTTGGAACCTCACCATTCTAGAAACACTATTCATAAACTCAAAATTTGGAAAAGGAAATAGAGGTTACCATTGGAACCTAATCGTTCTGGAAACACTGTTCATGAACTCAAAATTTGGAAAAGGAAATAGAGGCTACCATTGAAACCTCACTGTTTTGGAAACACTATACATTAACTCGAAATTTGTTAAAGGAAATAGAGGCTACCGTTGGAACCTCACCGTTCTGGAAACACTGTTCGTGAACTCAAAATTTGGAAAAGTGTTGGGAATAAGTCACCTTGACATCCCAGAATTCCTCAAACATGAGATTTCAGCAAAGTAATAGACCAAAGAGGTCTGTCCCATTACACCCCTTTTGGAGAATCCAAATTCCACGAGTTCACAAAATGTTGAAATAGAAAAAGGGGCATCTTTTCAATTACAAAACTTGCGACTAGAACCCATTGAAGATTATATGAGTCTTCCTGGAATGCTATAGAAAAAATTTCAATACCTAGAGGGTCGCCATCCAAGTGGTAAGAAGAGCCTTGAGGGACCTCTGAGGTCATGCTTGGTCCCTTCTGAGAGAAATCATCCCTACACAAAACCTCCTTTAAAGAAAGAGCACGTGGAGGTCGTAGAGGAGAAGGGATGCCAGAAGTTGAGGTATAAGGATAAGCTAGATATGGAGTCCAGGCTGGAGTAATGGTTAAAAAGGACAAAGAAGACAGTGGCGCATCAGGTGCGTTATTTTTCATTGGGAATAATTTTCCTTAGGATGGGCGTGATAAAATATTACATTTTAATTGAAAATTTCATTTCATATAAATAATTTATAGTGTTAAATTATATTTTTAATTTGTTTTAATGTATAATTAAATTAAATATTTATCATTTAATACAATTTAGGTCATTGGAATAAATTTCTCATTGAATTTGGATATAAAAACATTTCAATCTTTTGAACATTTTACTTAAAAACTTTTTTTCTCGTTCTGTCAATGAGGTTAATTTTAAATTAAATATTGAAAATTCTATGGTTTGATTTTTGAAAAATGGATTCCATATTTAGAATTAGTTTTTTCAAATTATTTAAATAGGTTTCTTTTATTTTTGGTCATTATGAATAGTAACTTTAGTAATTTTTTTATTAACATAGTTAAAGGTAAATCAAGTAATTAAGGGTAAAAATAATATTATAAATATTATAAAATTACCCTAAAACTTTTCAAAATATCATTGGATAACTGGGTATCTACAAAAATATTCTTTGTTCTAATATTATAACCTTTTAAGGCCACTTTGATGAGAGTATTACATTTATCATATTTTATTTAAAAATAAGTTAAATATGACATACTCATATTTTTAATAACTATATCATTTTTAATATAGAGTTATATAGAAGATAAATTCGACTATAAATATTTAATTTAAATATAAAATTTGTATATTTATAATTTTAATTTATTTTTAATTTTAAAGTAATAAATAATTACCTTAAAGCCTTATAAAATGATGATGTAGTAATTATTTAATTAATGAAAATATCAAATAAATGATATTTAAAATATTAAAATAAATATAATTTGATATTATTAATGCAATAAAATAATTTTATAGATTATATAGACATATTAGGGATGCATTAAATGTTTTTTTTTAGAATATATAATTTTGTTATGATATTTTAATAAAGTCGACTAATGAATAGTATCAAAATTGACATTAATTTTATATTAAAATAAATAATGTTTTATTAAATGATATAAAATTCATAAAAAATATTAAATTCATCCGAATGATTGGTATAAAGTTAAAAATATCATACATGACTCATTTTAGGTTCTTTTGTCATTTTATAGTAACTATATTAACCCTCAAAGAGTAAAAACACATGTTGTTATGGTAAGAGTTAAAGGGTTTAAATAAGGGTTAAAACCAAAAGATAAGGGTAAAAATGATACCTAAACTTGTTTAAAAATTATTTTTTGATAGTATTTAAACCTATACTTGTTTTATATTTTAATTAAATCACTTTTGATCAATTTTTAATCATAAATTAATTTATATTAATTTAATATTTTTAGATTTTTTAAAATTGACCCTCACCTTAATTATAAAAGGGCACATCCTCCCTCACTTAGACCACTTTGAGCTTTATATCTTGACAAAACCCAAAAAATTTATCTTCAAAACATCTTTAGACAAGTTTTTGAGGTCCTTGTATTCTAAAATGACCAAATATAAATTCCTTAAGAATATATTTAAGGGAAGACCGTTAAATAAGAGGTAATTATTTTACCAACTCATTCAAGTTTATTTCTTCTTATATTTCCTCTTAATGTTTTATTTACATGATAAAGTAATAAATATAGTATCATATATATTCTGAGATGTTATTATGATTATGGGAAAACCATAATCCACCTTTTATCCATCCTAGTAAAAATGAAATCATCGCGTGTGCGTGTGTATGGCTTATCGTCTCCATGTCGTGGTGTAATATGTTTTTCATTTCCACTTTATTCAGATGGGTATAATAATGGATATAATTGATATAAATAATAAATATAACATTATATTGATTATTTATAATTAATATACCATCTAATTCCTTTTCCTTTCACCATTAATGGAATGATACCATCACTCATGCGTACATACAACCTACCATCTTTACAACCCAATTAGATTTATTTTCCATGTTAATCATTCAATAATGATTATAAAATGTATATAATGAGTAAATATAATATATATTAACTTAATATAATTATTTAAATTATATATATATATATATCCTATGTATAATAAATAAGACTTACATGAAAAAACATGCATAGGAAAATGAAACAGTTAACACCCAAAACAAGGGTAACAGTGGAATATTATTAAGAAAACAATATAATAAGATCATATATGATATCATAAATATTTATATGGTTCCTATATAAATTAATAACATGTTTCAAACCATTATATAGGGGATTAAATCACATTCAACTAAAGTAAAGTACAAGGTAAGGGTTAATTTCACAATCTCGTTATTATTCAGGATTTTTTATATATAAGTACCTGCTGGGGAATATTTATCATCCAATTCCATGTTTCTTAAAAAAATAAAAATATATTTTTACTATTATCCTAAAAATATTTAATTTATTTTTACCCATTTTTTAATTTTTATAAAATGGTTTAAAAGGAATATTTTTTTCATTTTCCAAACAACGTACTTTATGACCTTTTTGAACAAAAATACAGAATGAATGTTTTTTAACTTATACAGTAGGAGATGCTTTTATCATCATCATGATGCCTTAATGTTTTGAAAATTACTTAACACGTTTAAAAGGTTATTTTTAAAGAATACATTTTCTTTTATAACTGTGAAACTTTTTATATAAATGATTTCAAAGTATAAAATGGGTATTTATCTCAAGAAGATTTTAATGATTTTATTATACTATTTTCATATATGTTAACATACTTTGTTAGATTTTATGCTTAATTGAGTTTGATCTCTTATGATACCATCTACCAAATTTTATTTAATCTTTTATGATTAGTTTGATTGTGAATGTTCTATTTTTATACCATTCATGATTTATGGTTAATGTATTCACATTTCATATGATAGTTTTTCAATAAGAATGTTTATGTTGTTTGTATTTCACTCTTTTCATATGTGGAATTCATTGAAATTAGTAAGCGATGGGTGGGGCCCGTTATAGGCCCTTGATGCATTGGTATATCTCATGAGATAAACTAGTTTGGGTATTGGCTGAGGCCTTACCTATTTATGTATGGTGTCTTAGCCAAATCCTTGATGGTATGTTTATAATGTACATAATTTTACATTCCTTAATTATGAGATTAGTTATTGATATTCCATTTGATTATTTGATTAGTATAATTTCCATGTGATTATTTATATGACATTATTTTATTTTCATTTATTCTTTCAATATTATGCTCAAGATTATGTTTAAATGGATTGTGTTTTATTTATACACCTTATCTTAATGTTTATGCTTATTTATTCATAATAGCTTCCACTATATGTTTACCCTTACTGAGAATCAGATCTCACCCCTTTCTTATATTCTATTTTTCCCAGGATTCCAAGAAGTATATTATGATTTATATGAAGGGTTAATCTACGATAATATTGATACCCTCAAAGGATTGAGTAGATTGTATTTTAAAGTTTCAATTGTAATCTATGTTTCAGGTATATAATCTAGTTTAAAAATACTAAACTAATAAGTCCTTTGGGATTTGAGTCTTGTATCTTTTTCAATGTAATATAGTGATACATAGGCTCCAAGATACTAGGGTCAGGGTTATTACAGTCTTATTCCTTATTTTTACAACACCATTATATTAGGGATTCCTAGGAGTAGAAAAGTTGTGGTTATAGGCATGTTGTGAGCAGAAAGTGTCAATGTATTGATTTTCAAACCCATGACCAAGATAACTCCTTAAGATCTTAATAGTAAGTTCACTCAAATTTTATAATAATTTTGTATATTTTGAAAAATAGGAACAAGATTCACTTTTGTGAGATAAAAAGAATACCCAAGTATATCAATAATAGTAGTCTATAATAACATAGTAATAATTCTTCCCATTTAAGATAAAAACTCTAGAGGGTCTAAACAAGTACATGTGAGTAAACCTAGGGTTTGAGAAGTTAATATTTCTTTCTTTGGTATGAAATAAATTTTATGTTGTTTCACTTTTTGACAGAGGTTATAGACTTTATTTTTTGGGAATTTTAGTTTAGAAATATCCTTAATTAAACCTTTCCTGGTTATGTTTATAAGATAGTGAATATTGCAGTAACCTAGTCTCATATTCCATATCCAATATTCCTTTTTAAAGGTACTTAATAAATAAATGTTTTGAGAAACTAAATAATCTAAATTAGCTACATGAAAATTATCATTTCATAAATAATTAATGACTAAAACATGGTTAGAATCATAGATTTTTTAAAAAAAACAAAATTTACATGTTAACTATCATCACATAATTATCAGACACTAATAATATTATAATTTAAATAATCAATAAATAATACTTTAGAAATTAAAACAAAATTAGAGTTATTGAGTTGACCAAGTCCTATTATTTTTCCTTTTGTGTTGCCACTAAAAGTGGCATGTCCACCATAATCTTTTATAAGGCTCTTAAAGATTTAGTAGTATCTGGTAATATGTCTGGAACATCTACTATATAGATACCATAAATCATTACTAGTACTCTTTAAGTAATTTTCCTATAATAAATTTAAATAAGAATTTTTTTGATACCCATAGTTTCTTGGTTTAAGAGAAGTTGACAATAATATATTTTGGAATACAAGGTTATTTAACATGTTTTACATAAGAATGATTAATATTTTTAAGAATAAAAACCTTATTAGGTATACAAAAATATGAATAGTTTACATAATTGGAATGTCTTGAGCTAGAAATAAATTTATTTTTATAAATTCTCCTTTAATCAGGCTGGTATCCAATCACACTTGTGTACTTGGGTGTGGTCTATTTAACAAGCATCCTAGTCAATGATTATATTCCATTTATAAACCTTTCAAGATCTTTTTTAAGTTACTCATTTTAAATTTTAAGTTCATTATTATCTTTTAATAAATTATCATTATTTTCCTTCTCAGTAGATAGATCATTTTTATCAGTGGTACATAAAACATGCGACCTTTTTCAAAAAAAATATTTATCTTTTAATTCATTCATATTTTCTTCTAGAATAGAATAATATTACTCAATTTATTTAATATTCATATATAATTATATAGGTGCATCATTAAATAAATTATAAGAAGTTACCTCAGATGTTTTTTCCATAAAGAACATGTTTTCCCTTACAACCTTGTCTTCTTTGCATGAATAAGACTCACTAAAAGTATTCTCAGAGGTTATCCATGTTTCTTTCATGGATTTATTTGATCTTTTTTCCTTTATATTCAAAATTTTTCTTATACATTAATTTTGGACAATAAACTTTGATATTCCCTTTCTTCTTTCTTTTATAACAAGTCACTTCTCCTGGTTGATTTTCCTTTTTTCCAATTTCCTATTTAATCATAATTTCCTCTATAGTTTAATTTCTTAAGGAATTTCTTTTTCTTATTGAACTTCTTAAATATTATATCTAGATGATACTTCTCCTAATTACTATCAAATTGTGACTCATCCTCAGTTTAAATATCTTCTTTGACTTTCTCCTTTGTATTTAACTCATAAGTTTTGAAAGAAACTAGATTTATTTTTGATTCATCATCTTTTTTATTCACTTTCAAATCTTCCTCATACATCATGAGTTTTACAATCATCCCATTCATTGGTATTTTTATTATATTTCATGATTATCAAATGGATATATAATTTCCTCTCCATCGATCTGGTAATCACTACATGAGTTTCATCACTTGATCTTTATAATTAATTTTCTTTCCAAGTGCATGCATCAAATTGAAAATTTTATTGAACCTCATATTCATGTTAGAATTTGATTCATCATGTTTAATTTTAAAAGCATCATATTTAATAGTATAGGTATTCAGGAGAATTTATTTAACATTTGTTGTTCATTAATGATATATATCAAATGGATATAAATTTTATAAGCAGTAGAACATGAAAAAATTATATTAAATTCATCTTCTTCTAATGAACAATATAATTAATTCATATATTTTTTAATGTAATCATAATAATACTTAGCATCATCACTCCAATCTTCCCTATTATCTTTAGGTTTTTCAAATTTGTCTTTTATTACAGCCTAAATATCAAATCCCTTGCTATCGATATATATTTTATAATAATCTTCCATTGAGAATCCATTAAATTAAGGAGGCCTGTTAATATAAGTCCCCCCAAGTCTATTATTATCCATAAAGTTATAAATTTAGAATAAATAGAAATTTTGATCTTTTTTGGGAAAACATGATCACAATTAAAGTATAGATACAAATAAATAACAAACCCTTTAATACCAAATGATGGTCAAATAATATAAATCAGTAGGGGGTGAATTGTGTCTCCAATTAAAATTTATGTTCAAAATAATTTAAAAAAATACCCTGGTTTATAAAAATAGTCTAATTAAATGGAAGGAATATGGGTAGAATTTTAACTTTGACATGTAGGAGAGGATTGGTTTTACAAGGGATGGGTGAGGGGTTATTTATACATAAAAAGAGGGGTATTTTAAGGATAAAATATTGAATAAATTATTGTATCCAGGGTAAACCTTTCAATAGTAATATTTTTGAAATTATAAAATATATTTGAATAAAATAACATGATTTTAGGACTTTGAGTCACTTTATAATTCTAATTTATTATTTTAATCAAAAGTAAAGGAGAAAAAAGAAAAATTTTTATTTAAAAGAACACTCTAGACTTTTAGACTTTGGAAAATACTTTTTAAGTTTGAAAATTAAGTTTTTTGTTTTTAAATAACCCATTTATCCTAAAATTTTATTTTTTTCTGAAATAACTAAGTTAGACTATATTAATTATTATTTAATCATTATTATGCCATAAAACATGCAGTATTTGAAAAATGGTATATTTACTATTAATATAAAAATTGAAGTATTTTGGAGAATTATTAAAAAATCACCCTTAGAAAATTTAGATGTAATGATTATAAAAATAAAATTTTTTTATCAAAATAATTTTCTAATATAGTTAATATTAATTTTTAATATAAAGATTATGATTTTTATGAAATACATTAAAATATAGTTTATTAAAAATGTGCTTATATTTTCTTTGATTTTTTAATCTTGAAATTTATTTTATGGCATTGTAATATTTATATTTTCTTAGATTACTCATTATAAATATTATGTAATTTAAATTTTATTATTTTTAGGTGAAATTTATATTCCCAATAGTCAGGATAGTATTCCCAATGATTATGTTAGTATTCTCAACAACCAAATTACTATTCTAACAATCACATTATCTCTTATAAATACCTCTTCATTACTTTATAAATTCTTCACTAAGGTTATATATTTTTATTTTCTATGATATTGATTGGTTTACTAATATTCTATTTCTTTTCTATTATGTTGTTCATTGGGGAAATAATTCTAGTATATTGTAATAATCTAAGTTTTCCCATTCTACCTTTTCTATTTAATATTTTTTCCATTTTAATATTTGGCATTTTCACAGGTTTAGTTTCTAACTAATGTAATGATCTCCATTAATGAATTGGAGTGTTGTTAGTTTCTCTTTATAATGCATGTGTATAATGCTATATAATATAACACACATTTATTTATATATTATTTATAAATTCTAGGTTGTTATATTAAATTTCTATCTCATGGAATTATCTTATATTTTTCTATCCTTATTTCCCTTTTTTATAATCACAAAGGGGGGGTAAGTTTTATGATAATGACATAAAAGTGATGGTATTATAAAATTTGGTATTTTTTTACTATTCATATTAAAAAATATTTTAGAAAAATATCAAAAATTCACCCTAATTTAAATTTTTTATATGGAATTAAAAAATGAAGTTCATTTTATATAAATAAAATTTTAAAATTTTAAAATTTAAATTTTAAATGAAAATTCAATATATATAAATAAAAATTATTTTTATTTAAAAATTCCTTTTTAAAATATTAATTGTTCTTAGTCATATATTGTATGCATTTTTAAATTAATTAAAATAATTTTTTTTATTATAAGTTTTTTTATTATTAAATTTTATTAATAATAAATATATCGCAGCCCATTTTAGTTTGGTGTTGTGTGTAGAGAAATCTATTGAAGATAATATTAATTTAAAGGATCCAAAATCTCTTGTTGTTACATAATGGGTTGGGTACCCACCATTTAGAGCTACTCAACCTAGAACCCATTTAAATATTAACTACTCTAACCATAAACTAAACCCACTTAAACCTGATTAATAATTTCCCTAACCCTAATCTGATTAATGAAATGGTTCCCATTTAAATACTCAAATCCATATAATTATTTTTTAATTTTCAATTATTATTTTAATACCTTATATGGTATATTTTTTATAAAAAAAGTATATGTCGATATTTAGCTATCATCCAACAACACTATGTAGAGGGATGCTACTGTGGGGTCATGGGGAACTTTTTTTTGTCCCGCGTTAGAGTTTTTTTGGGGTGCACAAGGTTTTATGATCCTTCATGCAACCAAATGCTCTCAACGAATCCCCACCTTTGTATTGGACCCCTCCTCATAACCATCGTTGGCTGAAGGTCGGCCTCTGATGCTTCAAGTCTTTATATAAAATAAATAATTTTATTTAAAAAAATAGGTTTATGTATTAATCAGTTAATAGCCACAGAACCTGAACCCTACCTAGTTATTATTCAGGTATTATCCATATAATCCCAACCCTACTCGAACCCAATTAAGGGGTAGGTGAACCCAATATAATCGGGTCAGGTAGCATTGAGTACCTGATTTTTAGGTACCCATTGTCATGCCAGCATTCTTTATAACATTCTCAAGCTCTAGAGAGAAATTCCACCTTCCTCCATCTCTCAAAAATCTGGAGAGAGAACAAGTCAACTTTGTTGTGATCAATGGTGAATGACGTAGAGAACTTTATTCTTTCATGATAGCATACATAATATTAAAAACATTGTTCAGATATTCATGAATCACATGTAGATACATCTGGAAGAATCTTCACTTGGATTATCTACTGCAGTGATAATTCAACAAGAGTAGATATATAAATTTTATCAAGAAGAATACCATAGATGCAGTAGTTATGTTTTTAAATTAATTACAAATTAAATGTTCAAGATCTTATCTATAGAATTCAAGGGTGTGTTTGTTTAGTTTTTAAAATTTATCCATTGGTTATAATTAAAATCCAAAATTGGTATCCCACCTAACTCTTTTTTTGTAACACCTAGAGATTTTAAAACAATAATATTATTTTCTATAGTGTATACGACATGCAACACCGAACTTAAACAGCCCTCAAAATATATGATCGCCATAACCTCACCATTAAATTTATGGGTATTAATAGTATTAGATAATTTATAAAATTTATATATATGTCCTACCAAATATAGATATATTGATAAATTCTTAGTAAAAAATCACTTAATTTTTAGTAACGTCATTTTATTCATCAAAAATGTGTTTTCTTCAAAAATGACTTTTATTGATTTTTGTGAGAAAATATTATAATTAATTCCTAGAAATTTTAGAAAATTTATTTTATAAAATTAATTAATTTTTTAAATCATAATATAAAATTTAATATAGGGTGAAAGTTTGCTATTTTTTAGAAAATATTGATTTTTCAGTGAATAGTGAAAATATTGATTTTTGTAAAATTGTTGTTTCTTTTCAATAAATTAAGTAATTTAAAATTAAAATTGTTATATAAATTTTATATAAAGTAATATAAGTATTATTTATTTATATTTAATCCAATTAATTACATTTTAATCAAACTTATATTGGATTTTAGTTTAAGTTTATTTTTGGGTTTAAAAACACATTTTTCTGAAAAAAATTTAAAGTGCATGATGTTTATCCATTTTATTTAATTAAAATAATCCCTAAGGAGGAATTCTTTAAATTAAATTTATATATTATATATTAATAAATATTAATTCAAATTCATATAAAAATTATTACTAGTCATAGATTAAATATAAAATCACCTTTTTCTTGAAAAATACACTTCTTGAAAAACTAATTTTTCATTACGTCTACACGTTTTATTTTAAATTAGATTCTACCACTTATGTTAATTTAATTTGGTAAAATTTATTTCATATTTTTAATCATCATAATTTTTATTATCTAATAAGTTCAACTTAATTTTTGTGTTGTAATAAATAGTGAAAATAATAAAAATATTTTACCACGATTAAGGTTAAAACAGGTTTACTAGGGGTTAAAATAAAAATATAAAGGTTTAAATGACATAAAAATTTGTATAAATTTTATTTTATGGACATATTTAGACATTATATCATCTTATTCCAAATAATAGTTCATTTTAATCCTTTTCTCATGTCAAAGACATAGGAACATTTTTTTTCTTTTCAAAATGTATAAGTGTTCCACTCACGTCACTTATAAATGGCCACCCTCTCTCATCTCATCTTCACACCTTAAAAGAATTTTAGTTCAGTTAATACCTACACAAATAAATTTCCTACTTACCTCCTCGTGACCTTGATCCCATGTTTTGATCATAAAACCATCTTAATAAGGCTTTTGGTGCTAACCTAAGGAGGTTGTCCAAAGAAAAGGTATTTTTCTTAATCGGGTTTGTTTATTTTATTTATTCTACTATATCCTTTAAATATAATTTAATTATTCTGATATAATAAAACAAATATTTCCCATATACTTAGATGTTATTTTTTTAATTTAATAACCTAATTCCATCTTCTCTACTGTCAAATGGGAAACGAAACTATCATTCATGTGTACGGTGGATTACTGTCTCACAAACTAATGTAATTAGTTTTTCATAATCACCTCTAGTGACTTGTTATAATGATGAATTTAAAGTATATATATGATATTTTTAATATAACTATACTTATAGAATTATTATATCACATATAACTTCTTACTTTACATTTATTTGGGGATACGATAACGTCGCTCATTTGTACGACAGATTGTCGCCTCACAAAGAGATGTAATTCATTGTTCACTAATTATTTTCATGGAAGGTAATAAAGATGAATTTAATGAATATATGTGATATATATGAAATAATTATTATATTAATGACATATTTATCATTCTAAAAATACAATATTTATATTTTACTTTTATTGTTCCTCTCACTGATAAATGATAATGTTGTTCATGCATACATGTGGATTATCACCTCCACAAAGTGATGTGATTATTTTTTAATAACCACATCGCATGAATGATATATATTAAAAGTTACCAATAAGTATGATTGTATCATGGATAGGTGTAGGTATTGAATCGGTGATACTTTTTCTTTTATGTTTTCTTGAAACAACTTTTGCCTCTTGTTAAAGATTCTATTCCCTACTGAAAATAATTCAACCACTCATCCAAAGAAACACAAGTATTTACAAGGTTCACTATTCAATAAGAATAGAAAAATACCTGGTATAGTTTGTAAATGATACAATACGACACAATCCACTAGAAATCGATCCTCATATTACAATGAGTAGGATATACCCTTTCACTCATATAGCACTATGTAAACAATTCCAATAGTGTGTGTGAACCCTCTTAGCACAAATAGGGTAATACAATGTTTTTGTAACAACTCATGCTACCAGTGATTATTTTCAATTAAACAAATATATTCAATTTAAATATAATTATTTACTTTATTACCCAAAATAAGGTAAGAACTTCCTGGACTTTGTTATGGAAATTTGATTCTGATTTTCCTAGGTCCAATTTTTAATTCAGGTTCCTCCAAGTACAATATTCTCCAATATGATTATTCAAAACTGATTTTATTTTAGAATACAATAGAAATGAATTGGAACCACTTAAATCCCTAAGTATAATAAAACTCATTATGATTCTTCCTCAGTCCGAGAAACCCAATATGAAAATCCTAAAGCCGATTAATTCAGACTGATATGATGATCATCCAAATATAATTGACAAGATGAATATGATGGCCAACTGAGTATGATAAATCCTAATTACAATGATCATCTAAATTCAACATTTCAATCTTGTATCTTCTCTTATGTCTTCTTCCCAACAAAATTTCTTCAACAAAGATCAGTATGTTATCTTTTTATCTCACTGAAAACATAGAGCTTATCTCTCTAATGCATTGAATAGTACCAAGAGTCATAAAGTACAAAGTACATATCCTTTTATAGGTTAACCTTGAGACCTTTGTCCATAATCCTAAAAATCTTTCCCACTCACACAAATTCACCCAAATTTCAATTTTCCCTAAAATCTAAAGATGAATTTTGATTTTGTCAACTCTTCTTGAAGCTTTCCAATTCTTCTTCAAACTTCATCTCCTTTTTTAGACTTCATTTGAATCACCAATCTGATTTCAATACATGAGTCTGATTTTTATAAATCTAATTTCTTCAATACAAAGATTTGTATCAATTAAACTCAAATGTATGAATAAATAGATACCATTCTGATTTTATAAATACGATTCTCAGAGTCTATTTAAATCAAAATATTTTATTTGAATGTACAGCTCCCCCTTGACAATTCATTTAGTAATCTCCTTATATTTCTCTCTTAACCCACTTGAGATTTAAAACATCATCTTCTCCTCTTCTCTTGACCTAGTTAGAAACCTAAAAAGTAATTCAACCCTTTTGAAATGGTTGACTACATTATTTATTGCATTATCTTCTTCTATTTTCTTATCCCACTTAAAAAAACCTCATTTCACAATCTTGTGCTTGTATCATTACTTCCTTCATGAATTCAAATTCATTTGAGATAAGCTTTATCATTTTCAGACTTGAATTGGAAAGTATCATAACTTTCCATTCATTCTAGCTACTTTATTTTCTTCTCAACCTGAGTATAATCTTTTTTTAATACGATCGTTCTAGATACGATCATCCTGATGCAGATTATTAGCAAATTCTTTCTTTCCTTCCGCCTAGAATATAACTGAACTGGGTACGATTCTTTTTGAATCAAAAGAATATCCCTTCTCTCTTCTACTCGGATACGATAAATATAGTATGATTATTTCTAGATACGATTGGCCTAGATACAATAATTTTTGGATATGAGAAGTTTACGACATATCCGATGGATTAGTTGGATGCTATAGTAAATTGACACCACCTCTTCAATCGGTATAACTTTTTCAATCTGTACCACTTTTTTCAACAGTATTGCATCACAAGTTCTCAATTAAACATATGATTTATATGAAATACTAATCAAAAAAGCATCATCACTTTGAATTAATCATATTCATAAAGACTCTAATTTTCAATCAAAACAAACACTTGTTTTATATCATATTCAGAGTGAATACAATGACCATTTACTTTGAGTAAGATGTATTCTCCATATGAACCTCTTTCCAAATAATAATCAATTTCTTATTGCGATGAACATAGTGAATATGATTATTCATCAAACATAAGTCCAATTATTTTGAAAAAATTTATCTGATTCTATTGAAAACAAATCTCAATACAATTTTTTTCAAGATACAAAGTGAGGTGATTTCTAAAAACATTCCTTGAAAAAAAAAGACAACACATGAAGACAATCACCTTCCTCATTAGCTTGGTCCTAAAAATCTCTCCCTTTGGATTTTATTTTTAACCAAGTTTCATAAATCACTAAAATTGGTATTCTCAAGAAATGGATCACTTTTAAATAATTCTAATCCTACATGATCTAACTCTTTGTAGAAAATAAGAATAATTGACAGAAAAATCTATGTTTTCATAATGTAGTGATTATGAAAACATATTCATATTTCTTTATCATCTATTCTTTAACCTTCCTAGAATAAAAAACAATTTCATTCCTACAACCACTCTAATAAATAGTTAGAATAGTTTAATCACAAAATAATTTTGAATTCCCAGCTTACTCACAACTCCCTCTTTTATGAAATAGATTTATGAAACAATAAAATTCTCCCCCTTGAAAAAACAATCCAAAGGTAAGATGAGAGAGGGGACTGAAACACATACCTCAACCTTAATGAGAAATAGGTTATACACCCATGTTCAACCTCAATTTGGAGAATTATTCCTTCAGTAAAGGTTTTGTGAAAATTTAATCCATTTGTTACAATGTTGGAACATATTTCAGATTCAATTCATTATTTTCCACATGCTCTTTGATGAAATGATATTTGATATCAATATGTTTCAAATGAGAATGTTGAACTAGATTCCTGGTGAGATTGATTGTGATTTGATTATCACAACCCAAGATCAAGGGTAATTTCACTTCAACAAGTACATATTCTAATTTATTTTTCATCCACAATAGTTGGGTAGTATCTTGAGTGGAAGAAACATACTCAGCTTAATCCATACTGAGAGTTAATTAATTTTTCTTCTTTGAATTCCAACTAATACAATTATTTCCCATAAAAAATACTCCACTAGATTTGGATCTGCTATCATCAATATTTCCTACCCAATCTGCATCTAAATATCCAAAAATAATAATACTATTTGATCTACAATACCTGATCCCAAATTCATTTGTGCCTTTGATGTATCTAAGAATTATTTTTCCAATAATAAGATATGATTCCTTTTTATCACTTTGAAATATTGAACATAAGGTAACAGTATCAAAAATGTTAGGTCTTGATGCATTCAAATACAATAGGCTTCCAATTAACTTCCAATAATTTTTCTTATCAACTTATTTTCCTTCTCTATCTTTACTCAGCTTTGTTCCCATTGAAATTTGTTTGCAAACAGTTTTTTAGTTTTCCATGTCGAACCTCTTGATAAGTTATTTAATATAATTTTCTTGGGAGATAAAAATGTGTTCTTTATTTTGTAAGATTTTTAACCCAAGTAAGTATTTTATTTCTCCCAGTACAGAAAATTCAAATACATTCTTCATTTCTTCAGTAAATCTTTCACAAATTCATTCATAATTCCCAAAAAAGATAATATCATAAATATAAACAATTATAATGAGGGAATATTCTTGAATTTCTATGATATAAATATTGATATTCACTCTTCCTTTCTTGAAATTCATTTTCCTTAAGAAAGTATCTAATTTTTTAATATCATACCCTCAGAGATTATTTTAGAACATACAAGGATTTATTCAATCTACATACATAGCTTTCATCTTTCCCAGTAATAAATCCACAAGTCTGTTCAATATAAAACTCCTCTTCAAAGTCACCATTCAAGAATGTGGATTTTAAATCCATTTGAAAGATATTTTAGTCTCGTTATACAGAAATAGTAAGAAATATTATAATTGTTTCTAATCAGGCCACTGTAGAAAATGTTTCATCAAAATCAATTCCTTTAATCTATGAATACCCTTTTCAAACTAATATTTCTTTGTTTCTTATAACTTTACCTTATTCATTCGGCTTGTTTTGAAAAACCCATTTTGTGCCAATTGTTTTAATGACTGGGTATGAGTGCCCATGTATTATTCTTTTCAATCTGATCCAATTCTTCATTCATGGACTAAACTCATTATGTATGCTAAAAATATTTTTTCACATCATTCGGTTCCACTTTTGAATATATAAAAGTATGTGTAATATCATTTGTTGTTCTTATAGTTTGAACCTTTGGATATTTTGCACCAATTATATTCTAACCTTCTACTTGTTTCCTCAGCCTAGGATGAGATTTTCGAGTATATTCCTCATCCCTAGAAATAGATGAGTCAGATTATTCTTCTTGAGTAGAAATGAAATTATTTAAATCCTTATCATAATTGTTTTCTTCAACTTGATCAACCTCCTTATCTGCCTAATCATGTTTATCTTTTTCTAACTTTTTAATTACTTTCACATAAACTCAATCAACAATTCTTTTTTTTTTCTTTTTTGAAGCATCTGTATCCTCTTCCTTCCAGAGCATA
This sequence comes from Viscum album, assembly GCA_963277665.1. Taxonomy (NCBI): domain Eukaryota; kingdom Viridiplantae; phylum Streptophyta; class Magnoliopsida; order Santalales; family Viscaceae; genus Viscum; species Viscum album. The sequence continues at coordinate 1,667,537,258 of OY728147.1, read as the reverse complement.
GCCAAGAAATATTTCATCTTCACCTTTTTTCTCAAACTTACCATAGTTTCAACCTTTGATTTTTATGACACATGGACTCCTAAAAACTCTAAAATACTTCAAACTTGAATTTTTTCCCTAAAAAAATCATATGGAGTCATAACTAACTAAGGCATGTAGAAACAAAGTCTTAGAATATAAACAACAACACTCATATATTGCCTCCAAAAGTAATTAAAAGACCATTTTCAAGTAGTATGGTTCTTCCCATTTCCACCAAGCTTATATCCTTTCTTTCAACAACTCTGTTTTATTGGAGAGCGTATGGAGAACTATACTCATGAAAAATTTCATGATTCTCAATATAGTCTTCAAACTATTCAGTTCTATATTCACCACCATTATCTATTCACAACTTCTTTACTAAATAATCACATTCTTTCTCAACTTTACTTATGAAAATTTTAAACATTTTTAAAGATTCTGATTTTTGTTTCATATATATAATACAATTAATGTGATTAGAATCATCAATGAAAGTAATGAATTACTTATCTCTATTTTTTTATTGTTTTCTCATTGGCCCAAAAATATCAGAATGAATCATCTCCATGGGTTATTTTGAACAAATATCAAATTTCTTATGCACAGTATTTGTAGTCTTTATTTTTTGGAAGATCGTACAACACCAATCTCTTCTTCTTAGAAAAATATAAATTTCTCATACAATGTATCTTTTAGATAACTTTCTCATGTTTCTGTGACACATATGTCCAAGACTTTTATGCCACAATTGATTATATTAAAACATTCTCATGTAACAAGAGTTTTGTATTTCACCAACCTGAAACAAATTCTATTTTGTATGTTGGTCTCTTGTAAAATATTCCCATATTCTTCTCTCTTTACAAAAACCCCATATTTCCTGAAAATAAATTTGTTAACTTCATCACACAATTGTGAAACACATAGAAAATTGTTTTTAATCCCATGAACAAAAAAATGTTTTCTTGGATGTCATATTTTCTTTTCCAATGATGGATGATCCAAAACCTTTTATTTTTAGAGATTTATCATTTTCAAATGTCATTGTGCCTTCTTTAAAATATTTCACATTCTTAAAAAATTTAAAGTCACCTATCATGTGATAAGAACACCCACTTTCAAGTATCCAAGGTCATCCTATCTTTAAATCTGTCAATGTAGTTTCAACAACAAGATCTTTTTCTCCTTTTTTATTTCTTCACTTCTGGATTGTTAGTATTGTTAGGATTCTTTTTTTGTGTCAGTAACAAAACAATACATTCTTTTTCAAGGTGCTCAGGTTTCTCACATATTTTACAAATAGTTTCTAGGGGTTGGAACCTATTTTCAATCCCCATTCCACTCTTTTTATACTTATTCATAGTAACATTATCAGTCTTCTTATTTTGAAGGAATTGACTCCCCCTAGACCTTTTCCTTTCATAACCTGTGGGATAATAGTAATTTTGTTATTTGAGCCAACACATACTTGTTGTGTGTCTGAATCCCCCATAGTACCAACAATAGCCATAGAAGGATTATTTTCCTCTAAAACTTACAAATTGATAGAAATTTTGAATAAATTTCTCAGTAACCTTATTCTCTTTATTTTTAGCCTTAATAGAATTAGAAATATTTGAAACTTTTCTGGATCTAGATAATACTTTTTCGAACTCGGGAAGTTTTGTAACTTCTGAATTCTTTACTTTGGCGGCATACATTACTTTTCCATATTTCTTATTTTTAGAACCAATTACATATTTCTTATCACCCATTGAAGGTAAATTTTGTTGAACCTTCTCAGGTTTCTCATTATGATAATATTCACCAAATTCAGTAGTAATGTTTTGGAAAATTTTATTTCTCAATTCATCTTTAGATAATTTTTGTTGGACAAGTTCCAACTCTTCTTCTTTTGCTTTCAACTTCACTTCCAGATGCTCATTACGATTATTTTCTTCTTCAATAGATTTATTCAAATCATTAATATATTTATCTAGATTCTCTTTCTTATAAGAAAAACATTCTTGATTTATTATTTAAGAGAATTAATCTTCAAAAATTTTGTTTTTCCTTTAAATACTTCTGATATTTCTTAGAAATTCTTTCAACTCTTCTTTCAAATGATGTTCAAGTTATGTTTATTATTCTTTAAAACTACTACTTCTGAATTATTCATCATTAATTATTGCAATAAAAGTATTTTCAATACCATATTCAACTGATTTTTCAGATTCAGCATCACTGTCTTCTTCTTCTTTATCTTTATATAAGAATATTTTTCTTTTAGAATTGAATAATTTTCTATATTTCTCGATGGAATACAATTTTACTTTATTACCTTGGTTATTCCATGATCTTCTGGGATTTATTTCTTCTTCCTTACTATCCTATTATTTATTTCTATGAGGATAGTTAGCTACAAAATGACCAAATATTCCACATATAAAACCATTCAAGGGAAGTTTCCCTTTGTATTTTCCTATACCTATTTTCATATTTTTAGAAAACAAGGATAAAATATCATTAAGATTTTTACATACCTCATTTTCAGAGTCAAAATCACCATCTTCTTCTTCAAAAATAATATTCTTTGACTTATCTTTATTTTCGTCCTTGAAAGAAATTTCTCCATCAATATTTTTTTTATTTTCATATCTTTCTCCCTTATCATTTCATAAGTAATGATAATTCTATGTAAAACATTTAGAGATAATGTTTTAGGATATAAATCTTCTAATGAATAAAATTTTGCATCAAAATTTCCAAGAATAATTCTCAATATCTTTTCAACAACTATAGAGTCCTCCATATTTTCACCAAGACATATGATATTACTCACAATTTCATTCAACCTCGTAAAGAATCCCCCAATAGATTCATGCTCATCCATCTTAAAATATTCATATTTCAATCTCCAGATTTGTATATTTTCCTTCTTCACTTTTTTATTTACTTTGTATATTTTTTTCAATTTATCCCATATACCTTTGGCTGTGGAAACGCCTTTCACTCTCAAGAATTCACTTTCATAAAGTGATGACAATATAGAATTATCCGTCCTTCCATCATTCTCCAGATTCTTCTTATCAATAGATATAATAGGAGATTTATCATATAATGAGATGAAACCCTATTATTATAGCTTCAAGAACATAATAACTGATATACACAAGATAATGCAACATTATATCTTTCTAGATATGATAATTCTTTCCATCAAATACCAGAATGCATTTACTATTCACATTATTCAAATTCTTCATCAGTAAGGAATAAGTGAAGGGAACCTCCCTATGATACCACTTGAACGTTCTCAATTAGGATGATTGTATCACTAATAAGGGGAGGGGTGAATTAGTGATACTTTTTATTTTATTTTTCCTTGAAACAACCTTATCCTCCTATTAAAGATTCAATTCCTTATTGAAAAAAATTCAACCACACATCCAAATGAACACAAGTATTTACAAGGTTCGCTATTCAATAAGAATAGTTACATCCTTGGTATGGTGTGGATATGATCCAATACCACAAAATCAACTAGAAGTAGATCCTTGGATTATAATGAGTAGGATATACTCTTTCACCCATGTAGAACTATGTAAACAATTACAATAGTGTGTGTGCGCCCTCTTAGCACAAATAGGGTAATACAATGTTTTTGTAACAACTCATGATACATGTGCTTCTTTTTAATTAAAAAAATATATTAAATTAAAATAAAATTCTTCACTCTCTTACCCAAAATAAGGTAATAAATTAAAAAGACTTTTTTATGGAAAACTGAGTCTAATTTCCTAGGTTCAATTTTCAAGTCTGATTCCTCTGAGTCTAATATTCTCCAATATGATTTTTCAAAACTGGTTTTATTTCATAATAAAATAGAAATGAATCCACACCACTTCAATCCCTGAGTACGATAAAACCTAGTACGATTCTTCTATAGCCCGAGAAACCCAATACAGAAATCCCAAATCTGATTAATTTAGCTCGATACAATGATTAGGTGAATACAATTGAAAAGATGAATACGATGACTAGATGAGTACAATAAATCCAAAGTAAAATAATCATCTGAATGCAACGTTTAAATTTTTCTCTTCTCCTATGTCTTATTCCCATTAAAACATCTTCAAGGCATATCAGTACAGTATCTATTTCTCTCATTGAAAACTTGAAGATTCTCTCTCTACTATAGTTAACAGTACCAATAGTCAGAAGGTACAAAGTACTTATCCTTTTATAGGTGACCCTCGAGACCTTTGGTGGGAATCCCAAAAATCTTTCTCACTTACACAAATTCATCCAAATTTTAATTTACCTAGAAATATATGGATTCATTTTGACTTCATCAAATCTTCTTGAAGCTTCTCAATTCTTATTCAAACTTCATCTCCTTCTTTAGACTTTATTTGAATCGCCAGTCTGATTTTTCTCAATCTGATTTATTCAATACAAAGATCAATATAAATTTTAAACAAATTCATAAAGAAATGGATACCATTATAATTTTCTGAATACAATTCTTAGAAATGATTTGAATCAAAATATTTTATTTGAATGTACATCTCCCCCTTGACAATTAATTCAGAAATCTCCTCCTCTTTTTCTCTTGGCCCACTTGAGATTCAAAACTTCATCTTATCCTCTTATCTTAACCCAATTGGAAACCTACAAAGTAATTAAACCCTTTTGAAATTGTTGAATACATTTTTTATCTCATTATCTCCTTTTCTTCTCTTGAACCACTCAAAAAACTTTTATTCACAATCATGTGCTTGTATCATGACTTTCTTCATGACTTTAAATTCATTTGAGAGTAGCTTTAGCATCATCATACTTAGATTAGAAAGTATAATAACTTTCTGTTCATTTTAGCTAATTTATTTTCTTTCCAACCTGAGTATGATATTTTCTGAATACTATTGGTTTAGATATGATTATCCTAATACTAATCAGTAGCACCTTCTTTCTTTCCTTCCACCTAGAATATAATTTAATTGGGTGTGATTTTTTTCAATCAGCAGCATCTCTTTTCTCACTTCCACTTGGATATGATAAATCTAGAAACTATTATTTATGGATATGATTATCCCTAGTACGATCATTTCTAGATAATAAAATTGTATGTCCTATCTGATGGATTAGTCAGATGCTACAGTAAATCAACACCACCTCTTCAATCAGTGCCACTTTTCAATCTTCCCCACTTTTTTCAATAGAATTGCATCACAAGTTCTCAATTAAACTTATGTTTTATATGAAATATGAATCAAAAAATCATGTTCGTAATTCTAAATCAAAACAAACACCTGTTTTATATGGTATTCAGAGTGAATACAATTACCATTTACTTCCAGCAAGATGCATTCTCCATGAGACAAATTATCTCATTCCAGGTTACGATCAATTACACATTATGATGAACAAATTGAATATGATTATTCATAAAACATGAGTCCAATTATTTTGAAAAAAATGGATCCAATTATTTTGAAAATAAACCTCAATATTATTTTTTTCAAGATACAAATTGGGGTGATTTCCAAAAACATTCCTTGACAATAATAGACAACACATGAAGACAATAACCTTCCTCATCAGCTTGTACCTAACATATATAAGTATATTTAAAGTAAAAATGTGATATTTATGATATATTTATAATTATATAAATATAATATAACACTTACCTTCTCTCCATAATGATCATTGAAAAATAGAAGTGTTACTCATGTGTATGTATGGCCTACCGTCCTATGATTATAACATTGTTCATTTTCCATAACCATATTTCATGATTGGTTTTAAAATTAAAATTTTTGTATAAATATGATAAATATTTAATTGTTATTGTTATTTATATTTTAAAACAATTGTCTCTTTGACCACAGTCAACACACTGAAGCCATTTTGAAACAATGAACCAAACGTCCTCAAAACACCCAACATGGAATTAATTGATTAAGTATTTAAAAATGTTGTTAAAATAAATAAAATAAATGATTTAAGTATAAAGTATTAAAGCTATAAAATTTTCTTAAGGAATCAAATAATTTATTTAATATTATTTTATATGAGTTAAAGGACATACATGGAAAGTCTGGACTTGAGGTAAGAGATGTTATCTCAATTTTCTTTCATTGACACATATTTTAATGTTATGCACCTAATTTATTTTATATGGTGTATATAATGCCCATTTTACATGTAATATTATTATTACTTCATAAATCATGGTATATTAAGTTTCAATTTGAAATATTTCATCCAATGGGGGTTTGACTTGAAAGTTACCAAGTAGTAAAGAATTTTATAACTCAATTTCTTTTCATTCAGTTATATTGCTTCTTTATTTTCTTTGATATTATAATATTACATGTGTAATTAATTTTGATTATATTATGTTTTATTTCCAATTTTTCTTTTTGTATTTACATTTGATATACATAATCGATTCATTGATTAATTCTCACTTCAACATTATAATCATTGTTAGGGTTGCTCGTCTCAAATTATCTTCTTTGGGACATATGTTATATTATACACATATCTTATTTTATGAGGTGTATCTACTAACCCTTTGATATTTTATATGATTAATATCTTTATTTTCATGATTTTTAAAGTTTCATTTAAAGTTATTATTTTAAGGGTATTACCATTAAAAATTTACCAAAGTGGCAAAGGCTTTATGTTATAATCTTCTTTTTAATTAGGATTGTTTAGGCTTGAATTTACATTGAATGAAATTATTTTACAATTGTGTAATAAACCCCTTTAATTTTATTCTCAAATTTTTATTCATGAAATTTTCAATTAATACTACCACTTTCCTCTTTTTGAGTAATTAAAATGATTGAGAATTTTTTTTTAAGAAAACTCAACTTTATTTCTCTCTTTTTCCAAAAATCCCTTTTTCTTCCATATCCATGTTTTATAAAAATGTTTTCAAGAATTATTTTGATATTATATTATTATTTTTTAAATTAATTTTTATATATTATTGTATTTTTACAAAATAGTTTAAAATTAATCTTCCTATCATTTTCCAAATGATACACTTTTTGACTTTTTAATAAAAAATGTAAAAGGAATCTTTGTTTTAACATACTCGGCGAGAACAAAATTTTCCACCGTTATGACCAATCAATGTTTTAAAACATTATTTTTATGTTTAAAATGTAATTTTTAGTAAAAATGATTTCCCTAATATTTTGGTGAATTTTTAGTTTTTAAAATTGATTTTCAAAGTGAAAAGGGTATTTTCCTTAGGGATGTTTTTAATGGTATTTTAATGGTATTTTTATTCAATAACATCAAAAAACCTTGATGTTACTTGTGATCCACTAGGTATATTTTGTAATGATACTATCCTTATTCTTTATCTGGATAGATTATGATTGTTTCAAATATATTTTCATTTAATATATTTCTTTTTCATGGGTTAGTCAAGTTCTAAAAAGAATAATGTTTATTTCTATGAGTTTTATAATGAGATGAAATATCAATGTAATTTATTTATGTTATGATTCTTGTACATTATTTATGAAGGTTTGATCCCCATTATAGAACATGGGTGATCATGGTATAACTTATACAATGGTTTGGTCCTCATTATAACTCAAGATTTGATTTGTTGAGCCCCATTATAGCTAAAGATATGATGGTTTGAGCCCAATTATAGCTCAAGATATGATGGTCTATTCCCTATTATAGCTTATGATATGACATGTGAGCCTCATTATAACTCTCTAATGCATTGGGTACTCCAGAGATGTAAGTTGACCATATTGGTTATTCTATTTGTAATAGTGGTATAAAGATAATGTTCCAAAATACCAACACATTTTCTTTATTATTTCTATGGTTTTTTAGGTTCCCTTTAATCTAGATTGATATCACATTGATCATGATTATTTAATCACATGACTCTTGTATTTGATAAATCCTTAATAAATCATTCATGTTTGATGATATAGACATTGATGGGTATGATTTCTATTATTTTATACTCATGCACTTTTATTATGTAATCATACCCTTATGATCGTATTATTATCACTAATGAAAATCATTTATTAATTCTTATGTTTACCCTTACTGAGCATTTGAGATCACCCTTCTTATGTTTACTTTTCCCCAGGTTATGATGAATGATGTTAAATGATTTGGTTTTAGAAAGGTTTATAATGTGTAAAATGTTATACTAGATGTTGAAGAATTATTATAGAATATGAAAAGATGGATATAGTGGGAGATGAAAATGATCTTTATGAACCAATTTTTTATGAATCCAAGTAGTTATAATTTTTTCCTATTTCTATAAAAAACTAAACTTAAAATTTCTTTGGGTATGTAAGTGATCCAATATTTCCTTTTTTTTATAAGTTTTGAATGAAAAAAATTGGGTCGTGTTTATCGGTATCAAGCCATAGATGTAATGATTATGTTTCTAGTACCCGATCCAGGAGTGTGGGTTCAGGGCTATTATAGTTGGTATCATAGAAGGGTTTAGACAAATTTTTAGATTAGGATGTTTTCATGTGATGTTATCTTAAGATTTATTTATACCATCATAGGAATATAATATTAGGGATGGTCAAAAGTTAAAAGTCTTATACACCCCTTTTAGGTTTTAAGTGATGAGATCTTAAAGTGATTAATGAAATTTTAAGAGATTTTTTATTATATTAAAGTATATGTAATGTTTTGGTTTAAAATGAAGTATGATTTTACATTTTTTGGATATAATTTTTAAGGTACCGATTCCCTTTAGAGTTTATATAATCTTGGGTATTGAAGTAATTATGGGAATATGAGTTTTATTGTATAGATAACCATGGAATGAAAAGTGATTTGGTGATTAGTTTATCAACATTATTTTGAAAGAAGTTAATGATTTTAGGAACCTTATATTATTAAGGTAAATAGAATATTATGGGGTTTTATTGGAAGAATAAAGGTTAAATTATCTTTTTAATGTGTCTTTTTGGTAATTAAAGTTTTTTATATAAATTATTATTATATCTTGGAGATTATATAATTAAGTCATATACATTTTTGTATGAGACTTTAAAAGTGATTGGTGTTATTTAGAGATAAATGTTTAACCAATCTCAGAAGAATATTTTATCAAACCCTTCTAATTTCTGGGTTTCAATATTAGTCAGGAATATATTTTAGAGAATTTTAAATATATTTATTCATCAATTGATTTAAGTTAAGCTTTGGGTGTTATTATTGAGGCCTTCTATATTAATGTTATATTTCATCATATGAAGGTTTGTTCATTTTTGGAAATTATATTACCTTATGTTAACTATTTTGGTTTTGGTTAATATCTAAAGATATGAGGAATATAATGTTATCCATTTTAATGTTATTAGATCCTTTAAAATTTTATTTTAGTGCTTTGGGAATGAAAAAATCATCTTGAAGACTCATCATTCATAGTAAAAATAAGATTGTGGTGTAAATTTATTAGAGGATGAAATTAAACTTATCAAGTAAGTATATTTCCTTATGTTCTTAGTATATATGGTAAATGATTTCTCAACCCTTGGAAAAAAATCTGGAAAATGAAAATTTTATACTATTACATTCATTTCTGATGAAATGGTGGTCTTTTTCACATATCTTTGGTTTATAGTTTTGTGGTTGATGACTTTATCACGATTATTTACTTTCTTCTAATCAATGATCTATGTAACTCTACATCATTATTCAACCATTATTCTTTTTTTCATTTCCAAATATTTACTTCCTACCAATGTTGTCCTATTTTAAAACCTAGTTATGTGTTATTCCATTTGACCTTTGTACTTCTCTTCCTCTCTTTTCAAGTGAAATTTTTCTTAACCCTTTTATATGATGTGGGTTTTCAACAAAAGTATTTTAAAATGTAAAACCTTTAATTATCAAGATCAAATTAAAATTTTTAGGATTTAATTATTTAAATTGGGAGAATGTAACACCACAAGATTTTAAAAGAAGAACATTATGTTCCATAACTTAAACAACACACAACACTGAGCTTAAATGACCCGTAGAATATATGACCTTTATAACCTAGCTGTTAAATTTGTGGATATAAATAGTATTAAATAATTTATGAAATTTATATAAAAATAATAATAAATATATATATATATTGGTAAATTATTAGTAAATGATCGCACAATTTTTAGTAATGTCATTTTATTCATCAAAAATATGTTTTTGTCAAAAATTATTTTTATTTATTTTTGTTAGAAAATATTATAATTAATTTAAATAATTTTTAGAAAATATATTTTATAAAATTAAATTCATTTTTTAAAACATCATATCAAAATTGAAACAGGGTAAAATTTTGAGATTTTTCAGAAAATATTGAGTTTTTTATTAATAGTGAAAAATGTCGTTTTTTGTAAAAATGTCATTTATTTTCAATAAATTAAGTAATTTAAAAGTCTTATTGTGATTTGAATTTTATTTAAAGTAACATAATTATTATTTAGTTATATTTAATCCAATTAATTAAATTTTAATCATATTTATATAGGATTTTAGAATAAGTTTATTTTTTGGATTTAAAATGCATTTTTCTGTAAACTATTTTAAAGTGCATACACTATAAAAAAAATAGAAGATTAGTGGTAGTTATTTAGAGTGGGTTATACACAACCCATATAAATTCATTTTTAGTATAAATTATAAGGTATTAGGTACAACCCCCGCTAATTATCAAATTTAGATGGGGTTCATAACCTCCTCTAAATTTTTTATCATTATTTTGTTAATATTTGGTTGGATTTTAGAGGTGGTTATGCCAAAACCACTACTAATTTAATAATTATTGGAACTATATATATACATATATTATATTCAGTTGTATTTTAGAGAAGATATATATGTGTATTATGGAATTTATTTTTTTAAGAAAATAGTGGGGGTTCACAACCCCTATGATCTCTTACATTAGAAGGGGTTTTGAACCCTCTCCCATTAATAATATAGAGGGGGTTCACAACCCCCTCTAATTTAAGATATTAAAGGGGTTTTTAACCCCACTATTATCTTATAAAAATCATATAATATAATATATATATATATATATATATAATTAAAACATAATATATAAATGTATTTAACTATATTATAACATTTTATATAAATATATTTATATAAATAATTTATATGATTGTATTTAATCGTATTTATATGTATACATAAATATAATTTTATAATTTGTATATGCATTAATATATATTTATTTTTATAAAATTTTATTTCATATAATATTAATTATATTATAAAAGTGTAAATATGTTATATAAATATATATATAAATATAATTTATTTAAAAATCATATAAAAACTTTGTAGTTTTTATAATAATAATAATAATAATAATAATAATAGATTATAAAGATATATACTTACACAAACATTCATATAATTAGAGGAGGTTTTGAACCTCCTCTAATTTAAGAAATTGGAGGGAGTTTATAACCGCCACAAATTTTTAAGAATAGAGGGGGTTTTAACCCCCTCTAATATTTTTTATTCTTTTTAAGATTTATCAAATTATAGAATATGTGTGTATGTGTATTATAAAGATATTATATAAATGTATTTAAATACATTATAAACATATTATATAAATACATTAAATATATATATATATAAACATAAATATAAGTATATATAAAGAATTATATAAATATATATATTATATTATATTATATATATTATATATATGCTATTATTAAATATATGAATAAATTATATATATATATATATTTACAAATAAATAAATTTATTTTAATATACAGATAAATATTAAAATTGATATATTAAATATATGTGTGTACATGATATAACTATATATATAAATATAAATATATGTATAAATGTATAAATATTCGTAAAATTTTATCTATATATATATATAACTATATGCATACATACATGATATTATATTATATTATAACTATATTCTTAAAATTTTATCTATACATATATAATTATATTCATAAAGTTTTATCTATATATATACATGATATAGTTATATGTGTATACATGATATAACTATATATGTGTATACATGATATTATATTATATTATATGTAAATATATAATATAAATATTATATTTATTTGTATATATATAAATATATTTATAAATACATACATACATAATTTTAATTAAATATATGTAAATATATAATTTATAGAGGTGTGTAGAAAATATATATATATATATATATATTACACATATATATTTATATTAATGTTAATATACATATATGTATTTAAATATATGAATCAATAAAAATGTACAAGTATAATTTATATAAATGTATATATAGGTTATATATTTAATGTTTTTAAATATATTATGCAAATAATATTTATTCTAATAAACATATAAATATATATAAATACAACAATATGCATAATATAAACATAAAACAACTTATCATAGCAGTCCAGGTGCATGGAAGCATATTCAGGGAACCTTGGATCGAATCTTGTGAGGATCCAATTTTAATCCTATGCCTATGGGTTTTCGTGGGGGTCTAGATACGCGGGATGTAGTCGGTGGGCCCCGCATGGACACGGTGCAGGATGGCAGTTTACAGTAAGGGGGGGAGGTACCGGAGTAACAGGTGGATGAACAATATGAGGATAGGAGGGCAGTTTATAGGAAGTGTATTTTTTAATTAGGGGTGGTTTCAACCACCCCTAACTCTATAAAAAACTCTCAAATAGGAGTGGTTTCCAACTTCCCATAATTCATCTACTAGTGGAAAAATTAGGGTGAAATTAGAGGGGGTTAAACACCCTCCAAAATAACCACCTCTAAATTCTCAATAGTTTACTATCGGTTAATAAAAACCACCCCTAGAGATATAGGGTATCCACATTAATGACGGTTCCTCATAAACACTGTTAATATGTTTATAGTGGGTTATAATACCCTCTAATAGGGTTATTTTTTGTAGTGATAATTTTTCTCCATTTTAATTAATTAAAATAAACCCTAATGAAAAATAATTTAAATAAAATTTATAAATTATATATATGTTCATGTGTTTGTGTGTGTGAATTTAAATTCATATGATGATTATTAATAGTCATAGAGTTAATATAAAATCATCTTTTACTTGAAAAATACACTTCTTGAAAAACCGATTTTTCATCACGCATATAAGTTTTATTTTAAATTAAATTATAAAACTTCTATTAATTTAATTTGGTAAAATTTATTCCATATTTGGAATCATAATAATTTATATTATCTATTAAGTTCAACTTAATTTTTTATCAATAATGAATAGTAAAAATATTTTACCGTAGTTAAAGTTAAAACTGGTTTACCGGAGGGTTAAACTAAAAAGATAAGGGTTAAAATGACATAAGTACTTTTATAAATTTTATTTTATAGCCATATTTTTAAATTATCTTATCTAAGTCTCAATAATGTTCTATTATGGATCCTTGAAGAATGTGAAAATTTTGGTTACACCATTTTCTTTTAAAAAATTAAAGTGTATCACTCACCTCAGTTATAAAAGGTCACCCCCTATCCTCACCTCTTCACACCTTCAAATCCTTTTGGTTTAGAAAATACCTACTCAAATTTATTTCTTACATCCATTCCCATGACCTAGAGCCTCTGGTTTGATCTGAAAGTTATTATATGAAGGCTTTTGGTTCCAACCTAAGGAGGTTGTTTGAAGAAGAGATGTTGTGCTTAACCAAACATTTTTATTTTATTTATTCTACCACCTCCTTAAAATATTATTCAATTATTCTGATATAATAACTCAAATATCTCTCATATATTTATATATTATTATGTTAATTAAATATTCAAATTTCATCTTAACTTCCATCAAATGGGAAACAAAATTATTATTCATGTGTACGGTGAACTACTGCCACATGAACCGATGTAATTTTTTTTCACCATCATCTCTCTCAACTTGTTATAATGATGTATTTAAATTATATATATTATATTTGTAACATAATTATACTTCTAGAATTATTACATCTCATATACCTTGTAGTACCCCAATTTCAAGTAAGTAGCACTTTCTTTATGCTTTTTAAATATGTAAGGTATATGGGTGAATTTTTGGAGAGTTTGAAGAACTTTTGGATTGATTTTGTGAATTTTATACAGTTTCATGTTTGTCTCATGATTTGGGGAAACTGTTCAACACCTATAAGAAACCATACATAAGATACAGGGGCTAAAGGGAAGGTGCACGGGCAGCGCATGGGTTGTCCAAACCGTGCGAAAGCCTTGGAGAAACCGTGCTACTTGAGATAGTGGACTTTGGTATGGTTGGTGAGTGGTTTACTAAGTGTTTGATCCAACCATATGAGGTTAATCCTTGAGGTATTGGATGACATATGGTTTTTCTAACCATGAAACTAAACCATGCGTTGTTAGAAAACTAGACCCTAAAAAAGTGGATCTAAGTCGGATTTGGGTTTTAATACCTCACTTTTTTTCCAAAACGTCCCTAACTTGGTATTTTTCCCTCTTAAAGGTTTTAGAACCTATCCCCATCAATTTTTAATCAATATGAAGGCCTCTACTTTTGTTTTGAAGTTGTATTCTCTTGGTAAGCCTTCGTTCTTGGTAGTTCTTTGTGATTTTTCTTAGATATTCTTCTCTATCTCTCTCAGTTATTAAATATACATACGATGTGGATATATAAATAATAGTTTATTCCAAATATGATTATATTTGGATTTTTTAATGATATTGGAAGATATATAATGTGTGTTTTTTGTGATTCAATCCCGTGTCGAGGGCGTTTTCGTGTCGTTATTTGTTCTCGTCATAAAACCTGAGGTAGGTGGCTTCACTCTCAACTCCTATATTTAGAAATTAAATTATTAATTTAAAATTTATTAAATTGATTTAAATTTATTGTAAAATTGGTGTGAAAATCATGGTAGAAACCTTATTTATTAATGGTTTGAGGATTTTTGTGAAATTGGGGAATTATTGTGTATGTGCTTTACTAAATTATTTTAAAATAATTTCTTGGATCAATTTATGGAAAATGGGTTTTAAATAAAAAGTTTTTTTATTGAAATGTTTTTAGAATTGAAATGGTTTTGGAATTGAAATTTTTTTGGAATTGAAATGGTTTTGGCATTGAAAATTATTTGGCGTTTAAAATGGATTTGGCATGATTATATTGGTATGGATTTTGGTATACTTGGTGGTGTGTGATCATATTACATTACTAGGCTTGGTTGAAATATGACAGTATTCTCAATACAAATGTGTAATGGCACATGGTATTTAATAACCCTATTAAAACTTGGTCAACCGATGAGAAACCACTCATGAGTATGGAATTTTCATAACAAAGTTTTCATGTGTAGATGTGTGGATATGTGGTTTTTAATGGGTATGCCAAAAAATGGAATGATAGAATGATTTTGAAAAACTTTTTTGGTTGCTTTCATGGAAAATGATTTTAGTGTGGAAAAACTATTTTGTTAAAATAGTTTTGGTTTTTGTGATAAATTGTTTCAGGTTGTTTTATATAAATTATTTTATATAAATTATTTATAAAATGTGCTAACTAGTTCTATACTAGTGGCATGAGTAGGGAAGTCATTGGGGAAAATCTACTAAGTTTTATTACTCACCTCTATTTTGTTACTTTGGTGATTTTGTAGATGTTTTTTATCGGGACATAGGTAAAGGTAAATAAGTAAACCTCTCTAGTGGTACTTCATGATTCTAGAGTATGGAGCTGGAGTTCGAGTTTGGAGCTATGTCCTTGGAGTCTTTGAGTTTTGTTAGTTTATCTTTCATTGAATGATTTGATTTTGTTGTCTTCTATTTTGGTACTTAGCTCTAGTTTATTTTAATATCAATGGTTTGTTTTGAGTTTTCTTCCATTGATATCATGCATCATGTAGTGGTTCATTTGGTTATGGATTGTTTTGATTGTTGTTTTATTTTCAAAGGGGATATCTTCCCCCACATATATTGAAGCCTTTCGGAATTTATTGCTAGCATTTGGTATCTTGGGGATGTCTCTTAATTCTAAGTATCAATTCAACCTTGACTCAAGACAAATAGGAGGGGTAGGATTTTACAAGTAGTATGAGTTTTGTTTAGTACAAAAATATGTTTGAGACAAGTGATATCAGTCTTGGTCCTATGGAAAAAGTTGCATCAGCTTGTTCATTCCTTGCCTAATAAGTGGTCTTTAGTTATCTCGGTCTTAGAGTTAAAATTCATTATAGTCTATTCCTTGTTTCAGGTAGGTATAATGGAGTAAAATTTTTGGAACTTGAAATGTTGAGAATAAAAAGACATATCTAACCTTTTTATATTGAACTTAAAGTTACCAGGGAGTTGGGTACATAAGTGTTTGGAGACACTTATAGGAATTGAAATCTCATTTTCATGGGTTTAGCCAATGAGATGATTATGACATGCTTTATATAAATGACTTCCCATTAGGAGTGAATATAATATTTTGAGTAATAATTTGGTGCAATGTGTTGATCTTTGAAAAATGTTGAAATTGTTTTCAAATATGAGATTTTGAAAAAATAATGATTGTAATATTTTAAAAATGGTTTTATTTTCAAAAGTTAGTAGAGATTTTTCAAAAAAAGTTGATTTTGGAAAGCACCATTGTATAATATGATGTGGTAGAATTTGAAATTTTTAAGACTTTAGTTAATAAATATTGAGACTTATGACAATTCATTGTGGTTCTAGAAAATGGAACTCGATAAGCATCATAGAAACTAACTAGAGGAAGCTGTTGAAAATGTGGTTTCACCTGAGGAATAGGTGAACCAATAGCTGGTTTAGAGTATTGTCCAAGAATTTCAGGATTTGGATATGGGGAATTAGAGGAATGAACTAGGGAAAGTGGATCATTTCATCCATTTCCAGAAATAGAATCCAACCATCTTTAAAGGTGATTTTAAACCACAAAAGTCATAGGTGTGGTGGAATAGGATGAATCATATCTTTGATTTCATCGGCACATCAACAAAACTGAAAGTTAAGATTAAAACTTCCATGCTGGAAGATATTGCACATCATTGGTGGGATTTAGCTGTTCAATCTAAATTATACCACATCATTTCATGGGAGTATTTTGAGAAATTTTTCAATAAAAAATTTTATCCTCACATATTCAGAATTCAAAGAATGGAATATTTCTTCATCTTGAAGTAGGAAAATCTTTCTATCCTAGAGTATAAGGCTAAATTCATGAATTTAGTGTGTTTTCACCGAAGGTTGTTTCTAATGCGTCCATAAAGGCATGTATCTTTGAATTAGGGATGAGATAGGATATTTTCTCAAAGATTGTTGTGCTCTGTATTGAGGACTATATAAATATGGTAAATAGAGCATCGGTAGTTAAAATGTAACTTTCAAGAGCTATAAGAGAAGTATGTTAATACCTATGGGAAATAGTTGGAACTCTAACATGGGGAGAAATAAGAATAGGGACACTTATTTATAAGGTGGGATAATGAATCAGAATCCAATGAATATATCAGTACATATTACTCCAAGACCAAAGATCCAATATGGATGTTTAGAATGTGGTTCATTTGGCCATATTAATCAAGAGTATACATAACCACTGATATCATTCTATAATTGAAAAAATGGGGAATCTTTAATGCTTTTGTCAAAGTTCTCTAAGGTTGGGAGTTCGGGACACTTCTCAGGTGTTGCAGGCATCGTATGGTTTGACAGGGTGAGGGTAGTAGAATTAATATTATTAAATGAACAAAGATAGCCATAGTGATTATAGGAATGTCATAACTCCTAAATAAGGTAAATATCAATAAGGAAATAAGGAACAAACTGCAGTAATGAAGCAATTGTATGGAGTTGAATAGGTTATGGTAGATGATTACTCTAGACCATAGATCATGAGAGGTACAATTATTTTGAATTCTACCCTTATGATAGTGTTGTTTGAAATGGGTGTTCCCATTGCTTTATTTCTTCTCACATTGTTTATTCATTGAGTTTAAAAGTTGTGATGATTCCTTTTGTGATAAAAATTCAAACTCCTCTTGGTTAAATACAATGTCGATCCTTCATGTATAGAGTATGTTCTATAACTATTGATGGAGAAAAGCTAGAATGGGATTTCTCTATGCTTGAGATATATGTTTTTTATATAATCCTGGGTATGGATTGGTTGATGATGTTTAAGGTTCACATCAACTATTATACCCAATGGGCTAGTTTCATGACGGAAGATGGCGTTGAGCATCTCTTTCATGGAGATGAGAATATAAAGGTAGGTGAAAATGTATTTTTCACACCAGTAGTTGGAATGATATCATTCTAGTTGGAAGCATTATCTTTGGAATTTATTTAAGAGATCAAGAACAGCATATTTCTAGTAGTTTTATATTAGCTTCTAGATTTTTTTCCTGAAATTTCTCAAGGTTTCCACCTATAAGGGAATTGGAGTTTATGATTGGTCTCATTCTAGGGACCATTACTATCTCACTTATATTTTATTTAATGTAACCAGAAGAATTAAAAAAAATTGAAAGTGTAATTATAAAATCTATAAAGAAAAGGTTTCATTCGGTTGAGCATGCCTCTGTGGGAAGCACCGTTCTTGTTTTTCAAGAAGACATATAGAACTCTTCAGTTGTGTGTGGATTAACGTAAACTTAACCAAGTTATAATAAATAATATATATCCACTTCTATTCATTAATGATCTATTAGATCAATTTAGGGGAACTCATTGGTTCTCCAAATTTGACTTGTGATCTGGATATCACCAATTGCTGGTTCAGAAGAAATATATTCTGAAAACATCTTTTAGAATAAGATATAGATATTATGAATATGTTTAATGTATTTCGGTCCTAAAAATTCACCAGAGGTATTTATAGAATTGATTAATTGGATATTTCAAAGATATATGGATTCTTTTTTATGGTGTTTGCGGATGACATGCTGGTGTATTCATGGATAAGGGTTGAGCATAATAAAAAATTGGCGACAGTATTGTAATCTTAAGGGATCATTGGTTTTACACCAAATTATCAAAGTTTTATTTTTGGATACAAGAGGTATGTTTCCTTTTCCATATAATTTCTTAAAGAGTTGTTTCTATGGATCCAGAAAATATAGAGGTTTTCACCTCTTAGAAACTACCAAAGAACATCTTCGAGATACACATCTTTCTCAGATTTTATGGATATTATTGGTTATTTGTTCATGAATTATCATGAATAGCTTATCCTATGATATATTTTAAAAATAATAATGTTCAATTCCAATAGGAATAGGAATTTTAATAGTTTTTTTAAGAGATAAAGGTTCACCTTACATCCGCACCGGTCTGGATTTTACCAAAATCGGGACAGGGGTATGCAGTGTATTATGATTCTTTAGGATTAGGGTTTGGATTTTTTATCATCTAGGGAGATCATGTTGTTAATTATGGATCAATATAGTTGTGGTTAAATGATAAGAACTACGCAACACATGATTTGTAGTTAGCTATTTTAGTCCATACTTTGAATACTTAGTGTCATTATCTCTTGGGTGAGAAATTTACTGTGTTTATAGATCATAATAGTTTGAAGCATATTTTTTCATAATAGGATTTGAACCTGAGACAAATAATATGGATATAATGTATCCAAATGTTTGACTTTTTCTTGATATATACACTAGGTAAGGGTAATTTTGTGGAAGATACATTAAGTATAAATTCATATTCTCATTTGGAAAAAGTAGCTTCAAACCAGTGGTAGTTGATGTTAGTGATAGAATACAAGAACTTGGAATGTGAAGAATGAGGTGATGTTGTATTTTTCTTTAAATTTTCTTTGGTTCCTGATTTAGTAAATATGGTTAAATAGGTACAAATGTCCGACTCAGAATGTGTGGTGATAAGGTTAAAACTTAATTGTGGGAAGACCATTGAGGGATGGAAACTGGATGTCATTTTAGTTTTTTGGTTCAAAAATTGGATGTTCATACCTATGGATTATCAGGAAAAACATATTCATGTTTATCACCACTCAAGATGGGATATTAATCCTAGAATACATAATACATATAAGTCATTAAAATTACAGTTCTGGTGGATCGATATGAAAACGAAAGTTTCTTAGTTAGTTTCAAGATGCTTAACTTGCCAGCAGGTTAAGGTAGAGAATCAGCAACCAACAGGTATGTTTCAATCATTACCTATCCCTGTTAGGAAGTGGGAAAAGATATCTATGTATTTTTTAATATTTATTATAAGAATGGTCCATAATCATGATGCCATTTTGGTGGTAGTGGATCGGCTCACAAAGTCATCTCATTTCATTCCTATTCATGAAACTCATATGGTGGAGGACTTGTTAAAAATATATATCTGAGAAGTGGTAAAGATCCATGGAATACTAGTTTTGATAATGTCAGACATGGATCCAAGGTTTATGTATTGTTTCTAGAAATCATTATAGAAATACCTTGGGACTCATTTGACTATTAGTATAAATTATCATCCTCAAACGGATGGACAATCCAAATGGATGATATAAACTTTCAAAAACATTTTGTGGGATTTTTTAATGGATTTTGGTTTCTCATTAGAATAGAATGTTCCATTAGTGGAGTTATCCTATAAAAATAGTTATCGGGCCTCAATAAAATGGATCTGTTTGAAGCATTGTATGGGATCTATACTTTTTTGGTGGAAATAGGTGAGACTTAACTAGTTGGGTTGAGACTTCTCCAAGAGATAATGGAGAAGATTCAGTTAATAAGGAAATGGATAAGGATGGATCAGATTCATCAAAAATCATATTTATATCATCATCGACATCCATTTTTCATTCTCCATGAGTGATCATATTTTCTTGATAATCTCTCCAAGACTTGGGAATCGATGTTTTGGGAAGTATGGAAAGTTATCTCCTTAATACATAAGCCCTTTTGGGATACTAGAATGGGTTGGTGAGGTGTAATATTGGTTGGAATTTCCACTATAGTTCAGTGTGGTACATAATGTGTTCCATGTATCTCAGTTGAAAAAGTATCAGCTTGATCCTGACCATGTGATTCAATAGGATCATGTTGAAATATATTCGAGTGCTTAATTGGTATATATTTTTGTGCATATTTTGGATAGGAAAGATAAAGTCTTTCATGGGAAAAGCATCGTTCTAGAGAGTATTTTGTAGAAACATGGATAGATTCAGGAAGAGACTTAAGAATGAGAGAAAGAAATGAAAGAGCAATGGTCAGAACTGTTTCAGGGTAATGTTGGTTTTCTACTTTTCAAGTATGGAAAGGACAATGGTTGGGAGAATTTAGCACCCCCTATTTTCAATTAAGTAACCATTTATTTATGATTTTTAAGTATGTAAGGTATATGGGTTAAGTTTGGGTAAGTTTGGAGAACTTTTGGAGTGTTTTGGGGATTTTCTATAGGTGCAAGGTTTGTGAAAACCATGCAACACCTATAGAAAATCATGCATAATGAGACAAGGGATAAAGGGAAGTTGAATGAGTTATCTAAACCAAACAGAATCCTAGGAGAAACTATGATACTTGATACAGTGGGATTTGGAATATTTGGAACACATTTTACTAATCATGTAATCCAACCGTGCGAGGTTCATCCTTGAGGTAGTGGTTGTCACAAGTTTAGCTCATGGTTTGTCTAACTGTGTGACTAAATCGTGCATGGTTAGAAAACTAGATCCTGAAAAAGTGGATCTGGGTCATCTTTGTGTTTTAATGCCTTGTTTTTTCCACAAAACATCCCTAAATCAGGATTTTTTCCTCTAAAAGGTTTTAGAACCTCACCTCATTAATTTCAAAGTGATCTAAAGACCTCTCTTTGTGTTTTGAAGCCAGATTCTCATGGTAAGCCTTCATTCTTAGTGGTTCTTGGTTGTTTTTCTTAAATCTTATTACATATCTCTCTTGGTTCTTAGATCTACATATGTTTTGGATAGATCTAAGATATTTGATTAAAAATGTGATGATATTTTTCTTTTTTAATGATAGGGGAATATATATAAGGCAAGTTTTTTAATATTTAACCCCATTTTGTGGGTGCTTTCATGTCATTCCTCATAGTCATCATAAAACCCAAGGTAGTTGGATTCACTCCTGACTCCTCTATTTAGAACTTGAAGACTTAGTTTCAAATTGATTAAATTGATTGAAATTTATTGGTAAATTGTTGTACAAAACATGGTAGAAACCTTATTTAGTGATGTTTTGAGTATTTTTGTGAAATTGGGTAATGATTATGTATGTGATTTAATAAATTATTTTAAAATTATGATTTTTAAATATTTTCTTAGCTATATTTATGGGAAAATGTTTTTCAATAAAAATTTTGTTTTATTGAAATGGTTTTGGAATTGAAATGTTTTTGTAATTGAAATGTTTTTTGGAATTGAAATGGTTTTGGCATTGAAATGGTTTTGTAATTGAAATGACTTTGGCATTTGAAATGGTTTTGGCATGATTGTATTGGCATGGGTTTTGGTCATACTTGGTGGTGTGTGTTTATATTGCATTGTAAGGCTTGGTTAAAATATGAACTTGTGCTTAGTACCAAAATTTTAATGGAAAATGGGATTTAATTACCTTGTGATGACTTAGTAGATCGATGAGAAACTGCTCATGATTATGGAACTATCATAAAGAATCATGCATGTGTAGATATGTGGATATGTGGATATGTGGTTTGGAATGGGGTATGCCAAAAAAATAAAGATGTAATGATTTTAAAGAAATTTCTTGGTTGATTTCATAGAAAATGATTTTAGTGTGGAAAAACTATTTTTTTTAAATATTTTTGGTTTTGTGATAAATTGTTTCAATTTGTTTTATATAAATTGTTTATAAAATTTTCTAACCAGTTCTATACTAGTGGCGTGAGTAGGGAATCCATTGGGAAAAATCTACTAAGTTTCATTACTCACCCTTGTCTTATCACTTTGGTGCTTTTATAGATGTTGTTTATCGGTACACAGTTAAAGGTAAAGCATTACACTTATCTAGTGGTACTCCATGATTCTAGATCATGGAGTTGAAGTTGTATTTTGGAGCTATGTCTTTGGATTCTTTGAGTTTTGTTAGTTTGTCTTTCACTGAATGCATTAATTTTGTAGTCTTCTATTGTGGTACTTGTTTCTATTTGATTTTAATATCAATGTGTTGATTTGAGTTTTCTTCCATTGATATTGTGTATCATGTAGTGGTTTATTTGATTATGGCATATTTGTATGGTTGTTTTATTTTCAAAGGGAAATTCATCCCCCACATACATTGAAGCTCTTTAGTATTTATTTCCAACCTTTGGTATCTTGAGGATGTCGTTTAAGGACAAGTATAAATTATTCCTCTAATAAAGACAATGTGGAGGAGTGAGATGTCATATAATTTCTTACTTTCCATTCTGTTGTGGATATGATAATATTTCTCATGTGTAAGACGGATTACCGCCTCATGGAACGATGTGATTATTTGTTCACTAAGGCTTTGGATGAAATGTAATAAGGACAAATTTAATGAATATATGAGGTATATATGAAACAATTATGATATTCATGACATATTTATCCTTTTAAAATGATAATATATATAATTTACTTTTACCTTTCAACTCACAGGGAAATGATAGCATCGTTCGTGCGTACGTGTGGACTACCGCCTCCACGTGGTGATGTGATTCTTTTTTCATCACCACGTCACTTGAATGATATATATATATAAAGAAGAAAAATAGTATTTATAATATAATTAAAATTCTGAAAAAATAAAATAATACTTACCTTCTTTCCATGATGATTATTAAAAAATAGAAACTTTACTCATGCGTACATACGGCCTACCATCTCCATGATCGTAAAGCTTTTAATTTTTCATAAACATGTTTCGTGATTGGTTTTAAAAGTATAATTTATGTATAAATATGATAACTATTTCATTATGATTATTATGAATATATTGAAATAATGACCTCTTTTACCATGATCAACACAGCGAAGCCATTTCAAAACAATGAACTGAACGTCATCAAAACACGTGACATGGACTTACCTGGTTAATTATTTAAATATGTCATTAAAATAAATAAAATAAATGATTTAATTAGAAGGTATTAAACATATAAAAAAAATTAAGAAATAAAATAATTGATATAACTTATTATATTGGAGTTAAAGGGAATACATGGAAAGTTTGGACTCGAGGTAAGGGACTTCATCTCAATTTTCTTTTATTGAGGAATATTTTAATGTTATGCACCTAATTTATTTTATATGGTGTATATAATGTGTATTTTAAATGTAATATTATGAATCCTTCATAAATCATGGTATTTTATGTTTCAATTTAGATTATTTCATCTAAGGGGGGTTTAATTGAAAGTTACCAAGTAGTAAAGAATTTCATAACTCAATTTATTTTCATTGGGTTATATTACTTCATCATTGTCTTCAATATTATAATATTATGTGTGTAATTATAAGAAATCAATTTTTCACTCAGGTATATGTCCTTTAATTTTTAGTATAAATCTTTACTTCGAACCTAATATGGATTCCTAGTGAGTTAGAAAAGGTTATAGGGTTTCTAAGGATTGTTTGGATCTTGGAACAACTCTTTTTGGAAAAAATAGGTCAAGTAGCACGGTTTGCACATGGTTAGCACACGGTTTTCCTAATTATACAGATTGTGTTTTTCAGACAGAGCCACCTCACATAGTTAGTTCATGTCCATGTGGCCTAATGGTTCGAATTCCCCTTTTTCCAAGATACTTGTGCATGGATTGTGCACGGTTTGATCAAACTGTGAAGAGGATATTATTTCGGGCAGAACCATCTCACATGGTTTTCACACAGTTTGAAAAACCATGTAGACAAACCATGCACATGCTAAAATTCTATAAAAATTTCCAAAATGTCCTTAATGATATATTTACTCCTCTCTTCTTCCCTTATCTGAGAACCAGCAGGACTAATCCATTTTCCTCTCTTTTTGGAGGCTTTTGAAGGCCAAATCTAGGGATCAAGAGATCTCCTTTGTCTAGAATCTGATCGAGCATTCGTTCATCACGTTGGATGCACAATGTTAAGTAATTGAGTCCTATTTATCCATTATTCTTCTCTCTTTCTCTCAGCCTAGATATCATTATGTGAGCATTTTTTACATTTTCTTAGATCTACTCCGATACAAGGCAAATCAAGGGTTGATATCAGAGGAGGAGAGTCGTACAACCCTAAGGTGGGTGGCCTATAACTCATCCCTAAAGTTCATTGATTTTAGAATATTCTGGTGGGGCCCACTGATTTTATTGGAATTCATTTCTTAAATTTCCATACCATGATTATACTTGTTATAATTGTAGGGTTATGCTCTTTCCAATTGTGTGATTAGTTGTTAGCAGTTACACCCACAACTCAATCTTCCCCATGTCGAAGGTTATGCTATATTTGGGTTTTAGTGTTTTGGCATGTTTAATCGATCATTCGGGCATTCCTTCACATGAACTTCCTAAAGGTGAGACTTCTATAATAAATGGTTTGTTTTTTAATGAGAATTTCATAATGGAATGTACCGTGTATGCTCACCACTTGACCTGCCTAAGGTAAGTGCTTCAATTTGGTTATTAAATGTGAAATGTGAAATGGAAAGTAGATTAATTATATAACTTGGCCTTATAAAATTAGATTTAATAAAGGTTACATGTCTATAGAACCCCTTTCCATATTGATGGAAGGTATAAGAGTGAACCTCTATAATTGAATATGCCTTAATGGTTAATTAAGACTTGATTAAATGGTTGATACACTAATTGGGACTCGGGAACCCCATTCTGATTCAAGGATGTGGTTTGATTAGGTTGAAACCCACCTAGACTCCGGTTCTTGTCTATTCCTTGGATGCCCGGTATACTACCGTAGGGTCCTTTACATTACTACATGATACCTTAGATACACTCCTTCAATCCAGGATTCACTAGTAGGGGACATGGTGAAATCCCACAGGGACCTATCCTTGCTTAGCCCCATTTTACCTTGGTCAATCACCTTGAACTCGGTAGGTGCCTTATTATGGAATTCCTTGGATTACACTCTTACCCCTTAAAAAGAATCATATACTACTGAGTTAGTGTTCTGTGAGACCTACGTTACCTTGGTTATTACCCTGGAACTCCCTTACTAGATATCATTTCCATGTTGCATTGTTATGTCTTGGGACCTTCACTACTTATACTATCACGAGGTGATGTCAGTGTTGGCTATGCCTCACATGACCTATTAACATTAAATTGAAATTAATTAATTAATGAACTGGTTACATGTTTAGATACTAGCCAATGGATGAAGTAGGTACTTGGGTATTTAGTTATATTATACTGTTTTCTTTACTTTATATATGCATGCCCGCTCACTTCTATATTCCATTACATGAGCCGAATGTTATATAAATCATTGGTGGTGGCCCACTGAGATGTGCTATTTATTACTTCCATTTTTTACTACTATTTATATCCTCCAATGTGCTACACTCTGCTAATTATGGCATAGTTTCCCCATAGACACACCCTAGGCCCTCACTTCTAGTCGGTAGCCTCTGGCGTTTGGGGAGATGTGCTTAAGGTCATGTGGCCCACTGGGCTCAGGGCACCCGTTGAGTGGAATATGGGTTCAGGACATCACAGTAAGTAATTTTGATTATCTTATATTTTATGTACAATTTTTTTATATGGATTTACATTTGATAAAAAAACAATTCATTGATTAATTCTCACTTAAACATTATGATCATTATAAGGGTTACTCATCTCAAATTATCTTCTTTGAAACATATGTTATGTTATACAACTATCTTCTTTTATGAGGTGTATTCACTTCCCATTTGATATTTTATATCATGAATCTCCTTATTTTCATGATATTTAATGTTTCATTTGAAGTTATTCTTTCATGAGTCTTACAATTGAAAAGTTACCAAAATGAAAAAGGCTTTATGTTAAAATATCCTTTTTAATCAGGATTGATTATGGTTGAATTTCCATTGAAAGGATTTATTTGATAATTATCTAATAATCCACTTTTATTTTCTTATCCTCTGGTTATTCATGAAATTTTCAATTAATTTTACTATTTTTCCACTTTTTAGGTACTTAACATGATTGATAAAATGTTTTTAAGAAAACCCAACTTTATTTCTCTCTTTAGTCGAAAATCCTTTTTTCTTCCAAATCCATGTTTTCTAAAAAAATTCAAGAATGATTTTAATATTATAATATAATTTTTTAAATTAGTTTTTACCTATGGTTGGATTTTTACAAAATGTTTTAAAAGGAATCTTCCTATCATTTTTAGAAAAAGGCACTTTTTGAATTTTTACCAAAAATTTGAATGGAATTTTTGTTTTAACATACTCAACAAGAACAAAATTTTCCACCTACATAACCACTCAATGATTTAAAACTTCCTTTTTAAGTTTCAAAGGTTATTTTCATTAAAAAATATTTTCACATTATTTTTTTGAATTGTTAGTTTGTAAAAGTGATTTTCTAAGTGAAAATGGTATTTTACCCAAGATTTTTTTAATGATCTTTTAATGGTATTTTCATTCATCAACTTCAATAACCATTGATGTTACTTATGATCCACTAAGGATATTTTGTAATTAGGCCATCATAACTCTTTCTCTGTATAGATTACAATTATTTCAAAAATATTATCATGGAACCCATTTATTTTCCACGGGTTAAACAAGTTTTTGTGAAGAATAATGGTTGTTTATATGATTTTTATGATGAGATGGATGCTCTATATATTTTATTTATGTTATGGTTATTGGGAATTGTTTATGAAGTTCAGTGCCCCATTATAGATCACAGGTGATACCAGTAGAGCTTATACGATATGTTGAGCCCCATTGTAGATCAAGGGTGAGCCTAATACAACATATAAGACATGTTAATCCCCATTATAGATCAATATATGATGAGTTGAGACCCATTATATCCCAATATATGATGGATTGAGGCACATTATGGATTAATATATGATAGTTTGAGCCCCATTATAACTTATGATATGATGAGCGAGCCCCATTATATCTCTCTAAAGCATTGGGTACTATGGAGATGAAGGTTGACCATATTGGTTATTCCATTTGTAAGAGTGATATGAAGATACTTTTTTAAGATACCAATATGTTTTCTTTATGATTATTGATGATTTTTATGTTTTCTTTGATCAAGATTAACATGACATGGCTCGTGATTATTGAATCATATGGCTCTTGTATTTGTTAAATCCTTAATCCATGTTTCATGTTTGATGATACATATATTAATGGGTATGATTTCTCTTATGTTTTTCTCATAAACTTTAATTATATCATCATACCCTTATAAAGGAACTTGGAACACCATGAGAGGGGAGGGGTGAATCAGGGTGTCAACTTTTTCTTCTAAAAGAATGTATCTTGTTCCCACATTGGTAAGAACCTATTAAAATTGTCTATTAGTAAAGTGAAGTAATTTAAATAATCACAAACAGAAGTAAAACACATAAATTTTACTTGGTTCACCACTAAAGGCTGGTCTAAGGAGCATACACTAATAGATTTTTGGTCGTACCTAAATCCACTAATATTCACTAGTTGTGGAATATATATGTTCAGGCACAATCACTCTATATCAGGCACATTTCCTTTACAAGATTTTAGGGATATCTCATTGTGTCCCTTAGAACACTTCCATCGACTCCCTCTAGCTCACTGTCATGGGTGAAATCTTACTCAGTTTATCAACTTAAAGGTCACTTCAATGGATTGGCATTAAATTATTTTTCCTTATCTAGCATGAGACTATTATTGCACCATAGACCTGATTTGATGCACTTTGAAATCCCTATTTACTGAAAAACTAAAATTCAAAACTTTCATATGTAAAGATCCTTTGTGAAGATGACTACCTTCGAGAAGCACCCTAACTTTGAGGAACAAAATGTCTTCGTGGAACAAACTACCTTTGTGAAGATCACTACCTTCTCAAAGCACCTTGCCTTCACGGAACAAACTATCTTCATGAAGCTCACTAAGTCAATGTAGAATACCCCATTATAATGAAGCACTCATTAATAAAAATCTTTGGCATCAGTTAAGACTCAACAAGTATTTTCACAATGCTCAATCTTGCATGGAATTTCATTTTCATAGAGCTCCCATAGCTTCACAAAATCAGATCGATTCTGGATTTTCCTTGGAAAATTCATATTAAATGAAGAGGGGTAGCCTTATATTTATAGGCTTGGCCATTCACGATTCTCCATAGTCTCTTAGTATATTTTTCAGATTTTTCAAAACCACCTTCATGTATCTCCTCCATTTGTGATGCTCTATTGTGATTTGATACTATCATGAAGCTTTCCGTCAAACCATCGTGCACCATGATGCTCCAATTCTCATAATTGTGGAGATCACTTTCACCATTTTCGATGCTCCAATTCTTCATTGTTCACGATACTCATTGTTGTCACATGGATCACCGTCAATTTTTTTTATCCTTCGTGAAACACAATTCATGAAGCCCATATTCATGAAACTCATGCATTTTCTATATTTTCATAATTCCTTCAAGGAAATTCAATTGTCATGATTCAATCCATCCTCTAAATTTTGGACACCAAAAATTTGGAAAACACTGGAAAATAATGCCACCTTCAATACCATTATTAGCTTGAACTGTAAGATCCCTTTCCTTGAAAACTTCCTGATCTACCATGTGAGGATTTACAACAAAAACAAACCATACTCCATTTCCAGCAAATAATATTCTTGGTTCCAACATTCTCCCCCTTTGGATTTGTTGGTAATCTGTAGATAAATTCAATAAGGTATCGGCCACTATCAATACCTAGTATGCAAGAAACAACTCAGCCAACACTCTAAGTCTATGTAAGAAATGCTCGATGTAGAAAACAATAGGGAAAGTGTGAATTGATTCTGTGTGTTTTGGAATGCTTAGAGATAATCATGTCATAGAAGCATTACATGCTTTTCAAAAACCTACAAATACTTTATCTATTCTCTATTCTCTATTCTCCTGCAACTAGAAAACCATAAAATTTTCATTCTCATTTTTCATTCTCCACTTGTGTACCATTTAACCATTGAATTTATCCATTCTCCCCCATTGTAAATAAACCTGAAGAACTTTTTACTGAACTTTTAGAGCATAAAACACACTACACCTAGATTTTATCTCCCCCATAAACCTATTTCACTTCCACAAAAAGATGAAAACAGTTAATACAATTGGGTAGAGGTGATTACTCATAACCTCCTCATGCATTGGGGTGTGTCTGAACACCTAGGTTCAACAGATGTTTCTCGAACACATGTGATTCCAATGGCTTGGTCAGAATGTCAGCCACTTGGTCATTAGTTTTAACAGGATCCATTTTAATCATTTCTTGTTCAAATTTTTCCTTGATGAAGTGGTATCTAATTTCAATATATTTCATATGAAAATGTTGAATAATATTCTTCATAAGATCAATGACACTCTTGTTATCATAGTAGAACACCATTGGTTGTTTTACCTCAGTACCAATATCAGTCAATTGTTTCTTTATCTATAATATTTGAGTTCATCCCTTTGTAGTAGATATATACTCAGCTTTAGAAGTAGTAAGATAAGTAATTTCCTATTTCTTACTCAACCATCCCATATATTTCTTGACAATAAAGAAAGATCCACCACTTTTTTACTTTCTATAAACAATATCTCCATCCCATTCAGCATCATAAAATGCTAATAGTTCACTATATATTCCTACATCAAAGTATAATACATAATTGTGAGTACCTTGAATGTACCTTATGATTCTTTTTAATTCCTCCATATGTTCTTCCTTTAGATTACTTTGAAAACAGTCCACTAAGTATGTTAAAAATACAATATTTTATTGTGTCACTATCAGGTAAAATAAGATTCCAATGATTATCCTATACAATGTGGGATCTACAGATGTCTTATCCTCATGATTTCCCAATTTTTTCCCAACCACAGTTAGAGTTGACATTGGTTTGGAGTCATGTATATTGAATTTATTCAGCAACTCTCTGGCATAATTTTCCTGAGAAATAAAAGTGTGTTATTTACTCTGAATCACTTGTAACCCCAAGAAGTATTCGAGTTCACCAATCATAGACATTTCAAATTCTAATTTCATGTGATTAGAAAATTCAACCACTGATCCCTACCTACTTCCACCAAATATAATATCATCTACATACACCAATACCATGAACCGGTATTTCTAAGAATTATTTACATAGAGATTGTGATCCACTCCTCCTCTTTTAAATTCAAGCTTCTTTAGATAAGAATCCATTCGAGAGTAACATGCATGTGGTGCCTGTTTCAGACCATATAGAGCCTTATTTAACCTTCAAACCTTCATTTCATCATTACCAAGAAAAAAACCACTGGTTTTTAAATGTAGACTTCTTCTTTAAGAACACCATTCAAGAAAGGTGTTTTGACATCCATTTGATACACTTTGTATCCTATTTGAATTATTGTGGAAATAAAAAGTATGATTGACTCCAGTATAGCTACCATAGAAAAATTTTCTTCGACATTAACACCTTCAATATGTGAATATCCTTTATACACTAATCGCGCATTATTTCTGATCACATTACCATGCTTATCAAATTTATTCTTGAAAATACACTTCTTACCAATCACGTTGTGACTTATGGGTCTCTTAACAAGATCTAATGTATGGTTCTTTTCAATATGATCTAACACATCATTCATGGATTTTACCCATGATTCATGCTTTAAAGTTTCTTTAAATGGGGTTTGTTTCATGATTAATAAGAAGGTATATTGTACAGTATTCCTCATTCAACTCATCGGTGTGGGTTCTATCTAATCCCTAATGATGTTGGATTGATTAATTTTTTCTCTTTGATTTCTTCTATGAGGTTCAAAATAATTTTCTTCATCCATGGTTTCCTCTTCTGATTCTTCTTCTGAATTAACATCATGTTGTGACCTATGAATGTTTTTTACTCCTTCCTCTACTTCTACATTTGACTCTATTCCATGTCCATTTTCTTCTACATCTTTAATCACATCAGTATAAGATCCCCTCAAGGTATTTTTGGTCTTATCTTAAATGATACTAACATCACTGATTTCCATAATTTTTCCGAGATAGTTATTGAAACATTTTTAGGATTTTCTATACATTTAATACATAAGGAATATTCCTTCATTTTTAGCATCACCATACTTACCTTGATTTCTTTCTTTATTTAGAATGAAAAAAATAATTATAAAAACAAGAAAATACTTCAAATAGGTATTCCTTCCATGACACAACTCATATGGTGTCTTGGTTTCTCCCATATACAGCCCTGTTTGATTTTGAGTATACATTGTAGCTTGAACAGCCTCTTTCTAGTAATGGTGAGAGATATGATTCTCAATCAGTATAGTTCTGGATACATTGTTCACCTATCGATTCTTGTTCTCAACAACTCCATTTTTATATGGGGTTATCACCACAACCACCTCATGTTGTATACCATGTTTCTCTATGTAATTTTTAAACTCAATGGATGTGTATTCCTCTCTATTATCAGACCACAGAAATTTGATTGTCCATAAAATATCATTCTCAGCTTTTCGTTGATGCGTTTTCATGAAATCAAGCACTTTTCATTTATTATGTATAACCATCACACAATCTATTATACAATAATCATCAACGAAGAGAATGAAGTTTCTTTTGTCTATATGTTCTAGCAACATTCATCATACCACATACATCTATATGGATAAGATCAAAAAGATTTGATTCCCTTTTCTTCTTTGGCCGATATGAAATGCATACCAAATTCCCTCATATTAAATCATTACAATTATTTTATTGTTCACACTTTAAATTGGGGATATCCATGACTATTTTCATCTTATATATCTTTTCCATGTCTTTTTGATTAATGTGACCCAACCTTTGGTGCTACAAATTGTTTTCTTCTTCAACTTTGATGTATCAAATTTTCTCTTTACTATCAACCTGATATAAGTTTTCATCTATTCTATATCATTTCATAAGATAATTCCTTATATTTCCTCTAATAGTGCACCCATTTTGATTAAATTTCATCATTATTCCTGAGTCACATAGTTGACTCACACTCAAGAGATTGTGACACAGACCGTCCACATAGAGAACTTCAGTTTTCTTTAGCTCTCCATTAGCTAGTTCAGTAATTATAATGTATTTGATATTAAAAGCACCATCATTACCGAACTTTAATATTCTATCAACCCTTTTCTTAACATTTGTAAATAGGTATGTATTTCTCATCATATGGGATGAGCATCCACTATCAGTAATCTAGGTGCTATTATTCTTTATAGCTTTGAAAGTGACTTCTGTACGATTGGATTTATTAACTTTCTTCTTTTCTTTCCATGAAATATTTGATTGAGTGGAAGATAAAGATGGTTTTTCCACTCTCTTTTCCATGTGTATTGGTTCATCATACTCATATTTTTATTCTAGATGAGAAAACCTATTTGTAAGAGAAACACCATATGATTGGTGAGTATTAACTTGTCTCTGATTTCTGTTGGTATCATTTCCACATTTCCTCTACCTACAATGAATATCTTTATAGTCAAAGTTAGAGCAATTAAATCGATATTCATAAAATTTATTTATTTTATAAGATATAGAATATGAATTTTTTCTCCTTTGTTTACTTTCTAGCTCTTACCCATTCAAATAGATCCTTACCTCTTCACAGTATGACATAGTGTGACCTAGATATCCACAAAATTGACATTTCATAAGAGGAAATGTCTTCTCACTTCTATTCCTCCTCATGCCCCCTTAGGAAAAGACTTTAACTACCGATCATTTTTGGATAACTGGGGATAGTTTTTATTTCTATTTTTAGTTTTATTTGAGGTTTTCTTTATTAGTAATCCAGGTGACTTTGTGATATGTCCAACTTTTAGCTTACCTTTATTTTGGCCTATTTTATTTCCAACATTTGATGTTTAAACATGACATTCAATTCCGCTTTTTCCCATGAATATAGATATTTGATCATTCAAAGCATTCTCTACACCTTTAAAACCCTGATTAGCTCTCTCTAGTAGCTCAGCATATGAGAATATTCTAAACTATATTTTCTTCTTTGTTTATTTTGAGTTTAATTCACTTTCAAGTTTACTCCTAAGAGTAACAACTTCTTCTTCAAGTCCCTCAATAGTCTTGGACTTATCCTCCAGTCTGGATGTAAGTTCATTAATGTTTTTTTCTTGTTCTTCAATTATAAGCTTAAGTTATACTATATCTTATGAGCTTTAAAAGTATGTTGAATGTTCTTTTACTACTTCTTCTAATTGATTAATTTATACTTCCCATCAATCAACATATTCTGATGACTCTTCCACAACTACTCTTTGCTTTTTGCTTCTATTTTTTTTTTTTTTTGATTCTCAAGATCACCAAGAGCATATTAAAGTTTCATCTTGAGATCAGTATCAGAAATAATCTTATTATCTCTAGATTTATCTTTTGATGGATCTGAATTTTCAACTATATCCATCATAGATGCTTGGGTTCTAGATTTAAACTCCAGTTATTATTCCTCAAAAAAATCATTGTCATCATCTTCTTATTTATAGACAAAAAATATTCCTCTATAATTTATTTCTAGATTTAAAGTCTCCATTTTGAGAAAACCTTTTATGAGGATCTTGCAAGTTTTTTTCTTCGCTTTCTTCATCATAAAACTTCCTTGATCACCAAGAGGAAATGTGCCCAATTCTACCACAAAAAAAAATATGTCAATGGTAGATTTCCTTCAAATATACCTTTACCTCTCTTAAATTTATTGGTAAAGAGAGAAAGGATTTCATATTACTCATTAACTTCATTAACACTATATCCTAAAATCTCAAGTTTTTACATGGATTTTAATGTCATCTCCTTACTAACATGACTTATTTCATCTTATGGTTTCACTCTCATTTCATATGATACTAGACTTCTTGGCAGATCATCTAAGGAAATTTTTGAAAGATCCCTTTATTAAAGGGATGAAACTTTTGTATTATAAAGAGGTGGAAGTCTTCTCAATATTTTCTTTACAATGTCAACGACTTTAATCTCTTCACTAAGCCCTCAAATTTCTCTTACGACTTCAGTAATTCGATTGAAAAAGGTATCTTCATTTTCATTAGGATGCATCTTTAGATCATCAAACATATTGTGTAACACTTGAAGTTTGGCCTCCTTCACTTTATTATCACCTTAATATATATTTTCTATATTTTACCACATAGACTTGGATGAGGTGTAACTCATTACCTTTAGATATATTTGACCAAACAATGTTGCAGTAAGGTCATTTTTCACTTTGTCATCTGCATCAATCATTTTCCTATGTGTTTCAGTCATAGATAGTAATTTTTCATTAGTTACCTAATTCCCTTATGCAGTAGCAAAGAGTACTTTTATTCCAAGAGATCTTAGATGATATCTCATCCTATTATTACAAATCTAGAAGTTTCTTCCATAAAAGTGAGGAACTCACTTGACATTAACTAAGTTCTCCATGAAAAAAAAGAAGAGGTTTAACACCAACAACCTCCCTCTGATACCACTTGAAGGACCCCAGAACTATTGAAACTGGGCATGCAGCGGAAGCCCCAAATAGGTGGATTTTAAAAAAAAATCCACCAACAATCGATGTAAACTTATTGACGTTGGTGACCAGCATACCAGTCTTAGATAAGGTCCGCACATGAAGTATTTTAAGCACAACAAAATAAACCATAAAATACCTAGTTTAATTCTGAAGCCGCACACAAACTCTGCTCATCATTGGTGATCGTTGCTTGAAGAATCAGACATCTAACTCTTCTAGATCATCCACACACACTTCAATAAATCTGTAAGAGTGCCGCTCATCATAATTTGGGTGCTAGAACGGAATTGTGATGACACCTTCGACGCTTCCAATGATCATCGCATCACTTCGCAAGTAATGCCTGAGAGAGTTCTTGATCCATGCTCCTTGGATCCATATCATCTCTCTCTAACTCATGGGAGAGAGGAGAGTAGAGAGAAACACCATGAATAGTTATTATAAATATTCTATTCTCTTATATTTATAGTGGTTAATTAAAATATATGGTATCACCTCATCGGCCCCGAATACTTAACGCACTATCAACGACATTTTATGACTACTAAACTAAGTCATAAATATTATTATCATTTACTTTTAATATATTAAAATATATTATGTGATAATAATTAATTCATTAACTCAACTTGTATTTCCCATAAATATTAATTGAACCTTGAATAATTTAATATTCGTCAATTAATATTGTTTCATGTATTTACTTAAAACACATAAATACATTTAATAAATAAATTCAGTGCTCATTATTCTAAAATTTAATAATATGAATATATTTATTCTATTAGTGATTATTTAACCTTAGAAAAATCCCAAACCCCAGTGGTGGGGCCCACCATGTCCAAAATTCCTATTCTACTAAATAGGGTAGATTCTCGAATATGATATTGTGTGTGACCCTCTAGACCCTTATCTCGATAGCAGTGAATAGTATTTACAAACCAAGAGTGGGATCTAGCAATCCACCATGGCCCCTGAAGATATAAGGATTGTCACAGCAGTGACAACCAACCTATGAACATGCACTGTGTAATATAATCTCTTTTTCTGTAATATCTCATAAAGTAGGATATACTCTCGTGTCATCTCCATTTTCTTACTTTATTGTTTTTTGATGTAATTGGACTGACATACCCTCAATTGCCATGTCCATGGTCTTATAAAGGTACTATAATCCATATCAACATGGTCTGAGATATATTACTTCCATAACTTGGAAGTGAAAAATCCTTTATTGACTATTCAACCAATGTCATGCCACCAACGATGCACCCAACACAAACTACCTCACCATGAATTCATTTCTATGGTTTTCATTTTTCATAAAATTATGTAATCAAATGACATACATTAGTAATGATCTTAAGTAAGGATACCATTACACGTGATCGTAGATAGGAACATCCAATGACACTCGAAACATGTAGTGTTCCTATTGACGGGCCAGTCCTCATGATCTCACTACTAGAGATCACCAAGTGCGAACTTCATGAGAAGAAGTCTCAATGCTTATGAGCCCCTAGCACCTGATAGTCAAATATCTACTATGTACAATTAGTAAGATGTATCTAGACCATAGAATATATATTTAAGATTAATGTCATAGTATCTAGAGGTTCTCATTATAGCCTGGGAACTGCTATAACCTTTCGATGTGAAAATTAATCTTTGTACATTACCATTTCAATAGTGGATGCTAAAAATTCTACACCATAATGGTAAGATGACATCATGCATATCTAATTGTATACATGGTATGGTAATCAAAATCACTAAATAGTTGGGTCTAGGGAACCCACTATTTCAACATTCCCACTTTCACTAGATCTAACTTTCTAACTAAACTCGTTAGCTACTCACATGATTAACATCATGTTTCTGATGAGTAATGGCTTTAGCTGCTGGACCTGCCACGGTTCCATCGTGTGGCTATTATGTTGTAGTGACCTCATATCTTAAAGTAAAACTTTTCAAGAGATGGTATCCTGAGTATGTCCAATGTCATAACTTGACATCTTGG
The DNA here is from genome assembly GCA_963277665.1 of Viscum album. Classification (NCBI taxonomy): domain Eukaryota; kingdom Viridiplantae; phylum Streptophyta; class Magnoliopsida; order Santalales; family Viscaceae; genus Viscum; species Viscum album. Next base: position 1,667,499,455 of record OY728147.1, on the reverse strand, counting down.
CTAGTAATAATATCATAATTTACATTATGATAATACTTTTCTTACCAGGTGAAATTCCAAGAACTGGAACAAATAGTTTCATTTATCTGCTTCTTTTTTATCTTAGAAGATGCAACGTACTCGGTCTTTATAGGTATGGCTACCACTGGCTTTTATGATCTTGTCTTGCTCATCGTCTTTAGCCTAACTATGGAAGTAGATCACATTGTTCTATGGAATACTAGTTTGTATCCCTAAAAACTAGTATCCTTCCTCTCCATTTACTAGGTACATATCTTTTGTACTTACCAAAGTACAATTAATTGGTTTTGAATGCATCTCATGCAGTGCTTCTAGATATAGCTGATATTTTCCTTTTATAAATCATATCCTGGAAATATCAATTCTTGTACAAATCATGGCATACATGATTGATCCATCACATCGACGTATGGATTGTAACTCACCATGTTTATCTCTTCTCATGTCTCGAACATGTCAACCTGAAGATATTATGACATGTGACATAAGCAACAATTCATCTCTTGAATTGTTCCAACTTGTATTTTTTTAATACAATGTCACTATATTTACGATTGACTAGGACCAAGAAACCTATATATCTACCTCAGTAGATCCTATTCCCTAGAACTTAGGTTTATACTTTAATTCAATCACTAGAGAATAAATTTTATTTTGGTCTTAACTTACTATATGACCAATGTATTTTTTCCATATGTTTCCAAACATATTTCACTTGGAAAACCATTGGTGCTCCTACTAACCTCTCATAAACACATGGAAATCATTTGTTTCAAATGAATTTTCTATGATCATGTTGCTTACATCAATCTTAAACTAGATTTTAGTAACTTGCAACCTTTATTAGCATTCTGTGATGTGACCATCCCTTTCTGGTTGCGTCGTATAGACACCGTCCACGATTGGTGGTCATGACATCCAATACTAAATAAATTGATCATAGATATTAGCTATTATAAGTAAAATTCTAAAGGATTTATGCATAATGACTTGGTGAAACCAGTCAAACCTTATTGGTACTACACTTGCACCATCCATGTATCAATTCACTTGAATACCTGCTGTAGTATTCAAAATAATAATCCCCCTTTTCACTTTGAGACATGGAATCCATTAATTGAATTTTAGTTAGTCTTATCAATTTTAGCTAATTTCCATATACTGCTTACTTGTAATAAATATTATTTATATTGAATAATAGATCACCGACCATGATGAGTATAAAAACCATCACCATGGTTTTATCCTTCCTATGTGGTATGTGTCTATGGAATATACTTTGTTCCACATGCACTTGTGGAACTAGTTCATATGCCAAATACTAGTGAAATTTGAGCATTGACTAAACACAGGTCAATATATCTCCCAATATCTCTAATAGAGATTTTCACCCTTATATATAAGTGTAGTCTCTCACTTGAATACAACTTTTATATCTTAGGGATTTATGTAATATCCTAAGAAACTGTTAGGATTATTACACTAAATGCAGAATGTGTTTGTCTTGATGCAAGTTTGTTTATGTCCAAACAAACTATTTGCATCCAAACACATGTCCTTATGAAATAATGAATTTACATCATACTAAGACTCATATTATATCCATTTTTCATTAAATTTTTCATATGGTTGTGGGATATCACCGTTATTTGCAAATCATTTCATAAAATATAATGGAAATTTCTACTAGTTGCAACATTGATATTACTTACATCAATATTTTGATGTATAACATATGTGTTTAGGAATTTCTCCATGCTAAATGTTTGTTAATAAATGTTGATATGTAAGACTTCATCATCAATCCTCCTAATTAACATTAATGTCGTAATGTCGATAAGGTAATATGAATTTAAGAATTACTCCACTCTACATTATCATGATTGATGAATGCTTAGTCAAGATATTCTTCAGTATCCCAGCCCGAAGTAACTAATATCTCTTAACCATGCATATACTTAACTTTATTATTCCTTAATTACGTAAAGTAATCTAATGAAGTATATATACCTCTAGCTTAGACTTGTAATAATTCATGCTTACTTGTAGAACTATTTCCAAAATCTTTGTGACATACCTTTATTTCTAATGGATCCTTTTTCCAGACTAAAGATGTCAATAATACCAAAAGTATTTAGCTGTGTCAAGCCTAAATACCATACTTGGTATATTAATGACATACACTTTTAGTATTACTTGACAAATAATTACCTTGTCACAACTGGGTATAAGTTTTACATTTATATTCATCACTAATTTCCCATGATTCATGTATTACTGGACTAGTGATTGAGTTTACCAAAAACAACATTCATTCCAAAACCTGAAAGAATGTCTCCTTGCATACAAGGACACATGAGATTAATGTTTGTGGTTATACTCAATAATAGTTTCACATGATTATTTCACTTGGAAATTAAGAAGTCATGTACTTCTCAACACTGGCCTAGGTATCACCCTTTCGCAGCCACTTGGAGAATACATACGACTTCTGGTAATATTTCTATACTTACTTGGTAACTGTATTTAAATACAAATATGTAAAAACATATAGTATTAAATACCCAAGTAGTTAATAGAAAACATTACATTGATGAATATTCCTGATTTAGAAGTGGAAACTTTCTTCTTTAAATCAGTTTATTGCTTTTAAACTTCCATAATATTATTTCATAATATATAGTACAAACAACCTTTATTAACACCCCATTAATTGAAGGATGTTGCGAATGTTTCATTGGAATTAAATGCCTTTGACCTTTTCGTATTGTCTTTCAATTTATTCTCCATAATAATTAAAGATGAAATTATATTTTATATTCTTATTATCTTGGAAAACCTTACCAAAGTTGGTAATGAAGTGTTTACTCAATACTTGTTCATTTTATAACTTAAAACAAAACTTGATTAATTGGGTGAAAATTATATGAGAAAGGTATCCATTTAAATATCATGATCAATCTTTCAATTTACACATGTCATTGTAACATCACCTTATTCATATCATTTCTTTTTTTTCTCCTTGAAAACATCTCAGAGATGAGACTTCAAGTTTATATCATCCATGTCCTGGTGTAGCGACTACAACTAACATCGGAAATTGATGGAAGAAAAATGATATAACTATCATATGCTTTGTACATTAGTCTCCTAGAAGCAATTTTCTCCCTTGCTTCTTGAGGTAGTGTAACAGTGTTGGGGACACCAGCACCTTGAGTTTCCTATATCATAGTACTATGTGAATGTGCTTGTACTATTCATGGATACTTGTGTTAGTGTGAACATTTACTTTGTCCAATATTTATTGTAGTTTAAACTTGTGGTATAACTTTCCATTTTTCTATAAAAATGAATTTCAGCAGATGAGTACCTTTTATATGGATTACCAGTTTAGACATTTTGATTAATTAATTAAATCATTTAATGTTTCCCACTATTTTATCAGATTCTAGAAACCCTTTGTGCTAGAATTGGAATACTTTGTCGCTTGAGTATTCTAGTAGCAAGGATCCTGGAACCACCCCTCATAGTCTACAAGCTATGGCTACGCCACTATTTGGAGGGTTTGAGATAGGCTTTTGTCTGACTGACCACTTTAACTTACAGTTTATGATCTGTTGAGTGAAGTACCAACTTCTTAAAATCAGAACTTGATTTACTCAATGTTTGCCTCTAAAATTAAAAAAAGTTATATATAGTTGTTTCTTTGCTGTAATTTTAGTTAATTCAACTCATCATTCTTATAAGGACTTCGTGGTGGTAAGGGGCACCCTCAGTTATGGCATGACCGGCACCTCAAACAGATGGTTTTGTCTAAACTTGAATGACTAAAAGTGGTTATGACTTAATATATCTTTAAGGGTTTTATTATTTTTAGTGTGATGAAAGAAATAATTTTTTATTTTTATAAGCATGTATTATGTGATCACACTCACATATGACAATATAAGAAATAAAAATTTCATTGCATCACATGTTCATTTTATCTTGCATTATTGTTTATTATTATTCTATGTGATCGCACTATATTGCACATTCACAAAATAATAAATGATGTAGAAATAAAATGAAAAATATGATCATGAGCTGGTATTATTGGTTGATTTGTTGAGTGAATAACGGACCAACCGAAACCCTAGGGGTAAGTACATTTACTCGCATGACTTACAACTTGAATAACACCATATGCTCATCCAATGCATCCAATTGATGTCTAGTGCGTCACCGTCACTTAGTTCTAAGTGCGTCATACCTCATCTTGACATTATATAACTGTACTTGCACGCAGGTGAGGGGGTCTCGAGGTAAAAAATATATAACTTAGAAAATGGGCGTGTGGGCCCTTATACATATAATGACACTTGAAACGACATGCAGATCATCTTTTTATTTAATTAAACTAATTATTACAAAACCATTACAAAAAATAAATAATTAAATTAAATAAATAAATAAACACTATACATGCGTTGGTCGGTCTCCAGCTCATGATCAGCATACACATTAACTCACGTATATAAAATAAATGTAGAATAAAATTAAACTTGCATTAAAATAATACTTTAGGGCATTTGATTGAATTAAAAAATTCACTCTTATTTTTAATTCAATAGTTACATCATTTTGTCCTAATTTATTAATTTAATTTTAAAAATAAAATTAAATTAATTAATTTAATTAGTTAAGCTCCAATTAAATTAATTACACCGCATATCAATTTTAATAACCTAAAATTAATATTAAATTAATTTAATTATCAATAGTAATTAAATTAATTATTTTAATTAATTTTTGTGCAGGTCGGGGTGAACCTGCGAAGGCCTAGTGTGGGTTGTGTTGACCCTATGCGGGGTGATCTAGGCCAGGCAGGTCTGACCACACCCATTTCGGGTAGGGCAGACCTGCATTGGACCAATTCTAGACAGACCTAAGAGAAACTGCATATTACCTCTCTGCTGAAGGTAGTAGTGTTCGGTGGTCTCCACGGAAGACGGCTGTAGGGAGGTCTTGCATGAGCGGCGTAGAAGGGGAAGCCGACCAGGGGGTCGCCGAACTAACACGGTGGAAGAGTGCCAGCCAGGTCAGAGCGGCGCGCTAGCCAGCGCGTTCAAGGGAGGTCGGTCTAGTGGATATGGGTGTGGCCTCAGAAGGGTGAAGGTCGGGGTAGCCGGTCTTGGGCGATGCACTACTGAGGCGCCTATACAGTGCATCCTGGAGAGGGGCTCGAGGGGAAGCTATCCTGAAGGGATCCTAGCTGCGAGGTTTGTGGGAGTCACCAGTGGAGCCATGTGCAGGCCCCTGCAATAGTGAATAGGGGTCAGCCGGGATCGTGGGGTGGTGTAGGCACCAGCATACGGTGTGGTCTAGAGTAAAAGCATGACAGCCCTCAACAGAGGAGAAGGTGGGAGAGTTGGGCGGTGGTGCGCTGGTGTGAGTAAGGTTGGGTGTTGTGGAAGGTGTCCTCGGGGTGGCCTACAAGGTGGAGTGTCATCACCTTGGTTCCCTGGTGCGTAGCGCTGCAGTGGGTCTTTGCGAGTGAGGGAGGCCAACTGGCAGAAGGGGGCGAGCGCGAAGGACCCTAGAGTTTCCTATCGGATAGGTTTTTGGAGCGGGTGCAGCTTCAAGAGAGGCATCTGATGAGGTGCAGGAAGAAGGAGGTGGCCGAGGTGGCTCATGTCGGTGCGCCACTGCACGCAGTTGGGTGCGGTGCTATCTCCACGGGGAAGACAGGGGGGGTCGTGCGACCCCCCATCAAAACCTTTTTTTTCTCAACCTGCACATGCAAGTCCGCCTCCCCCACCATTGTTTTCTTTTTTTAGAAGTCTTTCAAGACCTGCTTTGCAGGTCTTGCACCCAACCCATTTTTTAAAAAAATTAATACCTAAAAGAAGGTCTTCCTCCCATTTTTTTAATATTAATTTTAATTCATCCAATACTTGCTTTTCAAGTCTTTCTCCTCCCTTTAAAATTTTCCAAAGCCTATTTAGGAATTAGAAAGTAATAATAATATTAAAATATTATTATAATAATAAATATAATAATAAAATTATTATTAAGATAAAACCATTATTATTATAATAATATAATTATTATTATAATAACAATTATTAAAATCACTGGAAAATACTATTCTGGTGACCCTCACAAAAAAAATTTAATCCGAATTCATAACTTCGGATGTCTGCAGACTAGACATCCAACATCTGATTTAGATTCTGTTAGCGTAATTAGGACCGTATCGACACCCTCTTTATATCTTAATGAAAATTTAGTTTTTTCAATTGACTAAAAATCAACATGCATCCCTCGGATACCACTTGTTGGAACCAGGCGTGTAGTGGAAGCCCCAAACAGGTGGGTTTTTAAGAAAAATCCACTGAAAATCAATGTAAACCTGTCGATGTTGGTGACTAGAATCCTGGTCTTATCCGACGACTACACATGAAAGATTTTAAGTGCAAAAAAATAAACCATAAAATACCTAGTTTAATTTGAAATCCACGCACAACGCCTGCTCATCATTAGCGATCGCTGCTCGAAGAATCTGACATCGAACTCCTCTAGATCGTCTGCACGCACTTCAAGAAATCCTCGGGAGTTTCGCTCATCGTAATCTAGGTGCTAACGCGGAATTTCAACAATGTCTTCAATGCTTCCAATGATCACTGCATCGCTTCACAAGTGATGCCTGAGAGAGTGCTTGATCCATGCTCCTTGGATCCTGAGCATCTCTCTCTAACTCATGGGAGATAGAAGAGGATACAGAAGCACCATGAATAGTTATTGGAAATCTCCTCACATCTTATATTTATAGTGGTTAATTAAAATACCATGTATCGCCTCACCAACCTTGAATACTTAACGCACTATCAATGACATTTTATGAATACTAAACTGAGTCTGTAACATCCCGGTTCCAGGTGCCACGCAACGGGTTCCCCGAACCCGGTTCTCTATGTGACCTCAAGCGCATTTCCCCAAATGCCAGAGGATGCCGACTAGTAGAGAGGGCCTAGGTCTGATAGTGGGGAAACAATGCCCTCTTTTTTCAAAGTGTAGCGCAGCGGAATACAGAATAAAATATACATCAACAGCGGAAACAGTAAACCATACACAACTGAAATAAACAAAAGCAGTGTATATAACCAACATAATATAAATGATGATGCTACATGTCTCAAGTTCTAAGAAAACAGCCAGAACATGTTATACATCAATACAGTACAACCAAAAGTAGAGTACAGCAAAACAAAGCAAAACAGCTGGCAGCGGCATCGCGAGCCTAGGATCAGTCATATTCCCTCCTACTCCTCAGTAGCAATCATGTACTTGTATAGGGACTCTTTCCCCTATCCACACCTGCAGAAATGTAATCTGTTTGGGCCAAAAAGTGTGACCCAAACAGGGTGTGAGAAATATGTCTCAGTAGGCACCCACCCAAGGCTCGTGCCCAACTGCATGTAAGCATGCAACAACAGTGCAATAGTAAAATGAAATAAAGTAAGCAGTACTCACAAGTAACCAACTTAACAGTTAAATTGCCATTTTAATATTCATTTTAATCATTTAATTTGAAAATATCACCATAGTGAATATTCTAAGTAACCGCTAAAAGTCTGCAGATGCGTAAACCCCTACCCTCAGGTAAAGAGTATCCAGCACAAGAATCTGCCCTCAGGCATAACAGATTTTTCCCTCAGGCATAGGTAGTGTCGCCCTCAGGCACAGAATCAGCTACCCACAGGTATGGAAGAAGTTTCCCTTAGGACAAAATAACTACGGCCCTCGGGCTAAACAGTTTAGTGCCCACGGGCTAATCAAAACAACGCCCTCAGGCGAAACAGGTAACCATGCCATGCCTAATATGTAAACAATTAGTAAACAAGCAATTCCTCTTAAGGCAATTCTATAATTACTACTTTAAAGGCATACCCTCGGGTATCCTGGCCAAACGGATAAATAGTGGAACACACCCCCGGGGTGGTTCTGGATCCAAGCAACGATACCCAAATAGAAGTTTTAAAAATTATTCAATTACCTTTACAGTTCTAGGTAGTTAATATAGCCATGGCCTCAGCCACACGACACCCCAACATGGGTTTGTGGCACAAAAATGCACAAAACACACGACAGTTGGAAAATTTAACACCAAGCCACCTACCTTATACGCCAACGAGTGCTATACCCAAACGCTGGTTCCAGAAATGTCCATGAACGATGCAGATCTGGGGTAAGAAAACTTTCATTCAACCTCAAATAACTCCCACTATGGAAATAATTGGTAAGAAACACTCTAGGAGAAGAGAGGGCTTACCCATGCGGTTCCAACGAGATCATCCGAAGCGGAATCGGATTCCAGACGAACACTCGGTGGATCTTCAAAGGTTCAGTCGTCCCTCCCGAGCTCCCTCTTCTGTCCTAAGCCTTCCATGTGAACAGGGGAGGATACTACCCGATTTAAGAAAAAAAAACAAAGTACACGGCGTGTAATTCCAAGTACACGGCGTGTACTCCCTTCATTTAACTATTCCTCTGGCGGCACCACCATACTTTTCACCCGCTGACATGAGTACACGGCATGTACTTCTGAGTACACGGCGTGTACTGTCGCCCAGCTGGCGGCTACTCCACCGCCTTACTATTTTGGCATGCCGACTGACTACACGGCATGTACAGGACCACTACACGGCGTGTAGTCGGTTTCTATACCCTTTTTCACCGACAAGGCTACACGCCCCGTGTACTCATCCCTACACGACCAGAAGTACACAGCGTGTGGAAAAAGTACATGGCGTGTACTTACAAAATTTATGATTTTTTCCCATTTTCCATATTTTATTAAAAACACTTAAGGAAAAGAGAAAAGAAGAAGCTCGTACCTCATCGATAAGAACCGGGTTCTTACAAACTTCCCCCCTTATACCAATTCATCCCCGAATTGCCCTTCCAAGGGTGGTGAAGATATAGCCGTGAACAAATCCGGCCACTGAGCACGTACGTCGGTCTCTCACTCCCAGGTTTCATCATGCACTTGGCCATGCTTCCATAGCACCCATACGAGTGGAACTGACCGGCCTCGGAGAAACTTCATGCTCCTGTCAACAATACTAATCAGATGCTCCTCAAAGGACGCATCTGCCTCCAGCTCAACCTCCTCGGGCTGAAAGACGTGAGACAGGTCTGAATGATAGCGACGCAAATGGGATATGCGGAAGACATCGTGCATGGCTTGGTACCTCTGCGGTAACCGCAACCGATAAGCAACCAGCCCGAATCTCTCCAGAATCTCAAATGGCCCCACATACCGCAGTAAAATTTTACCCTGTCTCCTGATCCTCTTGTGTCCCAGCCTCGGCGAAACATGTAGAAAAACCCGATCCCCGACCACGAACTCTAAAGGTCATTTGCGACTATCAGCATAAGACTTCTGACGAGACTGTGCGGTAGCCATCCGCTTCTGAATCAACTGGACTAGATCAGAAGTCTCCTGCATGAGACGTGGTCCCAGTAAAGCTATCTCACCTGCCTCTAACCAGCACAAAGGTGATCAGCACGGCCTACCGTATAAAGCCTCGTATGGTGTCATCTAAATAGTTGCCTATAAGCTATTGTTATAGGCAAACTCGACTAAGGTTATATGCTTCTCCCAAGAGACCCCAAAGTATAATACGCATGCATGCAGCATGTCCTCTAGCACCTATATCATATGCTCTGAATGGCCATCGGTCTGAGGGTGGTAGGCTATGCTCAGAAGCACCTGTGTACCCAGTGCCCTCTGAAAACTCTGCCAGAAACGATACGTGAAGTGGGCGTCCCTATCTGAAATGATAGAACGAGGGACCCCATGAAGACGTACGATCTCTCGGATATACATCCTTCTGAGCTCGTCAACACCAAAGGTCTCCCTGATCGGCAAGAAGTGTGATACCTTTGTGATTTTTTCCACAACAACCCACACGGAATCATTGCCACGAGGTGACCTCGGCAAACCGGTCATGAAATCCATCATGATGACATCCGGAATGGGTAAATGCTATAACATCCCAGCTGGTCTCTGATTCTACGCCTTCACATGCTGACAGGTGGAACACCTCGTAACAAAACTAGCTACATCTCTCTTCATACCCGGCCACCAGTACTGACGTCTCAAGTCACGGTACATCTTGGTAACCCCGGGATGAACTTCCCAAGCTGAAGCATGAAACTCTCGCATCAGCTCCTCGCGTATATCCCCTGGAACCCACACTCGTCCATGGAAATTCAGAACCTCATCGTTGCCTATAGTCCATCCAGGAGGAGGGTCCTCACTTTCCACCGACTCTCGTAGAACTAGGCCTTCTGAATCAGATAGTTGTCTCATCCTCATTCTGTCCAGGAGGGTAGAAGTCACAGCTAATGATGAAAGATAGGACTTCCCCTGACTGTTGTGCACCTCCAAATGCATATCATAGAACAAATCCATAAGCTACCACTCACCACTGGCCTCCTGCACAGTCTGTATCTAAGTCTTCCTGCTCAGTGCATCAGCTACTACATTACCTTTACCAGGTGTATAGGCAAGCTCAAAATCGAAGGACTGAAGGTATTCAACCCACCTTCTCTGCCTCAGATTCAGGTCACGCTGTGTAAAGATATACTTGAGGCTTTTGTGGTCGGTGAAAACCACAAAATTCTCACCCAATAGATAATGTCTCCAACAGCGCAACACATGAACAACTGCTGCCAACTCGAGATCATGTGTCAGGTAATTCCTCTCATGTGGCCTCAACTGCCGAGACCCGTATGCAACAACTCGGTCGCCCTGCATCAACACTACTCCCAACCCAATACCTGATGCATCACAGTAAACTGTATAGCTCTTCCCCAGCTCTGAGAGTATCAGGATCGGTGTTGATGTCAACCTTCCTTTCAGGTCCTGAAAGGCTGCCTCGCAAGCTTCCGACCAGACAAACTTCACACCCTTCTTAGTCAGACCTATCAATGGTGCTGCTAAGTGGGATAAGTCCTGTATGAAACGTCTGTAGTAACCATCCAGCCCTAAGAAACTCCGTTTCTCGAACACGTTCTTAGGCTGCTCCCAGGAAACTACTGATATCACCTTCTTTGGGTCTACCAAAACTCATGCCTCTGATATGATGTGACCCAGGAAGTGAATCTGGTCCATCCAAAAGTGGAACTTTGAGAGCTTAGCATATAGTTGATGCTCTCTTAGTGTACTCAATATAATATCAATATGGGTGGCATGGTCGTGTCGAGTGTGAGAGTACACCAAGATATCGTCCACAAATACTACCAAAAAAGAGTCCATATAAGGACGGAACACACGATTCATCAGAGCCATGAAAACCGTCAGCGCGTTCGTGAGTCCGAACGGCATAACCGTATACTTATATAGACCATACCTGCTCCTGAAAGCTGTGAGAGGTATATCAGGTGGTCTAACGCGCAACTGATGATATCCTGATCTCAAGTCAATCTTCGAGAACACTCGTGCTCCACGAAGTTGATCAAAAAGATCATCAATCCTCATTAAGGGATATCGGTTCTTAACCATCAACTGGTTCAGCTTCCGATAATCCACACAGAGTCTGAGGGTACCATCTGCCTTCTTCACAAAAAGGACCTGAGAACCCCAAGGTGAAGTACTTGGTCGGATAAAGCCCTTTGCCTGCAACTCCTCCAACTGCCTCTTGAGCTCCTGCAGCTCAGGTGTAGCCATACTATAAGGAGGAATGGACACCGATGCTGCTCCTGGCATAAGATCATTGGATAAATCCACCTCTCGCTCCGGAGGTAGACCTGAAAAGTCATCCAGAAATACATCCCTGAAATGATCAACAACTGGAGGGAAATCCGTCTGACAAGTCCCCTGATCATCCAGATATAAGCTCGCAATCTGGGTTGTGACTCCACCTCGCCCACGATTCTCTGGTCCATCTCGACTCGCCTGAACATCCCATTCACCCTTGTATAGAAACTATCCGCCCTCTGGTGATGTGAAACACACCCTGCGACGATATTAGTCTATAAAGTCTTGAAAGGGAACCAACCAGTCCATCTCGAGAATGACATCATAGCTTGTCATCTCTATGACATAAAGGTCCCAAAGGAAGTGACACCCACCAACCTCAAGGGGGCACTCCTTGCACTGACGCACACCATCCGTTCTAGTCCCCAACGGAGTGTCTAGCATCATGATATCAGAAGAAGTAGAAACACAAAGCTCAAGGATCTCTACAACGGATACAGATATAAAACTATGCATAGAAACTGTATCAAAAAGTACTGAAGATAAGACAGAAGCTACTAAAATAGTACCTCTGACTGTAGAAGGTCCGGGATCCTGCTCATGCTGGGTCTGTTGCACCGCATATGTCTTCCCAGTGCTGCGGCCCTACAACACAGCCTGGCTACCCTGAGCTGTCCCGCCCTGCTGCCTCTGAGATCCTGGTGTCTGGCTACCACGACCACGACCACCATCTCTACCTACACGCCCTGACGTATTCCAATTCCCTAACTGGTAAGAAGCCACTGGTCCTGCCCCCGCACGCAGAGTTTTCACAGAACTCCTCTCACTAGCCACTGGTGGAAATGCCCTGCAAAAGTGCTACAGATGACCCATCTTGCCGCAAGCTCGGCACTCCACTAGATCATGTGGACATTTTGGCCTCTTGTGCCCCTCTCTACCACACTAGTAGCAAAAGACCTGGCCACCTGAATCATTCTTCTAGCTGGTACTGCCGCCCTGAGAGAAGTCCGTCTGTCTCTTCCTCTTGCCAACAGAAAAAGTACCAGTAACTAGTGCTGAACCACCCTGGCCCACTCCACTAGATTCTAAAAGGTTCCTCTCTATGATAAGCGCCTGGTTCACAATAGCATGTACAGTAGGAAACCTGAATACATTCACCAGCGCTCAGATTTCAAAACGAAGTCCATCCTCCAAACGTATGGCTCTCAGCATCTCATCACCCACCATCACGGGTGTAAAGCGCTGAAGCTCGGTAAAGCAAGCAGAATAGTCCATCACCGACATGGCACCCTGCTGCAGATTCATTAACTCTCGATCTCGATTTTCTCTCAGCATATCTGGAAATAATAAGTCATAGAAGACTTTCTGAAAATCTTCCCACTCCATGTCTCTATGATGCTCTGACTGGGTGGTAACATCCCACCACCTCTTAGCGAAATCACGCAGCATGAATGTCATGAGCTTGACCCTCCACCCTGGAGGCGTCTCAAGATGCTCGAAAATAGTCTACATCGACCCCAACCAAGACTTCGCAGCATGTGGTCCACCATCCCCTGAAAACGTTGGCAGATGTTGCTGCTGAAATATACTAGTCAGCTCATCCATAGATGTGGCAGCCTGCGGTGCTCCCTAAAAGGTCTGCATGAACCTCATAAAGCCTTCATGGAACTGTGCCTCCACGCCTGTGTCCGGTATAGTAGCTGGTGCCGCATCTGGCTATGCTGGAGGATCAACTGGTAGCCCATGGCCCACTATCTCTGGAGTATTCTCATTGCCGCTCTCCTGGTGAACAACGCGTGGTCGTCTAGGTGGCATAACACTACAAGGTCAAAAACACACCTTTAGAACAAGATTATCAAAGACCAAAAACGAATAAACCCAAAAGGGAACAGGAGGAGTAAGGCATTCAAAATTTGCAAAACAAGACTACACGGCATGTATACTGACTACACGGCATGTACTTGACTTCCCTTTCCCTTCCTGGGTCCTTCTACACGGCAAAGCCACACGGCTCCCATTTGAACAAAACTACATGGCGTGTATATCTACACGGCATGTATGGTGTTATTTACAACTTCCCGTGTCACTTGTGACACGGCCGACTACTCATCTTGAAACTACATGGCGTGTTACACCCACACACGGCGTGTACACCACCCCGTTTCCCAGCCACATGGCTAAGTCCACATGGTCTGTCCTTGGACAAGACTACATGTCGTGTATCATAGGTACATGGAGTGTTCAAGGAGAGGTGACACCGACCTGTGTTGTTAGTTACACGACCGAGTCCCCAGGTCACACTACACGGTGTGTTCATCATTGACACGTCGTGTTCTGTAAAGCAGTTCACCACCCCGTGTTGTTAGTTACACGGCCAGACTCCAGGTCCATACTATATGGTGTTTATAGCTGGTACACGACGTGTTTTACCCAAGCTCTTCCATACCCCGTGTCACCGCCCACATGGTTTGTGACACAGGAAGAGACTACACGGCGTGTACACAGAGTACATGGCATGTACTTAAAAAGTTCATTTTTCTTCCCGAACAGAAGGTCATACACGGCGTGTTTAAAAATACAACACGGCGTGTATATTGGGTTTCCGGATAGTATGCCTCAGAAACTTCCCCTGACCCCAGAAAATACCGAGAAACAACACCTAAGTGTCCAATTCCAACCCGTGAGGGCCCATACTCCCCACGAATCAAAGTTTGACATCTTATCTATGTTATAATATAAGAAATAGTCAATGATCCACCAAATTATGGTCAATGGGGGCCCATACTCCCCAAAAACCAAAGTTTGGAATTCATTCTACAAACCGGATCATACAAAAATATGCTATCAAATAGCAGGTATTTATCAAACAGCTATCACAACAGTATGCTTTTCTAGCACAACAACTATCACAACAACATGAAATTTCTAATGCACCTACATGGCATGGAAACTATGCATGGCATGTGATTTCTATCATGTGCCTAAATGATGCATGAGATGGAATACCCTCATCTCATCGGGTTGCAACTATATGGAACCCATAGATAAAATATAAACAGCATAATCCCAAGTGCATCACCCAACGGTGAAATCATATCAACTGTAAATTGCAAAATTATAAAAAGTGCAATACGAAGTAAATTGACTTTTCCCTGTACACAGGTTAGCTACGCCTGGGAACAGCTTATTACTGACTACCGTTCGTCCTAGCCCTGACTACGGCTCCAAATAGTAAGTCAAAGAAAAGAGCCTCTGATACCACTTTGTAACATCCCGGTTCCGGGTGTCACGCAACGGGTGCCCCGAACCCGGTTCTCCACGTGACCTCAAGCGCATTTCCCCAAACGCCATAGGCTACCGACTAGCAGTGAGGGCCCAGGTCTGATAGTGGGGAAACTATGCCCTCTTTTGTCAAAGTGTAGCACAGTGGAATACAGAATAAAACATACATCAATAGCGGAAGCAGTAAACCATACACAACTGAAATAAAAAACAGCAGTGGATATAACAGACATTATATAAATGATGATGCTACATGTCTCAAGTTCTAAGAAAACAGCCAAAAAATTTTATACATCAATACAGTACAACCAAAAGTAGAGTACAGCAAAACAAAGAAAAACAGCTGGTAGCAGCATCGCGAGCCTTGGCTCGGTCCTATGTCCTCCTACACCTCAGCCGAAATCATGTACCTGTATAGGGACTCTTGCCCCTATCCACACCTGCAGAAACGTAATATGTTTGGGCTGAAAATCATGACCCAAACAGGGTGTGAGAAATATGTCTCAGTAGGCACCCACCAAAGGCCTGTGCCCAACTGCGTGTAATCATGCAACAAGAGTGCAATAGTAAAATGCAATAAAGTAAGCAGTACTCATAAGTAACCAACTTAACAGTTAAATTTCCATTTTAATATTCATTTTAATCATTTAATTTTAAAATATCACCACAGTGAATATTCTAAGTAACCGCTAAAAGTCCGCAGACGCGTAAACCCCTACCCTCAGGTAAAGAGTATCCAGCACAAGAATATGCCCTCAGGCATAACAGATTTTTTCCTCAGGAATAGGTAGTGTCTCCCTCAGGCATAGAATCAGCTACCTACAGGCACGGAAGAAGTTTCCCTCAGGACGAAATAACTACTGCCCTTGGGCTAAACAGTGCAGTTCCCACGGGCTAATCACAATAATGCCCTCAAGCTAAACAGGTAACCGAGCCATGCCCAACATGTAAACAAGCAATAAACAAGAAATTCTTCTCAAGGAAATTCTACAATTACTACTTTAAAGGCATACCCTTGGGTATCCTGTCCAAATGGCTAAATAGTGGAACACACCCCCGGGGTGGTTCTGGATCCAAGAAACGATCCCCAAATAGCATTTTTACAAATTATTCACAGCCTCAGCCACACGACACCCCAACATGGGTTCGTGGCACAAAAATGCACAAAACACATGACAGTTGGAAAATTTAACACCAGGCCACCTACCTTATACGCCAACGAGCACTATACCCGAATGTCGGTTCTAGAAACGTCCAGGAACGACGCAGATATGAGGTAAGAAAACTTTCATTCAACCTCAAATAACTCTCGCTAGGGAAATAATTGGTAAGAAACACTCCAGGAGAAGAGAGGGCTTACCCGTGCGGTTCCAACGAGATCGTCCGAAACGGAATCGGATTCCAGACGAACACCCGACGGATCTTCAAAGGTTTTTCCATCCCTCCTGAGCTCCCTCTTCCGTCCTAAGCCTTCCCTATGAACAGGGGAGGCTACTGCCTAATTTAATCAAAAAAAACAAAGTACACAACGTGTACTTCCAAGTACACGGCGTGTACTCCCTTCATTTAACTATTCCTCTGGTGGCACCGCCATACTGTTCACTCGCCGACATGAGTACACGGCATGTACTTCTGAGTACATGGTGTTTACTGTCGCCCAGCTGGTGGCTACTCCACCGCCTTACTGTTTTGGACTGCCGACTGACTACACGGCGTGTACAGGACCACTAAACGGCGTGTAGTCGGTTCATACACCCTTTGTCGCCGACATGGCTACACGCCCCATGTACTCATCCCTACACAGCCAGAAGTACACGGCGTGTGGAAAAATTACACGGTGTGTACTTCCAAAGTTTATGATTTTTCCCCATTTTCCATATTTTATTAAAAACACTTAAGGAAAAGAGAAAAGAAGAATCCCGTACCTCAAAGATAAGAACCGGGTTCTTACAGAGTCATAAATATTATTATCATTTACTTTTAATATATTAAAATATATTATGTGATAATAATTGAGTCATTAACTTGACTCGTCGTTCCCATAAATATTCATTGAACCTTGAATAATTCAATATTCGTCAATTAATATTTTTTTCATGTATTTACTTTAAACTCGTAAATACATTTAATAAATAAATTTAGTGCTCATTATTCTAAACTTGAATAATATGAATTTATTTATTGAATTGGTGATATTTTAACCTTGGAAAAATCCCAGACCCCATTGGTGGGGCCCACCATATCTAAAATTCTCATTCTACTAAATAGGGAAGATTCTTGAATACACTACTGTGTGTGACCCTATAGGCACTTATCTCGACAATATTGAATAGTATTCATAGACCAAGAGCAGGATCTAAAAATCCATCATGTCCCTTGAAGAGATAAGGATTGTCACAACAATGAAAACCTACCTACGAACATGCACGGTGTAATATAATCTCTTTGTCTGTAATATATCATAAAGCATGATGCACTCTCGTGTCATCGCCCTTTTTCTTACTTTATTGTTTGTTGATGTAATTGGACTGACTTAGCCTCGACTGCCATGTCCATGGTCTTATAAAGGTACTATCATCCATATCAACATGGACTAAGATATATTACTTCAATAACTTGGAAGCGACAAATACTTTATTAACCATTCAACCAATGTCATGCCACCAATGACGCACCCAACACAAACTACCTCGCCACGACTTCATTTCCATGGTTTTTGTCTTTCATTAAAGTACATAATCAAATGAAATACATGGGTAATGATATCAAGTCAGGAGACCAATAGATAGAAACATCCAATGACACCCAAAACATGTGGTGTTCCTATTGGCAGGTCATTCCTCATGATCTCGCCACTAGATATCACCAAGTGCAAACTTCATGAGAAGAAGTCTCAATGTTAGCTATGAGCCTCCAGCACCTGATAGTCAAACATCTATTGTGTCCAATTAGTAAGATGTATCTATACCATAGAACATATATTTAAGATTAATGTCATAGTATCTAGAGGTTCTCATTATATCCTGGGAACTTTTATAACCTTTCGATATGACAATTAATCTTTGGAAATTACCATTTCAATAGTGTATGTAGAAAAGTATACACTATAATCATAATATGACATCATGCATAACTAATTGTATACACGATATGGTAATCAAAATCACCGAATAGTTGGGTTTAGGGAACCCACTATTTCAACAAGAACACCCAAAGAGGGGAGGGGTGAATCAAGGTGTCAACATTTTCTTCTAAAACAATGGATCTTGTTCCCACATTGGTGAGAACCTATTAAACATGTTTTTTGGTGAGGTGTGGTAATTTAAATAATCACACACAAAAGGAAAATACATAAATTTTACTTGGTTCACCACTAAGGGATTTTCCAAGGAGCATACACCAACAGATTGTCAGTCATACCTAAATCCACTAATCTTTACTAGTTGTAGAATACAGAAGTTTAGATACAGTCACTTTGTTCTAGGCACACTACATTTACAAGATTTTAGGGATAGCTCACTGCGTCCCTCAAAACACTTCTGTCGACTCCCCTTAACTCACTACCTTGGGTGAAGTCTTACTTAGTTTATTGACTTGAAGGTCGCTTCAATGGATTTTCATTAAAGTCTTTGTCCCTATCTATCATGAGACTCTACTTGCATCATATACCTAAGTTGATGCACTTTGAAATCCCTATTCACTAAAAAAATGAAATTCAAAACTGCTTTTCATGAAGCTCCTTCTCGAAGCTCACTCCCTTCATGAACCACCCTTCCTTCATGGAAAAAAATTCCTTCACATAACAAACTGCTTTTGCAAAGATCACTAACTTCCTAAAGCACCCTGCCTTCGTGGAAAAAACTTTCTTCGTGAAGATCACTGAGTCAATGCAGAATACCCCATCATCGTGAAGCAATCATTGATCAAAATCATTAGCATCGTTTAAGACTCGATAAGTCTTTTTTACAGTGCTCAAGATCTCCTGAAATGTCAGTTACATGAAGCTCCCCTAACTTCACGAAATCAGAGAGATTCTATATTTTTCTTGGAAAAATTTGTGTTAAGTGAAGAGGGGTATCCTTAAATTTATAGGCTTGGCCATTCGCGATGCTCCACCGCCTCTTAGCAGATCTTTCAGATCTTTCAAAACCACCTTCGCATAACTCCTTAATTCGCAATGCTTCATTGTGATTTTACATTGTCATGAAGATTTAGTCAAACCACCACGTGCCATGAGTCTCCAATTCTTATAATCGTAGAGATCATTGTCGTTGTTCGCGATGCTTCAATTCCTCATCGTTCGCGATGCTCTTCATTGTTGTATAGATCACCGTAAATTTTCTTTGATTATTCGTGAAACACAATTTGCAAAGCCCATATTCATGAAACTCTTGCATTTTCCATATTTTCATAAGGTCTTCAAGAAAATACACTTTTCACGGTGCAAACCATCCTCTAAATTTTGGACCCCAAAAATTTGGTAAACACTAGGAAACGATGTCATCATCAATGATGTTGTTAGCTTGAACTGTAAGATCTATTTCCTTACAAATTCTCTGATCTTCCATGTGAGGATTGACAACAAACACAAACCATACTCTATTTTCAGCAAAAAACAACCTTTGTTCCAACACCTTATGCACTTCTTATTCTCACTGATGATAATCATTTGTTAATGTTTATGTTTACCCTTACTTAGTATTTAAATTCATCCTTTTTATGGTTCCTTTTCCTTGATTTATGAGGAATGATGTTAAATTATTTGTGTCTGGAAAGGTTTTTAATGTGCAGAATTTTGTGGGAGATTTTAAAGACTTATTATGAAATATGAAAATCTCAATATAGTGGGGGATGATAATGATATTTATGAACCAGTTGTTTATGAATCCAAGTTGTTAAGAGTTTTTCTTATTTTTCTAAAACTCTAAACCTAAAGGATCATTGGATATGTGAGTGGTCTAATTTTTTATTTTTTTTTATAAGTTTTTGATGGAAAAAATTGATCCACATTTATTGACATCAAATAAAAAATATAATATTTAAGTTTTTAGCATTGGATCTGAGATTGCAGTTTTAGGGTTGTGGTATTCACTGATCCCCAAAACATTAAAATATGTCAATCATAATATTTTTCCCAACCTTGGCCATAACAATTTTTATTGTGATCATGATTACAATCACATTCACTTTAGGTAATAAATTCAATTCATTAGGTTGAGTTTCATGATTACCGCTCAAGGATTGATGTTAGAAGAATATTTTTGCACAAACTTATGTGAAGACATTAGTATACAGTTTTTTTGTTTAGAGTAGATGACTCAAGAGGGGGGTGAATCGAGTATCTATAAAAATTTCTGTTAAAAAATGGTTCTTTAAAATAGCATCCCCCTATTAAAATAATAATCAAATTCAGTTTTTAATGAATTTATAAAAGTCTTAAAAGTTCTATTAGTTTTTCAGAAGATTGATTAGTTCTCAGTTTTACCAATCTAAGATTATCAAAACTTTTGAAGCTAATATACTAATTCAAAACAGATATAAACACTTTCTAAACTAACTATCAAAGTTCAGTTTATCTTAATGTGAGAAATACATAACAGATAAAAATATAAGACAAATAGCATAGTGGTTAAAATAAGAGGTTCAGTCTCAAACTGAGGCTTAGTCTTCTCCACTTGGTGATCACCTGCCACCAAGCAGTTTATATTAATAAACTTTTGATCCACACCCTGGATCGGGGTTCACAACAGCACACAGGGTTATCTAGGTCACACTTGACCTCTAACACAGTTGTTTTTGGAAAAAAACCAATAACCAGATCACACAGGATCTCTTCCACAGTTTTATCGTAGGATACAAGAGTAAAAAGGGATTTAGAGTGAGGATATTTTGGTA
Organism: Viscum album; assembly: GCA_963277665.1. Lineage (NCBI taxonomy): Eukaryota > Viridiplantae > Streptophyta > Magnoliopsida > Santalales > Viscaceae > Viscum > Viscum album. The sequence goes on along the minus strand of OY728147.1, from coordinate 1,667,478,508 downwards.
TCCTCCAGTTATTCTCAGAAGATAGTGCGTGTGATACAAAGAGATATACACACTACTAAAATAGTAACCACAAGATCACAATAGAGTTATGAAAGAAGAATATGGTTTATAAATCTCTGTGTGTTGTGCAGTAAAGCTCTGGACTCAATGGATATATATAAAATGATATTCGAGTCCTCTTTTGAAAGTTGGCTTCAGAATAGAGTGTCGTAGTTTCTGTAATCTTGCTTCCAGGTGTGAAAAGGTTCAACTCTTCTTTTGTGAGGATGTTCAGCAAGCTTCATTAGGTTGTTTCTTGTAAAACTTCTTATGAGCTCAAGATTTGAGTTCCTATATTTTCAATATTGTGTATTTTCTCATTCTGTTTTTCAGTGTGTGTTTCGAACTCTTCCACTATCTTTTAAGTTGAGGTTAAAACCCTTTTATACTTCAAGGTCCACTAGGCATGAAGATCCCCACACATGCATGTACCTCATACTATCTATGGATATTCCTACAGACAACATTAAATAATGTTAGAAATATTAATTTTTCTAAATATGACTGTTAGAAATAAATTTGAATTAATAAAAACAAAATAGTTATTTATGACTATCGGTGAGTCATTTGCATCAGTCTGTCTTCTTCGGTCTATTAGCATTAGTCTTTCATCTTCGGTGTGTTATAATTGGTATGTCATCTTCGGTGTGTTAGCATAGGTATGTCATCTTTAGTGTGTTAGAATCATTCTGTCATCTTCGGTGTGTTAGCATCGGTCTATCATCTTTGGTGTGTTAGTATCATTTTTTCATCTTTAGTGTGTTAGCATTGGTATGTCATCTTCGGTGTGTCCAAAATCGGTGTGTCGAACATCGGTGTGTCGAACATCGGTGTGTTGAACATCAATTCCTTTCCAAAAAATCTAAAAAGCCTATGAAGAGCCTATCTTACACATAACATTACACGACTAAGTGGAATCCAAAAATACATGTAAAAATACACTTGTAAACATATGTATTTATTAATATAAGGTATTTACTTATTAAATTATATTGTTCAGTATGATATAATTGATTTACTTAGAGATATTAAATGGCATGAAAGAGTAGAATCTGTAGTTAGACATTATTTGTGATTATGAAGACTACCATATCATAGAGGGTCCAACAATCTCCCCCTTTTTGATAATCACAAATTATGGAATACATACAAATATAAGGAATAAAAAATAAGTGGGAATAACATACAACATTTAATGAGATTATGCAATATAACTAAATCCTTCCCTTGTTTGAGGTTTTAAAACAAAAATCCCCCTCAATAAAATGATTATGATGAGGATTTTCCATGTGTCCTATACCATAAATGCTTCCCCATAGATGAATAATGTATACCTTATGCCTTTTCATAGATAAATAATGTATTCCTTATTCCTTTTCTCCCCCTTTTGGTCTTATCAAAAAAAAAGTAGAAAAGAAGAGGAGAAATATCATAAAATTAAGACACCATAAAAATTTCCATTAAGATTCAGAAAAGTAAAAGCCAAACAAAAAGATCAAATCCCTATAAAAAATAAAATCCATCACTAAGGGTTTGGATTCTGAGGGTATTTTCCTTTATTTGAAGGATCCGAAGGAGGATGAGAATTTTTGGGAGTGGAAGAGGATAGAGGTGGTCTGAATAATACACCAGGTAGGACAACACCTATAGGTACATTTGCTGCAAGTCTAGGCCTTCTTTTTGACAACACACGACTGGGAGTTTTCTCTGTAATGACCGGTCAAAACTGGGAAAGAGCCTGAGAGACAGTTATTGGAGCAGGAGGCCAAGAGGCAGTACCAATGGAAGCTTTAGGAGGGACCACAATGGATTTATCATGGACATGAAGATATGGCTTAAGGATATTGATGAAATCATTAATTATTTCACCACTATATTGCATAGATTTCTCTAATTCATCCTTATTCTCCATGAATTTATTCAGAAAAGGGGTAAACTCATTCAATTGAGTAACTTGCTTCTTGAAGGCTTCAATGACATGAGGTATTTTGAGATTCTATGCTAGAAACTTGAAGCTATTTATGAGTTCATGCTTGGTATAAATCTTAGTAAAGTACTTATCCACCATTTATATAATCTTTTTCTGAGTAGCAGAGGCTTCATTGGTGCACAGCCTAACCATATTGCACATAAGGTCTATATTTCGATGCACCTTTTCAAGAGTTTCTTTTTCTGAAACACTCTGAAGATGTTGGAGTTCCTCTCTCATCACAGCCTTGAGAGACTCCAAATCAGCAACAGCACCCTTCCCACTTCTAGAACTGGATGGGCCAGTTAACATTTTGATAAGCTCCTCTTTCAGCTTCTTCAGATCCACACTGAGTAGATGAGTCACCAAGTTCTTAAGAACTTCCATAACACCACTTAATGAGGTCTTGAAGTCAAATGTTAGAGAATTTAACTCATTTTTCATCTTTCTTACTTCTTCTCTCAGAAAATTATTGTGCCTAATAATGGTTTCTTCTATGGTAATGAGATTCAGTTGAATATCCTGGATCATTATTCTTTCAATCTTCACTATATCAGCATCTAAAATACCTATTGAAGTGGAGGATTAACTTCTGGATCCAACTGAGGCTATCACTGACTCACATATATTATTTTTGAATTGTTCCAAATTATCCTTAGTGACATAGTCACTGGGCATGGTATGTACTACTGGCTCTACTGCTGCAAGAGCAACTGGTGGAATAGGTGCAATAGGTTCTGGTTCAGCTTGGACTTGTGGAATAGGAGGAGGAGGCACCCTCTTCTCATCTGAGTCATACTCCAAACCAAAAAGAATGTATCCTGTATCATTATTTCTCTCTCTAGTACTGGTCTAGTATCTTGGATCAAAAGTATCAATCCTGATCCTTCTTCCATGAGGCTCAGGAACAATATTATCTTCATCAACTTCTTCACCCAGTCCTCTAGCCATAACAACATTTCTGGGTACAGGAACCAACTGAACTTCAGGTTTTGCATGATCTCCAGCCACTTCAACTTCTCCATGCACTTCCTCGATTTGAGTTACTTGATCTTCAGCTTCTTCCTCAGGACCACCATCCATAATTTCATTCAATTAATAAATTATTTCATGATTTTCATCATTAGGATGGTGTGATATGTCCTCATGTTTAGCATCTCTATGATCAATAACCTCTTGTTCAACATGCTCAACACCATCACCAACTCTATGTACAGATTCCTCACTAGATCTATCTACCAATTATTGTCCCACTTTTAAATAATCACTTGCATGCTCATCATTTCCTCCTCCTTTATCATCATCATCATCATCATCATCAGACTCCTCATCTGATTTACTTACATATCCTTCAACTCCAGTAACCTCAGTCTCTTCCTCATCCTCATCTCCTAATGAAGGTTCTCTTGAGGGTAAGTCTAATGGTGGACTGGAAGGTCCATAAGACATGTCTTTTAGACTTTCATCAATATTAGGATCACTCCTATTATCAAAAGGAGATCCTTATTCCCTTGGAATTTTAGGTTCAGCTTTCTCATCGGAGTAAACGGGTTCTTCTCCTAGTTTGAGACCTGGATCAACTTGATCCTTTGGTCTGGTAGGATGTTCAACTAGATTGAAATCCTCATATAGCCTTTCCTCATCACCTACCTAGAATTTATTCCATGGGTTCTAGAGGATCTTTATCCTTTTACAAATATCTTTTTAAAGATAGTAACCGCTACATGTATTTATCACTTTATCTCCATATTTCACACAACCTAACCTTTTTAACATGGAAGAGATCATCCTCAGATAGTATAAAGAAGTTTCCTTCTTTTATAGATTTATTAAATCAGATACAAGAACCATTAGATACCTACACAGGTTCACTTTTATCTCATGTTTCAACAGATATATCGGGAATACATCCTGATACTTCACAACAGAGAAATATCCCTTTCTTGGGAAGATTTTATGTTGAATAAACTTAAAAAATAATCTTACTTATCCTTCAAACTCACTTGAAATAGTCCTCCTATATTCTCCATTTCTAGTCATCTCCTTCAGATAATTTTCATAAGAGAATAAATCAGAGGAAGGTGGAATATTACCCAGATAATCAGCATAGACACCTTCATGAGGCATCTCCAATCACTCATCCCATTCCTTAGATGAAAAAGCTACTTCTTTTCCCCTTAATACTGACTTAATTCTTGATGCCTCAGCTTCATCCAGATATATATTCAAATGTTGATATAATTCATGCACTAGATGGGGATAATAAGGTCTTTCATTGTCATCAAACTAGCTCAAAAACCCTTGAGATTCCAGTACTTTTAATAAAAATGACTTGCTTGACAGAAGCCACTCAACAGACACTTCTTTTTCAGCTGTAACCACTCGGATTTCTAAGATTGGTTTTTTAGTCCCGTTGGACTCGCCTTTCTGATGCTTAGCAGAAGGTGATTTTCTTGGCTCTTCCATAGCGCGCTTGTTCCTTGCCATGTCGAGGCTTCAGATTCCAAAATATTTGAGGATGAGGTTTGATAGGTAGAGTGAAAAGGGGTAGAAGGCTTTACGACAGTGGGAAGTTGAAAGGTTAGGATGGATTGAACTAAATATATCATTTAGGGATTGTAAATCATAAAAAAAATTAAACGTGTCAAAAAGAATACAAAACAACGCCGTTTCATTTAAAATAGTCAAAATTACAAAAGAGTCCTTAAAAACATCAGTGTTATTGAATTGGTTTTATAAGATCTATTTCAGGGATCAGTTTCACAAGATCGGTTTTAGGATATCAGTTTTAGGAGATCGGTTTTAAGAGATCAGTTTTAGGAGATCGGTTTCAGGAGATTGGTTTTAAGAGATCGGTTTCAGGAGATCAGTTTTAGGAAATTAGTTTTAGGAGATCAGTTTCAGGAGATCGGTTTCAAGAGATCGGTTTCAAGAAATCCTACTGATTTATCATTCCTAGTTCATGTCTGATGTAATTCATTCTATCAGAATTTAAGGTTTTAGTGAATATATCAGAAATTTGATGTTCATTCCCAATAAATTCAAGAGTTATATCACCTTTTTTATAATGATCTCTAAAAAAGTGATGTCTTACATCAATATGATTTTTTCAATAATGAGAAATTGGATTATTAGAAATGTTAATAGCACTTGTGTTGTCATAGTTTATGGGAATATGTTTGAATTGAAATCTGTAGTCTAATAAGTTGTGTTTCATCCACAAAATTTGTGCACAACAACTACCAGCAACAATGTATTCTGCTTCACTAGTTGATAATGCAACTAAATTTTTCTTTTTACTACACCATGATATTAGTGATTTTCTCAAAAAGTGACATGTTTCAGAGGTACTCTTTCTATCTAACTTACATCCGCCAAAATCAGCATCTTAATAGCTAACTAAATCAAAAGGTTTTCCATTAGGATAGAACATTCCTAAGTTAGTTGTATATTTTAGGTATTTAAAAAATCTTTTAACAGCATTTAAATGTGACTGTTTTGGGTTTTATTGAATTCTCGCACACATACACATACTGAACATAATATCTGGCCTATTAGTAGTTAAATATAGAAAACTCCCAATCATTCCTCTGTAATCAGTCTGATCAACTGATTTTCTATTTTCATCAAAATCTAACTTGCATATAGAACTCATAGGGGTTTCACTACTCTTAATGCTATCAAATTCATATCTTTTCAAAAGATCGTTAGTGTGCTTACTTTGATTTAAAATAATACCTTATTTATTTTGAAATATTTGAAATCCAAGAAAATATTTAAGTTCACCCATTAAACTCATTTCAAACTCACTTTGAATTATGTTTGAAAAATCATTACATAAAGAGTTTTTAGAAGATCCAAATATAATATCATCTATATATATTTGGGATATTAAAACTTCTTTCTAAATTCGTTTTATAAATAAAGTAGGATCTACGATTCCTTTTGTAAATCCTTTAGAAATAAGAAAGTTACTCAACCTTTCATACCAAGCTCTTGGAGCTTGTTTTAAACCATATAAAGATTTTGATAATTTGAACACATGATTTGGAAAAAGTGAATTTGTAAAACCTGGGGGTTGTTCAAAAAAGCATCCTCAATTATATAACCATTTATGAATGCACTTTTGACATCCATTTGCTAAAGTTTAAAATACAAGTGTGTTGCATAGGCAAGAAAGGTCCTAATTTCCACAATTCTAGCTACTGGTGCAAAGGTCTCTTGATAATCAATTCCCTCTTCTTGATTATATCCTTGTGAAACTATTCTATATTTATTTATAATTATATTTCTAGCTTCATATAATTTATTTCTAAACACTCATTTGGTTCCTATGGTCAAAGTATCCTTCGATTTATTTACAAATTTTCAAACTTTATTTCTTTCAAACTGATTAAGTTCTTCTTGCATGGTCATTACCCAAAATTCCTCATTGATTGCATCATTGATATTTTTAAGTTCAAGTTGTGACAATAAAGCTTGATGTTCAACCTGGTTCATCAGGGAAGATCTTATTTGTGTTCCTCTATCTAAATCTCCAACAACAGCATTAAGGGATGATTCTTAAGGGTCCTGGTTGGTCTAGAGAAGGTAGGATTTGATATTTTATATTGGTCAGGTTGATCTGGTTCATTATGGTTAGGATCTGGAGAATTTATAGAATTGAATGTTTTCACAAATTTCTTCATATGATGATTTGATGTTTTATCATTAATGTCCATATTGGACATATCCTCTTCAATATTTTCTAGTGAGTTCTTAGGCTCATATGGATCTGCTTCATCAAACTTGATGTGTACATATTCCTCCACACATTTGGTTTTCTTATTCAAGACTCTATAGGATTTTCTTGATTTAGAATATCCAATAAATATTCCTTCATCACTTTTAGAGACAAATTTATCTAAATTATCTTTAGTGTTCAGAATATAAACTTTACATCCAAATACTTTAAGATAACATACTTTGGGTTTCCTATTATTCCACAACTCGTAAGGAGTTTTCTTATGGATGGGTCTGATTAAGACTCTGTTTATTATGTAATAAGTTTTATTAATAGCTTCAACCCAGAAATAAATGGGTAGATCATATTCATTAAGCATAGTCTGAGCAATTTCTTGTAAGGTTCTATTTCTTCTTTCTACCACACCATTTTTTTGAGGTGTACTAGGAGCAGATAAGTTATGATTATAGCCATTTTGTGAGAAAAAATCTTTAAAATATTGATTTTCAAACTCACGGCCATGATCACTTCTTAATGATTTAATCTTAAAACCACTGAGATTTTCTACAGACCTATCATACTTGGTAAAATGTGAACAAGATTCACTTTTATGATCTAGGAAAAAGGTATAGGTTTACCTAGAGAAATCCTTTACAAGAATATAAAAAAAATTCTTCCCATTGAGACTTGAAACTCTAGATGGTACAAACAAGTCCATATGCACCAACTCGAGAGGCTTAGAAGTAGTTACTTCTTTCTTTGGCTTGAAAGAGATTTTATGTTGCTTTCCTTTTTGAAAAGGATTATAGACCTTATTGTCTGAAAACTCTAATTTGGGTAAATCTATAACTAAGCCTTTTCTGGTTAACTTTCTAAGAGAGTGTATATTACGATGTCCTAGTCTTCTATTCTAGATCTAAGACTCTTTGTGAAAGGAATTTATACAAGAGACATTCTGTGAGGCAAGTGTGTCTAGATTTATAGCATATACGTTATCATTTCTAAAAGCAGTAAATACTAAATTATTATTGGAATAAAAAACATGGAATGCATAATTTTTAAATTTAACATTAAATCTATCATCACACAATTCAGATATGTTGAGCAGGTTATACTTTAATCTATCAACATGCAGTACTTTAGAAATTGAAATAGAGTTAGGGTTGCTAATCTGGCCTAGGCCGATGATTTTCCTTTACCATTGTCACAAAATGTGACATATCCTCCATCAATCTTGATAAGACTTTTAAATCTTGAAAAATACCCTATCATATGTCTTGAATAACCACTTTTCAAGTACCATATCTTTTTACAGGAGCTCTTTAGGTAGTTTACCTACAAAATAGTTTAACCAAGAAATGACTTTGGTACCCATATTTTTCTGGGTCCACATACATTAGTAATATAAGATTTAGGTACCCACAACTGTCTTATGGGTTTCCTATATTCAGAATATAGAGTGTTTGAAAAATAAACTCTGTTTGGTCCTAAATAATTGGATACAGTAAACGAATTTTTTGAAATGGAACTTGTCGTACAATTCTGGTTTTTGAAAAAGATAGCAGATTTTCCAGATTTGGTTACAAAATATGATTTGGATAAATTAATTTTCCCTAGTTGATATCCTATCCTAGAAGTATACTTAGGATCTATTTTTTTACCAAGCATTTGAGTAAGAGTATTTTTCCCATCAGTAAAATTTTCTAAGCCTTTCTTTAATTACTCATTATACATTTTTAACTCATTGTTCTCCTTGAGCAGTTGAACATTCACTACTGGAAATGGGGTTTATCCCCATGCATATATTCCCATGGTTTAAAGAAATGTGGGGATAGATGGTTTTTAATTGTCTATACCCACAGTTTTAGTAAAACCATGGGTATTCAACCCCTAAGTATCGGGCTCAATCGCACTCCCCCCACTTCAACCCTACCTCCCCAACCTCCGACTCCCGATCATGTCCTCCCCTCCCTTACCACTGCCTCCTGACCATCCGACATTCGCCTCCCATCCCTCTCCTCCCCTATCTGACCTCTACCTCCTGGCCATCTGACCTCCACCTCCCGGCCATCTCATCCCCTCCCCGGCCTCTACCTCCCGGCTCCGCCTCCACTCCTGACCTGGACCTACCAGACTTCGCCTCTGCCTCAACATCCCGGCCTTCGCCACACTGCCCCCAGCTCCAGCGACATCCCCTCTCCCCCCTGTCAGCTCCCTCTCCTTCGGGTATCACCAAATTCAACTCCTTCAACTTGCGAATAGCCTTTACACGCTAATATTGATTTATTTCTCACTAATTCTCCTTTTCCAGTCTCTGAATTAGAAAGAAAACTTAAGTATTGGCATGAGTTACTCTTATATATAAAAAGAGTGTTTTCCTTTTTTAGATTACAAGTATAGATCAACCCATTTGTAGGATTTTTATTTTTTAGGTAATCCTTATGTATAGGATCTTATATAAACTTTACTAATTTTTCCTCTTCTACAATTTATTATGCATCAGCATGGAAGATATTATGTATATTAGGTTAATGTTTTTCATTTCCTTTCCCAATTTTATTTAAACATAAATCATGGAGCAATACTTGTGTTTATTCCATGGTTTATTTCTGTAACTTTCATAATAACTAATGTGCTCTATTTCCAGACTTAATTTTCAAAAAACATCCAACTACTCATCTTACAAAGCTCTAACCTTATCCAAAAATCTTCAAACTTATATTCCCTAATTAATTTATAGACTTACACTTCAAAAAAACTTCTATAATTAACTTCCAAACATCTAGTTAACAAAAAATTCTTCTCAGAACATCTTGGTTCTCGAATTCTGTAACATACTACATCCAGAATGCACAAACTTTACATCCAATATCAATTTACTTTTAGAATATCAAGTTTTACATTTTTAACAACTTCACTTATAGAACATCTCCAACCCCACTTCCAAAACACTTTTCATAACTTATTATTCTTCAACCTGTCTTCCTAAATAACTTCCAAACAATCTAAAAACTCCAATTTGTGACTTCTATTATCAAACACAATTATTTATTAGAAAACATAATACTTATTTTAAACAAATCCAACACACAACCTCCTGGTTGAAACTTTATCTCCCTTTATATTTTGTTGATAATACTACTATAAATCCTACACCAAATTTTAACTATAAATTATTCAAAAGAATACATATTTATGGTGTATTATTTTCACTCCCCTTTTTTTAAATATAATGAAAATGGACTTTGTATACATATTTTTATTTTCATTCTCCCCCCCCCCTTATTAGATAATTACATAGGGTTACCTTATTATCTATACTCCCCCGTAATACATACAATACATGTTGTATATTTTTAATGGTCTCCACTAAATCTTTTTTGGTACATTTTTATTCTCCTCAACTTTTAAAATCCATATTTGGAGAGTTTTCTCTCCCCCTTTCTCATTAAATTCATTTACAACCCATTTGATATTGATCTCTTTCAACCTATTCCTCAAACTCCATCTCTTGAAAATTTGGATCCATTTACCACATTCAAACCTTTTGGTTATCTTTAAACCACGTGTTGATTAAACCTTTGTATCTTTTACCACTGTCAATTCCACTTGTTAGATAAAAATAATTCCTAATTTTTATTTTCTAGGATTTTAATCATTTCCTCTCTTCATCCATGTTTTACTAAAATATTTTTAGCAATTTAATTTACTAATTATCATTGAGTTATTGATGAATAATTTAATCCTAATAATTCTAAACTCGATATAGTCAATAATATAAAAGTTGTGCATACAACTCACTTACTTATATAAACATGTTTCTTTCTTCTAAACATCCTGTAATCTCAATCATAATTACACAAAACCATCAGAAAATAAACAATAAAGTACTAAGTGTGTGAGTCACACCACATGTTTAACTAATAGATATCACTTTTTCATGATGGACTTATGAAACCACTTGATTTCCATGAACCTTCCTTTCCTCACATGGATTTCCTTTTTATGGATAAGAATAAATAGTTTATGTGTTCCCATCCCCAAAACCCCCTAAATGCATTCAGTTATTTACACTAATTATATAGATAATACTTCAAACATTATAACTATTTTTTTGTTATGAAACGTTACTTCCTAAAAATTTTGGTATCTTATAAAAAACAATAACCTAACACCACATTATTATCACACGAACAAATAAACATAAATTCCATGAAATTTATTATTAATTACATGTATTGTATTCTATTAATTTTAGTAGCCTTATAATAATTTACATATGAAATGATATCATTTATCAATTACCAAATTTTACTTAACACAATTGAAAATTTTATATGAGGCTTTGAAATAACTTTAATTCTCTATGAGGCTCTATAACATTTGAACCTCTTCATCACAAGATGAAATTCTAGATCTAGCATACAAATCTAAAGTGGTTTCTCAACACCATTTATTGAGTCATATAAGGCCATGATACCATTTTATATTTTTTATACCAATTAATATATCTAATAAATCTGACACCACTTATTGAATTTATCTCCTTTTACTATAATCACACCCCTATTAAATTTTCATCACTTCAAAAAACACTTAAAAAATATCAGAACACATTGGGAGAGGGATCCTTCCCATCCATCCTCAAGTTAAAAATTTTGGTTTGTATTAGTAAACCAAACCTTTGTATCCAACTAGTTTCTCAAGCTCAGATTACTGTGTTTCAAAAATGTTATTTCCTACTATTTGAGGCCATCATTTACCCCCTATATATAAATTGTCTCTCATCATTACCCTTAATATGCACCAATTATAATTATCACATTCTAAAAACTACATCTCTAATGTCTATAATGGACAATGATCATATTATGGACATGTAAAGTTCTGAATTTCTAATAATCTTTTGTTTATTTTTTATGAAATATCACACATATAATTCATTCAATGGTAAATTCCCATATCAAAAGTCGGGGTCCTTACAACCATGATGTAGACATGGAATTTGATGGATTTTTTTTATTAATTTTTCTTAAACTTATCTTGAATTCACTTATTACCCATAAATGAGTATGATTTCAGTAAATAAAACATAAAAATTTCATTCAATATCCATGAATGGATTTTATTCATTAAAAATTTCATAGTAATCAAACACTAAAAATGTTTTTTAAACACTAAACTATTGTAATGAATAATGGTTTTCCTAATTATCTAACCCACAGAGTAAAGATCAACACTATACTAGAAATGTATTATTTAAGATCTAATCACAACCCTCTTAATCAATTAACTTAATGAGGGATATTAGAATCTAAGACATGTTAAGTTTTCTGATCATCAAGGGCTCTTAAATTTCCTCTTTTTGATTTATCAAAAACATGGGGAACAACACATGAACTCTTCTCTAAGTTTCAACTACTAACTCCCTAAGTCTCCCCAATAAGGAACACTCTCTATATATTCTACATTTATCATATCTTATAAAAATAAAAAGAGATTCCATATCCTTTTTAAAAAATAGAACATTTATATTCTTCAATCCTCCAATACTATAATTCATTCTCTTCATTCATGCTTAGATAACATGAATTTTCAACATCACCCACTTGGAATAAATTGCCTCTAACACTCTTATCCTCTTTTAACCACTCTTCCATTCTCAATGTTCGCAACCAGTAACCCATAATTCCTAAAATAAATATATTTCCTTTATCATGAAGTTGATAAACACTTAATAGATTGTGTTTTAATCTATCAACATAAAGAGTGTTTTTTTATTTAAGCTTCTCTTTACCAATAACAATTAAACCAACTCATTTAACCTTTAATGACCCATCATTTATGAAGGTAACTAAGCATCTATTTCAGTTTTCAATAGATTTAAATGTTTTTAAATCTTTTATCATGTGAGAATAACATCTACTATCCAAGATCCATGGAATTTCCCCTTTGGATACTTTGGGTGAAACTTCAACAACTAAATCTTTCTCCTTCACTTTTCTACTCTTATTTTGAGGATTTTGAGTATTAAAACTCAAATTTTTTCAGGATGTTATAATGATGAGGCATTTATTTTCATCATGAATAGGATGGTCACACCTTCTATAGACTTATTCAAGAATATCAAACATGTTCTGTGATTTTTATATAGAATTTACAATATGTTTCTAACTTTTATTCCTTTAAAGGGGTTGAAACCCCCAAACATTGATTATCAATACTCCCAAGTACATCATGATTTCTATTTTAAAAAAAATATCTTTTACATATGAAAAAATATTATAAAGTTCCAATAGAATCCATAAAAAGTATATCTTTTAAGCATCATGTTGTAAAAAATTTGTAGAATACCTTGAAACATTTTTTCAATATTAATTCCAAAACATTAAAGTTATAACTACTCTATTTTAATTTAATGTTTTATTCCCCATAAAATAACCCCTACCAAATAATCTATAAAATTATAAATTCATATTATTAAAATAAAATTTTCTTCCCATGTGTATAATGCTTCTATATCTATAAAGGAGTATTTTACATTGAAATTTTCTTTTTTATTCCCCATCAATGACCACTTGGGAGTGTCTTTTTTAACTTTTTTCTTTATTTTACATATCAAGGTAGTCCTTTTTTCCTTTTTTCCTACTTATTCAATCATGGACTCCTCTTGTCATTAAATATGTTTTGCTAGCTACTAATATGCTTTGATTAATTTAATAATAATATTGATTGTAATGAATTTTTTAAATATGATTTACATCATTGATTGAATGATATTTTTTTTTCTTGTTATAGAATGGATAGAATCTAGATGTATCGTACTGATCAGATTTCAACCGAGTTTCAAAATAATTTGGAGAATTTTTTATATTTTTCATTTAACAATGCGTCAGATAGAGGTTGTATACAGTGTCTCTGCTATAATTGTGTTGGAAGACCATGGTTAAGACAATAAGAAGTTAGTTGCCATTTAACAAAATTTGGATTTCAAGAAAACTATAATGTTTGGTTCACCATGGAGAGACGAGTCAATCTTCAACTGTTCATAAACGAAATGAATGAAGTGACATGGAGAATTGGATATTTGATCTATTTCCATATGTGCATAATTCCAAGAGAGATAGAATGAAGGTTCAAGAAGACAATGATATCAGTACACATGAGGAAAATATTGAAGATGATGATGTTGAGAGAGTGAAAAATTTATTAGATGATTCCAGAACTCCAGTATATCAAGAATGTACTGAAATGGCCAAGTTGGAATTTTTAATGCGGTTATATCATGGGAAAATCATGTATGGGATTTCTAATACCGCCATTGATTATATTCTTACATTTTTTAAGTAATTTCTTCCTGATGGTGCAGATATTTCCTCAAATCATTACATGGCATGGAATTTAATTAAGCATCTTGGATTTTCTACTAATAAAGTCCATGCTTGTCCGAAAGATTGCAGTTTATTTTTGGAGGAAACAGCTGACCGTAATGACTGTAAAGAATGTGGTACATCTTGATGGAAGACAAATGCAGATGGAACACCATCTCGTGTGCCACATAAAGTCATGTGGCACTTTCCATTGATTCCCAAAGTTCAAAATGTATTCATGTCTCCAGAAATATCAGTCAATATGTGATGGAACGATGTTGAGAGAATTAAAGTTAATGATGAGATGGTCCATCCTAAAAATGGATTATCATGGCGGACATTTGATGCACAACATCCTGATTTTGTAGCTGAGGTGCGTAATGTCATATTGGGCCTATCATGTGATGGTTTTAATCTGTTTGGTCAAATGCTTATTGCTCATAGCACGTGGCCAGTTTTTATTCATGTTTATAATCTTCCTCCGTGAATGTGTATGAAAAAACCTTTCACTTTCTTGAGTATACTGATATCTGGACCTTCGGACCCTGTTAATGATATAGATTTCTACTTGCAGCCTTTAATAAAAGAGTTGAAACAACTTTGGGATTTAGGTGTGCAAACATTTGATGCTTCTTTAAAGAATACATTTCAGATGTGTGTTGCCCTTCTATGGACCATAAATGATTTCCCTACCTATGCAATGATGTCTGGGTGGAGCACGAATGGAAAACTATCATGTCCCATTTTTATGAAGAATACACGACCGAGAAGGCTTAAATATCGTCGTAGTTTCAGTTTCATGGGGCATCGTCGATTCTTGCCAATGGATCATCAATACAGGAAGAATCGTCGAAGGTTTGATAATAATGTTGACACTGAAGAACCAACTCAATGTATGTCAGGAAGTGATGCGCTTAATGAATTGAAAGATTTCATCTTTTCATTAGGGAAAGGTCAATTGAAATCTTGAAAGAGGAAGAATTCTGATAATTAAGTCACTTACAATTGGAAAAAGAGAAGTATTTTTTTATGTTGCCATATTGGTATACTAATTTGTTACATCATTATTTAGACGTAATGCATATTGAGAAAAATATATGTGAAATGTTTCTTACAATTATTTTGAATATTAAGGGGAAGACCAAAGATGACTTCCAATCTCATTGGGATTTATTGGATTGGGGTATTCGACTAGAACTACATCTTGTTTGTATCGGTGAAAACAAATGGAAAGTTACCTGTGCTTCTTATGTGATGACACCGATAGAGAAAAAACAATTTCTGGAAATATTGGAGAATATCAAGGTTCTATATGGATATTCCAGAAAAATATCTAAATGAGTCAATAGAAGACATTTGAAATTGAAATCCCTAAAAACTCATGATTATCACATCCTTCTTCATGAATTGATTCCAATAGAAATTCAGCATTTTCTATCCAATAATGTAAGGGTGGAAGTGATTCGGTTATGTCATTTTTTTAGAAACCTTTGTGCTAAAATGTTATCCAAATCATTGTTGATAAAAATGCAGCAAGAGGAACCGTTAATTCTGTGTGAGTTGGAAAAAAATTTCCTCCATCCTTTTTCACTTGCATGCTGCATTTAATAGTTCATATTCTAACTGAGACACTTCTTGGGGGACCAGTAGATTTTTGGTGGATGTATCCTACTAAAAGAAATATTTTGTTGATTCAATAAGGTTTTTATTATGATTTTTTCATTACTTCATACTTAGGGGAGTTTGTTGAGTCAATAAGGTTTCCTTATGACTTAACCATTCCTTCTTGTTTTGAAAATCACAAACACCTTATCTCAAGAAAAATCTCATTTTACCCTGTGTTTTAATTCTATAAGAAAAATTTTCCTTCCCCAAGGAAATTTATCCTGACCATGTTTTTCATTGTTCATTATCTTGTCTAAGTGTAAAATTTGGTTTCATATTTAAAACCTAGGAATCATATAATACTTAGATAAAGAGCATTTTGTTTTCAGACTTCGAGTTCTGACTCCGAATTCTCAGAATTCTAGTTACAAACTCTTCTGAGTTCTGAATCTAAATTATAAATACGAATTCTAATTACAAACTCTTATGAATATTGACTCTGAATTCTTGTTACAAATTCTTCTGAGTTATGAAAACTAATTCAGGTTACAAATTCTTATGAGTTCTGACTCCGAATTCCAATGAATTCTGACTCCGAACTTTGTAAGTTTAGGTTCTGAATTCTTGAGAATCAAGATTCCAAATTTCCTTGAAATTTAGACTCCGGAATTCTATAGAGTTCAGGTTCCGAATACCTTAGAATACCGAATCCGAATATCCTTGTATTATAGACTCTAAATTCATTTTTGGTTAGACTCCAAAATTTTATTTTCTTACATTCTGAATATTGGATTTTGGTTATGTAACCATATTTTTGTTTACAATTGTTTTTTGTTATAAAACAATTTCGTGCTTCCAGTTACTAACTAACCATTGTTTGAGTGACACATGTATAGGTCCCTCTAAAATTCAAGGAAAAATATGACCGTTGGAGGAGGGAGTTGACCGTTGGTGTTGTGCCTATAAATAGTAGCTCATTTGAAAGAGCTCATAACAAGTTGATCAATCTAGAGATGACATGTTGCTGAAGTGATTTCTAGAGAGATAGACTTTATTTCTTTGGTCATACTGAAATTCTTGTTTAGATTTTCTTTGTGCGACTCCGATTTTTGCTGTGTACAATCAAGGGCTTCCGGGGATAGGAAGACAGAGGTGCCGACTACCTTGAAGTTGAGCGCTTGCGGGGATAGCAAGATAGACTCCAATATTCATATCAAGGGATTACTCTGGTGTGGGTAAGACAGACTTTCTTGAAAGTATAAATCAAGGGACCTTTATCCAATGTTTTTGGATACCCTTCTCTTTGGGTTAAAAGATTTACTACTTGTTACTTGTTTTGTTACAAGTTTTCTGCTGAATTTTTTTATTGAGGAAATTATAACTATATTATACTTTTTTATATTTGTACTCTAATTTAGTAATATTATATACGCTTTAAGGTATAATCTTTATCATTGTAATCTTTCATTAAGCTTCATTTTTCCGGAACCATCTTTCCGAATTCACTTTCTCAGAATCATATTTATGGAATCAAGTAAGTGTGTAGAACTAGAGGTTTTGTGAATTACCTTGTTTAACCTTGTTAAACATGACCATATTTAAAATTTCCAAAGGAATTATTAAAAGTATACAATTCATCCCCCCCCTCTTGTATATTGAGTATCATTAGATACTATATATAGTATCTCTATTATTTTTATCCTGCATTTGGTATTATAGAGTATATCATACTCACATACCATCTCAATAATTAGTATCAGAGGAGGTGACCTTGTATCCTGAACCAATTTAACAATTGGCTTCAGAATTTTGGTTCAATCTGAATTAATCTCATGATTAGATTCAGAAGAGAATTATTCTTCTTTTTATTTTTGGAATCATATTTTTTGGACTCATACAGTTTGGATTCATATTTTTCTTAGAGATACTCTAGTTTTATTTTCCTTGCTGAGGAATATTTTGCGTTTTTACAAAAATTTTCTATTAACAAGTTTTTGTGGATTTTTTTTTTAATATGACAGGAATAAATGTTGGTTCTATTGACAACTTAAATCCAACAAGACCACCTATTTTTTATGGGAATGATTATGAGTATTGGAGATATTGAATGAATACTTTTATTATCAATACTGGAGTTGATAATTTTTTTATGCTTACTAGAGGATATAAAATCCCTGACAAGGAAGTTAGTATATTCACCAATCAAGAAAAGCATGAATGTCAACTGAATTATAAGGTACGCAATACTTTGTTTTGTTCCATGACTAAAAATATATACAACCAAATATCTTCTTGTGAAGCTACAAACAGTATTTGGAAGAAACTTGAAGTTACACATTTTGGTACTTCCAAAGTTATTGAAACTAGAAGAGACATTCTCAGAGCTGAATACCATGGATTTAACTTTCCTTATAGAGAACCCATATGTAAGTTGTAACAAAGATTCATGACTATCGTGAATAGTTTACAATCCATGGGTGAAAAGGTATTAGATGATGAATCTCTTGTTGATAATATCATAGACATCATGCCCAATGAGTGGGAATCCAAGAAGACTGTTATTAATGAGAACAGAAAGTTTACTCATATTACTCTTGATGAACTCTTTGGAACTATTATTCAACATGATACTAGAATTAAGAGATATGCTGGTAATGTAAAAAAGAAGAATGGAAATGGTAGTGTTGATTTTACTACAACTTCGAATCACATGAAAGCTAAGACTCCTGAGAGAGTTACTAGATCCAAATCTAAGAAGGTTATTATTAAATCTGAATCTAGTGGAAGTGAATATTTAGAAAATGATTTTTCCAATATTTCTCTAAGGATGAACAAGATTGTTGGCCAGAAAAACTTTCAATTCAGGTATAATAAAAAGGAAATAAAAGACAAGAAAGATTCAGAAGTCACGTGTTATGAATGCAAGAGAGATGGACATATAAGGCTTGATTGTCCTATGCTTAAGATAAAAGAAAGAAAGGAAAAGCATTATGAGAGAAACAGAAATAAGTACTGCAAATATAAAGCTAAGAAAGTCTTGAAATAAAATGACACCTGGAGTGATAGTGGTGGTGACTCTTCAGATAAATCATTAGATTACGAATCTTCTGGACAGAAGAATCTTGGTCAAATAGTCAGACTACCTATTGACAATCATTGCTTTATGGATAAGGTACACAATGCTGAATCCATGACCAATATATCTTTGAATTATAATGGTAGTAAATATTATAACTCTTCTGATGAAGAATCCTATTCTGATGAAGATGATACTTTACCTTCCTATGAAGAAGTTTCTAGGTTTTCCAAACTCCTTGAAATTGAGAATTCAAAACTCATGAAAAATATTGATAAGGAAAATTCTAGGAATACTATTCTTACTAAGGAAATGTCATATCTTTCTAAATATCTTGATAAGAAAAATATTTATTTTGAAAGTATTTTAAAAAATCTTGAGGAAGTAAATTCTGAGAAGAATAAACTTTCTAAAGATCTAGAAAAAGTAATTTCTAAGAAAAATGTTTTCAAGCCTAACTCTAGTTCCAAATAAAATGTTTTAGAAGAAAATAACTTGGTTATAAAACTGAAATCTGAAATTTTTTCCTTGAGGAAGTGTTTGTCAAAATTTATCTTAGGTAAGGAAAATTTTGATAAAATGTATTCACAAATACGACCTTTAAGGAATAGATCTGGTTTTGGTTATACTAGTTCTAAACCGATTTTTAGTAAAAATTATTTTGTTCCTCAAAGTGCTTAATTATGTACTAAGTGTCAGTGTGGTGGAAACTGGGCAAAAAATTGTTCCCTAAGAAAAACTCAGTCTTTAGTATTTCATAAAGCCTATTTTTCTAAAAAGATGTGGGTGCCCAAAATTTTTTTTTCTGAAATTTTCGGATCCAAGAAAGTTTGCATTCCGAAAGTCTGACTCTTTTGTTTTCAGGAAAATAGAGAGAGTACTAATAGAAATACTTGGTACATGGATAGTGGATGTTCTTGGCATATGACTGGTAACAAAAACTATTTTGAAAAGATTATCAAGACAAAAGGAGGAAAAGTAACTTTCGAAGATAATGCTCAGGGAGAAATTATTGGTATAGGTAACATTTTTCTTCTTGGAAAAACTTTGATTTCAAATGTTTTATTTGTTAAGGGTCTTAAGAACAACCTCATTATCATAAGTCAATTATGTGATGAAGGTTACCTTGTCAATTTTAGGAATGATAAGTGCTTAGTACACAATTCCAAGGAAGAGTTTATTCTTTAGGCCCATAGGCAAGAGAATGTATACACACTAAACTTAGAATATCTTAGGAGCCAAGATCTACCTTACCTTAGTGAAATGGAAGATAATTCTTGGTTATGGCATTGAATTTTAGGTCACTATAACCTTAAAACCTATGAAAACTTTCTAATAAAATATTAGTTAAGGATCTACCGGAGCTTAGATTTGATTCTTCAAAAGTTTGTGACCCTTGTCAATATGGAAAGCAACATAAATCAAGTTTTAAATCAAATGGTGAAGTATCAAATACTGATGCATTATAGTTAGTGCATATGGATCTCTTTGGTCCTACACAAACTGGAAGCATTGGAGGCAAGTATTATGTATTTGTTTTAGTTGATTATTACACTAGATTTACGTTGGTCTATTTTCTATCAAATAATTCTGAAGCCTTCTCATATTTTAAAAGTTTTAGAGCCCAATTTAAAAATGAGAAAAACCTTACGTTGAAAACTATTCATAGTGATCAAGGTGGAGAATTTTAAAATTCTTATTTTGAAACTTTTTGTAGTAGAAAAGGCATTACTCACAATTTCTCAGCACCGAGAACTCCTCAATAGAACGGTG
The DNA here is from genome assembly GCA_963277665.1 of Viscum album. Taxonomy (NCBI): domain Eukaryota; kingdom Viridiplantae; phylum Streptophyta; class Magnoliopsida; order Santalales; family Viscaceae; genus Viscum; species Viscum album. The sequence goes on along the minus strand of OY728147.1, from coordinate 1,667,457,953 downwards.
TTGTTGAAAGAAGAAATATAATTCTTTAAGAAATAACAAGAACCATGTTGAGTGAATATTATTTAGCAAGACATTTTTGGGATGAATCTGTAAGTACTGCTTGTTATACTATAAATTGAGTTTTGATTAGACCTTTTCTTAGTAAAACTCCTTATGAGTTATGGAATGGTAGAAAACCTAGACTTTCCTACTTCAAGGTTTTTGGTTGTAAAGTATTCATTCTGAATACCAAAGATAATCTACACAAATTCACACCAAAATCTGATGAAGTAATTTTCTTAGGCTACTCCATAGCTTCTAAGGCTTATAAAGTTTTCAATAAAAACACTTATATTTTTTAAGAGACAATACATGTGAAATTTGATGAAATAGATCCTTTTGTTTTTAAATAACCCCAACCTACATCTTTGGATGTGTTTTCAAAAACTGATTATCAACCTTTTTTAAAAGATCCTTCTGATAAATAAAATGACCAAGAAAATGTTTCTGAAGCATTTAACCCAGAATATTTTCTACCCTATGTTGATGAACAGGATTTACAAAACCCAATCAGTTGTTTCTAAAGAATCATCCTAGTGATAGTATCATTGGTGATGTGAATCAACCTGTAAGGACTAGAAGTTCCTTAAGAAATGAAGTAGAACATATAGCATTTATTTCCCAATTAGAACCAAAAAGCACTGATGAAGCATTAGGTGATGATGATTGGATAAAAGATATGCAAGATGAGCTAAACGAATTTGAAAGGAATAAAGTCTGGACCTTGGTTGAAATACCTAAGGAAACTTCTGTTATTTGAGTAAAATGGGTTTTTAGAAATAAGTGTAATGAAAATGGAATCATAGTTAGAAATAAAGCTATATTGGTTGATAAAGGCTATAATAAACAATAGGGAATAGACTATGAAGAAACCTATGCTCTAGTATCTAGACTTGAATCTATTCGTATCCTACTTTCCTTTGCAGCATTCTTCAATTTTAAACTTTTTCAAATGGATTTGAAATGTGCTTTTCTTAACATTTATGTTCAAGAGGAAGTTTTTGTTGATCAACCTTCTGGTTTTGAAGATACAAAACATCATGATCATGTTTTTAGACTTAACAAAGCTTTGTATGGACTTAAGAAAGCCCCTCGATCCTGATATGATAGACTTATAGGATTTTTGCTTCAAAATAATTATGTTAAAGGAAATGCAGATCCAACCCTTTTTATAAAGAAAGATAATAAAAACGTTTTGATTGTTCAAATTTATGTTGATGAAATTATATTTGGTTCAACTCAGCAATCTATAACTGATTACTTTTAGGATCTAATGAAATCTGAGTTTGAAATGAGTATGATGGGTGAGTTAACATTTTTCCTTGGTTTTCAAATCTCTCAAAAACCAGAATGAATCTATATATCCCAACATAAGTATATTAAATATCTTCTTAAAAATTATGGATATGACAACACTAAGAGTATAAGTACTTCTATTGGTACCTCAAACACACTTGATCTTGATGAATCTGGGAAACCAGTAGATCAAAAATCTTTTAGAGGTATGATAGGAAGTTTACTTTACTTGATAGCTAGTCATCCAGACTTAATGTTTTCAGTATGCTTATGTGAAATATATCAATCTAATCCTAAGGAATCTCATTTAAAGGCAGTGAAAATAATTTTTTGCTACTTAAAGGGAACCATGGATTTAGGACTTTTCTATACTTCTGGAAATGATTTTGTTTTGAAAAGTTTTTCAGATGCTGACTTTGTTGGATGTAGAATGGATAGAAAGAGTACATTTTAAACTTGTCATTTCTTAGGAGATTCAATAGTTTCTTGGTCTTGAAAGAAGAAACACTCAGTAGCACTTTCCACTGCTGAACCTAAATATATAGTAGCTGGAAGTTATTGTGCTCAAGTGTTGTGGATTCAACACACACTCACAGACTATGGTATGAGTTTTTCCAAAACACAAATTTTGTGTGATAATAAAAGTGTCATTTCCCTTAGTAAAAACCTTGCACATCACTCTCGTGCAAAACACATAGATATTAGGCATCACTTTCTTAGGAATCACACACTAAAAGGAGATATCATTCTTCAATTTATTGGAACACAAGTTCAACTTTCTGATATTTTCACAAAATCTTTACCCTTCGATAGGTTTGAATACATTAAACAGAAGTTAGGAATTATAACCATAAGGTAATATTCCTTGTTAAATTTTTGTTGAAACCAATATCCTTATAGTAATAAACTCCTTTTCAAGGGGGGTACATTTTCTTGTTAGTTTTTCATGTTTTTTGTACTGATGTTTTTCATGTTTTTCGTAATGAAGTTTTTCATGTTTTTTATAATGAAGTTTTTCATGTTTTTCGTAATGAATTTTTTCATGTTTTTGGTAATGAAGTTTTTCATGTTTTTTATAATGAAGTTTTTCATGTTTTTTGTAATGAAGTTTTTCATGTTTTTCATAATGAAGTTTTTCATGTTTTTTGTAATGAAGTTTTTCATGTTTTTCATAATGAAGATTTTCGTACTTAAAATTTTTGTAATGTAAATTTTCGTAATGGATATTTTCATAGTTTTTTTTTCTTCTAAAGTTCTTCAAGAGGAATATTACCTATTACGAATAATATTCCTAGTAATCCAAAAGGTATGATTTCTTTCTTAAGTTTTCGTAGTCATCATTTACCTACTGGTATTTTCATTTGTTTTTTTAAAATTTTTTGGATTCTAGTTTCCTTAAATCTGATTGTTTTCATTTTAAAACCCTCAAAAGATCGGATCCTACCAAATTTTCCTTGTGGCCATAATTTCAACTATCAGATCTAATCAGAAGGATTTTCAGCCGTTAGATTGAGTTTGGAAGTTCAACCGTCACATCAATGCCTATATAAAGGACCCCTGAAGGGTGATCCCAAATCAGTTTTCAAGCATCTAAGTGTCGAAGCTCTACCCCTCTTTCAAAATCCCATTCCAAAACTCTCAAACTTTACTCAAATCCAAATTTCAGGTGAAGTTCCTTCTCAATAAATTTCAACTGTCAAGTCCATTTCGGAGTGGCATATTTACAGAGAGAGGTTGGTGCATATCAATTTATTTTCCAAGTATGATTCTATAATCTCGAAGAATATCAAACTCAATGGATGGGAAAGTGTTTGTATTTCAAAGCCAGTAGCTCAAGACTTGGTGTATCCAGATTTGCTTATCGAATTCTATGAGTCAGCCAGCTTCTTTAAGGAAGAAGGCAAAGAGAAGTTTTCATTCAAAAGTTATGGTAAGACCTATGCTCTATCTTATACAAAGGCTGCTATCCTGGTTGGAATTCCATATGAAGGGGAATATAAGTTTTGTTCTCACAAGTTTCCTGATGTTCAAGTAAGTTTTTTCAAGGTGAAATCTACGGAGTGTCTTGGACTTTCAGATGTCAAGACTCCGAAGATTGCTCATTTGTCAACAAATAATCGGATCCTTGAGTTGTGGGTTCAAGGTTTCATCATACCGAGAAAAGGTGATAAGGAAACCTTAAAGAAGAGTGAAATGTACATCATATATTTTCTGGTGAATATGAGGAAGATAAACTTGATGAAGCATATTCTCATTACGATAGAGAATATCAAGAATGGAAATTTGAAAGCTCAGATTCTAATATACCCGAACATCCTTTCGAATCTTATTGTTCGGTGTCTAGAGTCTTTCAAAATCCCATGCAGTTCCAAGCATAGGAATTGCAAAGTCATGTTGGTAAGTGATGATACTTTGAAGATAATGAATGTTGGTTTCTCTACAGAATCTGTAGAATTCTATGACTTACCAGAGGAGGAAGCAGAAGTCGTTCCAAAGGAACAAGAAGTTCCTGAACCATTGAATAAAGGAGGAAAGAAGAGGAAGCTGAAGGAAGTGGAAGAAGAAGAGAAAACCCCTAAAGCTAAAGAAACTCAATCCGCACCTCCAAAGCCCAAGAAGCAGAAAGCTTATCCAGATGAGGTGGTTGCCTAGTGGAGGGAAGACAAAAATAATCAGAAGTAAAGAGAGCCACAGTTTGTCCTAGATCTTGCAGAGGTCAAATATTTGAAAGAGAAGGTAGCCGATGAGCTTGAGAATCAAGCCAAGGAAAAGAATCAAAAGAAGAAGATGTATGAGGATGAGGTTGTTCAATCCCTTCTGAGGGATATTGAAACTGCATCTGAAAAAATTCTAGTACCGAAATTGTTCTTGGTTGAGGCTTTACCTGAGACTCCGAGGAAGAAGTACATGACTCTGGAAAAACCCCAAGAGAAGGTTGTTGTAGAAAAGGAAGCTCTGGAAGAAGTGAAAGAAGAAGAAAGTAGTGATGACATAGAAGATCTCATTCAGCAAGTTGAAGACTTTCATGAGAAGGAAACCCCATCCAAGAAACTATCAATCTGAACTTCTGAAGCAGAGTCTTCAAATCTCTCAACTCCAAGGAAGGATGAGGAAGGGGAAGATGAGAAGGGTGAAGAAGAAGTTAATAAATTGTCTGAGGAAGAGAGTTATAATCAACATTCCATACACCCTGAGGATGCTGAGGCTAGAGCTAAGAAAGAAAAGGTAGATGAAGACAAGATTGTTTAGCTGTCTGATAGTGAACATAAATCTCCAAATGAAGAAGTTGTTATGAGAACCGATAGGGGGAAACAAGTGGTTGTGGATACACCTACAAAAGAAATCTTAAGGAAGAAGGAAGTTGATGGATCTTTGAAGAGAAAGCTTGTTGAGATAGAGAAAGAGCCCTCACCAAGAAAAGTTTTGGATTCAAAATCATCTTCTCTGGGACATGATTTCGTAGTCCAATCCTTGAAGAAGCTTGTTGGGACAATTCTGATTTTTCCAAGAATAGATTCCAGATGTTAGATGCTTCAACATACTTTGAACCAAAAATTGGATTCAGTGTCCATGGTGATGGAAAAGTGTGTCAAGCTGGAGACAGACTTCAAATCTTTCCTTATCAACTATGAATCCCACAAAAGATCTTGTAATAAAATAGTGAGCTGGTCAAATAATACAGTTGAAGATTTGAGAGAGCTTGATGGGTTTCAAGATGATGTTAAGGAATCTTTTGATACTGAAGATATAAAAATCAAGGATCTCAAAAATAGATTTGAGGAAAATCTAAACCTTGAGCAGAATACTCAGATTCAGGAGGTCAAGGATCTTAATGGGAAGTTGTACTCTATTGCTCAAAGCTGGGAAAGAGAAAGGAATCTATGGATCGAGATTGAAGAGAAGCTAGTGAAGTAAGATGACTTGTTGAAAGCTCAGGCAGAGGCTCTGAAGGCTTGAGAAGAAAAGATCAAAGCATTAGAGAAGCAAAAAGAGGAAGATCACAAGGAGATAAAGAAGCTGAAAACCATAGTGAAGAAATTGATACCCAAGGAGAAGGAAGGAAAATAGATCCAACCCGATCTTTTGTTGTATTTTTTTTCCTTGTACAAATTCTTCCAATCTTAATGAAATTTTGGTTGCTCATTTTTTCTTTGCATGATTTGTATTAATATTTTAGGTACTAATTTCTTTTTCATTCCCTCAAATTCTTTTTGAAAATCACAAAGGGGGATAAAGGAAAAATAATGCTAAGTAAAGAAGAAATATCCCTAAGTAAGGGGGTGTTTTCATTACAGAGATTTTAGTACTCAAGATAATAAAAAATATCATTCCGGAAATCTAGAATATGATCATTAGTGTTCCAAAACCTAAGGGGGAGTTATTCATATTCATCCTTTCCCATATGATAAGGGAGATAAGTTTTACTTTCAAAGCCTAGAAAAATATTGTCTAAGACCTTTTATTCTTTTTTGTAAGGATGTTTGTGCTTTCCAAAAAGGGGGATATTGTTGATTCAATAAGGTTTTCCTTATGATTTTTCCATTCCTTCATACTTATAGGAGTTTGTTGAGTGAATAAGGTTTCCTTATGACTTAAACATTCCTTCTTGTTTTGAAAATCACAAACACCTTATCTCAAGGCAAATCTCATTTTACCCTATGTTTTTACTTCTATAAGGAAAATTTTCCTTCCTCAAGGAAATTTATACTTACCATGTTTTTCATTGTTCATTATCTTGTCTAAGTGTAAAATTTGATTTCATATTTAAAACCTCAGAATCATATAATACTTAGATAAAGAGCATTCTATTTTCAGACTCCGAGTTCTAACTCTGAATTCTCAGAATTCTGGTTATGAACTATTCTGAGTTCTGATTCCGAATTCTGAATATGAATTATGATTATAAACTCTTATGAATACTAACTCTGAATTCTTGTTACAAATTCTTCCGAGTTCTGACACCGAATTAAGGTTATGAATTCCTATGAGTTCTGAATATGAATTCCAATGAATTTTGACTCCGAACTTTGTAAGTTCAGGTTTCAAATTCTTGAGAATCCAGATTCTGAATTTCCTTGAAATTAAGACTCTGGAATTATATAGAGTTCAGGTTCTGAATACCTTAGAATATAGAATCCGAATATCCTTGTATTATAGACTCTGAATTCATTTTTGGTTAGACTTAGAACTTTTATTTTCTTACATTCCGAATATTGGATTTTGGTTATGTAACCATATTTTTTCTTACACTTGTTTTTTGTTATAAAATGATGTCGTGCTTTCAGTTACTAACTAACTATTGTTTGAGTGACATGTGTACAGGTCCCTCTAAAATTCAAGGAAAAATATGACCATTGGAGGAGGGAGCCGACCGTTGGTGTTGTTCCTATAAATAGGAGCTCATTTGAAAGAGATCATAACAAGTAAATCAATCTAGAGATGACATGCTGCTGAAGTGATTTTTAGAGAGAGAGACTTTATTGCTTTGTGTGTACTGAACTTCTTGTTCAGATTTTCTTTGTGTGACTCTGATTGTTTTTGTGTACAATCGAGAGCTTCTGGGGATAGGAAGACGGAGGTGTCAACTACCTTGAAGTTGAGGGCTTGCAGGGATAGTAATACATACTCTGATCTTCGTATTGAGGGCTTACCCTGGTGTGGGTAAGACAGACTTTCTTGAAAGTATAAATCAAGGGACCTTTATCCAAGTTTGTTGGATACCCTTATCTTTGGGTTAAAAGATTTACTACTTGTTACTTATTTTGTTACAAGTTTTCCGTTGCATTTTGTTTGTTGATGAAAGTATAACTATCTTATACTTCCTTATATTTGTACTCTGATTTAGTAAGATTCTATACGCTTTAAGGTAGAATATTTATCATTTTAATCTTTCATTAAGTTTTATTTTTCCAGAACCATCTTTTTGGATTCACTTTCTCATAATCATATTTCTGAAATCAAGTAAGTGTGTAGAACTAGAGGTTTTATTAATTGCCTTGTTTAACCTTGTTAAACATAACCATCTTTAAAAGTTCCAAAGGAATTTTTAAAAGTATACAATTCACCCTCCCTCTTGTATATTGAGTATCATTAGATACTACATATAGTATCTCTATTATTTTGATCCTACATTTGGTATTATAGAGTATATCATACTCACATACCATCTCAACATATGTGCACAATGAAATCATATGTTCGAAATAAGAATTATCCTAAAGGTTCCATTGTGAGGAGTTATCTGGCCTAAGAATGTATGGATTTTTGTTCAATGTATTTGTCTGATGTGAGCACAATACATAATCGACCAATGAGAAATGAAGATGAGAAGTATGAGGAAATTCATCCCTCATTTCTATCTCTTCCCCAAACAGGTGGAATTGTCGGGTCATATACATTGGTTACATTGAGCTTTGAAGAGTGGAATATGGCACATCGTACATCCTAGTTTAATTGTGGTTTGTTCGATTCGTATATCATGTAAGTGATTTGAATATATATATGTTATCTCATATGATATCATATCACATATACCTTATACTTTTATTGTTATTTTATATAGATAACATAAACAAATTATAAGTAGAGTTCATCGGTCTTTGCTATTGAGAAGGAGAGAGGCTATGCATAGCCAAGAGTTCCCAGCTTGGTTGAAATCAAAGGTATGACCATTACATTAAATACCTTAAAATATAGATATATATTTAATTATATTACTCATATGTATTCCAGGTATTGATTTTACCTACTGGCTTTATTTCTCAAGAATTAAGAGCGTTGGATTTTGGTCCTAATTCTTTGGTTCGTGACTGAAAATCTTTAATAATTAATGGATATAAATTTGTTACAACTGATAGAGTGGTGAAAATGAGAACACAACATGATGGAATTATATTAACTACTAGAACAGATTGTTATGCCAGTGCATCAGATAGTCGACCTTGATATGAAGATGTGTATTATTATGATCTGGTTGAGAAAATATTGTTATTATATTACTACTGTCACGACCCGTCCTCGGGTCCCGTGCCGTTACTACCCCAAGCCCGCCTTCCATAAGCCAGGGGCTGGCGACTAGCACCAAGGCGTAAATCCCGGTAAAAAGGGAAGGCATTTCCTTTGTAAAGTAAACAAGCACCACAGAGTAAGCAAGCGGAAAGTAAACACTAAGTGAAAGCAGAGTACAACTATAAGTGCGGAAAAGTAAAAGGGCCAGTATACAAACCCCAACTGAAAGTAAAGTACAACTCGAAAAGGAAAACAACAACTAAAAAAGTAAAAGTAGCTACACCGAGTCGTCCTCTGGAAATCCCACATGAAGGGTGGGTACAGATAGCTCCATAGCTCCTCGAGTCCCGCCGTCCGCTCCGAGTACGTCCCGCCCAGTGGTCCACCTCAAGGTATCGTCCTGCTCTGCAAGCCTCAACCACGATCAATGTTGTCCGTCGTCTGCAACCAACACAATGAGGTGCGGGCATAGCCCGTGCAGGGGTGAGTATAACAATACTCAGTAGGGACCCCGAGACCCTCAAGGTCTCACTAAACCAACAAGGATAACCACAATAAGATCTCAACAGATAACCTCTACTTAGATATATGCCCATACATATACCTAAGTTATCAAGTAACCCATATCAATCATGAGGAAACACAAGGATTGTGAAATCAACGGATAACCACTACCGAGGTATATGCCCATACATATACCTAAGTTATCAAGTGACTCATCTCAATCATGAGGTAAACACAAAGGTCAAAAGTCTCAGCTCAAACTAGGATTTTCATTATCGAAACCATAACTGCTGAAGAGCTCCATCTCTGGAGTGTACAGTGGTCCTATCACGACTCTGAGGTACTGCTCACTAACCTAAGACTGCTGAGGTACTCCTCCTGTCGAGTACCGCGGGTCTGTGGCCAACTACCGGGCGCTCCGTCCGCTGTGGGTCTATCGCCAAATACCGGGCGCTCCCCCAATAACCTACAGAGGTACTCCTCCTATCGAGTACCGCGGGTCTGAGGCCAACTACCAGGCGCTCCGTCCACTGCGCTAGTCGACTCACTCCAAGTCGAGTCGGTCAATCAGTCGTCAGGTCTCAGCCGGCTACACGGTCTCCGTACTCCGCACGCTCATCTCCGGGAGGGTCCGCTCCACGAGCTACTGGTCGATACTCCAAGTATCAAAAATTCGCACAAAGAAGTATCTCAAAGGACCGCCTCGTCATAGGGGTCTCAACGCAACAGACGGAGCGTCAATCGGATGCCCGGTCTGTGAGTTATTAGTCTTTTCGTCCCAAGGGCCCGGTTGGTTTCGTGTGCGAACCAAACCGTCTGTAACTCAACTATACCCCGAACACTAATAGGGTATACTCATAGGGACCGTTTTTCAACGAGATCACCAACGCCGCTGATGGATCGTCAAACGGACGTTCTGTCAGAAAGGTATCAACTTTTCCGTTCCAGGGGCCCGGTTGGATTTTGGGTGCGATCCAACCCGGACACTACCAACTGTATCCAAAACTCGGGCGAAGTATGCCAAAAGTTCCGTCTCGTCAAGAGGAATTCAATGAAACAGACGGCGCGTCAATCGGACGCCCGGTCTGTGAGTTATTGGCTTTTTCGTTCAAGGGGCCCGGTTGGTTTCGTAAGCGAACCAACCCGACCGCACTCCGACGGAATCCAAATCTCGAGCGGAGTATGCCAAAAGTTCCTTCTCACTTAGAGGATTCCATTAAAGTCGACGGCACGTCAATCGGACGTCCGGAACTCAAGTTACGAGCATTTCCGCTCCGAGGGCCCGGTTGGTTTCGTGTACGAACCAACCCGGCCGAACTCAAAGTTCTCCGAAACCTTGAGTGCGATATACCGAAACGACCGTCTCGATCCAAGGATCACGTTTCTGCTGACGGAGAGTCGTTTTGAGGCCCGTAGCCCAAGTTACGGGCATTTGACCGAAAGTGGTCCGAAAATGGGGGTCTGGGCCTGGGCCGACCCGGCCCGACCCCCACTGGGTCGGCCGAACCGGGTCGACCCGGCCCGGGCGGCGGCCCGGCCCGGCGGCGAATGCCGATGCGGTCCGGCGCGGCGACGCGGTCCGGGTGCCGCGTGAGCGCCGCGGGGGCAAAGCCCCCGCCTTTCCTCAGCTGGCGGCGCGGCAACCTGTCGCGCCTTGAAAAAAACGGGCCCCCTCATGTGGGGGCCTGCCTTCGAGAAAACGGGGGGGCACCTGCCCCCCCTTTGTGAACCCCCCCCCCCCCCCCCCTCCATTATGTGGGGGTCCGTTCAACTGCCGGGGGAATTTAATTCCCCCGGGATGCCTCCTTCCGGCCAGCCTGACCTGGCCAGCCGGCTCCCTCTCAACGGGACCGGCAAAGGCCGGTCCCCTTCCGGCTTCCGACACCGGCAGCCCGGCTGGCCGCTGGTCACCTTGTTCCACCGCGTTCCGGAACCGGCCGCGGTCTTTGCCGTCCGGCGCGGTGCGACAGCACCGCGCCCCTTCCGCTGCGGCCCCGCTCCGGCCGCGGCGCCTTCGACTTCTTTCGTGGCGACGCGACGGCGTCGCGTTCTTGAAATCTTTCCACGGCGCGGCGCGACGGCGCCGCGCATTTCCTTCCGCTTGAATCCGCGTGGTGCGACGGCACCACGCCTTCCCAAACCAATCCACAAAGATTCAACACGAATAAAAAGGAGGAGGGTCGGCCGGGTTTGTGCGGTCCGAACTCTTCACGTTAAATTGATAGCAATCGGCCTTTAATGAACGATAAACTTTCACAATCTTTTAAATTAAATAAAAAGATTTGAAATCAAGGCCCGACAAATATAAACCTTCAAGTTCGAAGGAGAGATCCACATAACTTTAAAAAGTTAAAACCCCTACCTTGATTTAATAGGTGACGAGATTCGGCGTCGCGAAAAGAGATGTCGCGGAAGAAGATGTCGTCGGTGTTGCGGGTATGGCGTCGCGGAAGACAGTTCCCAAGAACGTGGCGTTCTTCGTCGATGTCCGATTGTTCTTCGCGTTCTTTGTCAAGAGGATGAAGAAACTTCAAGACTTCTAAGCCTTTTTTTCCAAAAGCTCTCAAACAACACAACCCAACCAAATGAAATAAGTTCTCCACTTATTTTATTAACTTCACATGGCTTTTGAAATTCAAGAGTTTGAAATTCAAAAGACTCACACAACTCACCACATTAAATTCAACTCATTTAAGACATAAGTTATAACTAAGTTAAATTCATTTAAGTGGGAGTTGTGGGGTTTTAGTGGATATGAATAGGTGGGGTTCGTGTGGGCCCCACCACCCTCATAACCTCCCAAGGGAGGTTGGGTGGTTACCCAACTTCCACCATGAGCTAACACTTAGAGTAAGTTAATAAAAATTGTAGTGTAGTTATAAAATAAACTTCCACAATTTTTATAATCAACACTCATGTAAAAGCAACTCCGGAACAGGAGTTCCTAAGCAAAAACCGGTGTTGCGAGTTCATTGGTGCCCTCGGAATTCGATTCTGAGCACTGGTTCAAAAGTTAGAAATTCCTGCTCGTTCGTTCACTGAACGTACCCGAGCCAAACTTCGGAAAATAATTCCAGGCACACCGGTCCTCGGAATCAGGCACCGTCAGAAACTGCGTTCTTGTAAAATTCCAAGAAAATTAAGAAAAAAATTTCCTTGAAATTTCCGGGTCTTTACATTACTCCCACCTCAGGGCTTTACGTCCCCGTAAAGCTTCAACACAAACTAGGGTCACAAAAGCGGTACAGAGCACGCATCTGAGCCTTCCGCTCCTATATGCTCACCTGGAGGTTTCCGTACTGCCAAAGAAAATGCACAAGAGGATTCGACCGTCCTTGTAGGACCCGCTCCCGTCGATCCTCAATCCCTACTAGAACCTCCGTGCATGTCGCCCTGTCATCGACGTCCAGCTCCTCATGGTCAATAATATGCGGAGGGTCGAGCACGTATCTCCTCGGTTGGGATAGGTGGAAAACGTCGTGCACCTAGTGCAACTGAAGTGGATGGGTCAAGCGGTAAACCACCTCGCCTACCTAGCTGAGGACCTAGAAAGGTCCGTTGAACCTCGGAGATAACTTGTCTCCCTGGCCACATCTCCGTAAACCTCGTCGAGGTGAGACTTGTATAAGGACGTGATGGTCATCCTCGAACTCTAGAGGCCTCCAAGTCCTGTCAGCATAAGGCTTATGTCGGCCCTTTGCCGTCCTCATCCTCTCTTGGATGACCTGGACCTTCTCTAGTCTCACAAGAGCTGCTATGATTTCTTCTTTGCCGATAAGAGAAATCCGGTCTCATCCCCTGGATGAACCACATCCATTGCCTAATACAGTCAATCCTGACATGAATGATGCATTCATGCCATGGATGACGTCGTAAGGCCTCGACGTAACTACCAAGAGATCCAACTGTCACTCTCGCCTCCAAGGGTCGAGTCACACTATCGGCATCAGTGTGTGGTCACTAGGTCTCCTTCAGTAGAAAACTCGAAAGTGAGGGTCAAGTCAACAGTCTTAATGGGGACCACTCAGTATCAACCAAACAAAAGGACAGGAAAGCAAACAAAGATAAGTGTCTTTTTATTATTGCAGCTCATAGTACAAGACACAAAGCAACTACAGACAGATATCAACAAAACCAGAAGCAACAGGATCAATAACCTCCAGGTCGGAAGCTAGTCCCGCTCCAGTCCATCTACTTCCGAAGCTCCATGACCATAGATCTCAGCTTCCTGAAGCTGAGCTCTCCCATGTCCTCATGTCCCCTGCGGTCGGGGTGGGCCTCCTGGTGGTGGTGGTGGCAAAATTCCAAAGCATATCCCACCTCCAGCTGCACGGCCAGCTCCTCTGCCATGGCCGCCTGCTCCTTGCGGTCCGCCCTGATCGAACCTCTGCCTCTGCCTCGGAGGTTCTTCATTTAACTGCTGGTCATCTGCATGGCGGGTCGGACAGCCACGTGCCATGTGACCCATTCCGCCGCAGGAGTAACACTGTCCACTCTCGGCACGTCTGGCTCTGACTCCACCCCAGTTTCCCCGCACAACTGAACCTGAGTCATGCAGTCGGCCACCGGTAGGTCTGGTCCTCTTGGACCTCTGCGTCATCTGTCTATTGTCTGCTGTAGAAGACTCTGCCGCAAGTCGGCTAGTGGTGGGTCGTGTTGGTGGAGACTGCTCAGCAAGGAAACTCTCCACTAAGAGGGCTCTCTCCAACACCCCTGTCTGGGTCGAAATGCTGTGAGAAATAACAGAAGCTCTAATCTCTCGCCTGAGCCCCTGCTCGAAGGTTCGGGCCCTGAAGAACGGGTCCCGTACCATATCTGTGGAGTAGCGCGAGAGGTCTGTGAACCTCGCTGAATACTGCGCCACTGACATGCTTCCCTGCCGCAGCTGAAGTAGCTCCTGTATACGCACCGCTCAAAGGGTGGCTGGTACAAACTCTGCCCGGAACAGGCTCTCGAAGTCTGCCCAAAGAAGTGTCGCCTCGTCATGCATCTGGAGCATCAGGCTCCACCATCTGCCTGCTGCTTCCTAAAGAAGGCTGGCAGCAAGGATCACCATGAAGTCTGTCGGCGTCCCCACTAGCCTGAAGACTCTCATCATAGCCTCCATCCAATCCTCAACCGCCTGCGGGTTCGTCCCTCCCTGAAACCTGGGTGGCCTCTGGCGCTGGAACTCATGCAGTGTGCTCAAGCGACGTGCATCCTCTACTGCTGGGGCTGGTGGCATCAGTGGCCCAACGGGTAGTATTACCGCTGGTGCCTCCTCTGGTGCCTCAACTGGGATAGGGCCCTGTACTGAGGCCTCGTCGCTCGGCGGGCTGTCAGTACGCACCACTCTCGGGGATCTAGCTGGTTGTCCACGGGGAGGCATCCTGAAAGGAACAACGTGACACGGTCAAACGATTTATACCTGGTGAGCTGACCTGGTTTGAGCTGATATTCAAATAAAACTTCTGGAAAACACACACGCAATCAGTGTTTTCGTGCACAAAGTCGGAAATCAGTTGTCAGGGTCCGGGTGTATGGATACGTCGGCCGCCCGCACCAACACTGGACTCCCTGAACTGAAAACCACACTCGGTACTCTTAACACTATTGCTTCACAGAAAGAAACATCAGAGTTATAAGTTCTGCGGTAGAACCGAACTCCTCTGATACCAATTTGTCACGACCCGTCCTCGGGGCCCGTATCGTGACTACCTCAAGCCCGCCTTCCATAGGCCAGGGGTTGGCGACTAGCACCAAGGCGTAAATCCCGGTAAAAAGGGAAGGCATTGCCTTTGTAAAGTAAACAAGCACCACAGAGTAAGCAAGCGGAAAGTAAACACTAAGTGAAAGCAGAGTACAACTATAAGTGCGGAAAAGTAAAAGGGCCAGTATACAAACCCCAACTGAAAGTAAAGTACAACTCGAAAAGGAAAACAACAACTGAAAAAGTAAAATCAGCTACGCCGAGTCGTCCTCTGGAAATCCCACCTGAAGGGTGGGTACAGATAGCTCCACAGCTCCTTGGGTCCCGCCGTCCGCTCCGAGTACGTCCCGCCCAGTGGTCCACCTCAAGGTACCGTCCTGCTCTGCAAGCCTCAACCACGATCAACGCTGTCCGTCGTCTGCAACCAACACAATGAGGTGCGGGCATAGCCCGTGCAGGGGTGAGTATAACAATACTCAGTAGGGACCCCGAGACCCTCAAGGTCTCACTAAACCAACAAGGATAACCACAATAAGATCTCAACAGTTAACCTCTACTTAGATATATTCTCATACATATACCTAAGTTATCAAGTAACCCATCTCAATCATGAGGAAACACAAGGATTGTGAAATCAACGGATAACCACTACCCAGGTATATTCCCATACATATACCTAAGTTATCAAGTGACCCATCTCAATCATGAGGTAAACACAAAGGTCAAAAGTCTCAGCTCAAACCAGGATTTTCATTATTGAAACCGTAACTGCTGAAGAGCTTCGTCTCTGGAGTGTACAATGGTCCTATCACGACTCCGAGGTACTGCTCACTAACCTAAGACTGCTGAGGTACTCCTCCTGTCGAGTACCGCGGGTCTGCGGCCAACTACCGGGCGCTCCGTCCGCTGTGGGTCTGTCGCCAAATATCGGGTGCTCCCCCCAATAGCCTACAGAGGTACTCCTCCTGTCGAGTACCGCGGGTTTGCAGCCAACTACCGGGCGCTCCGTCCGCCGTGGGTCTGTCTCCAAATATCGGGCGCTCCGTCCACTGGGCTAGTCGACTCACTCCAAGTCGAGTCGGTCAAGCAATCGTCAGGTCTCAGCCGGCTACACGGTCTCCGTACTCCGCACGCTCGTCTCCAGGAGGGTCCGCTCCACGAGCTACTGGTCGATACTCCAAGTATCACAAAGTCCCACAAAGAAGTATCTCAAAGGAACGCCTCGTCATAGGGGTCTCAACGCAACAGACGGCGCGTCAATCGGACGCCCGGTCTGTGAGTTATTAGTCTTTTCGTCCCAGGGGCCCGGTTGGTTTTATGTGCGAACCAAACCGGCTGTAACTCAACTATACCCCGAACACTCATAGGGTATACTCATAGGGACCGTTTCTCAACGAGATCACCAACGCCGCTGACGGATCGTCAAACGGACGTTCTGTCAGAAAGGTATCAACTTTTCCGTTCCAGGGGCCCGGTTGGATTTCGGGTGCGATCCAACCCGTCCACTACCAACTGTATCCAAAACTCGGGCGAAGTATGCCAAAAGTTCCGTCTCATCAAGAGGAATTCAATGAAACAGACGGCGCGTCAATCGGACGCCCGGTCTGTGAGTTATTGGCTTTTTCGTTCCAGGGGCCCGGTTGGTTTCGTAAGCGAACCAACCCGACCGCACTCCGATGGCATCCAAACCTCGAGCGGAGTATGCCAAAAGTTCCGTCTCACTTAGAGGATTCCATCAAAGTCGACGGCACGTCAATCATACGTTCGGAACTCAAGTTACGAGTGTTTCCGCTCCGAGGGCCCGGTTGGTTTCGTGTACGAACCAACCCGGCCGAACCCAAAGTTCTCTGAAACCTTGAGTGCGATATACCGAAACGACCGTCTCGATCCAAGGATCACGTTTCCTCTGACGGCGAGTCGTTTGGAGGCTCGTAGCCCAAGTTACGGGGATTTGACCGAAAGTGGTCTGAAAACGGGGGTCTGGGCCCGGGCCGACCCGGCCTGACCCCCCCTGGGTCGGCCGAACCGGGTCGACCCGGCCCGGCGGCGAAGGCCGGCGCGGAGGCGCGGTCCGGCGCGGTCCGGGTGCCGCGTGAGCGCCACGTGCGGGGGCAAAGCCCCAGCCTTTCCTCAGCTGGCGGCGCAGCAACCTGCCGCGCCTTGAAAAAAAACGGTCCCCCTCACGTGGGGGCCTGCCTTCGAGAAAACGGGGGGGGGGGGGGCTGCCCCCCCTTTGTGAAACCCACCCCCCCCTCCATTATGGGGGGGGGGGGGAATTCAACTGCCGGGGGGAATTTAATTCCCACGGGATGCCTCCTTCCGGTCGGCCCGACCTGGCCGGCCGGCTCCCTCTCAACGGGACCGGCAAAGGTCGGTCCCCTTCCGGCTTCCGACACCGGCGGCCCGGCTGGCCGTCGGTCTCCTTGTTCCGCCGCGGTCCGGAACCAGCCGCGGTCTTTGCCATCCGGCACGGTGCGACGGCACCGCGCCCCTTCCGCCGCGGCCCCGCTCCGGCCACGGCGCCTTCGACTTCTTTCGTCGTGACGCGACGGCATCGCGTTCTTGAAATCTTTCCACGGCGCGGCGCGACGGCGCCACGCATTTCCTTCCGCTTGAATCCGCGTGGTGGGACGGCACCACGC
This sequence comes from Viscum album, assembly GCA_963277665.1. Lineage (NCBI taxonomy): Eukaryota > Viridiplantae > Streptophyta > Magnoliopsida > Santalales > Viscaceae > Viscum > Viscum album. Next base: position 1,667,440,775 of record OY728147.1, on the reverse strand, counting down.
CTTCCCGAACCAATCCACAAAGATTCAACACGAATAAAAAGGAGGAGGGTCGGCCGGGTTTGTGCGGTCCGAACTCTTCACGTTAAATTGATAGCAATCGGCCTTTAATGAACGATAAACTTTCACAATCTTTTAAATTAAATAAAAAGATTTGAAATCAAGGCCCGACAAATATAAACCTTCAAGTTCGAAGGAGAGATCCACATAACTTTAAAAAGTTAAAACCCCTACCTTGATTTAAGAGGTGACGAGATTCGGCGTCGTGAAAAGAGATGTCACGGAAGAAGACGTCGTCGGTGTTGCGGGTATGGCGTCACGGAAGACGGTTCCTGAGAACGTGGCGTTCTTCGTCGATGTCCGATTGTTCTTCGCGTTCTTTGTCAAGAGGATGAAGAAACTTCAAGACTTCTAAGCCTTTTTTTCCAAAAGCTCTCAAACAACACAACCCAACCAAATGAAATAAGTTCTCCACTTATTTTATTAACTTCACATGGCTTTTTAAATTCAAGAGTTTGAAATTCAAAAGACTCACACAACTCACCACATTAAATTCAACTCATTTAAGACATAAGTTATAACTAAGTTAAATTCATTTAAGTGGGAGTTGAGGGGTTTTAGAGGATATGAAGAGGTGGGGTTTGTGTGGGCCCCACCACCCTCATAACCTCCCAAGGGAGGTTGGGTGGTTACCCAACTTCCACCATGAGCTAACACTTAGAGTAAGTTAATAAAAATTGTAGTGTAGTTATAAAATAAACTTCCACAATTTTTATAATCAACACTCGTGTAAACGCAACTCCGGAACAGGAGTTCCTAAGCAAAAACCGGCGCTGCGAGTTCATCGGTGCCCTCGGAATTCGATTTTGAGAACCGGTTCAAAAGTTAGAAATTCCCGCTCGTTCGTTCACTGAACGTACCCGAGCCAAACTTCGGAAAATAATTCCGGGCACACCGGGCCTCGGAATCAGGCGCCGTCAGAAACTGCATTCTTGTAAAATTCCAAGAAAATTAAGAAAAAAATTTCCTTGAAATTTCCGGGTCTTTACAACTACTCTCAAGGTCGATTCACTATGATGAAATGTAAATGGTTTGATTCAATGACGCGACATGGTACATTTATTGATGATTTTGGATTTAATGTTATTGACATGAGTTGATTCCTGCATACTGATGAACCATATATTTGGGCATCAATGGAAAAAAAAGTGTTTTATGTGAAAGATCATCTGAAACCTGATTACAGTGTCATTAATGAAGTAATCCCAAGAAATATTTTTCATTATTCTAGGGATGAAATTTTCACCATTAACACCCCCATCAGTGTTAGCCAAAATATTGTATTTGATGACACAGATTGTCCCATTGTGAGATATGATGTTGAACCTGAGGTAGTGGAGGGTAATATATAAAAGCAACCATATATATTCATAGTTCATTCAATTTACCTTGACGTGAGTTTCTCAGTTTGGTACTAATGTAATTACTTTAATTTAGTTTTAGTTTGGAATGATATGTATGTTTTAGTATTGTTTGGTTTCGTTTCATTTAATTATATTTATTTCAATTCAGAAAACTAGGTTTAAAATGTGGTTTTAAAAATTGTATAACTTGGTTGTAAATTATCATTATTAAAAGGTGTTATGACATTTTTTGTCTTCTTTGTCTTCTAAGTTGTATGTATGATTTGTAAAAAAAATTCTAAAAAATATTTATTTCATTCTTATACAAATTATGAATAAAACTACAGAAGCTCGCAAGAAGAGATTATTTGATGTTGATCTTGTTAGACGCGAGCGTGAGTTGTCTTCAGTGAGTATAATAATTCTAATATTTATCTTCTGCATTACATATAATATCAAGTTCATATTTTTGATCAAATTTTTTTTAGGGATATATAACTCCAGAGTTTCCTCTTCTCAGTATGGGACCGAGCAGGGATCCTCCTAGACTTAGGTAGAGCTCTCGTCTTACCACTCCCCACACTGAACCATCAGTGGATATCCCATCTACCACACATGTCCACCCTCCACTTGAGACCCCTAGTATGTTCCCATACATGTCGTCATCATCATCTCATTTACCCTCTTTTTCCCATTCTATGTCCATGCTGACTCGACTGATGTTCTCACCTGTACAATTTTCATATCCATTCATGTATCCCCATACCTACTATGCATATTCTGACATGTCTATGACACCTCCTTTTCCTACCATCCATCCTACACATATTGAGTCTGTTCCTTCAGTTTCCACTCTTATTCATGAATACCAACCGGAGCATGCTGTAGAACAGATACTTCCTTCGGAGGATGCTGATCCAACACAGTCTACAGATGCCTCACAGCCTATTCAGGAGCCTGTGCCTGGTTTTTTTGTTATAAATGTTTCAAATTATAGCATTTCACTTTTGTCCTATTGTATTTCTACTTAACTCTTCTCTTTTCAACTCTTATCTTATTTAGTGGGATCTTCTAGTAGGCGACGTGGGCACACTCGGATGCGGGATGCCTGGAATCGTGAAACTTAGATTATGGTGGATTAAAATTCTCAAAATCAAATGGTAGGTAAAAATTCTAAGGAGTGTAGAATTTTCATGGCTACTTTATCCAAATATCATGATATCGTTCTGGTGGAACTGGTCTCATGGAGACATATCAGTACTGACATCAAGGATAGGGCATGGGCATAGATATGGGTATGGAAATTTTATAAATTTATATTTATATTAGTAATGTATTTATATGACTTAACATGTTCGTTGCAGAGTCGATTTAACTTTCCTAACGGTGAAGTTGCCAAATCTGCTAGGTTGAGTGATCTTAGAGAGTATTGGCAGTCATACAAGTATGAGTTACATATTGGTTGGAGGAGTAGAGTGGGTACTGAGTTAGAGGGTGTACCCACAAACCCTGACTGTCCAAAAATTCAATATCAAAAAATGATCGCACATTGGAAGATTGAACAATATAAGGTACTACCCATCTTTAATGGTTTTTATATAAAATTTAATTTTTATTACTTGTATTGTTTTTTTGTTTCATAGTAATTGTCAGTGAAAAACAAAAAAAAATATTAAATGACATATCTACACACATTGGGGCACACTACAATGCCCGAACATGAGAAGCGGCTGGTATATTCATCTGAATTAAAATAATGTTCTTATTTATAACATGTCATCATAACTTATTCATGCCTTCCCTTGGTTAGTCCATGTATCCTGGAAATCACATCTTATACTAGGAGAAGGCTTGTCTATTTTTCCTAAACAAGTAGTATATTTCCTTGAAACCCACTTCAGAAAACCATTTTAGAAAACCACCAATCAGTTATGACTGTCATTTACCTCAATGTTTGTAGGTATTTGTTGCAACTCACTTCAATCCATTTTTTTTCATTTATCATATATGGTTGTAATCCGAATTTGTGCATTTCTCATATGCAACAAGCTGTATTGGGCATTGAAGGTCCTGTACCTCGTGCCAAATTATTCTACTTCAGTAGGAAAAAAAAGATGGAACTGCAGTTAATTCACAAACACAAGATAAAATTGTAAGTTTGTTTATTTATATTTCAAACATTTATACTAAATTCATAATTTAATATGTTTATAATTTCAATATTCTTCCTTGATGAGAAAGAAGCTGACAACTTATGGCCAAATGATCATTTGAGTCAGGTGTTAGGTGTGGAGAATCCAGGAAGAGTCCGTTATAGACCAGGAAAAAACATTGCCCCCTCTAGTTATTGGTCATCATCAGACTCCTCTAAATCCTCTAAGGCCTCTAAGTTGGAAAGTTTGTGTGCTGAATTAGCCGCGACAAAGAAAATAGTATTAGAGGAGCGTGAAAAAAGTAAGCTAATAAATGAACATTTCATGAAAGCTATGTCAGTTTTGAGTTGGTCATTATCATCATAGGTTGCTTCCACTTTTCATTCATGTATGGAAACAATGAACTCTTTAAATAATGCCTCAGGTGATTCTCATGAGGGTCCTAGTGACGATGACGGTGGTGGAGATAGAGTTTGTGAGGATGTTGCTGATGCTGTTGTTGGTGATGATATTGCTGGTGATGATGCTGATGGTGTGGTTGGTGATGATGTTGTTGATGATGTTGTTGTCGGTGTTGTTGTCGATGTTGTTGCTGATAATGATTATGTTGGACATGGGGATGACGATGATGGCGATGGGGGGATATTAATCCCTTCCATTTTTGACTTAGCTGAGAGACTTGTGTTGGAGTTTAATTTTTTTATTGGTGGATTGCTTGTATGTGAATTTCTTTATGCAATGAAATGAATTTTGGATTGTGATTTCATCAGGGGTGTTATTTGACAATTCTTTAGGTAATTTTCAAATGCCATATATTTTTTTATGGTTTGGTGTGTTTATTATTATCTCTCCATCTGATCTTGGCCATAGTAGTGGAGGGGGGATGGGATGGGGGGCTGCAGTGGAGGGATGGGAGGGGGGGATGGGAGGGTAAGGTTGGGAGGGGGGTGTAGTGGAGGGATGGGAGGGGAGGGGGCTGCATTGACTTAATCTCTCTTTCATATACTCGGCATGCAGAGGATGTTCATCAGGCGAGTATGACTGTGTCCTCCACTTTAAAGCAGAATAGCTCATCTATTGAAGGCATTGAGAAGGTTTAGTTGCTTCTGATATTTTTATTTAAACGTAAAGGCACTGATTTGTAGTTTTTGGAGTGATTCATATTTTTTGTGTTTGGTTTCTTTCTAAATAGTGGACTTACAAAGCTGTTGCAGTTTCTTTTGAGGCAATACCTCGAACCTTGGCACAAAATTGTGGTGTTAATGTGATCGGGACTATGATTTATCTACAAGGAAAGGCAAGTAACTTGTGCTCATTTCCCCTTTCCTCTTTCAGTCATCAATTTATGGTTATATTGTTACGCAATTTAGTCACGACACCAAAAACTAAAACACTTTCCCTGTGTATTTTATTTTCCTAAAAAAACTATATGTCTTGGGATGTCAATGAATATCATCTTTGATTGGTATATAGTAAATATGGGGGAGGAGGAGGGGCTGGGCAGGGGGGAGGGGGAGGAGGAGGGGCTGGGGATGGACAGGGTGAGCTAGGCATGAGGGAGGAGTTGTGCAGGGGGGGCTGGGCATGAGGGAGGGGAGGGGGAGGGGCTAGGTAGAGGGATTTGGGCATGAGGGAGGGGGAGGGGGATGGGTTGGGAATGAGGGGAAGCTGGGCATAAGGGAGGAGGGGGAGGGGCTGGGCAGGGGGAGCTGGGCATGAGGGAGGGGGAGGGGGAGGGGCTGGGCAGGGGGAGCTGGGCATGAGGGAGGAGCTGGGCAGGGGGGAGCTGGGCATGAGGGAGGGGTTGGGTAGAGGGAAGGGGGAGGGGAATTTTCTGGGCAGGGGTGAGATGAGGAGCTGATTTTTTAATCTTGATAACGCGAACAAGCCTTGAATATTGATAACATTTTCTGTTTATGGTTGATACTTTGTATTTATATCAATTTTTGAATGACATTGCGATATATGTTTGTGTATTTTATTTCATGTGTTTTTATCCAAAATGTTCTCTAAATATGTCATTGTACTTTACTGATTGGTATGTGATCTGAAAATTATATGAATATTTGAAGTTGACTAACTGATTTAGATGTTTCATATGTTGTTTGTGGTTTTCAGCTTTCCTTTATAATTTTTAATGTGGTTTTTGTGTTTTAGGAAGACTCCAAACACAAAAGAAAAAGCATGTTCAGTGGAATCATGATTCAGGTCTTACTCCAACTTTTTAATTTTAATATTTGGCTATAGATTTGTGTATGTTTTGGATACATTGAACTATCATCATATTTGAAAAGGCTCGGGATGTTATTCAGAAATCATGGATCGCGGTGTACTTTTAGGAGGTATGCACCCTTATGATTTTTCTTGATTTTTTAATCTTTTAACATGATCAAGTCTTGAATATTGATAACATTTTCTGTTTATGGTGGATACTTTGTATATATATCAATTTTTGAATAACATTGCAATACATGTTTGTGTATTTTATTTCATGTGTTTTTTATCCAAAAGTTTGTCTAAATATGACATTCTACTTGACTAAGCAGGGGGTAGGGGATGGGCAGGGGGGGAGGGGGAGGGGGGATCTGGGCAGTGGGGAGGGAGGGGGAGGGGTTGGGAAGGTGGGGAGGGGGAGGGGCTGGGCAGTGGGGAGGGAGGGGAGGGGTTGGGCAGGGGGAGGGGAGGGGCTGGGCAGGGGAGAGGGGGAGGGGTTGGGGGAGGAGCTGGGCAGGGGGGAGGGAGGGGGAGGGGCTGGGCAGGGGGGAGGGGGAGGGGCTGGGCAGTGGGGAGGGAGGGGGAGGGGTTGGGCTGGGGGGAGTACACACAATTTAGATGGGACCCTCAGTGAGTTTACCCACTATGTATGAGGAGTACACACAATTTACTTGAGCATCTTACACTTTAGTGGAGCTGGTTATATGGGATGGTGTCTATGAAGGGGTTCACACTGTATACCAGGAGGAACATGCCATGTAATTTAGAAAAGTTCAAACCAAGTGGACCAAGGAACATGGTCTATGAGGGTCATTCAGGTTACAATTCATTAACCCCATTGTACACATTGTGTACAATTTCTCCCTAAATCTCTATTGCCTATTTTTCACCCTAGTTTCAAAATTGGACTTGTGAGTACCACATTCTATGAATTTTTACACATAGATCATATTGGTCGGATCCTATCGCTTTTAGATTCCATTTAAATGGGGTTGTTATTTTTGAATTTTTAGTAGGATAATTTCTATATGTTTTGGTTTTAGATTCTTCATGGGGTTGGTTTGTGAGCTGCAAAGCCTGTGTGAGGGTGTGAGCTCATTATTTAGAAATGGATTGTGGATGCCAACTAGTGTTGTTTAATGTTCAATTGGATGGATCATTGTAGGAGAGATCAATTAGTTTCTATGATGAGATCGTTGTTTTACTTTGTGTATTGGGATCGTTTGTCTCATATAACCAACATGGAAAGTAGGCTTTTCACTAAACTTTGCAAATCATCTTGTTTCGGTATTGTGCTTTCATTTTCATATGTATGAGGTAAGGATGATATTTTTATATAGAGAGGATCATGTATTTAACCATCCATAGAGTGGATTGACACTTCTAGTTTAGCTGTTTAGATGTTGGGGATTAGGTTGGATTATCGAACATCCAGTTTGGCATGCCATGTATATGTGCTAATACAGGTGCAGGTGCAGAATGGTAGGGAGGTGCAGCTGCTCGGCCTGGGGAACCTGTCTATACCCACGGTTTGGTAAGCCGTCGGTAAATATGGGGCGCTGTAAATCAGTATACCCACAGTTTAACAAACTGTGGGTAATATCAATTTTCCTTGGTCTATACCCACGGTTTTTAGAGAATCGTGGGTATAGACCTATTCTGACGGCACTGCAGCGCACGGTTTTTGAAACCATGGGTATAGATGATATTTCCATTAGTGATTTTTTTCTTTTTCGGTTATAAGTTCAGAATTAGAAGTCACACTAAAAGCATGTTGTTTCTTCAATGATTTATACTTATCTTTCAACTCATTACATGTTTCTTCTAACATATTGCAATATTCGAATAATTCATCACTTGTAATATTCTCATACTCACTTTCAGAATAATAAGAATTATGTACAGGAGAGTCTAAGGTTACCTCAGTTGTGTTTGTCATAAAAAACATATTAGCCACATCATCTTTCTCATTCTGAGAAGATCTGGATTCACTTGAGCTATCCTTGGAGGCACTCCAGGTGGCATTCATTGCTTTCTCATACCTTATATCCTTATTTTCATACTTTTTCTCGTATTTCATCTTTGGATAGTCATCCTTGACATGTCATTTCCTTTTACATTCGTAGCAATGATCTCTTCTGATTTCTCATTTTTCTTCCAATCCTTTTTCCAATTCCCCTTGTTATCATACTTGCCTTTATAATTGGAATTTTTGAAAAACTTCTTTTTTCTATAGAATTTATTGAATCGTCTAGCCAACTGGGCCATTTCTTCATCACTGTCTGAAGCTACTTCATCACTGCTTGAGCTTTCAATAGCATCTTGAACTTTCTCCTTGTCTTTACTTTTAGAAGTAGTTGTCTTGAAGGCTACAGACTTTCGTTTTGGTTCATCCTCTTCTTAATTTACCATTAATTCCTCTTCATACATCATTAATTTTCCAATAAATTCCTTCACTGGCATCTTATCAATATCACACGATTCTCTAACAGACACAGACATTCCACGCCATCGTTCTGGTAAGCATCGTAGAATCTGCATGATCTGCTCTTTGGTTGTTACTTCTCTTCCTAAAGAAATCATGGTATTCACAATTTCATTGAACCTGGTATACATATCAAAAATTGACTCATCATGCTACATTCTGAATTTTTCATATTTAATATTATAAGTATTTAATCGCATTTCTTTAACATTAGATGTTCCTTCATGAGAAACAGATAGAGTGTCCCAAATTTCATGTGCAGTTTTACAAGCAGAGATACGGTTAAAATATTCATCTCCTAGTGCACAGTACATAACATTCATTGTTTTATAATTATTGTTATAGGTAGTCTTGGTAGATTCATTTCAAGTGTTTCTATCAGTTTCAGGAATTGCATATTTACTTTCAATAGCGGTTCAGATTTCAAATCTCATGCTTTCTAAATGTATTTTCATTTTAAGCTTCCACTGAGCATAATTAGTTTCATTAAAGAAAGGTGGTCTATTGGTAGCAGCCCCTTCTAGTCTATTTTTCATGATACTGATTGTAGCAGAATGCTAAAGAGATGAAAATTTAGAAATAATAGAAATTTTGAGATCTTTGAAATACAATTATAATCATAGTTGACACGATTTGAAAGACTAACAATAACTTTCAAAAATCATCTGATACCAAATGTTGATCAGAGTAGATGACTCAAGAGGGGAGTGAATTGAGTATTTATAAAAAATTCTGTTAAAAAATGGTTCTTTAAAATAGCACCCCCTATTAAAATAATAATCAAAGTCAGTTTATAGTGAATTTATTAAAGTCATGAAAGTTCAATTAGTTTCTCAGAAGATTGATTAGTTCTCAGTTTTACCAATACAAGATTAGCAAAATTTTTGAAACTAATCTACTGATTCAAAACAGATATAAACATTTGCTAAACTATCAAAGTTCAGTTTATCTTAATGCAAGAAATACATAACAAATAAAAATATAAGATAAACAACACAACGGTTAAAACAAGAGGTTCAGTCTCAAGTTGCGACTTATTCCTCTTCACTTGGTGATCACCTACCACCAAGCAGTTTATATTAATAAACTTTTGATCCACACCCTGGATCGGGGTTCACAACATCACATAGGGTTGTCCAGGTCACACTTGACCTCTACCACAATTATTTGTAAAAAAAAACTGATAACCAGATCACACAAGATCTCTTCCACAGTTCTATCGTGGGATACAAGAGTAAAAAGGGATTGAGAGTGAGGATATTTTGGTATCCTCCAGTTATGCTCAGGAGACAGTGTGTGTGATACAAACAGATATACACACTGCTCAAATAGTAACCACAAGATCACAACAGAGTTATGAAAGAAGAATAGAGTTTAGAAATCTCTGTGTGTTGTGCAGTAAAGCTCTGGACTCAATGGATATAGAGAAAATGATATTCGAGTCCTCTTCTGAAAGTTGGCTTCAGAACAGAGTGTCGTAGTTTCTGTAATCTTTCTTCCATGTGTGAAAAGATTTAGCTCTTCTTTTGTGAGGATGTTCAACAAGCTTCAGAAGGTTGTTGCTTGTAAAACTTCTTGTGAGCTCAAGCTTCGAGTTCCTCTATTTTCAATATTGCATATTCACTCAGTCTGTTTTTCAGTGTATTTTTCGAACTCTTCCACTATCTTTTAAGTTGAGGTTGAAGTCCTTTTATACTTCAAGATCCACTAGGCATGAAGATCTCCGCACGTGCATGTACCTCATACTGTCTACGGATAGTCCTACAGACAACATTAAATAATGTCAGAAACATTAATTTGTCTAAATATGACCGTTAGAAATAAATTTAAATTAATAAAAACGAAACAGTGATTTATGACTATGGGTGAGTCATTTGCATCGGTCTGTCATCTTCGGTGTGTCGAACATCGGTCTGTTGAACATCGGTTTGTTGCCAAGAAATTTAAAAAGCCTATGAAGAGCCTTTCTTACACATAACATTACACGACTAAGTGACATCCAAAAATACATGTAAAAATACACTTGTAAACATGTGGATTTATAAATATAAGTTATTGCCTTATTAAAGTATATTATTCAGTATGATATAATTGATTTACTTAGAGATATTAAATGACATGAAAGAGTAGAATTTGTAGTTACACATTATTTGTGATTATGAAAACTACCATATCATAGAGGGTCCAACAAGTTTGATTGTATCATTTATGTTATATGCATCCCCAATTAAGGTGATGAAAATGAAACTCATCAATGTTCATTGTGAAAACCAAAATTTACTAGATAATTTTTTCTCCTACAAAGCATATGTACTAATGATGTGCTCCAAAATTAGGAAATGAATGAGAGAGTATGTTCGAGTTAAGATTGTAATGATTTCACCACTTGAATTATATCCATTAAACATGCATAATGATCAAGGTGATCCCCTTCATTTAGGTTTCAGGCCATGTTTTTAATCATCAAATCAATATTCTAAACCATCAATTGATGAGTTGCAAATGAATAATTTATATAAGAATTGTGATATCAATCAATATAATAATTATTCATAACTAAACATATTTTAAAATTTATTTCATTTTTCAACTTTAGATTATTAAAATCCAAAACAAAACCCAACTAAAACAAATCAAATTTAAATTTAATAAAACAAATACGATTTAACCATCCAATTATTTTTAATTTGATTTTCAAACGACCCGTACAATACGGTCATTATTCGAGGAGTACATATTTTCCAAGCACGCGTCGCGCGTTCCGATGTGTGTTATCCTGATTCTACCGGAGTTCGTCATCGTCAGAGCTCAATTGTTTATCGGGACCGTCTGATACAGTGCGGCTCTTTCAACCCATATTCCACTCCCTCCGACGTTCACACCGGGCGCCACCATTTTCGTTCGCCACAGATCTCAAAATCCATTTTCGTCACTTCACTCCGCATACCTTCTTTATCACTGTCTTTTTCCATCTGAGAAATTTTCGGGCTCTAGGGCTCGATTTCCGTTTGTACAGCTAATTATAGAATCGTCAAAGATGCAGCAACAGCCGCAAGTATTTCCCGTGGTGCCTTCATTTCCCCCAACGAGCATCACGACCGAGCAGATTCAAAAGGTCCGACTCGAATCTCTCTACCCTAATGTGTGACGGGGCTTTCACAGATTTGGAGCTATTGATGGCATTTTGTTGAAATTTGGATGCTTATTGATTTTGAGTTTGGTTTTTGGATTTAGACAGTGTCTCTAGATGCCCTCATTTATTTTTTAAGATATGATATTATAGGATCTGATATATGTTCTCCCTTATTCATTGGTAAGCTGCTGGTCTAAAATCCCTTGTTTTTGCTTTGCTGCTCTGAAATCCTCTGTAGTTTTTTTTAACAAACATACATAATTGCCAATTATTAGCTGGACTTGTTATGTTGTTTCAGAATCGATCCTATAAAAAGGAAGCTGTGAATAATAAATAGAAAATTAACATTACAATCATTGAATTTTTTCTTATCAGCCCTTCAAATTTATTTTTTTGGGAACACGTTTCCGACCATACAAACCTTTTTTTATCTCAACTTTCATGGAAAGCAATGTACACTGGCTCAACATCTGATACCCCTTACACCCCTTAAACTCCATCAAACTGTAAATTAAATTTGACATTACTTCAGAAATATGAACTTTATCTGTCGTAGACCAACTTTCTTTGAGGATGATAACAAAATCAATTGGTTTCATCATTGAACATAATCTGTACTGAACTCCACCGAGTCATCATTTTTTTGAATTTCTCTTTGTGTTAGGGGCTTGCTAATCTCCTTTGCGTCATTCCTATTTCTCAATTTTTGTTGTTATGGATCAAAAACATATCATCATTAGATTCATCAATGCAATTTATTATTGGCACTGTTGATCTTATCTATTGGCTGAATAATGGTTTTGACAAATAAACCGTGTTTGAGGCTGATTTTTTAACCTACTTTTGAGAAAGATTTCATTTGGTTTCTATATTGATTTTGTCGAAGTTAATGTTTTGCATTGGTGTCAATTGAATCACTTACCCTTTACAATTCAGCAGGGTTCTGCATCTTTTAGTAAAAAGAACCCTCAATTTTCATCTTTCACAAATTGACGTTTTTTTTTCATCAAACTGGTTGCTTTTGACATTCCCTTTCATTGCAATTGATCCCATTGATGTTTGCAAACCGGCAGCTTTGATACGACGATCACACGTACACGAGACAAATTTATGTGATTTGGTGAACGATGCCCGCACAAGGATTTTATTTCATTTTCATCTCGATTGCATATTACGACTTAATTCTTACATGGATAATGCGGGGAGCGAATCTTGGTAAATCAAATGCTGGCCAAATCTATATGCTAAACTCTTGGTTAGATCTTTAGGGCCCTTGCTAGTTAATCGATTAGCGAAATACTCATCTTGATGCAGACAGCTTTGCTTGGTTACATGGTGCAGTACCTCGATGAGAACAAGAAGTTGATTATGGCAATTCTGGACAATCAAAACCTTGGAAAGCTTGCTGAATGTGCCCAGTACCAAGCACTGCTCCAAAGGAATTTGATGTATCTGGCAGCAATTGCTGATGCACAGCCTCAGGCTCCTGTGATGCCTTCTCCGGTGGGCTTTACAGGCTCTTTGAATTTGTTCATTTTACGAGGATAGATTATACCAAACGCCCCCTAAGTGATAAGTATCATGGATCTGTTATACATGTGTAATGTAGATGGCTGCCCATCCAGCAATGCAACAAGGAGGGTATTTCATGCAGCACCCTCAGGCAGCGGCCGCCATGATGGCCCAGCAATCATTGGGCACCTTTCCGGCCAAAATTCCTATGCAGTTCAACACTCCCCACCAAATGCCGGAACATCAAATGGGCATGAGACCAGGAGCCGCTGTGAATAATGGGTTGCATACGATGGTGCAGAGTGAGGCCATGGCCCATGGCCATGGCCATGGTGGGGGGCTCCCTCAAAATGATGTGCATGGCGGCGGTGGGGATGCCGCCCCTGATGCTGCCGAGTCCTCGTACCTCAAGGGGTTGGATGAGGCAAAGTGAAGTGGGTTTGGGTTGTGTTGGTGTAGTATCAGTGTATAATAGCATGGGCAGCCCTTGTCTGTGTGCTGTGCTGTAGTGGGTTGAAAGTACTGAGGATTGTTTTGTGATGGAAGTGCTGAGTGTTTGTTGAGGTTCGTTCATGCTGCCGTGATGAACATTGTATGTAATTGGTACTTATTTGTGGTGATAAATATATGATAATTGTGAATTGTGTCTGATGGCAAGTTATTTAGGGACAATAGCAATGATGTGAAATAACAAATATTAAAGTCAGTTAAAGTTAACACCTAAATGATAAAGTAAATATAACCGAATGGCACTTTTCTTATATAGAGAAAAAAATAATTTAATTATTTTTTAATACCTTTCATGCTATGTAAAATAGACAACATTTTTTTTCCATGAGGATGAATTGAATCTTATCTCCTAATATATGTTTGATCACACTTGTTAAATAATATGAATCTATAAACTAACATAATCTCATTTTCAATGCAAAGTATCTATAGATACTTAATAAAACAATAGTATCAATATGCCATAATGTGAATATATTTATAATAGAACAATGTATAAGTTTTCTTACATTGTTAATATTTTCAAGACTACAACACCTAGTATATCTAAGCAATGAGATTCATGATGCCCTTCAAAATTTTCAACGTCTACTCTTGTCCCATAGTCCTGACAGTCATCGTGACTCAATAATAATATTTCAATGTAAAAGATTCCATAGATATCGTGTACATACCATAAAATGAAATAGTAGTAATATCCGTGTTGGTGGTAAAACCGAACTCCCAATAGTGGTAAAGTGTCTTGAGAGGAGAGGGTGAATAATGATAATCACCATATAAAATGTTTTATGCCATCTAGATTGAAAAACACATATGATAGATCTTTTTCCAAATGTTATCAGAGACCAATCTCATTTGATATGTTATACTGATTCATGAGGATAACAAACAAGTACACTGAACATGATGACATAGTTGGTTCACAATCAATATGAAATTTAATCAAGACATGTTAAACTTTCTCTTTCATACATAGATAATTATAAATCATACTAATTACATATTCAAATTGGGCAAGGTTCACTACCAATACTACCATCTCATTACTAAATATATCAAAAATGGCCAACTGCCAATACTCATTTATAAACCCGTTGTCATGATGGAAAAACACAAATATAGAAGAGTAGAATGAAAGATATCCCTTGTAAGATCTCGTCTTTTTTCAAGCACACCCCTCTTTAAGTTTTTTATTGAACCTCTTTCATTTGAGTTTTTATTCTTCTTTAAATCTTGGTGGTCGAGTTCCTTTGAGGATGAAGAACATTTGATGGGGAAAATGACCTAAAGTTTGGGGATATATGTTTATTTGAATTAATGAAGTCAAATAGAAACATGTCAAAGGGCTTATGAGGGTTCTCCGTGAGTTTGGAAGTCTTCGAAGATGGTTCAGGCTCTTTTGCTAAAGCTGGGTTGAGTGTCGTCTGCTGGACAATTACACGCTGTGAACCTGTTAAACGATGTGTAAACATTGTCATGCAGACGTCATGAACTGCTTCAGGGTGTGAAATGGTTACACGCTGTGAAACCGGTTCACAACATGTAAATGTTTCCAGGCAGACGTCGTGAACTGGTTACACACTGTGAAACTGTTACACAACATGTAAATGTTGCTAGGCTGACATTGTGAACTGGTTCAGAGCGTGAAATGGTTACATGTCGTGAAATTGGTTCATGTTGTGTAATGTTTGATTAGGGTTATTTTAACCCGAGGCGATGCATTTTTGGCATAACTCATAAATTGAGAAATACACGACGTGAAAGGATTACACGCCGTGTATTTCTCGAGCTCAACGGTTTTAAAGCCACGTAGTGCGTTAGATTCATTCTTCATCCACATGCATCTCTTCTCTCTCGAAGCCTAGAGAATCTCCATACGATTTTGGAGTGCTTTTTTCTCTCCCAGACATCTCAATCAAGCGTCTGACCCCCAGTGAGTTGTTTTGCTTAGGTTTTTCACCCTCATCTGATTGTTCTTCGATTTAGTGGTGGAATCTCTTGATCGCGGTTGTTCTGGGCTATGGTCTTGATGTTGCGTGATTTAGGCATCTTCTTGAGATCTTATTCACCTTCATTCTTGTTGGAATTATCTGTTGGAAGCGTTGTTTGATCGCTAGATAAAGGCAGGTGTTCTAAAACCTAACCCCATGGTCTGTTTAATTGTTTAAGTATGTGTAATATTGTGATTGCACCGATATAACGTGCGTGTTAATTAATCGAACAATGGGTGATGATAGATCATGTGTTAGATTACTCTTTGGATCACTCTTTGGATCCCTTTGGATTCAATGGTACTGAGACCTGTCTTGCGGCTACCCGTTGGGTGAGCCTGCCTTGGAATAATAATGAATTTGTTAATAGCTTAAAGTGTGGTTAACATGACATGTGACCTTGGGTGATTGCTTTTGATAGATTCACCTTGGAAAAATAGCTTACTTAAATGACTAGCAACGTTTGATATGATATAGTTGTGTGCACTGACATGACAATGGTTTAAGACCAACTTGATAAATGAAAGGGCAAATTGAAAGATAAAGGGACAGTTGGCTGAATTGAGCCCTGTGGCTTATGATGTTATATGTGTTATTCTTGGTGCTATATCTTCTGTTGTGATTCATGCTGAAATGCTTATATAAATGTCTTGGCTTGGTGATGCTGAAATGCTTATATAAATGGCTTGACCCGATATGCTAAAATGCTTATATAAAGGGCTTGGCATGGTATGCTGAAATGCTTATATAAAGGGCTTGGCCCGGTTATACTGTAATGCTTATAGGAATTGATGCGGTTATGCTGAAATGATTATACAGAGGGCTTTTGCTCGGTTATGTGATTATGCCTTGGTTTTGTGATTACGGTTGGTATGGTTGTACTACATGCTCAGAGATATTCTCACATGATGTCATAGCAGATTGATTGTTGTATTATATTAAGTTGATTAATTAATACACTTGTTTATCACTTTATTGCATGTATTTATTATTAGATTAGTTTTGTTTAGACACAATGAAATTGACCTACTAAATTTTACTCACACCCTATTCAGGCCACCGTTTTGTACCTGAGCAAATTACATGAATGCAGGTTTGGATAAGGGAAAGGGACCGTGTTGTTTATTATTGTGTGATGGATGAGTTGGAGCTTGGAGATGGGGTCGACATGGGGTTCAAGACTGGGGTCTTTTGACTTTATTTGTGTCATCATGGTCTTTTATTTGTATTACTTTTAGTTTGAATTTTAGATACATTCCAGCTTGACATTACATGATTCATTATTATATGGTTTATTTGGTTCATTTTTCTATGTTCCAGTTGTATGATCTACTGCTTCCGCTATTTCTATAACTCTGATATTTTCTTATTTATGTTGTATTGTCACTTTGTACCAGGGGTATAGTTTCCTCACTATGATCTTTACCCCTCGCTACTAGTTGGCAACATCTGGCATACGAGGAGGCATGCTTGATGTTCAGTAACCAACCTAATTTGACAACGTGAGAGAGTACCAGATCGAGGGGCATTACAACCCTAATATAGGAAGTGACCTTATAGATCAGTCTTCTTTACTATGAATTTTTTTACAACTCCTTTGAGATAGTTTTTTTTAATTAAAAATAAACCCTTTTAACTTCTCTATTTTATCTCTCTTTTTTCCCATCTTGATCCATATTTCCATTGATATGAGGGTATAATAAATATAGGATCATTTCATGTTTTCAAATTGATCCTTTCAGAAGTTCTACCTCATTTTATTTTTCAAAACAATCTTCAATCAACGTTGATTTAGTCTCACCTGGATTTACAACCTTCAATGATCAAACCACGATCTCAAACATTATGTTTAAGTCACAACGATCGATCCTTTGAAACAACAACATGCCACATGTACCATGCTCATGACTACAGATTCATGAATATAACTTATTTTGGGCATACTAGATCATAAGATTACTCCACCTACCATATTTGGGAAAAAAAATTCTTTTATGTAAGCAGTTGGCCATATATAGTTTACTTCAATATGCCGATTACTCATGATTGATTCTTAATAAACATTTAAAATCACATAGTCGATTGGAATAACAAGGATCCTCTTTAAATCACCATTCAATTCTATTTTTACACTATATAGTGAACGAAGAAATTTTCTTTTAACACATTTTTTTTGTATAGTAGATTTGGTAGTTTGGTTTATGTGTCTATTTGTTCTCAAAGTTGTTGGATGGAGTAAAAAATCTTACTTCTAACAAATGAATCTCTAATAATGGACACAAATATAAAATATGAAATAAGATTATATGTGTGGTACAATTTAAGTATATATATTGGAGAGATATACTTGTGTGTCAAATATTTCTTGAAACAATGTAGGTATATCACTTGGAGCAATATACATGCGATATGAGATATCACATATATCCATTTCATCTCTTCTACCTAAAGACATCAAATGTAAAGTTTAACATCATTGGATGATGTTTAATGGATTTGCAACACATCACAATGAATTTTTAATTGTTAAACATTCATGGCCGATTTGTATTAAGTAATATGATCTATATTACACAAATTATAATGAGTAGAAATTTTATGAAATGTTTGGATATTAATGTAGGTTCTAGGTGTAGCGGATGTCATGAACCAGGTCGGGTCGCCATTCGACCCGACGCCCGACCCGGTCCGCAGCAAGGCCCGAAGGGCATTCCCGATCCCCACGGGCTGGCACAAATAAAACTTGGGAATGATTTACCCGAATAAATAAATATAAAACAAACAACAAGCTGAATAAATTGAAACTAAAGTCAGACAACAAAACAAACCCTTATAACAAGTTCAAATTTAAAGTTTACAACTTAGACTAAAAACCCAAAAGGAATGACAATAAAGGAAAAACTAAAAAAACACTAACTCAAACCTCCAAGCACCATGAGGTGCAACAACCTCAAGCAACATTCACCAAACCCACACGAGGACGTTGCTGACAATGCGAACCACCAATGTTGTGCACGATGCCTCAACCTGGAATGTAGAAGAAACATAATCTACATACACCCAAGGGTGTATGTAGGGTGTGAGTTAAAAGCCCAGTAGGATGCCACCGAGAAAATGTTCCACACATAATAATTAAATGAAAAATACATATGCAATTTAATGAAATAAAAAAAATAAATAAGTGCTTAAAGAATTTTAATGAAAACAATTTTTAAGGGAAAACTACTCTAAATGGAAAACAACTTAAATTAACACACACACACACACACACACACACACACACTTTCTTGGTAACCCCAACGTCACACCGTGTGCCGACGGTGAGCGCAAAGCAAAAGAGGAGCACAATACACAAGAGAGGCCCTAAAGATACTAGCGAGAAGTGGGACACTAGAACATCGCATATCGGTGAAAAATGGTACAGAAACACAACAATATACATTCTCGTGCACGAGCCGCTAGTAGGGAAACACATCCACAACCTAGTGGTCTCCAAACATCATCCAAAAGTTCAGTTAGTGTTGTAGTCGTCAATCTAGATAAGTGAAACTGGGCCAATGCCACTTCCGTATCACTAGCGCACTAGTCCTAGTTCTCCCCCCTAGTACCCAGGCTTCCTGTTTGTGCTCAAGTAGTTAAGAGTTCAAGTCTTATGTCATAATCACATACTCAGACAAAATAAGACACTACGTACGCCAAAACCACCATTTTCACACACAAAGGCCATTTGAAATAAGATGCACACTAAGAATATCCCAAAACTAAATCTGTATCACTCACACAACCAAAATAAAGACTGCACAGTCAAAGAAACCACTTTCATCACCAAACACACCATTAAAAGAATTTGTTAAACAGTTTCCACACATGTCGCATGACTTTAAGCACCAGAAACATTTATACAATTTAACCAAAACAATTTTTCACCCTTAATAATTATTTAATGAAACAATCCAGATTTTCATAAATAAATTTTAAAGAGAAAAACACCGCTTTACACACTAGACTAACCCAAACCCCCTTTTATAACCAAACACACAAAAATGCCACACCAAGAGTTCAATCTACACCACTTGAACCAATTAAAGAAATCATTTGAGTAGTTTAAAAAAAACATTGACAAACGACGTGATAAATTTTGAACGAGAGATGCATCCGGTTTCATTTAAAATGCCACTTTAGAAACAAACCCACTGCGTAATCTTATCAAAACATGATTTACACCACTGATATCATTTAATTGAACTTTTTGACCATTTATAAAAAAATAGACCAAAGAAGCGCCACCTGACCTTGTGTCAGAAACACACTGAAACCCCCATTTAAGAATCAAACACACACCAACTCCATACAAATAATATAATCTGCATCCATTGCATGATCTAATAAACCAAATGCACAATCTATAAAACACTAATAACCAGCTACCGACATGAGTTTTCATAGAAAAACACACTCATATTGAATAAACATGTTACAAATAAATAAATGTGTATGAGACCTCAATAAGAAAACTAACAAAACAATTTCGCACCATGCAAACTAATTAAACAATACAATAAATTAATTAAACATGAAAATTAATTCATGAAACAATAATTACAAGCGGAACCTCCTACCTCGGAATGTAGGAAACCTCGCGAGCTTGGCGCAAAACTCCCGCCGCATGCCAAATGCACCACAAACAACACAATTAAACCCTAAAAACAAACAATTGGACCAATTACACCATAAAAAAACAAATTGAAAACCCAACGCTAAACAGAACACCACAAAAATTAAAAGGATGAACAAAGAGGGACTTCGCACCTACGACGAGGGGTCCGAGAGGTCTGCTGGTGGTTGACGGGGGCTTCCGAAGTTTGTGAGGCATCAGAAAACAACAGGGGAGATCATCGAGCGTTCGACCGAGAGGCTGGGTGTGGGAGGGGAATGCGGTCGGCGGCCTGCTGGACAGGGGAGACACGAAGGGGAGGATCATCTGGTCGATGTCCAATAGAGAGGGCTTAATTTTGGAGGTAGAATCTCCCAAATCAGAGCTCCACATCAAAAGTTATAAAGCCCGCAAGTGGCTGCACGGTTTGTCAAACCGTGCGCAGACTGTGTGAGGGCTACTAGAAACTTCTGCAACTTCGCATGGTTAGGATGCACGGTTTGGCCAAGCCATGATCAAACCGTGCAACCCCAAAAATTGGTCAAAAGCCCCCAAATTACACCCCAAACCCTGGGGAAGACCCACCCAAAGATCCTTGAACATTTTAAACACAGTATGGAGACACCGATGACATCACAAACTCTCCAACATGCCGCTCTCTCCCCACAACATTCACAATAACCAAGAATATGTCTAGAAGAAAACAAATACCACAAAAACACAAGGAAATTTATTGTACACCCAACCCAAACTTCAACAAAAAATCCAACATCAAGAAATAAATAAAATGAAGGAGTATCCGAGGTCGGGGTGTGACAATTCTCCCCACCACGAACACTTTCTGCCTCCAGAAAGTCACCCAGCAAAATGTAAACCGAAGCACAAGTCCATGCCCGAAAAAAAACCAAGGGGAAGCCATGAACCCCTAGGATTACTATTCACTCCACAAGTCACACCCAACTGATCAAGAAGAAACCACTACGCATGAATGAGAATTGGGGAGAACCCAAGAGGGTTCTCCCCACCACAAGAACTCAACTAATACGAACAACATTTAAACCCAAAACAAAACCCACACTGAAGCGAGGAACAAGGGTCTTCAACATTTAAAATTTCTGTACAACTCACAGGGTTTGTCCACATTGTTTAACAAACCGTGCACCAACCATGCATGAACTACTGGAAGGAAGGGGTACCCCGCATAGCTTGGCCGCACGGTTTCAAAACTGTTCACCAACCATTCCAACGCCTTTTACTAAAAAGGACAAAAAGACACACGGTTATGAGACCTACCACACGGTCATGTACTGTCCATGCAGTGGGTTCTGCCTGCCTGGCTAGGCCCTCACGGTTTTGACTACCCGTTCAGTAACCGTGCTTCACATAAAAATACCCCCCGAATCTCCAAAAACCAAAAACCTCAACTGGGGTCAAACATGAAGTTCTATATACTAGTTGGACACTACCACCACTAAAATAAGGAACCTCTCCAACATGCCGCTCTCTTCCCACAACATTCACAATAACCAAGAATAGGTCTAGAAGAAAACAAATACCACAAAAACACAAGGAAATTTATTGTACACCCAACCCAAACTTCAACAAAAAATCCAACATCGAGAAATAAATAAAATAAAGGAGTATTCGAGGCCGGGGTGTGACAATTCTCCCCACCACGAACACTTTCTTCCCCCAGAAAGTCACCCAGCCAAATGTAAACCGAAACACAAGTCCATGCCCAAAAAAAAACCAAGGGGAAGCCATGAACCCCTAGGATGACTATTCACTCCAAAAGTCACACCCAACCGATCAAGAAGAAAACACTACGCATGAATGAGAATTGGGAAGAACCTGAGAGGGTTCTCCCCACCACAAGAACTCAACTAATACGAACAACATTTAAACCCCAAACAACACCCACACTGAAGCGAGGAACAATGGTCTTCAATATTTAAAATCTCTGTACAAATCATAGGGTTTGGCCGCATTGTTTAACAAACCATGCGCCAACCGTGCGCGAACTACTGGAAGGAAGGGGTAACCCGCATGGCTTGGATGTACGGTTTCAAAATCGGGCGCCAACCATTCCAATTCCTTTTCCCAAAAAGGAAAAAAAGACACACGGTTATGAGACCTACCACACGGTCGATCACTAGCCGTGCAGTGGGTTCTGTCTGCCTGGCTGGGGCCACATGGTTTCGAATAGCCGTGCCTTCACATAAAAATACCTCCTGAATCTCCAAAAACCAAAAACCTCAACCGAGGTCAAACCTGAAGTTCTATATACTAGTTGGAAACTAACGCCACTGAAATAGGGAACCTCCTAAACAAACCAAACCCACAATAAACCAATTCTAAAAAACGCCACTTTAGAACCAAACCCACTGCATAATCTTATCAAAACATGATTTTCACCACTGATATCATTTAGTTGAACTTTTTGACCATTTATAAAAAAAGAGACCAAAGAATTGCCACATGACCTTGTGGAAGAAACACACCGAAACCCACATTTAAGAATCAAACACACACCAAATCCATACAAATAATATAATCTGCATCCATTGCATGATCTAATAAACCAAATGCACAATCTATAAACCACTAATAACCAGGGCGGGTCGCCATCCGAACCGACGCTCGACCTGGTCTGCGGCAAGGCCTGAAGGACATTCTCGATCCCCACGGGCTGACACAAGTGCCCGGGTATCAAAAATAAAACTTGGGAACGATTTACCCAAATAAATAATATAAAACAAACAACAAGCTGAATAAATTGGAACTAAAGTCATACAACCAAACAGAACCTTATACCAAGTTCAAATTTAAAGTTTACAACTTGGACTAAAAACCCAAAAGGAACGACAATAAAGGAAAAACTAAAAAAAAAACACTAACTCAAACCTCTAAGCACCATGAGGTGCAACAACCTCAAGCAACATTCACCAAACCAACACGAGGAGGATGCTGACAATGTGAACCACCAATGTTGTGCACGATGCCTCAACCAGGAATTTAGAAGAAAAAGAATCTACATACACCCAAGGGTGTATGTAGGGCGTGAGACAAAATCCCAGTAGGATTCCACCGAGAAAAGGTTCCATGTATAATTATTAAATGACAAATACATATGCAGTTTAATGGAATAAAAAAAAAATAAGTTCTTAAATAATTTTAACGAAAACAGTTTTAAGGGAAAATTACTCTAAATGGAAAACAACTTAAATTAACACACACACACACACACACTTTCTTGGTAACCCCAATGTCACACCGTGTGCCGAAGGTGACCACAAAGAAAAAGAGGATCACATTACATGAGAGAGGCCCTAAAGATACTAGTGAGAAGTGAGACACTAGAACATCGTGTCTCGGTGAACAATGGTACAGAAACACAACAATATACATTCTCGTGCACGAGTCACTAGTAGGGAAACACATCCATAACCTAGTGGTTTCTAAACATCATCCAAAAGTTTAGTTAGTGTTGTAGTCATCAATCCAGCTAAGTGAAACTGGGCTGATGCCACTTCCTATCACTAGCACACTAGTCCTAGTCCGCCCACCTAGTACCCAAGCTTCCCATTTTTTTCTCAAGTAGTTAAGAGTTCAAGTATTATGTCATAATCACATAATTATACAAAACAAGACACTATGCATTCCAAAACCACCATTTGGAAACCCAAAGACCATTTGAAATAAGATGCACACTAAGAATATCCCAAAACTAAATCCGCATCACTCACACAACCAAAATAAAGACTGCACAGTCAAAGAAACCACTTTCATCGCTAAACACACCATTAAAATAATTTGTTAAATAGTTTCCACACACTTGACATGAATTTAAGCACCAGAAACATTTACACAATTTAACCAAAACAATTTTTTCACCCTTAATAATTATTTAATGAAATAATCCAAATTTTCATAAATAAATTTTAAAGAGAAAAACACCGCTCTACACACTAGACCAACCCAAACCCCCTTTTATAACCAAACAAACACAACACCACACCAAGAGTTTGATCTACAAAACTTGCACCGATTAAAGAAATAATTTGAGTAGTTTAAAAAAAATGTTGACAAACAACACGATAAATTTTGAACCAGAGATACATTCGGTTTCATTTAAAATTCCACTTTAGAACCAAACCCACTGCGTAAACTTATCAAAACATGATTTTCACCACTTTATAACCAAACCCACTATGTAATCTTATCAAAACATGATTTGCACTCACCAGATCAGAGCCAAATGGATTTCCAGAATGAGAGGGTATGGTTATGCCATTGGTACCAGCCTGTGCTTACACGGGAAGCCTAGCCAGACGGTCATGAAAAGGTGGAGAGCTACTATCAAGATGCAGATTCTAGGGAGGGGCAGTTCCTTGTAGATAGTCTGGTTTAATTCCCTAATACCTTCAGGTCATGTAATCTCCTAAGCCTACGGACCATGTAATCTCTGAGCTTACGTTCCTTGTAAGGGTTCCCACTCATACCTTGAAAGGGGGGCTATCAAAAATCAATAAAAATGAAGGACTTCGGGCCATTCAAGAAAAAAAACAATAATAACCAGCTACTGACATGGGTTTTCATAGAAAAATGCACTCATATTGCATAAACATGTTACTAATAAATCAATGCGTATGAGACCTCAATAAGAAAAATAACAAAACAATTTCACACCATGCAAAATAATTAAATAATACACTAAATTAATTAAACATACAAATTAATTCATCAAACAATAAATAAAAGTGGAACCTACTACCTTGGAATGTAGGAAACCTTGTGAGCTTGGCACAAAACTCCTACCGCATGCCAAACACACCACAAACAACACAATTAAACCCTAAAAACAAAAAATTGGACCAATTACACCATAAAAAACTAATTGCAAACCAAACCCTAACCACAACACCACAAAAATTAAAAGAATGAACAAAGAGGGACTTCGAACCTATGGTGAGGGGTCCGAGAGGTCTGCCAGAGGTCGACGGGGGATGCCGGAGTTTGTGCGGCATCGGAAAACAACAGGGGAGATCGTCGGGCATTCGGCCGAGAGGTTGGGCGTGGGATGGAAATGTGGTTGGTGTCCTTCTAGACAGGGGAGGCACAAAGGGGAGGATCCTCTGGTCTATTCCCAATAGAGAGGGATTCATTTTGGAGGTAGAATCACCCAAATCGGAGCTCCACGTCAAAAGTTATAAAGCCCGCAAGTGGCTGCATGGTTTTTCTGCACGGTTTGTCAAACCGTGCGCAGACCATGTGAGGTCTATTGGAAACTTCTGCAACTTCGCATGGTTAGGCTGTACAGTTTTTCCAGGCCATTCTCAAACTGTGAAACCCTGAAAATTGGTCAAAACCCCCCAAATTACACCCCAAACCCTGGGGAAGACCCACCCAAAGATCCTTGAACATTTTAAACATAGTATGGATACACCGACGACATCACAAACTCTCCAACATGCCGCTCTCTTCCCACAAAATTCACAATAACCAAGAATAGTTTTAGAAGAAAACAAATACCACAAAAACACAAGGAAATTTATTGTACACCCAACCCAAAATTCAACCAAAATTATGACATCGAGAAATAAATAAAATGAAGGGCTATCTGAGGTTGGGGTGTGACAGCGGAAGTGCAGAAGGGACAGTGCCCAACATTAATTTTTTCCATATTTAATGAACAATCTAGGATAAATACAATGATTAACGCTAGTATCCATGGAATTGAATCAAGGATTTAGATAAAGGATTAGAAACCCAGAACCAAGAAATAGGATCAACATATTTTGTTTATAATTAATTTAATTAAATTATAGAATTACCTCCAAGGTGATTCTTTCTTTATTGACGTGTTAAACCACAGATTTGTAGGTGTACCATCATTGTGTTGTATAATCAATGTGTAGAATTACTCTAGAAGTGATCCACACGAGTTCCACATATCTCCAGACATCACCGAAGGAGTCTCCGTGTGCTAGCATGAAATATCCTTGCGATTGTGATGTCCACCTTCGATCGTCTTGAGAACCGCTTCCAAAGCATTCTCCTTGATCTGGTGGAGGAGGATCAATTTCATTCTTAAGGGCATTCTTAGAGAAGAAATAACTCTCTAGGATTCAGAGTTTTTATCCAATTCGTTGTGCACAACCATAATAATTATCGCTTGGCTATCGCTTGACTAATAAGAGAATAATATAATCGGGCATTTAATTCACTAGGATAATGATAAATAATTTGCATAAGTGCCTTAATTATTTTATTAATCCTAGAAAAACACCCATATCAAATAATAAAAGCAATATTATTATTTCCTGGCATGATCTTAACTTGAGAGTTATAATTAAATATAATTTAATAAAATAATATTCAATATTATTATTTCTCACCGAAACCTTAACTCTGTCTGCCAATCCTCCACCATATTTATTGAACCTTGAATAATGACTATTTATTTATTAAATAAATATCATTGCATTATTCACCAATAAATATATAAATATTATATTCACTACATAACAAATAAATATTTATTAATTATTCCTCCCACATTATATTATCTTGAATAACTAGTGTCAAAATAAACGTGATCATGAATTAATGAATAATTATTAAACCACAATCGGGAATAAACTTTATTCAACTTATTAAATAATATATCATTTAACTAAGATACTGGATACACTTAGAGTATGACTCTCTAGGCCTCTTTCTCAGTGACATTAGGCGGGATAACCTAAAGTCCAAGGTTAGTGTATAACAACACACCAAGGAACCCATAGATAATTAAGTTAATACCACAATGATATGTCACCTCATACTAATACTTACCATGTAACATAATCCTTTTGTCTCTATATCTCCAATAAAACGGGTTGCATGAAAGTGCCATCAACACATGTGCTCGATTTCTCATTCTTTGACTTCTCAGAAATTGAACTTGCCTATAAAACACCATGGACATGGATTTATTTAGTCTATATCATTTCCATCAGAGGGCCCAAGATATTAGCTTCCGTTATGGAATAGAAGGGACTCGTATTATTCATTAATGCAATATTACCTGTGACACACCCAACATATCCTACCTCTCCATGAACATATGTTGTCATGATTTCTCTAATAAATCTAAGTGTGCGAGTTATAATACCCATTAATAATAATATTAAATTCTAAAGACCAATACTCACTTTCGAAGATAGGAACATTTAATGAAAATTATAAATGTGGATTTCCTACTGGAGGGTCTCATTCTCATAATATCCTCATGGACATTACCAATAGTGTACACCATGAGAAGGTGCCTCAAAGTCCTATGAGTCTCCACCCCTGATATCCTATATCATTTGTGTCCCTTAAAATGACATCATCTGGCTATAAAACATACATTTAAGAATAGTGTCATGATGATTTTGGGTTCTCATCATAGCAGGGATCCGCTATGACCTTTTATTGAGACAATTACTCTTAGGACATTATCACATACAATGTCATGCAGAAGAACAATCATGTTGCGATAAGAAGTTTATTAATATCCATCCAATTAATACATTTTTATCATAAAGTACAAAAGAAGTTGGTTCTAGGGAACCAAATCTAACATACTCCCACTTGCACTAGATCCAACTGCTAACAACCTTAAGTCTGCTAGCTCTCACATGATACTCATGCTTCTGTTGAGATAAGCCTTTAGTCAAGGGTTCCACCACTTTCTCTTCCATAGATAATCTTATTACTACAACTTCACCCCTTTGATAAAAATCCCTCAAGAGGTGATACTTCCAGAGTATGTACTCTGTTCGTTGATGTGACCTTGGCTCTTTTTCAAGATCCACCGCTACAGTATTATCACAATACAATGTGATAGGGTCTTTACTGCTAGGTACCGTATAAAGCTCATGGAAAATTTTTCAAATCCAGACAACTTCCTTGGCTGTATCAGAAGCTTCTATATATTTGGGATCTACTATAGAATCAGTGACAACTGGCTGCTTTGAACACTTATAGCTCAAATCTCTTTCGTTAAGACAAAAAACATATCCTGATTGCGACTTCAGATCATTCTGATATGTCTGAAAACCAACATTAGCATACCCTCTGATGACAATCTCCTAGTCTCCTCCATACACCGAGAACGTATCCTTAGTTATTCTCAGACTCTATAGTCTTAATAGTAGTCCGATATTGTTCTCCTGGATTTGCCTGTTATCTGCCTACCATGCTCATTGCATAGGAAACATCAAGTCTAGTACATAACATGTCATACATGATAGATACTATCACTGAAGCATATGAGATCTTACTCATTCTATTTTCTCTTATTGTGTATCAGAATACATTTTCTTAGAAAGATGTAAGCCATATAGCATTGGAACCAATCCCCTCTTAGATTGTTCCATACTAAATATCTTTAGTATCTGGTCAATCTATACACTTCAACTTAGTCCAAGTAGCCTCTTGGATTTATCATGAATGATCTTGATCCCTAGAATGTAGGATACTTCGCCTAAGTTTTTCATGGAGAAGCACTTGTTCAACCAATCCTTAATAGATTAAAAGACTGGTATGTCATTTCCAATAAGTAATATGTCTTTAAAATATATTAATAGGATAATTACCACATTCCCATTAAACCTTTTTTAAACACAAGGATTACATTTATTCTTAATGAAACCGAATTTCCTTATGGCTTCAGCGAATCGAATATTCCATGACCTAGATTCTTTCTTCAATCCATAAATGTACCTATATAACTTGTGAATACTTTTGGCATCACTTGGTGTCACAAACCCTTATAGTTTTGTCATATAGACATCTTCCTGAAGTTTATCGTTAAGGAGTGTAGTTTTGATGTCACACCCGTTTTTTTAAACTAATTTTTATTTTATTATTTCTTGGCTCCGAGTCACCATGACAATGTTCAGACTGGGTATCAGTTTAAATTTTTCAACATTTAATAAGTTTAGTGGGTTTCAGACCTGTGTGTGGTCACCGCACAGTGGGCGGTAGCTACTTCGTTAGCTCGGGTGCCGCGCAAATGTTTAATGATTAAAATAAACAATGTTTTATATAAATAAGGTAGGTTGAATGTTTAAATTGTAATAAGAATAATGTTATCATTTAATTAATAATATTATTATTACTAAGGTGTTATTATTATTATTAATATTATTATTATTGTTGTTGTTGTCATTATTTTTTAATTTTTAATTTATTGTCATTATTCTTTATATTATTATTTCTATTATTATTGTATTATTATTATTATTATCACTTGAATTATTATTATTATTATTGTTATTATTATTGTAATAATAATATTATTATAAAAAAACAATCCTAACCCTAACCCTATCTACCCGGCACCCCCTTTTTTTTCTCCACTGCGCGGTCCGCCTCCCTCGCTCCCCTCCTGCTTCAGGCCACCCCCTATGTTCACCCCTCCTCCACCTTGCCTTGTTCCAGCCTCCCCAACACCCGCATCTGCCTTTCCCCTCACCAGCGCCAGCCTCACCTCCACCTTGCCCCCTCACCAGTGCCGGCCTCACCTCCCCTCTTGACCCCTAGCCAGCTCACCCTCTGGCCCCTTGCCTGCACTCGACTCCACCCTCGACCCAAGCCTTCAACCTCATCGCCCAGCGCCTTCACCCTCGCCCCACGATCCAACCTCTACACATCCGGTCTGGCCTCATCCTTGCCTCGCCTCCCCAGCACCGACCTCCTGTAGTCGCCCCACTCCTCACACCCAGCACCCAAAGCCCTGCCTCCCGGTCGTCCCTCCGTGCTCCGGCCTGCTGAACATCCTCCAGCCGGCCTCCCCCCTCTCCTTAGCTCTGGAAGCAGCTAGTCTCGGCCTCCTCGAACCCCATCCGGCCAATCGCCTTGCCCCGTACCTCCGGTCAGGCTGTTCTCCGACCCCCTCACCATTTCCCTTCATCGAAAGCCCAAAAACCCCTTGCGTTCCTTGCTTCGGACCCTTCCATCCTCACTGCGCCTCCTTCGCGCTTCCTCTCCCGCTCCAGCCAACAGCGGCCTCCTTCGGTATATTTAATTTATTCATTTATTTATTTATTTATTCATTTATTTAGTTGTTTATTCATTAATTTATTAATTTATTTATTCTTTATATTCTTTTATTTATTTATTCTTTAATTAATTAATTTATTTTTTTATTTATTCTTTTATTCATTCATTCATTTATTTATTCTTTTAATCATTTATTTATTTATTTATTATTTTATTTATTTACTTAATTATTTTCCCTTCATTACATCTTGGTGTTTTTATTTAATTTGGATAAATCCTAATTCTATCACGAGTTGGGTGACATGTGCTTTTATCACTATTCAGCATGCGTAGTTAGTCCGTAAGAGATTTTTCTACCTTCCATCATAGTTTAGTCACGGTCGCTTGCCATTGAGGTAGGTGAATCCATGTCTTCATTTCCAATTAAATCCATTTAATGCTTGATTGATTCTAGTTAAATCTTTGACTTGTTTCGCATCCTTGCAATGCAATTAGTTAATATGATATAGTGTTTTCAAATTTATTGGTTTTCTTAGAAATAGTTTTGAAGTGTTTTCTATAGTTAAATTTATATGTACTTATGAAGGTTGTGTCCTGTGGATGTTAAAATCTGTTTTGATAATGTTTTCAATATGACGATATTTTTCACATTACTCTCGAATAGTTTATCATGGAGTTTTCTAGATTTGGGTAACTTATTTGACCTGTTTATGGAATCGTTAAAAAATTGTGTGATTGGCTTATATAGGTTATTTATGAATTGTTTTGGTCTACTTATGAAAAATTTTTAGAAATTGGTTTGCTTGATCATAAGAGTATTTGTAAATTGGTTGAGTCTTGATGTAATTTTATAAAGTTGGGCAGTTGGTTTATCAAATTGTGTGGAAGTTTTGAAACTTATTTGTTTAGGGATTTGATGTGCGTTTTCTTTCGAAAGAGAATTTTGAGTGTGTCACTTTGGTGGTTATAGAATAGTGGTTATGTTGAAACATTTCGAGAAGGGATTCATGTTTCCAATATGAGGGTTGGTGTTATTTCAAATAAGGGGAGTGATTGATTTTGATTTAAAAAAAATGGTTCTTGGATCTCAAAGGATGGAGGTTCTTTTTTGTGTTTTCAAAGAAGTGGTTTTATATGCATTCCTCAAGGATTTGGCCCATTTGGATTTATAAATTTAAAAGCAGTATTGGTAAGATGTTTTGGGTAAATGAATTTAGACATGTCAACTCAAAGGTCGGTTTTGCACTTTCAATTCAAAGGTGATGTTTGGGTAATGCTTTTAGATACTTTTAACTTAAAGGCCTATTTGGATCTTCCAACTCATGGGTGGGCTTTTGTTAACATTTAGAATGGTTTGTGTTTGGAAGTTGTGTGTTTCTGGTCAGAGTTTTAAATGTTTTTAGAGAAATGATTTCGACATGGATGTGACGTGATGACCCGTTTGGAACTTTCATCTTTAGTGTAATGTTTTTTTGATTCTTTGAAATGACCACATTTTGATTACTGTATACCCATATAACAACTTTACTATTTTAAAAAATTTATCAAATGGTTTTAAAGATTTCATGGAATGAAGGTCCAGTTGGTACCTTTGATGATATGATATATATAGATATATGCATATATATATTGGGGCACCTGTATAGGGGGGATATCCCTTATGGGCTATCGTATGGAGTGTCCATGTTTGGGGTAGGAAAGTGCGGTGAGATGATTCACATGTGCGAGGGCCTCCTACTTACACATTATTATTGTAACCACCATGGGTTCCTGGGTGTCTTTTAGAGATCGAGTGATGGTTACTGATCAACCCTTATTAGATGGGTTGGTACCCCCTGGATTTGTTGTTAGGCGAGGTGGGCATTTCCACTGGATTGGTCAGTTTAGGGCGGCCGATTGGTTATAGACTTAGGACCTTCACCATACGCCGGTAGGTGGGTCCAAATCCGAGTACGTCCAGGGGTCTTCTAGATATTTTTAGGATCACCCATGGTTACTGTATTTTTTACATAGCTTGTTTACTTTCTATTTCACTTGTTTATTTTCAATTTGCACCTTTTTTACTTGTTTTACTCTAGTCCTTATTCTGTATTTTCTATTTTTAACTTTATTTATAAAATGAAAAATGATTTTGGAAATGGTATGTAACATGCGTTGGGTTTACTTTAAACGGGGAAAACATGTTACTTATTTTTAAAATGTGAAAATCCTACTTTCATACCTATATTTCAAACTTGTGTTAATGGATTGTTTTGGGAAAGGAGAGGCTGGATTCTATGGTTTATTTTGGCATCCCTACTGACCATTTTTAATTATCATGCCTATTTTATCATTTCAGTTGCAGGTTTCCTT
The DNA here is from genome assembly GCA_963277665.1 of Viscum album. NCBI lineage: Eukaryota > Viridiplantae > Streptophyta > Magnoliopsida > Santalales > Viscaceae > Viscum > Viscum album. The sequence goes on along the minus strand of OY728147.1, from coordinate 1,667,408,336 downwards.
GCTCAGGTTTTTTTGGCTGAGTTTCTCATTATTGGAGCAAGTTCAGACTTTGGTTGGGAGGTGAACTAGAAGGTCATGTGGAGGTATGTTCGGTTTTACCTTCGTTTCGCTGCTAGTTTTATTTTTGTCGTTAGTTTTCATTTATATTTATATATTTTTTTCATGGGGAAAATCATTACCAATGATTAAATTTTGATGCCCAACATTAGTTTCCATCCTGTGGGGATCGGTAATGCCCTTCGAGCCATGTTGCAGACTAGCTCGGGTGACCAGTTCATGGTCGAACCTGGTTGGTTTGTGAAAAAATGGTATCATAGGAGGCCATTTTTATTTGGGGTATCCGGTAGATGGAGATTAGGAATGTTAGGACTCAAGAGGTAGGTACAGGAAGGACATAATGAACCCTTGCTTGTTCTGAACCTCAAGTCTCTAGGAGTAGTCTGGGAATTGAGTCCTTGTTTCGTTCTGGTTTTCTTTTGATTGAGGGATGAAAATAGAGGAAAGCCGATGTAACATCGTGATTTCACATGGAGTAATGACCCATGTAGATTCTGAGTACATGGTTTAAGTTCTTCCTAGTTGTTGGCGCTTACTTGGGGTATGGCCCACTACCATGTCGCCAGGTTAATCATGACTAATAGTCCCTCAATTCGGTAATTTGATGCAAGGTGTGTGTTGTATTGGTTCTTGTGGGTGTAATTGAACTTTTGAAAATGAAAAAAATGGTTTTTGAAATGAGAAAAATTTCTTTTAAATAGATTTAAATTTGTAAAAGGGATTTCTTAAAACTAAAATCTCTTGGTCTAAAAATCTGGTGGTTGCTTTGAACTGGTACAGATATGGTTTGGATGCAACCTCAAGTACTCTTTATGAATGTTTACACATGTGAGGGAATGCATGGGAAGCGTGTGTTGGTCTGTATGGATGAAAGCGGATGAATATATGTGTAACAGTTCATGGGATTACTGGGGTGTGCACTTGGAATTAAAGGCTTGACCTTGTCTTTCTAAAGTGACTAAAAAAAGGGAAAATGATTCTTGGAAATTGAAATTGGTTTGAAAAGTGGGTTTGGTATTTGGAAAATGGCCTTGAAAGAAGGTGGTTTTGAAATCTAAAATATAAAGGGGTTTTTGAAAAAGGAATTTTGTTTTTTGTTTGTATTTGTTTGGTTTTTGAGATGGTTGTTTTGGATGAAAGTGCCTTCAATGATATTGCTTTGACTTGATATTGGTATTGGATCTGTGTTTTATATGTTGTTTAGAAAATGACACCCAGAAATATTCCCAAGGTTTTTGATAAGTCATGCCCAGTTTTTGGTCCTTCTCAGACATTTCCTATCCTTCACAGTCATCGGGGTTCGTTAGAGGCATCAGAGTGGCTTGAAGAGGTCGAATGCGTCTTTAGGGTATTGGGAACTCCCGAAGATGTTAGAGTGCGTGTCGTTTTGGGTCTGTTTGAAGGTCCAACTCTAGATGAATGGGAGTTATTCTCCCCGCCATCACTGCAAGTCAGGATGATGTGGGATGTCTTTAAATCTGTCTTCGTCCAATGTTTTATACCTGAAGAGGTAAAGATGAAGAAAAGGGAAGAGCTCATATGTGTTCAACAAGGCCAATGGACGATGAAAGCATATGTTGACCATTTCAAGGAACTTGTGTAATTAATTAATTTGTTTGTTTATTATTATATTCATTTATTCATTTATTTATTCTTTTAATCATTTATTTATTTATTTACTTATTTATTTACTTATTTATTTCCCCTTCATTCCTTCTTGGTGTTTTTATTTAATTTGGATAAATCCTAATTATGTTGTGGGTTGGGTGACATGTGCTTTTATCACTGTTCAATGTGCACAGTTAGTCTGAAAGCAATTATTCTACCTTCCATAATAGTTTCATCATGGTCGCTCGCCATTGAGGTAGGTGAATCCACGTCTTCGTTTCTGATTAAATCTATTTAATGCTTGATTGATTTTAGTTAAATCTTTGACTTGTTTCACATCCTCACAATACAATTAGTTAATATGATATATTTTTTTTCAAATTTATTGGTTTTGTTATAAATAGTTTTGAAGTGTTTTCTCTAGTTAAATTTATATGTACTTATGAAGGTTGTGTCTTGTGGATGTTAAAATCCATTTTGATAATGTTTTCAATATGAAAATATTTTTCACATTACTCTCAAATAGTTTATCATGGAGTTTTATAGATTTGTGTAACTTATTTGACCTGTTTATGGAATCGTTAACAAATTTCATGGTTGGCTTATATAAGTTATTTATGCATTGTTTTGTTCTACTTATGAAAAATGTTTAGAAATTGGTTTGCTTGTTCATAAGAGTATTTGTAAACTGGTTGAGTCTTGATGTCATTTTATAAAGTTGGGCAGTTGGTTTATCAAATTGTGTGGAAGTTTTGAAACTTATTTGGTTAGGGATTTGGTGTGAATTTACTTTCAAAAGAGGATTTTGAGTGTGTCACTTTGGTGGTTATGACATAGTGGTTGTGTTGAAATATTTCAAGAAGGGATTGATGTTTCCAATATGAGGGTTGGTGTTATTTCAAATAAGGGGAGTGATTGATTTTGATTTAAAAAAATTGTTCTTGGATCTCAAAGGATGGAGGTTCTTATTTGTGTTTTTAAAGAAGTGGTTTTAAATGTATTCCTCAAGGATTTGGCACGTTTGGATTTATAAATTTAAAAGAAGTATTGGTAAGATGTTTCAGGTAAATGAATTTAGACATGTCAACTCAAAGGCCTTCTTGGAACTTTCAATTTAAAGGTGATATTTGGGTAATGATTTTGGATACTTTGAACTTAAAGGCCTGATTGGATCTTCCAACTCATGGGTGGACTTGTGTTAACATTTAGAATGATTTGTGTTTGGAAGTTGTGTGTGTCTGGTCGGAGTTTTAAATGTTTTTAGAGAATTGATTTAGACATGGATGTGACGTGATGGCTCATTTGGCACTTTCAGCTTTAGTGTAATGTTTGTGTTGATTCTTTGAAATGACGACGTTTTGATTACTATATGCCCATATAACAACTTTAGTATTTTGAAAAAGGTATCAAATGGTTTTAAATATTTCATGGCATGAAGGGCCGGTTTGTACCTTTGATGATATGATATATATATATAGATATATGCATATATATATTGGGGAACCTCTATAGGGGGGATATCCCTTATGGGTTATCATATGGAGTGTCCGTGTTTGGGGTAGGAAAATGCGGTGAGATGAGTCACACGTGCGAGGGCCTCCTACTTACACAATATTATTGTAACCACCATGGGTTCCTGGGCATCTTTTATAGATCGAGTGATGGTTTCTGATCAACCCCGATTAGATGGCTTGGTACCCCCTGGATTTGTTGTTAGGACAGGTGGGCTTTGCCACTGGATTGGTCAGTTTAGGGCGGCCAATTGGTTATATAATTAGAAGATTCACCATACGCCGGTAGGTAGTTCCAAAACTGAGTACGTCCATGGATATTCTAGAGATTTTTAGGATCACCCATGGTTACTGGATTGTTTACATAGATTTTTTAATTTCCATTGCACTAGTTTATTTTCAGTTTTCACCTTTTTACTTGTTTTAATCTAGCCCAGCTTCAGTATTTTCTATTTTGGACTTTATTTTTAAAATGAAAAATGATTTTTGAAATGGTATATAACATGTGCTGGGTTTACTTTAAATGGGAAAAAACATATTACTTATTTTTAAAATGTGAAAATCCTACTTTCATACTTGTATTTCGAACTTGTGTTAATGGATTTTTTTAGGAAAGGAGACGTTGGATTCTGTGTTTTATTTTGGAATCCATACTGAGAATTTTTAATGATCATGCCTATTTTATCATTTCAGTTGCAGGTTTCCTTGCTCAGGTTTTCTTGGATGAGTTGCTCGTTATTAGAGCAAGGTCAGCCTTTGGTTGGGAGGTGACCTGGAAGGTCATGTGGAGGTATGTTCGGTTTTACCTTCATTCTGCTGCTAGTTTTATTTTTGTTGTCAGTTTTCATTTATCTTTCTATCTTTTTTTTATGAGCCAAATCATTCCCAATGATTAAATTTTGATGCTCGACACTGGTTGCTATCCCATGGGGATTAAGAATGCCCTTTGGGCCATGTCGCGGACTAGCTCGGGTGACCAGTTCACGGTCGACCCGGGTTGGTTCGTGATATTTGAAATCCATTTTCCAAATCTCATAATCATGGTAATATGCTATGGAAAATATGATTTTGATGGATTTAAACATGGAAACCAAAAAAAAGGTTTCACTGTAGTCAATTACTTGATGTTGTTTAAACCCTTTAGCCATTAGACTTACTATATAGGTACTTACTTTACCTTCCATGTCCAGTTTCTTCTTGAATACCCATTTACAACCAACATAATTTACCTCAAATGGAGCATTGACCAGAACCCAAACTTGGTTCTGATACATGGAATCCATCTCAGAATTCATAGCTTCTATCCATCTTACAGCTTCTAGTCTCTCTACTACCTCCTTATAGGAGATAGGTTTATCATTGTCCAAAAATAATGAGTCACCATACTTAGTGAAAAGAAAACCATATATCTGGTTCCCTTAGCTCTCTTACACTCCTATATAGTACTTTTGTTTCAGGAACTACTTATTCCCTAGGGACTTATGGAACTTGTTCCTATACCTACTCCTATGTATCTTGAGCATCAAATTCATCGAAGTCAATCTTTCTACCACTATCTTTTTTGAGGATGTGCTCCCTCTCAAGAAAGATGACTTGCCTAGTGATAATAACTTTATTGTCTAAGAGGTTGTATAGGTAATATCCCTTTGTTTCCTTAGGATACCATATAAAGATACACCTCATGCCCTAGGGTTCTAGTTTGTTTCTTGAGAAAGCCTTAACAAAAACCTCACATCCCTATACACGTGTATACGAAAAAATGGGTTTATTTCAACTCCATAACTCGAAGGGAATTCCATTTTCCGCCTTAGTTGGTACTCAATTTAATGTGCATACCACAGTTTGTAATGGATATCCCCAAAAGGATAATGGAAGATCTACACAAATCATCATTAAACTTACCATATTCAACAAGGTATAATTCCTCCTTTCACTAATACCATTTCATTATGGTGTATAAGGTAGAGTGAGTTGAGATAGAATCCCAAACTCCCATAGAAAGTTGATGAACTATTGGTTAAGATATTCTCCACCTCGATCTGATAAAATCTTCTTTATCTTATTACCTAGACAATTATCTACTTCATTATTGAATTTCTTGAATTTATCAAAGGAATCATACTTATATATCATCAAGTAAATATATCCATATCTACTCAAGTCATCAGTAAAATTTATAAAGTAATAATACCCCCCTCTATCTTCTACTAGAAATGGTCTACACACATTAGTGTGTACTAATCCTAGAAGATCTGTGGACCTTTCACCCTATCCACCAAATGGTGGTTTGGTAATTTTCCATTTTAAACAAGCATGACATATATCAAGTAGTTTAAGCTCAAAAGAGTCTAAATAAGCATCTTGGAATAGCTTTGTCAAATGATTCTCATTTACATGATTGAGATAGTGATGCCATAACTGGGTGTTATATGAGTCATGTGAACTCGATTCATTATCAATTTTTAACACATGGTTTTTGTAATTTAATACATACAGACTATTATTTAAATCCTCCATACCATAACATATGTTGTCTTTATAAAATAAACAACTTTTTATTTATGAACTTGAAATTAAACCCATATGTATCCAAACTAGATACATAAATTATGTTTTTGGTAACAATAGGTACATAATAACATCCATGTAAAACTAAAATCATTCCCGTTGGCAATGTGAGGTGGCAGTCACCAATGGAAAGAGAATCCAACCATGCACCATTGGTAGCTCACAGATCTACCTATCCTCTGGAATTTTTTCATAATCTACTTGTTTCATTAATTTGAATACATATTAAGCACCAAAATATATATCTAATACCCAATGTGTATAAATTAAAATATTTCACTTGATAATGAACACAACTTTGGATTCCCCTTGCCTCTGGGTGTAGTTCCTCTTCTAGCGGCCTAACTTGTCACATGAAAAGCATACTGCCTCCTTTTCCTTGACCTATCTTTGGATCTTCTTATTCTTATTCGGATGATGCTCAGGGGCTTTAGACTATTTATAAGTCTTAGGCCCCTTTACCTTGTCCTTCCTATTCTTATTCACCATAAGGACTGTGGGTTTTTATACCCCATGTCCTTATCCACTTGGAGAATTAAATTAATAAGTTTCAATAGACTCTTATCATTATTTCTCATATTATAATTCACAATAAAACTAGAGAAGGTATAAGGAAGTGATTATAGTATGAGATCTGTACACAAATCATTTAGGAATTTAATCCCTAAGATGTACAGATACTCAATGTAGCCAATAATATTAACTACATGTGGCCCAGTTGGTGCAGAATCTCCAAGAATAGCGATGAACAAAGCATTGGATATCTCATACCTCTATTGTCTCTACTTCTCTTGATAGAGATCTTGAAGGTGATACATCATGCTACTAGCATCCATTTCCTTATGCTGCTTCAAGATCTCATTGGTCATATATGATAGCAGGAGGCACTAAACATCTGTAGAATCATTAAGATGTTTCTCATATATAGAGATATCCTCATCACTCACCTCATTTATAGGCACAACTGGTAAAGGTTCTTCCAGCACATATAGTTTTCTTTTATGGAAAAGGATGACCTGAAGGTGCCTTTAACAATCTTGGAAATTAGTACTAGTGAGAAGGTTTTTCCTTTCAAGTATGGATCACAATGATATGTTTGATGTCATTTTTAATTCCATTTCTAAAAATAAGATGAACATAGTTTTTGTAATTTATCTGATAAAATTAAGACAAATAAGTAAATAAATATTCATTAGTCTCCCACTATTTTATCGAAACCCAATAGACCTAACCATTAGATTCAGAATATCCCATTGCTTGGATATTAAAGTGGCAAGGATCCATATTCCCCTTCTCATTACCCTAAATTTGGTTGGTCAAGTAATTTTAAAGATTTTAGGTAGGCATTCTAAATGCCAACTGCATTAACTCACAGTTCCTTGATCTGTTGAGTGGAATCCCCAATCCTAAAATCATCAATTTAGATTTCCTCAACCTTTGCCTCTCAGTTACACCAAGTCCTTCTTTGGAAGTCAATCGTTGATGTAAAATAATTCAAGTCAACCCAAAACCTCAAATTATAATACCCCGATAATTAAAAGCACCCCAACTTTGGATGGTCAAACACTTTGAACTATGGTTCGATTCTAACTGAAGTAATGGAAGGCTATACTGACTTAATATTTTATTGCAGGATTTTATCCTTTATTCTTAAATTTACATTTATTATCTTTTCACATGATTGTTAATATTAAGTGGGATAATATTAAGTGATTAACCATGTATTAGATAATATTTACGCATAAGCCGGTTTATTTTAGTTCCATATTGCATGCTTGTTAATTCATTAATTATGTGATCGTTCCAAAACATCCATAATGAATGACCATACAACTTCAAAAAATAAAATAAAGGGTATGATCATGAGCCTGTTCTAATGGTTAGTTTATCGAGTGATTGATAAACTAACCACTTACCTAGGGGATAAATACCTTAAACCAATTAGGTTCGTGTTTACAGCTTTCCAACTGTCCACCTTTATATCTCCTTGGATTGGTTTCGCCTAGAATCCCAACTCAAACCACCTCCACTAGCTTGGGAGATCCATCCATTACATAAAATTTTACTCACATACAGGTGAGGGATAAAATAGGTTTTACATAAAAGAAACCATGGGTATGCATACCCTACATATTAATGAGGAGAGAAGGCACACATACCAACAATTTAATTTAATAAATTAAAAGGAAACTAATCACATACAAAAGGCCTGGTCTAGATCATGATCATACACATGCATGAAATGAATTTACACATTTAATAAAACTAGTATTCAATTATTTAATCATTCTTATTTAAGATAAATCGTGCTCAAATATATTAATTATTATCTTTAATTAATCAATCCTTTTATCTTAAACCATTTTATGAATTTACTTAATATTATCATCCATTATAATTTTAAACAAATTAATAAATTCATTTAAAATTAACTATGTACATAAATAGTACCTTGGAGGTAACCTGGTGAATACCTATCCAAAACTACCCAACATGTATTATACTTATATACACTTTATTCTTTGTGACATTTAGCATGCACATAGAATAATAACTGTAATACAACTCATACATGATGTGAAGATTTTGAATATTACACAGATGTTAATAAAACACACACACACACACACACATATTAAAGCCTATCACATGGCGTGTCATAGCTTTATGCCCATACACAAGAACATGTTTCAAGGGTTACATAATATAATAAATTTCAAATCTGTGTAACTGGTAATAATACACGACGTGTAGATCTAATCTACACTGTGTGTATATTCTTCACCATGTATTTGAAGTACACGCCTTGAGACTTGTCATGTGGGGCATATTTTATAAATCTTGGAGTACACATCATGTCCAGTGGTCCACACACTATGTTGGATCCACATTACATGGTCATCGATCGGCTAATCCATGTATGGTATACATGGACCAACACTGACCTGAAAGGGGCTACACACCATATCTAGTGGGCCACATGGTGTGTATTCTGGCTGACTGTGTGCTAGTTTATCTTTGTCAACACGTGGTGTAAGAATTAACTGCAACACATGTCATAAATACACACAAATTGAGTAATTTTATAACTACTCTTGATAAACTGAATACAACTACATGACTTGTGGATCCGACTACACAGAGTGTACTACTATGTTACCTAGAAAAAACCCTTGTCACCTATAGATGAGATCCTCGATATAGTTTTAATAATAAAATTAATCATTTCTATTAAATCTATGAGAAATGATAGAGGAAGAAATAGATATCTTAATTTATATTTAAAGAACAATTAAAATCGAATTGAAAAACTAAATCATGAATGTGTAAATCATCAACGAAACTAAATAATTATAAACAATAATATGTCCTCTCTGATACCACTTGTAGGTTCCAAGTGCAACAGAAGTGCGAGAGGGACGATTCCCAACTTTAAATTTTTCCATATTCAATGAAAAATCCAGGATCAATACGATGATGAATGCCAGTATCCACGAAATTGAATCAAATATTTAGAAAAAGGAATAGAAACTCAGAACCAAGAGAGAGGATCAAAATTTTTTGTTTATAATTAATTTAATTTAATTAAATAATTACCTCCAAGGTTATTCTTTCCTTTTTGATGTGTTTGGATATATATCTATAGGTGTATCATCATTTCATTATATAATTCAAGTGTAGGATTCCTATAGTGGTGATTCACATGTGTTCCACATATCTCTGGACTTCACTGAAGAAATCTCTGGGTGATAACATGGAATATCCTTGTGTTTGCGATGTACACCTTCAATCACCTTGAGAACCACTTCCAAAGTGTTCTCCTTGATCTGGTGGATGAGGATCACTCTCATTATTAAGAGAATTCTTGGAGAATAAAGTTCTCTATAGGCTTGAGAGTTTTTCTCCAATTTATTATGCACAACCATAATAACCATTGCTTGGATATCGCTTAGCTAATAAGAGAATAATATAACTGCGTATTTAATTCACTAGGGTAATAATAAATAATTTTTACAAGTGCCTTAATTATTTTATTATTCCTAGCAAAACCCCCATGTCAAATAATAACAACAATATTATTATTTCTTGACACGTGATTAACTTACAAGTTATAATTAAATATTATTTAATAAAATAATATTTAATATTATTATTTTCACCGAAACCTTAACTCGGTCCTCCAATCCTCCACCATATTTATTAAACCTTGAGTAATGAATATTTGTTTATTAAATAAATATCACTGCATTATTCTCTAATAAATATATAAATATTATATTCACTAAATAGAAAATAAATATTTATCAATTATTCTGACCACATTATATTCTCTCGAATAAGTAGTGCTCAAATAAATGAGATCATGCATTCATGAATAATTATTAAACCACAACCTAGAATAATAATTATTCAACTTGTTAAATAATATATTATTTAACTTAGATACTAGATACACTTAGTGTGTGACCCTCTAGGTCTCTTTCTCAGTGGAATTAGGCGGAGCGGCTTAAAGTCCAAGGTTAGCATCTAGCAACATTCCAAAGCACCCATAGAGAAAGAAGTTAATTCTGAAATGACATGTCACATCATACGAATTATTGCCATGTAATATAATCTCTTTGTCTTAATAACTTCAATAAAGCAGGTTTCATGCAAGTGCCATCAACCGATGTGCTCGATTTCTCATTCTTTGACTTCCTAGAAACTGATATTGCCTATAGAACACTGTGTCCATGTATTTATTTAGGATATATAATTTACATCAAATGGATTGAGATATCAAGTTCCATTATAGAATATAAATGAAAAATACTTTCTCTCATTATTCATTAATGTAGTATTAATCGTGACACATCCAACATATCCTACCTCACCGTGAACATATGCCATCACAATTTTCACCAATACATCTAAGTGAGTGAGTTATAATAACAATTAATAATAATCTTAAAGTATAAGGACCAATAAAAACATCCTTATATAGGAACATACAATGAAACTTATAAATTTTTATTTCCTACGAGCAGGTCTCATTCTCATAATATCCTCCTAGACATTACTAAGGATGTACACCATGAAAAGATGCCTCAAAGTCCTATGAGTCTCCACCCCTGATAGCCAATATAATTTATGTCCCTTTAAATTACATCATTTGGCTATAGAAAATACATTCAAGAATAGTGTCATGGTACTTCTGGGTTCTCATCAAAGTAGGGATCCGCTATGACCTCTTGGTGTGACAGCTACTCTTAGGACATTATCACATACAATGTCATGCAGAAGAACAATCATGATGTGATAAAGAGTTTATTAATATCCATATAATGAATACATGTTTATCATAAATTAAAAAAGAATTTGGTTCTAGGGCACCAACCCCAACAATTAACTTAATGGTTGGAGTGTTCAAAGGGTGACTATATAAAGAGTATCAAATTGATAGGATGTTAAATGTGATTAAATCCCTCTAAAGTCGAAGCTACATCCTTCTATAACTCCTTTAACCCATGATACTAAAATATATTATAGGGTTGAAAAACCCCACAAAAGTAGGGTGATTCACATGATTGGTAGATACCTTGGAGGCTTGTGTCCTTAAGATGTTGTTTTAATGTTCTTTATAAAGTTTTTTCTGAAATAAAGACTCAACTAATAAGGTATGTTCATCATTTTAGTTTCACTATTTTTAAATCTATTATGAAAATATATTATGGAAAAAGGGGTCTTTTATGATTCTTCCATTGAGTTTGGGAAATGTTGTAGCGACTCGGGTTTTTGGCCCTGTCAGACTTTGGAATATTTCTACGAATAATTCCAGAGCTAGGCATGAAGACGGCGTGCGATTCCGAGGCCCGGTGTGCCCGGAATTAATTTTATAAAAATATTAAGTATTTTTATACTATGCACGTGGCGGGGGTGTGATATCTCCTAAACGGTAGCTCAAAACGGGAATCTGAGGGCACGGTTGCGTCCGGAATGTTCCGTTTACCCTAGGCGGGGTGTAATCTTTGCGGGCGCGGGCCTGCGGTGAGAAACGCCACCAGGGGCGTTTCCGTAAATAAGTAGCAAGTTAGTGTGTGAGCGTCGGCTCGAATAACTTCTGAACGGAGTCTCGGATGGAAAATCTGAGACCGCCGTTGCGTTCAGAACGACGCGTTTACCCTAGGGGTGACCTCACTTTTGTTCGCATCGGGCGTCGGGTCTGAGGCCGGTTTGGCGCCGGCGGGCGGCTGATATAAATATCAGTGCCCCCCCCCCTTTTATCGTTCTTCGTCGTTCTTCAACGTTCTTCGCCGCCACTCCGCCGAATCGAGCAAACGGAGCGCCCACGAGCTCAGAATTCGACGGTGGACATTCCAGGAGCGCGCAGTGGAAGCTCGGGAGCGCAGATCTGAGGCAGAACGTCGGCGTTTCGCCCGCGAGGTAGGCGGATTTGAGTTTTAACCCCCGATCCCGTTTTTGCTGCGTTTTTCTGCAAATTGAAGCCGTAACAGTGTAGATCGGGTCCTGAGGGTCGTGTAGATGCCTCCGGATCGTGAAACGGACCACCGGGGTGCTCCCGGCGGTCCGCGGAAGGTCCGCCGGCGCGGCACCGGCGCCGGCGGAGCCCGGCGGCCCGCGGCGGCCGGTCCAGGCCGGCCGGACCGGCCGGTCGGGTCCGGTCCGACCTCCTCTTGCATACGGGGGTCTTTAAACCCCCGTATCTTGCACTCCGGGAGTCGGATTCGCGCGCCGTTTGCGGCGACGTGACCCTGACGACGAGGAGAACCCTCCGGTATGGGTTCGAGGGTTTAAAGGTTCGGGATCGTGGCCCGGGATCTAGAAACGTCGTATAAAATAATATTATTTTATTATTTTACGACTTCGGGCCGTTGTAACTTCTACCCGGAGCGTCCGATTGACGTGCCATCAGTGGCGTTGGGACCCTGATGGTATGACAGACTTTTTGAGATGGTTTCCGGGTGTTGGGACTGAGAATGGGGTGTGGGCCCCACGAGGCCGGGTTTTGGCGTTTGCGGAGAAACGCAGCTTTTGCACCAGGAGTCAGATTTTGGCGGATGAATAGTCGATCCTGTGTGTTTTTCCGAGAGGATCGCAATGGTGCGATCCGTTCGATGAGTTTCGGAATCTAGGCGTGGGCCCCACCTGAGCCGGCCTTCGGTGAATAGTACCTTTTTCACCAGGTGTCCGTTTTGGGCGAGCGAGTAGTCGATTCCGCTTGTTTTTCCGAGGGGATCGTCGTGGTGTGATCCGCTCGATGGGTTTCGGGATCGTTGTGTGGGCCCCGCACGAGCTAGCTACGGTGAATAGTGCCTTTTTCACCGGTGCTCCGTTTCAGGCGAGTAAACAGCCTATCCTGCGTGTTTTTCCGCGTGGAACACGATGGTGGCCTCAGTTTTGGCTTCAGAGGTGCGCAATGTGGCGTTGTGGAGAGTCGCTCGGGTTAGCGACGTTTGGACCAGCAGTGGTTGAGGGTTCTCCCTTGGTTCGTTCCTACGAGGGTTCGTGTGGTATCACAACCTTCGTATGGGTTTGTGATCCCCTCGATGGGATGTTTAAACTGTTAGAGTTGTGGTATCCCTCCGGTGGGCCCGGAGTGGATCCTCTAGCATCTTTACCCTAGATCGGGTTCTTGGTATCGCTATGACCGTTTATTTACGGGCGGTGATCCCCTATCTAGCAGGTTGACCCCGTAGGGTTTGTGGCATCATCGGACATATGATCCCCTATGTGGTGGGTCGTGCACAGTAGGGTTGTGGCATCGTCAGGCTTACGATCCCCTACTCAGCATGATGTTTATGGTAGGGTTGCGGTATCGTTGGTTATACGATCCCCTACTCAGCGCGTGGTTTCGGTAGGGTTGCGGCATCGTCGGTTCGATCCCCTACATCGCGAGTTATACCAGATAGGGTTCCAGTATCATCGTGACCATCTTTATATGGACGATGATCCTCTATCTGAGTGTGGAGCTTCTGTCGAGCGCCAGATCGGGTTGTGGTATCCCCCAGCGGATCCTGGGTGTGATCCCCTATCTGTGAGAACTACGTATGCCAGATCGGGTCGTGATATCCCCCAGCGGACCCTGGGAGTGATCCCCTATCTGTGAGCTACGTATACCGGAGTGGGTCTTGGTATCCCCTAGCGGACCCTAGCGGCGATCCCCTCTCCGAGGAGTTTGGTGGTTATGTTGTTTCAGTGATGTTTCCTCAGTGATGTTATCCGACGAGCGTGGTCTCTCGGGTGAGCGTCTGAGATGTTTGTTTGGGACCCGATGGAGTGTATCTCTCGGATGAGTGTCATGTGGTATGACAGTGTTCGTGTGGTGTACTCTCCTGGTTGTGGACAGTTGCTGGTGAAGAGGTCGGTACCTCTTGTGGCTTTATGGCGTGAGCTTGTATATCTGGATTGTTCAAGGTGTATGTATGGGAATACACCTGAGCTGAGCTGAGCTGACTTGTTGTGTTTAGCCGAGGATGGTCACGAGATGGAGTTTCTCTCTCGTCCGGGTTCCCTCTGGCTGGGTTGAGCAGACTGTTGCCTTTCAGTTTCTCCCTTGGGTTTTGGGTTTTTGGGGTGCCTACTGAGTATGTTTATACTCACCCCTGCACGGGCTTTGCCCGCACATGTTTGTGTCTTGTGCAGACCACAGGCCTTTTGACGGAGTCCCAGGAGGACCTGGAGCAGGCGGAGCTTAGTGAGCGAGTTAACCGGGGTGTTTACCGGAGCTGTGCCGAGGGAGCTTTCCGGCGGGTGTTTGTGGCAGCGTTCCCCTTCTTCAGAGCAGGTTGGACGCGCTTTGTAGTTTTCTTTTGGTGGGCCCTGTTTTTCCCTTGTACTTTTGCTGTTGCACTCTGGTTTGGGATAGATTGTATGCATGCATTTACTTTCCAGTTTATATATCTCTGCACTGTTGCATGAAGGTGTTTGTGGGTGCGTGTGTACAGATACCTTAGGCTAATGCCTCCCATGTGTGTGATAGCCTACTCGGCGCTGGTTTCCAGCCCCTGGCCTATTGGAGGCGGGCTTGGGGAGTCGCGGCTCGAGCCCCATTGGGTCGGGTCGTGACAGAGTGGTATCAGAGGAGGTTCCACCTTTGGGATCTCAGAGCGTAGCTGGTCTAGCTGTGAGCTTGGTTTGGGTTGCATAGCGGTAGTGTTAGGATGTTTCGAGTTCGGCTTTCAGGCCAGGGACTCCATTGTTGGTGCGGTGGCCGACGTATCCATACACCAGGACTCTGATAACCTGCCTTTCGACTCGAGACATTCGTACACTGGTCGCGGGGACATAATGGTACATGCATCATATAGGACTGGGTTTTTGGTTTTTTCCTTGTCCTTCTTGAGTCAGCTCTCCAGATATACTCTTTGACTATGGTGCGTCTTGAGTGTATTTTAGGATGCCTCCACGATGACAGCCAGCGAGGGTTCCACAGCAGGATTGTGCTGATGACCCGCCTCGTGTAGTGGCTGTGGAACAGGGCGCAGGTTCTGAGGTTGCACCTCCAGGTGGTCTGCCAGTTGAGCCACCACCTGTCGAGCAGCTGGTTGTACCGGTGGTGCAGGATGAGGTTGCACGCAGGCTGAGTGCGCTGCACGAGTTCCAGAGGCAGCGACCTCTGAGGTTTCGGGGTGATCCAGACCCCCAGGCAGCTGATGACTGGCTTGAGGCAGTCACTCGAGTTTTCCACCTAGTGAGGACACATCCTGATCAGATGGTGGTCCTAGCGGCGAGCCTTCTGCATGGTTCGGCTGGGCGATGGTGGAGTTTGGTGACGCAGTCCCATGAAGAGGAGACGCTCACGTGGGCAAAGTTTGAGCGGCTCTTCAGGGAGGAGTTTTATCCGGTGACGCTGAGGTCAGTGCGGATCCAGGAGCTTCTGCAGCTTCGACAGGAGAGCCTGACTGTGTCGGAGTACTCAGCGAGGTTTACAGACCTGTCGCGCTACTCCCTGGATATGGTTCGAGACCCGTTCTTTAGGGATCAGACCTTCGAGCAGGGCTTACGCAGGGACATCCGAGCAGGTGTGGTTTCCTTATGCCTGCCCACCTATGCTGGAGTGCTGGAGCGAGCGTTGGTGGTGGAGAGTTTTCTGGCTGATCAGTTTCCCCCTGTTAGTGCTGGGCACTCGAGAGCTGAGACTTCGTCAGTCGGATCGGCATCTGGTAGCCGACGTCAGACTCAGGGGTCTGGACGTGGCCGAAATTTCAGGAGGCGACCCCAGGATGGGGGATCTGAGCCTCGGAGGTCACAGGGCTCGCAGGCCAGTTTTGGTCAGCCGCAGGAGAGGTGGTGTTACGCTTGCGATGGTCGGGGACATCTTGCTAGAGATTGTCCGACCCGACGTACTGCTGAGAGGGATCCGGTCGATGGGCCGCCTTGGCAGAGGCAGCGTCTCGAGCAAGGAGGTCCGCATGGTGGAAGACGTGGCGGTGGAGCTGGTGCAGCGGGAGGCGGTGGCAGGCAGTACCAGTTGCCACCACCCCCACCCCCAGGTGGTCCACGCCAAGCTCAGGGAGCTGGTGGTCGAGGGCGAGGACAGCTGCATGCCCTGGAGGCTGTTGACCCAGAGGCACCGCGGATGGATAGAGGTACGCCTTGTGTATTTCTACTTACTACAGTAGTTTGTCAGACACTGTTTATAGGTACTCTTTCCTTTTGTTCAGGGCGTTGGTAAGACCCTGAGTGGTTGTTTGTTGGTGAGCTCGCTGGTGCGTGAGACCCAGTTGAGAGTCCAGTCGCTTTCCTTGTGCTTAGGGCTTTTCGGGGACGAAAAGTTCTAAGGGGGGGAGGATGTAGCGACTCGGGTTTTTGGCCCTGTCGGACTTTGTAATATTTCTACGAATAATTCCAGAGCTAGGCGCGAAGAGGGCGTGCGATTCCGAGGCCCGGTGTGCCCGGAATTAATTTTATAAAAATATTAAGTATTTTTATACTATTCACGTGGAGGGGGTGTAATATCTCCTAAACGGTAGCTCAAAACGGGAATCTGAGGGCACGGTTGCGTCCGGAACGTGTCGTTTACCCTAGGTGGGGTGTAATCTTTGCGGGCGCGGGCCTGCGGTGAGAAATGCCACCAGGGGCGTTTCTGTAAATAAGTAGCAAGTTAGTGTGCGAGCGTCGGCTCGAATAACTTCTGAACGGAGTCTCGAATGGAAAATCTGAGACCGCCGTTGCGTTCATAATGGCGCGTTTACCCTAGGGGTGACCTCACTTTTGTTCGCATCGGGCGTCGGGTCCGAGGCTGGTTTGGCGCAGGCGGGCGGCTGATATAAATATCAGCGCCCCCCCCTTTTATCGTTCTTCGTCGTTCTTCGCCGCCACTCCGCCGAATCGAGCAAACGGAGCGCCCACGAGCTCAGAATTCGACGGCGGACGTTCCAGGAGCGCGCAGCGGAAGCTCGGGAGCGCGGATCTGAGGCAGAACGTCGGCGTTTCGCCCGCGAGGTAGGCGGATTTGAGTTTTAACCCCCGATCCTGTTTTTGCTGCGTTTTTCTGCAAATTGAAGCCGTAGCAGTGTAGATCGGGTCCCGAGGGTCGTGTAGACGCCTCCGGATCGCGAAACGGACCACCGGGGTACTCCCGGCGGTCCGCGGAAGGTCCGCCGGCGCGGCGGAGGCCGCCGGCCGGTCGGGGCCGGTCCGACCTCCTCTTGCATACGAGGGTCTTTAAACCCCCGTATCTTGCACTCCGGGAGTCGGATTCGCGCGCCGTTTGTGGCGACGTGACCCTGACGACGAGGCAAACCCTCCGGTATGGGTTCGAGGTTTTAAAGGTTCGGGATCGTGGCCCGGGAGCTAGAAACGTCGTATAAAATAATATTATTTTATTATTTTACGACTTCGGGCTGTTGTAACTTCTACCCGGAGCGTCCGATTGACATGCCGTCAGTGGCGTTGGGACCCTGATGGTATGACAGACTTTTTGAGATGGTTTCCGGGTGTTGGGACTGAGAATGGGGTGTGGGCCCCACGAGGACGGGTTTTGGCGTTTGCGGAGAAACGCAGCTTTTGCACCAGGAGTCCGATTTTGGAAGATGAATAGTCGATCCTGTGTATTTTTCCGAGAGGATCACAATGGTGCGATCCGTTTGATGAGTTTCGGAATCTAGACGTGGGCCCCACCCGAGCCGGCCTTCGGTGAATAGTACCTTTTTCACCGGGTGTCCGTTTTGGGCGCGCGAGTAGTCGATTCCGCTTGTTTTTCCGAGGGGATCGTCGTGGTGTGATCCGCTCGATGGGTTTCGGGATCGTTGTGTGGGCCCCGCACGAGCTAGCTATGGTGAATAGTGAATTTTTCACCGGTGCTCCGTTTTGGGCGAGTAAACAGCCTATCCTGCGTGTTTTTCCGCGTGGAACGCGATGGTGGCCTCGGTTTTGGCTTCAGAGGTGCGCAATGTGGCATTGTGGAGAGTCGCTCGGGTTAGCGACGTTTGGACCAGCAGTGGTTGAGGGTTCTCCCTTGGTTCGTTCCTACGAGGGTTCGTGTGGTATCACAACCTTCGTATGGGTTTGTGATCCCCTCGATGCGATGTTTAAACTGTTAGAGTTGTGGTATCCCTCCGGTGGGCCCAGAGTGGATCCTCTAGCATCTTTACCCTAGATTGGGTTCTTGGTATCGCTGTGACCGTTTATTTACGGGCGGCGATCCCCTATCTAGCAGGTTGACCCCGTAGGGTTTGTGGCATCATCGGACATATGATCCCCTACGCGGTGGGTCGTGCACAGTAGGGTTGTGGCATCGCCGGACTTACGATCCCCTACTCAGCATGATGTTTATGGTGGGGTTGCGATATCGTTGGTTATACGATCCCCTACTCAGCGCGTGGTTTCGGTAGGGTTGCGGCATCATCGGTTCGATCCCCTACATCGCGAGTTATACCAGATAGGGTTCCGGTATCATTGTGACCATCTTTATATGGACGATGATACTCTATCTGAGTGTGGAGCTTCTGTCGAGCGCCAGATCGGGTTGTGGTATCCCCCAGCGGATCCTGGGTGTGATCCCCTATCTGTGAGAACTACGTATGCCAGATCGGGTCGTGGTATCCCCCAGCGGACCCTGGGAGTGATCCCCTATCTGTGAGCTACGTATACCGGAGTGGGTCTTGGTATCCCCTAGTGGACCCTAGCGGCGATACCCTCTCCGAGGAGTTTGGTGGTTATGTTGTTTCAGTGATGTTTCCTCAGTGATGTTATCCGACGAGCGTGGTCTCTCGGGTGAGCGTCTGAGATGTTTGTTTGGGACCCGATGGAGTGTATCTCTCGGATGAGTGTCATGTGGTATGACAGTGTTCATGTGGTGTACTCTCCTGGTTGTGGATAGTTGCTGGTGACGAGGTCGGTACCTCTTGTGGCTTTGTGGCATGAGCTTGTATATCTGGATTGTTCAAGGTGTATGTATGGGCATACACCTCAGCTGAGCTGAGATGACTTGTTGTGTTTAGCCGAGGATGGTCACGAGATGGAGTTTCTCTCTCGTTCGGGTTCCCTCTGGCTGGGTTGAGCAGACTGTTGCATTTCAGTTGCTCCCTTGGGTTTTGGGTTTTTGGGGTGCCTACTGAGTATGTTTATACTCACCCCTGCACGGGCTTTTCCCGCACATGTTTGTGTCTTGTGCAGACCACAGGCCTTTTGACGGAGTCCCAGGAGGACCCAGAGCAGGCGGAGCTTAGTGAGCGAGTTGACCGGGGTGTTTACCGGAGCTGTGCCGAGGGAGCTTTCCGGCGGGTGTTTGTGGCAGCGTTCCCCTTCTTCAGAGCAGGTTGGACGCGCTTTGTAGTTTTCTTTTGGTGGGCCCTGTTTTGCCCTTGTACTTTTGCTGTTGCACTCTGGTTTGGGATAGATTGTATGCATGCATTTACTTTCCAGTTTATATATCTCTGCACTGTTGCATGGAGGTGTTTGTGGGTGCGTGTGTACAGATACCTTAGGATAATGCCTCCCATGTGTGTGATAGCCTACTCGGCGCTGGTCGCCATCCCCTGGCCTATTGGAGGCGGGCTTGGGGAGTCGCGGCTCGAGCCCCGTTGGGTCGGGTCGTGACAAATGTGTTTTCCATCCAAAACCAAACAATGATATCAATTCCATGATTCTTAGAAGATTTTATGTTTTTTATAATTTTTTTTGAAGAACATGGATATTAGAGGAAAAAATATATTGATATTTTTATTTTCAATGTGTAATTGGTTAGAGTGGATGATCCTAACACATTGACCATGGTATCATCGAAAACAATATGAGATATCATTATCCATCATGGGCTTGTTTGTGTGGTTTGAAAATAGAGTATCATAACACAATAATAATATAGAATATTATAGTTTGCATTGCAGTTTAAAACCACTATTTCTGGTATAACACAGGGTATAATATAGGAATATCATTTTATATTATCTATACATGACCATCAATATGGTGATATCACCATCTATGATAGAAGCATAATAAGGGATAAACATAGCAATAAAATGTGTTCATTGTATCTCACTAAGTGATATGTGATGTATTTGTCTATGATATACAATTCTAGAAGTATAATGATGTAGGATAACATATAGCGTGTTATGACAATGATATAGATTTTACTATACCATATAAAACAATATAGGGTATATTACTATATGCAGTATAAGAGTTTTTAAATTTTATTTTATTTTTAATTTTTTTAAATGAATTATAATTTATAAATAATTTATAAATTATATTTAAAGTCATTCAAAAAATTTATTATAAATTTATGAAGGTTTCATTAATTTAGTTTTAAATTATGATTTTTTCATAATCACTTATGAAATACTTATGATATATTTAATATATAAATTTTTAATATCAAGTGTTACTATTAAGTTACTTAATTTCATGGTATTAAGTTTTTGAGTTTAATGTAAAATGTTCATATAAAATTTTAAATAAATTTATTAAGTGTTTATACATTATAAAATATGATAAATATAAATTTTTTATATTGATTTTATGAAATAAAACCATCTATTTTTTAAATTTTTTCAAATCCACTAAATAGATGTGTGGAAACCACCTACAAGACATTCGATAAGTCCATTACATCATATATCGTAAGACAAAAAGACAACCAATAAAAATAAACATGAAGGCATGGGGAACTAAAATTCCAAACATGGATATCTAGATGAATTAGGAATAAAATCACAATGTCAATGTGCTGGTCACTATGAGGTGGGTAACCTGAGATTGACATCAAGTTGCATGGTTCAATCTACCCACTGGAAATCTTTACACTAACTGAGGAGCACCAAAACTAAGTCAAGTCATATCGAGCCCCTCCATCGTTATCACACCATTTTTAGAACATTTCCATTGACATCACTGCGATACAAAACCAATCACACACCTCAATAATCCAAAATATTTGTCCAGGATGTCATCAAACAACACTTCCTACAACCATAGAACCATCAAACCATTGAAGACCCAACAAAGAAAGGATGAAAAGCTAAACCAATAACGAAAACATCACGAAAATGTTTCATTAAGGAGATACCAACCAATAAAACAATGAATATCACTATACCTGGCAATCATATAGCCCACCAGAAATCCTGTCGTAAAAAAAAAGTCATAAGAGAAGAAGAAACACCGACACCAATGGAACCTTATGAGCTAAGTTCAAACACTCTCAAAGCCAAATCCCGCTTGATGAAGTAGTTGTAACTCACCCTAACCCAACACCATCACCACACAATTTTGTTTCCTCATAAAGTCATAACTATGTAAAAATACATGATAATTCCACCAGAGAGATTGATCATGATAATATCTACCTAGAAACTACTCTGAAACTAGATCAAGGAGGAAAAAATCGAGAGGATTGTGTGAGGTATGGAAACAAAATACATGGGATCATCAGTTGTTGATCCTACCACTGAAAATCCTTGGAGGAACCATACTATACTAAGCAGAAAAACATGAAAACAAATCCATGAAGATAACCCAAACACCAAAATAGGGGATGATGCACTGAGATACATGCTCACAAGATCTTCCATAAAAGAAACCCCACCAAAACGAACCCATACTATTATAAGAACCATTACAACAAACTAAGGATGAGTTCTAGCATAATTTATTAGTTTGAAAGAGTGGTGATGGGATATGTTGGGACTTTAACTGTGAGAAATAATAAAATAAATTGCAAACATCACCAGAGAAGAAACTAACACAAAAGAAGTAGAACATCCAAAACCTAAGACCAAATGTGGTGATATATTCAGAGGGAAACCATCAAACATTCTAACCACATAATCCCAAACCAAAAAATCACATCACACCAAACGAAGGATGAGGTCTATCATGATGGTTTATATGAAAAGAGTTTCAATAGAAGTTTAATGAGGTCTTTGATAGCAAGAAACAACTACATTAAAAAGGATGACCAAAAGTGAGATATAGAACCCGAAAAACCAAATAACCGAGACAACATACAGAAGAGGATACATAAAAGAATGATGAAAGAAGAGAGGAGTATGAGAAGAAGCATATAGGGGGAAGAGAACCCAATCACATTAAAGGGTGGTAGAGAGGGGAAAATAGTTCTATAGGAAATCCATATCCCTATAATAGATGTGATCAAGTTTTAAATAAATATAAAATATATGATATTTAAAAAATTTAGTTCTTTTACATTATTAATATTAAATGTTAATATGGATTTAAAATTTTAAATAGTTTATATTTATATAAATAACATATTCATTAAAAATGAAATGGTTCATATATATACCATGTAAAAATGAAATGTTAAGAGTTCATATTTAAGATATAAACATAAAGTTTATATATATATATATTTTATAGAAAGTTTATAACCCTTTTCAATGAATACTAAATTTTTTAGGCTCATGATTTATGAAATTTTTATTATGAAGCACTATTAAATTTATGAATTATATACATATATATTTATATATACTTATTTATTAATGTATATTGTTTATATTATTAATGGTACCATGATTTGTTTAAATTATTTTAAATTTTTTATATAAAATGTCATACCATGCATTTAAGGAGATTTATACTAATTTATAATATAATATTTAGTTTATTTTAACCAAGATTAGTGGTTTGATGATTATAACATCAAAATATATATTTTATTATAGTTATTATTACATATTTAGAGTTAAAATCATGTTGGAACATTAAATCACTATTTATTAATGTTTTATGTATAATGGAACTTTGGGCCATACTTCCAATGTACCAGGGAAAACAATTCTACCCAAAATGGTAAGGTTAAAAAACTTTCACACTAAACATAATCTTGATAGAGATTTTGTTTTCTTATGATTTTAATTCTTTACATAAAATAATTCCACATACCATTTACATGTGATACATATAGACATGTGTTAAATATTTTAATTAAAATCTTACTTGGGATGAATGACACAAAATCAATGATTTTAAAAATATTTTTTTATTAAAATGATTGAAACATATTAATTTTTTTGATAAAAATGATATTTATAAATTAAATAAATTATAATCTTGCATACATATAGGAAAAATTTGATATGAAATATACATGTGGTATATATAAAATATTTGGTGAGATTAAAGTAAAACCCCTTAAAATACTAAGTGTTAAATTTCTTTTAAACACTCATTAAGACCTTAATATGAGTGTTCTAATAGGATTATGTGTACATGTATTACACTATGTAATATGATAAGATTATGGGTGAATTTAAAGGTTATGTATCTATACTTGATGTAAAAATTAGTCTACAGTTGGATGGGTAACCCAAAAGTTATTCAAAAAGAGGGATGGTGTTAAAATAATTCATAAGATGGATTAGGTAAAATTATTGTGCATTTAACAATCCAAGATATATATATATATATATATATATATGATATAATAGATATGATGTGTCATGAACCATCCCCATTATAACCCCTCATGGATTGGTAGTGAATTTGAGCATGACCCCCAAAACTAACCTCCAATAGTCCATGGGTTGGCGACTAGCATCGAGGGTATAAAACACTCAACATAGGAGGCATTACCCACTTTAATCCTATGAAATATACCACCATCCAACACCACTACATAAAATATCACAACCCCAAATACCATTAATTATAATAATATACGTGTAATTTCATATGATACAAAAGTATATCTCAAAGGACAATAACTTGTATAAAATAGATCTTGTGGGTAACAACTTTGACAATAACTAATAAACACACCACAAGCTAGTAAGGTCCATATAACTCACCAAATAACCCATGAAAATTTGTAAAAATAGTATATATAATTAAGAGTGATTATAAAAGAATACTTAAAATATTCCACCCTAGAAACTCTCATGATAATGTGGAAGAAGAATACTAAAACCTCAGTGAACAAATAGTGAAACCGACTCATGTCCCAACCCAAGGAAATTAAAAACCCATATCACCACACAAACACTCTCTAAATCCACATACAATAAAAAAACACACACACACACATTAAACATGAAAATATATCAATGTAGGTACCCCACACCTACTTTCACACTGAAATAACCCTCACATCCCAACAACATATGCCCTGACACTCCCATCCCTTCCTATACCATATACCACAACCAGAATCCACATATTCATACCATAACCATATACCATAACCTCATACCATAACCACATATCAAAAATACTTACCAAAACCAAACTAACCTCATGATGGAACCACCACCACTACCACATAACTACACTATGACTATAAGGAAGAGCAGGAGAGGGGGTGTAGTTAGGCATCAATATCACTCATACCCTAAATTTACCTAAAAAATTATATAGGTGTTGGTAAGTTTACATGAATTGGGTGGTGGTGTGTAAGAAATAAAAAAGTACAATGGTATATAATAACACACATTCCTATCCTAGGGCCCACTTCCTATTAAACCACCTTTATAACCACATCCCATCACCCATGTCAACACTGTCACACTATAACCACCACCACCACTAACTAAAAAAAACCAACACTATAACCACACCACAATAAATATCTTACTACATATTTATTTTTATTTTATAATTTAGAAAAATTCCACATTATTCATTAATAACCCCATTTCTTTCTTTCATTTAATCATATTATAAATTAATTCATGTAATTACTCAAAACTTTACTAAATACTTCCACACAATTCATCATTAATAATTCAATTACCACATGATATTATTCACTAATTTAATTAAAATTATTCAGAACTTCATTTATTCAACATAAAACCATTCCCATTACATGTGGATATTTTTTATTCTATTAATTATATTAGTTTCAACATGTTTATAAATACAGGGAAACTAACAAACCCAAATCAAACCCACCTCACAACACCGCTACACAAAAAACAACACCATCCTTCATCCACTACCATAATCACATGGAAATATCAAACCAATAAATAATTTAACCTCATAACACCATCACTATAATAATCAATCAAATTACATTTTTTGACTTATTTATCATATTTACACATCAATTACCACATCTTTACATGTTCAAAATTGTATATTTTAATTAAATATCACAATCCATAATATGTAGGCAGAAAAAAATAACAAATAACCACATATATATAAATTATTTTCTATAAATCACATATTTCCCATGTCTTATTCCATTTTTTTTTCATATATTTGGAAAATTTCATCTCATTTCTCAAAGAGAATCTAAATAAAGCTTAAAAAACATGAAAAATAGTAAAATAAAAGATAAAATACAAATCACCTACCTCAAATAAAGTTTGAACCTTAATGTCAATAAAAATATGAAACTTTTTTTAAACACCCATAATTCTACAATGATTTACCAACCAACCTATAACACATCCAGACACCATACAATTATATAGGTCTTAGATATAGAATAAATTAGATATATAGTTAATTAATTGAGAGAAAGAGCAACTTAAATTTTAATAACTCCAGGTAATGGGAATAAAGACTAAAAGATCCACAAAGAATTTATAAAACCACAAAAACTAAGACTATTATCCTCCTATGGTTTCTAAAAGGATGATTAAACCATATGATAGAAATATAATTATCAAATTTATAAAAAAACCCAGGTAAAACAAACCATATAATGGATAAAATAAAGTACATCATGGTTTAGTTTCTTCAACGGTGGTCTAAAAAACAAGAAACATCAAAACATCAAGATCTAAAATCTCCACTATATATTTCAAATCATAAAACACTTACTTGACCATAACCATAGTGAGATAAAAAAACCATGACTGTTTTTATTCAAACCTTATGATAAAACCACTACATAATATTCTATAAACCATGATGAAAATCATAGTTACTAACCACCTATAAAAATATGAATCTACCTAAAAATATAAGACTAAATCATGACATTAAAAATGGATACATCTCATAAAACACATCACAGTTTACAAAACACAATGCAGTCAACTCCAAAAAGAGACTTTATCAACTCCAACACTTCCCTTTTAGAACCATGATCTCTCCAACCTGAGGAGTTCCAAAAATATAATGAATCTATTAAACCATAAAATAGTTGGGAATTAATCATGAAGTTTTTCCCCATAAATCTCAATAACTCATCTCTTTATGTACAACCCACCTATAGACTTTCCACTAATTCTAACACCTTGAAACACATAGTAGGCAACCAATAAAATCTATGCCTTTAAATTTTATACCTCACATATGTTTTTTCCCTAAGAATAATAAAAAATCCATGATAGAATGAAATCAACCAAAAAATGAACCACCTCATGTGATACCTCTCAAATAGGAACCTTTCCATCTAGAAAGGCCCAAAAAAAGAATATAAAATGGTAAATAATTAATCATTTTATCTCATGACTAAAGTTAAATTAAAATACAAGAAGTAATATTTAGAAAAGCTTAGGGTAATGAGATTACATCTATAAGTCTCACACCAACACACATCCTATTAAACTATTATACCTCTACATGAGTCGTACTAAAAGAATGATATGTTCTCACAAAAACTTTTTATGGTGATCCAAAATTTCGACTAGTCTCTCCATGAACACTACATAATATATAATATCTAACTCACCTAAATCAATGATATGAGAGTCATCTAGAATATATCTTTGATTTTTTGAAATGAAAAAGATTCCATTAACTCAATCCATTTGAGGTGGAAGCACTAACTTGTATACCACATCACTGATTCATTAAAATACCTTGAAAGGACCAGTGAATCAAGTATGAGGCTTATTAATCCTAATAAACCTACTTTATCCATGAAAAGGATAAAAATTAAATAATCCATGATCAATAACCTCAAAATAAAAAGTTCTTATCCTATGATCCTTATAATAATTTTGACCATTTAAAGTTCCCTTCCACCCATGAATCACTTAAAACTTCTTTGTTATACTATAAACCAAGTATGGAAAAATAATCACCAAATCCCCACCTTAATTATAATAAAAAGGTGACATGAAATGAAACTTTTACAATACCTCAAATGGTTTTATGCCAATGGTATAGTGAGAGATATTATTATTGGAAAAATCAACCAAAGGTAAATGGTTCACCCAAGATCCTCTAAAATCAAGAACACATACATAAAATATTTCCTATAGTGTTTGTATTATTCACTCCATCTTCCCATACATATAAGTATGAAATTACATGTTAAGGAATAAAAAATATTCAAAATCATACTGAAAACTCTTCCACACTTATGAGTTAAATCAAGGATCTCGATCAAAGATGTTCATCCTCAGAACTCCATGAATCCTCACCACCTACAACTCATAGAGCCTCACCAAAACATTTACTATAATAAAATAATTAATCAGTAAGAAATGATTCAAAATCTTCATTCAATCCATAACCACCTAGATAATATCATGTCCTCCCATATCTTAATAAAAAACTATTACAAAATCCATCAATATATCCTCTCAGTTTCAATAAGGAATATCCAAAGGCTACAATAGAAATGTTGTAACTTGATTCTTGGATTTTACTGACTGATAGTATAATAAACCAATATAGGATATACTATATCAACACCAATATGGTCTTTTATAATGTTTAAGGTGCCTTACCCATTATAATATGCTAGAAACAAGTGCCAAGGTAAATAATTTTAATCATTATGAATGATTTAAACCTTAATAATGAAATAAATAATTGGGAATGAATGATAAAACAACTAAATAAATAAAATTAAAATATAAATCTCAATAATGGTCACAAAATCCATACAAAAAATAAAAAACATAGAAGAAAAAATACAGATATAAAGAGACACATAGTTAACTCCATATAACACACAAATACCTTGTTAAGTTGATATGAGAAGTGTTTTCTAAGAAACGAATTGTATCTTATGTAATAATTATTTATAGAGGATATATTTAGAAACTTGATAGAGGAATGGGTAGTGAAACTTGGGATTCTAGAAGTGAAAGTTGGAGTAAGTTGAAATAACTGATGACTAATAGATATTGATGAAGTGCCAAAGGAGCTCTAGATCATGTAAGAATAACTCTAAAGGACTATTGTATGATTTTCTTAGTTTTTTGAAAAGTAAATGTAATATTATTTAATAGGGATATTTATGGATTTTTTTAGTTTTATTTTATTTATCACTAGATTTTTAAAGTTGAGTTATTATAAAATCTAGATGATTTGACCAGATGGAGGGCTACACAAATAAATATAAGGTAGTGGCCCCATATCTATGAGTGAAAATATTTTAAAAATAGAAAGGTGGGATCAATTGTTTGAAAAATTAACATCTTATAATCATTATAATCCATTAATAGTTAAAAGAACCAGTGTTTTTCCATTTGAGTGGGGTTAAGTTACAAAACATGTAAATCTATTGTGTTTATTCTATGTTGTGAGTGTGTTTCCACTTGTGTGTGTTATGGAGTGTCTGTAAAAGATTAGGGTGATTTGGTGCATGATGTTAAAAATTATTTCCCTTGTCTGGATATTGCAATAGGATTTTTATAGTTCCCAAAATTTCATCCTTGTTCCATAAGTGAGGTTCTAGAAGGACTTTTAGAATTTTGGTTCTCGACACAAAAAGTGGTATTAGAGCTTGGTTGAAAACTTCTAAGGGCTCTTTCCTTAACATTTTTCATTTTAGTGGGAGACTATTGATTTAGAAGGAATCATGTTAGAATAACATAAGGTCCATATTAATAAGTTCAATGAATTAGACTTCAAATTATAGATAATATAGATTAAAGAATATCTGTATCATAATGATATTGATATTATATTAAAAGGTGTCAAATTAGAAACAATGAATAAATTGGAATCAGAAAGGACATACCATAAATCACTTAGGATTGTTCATATTGGCCAAGAATGTATCCTTAAACATCCAAGAGGTGAATAAAACAATTTAACTTATTAAAAGCTTATTATTTTTTTGAAAATACTTTAACAATGAAAAAATGTTCATGTTTTAGTGAATTTCAGCATGAGGATGTCAGAAGGAAGGTTGAAATAAGATCATTTCAGTGAAATCAATATGATTCAAAGTTGACTCTAATATGTGACGGTGGAGTTTGATAAATGTGTATGGGATTTAATCCTTAAATAATCACTTTTGGAACATTGTAATGTGATTTTTACTTCATTTAGTAACTCTAGTATAAAAAAATACTTGGTATTTGATGAGATATAAGATCTAGTCCCAGATAAAGAGACCCAAAAAATGGAATTCCATGGTTAATAGATTTTATTGTGTAAGGTAGGGTATTTTTCAGTTGAAGTGAAAAACAAATTCAAAAGAAGGGGAAAGAGACATGGGAGATGATCTTAGGAAAATCAACTAGGATCAGACCAACATAATGGCATCATGTGAATAAAGGGAAGTTTAAAAAAATATTATTTAGAGAAAAGGTAAAATTCTAGATGATTTTATCCTAGAAGCTCTTCTGAAAGCACCATAGTTGAGGAGGAAATAAAATTATTTCTATGTGTAAAAATTACATTGGAGTCATGGATCATTGATTCCAAGGATTCATTTCACTCAATATCTAAGAGAGGTATCATGAAGAATTATGTTTTTGGAAAATTCATAAAGATATATTTTTCATATGATAAAACTTGTAAGATTGTTGGAAAATGTGATGTAAATGTATGATCTAGGATAAAATACTTATTAGAGTTACAAGGGGTTTGAAACATATCAAGGTTAAGGATAAATTTAATACTGGTTGTTCAGATATATGATGTTAGTTTCTATATAATTTTTATAGAAGGAGTATAAATGATATCATATAGTTCTATAGTGGTAACCAAATGACTAAAAGATAGAACATTTTATCATACCAAGATTTTATAAGATACATCACTTTATAGAAAAAAACTTTTAAATTATAAAAGTTATATCATGATTATATAAGACACTTAGGTTGGAAAGGGTGAAGATCATGGTTAAAAAGGTAATTCTAAAATTTGGACACATAGAGTTTGGAACATATAAAGATTTAATCCTAGTGGAGTAGAGAAAAGTTTATTTAAATATGGAAGGAATAATGAAAAAGAACTAGAATTTAGAGATAGTTTATACTGATTCATGGGGGATATCACCAGTTCAGTCTCATGGAGGGTCATTATGTTATATTACCTTCATCAATGATGTGAAATAAAAGGTTTTGGTTTTATTTATCAATAAAAATACAAGGTATTTGAAACCTTTGTTTAATGGTGATCCATGGTGTAAAGTGAGGTTAGTTTAAATAATATGTTCTTGAGGTTTGATAATAGCGAGGAGTATAGAATAAGGTATTTCTAGAATTTTTTATAGAATAAGGGAATTTGTTTTCAGAAGATTGTGCTTAGAATTCCAGAACAAAATAGAGTGGAAGAGAGTATACATTATACGAGAGAGACATACGCATGAGAATTCATTCCAGGTTTCTTAATTAGTTTTTGGTGGAATTAGTGAAATGTGTAGTGTAACTTGTAAATATAATTCCTTCCATTCCACCAGTTAAAAACTTTTAGAAGAGTTGTGGAATATAATATAGGTCGATGTATCCCACATAAAAGTATTTGGGTGTATTTCCTAGGTCCATGTTAATGCCAAAAAATGGATAAATTAGAAGTAAAGTCTCAAGTATGATTATTTTCATGTTAGGGAAACAAATACTTTGGTTTTCACCTATAGTATAATGACCTTCAAAAGTTCATCAAAAGATAAAATGTTCACTTCAATGAAGGGATCATTTGGAAGGATCAGATTCAATCCGAATATATATATGAGAATAAAGAATCATCACATACTGAGGTTCATCTAAAGAGAAGTATAAAATTTACTATTAGTTTA
Organism: Viscum album; assembly: GCA_963277665.1. Classification (NCBI taxonomy): domain Eukaryota; kingdom Viridiplantae; phylum Streptophyta; class Magnoliopsida; order Santalales; family Viscaceae; genus Viscum; species Viscum album. The sequence goes on along the minus strand of OY728147.1, from coordinate 1,667,377,232 downwards.
GAAAGAACTCAAGTTTTGAAAGAAACTAATATTTAGAAAGGAGGAGTTTTAGATAATGGTTGGATTCTAAAGTTTTAATGAAGGCCAGATATATCAAAAAGATTAGGCATTATGAAATCTTAGGGAAGAGTTCTGGAAGATGCAGTACTAGAAGGAGAACAACCTCATGAGTTGAGGTGGTCAACTAGAGTACAAATAAAAATATAAAAATATGGGTTTAAGTTACACTATATTCTTTATACAGATAATAGAGATACCAAAATTGTAATGTCTTGACCCAACTCACCACTAAACCGGTGGCTGGACCGGTCACCACATGACCTCAAACGCCTCTCCCCATATGCCAGAGGCTGTCGACTAGTAGAGAGGGTCTAAGGATAGTTAGTGGGGAGACTGTACCCTCTTATAAGAGTTGAAAAGTGGTATATTATTGTAGATAACAAACAATATAGGAAACAATAACTCATAAATGACAAACAGCAGAAGACAAATAATACTCATTTTATAAAAGTGGCCAACACCAAATTATACAGTAGATGCATGCATGACATGCTAATGATACAAAAGTAGAAACAATGAACAAAACAACATGCTTTATATTCCAATACAGAAATAAATAAACAATGACTCAAAGCCCCAAGGGAGATCTCCTTGATCATCCCGAGCATCCACTCAGTCCTCTACTCCTATCTCCCAAGTAAATACAAACATCACAGTCCTGTAACCAAATAGAATCTACTCAGGTACCCAGTGCAATGGAAGCCTGAGTAGGGTGTGAGATATAAATATTAGTAGGAAAGAACCACCAATGTCTACCCAAAATCCAGACATTTAATAAATAATTTAAAACACATGAAGGAATGCATAAAATAAAGTAAGCAGTACAAAGTAACTATATACTCAAGTACCTACTTTATCCCTCAACTAATGTCTGAAACTGCACTATTCATTTTTCATGCATACTCAACAATCATTAAATAATCATTTTTCATTTCTCAATTACTCAAATCTTATTATGAAAGTCTTGAGATTCATCCTACGCCCGACATCCCCCGTATAAGTCACTCACCCCAGATGTCTCTAAAGACCATCTAAGTAATCAAAGTAAAGACTGAATCTAAGATTTTGATTTGGACTGGATAATTCATCATAAGTTATTCAATTTAGTCTTTCATATATTATGTCTAAGCACCTCCACTAAAAAAAATGATTCGCTCCTGGGTCCGTCCACTAACAGTGGTCCACCCAATTCATTAATAAGTATAAACCCTTTCTCATAATCAATTCACAAATCATTATGTCACAACAACCTTCATTAACCATTAACTCATTTTATGCATGAAAAATTGGACCCACAGTCCAATGTTAATTAATGGATGTAGAATATCATGTCTATCACCCTCGTGAGTATTCATAGAATCAGTCCATGTCTCACAACCCATGGGTATTTAGAGCATTAGTCCCTATCTTATAAAAGAATATTTACCTACAAGATGGGTGTAGAATGCCATGTCTAGCACCCTGTGAGTATTTGGAGCATCAGTCCCTATCTCACAACCCATATATCAATCATACATATACATCTATCATTGGTGTCAAACATCATGTCTAACACCCTGTGAGTATTTGGAGCCTCAGTCCTTGTCTCACAACCCATTCATAAATCATACATATATATTTATCAATGGGGTAGAATACCATGTATAACACCACAAAACCAATCTGTTAATTAATTCAACAACTAATTAACAACACAAAACACTCTTCAGATAAGTCAACACTTAAATAACTAAATTCCTTAACAATCCTAAACTCGTCCACTCAAACAGTGATTCCTAATCTACAAGCACCCCATAATCATCACAAAACATGCTGAACAAAGCCAAGATATTTAGCAACCATCTCACACAACATATCATATCTCTAAACAACTCCATCCAAGATAACTTAAGGCATGGAAAAATAATACGCATCAAAAGTAATCCTGGCTAAAAATCATAACAAACAATCAATTCACAATCTTAATTTAATGCATGCAAATTAATTAATTAAATAATTAATTAATCAAACCTTATATCTTTAACCAATCATCAATTAGTTAACCATTTACAATTTAACATGAAATACTTAATCCATCCATTAATTATTACCAGTTTCCAAATTATATACCAAACATGTCAAATATTCAATATTCCCAATAATCTATAAAAGCCACAATCTTATTCCAACTCATGACTTGTTATTAATCATACCATTAATTGCCCTATTACTCATTCTTTCCATTCAAATCAGTTAACTGTTTAATCATATCTCTTTACTAAATTAGAAGCCCATGATTAAAATCAACACATGATTAAGTCCTCATTTATTTCATGTGGGTGACATTATTTAATAACATCAAAAGTGCCATGCATTGACATATCATAATCAAGGAAACTCAAATTCTCAATTTATCAAAAGGAGATCAAATTCTCATATAAAGTGTTAAAGATTTGGGACCCTACCTTGAGGTTTTGACGAAAACCACAACGAACGAAGAACCCTCAAGAGAAATGGGTTGATTCTTCAAGAACCCGCCTTAGATCACTTCTCCTAGAAATAACAAGACCAAAACTCATCATACTTTTCATCCACACACTTAAATTTACCCATAATGGGCATATATCTAAGAAACCATGAGAAGAGGAGATGTAGATCTAAGTAGATCTAAGAAACTGAACAAGAACGAAGAAGAACATCTACCTACCTCAAGAATTCGGATTCAAGTCACTAAGATAATCCTTCAGAACACCTCCAAAACGCTTGGTAGAGGTTTTCCAACCTTTAAGGGAGAGTAATCCTGAGTTATGACCTCTTAGGAGAAAAAACAAGCCATCTAGAGGCTAAAACGTGTGAGATACACTTTTTTAGGATCTCACTCAAGTGCCCGCACAGTTAGTTCACACAGTTTGACAAACTGTGCGCTAAACGTGTGTTAGCTACTGCCACGGCCACCCCTCTCGCATGGACTCATCACACGGTCTTTTCTAACCATGCACCAACCATGCAGAAGCTACTGCCTCAAAACTTCAACTACGCACGGTTTGGCCACACGGTTAGAAAAACCGTGTGTCGCCTGTGTGACTTCCCTTTTGCCTCAAAACTTCAATCAAAGTTCTAAAAAAGGACATATTAAGGTGTTCCAACACTCAGAATAAAATTTTGGAGCTCAGTTTTAAAATGAACAGCTCGTTGATAAATTGAAAAGAATTTTAGAAACATTCGTAAATTTAACCCAGTTCAAAACACGAGATCTTACAAAAATCCAAAAGGATGTGTAAAGACACAGTGATTCAAAGTAGTGTGAGTTGGTGATGAAGGAGGAGATGAAATCCTTTCATGCTTCTAGAATATGTAAGATTTTGGAGCTTCCAATAGGAAAGTAGCTATATAATAAGTGGGTATACCATGTAAAGGAAGAATTGGATGGTGAGAAGTGGTAAAAGGAAAAATTAGTTATAAATATTTTAAAAAAAAGGAAGGAGTCACATTTATTAAAAATTTCTCTCCAATTGTTAAACACACAATGATCTGGATAGTGATTTCAATGGTTATTGAAGAAGGATTTCATCTTTAATGGTTAGATATGAGTAAAACCTTTTTACATGGTAACTTAGATGAAAAAATCTACATGGATAAACTATAAATATTTATAGAATCTATAAGTAACCTAGTGTGAAAAATTAAACAAATTATTTATGGTCTGAAGCTAGCACCCGGGTAGTTGAGCTATAAGTTCGATGAATTCATGGAAGAATGGAATATAATAGAGTATTATTAATTGATATTTAGATTGAAATTAATTTTTGTAATAATCTATTAATCCACTCAAGAACAAACCACATTCATATGAAATATCAATTTATTCAAAAAATCATGGAGGAATGAATGATGTAGCTATACAGGATATAAGGGAGTTAGAATATGGATGATATTATTACAAAGGTTATAGTATGGTAAATTATAAGGTAGTGATGTGACTTAGTGAGACTTTGTTGAACAAGAATAAAAGGATAAAGACTCTTGTAGAAGGAATAAGGTAGGAAGGATGAAGTGACTAAGTAATCTTAGGACTCTGTATTGAAACTAAGAAAAAAAGTTCTAAAGTAAGAGATTGTTATTTTACTGTGAGCTTTTTTCATAGAAAGGAAATTATATCTATGAGAAGTATTGTTTCTAGAGGATATTTTCTAGAACTATATGGAGGGATGGGTGGAAGATTTATGGATTCCAGAATTAGGAGATAGAGTAAGTGGTAGCGATTGATGGCCACCTGATCTGGATGAAGTTTGGAAGGGATGATATCTTATATAAAAATAACTCTAAAATACTTTCATAAGATTTTATTTGTGGTTTTAAAAGTTTAAATAATATTATTAATGATGGATAAATATGGTTTTTCAATTTTCTTTCACTGATCATTGGATTTGAAAAGTTGAGTTGGTATAGTATCTGGGTTCTTTGAACAGATAGAGGGCCACCTGTAAACATCAGAAGGCAATGGAACTAAATTTACTAGTGGAACTATTTTATAAAGAGGAGTGCGGGAGGAATTGTTTATAAAATTTAAATATTGAAATTATTATCTTCTATTTATAATAAATATTAGAAATGTTTTCCCCATAGAGTTGGGTTATGTTAAAAATCACATAAGTCCATTATGTTTATTCTATGTTATGAGTGTAAGTTATTTTGTGTTTCTTATTATGTGTATTACAGAGTGTCTATAGAAGATAAAAGTGATTTGGTATGATATATTAAATCTTAGTTCTTATATCTAAACATTACAATCATGTGTTTCCAGTTTTATAACTTCTAGCTTTGTTCTGTAAGTGTTTTTTCTAGAAGTACTTCCATAATTTGGGTTCTTGACACAACACACCTTCTTATTACAACACCACCATTACTATGTAATTTATCTAAAGGTACAATATCTATAAATAGAAGACCTAAAAATCAAACCTATAAAATATATCCAAATAAGAGAATCTATATACACACCAAGGTGTTTATGTTGGGTGTGAGTAAATATTTCCAGTGGCATTCCACCACATATTCTATGTATAACATTTATAAAATAAACCATAAAATTCTAGTTTTAAATACAATTATAAAATTACAATTTATAATTTTTATGTAAAAGCATGTAATATGGAGTTATCACAATTAAATCATTACATTTTAAAGAAAAAAATATTTTCAAGTTTAGTGATTAATGTATAAGGGAACCGATGAATACACAATAAAAACACTTTTTTATATAAAAAAATCCATCTAAGTATCATATGATAGAATCTATTGGACTAGGAAAGGGTGGACTAAGATACTTATACAAATAAATCCATATCTATGATCCTAATAATCATAATCAAACCCATAATCACATCCAAATCCATAATCATATCATAAACATATCTAACTTCACAAAAATCGCTAGCCAGATTGTTATCCTAAACTAGAATAAATACTATAATAGAATAAGTTAGAGTCTCATAATGACTAGTCCACCCTATTCAGTGCCGCATCATGACTAGGATGAAATATTCCAAGGTGGGATTTGTCATAACTTAACTTGGTACTTATTATAGGGACTCTCTTAAGAACACATGGTTTCCCATGAACAATTAAAAAAATAAAGGGGTTTAATAATTAAATATGTAATAAAGGAGGCATTATTTTATAATAATCCATAATGTTTTCTAAAAAATTCATATAAGAACATTTTATAATTAACTGGGGAAAATTGATACAAATAGAGCCCTATAAACCCTTAGAAAACCAATAAAACCCAAGAAAACCATTGCAAATAATGAAATCCATGTACCAATACATGACATACAACCTTGGGATACCCAATGTGTGAATCCAAGTGGGAAATCAGGCCATAGTCATAAGTTTATCCTAAGTTGATCAAAGCAATTACATATATATTTTATATCATTAAGAATATTTATTTAAAATAAGAAAGAGAATAAGGGTTTCATAAATAATGGAAGATACATAGAGACACTTACATTTAGGAAATATTTACTAACTTAAATGGGTAATATACATATAATACCCCTAAATAATTATCAAAAATAGATTATAACCCAAAAAAGATAAGAATTAGAAATTTTTTCTAAGACTTAGAGGTGTAAACACTTATCAGTGATCCATAGGTTAAAAGAGAAACCTCTAACTATGTGTGGTTGAAATTTTATGGGACAATATAACACATGAGAGATAAATTACCATGTATTTTATGATTTTAAACTTAAAATAGTGAAACCTTTCCATTAAAAAAGCCTTAGATAAGGGAAGAACATGTGAGGAGATAAGAAAAGAAAGAAGAGAAGAAGAAGAATAATAAGAATAATGAAAAAAGAGAAGATAATGAAGAAGAAGAAGACTCACCTTATAACCCTATATAGAATAGGTAGGAAGAAACCTATATAAACGGGGATAAGAGATTCCCCTACCTTCACACAAAAAGACCCCCCAAATAGAGAGAATAAGGAGGACTATCCACCCTTTAGATATATTATGTTTTTAATAATAATAATAAAATGTTGATAAATATAATGTAAAGATAATAAAAATAATATAATAATAATAATAATATTTCTATAGCATAAATTTATAATCAATAATAAAAATATCATGAATTTATATATTAAATACACATTAAAATAATTATATATATAATAATATTAATAACCCAAAAATATAGATGACATGAATAACATTTATATTTTGTAAAAACATAATTTAAAATATTCTAAACCCCATTGAAAACTTAAATAACTATAGTTAAATTCCCAAAATATCATTATAAAAATCCAATAGTTAATTATAACATGTCCCAATAAGTAAAAACATGAAATTTTATGTTTTTAGTCAACTTTATAAAATGAATGGATGTCTTACACAATCTTTAAGACCATTCATAGACCATGAAAAACTCATTATATCTCCAAAACTAACACTGTACAGTCACTACGATGTTCATCAAGGTTGTGCATTACAAAAAAGTTATAAAAATTTCAAAAACATAACTATTTTAATTCCTAAAATATTATTATAAAAAAATATTCTCAAACATAGAATAGTGTGGTGTTATAACTCTTCTCACCATAACTTTGTACAAACTTGGAAAACCATTGAAAAATTATTATATAAAATCATAATCTCACTTGAAAAATAATGAATCATGATTTTGAAAACATTTTTTACACAATTAAATTCCCTTTCACTTATAAAAAACACCACAATTAAAATACACCATTTTAAATATTTCACCTCCCATGTGGGTACTCCCCACTATAATAACACACCATATATCCTACTACCATGGGTTTAACATCTTAAATCACATTTCTCTTAAAATAACCATCAAGTTAAAAAATTGAAATTATGCTTTCTCAAAAGCATACATGTACTTCAATAATAAACTATATTGTTTAGAAAACAAAATTCATTCAAAAAAATTATTTCATTTATAAATCTCAAATAGTATATATAAAGACCAAAATTTGAAAGATAAACAACTAAAAAAATCCAAAATCAAAAGTTGCATTTCCACCCTCTAAAATTTCGACTAAACATGGAGAATTAGGTATGACAACTTAAAAATAAAATTTTAAGCCCTTAAAAACCTCTTTTTCTTAATAAAAAACTAGATATAGGTCTACTATTATAAAATTACATAGATATATTCATAATCTTTTATTTAATAGTTTATAGAGACCAAACAGATACCCAAATAAAAATTTATGCCCCTTTTAAGTTGAATCTCTATTCTCAACATGTATTAGGAAATTTAAAAAATCTAAGAACCATAACCATGACTTGTATGAGTATCTAGGTTCAAAATGGGACTAAAAACAAGGTTTTAAATTCTTTTCCACTCTATATAATCATTTTAAATAGTTTTTTGACTTTACAATAACTATAAAATATCCCCCAGATACTCTAATTGGATATGAATGGTCACTATGTACAATCATTCATAAGACCATGTAGTTTTCAATTCCTCCCAATTTTTAAGTTGCATGATCCCAAGGACTATGCAGCCAGACCACACACTTTTCCCAACAAACCGTGCATGTGGAAAAAACTCTCAATATGTGCTATTTTTTAACAATTAAGGCTCAAAAAGTTCTCTATGTATTTTATAAGATAAAATATATCCTTTATAGTGAATTATAACTTTTATAAACTAATTTGGATGGGTTTAGTTCATCCCATAACATGTGTTTTCATGAAATGTTATAAGTTTCATTGCATTACATTTACTTAATATGCAATTTTTGTGATACATGGATAAGATAAATTAAATTATAACCTAATATGCCCATTTAGGCATGTTACACATAGTTTAAATTTTATCTATAAGTTTTGAATTCATATCTTACTCAAACAAGTATATAAAACTCAAAAGTTATAAAAAAACATAAAATAAACACTTTCATGGAATACCTCTAAATTAATTTATTTTTGATTTTTAATAAAATCACTTTTAGGGGAAGTGGGAACATTATATAATAAAAACAGGAGACATGAATATAAAATTATACCTGATATAAATGAACAAAGATTAAAAAAACTAGAAAAAAACTCAAATTTCAAAAAATAAAATGCAAATCCTGAGGATTTTTTGGTATGAGTTAGATTGAGACAAACTATCCATAATTTCTTTACATGATTCACATCAATGACTATATCCTATCACCACCTAGTGTTCCTAACAATGCATATGAGACCCCATGAATCTCACTACCGAGCTCACCTCTACCTGTATAGACACCTTGATGACCGGTGCCAAAGAACTACTAGAACCAATAAAGAATCTCCACCAGATCATCTCACCCAACAATCAGAACTTCAACCCAGAACTATAAACACAAATAAGAAACCAATCATGAAATCTATCTACACTGATGCACCAACACCATCATGAATCATAGAGTCAACCAAAAAAATATCCAACAAGTATAGATTCTATATGAACTAAACCAACCCTAGATAAAATTATATCTCTCCACTACCTTCCCTATATGCATCAATACACCCAACATAAAATTTTCTAAAGGCCACCACCATGAAAATCTATTTCTCCTTGAAGAACATACCTTTGATTAAACTGGGATAAGATATTCCTCTCGCACTCCCAATCCATCAAAAAATATCATCACGCGAGACCAAATATAGGGTCCAACATGAGAATATGGGATGAAAGGTTAGAGAGGGAGGACAAAATGGCAATAAAATATATGATCCAAATTTCTTAGAATAAATACAAAAAAAACACATCCTTAACATGAAATTTAATTATACACACTAAAACTTTATAAATATATACACCCAATAAACATGTTTAAGTCTCATGCACCATAAGTGAAACTACCTATATTTTGACTAATCAAAAGATTAAAAATTTATTCAAGCCGATTCACAGTCCATTTTTATTTAAAAACTATTTCCAACCAATTACCCTACTTAAAACTCAATTCCACATTTTTAAAACTAACCATAATCATTATAATATTAAAAAATAATATAAATTGAAAACTATATATTCTTAAAAATGCATTTTTTGAAAACACACCAAAAAAGCCCTTAATCCTTAAAACCCTTTACCCCTCAAAGAATTTACACAAAACAAATTTAAAAGCAACATACATTTTGAAAATTATCTCAATTTAATATATTTGTTTCAATTTTAAAAAACCTTTTCCACATCTCCTCCCAAACATAAACACCCAAATAGTAATAAATAAATGATTTTAACTATAAATTTCTATCAATAACACTCCATGACTAATTTCAAGGGATAATGATACAAAATTAAGCACATATATATGATTAAAACAATTTAATAAGTCTAGCTGATACATTAAACAATATAAAATATTGTTTTCCCTTATAAATCATTTTTAAAAATGAAATCAAACAAAAAAAAAACTCAAATACCTTCTTTAAAACATCACATTTCAGGTTACAAAATATTTAACTAATAAATTTAAGGCTCTATATTATTCCTAAGTAACAGTTTTCAATTACAAAAATTCATTAAAATAAAATAATAATAATACACATTTAATATGAAATTAAACCATAATCAATAAAATATAAAGCATTTAAAAAGTAGAATTAGATAAGAACTGTGAATTATAATAACTATTCTATTATAGCATGATTTTGAGCACAACAATGAAAACCCATTTATTTTATAACAAAACCAATTTAAATAAAACTAAACATGACTCTAACTCATGAAACTTCTCCATTAATCCTTTTAAACAAGCTCATACTTAAGTGTAAATCAAATAACTACGATATAAGACAATAACTCTTTCAAAATTTTTGTTTTTTCTTATAAAATACATAGATTTCAATAAACAAACATGATCGTAAATTTTTTGTTTTCAATTATAAAGTCAAACCTAAAATATCTATAAAAAATTAAAATTACCAATATTTTTTAAAATCCCACTTTAGATTCTTATGATAATGTAAAATAATACAAAAAATTCTATTGAAATTAAAGTTAAAGGTTAATTATTCAAACATTTTTACAAAGTAATTTAAAATAGATTTTAATTTCTTATCACATGAAAAAATGAAAAATCTTTGAATGGTTTATCAAATACATCCAAGGCTAAATCATATTTCTTATTTTAACTTCAAAAACCACATTAAAATAAAACTTAATCACCTATTTAAAAACAATTATCAAATATTTTGAATTAAAACTTCAAGTTTCTTAAAAAAAAAGTAAATATTAGACATTCACTATTCAAAAGGAACTTTAAATCAATTAATGCATAATAAATACCCACTATTTTTTTATTTTCTAGAAAAACATATTTTAAAATATTTTTTTACAATAATAACATATTGATTTTATCCAATAAAAATTCTTTTATGTATGTATACAAACACAATAAATTCAAAAGACAAATTAAGGATCCCTGAAATTTTTAATATAAAATTAATTTTAAAAATATGATCATATCAACCATTTACATATAATATAATTATACACAAAGCACACTAACCAAAAAAATGAAATGTAAAACTATCGATAATTAGGCCATCATTGATATAACCATTTGATCAATGAAATGAGATTATACCATGTATTTTAAATTGACACCGGATCCACTCAATTTTATGGCATCCTAACATCAACTAATAAACTTACCAAGTTAAATATAATTTATATAAATCACAAATATAAATAAAAATACACATAATGAATTGATTTTAAAGAATACAAACCATATATAAAATCCCTTAATTAGAATAAAAAAATGAAAACCTTTCCAAAAATTCATAGAGATGTATAAAGAAAATATATTCAATTAATTTAATTCAAAAACCCTATTTTCCAAACTGATTTTTTTGAGTACCAATTTATACCATTTAAATTCATCATATTTGGAGGTAAATTAAAATAACCCTTTATATTTATAAATAGAATTTTAATTTTTTTATCTTATCATTAACTGTTCATAACAAGTGAAAAAACAATACTTTATGAATTAAAACTTTATAAACATTATTTCAAAAACCACATTTACATTTAAATCATTAGTAAATCACTTACATATAAAAATTTAGACCTCAAACTTTCCAAATTCCCGAAACACTCATTAAATATGAATTAATTATTAAAAAATATCAAAAAAAAAATCATTATACTTCAATCAATAAATCAAAAAATCACCCTACACATGTCATTAAATATTTAAAGAAAACACATTAGAAAATATAAAATAAACTAATCAAATTACCACAAATAACCATTCAGGAAACATTGAATATTTATTAAATACATCTGATCAATTAAGATAATTTATGATAGATGATACAAAAAGAAAAAGAAAAAGATTCTCCTTAAAATTTAATGTTAAAAATACCTCTCTATGGAAAAATAAATAATAGGCAACCCAATATCGGGTCAACAAACAAAACTAAATCTTAAAATCCCTTGATAACTTGAGTTTATACCATAAATAGGGTGACCAAGCCTATTTATGGTAGAATTATCAAGTTCTGAAGATCCTACTGCCACCTACTACTGATCCAAATTACCACTTTTTCTCTAGTATCATTTTATAAAAAACCAAATTAGGATATCCTATCTCGACTCTAGAGCTAGTTTACCATAAGACCCAAGGCACATCCCTGATCATTATGGGTTGGTGACATGTGACAACCCAAAATTTTCAAATATGGTAAATTTATTTCTCTAAATATATGTGTGTAATATTTAAGGATAATGTATAGTACAAATAATATACATAACATAATAAGAAGATGTCATTTTATTTCATCAACATGAAACATTACATATGAATTATAAATATACCTCATAAAATTAAAAATAATATAGTGGGATAAAAAAAACAACATAAGTAGAATTCAAAAATCCAAAGGCTCATGGTATGATTGAAATATCACAAATATGAAAACACTGTAAATATTTTTTTTTTCAATTTTATAAATTAAATATAAATAACTTTGATAGGAATTAAGTGAATGAATAATGAAAGAAATAAGAGGTATGTATTGGAATTATAATAATCACTTGACTATTAGAATAATAACTAACTCTTATAATAATTAAATTATCATTAAAATAATAACCCTACTATTGAAAGTAGTAAAATGGATAAAAATTAATATCTACAATGATTAAAATAATTAATTATAAATATTAGAACCTAATGAATTGACTTAATTCATAAATAAGTATACATTTTATAAGGTGTGATTTAACTTATTTAGTAAAAAATTAATTTTCATATTAAAATTTAAATATTATAATGACCTAATTTATAAACTTATTTTAATTAAAATATATATTAATTATCAATAATATAATAATTAATAAATAATATAAAAAATAAATGTAATCACTAATAATAAAATAAATAATATTTATTCCATAAAAAATATTTTTCAATGTATTATATGATTTTATTAAATGTAATTTTTTTAATATTTAGAATATTAAGTTTATAAAATTGACATAATTTTTAGAATCATCATGGAAAAATTATCTTTGGGCGAATTTTTTTCCTTTTCTGAAAAATTTTATTTTTTGGAAAATTGTAAAATATTTAGTTATTTCATATAACATATGTTTTATGACATCATCACGATATCAATATGTCTAAAAAATTTATAAAACATTTTTAAATAATTAAATTTTATTTCTAAGTAAAATAATTCATTTAAAAATAAAAAATTTATTTTTCAAACTTATAAATCAATTTTCAAAACCTAAGTTATATTTTATTCATATAAAAAACTATATTTTATTTTTTAATTTATATAAAATATTTTCATGGTTCCATTTAGTTTTGGGTAAGTTTAAATGTAAAAAAACCTATATTTTTTTAATAAAACACTAAAAAAGTCACAATAATCAACACTATTCATAATCTTGATTATAAATAATAAAATTATCAATATTTTTTTCAAGTATACCCCTACAAATTAGCTATATAAACACCCCTCATCCACTCCTTTCTCCTCACTTACTAAATTTTTTTCCATTTAAAAATATATACCAAACATCCTCTATAAAATTCCCTATACATGTTCATAATTTTTTATTTTAGAAAAAATCCCCTTATCCTAAGGCATTAGACTCAATATAAATGAGGTAACTTAAAAAGAAAGGTAATGGTTTTAAAACCCATGTATTCTCATTTAAATTATCCACTAACCCCTTCTATAATATAATTAATCATTAAAATTAACCTTTAAATAGTATTTCATTTAAAATTTAATGTTTCTATAAAACCCAAATATTTATTATTTTTTAATTCCTTTTAAACTCTTTAAAAAAAATCTTTCACCCATGGTGGTTTTACACTACCTAAGTGAATGATAATTTTTTATTTTTTACTCTATCCTTTTATGGTTATTATTAAAATTTTATTACATTATTTAATATACTATTAACAATAAAAAAATTTCATGTTTATAATTCTATAATGATAAAATACACATGATAATAATGATATTCAAAGTAAATAATCATAGTCATTTTGAACCATCTAAAACAATATTATTGAAGAAGATTCAACTAATTGTAACTATATAATAAAATAATGAACTCATATACTTATATAATTACATTAAATCTATAATATGATAATTTTTGATCTTATAGAACCATTTTGTAGTCTCCATCAGCTGTTACCATGACAACAAAGTAGATTTGGCACCATAAACTGGACAACGTCAAAATAATTAACAAGAAAAATATTAATTTAATAAATGAATAAAAATTGATAATAAATAGATTATTGAGATGGGATAAAAATGAAAAAATTTCTAAGTCAAGTAATTAATAAATTTAACTTGACTATTTAGAAGGTTAATGGTGCATCCAAATAAATCAAGGACAAAAGGTAAGGGGGATTTCCCACTCTTTATCATTTTTTATGGTTATGCTCTGTATCACCCTCCACCTCTCTATATTCATATTTTTCTCCATAATTTATGTTATTTATATTTTATTTATATATATTTCCATGATTTATACCATTTCATTCCCCCTTTATTTTATGGGGATATTCAAATCTCTATAGTTCACTTTCTAATATTTTCATTAAATTAAAACCAACAAAGGTAACAATTATATTTATTATTCCTTTTCATGTACCACTCTTATAATGATTATTTGATTTGTATGATTTCCAAAAACCACCTTATTTTAAGATGAAATATGATTTTTTATCTCTAGTTCTAGGGAAATCTTATGCACTTATCCCCTTTAAATATTTTTTAACCAAATTCATAAAAGTTTGATAGAATATTTTAGTTTCATAACTTATTTTTAATATTATATTAATATTTTTTTACTTCAATTTAAAATCTAATTTCATAAAAAATGATACTTTTTTGTAATGAAATTCCAATATTCCTCAATCCCTTATTTTCTTAGGATCCTATAAGGTACCTCAATGTTTAAATATTTATAGGTTTATTATGTTACCCATTTCTTTATCGTGGGTTTATTTCATGTTAATACTTTATGTATACTTATTTTTTTATATGGCACACATATGAATGAAATATTATAATGATGAGTGGGCCCATAATTATATACCACCAACTGATTGAGTAATTATTTATATCTCATGAGATCATTATGCATGGGCATGATGTAGTTAGCATTGTCCATTATAATATGATGTCTTAGTGGTGAACCTTTATATATTTTCATGATGAAATTTCCTATATTTTTCCCATATTTTTATGATTATCATAAATATCATTCTATAATGATATTTTTTTTTTCACTTATTATATTTTTCCATATGATAGTTTGTGATTATTTTCTTTTATGATTACATACTATGATTATTGACTCCTATGATATCTCTCCCCATGTTTATCCTATTTTATCTCCTTATCGGGATTTCTAGATTAACCCTAATTTTATGTATATCCAAAGGATATCCCATGTAGTGATAAAAGTATGATTATATATAGGATAAAACTATATATATGGAGATAAAATATTATGTAGTTAATTTTAAAATGTTTTATGGTGTATCTAATCATCCAAATAAACTGTACCTCTAGATTTATAGGTGTGAATTCTATATATTATTTTTAAAAATAAATTAATTTTATATTTAAGAGATATAAGTCATTATATTTGGTATCAAATAAATTTATATTTATTTTTTAGGAATAGTTTAGTGAAAATTATAGGGTGTACACCCAAAATAACATATATTGATACTTATGAAGTCAAAAGTTAATATTTATATATGATTTATGATTTATTATTTCTATGTTCATAATTTATATAATTATTCATATTAATTATTGTATTGTCCTCGCTAAATTTCCTTTATTTTAGTAAATAGATTAAAATAAGAGGAATTGTGTCAATAACCAATGTGATGGGAAATGAAATGATTATCCAGATGAGATTCCTAATATTATGGGAGCAGGGGTCAAAAACTTAATGGCGGTACTTTCTCAATTAACTCAAATTATGAATAATAACTTTAACTATATGGAGAACCCAACTCCTATAAATAATGATCAAATCATGGTTTATTTGTTTATATAATAATAAATACTCTCTTTTGGTAGATAATATGATTATTTAATCATGAATAAATAGATAAATTCAGTTAAAAAAAATATTTTCTATGCTTCAATGATCTAATTAAGAGAAATTGATCCAAACCATTTATCACTTAGAGGTATATATAGATCAATTATGGACACTGATCAAGAATAACAAGCCTAAGTATTTCGTTTAATCGATGAAATTAAAATAATTCGATGATATATTTTTCAATAAATATTTTCCTTATAATCTCCATATTAAAATATAGATGGAATTCCTTGGACTCAATCAAAGGGAGGAAGAATCAATCGGGTCATACAAAAAAAAGTTTTCAAGGCTTGTAAGGAATGACTCTGACTTTGTCACTAAACTCATAAGTAAGGTCAACCACTTATTTAGTGGCATAAAACCAAGTATTCAAAAAATATTTTCAGATTTTAGAATTTGAAAACCATGAGAAAATAGTCTTATAAGATGTTAAAGTGTACATATATTCTAGTAAATATTAATGGTTCCATAATATTAGAGATAATAAAATAAAAATAGAGTAAAATACTAGATGTTTAACTAATAAACCTCATAGATGAAATATGATTCAATTTATCATATGTCAACAGTATGGGAGGAATAATCCTTGAAACTAGTACAAAGGAATGAGAAAAATCTTTTAGTGTATAAAGGAAGTGAATGTAACTCTTGAATTCTAAAGAGAGATGAATAATCCAATCAATATGTTGATTGGAATTATGGTTCTAATCATCCCCCCCATGCTGAAATTTTACAAATAGAAGTAACATGGAAACTTTGCATATAATTATACCAAGCCAAGGGTATTAGAGGATAATATATGAATAGAACCTCCAAAGACAAGGGAACAATAAATATATTATACAATATCTACCAATAATATGGATTTTGAGAATAAAGTTGAAACATGTACAATTATTATTCATTCAAGAATTGAAAATATCCTATTTAATTATGGTTGTATTCATAAATTAATATCATAAAAGTTCTATAGAAAAATTTAAACACTGCCCCAAGACATAGAGATTGATCTATTATTGAAAACACTAAGTGGTGCAATAATTTCATCTCAAGTATATAACTCTTCCCTAGTTAACATTCGTAAGAATAATATTCCAGAGAATATAGTTATTTTCCTTTTAGTAGAGTTCAATTATAAATTTTTAATGGATTGGTCATACTTATATAGATAAAATATTATCTAATGGTAGAAGGAAATGACTTTCCATATCCCAAACTATCCACTGATTCTATACAATTTCATTGAAAAGTATGAATCTACTTTGGAAACTCTTTCTCAAGTATGTAGATTATTTCCTTATAATAAATAATATCTAACATAAATTATTGAGATAAATTAAATGATCATCCTTGAATACGTTCCCATTATGATGAAAAATACCAATGTATTTTCTAAAGAGTTACCTTGCCTTCATCCTAAGTGTGAGGTTTAATTCTCTATATAACTTATACCTAGAGCTCCACCCACATCGAAGAGTTACTATATAATTATCCCCATTGAATCAAAATATTTGATTAAAAAACTACAATAAAATTTAGACAGGTGTTTTATATACCTTAATGCCTCTCTATAGGGTTCACTGGTCCTATTTTTCAAAAAGAAGGATGGTTCAATGATTTATGTTTTGATTATAATGATATTAACATGATCACAATAAAGAAAAATTATCCCCTTCCATGGATTGATGACTTGTTTGATCAATAATTTTGGGATCAGTACTTATTTATGTTCATCTATTAATGGTGAAAAATTAATATATTCTAAAGACTTCCTTTTATATAAGATATAGAAACTATGAGTTTATAGTGATAACATTCATATTCCCTAATGCCATAAAAATATTCATGGTCTTGATGAATGGATTATTTAGAGATTAACTTGATTTTTTTGTGGTGTTTTATATAATATTATCATATATTCAAAAATTATATAAGGGTATTTGAGTATTATATTAAATTATTTTGGAAGGACAAGTTTCATTCAAAGTATAGTAAAAATTATTTATAGACAGAGAAAGTAACATATTTGTGGAATGAGATCACAAGAAAGGATATATTTTTGGATTATTCAAATACTAAGGCAATTAATGAATGGAATAGACTGAAATATATGAGATAAATCCATAGTTTACTCAGATAAGAAAGGTAATATCAAATTTTTTTGAGAAATTTATCATGATTTTTAAATCCACTTACCGAGATATCACAAAAAAGAGTATTTTTTTGGAAATATAAATATGAAGAGATTTTAAAGGAGATGAATAAAAGTATAGTATCATCACTTGTTCTCACACTAACCTCTATTGGTTATTTTTTTTGGTATATATAAATGATTCAAAAAGGGCATGGGTTTTATACTCATATAAAATAATTAATTTATAGACTATTCCTTAATACAATTGACGTTATAAGACAAAAATTACTTGTTGTTTGATTTGGAGTTGGAAATGGTAATATTTTACTTGATTATTTGGAAAAATTATCTTATTTAAGAAAACTATGACATATATACTGATTATAAAGGTCTAAAGTTTATATTCACATAGAATAAGATAACATATTCCAACAAATATGGTTAGAGTTGATCAAAGACAATGACTTATAAATTCATTTCCAACTTGGAAAATAGAATAAAGTATTAGATGTTCTAAGTAGAAAATATTCTATACCCTTATATATGGTGAAGATTAAAGGGGATCCTATATTTATAAACATGAATATTATAGATAAATAAATCCTAAAGGAAGGTTTGAAATTTTACATTTCTCAAATGATTATAAAACTATCCATTTTAGAGAAGAATAAAGTGGTACAAAGGGATGATGTGAAGACATAAAAAAGGTGGAAATAATAAGGAAGGAGATAGTCTTAGAGTAAAAAATTGATAAAAAAGGGTTTAAAATATTTGTGAAATGTTTATGTGTACCATCAAAACCTGAGATAAAAAAGGAGTTATTAGATGGTGCTCACAACTCAACCCTATCTATATATCTATGATGCATAAAAATGTATGGAGATATTTGAGAGAATATTTGGTGGGATAATATGAATACAAATATTTTTGAATATACATAAAAGTTCTTAGTATGCTAACGAGTTAAGGCCTACTAGAATAAGTTCAAGGGGATGATTCAACCATTTCTCACAATAACCTAGAAATTATAGACCATGTATTTTATCAAAATACTTTGAAATACTTTCAAAGAAACTAATTATATATAGGCCATAATAAATTATCTTAGAAATACTACTCAATTAATCTCAATTTATAAGTAATTCAAACTCGATTAAATTTCCATGATATATATTATATAAGTGACGAGTCTTCATGGAATACCACTGTTGATTATATCTAATAAATATTTTAGGTTCAATTAAATTTTTTAGAGGATCCTTCAAAAAGCATTGAACATTGAGCTAAAATATAGTATAAAATATCATACTTAAATATACGGTCAATATGAAAGGACCATTCAAACTATAGAGAACATTCTTAAATCATACTCTATGAAATTTAAAGGAGGCTAGGATAAACACTTTCCTCCGATTGAGTTCTCATACAAAAACAAATTTTAATCAAGAATTTAGATGGATATATATGAAAAAATAAATGGAAATAAATATATAAATATAACATAATAAGAAGATAATAAAAAAATATATTAGGATTAAAATTTGTAGAGGATATGATAGTGAAGGTATAATCTATTTAGTAACAAAACATAGAAAAATAGATCCAATAGATGAACTATGCTTAAAATTGTTAATGTGGCTTAAATTATGAGGTTGGGGATAAAGTATTCCTCAGAATATCTATATAAAAGAGATCTATAAGGATTTATAAAAAGATAATTTTATTCCCTAGGTATACAATATACTTTTAGATTCTTGATCATGTTGGAACTATGGCCTATAAACTTTTCTATTCACCATAATTTTCTTAAGTACATATTGTATTCAACATATCCCTTTTGAGTAAGTACATACATGATCCCTCACATGTTCTGAATGTAGAGGTGGTATAGTTGGTTAATGATATCTCTTATAAGGAGTAATCATTAGAAATATTGGATTATAGAGATAAAGCACTATGTAATTAGTCTACTCATATTGTTAAAGTATTATGAAAAAAATCACAAGTATGAATAAGTAACATGGTAACCCAAGGATGTAATAAAAAAATTACCCGCATCCGTTTTCATCTTAGGGTTTGATTTGAAATTTAAAGGATAAGGTTTCTAAAAGGTGGAAGAATATAATAACCCTAATTTTTAAATAGTATAAATTTCCTTTTCTAAATATAGGTGTATCATATTTCAGTATAATATATAGTAAAAATCACATACACAACATAATAAAAATAAACATCATTTTATTTCATCATCATAAAGAATTACACATAAAGTATAAATATAATCTCTATAAAATTAAAAATAGTACAATCTTATAATAAAGAAAAATAAATAGCATAAGTAAAATTTGAAAATATATTGGTTTATGCTATTCTTAAATATCACAACTACGAAAAACAATGCAAACAAAAAAAGTTAAAAAATTTAAAATTTTATAAGTGAAATGTAAATAAATTTTATAGGAATTTAGTGAACGAATAATGAAGTAAATAAGAGGAATTTTTAGGAAGTATAATAATTATCAGATTGTTGGAATAGTAATCAACCATTAGAATAATTAACTAACCTTTGAAATAGAAACCCGATCATTGAATGTAACAAAATACTTAAAAATTAATGTTTAATATGATTAAAATAATTAATTATAAATAGTATAACCTGATAAAATTGTTTGTTAAATTATATAACTTAAATCATAAATAAGTATACATTTTAATAAGGTTAATTTTAACTTATTTATTAAAACATTATTTTTTATGTTAAAATTTAAATATCGTAATAGCCTGTAGCACCCTTAGTTTTAGGTACATGACCCTTTATTCATGTATTTTGAGTTGATATAATTATTGGGTTATGTTTCAGGAGGTTACAATGTTTTTTCCATGTTTTTGAAATCTATATAGGTTTATAGTTTGTGCATGGTTAGTAGAAACCATGAACCATATCCATGAAACAATGAAAGGGAAGATAATGGTCACTAGGAAGGCGCACAGTTGGAGAATGGTTTGGAAAAACCATGTGAGTGCCTAGGGGAAACCATAAAACTTTAAATAGAGGTAAAATCACATTAGACACATAGTTTTCCTAATTTTATAGACCAACCATGTGAGTTATGGTCTTGAGATAGTTATACAGTATGGTTTTCCAAACCGTGTGACCTTACAATGTGACATATAGTTGGAACCCCTAAAAATGTGGATATAATCCAAATTAAGTCCCAAAACCCCATTTAATCAAATACTACTCCAATATATAGAATTATTTTTCTCCCTAGTCTTGAGAGATAATTTTATTTGATCCAAAAGCGATTCTTAGTAGAATAAAAGTGCGCCGGAGATCCTAATTCATTGGTAAGTATGCATTATTCCTTGTTATTCATAGATCCTTTATTATTAACTCTCTTGGATTCATAGATCTATTCTATTATGGAGATATCTATGTTTTATGATGTTAATATTGATAAGATCTTGTTGGATGTAGTGACAGGAGCATGGTTTGTGATCAGATCTAGAAGTTTTAATCACCGTTATTCGTTTTCACCAATTATTGAGAGGTAGGTGGATTCCATGTCATATTCAATTGACTTATAACTTTAAGGATTAGTTTTTATTAAATTTTTTCTTGAAATTTTTGTGAAAACCTTTTATGATACATGATAGAAATCCTATTTTTGTTTATGGTTTGGAAATTTGGGGAAATTGGCTAGTTTCAGGAAAACCCTATTTGGTTAGGATTTTAAAACAATTATTTTAAAATTATGAAATGTCTTGATGAAAAAAGTTATTTTATGGAATGATTTAAAGAAAATTTTTGGTTCTTTTCACATGAAATGGTTTGGCATGGTATTTTTTATACATGGTTGGTGTGAGTGAATTCATTGATGTGACCCTGTGTAAGGGGAATGTGACATCAGGGCGCTTGGTTTTGGTTATCATGTGATGAAATGATAGATTGATGAGAGACCACTCATGAGTATGGAACTGTCACTTGAGCATGCATGGTGAGTGTGTGGAGACATGGTTATGGGTATTCCAAATAAATTGAGAATTTTTTAAAGGATTTTATATTGATTTCCATGGAAATTTTTTATTGATTTGATATAAATAAATTTTACTACTTAAAACCATTTTATATAAAATGTTATGACCTATTTTTTTACTATTAGAAATAGTTAAAAAATATTTGGGGAAATCCTACTGAGTTTATACTCACCCCCTACTTCTGTTGTGCATTTTAATATGTCATATATCAATACATAGGTAAGGGAAATGTATCTAAGTAATTTAGTGATTCTTCCTGATATTGTGGTCTTAGAATGTGGATTTAAATTTTGGAGTGGGTTAAGTGTTGTTTGTATTGATGTAACTTTGGGGTCTTTAGTTTCAGTATCACTTTTGGTCTTTTTTGGTTATTTTATTTTAGTTTCTGATTATAATATGATATTAGTCAATTTTTTTATGTTTTGAGTTTTAATTTATACACATGCATCATATAGAGTATTGGATGTTTGTTGTGTATATTGTTAAAGTGTTTTATCTTAAAAAGAGAAAATAATACACCAAATGTTCTTGAGGACCTTGGAATTTATTTCTAGACTTTAGAGTCATGAGGATGTTACTTAAGGCCCTATAAAACTCCCCGTATCTTCCCAATAAAATGGGTGAGGGGTAATATGTTTCAAATGGTATCAGTATTGGTTAATCCATCAGTATTTTTAGGATAAATTCTATCATCTTGTTCTATAATTGAGTTAGAAATAGTATCAATATAACTTTTGGATGGTAGTAAGGAGATATAATTGTTAGAACTTGAAGTTTATAGTATAAAAATATGTAGATAAACTTTTTATAATGAAATTCAAGTTACCAGGGTGTTTTTAAAATATTGGTTTAGTATTTTCTAAAATGATTAAAGTGCTGATAATAATTGGATTTTGAAAGGAATGGTTGTGGTATGTGTTGATATAGTAATTTTGAATTTATATGAATTTAGTTTATAGTAAGCGATACTAGTGATTGACAACAAGTAGACGTCATAGGAATCAGCCTAAAGAGGCAACTAAAAATGTGGCTGCACCTGAGCAAAAAGTTAACCAATAGCTGGTCTAAAGTATTGTTAGGATTTTCAAGCTATGAATATTGGTAATAAAAATTATGAGCCTTGGAAAGTGGACCATTTTATTTAGTTCTAAAAGTATAACCATCCCATCATTCAGGGGTATTCCAAGATGAAAAAATCATAAGTATGGTTGAATATAATGAATCAAATCTTTGATTTCCTCAAGAAACTAGAAGAGTTGAAGGTAAAGTTAGAAGCATATATATTTAAAGATCTAGTATGACAATGTTGGGATTTGGTTTCTCAGGATAAAGTTGACTAAAGTATGAAATGGTATGATTTTGAGGAATTATTTAAAAATATATTCTATCCTCACACCTTTCAAATTTCTAGAACAACATATTTATTTAGCCTAAAGAAAGAAAATATCTCTACAACATAGTATATAGATAAATTTTTGAATTTAGTTCATTTTACCCCAGAAGTTTCTACAAGTTCATCCTTGAAGGTACACATTTTTGAATCATGTTTAGAAATGGAAATTATCTCAAATATTTACATTATTTTTATAATAGACTATACCAAAATGGTAAATAGAGAGATGTTGTAAGAAAGGGATATATCTAGAAATTCGGTTAGAGGAATCATTTTTATTCCTATGAGAACAGGTGGGAACTCTAATGCTGAGAATAAGTTAAAAGAGACACATTCTTCTAGAGTAGTGGGACTCCTTAGAATAAGACTACGAGATCATTAAATCTTCATCATAAAATAAAAAGTAAGATGATATTTTTTCAATGTGGGTATTTTGAGTATATTAAGTTGGATTTTACAACACCACCTAGATAATTTCACAATTATAATCATATAGGAAATATTCAGTTTTATTATTATAGTTCTCTAAGTTTTGGTGTTAGAGACACATATCATGTTTCTCATATATCTAATTATTCAATGAGATGATTGCAATAAAATAATTCTTTTCATTAGAATCGAGTGAGACATGGTGATTCAAGGAACACCATGAATACTTAACCTATGAAATCTCAATAGGTTAAAAAAAAGAAAATAACAATGAGTAAGAAATTATTTGGAGTTGAGAAACTGATCATGGATGATCAATCAGTTCCTTAAATGGTGAGATGGATGTATATGACTCAACTCAGGTATGGATTAGTTGACAAAGTTCAAGTTTTACATCGACTATCATGCCTGAAATATCAGTTTCACATATCTTGTTGGCATTAAGAATATCTTTAGAGGAGATTAGGATGAAAAGGATAATAGAGTATGAATTATGGCACTGATGGTTGAAAAAATATCTTATCATTTGGAAGTGTTTACCATGGAATCTGTGAATGAAATTGGGAATAGATATTTTCTAAATATCATTGAACAATTTCCGAATGTTTTTCCTAAAAATTTCTCAGGATTTCCTCCTAAAATAGAAGTGGAGTTTACAATTGATCTACTAATAGGGACTGATATGATTTCACTTTTATCTTATAGTATGGAACTAATGGAATTGAGATATTTGAATGCTCAACTAAAAGAATTATAAAGTAAAGGGTTCATTCGACTGAGAACATCTATATGGGTAGCACCTGTTATTTTTGTAAAGAAGGTGGATGGAACACTTAGGCTTTGTGTGGATTATAGTAAGATTAACCAAGTTATGGTAAAGAATATGTATCATATTCCAAGAATCAAAGACCTTTTTGATCAATTTAGGGGATCCCAATGGTTCTCTAAAATTGACTTATTATCAGGGCATCACCAACTGTGAGTTTAGAAGGAGGATATTCCAAAATCAAATTTTAGAAGTAGATATGACCATTATGAGTAAGTATTTATGAATTTTGGTCTTACAAATTTATTATTCATATTTATGGAATTGCTTAATTGAATCTTTCAAATTTATCCAGATTCATTTGTGGTTGTGTTTATTGATTGTATTTTCTTGTATTCTAGGAAAAAAGTGGATCATGAGAAACACCTGGTTATAGTTTTAGGTATCTTGAGGGAGAATCAAATCTATACTAAGTTATCAAAGTATAATTTTTGGATAAAATAGGTAAATTTACTAGGAAATGTTATTTTTGAAAATGGTGTTTCTATAGATCCTAAAAATATATAAGATGTTATCTCTTAGAATCCACCTAAGAATGTATTTTAGATACGTAGATTACTTGGATTAATAGGATACTGTAGATTATTTTCTTATGATTTTTTAAATTTGGATTCACTGATGAAATCTTTGATGAGGAAAGGCATTCATTTCTAATGGAATGATGAATTCCATAAATCCTTTCAAGAATTTAATTTTAAAATTAAATCATCACCTATCCTCTAATTTATAGAGTCTAGCTAGGGATATGTAATGTCTTGTGTTGCATCGAGATCTGGGTATATGTGTCTTCTCATGTAGGGTGATTATATTGTTTATTATAGATCATATAAGTTATGGGTGCATGATAAAAATTACCCAATGCATGATTTATAGTTAGCTACAGTGGTATATGCTTTGAATACTTGGTGACATTATTTTTTTGGTGAGATATTTATAGTGTTTATAAATCATAATAGTTTGAAACACATTTTCTTATAAATATATTTGAATTTAAGGCATCACAAATGGATGTCGAATCTATAGATGTTTGAATTTTACTTGATGTGTATAATGAGTAAAGGGAACTATATAGTGGATGCATTGAGTAAGAAGTCATATGGTCAGTTAGATAAAGAGTATTTAGATGTGTGGAAACTAATGCCAGTCATAGTGGATATGCATCTAGATCGATAAGACCAAGGTGATAGAGTCATTTTGTTTTTAGTTTCCTAAGTTCTTGATTTGGTTGATAAAGTTAGAAAGGCTCAAAGATCTGATATTGAATGTGTTTACATGAAGTAAAAACTCAATAGTGGGGATACCATTGAGGAATAGAATCTTTATGGGAGTTCAATGTTGTGTTTTAGAGATAATATGGTTGTACCTTTGGCTTATCAGGAATAACTTCTTAGTGTCTACCACCATTCGAGATGGGCTGTCCATCCTAGAATTTAGAAAATGTATAAATCTTTGAGAGTACAATTTTTTTGGGATGAAATAAAGAGGAAAGTGGCATAGTTTTTCTTGAGATACCTCACCTATTAGTAGGTCAAGGCAGAGAATCAATGACCATCAAGTATGTTATAGTCTTTATCAATTCCTGTATGGAAATGGTATAAAATTTCCATGGATTTTGTAACATGTCTACTAAGGGTGGTTAGGAAACATAATTCCATATGGGGGATTGTGGATCAAATCAAAAAGTTGGCTCACTTCATCCTGATTCATGAATATAATAAGGTGTTTTTTTAAAAAAATATCAATTTTGGAAATTGTAATGATGTACAACATTCCAGTCTCAATTGTATATGACCGAGACCCCAGATTTACATCTTGTTTTTGGAATTCCTTAAAACAATCCTGTGGAACCCAGTTGGCTATGATCATGGATAATCATACACAAATAGATTAATAATCCAAAATAATTATCCAAACATTGTAGGAAATGATTAGGTATTATGTGATTGATTTTGGTGGATCATGGGAGGATAATATACCATTAGTGTAGTTCTCATACAATAATAGTTATCAATAATCAATACATATGGATAATTTTGAATCATTTTACATGCATAATTGTTGTTATCATTTTTTTGGGTGGAAACAGGTGAATCTTCATTTATTGGACCTATTTTTTTTCAAGGTAAGACAAAGAATATTCATTTGATTAGAAAGTGGATGGATATGGTT
Organism: Viscum album; assembly: GCA_963277665.1. Taxonomy (NCBI): domain Eukaryota; kingdom Viridiplantae; phylum Streptophyta; class Magnoliopsida; order Santalales; family Viscaceae; genus Viscum; species Viscum album. The sequence goes on along the minus strand of OY728147.1, from coordinate 1,667,350,060 downwards.
CAAATTCATCAAAAATTGTAAACAAATCATCATTGCTGACTATTGTTGTTTGAGGTGGGTGATCAAATATTCTTGAGAATGTCTCTAAGGATTGGGAATAATTGTTTTGGTGAGTAGGGAAAATTTTATCCTCAGTGTAGAATCCATTTTTAGATGGTTAAAAAAGTTAGTGAGGTGGAATATCAGTTGGATTTTCTACCAAGGTTTAGTTCAGTGCACAATGTGTTTCATGTATCTCAATTGAAAAGGTATTAAAATGATCTTAAACATGTGATTTTATGGGATAAAATTGAACTATATTTGGATGATACATTTATTAATGTGATGGTATGGATTGTGGATAATAAATAGAAAAATTTTCATGAAAAAGCATTAGTTAATTATAGGTTTTATGGAATCATGGTCGGATTTAAGAGGAAATATGGGAGCATGAAAAGGAAATGTTGGAGCAATGGACCAAACTATTTCAGCACAATACTACTTTTCTACTTTCTTAGGATATAAATATTAATTATTGGGAGAATATAGAACCCCCATTTTTAAGTACATGAACCTTTATTTATGAATTATGAGTTGGTATAATGACCAGGTTACATTTTAAGAGGTTTGAAGGGGTTTCAGAATGTTTTGAGGAATTTTTGGAGGTTCATGGTTTTTGTATGGTTAGTAGAAAACATTAAATATCTCCAAGAAACCATTTAAGGGAAGATAGTGGTCACTAGGTAGGTGAAAAATTGGCACATAGTTTGGCGAAATCATGTGAGTTCCCATAGAAAACTATGTAGCTTGAAATAGAGGTAAAATCATGGTTGGTGAAAAATTTGTCTAATCATGAGATCCAACCATGAGAGGCATGGAATTTAGATAGAAATACCACATGGTTGGAACAAAACCATGTGGCCTAACCATGTTATGTATAGCTGTAACCCCTAAAAATGAGGATCTAATTGGAATTAAGTCCCAAAACCTTCTTTAATCGCCTATTACACCAATATATCAAATTCATTTTTATCCCTAGGCTTAATAGATAACCCTATTCGATCTGAAAGATATTATTAGGTGAATCAAAGTGTGTTTCTGACCTAAATTATTCAGTAATTACCCATTATTCCTTATTCTTCTTAGATCCTTTATTTTTATTTATCTCTCTCAAAATCATATATATAGTTCGTTATGAATAAATATATATTGTTTGATGTAAATATTAATAAGATATTGTTATATATAGTTAAGGGAACATGATTTGTGACTTGATCTATAATTTTTTAATAACTGTTCCTTGTTTTCACCAACTGTTGAGAGGTAAGTGTCTTCTCTCTCATATCCACTTGATTTAGAACATGGAGGATTAGTTTTAATTAATTTTTTTCTTAAAATTATTATGAAAAACTTGTGAGATTTATGATTTAAATCCTTTTTGGTCATGGTTTATAAATTTGGGGAAATTGGATGGATTTTAGGAAAACCCTCTTGGGTTATGTTTTTAAAATGATTATTTTAAAATTAGGAAATGGTTTGAAGCACACAAGTTATTTGATGGAATGATTTAAATATTTTTTTGGTTATTTTCATGAGAAAGGGTTTGGAATGGTAATTGGAATACATGTTTGGTGTGAGTGAATTCATTTAAATGAACCTATGGAAGGGAACTATTCTATTGGGGCATCTAGTATTATTCACCTTGTGATGATTTGGTGGATCAACAAGAGACTTCTCATGAGTATGAAACTATCACCTGGGAATTCATGGTGTGTTTGTGAAGACATGGTTATGGGTATTAAAAATAAATTTAAAAATGTTTTAAAGGATTTATCTTATTTAATTACATGGATTTTTTTATATATTTGATATAAACTATTTTTACTGCTTAAAATAGTTTTATATAAAATTTTCTAATTGGTTCTTGTCTTAGTGGCGTGAGTTGGAAATTATTTTTTGAAATCCTAATAAGTTTAGACTCACCCCCTACTTGGGTAATACTGAGAATTTGAAGATGTTATCTATCAAGACACAGTTAAAGGAATGATATATCATTTATCTAGTTATTATTACTAATATTTTTTGGCCTGGTATGTAGATTTGGAGCTTGAAGCAGGTTGGGTGTGGTTTGTCTTGATACCTGTAACACCCCCACTTTTTTAGGAACTTTATTTTAGAATGAATTAATTTTAATTGATGTATTTTATTTCAATAAGTCAAATATTTCTTTCAAATAGAATCTACTTGGCTTGTACTACATGCAACCCCAACTTGGCATGCGTTACATGCAACAATGAGTTTCTCCGAAACATATTTTTATTATTATAATTATTTAAATGATATTTTTATAACCTAGACATTAAAATTAAAAATATTAATAGTAATAACTAATTTTAATATATTATTTTTATGGTTTTCACATAAATAAAACATATTAATAATGAAATATATAGTTTTTGGTAAATTCTTTATATATTTTAAAACAATATTTTCTTAAAGAAACTGCTTTTTATGTCCTTCTTTGAACAATAATAAATTAATTTTAAAAAATAATATAAATTAAATTTGATAAAATAAATTTCATTTTTTAATTCATAATTTTGAAATTAGCTTAAGGTGATTTTTTGGAATTTTTCTCAGAAACATCATTTTTTGGTGAATAGTAAAAATTACTACAATTTAGTTAAAAACAATATTTTCATTTAGATAATTATTAGTGTTAAATTATATTTTAAATTAGTTATTAAAGTCAAAATAGATGAATTATGAATATATTAATACAATTTAGGTAATCATAATCATTTTTATATTAAAATTAGATATAAAAATTTATTGAACTTTTGAATGTTTTTACTTTAAAAATCCGCTTTCTCGCCACGTCTGTGGGATTAGTGTTAATCTTAATTTTCCTACTTCCATGATTTAATTTTATAAAAGTGCACATAAAAAGTTTTAATCATTATTATATTTTTTTCTCATAATATAAACTTAATTTTTGACCAAAAAGATTAATGAAAATGATTAAAATTAATTATGGTGATTAACGTAAAATTAAGCTTAATAAGGGACTAAACCTTAATCATACAGACCAACATGACATGGAAAATTGTTCAAAAGACCATTTATGACAATAATTTTACCATTTATACCATTTTTTCAAATTTTACGGGTTATTGGGATATTATTAAATGGAAGTTCTCTATATAAAAGGATAAGAAAGGAAAAAGACAAAAGGAAAATTTCCTTACCTTTAACATTTATAAAACTTTGAGATATGTAAAAAACATCATATTTTTCAATTATACATATAATTTTGAAATATAAATGGGTTATTGTTATTATAATAATTTATCAATAATTTTTAGAGATGATTTAGTTACTTACAATTCTTATGAAATGCTAATGTAGTGGTTATTTAGATACTAATTAACTAAAATAAATGATACAATAAATTTTAAAAGTAAAGTGAATTGATTTAATTATTATATTTAATTATTTTTAAATAATAATATATAATTTTACACATATTTAAAATTAATATTTTTTAATTCCAAAATTATTTTGATATTTTAAAATTAAAAATAGATAAATAATGTCAAAAATGACATTATTGTTATTTTACAATAAATAACATTTTATTAAATGATTTAAAATTAATGAAAATCCTATATTCAACCAAGTTATTTTAAGGGTCATAAAATATTAAATATGGTATATTAATTTACCAATTTATCTTTTATAATTATAATATTTACCCATAGATTGTAAAAATAATGTTAGCACTATCTAGGTTTAAGCAGTGTTTTGCGCGTCACTAGTGTTTGTTTTAAAATTTAATTTCGAAAACACATGAGACTTTTATTTTGTAAATTAGGTTTAATATTTATAATTAATTGGATCTATATTTTATAATAAATATCATGTTATTTTATTATTAATGGTAAAATTACTTAAGTTAGAAAACTAGATGCTTTAATAAAAACCAAAATAATAAAATTGGGGAATCGTAGGAGTTAAGGAACCAAATTATTAAAATGAACATATTTTTGCGTGGTTTAAATTTTTAATTACCATAATTTAACATTAATAAATTATTTTTACATTTTATAGACACATTAGGTAAAGTATACCTAGAATTATTGAATGCCTTTTGGTATTTACAAGAGTGCCACTCCCCCTCCACTATAAAAAGGAAAGAAATGTACCCCTTACTCAAACCTATCAAGACACATTAGATCATAAAAAACATGCCAAAATAGATCCTAAAAATCCCTATCCTTGAAATATTATCTTACCTTTGGGCAGAAATCCTTCCAAGGAAGCCCTTTGGTGTAAACCAAAAGGATTTACTCAATTAAGAGGTACACCTTCCCTCAAACTCCTTTATTTTATTTTCTTTATCTACCCCATGAACTATTATTGTTACATGATTGTATAAAAACACAAGTATACTTAATATAATAGTATTTTTTTATACTAAGGGTTATAAATACACATACACACACTTCTATCTAATGGGTAATGAACATACTATTTATGTGTACAGAGAACTACTGCCTCACAAAACAATAATTGTTCATTTTTCATTTACCACATATTGTGGTGATAATTATGATAGAAAATTTATTTATAAGTTTTATATATTATATTTATTATGTATCCAATATTATTTAATTTTTTTTCAACACATATCTTTATACTTTCTGTTTGGTGTGAATATGATAATTTTGTTTGAGGAAGTGTGGACTACCACCCCCTTAAAGTGATGTAATTTGTTCACACCTTACAAGGAATGTATTAAGGACAAGTTAAGTGAAATTATATGATATATATGAAATAATAAGGTTACTTAAATTATAATATATACATATATACATATATTTAATATACCTTATTTCTTTCAATACATCAATAAAACGGATGCACCGTTCATGCGTACGTACAACCTACCATCTTCATGAACAGTGTATTCCATTTTATAAATCTATATTATATAGATTATTATAATATGAATAAAATGAATATAATATATATTTATATAATTTTTTACATTCTGAAAATCATGGTACAAGTATAAGGACCAAATATATAATAAATTAAGACACATGTGAAGAACAAATCATACATTACCCAAAGTGAAACCTTAACATAGAATTGTTATCAAGCGGGTAATATAAACTCATAATAAAACCATATGTGGTATTAGATATAAGAATATTTTTCTATTATATATTTATAATAAAATTATATTTATTATACATGAGTTTTGAATGAGTATGATAAGAGTCAAGACACAAGCTAAGAGAATTTCATCTCACTTTTTATTTTCGTGAGATACATGCTTTATGCACCAACCATTCATTTTGAGTAATCTGCATACTGAACATGGATGAATTCTATTATTATTATAATTAAAATTATAGGTATTTAAATATAAATTTTATGATATTTATTTCATTGGTTTTATGTTTCAAAATTTACCAAATCGGTAAAGTTGTTTTGTCTCAATTTTCCTTCTTTGAGACACATGACATGTTATGCACCAATATTTTTTCCATTAGGTGTATAAAATAAATTTGATATATTCTATCATTAATATACTTATATTAATGATATTTTAATATTCATTTAATTCTATTTTCTTAAATGGGGATAAAGGTTCAAAGTTACCAAGTGGTAAGAATTTATTGAAAAAATATTATCATTTTTCGAGATTATTTATGAATATGCTTCCTTTGATGAAATATTATGATCCATATATCAATAAAATTCATGAATTTTCTTATCATATGGTTATTCATGATATATTAATGTATTGGTACCATTATTACACTCTTTTTTACATAATATTATTAAGAAAGTTTTTTTTAAGAAATCCCGACTTTACCCTCTCTTCAGTTAAAAATTCATGCTCTTTCAAACCATATTTTCTAAGAAAAATTTCAAGATTTTTTTATTTTTTAAATATTTTAAATGAAATGGTTTTTAAAATTATTTCAAGTTTCTTTTATAAGTTTTTAAGGAAAATGGGTTTCAAAACATTTTCAAGCTTTCTTTATAAGTTTTCAAAGTGTTTTCAAAGAAATGGTTTCCAAAATGTTTCCAAGATTTATTTCTAAGTTTTCAAAATATTTTAAATGAAAATGGGTTTTAAAAGGTTTTATGTTTTAAAAATACTTTTTTTAAATAATAAATTATATTTTTGTTAAGAAATGTTTTTAAAAGATATCTCAAAATTATTTCCCATCCAAGACGACATTTGTTGATGTTACTCACTCCTTTATGGGAAATGATCCAAAGGTTCAATTCATATTATTTATATAATTTTTTTATGACATGGAATTTATGAAAACCTATTTATATTTCTTGAGTTATATGTTTATGAAACCCATTCCTCTTCCATGAGTTATATTCTTATAAAACTCATTTCTCTTAAATGGGTTATTACATGATAAATGATTATGAAACCTACTTCCTTTCATGGGTTATTATAGGATTAAATGATTATGAAACCTATATATTTTATATAGGTTATGATATGATTAATCGTTTATGATACCCATTTCATTTCATGGGTTATGATATGACCTCTTTTCATGGGTTATAATATTTTTTTTAATGATCATGTGAAACATGTATGTATAATTTCACTATGATATGGGTGGGACCTATATCTACCTCTAATGAATTGGGTAATGATAAGTTGTATATGATCTAAAATGGTACATGGGTTGTATCCCAAGAAAAAAACAAGATGGTACATGGATTATAGCCTAATACTAGAAGTAAGAGGGTATATGAGTTGTTTCCCAAGCCCAAAAACAACAAGGTTCATGGGTTGTATCCAAATCCTAAAAGTAACAGGGTACAAAGGTTATTTCCTAACCCAAAAACGAAAAGGTACATGGGTTGTAGCCCAAGCCTGATTGTAATAGGTTACATGGATTTTTTCCCAAGCCCAAAAACAAGCAGGTACACGGGTTGAATCCCAAGCCTAACATGTTGTGAAGGTTTTGGTAGGTTTCATTAATATATTATTTTCTATGTTTATGTGTATGCCACAAATATGATGTATTATTCATATGTTACTCTTTCATAGATTATATTTTTTATTTCTATATGATTCATGTCTTATGAACTACCAATCTTTATGCCATGATTCATTTTTATGATATTTTATATGCAAGGTGTGATCTTATAATGTTATGATCACATTTTTATACCACTATTATCATGTTTATACTTACATGTATCCCTTTTTTACCCTTACTGAGAATCTAAGATCACCCATTTTTATGTTTCATTCCTAGGTTATAAATATATGTAAGTATGATGTGTCTAATAAGGGTTCTAGTAATGAAGAACCTAGTGGGAGATAATGGAGATTTCTAATATACCAGTGTTTATGTTTCCATGTTTACAAAGGTACTAAACTAATGCGGTCTTTGGTAATATATTTGTATAATGTTTTAATCATTCCCTAAAAGTGATGTATTGTTAATTTATTAAAAGAGAGGGTATCTATAATTGGTATTAGAAAAAAGTTTTAGTTAACCCTTAGAAACTGGGATGAGAAAACCTTAGTGATAACTATAAGAACATGTCTAAGGATTAGTCCAAGGATAAGGAAAAGTATAAGAAAATTTATTGGAATTTTGGAAAAGGATATAGTTAGTGGTTTCCTATAAATACAACCCTTTATTGATTATATAAGTGGATATGTCTTTGGAACAGATGTACCTAGAGGTAAGCACTCTAACTTGATGTCCTGATCCTAACTCGAGGTAATTTGGTACATGACAACGAGCCTTACTGCACAATTGGTTTGACACTTCTGGGGGATATTCTTTGAAAATTCAAAAACTCTTCACGAACCATATTGAAGGACTTAAATAGAATTTTGTTATTAATAAACTAGTATAAAACTAAGGTTTCATCGATTAAAAAGTAGGTGTCATGATTTAGAAATCCTATAAGTAATTTTTCATGATTATATGATTTTCTTCTATGATACATGTTTCTCACCTAGTGATTTATGGTTTAAATTAATGGAAAGAACTATAAGGAACCTGGTTAACATTAAAAGTTTAAGATATGGAAAGTATGGGAATTATTCAAATATATTTACCAAGTGTAAATCTCATAAAGAGAATCAGGAAGGTGGTATGAGTATTGGTTATAATTCTAAAGATAAAGAGACCAAAAAAGACTTGTGAAATGTATGTGATGTTCTTCAAGTATTATTTATATAAGAAATATGAATATATTAAGGTTTATAAACCTTAAAACATGATTCATATTTCATATTATAGGAAATAGGTATTAATTAATAAGTTTATAAAGATTAAGTAATGGTTTAAGAATAAATATTTTATGTATTAGAATTCAAATATTATGTTATACGAATCACAAAATATATAATTATTTTTAGTACAAGTTTTCATTAAGGATTGAAAAGGACATGTTTAATGGTGACAAAGACATATAAAAGTGATTTCATATAAATGTGATATTTTTATTAGGGGAAGGTAACCCTTAATTAATACCTGATGTTGAGATAATGATGTTTGGATAAAGATATGTTGGATATGAATAAGTAAATTGGATGGTACAGATTACCCAAAAACTGATTATTGAAAATTGGTCTATGTCATCAAGGATGAATTTTACAACTTCTTGGATTTAAATCATGTATCTATTAATCATTGGAATAAGGAATCATGCATGTTTTCCAAAAGTATTTATGGTAATTTATTTAATTAGAATGTTTCAAGGGAATATACAATGAGGGAATTCATATGTTTGGAATGTGAAAACCAAGTGGTAATTTGTGATATATATGGGATCAATGTTAAGCTGATTTCATGACTTTATTTATAAAGTTTTGTATTTTCATTTTTTATAAGGTTTATAAGGTTAACCATTTATGGAAATATTAAGTTAAAATTTTGATGAAGTTTGTGAGAATAAAGTATTATCTCACCACATAAGGATTTATTCATATTGGATATCCTGTTCTAACCACTTGGTGTTGGTGATAACTAAATAAAGATGGTATGACTTATCATAGATCTCATGATCTTTTAGTACTTCAGGAATGATAAATTCTCCTTCATTTCTTAAGATAAGATATGAAGTGTAAATTTATCAAGGGAAAACCAAAGGGTGAGATTTTACTTATGAAAGAGAATGAAATCAAGTAAGTATAAATTCTCATGAAAATTCTTCAACCTTAGAGAGAGGATCTTGAAATTGAAAAGGTTATCCTAGTACCTTATTTTATGATGAATCAAATGACCCCTTAGATAATCATAGGTTAATGGATTTGTGATTGTTAACTTTCTAGTAACCATTTTCTATATCACTCTCCACCATAACATGATAGTTATATTTCTCTTTCATGTCCATGTTTTCACTTCCCACATACATTCTCCTATGTGTAAACCTATTAATATGTTACTTTAGGTGACTATTATGGTTCCAAATTTTCCTTTTAAGGTAATTTTTAGTATTTTTTTTCATGATGTGGGTTTATATGAATTAAACTTTAAAGTATTAAACCTTTGCTAACCAAGATAAATTTCAAAGATGAAATACATTTTAAAGGGGATAGAATGTGACACCCCTAGTTTTTATGGACTTTTTTTCTGAATGAATTAATTTTAATTGATTTATTTCATTACACTAATTCAAATATTCCTTTCACATGGAACCTACTTGGCTTATTCTATACACAACACTGACTTTACATGTGTTATATGCAACACTAAGTTTCTATAAAACACCATTTTATTATTATAATCATTTAAATGTGATAATCATAACCTATAACTTAAACATAGTAATATGAATTGTAATAAATACTTTTTAATATATTATTTATAATGTTTTCACATAAATAAAACATATTTATAATGAAATATATTATTTGTGGTAAAGTATTTATATGTTCAAAATAATATTTTCTTAAAGAAACTATTTTTTATGTCCTTTTGTAAATAATAATAAAATTAATTTCATAAAATAATAGAAATTTAATTTGAATAAATGAACTTAATTTTTTTAATTTATAATGTTGAAATTATCTTAGGGTTCTAATAAACTTAATATTTGGGTGAATAGTAAAAATTAAACAATTTAGTTAAAAAAACCTTTTCATTTAAATAATTATTAGTGATAAATTATATTTTAAATTGGGTTTTAAAGCCAAAATAGACCAATTATGAATATATTAATACAATTTATGTGATAGGAATAATTTTTATATTAAAATTATATATAAATACTTATTGAACTTTTGAATGTTTTTACTTTAAAAAACTGCTTTCTCGTCACATTCATGGAATTAGCGTTAATCATAATTTTCCCACTTCTGTGATTTGAATTTTAAAAAATGAAAATACAAGGTTGTAGTCAGTATAATATTTTTGGTCTAAATAAACATAATTTTGACAAAAAATATTATTGAAATTGAATAAAATTAATTATGGTGATTAAGGTAAAATTAATCTTAATAAGGGACTAAACCTTAATCATAAGAAACAAAATGACCTGTAAACTTGTTCAAAATCCATTTTATGCTAAAAATAAGACCATGTGTCCTCTTGGTTCTAATTTTATGGGTTATTGGGATATTATTAAATAGAATTATCCTATATAAAAGGTCAAGTAAGGAAAAAGAAAAAAGGGAACTTTCTTTACCTTTAACATTTATAAAACATTGAGATATGTACAAAAAATAATATTTTAGGTTATACATGTCCTATTTAAATATAAATGGGTTAATTTTATCACAATAATCTTCCAATAATTTTTATGTATGATTTAGTTACTTAAAAGTCTTAGGAAACGCTAATGTATTGATTATTTAGTTAATAATTAACTAAAATAAATGATACTATAAATATTAAAAGTAAATTGAATTGATTGAACTATTGTATTTAATTATTTTTAAAGATAAATATAACTTTTTAAACATATGAAAACTTAATATATTTTAATTCCAATATCACTTTGATATTTTAAAATTAAAATTAAATAAATAATGTCAAAATTGACTTTATTGTTATTTTACAATAAATGATATTTTATTAAATGATTTAAAATTAATGAAAATAATATATTATTACAAGTTATTTTTAAGGGTTAAAAAATATAAAATATGGTCTATTAATGGACCAATTTATCTTTTATAACTAACATATTTCCCCATAGGTTGTAAAAATATTATTATCATGATCTGGGTTTAAGTAGTGTTTTGAGCGTCACATACACTTGTTTTAAAAGTTAATTTCCAAAAAACATGTTATTTTTATTTTGTAAATTAGGTTTAATATTTATAATTAATTGTATATATATTTTATAACAAATATCTCATTATTTTAGTCTTAATGGTTAAATTAATTAGGTTAGAAAACTAGATGTTTTAATAAAAACCAAAATAATAAAATTGGGGAATCTTAGGAGTTAAGGAAACAAATTATCAAAATGAACATATTTTTGTGTGGTTTATATTTTTTTGACAATAATTTTACATTACTCCATTATTTTTTCATTTTTTACACATTATGTAAATGATACCTCCCATCACTAAATAGATTTGGGTATTTACAAGAGTACTACTCCCCTCCACTATAAAAAGAACAACACCAAACCCCTTTATAACACCTATAAATCAATTTTATCTCATAAAAACTTTAAAAAAATATCTCCTAAAAATACCTCCACTCAGCCTATAGTCATCCCATTAGGAATAAATCCTCCCAAAGAATCCCTTTGGTGAAAACCAAAAGGATTTTCCAAATTAAGAGGTAACACCATCCCTCAAACTCCTTTCATTTATTTTCTTTCTCCACCCATAAACTCTTCTTTTTCCATGATTTTATAAAAAAATAGTATCTTAAATATACTATGATGTTTTTATTCTAAGTTTTTGACATAAAATTATATACAATTTCATCTAATGGGTAACGAATATACTGTTTACATGTACAGTGAACTACCACCTCACAAAATGATGATTGTTTATTTTTTCTTTACCACATCTCATGGTGGAAATTATGGTAGAAAAATAATATATATGTTATATATTATATTTATTATTACCTTAATCTTATTTAATCCTATTTTAACACATATATTTATACTTTCCATTTGGTGTAAATATGATAATTTTATTTGAGGAAGTATAAAATACCACCCCTCAAAGCGATGTGTTTCGTTCACACCTTGAATTGAATGTATAAAGGATGTGTTTAGTGAAAGTATATGATATATTTGAAATAATAATTATAATATAATTACAATATATATATACACATATATTTTATTCACTTTCTTTCTTTTAATATGTCAATAAAATAGAAGCAGCACTCATGCGTATGTATGACCTACCGTCTCCATGAATGATGTATTCCATTTTATACTTATATATTATATAGATTATTATAATATGAATATAATGAAATTAAATTATATTTATGTAATGTTTTAATTTCTGTAAATCATGATATAATTATAAGGACTAAATATATAACAAATTAAGACACATGCGAAGAAAAATTCGGATATTACCCAAAGTGAAACCTTAACATAGAATTGTTAACAAGAGGGTAATATAAAATCATCATAAAACCATATGTGGTATTATATATAAGAATATTATTCTATAATATATTTATAATAAACTTATATTTATTATACCAGAGGTTTGAATGAGTATGATAAGAGTAAAGACATAAGGTAAGGGAATTTCATCTCACTTTTTATTTTCGTGAGATACATGCTTTATTCACCACCCATTCCTTTTGAGTTGTGTGTATACTTCCCATGGATTAATTATATTATTATTATACTTAATGTTATGGGTATTTAAATATCCATTTTATGATATTTATTTCATGTGTTTTATGTTTCAAAAGTTACTAAATAGGTAAAGTAGTTTTGTCTCAATTTTTCTTCTTTGAGACATATGCCATGTTATGCACCTATATTTTATCCATGAGGTGTATAAAATTAATTTTAAATTTTATATCATGAATATAATTATTTTCATGATATTTTAATTTTCAAATAACTTCATTTTATTAAATAGGGAGTAATGTTCAAAGTTACCAAGTGGTAAGAGTTTATTGAAACAATCTCATCGATTTTCGAGATTATTTATGATTATGCTTCCCTAGATAAAATATTATGATCCATATATCAATAACACTAATTTAGTTTCTTATCCTATATTTATTAATGATATATTCATGTATTGGTACCATTATTTTACTCTTTCATACATAAGATAGTCAAGAAAGTGTTTTTAATAAAGCCCGACTTTACCCTCTCTTCAATTAGAAATTTGTGCTCTTTAAAACCATGTTTTCTAAATACATTTTCAAGATTTATTTATTTATTTTAAGTATTTTATAATAATTTTTTTTCAATTTTTTTTCAATTTTGATTTATAATTTTTCAATGAAAATGTTTTTCAAATTTTTCTCAAGATTTCTTTATACGTTTTCACAGTGTTTTCAAAGAAATGGTATCCAAATTATTTTCAAGATTTATTTCTATGTTTTCAAAGTATTTTAAAAGAAAATGGGTTTAAAAAGGTTTTGTGTTTTAAAAATACTTTTTATAAGAATAAATTTTATTTTAGTAAAGATATTTTTAAAGATATAAAAAAATTATTTCTCATCTAAGACAATATCTGTTGATGTTACTCATAACTTTCTGGGAAATGATCCAAAGGTTCCATTCATTTTATTTCTAGGAATGGTTTTTATTTTTATAGAATAATGATTATGAAAACCCTTTTATATTTCATAGGTTATAGTTTTATGAAAAATATTTCTCTTTCATGGGTTATATTCTTAGAAAACCTATTTCTCTTCAATGGGTTATGCCATGATAAATGATTATGAAACTCGATTCCTTTCACGGGTTATTATTGGATGAAATGATTGTGAAACCCATATATTTTTCATAGTTTATGATATGATTAAATGTTGACAATACCCATTTCATTTCATGGGTTATGATATGATCTATTTTCATGGGTTATGATATTATTTTTAATGATCTTTTGGCACATGTATGTATGATTTCACTATAAGATAGGTGGGACCTATATCTACCTCCAATGTATTAGGTAATGATAAGTTGTATATGATATCAAATGGTAAATGGATTGTATCCCAATCCCAAAAAAAGGTACATGGGTTGTAGCCCAAGCCTAAAATTAATAGGGTACATGATTTGTTTCCCAAGCCCAAAAATAAGATGGTACATGGGTTGTAACCCAAGCCTAAAAGTAAGAGGGTACACGAGTTGTTTCCCAAGCCCCAAAACAAGAAGATATATTGGTTGTAGCCTAATCCTGAAAGTAAGAGGGTACACAGGTTGTAGATCAAGCACAAAAACAATAAGGTACATGGGTCATATCCCAAGCCTAACATGTTGTGAATGTCTTGGTAGGTTTCCTTGACATATGATTTTCTATGTTTATGTGTATGCCCCAAATCCCATGTTTTATTCCTTTGTTATTCTTTGATGGATTACATTCTTTATTTACTTATGATTCATGTCATATGAAATTACAATATTTATTCCAAGATTCATTTTATTATTTTTGATATGTAGGGTGTGATCTTATAATGTTATGATCACGTTCTCATACGCCATACTCATGTTTATGCTTACATCTATCCCTTATTTACCATTAATGAGAATCTGAGCTCACCCATTTTTATGTTTCCTTACCCAGGTTATGAAGATATTTATTAAGTATGATTGTGACTAAGAAGGGTTCTAGTCATGAAGAACCTAGAGGTAGATAATGGATCTCGCTTATATACCAATGTTTATGTTTCCATGTTTCCAAAGGCTCTGTACTAATACAGTATTTGGGTGTCTATTTGTATAATGTTTTAAGTATTATTAAAAATCAATGTAATTTTAATTTATGAAAGTATAGGGTTTATATAATTCCACTTTGTTGTATTTGGTATTGGTTGTACTTTTGGTCTTTTCTAGTTATTATCATTTGGTTTTTGCTTGTACTCTGATATTGGTTAATGTTTTAGTTAGGTTTTGAGTTGTAATTTGCACTCTTGCATCATATATAGGGTTGGATGATTATTGTTTATATTTTTAAAGTATTTTATCTTAAAAAAGTAAAATCATCCCCCAAATTCTCTTGAGCCCCTTGACATTTATTGTTAGCCTCTAGTGTCTTGGGGATGTCACCTAAGGCCCAGTAGCACCACCCGCCTCTCCCCAAGAGAATGGGCGAGGGGTGGGATGTAATATACCCAATTTTTTGGATCAAAATATTTATTAATTATAAATCATATAATAATTAATAAATAATAATAATTAGAAATTTACTAACTAATAATAAAAGAAATAATATCTATTTAGATAAAATTATTTTTTTACATATTATATGATTTTATTTTAGAATTATTTTTTTAGTATTTAAAATATGAATTTCATTAAATGGCCTTCATTTTTTAAATCATCACATGAAATTTATTTTAGGATGAAATTTTGGTATATTTACAAATAAGTTAATTTTTTGATGAATAGTAAAAAAATTCCATTTTTACGTGTACCGTGAATTTTATGGCATTATCATGATATAAATATGAATAAAAAAATTATAAATAATTTTTAATTTATTAAATTGTATTTAATGAGTAAATTATTTAATTTAAAAATAATAAAATTTATTTTCAAAGTTATAAATCTATTTTTAAAAACTAAGTTATATTTTATTGGTATAAAAACTATATTTTATTATTTAATTTTTATAAAATATTTCCAATGTTTCATTCAGTTTTTTGTGTGTTTAAATTTCAAATAAACTTATATTTTTTAATCAATAACTATTAAAAGTCATAAGAATAAAAACTATTCATAGTATTGAGCCTAAATAATAAAATAATGAATATTTTATTTAAAGATATCCCTCCCCCTTAGCTATATAAAAATACATTTCTTATCACTTCCAAAAACTCTGTAATTTACCAACCATTTACTCATGCCCATCTCTAAAATACCCTATCTATATTCCTAAGGCCCCTATCTATCAAAAATATCTTCCTTTAAAATCATTAGACTCAATCTAAAGGAGGTGACTCAAAGAGTAAGGTAAGGGTTTCAAAACCATCACTTCTCATTTCAATTATCCTATCACACTTAAATAATACAAGAAACCATTAATTATAATCCAATTTTTTTTATAAAACTAAAATATTTAATTAAACTATAATGTTTTTGTTAAAATAAAATATATATTAGTCTTTCCCTTCTTATAAACTCTTAAAAGACATCATTCACCCATGGTGGTTTTAAGACACCTACATGAAAGATGATATTTTAATCCAAATTTCTATAATGTTTCAATAGACATAATAATAATTATATTAAAATTAAATAATTATCTTCATTTTTAATTCTATGAAACAAGTTTATAGAGAAAGGTTCAATGAATTATAACTGTATACTAAACTATTTAACTCCTATAATTATGTAATGGTATTAAAATATAACATGATACTTTTGGGTTTTATAGAATTATTTGAAAATGACCAGTGACTGTTACCATTACAAAAAAGAAGATTTAGAATAATGAACTAAACAACCTCAAAATGGTAAATAAAAATAATATTAATCTAATAAATGAATAAAAAATGATAAAAAATGGATTAAAAATATGAAAAAATATTTTTTTTGAATAAACTAATTAATAAAAATAAATTTCCTATTTAGGAGGTTATTGGTGAATTTAAAGAAAGTTGAGACTCTAGGTAAGTGAAATTTCATTCTCTTTCTTATTTTTGTGGTTATGTTATCTATCAACCTCTACCACTATATCTTACCCTTTATACATTTCATTTATATTATTTCAATATTATTTATATATATTTCCTTGATATATAACATTCCATTCTACCATTATTTTTTAGGTATATGCATGTACCACTTATCCCCTTTCTAATATTTTCTTTAAATTAAACCATATAAAGGGAACAATTATATTTATTCTCCCTTTTAATACTTAACAATTATAAATATTATTTTCTTTGAAATATTTCAAAAAAAAAATCCTTATTTTAATATAATTTATGATTTTTTATATTTTTTTATGGATACACTATATAGGTTCCAATAAATAAGTCTATATGCTGAAACCTAGAGGTTGTTATATAGAGGGAACTTGAGAGGAATGATCCTCAGGCTACCCCTAAGGTGGGTTGTATCATGTATCTTTTATCCACACTGTAGTCTGAGGATAAGGGAAGGAACTTACACTATAACCTTAGGGTTTTACTTAAGGAACCCCTAGTGAGGAGTATTTGTTCCATATACCCTATGAACACACCAAAAAGGGCCCCACCTAGTTTTTTAGGGGCCCTTTGGTATTTTCTAGGGATTATTATTTGGGACCCCCTCACCCCTTGTTTTGGTCAACTAAAGGTGGGGGAAGATCCCCATTTATATCTCCTACATCCCATTGTCTTCATTTGATCTAGTCATTTAAATGAATATCATTGTATATATTTGAGGTAATATCCCTCAACTTCATCCTTCATTATTCTCCCCTTATTCCTCTCTTATTTTTGGTTTATTAGTTAAGGTTTTAGGGAGTTGATTTCATCAAAATATGTTGAAATCATCCTACTTGATAGGGATTTTGTGTGTTTCTTGTAGAGTACATCCCAAAAAGAGGCAATCTAGGAATATTTTATCATTCAAATTAAGGTATGCTACTCCATAGATTTATTTAGGGTATTGGGTGATTTTGGGTTAAATAAACTGTCAATTTAGGTATTTAATTTATGTATTTTGTATGGGTTAGGTCCTAGTGCATTTTGTGAGTGAACCGCACCTAGTTTGTCATGGTTTGGTATCCATGAAGATTCCAATGAGTTTTGTGTATAAATTTTGTATTTTTTTTTTAATTTTTTAGTTTATTAATTTTATGGAATTTATTAAAGATATTGGTGCTGATGGACTTAGAAGAGGTTGGTATGAGATTGGGATGGATTTATCAATCATTGATTGAATTAGTTGGAATTTAATTTATTTGAGTCACTTTTTTTATTTTTTATTTTATATTCATGTTCCATTATTATTATATATTTTTTTATTTTACATGATTATGTTATTCTTTCATAAGGTTAGGCTGGTTTTATGTTAGCCTAGTAGTCAACATTGGTCACATATATTTCTAAATGATTTGATGGTGGCACCTTGGTTTAATGCATTATTATGGACCTATTTATGTATTAAATGATGTTGTATCTTGGATTTTAAAGATAAAAAGATTTAATTTTTATAAAATTCTTTAAAAATGGTTTGACTCAAATAGGATTTCAAGGGAAAAGTTGTGAATATAAAATGGGTTTTGAAATGATATTTCAAAATAGGAATGAGGTTTTCTAAA
Source organism: Viscum album (assembly GCA_963277665.1). Lineage (NCBI taxonomy): Eukaryota > Viridiplantae > Streptophyta > Magnoliopsida > Santalales > Viscaceae > Viscum > Viscum album. Next base: position 1,667,331,639 of record OY728147.1, on the reverse strand, counting down.
AACCTTTTTGATGGAATTTTTCACCAAAGTCCTAGCATGAGTAAGATGGCATGTGATTACTTTTGAAAATTGATTTAAAGATGGATTTTGACTTGGTTTTAAAAGGAAGCTATAAGGGCTTTATTGATCTTATTTTGGTCTATTTGACCTTGTGATTTAAGTCCACATTTTCTAAAGCTTGTGTGCTTTTTTAACTCAATTGTTATGATGTATTGGTGTATATGTTTTTTCATTATGATCAATGTTATGTTTATTGGAATATGGAATTTTATTTCAGTATTAAAGTTACAATTTGGTCAAGTTGGATGTGAAAGAACCCATAGAGTGTTAAGATTGGTATTATGATAAGTTGAGATATAGATCTAGGTCTCAAATTAATAGCACCTCAATAGTTATCTGGTGAGTTGTGTGATGGGGTGAATATCCTATTTTTTATGCCAAACTATGTTCAATGATGGGATTATGATAGGTGATAGATACTGGTGTGGGAGAGGATCTTAAGGCCTGGACCCACCATGAATTAATTGGAGATGGAATGATGATCATGATAGAGATGGGTCCTATTTGTGTGTGAATGTTTGGGATATCCTTGAGTGATAAGGTGTGGATTGATAAGGGATGTGTGTCCTCCCTTGAGTGAGATAATATGGATAGGGTCCTTCATGTGTTCCATCCCTTAAGTGAAAAGGGATGAACTGGACACTTTCTATATGATCTACCATGAGTGTAAAGGTATGGGTGATGACTTGATTGGAAACCCTACCCAACTTATTTGGGTATAGGTCGGGCTTGGTTAGATACCCTACCCTAAATCTTCATGTGTTGGTTGAGGTTCAATATGATTCCTTACCCAGAGTATTTGGGTAAAATTTGGGTTATGGGTTTAGTAATATGAGGTGACTCTCTTCTTTTGGTATAAATCCAAAGTAGGTGTGGGTAGGTGTCATGGTGGCCTATTTAGAACACAATGACCTAACTTATATACTTGTATGTGCATTTTGTAGGATCAAAATAATGATGTAGATGCTCAATATACAAGAGGGGGGGGGGTGAATTGTATACTTTAAAAATTCCTTTGGAACCTTTAAAGTTAGTTATGAATAATTATGGTTTCCTTAAGCAAAGGAAAGGGCTAAGTTTAACAAAGTTAAACTAAGAAAATTCACAACACCTCTAACATCAAATGAAAACTTGGAAAGAGATTCCAAAAGTAGGTTCTGGAAATATGGTTCCGGAAATTGAAACTTAACAAAAGATTTCAATATGAGATTCTACCTTAAAGCGCATAGAATCTAAATGAAATAGAGTACAAGTAAGGAAGTATAAGTAAGTTATACTTTCCTTAAAATACAAAATGCAGCAGAAAAAAACAAGTAGTAAAACTATAAGTAACAAGATATAAGTCTTTTAACCCAAAGAGAAGGGTATCTAACAAACTTGGATAAAGGTCCCTTGATTTATAATTTCAAGCAATTCTGTCTTACCCACACCAGGGTAAGCCCTCGATACGAAGATCAGAGTCTCTATCTTGCTATCCCCACAAGCCCTCAACTTCAAGGTAGTTGGAAACCTCTGTCTTCCTCAGCAAGGAAGCCCTCAACTTCAAGGTAGTTGGCAACCTCTGTCTTCCTCAGCAAGGAAGCCCTCAACTTCAAGGTAGTCGGCACCTTTGTCTTCCTATCCCCGAAAGTCCTCGAATGCAATCACCAACATTTGGAGTCGCATGAAGAAAAAAATGAACGAGCGGTTCATTACGCACAAGGCATGAAAATCTTTCTCTCTCTAGAAATCACCTTAGCAGCGTGTGGTCTCTATATTTATCAACTTCACTATCCTTTTGAGCTCTTTCAAATGAGCTCTTATTTATAGGCAAGGTCGACCTCCTTTCCAACGGTCATATTTTCCTTAAAAGTCGGAGGGACCTGTACATGTGTAACTTAACCAATGGTTATTTTATAACAGAATAGATGACATTGTTTTATAACAAAACAAGTGTAACAGAATGTACGACATCATTTTAAGTCTTAACTAAAAAGTTCAGAGTGAAGATTCAGAGTGGATGTTCGGAGTGAGAGAAAAATATTAAAGAGTAGACAAATTATAACAACGTAAGAAAAGTGAAAGTTCGGAGTCTAACCAAAAATAATTTTTGGAGTCTAAATAAATTCGGAGTGTATAAAATGAATATGATCATATTCTGTTTAATAGGTGAATTCGGAATGAGAATTTGGAATGAGAATTCGTAATGAGAATTCGTCATAAGAACTCGTAATGAGAATTCAGAATAAGAATTCGTAATGAGAATTCAGAATGAGAATTCATAATGAGAATTCATATCCAGAATTTGGAATAGAACCTTATCAGATTTCGTATCTGGAATTCGGAATGAAAATTCATTACAGTTCTCATCAAGAATTCAGAGTGAAACTTCATTATAGTTCTCATCTGGAATTCGGAGTGAAACTTCATTACGATTCTCAATCAGAATTCGGAACCTAAAACAGAATGCTTCATATCAAAGTTTCAAACGATTCCGAGAATATAGAAATGAATCTAAATCTTATACTTAAGAAAAATATGGATGAAAATATGATAAGGATAATTTTTCTTACAAAATCAATTTTCCTTATAAAAGCAATTTTCCTTATAAAAGCGATTTTCCTTATAAAAGCGATTTTCCTTATAAAAGAGATTTTCCTTATAAAAGCGATTTTCCTTATAAAAGAGATTTTCCTTTTAAAAGCGACTTTCCTTATAAAAGAGATTTTCCTTATAAAAGAGATTTTCCTTATAAAAGCGATTTTCCTTATAAAAGTGATTTTCCTTATAAAAGAGATTTTATTAAAAATAAGGTGTTTGTGATTTTCAAAACAAGAAGGAATGGAAAAGTCATAAGGAAAACCTTATTGACTCAACAATCTCCCCCTTTTTGGAAAGCACAAACATCCTTACGAAAAAGAAATTCTAAGAAGAAAGAAAACATAAAAGCTTATCCCCCTTTTCTTTAAGGATATTGATGAATACGACTAACTCCCCCTTAGGCTTTGAAACTCTAAGGATCGTATTCTAGATTTCCAGAATGTCATTTCATTATGAATAAGAAAGTATTCTTTAATGAAAAACTACCCCTTAGATAAACTCTTATTAGAGTTTTTTTTCTTTCTCACCATTTGTTAAGATTCTTTTCCCCCATTTATTAGGGTTCTTTTCCTTCTCCCCTTTTGTGATTTTCAAAAATAATTCGAGGGAATGGAAAATATAACAAGGTACCTGAAAAACAATTAGTAGCAACAATAAAAGAAACGAGCAAGCACAAATTTTCATTAAGTTTGAAAGCTCAACAACAAAGAATATTAGATACAACAAAAGATCGGATCTTTCTATTTTGGATCTTTTTCTTTTGTCATGAGACCCTTAAGAATAGTGTTTATCTTCTTCAAGTCTTTATGGTCTTCCTCGGCTTTCTTCTCTAACACAACAATTCTTGCACTTTGAGCTTCAATCTTTTCTTCCTGGGCTTTAAGATTTTCTTCCTGAGCCTTAAAATTTTCTTCCTGAGCCTTCAATTTCTCTTCAAACTCAATCCGATGATCCCTTTCAAACTTTCAGTTTTGAGAAACAGAATTCAGCTTCCCATTTATATCTCTGACTTCTTGAATCCGGAAATTCTTTTCATCTGTCAGCTTTTCTTCAAAGGATGAAGTAAGCTCATTTATCTTCCTGTCTTCTGTCTCAAAGGCATCCTTGACATTATTTTGAAATTCATCAAATAGCCTCATCTCTTCTACAGTTTTCCTCGACCAGCTAGTCATCCTCTTACAAGATCTTTTATGGGATTCATAGCTGACAAAGAAAGTTTTGAACTAAGACTCTATTTCAAAACACTTGTCCATAACCATGGATACGAAGTCTATTTTCTGATTCAAAGCATGTTGGAGCATCTGGCATCTTGAATCAATACTTGAGAAAGTTGAAATAGTACCTACCAACTTCTTTAACGACTAAACAACAAAGTCATGCCCCAACTAATATGAATCTGAATCCAAAACTTTTCTTGGAGAATCTTCTTCTTTAAAGTGATCAACTTTCTTCTTAGAAGAATCACCAACTTCTCTTTTCTTTACAACCACTGAGATCGGGGTATCAACAATAAGTTGTTTTCCCTTGTCCTTTTTTAGAATGGATTCCTGTTCCGGAGTTCTCTTTTCAATGTCAGAAACTTGAACAACATTATCTTCCTTATCAGCAAATTTCTGAACACCATCCTCTACATTCTCCATTTGAGAAATATCATGCAGAAGTTGTTCTTCCTATTCATGATAAACTACTTCTTCTTCTCCTTTCTCCTCATCCATCACTGGAGTGACTAACTTAGAAGACTCAGATTTTGAGGTTCGGAGCGACAAATGTTCCAAAGGAGTCACCTTATAATCATCTACTTGCTTCAAAACATCTCCAGTGTCACCACTACCTTCAGCAAAAACTTCTTGTTCTTCCACTTGCTCAATTTTCTCAACTTCCTCAACAGGCTTAGCAGCTGCATCTTCCGGAGTGACAAAGTATCTTCCTGGAGTCTCAGGTAGATATTCCAATGAAAAAGATCTCGGAACAGGAATGTTCGCAGAAACCATCTCATTAAACTTCAACAATTCTTGAGCTACCTCAGCTTTAGACATCTTCTTCTTAAGCTTCTTTTCTTTCACTTGTTTTTCTAGTTCATCCGCAGTTCTTTCCTTCAAAGCCTTAGCCTCCGCAGGATCCATGCCAAACTGAGGATCCCCTTGCACTATCTTTTTTTTAATTTCCCTCCATTTAGAAACTACTTCATCTGGGTAAGCTTTCTTCTTCTTAGGTTTTGGAGGTGCGGAATGAACTTCCTTAGATTTGGGATTCTCTGCTTCAACTTCAACTTCTTTCAACTTTCTCTTCCTCACTGGCTTAGAGGATTCCAGATCATCAACTTTCAGAACCATTTCTTCTTGAGCAGGTAAATCAATAAACTGACCAGTCTTCTTGTCAAAGGCTACATCCATTATTTTGAGTGTACCATCACTCACCAGCATAATTTTTCAAACTCTTGGATTAGACTTGCATGCCTCCTTGAAAGACTCAAGGCGCCGAAATATCAACTTTGAGAGGATTGATGGATACATATTGATCTGAGCTCTCAGATTCCCTTTCTTAACATTCTCAAGAGTAATGAGAATGTGATTCATCAGGTTAAACTTCCTCAGATTTATCAGAAAATCTAGGATGTAGATCTCACTCTTCTTCAAACTATCTTTGTCACCCTTTCTAGGTACGATAAGACCTTGTACCCATAATTCTAGAATCCAGAAATTTGTAGGTAGAGAAGCAATCTTTGGAGCCTTATCATCTGACAGTCCGAGAGCCTCCAAAGCCTTTTCCTTGTCGAAGATTCCCTTTGAATCCGGAAAAACATGAGAAATAAACTCAGCTTCTCCTTCATTGTTCAGCCCTACCAAGCTGGCTGCCTTGGCATACGAAAGTTTATAAGTCTTGCCATAAGACTTAAATGAAAATTTCTCCCTATCATTTTCCTTAAAGAAGGAAACTGTCTCATATAATTCTATAAGAAAATCCGAAAATACTTCATCTTGATTCCCAGGCTTAGACACCACAACATCTTCCCATACATTGAGTTTAATATTCTTGGATATAAGAGAATCATACTTGTTGAAGAAATCAGGATGAACCAACCTTTCTCTATATACCAACCACTTCGAAATCAGATTAGAGGAAGACATGTCTTGAGAAGCTACTTCCACAGACATTCAGATCTGAAGACCTCTGAGAAGTTCGGAATGGATAAAGCTGAAGTTCGGAACGGTCTTAAAATAGAGAGGCAGAGCTTCGAGACGCTGGAGCTTGAAAACCGATGTGGTACAACCATTTGGGGTCCCCTTTATATAGGCAACGAGAAGACGGTTCAACTTCCACGGTTGATCGAACGGTTGTGACAAGCTGAGATCAGATCTGACGGTTGAAAACCAATTCTCAAGAAAACTTGAATCCGATCTTTTGAGGTTTTTATTAAAACAAAGATTTAAGAAAATTATAATATTAAAACAAAATATAAGAAAATGCCAGCAAGTAAAGTATGACTACAAAAAATTGAGTAAGGAAATCATAGCTTTCGGATTGGATTAGGAGGATTATTCGTAATGGGTAATATAATAAAAATGACTACAAAAAATCTTTATTATGAAAAGACACAGTTCGCAAAACTCACTACGAAATACAAAATCAGTACGGAAAAATCAGTACGAAAATTTCATTACAAGAAATTGAAAAAAGAAAAGCTTATTATGAAAACCTCGGTACGAAAATCTCGTTGTGAAAATACCAGTATGAAATTTTTATTCTGGAAGTTTTTAATATGAAAATTTCCATTCCAGAAGTTTTATATATGAAAATATCCATTCTGAAAATTTCAGTTCCAGAAATTTCCATTCCGGAATTTTAGTTCCGAAAAGTTTGAAAACAAACTTTGAAAATCTTAGTTACTCTAACAAACAAATGTACTCCCCCTATGAAAGGGAGTTTATTACTGTAAGGAGTTTTTTTCAACAGAAAGTTAATTAAGAAGGATTACCTTACGGTTATCATTCCTAACTTCTGTTTAATGTATTCAAATCTATCAGAAGGCAAGGATTTTGTGAAAATATCAGTAAGTTGATCCTGCATTCCGATAAATTGAAGAATGATATCTCCTTTTAGTGTGTGATACCTAAGAAAGTGATTGCCTAATATCTATGTGTTTTGCACAAGAGTGATGTGCAGGGTTCTTACTAAGGGCAATAGCACTTGTGTTATCACACAAAATTTTAGTTTTAGTAAAACTCAAGCCATAGTCTGTGAGTGTGTGTTGCATCCACAACACTTGAGCACAACAACTTCCAGCTGCTACATATTCAGCTTCAGTAGTGGAGAGTGCTACAGAATGTTGCTTCTTGCAGGACCAAGAAACTAATGAATCTCCTAAGAAATGACAAGTTCCGGATGTACTCTTTCTATCCATTCTACATCCACCAAAGTCAGCATCAGAAAATCTTTTTAGAACAAAATCATTTCCAGAAGTATAAAATAATCCTAGATCCGTGGTTCCCTTAAGGTAGAGAAAAATTCTTTTTACTGCCTTTAAGTGATATTCCTTAGGATTGGATTGATATCTTGCACATAAGCATACTGAAAACATTAAGTCTGGTCGACTAGCTATTAAGTAAAGTAAAATTCCTATCATACCTCTAAAAGATGTTTGATCTACTGGTTTCCCAGCTTCATCAAGATCTAAAGAGTTTGAGGTACCAATAGGAGTACTTATACTCTTAGTGTTGTCATAACCATACTTTTTGAGAAGATATTTAATATACTTATGTTGAGATATGTAGGTGCCTTTTGGTTTTTGAGAAATTTGAAAACCAAGGAAAAAAGTTAACTCACCCATTATACTCATTTCAAACTCAGATTTCATTAGACTTGCAAAAGAGTCAGTCAAAGATTGCTGAGTTGAACCAAATATGATGTCATAAACATAAATTTGAACAATCAAAACATTTTTCTTATATTTCTTTATAAAAGGGTTGGATCTGCATTTCCCTTAACATATTTATTTTGAAGAAAAAATCCAGTGAGTCTATCATACCATGCTCGTGGGGCTTGTTTAAGACCATACAGAGCTTTGGTAAGTATAAAAAAATAATCAGGATGTTTTGTATCTTCAAAGGCAGGAGGTTGTTCAAAAAAAACTTCCTATTGAACATAACCATTAAGAAAAGCACATTTCACATCCATTTGAAAAAGTTTAAAATTAAATAATGCTGCAAAGGAAAGTAGAATACAGATAGATTCAAGTCTGGCTACTGGAGCATAGGTTTCTTCATAGTCTATTCCTTCTTGCTGATTATAACCTTTAGCAACAATTCTAGATTTATTTCTTACTATGACTCCATTTTCATCACATTTATTTCTGAAAACTCATTTTACTCCAATTACAGAAGTTTCCTTAGGTCTTTCAACCAAAGTCCAGACTTTATTCCTTTCGAATTCATTTAGTTCATCTTGCATGGCTTTGATCCAATCATCATCACCTAAAGCTTCATCAGTGCTTTTAGGTTCTAATTGGGAAAGAAATGCTAGATGTTCTACTTCATTTCTTAAGGAACTTCTAGTCCTTACTGGTTGATTTACATCACCAATGATACTATCACTGCGATGATTCTTAAGAAACACCTGATTTGGGTTTTGAAAATCCTGTTCATCAACATAGGGTAGAAGGTCTTCTGGGGTAAATATTTTAGAAGTATCTTCTTGAAAATTTTCCTTATCAGAAGGTTCTTCTATCAAAGGTTGATAATCAGTTTTTGAAAACACATCCGAGGATGTAGGCTGGGATTGTTTAAAAACAAAAGGATCAGACTCATAAAATTTTACATGCACTGTTTCTTAAACAGTACAAGTGTTTTTTTTAAAAACTCTATAAGCCTTAGATGTTGTGGAATAACCTAAGAAAATTCCTTCATCATATTTTGGTTCGAATTTATGTAAGTTATCTTTAGTATTCAAAATGAATACTTTGCAACCAAAAACCTTGAAGTAGGATAGTCTTGGTTTTCTACCATTCCATAACTCATAAGGGGTTTTATTAAGAAAAGGTCTATCAAAACTCGATTTATAGTATAGCAAGAAGTACTTACAGCTTCAGCCCAGAAATGTCTAGCTATATAATATTCAATCAACATGGTTCTAGTTATCTCTTGAAGAATTCTATTTCTTCTCTCAAGTACACCATTTTGTTGAGGAGTTCTAGGTTCTGAAAAATTGTGAGTAATACCTTTTCTACTACAAAAAGTTTCAAAATAAGAATTTTGAAATTCTCCTCCATGATCACTATGAATCGTTTTCAATGGAAGGTTTTTCTCATTTTTAACTTGAGCTCTAAAAGTTTTGAAATAGGAAAAAGCTTCAGATTTCTTTGCTAGAAAATAAACCCAAGTAAATCTAGTGTAATCATCAACTAGAACAAACCATAGTATTTGCCTCCAATACTTCCATTTTGTGTTGGACCAAAAAGATCCATGTGCACTAACTGTAATGCATCAGTTGTTGAGACTTCACCGACTGATTTAAAACTAGATTTATGTTTCTTGCCATATTGACAAGGATCACAAACTTTAGAAGAATCAAATCTAAGATCCGGTAGATCCTTAACTAGTTTCTTATTAAAGAGTTTACATAGGTTTCTAAGGTTACAGTGACCTAATCTTCTATGCCATAACCAGGAATGATCTTCCATTGCACTTAGGCATGGTAAATCTTGGCTCCTGAGGTCTTCTAGGTTCAAAGTGTAAACATTCTCTTGCCTATTGGCTTAGAGAATAAATTCTTCCTTGGAATTGTGAACTAAGCACTTATCATTCCTAAAATTCACAATGTAACCTTCATCACATAACTGACTTATGCTAATGAGGTTGTGCTTAAGACCCTTAACAAAAAGAACATTTGAAATCAAATTTTTTCCTAAAAGAACAATATTACCAATACCAACAATCTCACCCTTAGCATTATCTCCGAAAGTTACCTTTCCTCCTTTCGTTTTGATAATCTTTTCAAAATAGCTTTTGTTACCAGTCATATGCCGGGAACATCCACTATCCATGTACCACGTATTGTTGCTAGTATTCCCTTTTTTTTCCTGAAATCAAGAAGAGAATTAGAATTTCGGAATCCAAACTTTCTTGGATCCGAGATTACCAGATAACAAAATTTTAGGAACCCACATCTTCTTAGAAAAGTAAGCTTTGTGAAATCCTAAGGATTGGGTTTTGTTTAAGGAACAATTCTTTGACCAGTGACCACCACATTGACACTTGGTACAAAATGGGGCACTTTGAGGAACAAAATAATTGTTACTAAAAATAGGTTTTGCATGGGTATAACCAAATCCGAATTTATTTCTTAAAGGTCATATTTGAGAATACATTTTATCAAAATTTTCCTTACCATGGGTAAAGTTTGATAAACACTTCTTTAAGGAAAAAATTTCAGACTTGAATTTTATAACCTCATTTTTATCCTCAAAATCATTAGTTTTAGAACTAGAGCTAGGCTCGAAAACATTTTTCTTAGAAATTACTTTTTCTAATTCTTTAGAAAGTTTGTTCTTCTCAGAACTTACTTCCTCAATATTTTTTGAAATACTTTCAAAATCAGCATTTTTCCTATCAAGATCTATAGAAAGATCTGATATCTCTTTTGTAAGAATATAATTCCTAGAGTTTGCCTTATCAAGTTTCTTATTGAGTTTAGAATTCTCAATCTCAAGAAGTTCAGCAAACCTGGAGACTTCTTCATAAGTAGGTAAAGTATTTTCTTCATCAGAAGAGGATTCTTCATTAGAAGAGTTATAATACTTACTATTATTAGAATTTAAAGAAACATTGGTCAATGATTCATCATTTCGTACCTTAGACATAAAATAATGATTATCAATAGGTAATCTGGCTATAAGACCAAGATTCTTCTATCCTGAAGATTCGTAATCAGAAGATTCATCTGAAGAGTCACCACCACTAGCACTCCAGGTGTCATTAGCTTTCAGAACATTCTTAGCTTTGGCTTTATAATACTTCTTTCTGTTCCTGTCTGAATGTCTTTCTTTCCTTTATTTCTTTTTGAGCAAAGGGAAATCTGGTCTAATATGTCCATCTCTCTTACATTCATAACAAGTAACTTCTCCATCTTTCTTATCTTTCCTGTCCTTTTTCTTATACTTAGATTGGAAATTTCTCTGGCCATCTATCTTGTTCATCCTTTGAGCAAGATTTTCTAACTCATTTTCTGATATTTCACTCTCACTAGAATATGATTGAACAACTATATTCTTAGAATTGGATCTGGTTACTCTCTCAGGAGTCTTAGCTTTCATATGATTTGATATTGTTGTAAAAGAAACAGTACCATTTCCATTTTTCTTTTTGATGTTGTCAGCATCTCTCTTCATTCTGGTTTCATGTTGGAGAAGAGTTACAAATAAATCATCAAGAGAAATTTGAGTGACCTTACTGTTCGCATCTATAGCAGTTCTTTTGGATTCCCACTCATTGGGCATAATGTCAATTATCTTATCCACAAGTGCTTCATCATCTAACCCTTTTTCTCCCATAGACTGTAGGCTTTTAACAATAGTCATAAATCTCTGTTGAACTTTACATATTAGTTCTCTATACGGAAAATTAAAGCCATGGTATTCATCTCTAAGCATAGCTCTCCTAGTCTCAATCACCTTAGAAGTTCCAAAGTGTGTAACCTCTAACTTCTTCTAGATACAATTAGCTGCTTCACAAGAAGAAATTTGGCTATATGTATTTCTAGTCATTGAACAAAGTAAGGTATTGCGTACCTTATAATTGAGTTGATACTCTTTCTTTTCCTGGTTAGTAAAAGTTCTAACTTCCTTATCAGGAATTTTATAATCTCCAGTAAGCATAAAAAAGTTGTCCACTCCAGTATTGATAACAAAATTTTTCATTCGATCTCTCCAGTACTCATAATCATTACCATCAAAGATTGGTGGTCTTGTAGGATTTATATTATCAATGGATCCAACATTAATTCCTGCCATACTTAAAAACCTTTGGCACACAAACTTGTTAGTGGAAAAGATTCGTTATAAAAAAGTTCGGAATGAGAAAATTCAGAATGGAAAAGTTCGTTCTAAGAAAGTATGAAGAATAAATTAAAATGAGCAAGAAAAACTTATACGTGAGTATAAGTATTTCAGAGACCTGCTCTGATACCAATTGTAGGATCGAAATAATGATGTAGATGCTCAATATACAAGAGGGGGGTGAATTGTATACTTTAAAAACTCCTTTGGAAAATTTAAAGTTAGTTATGAATAACTATGGTTTCCTTAAGCAAAGGAAAGGGCTAAATTTAACAAAGTTAAACTAAGCAAATTCACAAAACCTCTAACATCAAATGAAAACTTGGAAAGAGATTCCAAAAGTAGGTTCCAGAAATATGGTTCCGGAAATTGAAACTTAACAAAATATTTCAATATGAGATTCTACCTTAAAGCGTATAGAATCTAAATGAAATAGAGTACAAGTAAGGAAGTATATGTAAGTTATACTTTACTTAAAATACAAAATGTAGCGGAAACAAACAAATAGTAAAACTACAAGTAACAATATATAAGTCTTCTAACCCAAAGAGAAGGGTATCCAAAAACCTTGGATAAAGGTCCCTTGATTTATACTTTCAAGAAAGTCTATCTTACCCACATCAAGGTAAGCCCTCGATATGAAGATCGGAGTCTCTGTCTTGCTATCCCCACAAGCCCTCAACTTCAAGGTAGTTGGCAACCTCTGTCTTCCTCAGCAAGGAAGCCCTCAACTTCAAGGTAGTTGGCAACCTCTGTCTTCCTCAACAAGGAATCCCTCAACTTCAAGGTAGTCGTCATCTCTGTCTTCCTATCCTGGAAGTCCTCGAATGTAATCACCAACATTCGGAGTCACACGAAGCAAAAACTGAACGAGCGGTTTAGTACGCACAAGGAATAAAAAGATTTCTCTCTCTAGAAATCACCTTAGCAGCGTGTGGTCTCTAGATTTATCAAATTCACTATCCTTTTGAGATCTTTCAAATGAGCTCCTATTTATAGGCAAGTTCGGCCTCCTTCCCAACGGTCATATTTTCCTTAAAAGTCGGAGGGACCTGTACACGTGTAACTTAACCAATGGTTAGTTTATAACAGAATAGACGACATCGTTTTATAACAAAACAAGTGTAACAGAATGTACGACATCATTTTAAGTCTTAAATAAAAAGTTCGGAGTGAAGATTCGGAGTGAATGTTCGGAGTGAGAGAAAAATATTAAAGAGTAGACAGATTATAACAACGTAAGCAAAGTGAAAGTTCGGAGTCTAACCAAAAATAATTTTCGGAGTTTAAATAAATTCAAAGTGTATAAAACAAAGATGATCAGATTATGTTTAATAGGTGAATTCAGAATGAGAATTTGGAATGAGAATTCATAATGAGAATTCGTCATAAGAACTCGTAATGAGAATTCAGAATAAGAATTCGTAATGAGAATTCAGAATGAGAATTCATAATGAGAATTCATATCCAGAATTCGGAATAGAACTTTATCAGAGTTCATATCCGGAATTCGGAATGAAACTTTATTACAGTTCTCATCAAGAATTCAGAGTGAAACTTCATTATAGTTCTCATCTGGAATTTGGAGTGAAACTTCATTACGATTCTCAATCAGAATTTAGATCCTAAAATAGAATTCTTCATACCAAAGTTTCAAACGATTCTGAGAATATAGAAATGAATCTGAATCTTATACTTAAGAAAAATATGGATGAAAATATGATAAGCATTATTTTTCTTAGAAAAGCAGTTTTCCTTATAAAAGAAATTTTCTTTATAAAAGCGATTTTCCTTATAAAAGAGATTTTCCTTATAAAAGCGATTTTCCTTATAAAAGCGATTTTCCTTATAAAAGCGATTTTCCTTATAAAAGCGATTTTCCTTATAAAAGCGATTTTCCTTATAAAAGAGATTTTCTTTATAAAAGCTATTTTCCTTATAAAAGCGATTTTATTAAAAATAAGGTGTTTGTGATTTTCAAAACAAGAAGGAATGGAAAAGTCATAAGGAAAGACTTATTGACTCAACACATTTCATGTTATGTTTCTAGGTGGGTGTGTTTCAAAATAACATCTGAACTCTCTCTCTCTCTCTCTATATATATATACATGTTTTTCATTCACATCCACTTGATCACAACAATACTCAATATAGTTGTGGCATTGGGGATTCTTACTAGGTCATTAGACTCACCCCTACCCACATACATGGAATTGGTTTTGATGTACATGGGATACCTTTATATTTCCACTAAGGGCATAAGGATTTATTAGAGCTAGACCCATGGTTCAATTAGTTGGGCATTTATGATGATATTTTGGTAGGATAATTATGTGAGTTCCTATGGAGTCTATTATATTATATTTTTCATTTTTCCATCATGTATTGGCTAGTGTATCATTTATTTATATGAGGAATACTTTATTTTTTATCTACTGCTTCTCTTTTTTTTATTGTTTCAATATATAAATATATTTACCACTTTCTATTATGGACTATAGGGGCCTGTTTGGCTCATTTTTTAATGTATATAGGGTTTTGGGATGTTCTCTATATGGATGGTTTATAATGATTTTGTAGTAGATTCATACATGATCAAATTTTTTTTAGAGGGAATATTATCTCCATGATAGTGTTAGGCCTTCTACACTAGTCGAAAGCCTTTGGTGTACATGGAGGCACACTTAAGGTCAAGTGGTAACCATTGATCAGGAACTATTCAAGACACTGTAAGAAAGTTGACTATTTGCGGTGGTTATTTTTGGGTATGGCGGCAGTTTTAACCACCGCTATATGCTTCTGCGGTAGTTTCCAAAAACTAATGCTAAATTGTGTGTCAAGAAACTATTTCTGGTGGTTAAATTCATTTAGCGGCGGTTTATAGGAACCATCGTAGTTTGCGTAGTTCGCGGCGGTTATGATGTTTTTTAGAGGCAGTTTTCTCAGGGCAGGGGCTCACTTTTTTCGTGGCGGTTAAAACCACTGATAAAAATAAATCAACCGCTGAACGGTAAAATCGCCACTAAAAAAATCATAACCACTGCGAATTGTGTACGGAAGATGGTAATTGGTAGTTTCAGTTATAACCGCTACTAAATTTAATACCGTAGCGGCGGTTATAACTGCTGCTAATAAAAAATGATGACATTTAGAGGCAGTTAAAACTGTCGCTAATAGAAAAATACTGACATTTAGTAGTAGGTTTAACCACTGTGAATTATTTGAACTATGGTTAGCGACAGTTAAAACTGCCGCTAAAAATAGATTAACAAAAAAACCGCGATTTCTGCAGCTTCTGTACCAGTGCCCTAAAAAAACCATTTCAATAATACCAAAAGACCAAAAAATACATACTACAGTCAATATGAAAAGACATGCTTAAATAAGCACAACAAAGGGAATTTTGATTCATATTTAATAAAAACATGACAAGTGGTGTGAGAAATATCTTTTTATAAAATGTAAAACTTCTTTTTGTGCCTATAAATATCTTCAAAGTTATCCACATGATAAAAATTACACCTATAATGAGTTTGGTCATTTTTTCATATATGCATGTGCTTAAGTATTGAAGACAAAATCTTTTGGAGAGATTTTCATGATCATTTTTTATCATAATAGTATGAGAAATATCTTTTCATAGTAGTACATGAATCTTAGATAGAGGTGGTGGGTAGAGTACCTTCAAACATTCTAGAGCATCTTTCTCCCACATGACTTCCTAGAAATAAAAAAGTCATATAGTGAGGATAATTGTAACATCCTGGTTACTATTTTTATATTTTTTTAATGTTTGAGAGTCGTTACTTCAGTTTTAGATAAATTTTAAGGCCATCACTATGTTTTTCTAAGGATTTAACTATAGAGGAGACCATTTTCACCATAAAGAGTTCCACTAAGGTTTGGATATGTTGGTTGTGGTGTGAGTGTGTGGCGGGGGTGCGTAGAGAGGATTTTGGTGATACATCCATTTTTTTCATGGATAAATTGTAGATAAGGGTCACAACATGGAACTTGGAGTTCTATAGTGTGAATTGGTAGTCTAATACATTAGGGCTCGTGGGAGTGTTTGGGTTATTATTCAATTTTTGTCATGGCTTAAGAATTGTCACCTTGGTTGTTTTATGGTGTCTGAGGGTGAGTTTTTTTTCGGGTGGGGTGGGGTTGGGGGTTTTATCAAATTTGGGGTAGTGGAATCATGGATTTGGATTGTGTCATAAGACCCCCTTCCTAGTTGTGATCTCCAAAATAGATCTCTAGAATATATCACGGCCCCTTCTATTATTTTATCAGATCTTCATCACAGATATAACTGCAATTCTCATAGGATTCCTTGACCAGCCTCATTATGGAAAGGTCCTTCCCACTATTCCATAGACCCCTACCTTTTTAGTAATTCTTTGGAATTGTGTATGGGGATACACCAAGGTATTATGTTTTCTAGACCACCAATATATTCTAAAATACCCTTAATCCCCCACATTCTTCCATCTTTTTTATCAGTTCTTAGATGACCCAAGTATATCTCTAAGAGTAATTCTGGACTCTTTTCATTAGATTTTAACCTTGATCTCGAGAGACCAATCCTTAACAGTTTTAGGTGAGTTTCCCTCTTCCCATATCTTAATTTTCCCATATTCTTCACTATAGTAAAGTTTTTGGAAAGAGAATGGTTGGTTCTATTATTTCTTTGGTAGGGGACTGATGTAGGATGTTGTGTCCTAAATAAGAATTGGGCTTCATGATTCCTTTCATAATCAATTGAACATCAATTTACTTCATTGATTATTCAGAGAGTTTTGGTATGGAAGGTTGGTTACAATGACTCTCATTATATCTAATTTTTTTTAGTAATCTCCCTAAAATCTATGAAATTACTTTTATATATCCACATTATAGGACCGACATCCCCATAACCAGTCTATAATGTTTTGAAGTGGAATGTTCACCTAGGGCTGACAAACCTAATAAATTTAGGAAAAATGAATCATAAAAAATGAATCATCATAATAAAGAATCGATATATATGGTGCATACCACACTCAAGAAATCAAGACATAAAAGGAAACATTAGAAATCAATGAAGTACATAAAAGGAAACATGAAAAATCAAGAAAATGTTAGGTCATGAAAATGTTTGGTGGAAACTATGTGCCACACATGATACATATACAAACTGACAATGAACACATATCATCACCCTCTCCTCCTCCAACATATCAACAATACAACTAATCACTGTCTGATGATGAACACATATCATCACCCTTTCCACCTCCAACTCCACTTCCTGCTACCACCTGTAAGAACATTATATTGAAAATTAAATAGTGTTGCATATTTATATTTAAAATTAAAAACAATAAAATTTTACATACTAAATGATTTTGAATTTTTGTGATTTACCTACTCACCACCTGTTGATACAGTACCACCGGGGGCATATCTGCTCATTTGTTGACGTATATCAGTCAACGCTTTCTGAAAAGCTGATATCTGATCCCCCTACTCGTGAACTGTGTTTCATAGAGAAAAAATATCTCTCTTAGCATATTAGAGTATGAACTAACTACAACCAGAAGTAGATGTAGCTGTAATCCCTAGTGGCCTGCCAAAAACCTCAGATGGTACGGGTCCCAAACCCATCCTGCACACTCTACCAGGATGCTCCTTCCCAAGGACTTTAGCAACCGGGTCATCCTGGAAGACTGAGTAGGACTGCCGAGGATTGGTATCCCATAATTCTTTAATTTTTACCTATAAATAAAATATCAATATATATTAACATAGTAAAAACTGATAATAAGTTATTATAATGAAAAAATGATTTCATACCCCAACTTCTTTGGCAGTCTCATTAACAAAACTTCCAAAAGATTTTTTGTGAAAAACCAACCACACTTCAGTTCGAGATGCTTCATGCCCTAAACTCTGTGAATACATTAAACAAAGATAAATATACAATTTAATATATTAAACATATACTATTGTCTTATAAATATTTAAACTAATGAAAAGATTACCAAAGTTGATCGGCTTCTAGAATTTTTTTTGACCCCACAGTGTGAGGGATGACTTGCTTAGCCCGACTTGATGAATTATTTCTTGAGAGATCCTGAAATAAATAAAATGAAATTTAATAGTAATGTATTCAATTTAATCTCCTCTTCATATACATGTATAAATGTAAAATGAGGTTAATATAATAATATATATCTAAATACCATCTTCTTCTCATCACAATGTCAGTCAACAAAAACTTTCCACTGTTATTTGGGTACCCCATTAGGTAGCTTCTCATACATTTTTTTGGATAGTCAATGAAGTATCATTGACATCGCCACACAATCTCCATTTGAAGTCTTTCCATTTCTTACCAATATTTTTCAACGTCCACTTTCATGCTATCACATCAGCAACTATAAAGTGGAAAAATATCTGTATACAGAAATTCATTTTGAACATATTAATAAAATGAAATTCAATTACACCATAATTTATTAAAATTACCTTTATTTGGGAATCAAAAACTTCATTTTTCCAAATTGGAGGCATATTTCACCAATCACCATAAGAAATAGTAAGGAAAATGGGCTCCACTGCCAGCTAGCCTAGAATTTGTCCAAGTAATCCTGCGGCGTCATTTATAGGGACCCCATATGAATCAAATGGGAGAAATATCTTCTCTCCATTCATATTCCACACATCTGAAATTTTTATATTTTTCTCTACAGTTTCATTTTTTTCATCTTTAATGAACAAATAGTTAGTATAAAAAAAGTGTAATAAATTTATTTATATTAAAATTTGTACCTATAACAGTGACCCTCCAGTATGTATGTGATGAACTTGAAGTGGCGCGCCGCTGTCGGACTGATGAGGATGCTGAAGGGGGAGTCGACGACTTAGATTCTAAAGGGATGCTCATAGATGGTGTGAGAAATGGTGTAGGGGAGATGATGCAGGGGGCATGCAGTTGGTGGCTCAGATGTCGTAGGGAGGGAGATAGATGGATCGTCATCTGTCGCAGTAGTGGACGAAACAGTGTATTGCTTCCTCCTTGGAATTCCTATCATTTAATCAAAAAAAATTAAGTTCATAACATATATTTCAAAAATATTATTCAGAAAAAAATTTAAAAATGATAATTGATGCTCAGTACTAACAAAAAAAATACATGACAATGATAATGAATTACTGCACAAATTAAATAAGTGGTTGCTGAATGAATAAATTACTGTACATACAACCATTTTCCCCTTCAATCATGTCTGTTTCCTGCTCCATCACTTTATCTACTTCATTCATCCTTTCTAGAATAATATTTTCAATATCATGGTGGAAAAATAATTCTGCTTCTTATTGTTGATGAGATTAAATTTCAGATGTCAAATCTTCCACTTCATCACCCATATCATACAAATCTCTTTGTATTACGTGAGCAACTAGAATCCAAAATTCATCCACAATATCATTCACAAAATATACCTTTTTTTCTTGTGATGATAAGATATATGGATTATGCAGTTCACGATCACCAACATCCATCAAGCGAGATAAGTTCACAGAAGTAAATTGTAAGGAATCTCTTTTAACACCTCTGATAATATCGATACAATTGCATTTGAATAAAACAACTAAAAAATTTCTATGGTAGTTTAATTCAATAATATCAGTCATCTTTCCATAGTATTCCACTTTATAAAATGTAAATATACCACTATTCTGTGTTTTCAAACCCTCTTCTTGATCGACTGTAAAAAATCTAAAGCCATTCACGTTGTAAGCGTTGAACTTTCTAACTTGTTTTAGAGGACCTCAAGCAAGAAACTTAAAATATTCTGACACCTCTACTCGAGTATCAGTATTCATGATCTAAAAAAAGAAATATAATTTATTAGATTTACAAAATATATGTATCAAACTAATATTCGTATTTATTGCAATATTTATGAACTTACACGTCGTGCAAACCATTCTACAAGATCTTTATTAATAGATTTAGTTATATCTTTCTCATTTAGTGTTCATCCTCTCATTCATCTCTATTTTTGTATCCTAAAATCTTCAATAAATGAATATGTAATTTCACTATTTCGCAGTACAAATCTATGTGCCTGTAATAATTCCAATTATTTCAGTGTCGCATTTGATGTCCTCCCAACTGATCGACCAATAACAGGAAATATTTTTGATTTCTAATGTATTTGAGATTGAATCAATGTGTTATCAACACATCCAACTTGATTAAATCTTGTCTCAATATCATCCAAGTATCTAGAATAAAAGGTAAGACACTCCTCATCCAAATATCCATCAGTAATAGAGCCTTCTGGTCGATCTTTATTTCTCACGTATGATTTCAAATTCCCAAGATATACCTGAAATAAAATAAACATAATTATGAATTTAATTTAGTACCAATTTTTTTTACTTGACTGAAAAACATATAAATAAAATACCCCTCAATTGGATACATCCATCGATAATGAACGGCGCCTCCTAATTTAGATTCTTCAACCAAATGCACAATTAAATGCATCATTACAGTAAAAAATAATAGAGGAAAGATCATCTCCATTTCAAAAATGGTCAATACAAACCTCTCCTGGAGGTTTTCAAGCTGAAATGGATGTAGATATTTCTCACATAGTTGTCTGAAAAATGTGCAGAATTGGACTAAAACAATAGTAATTTTTTCAGGTAATAATGTACGCAATGCCAATGGTAGTAACTGTTGTAACAAAATATGTGAATGGTGACTTTTAAATCCATGTAACTTATGATTCTTCAAGTCAACACACCTCGAGATGTTACTTGAATACCCATTAGATACCTTAACATTCTTCAAAATTCAATGGAATTTATCTTTATCCTTATTTTTCAATGAAAAGATTGTTGGAGGATATTTTTCATTCTCATCTATCTAGAGATCATGTTTTATATTCATTACTTGTAAGTCTTTACGAGAATTGAGATGATCCTTTGACTTTTCATGCTCATTAAGTAATGTGAAAATCCAATTTTCATATAAATTCTTCTCAATATGAATCACATCAAGATTATTCTGCAATAAATTAAATTCTCAATACGAAATTTTGAAGAATATACTTTTTTTCTTCTATTTTTGCATTCCGATTTCGCTTAACGTTGAACTTCGAACCCATTTCCTGCTATCATTCAAATGAAAAACCTTCCCAAATTCTGTTTCAACATTTCTAATTTGTGTCAATATTTCAAAACTAGTTAAAAACTTTGGAGTTGGTCTACGATCAATGAAACCGTTAAATTTTGATCTGTTTAGCCGAAATCTATGAGATGCAGCGAGAAATATTCGATGGCACAAAAAGAACCATTTTATAATGTGAGGTATCCATTTGGTCTCAAAATCAAAGTTACAAGCAAGACAAGACAAACCTATGTAAGTTTTCCAACCAGATAAATTCCCAAGCCCAGGGAAGTCACTAATTGTCCACATTAAAGCAGCATGCATTTTGAACATTGTCTTAGAAGAAGCATCAAATGTGTCAACAATGTTTCTCTAGAAATCCTATAATTATTCAATTAAAGGATGTTAGTATACATCAATATAATTTCTAGGCATTTGTTTTCTAGGAATAATCATCGAAATGATAAAAGAAATTTGTTGCATACACATCCATGGAGGCAAATTGTAAGGGATCAAAACAACTGGCCAAATGCTATAACTGGTAATCAAAGTCCCAAATGGGTGGAATCCATCGGTAGCCAATCCCAATCAAACATTCCTAGGATCATATGAGAAATATGGATATAATGAATCAAATTTCTTCCATGATTGTGAATCTAATGGATGTCTCATTAACCCATCATTGTTATTATCTACAGAATTCCACTTCATGTGTTCGATTATTTTCGATGACATGAATAATCTTTACAATCTAGGCTTTAAAGGAAAGTAATGAAAAATTTTTGTAGGTGTGTTCCTTTTCTTCTTCTTCATGAAATTATGTTGATTCATACTTCTAACATCACTCATTAACTACCATCTAGAAGAAGAACATTTTTTACAATCATGTCTACTTGAATCCTCTCGCCAATAAAGCATACAATCATTGGGACACACATGTATTTTTGTATAATTAAGACCAATCCTGTTAACAACTTTTTTCATATCATAAAAAGGCATGGGGATGTTTGCTTCAGGAAATTCATCATGCAAAAATTACAATATCATGGACATTTCCTTATTTTTAATTCCACATAGAAATTTGATATGGTACAACTTCAGCATAAAAGAAAGTTTTGAATATTTCAAACATCAACTATACAACTCTTGATTTCCATTGTCAACTAAATCATGAAACATATTTTACTCAGTAAAGTTTTATCTTACATTAGTCTCCACATAATTAAGAGGACGATCCACTGATATGTTACAATCTTGATATGCCAGTCCTACAGTCTCAAAAACATCACTTGTATCATTGCTATTTGTAGTACCCTCATCTGGTTTTTATGATATGTTTTGATATTGATGGTGGTCTCTTGCAGTGCCAAATGCATCATTTATAAGGCTTTTCATTTCATTTTCCATTGTTGATGAAGTTGGGAGGTCATTTTGTGGATTGACATCAGTGCTCAACCTTTCAGTAACGTTCGATTCTCTGTTCCAAATCCAATACAAATATTGACCAGAGAATTTCTTCAATATTAAATGTTCGTAAACTTCATCTCTCTTCAAACATCTTCTAAATTTACATTTATGACATGTACATCTTATTCTCTCTTGAACGGATCAATTGGAAATTGAAAAATATAAAAACTCATTCAAAAACTTAATATACTGAGGTGTGTTCCTCGATAATGTGATCCAGCTTTTATCCATGTATATCACAATGTGCCTACACAATATTAAAAAAAATTAAAACACATAACTATTACTAAATAGAGAAATAGATTCATATATACTAGTTTAAAAAATATATAAATATGTTACGTAATGTTATCCTATATTAATACATATGGTAAATCACCCACTAGAAAACCAAATTACATATGTGCATGCATGTGTATGCTTATACACATGTGATTACAAATTCACTTGAAGAAACAAGATGATAGTGACTATTTTCTTAGGAAATATAAATTTTAACAAGGTTTTTCATGATCAGTGATGGTTCAACATATTGAATATTATTTAATCAATAATTTAATTTATATACACAATTTGGGTCTTGTTATTTTGAATCCCCACAATACATGATGTTAAATTGGGACCCCCTATATTGAATATGTAAGGCCTAAATTTTCCTAACTCCTAAATAAGAAATGTACCCCTGAGGGAATTTGGAAAAAATTGATAGTTTCTATATATTGAATATAGTTGAATTTAAAAGAAAAATTTTCTATCCTTATCATTTATGATGTAGTTAGAGGGAGTTTGAGTACCAGTTGTAACATTGTAGTATGATAATTAATAAAAAAGCAATGCAAATATGAATCTAAACCCTGTGAAAAATAAAATTTAAACTAAATGAGCATTAAATTTAGAGGATGAAGAAAATGGGAAAATCTATCTCACCTATGAAATAAAAGAGCATTAATTTATTGGATTCACCCTATATTTAAATGGAAAAATTGTTCTTGATGGAATTTAATGAAGGATTGTAAAAAAAATGCTTAAGTGGTCTCATTTACAAAACTACAAATCATGAGAATAAGACTGTTGGAATTATCCTTGAATAGAGAAATAATCATAACAAAGAGTTCATGGATGGTGCATAGTTCATAAATGTAGGAAATATAAAAAATTAGGATTACTCCCACAACTGGGTTGAAGCCCAATGACTAGGACATAGAATATTTTAAATTTAACATTGGTGAAGAAAGTTTTACTAGTGGTGTCATCTAAAGTAGTACCACCATAAAGGATTAGAATTAAATTAGGAGATTAGGGTGAGTGAACAAAGTCCAACCACATTACTCAACTTAATAAAGTTGGAGGTTAACCTCTCCCATTAAATTAAACAATTATAACCATTGTTTGAAGTGGCCTAATATTTAGGGGGAGATATGATCCATGGGGTGGATGTGCTAATAAAGTACATGTTATTCTGCCTCAGGAAGATCTGATTAAATCCAAAAAATTCATGAAATAAGTGATGTAATAATTATTTCAAGTCTCATTTGATATAAAATATGATCAAAACGTGTCATGGATGATCCTGACTCAATAAGTGGTGTTAAGAAACCACTTTTTTTTCTTCAAAACTTGATGTAGAAGTTTCATGCTGAAGTAAAGTCACATATTAAATCTAGAATTACATAAAAAAGGGATTATTCTAGAATTAAAAGAGGTTTCCAAGCCTTAACTAAGAGAATCAATTACTGTATTGGTTCTTTTATCATAGACACTCAATGTTTTAGAAAAATGTATCATATAAGATACATGATTGTATATGATGTAGATTGTGGATATTGGTATAGAGGTACAAGTATTTGATGGAGATCATGCCAGATCCCTTTGCAACTTGAGTTGCATTGGTTATTTTCTAGAGGCTGTTCTTTTCTTACATTCATAATTTTGGGAATTCATTTTTGTTATTAATTTTATAAAGTATCGTGGGGTAAAACATTATAGTTGAATGAATGGTTATTTTTTTAGCACATAGATATTCTTTAAAAGTGTTTTACAGTTTATCTTAAAAGAGTTTGGGATGGACATTAACAAGGTATTATATATGATGTGATATAAATGGAAGTTAATGATATATTTATAAAAGTGTTTTAGAAGACATTTAGCACCAGTTAAAACTGTTGCAAATAGAAAAATACTGACATTTAGCGGCAGGTTTAACCACTATGAATTATTCCAATTATGTTTAGCGGCGGTTAAAACTGCCGCTAAAAATAGATTAACAAAAAAAACCATGATTTCTGCAGCTTCTGTACCAGTTCCCTAAAAAAACCATTCCAATAATACCAAAAGACCAAAAAATACATACTACAGTCAATATGAAAAGACATGATTAACTAAGCACAAAAAAGGGAATTTTGATTCATATTTAATAAAAACAAGACAAGTGGTGTGAGAAATATATTTTTATAAAATTTTAAACTTCCTTTTGTGGCCTATAAATCTCGTCAACATTATCCATATGATAAAAATTTCCCCTATAATGGTTTTGATCATTTTTTCATTTATGCATGTGCTTAAGTATTGAAGACACAATCTTTTGGAGAGATTTTCGTGATCGTTTTTTATCATAAAAGTATGAGAAATATCCTTTCTTAGAAGTACATGAATCTTAGATAGAGGTGGTGGGTAGAGTACCATCAAACATTCTAGAGCATCTTTCTCCCACATGACTTCCCAGAGATAAAAAAGTCAATAGTGAGGATAATTGTAACATCCTGGTTACTATTTTTATATTTTTTTAATATTTGAGAGTTTTTACTTCAGTTTCAGAGAAATTTTAAGGCAATCACTATGTTTTTCTAGGGATTGAACTATATAGGAGATCATTTTCACCATAAAGAGTTCCACTAAGGTTTGGATAGGTTGGTTGTGGTGTGTGTGTGTGGCGGGGGGGGGGGGGGGTGCGTAGAGAGGATTTTGGTGATACATCCATTTTTGTCATGGATAAATTGTGGAGAAGGGTCACAACATGGAACTTGGAGTTCTATAGTGTGGATTGGTAGGCTACTACATTAGGGCTTGTGGGAGTGTTTGGGTTATTATTCAATTTTGGTCATGGATTAGGAATTGTCACCTTGGTTGTTTTATGGTGTCTGAGGGTGAGTTTTTTTAGGGTGGGGTGGGGTTGGGGTTTTTATCAAATTTGGGGTAGTGGAATCATGGATTTGGATTGTGTCATAAGACCCCCTTACTAGTTGTGATCTCCTAAATAGATCTCAAGAATATATCATGGCCCCTTCTATTATTTTATCATATCTTCATCACAGATATAACTGCAATTATCATAGGATTCCTTGACCATCCTCATTATGGAAAGGTCCTTCCCATTATTCCATAGACCCCTACCTTTTTATTAATTCTTTGGAATTGTGTATGGGGCTGAACCAAGGTATCATGTTTTCTAGACCACCTATATATTCTAAAATACCCTTAATCCCCCAAATTATTCCATCTTTTTTATCAGTTCTTAGATGACCCAAGTATATCTCTAAGAGTAATTCTGGACTCTTTTCATTAGATTTTAACCTTGATCTTGGGAGACCAATCCTTAACAGTTTTAGGTGAGTTTCCCTCTTCCCATATACTAATTTTCCCATATTCTTCACTATAGTAAAGTTTTTGGAAAGAGAATGGTTGGTTCTGTTAATGCTTTGGTAGGGGACTGATATAGGATGTTGTGTCCTAAATATGAATCGGGCTTCATGATTCCTTGCATAATCAATTGAACATCAATTTACTTCATTGAGTATTTAGAGAGTTTTGGTATGGAATGTTGGTTAAAATACCTCTCATTATATCTAATTTTTTTTACTAATCTCCCTAAAATATATGAAATTACTTTTATATATCCACATTATAGGACCGACATCCCCATAACTAGTCTATAATGCTTTTAAGTGAGATGTTCACCCAGGGCTGACAAACCTAATAAATTTAGGAAAAATGAATCATAAAAAATGAATCATCATAATAAAGAATCGATATATATGTTGCATACCACACTCAAGAAATCAAGACATAAAAGGAAACATCAGAAATCAATGAAGTACATAAAAGGAAACATGAAAAATCAAGAAAATGTTAGTTCATGAAAATGTTTGGTGGAAACTATTTGCCAAACATGATACATATACAAACCGAAAATGAACACATATCATCACCCTCTCCACCTCCAACATATCAACAATACAACTAATCATTGTCCGATGATGAACACATATCGTCACCCTTTCCACCTCCATCTCCACTTCCTGCTACCACCTGTAAGAACATTATATTGAAAATTAAATAGTGTTGCATATTTATATTTAAAATTTAAAATAATAAAATTTTACATACTAAATGATTTTGAATTTTTGTGGTTTACCTACTCACCACCAGTTGATAGAGTACCACCGGGGGCATATCTTCTCATTTGCTAACGTATATCAGTCAACGCTTTCTGCAAAGCAGATATCTGATCTCCCTGCTCGTGAACTGTGTTTCATAGAGAAAAAATCTCTCTCTGAGCATATCTGAGTATGGACTAACTACAACCAAAAGTAGATGTAGCTGTAATCCCCAGTGTCCTGCCAAAAACCTCAGATGGTATGGGTCCCAAACCCATCCTGTACACTCTACCAGGATGCTCCTTCCCAATGACTTTAGCAACTGGGTCATCCTGGAAGACTGAGTAGGACTTCCCAGGATTGGCATCCCATAGTTCTTTAATTTTTACCTATAAATCAAATATTAATATATATTAACATAGTAAAAACTGATAATAAGTTATTATAATGAAAAAATGATTTCATACCCCAACTTCTTTGGCAGTCTCATTAACAAAACTTCCATCAGATTTTTTGTGAACATCTAACCACACTTCAATTCGGGATGCTTCATGCCCTAAACTCTGTGACTGCATTAAACAAAGATAAATCAACAATTTAATATATTAAACAGAAAATATTTTCTTATAAATATTTAAACTAATGAAAAGATTACCAGAGTTGACCGACTTCTAGAAAAGTTTTTTGACCCCACAGTGTGAGGGATGACTTTCTTAGCCCGGCTTGAGGAATGATTTCTTGAGAGATCCTGAAATAAATAAAATTAAATTTAATAGTAATGTATTCAATTTCATATCCTCTTCATATACATTTATAAATGTAAAATGAGGTTAATATAATAATATATATCTAAATACCATCTGCTTCTCATCACGATATCTGTCAACAAAAAAATTTCCACTGTTATTTGGGTACCCCATTGGGTAGCTTCTCATACATTTGTTGGATAGTCAACAAAGTATCATTGACATCGCCCCACAATCTCCATTTTAAGTCTTTCTATTTCTTAATAAGATTTTTCAACGTCCACTTTCGTGCTATCACATCAGCAACTATAAAGTGGAAAAATATCTGTATATAGAAATTCATTTTGAACATATTAATAACATGAAATTCAATTACACCATAATGTATTAAAATTACCTTTATTTGGGAATCAAAAACATAATTTTTCCAACTTGGAGGGATATTTCACCAATCACCATAATAAATAGTAAGGAAAATGGGCTCGACTGCCAGCTGGCCTGGAATTTGTCCAAGTAATCCTGCGACGTCATTTGTAGGGACCCCATATGAATCAAATGGGACAAATTTCTTCTCTCCATTCATATTCCACACATATGAATTTTTTATATTTTTCTCTACAGTTTCATTTTTTTCATCTTTAATGAACAAATAGTTAGTATAAAAAAAGTTTAATAAATTTATTTATATTAAAATTTGTACATATAATAGTGACCCTCTAGTATGTCTGTGATGAACTTGAAGTGGTGCGCCACCGCCCGACTAATGAGGCTGCTGAAGGGGTATTCGATGAATTAGATTATAAAGGGATGCTCATAGATGGTGTGAGAAATGGTGTAGGGGGAGATAGTGTAGGGGGCAGGCAACTGGTGGCTCAGATGCCATAGGGAGGGAGATAGATGGATCATCATCTGTCACAGTAGTGGATGAAACAGTGTATTGATTCCTCCTTGGAATTCTTGTCATTTAATCAAATAAAATTAATTTCATAACATATATTTCAAAAATATTATTCAGAAGTTTTTAAAAAAAATGATAATTGATGCTCAGTACTAACAAACAAAATATACATAACAATGATAATGAATGACTACACAAATGAAATAAGTTGTTGCTGAATGAATAAATAATTGTACATACAATCATTTTCCCCTTCAATCATGTATGTTTCCTGCTCTATTACTTTATCCACCTCATTCATCCTTTCTAGACTAATATTTTCAATATCATGATGGAAAGATAATTATTCTTCTTATTGTTAATGAGATTCAATTTCAGATGTCAAATCTTCCACTTCATCACCCATATCATACAAATCTCTTTGTATTACGTGAGAAACTACAATCCAAAATTCATCGACAATATCATTCACATAATTTACTATTTTTTCTTGCGATGATAAGATATATGGATTATGCAGTTCACGATCACCAACATCCATCAAGCGAGAAAAGTTCACAGAAGTAAATAAGAATCTCTTTTAACACATCTGATAATATCGACCCAATTGCATTTGAATAAAACAACTAAAAAATTTCTATGGTAGTTTAATTCAATAATATCAGTCAGCTTTCCATAGTATTCCACTTTATAAAATGTAAATATACCACTATTCTGTGTTTTCAAACCCTCTTCTTGATCGACTGTATGAAATCTAAAGCCATTCAGGTTGTAAGCGTTGAACTTTCTAACTTGTTTTAGAGGACCTCGAGGAAGAAACTTAAAATATTCCGACACATCTGCTCTAGTATTAGTATTCATCATCTAAAAAAATAAATATAATATATTATATTTATAAAATATATGTATTAAACTAATATTCATATTTATTTCAATATTTATGAACTTACACGTCGTGCAAACCATTCTACAAGCTCTTTATTAACAGATTTAGTTATATTTTTCTCATTTAGTGTTCAGCCTCTCATTCGTGTCTTTGTTTGTATCCTAAACTCTTCAATAAATGGATATGTAATTTCACTACTCAGCAGTACATATCTATGTGCCTGTAATAATTTCAATTATTTCAGCGTCGCATTTGAGGTCCTCCCAACTGATCGACCAATAGCAGGAAATATTTTTGATTTCTGATGTATTTGAGATTGAGTCGATGTGTTGTCAACACATCCAACTCGATTAAATCTTGTCTCAATACCATCCAAGTATCTAGAATAGAAGTTAAGACACTCCTCATCCAAATATCCATCAGCAATAGAGCCTTCTGGTTGAGATTTATTTCTCACGTATGATTTCAAATGCCCAAGATATATGTGAAATAAAATAAACATAATTATGAATTTAATTAAGTGCCAATTTTTTTTACTTAACTAAAAAACATATAAATAAAATAACCCTCAATTGGATACATCCATCGATAATGAATGGGGCCTCCTAATTTAGCTTCTTCAACCAAATATACAGTTAAATGCATCATTACAGTAAAAAATGATAGAGAAAAGATCATCTCCATTGCAAAAAGGGTCAATACAAACCTCTCCTGGAGGTTGTCAAGCTAAAATGGATATAGATATTTCTCACATAGTTGTCTGAAAAATGTGCAAAATTGGAGTACAACAACAGTAATTTTTTCAGGTAATAATGTACGCAATTCCAATGGTAGTAACTGTTGTAACAAAATATGTGAATCGTGACTTTTAAATCCATGTAACTTATGATTCTTCAAGTCAACACACCTTGAGATGTTACTTGAATACCCATCAAATACCTTAAAATTCTTCAAAATTCAAAGAAATGTATCTTTATCCTTATTTTTCAATGAAAAAATTTTCGGAGGATATTTTTCATTCTCATCTGTCCAGAGATCATGTTTTATGTTCATTACTTGTAAGTCTTTGTGATCATTGGGATAATCCTTTGACTTTTCATGCTCATTAAGTAATGTGAAAATCAAATTTTCATATAAATTCTTATCAATATGCATCACATCAAGATTATTCTGCAACAAATTAAATTCTCAATACAAAAGTTTGAAGAATATACTTTTTTTCTTCCATTGTTGCATTCCGATTTCGCTTGACGTTGAACTTCAAACCCATTTCCTGCTATCATTCAAATGACAAAACTTCCCAAATTCTGTTTCAACATTTATAAGTTGTTTCAATATTTTAAAACTAGTTAACAACTTTGGAGGTGGTCTACGATCAATGAAACCGTTAAATTTTGATCCGTTTAGTCGAAATCTATGAGATGCATCGAGAAATATTTGATGGCACAAAAAGCACCATTTTATACTGTGAGGTATACATTTGGTCTCAAAATCAAAGTTAAAACCAAGATGAGACAAAACTATGTAAGTTTTCCAACTAGGTGAATTCCCAAGCCCAGGGAAGTCACTAATTGTCCACATTAAAGCAGCATGCATTTTGAACATTGTCTTAGAAGAAGCATCAAATGTGTCAACACTGTTGCTCTATAACTCCTGTAATTATTCAATTAAAGGATGTAAGTATACATCAATATCATTTATAGGCATTTTTTTTTCTAGGAATAATCATCGAAATGATAAAAGACATTTGTTTCATACACATCCATGGAGGCAGATTGTAAGGGATCAAAACAACTGGCCAAATGCTATAACTGGTACTCAAAGTCCCAAATGGGTGGAATCCATTGGTAGCCAATCCCAATCAAACATTCCTAGGATCAGATGAGAAATATGGATATAATGAATCAAATTTATTCCACGATTGTGAATCTTGTGGATGTATCATTAAACCATCATTGTTATTATCTACAGAATTCCACTTCACGTGTTCGACGATTTTTGATGACATGAATAATCTTTGCAATAGAGGCTTTAAAGGAAAGTAATGAAAAACATTTTTAGGTGTGTTCCTTTTATTCTTCTTAATGAAATTATGTTGATTCATACTTCTAACATCACTCATTAACTATCATCTATAAGAAGAACATTTTTTACAATCACGTCTACTTGAATCCTCTCGTCAATAAAGCATACAATCATTGTGAAACACATGTATTTTTGTATAATTCAGACCAATACTATTAAAAACTTTTTTTATATCATAAAAATGCTTGGGGATGTTTCCTTCAGGAAATGCATCATGCAAAAATTCCAATATCATGGACATTGCTTTATTTTTAATTCCACATTGACATTTGATATGGTACAACTTCAGCATAAAAGAACGTTTTGAATATTTCAAACATCAACTATACAACTCTTGATTTCCATTGTCAACTAAATCATGAAACATATTTTACTCAGTGAAGTTTTCTCTTACATTAGTATCCACATAATTAAAAGGACGATCCACTAATATGTTACAATCTTGATATAGCTGTCCCACAGTCTCAAAAACATCACTTGTATCATTGCTATTTGTATCACCCTCATCTGGTTTTTCTGATATGTTTTGATATTGATGTTGGTCTCTTGTAGTTACAAATTCATCATTTATAAGGATTTTCATTTCATTTTCCATTTTTGACGAAGTTGGGAGGTCATTTTGTGGATTGACATCAGTGCTCAACCTTTCAGTATCATTGGATTCTCCGTGCTAAATCCAACACAAATATTGACTAGGGAATTTATTCAATATTAAATGTTCATAAACTTCATCTATCTTCAACCATCTTCTAAATTTACATTTATGACATTTACATCTTATTCTCTCTTCAACGGATCGATTGGAAATTTAAAAATCTAAAAACTCATTCAAAACCTTAATATACTGAGGTGTGTTCCTCAGTAATGTGATATAGATTTTATCCATGTATATAACAATGTGCCTACACAATATTAAAAAAATTAAAACACATAACTATTACTAAATAGAGAAATAGATTCATATATACTAGTTTAAAAAATATATAAATATGTTACATAATGTTATCCTATATAAATACATATGGTAAATCACCCACTAGAAAACCAAATTACATATGTGCATGCATGTGTATGCTTATACACATGTGATTACAAAATCACTTGAAGAAACAAGATGATAGTGAGCATTTTCTTAGGCAATATAAATTTTAACAAGGTTTTTTCATGATCAGTGATGGTTCAACATATTGAATCTTATTTAATCAATACTTTAATTCACATACACAATTTGGGTCTTGTTATTTTGAATCCCCACAATACATGATGTTAAATTGGGACCCCCTATATTGAATATGTAAGGCCTAGATTTTCCTAACTCCTAAACAAGAAATATACCCCTGAGGGAATTTGGAAATAATTGATGGTTTCTATATATTGAATATAGTTGAATGTAAATGAAAATTTTTCTCTCCTTATCATTTATGATGTAGTTAGAGGGAGTTTGAGTACCAGTTGTAACATTGTAGTATGATACTTAATAAACAAGCAATGCAAATATGAATCTAAACCTTATGAAAAATAAAATTTAAACTAAAGGATCATTAAATTTAGAGGATGAAGAAAATGGGAAAATCTATCTCACCTATGAAATAAAGGAGCATTAATTTATTGGATTCACCCTATATTTAAATGGAAAAAGTTTTCTTGATGGAATTTAATGAAGGATTGTAAGAAAAATGTTTAAGTGGTCTCATTTACAAAACTACAAATCATGAGAATAAGACTGTTGGAATTAGCCTTGAATAGAGAAATAATCATAACAAAGAGTTTATGGATGGTGCATAGTTCATAAATGGAGGAAATATAAAAAATTAGGATTACTCCCACAACTGGGTTGAAGCCCAATGACTAGGACATAGAATATTTTAAATTTAACATTGGTGATTAAATTTTTACTAGTGGTGTCATCTAAAGTAGTACCACCACAAAGGATTAGAATTAAATTAGGAGATTAGGGTGAGTGAACAAAGTCCAACCACATTACTCAACTTAAGAAAGTTGGAGGTTACCCTCTCCAATTAAATTAAATAATTATAACCATTGTTTGAAGTGGACCAATATTTAGGGGGAGATATGATCCATGGGGTGGATTTACTAATAAAGTAAATGTTATTCAGCTAAAGGAAGATCCGATTAAATCCAAAAAATTCATAAAATAAGTGATGTAATAATTATTTGAAGTCTCATTTGATATAAAATATGATCAAAATTTGTCATGGATGATCCTGACTCAATAAGTGGTGTTAAGAAACCACTTTTTTTTCTTCAAAACTTGATGTATAAGTTTCATGCTGAAGTAAAGTCACTTATTGAATCTACAATTACATAAAAAAGGGATTATTATAGAATTAAAAGAGGTTTCCAAGCCTTAACTAAGAGAATCAATGATTGTATTGGTTCTTTTCTCATAGGAACTCAATGTTTTAGAAAAAGGTATCATATAAGATACAAGATTTTATATGATGTAGATTGTGGATATTGGTATAGAGGTACAAGTATTTGATGGAGATCATGCCAGATCCCTTTGCAACTTGAGTTGCATTGGTTATTTTCAAGAGGCTGTTCTTTGCTTACATTCATAAATTTGAGAATTCATTTTTGTTATTAATTTTATAAAGTATCGTGGGGTAAAACATTATAGTTGAATGAATGGTTATTTTTTTAGCACATAGATATTCTTTAAAAGTATTTTACAGTTTATCTTAAAAGAGTTTGGTATGGACATTCACAAAAAATATTAGAATATATACCCCTTAATAAAAATAGGAACATTTAAGTGAAATCCTAGAATGATATTTTAAATTTTTTTTAAACATTGTTAGAATGAAGGATTTACAAATCATTTTCAAAAGTTATTTCCAAAATAGATAAAGTGTTATTTTGGAATGTTTTTATTTTAATAAGAATATAATATAATTAAACCTTTTAAAAATATATATTTTTTCTATAGGAAATATGGAGATAGAAATAAAACACCCAAATTTAAATTTTAAAAAGTTTTTTATATTTTTAAATAACTTTATTGACAACCCCCATTGTAAAAAGAGATTAATAAAAATTATCTTTTAAAACTGGAAAACAAAATGATGAAGATCAAAAGAATTGATATATATTTTTATTTTAAAAAAAGAAAGGATATCATTGGAAATAATTGAAAATAAGGAATTAAAACAAAGATCCAATTAAGAGATAAAGGTTTGTTCTTGATAACATCACACTTTTATATGAGAGAATGTTCAAGAAGGAAACTTTGAATAAAATAGAAGTTTTAACCATATAGATAAAAATAAAAATCATATAAAATGTAAAATAAATTAATAAATATATTATTGAATTTTAAATTAAAAAATAAACCATAAAACTCAAAGAAATAGATTTGAGTTACCAAAGTCCCTTAAAAAAACATAGTTCTTGAAGTGAGAAACCTTTAGAAAGGTTTTTATGTGGAAAAATGTAAATCCATAGAATTTAAAGATAAAATACCAAAAAATAAAATTATTGGTCATAATTTACCTAACTTATATTAAATATGTTCATGAAGAATAATTATAACTTAATGAATGAGAATTGAGTTAACAAAAACACTTACAACTTGAGGAGAATTTAAATCAAAGAATATTAAATGAGAGAGATTTAAATTGAATTACAATTATCATGAATAAAATGAATTTCAAGATATAATATATCATCTATGAATCATATTAACTATATAAAATAAATTAGTTTCATGATGTAAAACATGTCTCAAAGGGAGAGATTGAAGATGAGAACCCCTACCTTGGTCATGATTTGTTATTTAATTTCCCCAAAAATTATGAATAATTAAATTAGGTTTATTAGTTATATACCCAAAAACCTTATTCATAATTATAACCATTTATACTCCCCATTTATAATAATTCCATACATATATATACTAGTTAGTTTTTACCTATTTTCCTAAATTGGGTGTTTATAATTTTAATGGTTTATACTAGATTCGTAGGAACAATATCAATATTTGTTATTAATTTTTTATCATTAAAAAATAATTAATTTTACTATAATGAATGATTTATAAATATTTATGAATTTTAAATATCCTTTCATGTGTTATTTTTTCTTTATTCTATAAGTTGAGATCGATAACAAACATATTTCAGTGATTCTTAACCAACTATGATAATTTTCTTAATTAATTAATTAAATATTGATATAAGCCTTAAAAAAAATCATTATTTTCATATTTATATAATATAATACCAGTAATTAAGTTTTCATAACTATCCATGATAAATATTTATAGCTTTTTCATTTAGTAAGTTAAACCGACCAAACATGAACATACCATAATTAATGGATGATTCTGAGATGGTTTAGTTGAAATATCATTATAACTATAGTATAATGATGTTATTTATTGTTTATAAGTGTGATATATCTGAATTGGAAAGAATTATAGGGATAATATAATTTATATAAATACATTAATTAGAATAAACATATTGTTTTCTTCTTAGTATGCTTGTTTTAAGAAGTTTAATTTTATAATGATTGTTTATTGTTCATATCATTAATAGGTTATTAAATTTATATTTCTAAAAACTTATTAATATCATAAAAATATTATTTATCTTTTAAAACTAATATTTAAACAATCAATTAATGGAGTCATTGAAAAATTAATTCATTTATTCATGGAGGCGGTAGTCCACAGACAGAAACGATTCAATTTTTTGTTTTTCTTAATGGAAAAAATGAAATTTGTTTTGTAACATACTACCCCTCACCCATTGGATTAGAAATATATGGATATTATTTTATCTTCAGGTGATTTCCATAATACATCAAAGTTTGGAAACAAGTGACAATGTATTATAGTAATGTTGGGGTATAATTTGACATGGTATATGAAGAATCTGTTGAAGTTGGAATAAAGACAAACAATGCTATATAATGCATGAAAGAGAAAACAATAAAACTAAAAATAAAAAAATTAGAGTATTAGATGAAATAAATGGTACACCACTAACTAAACAAAGAAAATAGAACTCAAGACACTGAAGTGGAATTAAACCAATCATCATCCAAATAATATCCAATCTTTGACTCCAAGTACCAAGCCCGCTACATAGTGACGTATCACTAGAGAAGTAAGACACCTTAAATTTACCTTTATCTTGGTAAAAACAATCTATAAATTCACCAAAGATCCCAATAAGAGTGTGAGTATAAAACTCAGTAGGAAATCCAAAAATAATTCTTAAAACACACTACCAGGAAGAAGAATAAGTTAGTTCATATTTATATAAATCAGAGTATAAAAATAACAAAGTAGTTTATTATAAGAAATATAGTTCAAGTAGTAATAATTGAACAAATCAACTTTTCCATTATTTATTTCTTTTCCACTTGGAATCATCATTCCACAATTAGCACACCCATGCATTACCAATGACTATCCCAATACTCATGAGTGGAGACCCTTACCCTTACCAAGTCATCACCTGATAGAATCTACCATGTGTCACTTTAGAACTAACTCTAATTACAAACCAACAAGGTGATGTAAATATAATTTCATGAACTCATTCCAACCACACATGCCAAGTTCTCAACAAAAATTTCTTTTGAAAACCATTTTCTTTCAATAAATTAACTAGACACATCATGTATATCATTTAAAAATCCAGATAATTAGGTACTAAAACAAATAAATATTTTCAAAAAAAGAAGTAGAGAGAGATTTAAAAATCAATCATTCAAGTCCTAGAATAAGTTATGTGGGAGGTAATCCACCTACCTCACAACAGTTAAAGAAAACAAGGAAAGGCATAAGAAACCTCTAGATCAAAACTGAAAACTTCTTCCAATCATATATCCCAACAAGATATCATAATAAAACACATTATTAAAAATAGATATATCTATAAAATATTAGATTTATTGATGTGTGAGAGAGAAGATGAGTATAACTAGATATAATATGCAAGAATGAGGACTTACCGTTGATTTTGGAGATCTAACACACCTTGATTCATCAAAAACATCTTTAAAATAAAATGTAATCACCAAAGATTCATAGGATATGAGATTATTATTAAAGCCTAATATAATAGGTGAGAAATGAGGTTTTCAGGGATAAAAACCAAGTTAAAATCTTTTTTTTTGGAATATAAAATGCACGTCACATGATTAAGCCACATTTTTTTTTCAAACTGTGTGACAACTATCTGAATGATAAAATATCTAAAACTAGACCCACACACAATTTTTTCATGGTTTAATAAACCATGTTCCAATAAATATTTCCACTCTATCTCCACTCACATGGTTTTTCATAGGCATCAACATGGTTTGGCCAAACCATGCACCAACTGTACACTTTCCTAGTGACTCCCCCAACTTCTTTCATGGTTTCCTGATGGTTTTGAATGGTTTATACTAACCATACTCAAACCATGAAACCTAAAAAAACTTTTTAAAACACTCCAAACCATACAAAAACTCTATATACTAAACCCAAGTATTATATAACTTCAAAATATATAATAAAAGGGTAAAGTACCAAAAAACGGATGTGTTATATATTTTATAATTATACAGTCATTATAATAACATATTAGAATAATATTGATAATAATATTACCATTTTAATATATTGTAATGGAATTTGAAGAAGATTAAGTGCCTATAAAGAAATAGAAATGATAAAGAGAGGTTAGGAACCTATAGCTCATTACTTAAATTATCTCAATTGCGAAGGTGGTTAATATTTTTAGGGATGGTCTTTTGATAAGACCAAAACCACTTTAACGTGAATAAGAATGTTGAGGATAATATTAGGTATATTTTGTACCAAACATATAGGGTTTTGGGGTGAGGGTAAATGAGGAGTGGATGACCCCTTTTTTAAGTGAAAAGGGATGAAATTTTTCTAAATATCCAAACAATTTCAATAATGGGAAGTTAATCTAAAAGAAATTGGCTCCAAAATTTCTGAAATAATAGAGTGGGGAAATTAAAAGGTTTATCATGCCTCATTTAAGTTTTTACACACATGTTTTAATAATTTTTTAATCCCTTTAACCCTTAAATGATTACCTTTTCCATTTTAGATTTTCTACGGTAACTAATTTTTACCTAAGGTAACTTAATATTTATGGCTAAAAATAAAGTGGTATTTATTATATAATCTGGAACCATTTATTATAAGTTTGAAATCCACTTTTTTTATTCAATTTATAAAGTTGTTAATAATAAATTTTAATATAATATATTTATAATTTATTAAAATAATTTTTGAGAAAAATATTACTTGAGTTCTAAAATATAAACTAGTATTTTTAAACAATAATAAATATTTAAAAATGTATAATTTAAATTATAAAATACATATATTTTCAAGAAAAATGTTTCATAAATTTCTATGTCATCCTTATATACCAATAATGGCATAAATTTCATAAGTATTAGTAAAAACCATATATTACACTCTTCACTTAAAAATAAATTATTTAGAAAAATTTAAAAAGTTCATATTAAGATAATATTTCCTTGATAAATCCAAAAAATAATTTAATTTTTCCCAATTCACATTATAAAATTTATAATTTTTTAATTAAAAACAGAAAATATAGAAAAAATATATTTTTATAGGGAATTTTTTTTGGTATATTAACTATTGTTTTTCTTATAAATTATTAATTAATATAGTGTTAAATGATTATTAATAATATATATATATATATATATATATATTTATTATTAAACCACAATAAACAAAGTTCCTTGAAATAAAATTCCAATTTCTGGAAAATACATTTTAAGCTTAAATTGAATTAGCAAAAAATGAAATTTTGAGAAGTATAAAATTTTATGATATATCTATATATATAAATATTTTATTACATGTTGATATGATTCTAATTTATACTTAAATAACCTTTATGATCTCCGTGTATGAACTAAGAATTATATAAGCTTTGGTTGTAGTTTCAGGTGGCAGTTTAGTAATCGTGGATCTTGTGGAAACCTCAATGAGCTTGAACTTATACTATATATGTTTTCTATCAAACCATAATTTATTGAGTTCATATTGGTCTTGGTCTAGGGTAAACCCTAGTGAAGTTATCTCCCTTGTGAGCTCAGACAAATGGGATTTTTAAGGAACTTTTGGATTCCCATTTCTTCCTACTTTCTTTATTGATTTTGTAATATGGTAACTTCAATTTATACTAGATAATTTAATGGATATTTTTTTATGGTCATATTTAATATTAAATATATATCAATATTTTTGATTTTATTTTCATATAGTGTGTGAAACATAATATTTAATATATTATTTTTAATTAGAATGTATAGTGAAATACCGACTCATTATAAGTAAACATGGAAATATGGGAATGAGTTTCAATCAGATTTAAAGTGGGTAAAAGATCAATATATGGGGTTATCAAGGTGGTATAGGTGCATCAATTTTATTTGTATCCCTTGGTATGTGGGTCATCATTTGAAAATAATTAATAGTTGAGTTAAATTATATCAATTGGGTTGAATAACCATGTAATGGAAGGGATGGTGTGTGTTTAATGTAGGAAATATCTTGTGTGATATGAACATAATGACCTAGAGGTATCATGAATTGGTATGGTGTTGTGACTGAATGCTAGTGGGGGTGACCTAGAGATCATTGAGGCTAAAGTCTTGTGATGGTGTGAATGTGGGAGTGACTCCTTCACTGGTTATGGGATGATTTTGACTCACTATAAATAGTTGGGGTGGCAATGGTCCCTTGATACATGGAGATGATATTCCTACATGGTTGTGGCAATAAGTTTTTGGTGATGTATTTAACCATTGGGGCTATGTTTGTTGGGTTGTGTGGACATAGGACGACTTGGTGACTTGGTCACTAGGATTATGGCTAGATCCTCCATAATATTTGTGGAATTAGTGTGATGATTTTGATCATTAGGATTATGGAGGGATACACTATAGAACTTGGACATAGATTAAGGTGGCATTTTAAACCAGATAACTTGGGGCCATTAGGCTGATTATATATAGGGGTGAAACCCTTTGGTGGCAACATGGTCACTAGTCACAAGTAGTGGATGTATACCAAGATATTGGCGAGAGGTATTTATCAAAGATATATAGTGATTGGTATGTCGCAAGGCTTTGAAATGTATTTCTAG
Source organism: Viscum album (assembly GCA_963277665.1). Classification (NCBI taxonomy): domain Eukaryota; kingdom Viridiplantae; phylum Streptophyta; class Magnoliopsida; order Santalales; family Viscaceae; genus Viscum; species Viscum album. The sequence continues at coordinate 1,667,291,144 of OY728147.1, read as the reverse complement.
TATATATGGTGGTGACATGAGGTTACTAGTGATATGGAAATGTATGGTTCAAGAATTTGTGAACCTATAAATGTGTTTAGAATGTGGGAACATCATCCCACTCTAGAACTAATTAACGTAGGTAGGTCGATGCATGAGGGAGATGGTATATATCCCATGTATCAAGGGATCAATATAGTTGATTATTTTATTTCCATTTCACATTATTCATGCATAAATATGTCATTATATACATTTATGTTCAAGTTTCTTGTGGATTAATGAGTTTTATAGTCACACCCTACATGATAATATTGATGCACATGTAGTCATTAGGTTTTTTATTTTAGGATAATGAATGAAACTAAGGAAGGAGATGGAGTAGGTCAGTGACGGGTTAAGGTATGGGGTAGTTTCAAAGAAGATGTAAAATAAAAAACCAAGTGGATGCTCAATGTCTAGTTTATTCATTATTTAGTATTATTTATTTTGTGTTATAATGTATGAGATTTACCCATACTAGGTAATAATTTATGGAATTCCTACTTATATTCCAACATTTATTTCATTTCATATGGAATGGGTTTCAAAGTTTTATCTATTCAATTATATATATAAAGTTACATAGTTATTTACACTATTATTTTTCTACTTTGGTAGAGGGTAATATCTCTATATATATTTCTTAGATCCTCATTATTAGTTTACATATTTTGAATTATGGGGAGGCATGCCCGAGGTCACATGGATCCTCTAGATTAGTGTCATTTGGGATAACTAGTATGGGGACATTACAATGTGGTACCAGAGTGAGGTTTTTATTCTATTATTTAGGATATGGTATATAGTGATATAGGTATGTGCTAGAATGTGGAGTAGATGTTATATTGTGTTCATATACAATAAAGGTATGTGATAAAAACCAAGTTTTTAGGGAATATAGGATTTTTGTTCTGGATTTTCATGGTTAGAATTGAATTATTTTTCCTAGATAAATATGATGTTTTGATATTATTATTTTATGATTTTTTACTTAGCCTATAGAGATAATAAGTGTGTTTTTAATCATCATTTCTGGACATGTAGTATTTACATGAAATGTGTGTGCCTGATCATGGTTAATATTCTAGTTTTAGAAGGAGGTTCAACTATTTAAAGTATCAATAATAACTTAAATAATGTTTTAATACATAAGTTATTAGTGTAATTATAGTAATATATAATTTTTTTTTGGATATTTTGTATCATATAATTATTATTATGTGGATTTTATATACATATGAGTTCTGAACTCGAAGACTAGTTTACATGATATTAGAATACATGAGATTGATAGATTCCTATAGTGGGAATTGGTGTGGGATGCCTTGAGTGGATTGTATAGAAAGAGTATGATTCACCATGATATGAGTCAGGTAGTGTGGTAAGGTAGCTTAATAAATTATCTCTGCATGGGTTTATGTGATGGGATATAATATTTGTTCAAGGATGATGAGATTTGAGTTTTAGTTATAGTAAAAAATCTTATGAGTTTTATTTGTCTCAAATATAAGGAGTTGAGCTCTAGGGTTTATTTATTTTTCTTGATATGGAGTGCATGTGTTATATGGCAGTGAGTGAGGTTTTTGACTATTAGCATTCAGTTGATAATGAGATATGTAAAGTTGGTTTTATTAGTTAAATATAAGGGAATATATATGGTGTTTAGTTAAACATGGGTATTTTTGTGTGCAATGTGAATTTATAGGGCTGGATTTTGGTGTCTCTATGGGCTGAGGGTATGGTAAACCCGACACAGATAGGGTTGAGGCATTATTCTAGGGCTAGGTTACAAGAATACTCAAGTAGTTAGTTGAGTGGGAGATACCTAGATGGGTATTGAATGGTGATAGTCAGATAGAGTGGGTAGGTATCCAATGGTTGTGGTTTGAAGGTTTCGATTGTAATAGACATTTCCTGTAATGGTATCAAAAACTTAGATTTTATTATTAATTTATGTGTAATAATTTCCATAAGTGATCAAAACTTCATATCTAATGAAAACTATAGACAAGATTACTATATTAAAAAGTTGGAACTAGAATAGGAGGATCTTTACATGTAATTTATAATTAATTTATGAGAAGATATGAAATTAACTAAACATTAAATCCTTTATTTATTGATGATCTTATTAACTAGATATCATTTTACCATTATTTCTCTATAGTATCCAAGTATAGAATACCTCTAGTGGTGATCCACACATGCACCACAATATCTAAACATCATTGAAGAACTGCTGGATTCTAGCATGATTGATCCAGAACTCTTGCATTGTTTATGGTTGATCATATCCGTATTCTTCATAAAAGATGAAGAAATCTTGATTCTCTCTTGAAGGATTTAGATATATGGAATATAGAGTGATCTAATGATCTTTAGATCTCTCTCTATATATTGAGAGAGTCTCTCATAATCCATTGTGCACACTAAAAGTGATTTGGGAAATATTTATAGTTAGATATTTATTATGATAGGTTTAGGGTTGGGTAATAAAAAACAACCCCCAACCACCTTTAATATTCATAGATAACCCCATGACCATTAATAATGAAAATAATATTATTAATCACCTGATGTGTAAAACACATTATGAATCTAAATAAACATCAATTATACCATTTCTTATCAGCCTATCAGGCTCAATCTGCTTTCCCTCATTGATATTTACTAATCCTCGAATAATGACTATTTAATAACTAAATGTAACTGTATTATTCTATAATAAATATTATATTTGGAAAACTTACAAATAAATTTTTATTATTTATTATTTAAATAAATTATTATTTCAAATAACCTGTGATTAAATTACAGAGATCAACCAAACCAAATAAATCTCATTTATTCTAACTCATTAAATTCATTACCTAAATTTAACTAAGATTGAAGATACATTAAGTATGTGACCCTATAGGCCTCTTTCATAGAGGAATTAGGAATAAATTCCTAAAGTACAATTTTTTCATCTAGAAACATTAAAAGTTACCCATATAGAAATAATTTTTCTCTCAATAACATCCAACCTACTACGAATTCTTACTGTGTAATATAATCCCTTTATCATGATATCTTGAATCAAATAGGTTTCATGCTAGTGAAATAAACCTATATACTCAATGTTTCTTTATTTAACTTTCTATAAATGAACCCACCCACTGAAAAACATGGACATAGATTTATTCGGGTATTTTAATTCCCTAAAAGGTATTGGGATATCAACTTCATCCAAGTTACAAAAGGTATAAATCATTTATAACATTATCCATTAATGAAATATCACTCAAGATTAACCCAACACATCCTACCTCTCTGTGATTATATGTCATAATAGTTTTAATCAATAAATAAAAGTTTGTATTTCATGACATCCATTAATGATAATCTTAATTTATAAGGATCAATACACATGTCCACATATAGTAACATCTAATGGAACATGGAAATGTAGATTTTATATTAATGGGTCAATTATCATAAACTCATATCTTGGATATCACCTTCTCTCAATTACTTATGAGCCTCCCACCCTTGATAGCCTGCATAATCTATTTCATATCAGACAATATCATCTACCACAAAACATTATTCAAAAATACTATAGTTTAACCTCTAGGTTCTCATTATAATAGGGAACTACTATAACCTTTCAGTGTGATATATATTCTTAAAACACTATCACATAAAAATTTTATATAGAGGAACAATATCGATGTAATAAGAATAATTTATTTAACAATGAAAACATGTAAAAAAGTACTAATAAATTCAAATCTAAGGAACCAACTCTAATAGACCCACACTTTTACTAGATCCTAATAACAAAAACATTCATTTCACTAGCACTCGTATGATACTCATGAATCAAATGAGATTAATCCTTAGTCAAGGGGTCTTACACATTTTCCTCCATGAATACTCTACACACAAAAAATTCAACTCATTGATAAAAATCACCCAAGAGATGAAACTTTAAAAGTATATTCTTAATCATTTGGTTTGACATCAAATTTGTGGAGAGTTCCACTACCATAATGTTATTATATAATAGATTTATAGGGTCTTCACTATTATTCACTATATCAAGCTCTTGTACAAAGTTTAAAATCCAATTTTCTCACTTTTCTACATTGAAATCTGTAATATACTCAGACTCTGCTATCGAATTGGTAAAAACTGGATATCTTTGAACTCTTCCATATCATATATCCTCTATTGAGACAATATATATATACAAACCATGACTTCAGATAATTATGATCTCTCTGAAAGATTTTATTTTGTAAAACCCCTAACGATTACCACTTCATCTCCTCCATACACCAGAAACATATCCTTAGTTTTACTCAGATACATAAAAATATACTTAACACCAATCCAATGATATTCAACTAGATATGATTGATACCTACCTATAATGATTCAATCATGGGAAACATCAATCCGTATACATAACATGATGTACATGATTGATCCTATCATATAAGTCTATGAGATCTTACTCATTCTATATCTTTTATCTTATGTCTGAGGAACTATTTTCTTGAAAATATGTATACCATGTGACACTGGAACCAATCCCATATTGTATTGTTTCATAATTAATCTCTTCACTATTTAGAAAATGTATGTATATTTACTTAGTCCAATTATCCTCTAGGATCTACCACACATTATCTTGATTCCTAGAATATAGGCCGCTTCACCTAAGTCCTTCACAAAGAAACACTTTCTCAACCATGCCTTAACCTCTTATAAGGTTGGTATATCATTTCCAATTAGTAATATTTCATCAACATATACTAATATAAAAACAAATATACTCCCACCAAACCCCTTGTAAATATATGGAACACAGTCATTATTAATGAAACAAAATTCCTTTATAGATTCATTTAATCAAATTTTCTATGACCTAAATGCCTTATTTAATCCATAAATGAATCTCTGTAACAAAAATACCTTTTGAAATTTTCTAGAGTCACAAATCATTCTATTTTTGTCATATACACATCCTATTGAAGGTTCTTATTAAGGAATATTGTTTTGATATACATTTTTTAAATTTCATAGTCATGGTAAGATGATATGAAAAACAAAATTATGATGGATTTAATCATGGAAAATAGAGAAAAGGTTTTTTTATAGTCAACGAATTAAAAATTTTTAAACCCCTTCACCACTATCTATGCATTATAGGTATTTATATTACCTTAAATTTCCATATTTCTCTTTAATACCCATTCAAACCTAATAATATTTACATCAATTGGTGGTTCAATTAGAACCCAAACTTGGTTTTGATACATGGATTCCATCTAAAAATTCCTTTCTTTATTCCATATTTCATCTTCGGACCTCTCTACTACCTCCTTGTAGTATATAGGGTCACCATTATTAACCAACAACGACTCAACATCATTAGTGACTAGAAAACCATATCTATCTGGTTCTCTAACCTCTATAGTAATCCTACACATCACTTTTTTTTCATGAAAAACTTATTCTATATGTATTTTTGGAATTGTTTCTCGAACCAAATCTTGTGTATCTTGAGCATCGAATTCATCGAAGACAATATTTCTCCCACTATCCTCCTTGAGGGTGCATTCCCTCTCAAGAAAAATTAAATGTCTTGTGATAATTAATTTCTTGTAGGAAAGGTTTTATGGATAGTATCCCCTTGTTTCATTTGGATACCCTATAACAATACACTTTATCACTAAGGGTTCTAGTTTATTTCTTGATCTAGAACTAAAAAATCCTCACAATCTCATGTAAAAAGTGTGAGCAAACAAGCTTCTTTCCTCCCCATAACTCAAAGGTAATACCATTTTCTACTTTATTTGGTACTCAGTTTAATAATTATGATGTCATCTCTAATGAAAATACCCAAAAGGATAATAGAAGGATTTCATGACTCATCATCAACCTTATCATGTCCAATAAGGTATATTTATTCCTTTCACTAACAATATTACAATGTAGTGTATATGATGGAGTGAGTTGAGATAAAATCCCATAATCTATTAGAAATTTGATAAAGTTTTGGTTAAGAAATTAACCACCTTGATCCAATCAAAATTTCTTTATCTTCTTACCAATATAATTCTCAACCTCATTGTTGAACTCTTTTAACTTCTTAAAGGATTCATACTTATACCTCATCAAGTAGATATAGCCATACCTACTTAAGTCACCAGTAAAATTAATAAGGTTTGAGAATCCACCTCTATCCTCTATTTGGAAAGGTTCTCACACATAAGTGTGTACCAAATCTAGAAGATATGTGGACCTTTCACCTTCACCACCAAATGGTGGTTTGGTCATTATACCTTGTAAGCAAGCATAACATATTTAAAGTGTCTTAATCTCAAAAATCTTCTAAGTAACTATATTGATAGAACTTTTTCAAACACTTATCTTTTATATGACCAAGATGGTGATACTATAACTGGGTGTTACATGATCGACACATATTTTTTTATTATTAATTTTCAATATTCATTATTTTAATTTACTACGTAAATAATTTTATTAAAATGTTCATACCATAACATATGCTATCTTTAAAATATTAACAACCATTATTCCTAAATACTAAAATAAATTTATTCATATCTAAACAAGAAACAGAAATAATGTTTTTGGTTAAACTGGGAACATAATAATAATTATTTAAAACTAAAATCAATCCTATCAACAATGTGAGATGGTTGTCTCCAATGGATAGAGCGGAAATCCTTGCTCTATTGGCCAACATTAGATCTACCCGATCTATGATAATCTTCATAAATCTACACGGTTCCTATATTTGGATACAAATGTGATCACCAAAAGAAGTATCTAATACCCAACATGTAGATATTGAAATATTAAACTCAATAATGAATTAAAATAAATCCTCCCCTTACTTATTTGGTTTGGTGAAATTCCTCTTCCAGTGGCCCCACTTTCAATATGAAAAACATACCATATTCTATTCCTTACCTTTGGATCTTATTATTTTTGGAATTATGATGCTCCAGATCCATATATTTTGAATGAGTTATTATCCCCTTTTACTTGGTATTCTTATCCTTATTCACCATAAGGACAATGGGTTTTCCCCATGTCTTTATTAACTTAGTGAATAAGTGTAAGAGGTTATGAAAGTGTCTTCTCACTATTTATCATATTATAAACCACAATAAAACTAAACAATTTCTTAGGTAGTGAGGACATAATGAAATATATGTGTATATCATCATGGATCTTAAAACCCAAGATATATAGGTGCTCAATATAGATAATCATCTTGACTACATGTACCCCACCTGGCACCAAATCTCTACGATTTAATGTGAATAATGCATTGGAGATCTCATATCTCTCTAAACCCACCTTATCTTGATAGATATCCTTAATGTGAGAAATTATTCTCTACGCATCCATATCATTATATATTTTTATAATATTATGGTAAATGGAGGATAACATGAAACATTTGAAAATATATGACATTATCCACATTCTTTAAATATAGAGATACTTCTTTCTGATTAGCCTCTTTATAAATGAACTTAGAAAGGTGGTGTTCCAACACATATAATTTTCATTTGTAGAATATTATAATATATAAGTTCCTATACCATTCTAGTAATTTTTATTGGTGAGAAGGTTGTCCTTTTCAAGTATGGATCACAATGATATTATTAAATTCATTTAATTTTCTATTTCTAAAAATTAAGGGTAGATAATTAGTACTTGTTTTGATTACAAAATTAGATTAAAAAATTTAAATTTAATTAAATTCCATTAATTTTCCACTATTTTTAAAAACCCAATAGCCCTCACCATTAGTTTTGAAATATATTTTTGATTAAATATTCTAGTGGTAAGGACCCATACTACCATTCTCATATCCTAGAATTGGTCCTGCAAATTATTTGAATGGTTTTAAGTAGGAATAACTTTCCAAATAAATTAAATTTTAGTTCCTTCATCCATTAAGTGGACTCCTAAGTCCTAAAATCTCATTTAAATATTTCCTCAACCTTTTCCTCTTAGTTACACCAAGTCATTCTTGGCTAGTCAACCCTCAATTTTAACTATGTTAATTATATCCATTACTTCAAGATAAAACTTCCATGATAATTGAAATCATACAAACTTGGATTGGTCAATAAATTTAAACTATTAGGTCATTTCCAACTTATGTCGTGTAAGTATATTCCATCATAATATTTTATTATTTTGTAATTTTTTCTTTATGTGTAAATGTTCATTTTACCATTTCACATGCCTTGTTAATATTAAGTGGATTTTACTTAAGTGATTAACCTTGTTTGATGAAAAATTTATGCATAATATGGTTAAATTTTATTCCATATTACATGATTGTTAATTCATTTATTAGGTGATATCACATTATCCACAAACATAAAAAATTTAGCACACAACTGACATAAATAAAATAGAAGTCCAATGGTCATGATATTCTATAATGGTTATTTTTTCTAGAGGATGATAAACTAATCCTTTCCCCTAGGGGAAAACACCTTTAACCATAGATTGGATTCTGTTGTAGCATTCTAACTTAGATCCTATGTATCACCTCTATTGGATTCACCTCAACTCCTTGACTTAAACCACCTCCTCTTACTTGGGAGATCCATCTTTAAACAAGCTTTTAACAGACTCGCTGGTGAGGGGATCCAATGGATTAGAGAAAAGGTGGTTTACATAAAATAAACAATATAAAAACATTACCTTACATTATAGGGAGTAGGGTATGAATCTTAGGCTATCTTTTTAATTAATTAATAAAAAATTAAAAGAAACTAATCACATACAAAGGGATAGACTAATATTATGATCATCCACAAAAAATACAACAAGAATAAATTTGCAATCTTATTATCAGTTAGTTTGATTCATTATTTAATTAAGATAATGAACCATGGATTAATTCAATTTATCTGAATTACATCCAATAATACTTAACCCACCATCATCTATAATATCAAAAAAAAAAAAAAAATTTAAATTTACTTAAAATTAATGAATTAAAAATTGTACTTGGAGGAAATTTGTGTGTTCATTCAAAATTTTAACATGGAATAGATTTAACATATAATTATCAATCCTATTACATGGAATTTACTTTTTATAAATAAATGATTCATGAAACACATGTGAATAGGTTTTATTAGATATTTAATTTTTCTCTATGGAAAACTAGACACACTTTCTATAAAAGACTACATGGAATGTACTATAGTACATGGTGTGTAATGTCTTATTCTTGTGTCTACAACACACACCTTGGTCTGACCATGTTTCCTTCTATAGATGAGTTTAAGGTATACATCATTTAATAGGAATAAAAGAGATTATGATGTTAGATATTAAAACAAATTTATATAATTAAAAGAAGATAAAAACAATGAAATCAATTTACAAATAATAAATAATTATAAATTAAACATATGACCTCTCTGATACCACTTGAAGTTTCTAGGCATAGTAGAAACATCCTGTGATGGTATGACCAACTAATTTTCTAGTATTGACTAGATATCATTATACCTTACTATACTGTATAATCCATGTTTATAATCTCTCTACCACTGATCAACACATTCACCACAATCTCTTAACATCACTATAAAAGCTTCAGGTTCCAGCACAACTGATATTGATCACTTGTGTGGTTCGTGGTTGATCATAACAGTATTCTTATCTAAGGGATAATAACTATTGATGCTCTCTTGATTTCTTGAGATAAAATGAGAGAGAGTGAACTATAGATATTTAGATCTCCATATCTTTCTCCATGGGTTGATATAGTATCTCTATCCATTGTGTGCACCAAAAGTGTTCTGGGAAAGGGTTATAATTATATATTTATTATGGAAGGTTTAGTGTAGGAAAATAAAAAACAATCCCCTAACCATATTAAATATTATTAGTTGAACCCATGTCCATTAAAAATAACAATAATAATATAAATCACATAAAACATAAAATGCATTAAAAATATAAATAAACGTTATTTATACCATCTATTATCAAAATATTAGGTTCAATTCACTTTCATTCCTCACAATTTACTGATCCTTGAAAAATAATTATTTAATAATTAAATTTCACTACATTATTCTATAATAAATATTATATTTTCAAAACATGAAAACTTATATTTAATATTTATTATTTAACTATCTTATTATTTAGAATAAACTATGATTAAATTATATCAATCAACCAAATAGAATAAATATTATTTATTATAACTTGTTAAATTCATCACTTTAATTTAATTGATATTGTGGATACACAAAGTGTGTGACCCTCTAGGTCTCTTTCTTAGTGTCCTTAGGCACAAACTCTTAAAAAATAAGGTTATCATCATGAAACATAAAAAGGAATCCATAGAGAAAGAGGTAAATATCACAACGAAATACAATCACCTACAAACACTTACTGTACAATATTATCCATTTATCTTTATATCTCAAATAAATTAGGTTTCCTGCTGGTTTTATAAACCTCTATTCTCAATGTCTCTTTCTTTATCTTTCAAAAAATGAACTCACCCATTAAACACCATGGCCATGGATTTATCTATATAGTTCCATTCCCATTAAAAGTTCTGAGATATCAACTCCCATTAAGGGAGAGAAGTGATAATTCCTTTCTCACATTATCCATTAATGCAATATCACTCATGATGCACCCAAAGTGTCCAACCTTTCCATGAGAATATGTCATCAAAATTTTCATCAATATGTCAAAGTGCATGATCCATGATATCTATTAATGATAATATTAAAGTCTAAGGATAAACACACATTTCCTCATATAATAAAATCCAATGACACATGGAAATGCGGATTTCCTATGAATAGGTATATTATTATAACATACTATATTAGAGATTACTAAGGGAAAAAATAACGAGAAGTTGTCTCATTTCATTATAAGCGTTTTACCTATGATATCCAGTATTGTGTGTATCCCATTAGAAAATATCATTTAGCTACAAAATGTTATTCAAGAATACTATAGTAGAACCTATAGGTTCTCATTATAATGTGGAACCACTATAATTGTTTAGTGTGACATATATACATAGTATATTATCTCATACAAATTTCATGTAGAGTAAAAATAATTATGTTATAGGAAAACTTCATTTAATAATAAAAACATGAAATCAAGTACATAAAAAGTTGGTTATATGGAACCAACTCTAACATGGGTTTCATAATGTCATTTTAGAATTGGATCAAGTAACTAATGATTTTTAGGTTGGATCGTCCATGAGGCTGGAGTAATAGGAAATAACCATGGTGGATAATAGCCATAGTCAAAATTGGTCATTATGAGTTAGTAGGTTATGTATTTTAGAATTGACAGTTGTGCTTGACACTATTATGGTATTTTGTCTATGGATTTCAGTGGGGGATTCAGGCATGATCATTAAGAAAAGGGTGTGTTGTTAGGTGTTATGTTGGGAATTGTGGATAATGATATATTAAGGATTATCTATGTTATAGTGGGGAGATTTTAATATACTAGGTTGTTTGGGTAGCTAATTTGTTCTTATTTCAGTTAGAACATGTGTATTAGAACCCTATTAGGGTGTTGGTGGATGTAAAGAGTTATGTTTTGGGGAGATAGTGGTTGTATGATACATATTTATTTGAAAACAGAAGTCATCAGGTATAAAGTGGGCTATACTATATACCTGGTGGAGTCATGTAGTGGGATAATATCCTTGGAGGTCCACCCAATGTTCGATGACCCCGAGGTGGGTACCCGATGGGTACCTGATAATTTATTTTTAAAATTAATTAAATTAAATATTTTTTTAAAATTTTAATAAAATGAATGGTTTTTTAATTTTCTCTAGATATAACCACTTGACCCTCTCCTCTTCCTCTCATTCTCTTCTATACCAATAGGGGTGATCTTCACTGTTCATGGGGAAATAATCTTATCATCAGTCATAGAGGATATTCATTGGTAATAATTGATATAATCTTATATATATTATCTATTTCTCTTGTACTTTCATCATTTCTAGATGGTTACATCATAATTTGGATGTGGGGGGGGGGGGTGTTGGTTTCTTTTGATTTAAGCTGAATTATATTTTGATATTATATGAGTGAGGTTTTGCTAAGTCCAATGAGACAGTCACTAAATTTCTCCCATCATGAAATTCATTTTATGTGTGATGTATTATGATCAGGTTAGATGAATAGATGTGGTGATTCCAAAATAAAACCAACATCAGGTTTTGTGGATCCTAAGGGGTACATGGGTGATTCAAAACATGAGAGTGGTTTTTGGAATTTGGTGAGGGATCTTGGGTGTCACTGATAACGATGATCTATATGAAGAGTGATCACACAAGAGGGAGAAATGGGTTTTGGTATTGTGAAAAAATTGGATAAATTCAAGGAATCCATGTACAACTTTCCTTTAGTGTAATGATGAGTCTATAAAGATCATTATTTGGATTTTCTAAACATGGAATGTAAGTTGGTTAAACATGGAAACATGGGAAGTAGTGGTAATATAGTATAAAGTAGGAAAATGAGCTAGTTAGGGGTAATAAAGGTAGTATCAGCGTATCACTTGGATCCATGGAACATGGGATATGATTCATCATATAAAAATAAATGGAAGTTTTCCATCTTGATGGATATCAGTGTAATGAAAGGGATGGTGTGTAATCTCTTATGTACGGTGTGTGTAGTGATTTAGAGTTTTTATACTATGGTTATGGCGTTGTGATTGGATGCTAGGGGGTGAACTAGAGATCATTGGAGCTTAAGGATTATGATGCTGTGATTGTGGGGGTGAATCTATTAGTTATTGGGTGCTTTTTAATCATCACAGATACTCATGGTGGTGATGGTCACCAAATACATGGTGATGTGGTTCCACCATGGTTTTTTCAATAAATTATTGGGGATTATACTCACCATCGAGGATGAGGACATTAGGTTTTGTACATACATGGTTATTAGGTGACATAATCACTAGGATTATGGAAATACCATCCATAGTTATCGTATAATTAGGGTTATGATGTTGATCATTAGGCTTGTGGAGGAATATATTGTAAATGGTTTCTACAGATCAAGGTGGTGTTTTAAAACTGGTTGACTTGGGGGCATTGATTTAGGTATATAGAGGGGGTTTAACCTTGTTAGTGGTGACATGGTCATTAGGAATTAGTATTGGATGTATACTTAGATAATGGTGAGAGGTATTCACCTAATATATTAGTTTATTTGGAAGTCACTAGACTTTTATATATATTCTTAGTATATATGGTGGTAACATGTGGTTACAGATGATGTAACAAGTTATGTTGGAGGAACATGTGTTCCACTAAGTGTGTTCATACTATAAATACATATTCTCATTTCATCATAGTCTAAAGTAGGTAAATCGATGCATGATGGTGATGTTATAGTATACTAGGTATCAAGAGATTAGTATGGTTTTTTATTTGGTTTTCATTCTAAGATAGTCATGTACCCATATACTATTGAATCCATTTATGGGAACATTTGAGGTGGCCTATTGAGTTTTTTAATCACACTATATAATAGAATATTGAATTATATTTTTTTATCTTGTTTTGTATTTTAGGAAAGTTCATGACCTTGAGGTTGGATTTGAAGTAGGTCCGTGATGGGTTATGGTATGAGAATGTTGTTGGGAAGATGTGTGAGATGAAATTAGGTGGATCCTTAGCGACTAGTTGATGAGGATTTTAGTATTTTTATTTTTTTCTCTGATGTATGAGATTATCACACATTGGGTGATCATTTATAAAACACCTTCTTGTATGCCTATATTTATTTCATTTAGTATGGAACAATTTTCAAAACTCTATTAATATAATGATACTTGGTTATTTATTCTATTTTTGTGTTCCTTTAGTAGAGAGTATAACCACCACATAGTTTTCTTAGACCCTTACAGCTAGTCTGTAGCCACTAGAATATGAGAATGCATGTACGAGGTTACATGGTGCCTCTATCTTAGAGCCATTTGGGATGACCAGTCTAAGGATGTTACATAAACACTTATTAGGAGACATTTTTAAAGTATAATTTATACTTGTCTGCATATAAAACACTATGGGATACTCTAACACTCGATAAAAAAATTATGGATTTTATATGTTTTTACTTGACACGGAGAAACCCTGAAATTCTAAAAACTATAGATAAGGGAAGAACATGATAGGAGAAAAGAAAATAAAGATGATAAGAAGAAGAAGAAAGTAAGAGAGTATACTAGGGAGGGGTCTCTCCCCTTTAGATATATTAAGGTTGTAATAATAATAATAAAATAATAGTAAATATAACATAATAATAATAATAATATTATGATATAAAAATATTTCAATAAAAAATATTGGTAATCAATAAGAAAAATATCATGTATTTATATATCAAATAAACATTGAAATAACTGCATATATAATAATATTAATAACCCAAAAATATATGTGATAGAGAAAAATTTATATTTTCTATTCACATGAGAAGAAATATCACAAACCCCATTAATATTTTACATAACTATAATTAAGCTTTAAAAATATCATTATAACAGTATAATACTTAATTATAACATGTATCAGGAAGTACATACCTAAAATTTGAACATTTGGGTCAACTTTATGAAATGAATGATCATCTTGCATGGTATCCAAGACTATTCAAAGTCTGTAAAAAACTTATTTTCTCTCCAAATTAACACTTAATAGTCACTATTTATGGTTACCAACATCATACATAGACTATGAGTTACTTAAAAGTTATAAAAATTTTAGAAACCAAGAATATTTTCTTTCCAAAAATATTATTATAATAGATAATACTCAAAACATAGAAAAGGGAGGTTCTACAGATAGACAATACATTGAGATAAGAAATACATCACCAACTTATTTATACCCTACCACCAATATTGATCCTTTATGGTATGATACATTTCAGATATACCAATATGTAGAACTTGATGTGAGAAATGAAAATCATGTAGAACCACTTCTTATATCACCACTGTAACAAAAATATTCCTATGAAATAGATATTTATATTTGTTACACTTTATCCATACCTTAATTACAACCCTATGAATGTTATGGTTTCTACATATTTTTTACATTAGGGTATTTTATCCAAGACTCCTATACATCATGAAAGAGAGAATAATACACAATCATTTGATATAAGTAATATCCAACTCCGACTTATTTCCTATCAACATGAAAAAAAACTCCACCATTAATCCCCACCATATCCAAATGAAAATACATAATCTCCTCTATTATCATCCATTCATCTCTGGACTTATGATAAACTTCAACATGAATCATCTACCAAATTACCTTTATATTTAGTATAAGAGATCTTAAAGACATCATATTGAAAGAACTCCAACCATCCCCATTGGTAAAAATTAAAATCTCATTGAGATAAGATTTATCATAATATCTTATGATTAGTGAAAAAGAAAAAGAAATATTTTACAATATAATGTTGTTATATATTTATAGAAAACTTTATCACCATAATCTCAAGATCATGGGTGACATAATTACATTCATGGGAAAAAAATTGTTGGGACCCATAATATATCACTACTCAATCTTATATCAATACACAACCAAAATTAAGATAACATGTCTTGTAATAAAACATAAACAAATGTTATTTAAAAAATTTAAGGATAGGATCACTTATCAACTTCTCCTTTTGAAACTTAAACACCACTTAACACTAATCTGCACACATTAAATTCTGATCCTTATTGATCAAAGATATCAGAGGTGCCATAATTTGAGAGAAATAAAATATGAATATCCTATAATGGATTTCAATTCCCAAGAAACTATGAACATACATAACATTATTGAGCTCTACCAAATGCATAACATCCTAAATCATCAAAGGATCAACAACCACACCATGATAATACATGAAATTTTCAATAAAATACACCTCATGAGTTCATAATATGAACTTAGATATCTTTAAATATATATTAGGTCATCAAAATATCTGTAATATTATCCACAAATGCTTATCATGCTTGTTATCCAATGTTTGTTACTCTAAAATATCTTAGATTAACACCACCACAATTTGGTCTTATAACTCATTAATCATTGAATTCATCATCCCCATAAATATTTTTTGACCATTCTTAACTCTAGAAGGAATCACCACATACACAAAGTTTACATAGAAACATATGAATTCGCTCTTCATAATATCTTACTCTTTCACCCTCATTTGATGGTATCCTAACCATAAATATATATTTAATAACTAGCTATCTATTTTCAATTTAATAAATAAGTCATCAATCGTCAAGAGGGTATAATGGTTCTTAACCAACACTAATTATAACTACCGATACTCCATGAATAACCTCAAAATACCCTTATACTTATTTTTACATAAAACTACATCTATATAAGGTGATATTCTTAGTCAGATGAAGTCCTTAAATAAATCATCAAATCTGTTAGTTTCAAAGGTTCTATACTACAAGGAGGCACACAAATTTAAGAGAAATCAGGTTGTAAATATATACCAAACTCAATACCATATTGAGGTAGTAGTACAATTACTTATTTATAAAAAACATATAAAAACTCTTCCACCATTATCATAAAATCCTTTGTCAAAACATCCATTGAATTCAACATTAATTCCTAAAAATGTGATGAGATAGTCTCCAGATATCTTTAATCCATATGATGATCTTACTCACATAAAAACATCACATTATTCCCATTAAAAATTGTAAAAGTAAACTCATATATGATATAATTCAATGATTACCTCTACAGAATACACCTAATCTATGTTGAGGATGATATCATATGGTTGTATCTATACTTCTAAGAACTCACCAATAAATTTATGTCATCAAATAGTTATAATAACTCACAACTACATCCATATATCACTATACTCATCAAGTATATGGGATATATCAAGGCTATTATTTACCTAATCCATAAAACCTCAGTTGTCTCAATTCATGGGGACCAGACCATTTATGATAAGTTATAGGAGGAAAATGTTATTGAGGCTATATTTAAAACTATCTGACAATGCCATGTTGACCACTAAGGAAATTTTTACATTGATACTATTGATATTCCCATCTATAAAAAAACTTATTTACAATTCCTAAGTTTCTTTTACAAGTTTTGAGAACTTTCATCTCTAGAGAAATGGGTGAAAGAGGGATGAAATAAACTCTTCATAGGTTAAGACCTTTAATTCCCTATAGCTAGGAAACTCTATCCAAAGTTTTAGTATTTTAGAAGTTTTGATTACTTCCCTCTTAAGGAAATTTTATCCTTAATAGATACTTTTAAATCACCTCTTCCTTTTTCAACACCTCAATATACATCAAAAAACATGAAATGACTAACTTGATGCTGAATATATGGATTTAAATACTCCTAAAAAGACCATTATCTCACCTTAAAATCGATATTTTTGTTAAGAATAATGGAAAATCTTTATAAACTAGAATATAAATCCCTATACACTCAAGATTCCCTTTATAATAGTGAGAAACTCTTACCACTTCACTATCTCCAATTATAAATATAAGAACTCAATTATGAACTAGCTATAGAATTTATCCCATGGAACTTGTAACTCATCAGGTTCACTAAGAGAAGATTTCACTATTATCGAGTTTCACCTCTAATAAAAATAACTGCTAAATAAATTTGATGCACTATCCTCACAAAAATCAAACCAAACTCCTCTAACCACATATCTATATCTTGATAAAAAATATTCCTTTTATACATTAGTGTACTTTTC
This sequence comes from Viscum album, assembly GCA_963277665.1. Classification (NCBI taxonomy): domain Eukaryota; kingdom Viridiplantae; phylum Streptophyta; class Magnoliopsida; order Santalales; family Viscaceae; genus Viscum; species Viscum album. The sequence continues at coordinate 1,667,273,244 of OY728147.1, read as the reverse complement.
TTATATAAATCTTAAATGGTATTTATCCATGAATAATATTCCCAAGGGATAAATCATTTATTATTTTTCAATATATCCCACTACACCTCACCAACATGAAATATATACGTTCTTTATCCCCCAACAATATCTACAAACCAAAATAACTCCTAAGACCAAGATATAGATTTTAATTTTAGTATTTAATTCAATTTCACCAAATATCTACCCCAATTAAAACATAAAAACAAATAAGTATGAAGAGTATACCGTACCTAGGTATCTACCTTGTAATAAATACACTTTTTATTAATAATTTTTACTAGACTTTAAATTTCCTTACATTAATCACAAATAACCATCAACATCTTCTTTAGTTTCCTTGGACTAAATCACATGTTAAGATCAAAAAAACCATCTCATTGTAAAAACAATTAAATATTAACTAGAAAATCACTATAAAATCAAACCTAATACTCAACTAAAGCTCTGATACTACTATCTCATGACCCATACCTACTAAAACCCATCCTAGGTATGTTTTGAAGATGATTGTGACCCTCTAAGACCTCCTCCAATATAAAAAAATATGGATAATATCTTATAGGGTGTAAAACAAGAAACAAGGGAGGTATCACCCATGTTAATCCTAAGAAAGATATAAAAACCACCTATCAGCACCAGTCCATAAAATAAATCAAACCCAAACCTGATTACTAATAATAATATACATGTGATGTTATATGAAATAAAAGAGAATTTATAAGGATAATACCAAGAATGTAATAAATTCTATGGTAATAAACACTAATTCCAAACAATCACCACACTATGATATGGTAAGGTATATATAAATCACCAACTCTACCACGAACATATATAAAAAATGTATATAAAATTAGAATTTAGTATAATATTTTACTCAATTGATTCCCTATAAGAAACTATAATGAAAATGAGGAGGAATCATAATAAATATTTAGTGAATAAAGAAAAAACTGGCACATTTACCTACCTAGATCAACTATAAAAAATCTCACTATAGACTCACTCTCTAAACCTATATAAAACACACACACATAATAAATAGTAAATATGAAAATATAAAAAAGGAGGTACTGTAACACCCAATTTTTTTGTGATTTTTTTTGAATAAATTAATTTTTGATGTTATGAGTTACATGATACACTAAGTCAAAATTTATTTATATTCTATACCAAAATAATCTTTCACTACATGCAACACCGACTTGGCTTGCGTTACTTGCAAAATTGAATTTCTACGAAACAACATTTTATTATTATAATGGGATAGTTATAATATATCCATTAAACTTGGAAATATGAATAGAAATAAATAATTTTTTAATATTTTTTATAATGGGTTTATATAGATAAATCATTTTTATAACAATAAATATAATTGTTTTAGTAAAGTCTTTATATGTTTGAAAATATATTTTCTTAAAAGAACTACTTGTTATATATTTTTGTGAACAATTATAAAATTAATTTTAGAAAATTTTAGAAATTTAATTTGAAAAAATAAAATAAAAATTTTAATTCATAATTTTAAAATTATATTAGGATGTTTTTTTGGATTTATTTGAGAAACTTCATTTCTATATGAATAGTTGAAAATACTGAATATTAATTCAAAATTGTTTTTTCTTAAAGTTTATTTACATATTTAAATTATATTTTATGTTTGTTTTAGAGTTAAAATATGTCAATTATAAACTTATTAATCCAATTTATTTCATTTGAATAATTTTTATATTAAATTTTTATATAAAATCCAAATGAATATTTGATCATTTTCACTTTAAAACCCTGCTTTCTTGCCACATTTGCGGGATTAATATTAAACATAATTTTGTCACTTATGTGAACTGAATTTAAAAAATGGACATAATTTTTTTAATAAGTATAATATTTATATTCTAATAATATAAACTTAATTTTTTTAACCATAAATATTAGTGAAAGTGATTAAAATTAATTACAACGATTAAGGTAAAATTAAGATTAACAAGGGACTAAACCTTAAACTCAAGGTCAAAAATGAAATATAAACTTGTCCAAAACACATTTTATGGAAATATTTCATACATAAACCTTTAATTATTAATTTTTCTAGTTTTTTATTATTTTTTAGGTAAAAACGTGGGTACACCTAACTTGCTTTCAAAAATGCCAAGTGTGTCCCTTCCCTCCCCTATAGAAGGCTACCACCTCTCACCTTCTCAACACATATCAAAAAAATTAGGTTAGGATAATATTTACCCAATTAACATACCAAAATCCATAAATTCATACTTGAATCCTCCCTTTTGGAATAAATCCTGCCAAGTAATATCTTTGGTGCAAACAAAAAGTATTTACCCAAATAAGAGGTAACATCCTTCCTTAAGCTCCCTTCCTTTATTTTATTTTATTTTTCCACTACCACAATTATTATTATTAAATTACTAAATAATAACCATATGATCCTCAATATACTGATATGTTTTTATGATAATGTTTCTACCTACACTTATACAAACTTTTATTTAATGGGTAACGAGCTTACCGTTTTTGTTTACGGTAAACTACCGTCTCAGAAAACGATGCTGTTCATTTTTCCTTTATTACCTATCATGGGTGGTAATTATGATGGAAAATTTATTTTTATATGATATATATGATATATATTTTTTATTTATTCTTATTTAATTATTATATAATACATAACATCCATGATCTATATTTTTCATAAATATGATAATTTCATTTTAGGAAGTGTGGACTACCGCCTCCTCAAAGTTATGCGATTCGTTCACACACTACATGGAATGTATTAAGGATGAGTTTAGGAAATTTATATGATATATATGAAATAATAATTCTAATTTAATGATATATATATATATATATATATTTCATTTACTTTATTCATTTCAATATTACAAAGAAAAACAGAAACAACATTCATGCGTACGTACAACCTACCGTCTCCATGAACAATGTATTCCATTTAATATTTTTATTATCTATAGATTATTATAAATACATATATACCGAATATAAATGATATTTATATCATGGTTTAAATTTTTTTAATCACCATATTTGTATGAGGACTAAAAATATAAGACACATGCAAAAAACAAAGTGAATATTACCCGAAGCGAAACCTTAACATGGAATTGTTAATAAGAGGGTAAAAAAATTCATAATAAAAACATGTATGGTATTATATATATAAATATATTTATTCAAAATAAATATAATAAACTTATATTTATTATATAAGAGGTTTTTATAAGTATGAATAGAGTCAAGAAAAAATGTAAGAGAATTTCATCTCACTTTTTATTTTCATGAGATTCATGCCTTATTCACCAGTCATTTAACTTGTGTGGTGTGTGTAATACCCATGGATGTATTACATTATAATAATAATTAAATTTATGGGTATTTAAATATATGTTTTATGATATTTCTTTCATGGGTTTTATATTTCAAAAGGTACCAAATTGATAAAGTAATTTTATCTCAATTTGCCTTCTTTGAGACACATTCCATGTTATGAACCTATATTTTTCCATGAGGTGTATATATTACATTTGAAATGTTATATGATGAATCTAATTATTTTCATTATATTTTAATATTAATTTAATTTTATCTTTTACACTGTGTTATGATTCAATGTTCCCAAATTAGTAACATTTTTTATCTATAATCTCACCATTTATCGAGACTGTATAAGTTTATGTTCCCATTGATGAAATATTAAGATCAATATCTCAAGAAATCTCATGACTTTTCTTAACCCCTGGTTAATCATTTTATATACAAGTAATGGTAACATTTTCCCACTCTTTGGTACATAATATTATATGGAAATTATTTTTAAGAAACTTTAACTTTACGTTTCTCTTTATTCAGAAATACATGTTCCTTCAAAAACATGTTTTATAAAAGGTTTAAAAAAATATTCTAATATTATCCTATGATATTTAAAATAAATTTTTACCTATTTTTATCTTATAAACAAAAGGGTTTCTAAAAAGCAACCTTCTTCTTGTTTTTCATTGAAGGCGCTTTGTAAAACTTTTTACGGTGTAAAAGGAATGTTCGACATGTACACATTTACCCACTGTCACGAAAATAATTCCATTGAAGATTCTTTTAAAATATTAAAAATTTATTTTTTTAAGGAAATTTTTTTCCTAATATTTTTTAAATTCTCTATTTTAAAGTGGTTTTTATAGAAAATGTTTTTTAAAAATGTTTTATGTTTAACAAGTGTATTAAATGATTTTCAAAAATTCCTTTATAATTTTTACAAAGGCTATTTTCAAAGAAAATGATTTAAATTAATTTAAATATTATTTTATAAATTATAAAAGTATTTTCAAATAAAAAGTATTTCAAATATTTTTTAGGATTCTTTTATATGTTTTTAATGGAAAAAGTTTTCAAAATTAATTTAATCCTTCTTTGAATTTTTTCGAAGTATTTTAAAAGAAAAAGGTTTTTAAATTTTTTTCAAGATTCATTTATAAATTTTCAAGGGAAAAGTTTTTAAAAAATTATTTCAAGACTTAATTATATGTTTTAAAATTGTATTTCAAGAAAATGGTTTTCAAAAGGTTTTACGTTTTAAAAAATAAATTTTCAAAGAATAAAGGATAATTTCCCCATGAAATGTTTTACAAGGATATTTCAAAATTATTTTCTATCTATGATAATATACTTTTGTGTTACTCATTAAGTTATGAGAAATTATCAAAAGGTTCCATTAATATTAATTCTTTGAATGGTTTATGTTTCGATGGAATGATGTTTATGAAACCTATTTCTCTTTCATGGGTTATATATTTATAAAACTTGTTCCTCTTACAATGGTTTTATGATTATGAAACCCAATTATTTTCATGAGTTATATTGTGATGAAATTTTTATTAAACCTATAATTTTTTAAAGGTTAAGATATAATTATAGATTTTTGAAACCCATTTCTTTTTATGGGTTATGATGGTATTTTTATGAAAACCAACCCTTTTTATGGGTTATGATATGATGAAAGTTTTATTATCCTCTAGAATATGTATAAATTATTTTATTGTGATATGAGTGGGACCTATATATCCCAATAATTTATTGGGTAAAGATTTATACCTCATGAGATAATGATGAGAATCAATTCAATGGGCTTTTTCCACTATCATAAGATGGGGGAACTAAATCCCTTACAAGGAAAGAACTGTGACTGGGTATAATGGTGTGTCCCACCTAGTAGGTGTAGTCACCATAAATATTTAATATGGGGAAAACCAATCCACTATGGGAAGATGTGGAAACCCAATCCAGTATGGTATTAAGGAGAAAACTAATTCCTTATAAGGAAAGAACATAGAAAGGGGATGGTGGTGTGTCCCACCCAGTAGGTGTAATCCCCATGAAGTGCCTTGATAAGTTATAGTTACATGCCTTGACTTATAGGGAACAATATTAAGTGTTTATTTGTATACCAAAATTCCATGTCCTATTCCTATGTTATGGTTTCATGGATTGAGATATTAATTACCTTATTATTCATATATTATGAACTGATAATATTAATGTAATGATTTATATTTATGATATTTGATATGCTGGGCATGATATTTAAAAGTTATGATCATGTTTTCATCCCCTTATGTTCATGTTATGATTACATATTTCCTTTATTTACCCTTAATGATCATTAGAGATCACCTATATATTATTTTTACTTTCAAAAGGTTATAAAGAAAGGTTTTTAAGTATATTTACTAAGGGGAAGATCTTTGGGGTAAAACATTAAATATATTTACCTGAGTTAGAGGATTTTTGTTCCAAGTTTCTAAAGGAACTAAAATAACATGGTATTTGGGATTTTTTTAATGTTTTAATTATTCTACAAAATTTATTTAATGTCCATGTATGTTAAGTATGAGTTTTTGTAGTTGGATTCAGAGAAAATGTTTAGTTAAACTTTGGAAACTAGGATGAGAAAAATTTAGTGAGATCCCTAGTAATATTTCTAAGGAAATGTCTAGGAATGTTTCTTAGGATAGGATTACGGATGAATAAAAGTATAGGAAATATTTCCTGTAATTTTGGTAAATGTGAGAGCGAGAGATTTCCTATAAATACATCCTTGTTTGAATACTATAAGTGGATGTGATTCTAGAATAGATATACCTAGGAGTAATAACTATGAGAAGGTGCATCAGTCTTGACTTGAGTGTAACCTAGTGCATGACTACGAGCCTTACTACGTACCTGGTTTGACACTCTTGGGGGACATGCTTTGGGAATTTAAAAACTATTCACAAACCATAATTAATTATTTAATAATAAGTTAGATATAAATAAACTAGGATAAAACTAAGGTTTCATAGATTATATATGGTGTCATAATTTAAAAATCCTATAAGTGTCTTTTCATTATTATGTGGTTCCTCACTATGAAAAAAATTTCTTACTATATGCCTTTTGGTTTAAGTCAATGGTGGGAACTAGAAAAAACTGGGTTAATAATGAATATGATAGAAACCTTGATGATTAGTAGTCAAATGGGATGATAACTAGAGTGAAGGATGTTGTAACATTCCTAATTAGTTTTCATGGAACATGATTAAAAACATGTACCTTAACCAACTCTCATAACCACTAAAGAAGATAAGAAAAGAGTTTGCTAAGATTTAGGGTAATGAAGACCATGGAGAAAAGAATATTCAGTCTTATTTGTGAAAAGAAAATGGAAAGAATCACCTAATAGAATGAATTAGAGGAATAAGAAGATGTTTTACAATAGAAAAGAAATAAACAAAGGAAGTAGCTACAAAGGAAATATAAAGAGTTAGTTTAACACAATAGATGTGAATATTGGCCTCCCTAAGATATCATAAAAGGTTAAATGCTTTATGTGTATAATGAATGGTCATTATGAAAATTGATGACATATGTGGAAGGCTCATGAAGCGAATCAACAAGGTGGTATAAGTAATGGTTTTTATATTGATTTTGAAGAGACTACGAATGAATTATGAAAGTTATGTGATGTTCTAATAGTATTTTATATGTGAATGATTAAATTTATTTTGATAAATGATGAGACATGACTCATATTTTATATTATAGGAATAGGGTATTAAGGAATATGTCTACAAATCCAAGCTAATTGTTTAAGAAGGATGTGAGATGAATAAAGTATTTATGTTTTTTAATTCAAAGAATATGTTATACGAATCATGAAATATATAATTATTGCCAGTATAAGTTTTTTATTATGAATTTTAATAGATTCATGGAAAGGTGATACTTTGGAATAAGGAAGCATGCATGTTTTCCAAAAGTATTTATGCTAATTCGAGTTATTATCAATAGAATATACGATGAGGGTATTCATATGTTTTGAATTTGATAACAAAGATATACTTTATAATATATAGGGGATCAATATTATAATGATTTAGTGACCTTCATTTTAAATATTTATATTTTCATCTTTCATAAGGGTTATAAGGTTAACCATTCATGAAAATATTAAGTTACACTTTAGATGAAATTTGTGAGATTAAAGTTTTACCTCACCACATGAGGATTTATGATTATTAGATAACCTGTTATAACCAATTTCTGTTGATAGTAACTAAAGGCAGATGATATGACTTATCATAGATCCTAAGATCTGTTAGTTCTTAAGGAATTAAAAGTTAACCTTTCTTTTTGTAGAAATAGGTGAAGTGGGAATTGGTCAAGACACAAACAAAGGGTGAGATTTTACTTATGAAAGGGAATGAAATCAAGTAAGTATATCTTCTTATGAAAAATATTTAACTTGAAAAGGGTCTTGAAATAGAATGTTGTCTTATCATCATAATTTTTGATGATATCAATGACCTATTTCATGATTTTTGACTTTATGTTTTTGTAATTGGTAACTTTATCTGGATCACCCAATTTCTTGTGATCATTGATCTTTATCAATCTCTAGGATTATTTACGCTTTCCTTTCATGTCTATGTTTTTACTTCCCACCTATTTTATCCTTTGTAGAATCCTAGTTATGTGTTACTTTGGGTAACTGTTATGTTTCTAAATTTTCTTTTTAAAAGTAAGTTTTAGTGTTAATTTTTATGATGTGGGTTTCTATTAAAGGAACTTTCAAGTATTAAACATTTAATAACCCAAAATAATTTTGAGGGATAAATTAATTTTAGGGGGGGGGGGGGGGTAGAATGTAACAACCTGAGTTTTTGTGAACCTATTTTTCAAATAAATTAAATTTTTATACCATGATTAAAACTTTATTTATACACTATACTAAGTTAATCTTTCACTACATGCAACACCGACTTGGCTTGCGTTACATGCAACACTGAATTTCTACTAAACATTTTATTATTATAATGGGATAGTTATTACATAACTGTTAAACTTAGTAATATGAATATAAATAAATAATTTTTAAATATTATATATAATTTTCTTATATAGATAAATAATATTTATTATATGAAATAAAATTGTTTTAGTAAAGTCTTTATACGTTTGAAAATACTATTTTCTTAAAATAACTCATTTTAATGTCTTTTTGTGAAAAATTATAAAAATGATTCTAGAAATTTTTAGAAATTGTATTTGATAAAATAAATTTAATTTTTAATTCATAATTAAAAAATTATCTTAGGTTTAATTTTTGGTATTTTTTTGAGAAAATTCATTTTTGGATGAATAGGAAAAAATAATGAATTTTAATTCAAAACTATTTTTTCATATAATTTATTTATATATTTAAATTATATTTTATATTGGTTTCAAAGTAAAAATAAATAAATCATATATATATATTAATCCAATTTAGGTCATTTTAATCATTTTTATATAAAATTTTGATATAAAATTTTAAAGAACATTTGAACATTCTCACTTTAAAATCAAGTTTTCTTGCCACATCTGTAGGATCAACATTAAACTTAATTTTTCCACTTTTGTGTACTAAATTTAAGAAAATTTAAATAAATGGTTTTAATAAGTATAATATTTATCATCTAATAATATAAACTTAATTTTTCACCAAAAATATTAGTGAAAGTGATTAAAATTAATTATAGTGACTAATGTAAAGTTAAGCTTAATAAGGGACTAAAACATAATCTTAAGGGAAACAATGACCTATAAACTTTTTTAAAACAAATATTATGTCTGTATTTCATATATAAACCTTTAATTATTTAGTTTTTATGGGGTTTCATTAATTTATTTAGGTAAAAAAAGGGGTACATTTAACTTGTTTTAAAAAATTCCAAGTATGTCCTTTCCCTCCCATATAAAAGGCCACCACCTATACCTTTTTTTTACACCTCTAAAAACACTTAGGTTTGGAAAATCTCTAAAAATTAACTTCATAACATACCTCCCTTACTCCTTTAATACTTCATTTGGGAATAAATCCAACCAAGGAAGCCCTTTGGTGAAAACCAAAAAGATTTACCCAATGAAGAGGTGACATCATTCCTCAAGCTCTATTCCATTATTTTATTTCTATAATACCTCAATTTTTATTTTTATATGAATAAATAATAACCTAAATATCCTAAATATACTGATATTATGTTATTATAAGGGTTCTACCTACACTTTCACACACTTTCATCTAATCGGCAACAAACTTACCATTCTTCTGTACGTAGAACTATCGCTTCACGAAATGATGTTGTTTATTTTTACTTTACCCCCTCAAATAGTTGAGAATTATGATGGAAAAATATATTTTTATGTGATATATTTGATATATATGATGTATTTATGATTATTTAATTATTATATAACACAAAACTTCATGATTTCCATTTTTTATAAATACGATAATTTTGTTTGGGGGGGTGTGGACTACCGCCTCCTCAAAGAGATGTGATTCATTCACACACTACATGGAATGTATTAAGGATCTGTTTAGTGAAATTATATGATATATATGAAATATTAATTCTACTATAAATATTATATATATATATATATTTCATTTACTCTCTTTCATTCAATATTACAAAGAAAAACAGAAACAATGTTCATGCATACGTATGGCCTACCGTCTCCATGAATAGTGTATTACATTTCATTTTATTATATTCTATTTATTATTATAAATAAATATATACTAGATATACATGATATTTATATAATTTTTTATATTCTTTAAATCATTATATAAGTATGAGGACCAAAAAAACATGTGAAAAACAAAGCGAATATTACCCGAAGCAAAAGCTTAACATGGAATTGTTAATAAGAAGGTAATAAAATGTTATAATAAAACCATATATGATATTAGATATAATAATATGGTTTGGTAAAATATGTATAATAAAATTATATTTATTATATAGGATGTTTTTATGAGTATGAAGAGAGTTAAGACATAAGGTAAGGTAATTTCATCTCACTTTTTATTTTCGTGAGTTCCATACCTTATTCACCACTAATTTATTTTGTATGGTGTGTATAATTTCCATGGATTTATTATATGATTCTTAAACTTAAATTTATGGGTATTTATATATCCATTTCATGATCTTTCTTTTATGGATTTTATGTTTCAAAAGGTACTGAATTGGTAATTATTTTTGTCTCAATTTTCCTTCTTTGAGACACATGCCATTTTGTGCACCTATATATTTCCATGAGGTATATATATTGACTTTATCTTGTTATATCATGAATATAATTATTTTCATGATGTTTTAAGCTTCATTTAATGTTATTATTTACATTTTTTATAATTCAAAGTTACCCAATTGGTAACAGTTTATAACTACAATATCAAAGTTTATCAAGATTGTTTATGATTATGCTCCCATTGATGAAATATTATTATAAATATCTCAATAACTCTCATGAGTTTTATTACCCCTATTTATTAATATTGTATCCAAGTATTGGTACCATTTTTCCACTCTTTGGTACATAATATGATCAAGAAACTATTTTTAGGAACGTCTGAATTTACCCTTCTCTTCGACCAGAAATTCACGTTCTTTGAAAACCATGTTTTCTAAAAGGGTTAAAAAAATATTATACTAATATTTAAAATAAAATTTTACACATTTTTTACCTTAAAAAAAGTATTTTTAAAAAGGAATATTATTGTCATTTTCCAATCGAGGTACTTTTTGAATATTTTTATGGTGAAAAAAGAATGTTCGACATGTAAAGATTTACCCACCTTCATGACCATAATTCCATTGAAGATTATTTTACAAGATTAAAAAGTTATTTTTTAAGTAATTTTTTTTATAATATTCTAGAAACGTTTTCTTTTAAATTTATTTTTGACTAAAATGGTTTTTCAAAAAAATTTATGTTTAAAAAGTGTTTTACATGATTTTAAAAACTTTCTTTATATGTTTTCAAAACGTTTTTTTAAAATAAATTGATTTCATTGATTTTTAATATTATTTTATAATTTTTCAATGTATTTTTAAATAAAAAGGAATTTGAAAACTTTTCAGTCTTATTTTATATCTTCTTAAGGTAAAAGGTTTTAAAAATTATTTAAATACTTCTTTCTGTGTTCTAAAAGTAGTTCCAAAGAAAAACCCTTTAAAAATATTTTTAAGGGAAGAGGTTTTAAAGAATGATTTCAAGACTTATTTATATGTTTAAAATATTGGTTTCAAAAAATTGGTTTTATGTTTTATGAAAAGTGTTTTTCAAAGAAGAAAGGATAATTTCCTCATGAAATTTTTTAAGAGGATATTTTCAAATTATTTTCCATCTAAGATGACACCCATTGGTGTTACTCATGCTTTTCTAAGAAATGATCCAAAGGTTCCATTCATATCCTTTTTCTGAATGGTTTCTATTTTGATGAAATGACATTTATGAAACCTATTTCTCTTTCATAAGTAATATGTTTATAAAACCCGTTACCCTTATGTGATTTTTATGCATATGAAATGATTATGAAACCTATTTTTTTCATAGGTTAAGATATGATTACATGTTTATAACACCCATTTAATTTTATGGGTTATGTTATGATTTTTATAAAACCCATATCCTTTTATGGGTCATGTTATGATGATTTTTTTATTATCTTATGGAACATATATGAATGATTTTATTATGAGATGGGTGAAACTTATATGTTCATCCAATGCATTGGGTAAAGATTTATATCTCATGAGATAATGATGAGAATCAAGTTGATGGGATTGATTTACTCTGGGAATATGAGGAAACCTAATCTCTTACAAGTATAGGATGGTGACTGGGGATGGTGTTGTGTCCTACCCAGTAGTTATAGGTATTATAAAGATGCAATATAGGGAAACCTGATCCACTATGGGAAGATAGGGAAAACCAATCCACTATGGGAAGATAGGGAAAATGGATACCTTATAAGGAAATGACTATAAATGGGGATGTTGGTGTATCCCATCCAATATGTGTAGTCCTTATGAAGTTACTTGATATGTTCCAGTTACATGTATTTACTTATAGGGAATAATATTAAAATTTTATGTGTATTTGACAATTCAATGTCTTATTCACATGTTATGCTTTAATGCGTTAAGTGCTTATTTCCCTTATGATTAATGTCTTATGAACTGTTAATATTTATTCCATGATTCATATTTATAATCTTTTATATGTAGTGTATGATCTTTGAAAGTTATTTTCATGTTCTCGTACCCTTATGTTCATGTTATGCTCACATATTTCCTTTATTTACCCTTACTAAGCATTCAAGCTCACCACTTTCTTATGTTTCCTTTCCCCAGGCTATGGGAAAAGATTTTTAAGTAGATTTACTAAAAGGGGAATATATTTTTATGAAAAATTAAATATCTTTCACTGAGATATAGTATTTTTGTTCCATGTTTTCAAAGTTATTAAACTAACATAGTCTTTGGGCATCTGTTTTTGTAAATTTTTAAGTATTGTAAAAAAAATTATGTAATGTCCATGTATATTAAGAATGGATTGTTTTAGGTACCCCAAACCAACTTCCCAAATGCCTTAGTCACCCTGATGTCCCATTCCTGCATATCCTAGTGCTCTAATCCTTTCCCATATCCACATACCACAACTATAGTCCACGTCCACATACTACAACCATATACCAAAGCATCATATTATAACCATATATAAAGAACTTATACCAAAACCAAATAAAAAACACTATAAAAACACTAACACCCCTAAATAACCATATTGTAGGCAAAATGAATCATAAGATATGGGTTAATTATCCATATGTATCACCCATATCTTGGATGCACCCAAAAATTCATATGGGTATCAATAAGGTTACTCGACTCATGTTGTGGTGTGTAAGAAATAATAAAATGTATAATTATATACAGTAACACACATTCATATCCTAGGGATCACTTAATATTCAAATTTTTTTATAAAAACATCCCATAACACATTCCAACACTTCGACATTACAATATCTAGAAACTATAGTGTTACAATAAACCAACACTACAACCACATTACAATAAATATATCACTGTATCCTTCCTTCAATTTTATAATCTATCACAATTCAATATTATTCATTACTTAAAATATCACTTTACTTTATTTAATAAAATTAAATATTTATTCCAAAAATCACTCACAACTCTATAACCACTTTGATATGATTAATCATTCCTAATTCATTTAACACAAAATATTATTCATAAATATAACAAAAATTTTTAAGTAATTCATTTATTCAACATAAACCCATTCCCATTATTTGTGAGTTAGTGTGTTAATTCAATTCATTACATTAGTATCAACATGTTTTCACATATATGGAATAGACCACACTCGATCAAACAAACCTCACAACACTACCACACTAAATAGACCACATCAACCCTCCTCTACTTCTATAGTCACATGATAATATAAAACCAATACAATAATTTAACACCGTTACAATATAATAATAATAATAATAATAATAATAATAATAGTAATAATAATAATAAATAAAATTACTATTTTTCAATTATTTATTTGATCACCATATCAATTACAACTTATTCACATATTCAAACTTCTACGTTTTAATTAAATAACATAATCTATAACAATAAGGAATCTAATGACAATAAATAACCACACATACATAAATTATAGTCTACGACTCACACATGTCCTATGTTCAATTAAATACTTATTTAATAAATTTAGACAATTCAATATCCTAAACCAAAATGAAACTAAAGAAAGAATAAACCACATAAAAAATAATAAAATAAAATAGAATATAGATTACTAACCTCACATTAATCTTGAACCATTATGTAAAAAAAATGAAAAATTGTTTTTATATATTCACCTTTTTAAAATCATCCACTAAAATTTCTATAACACATGAAACACTATTAAATCCTTCATCATATATTTACACCATAAATTTCTATAGGTAATTAAGATATATATAATAGTATAAGAAAGATAATTTATTATAATATAACTTTAAATCATAATAACTTTGTCTCATGTGAAAAAGGACTCAAAGATCTTCTAAGAACATATAAAACCACCAAGATCAAAAACTATTTTCTACCCAGGGTTTTAAAAATGATAAGGAAACCAAATAAAAGAAATAGAGTAGTAAAATTTATAATAAAACAAGGTTAAAACAAACCATGTAATCATGAATATAAACCATGTCATGGTTTAGTTTAGTCATTCATAATTTAGAAAACAAGATAATTTAAAATGTTAATCTATGAAATCTCTTCTAAGCATTTCCATTCATAAAACATAGACTTTACAAAAACCATGGTGTGGTAAAAAAAGCTATGAACATTTTTATGAAACACTTAAGATAAAACCAAGACAATTTATCATCCAAACCTCCCATTTTACACTATAAATAAAACCATGACCATTTTTATTTACCTTATGGTAACCTGAAGATCTATCCATATAGAATAGAAAACTACGACATAAAAAATAACTAACACTCATAAAAAAACAATTTTTTTAAGAATAAAAAAATTCATCTCAAAAAATGACTGGTGTCGACTCCAAAAATTTCCTTCTATTACCAAAACCACTCCACCATGAGGAGGTCAAAAACTATAATGAAGCCATCAAACCATGAAGTCATGGGGAATTAACCTTAATATCCTTTCCTTTAAATCTCAAAACTACACTCTTCATACAAAATAAATGTCAAATCTTTATCCCACTATTTCCAACCAACAGATATAATAAAAAAATAATGTCATTATTTTAGTGGGATTATATTTAATAAAAGTTCTTATTGAATACTTGTAAAGCATGGTACTCATCAAAAAAATAGAACAATTATAGATTAAAATGGAAATAAATGAAAATTTGAACTTATCATTAAAACTAATTTTGGATAAATAGAAGATAAATGGTATAAATTTTCTATAATTGTATTAAAATTTTAGAACCATTCTCAAACTGGAGGAAAAATTTTATATTTTAGAGAAAACAATTTCTAAGGCACCTTCGGATAAATCTAGTCAAGTGGTAAAATATTATTATAGTAATAATAAACTATATTATATTAATATTTATAGTCTCATGATTATTTACATGGATCCTAAGTTTTAAAGTTAATAAGAATATATGGACTCTTATTAAATGATATTCAACCTAAAAATAATTTATTAAGGATAGGCTAGGCATGAGAGATATGAATTTTCTAAAGTACTATTCAAGTGAAAGATAATTGTATGTACTTTAGTTTCCAATCATATAATTTATATTATTGGGTATGATAATGATTTAGAATGTACATGGTGACAACTCATGATATATTTTACTATAAAATTTATCATATAATTGTTTTTAGATAGATTTAAACCATTCACTATAAAATATAACATGAATTAGTTAAATAAAACTCTACACAATCACCTCAATATTTTGAGGTCATCTAACTAGAACATGAGTGGACTAATATAAAGTTACATGATTATGGTATAAAATAATATGGGTAAAATTTTTAACCAAAATAAGAAGAAGAAATGTTATTAATATTCCATGGATACTTGAAACTGAAAGGTGCTGCTGCTAAGTAAGGGTGATTTTTACACTATATAAATATGGGAAGAAATTATAAATATGATTTCAAAAATCACCTAAAAGAGTTTAAGATATTCCATAGAGAGTATACATATGATATTTATATTATAAAATTAAATTATCCTATTTTATAATTGTATATTATATCTAGTATACATTATAAAATTGATATACATATATACAATAGTTTAGAAATTAGACAACATTGATAAAGAAAGATGGAGGTATATGTTTGTGATTATTAGAAATAGTTATTATTTCTAAGAAAAATATATTTGAAAAATATTGATGGTTATTCTTAGTAAAACTAAATTATGTACTATTTATTTTATTATCTCTTGTGTGATAAGATAAAAATATTTTAAATAATGAAATAATTTTTTAATAAAATAATTTTTTAATAAAATAATTTTTTAGTTTTAAACACATGGTTCATGATATTATAATATAGTCTATAACATATTATGAAAAGGAAGATATGGATTAAAGTATTTTTTTAAAATATCAATGTAAAATAATTTATCCAAACGTTAAAATATAATATATTTTGAATATTCTTTACAATATTATTTCTCTAAAGAAAAATTAAATGTGATGTAATGAAATAATATGAGATATGATTTTAAATTTTTTATTAAAAAATCTATAAAGAAAAATTGGATTTATTTTAATTGATGCAGAAAGTTTTTTCTTATTATAATTATATATTTTTATAGAAAAATTTTCTAATATACTTGTGAGAGTTAATATATATCTTGAATATTTCCAACTTTTAAAAAATAAATTTTACTATAATGTTTATTTTTTATAATAATTTAATCTAAATTGAAAGTTACTATGTTTTTATCCAAATTAATATAGAATAATTTTGGGTATATAATAGTAATTTAAGAATAGAATGAAATATTTATATTTTTACTTATTGCTGTTGAAATCAATGAAGGTTTTAAATTTTATAAAATTTATAAGTGATAAAAATTTTTTAAAATAAAAAAATTGAATACATTTTGTTATTAAATATCACGAAGTAAAATTATTTGGATAGAAAATTTTAGTTTTGAGTATAAATATTAAGAATCTTAATCTCAATATTATCCAAATATTATAAGTTTGAAGATGTTATCTCACTAAAGAGTTGGATGATTTATTTTTTTATGGATACACTATGATGTAGCACGTGTTTCACATTGATGTAACATATTTTGATAAAACCTATAGAATAAGTATAATATAATGTCATTTATTTTTTTATAAATATTAGGATATGATTGAAATTCCACTTTTATATATGGTTTTTAGTATATTATTGAATACAGTTTGAGAATATAAACATATACCATATTATAAAAATGAATTTTAACTTTATAATTCATTCATTCATATTGTGTAAATATTGATAGTTGAATCATAATTTACCCCTAAAATATAAATTTTTACGTTTTCTCCAATTTATGATCATCATAAAAAGACATGGGTCATGGTGATATTATAACATAAACCTAAGTAGAGGATCATATAAAGATATACACTCCACTTATGATTCATGAATATTATTTTTTTTGGAATAAACCATTGAGTATGTGAGGAGGTCCTAGTTGAAGTGATTCACAATAATATTATTGGATAAAATACCTTTGTATGATTTTGTGTATTGTGTTTGTTGATAAGGTGATAAACTAGAGTTATGTAGGTAGAATACATGCCAAAATTATGGTTCCAAACCGTAGTAATTATGAATACACTGATGGTTTCATCATAATGGGATAGAGGGTGAAAAAAGGAAGGCTATCTTGCTATGAAGGCATAGGGAGTGGGAAAGAATAAATGTGGGCTTACGTACATAAATAGATGTAGTGGTCCAAACCACAAGGCCGTATCATGGATACAACTAAGAGCACACCCCATTACCCATATATATAAAGTCAAGAAAGTGGATAAGATTATATACTATGAGAAATAAGGAGTAAAGTATGATGTGAGACTCAAAAATCACAGGATATGTTGTAGGTAAACAAACTATAACATAGAAGTGTGAATAATGTTTTTAATTCCAATAGATATTTTAGGGTTTCCACACTATAGTTGATAAAGATACGTTATAATCCCTTTAGGATTGAAGTAATCCATGCTACAACTATGCCTTTCAACATGAAGGGTCTAAAATTTACAAATGTAAGGATATTTGATTTCTCATGATTATTGAAGATCACACTCTAATGACTCATCCACACCATGGTTAGTGAGTTTTTGAGGAGTTATTACTCCAGGAGAAGTGGATCTGGTCAACTTCATGACTCTACACCATAGTGTTAAAGAACATTCTATAGGAAGGACAAACGATTTTATGAATATTTATTATAATATATGGAAACCATGTAGTGTATGAAAAATGGGTGATACTATGCCATAGAGTGCATATCCATGCCATAGCCAGGCTGTTTTAGTCTAATAATGTTTTGAAAGAAACATACTTATGGATTGAAACTCTTGATGGTAAATTCAAATTAATAGTGCATGATAACCCCAATAATCATTAGGTAAACTTGTAAAAATATCATAGTAAGGAGAGAAAATCCTAATCATAAAATTTAAATAAAGATTGATCTATCGGCTAAGAAAAAATAGAGAGGATATAGAGGTAAACACATGGATTTTTTCTAGATAATGTTTTCATAATATTTTTCTCAATCTCATCTTGAATTTGAAGGTCTAGGTAGGTATTATTGTAGGATTCTTATCCTTAATAAAAATCAATAATGCTGTGATGATATTATCATCATGTGAATAAATAAGATTAAACAACCAGAGTAGAAAATTAGTTGTTGAGGGAGAGAAATGAGTTCTCTAGTTGTTCATGGTATTAAAACAAAATCATTTGTGAGACCACTCCATTTTTTAGTAAAACTACGAGTTTAAGTGTTTTTGTGCATAAAAACATCATCATGCATTCTCATTGGATATATCTCAGTGTGGGTGATCTAATTACAATTCCTTATGTCATTTCTGCTTCTATATTTCATTGATAGAAAATATAGATAAAAATAGATATGTTCCTTGAGGTGAGAGAATAAGATCCTCATAATAGGTAATAAATTTTTTAAACTTCCATACCCAGATTTAACCTCTCTTAAAGTTTAATTATCTATAAGGATTTAAGAGGTTGTATCAGAGGGCTGTTTATTCTTTATCTATTTTGGAAGCATGGAAATGATTGTTAAGAATAATTGAAAGGTTCCGGGGCCCACAGTGGAAGATAGTGGGTTGGAGATTTTAAAATTTTCATCTGCAGATCGATGGTACTTATCGACGCCAATGATCCGAGCCCTGTAGAGGTTTGAGGATCTTGCATAAATTATAAGGAGCACAAAATGAAAATGAAAATGTACATGTTTCAAATCTGAATCCACGGTTGACCACAACTCATCGATAACAATCATCGCTTGAGGGATCCAAATAAGGAACCCTCTAAATGATCCAAACATTCTTCAAAAACCCATGAAAGCATCGACCATTAAATTCTGGGTGCTAGCGCGGGGATCCGACGACGCTTTAGATGTTCGGAAGAACACCGCATCGAGATGTATTCGATGCTTAAGAGATTTCTTGATCCCAGCTTCTTGGATTAAGATCTTATCTCTCTAGAGACCTTTAGGAGATAGATGCTATGAATTTCATTCCATGGAATGAATGAATAGTGAATTGTACACAATAAGAGATAGCCTCTGTCTATATTTATAATGGATTTGAGAAATACCCGGTTGGGTTCCCTAGCCCCTGTTTATTTCAACATCCACTAAATAAATAATTTTGACGAACTAAACTACATTAATATTATTTATTATTTTATCACATACTTATAGTATATATAAAATATATTACATGATAAAATATGATCCATTTAACTCCACTCATTGTCCCGCTTAATATTAAATGAACCTTGAATATTAAAATAATATTCGTTTGATTAATATTATCTCGTATTTACTAAACTTGTAAATACATTAAATTAATTCAATCCCAAATATTCCTAACTTGAATATTAATGAATTTATTTAATTATCTTGGTGATCAAAAACGTTCACAACACTTGGAACCCATGGTGGGGCCCACTATGTCCATATACCTATTCATTTGAATAGGGTAGATTCTTGAATACACTATTGTGTGTGACCCTCTAGGCCCTTATCTCAATAGTAGTGAATAAATTCATAGACCAAGAGCGGAGTTTAGCAACCCATCATGGCCCCTAAAGAGATAAGGATAGTCATAGTAATGACTACCATCCTATGAACACTGACTGTGTATTATAATCTCTTTGTCATTAAATAACTCATAAAGTAGGATGAACACTTGTGTCATCATCCTCTTCTTGCTTTATTATTTGTTGATCTAACTGGATGGATTTACCTTTGTAATGATTTTTCCAAAGTCTTATGAAGGTAACAACATCTTGATCAACCAGGACTAAGATAAACAACTTTTTAAACTTCAAAGCGACAAATACTTTCTTGACCATTCAACCAATGTCATACCACCAACGACGCGCCCAAAACAAGATACCTCGGCACAATTTCAATACCATGGTTTTTGCTTTACATCAAAGTACGTAATCAAATGGTACACATTGGTAATGGTCTCAAGTCAGGAGACTAATACACATATCCATATATTGGAACAACCAATTACACCCAAAACATGTGGTGTTCCTATTGGCGGGGTTTATCCTCCTGATATCACTACTAGAGATCACCAAGTGCTAACTTCATAAGAAGAAGTCTCAATTCTTATGATCCCCCAACACCTGATTGTCACACATATACTATGTACAGTAATTAAAATGTATCTAGACAATATAACATATATTTAATATTAATGTCATAGTATCTCGAGGTTCTCATTATAGCCTGGGATCTGCTATAACCTCTCGATAGGAAAATTAATCTTTGGACATTACCATTATAATAATGGATGTAGAAAAAAAATACACTATAATGGTAAGATGAAATCATGTATAACTAACTATACACATGATATGATAATCAAAATTACTACATAGTTGGGTCTAGGGAACCCACTATTTCAATAATAATGGCATCTATATATTTGAAGGAAAAAAATCTAGTTGTGGAAAAAATAGATGCTACATTATTTTAGATTTTTTGGTATGAATTTTTACACAACAACCATTTATGTAATCACTGAAAATATTGAAATTAAAGATTTGATAGAGAGAGATCATTGAGAGTTGGATGCAGATTTTAAATCCATAAATTATTTGGGAAGCTCTCATGAAAATACCATTTTTTACAAAGGTAGTTTATAATAAAATCTCAAATTTTATGTTAAAAAAGATTCAAATACTTAGAAAAAAGATTCAAAGGTATGAGAGGCAATGTTTTAGGTTTGGTGGAATCAATACAGAGATTTGAGAAGAAATTAAAATGAGATAGTTTATTCTCTTTTTGATCATCTAAATGTTATTTTTGATGATATGTGTAGCCATGGTGAAGGTAAAAAAGATGAAAAGATCATGAAGAATATCATGAGAATTCTTCATCCTTATTTTAATGAAAAAGTATTATTCTTGAAGACATTTATCCAAAATAGATTTCACTTGATAAAATTCATAGTAAACTTGTGGATTCTAATATAATAAATGAATAAAATGAGTTAATAATGAAGAAAAGTGCCTAAGACGTGGATTTAATTCCACTAATAAGCTCTAAATAAAGTATAATATAGAAGTTGTTGAAGTTTACAAGGTTAAAACATTATTGTCCTCTAATATTAAGAGCGGAAGAGGAAGGTTTAAGGGTAATATTACCCTATCATTCTTCAAATATGGAAAGGTGGTTCATCTTGTGGATAAATTTACTAAAATATTTTAAATTTGTTGATGATGAAGAAAGAAACCCAATATAATGGAAAATAAGGTTCAAATAATTTTTAATAGAGGTCCTTAAAAAGGGAAAAACTTATTTCTAAGAAATAAGATAGTTCTAGAGAAATTGAATTAGAAGAAGTTGAAAATTGTAAGGATTAAGGTTTGTTTATAGATAATGAAAATATTCTAAGAAATTATGATAGTGATGATGAGAATGAATGTATTTTTTTAAGGGTTTATCTATAAGAATAACATGAGGCATATATTGAAGAACTTTATGTTTGTTGGGAAAAGACTAAGAAAGATAATGAAATGGTGCATGATTCTAAGATAAAAATTAGATCTTAATCCTATGATTGAAAAAAATGAATTTTGAAAATTCATAAAACTTAGGTAAGGAAGTTGAAATGATATTGTAAAATTAAAGAACAAACCTAAATCATTTATGGTTTGGATAAAACTATCATAGATAGAGTGAAAAGTATTAAGGACCTAGAAGATGAAGTTATGAATTGTTTTTAAAAGTATAAAGATCAAGAATATTATTTTTACCTATATCCATGATGAAAAAAATCAAGGAATCACCGTATGGTTAATCAAAAAGAGTTTATGAGGAATAAAACATACCTATTCCACAAGATTAGTGGTTCAAAGATAAAGGTGCATAAATGGTTGTTCTAAAACCTCCAGCACCGACTCCCTAGAATATAGTCGGCCTATACAAAATTGGTAAGGAAATTAAGAATTTGACTATAGAAAATTATAATTCTTTAAGAGTTATATTTTTTATATTGAAATTTAGTAAAAACATACTATGTGTGCTTTATTTATGGGAGGCCATTCCAAGAGAAACACCAATCCAATCAAGAAAGTAGAATTTATAATGACTATTTTTATTTTAATGGTTACTGTTTTTATTGTAAAGGATTCATAAATAAGTAAATCAATTGTGAATCAAGAGTGGAAAAGATTTCATAAAAATGCCTCAAAATGGAAGAAATAAAAATTTGGAACCTTTATCCAAAATCATAGAATCTAAAAATAGATTTTCTATTCTTTAAAAAGAGTTCATGAAACTAACTATTAAATAGGAACAATCTCCACCAACATGGGTAATGAAAGTTAGTTTTGAAAAGGCTAATTTTATTGATATCACCTTAAGGTAAATAGAAAATTTAAGCTCATGGATAGTAGAAAATAGATGCAAATCACATATAACTGAATATTAAGACCTCATTTTGAATTTCAAGCATAGTAAATATGGTTTTGTTAGTTTTTGGAATGATGAGGGTCTTAATATTGTTCGGTCTAGAAAATTCAAGATTGGAGGAAGATACCTTAGTCGGAGTGACATTTTTATTAGTTGATAGGCTTAGTCATAATATTTTTAGTATTAGATAATTATGTGACCACATACATGCAACCTAGTTCAATGAAAAGGAATGTACAATCAAAGATAAAGATGATTTACTTATTATATAGGTGAGAAGAACCAAGGGAAATATCTACCTCATTGGAGAAGAATTATATATAGTATCCAAAGAGAAGGATAATAGACTATGACATATATGGATTGGCTATTTTATCGAAACATCTCCTAAGATGTTGGTTAATAATAATAAAGCACATGATATTCCCTATATCAAATATGATCACACTCACATATGTGATTCATGATAAAGGGGGAAGACTATTCAAAATACCTACCAGACAAATAAGATGAAGGCATCATGGTTTCTTGAGCTTGTGACAAGGATGTTTGTGGGACAATATCACCCAATGTGATGGATAAAAATAGGTACTATGTGTTATTGGTAGATGATATTAGAAAAATGGCATGGATCATGACTATCTTATATAAGACTCAGGTATTTAGATGTATCTATCTATATCAGAGGAGAGATAAAAAGATTCTTAGTATCAAGATTAAAAAATTCCAAACTAAAAATGGGACCAAATTTATGAATATATAGGTTGAATAATATCTAAAGAATAACTAAAGGGATAAATATATATGAGATTTGGTATGGAAAGAAACCCTCATTAAGGTACATCTATGATTTTTGAAGTAAATGTTTTATTTTCAACAAGTATAATTGAAAAAATATTGATGATCTTGGATATGAAGTCATATTTCATGGATAATTATCAGAGAGTAAAGATTATATGTGTTAAAACAAGAGAATTGAAAAGATTATTGAGAGAAATGATGTCTTGATGGTTTAAAGTGTCTAAATAATAGTAACATATGAACAATATTCACATGAAAACCAACCAATTTATAAAGGTAAAGTTAATGAATAATCACAAAATTCTAGATGGGTTACCAGAAATTAAAAGAATTATGATGATGAATCAAAATATGAATAAAATTTTGAAATTATACTAGGGTTAAGAAGATAAATATAAAGGGATTAAATCATAAATAGAAACATTATTGGAGGATACAAATCCATAATAAAAATTAAATGAATGAATTCTTGGTAGTAATTATATTTTATATCATTGGTGGAATCGAAAAAATTTACAGAATCTATAAATGATAAGAGTTGGGTCAAAGTTATGTATAAGAAACATTAACAAATAGAGAAAAATTCATGGGATTTTTTTCCAACTCCAAGAGAAAATAATGTAATTATAACCATGTATGTGTTCCAAAATAAACTAAATTAATATGTCACACTGATTTATAATAAACAATTCCCTATGTGCAATGGGTATTCTCAAATTGAAGAAATTGATGTCGATGATACATTTTCAACTATTACACAACTTGAAACTATTTTGTTGTTACTGGACATTAAAATTCATAAAGGGTTCAAAATATATTAAATTAAGGTTAAATCAAGTTTCATAAATAGAATTCTTAAATATGGTGTTTATATTGAGAAACTAGATGGGTTTGTCATTAATAATGATAAAGAAAAAGTGTGATGACTAAAGAAGGTTTTGTAGGACTTAAGAAACCCCCAAGGGCATGGTATTCCATATTAGATGAATGACTAATAAATATTAGTTTTCATATATTAGGAGATAATTATAACCTCTACATAAAGAAGGAAAATAAATAGCTATTTGTGGTGCTTATCTATGTCTATGACATAATTTTTAGAGGCTCCAATGAATGCCAATGCATACAGTTTTCAGAACTCATGAGGTATAAATTTATGATGTCTCTAATTGGTGAAAAATAATTTTTCATTATATTAATAGTTATCCAAATAGTGAATGGGATATTTATCTCACAAATTAAATATTATAATAAAGTTATAATAAGATTTTAGATGGATTATTTGAGGCCCATGGAAACTCTGGTGGTGACAAGGCTAAAATTATCAAAAGCTAAGCAGGAAAACAAGGTCGATGTGACCACATATTTGTAAATCATTGGGAGTTTACTCGATTTTACTTCCACTCATTAAGAAATTATATTTTACACTTTTTATGATTCTCATTTTTATAATTATCCCAATTAAAACCATATGAAATCTATAAATATAATACTTTGACATATCCATCATTTGACATACGATGGGTTGTTCTATCACAAAAATTCACAATATAATTTGTTGGTATTTACTAATTCAGATTAAGATGGTTCATTAGATGATAAAAACTCAAATTCAAGTGGTTATTTTTTATCTTATAACTTTATGTATATCATGGAAAATAAATAATAAGGATTACACATCTTTGTGAAATTTAGAGTATGAGTACATTACTACCACACAATCTTTTATCCAATTGCTATAGATGAAGAAAAAACATAATGTTGTGGGTGTTGAAGTGATTTATCTTACTACAACTACATGTGATACCTCAAATTTAATAAATATTTTAAAATACCTATCCTATATTCATGATGAAAGCATATTATGATCAAATATCATTTCATAAGGGATAAGGCGGAGTAAGAAATTTTGGTATTAGAGAACATGTCACCACAAGATCAATTGGAAGATATATTATCAAAGAAACCAATTAAATTTATGTTTGAGAAACATCATTTGGATCTAGGTGTCCAACCATATCCATACACTTAATTGGATTAGGATGGAAAACCCACTCCCTATAGTTTCTTTCATAGGCAAGGTAGGTTTTTCCACCTCTATTTGTTGGATTTATAAGGACATCTTATGAAATTTTTAGAGAAATGATCCATTTGGGTTCATTTATAATGGAGAAGAAATATCCTAGTGTGTTTTAAAGGGGAATAAAGGTATATAAAATTGGGATAGTATGTTAACAAAAAAAGGTATGGATTGATAGATGTGTCTGAGGATTAAGAGGTGGTTGCAATATTTTTTTGATCAATTCTTGTTTCTAACACTGAGAATGGATCACATAGGATTAACATCAATGATTAGTGGTTTATTAATACAAATATTGAAGGTGATATTTTTTAAAAAATAATGAAGAGTATTTTGGAGAGTTTGGTGTATTTTCAAAAAACCCAAAGGGGGAGACTGTTGCCTAAAATTCCTTTGGATGTTTTTAAGCATTGTGTTTGTTGAAAAGGTTAATAGGGAGAGTTGTATAGAAAGAAGTCACACCATATTTAGGGATCCATATAATAGTCATTATGACTACATGAATGGTTGCACCATAAGGGGATGACAGATTAAAAAGGAAGTCCATACATCTATAATGGCACATAGAGCAGAAGATCACACACACAGATAGACATGAATTCATGGATATAATGGTTTACACTGCAAGGAAACAATGCGTAGGAAGTTGGGAGTGGACCTCATTACTTTCATATGTAAAGGGAGTTAAAAAGCTTATATACTGTGGGAAACAAGAAATAAAGTCTGATATGGGACTCAAAATTCTTAGGCTATTCCACAACCAAATAGACCTTGATGTAGAAGTGTGTTTAGGGATTTCAGTTCCACTAAATATTTTAGGGTTTCCATGTCATAGTGGATAAGGATATGTTTCAATCCATTTGGAATATGAGGAATCCACTATTTATATATTCCTTATGATGTAGATGGATTAAAATTAGAATAATTTAGAAATTCATATTTCTCATGCTTATAAGAGACCAATCCATAATGACTCATCCACACCGCAGTCAGAATCATGTGATAAGTAGTTAAATAGAGATTGTGAATGTTAGTTAATGAGGATTAATTACTCAAGGATAAGTGTATATAGTAAAATACACAACTCTATGAAATAAATTTTAATACCATGCAACAATATGAAAAAAAATATTATGGCTATTTCATAGAATTTTTTTCCATTCTTCAGTGTATGAAAAATAGATGATACTACACCGTAAATCATATGGACACTCTGTAGCTCGATTATTTCAGTCTGGTATAGTTTCGAAATAAATAGATTTATTTCTTGAAAATATTGATAGTTAATTCAAAATTAATTTTGAATGATGTCCCTAATAATTATAGGGGACACTTGGCAAAATCCTATAGAAATGGTTTATAATTATAGCCATAGGAATAAAATAAAGAGTTATTTTCTTGATAAGATAAAATTAGAGAGGATAGATAGGTAGAAAAATGGATTTTTTGGAGTATGTTTTCTAAGGATTTTTCTAGATATCATCTATAATTATGAACCCAAATAATGTGTTATTATAGGATTATTATCCTCACTAGAAATTAATAATGGTGTTCTGATATTATCTTCATGTGAAGAAATAAGATTCAACAAGAAAAGTAGTTAGTTCCCTATTGAGGGAGAGTTGTAATTTAACTAATTTTTCATGGTATTGAAACATGAGGATTAGTAATACCACTCCAAATTTTTCTTATAAATTAGTGATATTTAGTGTTTTTTATGCATAGACACTTTTTCATGCATGATTATTGGATGTATACCAGTATAAGTGAACCAAGTAAAATCACTTATGTCATTTACTACTCTCATTTCTAATTGAGAGAAAATATAGAGAGAAATAAAAATGTTTCTCAAAGTGAGATAAAAATATCCTCATAATAGGGAATAATTTTTTAAAACATCCATACCCTAATTCACCCCCCTCTCATGGTGAAATCCTCTATAAAGATCTAACAAATATTCACCAAGAGTGGGGAGGAGAGGGTGAACCAGTGAATGAATTTATCCATAATTTCTTTTAATAACTTTTTATCAACTTTAAATAATAAATTATACTATATAAAAACGTTAAATTTGTTTTTGTGATGAGAAAAATTAAACAATAAGTAATAAATAATAATTTATAATCTCACCATTTAAAATGAATGAATAAATCCTAGTTATGATTAGTGAAATTCCAGTCCAATGATTAATTAGTTTCATTTCTCCCTAAATATCCAAAGTATGATTCCTAAATTGGAAAACACTCATTATTGTCCCAAACAGAGCATCACAAGACCTCAAGCATGGATCCCTATATGACAGATGCTTATGAATAGTGGTGGGGGCCTAAATCATATGTTAGGGACACTATTACCTCAATATAATAATAATTAATAACTTATAAATAATAAAACATCATGAAAATTAATAATTCTATCACACATAATAAATAAAACATAGCCATGTTCTAACAAATTAATGCAGAAGCATACAATCATACATCATAATTGATTTCCCACTAGGACGATCATATATGAAAAAAATTGAACAAAAACACACAATGAATATAATTAAATACTTTATCTTAACCTCAATCCTAGTCTCTAATAACATCGACCTACCCTATCTTGATCCCCTATATTTTTTTTCTCAGAAATGTAATTTAACAGAAGGTCTTCATAAACCATAATTCCCATGTAGTGTGTGAGAAAAACATCTCTGAAGGGTCTCACCAAGTTCCCCTAATATATTTCTTCATATACATGTATTCATGAAGAAAATAAATAAATAAAAATAAATATACATGTTAGATCATCATGTGTTAACCAGGTCACCACCAAACCCAACCAAACCTACTTTTAACTATTTCAAAAACTAGACATCCCATTCAAAATTTTTTATCCCAAACCTGAAGACTTTAGTCTGGGTGCAATACTATGCCTCAACCTTTACCTCAATCCCTGGGATAAGATTCATTTATAAATACCCAAATACAACCCTATAAATCAGGGTAGGGAACAAATAAATTACTCATGCCACCCCCTATATAAGGCCACACATCAAGTTCCAAACACTACCTTATCACCCATGGTAGAGACCTATATCACACCCGATCGCTACCTTATCACTTAATTTAGGCTCCATAATTCATGTTTCATAACACATCAATCCTGACACCAAATTTATCACTTAAGGTATTCTATACCAATTATTTCTCACTAAATATGAGTACATTATCCTAACCACTACTCTATAACTCAATAGAGGATCCCATATCACATCACAACTAGGAAAAACCTTCTCACTCAAGGTAGTCTATTCCAACACTTTCTCACTCAAGGTAATTCCATTATCCTGACTAATACCTTATCACTCAATGTAGGGTTCAAAATACCATAACAACATAATCACTACCATATCACTTGATTTAGGGTTATTATAATTACTTTTCAATAAAGTTGAGGTCAACCATCTAAATATTTCATCTAGTACATGTATAATTTTGAACCTAAGGAAAAAAAATACAAGGAACACAATTTATCCTAAAAGTTAAGTAACCTGTCACTTGTTTCTTATAGAGACCCAAGATTTATGTACATCAAAATTCAATTACTTTTTTGCAATACTTAATAAATGAAAAAAATGCCCAAAGACCTTATTAGTTTAGTGTATTTGAAAAAACAGAACATAATCTTCTAATCATGGTGAAATATCTTCAACATCTCCCACAAAGATCTTCCCCTTTTGTTTTCCTACCTGAAACCTTTCTTTATATCCTGTGGAAAAGAAAACATAAAAAGGGTGAGCTCAAATGCTCATTAAGGTTAATCATAGATCCCATAAAACAAAACCATAACATTTTAATGTAAAAACATGAACATAAAGTTTAAACATCAACATCATGAGTCATGACATGAATCTTGGCAGTACATAAGACATGGATCATAAAGGAACATTAATCATGATAAAATAGTGTGGGAATAAAACATAGAATCATGGAAAACCATTAAGCACACAATATTATTTCCATAGTAGCCAAGTAATTTCTTCCAAGACTATAATAGTGGACATAGTCCCTTACTGAACTGGGTTTAATTTCCATTCCAGCCATGTATTATTGAACCAAATTTACTTGTCGTTCCAACCCTACATTACTGAACCGTATTTACTTTCATTTCCAGTCATGTCTATCTCATGAGATATAAATATTTACCCAATGCATTGGAAGGAGATTTAGGTCCCAACTATCTCATAATTAAATCATTCTTACATGTTCCACAAAAACATAAATTATTCATCATAGAATAACACATGAAATAAAATAGGATTCTTAAACATCATTTCATCATAACATAATACATATAAGATAAATGGACTTTATAAAAATTTATTCCATCATAAACAAAATAAAATAAAATTAATAATAGGGATAGAAACATAACCCTATTTCGTCTTAGATAGAAAATAATTTTGATAAAACACTTGAAATTAATTCTTGAGAAAAATATCCTTTCTTATTAAAATCGATTTATTTTCTCAAAATGTCATGAAATTTTAAAAGAAAAGAATTTATTTGAAAATATAATTGAAATATTGTAGAGGAAGATTCATGGAAATAATGCATTAAGAAGATGTAAAAATCTGTTCATGCTGTATAAGTTTAAAAAAACATTCTCCTCTTACTTTTATTGGAAAAGTCAAAAAGTACCTCGTATGGTAAACAAAAGAAAGATTCCTTCCATACCATGTAGTAAAAGTCAAAAATGGTTAAAAATGACTTTAAAAATTCATATAATAATGTTAAAAATTTTATGAAAACATTTTTATAAAAAATGGTCATAGATGGTGAATATATACCAAGAAAATACTTATGTATAAATAATCTCTGATAAAAATGAGATTTGCAAAATTATCCCTTACATTAGGTCCGATTTATTCTGTATGTGTCCAAAACTCTTGTATAGTGGGTTTAAACATATTATTAACTTGTAAAAAAACCATAATAATATTTATTATATCATGTATGATTCACTTAAGACTTTATATTACCCATTCATTTGTCAATTCCATGTTAAAGCAACGTTTTGGGTAATAATCGTTTCATTTACCATACGTGTTTGGACTTGTTATTCTTCATATGATTACATAGATCATGATTTAATTACATCCATAATGTAAAACATGAATTATATATCATATATATTCAGTATATACATATATATAATAGATCGATAAATGGAATGGAATACACCGTTCATGGAGATGGTAGGCCGTACGTACGCATGAACGCTGTTTTCATTTCCTTACTAAATTGAATAGAAGTAAGTAAATGAAATATATTTATACATAAATATAGTAGAATTATTAAGTCATATATTTCATGATTATTTATTATATATACTTTATAATGATTCTTGAGTGGTTAACATGGAGAATGAATCTCATCATATTGTGGTGACGGTAAGCAGTACGTATGCACGAGCGATTATATCATTCACATAATTGTTAAACGATATTGAAGTGGATTGTGTATAATATATTAGAATTAGTATCATGTTATCATAATCATATATAGTTATTATTTCCACAATTATACCCATCCAAGTATGGTGGTGTTGAAAAACAGATTCCACCACGGCGTGGAGACGGTAAGCCGTACATACGCACACATGATGATTTCATTTTTTGTAGGATGGATAGATGGTGAAATAGGGTTATTTAATATTTATAATAACATATAATTATATGAGTGATAATTATGTTATTAATTTATAATGAAACAACTAAATAAGATGAAGTATAAGAAGAAATAAATTTGAAAGAATTGGTAGAAGAGATAACCTCTTCCTTGACGTGTCTCCTTTAAATTTCTTCTTAGGGAACTAGAGTTGGTCTTTTGAGTATACCAGTACCTATATAATGTTACTTGGGAAGTTGAGAAAATAAATGGGTAGGGTTTTTCCGAGTTTGAAGGCTCAAAATTGAGTGAAGAGGAAAGGGTGGAGGTTCCCTTTTATAAGAGAGGAGATGGGCACTTTAGGAAACTCTTCAAAATATTAATTTATTATAAATTCAATTTCGACTAAAAAATGTAAAAAAATTATTTAATTATAATATAATTTTTTTTAGAATACCCATCATTAAATAATTGTTTTAAAAGTGTTGAATATTTTTGTATCCTTATCTTTTTGGTTTAACCCTTATTTTACCATTTTTAATCTTACTGTGATATCATGTTATTTACACCTTGTGAGTTAGTGTAATTAACATATCATGTAAAAAGACCCCAAAAAAGTTATTTATGAAATATTTGGACTTATATTAACCATTTTGATAAATATTATATTTTTATGAATTTAATATGATTTAATAAACTATTTTATGTTTTAAGTGATGAATTGTGTCAATTTTGGACACTATTCATACTTTACTTTTTAAAAATCATAAAAAAACAATTAATTTGAAAAAAAGGATTAAAATAATCCCTAGTATGTCGATTTCATCCATAAAATTATTTTATGCCATAAAAAGTTTCGAATTAAATTTATTTTAATATTCATAAATTCATTTATTTGAATTTTTCATTAATGAGTTAATCACTACATCATAATTGTGTCATAAATAAATATATTTATCTAATGTCTAAAAATTATGCATAAAATACCATGATTTAGTAAATAGTTTTATCTTTCTAATGAATATTTATATACATATATATCTTTTATATAACCCTATATTAAAATCAATTTAGTAAAATATATATGTTTTTTTTATAATTATCTTTACTTTAAATTAATTCTTATAAAATGTCATCTTCACATCCAAGTGAATCCATGGGGTCCCAAAATCTACCCAAGGATGCCCATATTCAGAAATATCTCATAAAATAGAAATAGGGCATGTGTTAGGTTATTTTATTATTATTATAATATTATTTTGTTACCATTATTTACCACATTTACCCTTTTACCATGGTAAATAAAATAATTACTGAAGTTACTATTCATAATGTCCAAAAATAAAAAAGTTCCTATTTAAAAAATTTGAGCCTTTTGATTCCAAATATGGAATCAATTTTACCAAATTCAAAACACAGAAGTTGCGATAATTAATTTAAAATTAATCCCATTGTTGAAAAAATGGGGTTTTGTTTAAAACATTGCAAAGGATTGAAATGTTTTTACATATGAATTCATTGTAAAATTAATGAAAATGAATTAAATTTTCTTAAACTATAAAATTATATTCTATTTATACTTTAAAATAATTCAATAATATATTTTAACCATATAAATTATTTCAATGAAAAAATTTGTTTTCAATTAAAATTTAGCGTATTTTCACTATTCATCAAAATATGAAAGTTATCAGAAAAATATCAAAAATTAATCCGAAGTCAATTTTTATGTACCTATTACAAATAAGAAGTTTATATTTTCAAATATTATTTATAAAAGTGTCAAAAACAAGATTTAAAATTGGTGCTCCATCAAAAGGCGGTAAAACTACATTTTTTTTTGAAAAAATAATTCTTTTATTTGAAAAATTGATTTTGTTCTCATATCATGTGTAAGATGAATCATAATGTGGTATAAAATTAAAAATATGGTTAATAATATTCATAAAGACTAGTTTATACAATATTTTAATAATATATTGTTTGTTAGTGAAACTCGGTATTGTGTACCACGCAAGCTAGCAAAGAAGGTCGCTCTTGCATGTAATAGAATCCATGTCAGTGTTGGGTGTAGTGAAAACTTCATTTGGTGTTGTGTATAACATAATAAAAACTTAATTCATTTATAAATTGAACAAAATCTATAGTCAGTGTTGTGTGAAATAAATTCTATCAAAAGAACTTGAAATTGTGTTCAACACAAGACAAGAATAGTGTTGCGTATACTGCAAGCTAATACAGTGTTTTGTATAGTGAAAGATAATTTTGGTGTAGTGTATAACACAAGACATCAATGAAATTAAAAATAATCTATCTCATAAAATATTGGGGTGTTACATTCTACCTACCTTAAAATGGATTTTCCCCCCAAAATTCATCGGGGTTATAAATGGTTTTCTATATAATATTTTCTTTCATAGAAACCCACATTGTAAAAAGGAATACTAAAACTTAATTTTAAAAAGGAATGTTTGAAACATAATAGTTACCAAAAGTAACTCATCGCTGGGTTTCCACATAGAAGAACATGGGTGGGAAGTGAAAACATGGATATGTAAGAGAAATTTAACCATCAAGTTCTGATGGATAGTGATAGAGAATAATGTTTGGGGAAAGTTAACTACCAGAAAGAGCTAATTATGTGATGATTTAAGGGATCACCCAATTCATCAGATAAGAGGGTACTAGGATAAAATTTTTGGTTTTCAAGATCATTTTCATAAAGTGGAATAATTTTTTCATTAGAAGAAATACTTACTTGATTTCAGTATCGTTGATCGTTCCCTGAACAATTTCCACTTCAACTCTTATTTAAAGAAATGAAGTTAAATTTTTCATTCTTAAAGTGTTAGCAGATCATGCGATATAATGATAGGTCATTCCATTTTTCTCTATCAAAAAAATATTATATAATGTTATTAAATATACATATGTCCATTTATGTTGAGATTAATCATATATGGTTCCAAAAATGGACTTATACTTCATTTATCATACCAATTAATAAAATAAAACTAATTTATACTGGGAATGGTCTTCCTATAGGACATTGGTAGGCGATAAAGGCCTGTCAAACTTTGGTTGTGAGTTCGATTCCCACATCCTTGTCCAACGTGACAGGTTGTTTCCCATCTTTTGGGTTGTCCTTTTTCTAAAACTATACTATTATAACATTCCAAAAATAATATAAAAAAAGTTCTAGCCTTAAAAAATACTATCTGATGTCTAATTTAATCCATTTGAACCTTCAAGATTATCCAAAATACTTCTGTCTAATCTCACAACACAAAGAAAACAATTACCAGAAAGGTCATATAATAAGCATGTGAATACCATCATTTATCCTCCATATATCATAAGATATATCTTGTTGGTCACATTCCAAACATGTGAATACCCTAATCATTTATTCTCTTAAAACATGAATTACCATAGAACCTTAGTGAAAACATGAATGCTATCAAAAGATAACTCTTTACACACACCAAAATCCCAAAAATTCTATATACTCAAACCATGATATCACTTTGTCCTTAATCAGTCATGAGCTCATTAATACTATCAAATATCTCATTATCTCTTTATCCCTTTATTATGAATATATCACATGCGTTCCAAAAAAATTTAAATAACCTTTCATGGTTACTAGTACCATTCAACATATACTTTCAAAAACTTAAGGAAAAACAATAGTGTAACAATCCTTAGACGTTTATTTATTATATAGTACCATTAAATTACTTATACAACATTACTCTTGATAAACATGAAATCATTCCACTATTTTCTTAAACCATTGACCAAGCTTCATCGATTTATTAATCAATACTTCTTTAATCTCATATATTATTTGTAGTCTCTTCATTATCATCAACATAAATAATACCCATAAAACCATGTTGATTATATTCATGATATTTTCCCTTAGGGCATAGATTTGAATAATTCCCATACATTCCACATTTAAAACATTTCACCATTGTTAATGTCTTGGTAATACCATTATCCTTGTCCGTTGTGTTAAGAAAACCTTTTCCTTTTCAATTACTGGCTTTGTGTCCTTATTTTCCACACCTAAAACATCTTCTAGTTCCTTTGAAACATTTTCCTTGATTCCTCTTACCACATGATTTACATAGGGAAAATTCAATTTTCTTCCCTCTATGATAACCATGAAACTCTATCTTTCTCTTAATAACTACTTCAGGAAACCCACCAAAGTTGATATTATTGATCATATTATGATATTGGTGATTTGAGATAATAATTATGTTTCTCCTTCTAACTCCCATTTCATTTGGTTTCTCATAAAGAATATCATTCCATTATCCATCATATTCTCCATTAACATTAATCCTCCAATTTCCATCCATTTTCTAAAACCCAAAAAAATAGTGTGAGAGGCAAAAAAAATACTAAGAAGACAAAATAATCAGGGGGTATTTTGAATTTATAAAATCTTAGGTTTAATCTTAGGTTATTCATTATATTTATAATAATTCTATAAT
This sequence comes from Viscum album, assembly GCA_963277665.1. Lineage (NCBI taxonomy): Eukaryota > Viridiplantae > Streptophyta > Magnoliopsida > Santalales > Viscaceae > Viscum > Viscum album. The sequence goes on along the minus strand of OY728147.1, from coordinate 1,667,237,027 downwards.
TGTAACCTATACTTATACTTAACCTTAGGGACATCCCTAGTAATACCTTATAAATATCTCTAGGGATATCACTAAAGTTTTCGTATCCTAGTTTCCAAAGGTTAACTAAACCTTATCATTGATACCAACTGTAGAGACCTAAGCTTGACGCACATGTAAATTACATTACTTTTATAAAATACTTAATAAATGAAAAAAACAGACACCCAAATACCGTATTAGTTTAGTGACTTTGGAAACTCAGAATATAATATTTGAATCATGGTGAAAGATCTTTAACATCTCCCATAAAGATCTAACCATTTTGTTTTCCTACCTAAAACCATTATTTATATCCTAGGGAAAAGAAAACATAAAAATGGTGAGCTCAAATTCTCAGTAAGGGTAATCATGGAGCACATAAAACAAAACCATAAACATTTTAATTTAAAAACATGAACATAAAGTTTAAACAACGAGTCATGACATAAATCTTGGCTTTACATAAGGCATGGATTATAAATGAACATTAATCATGATAAAATAGAATGGGAATAAAACATGGAATTATGGAAAAACATTAAGCATATAAAATTATTTCTATAGTAGCCAAGTCATTGCTGCCAAGACTGTCATAGAGGACATAGTCCATTACTGAATCGAGTTTACCTGCTGTTCCAGCCATGTATTACTGAACAAAATTTACTTGTCGTTCCATCCCTACATTACTAAACCATATTTATTTTCCATTTCATTAATGTCTATATAATGGGATATAAATCTTTACCCAATGCATTGTAGGGGTATATAGGTCCCACCCATCTCATAATTTAATCATTATTACATGTTCCACAAAAACATAAATCATTCATCATAGCATAACCCATGAAATAAAATGGAATTCTTAAAACTTATTTCGTCATAATATAATATATATAAGATAAATGGACTTCATAAAACTTTATTCCATAATAAAAAATAAAATAAATGTAATAATTGGGATAGAAACATAACCCTATGTTATCTTATTTGGAAAATAATTTTGATAAAACACTTAAAATTAATTCTTGAGGAAAATATCCTTTCTCCTTAAAAAATGATTACTTTTCTCAAAATGTCATGAAATTTTAAAATAAAAGAATTTAGTTAAAAATAAACTTGAAATAGAATAGATTAATCTTCATGTAAATAAGGCGTTAATAATACATAAAAATATGTTCATGTAGTATATGTTAAAAAAACATTCTCCTCATACTTTTACTGGAAAAGTCAAAAAGTACCTCGTATGGTAAATAAAAGAAATATTTCTTCCATACCATGTATTAAAAGTAAAAAATAGGTAAAAATGACTTTAAATATACATATAATAATGGTAAACATTTTATGAAAACATTTTTATAAAAAATGGACATGGATGATGAATATATCAATATAAAATACTTACATATAAACAATCTCGGTTAAAAATGAGATTTGAAAAATTATCCCTTACCATAGGTCCGATTTATTCTATATGTGACTAAATATCCTATATATTGGGTTTAAAAATATTATTAGCTTTTAAAAGAACCATAATAATATTTATGACATCATTTATGATTCACTTATGACTTTATATTACCCGTTCATTTGTAAATTCCATGTTAAAGCAACGTTTTGGGTAATAATTGTTTCATATATCGTACATCTTTGGACTTGTTATTGTTAATATGATTACATAGATCATGATTTACTTACTTATATAATGTAAAAAATTATTTATATATCATATATATTCAGTATGTAAATATATATAATAGTTTGATAAATGGAATGGAATACACCGTTAATAGAGACGGTAGGCCGTACATACGCATGAACGTTGTTTTCGTTTCCTTATTAAATTGAATGGAAGTAAGTAACTGACATATATATATATATACACACAAAAATACAATAGCATTAATATTTCATATATTTCATTATTATTTATTATATATACTTTATAATCATTCTTGAATGGTTAACATGGATAATGAATCTTATCGTGTCATGGAGGCAGTAAGCCGTATATACGCACGAGTGATGATATCGTTCCCATAATTGTTGAATGGTATATAATTTTATGGTGTATAATATATCATAATTAGTATCATTTTATAATAATCATATATAGTTATTATTTACATCATTATACCCATCCATGTAGGGTGGTGGTGAAAAATAGATTGCACCACGGCGTGGAGACGATAAGCCATACGTACGCACACATGGTGATTTTGGTTTTCGTAGGGTGGATAGAAGGTGAAATAAGGTTGTTTTATATTTATTATAACATATAAGTATATAAGTGATACTTATGTTATTACTTTATAATGAAACAACTAAATAATAATAAGTAAAAGAAGAAATAAATTTGAAAGAATCGGTAGAAGAGATTACCTGTTCCATGACGTGCCTCCTTTAAATTTCCTCATAGGGCACTAGAGTTTGTATTTTTAGAATAACATCACCTCTGGAATGTGACTAGGGAAGATTGAGAAGATAAATGGGTTGGGTTTGGCTGAGTTTTAAGGCTCAAAAAAAAGTGAAGAGGAGAGGGAGGAGGTGCCAATTTATTAGAGAGGAGAGGGGCACTTTAGGAAACTCTTCAAAATATTAATTTATTATAAATTCAATTTTAACTAAAAATTGTCAAAAACTTTTTTAATTAGAATATAATATTATTTTGGTTTTAATACCCATTATTCCATAATTTTTTGACAAGTTTTGAATATTTTTTTTATCCTTATCATTTTTGTTTAACCCTTATTTTACCCTTTTTAATCTTAGTGTGATATCATGTTATTTACACCATGTGGGTTAGTGTAATTACCATATCATGTAAAACGATACCAAAAAAGTTATTTATTACATATTTCAAATTATATTAACCATTTGGACAAATATTATATTTTTATGAATTTAATATCATTTAATAAACTGTATTATGTTTTAAGTTATGAATTATGTCAATTTTAGACACTATTCATACATTACTTTTTAAAAAATTATAAAAAACTGATTCCTTTGAAAAAAAAGATTAAACTCATCCCTAGTATGTCAATGTCATCCATAAAATTCTTCTATGAGGTAAAAACGTTAAAATTAAATTTATTTTAATATTTATAAATTCATTTATTTGAATCTTTCATTAATGAGGTAAGATTTACATAATAACTGTGTCATAAATAAATATATTTATCTAATGTATAAAAATTATGAATAAAATAACATGATATAATAAATCTTGTTATATTTATAATTACTATTTATAGACATAGATATATAATATATAAACCTATATTAAAATCGATTTAGTAAAAGATATATTTTTAGGTTGTAATTATCTTTACTTTAAATTAATTCTTATAAAATTTCATTTTCACATCCAAGTGAATCCATGAGGTCCCAAAATCGACCCAAGGATGCCCATGGTCAGAAATATATCATCAAAGAGTATTAGTTCATGTTTTAGGGTAGTTTAATATTATTATAATATTATTTTTTTACCCTTATTTACAAGATTTACCCTTTTACCATAGTAAATAAAATAATTACTGAAGTTACTATTCATAATATCCAAAAATAAAAAGTGGCTATTTAAAAAATTTTAAACATTTGATTCTAAATATGGAATCCATTTTTCCAAATTAAAAATACAGAAGTTGTAGTGAGTAATTTAAAATTAATCCCATTGTTAAAAAAACATGTATTTGTTTAAAACATTACAAAAGATTGAAATGTTTTTACATATGAATTCAGTGTGAAATTAATAAAAATCACTTAAATTTTATTAAAATATAAAATTATATTCTATTTATAATTTAAAACCATTGAATAATATATTCTAACCATATAAATTATTTTGATGAAAAAAGTTGTTTTCAATTAAAATTTATCGTATTTTCACTATTCATCAAAATTTGAAAGTTATTAGAAAAATGTAAAATATTTATCCAAAGTAAATTTTTATGTCCCTATTCCAAATAAGAAGTTTATCTTGTCAAATATAATTTATAAAAGTGTCAAAAACTATATTTAAGATGGGTTCTCCATCAAAAGGCGATAAAACTTCATTTTTTGATTAAATACTTATTTTATCTAAAAAATTGATTTTGTTCTCATATCATGTGTAAGATGAGTTATAATGTTATATAAAATTCAAAATGTGGTTAATACTATTCATAATGGCTAGTTTCTATAATATTTTAATAATATATCGTTGTTTAGTGAAACTCAGTATTACATACCATGCAAGCTAGAGAGGAAGGTCGCTCTGGCATGTAATGCAAGCCATGTTAGTGTTTCATGTTGTAAAAAATTCCTTTAGTGTTTTGTATAACATAATAAAAACTTAATTATTTTATAATTTGAAAAAAATATATTTTCAATGTTGCGTGAAATGAATTCTATCAAAAGAACTTGAAATTTTGTGCAACATAAGACAAGAATAGTGTTGCGTATACTACAAGCTAATACGGTGTTGCGTATAGCGGAAGATAATATTAGTGTAGCGTATAACACAAGACATTAATGAAATTAAAAATAATATATCTCATAAAATCTTGGGGTGTTACATTTCTAGTCACTCAGGACCTTTCCTATTGTTTTAAAGAACATCTCCTCATTTATTTATCATCATAGGATAATCTTCTTCAAACCATATTAGTCATAAAATTACACATGCCAAACCACTCAACATTCAGATATCACCCACAAGGGAATCCACTAAGGCCCTTTAGATGAATCTCGTTCTCTTATCATTATCACCAATCCATATCTAACTCCCCATGGTGTTCTAATAACTCATTGGCTCTACCTATCTCTATTATCAAGTGTTTTATCCCAAAACTCATCAAAATACCATGTCACACTTGGTTCTATTAACCAGGAATTGTCCTAGTAAACTCACTAAACATATATTAGAATTTTTATTCCAAGCCATAAATAATTTCCATGACCCCTAATTAGATCCTACCTCACCTCTCCCTTAGTATATTTCCCAACTTTTAATCCATAGAAAACCCATCCTTGTTACACCACATATAGTCCTTAAGGACTCATCCTACTCATAACACACAACAAGACTAAAATTCACTCTCAATATGGGTTTCTCCATCATGTATGAGACATACAAACTTTTCACATGACACAATACATATAAGCCTCTCATACCCTTAAAAATAGATCTAGGAAACTAACATAGAATATCCATATCTTGTCCTATATCCTGAGACCTATCAGACACCTCTTGTCAACTAAACCAACACCCTTTCCCCTTGGTGACATAATCACTAGTAAAATACCAAATTACAAAAAATGATAAGGATCACTTATTCAAACTTGAGGGGGATCAGTACTATCCTATTCATTTACCTATGGTGATCAAGTTACCTATCTCTCTAACTAGTCTAATGAAAAAATATAGGCATTTATAATCATTAATAAACAGGCATATGATTTTTTGTTAAAAGAACCACCTACCTCAAACATGAAGTTACCATCCATGTGATGCTATGATCATCCATGACCAAGACCTCTTTGCCTCGTCTAGGCATGTATCATCACCCCAATTCCCTTATCAAAACACAGCCCCCAAATAATTAATTATAACAATTTACTATTAATTATTATATTAAAAAATGGGGTATAATTATAGAAAAAATCATCGGGAAGTGTCTCCCCATTAAAACTACATGAAACCTCACATATTCATTCTCCTAGATCGTCTAGTATAGATAAGAAAAATCACTATAATTCAATCATGATTATAATATAATCTAGTGTAATATATAGTAAACCCTAGAAAGGAAATATTTAAATTAATGGTTTTCAAATGGGAAGAATAACAAGTGAAGGTGGAGGGAATAACGTACCTCAAATCTACTATAGAATAATCCTAGAACCACCCCTCAATAAGGGGGATGAAGTAAGAGGGAGAAAGGGGGGAAGATCTAGGTTAATAAGGTCTCCCCATGTGTCTTATGGACCTAAATTGAGGTGGGGGGGTGACCATAACAAGATGAGTTTTCCCTTGTTAAGAAACATCTAAGGAACCCAGCCACAATGTTACCATAAGGGTCACATCATGATGATTCCTCTATAAAACATGCCATGGAATTTTCCTCTTAGTTATGGTAGAAATAACCTTCAAATGGTAGAGGGGAAAATCCCCACAGTCAAACCTCACAGTGAGGCTCCTATGGACTATTCTATGTGCCTCTACCTTTAGGGTCACATTGTAGTATGACCACTTAGTTGTGACATAACCACCCAAAAAATGGAAGAGGTCCCAACCCTGATTACCCCCTTTGCAGCATGGCCCTTATATGCTATTTCATTATGAATACACTACATTGAAGCCCCATGACACAACCTTCCACCACTATTCCATGAACTCCCTGCATAAGGTTTTTTTCTTTGCAAAAAACAAAAAAAAATAGACTACTCCATAAAGCCCTCAACTACAGCATGATTTTCCCCTACTCAACCCTCATCATGACATAAACCTCACTCATCATTATATTACTTGCCACCTATATCCAAAAACCCACAAAGGGGCACAAATAACATGATTTGATACTCTTATAAGCAACCAAAACATCTCTTGGGCCTTTCACCACACCAAAAAACATCTCCTTGAGATGTTTTAACCCTAAAACGCCTAATTTGAGTCCCAATTATTGAAAAATCCTCATCTCTTGGACCTAAAACTCAAATTTAATCCAAATTTTACAACTCATAATGAAAAAAAATCATTGTAAAAAAAATATAATGATATGAATACCAAATATTATTCTTTTAAATATATTCTTTCCCTTGGTGAAATTTTTATCTTTTAATGAGTCTTTACTTACTAAAAAAAATTCAATATTCAATTTTGAGATAACCTTTTTTTGACTCATAATAAAACAATTATAAACATAGAATATTTCTTCTTTTACCATAACATAATTTATCATCTTGAAATTAGAAACTAAATAATTAAATCCATTTTATCATTAATGATATGATCAATTAACATTCCTAAAAAATTATATTCTCTCTTTTTTATTCTCTACCCATTATTTACATCACACTCTTATCTCTCTAGTATATTATTTACACAATGGATTTTATAAAAATAGAAAATATTAATAATTTTTTGAAAACATTGAAGTTTTATACTTAAGCATGAGAAGTTAACCCTTAGTTACCATAATTAACTATTAACTACATTAAAAACCGATTTTCAATTAAAATAAACAAAACTTGTTTATTAAAACCATGGAATAGTACTCTTCAAATATCAAACGATGAAAAAAAATCTTGATATCTATATCTTTAACACTATTTCAACCAAAATATGTTAAATTCTCTATATTAACCAATAATGACACGTTTTTTAATATATATTACACCATGATGTGTTACTTTAACTAATGTTGACCAATTGATACATCTTTAAAACTAGGACATGTAATCATGGTGTCTTACCTTCCCCATATTGACTAGTGTGTACATCTTCAGACCATAACTTCCAAATAATAGTATATTAGTAAACACCAAATTTTGTAGGTAATATAAATCATCATTTTCAAAACTTCATATAATAATCACTATATATATTCTCCCAAAATGACATCATTTTTTATAAAATACACCGTATTCTAATACAACATCCTCCTTCAATTCCAACCAACTATAATTATCCTTATAACATATAAAATGAAAATAAAAATCATTTTTATCAACTTATAATTTTTATTGACACTTAGGTTAATAATAAAAGATAATTATATCATATACTCAACTTAAAAAATACTTCATTTGAATATAAAAATCTCTTAATTTATTCAAGATGATGAATTATTACCTAAAAAATCACCAAATTTGTATTTTTGGAAATTATTAAAATAATTATGACTCATACATTAACATATCTCAATCATAAAATTTCTCCAAGAAATGATAACAATTATCAAGTCACTCTCCCATGTTGGATTCAAAATATTAATATTTACTCTTTATATTAACTCACATAACAATTAACTTATTCATCAAAATGAGATATTAATCAGTAAATTTTAATCCTATATGAGTGAACTTAGTTTATAAAATAATAATGGATAAAGAAAAACTCAAATAAGTCCACAAATAACAACTTAAATTACTTTATCACTTATTTTTAATATCCCTTTATCACTACCTCATCAAAATACCCATTATATATACATAACATATTTATTGAAAATATATTCAATTAAAAATTCCTAAAAAATAATTTAAAACAAATTATGCACATTAATAATTTGTAGCTTCCCCCTTTATTTTTCAACCCTTAAATACATTGTACTTCTTTATCGAAAATGTATTAATGAATTTTGATTTACATTATTATCTCACCCTTTGAAAAAACAATCCAAAGAATAAGATATAATAGAATGAAAACAATATCTTAACCTTGAGAAAAATATGGTTAAATTCCCATCATGTACTTAAATTTTTTAAAATTAACATTTAGTAAAAAATTCATTAAAAATAACCTCCAGTTATTAAATCATTGCAGGAATATACAACTTAAAAAATTCCTTTTTATACCTTTTCAATGACAAAGTGGTACTTTATGTTAATATTCTTTAATAAATAAATACAAAAATCATTTTTTGATAGATTATCCACAATTTTATTTTCAAAACTATGTATTAAAGAAAAAATTCATTTGACCATGTGGTATTTAAACAAGTTCCTTTTCTACATCAACTATATTTTCACTTGTGTCACATAAATATATCCCCCTTATAGTATAATTGTAATGATAAAATTTCACTTATTCAAATACTAAGAAACACACTTATCTCCAATGAATAACACTATATATAACAATTTTTAAAAAATTAATCCTTCTTCTACTATAATATATCATCTAAATATAAATTATACCTCTAATGTATCTTAATATTCTCTTTTATATAATGAGATGAAATTATATAGGCTTACTTGGATATAATGCACATAACTATACAACATAGATTATGTATAATATTTAATTAATCAAATAATAAAAAATTACAATGAATTTTATGAACTCTATTTGGTTCATTTATTTACCCTAATCATTAATATACAATTTTATTTCTACTAATATAGGAATAAATAAAAAATCTTGAAATTATATAAAAAATTTCTTCAGTAATAATGTCACACCCCGACCTTGGAAATTCCCTAAATTTATTCTTTTTTTGATATTGGATGCTTTGATTGAGGTTCGGGTTGAGTCCTTATTAGAATTTTTGAGTTTTTATTGAGAAGTAGAATTTTTTGGGATAGGATTCAAGGGTTGCATATCTAGCACACAGTTAAGGGAAACCGTGCAGCTTTTCCCAGTTAATAGTGCGGCTTGAGGATTGGGGTCTGGGTAATGGAAAACGACCTCTACATGGAAGAGAAACCATGCAGTAATCATGCGGTTCAATTTTAGATTAGGGTAGAGACATTTAATATAGTTGGATCATGGGTTGGGAGCCGTGTGGCCTAACTATAAAGAGTGTACCTCTTATCTTGTATAGAGAACATGGTTGGTGCTTGGTTAGTGAAACCATGAGACCAAACCATACGAGTTTCCTAGATTATTAAAAATATAGAATTCCAAGTTTCCCGTCCTTTATTTTCACCACAACATGGGATTTTCCTCCCTTTTTTGGCCTAAGAAGACCTGTGGGTGCTCAATGGTCATCCTTATTTGCTAACCTTCTATTTTTAAATCCCCTCTAAGGTTCTAAGGTAAGATTCCTTTGGTTTTTGGTTTATTTCCATCTCTTCCCTCTTTTACCAATTAGTTTCTTGGTCCTTCCTTGGTGGGGTTTCATCATGTTCGAACCCTATAGGCTATGGTTTTGTATGATTCAATTTCTTGGATTTTAGGGTGTGAGGATTATGTTTTAGGCTTGGATCTTCCTTCTCTCTAAGTCTTGTTACATTTTTACATCATTGAGTTAGGTGATACCATTAATTTTCTTTCTAGAACATTTTATTTGATTCATGAGCTTTCCTAAAATATTTATAAATGTGTTTCCCTTTCTTGTGATGTGTTAGAATTAATCTTTTGATGTTTTTGGTAATGTGAAATTAGTGTGAAATGGGGTTTCAAGGGATTCTTTATTTATGAATAGTTTTTAACACAATTAAGGTGTTCGATATAATGTCATTTGAGTTTTTAAAGTGAAATTGGGTGTTTTTGGTAGTGTTTCCCCTTGGTTTTATTTTTGTAATAATGTTTCATTATGAGTTGGGTGTAATGTGTGAAAAGTAATGACTTTTATTGTGTGATTATTAGGTGTCTTATGTTGTATTAGTTTCAAAGAAAGTGATGTTTATTAAAAGATATGTTTTCAAAGTTACTTGAAATGCACATGTGTGAAAGTTTTTTTTCTAAAATAAATAGGCTTTGTTGTAAGTGAGTTCCCTTATTATGTTTTTGAAATATTTTCGAGGATTTATAAAAGGGGTGTGAAATGTGTTTTCAAATGCATGTACCATTTGAAATTTTAAGATAAGTTGGGTGAGTGAATGACATAAAATCCCATTTTGAATTTTCAATTGTAGTTTGGTAAGTAAGTAGTGTTTGGATCTATGGACCTTGTGGAACATTAAAATATTGTTTATTTCTAAAGGTCCATTTAGAAACTTTTGTGTGTTTTATACTTTTGGATTGGTTTTGAAAAGGATTTGTGAATGGAATTGTATTTGGAAATGTGAGGCCTGTTTGTCACTTGAGATGTGTTGGGAGCTTTTTTTAAAACTCAATTGATGTGAAAGATGATTGGTATTTTAAAATGTTTGTAAAAGTGTTTGTTGAAACTAAAATGATATAGAATCCTGATTGGTACTTGTGTATGGATTATTGTGAGATGGGAATAGCTATAGATTATTTATTGATATGTGGGTTATCATGTGGGTGGTGAGGATGGTAGGGGTAGGAAAGTGAGGCGACATAGGGTTAGGTGATCCAAACATATGTGGGACTCTTTTTCCACTATGTATTGATATTATGATCATGTGATTCTTGGGAATCCTCTAGAGTGTTGAGTGACAATAAATGGGTTGGTACCCCCTTATAATCCTAGGAATGGGTGGTACATGCCACTGAATTGGCTAGTTTAGATCAACCACATGGTTATTGAATATGAAGCTACACCATACATTGACAAGTGAGTCCAAAACGAGTACATCCAGGTATCTATGTAGCAATGTTCATGAAATTATCATGAATAAACATCTATATATTATGTTTGGTTATTCTTCTTATTTTGATTTTAGACCTACTAGTTTGTATCATTTGATGTTTTTTTTCTTTCAATTTATGATTAGCCATGTTTGATTACTTAGTATGGATTTTTACTTGGACTTTGGCTTCAAAAAGGGTTGTGAAAAGTTAAACTATTTTAAAAAACGAAAGTGGTGTGTGTGTCTTATTTTAAAAATATAACTTATAGAATTTGGGTTTTTTTAAATGAATACAAGAATATTTTTAGAATGTGTTTTTAAACTAGTGTTTATGGAATATATACAGAAAGGAAATGTATAGATTTTTTGGTGATTACCTACTATGTTCTTTTAGATCATACACTACTTGTACCACTTGACGCCGGTAGAACTGAGTTGTTTTTCAGGTTAAAGATTCAGGTTCTAGTGTCTATTTTGAGTTTCTAATGGAAAAGGTTAGTCTTGTAGATGGCGGTTACCAAGAGGTCACATAGAGATCTCATTATCGTGGTCATGTTTTAGTTTTTTATTCAGTTTGTTTTGTTTAGTAGTTGTTTTATTTGGATTAGTTTATATATTTATTGAGATTGAGTTATTGTTGGTTATTCCAAATGTTTTGTTTGTTTATTTGATCTTGGTTTATTTGGGAAAAAAATATTTTCCATCGGGTTTAATTTGATGCCTCACAGTAGTTTTTAGCCCATGGGGATCAGGAACCCCATTTGGGCCATGTATCAAATTAGGTTGGATGTCATCCCAGTTTCATTTGTGACAAGTTATCAGGAATACTTCTCATGAGAAAGAAAAATAAAATCCTTTACTTGAGTAATTTAAAAACCCAAGAAGTATATTTTTTCTATAATAATTAATATATCAAATAAATCATTTATGTAATATATAACCTGGGTATTATATGTCATTACTAGATCCAACATTCCAAAAATCCTAAAGCATGTTCCTAATAATCATATAACATTATAGAGTATTAACCATTTAACCTCTGAAATAGTTTAACCCTCATAAATATCACAACATAAAATCCATTTTTATATTATAAATTTTGTCTAAATTATACATATGCTAGAATGCCATGATAAATGAAAAAAATACACTTTTAATTAAGCTAAACCAAACATTCCATAACAAAAAATCCATACTTATAAACTAAAAACAACATGCAAACATAAATAGTACATCATCATCAAAACATTGTATAAAATACAAAATCATAATAATGATTTGTATTCATGTCATGAAAATATAAGAGTGAACTAAAAAGAAAATGTTGGATATAGATTATAACACTTCTTGAGGTTTTTTATATGGGTTTAAAAACCCTCCTATCTGACCACCAGGAATAATTACATGGCCCGCACAAGTCATTCTATAATGCTATATCTTGAGTCCCACATGAGGCATGGGGGAGTCCGAGGATATCATATATTTATATATAATTTGGAAACTATTCTCCAAGAAGAGTATTTTTCATATGATGGGCAGTGATCCCTAGGAGAAACAAAACCGCAAGGTAATGATCCAAAGAATACAATATATTGGGCATAGAGGGATAGAAGGTTCTACATCTATTATTAGAGTTAGAGGAAGGTTATAACCACTTAGGTAACACTGATGGGGATATTTTTAGGCACATGATGTCAGATCTCTTCTAGGGTTATGACTTGAGTTTTACAACCCTCTTGTTTGACTATCGAGAATGATGCTATGAACCACACATGTCACACCATGATTCTATATCATGAGTCCCAGAAGGGGTTAGGGGGAGTTACATGCTCACACAAGAGGAATGGTGATCTCTGTAAATCAAGAAGCTGATCCCACTGAGAGTAATGAGTCAGTGAGGGATAGTCTTAATTTGAATATGCAGTCGGGTGGTTATTTAGATGAAAATGGTGGGTGGGTGAGGGTTTCAGCTGGGATGCAGCCACAATCTAGAAATCAGGTGATTAATATTGAACATGGTAATTTTTTTGAGGGTCTGGTGAATGATGAATTGGAATTGGACCAGGTTTGGGCTGTTGATCAAGCTTCCCTTGCTCTGTCTCCTGGTCGGATACCGGTTGAAGATCTGTATGACAATAAGATTCTGAGCCCAAAAAATAATAGAAATAAAAGTGAAATTAGAAATGAGAAGTTGAAAAAGAAGGCCTCTGGAACCTGCCTCCTGGAACTAGAACATGGGAGTATTCCTCATGTTGAGGAGGAAAGTCCAAGGAATGAAGATGCAAATATGCAGATTGAACTTTTTTCATATGATGTTCTCAACAGAGAAGGTCTAATACAGCAGGGGATTCACGATGACCATGGGTTTGTGGAACACCCATAATTTTTAGCAATTATTGATACTAATAGTCACTCTAAGCAAGAACAAGGAGTGAAGGATGGTTACTAGGAGGTGTATATCTATAAAAATTGGAGAGACATCTCTGATAGTGAAAAGAAGAATGCAGGTGGAAGGGATCAAATCTCTTATAGTGACATTGTTCAAGGTGGAAAGAAGATTGTGTTAGTGAATGGGGATGTGATGAATGATCCAACTAGAAGAAGGTAGAGGAAATACTATTCTTATATTCCAAATCCGATGCCTACCAGGTCTTCTCTCAACAAGGGAAAAGCTACACAACCTTTTGAGGAGTTTCTATATTTGAAAAATTTAAATCTCATAAGGAAGTATGTTAAGACTCTAAAGGATTATGAAATATTATAATGGGAATCAGCTACTGAAGATGAAGTAATTGATCATGGATATGGTGACGGGTATGGTTTTTATGATATGTAGTTGTCTTTTATGGCTTTTGGAACTTGCTTGCTGTACTTTTATTTTCTATTAATAAATGGTCAGAAACTTTGTCTCTAGTTGAGATTTCCTGGTTATATGGGAATTGTTACCTTTTAAGGGGCCTTTTTTAATGATGGGAAGTGATGCCTAGGGGAAATAAAACTATGAGGTAACAAGAGAAAGAAGAAAATATCTTATGTATGGAGGGATGGTAGGTCATACATCAAATGATAAAGGAGGATAAAATCAGTCCATAAAATACATTTTATTAGAGAATCATGTTTAAGAGAGAAATGGGATAAATTACCTCTATATCTCTTGTTTGTAAGATTTTATGGAATTATTGTCTATGAAATCTAAAGGGGGATAATGTTACAACAAAATAGTTTTATATATTTTTTAAAATCATAGAAGTTTAATTTTGATGATGAAGTATAATACCTAAACTAATCATTGAAGGTTGAGGATGATAGTTTGACTACCACTGAATTTGTGAGAATGATTTGATGATAATGTATGTTTGATAAATATTAATTAGGTCTAGTTTTTAATATTTTAATATTTTTTTTAAAAAATATAGAGGTTGTTGAAGTATAGGTTAGAATTAAAGAACCAATATTTCAATATTATAAGTTTTTTTTGGATGGAGTTTAAGTTCAAAAAAATGGAAAATTACCTCTTATTACATATAGATAAATTGTAAGTATTATTACTTGAAATATAATATTTATTAATTTTCTATATTTTGTGTCTCATGGTATAGGTTGTAATATAGAAATCACACTGTAAATAAAATTAAAGAAGATTCTAGTGATTCGGGAAATTTAGTGGCCATGATATAAAAGGTGAGACACACTATGACCGATTCAATAATAAAATATGATTAAGATAATTTCACCTTCAAATTTTGATAGTGAAAAATTTACATGTTCATAACTATGGTGATTTGGTAAATTTTACCTTAGAATAATATTACACACTATAGATTATTATACCACACATTGAATTATTTAGCAGTTGAATATAGTTGAGAAAGAAATGTACTTTTCATTCTTTGAGGTATGATTTCATACCGTGATTCATGAAATTTGGTAAATTTTAACAAAAATAATGATTTGGTAAACTCAAAGAGGTTTCATAGTTTTTAATACATCTACTAACTCACTATTAAATTTCCAAAGGTGAATATTTATTTGAGAAAGATAAAATGGATGGATTTTAATTAGAATAATTTTTATATCGAAAAAAATGTTTTTTTGAACTTTAATATCAAATTCATTGAATATAGATTATTTTTTATGTATATTTAAATTATAGAATAAAAATAGAGAGAGGAATATAATAGAGTGGAGAAAAAAACTGTGCGTTACAATAGGATAATAAAGAGGACAACAACAAGGGTATTATTGATAATTTGAATTAAATAAGACTATATTTTTCTTGAAAAAATTAATATTAAGATTTTTTTTGTAAATTGAAACATGGTGAACATATTTGTGAAAAAAATATTTGTGAATTATTATGGGTATATCTAGTTCTCTAGATTTAGGAGGACAAAAACTATTAAAGGATAATTCCAATATTGGAATTATTATACATGATAGTTATAGTTTGAATACTATATTCCATTGAAGATATTTTTTCAAAGAATAACGTTGTTTTGAAAATAAATAAAGATTAAAAATAAGACAATTATTACTTTGGAATTATTCTATGTGAATATTTTTTACTGATTTGAATTACCCTAAAGATCAGGTTTGATAATGAAGAGTTTTCATGCATATTATTTAAGACAAAGAAGTAAATAATTCTCTATATAGAATTATTATATCTGGAATATTTTTTACTATGTAAAGTGAAATTGAATATGAATGAATCAATTATTATAATGAGTATTTTATTATATCTATTCACTGAACTATAAGTAGAACTTGGAATTCATTAAATCATAACATCAGGGAACTATGATGTAGTATATTCACACTGTATATGGAATGAAATTCATTTTATTAAACTAATAAAAATACCAACTAGTCTATAAACTGATATATAATAGAGCAGTGTATGATGGAGGGGAAGATATTGAGCCTCGGGAGGTAGTGAGCTACTCCCAAAACCATTATATAGGCAGTGTTCCTTGAGAGGTAATGGTTTATCCCTAAAACTTGTATAGGTAGTGATCCTTAGTTTAGAGTTACCATACCTAAAAATTATATCCTCATAAATAGTGAGTTATAGTGGATTGTTTATACATAGACATAATTCTAAGTGTATGAAACTTATATGCAGCATAGTGTGGTAAACTATATAAAAATAAGTGCGATCCTACAAATTATATTCTGTACATGTGTATGATGTTTTTTGTGGAAATTTTTGAGAAATAAATAGATTGAATAATTTTTTCTTTTAACAGGGTAACAATAAAAAAAATAAAGGGAATAAGGGGAAAAAGTTTAAATATACTAATACCCTGATTTACCACCTCCTCAAAGTGTCATAGGTTACTATATGAAAAAGTGATAAAATGGATGAAATATCTACATACCGATATTCAAAATGATATAAAATGGATAAAAAATAAATATAACTCCATCACTTCATGACACATGATCATCCCTCATATTTCACCCACCTCCATAGCCCCATATGCTTGCTGATGGAATATTTCCAAAATAGAGAGACACATTAATTTACTTGTATATTATAAAATTAAGTCTACATAAATATGAATATGCGTTTGGATGGATTGAGTATATACACAATAGGATCCACAAAAAGATTATATAGGTTTTTTATTATAATAAAAACCATTTATACTATTTGAATATAATGAATAAAACAATTTTATCTTGATAAAGTAGGATAATAAAATCAATGTAGGGATTTTATCTTCCCTAGTAAAATATAAATTATTTTAAAAAGTTATTAACACCCTTAATAAATCATTTAATAACCAATGTCATACTCACCCAAAATTTTCAAAATAAAACTCAAGTCATTGATGAAATATAAATAACCAGGAAAACACTATTATTATCAGATAAACTCTTAGGTTTTAAAGAATATAATCTTGGACTTAACTCTCACAGTATCATCCTAATAGAATTTTATGTGATCCTATGAAATCAAAAATTTTACATATTCATCTTCACGAGAGTTCTATAAATATTTAAAGTTTAATAATACCTAATGATACTAGTTATAGCTTGATTATATCTATTATAACACTCATCACTATAATTCACAGTTATATTTCTGAGGTTTTCCATGATGTTTTCAAACTAACTTTCAATAAATATTAGAAAAGAATTTATAAATCATGCACATCATGTCATATACACCCTCTCATAGAAATAAGAACCTTTTCATCCATATATAGTCCTTCCATATCATAAAACCCAACAATTACATTTATAATATTTAGGGGAATTACCTTATCGTATAATAAAATTAAATTCAACTTTACATTATTCATAAATGAGTATTTAAATTTTAAAAAAATTTATAATCTTGAAAAACATTTCATAATTTATAAATTAAATTAATCCATATTTATGAAATCCCACACATGTTATAACTCAAATAAAAGTAACATTAGTTTAATAATGTCAACATAAAATAACATATAATAGAGTTTTAATGAAATAAAACAAATAATACCCTAAAAACAAATTATTATCAATATAAAGGTATAAATACCATATAATAAAATACATATAATCCTAAAAAGACTTAATAAGATGTAAAGTTAAATTAAAACACTCAAGAATATATATTTATTATAAATAAGAGGAAAATTATTGAATTATATACCTTAAATAAATGTAAATGAGATGATTATTTTTTTATAGGAGTAGATTGATGTTTTATAAGTGATACACACACTCTAAAGTCTAAAATACCCAAATTTAGATAGGCCCAATTCAAGAAATCATCTCACCGTGGTTGTTTTAGGAGAAGAATAAAATATATGTAGGAAGAATTGGGAGAGGGAGGGAATATGATCTTTTCATCAAAGAAAAACCCTCTAAATAGGAGGATGGAAGGCAGAACACTCATTAAAAACCCTCCAATACAATAAAAAAATTCCATAAAAGAAAAATATAATAGGAAATTATTTAGCCAATATTAAAATAAAACAATATCTATATTTTAAAAAGTTACATTACCCAACTCTATATTCTAGTCAACCATGAAATGGACCATGAATTTCTAATCCAACCATTCATGATTCCATATGTATGGTCTCTCAAACCATGCAACATGTCCATACAATTTGGGGAAATTTAAATAATTTACAATTTATTCTACTAAACCAAATTAAACTCAAAAGAATGAATAATAGATAAAATAAATATATATCAGTGACATCATGGGTGTTACACTTCAACTAATAGGAAACTTACTTGAAAAAATCACCATTATCTCTTAAAAAATTATTCCATTGATATAAACAAGGACGATGAGTGATTTCATATAATACTCAATAATGTAAAAGTTTATATGAAATATTCATTTTAGGAATTACATTAACATAAAACATAGATCTGATATATAATATTAATATCCTAGGGCTTGATAATATTCATAAAAATAATTTTTAAAAAATTACACATATACAATATCATATCCTTATAAAAATCCTTCTAATTGGTCAATATAAATCTCTTAATGAAGATATCCATTGATAAATGTTCACTAGAAATCCATTCATTATATTTTATACATTATTTAAATGGGGATAAAAATAAATATTATTATGATATATATAATTTCTATAAAATAAATTAATGTATCAAATTCAACTCCTTTGACTTTATAGTAGCATACAAAAACTAACCTTACCATGGTACTTTATAGTTTATCTCTTTTTTAAAATTTTATTTAAAAAATATGTTTTTTATAAAAACATTCATATATATTGGTCTCAAAATAAAATCCAACTTTTTATTCTTATAAATTTTATCCAACTCTCTATTCAGTGTTTCAATGTACTCATGAAGCTTTGAGAATTCATTTACATACCTTAGTTAAAGTTGATAAATCAAATAGGAATTTATGGATGTTTTTGTTTAAACTGATGAATCATAATATATAATAATATTATATAACTCTAATTTATTTCACACTCATAGATTAATTAAAAAACCTCCACTGGTCATTACTTGAAATATTAAAAACATCACCATTATAGAATTCTTCACTAAAAATTTCAATAGATTCTGGATTCCTAGTTTACCATCTAACCAAATTAGTACCTTATTCCTCTTATTATTCTAGAGAATTATCCTACTTTTTACACTCATAAAAAAAATTTCTCATCAAGTTTACATCAATGGTATCAATAATATTTCAAATTTTATTTTAACATCAATATCCCATTATATTAGATGAATAACCTAAAACAATCCTTCAAATACACACTTCTCAAATATTATAACTTTTTATTTTTTTCAATTTGATTATATAAGGACTTAAAAGATTGTGAAAATATTTCAAACATGTATTATTATTGAAATAAATACCATAAGAGTACATGAATAAATATTTATATAAAAAATAATGATTTATTTATGATCCAACCACTTTTCCCAAAAAATAATGAGATGATCCAAATTCAATTAACACTGCTTAGGATATCTCGACCAAACTATAAATTGTTATTTTATAAAAACTATTTTTTATATGGTAGATTATTCAATGTAATATTTCCAAATTTCAAACTTCACAAAGTATGATATAAAAATTTTTTTGTGTATTTAGTTCCATTATCAGATATAAATTTCTCTACCGTATGACCATACTATTTTTCTAAAATTTTTATAAAACATTTAAACTAAATTAGGGATTTATATTTGTATCAAATGAAAATAATTCACATGATCTAAATGAAGTCATCAAAAAATGTGATAAAATATTTATCCATATTTTTTAATTTCTTCTTCATTGGACAATATATAACTAAGTAAATTAATAATAAGGGTTTATTCCTTGGAATCTCCACTTTCTTGTGTAAGGAATTATCTGTCTATACTTTTTGAAATATTGTACAAACCCATTTAATATCTATATTAACAAAAAACTTATAAAAAAATTTCTATACATTAACTTTTTCATATTCTATTGGATAATTTAATTAGGTATTTTATGCCAAAAATTATTCCCTTCATTCAAGGTCAAATAACATGAGTTTTCATCATCTTCTTCTTGAAATAATTTTACAATTTTTCATGGTTACCTAGTATATATATGAAAATATTTTACTCAAAACACCAATAATTTATCCTTTACAAGTATCACTTTATTTTCTTTATTATAAATTTGAGAAACACCTAGTTAGTTATGTTCCAAACCATTGAAAAACAATGTTTTCTTTGATATTAGACACTCATCACTAATTGTTTCTTGAAAAATAACCTTATATCTTGAGATATCAATTATTAAAAAATATATAAAAACTATATTTATACTTTTAAAATCCATTAAAAGGTTTCATATCACCTATATCATGAGATCAATAACCAATAACCAATATCCAAGGTCACTACTATTGTAAATCCTTTAGTGTAACTTTTTTAATATTAGTCATCTATTTTTTTTATTTTTATTCATAAAAAATTCACATTCCTTCATCATTCTTAAATAATCTGATAAGATATCTCAACAATATTCAGTATAATGACCAAATTGGTCATAACTTACAACAATTTCATTTACTGAATGAAATTGATTCTATAAGTTTTGTTTTGAGATTTTACTTTGTCTATAAAATTTTATCGATTGAGTGGGTTATATCCCAATAATCCTTTTACTAACATAATTTTTAAAATCATTTAAATAAATTTTATTAAACTACAGATTCATTAACCTATTTCCAAAAAACTTAACAATAAAAAATTAGTCATAAAAATAATATTTTATTATAAAAACAATCATTGGTTATTTTAAAATACTTTTTATTTTTTCACTAATTTTACCACTAGTTTTAACTCCTTTCATGAAATAAAATTTTTAAATTTTTATATAATTAGCCCTATATAGTGTAGACATTTTTTTCACTAATTATAATATTTTTCAATATGAATTTTACATTTCTAGATGATATATAAATATGTGGTTTTTATATTAATATTATATACTATGCTTATTTTTATTTAAAATATTTATAGTAAATAATTCAATATATTTAACACCTTTTTTACCATTTATTGATGTTTTTGGATATTCAATTTTTTTGAGCTCTTGGATTATTTAAAAATATTTTCATTACACATTGAACATTAATTAGATTCTTGTATTGGACTTAAAAATTTAAACATGAATTTTATTATATAATTTTTAGCATCCAAAAGTTTTCTTAAAAAATTTGAAGTGAATTTTTATATATTTTATATTCTATTAAATTGTATCTTTAACTATTTTATCCATAGGAAATTAAACTTTAAAACTTTCAATTTTCTATAAAAGCTTTGATTCCTTTTTAAGTTTATAAATATCAAGATAATTTAATATTTTAGGTTCCTTCATTAATATATTATTATATTTATCTAACTTAAAAACATTTCTTATATACTCTTTCAATTTATATTTCAACATGAATTATGTATTTTACACTCCTTACTATTCATTATTACTTTCATGACAACCAATTAAAAATTATTCATCATAGAATTTGGAAATCAAAAACTTTCCATTCAACTCACTTTATGAATATTGATCAAATTCACTGTCAACACTTTCTTCTTTATCTATCTTATATAAAAAAATTATTTGCTTAAATTTTTAGTAATTTTATATTTTATATTAGAAGGAAACTTTGTCTTACTAAATATTATCTTTGAAAATATACTTAAAATATTAACCACATCAATATTATCATATTGTTTTAGATTTGGGAAGTTTGAAACAAAACATCCAATAATTATAAAATAAAATCATTTGAATTTTACCTTGATATAATAGTCAAACATTCATTTTTAGATATCCATTGAGACCAATAAAATGTTTTTTTAAACTTCACATCAATATATTTATTAGAATATGATCTTTCACCCACTTTATTTTTTTATATTCATTATAATACTTAAATAATTTGAAAGAAATTTATTTCTCACACTTAGTCATCTTTTTTATTATTATAATCTTGTAAATGTTATAGGAAATCAATATACTATAAATACCATTTACTATAAATTTATTAAAAAAATATCTTCACTTGTTGAAACATCTACATTGAATCTATCTGGTATGATTCAAAAGGTTTATTAACTAAAATTTAATCATCAAGTGTTTCTCTAAAAATTCTAATTTAAATTACAATTTCATTCACTCATGTAAATAAATCATTTATAAATTAATTATCTTTATTGTGTATATCTTAAAAATTATCTCTCCAAATGTATAATTTTTCCGCATCTTTTTTTATTTTTACCATAATTATATTCTTTAATTTATCCCATATTTCATTATAATAATTGATACCTATCACTTTACTGAATTCCTTCAATGAAAATAAATCTAATATAGAATTTCTTTCCTGATACTCATTCTTGAAGTTTATATTATTAGTATTTAACATTATAGTACCTTCACTAATATTAGTATATTCATGGATGAAAATATCCAATAGATCCGAAAATATTGATGGTAGATAAGGAAGTATAATTTACTTATATATATGATAATTATTTCAATAAAATATGGTATTTCCTTTTATATTCATTAATTCGATCTAGTATACTTCTTTAAAATTTAAATATTTTTCATCTTAAAATTTCCTACACCGTGATAAAATAAAAAGAAAAATATATTTATAGGAAACCTAGAGCACTCTGATACTTACTAATGAGTTCCTAGTTAAAAAATTTCAAATTGAAATTTAATTCAAGGGAGGTGGAATGAATATGTTATTGGAATTTTCTTTTATAGATTTTATGAACTTTTTTAACCATTTATATTCAATTAGATTTTCTGAAAAATGATATTAAATATTTTTTATGTGGTGAGAAAAATATCAAGACATAATAATTTACAATGTTCTATGATCAAAATGAATGACTATATCCTTTGTATAACCTAGAGAAACTATAACCAATTCAATTTACTATTTTTATCTAATTAATACAACTAGAAAGGTATATCCTTAAGCTTATTAGAAATTAAGTCTCCAAAATATATATATTTATTCTATGCATATATAATGATATAACTATATTAATAAAAATTATTATTATTTTTAAACTCTTCTCAGCCACACCAAAATTGATATCTTTTAATGAGTACTGTTTTCCCAAAATAATTAAATAATATTTAATATTAAATTATTTGATAACTTGTTTCAGTAGTCTTAAAATAATAATAACATACACATAATATTTCTACATCAATCATAACTTATTTTATCATTTTTAAATTAAAAAATTATAAATCAAATAAAAGTTATCATATTTAAAGAAATTATTGAATAATACCCCTTCAAATTATATTCTCTATTATTTCATTTCCGTCATTATGTAATATAAAAATCTTCACTATCTAATAAAATATTTGACAATTATTAAACACTCTATTTTAAAAAATAGAAAATATTTATAGTGGTATAAAATCCATGGCATGTTATACTTCAACACAACATGTCACACTTAAATTACAATAGTAAAATATCAAATTATTTGTAAACCAATATTCAATTCAAATTAACATATTTTTTTATAAGAAAATGCTGTATTACTCTTAAAATATAAAATACTTCCCAATGAATCATGATATATCCATCTTAAACACCATTTGAACCAAATTTTTTTAACCTACCCATATCTTATAGTAATAAAAATGTCTCCAACATTACTTACACCATGACATATAAATTTAACTCACGATGACCTATAAAAAAATCACTAAAATAATAAATTTTCATTATAACATGTCACTTACTCATTTTGACCGATTTTCACGTTACAAAATAACAGATGATAAATTATGGCTTGTTGATAAAAACTACAGTGCTTTTGTAAAGTAAGTAATTATTTTCAACACTTTATATATTAACCAAAATGTGTATTCTCCTTACACTATGTATTTTTTATTCAATAACCAATATTAATATATCTCATAATTATTTAATTCCATAAAAATATAACTATAATGAGAACTTATAAAACACCTATAATATACCTTTTTATTAACTTTTTCTTAAATTTTTGTTTAATAATAAAATACAACCTATATCAACAATGTACTAAATTTCAAAGAAACTTTATGTAAATAAAACAATCAGTAATTTTTTTACAAGATGAATAATAGTCTCAATATTATACCATATATAATTTTATACATAGTATTATTAGAGATTTTAGGGTTAAAGTTTCATAGTAATCCCCATTATATAAGGTTAACAATGTATTTTATATGTGAACCTTCATAATTTTTTATATTTATTATTATAAACCTTAAACTACTCTTAATTGGGGTTCCTGGATATAATTCTAGTGATGTGGTTATTTTTTCTTGACTAATATGACATTTTTACTCCTTTATTATTGGTATAATGATTGGGACCTCATTGAGAAATAATGGGGAAGTGTATTACAAAACATAGTTGAGTGTCATGTGATGTTCTCAAATATTTAGATCAATAACATGTGATGTATTCAACTGTATGTATGAAAAGTTCTATATTTGTTAGTATCGATAAATATTTAATTAAATAATAGTGAATTAATGAGTTGAACTTTATGATCTTGACATGTTATATGTCTTGTGGTTATATTTATTGTCTTGTATAAAGGTATTATATAATTATTCGTGATGTATGAGATAAATCTTGGGGATTATTGTGTTAAGATATATGTTTTTGAGGGAGATAATGATATATTTCATTTGTATATTGAGTAATATTAACACATTGATCGAGGCCTCTATTTTTTTATGATTATGATTTAGTAATCAATAAACCATATTAATGGAAAATTTCACAAAGGTCTACATAAAGGGTTGTGTGAATGAGGTTTTTTTATTGAAAAGTGTTTGTACAAAACTAAGAAAGTTGACTAGATATTTTACCCAAAAAAGTTTTGGAGGATACCTAAAAGAGTTTGATTTTGGATTCAACAATATATTATATATTATGTGACATGTGGTAAAATGTTCATAAATTATAGGAGGCTTCAATATGAGTAGAAGATTGATATGAAATAATCCTTAAAGATTATATCATGAGGTGTGATAAAATATATAACTTGGAGTGATACAATTGGGTGAAATATATTACATGGATAGATATAGGTATATAAATTAGAGTAATATACATATATCACATGGATACATATATATGAAATATGATATGTCACATACTTCCATTTCATATCTTCCTTCTAAAGATATTAAATGTTTAGTTTTACATCATTGAATGGGTTTTAATGAATTTTTAATGAATTAAAATGAATTTTTAATTGTTAAAAATTAATTTAAAATTTATATTGAGTAATATTATATACATTAAAATATTTGTAATAAGAACAAATTTTATGAAATGACCGAGTATTGACTTCATCATCATATCATCCAAATCACTCTTATTATCTTACTAATCTAACATAAGATTATAGAACATTAGGGAGAGATGAAAAATACTACTAAAGTTCTTGGTGCTTTAAATTGATAGTGGATACTTACTGAGAAAACAGAATATTTGGATGTTATTTTTGAGGTCTCCATCATGCAGCTTTTTTAGGTGAAGACTTGATGAAAAATGGAATATTCATAATTTTAGCCTCTTTACTCTAAAATATTTCATGGAAATATATTATTTAGAAGGAATTTTATATGATTCTTATATTGTTTTAAGGAAAATTTTTGTTAATAAAAACACAAAAAATAAAACAAAAATGGTGAAATTATACTATCTAAAACCTTTAACATGTACAACTATGTCATACACCGCTATTTTATAGGAAAATTTAACAAAGTTGTTTATACCAGTCACTAATCATTTATCCATAAATACTGTATAATAAAAGAAGACCTAATATATTAAATATCCCACTTACATGGATTCAAATTCATTATTTTTTGAATATACCTACTCAATACTAGAATGAGATTCGCCTTTAACATATGAAACTAATTGACATGCACAACACTACCCTTAACATATATCATATACATATTCCTCACCAAAATTTTCTCTAATATAAATATATTGATTCAATTTTTTTATTATACATAGACATCATAATAATTAAATTTAATTCCAAATCATTAATGAAGATTAATTAAACAATGTTGAAAAAAATAAACTTCAAACAAAAAATTGGGTATAAAAATCTACCATTTTGAATTTGTGGGAAATATTTAATTATAAAATTTATTTATAAAATTTTCAAATAACATTTAAAAACTCTTTCTTTTTCATGATATTATTCCAAAAGGGAACATTTAATCCATTTTAACATAACATGAAACATTTTTACCATTTTTATACCATTTTAAAGAATTTGTTTACTTGTTAAAAAATTAAATCAACCAATTCAATATCCATGTGATTCATGACATGCCTATGAAAAAAGAATGGATAAATAAACATTAAAATATAGTCATTTATCTTCATAGAGTATAATGAAAAAATATTCTTTCATTATCATTTCCCAAATCATATAATTTAAAATAAATTAATAATAAATTCAAAGGATAGGTGTGTCTACCACATGTTTTTGATGTATCACTGGGGGATTAAACTTAAGGTTTAATATATATCTCCCTTAAAATGGTACTATTTATTATTTCATGATAATATCAAAAATATGATCTCTAGTATGAACATAATAAATATTTACTAAATTTTATTCTACTATTTCTTTGATGAAATGATACTTCATTTGAACCATATTTGTACTTGGATATTAAATAAGGTTATTTCTTAATTTAATTACATTTTTTATATTTAATAGATATAAGAAGATAAGATATTTATCACAAATCAACTAGTTATTGATTTATCTATAATATTTGAGTTTAATAGTATTTTGTAGAAGCATATCCAAATTTATATATACTCAAGTAGATAATGTCTTGATTATTTATAATCTAAAAAACATACCACATTAGTAGAAATCACCATTGGATATACACTTTTCATAATATATATACCCTTTATAATCAAAACTATTAAAGGACATCATTCTCAATTTATCAACCAAAATATAAACAAAACCAAAATTAAATATTCCTTTGATACATACAAGGATCATATTCATTTCACCATATTAATTAACTTAGGATATATTAGACCCTGCAAATTATTATATTTTTTTTATTTTTTTCAACCATTGAATATAATGTTTCAACCAATAAAGAGTAAGTGTTATCCAAAGATGAGGATGCATCAACCTATATCGAAATACAATCATAACAAGAAAATAATGCTTCAAATATTTTTAAAAAAGATATGATTTCATGAAGATAATTGAATGTTAGTAAAACCATAAGGATGAGTACTTAATGAAGTAAGATGGAAATGGAAGCCTTGATTAATTTTTTTTTTAAGAAATATGAAGGCATTGCCTATTTTATTAAGAGAAAGAAAAAGATAGTAGCCTAATATAGTATGAGAAGACACAAAAATATCCCATGCAACAAACTAGCTACCTATATTTCTCATCAACATTTATATTAGCACCCTTTCCTATTATAAAATTATAGGCCAGACAGTTCTTCCACAACCACACCCCCGATCTCTAGCACACCCCATACTTTGAGGGAGTGATTGAAACCTATGAAGTAAAGTCTCAACATCTATGCTATGAGAGTCAAATCTATCATCCTGCTTCTCCTAACTTTTTTCTTGAGAGTCTTCTTCGGTCACTAGAGTCATCATATCCTCAACATCCATTGTTAAAAATTGAAAATGAAATAATTAATAACATAAATGAAATATATTATATTGGGTAGAGAGAACATATCACATGAACTTGAGTTTTATTTAGTAGACCCTGATCATGAATATAGTTTAATTGAGTGAAAACTCAAATGTTACATAATGAAGTGGTAAAAAATTATTACTTTAAGAATTAATAGAAAATATACCTAATATAGTCAATTTTATCAGAAATCATTTTGACTAAAACTTGTAAGTGTTGGGTAACTAAGTATATGAGTATAAATAGGTTTTATATTCTATTTCGATAGAATAATTTTTTTTATATTTGCTCATAAAATTTGAGGAATTAAGTGAAATAATTTATAGTATATTTGGATTAGTTTTAAATGGACATTTTTAAGATATATAGATAATTAAAATTTATATTGTAATAAAATGATTTCTTTTACTTTATGTTCAAATAATTATAAATAATTCCAAAATATAAATATGTTACTTTTTGTTTTCTTATCTATAGAAAATAATTTTTTTTAGATAAATAAGAATGCGAAGTTGATTAAAAAAAGATATGATATGGTTTTATATAGATAAAATGAATGAGAAAAACGTGGGATATTTTTTTTGAAGTTGTTGATTGAGTTAATTAATAAGAGAGAGAATAATATCATGATATTTTAAATAAATTTAGAAGGAGAATAAAAAAGGAAAGGAATACACTTAATATATTCTAAATTTACAAAAAATAAAAAATATATCATTTCTAAGGAGTGATTTATTTGAATAAGAATAAGGTGGATACATTTCTCAATATATTAACCATTGAAGATGGGAAGAAAGATACAAATTTAATATCCCATAAGACTTTATTTAATAGGATAATTTAGTAGAGTTAACTTAAAATTTGATAATAACACTACTACAAAACAAGGTTTATCAAGCACTAAGAATTTAATAGTGCTAGATAAAAATGAAGTTAAAGACCCCCTTTGTTAGTGCTAAAAAAGTGTTGTTAAAGGGGGTCTTTAACATCGTTTTTAGCACTATTAAAGGGTGTATTTAACATCACTAAAAAAAGATCTGTTAAAGGGGGCCCTTTATCAACGCTTTTTTAAAAGCACTGATAAAAGTAAACTTCAAAATAAATTATGTTCAATTAAAAATAATATATTAATATATAAATGTATTTATATTGACATAAATATAATATATATTTTAAAAATATGTTTTAGATAAGGTAAATTGGCATTTACACTTTATATATAAGATATTTAGGGGAACTAACATATAAAATAATATAAAAAATATTTTTAATTAATAATTTTCTTATTATTAGAAAGTAATAGTCATTTAATATCAATTTAAAGATAAAAAATTTAAAAAATTAAGAAAGGATCTAATATAAAGTGAAATGTAACTCAAACTTCAAAAAAATCATAACTTATGATCTAGGTGTCTGTTTAGGCTATACCACAGATCAAATCAAATACCATAACAATATATATGACCTTAGTAACATAAGTAAACCTATGTCACATTTTTTGAGGTCAAAAAGGCCCAAAGGTCTTCTAAAACTGAGTTTTTAGTCGGTGGACCCCTATTTTTTAACATTTTATGTATTTTTGGGCTCATTTTTGGGGTGTATTTTTGCCCTTTTTTGGCAGGGATTGAATTTTTTTCATAGGTCTTACATTTATATTGATATTATGGTTTTGAAATTTTATCATTTTTAACAATTTACTATTATCTATAATTAATTGTATAACAATATATACATATTATTTATATATTCACACATAAAAATTTAACTTTATAAATAAATAATTAAAAATATTTATATAAAAAATATATTTATTAATATATATATATATAAACATATATAGAAATATATGGATAAAAAATGTAATGAAATGTATATTAATATATAGATATATCATAAAATGTGAAACAAATTAGTATCGTGGATTTGAAAATTTTTTAATGTATATACTGGAGGTTTGGGGCTCATAACTCTCTAGAGGAATGGGCACACACAAGAGGGTCGGATTATCTAAAGCACTAATAAAGGGGTGGGGGAAGTATTGATATTAGGGGGGGGGGGCAGTTGTAACACCCCAGGTAAATAAATAATATGACATTTTCACATTTATACATATTTGTGAATAAAATATTAACATTACTTTAAAGGGTATTCTATGCTCGATGGCGTACCCAATACGCAACAACGAGTTTCTTGGGAATCTTACGTTGCACTCTAATAATAAAATAATATTATTTTAAATGGTAGTTAATTCCTAGCCGTTGTAATGGCGGTAATGAACAGAACTAACTACAAAATGATTATATATGTTTGTCAAATATTTTTACTTTTTACAATAAATGTTAGAGGATTAAAAATGCGACTGAATCCAATTTTAAGCGTAAACATTCTAATATTCTTTAAAAGGTCGATTAACCACCTTTTGATGGTGAACCTCTTTTAAATCCACTTTTTGAAAATTTTATGTGTTATATTTTACAAAATAAAATTCTTCTTTAGAATCGGGACATCAAAATTTACTTTGTGTAAATATTTGGTATTTTTCCGATAAAGTTCATTTTTAATAAATAGTGAAAAATGTTGTATTTTAATTCAAAAACTCTTTTTAATATAATTTATTTATATTATTAGATTATCTTTTGAATTGTTTTTAAAGTGAAATTAGAATATATTTTAACCATTTAATCCAATATTGGTCATCGGAATTAATTTCACTTTGAAATTGGACTTAAACTAGTGTCAATATTTTAATAGATATTGTATCTTAAAAACACACTATTTGTTTTGACAATGGGAAATAATTATTAAATTAATTAATGAAACTTATATGTTTTGAATTTTTTAAAACAGACATTATTTTTTAATTCGGAATATCAAATATAGCTTAGGGTGATTTTTTGGTATTTTTCTGAAAAACTTCAATTTTTGATGAATAGTGAAACCACTAAGTGGTAGTTTAAAAACTGTTTTTTCATTTAAATGAAACTTTACCGCTTCTATGGTTTGGATTTCAAAAATTCGACATACATGGTTGTCATTAGGATGTAAAATGTGGTTCAATGGGATTAAAATAATTTTTTTGTGAATAGTAACTCTTAAGTTTTTAATCGCGATTAAAGGTAATTAGTGTAATTTAAGGTAATGATAATGTTATAATAATTTGAAATGACCATGACACATGTTATAACCTTATTGGATTAGTAATGGATGACCAAGACAATCCATGGGTCAACTTGGGTACCCCATGAAAACACTTTGGTAGGAAAATGACATTAATACCTTTTTATTTAAAGTTAAAATAAAAATGTCACAAACATGTGTTGTTTTACTAAAACAATTTTTAAATGGGGTTATATAAGTCATATTTTTGATTATAAATATTAATTATAAATCTAAAACGATTTCCTACATCATTATTTTTTTTTATAATTTTTAGACATTAAATAAATTAATTTATTTATGACACCGTGATGATGCAGTGATTACCTCATAAATGAACGATTTAAATAAAATGAGAAGATAGGGTGAAATATAAGTCTTACACTTGTCAAAAACCAATTGGATGGGTGGATTTAGAAACCTTTCCACCTTATCCTAGAAATATATCCTTTTGGGACCTTTAAAATCCGAAAATAATTTTATAATAAAGTAATATTTTATAACTTTCCAAGAGTTCCCCTCCTCTCCTCTTATAAAAGGCCCCCACCTCTACCACCTTACAAACACCTCTCAAGCCTTTGTCTCGGCCAACCCCTGACCATTTCATCTCTCCACATATGTATCTTCATCATTGAAGCCTCACATTTGGCAGAATACTTTCCAAGGAAGCCTTTGAGCTCAAATCAAAGAGACTTACCCAATTTAAAGGTAATGTCTTCCCTTGTGTTCTTTTATTTTATTTTTCTTCTCCAAACCCCTAAAATATTTTTATTAATTTTTTTTAACAAAACCAATATCTTAAATATACTAGGATGTTTTTATAATAAGTATTAGATCTACACTTTCACACACCTCCGTCTAATGGTTAAAGAACATACTGTTTATGTGGATGGCGAATTACTGCCTCACGAAATGATGATTGTTCAGTATTATTTTAACACCTTCAAAGGTGGACATTAAGATGTCACTATATTATATATGATATATAATATGTTTATGTTTTACTTAAAATTATGTATTTTTCATTTATGTCATACCTTTATGGTTTCCATTATGGGTAAACGCGATATCTTCATTTTAGGAAGTGCGGACTACCGCCCCCTCAAAGTGATATGATTTGTTAATGCCATATGTGGGACGTATAAAGGATGGAATTAATGTTATTAAAAATGATATACTACTGGAATTATAATATAACTTTATATAAATATTATTTCATTCCATTGAATACAAAAAAAAATGAAAGTAGCGTTCATGCATACGTATGACTTACCGTCTACATGAACGATACATTTCATTTCTTATCTCCAAAAGTTATTTAATATTATAAGTACATATATATAATGGATATATATGTAATATATTAAATCTAAATGATGGATATAATTCTGGAATTATAATATATATATCTCTAATTTTTTTTAATTCCATTAATATGACAAAAAAAATGAAAGTAGCGTTCATGCTTACGTACAGCCTACCGTCTCCATGAACGATGCTTTTAATTTTTTTATCTGAAAATGCTATGGAATAGTATAAAATGAATATATACTGGATATATATGATTTTTAAAACATAAATACTATTCTGGATATGATGTACCTATAACTACATGGAAAATTCTTTTCCAACCAGTTCAATTTTTACTCATGTACCGAACATCGACAAAAACGTCTGATATGAACTCACTTTATTAACCAATTATTATAACATTATAATATGTGATATGAAATGAATAATAATATTTAATGGAGGTCCTTAAGAAATTATAAATTGACCAAATTTTATTATTCAGGAGATTAAAGAACGATCGAGTCATGTCGGACATGGGGTAAGGGATCCAACCTCTCTCGTTCTTTTTAAGTACTATCTTTTATGTAATTCCTTATAAGATCATAATTCTTATGTTTGGGAATGTTATTTTATATTCATCATACTGTAATTGTTTTTTTCATATTATGAGAGACCCTATTTTATCTCATAAATCCATTTTTGGAAGTTTTAAGTGGCGCCGTTAGGCTGCCGAGTTTTCGTAAGGGATTTTTCATCTCACTTTTATTCCTGTGAGATTTATGCTACATTTTCCACCATTTTACTTTGAGTGGTGTATGTACTGCCCATTATTCTACTCTTGGGGTAATATAATTTTTTTTATGGGTATTTACATCAATGTTTTATAGTTCTTCTTTCATGGGGTGTACGTTTCGGAAGTTACCCAATTCAGTAAGGGAACCTTTCACCCTCCTCATTTTAAAAGACTTCCTTTTTAGGTATTTTAATATTATTTGATGGGATATGTTCTTATATATCCTTATTGCTACAAATTTTATGTCAAAGTGATGAGATACCCCTTTTTATCTCTCATAAACTCATTTTATGAATTTTAAAGTGACGTCATTAGGCTGTCGAATTTTACCAAGGAAACTTCTTAACCCAATTTCGATTTCTTTGGGTTCAACATGTAGTTATTGAATATGCCATCCTTTGAATATGTGTGAATGAACTTTGATTGTTTTAAACTTAATATCCACTTAAATTGGGTGTATTTATATTTCTCACACATAATTATGAGGTTGATTTATTCTTAATTTAAGGATACCTTCTTTACAGGGGATTTCATCTCATTTTACATTTCTATTGAGACTACATTGTTATTATGCACAAATTCACTATTATATGGTGTATATACTGTCCTTTAGAATATTATATCATGAATTAATTTATTCTCATGATATTATAAAGTTCTTATTAAATGTTATTCTTTAATTATTGTATTGAAGTGTCTCTCATTTTGTTAAAAACCCTTTAACTAAAATATCATTTTAAATGTTTTAATGATTTATTCTTATAAATATTTCTCATTAATATCCATGTTTTTAAAATGGTTTTAAGGATTTATTTAAATGGATATTAATGGTTTAAAATTTTAAAAGCTTCAAAGTGTTATGGGACACTTTGATTCAAAGATCTCTTTATTAAATGTTTTAAATGGTTTTGAAAATGGTTTTTAGAATGGATTCATTATTTCAATATCTTAAAATGTTATATTGTTATTGCAATGTGTGAATGTTATATTTCCTTTATGATTAAGTTATGTGCTATGATTATGTTATGGTTCTTGGGCATTGTTTATGAAGAAGGGTGGTTCCGTGATAAACTAAGGGCGGGTGAGCCCGATATAGCTCTCCAATGCATTGGGTAATGCGAAGGAGTTAAACGTTAAGGTTTCTCCAAAGAGATTTAGGGAATATACTGTGATGGGTATTCCAAACGTAACCAAGAGGGTTACTCCCTATGTAAGAATGTTATGAATGCCTCAAGTTACCTTTATGCCTTATGATTTCTATGATTTCTTCATGATTTGATAAGGTATGTTAAAATGCTTATGTTTTATGAGTAAAGTATGATTTCATATATGGACTAATGTTTTCTTTTCGTAATTTTATATCCCTTACTAAGCTTTTTATGCTCATCCCAAGTTTTTGAAATGTTTTTCACAGGTGAAGGGAAAGGTGCATTATATGATGATAGTGTCAAGGAAGTGTCAAGAAAGAATCCATGTTTTATTTTAAATATGTTTCCATTGATGGGAAAAAACGAATACTATCTTTTATGTAACCAATTTGTTTAAATGTGGAATGTAATTCATGATTTATGATCTAATTGTCTAAAAATCTAAACCTGAAAAGATCCTCAATGTGAATTATTTATTTAATTCAATATTAAGTAAGGTTTAAGTCTGGGGTCTTATATTTGGTATCAGAGGTTGGTTTAGAAAACTTTAGAGGTTAGGGTATTCTCTAAGTATTAGTGAAATTACCATAATGGTTAGTATTTCAGAAAGAGTCCTAGTTTTAGATAAAGTGAGTGAGTAAGTATATATTAGTGTTTATCTTCATCATTAGTACATGATGGTTTTGTTGATATACTCACACTGACATTTATGTTTTTAGTTAATGGATGGATCTAGTAGGCACCAAAGTGACAATAGGTTTGAAGGAAATTGTGGTGGTTCTCTGATTAAGAGACTGGGTGAAATGGGGGATTCAATGAAGAAACTCATGGTTGTTCTAAACCAACTATCAAGGATTCATGATCAACCACTTGAACCTTGGTATGTTCTGTAATAAATCATGTATGAGATGACCAATTGATATGGAAGTTCAGGTAATAATTATAAATGTAACCATTAGAGTTTATATGATCCTTACTTTTGAGGTAATTATGGGTTATTATATGTTATGATGGAAAATTAAAGGCATGAGATAAACTTGACGTTAAAATATGTTATGATTATTTTTGAAGATTTTATCTCGTTTTGGGGAATGTTTTAAGAATTATATAGTTTTGGAAAAAGGACAACACGCAGACCGTGTGACAACCCGTCGCATCGGACAAAGCTGCGGGAATCGAACCCACAACTAAAGTGCGACTAGTATTTATTTCCTAACACTGGACTACGTGAATTCCTTGGTTATTTTGACTAATTCTTTTTAGTTAGATGATTTAAGGAATCAAGAGTAAGTATATTTTGGGTTATCTATGGAAATGATTGACCTATCATGGAGGATATGTTATTAGGTTAATTAATTTTCAATATGAGAATTTAAGAGCAACTGATGTTATTTGGAGATAAAAGTTAATTTGTACCTTGGAAGAATATGTGATTAAATCTTTAAAATATTTGGGTTTCAATCTTAGTTTGGTTTACTTTGAAAAATTTTATGGACAATTATTTATCGAATGGTCTTCGTTGAACTTTGGGTTTTTTTTGGACAAATTTTGGAGATTAAGAATAGATTTTCTTTTTATAATGGATTATACTTTTGTGGATTATCTGATCTCATTCTAACAAGTTTGGTTTTGGTTTTTGTCTAAATACATGGGAAATATATATTTCTCTTTTGTGGATTAGGTTATTCTCAAGAAGTTGATTATAGTACTCTTAATGCGAACAAGTCTTCCTAAATACTCGTCTTTTGGAGAAAATATGAGTTTGATTAAGGAATCTAGTAAAAGTTGAAAGTCTACATGACAAGTAAGTATGTTTCATTATGATTTAGTTAAGATCAAAAATAAATTCCTCAATGAAGAGTAACTTAAAAGAAAAATGTTTTATGTTATCTTTTCATACTGGGGAATCGAATACCGTTTAACCCATCACAAGTTTTTAATTTTCTTATGGTTATCTTTCTCCTAGACATGTTTACTATCACTCTCCATCAGAACATGACCCTTTGTTTTTTCCTCCATATCCATGTTTTCCTACATGTAATCCTAGTATGGGTTAACTCGGGTGACCTTTGTACTTCTCTTTATTTTAAAGTGATTGTTTTACTAACTCTTGTTCCGATGTGGGATTTTCAATGAAGTTTCCAAGCCCAATTTTAAAATTACGAGGACGCAATTCCCAAAAAGGGGGAAGGATGTAACACCCCAGGAAAATAAATAATACGACATTTTCACATTTATCCATGTTTGTGAATAAAATATTAATATTACTTTAAAGGGGATGCTATGCTCGATGGCGTACCCAATACGCAACAATGAGTTTCTTGGGAATCTTACGTTGCACTCTAATAATAAAATAATATTATTTTAAATGGTAGTTAACGCCTAGCCGTTGTAATGGCGGTAATGAACAGAACTAACTACAAAATTATTATATATGTTTGTCAAATATTTTTACTTTTTACAATAAATGTTAGAGGATTAAAAATGCGAATGAATCCAATTTTAAGAGTAAACATTCTAATATTCATTAAAAGGTCGATTAACCGCCTTTTGATGGAGAACCTCTTTTAAATCCACTTTTGACAACTTAATGTGTTATATTTGACAAAATAAAATTCTTCTTTAGAATCGGGACATCAAAATTTACTTTGTGTAAATTTTTGGTATTTTTCCGATAAAGTTCATTTTTAATGAATAGTGAAAAATGTTGTATTTTAATTCAAAACCTCTTTTTTACTCTAATTTATTTATATGATTAGATTATCTTTTGAATTGTTTTTAAAGTGAAATTAGAATATATTTTTACCATTTAATCCAATAGTGGTTATTGGAATTAATTTCACTTTTAAATTGGACTTAAACTAGTGTCAATCTTTTAATAGATATTGTTTCTTAAAAACACACTATTTGTTTTGACAGCGGGAATTAATTATTAAATTAAATAATGAAACTTATATGTTTTGAATTTTGTAAAATAGACATCATTTTTGAATTCGGAATATCAAATATAGCTTAGGGTGAATTTTTGGTCTTTTTCTAAAAAACTTCAATTTTTGATGAATAGTGAAACCACTAAGTGGTAGTTTAAAAACTGTATTTTCGTTTAAATGAAAATTTACCAATTCTGTGATTTTAATTTCAAAAATCCAACATACATGGTTTTCATTAGGATGTTAAATGTGGTTCAATGAGATTAAAATAATTTTTTGGTGAATAGTAACTCTTAAGTTTTTAATCGCGATTAGAGGTAATTAGTGTAATTTAAGGTAAAGATAATGTTATAATAATATGAAATGACCTTGACACATGTTATAACCTTATTGGATGAGTTATTTCCGACCAAGAAAATCCATGGGTCAACTTGGGGACCCCATGGAGCCACTTTGGTTGGAAAATTACATTAATACCTTTTTATTTAAAGTTAAAATTAAAATGTCACAAACATGTGTTGTTTTACTAAAACAATTTTTAAATGGGGTTATATAAGTAATATTTTTGATTATATATATTCATTAGAAAGATAAAAATATTTTCTACATCATTATATTTTTTTATAATTTTTATACATTAAATAAATTAATTTATTTATGACACTGTGATGATGGAGTGATTACCTCATAGATGAACGATTTAAATAAAATGAGAAGATAGGGTGAAATATAAGTCTTACACTTGTCACAAACCTATTGTATGGGTGGATTTCGAAACCTTAACACCTTATCCTAGAAATATATCCTTTTTGGACCTTTAAAATCCGAAAATAATTTTATAATAAAGTAATATTTTATAACTTTCCAAGAGTACCCCTCCTCTCCTTTTATAAAAGGCCCCCACCTCTACCACCTTACACACACTTCTAAAGCCTTTTTCAAGAAAAACCCTACCCATTTCATCTCTACACATACATATATTCATAATTTAAGGCTCACATTGGGAAGAATAATTTCCATGGAAGCCTTTGATCTCAAATCAAAGAGAGTTACCCAATTTAAAGGTAATGTCTTCCCTTGTGTTCTTTTGTTTTATTTTGCTTCTCCAAACCCCTAAAATCTTTTTATTACTTTTTTTTGTAACAAAAACAGTATCTTAAATATATTAGGATGTTTTTATAAGAAGTATTCGATCTACACTTTCACACACCTCCATCTAATGGTTAAAGAACATACTGTTTATGTGGATGGCAAATTACTGCCTCACGAAACGATGATTGTTCAATATTATTTTAACAGCTTCAAAGGTGGACATTAAGATGTCACTATATTTATATATGATATATAATATGTTTATTTTTTCCTTAAGCTTCTGTATTTTTCATTTATGGCATACCTTTATGGTTTCCATTATGGGTAAACGCGATATCTTCATTTTAGGAAGTGCGGACTACTGCCCCCTCAAAGTGATATGATTCGTTAGTGCCATATGTGGGACGTATAAAGGATGGAATTAATAGTATTACAAATGATATCCTATTGGAATTATAATATACCTTTATATAATTATTATTTCATTCCATTGAAT
Organism: Viscum album; assembly: GCA_963277665.1. Lineage (NCBI taxonomy): Eukaryota > Viridiplantae > Streptophyta > Magnoliopsida > Santalales > Viscaceae > Viscum > Viscum album. The sequence continues at coordinate 1,667,198,162 of OY728147.1, read as the reverse complement.
ACAAAAAAAATAAAATAAATGAAAGTAGCGTTCATGTGTACGTACGGCTTACCGTCTCCATGAACGGTATATTTCATTTATTATCTCCAAAAGTTATTTACTAATATAAGTACATATATATAATGAATATATATTTAATATATTACATATAAATGATGGATATAATTCTTTAATTATAATATATATATCTCTCATTTTGTTTTAATTCCATTAATATGACAAAAAAAGGAAAGTAGCGTTCATGCGTACATACAACCTACCGTCTCCATGAACAATGATTTTAGTTTTTTTATCTCCAAATGATATGTAATAGTATAAAATAAATATATACTGGATATATACGATATTTAAAACATGAATACTATTCTGGATATGATGTACCTATAACTACATGGAAAATTCTTTTCCAACAAGTGCAATTTTTACTCATGTACCGAACATTGACAAAAACGTCTGATATGAACTCACTTTATTAACTAATTATTATAACATTATAATATGTGATATGAAATGAATAATAATATTTAAAGGAGGTCCTTAAGAAATTATAAATTGACCAAATTTTATTATTCAGGAGATTAAAGAACGATCGAGTCATGTCGGACATGAGGTAAGGGATCCAACCTCTCTCGTTCTTTTTAAGTACTCTCTTTTATGTCATTCCTTATAAGCTCATCATTCTTTGGGAAGTTATTTTATATTCATCATACTGTAATTTTTTTGTTCATATTATTAGAGACCCTATTTTATCTCATAAATCCATTTTTGGAAGTTTTAAGTGGCGTCGTTAGGCTGCCAAGTTTTCTTAAGGGATTTTTCATCTCACTTTTATTCCTGTGAGATTTATGCTAAATTTCCACCATTTTCCTTTGAGTGGTGTATGTAATGACCATTATTCTACTCTTGGTGTAATATAATTTTGTTTATGGGTATTTAAATCAATGTTGTATAGTCCTTCTTTCATGGGGTGTACGTTTCGGAAGTTACCCAATTCGGTAAGGGAACCTTTCACCCTCCTCATTTTAAAAGACTTCTTTTTTAGGTCTTTTAATCTTATTATGATGGGATATGTTCTTATATATCCTTATTGATATAATTGTTATGTACAAGTGATGAGATACCCCTTTTTATCTATCATCAACTCATTTTCTTAATTTTAATGTGACGTCGTTAGGCTGTCGAATTTTACTAAGGGAACTTTTAAACCCAATTTAAATTTCTTTGGGTTCAACATGTAGTTATTGAATATGTCATCATTTGAATATGTGTGAATGACCTTTGATTGTTTTTCACTTAATATCCACTTATATTGGGTGTATTTATATTTTTCCCACATAATTATGAGATTGATTTATCCTTAATTTAAGGATACCTTCTTTACAGGGGATTTCATCTCATTTTACATTTCTATTGAGACTACATTGTTATTATGCACCAATTCACTCTTATATGGTGTATATAATATCCTTTGGAATATTATATCATTAATGCCTTTATTCTCATGATATTATAAAGTTCTTATTAAATGTTATTCCTCAATTATTTTATTCAAGTGTCTCTCATTTTATTAAAAACACTTTAACTAAAATATCATTTTAAATGTTTTAATGATTTATTCTTATAAATATTTCTCATTAATATCCATGTTTTCAAAATTGTTTTAAGGATTTATTTATATGGATATTAATGTTTTAAAATGTTAAAATCTTCAAATTGGTATGGGACACTTAAAGATCTCTTTATTAAATGTTTTAAATTGTTTTGAAAATGGTTTTTAGAATGGATTCATTATTTCAATATCTTAAAATGTTATATTGTTATTGCAATGTGGGAATGTTATATTTCCTTTATTATTAAGTTATGTGCTATGATTATGTTATGGTTCTTGGGAATTTTTTATGAAGATGGGTGGTTCCGTGATAAACTAAGGGTGGGTGAGCCCGATATAGCTCTCCAATGCATTGGGTAACACGAAGGAGTTAAACGTTAAGGTTTCTCCGAAGAGATTTAGGGAATATACTGTGATGGGTATTCCAAACATAACCAAGAGGGTTAATCCCTACATAAGAATATTATGAATGCCTCAAGTTACCTTTATGCCTTATGATTTCTAGGATTTATTCATGATTTGATGAGGTATGTTAAAATGCTTATGTTTTATGAGTAAAGTATGATTTAATACATGGACTAATGTTTTCTTTTCGTACTTTTATATCCCTTACTGAGCTTTTTATACTCATCCCATGTTTTTAAAATGTTTTTCACAGGTCAAGGGAAAGGTGCATGATATGATGATAGTGTCAAGTAAGTGTCAAGAAAGAATCCAGGTTTTATTTTAAATATGTTTCCGTTGATGGGAAAAAACGAATACTATCTTTTATGTAACCACTTTGTTTAAATGTGGAATGTAATTTCTGATTTATGATCTAATTATCTAAAAATCTAAACCTGAAAAGATCCTCAATGTGAATTATTCATTTAATTTAATATTAAGTAAGGTTTAAGGCCGAGGCCTTATAGCAGTGATGAAGGCGGGTGGTGGGGTGTGGAAGTTTTTTATATACCCTTTATAAATGGGCCTTTATTAATGCTAAAAAATGATGATAAAAGGGGACTTTAATAGTGAAAAAACACTATTTAAGGACCCATTTAATAGTATTTTTAGCTCTATTAAAAGGTCCCTCTAAAAATGATTTTTTAGAACTGATAAAAGCTTCATACATTTAACTGCACTCAAACTATTAGTGATTTTTTAGCGACAATAAAGGCATATTCTAGCGCTGTTAAAGGAAATTTTTATAGTAGTGTAAGAAGAAAAAACTAAAATTATGTAGTAAATGAGTAATAAAGGGACCTATCATAATTTGGTGAAAATATTATATGAATTTTTTATTATTACATAACCAATTAATAAGGACAATGATTAATTTTTTTTTATAAGGAAGTTTTTACTTGGGAGGAAGTAAGACATACCCAAATTCTATAAAGGATGTTAACCTTGATGAGGAGTTTCCTTTCCAAAATACAAAACCAAAAGTCATATTTTTGTCTATTATATTCTAAGAATTATTTTTTAATACTAATTTATATATATTTTTTGTTTAAATAGATAATAAATAAAATCTTAAATTGAAGGAAAAGTTACAGAATAAGTTTTATGAAATAATATTTATTTATATATTAAAATTTTGAGAAAATATCCTCTAACTCTAAAGATTTATTGTCTAGAAATTATGAGATGGAATATTATATTCTTTATGATAAGAATTCAAGAGTATATAATGACCTAGAATATATTATTATTAAAAATCCTAGATATGATGATTTTGAAAGGAGCAATTTTGAACTAAGATAGAATCTATACACAACCTATAAAGAAATTAAGATTCATATGAGTGGATATCAAGAAAGTTTAATTTATAAGAAAACTAATTAATAACTTATGTAGAAAAATAAATTATTTTGGGAATAAGTTGAATGTTTTAGATAAAAAATAATTGCATCTAATTCATATAAATTTTCCAAGCACTGAAAAAGGAAATTTTAATGAAATGGAAAAATAGAATCATTGAAATAACAGCATTGATTAATAAAATGTATGAATAATACAAAAAAAATATTGAAGATATTATTGAACTAAAGGAATACAAATTTGAGATGAAATAAAAAATAAAAGGATAAGAGTAATTGATTAATGAGATTATAAATGATCTCGAGTTGGAGAAATAAATATTAAAATAAATCTAATTTTTTATTTTTAAAAGGATAAAAAGGCATAAAAGTAGTATATTAATTTAAAATATAATAAAAAATATGTCATGAATATTTAATTAGAACACAAATATACTAAATAGATTATTCAATAAAAAATATGATAATAAAATATTGGGAAATTTTTTAAACTCCATGTATGATAAATCTATGATAGGATAGAAATATATAGAAGAAAAATATTTATATTTATAATAAACTTAAAGAATGTTTTATAGTATAATATAAATAGTTAATTAGAAGGATTAGTCTTAATTACATTTTTATTATATCATATTTAATGAATAATTCTATTAATGAATTAAACAAGGATTTCTTCAATAGAAGTGATGGTGCCTCAATGAGAAAACATGATAAAAGAATAAATATAAAAATAATTTTATTTGATAATAGTAATTTAACTATCAAATATTAAAAACGAATCCATAAAAGATGATTTGAAAACATTTTTTTTAATTTTTATGGAATTAGTTGTTATAAAATGAATTTCTATAATTATTTTATGAAGTTTAATAGGTATTTTGACATTGGATAATATTCTATAATGTCATAAACCAACTCCAAGCCTCCCCTAAGCTGGGAAACAAATCCATCCTCAGAATACCCAGTGAACATTCCTGATCACCTTGAGCTAGAAACAAGTGGCATGGCATTAGAAATTATCTTATGTGAATGATTTAACCTAATAAATAATAAAATACATAGATATCACACCCATAGGTCTAATATGGATACTATATCTATCAGATATCCATGCGCAACACAAAACATATAATTACATAATAATAGAATGCAAGAAGAGAATTACCATATATATATATAACCGAATTATGGTCAACATAAAAATACAACTACAATAGAGAAGGTTGAAATTATAATATGAAAGGTCTACATTACTAATACATCCATGATATAAAATAATCCAAAAAACTGATACAAAAAATAATCTCTATGTGACCTCCAAAGTCACTATATATCCTAAAACCCACCTCAATCTTTGAGAAATCAAGAACAAAATCCAAGCCTGAAAAATAGATCAGGTTTTCCAATGTTGAGGGGAACAAGTGGGATGTGAGTATAGAATAAATCAATATGTAATAACCAAATATTCCATGCATTACATTTACCCAAACAACCCATACATTCTATTTTTATTTTTTAAAAACATAGGTTTCTTTTATCTTTGAACAAAAAAACTAAAATTTTTCCAAGAAACCATTATTTAAAAACCAAAAAAAATTTTAATGAAAAATTTGAACCCTTTTTTAATTTAAATATCACCTTTGAATATCATATTTTAAAACACAATTTATAACCATAAAAAACCAATAGGAAAAATGAAATAGATAAATGAATGAAACAAAAAGAGTTGTAATAAAATATAAAAATGGAACCAATATAATATTATACAAAATAAAAATATTTAAGTGGAATATCATAATAATAAGTGTTGAAAACAAGAATATATTGAATATAAAATCTTTGGAAATTGCTAAACATCCCATGAGATGACCATAGATATACTTGGTTTGGAACCTTCTTCCGTCCTATTGATGAATTCCTAAGTTTATAACCAACATGATGCTCTAATCCATCCTCACCAATGGCACACCCACATATAATTAGATACCACATGAGATCTATAAGTTAACCACATATATATATATATATCCCATCTATTAGGGCTAGACATCAACCATCTCTATATCCCTCAATAAGATGCCTATAATCTCTATGATAATAGCTATAGGAGGTGAGGTAAAATTTATAAATCCTCATGAATGATTAGAATATATAATCACATTATAATACCCATATCCTTACCCTTACTAATTAGAAAACTCCTTAAAAATATCCATTATAATTTCACAAAAACATAATAGGATTATGTTGGGATAAAATTCATTTGGGGAAAAATTTTCGAGGTTCCTATCAGGCCTTGAATTTTAAAACTAGTCAAATATACTTGAAAAATACTATTATAAGACAATTTTTAAATTATTTTTATTTTAAAATCCCCTTTGAATTGATAAAAATACCCACCATTTTAATCCTTTGAAATATATTTTGAAAATAAATTTGGAAATCCATTGGAAAACTAAGAATCTCTTTTTTCATTTTTAAATAACCAGATTTGTATCCAAAATAGCACTCACAATACACAAATAAAAGGAATGATTTTTTTAAAGAAAAATCCAAAAAAAATCTCCATAAAATGTAAATCCAAATAAAAAACACCTTAAACCCTTATTTCAAACACATTAAAGCAACAAAAGTACAAAACATCAATTAAACATTCAAAATACATATGGAATACATTTGGTAATTTTATTAAACACATAATAGTCACCAATTTTTCCCTTAAAAACTAAATAATTAGTCTATATAAACTTTTAAACTATTACATATGGGAAAATCTATAAAGAAATACTAATTTTGGGGGAAAAACATTTTAAAATCTCATGTAATAAAGGCGTGTGAAGAAAGTAGAAGGTAATAGAACCAAATACCTCAAATGGTGTGCAAATACGATGAAACCATCAATTTTAAAAATAGAATGACCCAATACATAATCCACACACCTAGAAATTAAGAATCACAACACATTAGGGTCAACCCCACCCTAGGTTATGGACAATAAGTGACCAAGACATGAAAAATAACGAAAACAAGAGGAAAAAGTAAAGGAGTGGAGGAATGTGTAACACCCCTATAGTGACCCAATACTTTTAAACATATTATTACATGATATTTAACATAAATATCCAATAAATACAACCCAAGGATCATGAGTCATAATGTAGTTGGAATACATGGTTCACAATACATCAAAGGGAAACTAAAACATGACATACTTAATTTTTTCTCCATATGAGGACCTAAACACATTAAAACTCTTAAAAATTAATAATATTAGATAAGGAAAACATAAAATAAAGGTTTGATATGAAAAACCTAGCAAAAGAATAAAAATGATAAGTAAACATAACATGTGAATCAAAGGTATTACATGATATCATAAAAGAGAAGGATAATGAGTAATCACATGGAAGCATAACATAAAGAACATGCTATCATAAGATCATAGAAACATGAAAAAGTGAAAAAAAACATGACATGAGAATAGTTCAAAGATAACTACCAAGATAATATTAAAATTTGGATAGAGTCCCATAATGGATTATGTTTTCTCCCTAACACCACACATAATATCTCATGATACAAAAACATTACCCAATGAATTGGAATGATATCTATGCACACCCACCATAACGTGTATATAGTTATGTATGAAAAAAAGTTAAATCAATCATAAGTCATTAACATAAGAATTTTACATGGAAATAAATTGGATGCATAATCTTATATCATGTAGTAATCAAAGGATATTTCTTAAAGAAGACATTTTTTAATGGAAAAGGCATGTATTACCCTATAAAATTAAGGGTAATGATCTGGTTATATATATAAGATACATTTTTACATAATTTAGAGGCAATCAATAAAATCAAAGGGAGTCATCCTTGATGAAAATATTTTTAAAAGGCCATATAGATTTTTTTTGAAGAAAACAACCTTTTCACTTTGAAAAAACTTTTTTTAAATATTAAATATTACAATATTTTATAGAAAAATTTTTATTTTAAAAGAACCATGGAAACATGTAAAGTAATATTAAAATAATTGAGTGTTTATAATAGTAGTAAATTCTATACATTCCATATAAGTTAAAAAACATTCATATCACACTTTTGTAAAAAAGACAAAAAGTTCCTCATTGAGAAAATGATAGAAAAATTTATTTTAAACAATTTTGAATAAAGTAAATCATGGATAAAAATATTTTTTAAAAAATCATTTGGTAATATTAAAAACATTATTTAAAATATTTGAAAGAAAATATAGATATGGAAGAGAAATTTTCTAAATCTAAAAGAAGATACAAGATCAGTATTACTTACAAACAACATTCTTGATGTTTCATCATTCAATGAGGAAATTGAAGCAAAAAATGTAAACCACATTTCTGAATATATGATAATAAAATGTATGTGGTTTAATAAAATAATTATATATTATTTACACTCAAGTAACCTTGAACATAAACAATCTTGAAAATAAAGAAAATTGTAACATAAAGCCTTTACTGCTTTGGAAACTTTTGAAAACATCCCCTTAGTTGAAGTAAAATGAATTGTAAATTAAAACACCATAAAGTATGAATTATTCATTGTATAATTTTTAAAATAAGTTTTATATACACCATATAATATAAATTTGGTTCGTAACATTAAAATATTCCTCAATGAAGGGAAATTGAGATGAAATATCTTACCTCAAGTCATAACCATCAAATACACTCTTTAAATACTAAATAATATAATTATGTGAATTATTTAATTCATTAGAAATAGTTTTTCAAGTTAATTATTCCTTTTATTTTATTTAATATCTTGTTATATAAAATTACTTAATCAATTAAGTTCACATTGGATATTTGATGATATTTGGATCATAAGTCTAAAATGACTTTTGTAAGTTATATACGGTCAAAGAGTTAATTATTTAATCATATATAGAATAATAATAATAACTTAATTATCATTTTATACATAAATTATATTTTAAAATCTATCCATGAAACATGGTTATGAAAAATAAACTACGTTACAATCATAGAGATGGAAGGATGTTTGTAAACTTGAGTGACATTTCCATTTTTCAATGATAATGATAGAATAAAGATAATTATTATTTTATATTTTAATGAATATAAATATATCAAAAATAACATATTATTTCTTAAAATAAACTTATATATACCATCAATGTGATTCGGTGATGAAAAATGAATCACTTTGATTTGTGGAGGTGGCATTTCACATATACACACAAATGACATTATAAATTTTTAGTGAATGGAAAGGTTAGAGAATATAAGATATGTTAATTTTATAGAGTGATAAATATTTCATAAATATCACACATATATATATATATTAAATCTATAATAATAAGCAACCTTTAGAGGTGATGATGGAAAAAAATTACATTGTTTTGCGATGCGACAGTCCGCCAGAGACATGAATGATGGATTCATTTCCCATTTTATAGTAGCAGAGATATATGTAGGTTATAAAATTAACATAATAATACAAAATTATATTATATATAATCATTTTATTATATAGTAATGGTTTAATAATATTTTAAGGATGTGTAAGAATAAATAATACAAAATGCTCGATTAAGAACGATATCACTTATTTAGAAAACCTCTTTAGGTTTGCAACAAAAGCCTTTTAAGGTGGGATTTATATCAAAATAAGGCATATAAGATCTAGGAAGGGTAATAAGTATTGAATTTGGGTTGGTATTGACTTAACTAAAAGGCTTTTTAATTGTGAAGAAAAGTGGAGAGGAGGTTCCCTTCTATAAGTGAGGGGAGAGGCACTTTTAGAATTTCATAAAATATTAAATTAATATGAATTAATTTTCATGAAAAAATCAATCCAAAATAATAAAATTAAAATATAGTGTAATTATGAGCCAAAATAATCTCATATAATATAATTTTGGAATGTTTAGGTGATTTTTTCACCATTATCTTTTGGTTTTAACCTGTGTTAACCCTTTTTAACAATTACCGTGATATTAATGTTTTTACTCTTTAGGGGTCAAGATAGTTACTATAAATGGAAAATTGTCCAATAAATGGACCATTATTTATATTTTAAACCATATCATAATAAATTGGATTAATATATCTTTTTGTAATTTTAAATCAACTAATAAAATATTATTTATTATAAATTAACATTATTATTGTTCTTGGAACTATTTATTTAATTTGACTTTGAAAACAAAATGAAAAAAATGAATTAAAATATATTGTATTAAAACATATGTAACAATTATATTTATCTAAATAATTTATGTAAAAAAATAATAATTAAAAATTATATTAATTTTAATATTTTTAAAACCATTTATCTTATTTTTGTATTAATTGAATAAATACTATATCGGCATTGAGTAAATATTTAAGGTAATTATATAATCACTAAAAATTATAAATAAATTACCATTATTAAAATAATTTAATTATTATAAAAATAAAAATTAATATCCATTCACAACTTATTTTTATCCTAATGTGAACATATAATAGAAATTAAAAAACAAGAGAGTGACATTTTGTGTTTTTCTTTACTTAAAATTTTTTATATGTCACTTTCATGGACATGTATCCAATTAAAAAATAAATATATATAATAAGGTAAAAATGTTGCAAATAAATTTATCTAATAATATTTAATATGAAAATATATGGCCTTATCACTTAGTTTTAACATTGGATAACCCATTTTACCCTTTTACTGTGGTGACATATTTTTACTGTTCTTAATATTCATTAAAACCAAAAATTAAGAAGCACTTATTAATAAAATAATAATTATAATGATTATAAACATGGAATATATTTTATCAAATTTAATATCTCTATTTGGTAAAATTCATTTTATAATAACCCTGTAAACTGCAATGTAATGCCGTTTTTTATGGAAAACACATTTTTCTGGAAATAAATGATCATATATTAACTCTATAACTAACAATAATCATCATATAAATTTAAATTAATGTAAATAGATATATTATATATACATTTAATTTAAAAATATCCCTATTAGGGTTTATCTTAACTAATTAAAATGGATAAACTTTATGAACTTAAAAATAATTTTTAGAAAACTATGTTTTTAGAAAAAAACAAACATATGAAAAAATAATTAAATTTTATGATTAGAATGAAATTAATTAAATTTTTATAAATAAAATGGTTCATATGTAACTTCAATAACAAATAAAAAAAATATAATTAGACTTTTAGATTACTTTATTTTAAGAAAAAATGATAATATTTAAAAATGTAATGGCCTGGACCTCTCTGGTCCATTACGTTGTAAAATTTGATGTGGTCAAACATGACACATTTTATAATAATAATTTTTGATAATAATAATTGATAAGGGTAGAATGAAAATATTTGGTGTTAATTATATTAAATGGTTTCTTTTTGATTTATTTAAATTTTAATAAATAATAAATTATGTGTGTAATGGGCATATAATGGGAGGCGCATGTAATAAATTATAAAGGAATGAAATGCATGGGGAACATGTGAATGACCTTGTACATGAGGCATTGTGCAGTTCTCCACAATTAAAGTTGGAATTGTGTAAATAACATTAAAAGGGTATTATTATATAATAATAATAATAACATGAAGAGGTGAATGGAAGGGGTTCCCAACCTGTGCGTGAATATCATGTGATGGGAGAGAGGGAGTAATTATAAGATAGTAATTGGGCATCAATAATAATAATAATTATTAATGATAATGATGACGACCCATTGATGAAATTGAAAGAGAATTTATTACTATTGTATTAAATAATAATGATAATAGTGACACAAATATGTGTGTGATTGGTAAATGAAATTAAATGGGTTTAATTTTTGGTTAGTAAATTAAATGAATTCAATTTAATTAAATGTAATGGTTTTAATTTAATATGAGAATAACCGTGGTAGGCTAATTTAATGGGACTAAATTAGATCATTAGGGATGGGTGTTATTAATATTAATTTTTATTAATAATAACACTGAAGAAATAAAGGAGATTAGAGAGAGATTACAAGGTGATGAAATAATAAAGAAAAGGGGAGGCTCCACTTCTGTTGGGGCATGATAAAATTGTTGAAGAAAGGAAGAAGATTGGAGAGAGGAAAAAGTTGAAAGGAAATAAAATTTATAAAAAAATTAATATAAGAGAGAGGCGCCATGTGTAACCCACCTAAACAAATGGGATAACTTTGTGCATGAATCTCAAATAAGATGGGAGAGAGAATGTGAGAATTTAAGGAATAAAATAAAATAAAATAAAATAATAATGTAATTATTATTTTTGTTGGGAAGACTAAATTTTAACGGTATCTTCTTCGTACGGCCTCAGTTTTACGAACCGTCAACAGAACTACATCCCTGACTTCGAGACAAAAATTATGAGTTCAATATTGGATGTATTTTTCAGGTTTTCAGATCGTGTACCTGAAATGCTCGTGAATTAATAGATTTAATATTATTATTAAATCTTCGACCTGCCATAACTCCCACGTGCGACGTCCGATTGACTTCTCATCAGTGGCGATGCGATCCTATCATTAATACGATCAATTCAAGTCTAATGATGGATATTAAATTATGGTTCCTGTCTCTAGTCAATAAAACACCTATTATTAATTGAAGTTATTTTTATCATTAAACGCATGGAGACCGCGTGACGTGTCATGTGTTGACCAGTCAAACAACGTAACAATTGTACGGTCACATAATGTATTCATTAATACACGATGCATACCATTTTACCTTTTTGTTTCCTATATAAGAGAGGTTGATGTGTTATTTAGGGACCCCTCTTCTTCTCTGCACAACAATACTCCCGGATGACACAGAAGCCTTCCTCCTATCTTCTTCATCCAGACTCTGATCGTTGATCTGTCGGTGGATGTGGGATCGTGTCGACGAGGCGAACATAATGCACCTCATTATATTCCCTCTTCTTTGACCTCCTCTTCACAGTTTCCTACCGAGGAGATTGCTAATATTTGACGGGAACGATGCTCTTCAAGGAATGTCATCTTAATGGTACGTTCTACCCCGTTCTTTTTGCTTCCTCGATCTCCTATTTCTGTTCCTCCTTTCCATGATATGACAAGTAACACCTTAAATCTTAATGGAGTCTCTCTTGGTTGTTAGTGTGGTTGTGCCACAACATCCACGGGTGGACGTAGTCATCGGGAGGAGTGATCGAAATCCTCGTGGTGGTTGTTCTCGCATAAGGACATCAAAACCTATTCAAGTAGGGATCTTAACTTAGTCTCTCCCTCTTTTTTACATCATGTGGGGTGGGTATCCTCTTATTTTCGTGAGATATGGTTGAACCAGTAAATTATGATAATAAATGGTTAAAGAACGGGTTTGGGAAAATTCTGTTGATATTGTTGTTTTATTTCCATCAATGATTATCCTTTGATTATGTTGTGAATTATATAGGAGTATTCTTACTGAAAATCACGGTCATTGGGGGCCTTTACTTGCACAATTAAATGTTGCCCTATTTTTCTAGATTGTTTTGTGGATGGATTTTCATAGAATGTGGAAATTGGTTAATCATGTAAATTTGTTTGATTAAATGAATACCTGGAACCCTTGTATTATCACCCCGGTTAAAATAAATGAAAGAATGAATTTGTGGGTGTTGGTTGGGGTTTAATTATGTAAAGGGGTGTTTCGTGGGTTGTTGTGGAACTGGTGAGCTGCGGGGCTACAGTTGGCTGGGTTGTGGGTTGGCATGTATGATATGGTTGTGATGGGAAGTGGAGATGCAGTAAATAGTATCAAAGGGATGATGATGTGGTATGGGTTTTGTTTTCGATGTGTTTGTGGTTATGGTGGTTGGCAGCAGGGCTGCAGGTATGGGTTGTGCATATGAATAAAAGTGGAAGAGTTAACTAATGTATTGTGGGGAATGGTAGTTGATTAAACATAGAAAATAAATGGAATTAGTTAGATGATACAAGAAAATGGTATTGTGTTGCTTTTGTATCTCTAACTTTATTTATGGTTGGCTGGGATATGTTTTACGAACAATTGATCTGGTTTGGTTGTTGTTAGTTGCTCGGTAGTTAAGGAACTGATAAACTAAAACTATTGAAACATAAAAAACTTAATGGGGTTTGGGGCTGTTTATTGTGTTCATACTTTCGAGGTAGAAGTGTCGAGGCATGTGCTTAGATCTTTTGTGTAGAAGCCTTAGGATGGGCTGAGTGGTTGATATAATTATATAAATCTGTACATTTTATATTTCTATATGCACCCCACCCATGTTGAGCACTACATGTCGAAAAACCATGGGACAGGGGGTGAGATTATCAAACATCTAATGGATGGACGATTACTGTTCTTCCCTATGCTCCCTCTTCCAGGTTCTATAGCCCAAGATCCTTCGGGCAGGTTACGACAGATGTTTCCAAAAAGTCTTCAGGATGAGGATGTGATATGTCCACAGGCGTCTTTGGGATGAGATGTGATGTGGTTACCAAGTGTATTTGGGATGAGATGTGGTTATGGCCGAGGATTGAGTTCTGGTGGGATACTATGGTGGCTGAGGATTGAGTGCCGGTGGGATACTATGAGCTTCGTATGGCCAGGTTGCGACACTAGCTCAAGCTTCGTATGGCCAGGTTGTGACACTAGATCAGGAAGAGGGTGAAGCATCAGAGCGTTAGGCATGAGGGATTGAGCTGTATTCAGTGGGAAGGTGGTGAGGGGTACCAATACTTTGATAATATTACTATACTATGCTATTGACTTGTGATATTTGGTGAGTACGACTTGTGAGGTTGGGCGGATAGATTCCTTTCTAGGATTTGGTTACTTCTGTTTTATCACGAGGCATTAGGATGTCTCCCCACATCTTATCGAGAGCTTTAGGTTTTACTACTGAGTATACTTGTTTGCTCACCCTATATTTAATTTCAGGTTTTTAGGAGGACTTCAGGGACCATGTCGGACCTTGCTAGTTGGGCATTGGAGTTTTGCTGGTTGCAGTTTTTGCTTTCTCTTTTTGGTATCATAATTTGGAGCTTTTCTTGTACTTTTACTTTTTCTTCAGTATTGTATAAAACAGGCATATGGGTTTGGTTTTGGTTTTATTTTCATTTACATATTCCTTTTTCTTTTGGTGTTTGACTCATCCTATTTCCCGATCTTAAATAATAAAAAAGGGTAATGCCTCCCATATTTGTGGAAACTCATACCCTTGGTGCTAGTCGCCACTCTGGGGCCTACTAGAGGTGTGACTTGGGGGTCATTATCTCTTTTTCACGATTTCCAGCTCAGGAGGGGCATCTTTGGTGGGAGGTGGTCGTGACAAAATATAGGGTATTTTAACTATTCACTGAAAAGTCATTCATTTCAGAAAAATCCCAAAATTTCAACCTAAGTTAATTTTGATATTATGATTTAAAATGAATAAAATTTTATAAAATAAATTTTCTAAAATTTATAGAAATAAATTATAATATTTTCTTCTAAAATCAATAATAATCCTATTTGAAGAAAACATATTTTTTTGAAGAATAAAATGTATTTATTAGAAATAAAGTTCTTATTTCTTTAGAATTTATCAATACATTTATATTGAGTAGTAAATTTATATATATTTAAAAAATTAGTTAATCCTATTCATTCCCTCAAATTTAATTTCTAGGTTATAACTACCATAATTAAATAATAATTTTTTATTTAGGCTATGTGTTGTGTGTCATATATTCTATTGAACATAGTTTTTTTAAATTAAGGGGTGTTACATTCTTACCCACTTTAATGAATTAGATCATCACAAATTTAAATTTAACTTGGTAATAAAATGTTTTATATTTCAAAACACCTTTTTTAAAATCCCATATCGTGAAAAGGTTTAATAAAACTTCCTCTTGAAAAGAGAAAAGGGAAGTATGATGGATATCTAGAGTAACAAATACTAGGATTCCAAATAGGATAAAATTAATGGGAAGTAAAAATATGAATATGGAGGAAAATTAAATTCCAAAAAAAGTATATATAGTGACATATAACATTGATCATAATAAAATTAATGATCATTATAAATCTAATGAACAAAAACTTATAAGCCAAATAGTCATGAAAAAGATCATAAATTCATAAAAAATGAAGTTAATGAGATAATTTATTTTTTGTTTCAAGATATTTTTCCTAAATTTGATTAATTATTTTACCATATATACTAATAACATAAGGGAATATACTTACTAGATAAGTATAATTTCATCCTTAAATAAATTTACACCATAATCTCAGCATTTTCTTGAAACTATGAGTATTACAGAAGAATTTTAAATATTATAAGCACTAAAATAATCTTATAATAGATCAAATAATCCAAAATTGATAACAAGCTATTAATTTTTTTATACATTAACCAAAACCAAAATTATTTTCTCTAGGTAAGATAATTAAAAAAATGAATAAACCTTCATACAATGAAATACAATATTAATCTATAAAGCCTAAAAAATAACATCAA
Source organism: Viscum album (assembly GCA_963277665.1). NCBI lineage: Eukaryota > Viridiplantae > Streptophyta > Magnoliopsida > Santalales > Viscaceae > Viscum > Viscum album. Next base: position 1,667,182,215 of record OY728147.1, on the reverse strand, counting down.
AATTTCAACTTAGATCATTTGATAAATAAATAAAATTAAAATTATTCAAAATATTCATGACTAAGTTTGAAACCCAATGATTTTAATTATTTTATCACATATCTATTCAAGATAGATTTAACAATTATCTCAAAATAAAATTAATCACTCTTGAAGTCTCATACCCGAATGTATATTCCCTAATAATAAATGAAAATAATTTCTATTAATGAAATTAATCACCATAAATTCATAGTAAAATAGTATATAATTCTACAAAATCAATACAATCCGTAGGTGTTTCATGATCTTTTAACCAAAAAACCATTAATAAAAATAATCCCATAACTTAATTATTTAATCCCAATATATAAATACTTTCACCTCAATGATTTGTATAAAATAGGTCCTTAATTTTATTAGGAGTAAACCTTTATAATCGGTAATTTACTCAAATAATTCCTAGGTTCCCCACATTTAATACAATGAACTATAAATGTATCTCTTAGATGAAAGTTATTTCTCTCCTATGAATTTACCATTTTTCCTAAAAAATTCATTGCTCTATGTACTTATTTTCTACACATAAAACATTTTATCATTCCTTTGAGACATTATTCTGGTTGTATCTTCCCCAATTTCAAACAAGAAGGAAATTGCGAATTATTTCCTCTATAGTCTTCTCCCCTCGAGCACTTAGTAGACTCCATCCTTCTCTTATTTGGTGAGTCTGAGAGTTTGTTAAGTTATAGGTTATTAATAATATATCACGATAGATGATTATCCATAATCAAAATATTTTTCACTATAGTAATCATCCATTTGGTTTCTTATTATTTCTTCATTTTCCATCATATTCAACATTCATTTAATTCCTCCTTTTTCCAAGCATTGAATAAAAAAACCATGGTGTGGAAAATAATAATATTGAAAAATAATTTGTAGGATGTCAAATTTGTGACACTTTTTTTTCAATATATGACACCATAGGTTTAACATAGGTCACCCATGATCATAATTTATTCAAATCCTTCATGATGGTAAATAAATAATATGTGATTTAACCCAAACATATCCCCTAAGAGTGTAAAACTAAATAAACATCTAGGTAACACTCAACGTGAACCTGAATGATGGTTGAGATGTACTAAACAAACTATTTTTAGGGTTATTACCCCTAGAAGAATCTATTATAAAACGACATTCACTTTTAGTATGCATACAAAGATGTATTTTGAGGAAAACTACATAATCTCTTCCTTACCAAAAATTTAGGATGCTATCCAATAATTAAACTTTTCCCCATTATTTTTACTAAATTTATCTAACCATAATCCCTAAAAATATCAAGACCTTTCTTTGATACCAACTAAAATGATCAAATACTTTTACAAATATTATCACTTGAGTTTTTATATAAATATCCAATTAGTACAACCCAAATATCACGAGGCCGAGTATATTTGGAAGATTAGGTTCATAATACATCTAAAGGAAACTAAAACATGAAATCTATATTTTGTTCTCTATAATGAGATCCTAAATCAATTTTAGTTCCTAAAACTACATAGGATAACTAGTGGAATACATAAAATAAAGCGGTGATTAAAAATAATAGTAAGGTAATAAACATGATAAAGAAATATAAGATACGATTCAAAGGTATTACATGATATCACAAAATAGAATGATCATGAGTAATCATGTAGAAGAATAAAATATATAAAATAGTATCATAAGATCATAGAAACATAAGGTGTGGAAGCAATTCAAAACAAGACTTAAGAATAAGTCAAGTATAACTACTAATACCACATCACATAGTGAACATAGTCCCATAATGGATTATGTTTACTCCCTAATCTCATACATAAAGTCTCTTGAGATAAAAAATTACCTAATTTATTGGAGTGTTATCTAGGTGAAATCATTATAAAATGTACATACTTATGTGTTATAGAAAAATAAAATCGACCATAAGGCCTAAACATAATAATTTCCCATGGAAAAAAATGGGTTGTATAATCTTGCCTCATGTCATAATAAAAGGAGATTTCATAAATAATGATTTTTTTAAATGAAATTATGTTATTTATTACCCCATAAAAGGAATTTATAATGAAATAGGTAAATATATAAGATACATACATACATAATTTATAATAAATCCATAACATTTAAGGTTTTATTCATTGATGAAAATGTCTTTAAAAGATCACATGCAATATTTATTTAGAAAAATACAATTTTCAATTTTAAACCACTTATTTAAAATATAAAATATCCAAAATATTATATAAAACATTTTATTATAGAATAAACATGAATACTTTTAAATTAATCTTCCAATAATTGAGTGGTCATGATGGAAGGAAATTCCATACATCCGGTATAAGTTAAATGAATGCAATTTTTTCACACTTTTGTAAAGAAGTCAAAAAGTACCCTATTCTTGAAATGATAGAAAGATTTATTTTAAAATATTTTTTAAAAATTAAAAATTAAATAAAAATTTATTTAATGAATCATTACATAATAGTATAAAAAGTTTATAAAAGATTTTAGGTACAATATATACATGGAAGAGAATGATTCTAGATCTAAAACAAGATATAAGATCGATTTTAGTTACAAAAAACATTATTGATGTTTCTTTATTAAATAAGAGATAAAATGGAAAAAATAGGGTAAAAAACATTCATAAAAAAGGATAATTAAATGGATTTGGTTCATGAAAATAATTGTATGTGATTTCCCCCAAAGGAATCTTGAAAATAACCAATCTCGAAAATAAATGAGAATGGAATATAAAGTGTTTACCACTTTAGTATCATTAGAAGAGATCCCATTAGATGAATAAAAATTAATTTTAACTTAAAATACCATGAGTTTGGATGTATTCATGATATAATATGTAAAATAGTTAGTATATACACCATAAAAAAATTAGGCGCATAACATTAAAATATGCCTTAATAAAGAAAAATTGAGACAAAATCCGTTACCGCGAGTTTGAATCATCATGTACACTATTTATATATTGAATAATAAACCTATGTTAATTATTTAATTTATTAAGAAAGTTTTTTCAAGTTAATTATTATTTTTATTTTACTGAATAACATGTTATATACAATTATTTAATAAATTATTTCTATGTTGAAATTTTATTGATATTTGACTCATAAGTATAAAATAACTCTAGTAAGTTCATTATGGTTAAAGTGATGATTATTTCATCATATATAGAATAATATTTATGAAATAAATTTTATTTTTATATTAAAAAAACCACTAAATATAGTTATGAAAAATGTACTATGTTTCAATCAGAGAAACAGTAGGACATACATAAGCATGATTGATGTTTCCATTTTTCAACAGTCATGATAAAAAAATGTTACTTTTATTTTATATTTATAGAATTATAATTATATCATAAAAACATATTATTTCTTTAAATAAACTTATACACTTCATATATGTGATGCGGTGATGAAAAAAAATCATATCACTATGTAGAGGCGGTAGTCTACACATACACATGAATAAAGTTATGATTTTCCAGGGAATGGAAGGGTAAGAAAAATATGATATATTAATTTTATAGAATTATAAATATTTCATGAATATAATATATATAAATTAAATCCATCACCATAAATATCTACTAGAGTTGATAATGGAAAATTAATTACATCACTTTATGAGGTGGTAGTCCTCCACACACATGAATGCTGGTTTTGCTTCTCATTTGATTAAAGAGGGGATAAATGTAGGTTATAAAATTAAAACAATATAATATAAGTATATATTATATAATTATATTATTATATTAATATGGTTTAATAATATTTTTATGAGGTGGAATAATGAATAATACAATATGCTCGGTTATGAACAATACCTCTTTTTCAGAAATCCACTTCAGGTTTGTACCAAAAGCATTCCTTTGAGGTTTTAAAAAAACCATCTTCTAGGATGTGGTATGGGGAAAAAGGAATGGAATTGGGTAGTTTTTTTATGAAAAAAATGATTTTTAAGTGTGAATAAAAGAGGATAGCAGGTTCCCTATTATTAGTGAAGGGAGGGTCATTTTTTGGGATTTCTTAAAATTTTAAATCAATATAATTTAATTTAATGAAAAAATAGATCAAAACTAATATAATTTGAATACAATGTGATTATGGGGAAAAATTATCTCATATAATAAAATTCGAACAATTTTAGGTGATTTTGTCACAATTATCTTTTAGTTTTAACCTATTTTAACCCTTTTGGACAATTATCATGATGACAAAGTATTTAATTCTCAAGGGTATAAATAGTTAATATAAAAGAAAATTTAGAAAATAAATGGATAATGGTTGATATGTTAAAAAATATCCAAATAACTTGACAGAATATAGGATTTTTAATAAATTTAATTGATTTAATAAAATTTTATTTGATATAAAAAACATTAATGTCATTTTTATAACTATTCATTTAATTTGACTTTTAAAAAAACACAATGATAATTGAATTAGAATATATTCCATTTAAACCTCTATAAAATTTCATTTGTTTCTAAAAAATTCCTGGAACAAAATTATTATTTTAAATTATATAACATTTAATATTTTAAAAATCACTTATTTTATTGTTTTATTAATTGAATAAATACTATGTTGGCATTGCATAGGAATTCAAGGCAATTATATAATAAATAAAATTAAAAATAAGTTAATATCATAAATATAATTTAATTATCATCAAAAGAAATTTTAATATTAATTCATCACTTATTTTTATCCCTATGATAATATATAAGATAATTTTAAAAGTAAGAGAGTGACATTTTGTCTTGTTTTTTTTACTTAAAATATTATATAGGTCACTTTAATGGAAAATCCTCCCATAAATAAATAAATACAGAGCCTGAAGTTATAATTTCATAAATAAATTCATCCAATAATATTTAAGATGAAAATTGGTGGCCTTATCATTTATTTTTAACCTAGGTTAACACGATTCACCCTTTTACTGTAGTGATAAAATTTAAGTGTTTTTTCTTATAATTATGAAAAAGTATGATGATTGTATTAAATAATTCAAATTAAAATATTTATCAATATAAAATTAATTTTATTAATTGTAATCTCTACAAGTCGGATAAATTCATTTTATTATAATCATATAAAGTGAGATGAAATGCGGTTTTTCTTGAAAAATGTATTTTTCAAGCAATATAAGATCTTATATTAACTCCATGACTTTATATCATCATTATATTAATTTAAATTAATATTTATAGATATATAGTATATAAATTATAGTTAAATATTTTCTTATTATGTGTTATTTTAATTAATTAAAAAGGAAAAACTTTATGCACTAAAAAATAGTTTTTAGAAAACTGTGTTTTAAGCATAAAAATAAACTTATAATAAAATCATGAAAATTTATAATTAAAATAAAATTTAATTTGATTATTATAGATAAAATGGTCCATATGTATCTTTTATACCAAATAAAAAAATATAATGTGACTTTTAAATTATGTTATTTAATGAAAATAAAGACAATATATGAAATATCTACAATTTTCCCTATTCACTAAAAAATCAATCAGTTCAAAAAAATCTCAAAAATTCACCCCAATTTAATTTTAATATTATCATTTCAAAAATTAAGTTAATTTTATCTAATAAATTTTAAAAAATTTGCATAAATTGATTATAATATTTTCTTACAAAAATCATTAAAAATCAATTATGAAGAAATTTTTTTTTTGGAAATATTGAAATATTTTTATTAAAAATCGAGTGCTTATTTCTTAAGATTTTATCTGTGTAATTATATTGAGTAAGAAATTTATATTTATTTTATAAATTAGTTAATCCTATTGACACCCTCCAATTTAACATATAGGTTATAATTTTCATATTAAAAAAATCATGATTCGTTTAGGATTTGTGTAACAAGTTTTATAAGCTATCAAGCATAGTTTTTTTTAATATCATAATTTTACAACCAATAGTTTTTAAGAAGAATATTATTTCTAAAAACTATATTTAGTAACTGTTTTTTTCTATTTATTCAAAGGAATTGAAATTGACTAGATAGAAATTAAACTAAAAATACTTTATTAATTCATTTTAAAACATAAAAATAACACAACATGAAACTAAGTATTTCACACCATGAATTATTTATTACCATTGATTATTACATCATTTAAAATTTTATAAGTTAAAAATAGAAAATAAATAGATAAAATAAAAAGCTTCAACACTAAGAGATCCACTAGTACTTTTTCACCCATGAGGATCACTAATAGCCAAAGAAAACCTATAATGAGGAGGAACATCATAAAAGGAGCGAGCATATTGTGAGTTCTAAATGGAAAACTATGTAAATGAGAAGTTTGAATTAAGAAGTGAGAACGGAATAAAACTTCTCAAGAATTTATGAAATATTTTTTTTTTCAAATTCATTTAAAATTTTCAATAGCTATTTTTATACACAATACCGAGTTTAGCTTGCATTACATGATAAAACAAATTCATTTGATAGTGTTTATGACACACAACATAGAGCTTCATTGAACCCTGAAATAATATGATTTTAAATATGTCCATTATAGCGTAAATATTAAATAGGAAGGTATGAATAGTATTAAATAATTTATGAAATATATATATAAATTTCATACTATATATAAATTTATGTATAAATTCTTAGTAAATAATAAATCTATCTTTAGTGAATTAATTATATTCATCAAAGAAATGTTTTCATCAAAGATGATTTTTTATGGATTTTTATGAAAAAATATTATAATTAATTTATATAGTTTTTATAAAATGTATTTGATAAAATTAACCCCATTTTTTAAATCAACATATTGAAATTAACTTGTGGTAAATTTTTTGTATTTTTTAGAAAATATTAATTTTTAGTGAATAATTAAAAATACTAATTTTTGTGTAAAAATTTATTTTTTCAATAAATCAAGTGATTAAAATGCCTAATTATGTTTTAAAGTAACATAATTACTATTTATTTGTACTTAATCCTATTAAATACTATTTAATTAACTTTATACTGTATTTTAGTATAAGTTTATTTTTGGGTTTAAAAAATAGTATTTTTAAAAACTGTTTTAAAGCACATAATGTTTCTCTATTTTAATTAATTAAAATAATATATTATTAGTAATTATTAAAAATGTAATTTTTATATTATATATAAATAAATTTTATTTTATATTTATACAATAATTGTTATAATACATAGATTTATTATGAAATCATCTTTTGCTTGAAAAATACACTTCTTGAAAACCCTCTTTTTCATCGCGTCTGTAGTTTTTTTTCTAAATTTAATTTTTCTACTTATGTAAATTTAATTTGGTAAAATATATTAAATATATAGAATCATAATAATTTATATTATCTAATAAGTTGAAAGTAATTTTTGGCTATAATGAATAGTAAAAACAGTAAAAATTATCTACTGTGGTTAAGGTACAAAAGAGTTTATTGGGGGGGGGGGGGGTGAACTAAAATGATAAGGGTTGAAAATACCCAAAACATTCCAAAATACCATTTTATGAAAATATTTACGTATTATACTTCTAAATTTAGAATATATGGTTATTTGGAAGCATTTTTCTCAGTAATTAATTTATCATTTTGGATTCTTTTTAGGAATTTCAAGTAGATTTCAAGTGGGTTCTTCTTCCCTAGTTCTAAAAGGCCTACTACACCATGTACTTATTCACACACCTAAAGAAATATAGATCATAAAAATCATTTCAAAACCACTCACAAATATACTTAACCATGTTTTGTAGCTACGTTTACACCCAAAAAACCAAAACTAAGATCCTTACTAAGAGACCCAAAGGAGGTTCTTCTATAAAAAGTTAATTGTCTTCACTAAGATCCTACTAAATATTTATTATTTTTACAACTTAAATTATATAATAACACTTAAAATATAATAAAACTATAATCCAATATATACTGATATAATATTATATTAATTTAATAACCTATATCCATATCCACTTCCATCAAATGGGTTACAAAATCACCATTCATGTGTACGACGAACTATTACCTCACAAACTGATGTAATTTGTTTTTCCATTAATAACTATAAAGGATGGATATAATGATGGATTAAATGTTTATATATTATATTTATGATATTATTATTCTTTTTTAAATATTATATCACATATATATTTTTTATTTCTATTTGATAGAAATACGATATTGTTGCTTGTGTGTATGGAGGATTACCGCCTCACAAAGCAATGTGATTTGTTCATGCTTTAAATAGTAGTTAATAATGATATTTTTAATGTAAATATGTTATATATTTTAAATAAAAATTATTCTATAATGTTAATATATTATTTACCATTCTTTCTTTCAATCCACAACGAAAATGGATCCAACGTTAATGCGTATGTATGACTTACCGTCTCCATGAACATTATAATACATTTTATGTCTCTAAGTATTATGGATCACTATAAAAACATATTTAATTAATATATATGATATTATATCATGGTTAACATTATATATATGATTTAAACATTATAAAAGTAAGATAACCTAAAAAATAACAAATCAAAAAATACATAAAAAACAAAGTAGTTATTTTCTGAAATGCGAATTTAGTATAGAATTATTAATAAATAGTTAATGAAAGAGAAAAAGTAAATAATATATGATATTATATATATAATATGTTTATATAATATTTTTATAATAAACTTATATTTATTATATATTTTTTGAACGTGTATGAAGGAAGCCAAGACTTAAGGCAATGGATTTCCCTCCCACTTTTTACTTATGTGAGACACATGACATATTCACAACTTATTTATTTTATGTGGTGTATATAATTCATATTAATGTATTTTATAATTATTATCATGAAAATTATTTGGATTTTCATATCCAGTTTAGTATCTCCATTCCACAGGGTTTACAGTTTAAAAGATACCAAAGCAGTAAGATATTTTGCCTCAATTTTCCTTTCTTGAGGCATATGTTATGTTATGTACCTATTTTCTTTTATGAGGTGTATATACAGACCCTTTTATATGTAATATAATGAATTTATTTACCCTCATGATATTTTATGTTTCATTTAATGTTATTCCCCCACAGTTCTTATAATTTATTGTTACTAGAGTCATAAAAATTTTATGTTACAATCTCATCATTTATTGTGATTGTTTAGGATTTTGTTTTCAATGATAAAATCTAATAATAGATCTATAAATAAATTCATGAATTTTATTATTCTCTATTTATGAAATGATAATAAAATTTTTTCCCTAATTTTGTTCTCTTTATGAACTCAAGAGTTCAAAAGAATATTTCTAAGAAAAATTCTCTTTATTTCCCTTATCAGTCTAAAAGACATTTTTCTTCCAAAACCATGTTTTATAGGTTTTTTTAATTTTTTTTAATATTATCCTATAATTTTTGAAAACATTTTTTGAATTTTGAAAATTGTTATAAAAATGAATCTTCATTTCCCTTTCCAAATAATGCCCGTTTGGCCTTTTCTGAAAATGTGAAAAGAATCTTTGTTTTTAACATGCACAACATGAATAGTATTGGTAGAAGTAAGTATCTCAAGAGGGGGTGAATTGAGTACCAAATAGAATTTCTATCTAATATTTATTATTTTAAAATCCCTAAAATATTCAAAAACTACCAAGTTTATCAAAATAATTAGTATGATATATATCTTAATATTTATATGATTTTTCTAAAGATGGATTTTTTCTTAGATGAATAATATATATATAAATATTTAATGCTTTGAAATCAATTTTTTTGATCAAAATAATATATGAACAGAAACTAAGATAAAATAAAAAATTATAAATTTTGTTTATAGTTAAAATAATTTTAAATTTTAAAGAAAAAACAAAGTAAAACAAAATAAAAACACACAGTGAAAAAATGAATAAAATAGGTTCAGTCTCAAGTCGTGACTTAGTCCTCTCCACTTGGTGATCACCTGACACCAAGAAGTATATATAAAATAAATAGATGATCCACAACCTGGATCAGGTTTTATAATAGATAACACTATTTAGGTCACACATGATCTCTACCACAATTATTTGCGGGAATAAAGATATTAAAACACATAGGGACCTCTACCACTCTTATTCATGGGAAAAAATAAGAATAAAGTTTGAGAATATATCTTGTATCTTTTAGTTTATCTCGGGAGGAAATGTATATACATAAAATAGAGTATAATACATACTTCTCAAATATAATAAAATATAAACAGAAAAAATAAATTTATGAGTAGATATTTTAGAAATGATCATTATGTTGTAATGAAACTTTTAACTCTTGATTTGGTTCAAAAATAAAGACCGAGTCGATTTTTCTTGAAATATTTAGAAAAATAGGCTATTACAAACTCTTATTTTATGATTAGAATAAAGCACTAATGGATTTTATCTTTCTCGTTGATATTTCATAGTATGTCGGATATTTTGATTTGAAATAGGTTCTTCTAGATACTTTTGGATGTTCAGGATCCTCTACTATATCTTTCATGAGTTCTCTCTCTGGTCTACTTATCAATGATAAAGTGTGGTGTGATTTTTATCTACAATAGTAGCAAGAAGAATATCCAGATATTATTCCTTTCACTCCTCATTTTGACAAGCTTTATATCAAACATATAAGGAATAATCATTAAAATCGTAAATAGCATTAATATAAATAAATATAGTTGTAAGAATGATATATTTCAAAACAAAATAAGTAATGTAATATAAACAGTGATGGTGTCTTAAGATCTGATGGTGCATCCTGTTATAGAGGTGGATTATATTTTTACGGTGTGATATTGACTGTATGATATTGACAATAGTTTTATTTGGTGGTATGCTATTTTGGTGGTTTCTTAGACATGGTAAATATTTCAGAATGATGGTGGTGTGACACTAGCGATGTCACAACTAATAGTGTATGGTTGAATAGTGCATGCTTTGACAGATTCTCAGACATAGTTAAATTTTTAGTGTTAGTAGCATGAGTTTGACAACACGACATTGATGGTGTCTCATCTAGTGGTATCTCATACTTTGTCATTTTTTCATCTCGACAACATGACATCTTGGAGGTGTGTCGATCAACGGTTTCTATCTCGATGAGGTGTCATAATTTCTCAAATCTTCAGTCCAGTGGTATGAAAGTCTAATGTTATGAATTCCTAGTGGCAACTCAGACTTAAAGAATTTTTGTACTAGTGGTGTGTACTGACCAGTGGTTTCATACTTACAGATTTATCACCTATTCATAGAGTATATATTTCTTATAGGTAAACATGAAATTCATTAGTAGTATTAAATTCATTATTTAAGGATCATTGAAAATCTTCCCCCTTTTTATTATCACAAATAAGAACATAAAAAGAATAATATATAATTAAAAAAATTCATCATAGGTATTGGAGAAGAATAAAAATGATATCTAATAATAAAAGAAGACTTATTATTCACAGTTTGTAGAGATGGTATTAGAGATACAATAATAAAATTTTGTAAAGATAAAAAGATATAATGAAGATAATAACCAGGATAAAGATTAATTAATCCATAAAAATTCTCCCCTTTTGGGATTATCAAAAAGTTAAATGGGAGAAAAATCAACACATTAAGAGGCAGATAACAGTAAAAATAATAGGTAATAAAGATACACAGAGGGATGAACAAAATACTATTACAATGAATATCCCATCAAAGACATAAGAGTCTAATACAACAAATGACAAAGAACAAGGGTTACCATAAGGGTCTATGGTTTCTTTTCCTTTAGACTGATCACCCTATTTGTCTTGAGCCGAGGTTTCCAGATCAGCCTATGGAATAATAGAGGAGACACCAGAAGAAGGTCCCATAAAAATTCAAGAATAGACTTTTACAACTATAATTAACATGAGATGTCTCATAGCTTCAGTAAGAGACATTGTAAATGGTTGAAGGTGAGGAGGTAAAGGTGAAAAAGTATTGGTGACCATGGTAGAATGGTAGAGTGTATGAGGTGAAAGGTACACTGGTCATGTAGTGAGTCTAGAATAGGTTGAAGGAATAGGAAATGCATATGGAGCTACAACTACAGAAGTCTATGCAAGCAGATAAGGCTTTAAGATATTAATCAAATCCATAATAATCTGTCCGCCCTTTTCCATAGCCTTATTTAAGTCATCCATATTCTCCATAAAATTTTGAAGAGTAGGAGTGAGTTCCTTGAGTATCATAAGTTTCTCTCTAAAGTCTTGAGTCACCAGAGGCAATCTTATATTCTTAACTAATTACTTTAAATGAGAATCCATAGTATGTTTGGTATAGATAATCAAGAGATAGAACTATATAGACTTAATAATAGTATCCCAATCATTATTCATATTTTGACATACTTTCAGAACATCATGTGGTCATGTTCAGTTCCCTGCTAAAATTTACTTATAATTTCTAAATGAATTATAGGTTCTCCACAAGAGGGAACACTGGAGGTTACTAAAAATTAATCTCTAACAACTGAATGGATGAAATCAGTATAAACCATTATAGGAGGAAGAACAGAAACAAAATTATTTACAGAAGTATCCTTATGGATTTTAAAAATACCATCCAAAGAAGTTTGAAACTCACATTCCATTTTCTCAACCAAATACTTGATAGAATTAAACTCACTTCTAATTAATTTATTTTCAATTTGCATATCCTAAATTTGATATACTATTTTTGGTTTCATATGAAGGATAAAAAAGTCAAATAAATAACTTGAATATGATTCCCTGAGCGGTTTCAAAAGAGGGGTTAGATTTAGTACACACATGTGAAACTCAACCATTAGGGTTTCACCAAAAACTTTTAAATAAAATTGAGTGAAAACATAAAAGGGAATAACTATAGAATATTCAGGTACAACTGGTCACAAAGAACTTAACTTCTCAAGATTTCCTTTAAGATCAACCTAGTGTTTCCATGATCCTTTAGGATCACCTTCAACACTAACTTCAGGTTTGTAAACCCTTGGAAGTATTCTTGAAATAATAGATAATTTTACCCACTTCTCTTCCATAGGTTTAACCCAACTATCAGAAATATAAACTGTGGTAGCTAGAACCATAGTAGGAGAAACAATTGAAACTTTTGAATTTATATGATTTTTTGATGTTTGATCATCCATAGTGTCTCCAATACTGGAAGGTTCTGTAATGACCCAATCATTTTGAGTAGTATATTAACTTACTCTTAATGATTTAATAAGATGTTAATGGTTAATGTAGAAAGAGGAGTCGATGGATTCATCCAGTAGACTTGAACCTTATGAAGCACACTTATCAGAGCTTGGGAAGGAGGTGGCATCTTTGGGATTCTCTTTGGACCAAGCCCAAGCCGAACTCCTACGTGTCAAGATTGAACGGAAATGCCTGCGGGAGAAGTTCAAGTTAGTAGAGATTACTACTAGGGAAATGTTATCTGAGCCTCCCTCGGATTCTCTCACCATAGCACACCTTACACTAAGGTCATATGCCGGTGTTATAAGGGGCTATGTGACGAGACCCTAGCTTCTTTGTGTAATCCTTTGGGATGAATGAATTAATATTTCTTCTTTTAGTGATGTTTGTGAAATTTCAAATGTCCGGATAATTTTAGGATGTATTTTATTGATGAATTTTGAAAAAAAGATATTTTAAAATATTTATGTAAACCCTAAATAATTAATGATGTGTAATGATTTTCAAAAAATGGTCTTCTGCAAAAGTGTGCAGTAAGGAATTTGGAGTCTAATAAGATCAACTTAATTTTTGATGAATAGTAAATTATGAATAGTGATTTTACACTTAGGATTAGTAATGTGACCAAATGGATTAGTAATTTCACTCAAAGAAAGTTTTAATATAATTTAGACACTTAGATTAAGTAATGTGATTCAATGAAATGGGTAAATAAAGGTTTCATAAATTATTAGTCAAGTATTAGTTTTCCTCAGGTGAATAGTGTTTTTAATTAAAAATTTAATTAAAAATGATTAGAAAATTATTTTTATAAAAAGGACTTTATTTTTGAACTCAGAGCATCGATATTATGTTATGGTAATTTTTGGGGATTTTTCTGAAAAAAACGAATTTTCGATGAATAGTGTTTTTATTTAAAAATTAAATTAAAATTATTTAGAAAATTATTTTTATAAAATGGAGTTCATAAATTTATTTAGAGAATCGATATTTGGTTAAGGTGAAATTTTGGGATTTTTCTGAGTAAGATGAATTTTTTCAGTGAATAGTAAAAATGCAGTTTTAGGGTTTCGGTATGTTTAATGACATCATAATTGGGTCATGATGATTTCATTAGATATTTTAAGGGTTGGACAGCCAAGGGTGATGAATTATTGTTTTGGGGGCCCCATGTGGCCTAACTCCATGGTAAATGCCAAGGGAGAGCACATGGTTTTGAGAAAAGCACTTGTGAGGTGTCCCTTGGCCATTAATGCCTTGTCCCCTCACTTTCCCTATAAATACCCACCCTTTACTCCTTTATTTATCACTCCCAACTCTCCCCCAACGAGGTTCTGGTCTCCTTACCTCCTTAGGAGTCCTCCCAAGGTGCCCCCAAGCCCTCAAGGTCTAAACCTTTGAGTTTTAAGAGTTACGTTTTAAGGTAAGGGATCCGACCTCTCTCTTTCTTTTCAAGTGATCTCTTTTATGTCATTTCTTTTATGCTACATGTTCTTATGTTGGAGGATGTTCTTTTATATTCCTCTTAATTACCTTTTTATGTTTATATGATGAGAGATCCCCTCTTACTCTCATCATTTCGTTTTATGAAAGTTTAAGTGACGCCGTTAGGCTGCCGAATTTTTAAGTGATTCTTTCACCCTTCTCATTTTTCAAGTTCGATTTTAATGTCAAATCTTTCAAGTTCCTTTTTATTATGTTGGGGTATTATCTCTATATCTATCATACTTATCTCTTATGATCATATGATGAGATACCCTATTTGATCTTGTCAAATCATTTTTTTATTGAAGTTAAGTGACGCCGTTAGGTTGCAGAATTTTCATAAGAGAAATCTTATTTTTGTCTCACTTCCATGTTTTTCATTTCAAATGGTATGTCCTTAAAATTTCATTACCATGTCCATAAATCCATTATATTCTGTCCCCCTACTGTTTTATAGATCATTTATGAGTGGGTGATCCATGTCCCTTCTCTTTTCAATGTTTTCTAAAACCTTTTAACATAGCCGTTATGCTGCAGAATTTTCGTCTCAAAATGCCTCTCTCTCTTTTCTCAAAATTATTTTATGTTATAAAGTGAATACTCAAAGATCTTATTTCTAAAAGGGTATTCTCATATATATCAAAATGTTCTATTTTAAATTCTGGGATTTACATACATGAGACCTGCTTTCCCTTTCCGTGGGTTTAAAGTGACGTAAAGATCATGTCTTTAAAGAAGTTTTTAAAACGTTATGATTATGAAATGAAACCCATTTATTTTATGCTATATGGGTTATTTATGAAATGTTTGATGATGATATATGTGGCTCACATGATAATAAAGGCAAATTTAAGGGTGCACCCTGATAGCGCTCCAATGCATTGGGTAATGATGTAACCGCTAGAGATTACAATTTTCACGATACCTTGGTGAATAACCTTGGTAATTTTCAAATTACACCTTGGGGATGGACCTTGGTGATATGTTCATGATTGTCTATGTTAAATGATGTAGCCAAATCTTCAAGTTATGAAAAATTTTATTTTTGTTATGAAATGCCTCATGATTTCTTTCTCATGCCTTAAAGTTCTTTTCATGTCCTTATTGAAGTATATCAAGTTCACATGTAAAATGTTCCTCTTGTTTCCCTTACTGGGCCTTCTGCTCACCCTTTCTTTTGATGTATGTCCCCAGGATATGATATGCAGTAATGAACCTAGGATGAACTTAAGGAGAAGCCTTTCAAGTGTTTAAAAAGAATTCTTTATATTGTTTTCATGTATTATGTTCCTGGTTTCCAAGACACTAAACCTTAAAGATCCTCAGTTTTGTGTAATGTAATGAAAGTTTATGTTATAAAAAGATGGGATTATATAGTTGGTATCAAAGGATGGTTTAGTTATTTGTGGAAATTAGGATATAAAACTTTAGGAAGAACCCTATAGAAAAGTTTAAATATAGGAAAACTTCCTGGTATTTTGGTAAGTATTGAGTAAATGGTTTATCAAACAAATTCATCCCTGTCTAGATACGAGCAGGTAGAGGTGGCTCTGGCACAGATGTACATAGGGGTAAAACCCGAAAACACCGCTTTGAGCTATATTCGAACGGGAACTGGTGCACGATAACGAGCCTTGATGCACTCTTGGTTACGACACTCCTGGGGGATATGTTTGGTTAATCACAAGCTTTTTATGAATCATTATGAAGGAATTATAGAGAAGTATAATTTTCAAAACATGAAGTCTTAGTTAAAAGATTCATAAATGAAATAAGTTTCTCACTAAGGTTTTATTCTTTTAGAAAATGGCGGGCAATAGGAGGAACCGTGCCGATGGTGACCGCAATGCACCATGTGCTGACGGCCCTCCGATGGAAGCCGGAATGGAAACATTCATGCGAATTATGAACCAACTGACTCAAGTTATGATTAATAACTTGAATCAATCTGAGAGGCAGATCTCACCACAAAGGGAACAATTTTCTATTGAGTCCTTTATGCGTCAACAACCACCAACATTCAGTGGATCTACTGACCCATTGGTTGAGGAATAATGGATAAGCTCCATTGAAAAGATATTTTCTGTACTTCATTGTTCGGAACAAGAAAAAGTCACCCTTGGTGTTTACCGCCTAGAGGGAGAAGTTGATCAGTGGTGGTCACTGATCAAAAACACGAAGCCACGAGGAGAGATGGAAGATTTGGAGTGGGAAGAGTTCTGGGGAATATTCTTTAATAAGTATTTCCCTCGTTCGATGAGAACGAGAATAGGGAAAGAATTTCTCGAGCTGAAGCAGAAGGAGAATGAATCAGTTGGAACCTACGAGATGAACTTCCCAAGGCTTTCCCGTTATACCTCAAGCTTTGTCATGGAACCTAATGGGAAGGTTGATAGATTCTTTGGCAGACTACGACGTCATCTACGGAAGAATCTAGCCAACAGGGACTACGATAGCTATGAAGAAATAGTTCTAAGTGCTATGAAAGTTGAACTAGAGTTTGGGGAGACACGGTGGTCTCACAAATATAATGAAAAGAAGAGAACTCTAGAACCAAGCCTGGGAAGTAGTTTTGATCAGGAAAGAGGTTGAAAGCATATGTAGCATGCCACATGCAATAAATGCGGGAAGAAACATTCGGGGAACTGCTTGATCGGAAGTGGTAAGTGCTATAGGTGTGGAAAAGAAGGCCATATTTCTCGGAATTGTCGTAGTGATGTGAAGCCTCAACTTCCCAACACTAACGATAGAGGAAAGATGGTTCTGGCCCTACCTGAAGTCACATGCTTCAAGTGTGGACAGCTTGGGCACTTTGATAATCAATGTCCAAATCCAAGGGCGGTGGAGGGGAATCACCATAAACCTCAGCAGAGGCCAAGGGAACAAGGTCGTGCTTTCGCTATCACAACAACTTAAGTTGAAGTTACGAACGATGTGGTAGCATGTACTCTTGTTGTCCTCTCAAAACTAGCAAGTACTTTATTTGATTCTGGTTCTACGCATTCCTTTATTTCCTCCAAGTTTGCAAGGAATATAGAATCAATCCCCGAACTGCTAGAGGTAGAGTTGTCAGTCAAGACTCCAAGTGGGATTATACTTGCATAAAAAGTATTTAGAGACTCTAGTGTTTACTTTGGTGAGCACAATATTATCTCAAATCTATTAGTCATTCCCATGATGGAATTCAACATTATACTAGGGATAGACTGGCTCTCAAAGTATAATGATAAGATCAAATGCAGAAGTAAGGAAATCTCAGTAGTCTTGAATGAACGAACTACAGTTATCTTCCAAGGAGAGATATCCCGAACTGATCCCTATATAGAAGCACCTCCTATAGCTTTCTTTATGGAGATAATCAGTGATGATGAAGAAGGAAAAGGGAGCATACAAACAGAAGATGTTCCGATTGTTCAGGAATACATGGATGTATTTCCTGGGGAGTTACCTGGACCTCTCCCATAAAGAGAGGTAGAGTTCTCCATTGAAATCATACCTGGGTCTCAACCGATATCAAAGACTCTGTATAGAATGGAAAATGTGGAGCTATAAGAGTTAAAGAAACAACTCCAAGACTTGTTGGAGAAGGGGTTTATCCGACCAAGTGTGTCTCCTTGGGGAGAACCAGTTCTCTTTGTGAAGAAGAAGGATGGATCAATGCGACTATGCATTGATTATAGATAACTGAATGGGATCACAGTGAAGAACATATATCCTCTTCCAAGAATTGATGATTTATTTGACCAACTTCGCGGGGCTCAATTCTTCTCTAAGATTGACCTTCGATCTGATTATCATCAACTGAGGGAAAAGAAGGAAGATATTCCAAAGACTGCCTTCCGATCAAGATATGGGCATTATGCGTTTACTATTATGCCCTTCGACTTGACTAATGCTCCTGCTATTTTCCTGGATTTGATGAATAGAGTATTTAAGGACTACCTTGATAACATTGTGGTAGTTTTTATTGATGATATTTTGATATATTCAAAAAGTAGTGAGAAGCATGAAGATCATCTGAGGGTTATTTTGAAAACTCTACGGAAGGAGAGGCTCTTTGGAACGTTCAGCAAGTGTGAGTTTTGGTTATAACAAGTGGCTTTCTTGGGGCACATCGTAACCAATGAAGGAATCTCGGTTGACCCTGCAAAGACAATGGTTGTGGAGGAGTGTCCTCAACCCACAACAGTAATTGAGATTCGTAGTTCCCTTGGTTTAGCAGGATATTATAGGAGGTTTGTGAAAAAATTTTCACGGCTTTCTAATCCACTAACCAAGCTGACTCGAAAAGGGGTTAAGTTCATCTGGACAAAGGAATGCGAGGAAAGTTTCCAAGAGCTAAAGAAGAGATTGGTTACTGCACCTGTGTTAACACTACCCTCTATCGGAGAAGGATTTGTTATTTTTAGCAATGCATCTCTGAAAGGGCTTGGGTGCGTCCTCATGCAAAATGACAAGGTAATTTCTTATGCATCTCGACAGTTGAAGATTCATGAGCAGAATTATCCTACGCATGATCTAGAGTTAGTGGCAGTTGTTTTTGCTCTAAAGATATGGAGGCACTATCTTTATGGGGAGAAATGTGATATATACACCGACCACCAAAGTTTAAAGTATATTTTCACGCAGAAAGAATTGAACATGAGACAAAGGAGATGGTTGGAGATTATTAAAGACTATGATTGTTCAATTCATTATCACCCTGGAAGAGAAAATAAAGTCGCGGATGCGTTAAGCAGGAAAGATCCTGTTGTTCTGGAAACAATGAGGATCCTAAGAGATCCCTTGATTAAAGATATAGTAAAACTAGACATGGGAATTATAAGGAAAGGGACATCATCAACCCTATCCCAAATGATTTCTCAACCTTCATTACTAGAGAAGATCAAGAAGGCTCAAAAAGAAGATCCTTGGCTACAGGAGAAGTTGGAGGCTGTAAAAGATGGGAAGTTACCTGATTTCAATATTGATCAAGAAGGTGTATTGAAATTTCGTACAAGACTATGTGTTCCATCTATTCCGAAGATAAAGAAAGAACTGATGGATGAATCTCATAGCTCTACTTTCTCTATACATTCGAAAAGCACTAAAATGTATAGAGACCTTCGTGATCATTATTGGTGGGATAACATGAAGAGGGATATTGCTGATTACACTACAAGGTGCCTGGTGTGTCAGCAAGTAAAGGCAGAACGACAACTTCCTAAGGGGATATTACAACCACTACCCATACCAGTATGGAAGTGGGATAATATCACTATGGACTTTGTAACTGGTCTCCCGAAAACATCCAAAGAAAACAATGCGATATGGGTTATTGTGGACCGTCTCACCAAGACCACCCATTTTATCTCTATTCGGGAAGATTTCTCTCTAGATCAACTTTCCAAGATATATGTGAAGGAAGTGGTAAGGCTGCATGGGGTACCACTATCCATCGTGTCTGATCGTGATCCAAGATTCACATCAAAATTTTGGAGAAGTCTTCAACATGCTCTGAGTACTGAATTGAATTTTAGTACGGTCTATCATCCTCAAACTGATGGCCAATCTGAAAGGACTATTTAGACACTCGAAGACATGCTGAGATTATGCTCAATGGAATTTAAAGGTGGATGGGATCAACACCTCCCATTAGTTGAGTTCTCCTATAACAACAGCTTCCATTCGAGTATTCAGATGGCACCCTATGAAGCTCTGTATGGAAAGCGATGTAGAACTCCTACTTGTTGGGATGAAACTGGTGAGAGAAAGCTTCTTGGGCCTGATCTTGTGCAAGAGATGACAGAATAGGTTCATGCCATCCAACAACACATAAAGGCTGCTCAGAGTCGGCAGAAGAGCTATGCTGACAATCGTCTAAGGGACTTGGAGTTTGGTGTTGGTGACAAAGTCTTCCTTTGAATTTCTCCCTGGAAGAGAGTCATGCGGTTTGGGAAGAAAGGGAAGCTCATCCCTAGGTACATTGGCCCCTATGAAATCCTTGATCGCATAGGAGCAGTGGCCTATCGTCTAGCACTTCCACCGAACCTAGCTCAAGTTCATGATGTCTTCCATGTATCTCTCTTGAGGAAGTACATACCCGACCCTTCGCATGTACTGAACCCAGAGGTGGTACAACTGGAACATGACATCTCTTATGAGGAGCAGCCAGTGGAGATCTTAGACCGTAGAGACAAGGTTCTATGAAACAAGACTACCCACCTTGTGAAAGTTTTGTGGGGGAATCATAAATATGAAGAAGCGACTTGGGAGCCTGAGGAAAAAATGAAGCAAAAGTACCCTCACCTTTTCGACTAGGCCCCAAGTATAAATTTCAGGGATGAAATTTCTTAAGGGGGGAAGAATGTAACGACCCAATCTTTTTGAGTAGTATATTAACTTACTCTTAATGATTTAATAAGATGTTAATGGTTAATGCAGAAAGAGGATTCGATGGCTTCATCCAGTAGACTCGAACCTTATGAAGCCCACTTATCAGAGCTTGGGAAGGAGGTGGCATCTTTGGGCTTCGCTTTGGACCAAGCCCAAGCCGAACTCCAGCGTGTCAAGCTTGAACAGAAACGCTTGCGGGAGAAGTTCAAGTTAGTAGAGATTACTACTAGGGCAATGTTATCTAAGCCTCCCTCGGATTCTCTCACCATAGCACACCTTACACTTAGGTCATATGTCGGTGTTATAAGGGGATATGTGACAAGACCCTAGCTTCTTTGTGTAATCCTTTGGGATGAATGAATTAATATTTCTTCCTTTAGTGATGTTTGTGAAATTTCAAATGTCCGGAAAATTTTAGGATGTATTTTATTGATGAATTTTGAAAAAAAGATATTTTAAAATATATATGTAAACCCTAAATAATTAATGATGTGTAATTATTTTCAAAAAATGGTCTTCTGCAAAAGTGTACAGTAAGGAATTTGGAGTCTAGTAAGATCAACTTAATTTTTGATGAATAGTAAATTATGAATAGTGATTTTACATTTAGGATTAGTAATGTGACCAAATGGATTAGTAATTTCACTCAAAGAAAGTTTTAATATAATTTAGACACCTAGATTAAGTAATGCGATTCAATAAAATGGGTAAATAAAGGTTTCATAAATTATTATTCAAGTATTAGTTTTTTCAGGTGAATAGTGTTTTTTAATTAAAAATTTAATTAAAAATTATTAGAAAATTATTTTTATAAAAAGGACTTTATTTTTGAACTTAGAGCATCGATATTATGTTATGGTAATTTTTGGGGATTTTTCTGAAAAAAATGAATTTTCGATGAATAGTGTTTTTATTTAAAAATTAAATTAAAATTATTTAGAAAATTATTTTTATAAAATGGAGTTCATTAATTTATTTAGAGAATCGATATTTGGTTAAGGTGAAATTTTGGGATTTTTCTGAGTAAGATGAATTTTTTCAGTGAATAGTAAAAATGCAGTTTTAGGGTTTCGGTATGTTTAATGACATCATAACTGGGTCATGATGATGTAATGAGATATTTTAAGGGTTGTCCGGCCAAGGGTGATGAATTATTGTTTTGGGGGCCCCATGTGGCCTAACTCCATGGTAAATGCCAATAGAGAGCACATGGTTTTGAGAAAAGCACTTGTGAGGTGTCCCTTGGCCATTAATGCCTTGTCCCCTCACTTTCCCTATAAATACCCACCCTTTCCTCCTTTATTTTTCACTCCCAACTCTCCCCCAACGAATGTATTGTCTCCTTACCTCCCAAGGAGTCCTCCCAAGGTACCCCCAAGCCCTCAAGGTCCAAACCTTTGAGTTTTAAGAGTTACGTTTTAGGGTAAGGGATCCGACCTCTCTCTTTCTTTTCAAGTGATCTCTTTTATGTCATTTCTTTTATGCTACATGTTCTTATGTTGTAGGATGTTATTTTATATTCCTATTACTGCCCTTTTTATTTTTATTTTATGAGAGATCCCCTCTTACTCTCATCATTTCGTTTTATGAAAGTTTCAGTGACGCCGTTAGGCTGCCGAATTTTTAAGCGATTTTTTCACCCTTCTCATTTTTCAAGTTCAATTTTCATGTCAAATCTTTCAAGTTCCTTTTTATTATGTTGGGGTATGATATCTATATCTATCATACTGATCTCTTATGATCATATGATGAGAGACCCTATTTGATCTTGTCAAATAATTTTTTTATTGAAGTTAAGTGACGCCGTTAGGCTGCCGAATTTTCATAAGAGAAATCTTATTTTTGGCTCACTTCCATGTTTTTCATTTCAAATGGTATGTCCTTAAAATTTCATTAACATGTCCATAAATCCCTTATATTATGTCCCCTACTGTTTTATGGATCATTTATGAGTGGGTGACCCATGTCGCCTCTCTTTTCAATGTTTTCTAAAACCTTGTAACATAGCCGTTATGCTGTAGAATTTTCGTCTCAAAATGCCTCTCTCTTTTCTCAAAATTATTTTATGTTATAAAGTGAATACTCAAAGCTCTTATTTCTAAAAGGGTTTTCACATATATATCAAAATTTTCTATTTTAAATTCTGGTATTTACATACATGATACCCACTTTCCCTTTTCGTGGGTTTAAAGTGACGTAAAGATCATGTCTTTAAAGTAGTTTTTAAAACGTTATGATTATGAAATGAAACCCATTTATTTTATGATATATGGGTTATTTATGAAATTTTTGATGATTATATATGTGGATCACATGATAATAAATACAAATTTAAGGGTGCACCCTGATAGCGCTCCAATGCATTGGGTAATGATGTAACCGCTAAAGATTACAATTTTCACGATACCTTGGTGAGTAACCTTGGTAATTTTCAAATGACACCTTGGGGATGGAACTTTGTGATATGTTCATGATTGTCTATGTTAAATGATGTAGCCACATCTTCAAGTTATGAAAAATGTTATTTTTATTATGAAATGCCTCATGATTTCTTTCTCATGCCTTAAAGTTCTTTTCATGTCCTTATTGAAGTATATCAAGTTCACATGTAAAATGTTCCTCTTGTTTCCCTTACTGGGCCTTATGCTCACCCTTTCTTTTGATGTATCTCCCCAGGTTATGAGATGCAGTAATGAACCTAGGATTAACTTAAGGAGAAGCCTTTCAAGTGTTTAAGAAGAATGATTTATGTTGTTTTCATGTATTATGTTCCTGGTTTCCAAGACACTAAACCCTAAAGATCCTCAGTTTTGTGTAATGTAATGAAAGTTTATGTTATAAAACGACGGGATGCTATAGGTTCTACTTCCAACTGTATATTAATAGTGGTTATATATTTCATCTCAACAAATGTCTAAGCATCTATAATAGTGGAATCACCTTCCATATTTTCTTCCAAATGGGATATATAAACATTTGGAACAACTAAATTTCAAATTCTTCCTCAATTCATTCCTTTTTCTCTTGCTCAACAACATGCTGTTCTATAGAATCTATAACTATCAAATGTTCAGAAACAAAATAATCTAAAACTTGTTGACTAGTGGAAACTAAATTAGGCTCAACAACATTAGTAGCTGGAGTTTCATAAAAAATCTCCAATGATGGGGGAATTCTCCTCCTCATCAAATGAAAATTTCAGTTTAGAAGGAATTTCAACATCTTTATTGTTGATTATTCTTGTATCATTATTGGATTCAGAGTTACTTTTATCATATATATCCTTATTTTCATTACCATCTTTTTCTTGTTTTTTTTCTTCCTTATCATAATCATAATCAACTTAAGTTTATTTTTAACTTTTATATTGATCTTCTATAGAGACCTTAGTAGCTTCTTCATCACATTTGACTAATTTTTCTCTTTTAAACAACCTCATATGTGTACTAGGAGATCCATAGGTTATGGGAGAAGCTTTGAGAGACAGATCAGGATCACTCCCTTCATTAATAGATTGTTCCCTTTCTTCCTCAACTACAACCTCTTGTTTATTTTCATCAGAGTATATCAAATCCTCATTAGGTTCCAAAATAGGATCAAATTCATCCTTAGGTCTACTAGGATGATCAACATGATTGTAATCTATTTACAAATTTTCAAAATCTACAACCCATTTTCTCTTCCACATATTCTAGCGTATCTTCATTATGTAGAAAGTGGAACTTATTATACAGACACCACAATAGTCAATGACCGATTCATCATCATCATGAACTATGACCTTGGCTATTAACATTGTAGAAATTATCTTTGGGTAGATCAAAAATTTAGATCTAGAGGATGATTTGGTCATTTCCCATATATATAGCATTAAATATCTACAATTAATAATCTTATGGACTTATAACATAAGAAATAAGAGATAAAACCTTGGCATCTCGAAGTAGTAAAATATACCTTTCTCATAGAGAGCATATTATTCAGAAATTTGAAAAGAATCCTACACTCTCCATCAAGCTCAGAAGCAATATTTCTTCTTATTGAACCATCTCTTGTTAACATGGTAAGAATTACTCATAAATGAACAGGTCACTAGCTTCACGAATTCAACCTTGATAATCATAAAAAATTCCATCATGTGGTATATTCAAACACTTAGTGCACTTTTTTGAAGAGAAACCAAATACCTGACCTCTTACATAACTTTTTAACCAATATGCACTATCTTAATTGAATAAAAACTTAACACGCTGATAGAAATAATGTAACCATTTCAAGTAAAAGGGTATCTCATTTGATGAGAACCATTCCAACCATCCTTGGTCTTGGAGAACCTTGAGTACTAGAGACTTACTTGACATCAACCACTTTGAGTTTACTTCCTTTTCTGCAACAATAGCTCAGCTAGAAAGCTCACAGTCAACTGGAGAAACTGGAGCAGGTGATTTTGGTTATTTCTTCTGTTTCTATGAAGATCAAGACTTAAAACGAGAAGGAACTAAATTTTTATTAATTCTTGGAATCTATATCAGCTCGATAGAGTTGGTTTAAGGTAAGGTGAAGGTTTGAAAATAAGAAGGAAAATAGTTTTGCTCGACTGAAGAGAGATACACAAATATAGAACGAGACTCAAGATTTATTAGAAAAAGACTTATTCTATATTAAAATCATTTGTGATATTAGGCATTATAAAATAGAAATTATATGTGAAATTTTAATTAAAATAGTGATATAAAACCATGCATCTAGTTTCAATAACTAAAATAAAATGGTAAATAAACCAGAAGTTTTCAATATTGAAAAACAGAACAATTTTACAGAGGAATAGAATTAATGACAAGACAACTCAATGGTATGAAAACTAATGGTATGGTAACCATTATTATGACAACCAATGATATGAAAACCAATTTTATGAAAACTAATGGTATACTTAACCAAAATCAATCATTCCTAATTCATGTTTGATATAATTCATTCTCTCAGATTTAAATGGTTTGGTTAATATATCTGCTAGCTAATGCTTAGTACCAATAAATTCAAGAGTGATATCTCCTTTTTGAAAATGATATCTCAAAAAGTGATGTCTTATATCAACATGTTTTGTTATGTAATGATAAACAATATTTTTAGATATTTTTATCTCAATTGTATTATCAAATTTTATAGAAACATGTTGGAATTTATATCCAAATCCAATTAAAGTGTGTTTCATCTATAAAATTTCTCTACAAGAGCTACCTGTAGCTATGTATTCTTCTTAGAAAGTATATAATGAAACAAAATTTTTCTTTTTTACTACACTATGTACCAAGAGGCTTACCCAAAAAGTGACATGTTCTAGAGGTTCTTTTTCTATCTAACTTGAATCCCCAAAAATTAGCATCAGAGTAACTTAATAAATAAAATGATTATCCTTGAGGGTAATCCAATCATAAATTAGTTGTATATTTTAGGCATTTGAAAATTATTTTAACACAAGTAAGTGTGAATCCTTTGTATGTTCTTAAGAACAAGAACACATAAACACACTAGACATAATGTTTGGTTACCTAGAATTTAGATAGAGAAGACTTCTAATCATATCTCTTTAACTGGTTTGATCAACCTGTTTCCTAGTTTCATCAAGATCCAATTTATAGGCGGTACATATAAGAGTATCACTACTTTTATTACTATCTATATTAAATCATTTTAAAAGATATTTTGTATACTTTACCTTGGTTCAAAATAATTCTTTATTTGTTTTGAAAAATATGAAATACAAGAAATAATTTGAGTTATCATATTATTCTCATTTCAAATTCATTTTGCATCATTTTATAAAAATCAATACAAAGATAATTTTCTAAAGATCCAAAAATAATGTCATCAACATAGATTTTTACATCTAGTACATCTTTTGGAATTCAATTTATGAAAAGATTAGGATTATCTATTCCATTAGAAAACCTTTTGAAATCATAAAATTAATAATCCTATCATACCAACATCAAGGAGTTTGTTTAAAACCATATAAAGCTTTAGTTAATTTAAAAACATGATTAGGAAAATAAGGATTTTGAAAACAAAGGGTTGTTTTACAAAAAACATCCTCAACTATAAAACCATTCAATAAAGAATTATTGACCTCCATTTGATAATGTTTGAAATCTATATGAGCTTCATAGGAAACCAATATTCTTATGGACTCAAGTTTGGCTGTAGGTACAATGGTTTCCTCATAGCCAATTCCGTGTTCCTAACTATAACCTTGTGAAATAATATAGCATTATTTCTATCTATATTACATGAATCATCAAATTTACTCCTAAACACCTATTTAGTACCAATATCCAAGGTGTACTTGGCTCTATCTACAAGTTCCCACACTTTGTTTCATTCAAACTAATTGAACTTTTCTTTCATTTCCATTACCCATAATTCATTATTAATTTATCCCTTGATGTTATTATGTTCAAGGAAAGACAAGAATGATTGATGCTCGACCTGATTTCTAAGATAGTATCTAATTTTAGTTTCTCTATATAGATATCCTAAAAAAACATCTAAATGATGGTGATTGAGAGTTTTAATTATTCTAGAGAATGTAGGATAAGTTACTTCTATATTCTCAAGTGGAAGTTCTTGAAATTGTTCAGAACTCGAAGATTCTTTTTCATGATTCACAGCAGAATCCAAAGGTTTGTAATTTAACTTCAAAGAAGATAGGCCCTCCTCAAGGTTTTCAGAAGAAGACTTGGTCTCATGTGGATCAGTTTCATCAAATTTGACATGGATTTATTCTTTTACAGTATTCATCTTATTATTGAACACTCTATAGGCTTTACAAGAAATTGCATAACCAATAAAAATTCCTTCATCAATCTTGGAGGCAAATTTGTCAAGATTATCATTAGTGTAAAGAATAAAAAATTTACTACCAAAAACACTAAATAAATTAACCTTAGGTTTCCTATTTTTTCACAACTTATAAGCGGTCTAAGGAATTGGTCCAATCAAAAATC
The DNA here is from genome assembly GCA_963277665.1 of Viscum album. Lineage (NCBI taxonomy): Eukaryota > Viridiplantae > Streptophyta > Magnoliopsida > Santalales > Viscaceae > Viscum > Viscum album. Next base: position 1,667,154,073 of record OY728147.1, on the reverse strand, counting down.
TATTTTTAATATAGCATGATGTATTAACAGCTTATCCCCAAAAATATATAGGTAGGTCATACTCATTTAGAATAGTCCCAGATATCTCTTATAAGGTTCATTTTATTCATTCAATGACTCTATTATGATGAGGAATCATAGGATCATAGAAGTTATGTGTGTAACCATTTTTTGACCAAAATGATTCAAATTATTGATTTTTGAACTCAAAACCATTTTCACTTATTAATGTTTTAACCCCCATTCGACTCTGTTTTTCTACAAACATAGCATACTTGGAAAATTAATAACAGGATTCACTATTGTGACCTAGAAAATATACCCAAGTATACCTATAATAGTCATATATAAGGACATAAACATAGTGCTTCCCATTAAGAATAAAAAATCTAGAAGGTCTAAATAAATATATGTGAAGAAACTCGAGAGGTTGAGAAGTTGACACATCTTTCTTTAGATTAAAAGAAACTTTGTGCTATTTCCCTTTTTGACAAGTGTTATAGACATTATCTTTTGGGAACTCATGTTTTAGTAGATCCCTAACTAACCCTTTTCTATTTAGATTTCTAAGTGAGTGAATGTTTCAATGTCCTAGTCTTCTATTTAAAAGCCAATATTTATTATAAAAAAATCAAGAATGAAACATTATGAGAAACTAAAGAATTTAGATCTACAACATAAACATTTTCATTTCTAAAGGCAGTAAAAATTAAAGAATTTTTAGATTTAAAAAAATTACAATAATAATTCTCAAACATTACATGGAAACCATCATCACAAAACTGATAAATACTAACTAGATTATATTTTAAAAAATCAATATATAAAACATTGGAAATAAAAAATGAATTACTGTTACCAATATAGCCTTAGATGATGATTTTTCCATTTTCGTTATTACCAAAGGTGACATGGCCACCATCAACCTTGATTAGAATCTTGAAGTAAGAATTATATTCTGTAACATGTCTTGAAAAAACACTATTCAAGTACCATATACTTCTACTGTATATCTTCCATCATTTTCCCTACAAATTAGGTTTTGAAAAAGAAATGATTTTGGTACCCAGATCCAGTTGGGTATGAAAATGTTAGTGATAAATGCTTTGGGAACCCATATTTACCTCATGGGTTTTCTATAAATAGATTTCATTATCTTAGAAATAAACAATTTTTGGGTCTTTTTGAAATGTGTTTTCCATTAGAGTTTTCAGGTGTGGACTTAGGAATAAAATCATTTTTAGTTATTCACCTCTATCCATGTTCCTATCTGATTCCAGTAACATATTTGGGGAAAACATTATTTCCCATGATTTGTGCCAATTTTCTCTACCATTTATAATCTTTTCAAGGAATTTATTCAATATCTCAATTGAAAGTTTAAGTTCATTTTTTTCTTTAAGCAGTTTAATATTCTTCTCTTTTTCTATAGATAGATCAAAATAATATTTTACAATTAGAGCATTTTTCATTTTCAAAACATTGTATTTATCATTTAACTCATTAAAGATGTCTTCTAAATTATTTAAGTAGTCCAATAGTTCTTCATTTTTCATATTTTCATCATCATGATTTTTATTATCATACTCATTAGATTCATCATACTCATGCATAGGAAGAATATTAGAAACATGTGGTAAAGTTGATACCTTAATGAATTTATTCATAAATAACATATTTTCTCTATCCAACTTTTCTTTATGGGAATATTCTGAGTCACTTAAACTATCTTCATATGTAATCTATATGGATTTCATGGACTTTTTATATCTTCTATCGTAATCTTAATATCTATTATTGTATTTCATTTTAGAACATTCTAATTTTTTTGGCCTTTAATTTTTAATTCATAAAATACAACTTCCTTTGAATCATCATCATTTTTATTCTAATTTGATTTATTTTCATATTTTACTTTATTGTTTGGTTTTCTAAAAAACTTCTTCTTCTTGTGGAACTTCTTAAAACTTTTATCTAGGTGAGCCATTTCCTCATCACTTTTAGAAGCAGATTCACTATCACTTGAATCAACAACTTTTACCTTTTATTTTTATTTTTTACTACTATTGTCTATGTGTAGTATTCTTGAAAGCTAAGGACTTTATATTTGGCTAATCCCCATCCTCATAGTTTTCTTTAAGTTATTATTCATACATTATAAGATTAGCTATCATTTCCTTGACAGGAAACTTATTGATATCATAGGATTATCTAATTGACACTAAAGTTACTCGCTATATTTTAGGTAGACATATCAGTAATATCATTATCTAGTCTTTGTTTGATACATGCTTTCCCAGTGAGCTCATGGTATTAAAAATATCATTAAAATTGTGATAAATATCATAAATAGGCTCATCTGGATTCTTTTTAAAATTATCTTATTTAACTATTTATGTATTAAGCCTCATTTATTTTACACTTGTAGTTTCTTTATGTAATATAGTAGAGTATCCCAAATCTCAAAATTAGTTTTATAGGAAGAAATTCTATTAAACTGCTCATCACTAAAGGCAGAGTATATAAAATTCATGGATTTACAAATATTATTATAAGAAGCCTTAGTTGCATTATTCCAAGTATTTTTAGTAGTGAGAATTTTATACTCATCAACTATAAAATACCAAATCTCAAAACCCATACTTTTAATATGAATTTTCATTTTTATTTTCCAATAGGAATAATTAGTCCCATTGAAGAAGGGAGGTCTGTTGGTATAATAAACTTCTTGAATATTATCTATACTAAAACACTAGAAGATATATATATATATATATATAAAGAATTAAAAATTTATAACTAATAAAAATTTTAAGGATTTAATGATCAACTAAAATTACAGTTAAAAATGAATTGAAAAGGCCTCTAAATCCTATGATATGAAATTTTGGTAGGAGTGAGTATCTCAAGAGGGGGTAAAATTTCTGTCAAAAATGGATTATTGTGAAATCCCCTAAATATTATGAAACAACCCAGTTTATCCAATTAAGTAGTATGATATATATATTAATCATTCTAAATATTTCTCTAAAGATTTATTAGGTCTTATATGAGTAATGTATATATAATTATTAAATAATTTGAAATCAATTTACTTGATCAAAATACTATATGAACACAAATTAAGATAAACTATCAAAGTATAAATTTAGTTTAAAATAAATTTTTTTAATTTCAAAATGAAAACAATGTATAAAAAATGAAAACACAAAGTGAGAAAATGAATACCAGAGGTTCAGTATCAATTCAAGACTTAGTCCGCTCCACTTAGTGATCACCCACCACCTGAAATTATATATAACATAAACAGATGATCCATAACCTAGATTGGGTTTTACAACATATAACACTATTCAGGTCACACATGATATCTTCCATAGTTATTCTTTGAAATAATGATAAAATTACTACATAGTAACCTCTACCACTCTTATACATGGGAAAAAATAGGAATAAATTTTGAGAATATATCATGTATCTTCTAGTTTAGCTCAAGAGATAATGCACATACATAAAATAGAGTATATAATACACTTCTCAAATGTAATATAACATAAATAAAAAATAAATATAAGGGTATAGAGTTTAGAAATAACCATTCTCTTGTAATTTAGATTTCTACTCTTGATTTTATTCACTAATAAATCTCGAGTCGATTTTTCTTGAAATCTTTAAAAAAATAGAGTGTCGTAAACTGTTGTTTTCTTATAGGAACAAAGCACTGATGAATTTTTATTTATTGTAAACATTTGACAGAAAGTTGGAACTTTTGATCTGAAATAGGTTCAACTTGATAATTTTGTAAGTTCAAGCTCCACTACTATATATTGCATGATTTCTCTCTCTTTCCTACTTCTCAACAATGAAGTGTGCTATGCTTGTTATCAAAAATATAAGTAAGGATAATATCAAGAGCTTATCCCCCTTACTCTTTGTTCTAACATGATTTATGTCAAAAATATAAATAGAAATCAATAAAATAGTAAATAGAATTAACTTAAATAAATATATCCACTATAATTATATAATTAAAAACAAAATAAGCAAAGTAATATAAACAATGATGGTGTCTTAATATCTGGTGGTGTATTGTGTTCTGGTGGTGGATCATGTTCTAGTGGTGTGATAATGATGATATGATATTGATAGTATTTTGATCTAGCGGTATGTTGTTCTGGATTTTTCTCAAGATTAGTAAATATTTCAAAAATAAGGTAGTGTGAGACTGTTAGTGTTACAACTAATGGTGTATGGTTCAATAATGTATGCTCTAACATTGTCTCCAACTTAGTAAAATTTTCTGTGTTAGTGCAATGAGTTTGACAACATTAAATTGATGGTGTCTTATCTGGAGATATCTCATACTTTTTTATTTTTGTGTCTCAACAACATGACATACTATAGGTGTGTTGATCAATGGTTTCTTACTTGATGGTGTCTCATACTTTGTCAAGTCTTCGGTCCAACAGTATGATAATATGACTGTGTGAAGTCCTAGTAGTATCTCAGACTTAGATAATTTTTGTACTAGCTATGTGTCATGACCAATGGTCTCATACTTAGAGATTTATCACCTATTCATAGAATAAATATTTATTTTTTGAAAACATGAAATTAATTAGTAGTATTAAATAAATTATTTTAGAATCATTAAAACCAGGATGTCAACAATCTCTCCCTTTTTTATTACCACAAATCCTAGAAAGAAAATAATTCTATAGAAATAAAAATAATTCATCACAGGTATTGAAGAAGAGTAAACATGATATCTAATAAGAAAAAAAACTTATCATCAACAATTTGTAGAGATGCTATCAGATATACAATAATAAAATATTTCAATGATATAAAGATATAAAGCAGATAATAAGAAGGATGGGGATTAATTAATCCATAAAAATTCTCCCCCTTTTAGGATTTTAAAAAAGGTAAAGTGAAAAAAAATCAACACATTAAGAGGCAAATAACAGTAAAAATAAGAGTTAAGAAATATACATAGTGGGATGAACAAAATGATATTATAAGGAATATCCCATCAAAGACAAAAGAGTATAATATAAAAAAATAAAAATATCAAGGGTTAGTAGAAGGGTTCATCAGTTATTTCATTTTAGATCGATCTTACTCTTTTTCCTGAATTGAGGTAGTTGGATTGGCCTGAGGTAGAATAGATGGGACACCAGAAGAATGTCTAGAAATAGTACAAGAATGGCCTTCTACAGCCACAACTGGCCAGAGATGTATGAGAGCTTCAGTAAGAGACAATGGAAAAGGTTAAAAGTGAGGAGTTAAAGGTCTAAAAGGATTTGTGACCATATAACAATACTAGAGTGTATGAGGTGAAAGGTACACCGGTTCAGTTGTGAGTCCATCATAGGTTGAAGGAATTGGAAATGCATATAGAGATACAACTATAGAAGTCTGAACATGCAGATAAGGATTTAAGAGATTGATAAAATCCATTATAATATATCCTCCCTTTTCTATATCCTTATTTAATTCATCTATATTATCCAAGACAATTTGAAGAGCAGGAGCAAGTTCCTTGAGTTTCCTGACATTCTCTCTAAGGGATTGAGTCACCGAAGGCAATTTTATATTCTATACTATGTACTTAAAATAAGCATCGATATCATGTTTAGTATAGATTATCGAGATATATAACTTGATAGACTTATTAATAGTCTCCATGAAAGCATTCATATCCTTATAATACTTTAATATCATCATGTGGTGATGCTCAGATCCCTGCTCAAGTATCCTTAGAATTTCTAAAGGAATTATATGTTCTCCACTAGAGGTACCACTGGAGGCAACTAAAAATTCATATCTAACAAATGAATAGATGCCATCAACATCAAGAATTGGAGGTGGAATAGAAGAAATAAAAGTATATAAGGAAATACCCCAGGGATATTAATAATACCATCCAAATAAGTTCAAAACTTAGATTTCATTTCCTCAACCAAATATTTGAGAGAATTCAACCCATTTCCAATTTACTTATTTTCAATTTACACAGCCTGAATGTAATACATAATTTTTGGTTGGATATGGAGGATAACCAACTAAAATAAATAACTTGTATCATATTCACTGAGCTTTTTAAAAATAGGGAATGGATTTTGTAGACACTTGAAAAACTCAGCCACCATACTTTCACAAAAAACTTTTAAATCATCTTGAGTGAAAACCGCCTAGGGAAAAAACTAGATAAGGTTCAGGTATAGTAGATCACATAGAACTGAACTTCTCAAGTAGTCCTTAAATATCAACTTGGGATATTAGTGATCCTTTAGGATCACATTCGACACTGAATTTAGGTTTTTCAACCCTTGTAGGGATTCTTGCAACAACAAAGAATTTTCCCCAATCCTCTTCTATAGGGTCATCCCAACTCTCAGAAATAAAAAATTATGGTAGTAGGAACCACACTAATAGATACCATTGAAACTTTATAATTTTTTTGATTTTTTAAACTATGAGTAGCCATAGCATGTCCAAAACTAGAAGTTTCAGCTTCCAACTATGTATTTATAGTGGTAAAATCTTGCATCTCAACATCTTTTTGAGCATCAATAGTAGAGGAATTGCATTCCATATTTTCTTCTAAAAGGGACTTATGAACATTTGGAAAAACTAACTATTCACTTTCGAAATCTTCCTCAATTTGTTCATTTTTTCCTTTCTCAACAACTTGTTGTTCAACAACATCAATATATATCAACTATTCAGCCACAATAGAATATGAAACATCATGTCTAATGGAAACTAAACTAGCCTCACCAACATTATCAGATGGAGTCTTATTAAAAATCTACAATGATGGAGAATAATCTCCCTCAAAAAATACATCTTTCATCTTAGAAGGATTTTCAATATCTTCCTCCTTGATTCTCCCAGTATCATTATTATATTCAAAGTAACTTTCATCATATGTTTCCTCCTTTTCATTACCATATTTTTCGTCTTTTTTTTCTTATTTTTCATCATCATCATCAAATTTAGTTGAATTAAAAATTTTATTTTGATCTTCTCAAAATACCTTAGTCTCTTCTTCATCACATTTTACTAATATTACGCTTTTAGAAAACCTCATAGGTGCACATGAGCTTTATCCTGGTTGGTAAGGACTTTGTAAGTGCATCCAAGAGACCAGGGATCAAATCCATATGGAGGTACAATTTATGGGTTACTATAGCAGGCACTGTAGCGGGAACTGTGCAGTACTGTAGTAGGTACTGTAGAGGGAACTATAGTAGGCACTATTTGGAACTGTAGCAGCCGGGGATATGCCCTCGTTTGGGCCTTTGGGTCACCGATTTGGTCCCTAGGCCTTCGGGCCACCCCGGACATCGGGTCAGTAAGGCCTTTGGGCCACCTCAAGGCCTTCGGGCCACCTTAAGTGCAGATTCAAACCAGACAACCTACAAGGAACAAGCTCTAAAAGAAGGATAGGAAAGGAGATTTCACCACAAAAGAAGCTAAACAGATTGCAAGAATGAGAGGGTATGAAACCTGCCATCGGGACAAGCCTGTGAGTGCAAGAGAATGCCTCGCCTAATAGCCATGTGAAGGTGGAGAGCTGATTTCACGATGAAGATGCTGGGGAGGAGCAGTTCCAAGTAGTTAGTCTGGGTTGTATGTAATGTTTGAAGCCTACGGGAAATGATTTCCTATAAGGCCTACGGGCCATGTAATACTTACGCCTACGAGCCTTGTAAGGGTTCCACCTCACCCCTTGAAAGGTGGATTATCAAAAATCAATAAAAAATAAAGGCCTTCAGTCCATTGGAGGAAACCTCATAGGTGGACTAGGATCTCTATAGGTTATGGGAGAAGCATTGGGAGATAGATCACGATCAATCCCTTCATCAATAGATTGTTCTCTTTATTCCTCAAAAAACAACCTCTTCTTTATATTCATTAGTGTAGATCACAATGTCATCAGGTTAAAAACTAGGATCAAATTCATCCTTAGGTATTCTTGGATGATCAACTGGATATTAATCTATATAATTTTTTTTAGAATCTCCAACCTATTGTCTCTCGCACATATTCTATCTTATCTTCATTCTATAGAAAGTGGAATTTTTTATAAAGAAACCAAAAAAATAATGACAGATTCATCATCATCACGAGCTAAGCCCTTGTCCCTTAACATCACAGAAATCATATTTGGGTAGATCAACTAATTAGATCTAGAGGGTGATTTGGTCATATCCTACATATGTATAATTAGATATATACAAAGATTAATCTTATGGACTTATAACATAAGAAATAGGAGATAAACATCATGGTATATCAAAGTATAAAAATCTCCCTTTCTCAGATGAAGCATATGCTGCACAAATTTTAAAAGTATCCTACACTCTCCATCAAGATTAGAAGAAATAGTTATTATTATAGAAACATCTCCTGTTAACTTAGAAAGGGATTCCAATTAATGAATAGGTCACTAGATTCAGAAATTATACCTTGATAATTATTAAAATCTCCATAATGAGGTACATTTAAACACTTATCCCACTTTATTGAATAGAAACCAAATACCCGACCTCTTACACAACTTTTCAACCAATATTCACAATCTTGATTGAATTAAAACTACACATACTAATAAAAATAATGTACCTGTTTTAGGAAAAAGGGTCTCTCATTTGATGAGAATAATTACAACCATCACTGGTTTTGGATAACCTTGATTACTAGAGACTTACTATACAACATCCACTTTGAGTATAATTTATTTTCTGTAACAACAACTGAGCTAGAAATCTCAAGGTTAGCTGGAGAAACTAGAGTTGATGATTTTGGTTATTTTTTTTGTTTCTATGAAGATATTAACATAAAGACAGAATACAAAAAAAGGTTTCTTCATTCTTGTAATCCATATTAGTTCAACAGACTCATCGAAAGGTAAGGTTATGGTTTGAAAAAAAGATGGAAGATAGTTTTTCTCAGCTCGAGAGAGATAGAGAAATATAGAAAAGGGCTCAATATTTGTTGGGAAAAAAATTATACCATGTTCATATCATTTGGGATGTTAGGAATTCTAAAATTAAAATTATATGTGAAATGAAAATTAAAATCTAGATAGAAAAACATGCATCTAGTTTTAATAAATAAACTAAACGAAGATATAATACGATGGTTTTCAATATTAAAAAACAAAATAATTTTGAAAAGGCATAGAATCAAAGATATTAAAACTCAATGATATGAAAGACAATGGTATGAAAACCAATGAGATGAATACCAAAAGTATTCCAACCAACTGTTTACTTAACTGAAATTAATCATTTCTAATTCATGTTTGATATAATTAATTCTCCCAGATTTCAAAGGTTTGATGAATATATCATATAACTAATGATCAGTACCAATAAATTCAAGAGAAATTACTCCATTTAGAAAATTATCTCTCAAAAAGTGATGTATTATATCAATATGTTTTTTTTCTATAAGGATAATTATAATTTTTAGATATTTTTATCGCACTTGTATTATCAAAGTTTATAAGAACATGTATAAATTTATATCCATTGTCTAGTAGAGTGTGTTTCATCCACAGAATTTCTACATAATATCTACCTAAAGGTATGTATTTATATTTGACAGTAGATAATGAAACAAATTTTTTATTTTTACCACAATATGTAACTAGAGGCTTTCCCAAAAAATGACTTTTTCTAGAGGTGTTTTTTCTTTCTAACTTGCATACACCAAAATCAGCATCAGAGTAACTTACTAAATCTAATGATTATCCTAGAGGGAAAAACAATCTTAAATTAATTGTATATTTGTTGTATTTCAAAATTATTTTAACAAAATGTTTGTGTGACTCCTTTGGATTTTCTTAAAAATGATCACACATACACACACTAAACATAATGTTTAGTTGGATAGTAGTTAAGTATAGAAGAATTATAATAATAACTCTATAGATTGTTTGATCAATTCTTTTCCCAGTTTGATCATGATCTAATTTAGAGGTGGTACTCATAGGAGTATCAATAATTTTAGTTCTATCCATATTAAATCACTTTAAATGATATTTTTCATATTTACATTGGTTCAAAATAATTATTTCTTTGTTTTGAAAATTCTAAAATCCAAGAAATAACTCGATTTCTCCCATTAAACTCATTTCAAATTAGTTTTGAATAATTTTAGAAAAATCAAAACAAAGATAATTTTATAAAGATATAAAAATAATGTCATCAATATATATTTTTAAAACTAGAACATATTTTGAAATTCAATTTATTGAAAGAGTAGGATCAACTATTGTTTCTGAAAAGAATTTTGAAATCAGAAAATTGCTAAGCCTATTATACCAATATCTAGGATCTTGTTTTAAACTATATAAAGCTTTAGTTAATTTAAAAACATGATTAGGAAAATTAGGATTTTGAAAACTAGGGGTTGTTATACAAAAAAATCCTCAACTATAAATCCATTCAAGAAAGCACTCTTGATATGCATTTGATAAAGTTTGAAATCTAGATGAGATACATTGGTAAGAAGGATTATTATGGAATTAAGTCTATCTACATGTGGAAATGTTTCCTTATAGTCAATTCCTTCTTCCTAACCATGACCTTGTGCGACTAATCTAGCATTGTTGATAACTATATTACCCGAGTCATCCACTTTACTCCTAAATACTCATTTAGTACCAATAGTCATGGTGTCCTTGGGTCCATATACGAGTTTCCACGCTTTATTTATTTTAAACAGATTCAACTCTTATTGCATTTCCATCACCCATAATTCATCATTAATTTCTTCATTAATGTTCTTGGGTTCAAGGTGAGACAAAAAATCTTGATGTTAAACCTGATTTCTAACATAATCTCAAGTTTTTGTTCCTCTATCTAGATCACCTACAACAATATCTAAAGGATGGATCTTGAGAGTTCTAATTATTCTAAAGAAGGAAGTACTAGTTACTTCTATATTCTCAGGTGTAAGTTCTATAAATTATTCAAAACTATATGATTCTTTTGATTTGTTTCAGAGTTGAATCCAAAGGTTTAGGAATTATGTTCAAAGAAGACAGGTCCTCTTAATATTTTTCTAAAGAAGTCTTACTCTTATGTTCATCAATTTCATAAAATTTTACATGGACTGATTCTACCACAATCTTTGTCTTATTATTGAAAAATCTACAGGGTTTACTAAAAAGTGAGTAACTATTAAAAATTCCTTGATCACTCTTGGAGGAAAATTTATCAAGATTATCCTCAGTGTTATGGATAAATACTTTACAACAAAAATATATAAATTAATTAACCTTTGGTTGCTTATTATTCCAAAAGTCATAGGGGGTCTTATTAAGAATAGGTTTAATAAAAACTCTATTTATGATATATAAGGCTATATTGATAGTTTCTACCTAAAAAATATAGGTAGGTCATATTAATTTGGCAGAGTCCGGGATATCACTTGTAATGGTTGGTTTCTTCTTTCAATGACTCCATTATATTGAGGGGTCCTAGGTGAATATAAGTTATGAGTGTAACAATTTTGTGAGAAAAACGATTAAAAATATTGATTTTTCAAACTCACAAACATGGTCACTTATTAAGGTTTTAATCCTAATTCCACTAAGATTTTCTATAGACTTAGAATACTTGGTAAAATATGAACAAGATTCAATTAAATGAGATAGAAAATATACCCATGTATACCTAGAAGAATCATTTACAAGAACATAAACATATTACTTACCATTATGACTAGAAACTATATAAGGTCAAAAAAATCCATGTGAACCATCTCTAATGATTGAAAATTTGACAATTGTTTCATTAGTTTAAAAAAACATTATTTTTCCCAATTTGACAAGGGTTACATACATTATTAGTTGGGAACTCAAATTTTAGTAGATCCTTAAGTAAAAATTTTCTATTTATCTTTCTAAGTGAGTGAATGTTGCAATGACCTAGTCTCCTATTCCAAATCCAAGATTCCATATAAAAAGCACTCAAGCATGAAAAATTCTGAGAAATTAAAGAATTTAGATCTAAAAAATAAACATTGTCATTTATAAAGGAAATAAAAATTAAATCATTTTTATAATTAAAAACATTACAATAATAATTATCAAACTTAACATTGAAACCATCATCACACAACTGAGAAATACTAAGAGGATTATATTTTAAAACTTTTACATATAAAAGTTTTGATATTAAAACTAATTTTTTTACCAATCTGGCCTAGTCCAATGATTTTTTTTCTTTTGAATTTTTACCAAAAGTGACATGACCACCATCAAACTTGGTAAGACTTTTGAAGTAGTAATAGTCTCCAATCACGTGTCTTGAATAAAAACCATCCAAGTATAATAGAATTCTACTGAATATGTTCAAGCAATTTTTCTATGAAATAGGTTTTAAACAATAAATGATTTTTATACCCAAATAAATTTGGGTCCAAAAATGTTAGTAATACATTATTTGGGAACCCATATTTGCCTCATGAGTTTCCTATAAATTTATTATAGACTCTTAGAAATAAACACTTTATTGGTTCCTTTTGAAAAGTGTTTGACAGTATTGTTTTCATTTCTAGACTTAGGAATAAAATTATTTTTAGTTATTCTCATCTATCTAGGTTCATATCCTATTCCAGTAACATATTTTGGGGTAACTTGATTTCCAAAGATTTGTATCAATGTTTCTCTACCATTTGTTATATTTTCAAGGTATTTCTTCTATTTATCATTTAAAAGTTTAAGTTCATTGTTTACATTGAGAAGTTTAATATTCATCTCTTTTTCTATAGATAAATCATACTTAAAATTTATAGTTAGAGCATGTAGTCTTTTCCAAACATTGTATTTAACTTTTAACTCATAAAAGGCATCTTACAAAATATTGAAGTTTTCAAATAATTATTTATTTTTCAAATTTTCAGCATCTTTATTTTCATTATCAGACTTATCATATTCATCATACTCATGCAGTAGAATAATATCTGTAACAATTAGTAAAAATGATATCTCACCAACTTTAGTCATAAAGAACAGATTTTCTCTATCTTTATTTTCTTCAGGTGAAGAATCTGAGTCACTTAAACTATATTTAGATGCAATCCAGGTGGATTTTATGTCCTTTTTGTCTCTTATATCCTTATATTCATATCCCTTCTTGTATTTTAGTTTAGGACTGTCTGATTTTATCAGAACTTCACTTTTTATTCATAATAGACAACTTCATTTTAATCATCATAATTTTTCTTCAATTTACCTATGTTTTCATATTTTCATTTAATTATTAGTTTTTTTGAAAAACTTATTATTCCTATAAAACATATTAAATATACTATCTAGGTGATCCATTTCCTCATCACTATAATAAGAAGATTCAATATCTCTTTAATAAAAAACTTGTACCTTTTATTTTTCTTTTTTTATTCTATTATCTAAGAGTAGTAGTCTTAAAAGTTTTGGAATTTAATTTGGTTTATCCTCCTCCTCATGGTTTACTCTAAGTTCATATTCATACATAATAAGCTTACCTATGAGTTCCTTGGAAGGAAAATTACCGATATCGCCTGATTCTCAAACTGACACCAAAGTTCCTCATTATCATTTAGGTAGACATCTCAACAATCTTATTATCTTGTCCTTTTCTAATACAGTATTTCCCACTAAGCTCATGGTTTTAACAATATCATTAAACTAAAGATACACATTAGAAATAGGATTAGCATGATTCATTTTAAAATTATCATATTTAATATATTAAGTATTAAGCCTCATTTATTTAAAATTTTTAGATCCTTCATGTGAGATAGCTAGAGTATCCCAAATCACAAAAGTTGTTTTACATGTAAAAATTCAATTAAACTCTTCATAACCTATTGAACAGTATAAAAAATTCATGTATTTTCAATTATTATTATAAGAATCTTTAGTTTCAACATTCTAAGTATTTCTAGAATTAGTAGGAATTTTATACTCATCTACTATAAAATTATAAATCTCAAAACCCATACTTTCAATATGCATTTTAATTTTAATTTTTCATTGGGCATAATTGATCCCACTAAAAAGGGAGGTCTTTTGGTAGTAGAACCTTATTGATAATTATCCATACTAAAATACAACCATATATATATATAAATAACTAAAAATTTAGAACTAGCAGAAAATTTATGGTCTTTAACGCTAAACAAAATTATAGTTAAAAAGTATTTGAAAAATACTTTAAATACTATGATACAAAATATTGGTAGGAGTGAGTATCTCAATAGGAGGGTAAATTGAGTATCCAATAATTTTTTTTTATCTAAAACAGTTTGTTTTGAAATCTTGCAGATATTAAAAAATAGCCTAGTTTATCACAATAAGTAATATGATATATATATATTAATAATTTTTAACATTTCTTAAATGATTGATTAGGTCTTAGATGAATAATATATATATATAATTATTGAATCCTTTTAAGTTAATTTACTTGATAAAAATACTATATAAAAACAAATTAAGATAAAATATCAAAGTATAATTTTTTTTACAATTAAAACAATTTTTAAATTTTAAAGAAAAAACAAAGAGAAACTAAATAAAAACACATAGTGGAAAAATAAATATATGAGTTTTAGTCTCAAGTATAGACACAGTCCTCTCTGCTTGGTGATCACCCTACACCAATACATTTATGTAAAATGAATAGATGATCCACAACCTGGGTCATGTTTTACAATAGATAACATTGTTCATGTCATATATGATCTCTTCCATAGTTATTCCTGAAAATAAAGATAAATAGACCACAAAAGGAAATATAACACTCTTATCCGTAGAAAATAATAATAATAAAGTTTGATAATACATATTTTATCTTCCATTTTAGTTGAAGATACAACGTACATACATAAAATAGCGTATATCACACACTACTCAAATGTAATAAAATATAAATAGAAATAAGAAATCTAAGAGTAGATAGTTTAGAAATGATTAGTCTATTGAAATATAGCTTTTGAATCTTGATTTTTTTCAATAATAAATATTGATTTTATTTTTCTTGAAATATTAAGAGAAATAGAGTGTCACAAACTCTTGTTTTATGAATGAAACAATGCAGTAATAAAGTTTATCTTTCTCATCAAGATTTCACAGAAAGTTGGATCTTTTGATTTTAAAAAGGTTCATCTTGATACTTTTAGTTTTTTAAGAACCTCTACTTCATCTTTCATGTTTTCTCTATCTTTTCCACTTGTTAATGATTAAGTGTGCTATACTTTTTATTAAAAATAGCAGTAATGGGAATATTTAGAGGTTTTTCATTCTAGTCCTCATTCTGACATGATTTATATTGAACATTTAAGAAAAAATCATTAAAATATTAAATAGAATTAACTTAAATAAATATATCCATTAGAATCATATAATTCAAAACTAAATAAGTAATATATACCATGATGGTGTCTTAAGATCTGGAAGTGTCTCGTGTTCTGGCAGTGGCTCATGTTCTGGACGTGTGATACTGTTGGTATGATATTGGCGGTATGTTTCTATAGTGATATGTTGTTATGAAGGTGTCTTAGACTTAGTAAATATTCCATAAAGCTGGTGGTGTGACACTTGCGGTGTCACAGGTAATAGTGTATGGTTTGGTGGTGTATTCTCTGACGGTGTCTCATACTTAGTAAAATTTTCAGTCTTAGCATCATGAGTCTGAAGGCATGACACTAACGATGTCTCATCTAGTGGTATCTCATACTTTAACTTTTTGTGTCTTTCAAACATGACATCCTGGAGGTGTGTTGATCAATAGTTTCTAACTCTATGGTGTCTAATACTTTGTCAAGTCTTCAGTCCAGCAGTATGACTGTTTGACAGGGTGATGTCCTAGCGGTATCTCAGACTTAGATAATTTTTGTACTAGCGGTGTTTCATGACCAAATGTATCAAACCTATAGATTTATCACATATTCATAAAATACAAATTTCTTACAGGTAAATATGAAATTCATTAGTAGTATTAAATACATTATTTTAGAATCATTTAAAATAGGAGTTCAATAATCTCCCCCTTTTTGATGACAAAAAATCATGGCATAAATACAATACTATAGAATTAAAAAAATCCATCATAGGTATTGGAGAAGAGTAATCATGATATCTAATAATTAGACAAGACTTATCATTAATATTTTGTGGAGATGGTATGAAATATACAATAATAAAATATTGCAAAGATAGAGAGATATAAAGCGGATAATAATAAATATAAGGATTAATTAAGACATAAACATTCTCCCCCTTTTTAAATTATCAAAAAGGTAAGGAGAGAAAAATGAAAGCATTAAGAGGTAGATACAAGTCAAAATAATAGGTAATACAAATAAATAGAGGGATGAATAAAATGATATTATAAGACATATCCCATCAAATACATAAGAGTATAATCCAACAAAATACAAAGATCAAGGGTTAAAAGAAGGGTCCATAAATTATTTTCTTTTAGAATGATCTTTCTCTTCATCCTGAGCTAAGGTAGCTTGATCAACCCATGGAAGAATAGAGGGGACACCATATGAAGGTCTGGAAATGGTTTGAGAATGGTCTTCTAAAACCACAACTAGCCTGAGATGTCTGAGAGCTTTAGTAGGAGACAATGGAAAATGTTAAAGGTGAGGAGGTAAAGGTGGAAGAGGATTGGTGACCATGGAAGGAGAGTATAGTGTATGAGGTGAAGGGTACACCGGTCCTGTAGTGAGTTCAGAAGAGGTTTAAGGAATAAGAAAGGCATCTGGAGATACAATTATAGAATTCTAAACATGAAGATAAGGCTTAAAGAGATTGATAAAATACATAATAATATACCCTCCATTTTCTATAGAATTATTTAATCTATATTTATTCTCCAATAAAGTTTTAAGAGATGGAGTGAGTTATTTGAATTTATTAACTTTATCTCTGATGGATTGAGTCACCAGAGGAAATATTAGATTCTCAACTAAGTACTTAAAATGAGCATCCATGGAATGTTTGGTATAGATTATCGATATATAGAACTTGATAGACTTAGTAATAGTCTCCCTATCAGCATTTGTATCCTTTTCATACTTTTATATCATCATGTGGTCATTCTCAGTTTGCTACTAAAATGTATTTAAAATTTATAAAGGAAGTATAGGTTCTCCACTAGAGGGTCCACTGGAGGTAACTAAAAATTCATCTCTAACAACTGAATGGATAACATCCGCATGAACCATTGGAGGAGGAATAGAAAAAAATAACTATATGAGGAAGTATCTCCAATGATTTTAATAATACTATCCAAAGAAGTTCGAAACATATATTTAATTTACTCAAACAAATATTTCAGATAATTCAACTCATTTATAGTTCTATTATATTCAATTTCTAGAGCCTGAATGTGATGCATGATTTTTGGTTAGATATACAAGATAACCAACTCAAATAAATAAATTTCATCTAATTCACTAAGATTTATCAAAAGAGGGGTTTGATTTCATACACACTTGTGAAACTCAGCCATCAACCTCTCAAAAAAAACTTTTAAATCAGCTTAAGTGAAAAATAAAATGGAATAACTAGGTAAGGTTTAGGTACAGTAGGTTACACAGAATTGAACTTCTCAAGTAGTCCTTCAAGATAAAATAGGGCCATCAAGGATCCTTTAGGATCACCTCTCACACCGACTTCAGGTTTTTCAACCCTTGGAGGGATTCTTGTAACAATAGAGAACTTTCCACGCACCTCTTCTATAGGGTCAACCAAACTCTCAGAAATAGAAACTATGGTATCAGACACCAAACAAGAAGAAAGAATTGAAACATACTGATTTCTCTGATTTTCTAAACTATAAGTATCCATAGTGTGTCCATCAATGGGAAGTTTAGATTCCAATTGTTTATTAATTGTGGGTATATATTGCATCTCAAAATCTTTTTAAGAATCAATATCAGTGTACTCACCTTTCAAATTTTCCTCTAAACAGGACTTACGAACATATGGAATAGGTAACTGTTCACTTTCAAATTGTTCCTTAATTTTTCCTTTTTCTCTTTCTTAGCAACATGATGTTCAACAACAGCTATAACTCTAAACTATTCAACCATACTAGAATTTGAAACCTCTTGACCAGTTGAAACTGAACTAGCCTTACTATAATTACTAATTGGAGTCTCATAAAAAATATACAATAATATGGAATTCTCCCCCTCAACAAGTACATATTTCATCTTAGAAAGAATTTCAACATCTTTCTTCTTGATTCACCCAAAATTATTATTGGATTAAATTTAACTTAAATCACCTATATCCTCCTTTTAATTACCATATCTTTCTTCTTTTTATTCTTCCTAATCATCATCATCATCATCATCATTATCTTTAGTTAACATTGAAACTTTATATTAATATTCTCTAGATACCTTATTCTCTTCTTCATCACTTTTGACTAATTTTTATCTTTTAGGAAACCTGAGTGGACTAGGATCCTCATAGGTGATGGGAGAAGCTTTAGAAGATATATCATGATTAATACCTACATCAATAAATTGTTACCTTTCTTCCTCAACAACAACCTCTTCTTTCACTTCATCAGAGCAGATCACAAATTTATCAGGTTCCAAACAAGGATCAACTTTATCCTTAGGTTTTCTAGGATGATCAACTAGATTATAATTTTTATACAAATTTTCAGAATCTCTAACCCATTGTATCTTCAAAATATTCTAGATTATATTCATTATAGAGAAAGTGAAACATGTTATATAGAAACCACCACAATCAATGACCGATTCATCATAATAACAAACAAGGACCTTGGCCCTTAACATAGAAAAAATAATATTTGGGTAGATCAAAAAATTATATCTAGAGCATTAGATATATACAAAGATTAATCTTATGGCCTTAAAACATAATAAATAGGATATAAACATCATGTTATATCAAAGTAGAAAAATATCTATTTCTCAGACAAAGAATATGATCCCCAAATTTTAAAAGAATCCTACTCTCTTTATCAAGCTCAAAATCAATAGTTATTCTTATTGAACCATCTTCTGTTAACAAAATAAGGGATTTATCATAAATCAATAGTTCAATATCTTCAATAATTCTACCTTGATAATCATCAAAAACTCCATCATGGGGTAAATTCAAACACTTATCTAACTTTCTTGAAGAGAAACCAGTAACCCAACCTTTTACACAACTTTTCAACCAATTTTCACAGTCTTGATTGAATGAAAACAACACATGTTGATATAAATCATGTAACAATTTTAGGTAAAATGGTCTCTCATTTGATGAGAACTATTCAAACTATCCTTGTATTTGAATAATATTGAGTACTAGATACTTACTCGACATCAGCCACTTTGAGCCTACTTCCTTTTCCTCAACAACAACTCAGCTAGAAAGATTAAAGTTAAATTGATCAATTGGAGTAGGCTATTTTTGTTCTTTCTTCTATTTATATGAATATATAAACTTAAACAGAGAGAACACTAAAGGTGGCTTCATTATTTGCATCTAAATCAGCTCGTAAGACTTGGTCATTAGTAAGGTGAAGGTTTCAAAATAAGAAAGCAAAGAGTTTTTATCGAATCAAGTGAGATACAAAAATATAGCATGGGGATCACGATTTGTGGGGAAGATACTTCTGCTATATTCATATGAGTTGGGATATTAGGTATTTTAAAATTGAAATTATATTTTAAATAAAAATTAAAATGAAGATAGAAAAACATGAATCCAGTTTCAATAAATAAACTAAACTGGGAAATAAACATGCGGTTCTCAATATAAAAAAATAGAATAATTTGGGAAAAGAATAGAATCAATGACATGAAAACTTGATAGTATGAAAACCAATGGTATAAAAACCAATAGAATGAAAACCAATGCAATGAAAACCAATAGTATGGCCACCAACTATATGAAACCAATGATATACTTAACCAAAATTAATTATTCTTAATTCATGTTTGATATAATTCATTCTCTCAGATTTTAATGGTTTGGTGAATATATCAACTAGATGATGATTAGTACCAATAAATTCTAGATTAATATCTCTATTTTGTAAATGATCTATCAAAAAGTGATGTATTATATCAATATGTTTTTTTCTTGAATAAGAAACAATATTTTTTTATATGTTTATGACACTTGTATTATCATAGTTTTTAGGGACATGTTATAATTGATATCCATAGTATATTAGTGTAACAACCCAAGATTTCATAGTATGTTATCTCATTAAAGTAATTCAATAGCTTTCGCTACACGCAACACCGAGTTCGAGCGCACCACAACTTACCAAACCAACCATTCAAAAAGCGGTTATGAATAGTATTAACTGAATTTTGAATCTTATATACTCTATATAATTTTAACATCCATATTATTTTCTTATTAGACATAATATAATAAAAAATTCATTTTTTAGATAAAAGAAGTATTTTTCAAAAATGTAATTTTAATGCCTTTAAATGGTGAACCCTTTTTTAAAACCAATATTTGATACTTTTATATTTTTAATTTAATAAAATTAAAATTTTCTTTAGAAGTGGGACATAAAAATTTAGTTTGGATCATTTTTTGGTACTTTTCTGAAAAGTTTCATATTTTGACGAATAATGAAAAATAATATGTTTTAATTGAAAACAACTTTTTAAATCAAAATAATTTATAGTGATAAATTATTCATTTAAATGGTTTAAAAGTATAATTAGATTATATTTTTATAATATAATACAATTTAGGTCATTATAAGTAATTTTAAATTTAAATTTGGCATAAACACATGTCAATCTTTTGATAGTTCTTACTTTTTTAAAACCCGCTTTTTGGTTTTGAGAACGAGAATTAATTTTAAATTAATAAATGAAACTTCTATGTTTTAAATATGGTAAAATAGACTTCATTTTTGAATTCATAATATCAAAATTATATTAGGGTATTTTTTTTCGTATTTTTCTAAAAAAATTTAATTTTTGAAGAATAGTGAAAAACATTGCGTTATTATTTAAAACCGACTTTTTTATTTAAATATTCATTTATTTTATTTAAATTTATTTTAAGTCAAAATAGATATATAATACCTATATACATTCAATTTAATTCATTGGAGTCAATTTATAATAAAATTAGATGTATAAATTTTTGTTGAACTTTTTAACGTTTTTACCAACCTTCTAGGAACATTTGCAAATTTTCATAAAAATTAATTTTACCTCTTCTGTGAGTTGAATTTTAAAAATCTAAGAGACACGGTTAATATTATTAAGTAAAATTTGGTTCAATAAGATGAAAATAATTTTTGGTGAAGAGTAACTTTTGAATTTTATTTACCATGGTTAAAAGTAAATAGGGTAATTAAAGGTAAAAATGATATTATAATTACCCTAACACATGTCCTAATTCTATTGGATAAGTGTAATTCGACCAGAAAACACCTTATAAATAAAATATGATCCTTTAGGTCTACTTGGATTAGATTAGGAAATTTATTATTATTTTATTTGAAGAAGAGTTAAAAGAGTTAAATTCAAATTTTAATAAGAAACCATTTTTAATATAGGGTTACACAAAATATAAATTAGACTATAAATATTCATTATAAATTTAAAAATATTTCCTAAATAATGGTATTTTATTTATAATTTTTATACATTATATAATTTAATTTATTTCTGACACAATGAAGATGCTGTAATTACCTTATTAATGAAAGATTAAAAAAATTGATATTAAAAATATTTAAATAAATGTAATTTGAGATATTTGATGAAATAAATTAATTTTATAGTTTAATGTGACATTTTAGGGTTGATTAAATAATTTTTTTCGAAGTAATAATGCTATTATGAGTTTCACAAAAACCAAATACTAAATAGTGTCAAAATTGACACAATTGAGTTTTTAAAACAAATAATATATTATTAATTGATATAATATTCCTAAAAATATAAGGTTCGGTCAAAAGACATATATAAGGTTATATATATTAATTATGAACCACATGGGGTTCTCTGGGCTTGTTATAGTATGTTTATTAACCATATAATATAAAAATACAAAGAGACATGGTAAATTTCAAACTTTTTAACTAAGAGTTAAATATAAAAGATAAGATTAATATGGTGACCTAAACCTGTCTAAAACCTATTGGTTGAGAATTTTTCGACCCATAACCACCTTATCCAAGAAATAATTCATTTTTGAGCCATTATAAACAGAAAATTATTTTATTATAAAATAATATTTCAATCTTTTCTTGAAGTGACCCTCACCTCTCTTATAAAAGGGCACTCCCCCTTCTCTTAATTTCACACCTCCATAGCCTTTTGGCTCTGCCAAACCATACCCAAAAATCCTCCCAACTTCCCTCAATTAAACCTAGATGCTTAATTTGATCATAAATACAACATAAGGATCACTTTTGATCAAATGAAAAGGAAACACATGAAGAAGAGGAAATAATTTCACCACCCTCTTTCATATTCTTTTCTTCTTCCACTTCCTCATTCTTTGTTGTTTCCATACCAAAATAATAACTCAAGTACCTTATACATACTCTGATGTTATTATAAATATTATACAACCATAATCATTATTATATCTATCCTATAAATGAAAAAGTCACCATACATGTGTACGTACAACTTACTGTCTCCACGTCGTGGTGTAGTTTGTTATTCAAACACTTTATTATTTTGATGGGTATAATAATGAGTATAACTGATGTAAATAATAAATATAATATGTTAATGATTCTTTATATATAATATATCATCCATTTACATATGATTCATTATCAATATAATGATATTGTCGCTTGTGCGTACGTATGGATTACCATCTCCACGACGCGATGAGATTCATTTCCACATTCACCATTCAACGATGATTATAAAAATATATAGTATTAATAAATATATAATATATTAAATAATAATTCTACTTAATATATATATATATATATATGTATGTATGTATGTATTTATGTACTTACATATATCTTATTCACTTACTTCTATTCAATACGATATGAAAACGAAAACAACGTTTATGCGTACGTACGACCTACTGTCTCCATAAACGGTGTTTTTAATTTCATATATCTATCTATTTTACATATTTATATTCTAAATATATATGATATATATAAATCATGTTTTTTATTTTGTAATTATTTAAATCAATATCTGAATGATATGATCAAGAATAACAAGTTAAAACATGTATGATAAAGAGAGCATTTATTACCTGAAATGTTAATTTAACCTAGAAATTATTATAAAATGGGTAGTATAAAGTCATAAATTAATAAGGTATGATATAATAAATATAAATATGGTTATGGTATAATTCAATAACATAGTATGGTCATTATACAGGAGGTTAAACGTACCCTCGACCAAAGGAAAGTGCAAGGTAAGGGTTAATTCCTCAATCTCATTATTATTCGAGATTATTTATGGGTAAGTTTTTACTGGGAAATATTTATTATCCATGTCCATGTTTCATAAAATATTTTTCAATGGGATTATTTTTAAAAGACTCTTTTATTAAAACATCATTTTAAATGTTTTAAATATTTATTCTTCTAAATCATTCTCATTAGTGTCCATGTTTTCAAAATGGATTTTTAAGGATTTATTTATATAAACATGAATATTTTTAAAATGTTAATTCCATTCAAAAGTTTCAAAGTGGTATGGGACACTTTTATTCAAAAATTTCTTTAAATGTATTCCTTTCTAAATTTTGTGACTTTTAAATTTTTTCATGAAAAAGGAATATTTATCTCAAAGAGTTTTACAAATCATTATCATATATGTCGATATCCTTTAATGGATTTTAAACATATTTGAAGTTGATTTATTATGATAAAAATATTCCATATTGTATTGAAGGTTTTTTGATATTTTTGACTATGGATGTGTTATTTTTATACCATTCATGGATTATGGTTAAAGTATTGACATTTCTTATGCTACTTCTAATACAAATGTTAATGTTATGTTTCAACCTTTTCATATGAGGAATTTATTGGACATATTAAGTGACAGGTGGTGCCTTATATAGCTCCTTGATCCCTCGGTAGGTCTCCTGAGAAGATTAGATGTGGAATTGGCGGAGGCATTTCCCAATTTGATATATGGTTTTGGCCGAGGACTTAATCATTTTTAGAAATCTTGGACGGGGCCATGATTTTTTTTTTCAGAATGTCTAGCATTATACTTTCCCTCATTATGAAAATAATATTGACGGATCTAGTGGTTATTAAAATAGTAGAATACCCATGACCATGTTTTATTATATAATTATTTACTCAGCTCATATTTCTTCCATAAAGTGTTCATGTTTATTATTTGTAAAGACATTTGTTTTCAATTATTCACCATACCTATTGTTTATGTTATCTTCTGATAAATTGTCTACCTTTTCTGAGCATCTGAGATAACCCCTTTCTTATGTTTTATTTTCCCAAGATTTACATTAAGTGTATTATGATTGATATACTGGGTTAATCTAAAAGGGAATATTGAAATTCTCAAATAACTACCTATGCTGTATTTTATGTTTGAAATTTTAATGTGAAGTTGATGTATGTAATCTATTTCCATGACTGCTAAACTAATCAGTATTTCAGGACATGGTTTACTTGTATCATGATAATGTATTAAAATAATGCACTCACTCTGGGATTCTGGGGTTGAGACGTTACATGTAGAGTGCATTTTATCCACAAAATTTTTTCACAACATCTACCGATAACAATTTATTTAGATTTGGAAATAGATAATATAATTTTTTTTTATTTTTACTACACCATGTAAATAGATAATTTTCTAAAAAGTTACATTTTCCAGAGGTTCTTCTTTCCAGCTGACTTGCATCCACCAAAATCAGTATCAGAGTAACTTACTAAATCAAATTATTAGCATAAGGGTAAAACAATCAAAAATTAGTTGTATATTTGGGGTATTTGAAAATTATTTTAACAGTAAGTGTGACTTATTTGGTTTTTTTTAAAAACAAGAAAAAATAAACGCACTAAACATAATGTCTGGTTGGCTTGTAGTTAAGTAGAGAATAATTCCAATCATACCTATATAACTATTTTGATCAATTTGGTTTATAGTTTCATGAATATCCAATTTAAAGTTGGTACTTAGAGGAGTATCACTACTTTTACTGCTATCCAGGTTAAATAATTTTAAAATATCTTTTTTATATTTATTTTTGTTTAGAATAATTCATAATTTGTTTTGAAAAATCTTAAATCCAATAAAGAACTTGATTTATCTCATTAAAATCATTTCAAATTCATTTTTCATCATTTTAGAAAAATTAGTACAATGATAATTTTTTGAAGATCTAAAAATAATAGCATCAACATAGATTTGTATAACTAGAAAATATTTTGAAATTCATTTTATGAAAAGAGTAGTATAAGTTATTACTTTTGAAAAATTTTTTGAAATAAAAAAATTGTTGAGCCAATCATATCAAGATCTAGGATCTTGTTTTAATTGATATAAATCTTTTGTCAATTTAGAAACTTGATTATAAAAAATGAGTATTTTAAAAACTAGGGTTTCTTCTATAAAAAAACTACTCAACTATAAAACCATTTAATAAGGAACTATTTACATCCATTTGATAAAGTTTAAAATCTATATGAACTGCTTAGGTAAGAAATATTCTTATAGACTCAAGTATGACTATAGGTGAAAAGGTTTCATCATAGTTAATTTTTTATTTCTGACTATAACCTTGTGAAAATAATCTATATTTTTTTCTAACTATATTTCCTGACTCATCCACTTTATTCAAAAATACCTATTTAGTACCAATAATCAAGGTGTCCTTGGATATATCTAAAAGTTCCAACACTTTTTTTCTTTCAAAAGGTTTTAACTCTTCTTGCATTCCCATCACCCATAATTCATCATTAATTGACTTATTGATGTTCTTAGGTTCAAGGTGAGACAAGAAAGCTTGATGTTCAACCTGATTTCTTACATAATCTCTAGTTTGTGGTCCTCTATCTATATCTCCTACAAAAATATCTAAATGATGGTTCTTGAGAGTTATAATTCTCCTAGAGAAGATAAGATTGGTTACTTCTTTATTTTTTAGGTGGAAGTTATGGAAATTTTTCAGAATAGGATGATTCTTCTTCTTGTTTCATAGAAGAATCCAAAAGTTTGGATTTTATGATTAGAGAATATTGGTCATCTTGAAGGTTTTATAAATAATTCTCAGTATTATGTGGATCAGTTTCATAAAATTTTATTTGGACTGATTCTTCCACAGTCTTGGTCTTCTTATTGTACAATTTATAGGCTTTACTAGAAACTGAGTAACCTAGAAAAATTCCTTCATCACTCTTGTACAAAAATTTGTCAAGATTATCTTTAGTGTTAAGAATAAATACTTTTCAACCAAAAGCACTAAATTAATTAACCTTAGGTTACTTATTTTTCCAAAACTACTAAGTGGTCTTTTTAATAATATTTCTACTTAGAACTCTATTTATTATATATCAGGGGGTATTGATAAATTATATCTAACAATAGATAGGTAGGTCATACTCATTTAGAATAGTCTAGGATATCTATTTTAAGTTCTGTTTTATTATTTCAACAACTCTATTATGACTAGGGGTCTTAGGAGAAGAGAAGTTATGAGTGTAACCATTTTTTGAGAAAAATGATTCAAAATATTTATTTTCAAACTCACAACCATGGTCACTTATTAAGGTTTTAATGCTAAGTCCACTAATATTTTATACAAATTTACCATACTTGGTAAAATAAGAATAGGCTTCACTTTTGTGAGCTAGAAAATATACACAAGTATACCTAGAATAGTCATCTAAAATAACATAAACATAGTGATTCCAATTAAGACTAGAAAATCTAGAAGGTCTAAACAAATCCATGTGAACCTACTCAAGAGGTTGAGACGTTGAAACTTTTTTTTAGTTTAAAAGAAACTTTGTGTTTTTTCCCTTTTTCACAAGGGTTAAAAACTTTATCAGTTGGGAACTCAAGTTTTAGACGACCCCTAACTGCCCCTTTTCTATTTAGCTTTATAAGTGATTAAATGTTTCAATGTCATAGTCTCCTTTTACAAAGTAAAGATTACTTATAAAAAACACTCAAACATGAAACATTTATGATAAACTAAGGAATTCATATATACAACATAAACATTATCATTTCTAAATCCAGTAAAAATTAACGAATTTTTAGAATTAAAAACTTTACAAGAATCATTCTCAAACATTATATGGAAACCATCATCAAAAAACTAATAAATAATTAGGATATTATATTTTAAACCTTCAACATATAAAACATTTGAAATTAAAACTGAATTTTTGTTACCAATCTGGCTAGTGCCGATGATTTTTCCTTTTTCATTATCACCAAAGGTGACATGGACACTATTAACCATGATAATACTCTTGAAGTATGAATAGTCTCTTATCATGTGTCTTGAACAATCACTGTCAAAGTGTCATAGACTTTTATTGGATATCTTCAAGAATCATTCCTATAAAATAGGTTTTTAACAATAAATGATTTTGGTATCCAAATCTATTTGGGTTCAGAAATGTTAGTAATAAATTCTTTGAGAAACCATATTTTCCTCATGGGGTTCCTGTAAATATATTACAGAATCTTAGAAATAAAAACTTTGTTGGTTTTTTTATAAAAGTGTTTGTGAATAGAGTTTTCAAGTCCGGACTTAAGAATAAAATTATTTTTTGTTATTCTCTTCTTATATTTTAGTTTTGGATAGTCATATTTTATCTAAAATTTCCTTTTACATTCATAACAGACAAATTCCTTTGAATCATCATTTTTTTCTTTCAATTCCATTTATTTTCATATTTTCCTTTATTTTTTTGGTTTTATGAAAGTGAGATTCTTCTTGCAGAACTTATTACATCTTCTGTCTAGGTGAGCCGTTTCCTCATCACTATCAGAAGCAGCTTCACTATCACTTAAATTAATAGCATCTACCTTTTCTTTTTTCCTTTTGTTGTCTATGGGAAGTAGTGTTGAAAGCTACCAAATGTCTCTTTGGTTCCCAATCCTACTCATGGTTTACTTTAATTTATTCTTCATACATCATAATCTTACCTTTCATTTCCTTGATTAGAAACCTAATTATATGGAAGGATTCCCTAGTTGACACTAAAGTGACCCACCATATTTCAGGTAGACATCTCAAAAATCTCATTATTTTTTCCTTCTCTAATACATTCTTTCCCAGTGAGCTCATGGAATTAAAAATATCATTAAACACGAGATACATATTAGAAATAGGATCATAATAATTCATTTTAGAAATATCAAATTTAATAGTGTAAGTATTAAGCCTCATTTCTTTAACATTTAAAGTTCTTTAATGTAAGACAATTAGAGTATCCCAAATCTCAAAATCTATTTTACATGTAAAAATTATATTAAACTCTTCATCACTTAAGGAACAATATAAAAAATTCACGTATTTGTAATTATTAATATAAGAAGCCTTAGTTGTATCATCCTATGTATTTTTATAAGTAGTATAAATATTATACTCATCTACTAGAGAAGACCAAATCGAAAAAACCATAATTTTAATATGAATTTTTATTTTTTATTTTCCATTGAGAATCACTAGTCCCATTGAATAAGGGAGGTCATTTGGTAGGATAACCTTCAAGATGATTATCTATAATAAAATACTGGTATATATATATATATATATAAATAACTAAAAATTTAGAACTAACAAAAATTTTAAGGTCTTTAACACCAAATTAAAATTATAGTTAAAATGTATTTTAAAAATCCTTTAAATACTCTGATACCAAATTTTTGTCGGAGTGAGTATCTCAAGACAAGGTAAATTTATTAACCAATAAAATTTCTCTATAAAATAGATTATTTTTAAATCCTCCAAATATTAAAAAACAACCTATTTTATCAAAATAAGTAGTATGATATATATCTTAATAATTCTAAATATTTCTCTAAATATTGATTAGGTCTTAGATGAATAATATATATATAGTTATTGAATACTTTGAAATCAATTTACTTGATCAAAATACTATTTGAACACAAATTAAGATAAACTATCAAAGTAAAAATTTTGTTTACAGCTAAAACTGTTTTCAATTTTAAAGTGAAAACAAAGTAAAATAAAATAAAAACATACAATGGAAAAATAAATGCAAGATGTTCAATATTATATTGAGACTTAGTCCTCTCTACTTGGTGATAACTGTACACTAATCTGTTTATATAAAATAAATAGATGATCCAAAACCTTGATCGGGTTTTGCAAAAGATGACAATGTTCAGGTCACACACTATATCTTACACTATTCTTTTTGGGAATAAATATAAAAATTCCACAAAGGGACCTCTACCACTCTTATCCATAGGAATAACAAATAAGAATAATATTTGAGAATATATCTTGTATCATCCAGTTTATCTTAGGAGACAATGCGCATACATAAAATAAAGTATAGAACACATTGATAAAATGTAATAAAAATATTAACAGAATAAATAAATCTAAGAGTATAGAGTTTAGAATTTCTCGGTCTATTTCAATGTATCTTTTGACTCTTGATTTGGTTTATTAATCAATCTCGAGTCAATTTTTCATGAAATATTCAGAAAAAATAAATGTTGAGAACTCTTGTTTTCTGACTGGATTGAGGAACTAATGAAGTATAGATTTCTCATAGATATTTTTTAGAAAGTAAACTATTTTGATTTCTAATAGGTTCATCTTGATACTTTTTGGTAGTTTAGGATCATCTACTCTATCTTTCATGAATTCTATATCTTTTCCACTTATAAACGATAAAGTGTGCCTCACTTTTTTATAAAAAATACCAGCACAGAGACTATACAGAGGTTTACTACTAGAAATATGATCTATACCAATGGGTTTGTCCAAACCATTGGTATAGATCACTAATTTGGACCTATACCAACGGTTTGGCCAAAACCGTTGGTATATGACACTTATATGAACCTATACCAATGGTTTTGGACAAACCGTTGGTATAGGGGGGACGTATACCAACGGTTTGGCCGAATAATTGGTAAACCATTGGTATAGATCCATTATAGAGACCCTATACCAACGGTTGGGCCAAATCGTTCGTATAGGTCCCCCCTATACCAACAGTTTTTCTAGAACCGTTGGTATAGGTCCCAAAATCAAAGAACCTATACCAACGGTTCTCAAAACCATTGGTATAGGTCTATACCAACGGTTTTGAGAACCGTTGGTATATGTACATGTATTTTTAATGGAATCTTATTACAGTGGACATTAAATAAATCAAAATTTAAAATACTTATGATAATACATATATATATATATTTATGAAATTATGTTCATTCAAGTAAGTTAGGTTAGTGGTTATGTCGTTCAATAACAAACAAGAGGTGCTGGGATAAAAAACAACTGGATGATTATTTTTTGAATTATATATACCAACGGTTTTCAAAACCGTTGGTATAGGTCTATACCAATGATTTTCCCAAAAATCATTGGTATAGACCTATCCTTACAGCTTACTTGGAAATGGTTCTCAAAACCATTGGTATAGCCTATACCAACGGTTTGGAGGCCTATACCAATAGTGCCAAACTGCTGGTATATGGTATTTTTCCAGTAGTGATTCTTCCTCATACTCTTTGTTTTGACATGATTTCTATCAGTCATTTATGGAATAATCATTAAAATAGTAAATAAAATTAACTTAAATAAATATATCCATTATAATTTTATAATTTAAAACAAAATAAGTAACGTAATATAAATATTAATGATGCCTTAATCTATGGAAGTGTCTTGTGTTTTAGTGGTGTCTCATGTTCTTTCAGTGGGATACTAATTGTATGATATTGATGGTATGTTTCTCTGATTGTATGTTGGTTTATAAGTGTTTTAGACTTAGTAAATGTTTTTTAATGTTGGCAGTGTGAGACTGGCAGTGTCACAGCTAATGGTGCATGGTTCAGTTGTGTATACTCTGATGGTGTCTCAGACTTTGTAAAAATTTCAATGTGAGAGTTTTGAGTGTAATAACATTTAAAATGCCTTATTTAGTAGTACCTCATACTTTTCCATTTTTATATCTTAACATCATGACATCCTGGTAGTGTGTCAATCAATGGTGTCTAACCCAATAGTGTATCATACTTTTTCAAGTCTTCTGTCTAGCAGTATGAAAATATGATAGTGTGAAGTCCTAGATATATTTTAGACTTAGAGAATTTTTGTACTAGCGGTGTGTCATAACCAACAGTCTCAAACTTATAGAGTTATCACCCATTTACAGAATATAGATTGCTTATAGGTAAACATGAAATTCATTAGTAGTCTTAAATACATGATTTTGGGATCATTGAAACCAAAAGGTCAAAAAATAGTATTTTATGTTATCATGATCACTCAATGATTTCAGGATTACCTAACAAGTTTTAAAATTTATTTTTAAATAAAATGTTATCCTTAATATTTGGAGATTTTTTATATTTTAAATAAAATATTTCAAAAGTGAAAATCATTTTCAAAATGTTTAACGTTTTAAAAAATTTTCTTTTTCAAATTGGAAAGGCTATTTTCCACAAGAAATTTTCCAAATTCTCTTTAAAATTTTTTATATATAATAATAAATCATTTGACATTTATTATTCTTTACTAGAGATACTATTTAGTTATACCATCCTTATTTTTTCTATGAATGGTTAATTTTTATGTTAATGAAATATTTATGAAACCCATTTATTTTTCAGGGGTTATTCTATGGTGAATTAATGAAATTTTTATAAAACCCATTTATTTTTCATGGGTTATGCGATGGTGAATGGATGAAATGTTTACGAAACCTAATTTATTTACATGGGTTATAATGTGATGATATGATAAATTTTTTATGATATTGTGGTGCAAATAATTATATTTTTTATTATGAGATAGGTGAAACCTATATCTCCATACAATTCATTAGGTAAATATTTATATCTCATTAAATAATAATGTTAAACAAGTTGATGGGTTTGAACCACTATGGAAAACATGTTCATCCTAATCCACTATGGAAAATCGGTACATCCTGATCCACTATGTTGATGGTATTGGTATTTAACCTTGGAATATGAAATTATTTTATATATTTATGATGGTTCCACAATTTTATGACATGATATTATGTTTCATTATTGATTTACGATGATTTCTCACTCTTATAGCCCATGTTTTTTGAAATGATAATGTTTTGTTCCGTGAATCATGTTTATGATCTATGACATGTTTAGTATGAACCTTAAAATATATGTTCACAATCACATACCATTTTTATTATATCATAAATACATATGATCAAATAATTATATCTCCCCTGTTTTCCGTTACTAAGAATCCGAGATCACCCTTTCTTATGTCTCCTTTTCCCCCAGTTATGAAGGAAGGTTTTAGGTAGCATTTATTTATGAAGATAAATAAAGGGGAATATATTTTTAGAATATGTTTAATATATAAAACTAAATAATTATATTATGAATCTATTCTCAAAATACCCTAAAATATCATGGTCCTTAGGTGTGTGTTTATGTAATATTCTGAATATTTATCTAAAAAGGTGCTATATTTATGTATAAAAAAACAAGGTTCTCATGTTTGGTATCAAAGGAATGATTTTTATAAACTAGGATGAGAAAAATTTAGTGAAATACCTTGGGATATTTCAAAGTATATGTTTAGGGATGTCTCTAAGGATATTTTTAAGTATGAGTCAAAGTATAGGAAAATGTTGTGAAATTTTGGTAAAGGATAGAGCAAGTGGTTTACATGAAATTGCATCCCTATATGGATATTACAAGTGGATGTGAATATGGAACAAAGTTACCTAGGTGTAATAAATATTAAAAGGGTGAATTGATCTTGAATTGATTATCACCTGGTGCATGATAATAAGCCTTTATGTGTACCAAGTTTGAATCTCCTATGAGATATGCATTAGAAATTCACAAATTCTTTATGAACCATCATGAAGAATTTAAATAATAACCATGAAGGATTTAAATAATGTCCCTGAATGACTTAGGTTAAGCCTAAGGTGTCATATACAAAAAAAGTGTCATGATTTAGATATCATATTAGTGTTTTTTCAAGGTTATGTGTTTTCTCACGTTGAGTATTGTTATTAACACTATGATTCATGGTTTTAGTAAATGGGGGGAACAAGAAGGAATTGGATCAATGTTTAATGTGATAGACAATGTGTTGATGATTAATCAAATGGGAAGAAAAATGAGGTGAAGGATATTGTGATTATGTGTAATCACTTATAATGACATATGAATAATAATTATCACATTAACTAACTCTCAGAACCACCATATAAGACAAGGATATAGTTTTCTATGAGTTAACATAGTGGAGACCACAAAGAAAAGAAGATTCAGTTTCCTATATGTTGAGAATGTGGGAAGATTAACCCATGTGGATGTATTGGAGGAATAAAAATTTGTTTTGAGTGTGAAAAAGAAGGATAAAAATAAAGTAATTATTGAGAAAAATGACATTCCCAATTAACACAATGGATGAGAATAATGTTCTCCCTAATATATAATCTATGGTTAAATGTTTCAAATATGTAAAGTATAGGGAATTATGAAAATAGATGTCCTAAGGGGAAACATAATGAAGAGAATAAGAATGGTGGTATTATTAATGGTTATACTACTGACAATGTCACAAAAAATGAAATATGAAAGGTATGAACTGTTCTAATAGTATTGTTTATGTTAAATGTGATAATCATGATTAAATTGAGGTTGATGAATATTAATAAATGATTCATATTTCATAATATAGTAAAGAGGTATTAATGAATAAGATGATGAATCATAGTTAATGGTTTGAGAAGGAATAAGGATGATTGAAATGTTTATCTGTTAGAATTCAATAATAATGTTATCTTAATCATTAAATATATCAGTATTGTATAGTATTAGTTTTTCGTTAATGTTTTTTAAAAATATGTTGAATGGTGATGATGACCTAGAAAAGTTATTTAAATAAAATGTGTTATTTTTATTAAGGTAAGATAACTGGTAATATATTTTTGATGTTGAGAAATTGGTGTTTAATTTGGATAAATTGATGATTGATATGAATAAAGTAAATTGGGTAGTGTTGATGACCATGGAACTCATTAATGATTTTATGGAAAATTAGTTTATGATATCATTGATGGAGTTTGGAGCATTTTTAGATTTTATTAATTTATCTAATAATTTGGGTTTAATTTATTGAATAAGGAAGCATGCGTATTTTCAATAGGGTTTTATGGTAATTCAGGTTATTACTACGTTTCAAGAGAATACATGATAAAGCTATTCACATGTTTGACATGTGAAAATTAAGAGTTACTTTAGGATGTTTGGGGGATTAATATAAGTTTATTTTGGTAAATTTAGTGAACTTATTTATAGATTCTAAATTTTGGAAGTGTCAAAAGGTTAAAAAATTATGATATTATTTAAGTTGAACTTTGGATGAGGATTTATAGATTAATGTATTACTTCTATAAAGATTTATGCTTATTGGATAACCTATGCTAATCATTTTGTTGTGATGAAAAATAGATATAGATGAAATGATTTATCATTATATTATAGATATTATGATCTATTAGTGCTCCAGGCCTAACAAACTCAGCTTCATTTCCTAGAGTAAGAGATGAAGTTGAAATTGATCAAGGCACAACCAATGGGTGAGATTGTTCTTATAAAATACAATGAAATCAAGTAAGTATATATTCTCACGAAAATACTTCAAATTTAGAAAAATTATATAGAAATAGAATTTTATCTTATTACTGTTAGTTATGATTATTTCAATGGCATTTTCAAACCAATTTATTTTTTAGTTTGTGGTTTTTTTATTTTCGCATGATCATTCACTTTATTGTGATCAATTATCTCCGTTACTCCCTATCATTAATGGGACATTATATTTTTCTTCCATGTCTAAATATTCACTTCACACAAATTTTATCCTATGTGTAGACCTAGTTATGAGTTAATTTAGGTAACCATTATGCTTCTTACTTTCCCATTTTATGGGAAGTTTTATTAATCATTTTTAAGATGTGGGCTTCAATAAAGGAAATATTAAAATTTTGATGATTGAGATGAATTTCAAGAGAAAAAAGTCAATTTATTGGGGGTATAATATAACATCCTCAAATTTATGAAATATATTTTTCAAATTAATTTAATTTTTTATAGCTTTCATTATACACAATACCATGTTTATCTGGAGTTACATACAATAATGAATTTCTTTGATAGCATGCATGACACACAACACCAAGCTTCAATGAACCATGAAATAATATTATTTTAAATATGATTGTTATAAACTAGCCATTAAATAGGTTGAAATTAATAGTTTTAAATACTTTATTAAATAGAAAAATAAATTTTCCCATAAATATAAATTTATTTTTAAATTCTTTGTAAATAATCTATCAATTTTTAGTAAAGTAATTATACTCATCAGACATATGTTTTCTGCAAAAATGATTTTTCTTGAATTTTATGAGAAAATAATATAATTAATTTATATATATATCACAAATTTTATTTGATTAAATTAAATTAATTTTTAAATCATCATATCTAAATTAAATTATTGTAAAATGTTGGTGTTTTTCAAAAAATATTGATTTTTTAGTGAATAATGAAAAATACTAATTTTTATAAAAAATCATTTATTTTAAATAAAAAAGATATTTAAAATCAAAATTATGTTTTTAATTAAAATAAGTATTATTTATTTATATTTAATCCATCTAATTACTATTTAATCAAATTCGTGTTGGTTTTTATTATAATTTTATTTTTGGGATTAAAAAATAGTTATTTCTTAAAACTATTTTAAAGTACATAATGTTTCTCAATTTTAATTAATTGAAATAATAACTAATGAGGAAGGTTTTAAATGAAATTTATAGATTATATATTAATAAATTGAATTTATATTCACTCAATGATTATTATTAGACATATATTTAATATAAAGTCATCTTATATATGAAAAATATACTTCTTGAAAACCCGTTTTTTCTTCACGTCTACGAGTTTTATTTTAAATTTAATTTTTCCACTTATTTGAATTTAATTTTAAAAAATGGATTAAATATATGGAAAAATCATAATTTATATTATCTAATAAGTTCAACATAACTTTTTACCATAATAAATAGTGAAAATAGTAAAAATATTTACCACGGTTCATGTAAAAATGGGTTTACCTGGGGGTTAAACTAAAAGGAAAAGGGTTAAAAATGACCCAAAACATGTCTAAATACTATTTTATGGCCATATTTCCATATTATACTTCATAATTTTGAATACATGGTCATTTAGAAGGTTTTTATTAGTAATTACTATATTATATTGGACAATTTTGGGAACTTTCTATGTAGTTTCTGAGTGGGTTCCTTTCCCCCACTTATAAAAGGATTAAAACAAATTTTAATTATTCACACCTATCAAGAATTATAGTTCAAAAAAATAATTAAAAAATTCATCCCATACATCCTTATCCATGTTCTATAGTTCCCCCCAAAAGGACTAACACTAGGGTCCTTAATAAGAGATATAAAGGAGGCTCTTATAAGAGAAGGTAATTGTCTTCACTAAGATGCTTTGTTTTTTTCTTAATTTTCCACATTAAAATATGATTGAAAACATAAAATAATAAAACAAAAGTATATATTATATACTTAGATGTTATTAATTTAATTTAATAACGTATATCCATCACCTCTTATATCAAATGAGTTAAGAAATCATTATTCGTGTGTATGGAGGACTACTGCCTCACAAACCGATGTCATTTGTTTTTCCATTAACAAATAACATAGATAGATAAAATGATTTATTAAATTTTTATATATATTATATTTAGGATATATTTATACCTATTTACTTATTATTTCACATATACCTTCTTACTTTCAATTCTATGGGAATACAATAATGTCGATGGGGTATACGGTGGATTACCACCTCACAAACCGATGAGATACATTCATGCCTTACATGAACCATAATAAGGATGGTTTTAATGAAAAATTGTGATATATATGACATATAATTTATTACTTAATTTTAATATATTATTTACTACTCTTTCGTTCAATTCATTATGAAAACGGAATCAATGTTCACGTGTACGTTCGACCTACTATCTCCATGAACGATGTATTTCATTTTATACCCCCAACTCATTTGGAATAATCTAAAACATATATACTATATATATATATATATTATATTTATATAATGGTTAAAATTATTTAGATTATAGAAACATGATCAAATTAAGTGAACAAAAAAATAACAAATCAATACATGCACGAATAACAAAACAGTTATTACCCAAAACATAACATTAAAATGAAATTGTTAATAAATGGGTAATAAAAGGTCATATGTAAATTTTATATGGTATGATATATAAATATAGTTATTTTATTTATTTATAGAAAACTTATATTTACTTTACAAGAGGTTTTAATGTGTTCAAAATAATCCAAGACTTACGGTAATGGATTTTAGTCTTACCTTTTTGACATTCTTTATTGGGGATCATATTGAATTATACCATAATATTCTTTATCTAGATGGTTAATTTTTATGTTTATGAAATTTTTAGGAAACCCATTTATTTTTCATGGGTTATACTATGGAGAATTGATGAAATTATAATGAAACACATTTATTTTTCACGGGCTGTGCTTTGGTAAATTTATGAAATGTTTATTGAACCCATTTATTTTTCATGAGTTATGCTATGGTGAATTGACGAAATGTTTATTAAACCCATTTTATTTTCATGGGATATGACGTGATGATATGATGAATGTTTTAAGATATTATGGCACACATAAGTATGGTTTTCATTATAAGATGGGTGGGACCTATATATCACTCCAATGAAACGGGTAAGGCTTTATATCTAATTATATAATGATGGAAAAAATGTCTATGGAATTGATCCACTGTGGGAAACATGTGTGTCCTATTCCACTATGGAAAATATGTGCATCTTGATCCACTATGGGGAATATGTGCGTCATGATCCACTATGAGAAACAGTTGCATCCAGATCCACTATAATGATGGTCTTAGTAGTTAACATTCACATATGATTTTTTTAATATATTTATGATGGAGAAAACTTTTTATGAAATGAGATTATGGTTCAGGATTCATTTATAATTATTTCTCACTCTTATGGAAATGTTTTCTCCAATGATAAATTTTTATGACATGAATTGTGTCTATGAGCTTTGATAGGTTGTATATGAACAAAAAAGGTTATATTGATGACCGAACACCCTTAATATTATATTATGATTTCATATGATCATAGAATTATATCTCCCATGTTACATCTTACCAAGCATCTGAGCTCACCCTTTCTTATGTTTCATTTCCCCAGGTTATGAAGAAATGTTTTAAGTTCAGTATGTTTATGAATAGTACTAAAGGGGAAGATATTTATAGGATATGTTGAATATATTTCTAAAAATAAGAATATTAGGTATCTAATATCTAGAGAAAATAATCTATTATGGTTATCAGGTGTGTGTTTGTGTAATTCAATAAATATTCATCTAAAAAGATGTGATATTAATGCATGAAAACCATAATTTTTTATATGTAATGCATAATTCTAGCACATCTATATAAAGGAATAAAATATGGTTGTTCGAAATATGGTCATTAGAAATATAGTTATTAAGAATATAACCATTTAATATACATATATCCAATTGGTATGATAATTATATTTATTGTTAATAATAAATTTTGAATAAGATAACTCACAATGAAATAAAAATATAACATTAAAATATAATATATATATGTTTATATGTCTGCATTAGAAACTAATATTAATAATATTAAAATTCAAATATGATATGATTTATTTATAAAATTCAACAAAAGGTTTTAATATCAATTTATTAGTAAAAATAAAATTTATATTTTAAGAATTTAACCTTAATAGTATTTTGTTAAATCATATTTAGTATAATAGTAATATTTTCTTTCAAAGAACTATTTTATTAAGTGTTATATATTTTACCTCAATAAATTAAAGTTATATTTTTAAAATGTTATTATATATGATTTAATATGTTAATATCATTTAAATAATAAATGAATATGAGAAAATATTAAGTGCACTCAATGTTTAAAAACATCATTTTTTTAATAGAAGCGATTTTTCATTATATACACTATTTTAATTTAAAAGATAATTTTATAAATTTTAGAATTTAAATTTTAAAAAATGAAAATAATTTCTTTACATAGATTAAAAATATTTTATTAGGATAAATTTTTTAGATTTCTCTGAAATAATCCCTTTTTTAGGTGAATAGTGAAAATACAATTTTTACCCAAACCATAACTTTAATAATGAACTATAAGTTTTAAAACTACTAATTGAATAAATTTGTTTTTAACAAGTAAAAATATACATTTTTAAAATAAAATGTCAAATTTGGAATACCTATATCAACATTTTAGGAACTTAAGTAATATTTTCCAACAGAAACTTTTTTTGTCCTTTCTTTTAGTTAAATATTATATTGTTGATATATGTTTTTGGATTGAATTTAAAGAAAAATAACTATTATTTATCTTATAATAAAAAAATTTATATGATGAAATTAAGACATTAATAATTTTATTCTGTGGATAAATTTTAATCTTAAGAATTGATTTTTTCTAAAAACAAGTTTTTACACCTCAAATATGCTAATATTAAAATTTATTTTATTACACAAATATATTTTATATGATAAAATGAATTTTATATTTGAAATAATGATGTCCAAATTATGTTATAAGGTGATATTTATTTTTATAAACTAACAGTAAAACATATAGATAAAAATTAGTTACCATGGTAAAACAGAAAATGGTACAAGTGAATGTTATAAGAGTAAAGGAATCAGAAACATGTTTGAAAATGATTTTTTGAGTTATTATATACCTTATCCCATCCCTATAATAATTTTTTATATATTTTAGAGTCTTCTTTACATGTGAAACATGCACTCTCTTAATATTAATTTGAAAAAATTATGAAAAAAATTCCATTCCCACAACTTATTAAAGGCGCCACTCGCTATCTCTTTAATAACACTCAAACAATTCTGTTTCCACCTAAAAATAATTCCATTATTATTAATTTTTAACCATTTTGCTTTAAATTTATCTTCTATGAGGTGACTCGAGCATTTCATACATTAATATTTCTTCATTTTAGATGAAGATTTAGTACAATTCATAATAATACATGCTCAAGGATCCTAAATGTTAAGTTTATTTAGATACTATAATCATAATCATCTTATTTCTTTAAATATATTAAAAATTGACCAAAAATATCTTCTCACATAGTACACTTCTTAGACATACTCTACTTAAATCCCTTCTTTATAACTTGGGTAAATGAAACATAAGAAAGGATGAGCATGGATACCCAGTAAGGGTAAACATAAAATATATAAATAAATGATCAAAAACTAGTATAAGATATGTACAAGGGTTTAATAACACGATCATAAATTAAAATAACCATACCCAATCATTCAAATATCATTAATCATAAATCATGGAATAATTCATTTTTATAACAAAATTCATAAGTTATATGTGTATAAAATCATCAATAATCAACCATAAGCCATGAGAACATATCCAAAGCATAAGAAATAAGTTTATGGAAGATACATAAGTATAAAAAATCACTTCCTTAGTCAAGTTTCACTCCAAATTATATAATTTTGAAAAAATCACCATAATGGAAATACTTACATTATCATTTCTAACATTATATTATGAGTAACTTGAATCTAGTTATCTCTATCATCTCTTAGGATTTTATTAACTCCATAATCTATTAGGATATTATTAACTCCTTCATCATTACCTAATGCATTAGAGGGCTATGCAATTCTATTACAACCTATCACATAATTAAATCCACACATTTGTGTGCCAAAAGATCATAAAATATTCCTCATATCACTATATCATAACCTTTGTATAGAAAAATGATTCTTAAACATCTCATCATTCCATAATAGCATAACCATTTGAAAATAAATGTTTATAAAATGTTTCATGATAACTTAATTAACTAATTAAAAGAAAACATGCTTAATATAATTATCATTAAATCATCATCAGCATCATAATCCATCCAGAGGAAGAAATAATATGGTATCAATAAATCATATTCCTAGTGAAGCATAAAAATCCTTAAAAGATATTGATGCAGATTAAAAATACCTTTAAAATATCATTCGGACTATTATTTTAAAAAATGAGAAAATACCCTTTTATTTTTATAACATTTTAGCTAATTTGTTTCAAAAATATTGAGAAAATCAGTTTCTTTGAAAATAACAAAGGAAATTTTAAAGGAAGTTTCAAATCAATGAACAATTGTATTCCCCAAAATAGAACCAATGAAACTGAGATAAAGTTCCACATGACCTCGTTCATGCCACCCCATATATCAAAGGATGCCAAATATTAGTAAGGGTCTATATCCATTAGTGGTAAGACTATATCCTTAGTATCATGTCATTGAGTAGATAATAATAATAAATAAGATAATAAATATAACCAGAGTACATAAATAAATCTAAGATGGAATACATTTCATTGAAATAAATGGGATTCTAAAGTAGAAATCCAAACCAAATTAATAAGTGTAGTTAAATAAATAAATAAATACTAGGAACCTCTAAAGTCTTTTTTGGTCCACTATAGCTCTACACACTTCCGTATAACCATCCACTATAAGGTCCTTTACCTTCCCTGGATCTCTTGTCATGAAATCTACATGAACACCAAAATTATAAAGTAGGGTGTGAGTAAAAGAATCATTAGGACACTAAAAATTCATCCTTAATATGTTTACACATGAATAAGAGTGTATAATATGATAATAAATAAATTCACACATAGGTAATAATAATAACAAACATTTATGTACTAACTAATATGCCACAAACTATTATTTCACCTTCTTTGGATCCTTATTGGAAAATATTAGAATGGTTGTAGATATATCACAAATGTAGGATCCAGTCTCAATGAATCTAAATAGACATATAGGCTTTAGGCCTCCATGTCAGTCCACAATAGGCCATTATACACTGTCACTATCTCTCGTGTTAGGTCTCATAGACCATCATGCCTCACTACTACCGTATAGTTATGATCACACTTGATCTTCGTGACCCAAGACCTGGCTACAAAGACAACCATGCCCCACTTCCACCACACTAGTCTAATCACATATGATGTCATTCCCTAAGGTCATGCCACACAAGGCCATCATTACCCACTATCTATCTCAATCATGTCATCATATTATAAATAGTGCCTGGATATGCTCATCCTCTAAGTCTATTGAGCCGTGATGGGTCTACCTTTAATTTTGGTACCATGAATAATACAACAATAATAGATCATATACCAAAAATATCACAAGGATACTATGTTATCATATTAAGTCACACATAACATATCATGGGTGTGAACACATCCAAACATGCTCAATTGAGGTCAAACTCTTCATAGTCTAAGAAAATAAACCCACCTCATTTTATCATACTAATAATTATAAGAACAGACTCAACATGGTAAGTAAATTTCTACCTCATGGTTGTCAATGCCAATTTTAATATTTATTAAAGGATTCATTAGCTA
Source organism: Viscum album (assembly GCA_963277665.1). Taxonomy (NCBI): domain Eukaryota; kingdom Viridiplantae; phylum Streptophyta; class Magnoliopsida; order Santalales; family Viscaceae; genus Viscum; species Viscum album. The sequence goes on along the minus strand of OY728147.1, from coordinate 1,667,111,191 downwards.
AACCACATTTTCAAATCATCTGGTACACAATCACATGTCATGGGATCCCAAGGTTTACTACTATCAAAAAAATAATTTAAGTTATGTGGAATAAGTGGTAACACATTTTATAGAAAAAAACACAAAGGAACAAGGATCTAGGAAAATTTGGGAGGATTCAAAGTGAAATCAAGGTACTATGACTTGGAGGTATAGAGGAAACAACCACCATGATTCAGAGTCTCCCACTATGATGCCGAGGTGCATCGGAAGAAACCAACACAATATATATTATTTTACCATAATGTGTGAATAATGGATAAGGCATAGGGATGAATCACTATGGCGAAGAACCAGTTATTGCAGTTTAAACATCATAAAAATGACCTCCAAGGAGTAGAGGGGAAGACTATGGAATGAAATCTCTTTAAAAAATGAATCTTTATGGAATTGTGAGAGGAATATATGATGGAATTTTATTTTTATCCCATTTAATATATAAAATGATCCAACTAAAGAGGAAGATGAGTAATATTTATAGATCTTAATTTTTAAGAAAAAACCCTCATTAAAACCCATTTAATTCTGAAATGAAGGCCCATATTTAATTTTAAAATGGATTAGTTGAATTAAAATAATAACAACCTATTAAATACATAACTATTTAAGAACAAAAAACTAGATTATCCATCTATAATAGATGTGGAGATGAGATCTATGGAATTTTCTAGACCTCCATGATGTACGTTCCCTAAATAAAAAACCATGATGAAAGTTATAATGCAACTCATAAAGAAGATAATTACTATAGTAAAATGTTTACCACTATATGTGGTATGAACACCATAACACTAATATGGTATAGACATCTTAAACAACTCTAGAAAATGAGCTCAATAATTATCCTATCAGTCACATATATCATGTATGATATTTCTATACTACCATATAATTTGGACAAGTGGAACCATATTCCGTTAGAGTAATTTTTCACATTGGTTTATAAAACAAATAAAATAATCCTTACAAGATACATCTAGTTCCAAATCAATCTCCTCACAGTCTGTAATATGTGTAGGATCAGGCGTGTACCTTCCAAGATAAGAAACTTAGAACACATCATTCATACCTTGATGACATGAAAAAAGGACCAAATGGAATTTCAATGTTTCAAATTTTTTGGTGATCTCAAGGGGTCCCAAAAAACATAGTGCTAGTTTTATTTTCTTCTAAATACGTCAGTGTCTTAATCAGGGATCCAATCTCAATAAAACCCGATCACCCACATTGAACTCCAAAGGTCTCCTCCTATGGTCGAAATATGATATTCTACTAATTTAAGCAGTGATTAAAATCATATGAATCAAATTAACTCTTTTGGAGGTCTATTGAACCAAATTGGGCCCCACTACTACATTATCACCCACCTCATGCAAAAAAAGTAGTGAATGAAATGAACGCCCATACAGAGCCTCATAAGGTTCGATCTGAATCAAATTATGGTGACTATTATTTTATATAAACTCAACCAAGGATATATGATCATCCTGTACTCCACCAATGTATCAAACATAATCTCAAATCATTTCATCAAATATACATATTATCCACTTAAACTATCTTTCAGTTTAAGTATTGTATTCTATGGTAAATCTAAGTTTAGTCTCTAGATATTTTAGTAATCCTTTCTAAAACCATGATGTAAAATGTTCATATTTATCTTAAAAAATGATCAAGGGTACTCCGTGTATGTTTAAGGTCTCATTAATGTAAATCTTTCATATATCATCCAATGAGATAGTCCCTCAGATTAGTAAAAAGTGTAAAAATTTAGTCTACTAATCAAAAATCGCCCAAAAAAATCATGAATCATCAGGGTCCTAGGTAACCACTTAAAAAAAATATATAATCACATCCTCCCACATAAACATGTGAATTGTAAGTGGATATATAAAACCACTAGGAATTTATTTTTGGACCTTCTCCCTTTAGAAGGTAAGGCATTGAGAGACATACCCAAAAACGTCCCTCTTCAACCCTGGCTTCCAGAACTATCTCTTGAAGTCATGTCAAATCTTCATCACACCTTGATGTAATACCCATATATATATATATATGTTAATAACTAATTATATCCTATCTAATGGTTGTAGGGAATAATACCCACCCATTTATAATGTTCACATCATCATCACCCATTGACCACCAAGGCATCAGATCACCCCCAACTAGCTATTCCAGCATCACAATTCAATTTGGGTCTAAAACCTATCATTAATTTACTTGTTCTAATGAAGATATTGTGAACACAAAGGATCACAATTCATTGATCCCTGATCCTCTGAATAATCTTTCCTCTAATCACCTAACAACCTCATCAAGTGTTAATGGTCCTCAGAATGACACTCACCATGATCATAGTCATCTAGCATCATATGGATAAGAGAATCCACAATGACATTAACTTTATCAGGTATCTATTCCATATTAAAGTAAAATGTATATAGATACTCAAACCATAACCTATGTATCAGTTTAATCCCATTTGGTGTGTAGATATAGTTAAGGATATTATGGTCAGTGTAGATAAAAAGTCTCTAATTGATGAGATAGTGTCACTAATACTTTAGAGCATGAACCATGGCTATTAGATTTCAATCACGATTAGGTTAGTTCTTCTAATGGGATCATAGATGATGTGACCCATAAGATATTACATATTCTCTCTATATTAGTAATTCTCCTTGACTAATTCAATATACATCATAGTAAACTATATAACCCATCCCAGGATTTGAGAGTGTTAATAATGGATTTATCATAAACTTACTATCAAGGTTAATAAAAACTTTTTTTCAACAATAAGAACACTGGAACATCACTCCCTTATTTTTAAGTGTGGTTATAGGTGCTTATATTTAGGAGAAATCAAATATAAACCATCAATAATATCCATCCAAGACCAGAAATATCTTATTACCAAACACATTTTGGAAATTTGTCTAGGAAATAACTACCTAAAATTTTTCTAGGTCTATGCATATAACTATCTCAAACACTACATGTACTTGTAAATTCACCCCTTGAATAAAAAAATAACAATTTTATAGTTTTTTATAAAACTGATGTGCTCAAAGTGTACTCAGAGTTATCTCAAGGTTCCTAGAATGATGATTTGGTTTCTGTGAATAGATAATGATATCAATGATGAAAAAATTGAAAAATGAGTCTAAATAAGGGTGTAAGGTCTTGTTTATGAGAACTATGAATGCTTTCTGTGATGTATTAACCTTGAATGACATACTTAATAACTTTTACAACCCATACATTCTCTGAAATGTGGTCCGACTCTCTAACTCACAACTGGTGAAATCCCAATTGAAGATAAATCATAGAGAACCACTAGTATCCTTGTAACTAATAAAAAATATCATCTATCTTGGAAATGGGTATCTATTCTTCACTATCACCAAGTTTATCATCTGGTAATCAATAGAGTTTTAATGACTTCCATACATCTTATTGGAAAATAACCTAGGTTCACCCTACAATGAAGTACTCAGCCTGATAAATTACATTTCACTCCGTGTTATCCAAATAAACATTGAGATCCTTTATCTCAGTTAGATCCCTATAATGTATGGGAATCTAAATGGGATAATCACCAAACATGATATCTACCATAGCCTAACTTACTGATCATTTAGTGATTCTTCTAGTTCAAATATTCCCAAGAATATTTTAACGCATTATTTATCATCCTAAGGGAATATAGTGCACTGGAAGGATGAATAATGATGTATTTGAAGTGATGGAATATTTGAACATAGTTTTAAACTCCTCCTCCTAGGATAAAAACAAAGAAAAATATTTCTGATTGAAGAAACCCTACTTCCTAAACTATTGATAAGGTGTGGAAGCATGCTCAACTACATCCCCCTAAAAATCCAGTAGTAAATTAGAAACATCTCTCCTAGAAGAAGTATTGTATCCTTCATCCCAACTGGTCCCATAGGACTATGTTAAGGTGATATCCTCTGTAATGTGAATGAAACACTAAAAAAAGAAACAAAATCATTAGTATAAACCTTAATCAGTCTGTGGGATCATAAAAGGTTTATATAGGATTATAACCTTAACCTAAGGCATAACAATCCTAACACTAATCCTGGTCTCCGTACTTGCACAATAGTCATAGTGATCATATATATACTAACACCACAACATAAATAGTTTAACTAATAAATGAAAATAAAGATATACCATAATATATTGGAAAATAAAGATATATTACACAATATAGAATCTATCTTAAACAGATATCAGAAATCAAGGTATTTAATTAAAGAAATACATTTAAATACATCAATATGTATATAAATAGAATGTGATCCTACATTACTTTTCATGATTCATGAATATACCTGAAATATCATAAATCATATATGAATGTCATGTGAATAACCTAAATATAATTTAATATATGTCATCATAAAAACCTAATTTCCCTACTTCATGGAAACTCAGAGGTCCACTATATAGTTTTGGATAGGTACCAACATAGTTTTTCTTCTTAAATTCCAATGGTGTTATATCCTATCTACCCTATACCAAATCAAGAAAATGAGAAGATACAATTTAGTAAACTCTAGGGTTATGATACCATTTTATAACAAAATAAAATAAACCAATGAGTCTGATATGAAGAGAAACATGAACTCATGCATTCCTCCCCAAAAAAAGAGGCCACCGACTAGTAGTCAGGGTATAATTCCATTAGTGGGGAGATTATATCCTCTATATCATGTAATTTATAATATAATAATAATAAAAGCATAATTAATATAACTAGATTAAAATCAGAAATATATGATGGAATACATGTCATACAAAAATATAATCTTCTAATGTGGTAAGAAAAACGTGAGAAATAAGTGAAAGTAAAAAAAATCATTTTACCCCTAAAAAGTCTCTTCTAGTCTATTATAGCTCAATACTCCTTCGATCATCCATCAAACACATGGCCATTTCCCTTCACAAGATCTCCATTCATGAAATCTACAAGTTCACCAACATTCTTGAGTAGGGTGTGAGGATAATACTCAATATGATATGAATAATACATCATTAACATGTGTGAAAATTTATAAGAGTGTATATCATGATAATAAATAAACTAACACACAAGTGACAATCCTACCAAACATTTATGCACTAAATAAGGCACTACAATCCCCTGTTGTACCTTCTTTGGCTCCTTATCAGAAAAAATAAGAATAGTTAAGGATACATCAAGAATAAACCAGTTATACTAAAATATTCTCAATATCCAAATAAGAACTAAGACTCTAGGTCAGATAAAAATAAGCCAACATACCTTATAAATATCTCTCTGGATGGTCACATTGACTATTACGCCCCTCTACTGGCACACATGTTCGATCACACATGATTTTCTGGCCCCAAGGTCTAACTAAGAATACCATCATGCCCCACCACTACCATATAGGTATGATCACACATTATCATTATTACTTAAGGTCAATCCACACAACTCCATCATGCCCCATCATCTATCTCAATCCCATCATCATATAATATGTAGTGTTTGAACAAGATCCCCCTATTGGGCTACTAAAAATCCAATATTTTCAATAATATTATTTTTAATTTAAAAATTTTAATCCCACCAATTTATTATTTTAATGGAAAGTTTCAAATTTTATGGTTTTAGAAGTATTTTTAGTTTAATTATGAAAATGTATTATTTTTTTAATTTTAATTATTTTAGGTCAGTTTTGGATTTCTGCCACAACATTTTCTAAAGTGATCCAAAATAAAAAATTATTTTTTGTGTGTAGGATTATATGTTCATTGGAAGAAATTAAATTAAATAGGACCAAGATCTAAGTCAAACATATTAAGGACCAAAATAAGGTCACAAGTTTGGTCTTTTAATTAGTGTCTAGATCTAGAGAATTATGAAGATGGGTCTTATTACACAAAGTAAACTTCTAATTGAGATGAAATTTTATATAGATAAATAGAACATATGAAGAATCATTTTTCATGACTATAAAACAACGTGATTATATTGATATAAATTCCATAAATTCACGAGAAACTGGAGATGGGTAATATAAAGAGTCATCAATAATAGAATAATTTGTTAGAGTAAATAGGCTATAACATTCGGAAAACTTGTTAAAAGAGAAGATATTTTGTGAGAGAATGATAAATAAATATAATAAGAACTTTCTAAAAGATAAAATTTTACAATTATGAAATATATTATGTATATCAAGGAAAAATATTTAGAGGAAAAAATATAAAGTGAAAATGATCTACCCCCTATAAATTCATACTTTCATACCTTTCAAGGGATCAAATACTACACTAAAGATATGTTTAAAGTTATTTTATAGTTTATTTCCCTATTTTATTTCCTTTTAATTCCGTAATTTGATTTCATATTTTTATTTATGTGTTCTCTATTTATATATTATTCTATTCATCTATCATTCCCCCCATTATCTTCTCACTATAAAATCTTATGCTCATAATCATGAGTAGATATCCTGAGGAATTTCTTGAGAGAAAAATATAGTGATGATCCTAAGTATTTTAAAATTAATTTTTATTTTTTATTATTTTCTTAGAGTTAGGTTGAGGGGGATCTTAGTGGTAAATTTACCTTTTTGTCTCCACTTCCCACCCAATATTTAACTTTCTCTTCTGTAGTATTTTTCCTTGCAAGAAGTGGTGGATGTGTGGTGTGTTAGATATCATTAAGTACACCACATATTAATAACATGGTCATGATATGATGTCACACATATGATAGAATGTGTCCATTAATTCAATATGAAACTACTAATTAGACAATGAAGGTTTACTCTGGGTGTTCTCTTGAGAGGATCTTATTTCTCTCTAATATTATTCTATTTGTATTCATTCTTTTTCATCACAACTTAATGTTTAAATTATAGTTTATAATTAAATAAAAAAAACCAAATTTCATTGTTTTATATGTAGATAATTATATGAACTATAAATATTAATCAATTTACTATAAAAGATCATCAAGGTAGATAACCATAGTTAGTTACTATGATTCTCTAGGAGAAATAAATAAATTAAATTTGAATTTCCCAATGAAAGGAATGTAAAAAATTATAAAAATTTATAGGGATCCAATTGGTCATCACTTAATTTTTTATTTACATTTTGTAAATAATTTTTTTCTGAAGTTTTTAAAAAACTAAATAAATTCTCTTTATCCTTGATTTATTTCAATTCAAATTATTTTTCATGGACTAACAACTCTCAATTTAAAGAATATGTTCACAATTTTCTTAAATATCAGTTTAAAAGGATTAATAACACATTAAAAAATATATATTGAAAAATATAATGGATAACTAAATATATACATGAATCTTAGGAGAATAACATCTATCAAGAATTGGAACTAGTGGTGGAATAAATAGACCACCCATTTTCCATATTAAATAACCTAAGGAGGTATGAAAGTGATTAAATATAGATCCATTCATCCTTGATCAACCATTTTTTTAAGAGGCTTATAAAAAATAAATTTCATTTTATATACATGTGGGAGATCAAAATTATTTGGATGAGTATTAGTCAAATTTTCTAGAACATGAAAATTTATGTGATTCTCCTATCAATGGCAATGAAAAATCATCACCTATCTACCTCTCTATTTCATTGGAAGATGATGATGTAGAAGAAAATTTTGAGATTGATTTTCCAATATTCATGCAATAATCGATCAATTTACTAGATGAATTATTTTTTAGGGAATATTTATTTATTGATTCTTTATTTTTTAATCTTATTAAAGTTAAATTGTTTTCTTACTTATCCTTTTTTAAAATTTATGACACAATAGATACAATTGAGAGTGTCTTAGATATTAAGGTAGAAAATATAAAAATTGAGGTTAAAGTAGAATATATAGGTGATAATGTGGTTATGTGACTACCTCCTCTATATCAACTTGAATACAATATGAAAGAGGGAATCATAGAAGTCAATAATGAGAAACCCTATCTTCTTTTCCCTCCTACTTTAGACTAAAAGTTCTCCCTTTATCCCTTATTGATGGTTTGTAAATTTATTATCTTCTTTGGGGTCTCTATTCATGATTTATACTCAAGGAAAATAGAAAAGTCAGATGTGGTGTTTTATCTAAAAGAAACCACATCCACCATTTGATTAGGGGTAAAACTCTAGAACTACCTAACTTGGGGTTATAAAAACCTATCACCCATTTGGGGTTATAAACCAATATTTATCCCTTTTATTTCCCCTTTATATTTATTTTTATTATGTTTCATTACTTTTATTTATTTATTTTTGTTTTAAAGTCATAATAGTTTGGTGCTCAACTCAAGGATGCTACTTTAAAATTAATTATGTTAAGCCTCTCCTTTTATTTATTTGATTTTATGTCTAATTAAAATTATGTATACATATATTTATTGATGTAATTTGAACTAAAAATGTGGTAGTAAATTTAATAAGTGCGTAGGAGGAATGTTAAACTATTTTTAGGATTTTTTTGTGTTTCCATTTGGTTTTTCTTGTTTTTTCAGGATCTATCATGTTTTTATTATTATTTTTTGTTTTTTGTACTCTCGAGCCAAATCAAATAATTTTGAAAATTAAAACCATATGAATATTTTTTTCTCATTTATTGAAATGAACATTTTAGGATTTAAATTATTTCAGAAATGATTTTGTTTCTTGATATCCAATCTTTTCATTTGATGATGTTTTATTGAATGTGAATATCATGTGCACTAGTACTATCTAAATTGAAATTGATTCCTGAAAAAGAGGTTTCTATTTTTTTTTTGAAATCTTATTATCATATATATTTTTCTTTATATTCTTGAGACATGTTATGTGATCCATAAATTTTTATTTTTCTATTATTCAGTGTTGTTAGAGTTTTAGAATGTGCCGAGTATGATAGATTCACTAATTTGAAATCCCATTTTTACATTGAACTCTTTTTTTGGAATACATTTACAAATGAAATTTATTAAGACCATATTAGCCATTAATTTTTTTAGAAAACCACATTACAGGACATTTATCCCTTTACTACATGATCTAGAAGTTATATTCATGATTATTTTTGAACTCAAGTGTGTATGGGGGGAATATGGTTGTGTTGTGGTGATTTGATGAATTTATTTGAGATAAAAAAAATGTTTTGATATTTATTTATAGTTTTGTGTAATAAATTTAATGATGAAAATATGGATGGGTGGATAAAATATTATTAAAATTATGGGTCAGGAGTTCACCAATACTTTAAGATCGAAATATTCCCCTATTTTCCTATAAAAATGATTTTGAAGTAAAATTTTATATCATAAATAAAGAAAAGATAGTAATAAAAATGGGGGAAAAGAGGGAAGAAATTTATCATTGATAATGTAATTCAAAGTGTAAAATTTCCAAGTAATGAAATATGTGTTTGGATGTGATTCATTTTTGAAATAATTGAAGAGAACACCATTTATGAGAAAAACTGTTTTCATACATTTACTTCAATTTAGAGAATAACCCTCCCCATTCTTCCTCTTATGTTTTTATATTTAAAACCTACCAACCCTCATATTTATAACAAACCATGTAATAGAACTCATTATTTTCACAATTTTTACTCTGTTAAGTAGAAATACTTGGAGGATAACAATACTATGGAGATCAAACATGTAATTGAGAATAAGAAAAACTACACAATTAAAATCCTTGAGTGAAGAGTGAAATATGTTTTTAGGGAGGTAGTTGTGACATATACATGAGGATAAACATAATATAGAATATTTTTTTTTGATTTTTCAGGATTTTGGGAATTTTAATCTATGTATAAGGCATGATATCTTTCTTTGATGTGATAATTGAGTAGAATTTTCATTATGCTTTAGGATGTCTGTTTTAATCTTGATATTATATGATTTCCTAGGTGTGAAATTTTTATGTGTGTGGGAATTGATAGAGCCAATATTTTCTATAATTTTAATTTTACTTTCAAGGTTTTAATCCAACTATGTGGTTATTCTATGGTAAGTTTTCACATTTTTTAATTTTAGAATTATTTTAAGGTTAATTTTAAAATGAATAATTTTTTTTTTAATTTTAATTGTTTTGATATTTCAACCCCAAAATTTTCTACACTTATCCAAATAGAAAAAATATTTTTATAGTATTCTATTTTCATTGGTATAAACTTCATTAAATATAAACAAGAGTTCAATCTAGCATTTCAAGGCCTAAAAGAAGTTCAAAATTCAGGCCTTAGAATCTATACCCAAAACTGGATAATTTTGAATATGGGACTATATATCACAAAGTACATACCTAATTGAGCTAAAATTTTACATGAATAAATACAATATTTGTAGAATTCTTTTTAATTACTTTGTTCTCAGATTATTCATCTTATATTAAGGACATAAATTAATAGAAAACCAAATATTGGGAATATAAAGAGTTATCTATGCCATAATAACATTCCATCATAAATGGAATTTAACCTTTTAAAATAAAAGAAAAAAATCTAAAATTTGGTGGGATAACGAGAAAGTTGTAGGTCTGAAAATTTATAAAATAAAATATTTCTCAATTATTCCATTTAATATGTTTACCACATTCAAGATTTAAGATGAAAGATATAGACTAAAAATGAGCTACCCACTCCCTATTAATTTATACTTCCATTAAATTTCAAGGGATTGACTGCTACATTGAATATCTGGATGAGTTTTTTATAGTTTATTTTAATTTAATTTATTTTTATTTTATAATTTCATTTACAATTTTAATTTAATTGTTCTCTATTTATCTATTATTCTACACCTCTCTCCATTTCTCTCCCTGTTCTCTTCTCATTGTAAAATCTTGTTAGTATGATCATGAGTAACAAACCCAAGGGCCTTCTCAGGGGAGTAATCTAGTGCTGATCCAAAGACATTGGAAATTAATGCTTAATATTTCTTATATGATTAAAGTTAGGCCTATGGAGATCATAATGATAAAAGAACCTTTGTATATCTACTTTCCATTAGAGGATTATCTTTATATTTTTCAAAATTCCCCCTTGATTTAGGAGATAGATGTGTGTAATGATGATCATTAAGTGCATCACATATTCACAACATGGGTAGTAGATGAATTTCACTTATATGATAGAATATGTTCATTAATAGAATATAAAACTATTAGTTAGATAATTAATGTTCACTATAGGTTTTATCCTATGAGAATATCCTTTCTATCTAACATCATTCTATCTACATTAATATTTTATTCATTACATTGTATGTAGATATTTTATTTTTACATTCAATAATAAAAAAATTGTTTATTTTCATAAGTAGATAATCATGTGAACTATTAATAGTGGGTGATTTATTAAGAAATCTATTCAAGTGATTTGAGATTGGTAAACTACTATGCTGCACTAGGATAGAAATTAATAGACTTTATATCTTCCTTTGATAGGTATGTTAGCTACCGATCCATGATGAGTCCACCTCTCACTTTAATACCATGTGAAATGAAAAAAACATAGAATATAACAAAAACATAATAAGTAAATAATTTTATAATATCAATTCACACATAACATATCATGGGTGTGAAAAATTTCAAATGTTCACACTTGTGGTAAAACTCATCATAGTCTAAGAACATTAGATCACCTGATTATATTATGCCAACAATCATAAAACTAGATCAACATGGTAAAGAACTTTTGAACTCATGCTTTTCAATTCCAACATCAAAGTTTATGAAAATATATTGTTACTCAAACCACATTCATACACCAACCAGAAAAAAATATCATGAGAAGGACTCCCAAGATCAACCAATATCAATAAAATACTTAAAGTTTAGTTGGAGGAAAGAGGAATTATTTTTTTCTAGAAAAAATACAATGTAACAAGTATATTTTTAAAATAATCTGGACCCATGGAACAAGAAAGAGACTATGGGATAGTGGTGTACTTGATACAAGAAAAATAGTGCAGAGTCATCCAAAATAGCGCAGAGGTGTTCTATAAGAAACTTCCATGGTGTAGAGTGTTCCACCTAGATGCAGGATGAATGGATATGACATGGGGATGAACCACTAAGATAGAAAACTAAGAAATGAAAAATGGAAAGAAAACAAACAACCTATATGGAATATAGGGGAAGAATGTGGTGTAGAACCACTCTAAAAACTGCACCTTTATAGAATAGGTTTAGTATTTTTGTGTGGAGTTGTCTCAGAATTCCTTCAGATCTCTATAATTATCTAACCAAAGAGGAAGATCAGGTATATTTTTAGGGCTTGATCCATATGAAAATACCCTCTTTAACACATATTTAATTCCCAAAAAATCCCCCTATTTAATTCCAAAACGGATTCCTTGAGTTAAAATGGAAACAACCTATTAAAAACATAACCCCAAAGGCCAAATGAATGGATCGTCAATCTATAACTAACATGAAGACGAGGGCTACAACATGGTTTATTCCTCTATGGTGTGGCCTCCTAGAATAGTCCTATATGGAGAAGGCTATGTTGTAACCCATAAGGAAGAGAATAAATATTGCACACCCGTTACTGCTATGTAATGGACTTAATACCACATGAACCCTATAATGAATCCTTGTAGACCATGGAATATTGCCTCCTTTTTTGGTTAGAAATGTTACCAAAAACACATAAAATCTTCTTTAAGACTATCAAATCCCACAAGCATTTACCAAAGCATAGAATAACTCAAAAAAGATGATAAGATGAGAAACAAGGTTTTTAATCATTAAATAATTTTTTGTGGTTTTATAATAGTTATTATGGGAGAAAAATATGTTCTTTCTATATATATTAAACAAAAACATTACGTTCACACCTCTCTAAGAAAGTAATAAATGACTTGTTTAGAAAAACCATTCTTCAAATAGATTACTATTTTAACAATAGTAAATAACTTAAAAGGTATGAATATGAAAACTTTAAAACATTTCAATTATAGGTAACTACTTTCATAAAATAATATTGAAGAATATGGATATGGAAGAAAAAGTTCATCAACCAAAGAGGAAATAAGGTCTGCTTTTCTTTAGAAACAATTTCTTGATCATTTTAAGTATAAATGATAAGAAAACGGAAATTATACATAAAAACTAAAAAAATAACTATATAAGAATAAAATATATATTGTTTAAAGGATAATTTTTATATATTTATCCTTAATAGAAATTTAGTATTGACGATCCCAAAAAAAGAGATTACAACATAAATCCCTTAACTCAAGTCACTTCATGCTTCGTATATGTTCAAACATCATGTATAGTAAATATTGATATATTATAAATATATTATAGAAATATATTCATACATAAATTACTATGTTTCATTACTTTATAATTTCTAATTATCCTTTTATAAAAAATTTCATCATTAAACTTAGCATTCAGGTGAAAACTGGTCTATTTTTCATGCATGTTTCTGTTCGATGGTTCAAGAACATTCATATTGTTCATGGTTTCATCATATATAAAATCTTAATCATGAAATAATTATCATATTTATTCATTATATACCCATTTATAAATATTCATGTAAATCATTGATAAAAAATTAATTACATCACTTTGTAGATATGGTAGTTTGTACATACGCATGAGTAATGTTTCCACTTTTTAATGGTCAGAATAAAAGATTGTTAAATGATAATTTACCTTTATAGAATCATTATTATATCCTAAATATCATATTTATTCATTAAATATATACTTATTACCTTCTATGTAAAAGGGAAATTAAAAATGAATCACATCACTCCATAGAGGTTGTAGTCCATATACACACACTATCAACATTATCGTTTTGCAAATGATGGAAAGTAAATAAGGTAGGTATGATATTATGAGTAAATAATCATTAGTATTTAATAAATATATTATATTAAAAATAAATCCATCATAATAACCAACCATTAAATATGATTATTGAAAATGAATCATATCACTACGTGGAGGCAATAGTCCATTCATATGCACGAGCAATACTTTTATATACCATTTGATGAAAAAGTAGTGGAAAATGTTTATTAAATAATAATAATACCATATAATTATATTTATAATACTATATTAATTATATTATGATCAATAAAATAGGTTTATATATGGTTGAATAGAAATAAAATTTAAATTAACCGATTAAGAGTTATACCTCTTCATTGAGAAACCTCATTTGGCTTACACTTTACACCATGAAAGGACAATATTATGGTCTAAAAAAGAACTCTATATCATGTTTTGGGATTCTATGAAGGGATTAGTTTATGTATTGGTTGATATATAAGGCCCATTAAGTTTTATAAATAGAGGATAAGTTGTATCCTTTAATAAGGGTGGGATAGGAAACACTTGGAAAATTTTTAAACATTAAATTTTAATAATGTATTACCCAATTAAAGTGGCTCTAAAAGAAATTTTTTACTTGAATATAAAGTCTATGTTCAGAATAAAATCAACTAATAAAATTAAATCATATGTTTTTTTGTATTTTATACCTCATATATTAGGTTAACCCCCATGTAAACCCTTTTTAAACCTAATTGTGGTAACAAAATTTTATTGTTTTTAATATTAATTATTACAAAAAATAATTTTAACCTATTAAATAATATTAATTATTATGATTATAAATATGGAATGAATTTTTAAATATTCAATTTTTATAATTTCAATAATTTCATTTTAAAATAGGCACACAAAATACAAAGAAAACTATTTTTAGAAAAATTAATTTTAAGCATAAAAATGGATTTTTTCTTATTCCATTCATAGTAAAAACTATTCGATTATTTTTAAAATAATTTATTGAATATAAAATATATAAATTTAATTAAAATATTTCTTTAATAGATATTAATCTAATTTATTATGATAAAAAACATATTGTGCGCATAAAAAAGTATTTTTTTGAACAACATCTATATTTACCTTCAAATACTTTTATTTTAATTTATAAATAATTTTTAACTAATGAATATATTTTATAAATATGTAAACAATAACATTTAATAATTAATTTATTTATATTCATATTTTAGAATTCATTGACTAGGTGATAACTATCACATTAAATAATAATATTTTAATGTTAAATCAAGGTTTATTTAAACAAGTTGTTGTATGTAAAGAAATATATCAATGAAATTAAATTTATTTAAAGGGAAATATTTCATTAAATATTGGGATGTTGAATTATAACCATATTATTATAATCTCACCCTTGAAATTTAATCACTATGATACAAAAAACTGAGGATACTTCTGCCTCATCACATCTTTGGGTTCCCACGCAGTTTTGTTAGATTTATGGTTTCACCAAAAAACGTTGACCAGGTGATTGGTCATGTTTAACACCACTTTATCACTTCAATCCAAATTATTTACTAGTTATTACTCATAATAGAGACCATGATCTATCGGTATTACCTCTAATTTAAGTACATGTGAAGGATAATGCATGTACTTCCTTAGAATTGATACATGTAATACATCTTTAAAAATAAGATAAATTCAGTGGAAGTGCCAATCGATATGAAACCATCCCATTATAATCAAGAATTTTTATGGGACTAATATATCCCAAGATTAAATTTACATTATTCCCAAATATCATAACCTTATTCCAAGGATATATTAATAGGAATACATTTTCATCATCTTTAAATTTTATGCCTCACCAGTGAGTGTCAACATAAATATTCTATTGGATCTAAGATTCAATGATGTGCTACTGAATGAATGTAATATTATTTACCATTTTCTTAGATATATTTGGCCTAAATATCTTTTTTTCCTCTAAATTCATCCCAATATATTAGGGTTCTACACTTCCTACCATATAAGGAGTTATAAAGATCTATCTGGATACTCAAGTGAAAGTTATTGTTGTAAGAAAACTCTACTAAAATAAGCTCGTGCTCCCAACCACATTTGAAATCAATAGATAAATATATCAACATGTATCCAAGAGTTTAAATGCCTCTATTGAACTAAAAATATATTTGAGTATGATATATATTACTGAAACTAAACTCTGTATCTAGATCCTACTAAAAACTTCTCTAGAACATTGAGGTAAACATCATAACTTAATAAGACATAGTAGAATGATATACTCTTTGAAATATTACAACTTTAATGATTCATATCCTAAAATTTCGATCAAGAGTGAAATATTAACTATAATTAATGAAATATTCTTATTTCGTAATTCAAACAACCACCACCCAAATAGAATTATGACCTTCAGTTATTTTAGGGAGTCCAATGATGAAATACGAGGTGATGTTTTCCGATTACCAATCTGGTATAAGTGATGTACCTTAGTCTTATATCTTTCATAATTAACTTGTTGTCATATTAGGCATCAAAATATATACTTTTCGATATCCCTTTTCATATCATCCCACAAAAATTATCTTTTAGATGTCTATAAATCTTCTTACATTAGGTATTAATGTATAATTATATTCTATGATTTTTGTCTGATAATTAATTATTTATGTTTTGTATTTAAGAGTCACATACTCGGTTCCTAAAACATATCATTCTATCACAATCATGGCTGAACTCCAGAACATTTATCACCATCTTCTATATTTCCGCATCCTCTTTCTGTGCCTCTTTATTCCTCATATAGATGGATATATGAACATTAATCTAAGAAATATATGATCTATCCCCATTCCTCATGATTTAACGATCCATATTATGAATATATATATATATATATATATTAGATCTCTTTAAATCCTTTTTATAGAAAAACTATCATGGTATTTCCAACTCAAATAATCATCTACCTTGTTCTCCTTCCAAAGGTTAGAGTGTATTGAGAAGTTATAATATCTAATAAATTCCAACCATATCCTTTTATACATATTCAACTATTTTGTGTGAATATAAACTTCATGATTTTATGATCAGTATATATGTGATATATTTCACTATAAAGATAATGCCTCATTATTTTCAATGAAAAAATTACTACTACCAACTCCAAATCACGAGTCGGGTAATTCTAATCATGAATTTTTAATTAGAAGGTGGAATAATATATTACCATATAATTATTTATAATAATTAATACTATTCAATAATTTGATGCATTACTATATACCGTAAAACCCTCTCTATTTTAGGGTAGTGTAAGCACAAGTGATCTAAACAAACTTCTTTTTTGCTCCTTAATATTTTTATCACATTCATCTATGAAAAGGAACTTGAATCACATATGATTGAACTTGGTTATTGGATTAAGGATGCTTTATAAATCCCCAATAATATTAGTAATATCCAACCAACCTAATAAAACTATGTATCTCAGCTATCATGGTTAGTCTGCACCATTACTCAATAAAAACCAAATTTTATAGATCCAATGATATACCCTACGTTGAGAAAATTTTTACCCAATAATGAAACCTTTTTTTGTAATAATTAACACTTTATAATTTTTTTATACAACTTATACTTCCTAAATGTCTTGAATATATTCCTCAAATGATCTTCATGCTCTTCCTTTATCTTAGAATATATAAGAATATCATTTATAAAGGATACAAAAAAATGCTCAAGGTGATATCTAAAGAATCTATTAATTGAATCCATAAATAGAGAAGGATCATTGGTAAGTAAAAATGGAATCAGTATAAATTCATAATTACCATACATCATATTGAATGTTGTATTGGGTATATCCTTCTTCATTACTCTCTATTAATGATATCCAAATCGAAGATCAATATTGCAATTTTTTTGAGCTCCTCATCATTGATCAAAATGGTCATCATTATGCGGTAGAAGATAATTGTTTTTAATAGTTACTTTGTTAAGTTATTTATAATCTTTACAATGATTCATTCACCCATATTTATTATCAATAAAATGTTTAGGTGTACCCCATGGTTACACACTAAGTAATATAAATCCCTTCCCAAGATTATTTTAGTATTACTTATTCAATTCCTATAACTCAACCAGGGAAATTATATTTAGAGTCTTTGAAATAGATGTAGTGTGACACACCATGATTCTAAAAAATATTTATCTTTAAAAAAATTTATTTTTTTGATGGCTTGTGTTATATGAAACACTGAGTTGAAACAAACTGTGATACACTATTATAATATTATTATTTAATGTGAAATTTATAACCTAATTATTAATTTGGTGGTTATAAATATTACTAAAAAATTTATTAAAAATATATATTCCCTACTCAATATAAATTCATTGGTAAATTCTTAGTATATAGTCATTCAATTTTTAGTTAAGTTATTTAATTCTTCAAAAATATGTTTTCCTTAAAAATGGGATTTCTTGTGAATGAATATTATAACTAATTTATGAAAGTTTTAGAAAATTTATATAAAAAAATAAATTTCATTTTTAATTAATCATATCAAATATTATATTAGGATTATTTTCTTAATAATTTTTGGAAAAGATTAAATTTTCATTGAATAATAGAAAATAATAATTTATATAAAACTTTCATTTTCCTTATATTGAAATTTCATTTTATGATTTTAATTTGATCTCAAGGAAAATTAATTACTATTTAGTTATACATATTTTAATTAATTAAATTTTAGTCATACTTATACCTTATTTTAGTATAAGTTCATTTTTGGGCTTAAAAAAATATTTTTCAAGAAAACTATTTTTTGTTGCATTTTAGAGGATTAATTTTAAATTAAATTGTACTAGTTATATGAGTTGAATCATCAAAAATGGATTCCATATTTGGTATAATTCGGTCCAATTTTTCTAAATAATTTCCTTTTATTTATGGTCATTAATAATAGTAAATATAGTAATTTTATTACCACAATAAGGCTAAATCGTGTAATTTAGGTTAAAAATAAAATGACAAGGACTTTTAAATGACACCAACACATACCTAGATATTATTTTATCAGTTAATTTCATCCATAATTATAAAATGTTTAGTTATATGACCCTATTTCACTATTTTGTTTAGATTGTGACCTTTAGGGTATTTTATTCCACAAAAAATCAAACATGTCACACTTTTGGTTTTTATAATTATAATATTTTAATACGGATTTATAAAGAGGCTATGTTAAACTATAAATATTATTTTTAAATATAAAATATTTATATTTATCATGGTATTTTTTTAGAGAATATATATTTACTTTAAATTCTTACAAAATGCATATGCAACAATTATTTAATTAATAGAAAAATCATATAAATGATATTAAATATATTAAAAGAATTATAATTGTAAATAGTTTATCTAATACATGAATTTTATATATAAAAATAAACTTTTCGGTATGTATTAAATGATTTTTTTAATTAATATTATTTTCTATATTTTAGTAAATTTATAGTAATGAATAGTGTTAAAATCGATAATAATGACATTTGATGAAAATAATATTTTATTGAATTAATTAAAAATCCTAAAAATATTAAATTAGAAAAAATTAGATAATATATGGTCTAACAGTTCATATCGTATAAATTTATTGACCATTTAGAAGAATTTTTCTCTAGAATAGTCTTATCATAATTTTAACTTTTTAGAAATTTTGAAAGCATAGTCGATTGTTGCCTATCGACCAATCAAGATTCTGGTACTCTGCTAGTGTGTATAGAAGCTCTCAGGTCAAATCCTTGATGATGATACTTTTTAAAAGTCCATTGTTTTTAGTTGATTGTATTATGATTGTGGGGTTTGTTTGCAGTGCTTATGAAATGATTGATTGATTAATATTGATATAACAAATTGATAAATATTGGGGTGAGTTCATTATTAGGGAGTTAAGATTGTGATATCCTTGATCTTTGATTTATATTTCATTTAAATTAACATCCACTTCACAAGATAACATTAATTGGAATTCCTTTGTGTTAAGGCTTTAATCTAAGCCTTAAATTATCTTAGGGTTCTAATCTCAATCAGAGCTTGTTAATGTTAGTGTATTTATCGTTTAAGTAATCCATAGAAACCACACATTAAACAAATCATGACATTAATCCATGATATTATAAGTTTAACATACACAATGTTAATTTAAACAATATCCATCGAGAAAATTCTCTCAATCACTTAACATCCACAAATTATAATGCACCCCAATAGTATATTTACTCAGATATAGTTTTGGTTAATAATATGTTTTTAATGTTATGATGATTAAATATAAATAAAAAAATAAATGGAGAAGAAAAGAGTTGTGCATCGAACAAACACTCACAAACAATTATGGGAATTAAATACTGACTTTAGATTGAATGAGAAAGAAAAATAAGGGAGAGGGATTTAACTACACTTAAACTATTTAAGACCACTAATATTATTTAATAGACGGTGGATAAGAATAATAGATGAATAAGAATAAACTTTCATTAAAATAGAATTATAAAAACTAAGACGTACAATATTACAACAAAGAAGAACACAAAAGTAAATGAAACCAAATAGAGGAGGAAGGGTCTCTCAAGTAAAAACATGAGTATGGAAGGTCATCCCAAGCCTTTATAAAGGCTTTGATCGTGAAAATTTATACTTCTATCTTCTAAAATTCCAAACCTTTTTAAAGGAGAGGAGGGAATGTATTTATAGCCCAAGAAGGTGAACTTTTTTCATTCCAAAACTTCTCCTCCACTTGGATTGATGATTTGAAAATCCAGACAGCTGAATATCGAGATTTCTATTTCTTTAAAGTTATATATAATAAATTTTTATGACTACTCTCAAAATTTGGAGGCATTTGGACTTATGGAGGCAATGTTTTTTTGATTTTTATAAACAATGTTAAACTATCCATTTCTATCGATGCTTTTTCGATGGACAAAATGTGAATGTATTTTTGTATAGAAATATTACTTTAAATCCGAATTATTTATTCAAAAAAGTAGACTACCTATATCTCCTCTTTCAAACTAAAAATTCCCAGATTTATTTGATGACTAGATCATGATATATTTCATGAATACTGTACAGATTTTAATTTTTGTCTAGAATGGTGGGAAGAGTTTAAATGAATCAGTTAGACCCATTTTTTTGATTTGGGCCTTGAAATTTATATCCAAGACACCTTATATTGTCCCCCAAACATTTTACTAGAGTAAAGGAATTTGGAATTCTAGAATGATCCCAATAATTCAATCTTCATAGCCTGTCCAATTTCATCACAAATTATTTGTGTCATCTTGCGTGGTTCATATGACCCTTCAAATGGAATAATTGGCCCATGATCCCTTCTAATAGGTAGGGTGAGAGTTATTATTAAAACATTAAATAGAATTGAATATGGATGAGTTCAAATAATTTTTGAAAATTATATTTAATATTTAAAAATTAATATTCCAAAAAAATTATGCACATTTAATATAAAATTAGTGAAGGGAGTATATAAAAAGTTATTAAAATATTAATAACATCAAATCCCCCACACATAGTCTTGTTCATGTCCCCATGTACAAAAAATATAAAACCATAAAAAAGCATTTTTACTCACAAACAAATATTAAGATCTTGTTTTCCCCACTCAGGGGAGGTTTAGAAAATTTCAACCATCCATATTGAATTCCACCACATTTTGTTACAGAAACAATGTTCCAAAAACTATTCATTTTTTCATGCTAAAATTTAGAAATGGAAAATGGAGGCACACACAACTTACTTCTCTCAAGATGATAAAATTAATTTATGGATCTTCACTCATTCACCAACCAAAATTGAAAATCTTAGAGTTTGTAAGAGCTCTCAGCTTCCAATCCCTATCCTAAAGTGAACAATAATCAAGAGGTATTTTTAAGGGTTTTTTCTGTGGCTATGAAATTGTAGGAATTTAATGACCAAGATAAAGAATAAGATGGGTAAAAAACCAACAAGGGTAAAACAATGCACAATTTTTTTTTGAAATTAAAAAAGGAAGGAAATGAAAACACATATTTATAAGGGAATTATTGTGTGAAAAAGACACTAGATAGAAAGAAAATTTAAAGGGGATGAGAAGATGAATGGGGCTTGGGCCAAACAATTGGGCCTACGGACAATGTAATGGGATAAATACCCACTAGGTCTTTAGTATATGTAATGGGTCTCCCTCTACCTAGTTAAAAGTGGTCTTTTCTTTGCTTTAAATAATAAATGCGGCTTCAACCACATACTTTTTAAAAAAAGACATAAGTGTTCATTTTTTTCCTCTTTTTTTCTTTTGTTTTTGTATTTTTTTTGAATGTTGGACTTGAAACATATCTCACACTCATCTCTCAAACCATGATTTATCTCCTCATGACACTAATTGTAATATTTTAACAAGATAAAATGTTTAGGAAGAGTGATTTTTGACCCACCCATGACACAACCCATTTATAATTCCATTTTTTTGAACACTTGTCAGAAACATTTACCAAATTAAATAAATTTAAGTAAATTACACTCCCCAAAAATCACTGAATGATAGAGTCTCCCCCAAACTAAAATGTATTCTTTCCCTCAGTCATATGATAAAATAGTGAAATCAACAAAGGGTACCCAAAATGAAATCCATTATCCCCACACTTAAATTTTAAATAAAGTATGTAATGAAAATCCATGTTGATATTGGGTGGGATAAGTTATTGGGCTTGTAATGAGGCTATAAATGAAAAGGTTTTAATAGGATCAAAGGGGATTTAAAAATGAAGATTAATATATGGTATATAGGAGACAATTTGGCTATTGTGATTCTCATGTGGTTCAAAAAAATGCCTCTATCATATTAATTCACACGAAAGTAGGAAATTCAGCTTGAAGGTCCACAAACTCAAGACTCAAAAATGGGTGTAAAAAATAGACATTTTGAATAGATGTCCATAGTTGGCCTTGGCATGAAATTTAATATTTTTCCTCATGGTTGGGGAAAATTATTTTCCAAATCAAAAATTGAGCATTCCAAATTGGTTGGTTTTGACATAATATTCACTATTAAACTATATAATGAAAACACAATATTTTTGAGATTAAACCATGTCTTTTGACTACCCAAAATGGTTGGATAAAATTTCAAAACTATATGGTGAGTAAGTATGCCTCATTTTTTTCATTTTTCTAGTTTTTAGTTTTTTTAGTTTTTTTTAAAGTACACACCCAAACAAAAGAGAAAGAGAAATATGAATAAAATGTTTGATGATGAAAATGGTAAAAAATGAAAGATAGATGAATAAGATGAAAGTGGTATGGAGAGTAAGAGAGTGAGTTAAAGGGAAAGAGGTGCCCCTAGTTTGGATTTGGTGGGTTTCCATCTCCATCCAGTGTTTGGTCAACTGCAGAAGTTGTGGATCCGATGGAAATCGATGTGGTTCTAGGATTGTGGGATGTTACCTAAAAAAAATCAATATTCCTCTACTGAAAAACTAAAAAGAAATTAAAATTTCATAAAAGTAGAAGAAAACATGGGTTTCCTCCTAAGAATATCTGCATTTATTTGTCTACAGTTGGAAAGTTTTAGTTGACTACCCATAGTCTGATGGTGGCCATCATATTTTCTCAACACTAGTGTGCTTCCAGAAAAACATTTCCTTTGGGAGTCTCGATGATTCATTGGATAATTTTATCCCTTCCTTGTTGTTTCTCTTTAAATTCAATGGGGGTGGAAAGAGAATATGATTATCCTTCTTTTGGTCTTCAATGTGAGGAATTATTTTATCCACAAAGTGATTGTTTTCTATTATTTAAAATTCAAGAAGATGTCTCAATTCTGATTTTTCATTTATTTAAGGTTTAGATAACATGAAACTAGAGTATGATATCCCTATTATTTTTTACTCATTTATTTCATCATTTACTGATGTAGAGTAATGAGGATCAATGGATTCATAAGACTGAATAAAATTTTCAATATCCTTTATATAAATGTTTTTCACTAGGTAATGGTAAATTTAAAAATCACTAATGATCACTTTATTAATTATGGAACAAATATCACAACCTTCACTCCTATCAGGACAATATAAACCCATTGGTTCGGGGTTCACCTCACATATAACAGAATTTTTAGAATCATGGATAGGAAATGATGAATGTTGGATAATTAGATTTGAATCAAAAAATGAACTTTCTTGTTTGTTTTCCCCATTAACTTCCAAGTTGGACCAGTGGATGTTAGATGTGAGATGGGATTCTAAAGATTTTTCAAGATCCTTTATATCAATGGAGTTTGAATTTATAAGGTCAACCTCTACTTCTCCATTTATGACTTGGTTAATGATGATACAATATTCCCAAAGTCCTATATTAGTAGAACATTAATAACATGATGGATTGTGATTCCATTGACTCTTAGAAGTGTTCTTAGAAGAATGGATTGAGAATGCAGAGTGATCCTCAGATGGGTATCTCATGGCTTTGAAAACATTGAACTTGACCAGTTGCTCACCAAATTACATGGATAAGATGCCTGAGTGGACATCAATTTTGGTTATCACTGTAATTAGGAATGGTATTCCTAGAATTGAGGGAGATTAAGAAGATTTCATCACATCTTACATATCAAGGACATAGAAATTAGCAGGGAAGATAAGATCATTCACACGAATAAAGAAATCCTCGATTATACCCTCAGGACTGACAGTTCTTCGTTTGGCCAATTGAATGAAACCACCCATTGGATGTAGGGAACCAAGACTAAGGTTGGATAAGATGGATTTGAGCATGAAATTAATTGAGGCTCCTAGGTCTATGAGTACAACATCGAAGTTGGAACTTCCAATTTGGCATGGAACCGTAAAGGTACCTAGATATTTTCACTTTTAAGGAATAAAATACTGAGTGGAAGCATTTTTGAAGGTTCTATGTTGCCTCTTATGGGTGCACAATTCCTTAAGAAAATTTGCATACTTAGGGATTTTTTATGGAATAGAATAGGGGAATGTTGACTTCAACACATCTAAACATGTCAAGAATTTCAGGCTCAGGTTCAAATGACTTCTTTGTCTAAGAAACATGATGAGGAAAAAAATTGTGTTCCTAAGTGGAAAGGAAGGAGGCGAGGTAATGGATTCATATTCTTTTTCAAGTTTCTTTTTTTTATTTTCTAGGTCAAAATTTAAAGGGGAGTTGGAGGACTCATCATGAGGCATAGTAATTTTCTTTCCCAATCTAAGTGAAATTGAACATACATTACCCTTGGAGTTGGGTAATGTTTGAGTTGGGAGTTGTGAAGAATTTGATTTTTGTTTCTGTGTTAGGTGGGTATCAAGTTGACCAATTTGGGTTTCAGTGCTTTTAATGCTGGAACACGTGAAGGAGGATAGATCTTCCACTGCACTTTACCATGGTTTCTTGGAAGAAGAGGCTTTTCCTAGATTGAGATTTCCTTGATTTTGATTCTTGGGAAAGAGATTGTATTGGTTTGGGAATTGGGAAGGCTTATTAGGATATTGGAAGCCTGGAGGAGAAGGAGGAGGATTTATCCTTTATTGTGGAGGGACAAAAGGATATGGTTTTTGGAAGTTACCGACACCTTGAACCTATTAAAACTAGTTTGATATTTGAGGATGGAATTTAGGGGGATGAAATACAGGATTACTATCCCTCAAGTCTTGGTTATAGGAATAATAGAAGGGCTCAAAGTGAGGTTGGTTAAAGTTTCTAACAAACTAACATGATAGTTGAGGGTTGGTGTTCTACTTAGCATAGACTACACTGAGCTCCGTTGGTCCAGATGAATCAGATGGTTCTTTTTAAAGTTGTGGATAGGAGTCTATTGGATGAGCTAGTGAGTTATATATTCCACAATTTTTGACCGGTCTAGGAAACATTGATTGTGGAGAAGATGAGGTTGGGGATTTGGAAGCCATAGCTAGTTGTCCCACAAGACCTGTAAGTCCACTCATCCACTTAGTCATCTTGTTCGGCTCTATGGATTGAATCTCTTGGACTTGTTTTAATTGAGCATGTTCTTTAGTATGTAATTTTTGTGTGTTTTCAGCCATGTTGCTTATGAGATCTCTTGTAGCTATAGGAATTTTATTAAAAAGGGAAAGGACACTTGCAGCATCTATGAGGGTTCTCTCCATAGAAAAAAACCCCTCATATAAGTATTGGATCAAGAGTTTGTCAGAGATTTGGTGGTGTGGGAAGGTTACAACAAAAATTCTGAACCTCTCACAGTACTCATGGAGTCATTCATTTAATAATTGACAAATACCACTAATTTCCTTTTAGATAGAAGCAGTATGAGAAACAAGAAATAATATCTTTAAAAAGAGTTGCTTCATGTCATTGCATGTGGTTATGGAACTAGGAGGAAGTTAGTAAATCCATGACTTGTCAGAGTTAGCTAAAAAAAGGTAATGCTCAAAGTTTTATTTGTTCCGCATAAACCCCTTGAGGATTCATGGTAGAGCACACCACTTAGAACTCTTTAAGGTGGAGATGTGGATCCTCATTGGCTAGCCCATGGAAATGAGGAAGAAGATGAATAAAACCTGATTTTAAAGTCAGCCTCCATGTTTGGATATTTAATACCAAGAGGTTGGTAATGCATATCATGGGTAGAAAGTTCTTTAAGTGTTTGTTCCTTAGGTTTGACCCTATCTAATTAAATTGGTTGGACAAGGACAAGTTCTTGAATGAGTTGATTATCAATTATGATCCTCCTATGTTGGATAATTGTTCACTCAATTTAAAGGCCAAACTAATTTGAGGGATTATTTGGGAGGATACAGTGCATTCTGAGACATGTTGGAAGAAATAGTAAGATGGGGTTTTCTTTGTGTTTTTTTAGTTTATGATTTTTAGGAGAAGAATGGATTTTCTTTGTGTTTTTTAATTTTTTTTAAATTTTGTTTTTTTGGTTTTTGTACAATAACCAGAAACTAATGACTATTTAATTGAACCATCCCTGGAAATTACACCATTTTAAAGTGCATTTGATTATCTTCTATCGACTGGTCATAGTTCCAGTGATTTTCTAATGTGTATAGAAGCACTTGGGTCGAAATCTCAGCGATGATACTTTTTAACATTCATTTTTTAGTTAATTGTATTCTAATTTGGAGGGGGGGGGGGGGTTGTTTGTAGAGATTATGAAATGATTTATTGATTAATATTGATTTAACAAATTGATAAATATTTGGGTGAGTTCATTATTAGGGAGTTAAGATTGTGTTATCTTTGAGATTTTATTTATATTTCATTTAAATTAACACCCATTTCACAAGATAACGTTGATTATAATTCCTTAGTGTTATGGATTTAGTCCAAGCCTTAAATTATATTAGGTTTATAATATAAATCAGAGCTTGGTTATGTTATTGTATTTATGGTTCCAATAATCCATGGAAACCACATGTTAAACAAATCATTTCATTAATCCACGACATTCTATTTTTAACATACACAATGTTAATTTAAAGAATATCCATGGAGAAAATTCTCTCAATCACTTAAAATCCCCAAATAATAACTCACCCCAATGGTAGATTTACTAAGAAATTTTTTTGGTTAATAATCTGGTTTTAATTTTTACGATGATTAATTATAAATAGATGAAAAATAAAGGGATAAAAAAAGAGTTATGCGTCGAATAC
The DNA here is from genome assembly GCA_963277665.1 of Viscum album. Lineage (NCBI taxonomy): Eukaryota > Viridiplantae > Streptophyta > Magnoliopsida > Santalales > Viscaceae > Viscum > Viscum album. Next base: position 1,667,083,531 of record OY728147.1, on the reverse strand, counting down.
ACACATACAAATAGTGATGGGAACTAAATAATGACTTTAGAATGAATAAGAAAGAAAAATAAAGAAAGGGTATTCAATAGTATTTCAAATATTTTATGACCAATAATATTGTTTTATAGAATGTTTATGAGAATAATAGATAAATAAGAAGAAACATTCATTAAAATAGAATTACAAAAACAAAGACTTACAAGATTACAACAAAGAAGAACAGAAAGGTAAATGAAAAAAGAGAGAGGAGGAAGGGTCTATAAAGTGTAAAATTGAGTATGAAAGGTCCTCCCAAGCCTTTATAAATGCTTTGGTCGTTCCAATTTATGCTCCTCTCTTCTGAAATTCCAACCCTTTTGAAAAGAGATGAGGGGATGTATTTAAAGCCCAAGGTGGTGGCCTGTTTGCATTCCAAAACTATCCCTCCACATTGATTGACTATTTGGACATTCATATAGATTAATCTTGAGATATCTACTTCTTAAAAGTTGTATATAATAAAATTTTCTGACTACTCTAAAAATTTGGAGGCATTTGGACTTATGGATCCAATGTTATGATGGTTTTCATAAACAACGTTAAACTGTCCATTTTTATCCATGATTTTTAGATGGCCAACATGTGAATGGATTTTTGAATAGGAATATGCCTTCAAATCCAATTGATTTATTCAAAAAATTAGGACAAATATATCTCATATTTCACACAAAAAAATATTAGATTTTTTTTATTACTTGATCAGGAGACATATCATGAATACTGTACTGATTTTAATTCCCATCCAGAATGGTGATCTGAGTTTAAATGAATAAGTTAGCCCCATTATCTTTATAGTTGGGCCTTGAAATTTTTATACAAGACTACTTAAATTATATTTCAATAATTAAAGAATAATAAAGTAATTTGGAATTCTTTATTGATCCCAGTAACTCAATCTTCATAGCCGGTTCAGTTTCATCACAAATTCTTTGGGTCTTCTTGTGTAGTCCACATGACTCTTCAAATGGCATAGTTGGCCCATGACCCATTATAATTTAATGTTATAATTTGATTAAGTAACCCTAAAAAAATAAATCATGTAATTTGGGTAAGTTGGGTGAGAGTTATTATTAAAACATTAAACAGACTTGAATATGGATGAATTCAAATAGTGCTCAAAAATTATATTTCATATTTAAACATTAATATTTCACAAAAATTATTCCCATTTCATATAAAATCAGTAAATGGAGTATATAAAAAGTTATTAAAGTATTAATAACATCAAATTACAAAATCACCCTCACCTCAATTATAATAGGCCCACATCACTTCTTTACACCACTTTGAGTATTATACCTCTACCAAAACCTTTGAAATTCTCTTATAATCTTATTAATATTTTATAGGTTATTTTATTTCCAAAAGACCAACCCTTTATATCTTTATATGAGATCCAAATTATTCATTTCATTGAAGATGTGATCACCCTAATCAGTCAATTTCTTTTCCAAATGTTGTTTAAGTCTTAAAAAATGTTATATTTATAAAAATAATAATAAATTTAGGGTCAAAAATATTCTTAAATGTCATTATGATTATGGAAAAACCACTATAAACCCTCTTTACCATCAGAAAAGAAGTTAAATTATCACCCATGTTTACATACAACTTACCATCTCCACATAATGATACAATTCATTTTTCATCACCAAATTTTATGGATGTGTAATATGATGGGTTTAATTATTATATATTATATTTAGAACATAATTATAATTCTTAAATTTCAATATAATATATAATTTCTTACATTATAATTCTATGGAAACTAATAACATCACTCGTGCATACGTGTGGAATACCATCTCCACAAACTGATGTGATTCAATTTTCATTTATATTTCAATTTGATTGAAATGAGGATGAATATAATGAATATATATTATATAAATGATTTAATAATTATTATTTAAATGTGGATTATTATTTACCTTTCATTAATTCCATCCTTTAAGAAATATATATAGTGTTCAATCATACATACGAACTACTGTCTATATGAATGATGTAATTTATTTTTCTATATCTAATGTTAATGAATAATAATAAATATATATATACTAAATATATATTATTTTTGTAACATGATATTTTTTTAAAATTATTGAAATATGATCAATGTTTAAGGTTCGAGGCCTTTAACCTAAAACATGATCGGAAAATGAAGCAATTGTCACCTAAAAGAGTGATTTTAATAAAAAATTACTAAAAAAATGGTAATAAGATGTATTAAATAAATCATAAAAGGTATGAAAAATATATGGTTATGAAATACATGTATAATTAACCAAATTTATTATATAGGATTTTTAAACATGAACAAGGAAATGTGATACTTGAGGTAGGAGTATATTTCACAACATCATCATTATAGAGGATTGTTTAAGTTTAAGTATCCACTGGGGAAAATTTTTATTCTGTTTTATTGTTTTCTAAAAATGGTTTAAAAAATGTTTTTAATATTATACAAATTTTTTTTAAAATTTTTTTTACCTGTATTTGAATATTTTCTAAATGTCTTAAAAGTAATCTTTCTGTGATCTTCTATGTGAGGTACTTTTTTGACTTTTCATGAAAAAGTGTGAAAAGAATGTTTTTTCTATCTTATAAAAAATAAGAATATTTTATAGTCATCCTAAATCCTAAAAAAGTTGAAGCTTAATTTTTAATTTTACAAGTTTATTTTCAAATAAAATTATTTCATTTATAAGTGCAAAAATTTTTAAAAAGTGAAGTGGTTTTAAAATAGAAATGTTATTTTCCTGAAGAATTACTCAAAGCGATCTTTGATAATAATTTTCTAACTAAGATGAAATAATTTTATCTTACTTATAATTTTTTGGGGATATTATTTAAGGATACCATATTTATTTTTTCTTTAAATGGTTTAAGTTTATGAGGAAAAGATGAAATGTTTTTAAAACCCATTTCGTTTCATGGGTTTTTATACGTTGAATGTTTTATAACCCTATGGAACACAAATACATGGTTTTCATTATGTGATTGGTGGGACCTATATCTCTTTACAATGAATTGGGTAAAGTGTTATATATCATGAGATTTTAATTATAAATAAGTTAATGTAATTTATTCGTTATGGGAAGAAAGTTAATGTGCTTAATCCACTATAGGAAAAAAGTTGATGTTCTTGATACCTTGTGGAAAAAAAGTCGATTTTATTGATCCATTATGGGAAACAAGTCAACGTGCTTGATTTTTTTTTCTATAAAATTTGACATGATTGATTTTTTATTGTAAACAAGTTGTTGTGATTGATCTATTATGTGAAATAGGCATTGATGCTAGATTTGATGGTATTGGTAGTTAACCTTTACATATGAAATTGTTTCTACACTTATGATGATGATACTCATGTTTATGAAATAAACTTATGGTTCATGATTTAGTTATTATGATTTATTATTTTTCTTATTCATAACATTTTTAATGATAAAATTTTATGCCATAAAACATGTTTATTGATCTTAATCATATTGGACATGAAATTTTTAATTGATGGTCATGATCTTATACCCTTATGATTATATTATTCTTTCATTTAATTATCAATTTATATCACCCATTATTACCATTAATATGAATATTATATCACACTTTCTTATGTTTCTTTTCCCTAGGTTATGAAGATATTTAATGGAGATGTTTAAGATCATTCATAAAAAAATAAGATTGATATCTAATAACCAATTACACTAAACATATATAATACTTGGGTGCATTTACTTTTAAAATGTATTCAATACTCATCTCTTAAGATATAATATTTTTCTATGAAAATATGGGGTTGTTATAGTTGGTATCAGAGCAATGTTTTTTCAAAAATTGGAGATTAGTGTTATAAAACATTGGTGAAAACCCTGGGGATATGTATGAGCATATGATAACATCCTAATGTTTTTTTAAGTAAGATATTATGTGATTTTCAAGTAATAACATACATATTTGGATACTACAAGTGGATGTGGCTCTAGAACAGTTGTACCTAGTGGTAATAAACCCACAAAGGGAAGATCGAGCTAGACTCAATCATCACCTGGAACATGAAAATGAGCCTTGTTTCACACCTGGTTTGACACTCCATTAGATATTATTTGGGTTAATCCATATTTTATTTATGAAAAATTATAAAGTATTTGTATAGATTATTACCACAGATGACTTAGGTTATACATAAGTTGTTATAGATTGAAAAGAATGTGTTATGATTTTTACATCTTATATTGATTAAATGGGTTTAAACTATGATTATGGTTTCTTAAACTATGATTTTGGTTTTAGATAACGGCTGGAACCATGAGGGTTCATGTTAGGGATTATGGAATGATTTTCCTTTTAGGAAACCAAATGAAATGTGAACTAGAAGAACAAACCTTGATATTATGCCTAATCATAAATCTCATAATATAATAAATGATCACAACATAGGTTAGTTTCTTGACAGACCTCACAAGAGTAAAAGGTAGTTTCATGATCATTATAGTGAACAAAATATTCAATTTTTAGCATGTCAACAATACAGGAAGAAGTATGGAGGAGAATTCCTCCAAGGAACATGAAGATGTTTTGGGTGTAGGAAAGAAAGACATAGAGAAAGTAATTTCCTAGGATAATTTAATGGGTAGATTAAAAAAAATGGATTTGAATAATGGTTTCAATAAGTTATCATTGAAGGTTGAATGTTTAAAATGTGGAAACTATGGGCATTATAAAAATAGATATTCTATGGGGAAATATCGAGAAAGTGATTAGAAAGTTTGTATAAGTAATGGTTTTTTCTATTGATAATAAAATTACTATGAATGGCACATTAAAGGTAAGAAGTGTTAAGGAACAAGCTGATAAATCTTTTTCTAATGGATTAAGAAGGAATTGGAATGATTTAAATTCTTATGTATTGGGTTTTTAGAATTATGTTGTAAAAGTTCTTTATGAATAATATTCAAGATTATAAGAATCATGAAATATCTATGGATTGTTCCTCAGTTGTTTTTATTTAGAGATTTAACCTTATATATTGAATAAAACCAATAACCAATAATATTAAATTAGTGTAAAGATGATATTTTTGTAAAACACATGATTGAGGGAAATATAACCCTTAATAAGTGTCCAATTTAAATATAATAATGTCAAGCTGGGATAAAGAGATGATAGAAATTGATGGGATAGTATTGGTAACCTTTGAAATTGGTTAGTGATTTGATGAAAAATATGATTTAACTCTTTTATGATAAATTATATTGCATTTGTTATTGAAGGAATATATTAAATAGTCTATGTCTTATTTTTAAGAAACACGATAATGTTAATTTTTTGAAGCATGCATGTTTTAATTAAGGTTTTATGGTAATTTAGTTTATTACCATGTGTCCATAGATTATATTCTGAGGTGTTCAATTATTAGGTATGTGACATTAAGAGACACTTTTGTATATTAATTTTATGTTTATTTTGGAATCATAATGAATTTATTTTAAGACATTTGGGACTTGAATTTGTCCAGACATACTTTGGAGGAGTTTTATGATTAACTACTTATGTATTTCATTAAGATAAACCATGGTAATTGTTAATTATATTTTTAAAAATTATTATATTTATCGATATTTTATTACTTATGATAACCATTTTGGTTTTGGTTAATATCTGAAGATATTGGGGTTAAATTATTCTAGATTATGTGATCCATTATAAGTTGATCTTAGTTCTTGAGGAATGAAATATTCAACGTATTCATCGTTTGAAATAGAACATGAAATTTTGGTGGAAATTTATTAAAGAATAAAATTATAATTGTCAATAAATATTATTTCCCAATGTTACTAGTCTAGATAGTAAAGAAATGACTCAACTCTAGGAAAAGGTTATTAAGAAAAATATATTGTCCCATAACCTTCAATTGCAATGAATCTAAGGCACTTTCTATATATATGGTCTATGATTTTTTGCTTTTTAAATTTATAAATATCATTCAATTTCTTGTGATAAATGATCTATAGACATTAATTTTCTTCCATTTCCATATCCTCACTCCCCACTAATGTTCTTCAATTTTTAAACCTTGCATGTGTAATACTAGATGACATTTTTACTTCCCTTTCTCTCTTTTTAAGAGAATGTTTTATTAACCCTTTGTACAATTTGGGTTTCCTTAAAGGAATTTCCAAATGGTAAACCATTGATTTCTATTTACAAGTTCAAATTGAAAGGACACAATTTATTGGTGATTGGGGGGTGGGGGATAATGTAACACCCATATATATTATAAAACATTTCTCTTTAATTTTTTTCTTTGTTGTATTACATTACATGCAACATCGAGTTTAAAAAAACCACGATACACTATTAAAAATAGTATTATTTAATGTGATAGTTATAACCTCACTTTTAATTTAGCGGGTATGAATTTTATTAATTGAATTTTTAAATTTATATAATTTTTCTACTCAATATAAATTTATTGAAAAATTCTTAGTAAATAATCATTCAATTTTTAGGACATTTTATTCTTCAAAAATATGTTTTGTTTATAATGGTTTTTCTTGTGAGGGAATATTATAATTATATTTTAAATCTTTAAAAAGTATATTGTAAAAAAATTAATTTATTTTTTAATCCAATATTTCATAACTATCTGAGAATTATTTTTTTGTTAATTTTCTCAAAAGATTATTTTTTTAGTGAATAGTGAAAAATACCAATTTTTTAAATACTTTTTTATTTATATTAAAAATAACCTTTATTAAATAAATTTTACCTCAAATTAAATTAATTACACTTTAGTTATATATTTTATAACTAATTACATGTTAATAATCATTATACCTTCTTTTAGTATAAGTTCAAGGCATTTTCAATAAAATTAATTTTCATTGTGTTTTGAAAAATTAATATAAAATAAAATTTTTACAATTATATATGTTTAATCTTGAAAAATTAATTCCATATATAGTGTTAGTGGGTCCAAATTTTATAAATAGTTTACTTTTATTTTTGGTTATTAATTATAGTAACCATAGTAGTTTTATTACCACGGTAAGGGTAAATTGAGTAGTTTAGGTTAAATTTTTTCAAGGAATGTAAAATAAACTAAAAAATTTCCAAAATTTTATTTTATGAGTTAATTTAATCTATAATATTACAATTTTAGTTTATATGACCTTTTGGCCAATTTTATGAGATTATGACCTTCATAGTATTTTATTTCATGAAAAGTCAAACATGTCTCACTCTTGTTTTTAAAAACTATAATATTTTAATATGGGGATATACAAAGTATTTTTTAGAATTTAAATATTATTTAGAAATATAAAATATAAAATATATATAATTTTAATTTATTTTTAATTTTTATTCATGAAATAGTTATCTTAAATTATTACACAACGCTAACACAATAATTATTCAACTAATCGAAATATGAAGTAAATGATATTAAAATTATTAAAAGTGTTTCAGTTTGAGAAAATTTATGTGATACATGAATTTTATATATTAATATTACCTATTAGGGATATATTAAATGTTTTTTTTCTGAATTTATATTATTTTCTTGCTAATATTAATGTCAAAGTAATGAATAGTGTTAAAATTGAAAATAACAATATTTTATGAAAATATTATATTATTAAATTATTTAAAATTAAAAAAATTAAATTAAGAAAAAATGGGATAAAATATCTAAAATATCTTACACTATTAATTTATAAGTCATTTGGAAGTATTTGTCTCTAGAATAGTCTTATTATAATTTATTATTTTGAGAAATTCCAAAAGTGCATCTCACATAAATTATAAAAGGGACCTCCTAAATCACTTATTTACACCACTTTGAGTATTCTTTATAAAAAAAACCTAAAAAACTTTCTTTTGAACTTACTTAGTAACATTTTATAGGTTCTTTGTTTTTTAGAAGACTAAACCTAGATCCCCTTAAAAGAGATCTAAAAGAGTTGTTTCAAAGAAGAGGTAATCTTCCTAACTGATCACTTTCCTTTTGTACTCTTCATTACCTAATCAAAATAGATTATATTTATCATAAAATAGTAACTTAAGTATAATAAATATTCTGAAATGTTATTATTATTATTAAAACACCAATATAAACCCTCTTTCCCATCACACAACATGTGAAAGTATTGCCCGTGCGTATATATGGATTACCATCTCCACGTAACAATACGACTCATTTTTGATGACCATATTTTATGGATGAGTATTATTATGGGTTTAATTCTTATATATTATATTTATACCATAATTATACCTTCATAAATGATAATATTGTATCTATATTCTTTCCTTCTAAGCAGTTGGAAAATCATGACATCGTTCATGCATACGTGTGTACTACCATGTAACACCCCTAGAAATTTAAATCGTATATTATTTTAATCAAGTATTTATTTGATAATTTTTTTCAAGAAAGATAAATATATATATATATATTTATTTTATAAAACTAAAATATTATTTTCAAGAAATATTTACATTAAGTAATTTTATTTTATTTTAATGAAAATGAGGTAAAATATATTCATTATTTAAATATATGATTTAATATTTAATCTTTCGAATATATTATAATTTTTTTTTGTGTGGTATTAATTTATTTAAAAGGGTATTTCAACATAAATAAAATTTTGAAGTTATAATTTTTTAATGATGTTAATAATAATAATATTAATAAAAATTAATTATAAGACATTTTTTAAAATGAAAACTATTATTATTTTTAAATTAAAATATTTTATAAATATATATAATTATCACTTTTTGATATTATATATATATATATATGATTAATTGTGATTTAATTTATTTATTTAGAAAAAGAATTTTTATATAAAAGTTAAAAAAATTTCAAACTTTTATGAAAATAAAAGCGCAACATATTAAAACATATATATTGAAACATTTTGAGCAATAAAACATGAGGTGTTTTAAAATTAAAAGGATAAAATATGAATAATAAAAAAAATCATGATTTGTAATAGTGAGAGAGATAAAATATTAGAAAAATAAGGAAAAACGTGAGTCAAAAAAAAATATCAAAACACAATGATTAAAGAAAACACCAAATATAAGAAAGTAAAAAAGAGGGGAAAAAATGAAACCATAATAAATGAGAAAATAAAATAAAAAATGAGAATAACTTGAATAAGTGATAGATATATTAAGAAATGATAAATTATATAAAATGAGATAATGAATATAATAAATATAATAAGGGTAAAAACTCACCATTTTGGACTGTTTTACAATATAAAAACAATGTTAAGACAAATGGATAATTGAAAAAAAGAGATAAACTCACATTTTTGGAATGTTTTGATTATTTTTAAAAAAAATATTGGGTGTGTGTTATGTCAATAAGATTTCCTTACAATTCAGAGTCTAGGCTTCCTCCGCAAGCCTCAATTTAATATATATAAGTATAAACCTCCTTTAAATACCTTGAAATACCCTACACCAATATTCTTGTTACCTTCCTTCCATCAACACTGATCTTACTTTCTCAAAATCAAGTTAAGGGTTTCTATTATTTATGTTGTATTTTTTTAAATATATATATATATATATATATTTGTGTAAGCCATATCTTTCCTTGGAATCTTATAAGTGAAAGTGTATGATTTTTATTTCCTTGTAAGGGATTTATTTTATATTAAATTGTTTAAGTGATTTTATTATTTTTAATTGATTTTGTATATATATATATGAAAAATCATATATATTTAATTCAATTTTCAAATATGATAAATTTTATTGATTTATAATATCTAGTTTTAAAATCTTATAGTTGTATGGTTGTGATTTTGGTTTATCGAGTTATGATTTTTATACAAAGGTTTACATATATATGTGCATATACATGCGTATACACACATATATGGCTTAAAATTTTCAGTATACATATATATGCATTTAAGTATAAACAACTTAAGTATGGTCAATATTTCTCATTTATTTAGAATATATAAATAGTGTTTATCATCTTTCAAACCCATGTTAGAGGATATATGTTTGTTTAAATTCCTATAATCATATTGTTTAATCAAATTCTAGAGATAAATTTTATCATTTTATGTGAAATTATGAAATAAGTTATCATTTCATGTGCGTACTCACATCCGCATCATCTACCATGTCATGCATGAATAGGTATGACTATCATATAGCTCATATGTGACATTCCAAGAATTTTTAAATCATGCACGCACTTATATCATTTATGGTTTCAAATAGTAGTGGGTTTTCTCAAGCATGGGATTATCTCTCTAAAATATTTAATAAACTCTCTTGAGTATGTCTATAACATTCTTTTTGGAGGAATTATTACCATGTATAGAATTTTAAAAATGTTTTGGGACATAGATGATAATGAAATGAATATTAAAAAATGTTTTTCGAAAATGTGGCACTGGTAGATTAAGAGGTGTTATGGGAAGTGAACCCGTAAGTCTAAGAAATGACCAGTGACCTTATGTATGGATTTTGGACATGGTCTTCCAAGTACCATTTATGACCCACATAAAATTATAATTTTTTTGTGAGGAATCCCCAATAAATTTTCCGTTATCATTTTTGTGGTAAAGTATGGTTTTTTCTAAGGGTATTCTTGTGTATTTTTTTAAAAATCTGTTTTCTCAGGTATGTTTATTTAAATTTTCAGGATATGTTTTAAAGGGATTTATTAATAATTTTTAAACCCCTTACTGGGCATTTTACGCTCACCCTATGTATTGTAATTACTTCTACAGGTTTATCCGTCATGCTATGATGAATTTCTAAAATGGAAGGAGTGCGCTGAAGATTTACTGTTTAGTGAATTCAAAATTTTTCAGAGTTGTATTAATATGTTTTTTTAGATTTTAATTCCTCAAAACCTAGACAGGTAAAAGATCTTGATATGAAATTCAAATGTTGTGTATTTATTCAATTTTTTTTATAAAAAAAATAAATACGCAACATTTTATAAGGGATGAGTCTGGCAGCTTGGGCTCAAGTCGTTATAGTTGGTATCAGAGGAACAGTCTATATAATTTTTAAAAAATTAGATCAAAATTAATAATTTAAGTATGCCTTCATTGTAAGTTTTTCCCATGTGTAAGGTTGAATTGCGAGGCCGCAATTCATTTAAAGAGGGGGGGGGGGTGGTGGAATGTAACACCCCTAGAAATTTAAATAGTATATTATTTTAATCAAGTATTTATTTGATAAGTTTTTTCAAGAAATATTTTAAAAAATATATATATTTTTTATAAAACTAAAACATTATTTTCAATAAATATTTACATTAAGTATTTTTAATTTATTTTAATGAAAATGAGGTAAAATATATTCATTATTTAAATATATGATTTAATATTTTATATTTCTATTATATTATTATAATTTTTTTAATGAGGAATTAATTTATTTAAAAGGGTATTTCAACATAAATAAAATTGTGAAGTTATAATTTGTTAATGATTTTAATAATAATAATAATAAAAAAATTAATTGTAAGACATTTTTTAAAATGAAAACTATTATTATTTTTAAATTGAAATATTTTATAAATATATATAATTATCACTTTTTGATATTATATATATATGATTAATTGTGATTTAATTTTGTTTTTACAAAAAAATGAATTTTTATATAAAACTAAAAAAAAGTTCAAAATATTATGAAAATAAAAGCGCAACATATTAAAACATATATAATGAAACGTTTTGAGAAATTAAACATAAGGTTTTCTAAAATTAAAAGGTTAAAATATGAATAATAAAAAAAAATCATGAGTTGTAAAAGTGAGAGAGATATAATATTAGAAAAATAAGGAAAAACGTGAGTTAGAAAAAAATATCAAAACACAATGATTAAAGAAAACAAAAAATACAAAAAATTCAAAAAGAGGGCTAAAAAATCAAACCATAATAATTGGGTGAATAAAAAAAAGAATAGATTGAATACATGAGATATATATTAAGAAATGATAAATTATATAAAATGAGATAATGAATATAGTAAATATAATAAGGGTAATGACTCACCATTTTGGATTGTTTTAAAATATAAAACCAATGTTAAGACAAATGGATAATTGAGTAAAAAGAGATAAACTCACATTTTTGGATTGTTTTGATTAGTTTTTTAAAAAATATTGGGTGTGTGTTGTTTCAATAAGATTACCTTACAATTCAGAATCCAGGCTTCCTCCACAAACCTCAATTTAATATATATAAGTATAACCATCCTTTGCATACCTTGAAACACGCTACACCAACATTCTTATTACATTCCTTCCATCAACACTGATCTTAATTTTTCAAAATCAACATAAGGGTTTCTATTATTTTTGTTGGATTTTTTTTAAATATAAGTATATAAAATGTTATATATATATATATATATATAGGTAAAACCATATCTTTCCCTAGAATCTTATAAGTGAAAGTGTATGATTTTTCTTTCCTTATGAGGGATTTGTTTTCTATTAAATTCTTTAAGAAATTTTGTTATTTTGAATTGATTTTGTATATATATATATATATATATGAAAAGTCATATATTTTTAATTCAATTTTCAAATATGATAAATTTTATTAATTTAAAAGATATAGTTTTAAAATCTTATAGTTGTATGGGTGTGATTTTGGTTTATCGAGTTATGATTTTTATACAAAGGTTTACATATATACGTGTATATACATGTGTATACACACATATATAGCTTAAAATTTTCAGTATACATATATATTAATTTAAGTATAAACAACTTAAGTATGGTCAATCTTTATAATTTATTTAGAATTTATAAATAGTGGTTATCATCTTCCAAACCTATGTTAGAGGATATATGTTTGTTTAAATTCCTATAATCATATTGTTTGATCAAATGTTTCAGATAAATTTTATCATTTTATGTGAAATTATGAAATAAGTTATCATTACATGTGCATACTCACATCTGAATCATATACCATGTCATTCATGAATAGGTATGACCATCATATAGCTCATATACAACATTACAAGTATTTTTAGATCATGCACACACTTATATCATTTATTGTTTCAAAAAGTAATGGGTTTTCTCAAGCATGGGATTATCTCTCTAAATGATTTAAGAAACTCTCTTGAGTATGTCTATAACTTTCTTTTTATAGGAATTATAAATATATATAGAATTTGAAATTTTTTTTGGGACATATATGATAAAGATAGGACCATGAGATTTTTTTTCCAAAAATCTGGCACTAGTAGATTAAGAGGAATTATGGGAAGTGAACCCGTAAGTCTAAGAAATGACTAGTGACCATAAGTATGGATTTTGAATATGGTCTGCCATGTACCATTAATAAGCCTCATAAAATAATTTTTTTTGAGAGGAATTCTCAATGAATTTTTCGTTATCATTTTTGTGGTAATGAATGGTCTTTCTAAATGTATTCATGTGTGTGTTTTTCTAGAAATATATTTTTCTCAAGTATGTTTATTTAAATTTTTAGTAAATGGTTTAAAGGGATTTATTAATTATTTTTAAACCCCTTATTGGTCATTTTTCACTCACCCTATGTATTGTAATTACTCCTACATGTTTAACAGTCATGCTATGATGAATTTCTAAAATGGAAGGAGTGCGCTGAAGATTTATTGTTTAGTGAATTCAAAATTTTTCAGAGTTGTATTGATACGTATTTTTAGATTCTAATTCTCCAAAACCTAAACTGGTAAAAGATACTAATATGAAATTAAAATGTTGTGTATTTATTCAATTTATTTTTATAAAAAAATAAATACGCAACATTTTATAACGGCTGAGTTTGGTGGCTTGGGCTCGGGTCGTTATATACCACCTCCACAAAACGATGTGAATTTTTTTCCATTTCAATTTTACCTAGATGGTATGTTGGATCAATGTGATAAATTTATATGATATGAATTATATAATAATTATTTTGGAATGGTTTATTATTATTTACCTATCCTTTGTTCCGTCCTTCAAAATATTAACACAACGTTTATGCATACGTACGACCTATCGTCACCATGAAATGTGTAATTCATTTTCTAATATCTAATTTTTTATGAATTATTAAAAATATATATATAATTAATATATATTATGTTTTTACCATGATCAACATTTTTTTAAATTATTGGACCATGATCAATGTATAAGGACTGGGACTAAAAATCGAAGCATGCTTGGAAAACAAAGCAATTATCACCTAGAACATTGATTTTAATTAAAAAATATTAATAAACATGTGATAAGATGTTAAAAAGAAATAACAAATTTTATTATAGATATATTATTATGGAATAAATGTGTAATAAATTCATATTTATCAGACATGATGTTTTAACATGAATAGATAATTATGATACTTGATGTAAGATTTTATTTCAGAATCTCATCATTGGTCGAGATTTTTTATGTTTAAGTATCCATGAGGGAATATTTATCTTCAATGTCCATGTTTTTATAAATTTTATCTCAAAAAATTTGTTAATATTCTCCTAAAATTTTTTAAAATTACTTTTCCGATGTTTTATCTTTTACAAAATGTTTTAAAATAAATATTCATATCATTTTCTAAATGAGTTACTTTTTAATTTTTTTTACAAATGTGTGAAATGAATGTTTTCAATAACTTTTATGACATGAGAGAATTTTCACACCTCCATGGTTAATCAATGGAATTAATATTCCATTAAAAGTTCAAAATTTTATTCTCAAATAACATTTCTTGATTTATAAATGAGAATCTCTTTAAAAAGTGAAGTGGTTTTAAGATATAAAAGTTATTTTCCTTAAGAATTATTCCAAGTTATATTTCAAAATTAGTTTCCATCTAAGATGAAATAATTTAATGTTACTTATACTTTATTGGTGATATTCTTCAAAGATACCATATTTATTCATTATCTGGATAGTTTATGTTTATGATGTAATGATTAAATGTTTATGAAATCCATTTCTTCCCTTGGGTTCTGGTATGATGAATGTTTTATGATCTAGGGGAACACATATGTATGGATTTAATTATGAGATAGGTGGGGCCTATATCTCCCTCAAATTAATTGATTAAAGTATTAAATATTATGATGTAATAATGGAAAACCTTATATTCTTGAACCTTTTATAATTAAGTCTATGTGCTTAATCTTTTATGAAAAAAATTCAATGTGCTTGATAAGCTACAAGAAACAAGTTAGTATGCCTTATCCATTATGTGAAAAAAGACGGAGTGCTTGATCCATTATGGGAATCAAGTTGATGTACTTGGTTTGTTATTGAAAAAAGGTGTGGATACTTAATCGATTGTCCTGATACTTAAAATTTACATATTAAATGGTTTCTATATGTTTGATGATCCCACACACATTTATGACATGAACTTAGGTTAAATACTGAGTTATCATGATTTATCATTATTATAATTCATGAATTTTTTAATGCTAATGTTTTAGGAAATAATTCATATTTTATGATCCTTTTTAGATTGGCTATGATATTTTTTAAGTGATCGTCATGATATTATACCCTTATGATTGTCTTATGATTTCATATGATTATCAATTGATACCACCAATTATTACCCTTAAATATCCTCTAATCTTAAACCTTTTTAAGTTTCCTTTCCTTAGGTTATGGAAAAGGTTTTTAGTAGGGTATGCCTATAAAGAGTACCATTAGGGGAGATATTTAATATATTTTTTAAGATCTTTCCATAAATAAGAATATTGATATATAATTTCCAAATTCAAAAAACCTATATAGAAATCAGGTGTGTTTTTTGTACAATTTATTGAAGATTCATATATTAAGATGTAATATTTATGAATGAAAATCCCAGGTTATTATATATATCACTATATATGAGTTCTATTGAAATCTAAAATTCACAATTTAAGGAAATACTAGAAAAATATTTAGGAATTAAATAAGCAAAATTAAAATATATATATATATATAATTGATGTCATGTTTCTCCAAAAACATTTTAGATAAATATCTCTCATGAATAGCTAGTAATACCCATCAAATGGATATTACTTCCATTAAAAGTTTATATTCATCCTCACATCAAAATATGATCAACGGTTGATTTAGAATATCAAATATGACTTCCCTTACACAACAATTTATGTTTCATTTATATATTGAGATAATCCATGCCCAAAATCACTTAAAATTATACTAGGGGGAGAATGAAAAATTTATAGGAAGTACATTCCCAAAAAATTTTATCATATAGAAGCTATATAATTGAGATACGATCATCATACCATTTATATTTTTTTATTAATAACTTAACTTATAATCATTTATGAGGTGACATGATACTCTTATAAATTTTATTAGATATAAAAGAGTGGGTAGATATATATTTTAAAAAAATCTTTTTACTTCTAGAGTGGTGAGTAAGTATACCTTTCACCACTTATTTTTCATGAACCACTTTAGTAGTTATGATCGAATGGGATTTGCCTTTTTATCTTGGATTAATAGGCTATTAATTCTCATTACCATCACTAAAAATTATATTCATTCACTGATTGGAATAATTATCATAATCCGTGAAAATATATAATTAGAGTATTGGTGACACATTTAATTGAGATTTTTACCATTACTTTAATTTATTGGCCTCTTCATATCACTTCAACATTATTTTTCTAGATGGACCTATTTTACACACAAATATACCAGAACCTTGAAGAAAATTTACACTTTTATTGCATTCAAAATTATGAAATGGAGGAATATTAATTATATTTCCTATAGTTTATTATTAGAATTTCCTCAAAATTATATCTTTCACTTTTTGTCCCCAAAACTAGAATTACACTTATATTATCCCATTTAAATTGCTATATTTACAGAACATTAAAAAATCTATATTCAAATATAAAAGTCTCTTATAGATAATGTTTTTAGATACCTGGTATCAACCCACTAAATAATCATCCAATTCTTATTTCATGACCAATGATTTACTTGAGAGCATACCTTGGAATTCTGGTGAACATTTTCTCATAGGTATTAATGGATTCATTATCTTTCTGATCTTTTTCTAGGAATTCTATTTCTATTTTAAGGGAATACTTCATGGAAAATAGTTAATAAAAATACATAACTAGACTCTTCCCATTTCATAGAGTGAATTTCCAGCTTTTCCCTCAAATTCATGATAATATTACACCATTGATGTGATAATACTTACAAGTGATATACTATTTAAAGATTTTTTTTCAAGTTTCAAACACTAGATAATGGAAAATATTTTTTCAGTGGTACTAATACATTTCTCTAAAATTAGTGGATCAGATCAACCATAGAGGGAATGTGGAAATTTCTACATAAAAGACTAAATGGAAATTTTTTACTTTATTTTTTCCATTTGGAAGATTAGTATATTTCATGTTACCATTCATATATTTAGAGAGTTGGGTGAGAATAGACACAAGATTTCCTATCCCACCTCCCATTTAATTTAGTTTCTCATGAATATGGTCATTGTATTTCCACTCAAATTCAGTGTTAATATGATTCCTTTTATGTCTGGGCATTGATTATGTCAAAAAAATAGTGTGCGTAATAATAATCATAGTGAGTAATCATGAAATCATGAAAAATCATTCATAGTATTATTAAATCATGAAAACTTATTTCAACATATGACATATTTGGTTTAACCTATTCCATTCATTGCCATCATATTTTCAAATTTTTCAAAATTTATCATAAATAAAATGTGAATTAACATAATCATATCCTTCAAGAGTGTCTAGGTGAGTGTGAAGTCTTTTGGTTCACTCATTATGAATCAGTGACGATTGAGTTAATACCCAATATTAGACTTTTATATTTTTTTCAAAGAGGTGTATCTATGCCATAACTGAATCAATTTCCCAGTATCTATATGTGGACATATCTTCTAGGAGAACCACATAATATATACTTTACCAATACTTTAGAATGTTATCCTTATCATAGTCTTATCTTCTGGGTTTTCACTGAAGTTCTTGAACCTTAATCTCTAAAAACTAACTAAACCTAGATATGATAATAACTGAGGCCATATAAGTACTTTACATATTAATATTTCATCTTTTTAGATGAATATAAAATATATTTTACAATAATACATGCTTGAGTACCATAAAGGTTTAGTGTATTTGGATACTATATAAATCGTCAACTTATTTCATGAAATATCATTAACATCTCCCAAAAATATCTTTCCACACAATATACTTATTATACATACCCTACTTAAAATCGTTATTCATAACCCGAGGAATGATAACATAAGAAATGGTGAGAATAGATGGTATTTAAGGGTTGAAATAGAATATATCAATAAATTATCATAAGTGAGAATAATATAATCATAAGGGTATGAGAAGATGATCATAAATTACAATAATCATACCTAGTTAGTCAAAAATTATTAATCATAAACCAGGGAATAATAAATTTTCATAAAAAATACGTAAGTAATAAGTGTGAAAAATCATCAAGAATCAAACATGAGTCATGATAACACATCATAAGCATAATAAAAAAGTTGTTTATATACATAAATATTTAAAATCAATTACATAGTCAAATTTTAATTCTAGACTATCACTATGGATAAATTCCCATAATGTAAATGCCTACATGGTAATTTTAAACATTCTATTGGGTGTAAATTCAATATAGTTAAACCCATCATCTATTAAGAGTCTATTAACTCCATAATATCTTAGAATATTCTCAACTTCTTCATTATTAACCAATAAATTGGTGGGATATATAATTATGGGAACCCCCATTACATAATGAAGAACATACATATGTGTTCCATATGTTCAAAAAAACATTCATCATATCATTATATCCTAACCCATGGAAATGAAAAAGGCTTAATAAAATTTTCATCATTCCATCTAAGAATAACCTATGGAAAACAAATGAGTTTCTTACAGGTTTAACCATTACATAATTAACCTATGGGAAAGGAACTAGTCACATAGAATCATCCTTAAATCATTATAATCATCATATTCTATATACAGAAACAAATTAAATGGTATCAAATGATCATATACCTATTAAAGAATAAAAATACTTAAAGAATGTTTAAATTTATGAAAAATAACTTTAAAATATAATTCAAACCTTTCTTTGAAAACATTTGAAAATATCATTTTATTTTGAAAACATTTTAACTAAAAATTCCCATAATATTGAGAAAATTATTTTATTTGAAAATAATTAAGGAAAATTATAAATTAATCTTCAAGTAAAATCATTATCATGATGTAATTAAAATATTTTTATTTTGTGTATATTAAAAGAAAATATCCCTATCACAATTTTGTAAAAAAATCAAAACAACTTTTCGGATAAAAACTATTTTAAAATATTAATATTTTATCCTTTGTAGATAAATTAAAATATAGTGAAAATTAAAATATTAAAAAATTTAATTTATTGGTAATAAATTTTATAAAATTTTAAGAGTATGTATATGGAATAAAAATTTCATCAACTAATAATAAAAAAGGCCAACTTTTATTTAAAGAGATTTTATAAATCATTTTAAATACCAAAGAGAGGAAAATAGTTCAAATAACTAAAACTATAAAAATAAATATAGGAAAATATAATTTACAAGGTTTAATGGGTAAGATCCGTATAACTTCTCTCAATGTAAATTCAGTATATAAAATCTCGAAAAGAAAAGAGATTATAACATAAACTCCTTACATCGAGTCCTATCTTGATTTCTACACATTCAAATGTCCATTATAATAAATATAAATTTATTATATATATATTTCATAAAAAATATCATATATAACATACTTTTTATCATTAATTTATAATTTCTAATTATCATTTTAATAAATATTTCTTTATTAAAATGAGCATTTAGGTGAAAACTTGCTTGTTTTCCATGCATGTTTCAGTTCGATAGTTTTGGTAACTACACCTTGGAAATGGTTTCACCATCTCTGGAATATTAATAATTTTATAAGTATTATATTTTTTCATTACATACAATTTTATAATTATTCATATTAATTGGTGATGAAAAAATGAATTACATGACTTTATGGAGAGAGTAGTCTGCGTGTACGCAAGACTAATGTTTCCACATTTCCATGTTTGAAAATAAGAAAGTTAAAAAATGACTCACCTAAGAATAATAATTATTATATACTAAATATAATATATATTTATTATTTATATCTATGTAACCATCCATGTAAAATGAAAATAAAAAATGAATCACATCACTTCATAGAGGTGGTAGTCCACACGTACACACAAGAGCGACTATCATTTTACAATAGAAGAAAAAGTAAAAAGGTAGATAATATATAATAAATAAAGAATAAAAATTATATAAAAAATATATATATATATATAATTATTAAATCAACCATAATAACCAACCATGAAATATTATTTTGGAAAATAAATCATATCGCTATGTGAAGGTGGTAGTTTCCACTTACGCATGAGTGATACTTCTATTTCCAATTTGACGAAAACGAGGAGGAAAATGAAAAATAATCATAATTAAAACATAAACATAATATATATCATATATAAATATAGTGACATATTAATGGCCACCATGAGAGGTGTTAAAAGATGATTGAATAATCATCGTTTCGTGAGGCAGTAATTCGACATCCACAGAAACAATATGTTCTTTAACCATTAGATGGAGGTGTGTGTAAGTGTAGCTAGAATAATTATTATAAAAACATACTATTATATTTAATATACTGTTTTTGTCAAAAAATAAAGGAATAAATAGAGTTTAGGGGGTTGGAGAAGCAAAATAAAACAAAAATAACATAAGAGAAGACATTACCTTTAAATTGGGTAACTCCCCTTGGTTTGAACCAAAAGGGTTTATTGAAGAGCTTTATTCCTAAGGTAATTCTTCTAGGATTAATAGAGGGATGTGGATAGACAATATTAGTAGGGGTAAAATGAGTCAAGGGCTTTAGAGGTGTGGGTAAGGGAGTAGAGGTGGAGACCTTTTATAAGAGGGAGGAGGGGCACTCATGGAAGGTCATGAAATTTACATTATTATGAAATGATTTTCGGATTTTAAAGGTCCCAAAATGATATAATTAAAGGATAAGGTGATAAGAGTTCTAAATATACTCATCCAATAGGTTTTAGACAAGTTTAAGTCTTAGATATTAACTTATAATTTTATTTTATTTAAATCGTTCATTTAATTAGGTAATCGTTGCATCATCATGGTGTCATAAATAAATTTATTTATTTAATGTCTAAAAAATATAAAAAATTACCATTATGTAGGAAATATTTTTATCTTTCTAATTAATATTTATAGTCAAAATGATAATGTATATAACCCCAAGTAAAAATTGTTTTAGTAAAACAATTCATGTTTGGGACATTTTTATTTTAACTTTAAATTAAAAGTTATTAATGTCATTTTTTTACCCAAGTGGCTCCATGGGGTCCCCAAGTTTACCCATGGATTTTCTTGGTCGGAAATTACTCATACAATAAGGGTAAAACATGTGTCAAGGTAATTTCATATTATTAAAACCTTATTTTTACCTTAAATTACACTAATTACCTCTAATCGCAATTAATAATGCTCAAAAGTTACTATTCACCAAAAATTATTTTCATCCCATTGAACCACAATTTAGTTAATAATGACAACCATGTATGTCGGATTTTGAAAATTCAATTCATAGATGCGGTAAAATTTCATTTAAACGAAAAATCAGTTTTTTAACTACCACTTAGTGGTTTCACTATTCATCAAAAATTGAAATTTTTCAGAAAAATACCAAAATTCACCCTAAGCTATATTTTATATTCTTAATTCAAAAATTATGTACATTTTTCCAAATTCATAACATAGAAGTTTCATTAATTAATTTTATAATTAATTCCCGCTGTCAAAATAAACATCATGTTTTTAAGAAACAATATCTATCAAAATTTTGACACTTATTTATGTCCAATTTCAAAGTGAAATTAATTCCAATGACCAAAATGGGATTAAATGGTTAAAATATGTTATAATTTAACTTTAAAATCAATTAAAAATATAATCTAACCATATAAATAAATTAGATTAAAAGGGGGTTTTGAATTAAAATACAACATCATTTAGTATTCATTAAAAAAATGAACTTTATCAGAAAAATACAAAAAACATACAGAAAGTAAATTTTGATGTCACAATTCTAAAGAAGGATTTTATTTTTTCAAATATAACATATAAAATTGTCAAAAAGTGGATTTAAAAAGGGTTCTCCATCAAAAGGTGGTTAATCGACTTTTTAAAGAATATTAGAATATTTACGCTTAAAATTGGATTCATTCGCATTTTAACCCTCTAACATTTATTGGATAAAAGTAAAAATATTTGAAAAACATATATAATCATTTTGTAGTTAGTTCTGTTCATTCCTTCCATTACAATCTCTAGGCATTAACTACCATTTAAAATAATATTATTTTATTATTAGTGTACAACGTAAGATTTCAAAGAAACTCGTTGTTGCGTATTGAGTACACCATCGAGCATAGCATTCCATTTAAAGTAATATTAACATTTTATTCACAAATATTGATAAGTATGAGAATTTCATATTCTTTATTTGCCCGGGATGTTACATCCTTCCCCCCTTTTGGGAATTACGTCATCACAATTTTAAAATTGGGCTCAAAAACTTCATGGAAGGCCCCACATCAGAAAAGGAGTAAATTAAACTATTACTTTAAAAGAAAGATAGAAAAGTAAAAAGGTCACCCGAGACAATAGATACTAGGATTCTATGAAAACATGGATATGGGGGTGAAAAAAATCCATCAAATTTTGATGGAGAGTGATGGGAAAATATGTCTAGGAGTAATTTAACCACCAGAAAATCACAAACATGTGATGGGTTAAACGGTATTTGATTCCCCAGTAGGAAAAATTAACATACAACATTTTTGTTTTAAGTTACTTTTCATTGGGGAATTTTTTTATGACCTTAACTAAAACATAAGGAAACATACTTACTTGTCTTGTAGATTTTCATCTCTTACTATATTTCTTACACAAACCCATATTTTCTCCAAAAGGTGTGTATTTAGGACGACTTATTCACATTAAGAGCGCTACAATCAACTTCTAGAGAATCACCTAATCTACAAAAGGGAACTATATATTTCCCATGTCTTTAGACCTTAACCAGAACCGAAATTGTTATTATAAGATCAGATAATCCAAAAAAAAGGATAATCTTTTACAAAAATAAAAACTACTCTTAATCTTCAAAAATTTTCAAACAACCCAAAGTTCAACAGATACCATTCAATACAAAATTGCCCTTAAAATTATTCAAAAATAAACCAAGCTATGATTGAAACCCAAATATCTGAAGGATTTAATCACATAGTCTTCCAAGGTAAATCTTAACATTTATCTCTAAATAACATCATTTAATCTTAAAGTATCATACTAAAAACTAATTAACCTAATCACATATCTTCCATGATTGGTTAATAATTTTCATAGATAACCCAAAATAAACTTATTCATGAATCACAAGATCATCTAACTAAAAAGAATTAGTCATACTAACTAGGGACTTCACGTAGTCTAGTTGTAGGGGATAAATGCCAGTCACACTTTGGTTGTAGGTTCGATTCCCATAGCTTCGTCCAACGCGACGGGTTGTCACACGGTCTGTGTGTTGTCCTTTTTCCAAAAACTCTATAATTCATAAAAAATTCCCCAAAAGATATAAAATCTTCAAAAATAACCATAACATAATTAACCTCAATTTTATCTCTTTCCTTTCATTTTCCATCACAATATATAGAAACCCATAATTACCTCAAAAGTAAGGATTATATAAACCCTAATGGTTACCTTTATAATTATTACTTGAACTTCTACATCGAATTGGTTCTCTCATAAATGATGCATTAGAGAACTCACCAAGGTTCAAGTGGTTAATCACGACTCCTGATAGTTAGTTGAGAATAACCACAAGAGTTCTAATTGCAGCTCCCATATCATTCAGTTGTTATTTTAGAAAACTATAACAATTTTCTTCACATCCACTATTACTTTGATGCCTACTAGATCCAGCCATTTACTAAAACCAAAAAGGTCATTGTGATTATAACATTAAAATAATAATATAATATCTTATGAGGAGGGTAAATACAAAGATATAATTAATAATGTTATCTTAAACTAATTCCACTTATCTAAAACTATAACTCTTTCTGAAATCCTAACCATTATTATAATGTCACTTGTGCTTAAATAATACCTTAACCTCTAAATTTATCTAAACCAACCTCTGATACCAACTATAAGGACCCAACATTAAAACATTACATAATCATGAATTAAATGAATAATTCACAGAGAGGATCTTTTCAGGTTTAGAGTTTTAGAGAATTAGGAAATAACTATTACATCTCAAAAGATTACAAAGTAGACAGTTCTACTAAGTTTCCATAAAATAAAAAATCTTAAAAAACATGTCTAGTTCCATGTTTTAGATAGCATGTCTTTCCATGATCCCATCCTTGACCCTCTTCATCTTTAAGTCCTGTGGAAAAAAATTCAAAAACTTGGGATGAGCATAAAAATCCCAGTAAAGGATACAAAAAGTAGGAAAACTGTTAGTTTTTTTTCAAAACAAAAAGTAAATCATGAGTACTTTATAATAAGTAATACCTTTCACCTTTATGAAGTAGTAAATACTATTCACTGAATAAAAGATCATTACTTACCCCTTTTGTAACCAAAAGATTACCATAAAAACCATATAAAGAACACATAACATATAAAGGTAACTTGGGACATAAACATACTTAAATGGAATAACCATACAGTCAACATACACACATATAACTAAATGTAATATCCATACGGCCGAATTCTATACCCAATGCATTGGAGGTTTTAATGTAACCACCCGTCCTGGTTTTCACGGCACCACCTGTCATTTGGTTAATCACGTAACCACTCTTTAAATTTCCAAGTACCAATAAAAAATCATAACACATAAAATATTGAAAATATAAACATTTCACTGTTAATATTTCAGTTGAAATCACAATATATCATTTCAAGATATTGACAAAATCAATGATTTATCAAACTATTTTCAAAACCATTTAATAAAGATATTTTTGAATCAAAGTGTCCCATATAACATTGAAGCTTTAAAAGAAATAAAATTTAATAAAAACTTCATCATATCATGAGAATAAATGAATTCATGATATAATATGCCAAAGTAAAGTATATACACCATATCAAAATGAATTGGCACAAAACAACAATGAAGTATTAATGGAATTTAAATTGAGACGAAATCCCTTATAAAGATGGTATCCTTTGATTAAGGATAAATAAATTACATAATTATGTGTGAAAAATAAGAATACACCCAATATAAATGTATATTAAGTGAAAAACAATCATAGGTCATTCACACATATTCATAGAATTACATATTCAAGAAGTAAAAGATTAACCCAAAGAATTGAAATTGAGTTAAGAAGTTCCCTTGCAAACATTCGAGAGCCTAACGACGTCACTTTAAAATTCAGAAAATGAGTTCATGAGTGAGAAAATGGCATCTCATCACTTGGAAATAAAAATTACATCAATAAGGATATATAAGAACATATACCGACATAATAAGATGTAAATTAAAATACATAACAAAAATAAGTCTTTTAAAAAGAGGAGGGTGAAAGGTTCCCTTACCAACATGGGTAACTTTAAAAAAATACACCCCATGAAAGAAGGACTATAAAAAATTGATGTAAATACCCATAAACGAAATTATATTACACATAGAGTATAATAATGTGTAGTACATACACCACTCAAAAGAGATAGTGACATATATAGCATGAATCTCACAAGAATAAATAGTGAGATAAAAACCCTTACCCTATTGTAATAAATCGTGTCGTATGACCAAAAGATAATAAGCATCAAATGAATCACAAAATACTATGAATATAAATACAATCCTGATAATATATATCAAATGGTAGTACACAGTAAACCACATGAAATAAATAAGTTGCGAACAATGGAAATCTCACATAATTAAAAGTAAGATAAGAATTCCCTTATGAAAATTCCGCAGCCTAAAAGCGCCACTTAAAACTTCCAAAAATTGATTGAAGAGATAAAATAGGGTATCTCATCATAAGAACATAAGAATCACAGTAATATGGATATAAAATAACATACCATATCATAATAAATAGGATCTTAAAAGAAATGACATAAAAGAGAGTACTTAAAAAGAAAGAGAGAGGTAGGATCCCTTACCTTAAGTCTAACTTGTCTTGTTCATTTCTTTATATTCCTGAATAATAAACTTTGGAAAATTTATAATTAATTAATTAACTCATTTAAAGTTTATTATTCAATTAATATCACATATTATAATTTTATAATAATTAGTTAATTATGAGAGTTCATATCAGATGTTTTTGTCGATGTTCGGTACATGAGTCAAAAATGAACTTGTTTGAAAACAAATTTCCATGTAGTTATAAGTACATAATATCCAGAATAGTATTAATGATTTAAATATCCTATATATCCAATATAAATTCATTTTATACTATTCCATAACATTTGGAGATAGAAAATGAAATGCACCGTTCATGGAGACGGTAGACCGTACGTACGCATGAATGCTACTTTCATTTTTGTGTCATATCAATGGAATTAAAACTAAATGATAGATATATATATTATAATTTCAGAATTATATTTATAATTTAGATGTAATATATATGATATATATCCATTATATATATGTACTTATAGTAGTACATAATATTTGGAGATAAGAAATGAAATGCACCGTTCATGGAGACAGTAATCCGTATGTACGCATGAATGCTACTTTCATTTCTATTTCATAATTTAATGGAATTAAAACATAATGATACATAGGTATATTATAATAACAGTATAATATCATATATAACATCCTTAACTCCATCCTTTATTAATCCCACATATGGCATTAACGTTTCAAATCACTTTGAGGGGGCGGTAGTCCGCACTGCCTAAAATGAAATTATCGCGTTTACCCATTATGGAAAACATAAACGTATGTCATAAATGAAAAATAAATAGGCATAAGGAAAACATAAACATAATATATATCATATATAAATATAGTGACATATTAAGGGTCACCATGAGAGGAGTTAAAAGATGATTGAACAATCATCATTTCGTGAGGCAGTAATTCGCTATCCACAGAAACAATATG
Source organism: Viscum album (assembly GCA_963277665.1). Classification (NCBI taxonomy): domain Eukaryota; kingdom Viridiplantae; phylum Streptophyta; class Magnoliopsida; order Santalales; family Viscaceae; genus Viscum; species Viscum album. The sequence goes on along the minus strand of OY728147.1, from coordinate 1,667,056,144 downwards.
TTCTTTAACCATTAGATGGAGGTGTGTGTAAGTGTAGCTCGAATAATTCTAATAAAAGAATTATAGTATATTGAGGATACTTTTTTTGTTACAAAATAAAGTAATAAAAAGAGTTTAGGGGGTTGGAAAAGCAAAATAAAACAAAAGAACATAAGAGAAGAAATTACCTTTAAATCGAGTAACTCCCCTTGGTTTGAACCAAAAGGGTTTCTTAAAGATATTTCTTCATAATTTAAGGCTTATAGGATGAAGATATTGATGTGGAGAGACAATAGTAGAATGGGTTGGACGAGACAAGGTCTTGAGAGGTGTGGGTAAGGGAGTAGAGTTGGGGGAATTTTATTAGACGGAGGAGGGGCACTCTTGGTAGGTCATGAAATGTTACTTTATTATTAAATGATTTTCGGATTTTAAAGGTCACTCAATGATATATTTAAAGGATAAGGTGATAAGGGTTCTAAATCCACCCATAAAATAAATTTTAGACAATTTTTTGTCTTATATTTTACCTTATCTTTTCATTTTATTTAAATAGTTTATTAATGAGGTAATCGCTGCATCATCATTGTGTCATAAATAAATTTATTTATTTAATGTCTAAAAATTATAAGAAAATTACCATGATGTAGTAAATATTTTTATATTTCTCATTAATATTTATAGTCATAATTATAACTTATATAACCTCAAGTAAAAATTGTTTTAGTAAAACAATACATGTTTGTGATATTTTTATTTTAACTTTAAATAAAAAGTTACTAATGTCATTTTCTTACCCAAGTGGCTCCATGGGGTACCCAAGTTGATCCATGGATTGTATTGGTCGTCCATGACTCATAAAATAAGGGTAGGACATGTGTCAAGGTAATTTCCTATTATTAAAACATTATTTTTACCTTAAATTACACTAATTACCTTTAATCGCGATTAATAAAACTCAAGTTACTATTCACCAAAAATTATTTTCATCCCATTGAACCAAATTTTACTTAATAGTGACAACCATGTATGTTGGATTTTTAAAATTAAATTCATAGATGCGGTAAAATTTCATTTAAACGAAAAATAATTTTTTTAACTACCACTTAGTGGTTTCACTATTCATCAAAATTGATGTTTTCCAAAAAAATACCAAACATTCACCCTAATCTATATCTGATATTCTGAATTCAAAAATGATATCCATTTTAAAAAATTCATAAAATATTAGTTTAATTAATTAATTTTATAATTAATTCCCGTTATCAAAACAAATAGTGTATTTTTAAGGAACAATATCTATCAAAAGATTGACATTTGTTTATGTCCAATTTTAATGTGAAATTATTTACAATGAATACCATTGTATTAAATGGTAAAAATATATTATAATTTCCCTTAAAACCAATTAAAAAGATAATCTACCCATATAAATAAATTATATTAAATGGAGGTTTTGAATTAAAATACAACATCATTCACTATTCATTAAAAAATGAACTTTATTAGAAAAATACCAAAAACATATAGAAAGTAAATTTTGATGTCCTGATTCTAAAGAAGGATTTTATTTTGTCAAATATAACATATAAAATTGTCAAAAAGTGTATTTAAAAAGGGTTTTCCATCAAAAAGCGGTTAATCGACCTTTTAAAGAATATTAGAATATTTATGCTAAAAATTGGATTCATTTGCATTTTAAGCCTCTAAAATTTATTGAATAAAAGTAAAAATATTTGACAAACATATATAATCATTTTTTAGTTAGTTATTTTCATTCCCTCTATTACAACAGGTAGGCGTTAACTACCATTTAAAATAATATTATTTTATTATTAGTGCACAACGTAAGATTTCAAGAAACTCATTGTTGTGTATTGGGTATGCCATCAAGCATAGCGTTCCCTTTAAAGTAATATTAACATTTTATTCAAAATTTTTGATAAATATGATAATTTCATATTCTTTATTTACCCGGGATGTTTTAGTTATTTATTCTAAAAAATCAATACATTTCTTGCATTATAGATCAAAGAAAATACTGAATCAATTGCTTCAAAAAGGAGTTTATAAAATCGGTTCTCTTCCAATTTTTCTAATGAATACCATTAGATCCTATTGTTTCTAATTTTGATTTAGGTTAATACCATAAAAGTTCCCTACATTCTTCTATATGGATTGGGAAAATTCACATCCCATGTAAAGGTGTTTCAAGCTCTCTCCAGCCTTCAAGAATAGGTGAAATGATAATACAGGGCATTGTCCAGCCCTCTTGAGTAGATCATGTGTGGGAAATCTATCTTTCCAGATTATTTAAAGAAGTATAAATATTAATGTTTTTATAAAATTTATCTTAAATTTTAATATCTATGGTGGTAACAAAAAGGATCCCTCACATTCTATTTTGTAATATTCATTGACATTTAAATTCCCATTGTTGTTTGGATCCCATAACTCTTTAATTGACTCTAATAGACTATAATTCAACACTGAATGGATCTAAAATTATAATCTATATACTCTACCAGATTATGTACTGATATATTTCTTTCTCTAACTTCATCCCATTAAATTTGAGTTTTATAGTTCTTTCCATATTCCTAATGAGCCATGTACTTTCTCGAGTTAAGGATATTGTGGTATGAAAACTCTACCAATGGAAGGTTTTGATACTAAAAACAATTTAAATCCATTGATAAATCTCTCAATATGTATTTTGGATTTTTAATAGTCCTCTTAGACTGAACATCTTTCTAAGGATGATATGCAGTAATAAAATGAAACTATATATCTAGAGCCTACTAAAGACTTCTCCAAAACTTTGTGGTAAAACTCAGATTGTTATTAGATAAAATAAAATGTGGTACTCCATGAAATCTTAAAAATTACTAAATGTACATCCCAATAAGATAATAAAGATTGAAATATTCTCTGATAGTAATAAAATTTGATGAATTTATAAGGAGGTTGTCTATAACTCAAATATCATTATGGCCTTTAGATGTTTTGGAAAGGGTAATGATGCAATACAGAGTGATGTTTTCCCATTTATATTTAGGTATGGGTAATGGTTATAAAATCCACTTAGAATTATGTCTCTCAATCTTATCTTTCTAATATACTAAGAATCAAGATACATACTCTTCAATATCTCTTTTTATTCTATCACACCAAAATTACTCTTTCAGATCTCTTTACATCTTTGTAATTTCGGGATGAATAGAGAATGATGTACCCTGAGATTCATATAATAGTTTTTCTTCAAGTTTAGTATTAATTAGATACATACTTATTTACTCAACCTTATCATTTTATCATAATGATGGTTAAACTTAGGAACATTTTTATACATTTTTAAATTGTTCCAAATCCTTTTTGTTCATCTCTTTAATCCTTATGTGTATGGATGGATGAAGATTCATTTGTTAAAGATATAATCTATCCCCTTTAATTGTGATTTCAAAATATAGATTTTTTAAATACATAAATATTTGATTTATTTCAATCATCATAATAGAAAAACTAGCATGGTCTTTCTAACTCAAAGTACTATCCACCTAGTTGGCATTCTTGGGGTGGTAGTGTATTGAGGAATTGTAATTTTTAATCAATTCCAACCATCTCCTTTTGCATATATTCAACTATTTTATGTGAGAATATATGATTCAAGATTTTATAATTAGTATATATATCACATCATTCACCATAAAGATAGTTCCACTATATTTTCAATGAAATAATTACCATTGAAAGCTCCAAATCACAAGTCAGGTAATTTTAATCATTAATTATTAATTAACATAAGGTATGATATATAAAAATATCATTCTCTTTTGTGATTCTATTTTTTCCTTGTAAGAATTTATAATATATTAAGAAATATTTTTAGATCTAGGTAATGATATGACTTGAGATTATGAGTCTTGGTGATCTCAATATTGATATTATAAAATTATAAAATACATTAATACCATATGCACATAGTTTTCCTAAAATAGTGGAATAAAAAAAACATAGTCTCAAATTAGAAATATGAGACCATGGTTCATTATAGAACATAGGTTTTACCCTAGTAATGACCTAAGTTTGGTTGTCTCCAGATGTTATATTGAGTAATTTTTTAATGATATGTTCAATTGAAATAAATAATTAAATTTATTTATTTTATTTTAAATTACCAAGACTTATATTTCTCTATTTATAACTTGTTATAGCATATTTACAGTGCTAGTGGCATAACATTGGGAGGAGGTCTTGCAAATTCTTTGTTGGTGGATTGAGATCAGAGGATCACATACAATCAATTTGAGGTAGATCAAGAGGAAGAAAACAAACCGAGTCTTATTCATCACTAGATAATATAATCTTTACCAATGATTGATCCAATTTGAGGTCATTATCACCAATTGTGGTTCCCACCATCTTGGTTAGAAGATTAATCCTAGATCTTTATCTACTTTTGATAAGTGATTTCATTGTTCTTTGCATGAGCCTCATAAGTTTATTTGTTTATATTTATATGATATAATACTTTTATTTCACCTGCTATCACCCTGTATTCCATGATTATATGATCATTGTACAATAACACTTGAAAAATTATGTCTTCACATTTTTTATGTTCATATCCATGACCATTAATTTGGTTTTTCACTTTTGTACCCTTGGGTTATGGTTTTAAATTTATGGTATGGGTTTAAGCATGATCAAACCCCTAGATTAATGAAATTTTCATGAACGGTGAATGGTTTAGAAAATTTTGGGTATATTGGGTTTAGTTTTGGGATGTAGGTGATGCTTCATGTATTTGGGATCTAGAGTGGAATAAAGGCATTTTAGAGAGATATGTGGGGGTTTTGGTGGCTAGAATTTATCCACTAGTGGAGGATTGGGCATAGATGTCCCTAGATCCATTCTATAGGAATGTTTTGAGGTGTAATAAGTGGCATAATGGCATAAAAATGACATGTGAATACTTCCTTGGGTTTCTATGAGAAACCCAAATACATAGAGTGTATTCTAGGAATACATGCCTTGTATTCTATCCAAATATGGTAGCTAGGGTTTCTAGTAAGATAAGTATCACACACTATATGGATGGTCCTATACAATATGTAATCTAGTAATACATGGTAATGAACCAGTACCCCGATATGGATAGGTATATGGATAGGTACATGGACAAGGAATGAAGTATAAGGGCATGTCTTGGATAACACAGAAAAACCCCTAGTGGACAAGGAATTATATATAGTACCCTTACATTTCATGTAGTACTACATGGCTATCCATGCTGTGTTCTAGTGAAGACTTGTCTAGGAGTCTAGGTGAGGTTACATTCCATGTGACCCTTGGCACATGCGGTGTAATTTTCTCAAATACTTCCACCCTTTGTATATTCTTCTCTTGGACTCAGATTTGGGCCCATGAGTAGCCTATCCTTAATAGAATTCCTCATAGAAAACAATGTATCCTTCATAGTGGATTTTGAGATATTACATGAGGTGTTGAGAGTGTAAAACTTCTCCAGGAGATGATACACAAGTATCAATGATCCTTAAGGATCATTAGAGTGAGTTTGGATTTGGAAACCCACTTACCACACCATGATGAGGGTTCCCTATACTCCTTACACTAGTTTAGTGGACACCCTAATATACTAGGGTGTGGGTCCTATACCCTCTGAGTGGGACCCCCTATGGTACTAGGGTGAAATTCCTCTACCCTTTGAGTGGAACCCCCAACTGTGTTAGGGTGCAGGTCCTCCATGATTTGAGTGTCACCCCTTAACGAAGTAGGGTGAGGGTTCTCTATCTATATACTATGTGGAATCCTCATAAAGTTATATGGTGTGGGTCCTCTATCTATTTATTTTCACCCATTTACCATACTAAGATGTAGGTCCTCTATTTAAGATTGTTCCCTCTTAGGCCGTGGAGTAGTGGAGAGGTGCGGGCCCTCAACAAGGTTTTATTGGGTAGACACATTGGATACTGGGCATTGAAAATAGACCTTTGGAGTTATATGAAGACTCATCATCCTTGTTTGGTTTGTAAGATAAAGATCCCATTTCTCTCTCTTCTAGGTTTATTTATGATCTTATATATATATGATGTGTTTAATTTTCCTATTTATATGATTTGAGTTGACCTTTACTATATAATTATATTTCTTAATTTGAATTTTTCAGGGTGTCATACTGGGTATATTTATTCTCACCCTTAAATAGGACTTTCACATGAATTTCACATCTTATGTAGATGATGGAAAGTTTAGTGGTGATGCTCGTTGAGCACAATGATACACTAGTTCTTAGACTGTCTACAATGGTTGTGATTGGAGATTAGGATTCGAGCTCTATCAATTTTTTTATTCCATTTTTTATCAGGTTGGGAGTTTATTTATTATTGGGTTTTTACTTTTCCCCTTTTCATTTTGGTTTTTTTCTTTTAATACTATTATGTATTCCCTAGAGGTTATTGCATCAATGGTTTACCATATATGTTACTATCTTTTATTATTAATCTACAATGTTCCATAGATATAGTTGGGTGCGTGAATATATGTACACTATAAAAAATACTACCATTTTATATTATGCCTTATTTCACCTTGTTTCCCACCCTTAGCCTATTTTAGGAAGGATTGGGGTTCTATTATCTTAGCCTTCAGTTGGAAGGATAAACCCAATTGGTAAAGTCTTTGTAGAGTGTTATCAAAGGTAGTTCATCCTTAGCTTGGAGTTTAAGTTATAACTATAGTGAGAACTTTTTTTGGTTCTTTGAGAAATAATGTTAAAGTATATAATCTAAAGAAATCAAGCAAGGGAACTCTGTGTTGATGCAGTATCCAATGTATCTATACACCGAGACTCTAATTAACTACTTTTGAACTCATCATACAGAGACATCAGTTGTAGGGAATAATGGTACATGAAACATATAAGATTTATTCCTTCAACTATATTTATTGATTAATCTTCCCATATATATATATATATATTTTCATTTAAACATGGTTTATAGTGAACACTTTTAGGATGAATTCACATAGACATCCATCTCAGTTAAAAATTTAGGATCCTGATGACGATTTGATGAGTGATGAGTCCTCAATTTAGGGGCCATATCATGAGCTGTTTCCTCTAGGTGAAAAGGGAGAAATAAACCTTATTATTAAGTTTCGAATATTACTAGAAATATAGGTTTATGGTGCATTTATACTTAGTGTTCTATGAGATTTCAAGCACCAAAGGCCGCTAAAGATCTATGGTGACCTAGATCCCTAGCTAGTGGATGATTTAATTGACTTAGTGATTCAAGTATGATGGCTTGTGAAAGCCTTTAATTATTACAGGGTTTCACTGGAATCTACTCTTTTATATAGGGAAATAGGGCCATGTTGGAGTCTATTAATTTTACCACATGATGAGACGACACTCTTACAGTATGAATTCCGGAAGATATTTCATGAGAAGTATTACCCCTCATACTTGTGACCAGTTCATATCTATGATATTCTTGAGGAAAATAATGGCTTTATGACAATTTATAAGTATTACAAAAGGTTTAATAACCTCACACGATACTCCAACAACATGGTTCTAGATGGTTACTTTAGGGTGAGGAAGTTCTAGAAGTGTCTTCATAGAGACATCCATGCCAGTATGGTCAACTTATGCATCCCCAACCATGATGGAGTTATAGAGTGGGAATTGGTGATATGGATCTGCATATTATAGGGAATCCATGTATATATTTATAGAAGTGGGTTTCAAAGGGCTGAGTCATATACTGTAACTAGAAGGAACCAGTTAGTAGGGTGTCGGTGTAAGAGACCTGCACATGGATGAACTCAGTCACATAGAAATGTAGTATAGGGTTCAAAAAGATAGATATATCTTACCAAATAGGAAATATGTTATGAATTTGATAGGTTAGGTCACATGGAACATTATTTATTAACCTGAAATGCTTATGAGGATATCTAGGTAGTGGATAAGCCACCACAATTGAGGCAACACCACGATTAGGGTTATCTTAGGCATAGATAGGGTGGCCCCTAGGGAGGTGATTCTAATATAGGAGATGTTTGGGATCTATGAGTGAAGAAATACTTGTATAGGGATATACTAGGGGCCATATACTCTACCACCAACTAAAAAAACACTCCAGGATCATGGAGCTAGTGGTTGGGGTTGCGAGTAGTTACATTCTATGAAGGACTATAAATTGACATCCTATGAGATGATATGAGGAACAATTAATGTATTTTATATACATTATATTTTAATTTTATTCATATGTGTGAGTCTATATTTAATTTATATATCCCTTTTCTGAGAGATAAAGGTCCCCATTGATACCTTAGTTCAATATCATTTGTTAGAGGTTCCGACTAGGTGAGATTATTTGATATTGATTATCTGCCAGTAGTGTGAGCTAGTGCTTGGTGGAGAAAGTTTTACATTGGACCTACTAGTCATTAAAAATGAATCCTTCTGAAAAAATAATTGTTATGGGATGGTTCTATATGGTTCTATCCCAGATTGTCTATCTTTATAGGTGTGTTACATGCCTTCAGATAGATGGGGTGAGATTCTCATTTTTGGGTGAGATAGATATCATGGTTGAATTAGCGAGACTTGAGAGCATGAGGATGTATACCATCACCCATTAGTTGGAAAGTTTATCCCTTAGTGAAATAGTATTTTTAGGTATCTAGATTCTTTTGATAGTGGAGTAATTCATGGTTGTATTCCCTGAGGATGTTCTATGACTAACTCCGAGATGGGAGATGGACTTCTTCACCGACTTGTACCTCAAGAACACACCGATATCTATATAGGAATCTTGGATGGCCCCCCATCAAGTTTGAGGAGATGATGGTGAAGTTGGAGGACCTTCAAGAGAATATTTTCAACATATTCAATGTTTCCCCATGGGTAGCTCCGATTTTTTTCTTGAAAATGGTGGATGAGATATTAAATATTTATATTGACTATCTTTTCCTAAAACATGTAATAATAAAGAACAAGTACACCTTTATGAGGCATTTATGACTGATTAGACTAATTTGAGGCATGAGTTAGTTCCCAAATATTAATCTTAGGTATAGATAGCACCAGTTTAGGGTTCCTAAGGATGATATTATTGAAGATGCCATTTCATTGTCTCTATAGACACTATGAGTTTCTAATGATTCATTTCAGTGTGAATAATTCCCCTATCGTGTTTATAAATTTTTTGAGATGGATCTTCTAGACATATTTGGACTGATATGTTGTTATCTTATTTTATCACATAATTGTTTACTCTTTATTTGTGGAGGATCATGTAGAGAAATTGGGGGGTGGTACTAGACATACTTTGGGACCACTAGATTTAAGGTAAGTTCTCAAAGTTCCAGTTCTAGATCAGTGAGATTCACTTTCTACAGTATGTCATATATGATCATGGATTATACATGGACTTAGTGAAGATTAATTCAATTATTTCTTGGTATACACCAAATAGTGTGTCATAGGTTATGAGTTTTCTTAGCTTGGAATGGTATAATAGGATGTCCATTCCCAAATTTTCTAGATTAGCAAGGCCTTTGACCATGTTGACAAGGAAAGGTATCCAATTATCTTGACCATGTAGCACTATAGAGTTTTCAAGCAGTTGAGGTTGATTTTGACCAGTTCTCCTTGGATGAGACTACTGGAGGAGGGCATAGAGTATGTAGTGTTTTAAATGTCTATAGAGAAGGGATTCGTTGTGTGTTGATGAAGAGGCAAAAAGTGATCACTTATGGGTTGAGGTAGTTGAGACCCCATGAGTAGAACTATGCCACTGAAGAACTGAAGTAGGTAGTGGTAGTCTTTCCTCTGAATATGTGTCAGATCTATATCTTGGGAGAGTGATTTATTTTTTACTTATACCACAAATGTTTCTAATATATCATCAATTTGTGGGATATAAACCTAATATTGAGGAACTATTTGGGTTTTCCCCATTAATATAACATTGAGATAGTCTATAATCATGGGAAGAGAAATATAGTGGTAGATCCACTTAGTAGGATGTCCCGTTCTCACTTGGTAGAGGGGGCATCTAAGTAGTTGGATTCATTGTAACTATTCTTAGTGGAGGAGAGGGTTGGAATTTTTATTTATCTGATTGTGGTGACTCCTATAATTATCTAGAATGCGAGGGAGGCTTAGTTGTGGGATATAGACTATGAGGTTCTACATGATTAGATATGTTCAAAAGATTCACCATATGGATGTTTTGAAGGAGGGGACCATGTCATCCTTTTTTCATATTATATGGTGGTTATTGTGACAATGTAATAGGAGGTGATGAGGTAGTTTCAAATTTTACCTTTTTATACATCTTAGAGTGGAAAATATGTATAGGGACCATCAAAAGTAGTTTTGGTTGGCTAACTTGTGGTGAAGTGTTTCCAATTTTATTTCTCATTATCTCACATGTTAGCAGGTGAATGCTGAGCATTGGGGTTTTTGAGGTTTGACACAGCCTATTGAGATCTCAAAGTGGAAATGTGATGGAATTTACTTGGAAATCATGCTAGGGATTACATAGATAGTAAGAGTCCATGATGCAATCTGAGTGATTATTTACTGACTCAAAAAGTCAGCACACTTCCTTACCATGAGGGAAAAAAGATCAGTGGTGAGTCTAGGGATGTTGTACATACAATAAATCATTATTATTTATGGGGTAATCTTAAATTTTTTCTACCAACTTGATTTTAAGTTTAAATTATGGATGTGGATAGGATTACAAGATGATTTTAGGATCTTGTTGTGGATGAGTATAATATTTCACCCCTAGATGGATGGGAAGACCAAGGGTACTATCCATGCGTAGAAGGATATGCCAAGGGATTATGTTTTAGACTTTGGATAGAGTTGGTAGGTTCAATTTCCATTGGTAGAGAATTCTTATAATAATATATATCACTATCCAATCATCATGACACCATTTAAGGCCATGTATGAGAGACCCTTTATGTCACACATGTGATAGACTAAGATTGGTGAGATATCTCGTTTTTGGATAGAGATGTTTCAGTAGACAACAGAGAAGGTAATGATGATACACAAGTGTATGAGGATATCCTAGAGTAGACATAAAATATTACATATATCAATGTAAAAGGCCCTTGGAGTTCTAGTAGGGATACCATGTGTTCCTAAAGGTATCCCCATAAAAAGGATTTTAGAGGTTTGGATGGGGATGCAAGCTATCCTCAAGGTTAATCAAGACATTTGAGATCCTATATAGGGTTAATGTGTTTTCTTATATCCTAGACTTACCCCAATAGTTGGATTAAGTGCATAATGTCTTCCATGTGTCATAGTTGAAAAGATATGTTCATGATATGATGCACGTTATAGATTCGGGAGAGCTAGAAATCAAGGATGGAGACACCTTTGTAGAGTACCTGGTGGTGACTGAGGATAAGTAGGAGATGATCCTATAAGGATAGACCATTCCCTTGGTTTGTGTATTTTAGCAGCATGTGAGTATGCAGAAGAGCTCCTGGGATAGAGAGAGAGAGAGAGAGAGTCAGATGCAGACTCTATAGCCCCACATTTTTTAGCTTGTTCTTTCCATGGAAAAAAGCCTTGATGGAAGGGAGAATGTAGTGAATATGTTTTTTCCTTGTAAGTCTTTGGAAGATATTAATACATATTTTCAAAGTCAAGAATAAATGTTGTATGATATTCTGAGGCCTGATGATCTCAGTATTGATATTATAAAAAAATTCAATATATTACTATCACACATGCATATTTTTCAGACAATAGTCGAATAAATCTCAAATGGAGTGTCAAATCATAAATTTCATATCACAGTTGATTATGAAATATGGGGTTTCCACTATGGATGACCTAAGGTTGGTCGGTGCTGGACATCTAGTTGAGGCCGTCATTGGCATTGAATTTCATTAAAATAAATAAATAAATTTATTTATTTTATTTGAAATGACCATGAGCTTAATTCATATATTTTTACCTTCTTATAAAAAATGACCTTGAATAGACACATGAACCAAGAAGTATTTGGGAGGATTTATTGGATATATTTCATTGGTAGATTGATATTGGAGGACTATATACAATTAGATTGAGGTGGATCAAGAGGCAATGAATGTAGCAGGTATTCTTCATATCTAGAGAACAAAATCATCAACAATGATCAATCCAATTTGATATAGGCTTTCAATTATAGTTTCTATCATCTTGATTGAAATATTAATCATCAAACTTTACAAAATTTTGATATGTGATTTATTTATTATTCATATGATCCCCCTAAATTTAATTGGTTATATTTATCTGATGTAATTTTTCAATTTCACCTACTATCACCATGGATCCCCTGATTATGTGATTGTTGGACAAGAAGTCCTGGAAAAGGATGGATTCAATTTTTTTATGTTCTTATTCCTCATCGTTAATCATGTTCATCAACATAGGACTTGTGATTGTAGTTTCACAATGTCACAGTTGATTCGAGCATGATTGAACCCCACGATTAGTGGTGGTTTTGGGAATGATGAATGGTTTGGTGATTTACAGATATATCGGGATTCATTGTGGGTTGAAGGATATGCTTTATGGATATAAGATATTGAGATGAAATGGGAGTGGAACAACAATTTTTAGGGAGACATTTAGGGGTTTGAGTTTAAGAAATTTTTCTACAGGTAGAAGATCAGGCATAAATGTCCCCAGATTCAAGATCCATGATGTGTTTTGAGATGGAACTGATAGTGACAGGGAAGAAACAATGAAACATGTTTAATTTTATGGGTTTCTATAAAAAAATAAACTACACAAGTTGTAGTTTAGGAAAAAATCCCATGTTTCACTCCCCAACTGCAGTAGTTAGGGTTTCAGGGAAGATAAAGAACACACACATTTTGGCTGGGTCCACACACCATGTGACCCTCCCTAAGAAGCCATCACATGTTCTAGATATGCCCAAAAATGACCCCATGAATGAGGACATGTTTTGTATCTTAAGAGTATATGGGAAATACTAGGAGTAAATGGGAATAACCTAATACATAGGCATGACCAAGCACATAAAAAGGTACACAAAAATGACCCAAAGTACATAAGCATGACTAGGAGCACAAAAGCATACCTGAGGTTTCTAATGCATCCAATATAATACCCTTACATATAGTTTATCACTAAATAGACATCCAAGTTATGTGATTTTGGGGACACGACTAGGAGTCCAGGTGAGGTTACACATTGTGTGACCCCTGGTACACATAATGTATTTTTCTCAGGTAATTCAACCATGGATATCTCATTCTTATGGAGTCATATTTATTTCCATGTGTAGCCTATCTTGAGAAGTTTTACACATATAATTAGATGGTATCATTCATATTAGATTTTGAGATATAAAGTGTGGTTCTAAGGGCATGAAACTTATGTAGGTGATGCTGAACCTATAGGAATGATCAAGCATGATCATCTGAGTGAGGTAGGGATTAGAAACCCACCTATCACAATAGGGTGAAGTCCCCCCATACTCCTTGCACTGGTTGAGTATCTCCCCCTAATTCCCTAGGGAGAGGGTCCTCTATTTATACGTTCTAAGTGTAACCCACTACCGTGTTAGGGAAAAGGTCCTCCATGCTTTGGGTGGAACCCTCGTGACACACTTTGGTGTAGGTATTCTATCCATATACCGAGTGGAATCCCCCTAAAGTTCTTGGGTGCGTGTCATTTACCTATTTAGTGGAATACCATTGTTGTACTATAACATGTTTTTTTATTGAATATTTTACCCCCTAACGATTTAGAGTAGTGGAGAGGTGTGGGAACTCCACATGGTTTTCTAGGAAAGACATACGATATTCTAGGCATCAAAAATGGACATTTGGAGCTGACGACATACTTATCATCTTAGGATGGGTTATGAGATAGTGATCCCCTTTCTCACTCAACTGTGTTTCTTTAGGAGTCTATATATATATATATTATGGGTATCATTTACCATTTTTATTGGTTGATCTAACCTTTATTAATATTTTTATTATTCCATTTTTAGATTTCAGGGCATCCTAGTAAGTATGTTAATACTAACCTATACTAGGGTTTTCCCATAAGAATTGATTCTAATATAGATGACAGATTGTTCATTTTTAACATCCATGGAGGATAGTGATACTCAGGTAATTAAACTATGTATAGTAGTAAGGCTTGAATATCAGGATCCAAGCTCTCTCAATATTCTTAATTCTAGTTTTTTTTTCAGGTTTGGAATTCATTTTTGGTTGGGATTTCGTTTTTACCCTTTGCACTTTGTTTTTATTTTGTCACACTTTGATTTATTACCTATTGGTTATTTCATGTATGCATTACTCTAGATTTTATTATATTTTATTATTCATCTTCATTATTTTATAAAGGTGGTTGGGTACGTTCATACATGTACACTAGGAAAAGACCTCCCATTTTAGTATATGACTTCTCAGTGCTTGTCTCTAGAACTTTTCCTATTTGAGGTGGGATTAGAGTTGCAATGGCTCAGCCTTCCACTAGCCTAGTTGGATCCAGTGTTTCAGGTCATTACATTCTGAATGATAATTTATCATACTCCCTTCCTCGATGCACACTGTATATAAAAAACTATTCTCTACTATAGGGTAGTGTAATCATAGATTCACTAACCAACACTCTTTTTATCTCCTTAAAATTTTCACCACATTTATATGTCTAAATGAACTTGGATCCCTTCAAAGTCAACTTGGTTATTGGATTTGTTATTTGTGTAAAATCCCCCAAAAAACTTTGGTAGTATCCAATCATCGCAAGAAAACTATAGATATTATTTAAAATGGTTGGTCTGGACCATTAATCAATAACATCCATCTTTGAAAAATCCACTAATATACCCTCTCTTGATATTATATGTTACATCCCGTTATATTTATCAGGTAAGTTTCCCAATTTTCTAAGTTCCATTTTGGTTCAAATTCCTTATAAGTGGTTTTATGATTTTTCTATGGGCTTGCAGAGCAAGTACATGTCATATACCTGAGGTATACATCGTGATCCGGGCCAACACAACATGACTAGAAAAAATGTCAGCTTTTAACCAAAGTCGATGAGTTTTTTATCATAAATTATCCAGAATGATCTACACTTTATGACCCTTGGGTATACATTATGACCCGAGACACTCCCAGCTTTTAGTGGCACATTGGGTAGTTTCACTCAGTCTTTTCTTTATAGACCTATTAGCTATCAAACCAAAATGCTTCATAATAATTTGTCAAGGGACCCCCTCCTTCCAGATCGATCTGATCATATTTGGATATTTTTTATGTATGCGGTGTATCTCTCTGAGTGAGTGTTCTTCTTGGTTCTTCATTTCGGTTGATTGTAGCAGCGCCCTAGATTTTTGGTTCTAGATCCATTGATCTAAGTTGGACGTTTCTTCTTGGTTTCTTCTAGATGCTACAAGAGACCTTGTTTCAAAGGCCTTTTACTTCATTAGTCATGGTGCAATGATCATTCTTCCTTGAGGTATGTGGGTTTACTCTCTCTAGTTGACCTCTTATGTTTAGATTTGGATCAATCCTAAGATGTAAGGATATTATTATTTGCCTTAATTAGTGTTGTGGATTTTATTTATTGGTGAACTCTGTTGTGGGCATGTGCGACCTGATCATTGAGGTAGGTGGTGCTATCCCGATTTTTCCAATTTGATTACAATTGTATTCTTGATTTATATCAATTTATGATTTAAATTAAATTTCTTAAACATTATTTCAATGGATTTGATATATCCCAATTCTAGTGAATTGGGATATTTGAAATGGTTTTGGCCCAAAAATTTGTAAAAACTCCAATTCCATTTAATTGGTATGGGTTTGTTGAAATTGGTTGATTTAAATTGGAAAATTTTAATTTTGGATTTGATGGAAATGTTTTTAATTAAATTGTTGAATTTAATTGTGAAAATTAATTGTGTAAATGATTGAATTGGTTTTGAATGGATTCAAAACTCAAGAAAATGGATTAAAATTATTTGAAATAAAACACGCAGTTTTATCTTGTGAAAGAGTCATTCTTTTGAATAAAACCTGTTTTAGTTTTAAATGGAAATAAATTGTGATTTTTGGAATGGAAGAATGAGATATATTGTATTTTAAGTAGTCTTAAAAATAAATTTCCCATCATGTAAGAGAACATGAAATCCATAGTTTGTTTTTGAGTTATTTGGATACACTCTACACTATGACAAAGTTCTATAACATACCTATAGTGGGTCACATCTCTGATGGGAGGGTGATGAATCGCCTCTAGGTAGTGTTAGGGGGACATGAGTATACTCATTTTTCTATGTTCACTTGGTGAGTGTAGAATCTTATAGCTGGTTAATACTATCATACCTTTTTGTTGATGATCATGTTGCTCACTTGTTTATTTATATTTGAGATATAAATTTATTCCAATGTTTCTTGAATATCATTAAATTCTTAGTGAATTTATATAAACTATTTTATATAAATATTTTACTTAATCTATTATTTTATAAATTTTCCGTCATTTGTAAATAAAATAATGTTATTTAAAAGCATCATTCCATTATTTTGAAAATATATAGTATGTTTTATTTCAATATTCTTTTGATTTTCCTATCCTATTTACCTATAAAATTTGAAATATTTTATTTGTATAATATATATTTAGAATCTATTATGGAATAATTTGTGGTATCCTACTGATATTAGACTCACACCCTAATTTTTCCTTCTAGTATTTGTTGAATTTCTTTTTCTAGGATTGAACAAAGGGAAGAGATATCATGGAGGTGGATCTAGCAGCTAAACTATGGTCTTGGTAAGTAATATCCTTAGGAATCATAGGGGTAGTTTTCTTGTTTTAGTTCTTTGGGTTTTAGTATTTTGGAATTTATTCCATGGTGTATTCGGGTACTTTACTCATAGTGAAGTTTTCATTTGATATGCATACTGTATGACCTCTCTTACTTCCACTATGTTTTCTAGAACATTCATAACCGATTTCATGTTTTATGATTCTAGGTGGTATTCACCAACCCTTGGGGATCGGTAACACCCTTAATGCTATGTTAGGTTAGGCTCTGTTATTGGGTTACCTGGGTTCATGGGATGGTTTGTGTGAAGTTGTTATCAAAGGGTTGGTTCAACATCTTGCCTCGATGACAATATGCATTTGAGTATCTTGTTGGGAATTTAGAGGTGGTTTTGATTGAGTTTGTGGCTATCTCTCACTGTAATGAATCTTAAGTCACCAGCGATGGTTGGAGAAAGGCATCTTTTGGATTAGTTATAGTATTTTCCCTATTTATATTTGGATAGAGAGAACTCCAAATCCTATTTGTCCCATATGTGGAAAATTTTAATTCTCTTTTGTTACTCAGTTTTAGTGTTAATATAATATTTTACTTTTTTCTTCTAATGTTGTGTAGGATCATGCTGCTAAAAAGACATGTGAATTAGATACAGGGAGAGGTTTCTTTTGACCCTCAACAAGAAAATCCTATTATTGATCCATATCTACTTGAAGTGATTGTGCATACTGTCCAAGCTCTGGGACATGCACTGACTTTAGTTCTCACTCAGGCAATAGCTATGGATTCTCAAGGGGATGTTCATTAGAATCATTCTCAAGAGTTCCTTCTATAGAAACCACTAGTATTTAAGGGCTCCAATGACCTTCAACATGCTGAGGAATGGTTTATTAAGATAAAACGTCTATTTGAGTTCTTAGAGACACTTGATATGATCAATGTGAAGTATGCCACCTTTGTGATGGAAGGAATGAGAAGGAGATGGTGGGACATGATTATGACAACAGGGAAACACGAGGGATTAGATTAGAAATACTTCAAGGATATTTTAACCAACCATTTCTATCTAGATTCAATGGTGTTTTCTATGGCTATATAGTTCTTAAAGATTGAGCAGGCTGACAGAACCATGACTTATTAGTAAAATTTCTTTACCGAGCTGATAAAAATTTCTCTTGAGATTGTATTTATGGAGAGGATGAAGGCTTGATAGTTTTAATTGAGACTTTAATTAGATATCTATTCTCAAGAATTCTTAATAAATAATCCCATTTATGATGATGTGATTGATAGGGTGATGATTATTGAGATGGACCTGGATGGGAAGTCATGGTTGAAAGGAGTTCCTTTTACTCACAGTGGAAGTATTGGATTCTTCAAAGTAAAATGGATGTGTGATGATTCTCAAGGTGGTTCTCAACGATAGATTCATTTCATACCTCTTACAGCTCTAGTAGGAATTCCTTAGGTTTGCTATCAATGTGGCAAGCCAGGTCATTCAAAGAGGGTTTTCACTGAGTCACCCAAGGACTGTAGTTCATATAGTCATTTAGGACACTTATAGATATTATTCCATCACTTCTCTACTCTGTATTTTAGGAAAAGATCATCAAATCCTCCTAAAAATTCAGGGGAAATAAAATGCTTCATATTCAAAAGGGTTCCACCCACATGTATCCTGAATGAATATTCTTCATGAAGTGAAAGAGTCTTTATAGGAAGAAGACATGGGTCTAGAGATTATGAGAGGTACCATTACTTTAACATCATCATTAGTGACCACTCTTTTTGATATTAGTTCTTCTCACTATTTTATTTCAACCCATATTGTTAATATAATTAATCTTCTTATAGAGAATCTATCTTGTGCAATGGGTATTACTACACCCCTTGGTAGAAAGCGAGAGAAAGGTCTTTTTAGTCCTTCTTGTGTTTTTTCTATATCAGATGCCGATCAATATTTAAGTTTTCTAGTTCTTGATATGAAATCTCTTCATGGAATATTTAATATGGATTGACTCATTACCAATAAAGACTGAATTTATTATTATCTTTGATGGGTATAATTTAATAAACTTAGTGGTGTACCTCTTGTTTTCCAAAGATATTGGGACCTAAGGTTGAGCAGAGCTAGACCTTCTTTCCGAAATTGTGGAAAGTGATATCAACTTTTGCTTTTGATCTGGAGCATGATTCAATGAGTGGTGATCTCCCTCTAGTCTTCATCATGTTTTATGATGTATTTCATTCTAATTTATTTGGTATACCACCTATGAGATAGGTTGAGTTTTCTATTGAAATAATTCATGAAAATCAACCTATCTCTTTACGAAATTACCAAATGGATCTAGATTAATTGAAATATATGATGTCCCAGTTGGATTATCTTCTTAAGAAAGGATTTTATTCACCTGAGTGTGTGCCCTTGGGAATCAACCATTCTCTTATCCAAGAAATATGATGGTTTTATTCACATATGTGTCGATTATCAAAAGCTAAATTGAGTTTTTATAAAGAAAAAATATCCATTTCCAAAGATTTATGATCTGTTCGATCATTTGAAAGGGGAGAAGTGGTTTTTGAAGATTGACATTAAATCTGGTTACAATCAAATGAGGATAAAATAATTTCACATTTAGAAATCACCTATTAGATTAGGTATGAACACTATGAGTACATTTTTATTCCCTTTTTTTAAACAAATGATTCCATAGTATTTTGACTATTGACATCACCAATACCCCATGGAAAGGGAATGCCATTGTAGTTGTGTTGAGCAAGAAACTTCCAACCCAGGTAGAGAAATAATCCTCAGAATAGTGGAATTTGATGGCTATCTTTGCACATTTTCATGTTGGATTTTATGTTGAAGGGGATAAGGTGTCTTGATCCGGAGTTCAATTGAAATATTCCCTTATTGAGTTGTTTCTTCATGATCAATATCTTGATGATGGGTTTCATAGCATTAGAGAATCCCTTTATGGTGGGAAGAAAATTTCTTTGTGGTCATCATCCAAAGAGGGTGTTCTATGTTATCAGAACCGATTCATTGTGCCATTATCATCAATTAAGTCTTTCATGGGAGATTTTCATAACTCCCAATAGGATGTACACACAGGAACCAAAAAAAGGTTATATGATGTGCAACGATATTAGTGGTGTTCGAGAATGAGATGATACATTTCTGAGTTTGTATCTCATTGATATATGTAATAGTAGGTTAAGGACGAGTATTATAAACATTTGGTTTTACTTAAAACACATTCAGTTCCTACTTAGAAGTGATATGAGATCTCTATGGACTTTGTGGTTGGGTTTCCACATACCCTAAGAAAGAAGAATGCAATTTTGGTTGTGATCAACAGGTTGACCAGGTCATCTCACTTTATACCCATTCAAGATATAACCAAGTTTGAGGAGTTGGGAAGTCTTTATGTGAAATAGATTTTTCATTTACATAGAGTTACATCTATTATAGTCTCTTATAGGTATCCTTGGTTTACTTCTTGATTTTGGAGAGACCTTTAGGAGGTACTAGGATCTCAGGTCCATTTGAGCATGACCTACCATCCGTAGATGGATGTCTAGATAGAAAGAGCTATAAAGATTCTTGAGGATTTTCTTTGTGCATATGTTCTAGACTTTGGAGGGCATTGGGATGATTATTTAGGTCTGATTGAGTTCATTTACAAAAACAATTACTAGTCTTCAACTATAATGGCACATTTTGAGGTAGTGTATGGCTGGACCTATAAATCTATTTTCTGTTGGCTGGAGGTGGGTGAAATTTCCTGGATTAGACCATTCTTGGTGAAGGGGATGAAAAATAAGATTTTTCTGATTCATCATAGGATGTTGACAACACATAGTTGATATAATTCTTATAATTTTCGATTTTGTAGAAATTTGGAGTTTTTAGTTGGTGATTAGGTGTTATTAAAGGTTTCACCCTAGTTGTGTCATCGACGGTTGGGGGGACATGGGAAAATTACGCCCCACATTATGGGACCTTTATCGATTATTGAGTATGTCGGGAAGATTGCATACCATTTGGAACTTCCACTACAGATGATGTCGATACATAACATGTACCATGTATCCCAGTTGAGAATGTATCTATCTGACGCATCTCACATTTTGAGTTGGAGTGATGTTGAGATCAATCCTAACTTATCTTTGACCAAGTGACCAGTCATGATAGTTGATTCTAAG
This sequence comes from Viscum album, assembly GCA_963277665.1. Taxonomy (NCBI): domain Eukaryota; kingdom Viridiplantae; phylum Streptophyta; class Magnoliopsida; order Santalales; family Viscaceae; genus Viscum; species Viscum album. The sequence goes on along the minus strand of OY728147.1, from coordinate 1,667,035,073 downwards.
GCCTAAGAAATTTGGGAGAGGAAGATAAATTAGGTTCATGTACTATGGAAACATGGCTCTAATAGTCAAAATATGTGGGAATGCGAGGCACTGATGATAGAGAAGTGGCCTCATTTCATTGGCATGTAAGCTTCTTTATAGGATTTATGGGGGTAGAATGTTTTTATTGTGGGGAGGTTGTAACATCCCATTACCTTGATCATGTATGTTTTCCATTTTTATAAGTTCCCTTTGGGTTCAAAGTTCTTAGAAGTAGTTTTTTTTTTGTTTTTCTACAAGCTATAGAGCTGGTACGTGTCGTGTAACTTAGGTACATGTCATGTACCTGAGGTATATGTCATGACCAGGGACTACATGACCTGACTGGAAAAAATTTCTGTTTTAACCTGAGGTGATGGTTTTTTTGACGTAACTTATCTAGCATGGACTAAACGTTGTGACTCTTGGGTACACATTGTGACCTGACACACACCCATATTTAAGTCACGTGTTTGGTAGTTTCACTAGGGTTTTTCTTTTTAGAACTCTTGGCTCTCGAACCAAAACCCTTCCTAATTTTTTTCCTAGGCTTCCATTATTCTAGATTGATTGGATCTTCTTTGTATCTTCATTATATATGTGTTGCATGTGTCTAGGTATGCGTTCTTCCTAGTTCTTCATTGTAGTAGATCATAGTAGATCCCTATCTTTGTAGTGAAAGATCCATTGATCTATGTTGTATGTTTCTTCTAGGTTACTTCTAGATATTCCATGGGATCTTATTCCAGAGGCCATTTAATTTGTTGGTCATGGTGCATTGGGTGTTCTTCCTTAAGGTATGTGGGTTTCCTTTGCCCTAACTTACTCTTGTGTTCATATTTGGATCAATCCTATGATGTGGGGTTTTGATTATAAGGCCTTTGTTGGTATTGTGGGTTTTCATTGTTGGTGAAATTTGTTGTGGGCATGTGCGACCTGATCTTTGAGGTAGGTGGTTCTGTCAAGATTTGGCCAATTTGATTACCATTGTATTGATAGATTTATATTAATTACTGATTTAATTTATTAAACCTTCCTACAATTTTTTTTATAAAACCCAAATCTAGTGAATTAGAAGATTCAAAATACTTTCGGAAATAATGTTTTGAAACCCCCCAATTCCATTGAATTGGGATGGGCTTAGGGAAACTAGTTTACTTAAATTATATATTTTTTGGAATTTTTTTCAATCAAATTGTTTAATTTGGGTGTGAAATGAATTTTGGAAAGAATTTAATAGGTTTTGAATGGATTTTAAACTCATGAAAATTCCATAAAATGATTTTATAGGAACCCAATGGTTTTATGTTTTGAAAGAGGCATGTTTTTTAATAAAATATGTTTTGGTTTTAAATGGGAATAAATTGTAATTTTTGAAATAGAAGATTTGGATTTATTTCATTTTAATAATTATTAAAATAAATTTCCCATAATGTAAGAGCACATGAAATCCTTAGGTAGTTAGTGAGTTATTTTGATAGAATCTATTCTATAAAAACATTCTATGACATACCTGTGGTGGTTCAGATCCCCAATGGTAGGGTGATGAGTCACCTATAGCTAATGTTGGGGAGATGTGAGTATACAAATTTTCCTATTTCCACTTAGATAGTAAATACTCCTATATTTTGTTAATACTATTATACCTTTTGGAATATTACCATGTTTCTCATTTTTTTATTTATATCTAAGATATAAATGTATTCCAATGATTTTTGAACTTCTTTACATGCCTTCTAAATTTTTATAAAATGTTTTATATAAATTTTTTACTTAATACATTGTTTTAGAAATGTTTCATCCATTGTAAATAAAATCACATGCTTTAAAATTATCTTTCCATCATTTTTAAAATATATATCATGTTTTATTTAAAAATTCTTTTGATTTTACAAACCTATTTAGCTTGAAAATTTGAAAGCATTTATTTTGATAATATATATTTGGAATCTATTATGTAATCTTTAGTGGAATCTTACCAGAATTAAGATCACACCCAACATTTTTATTTCGAGTGTTTGAGGAATTTCTTCTGTTAGGTTCGAGCAAAGGGAAGGGATCTCTTAGAGGTGTATCCAGCTACTGAACTGTGGTCTTTGTGAGTTGTTCCCTTAGAAACCTTGGGTGTAGTTTTAAATTTTTTGTGCTTTGTGTTGTAGTAATTTGTGATTTTATTCCTTGTTGTATTATGGTACTTTACTCACAATGATGTTGTATTTTGATATGTGTATTTTCCTTATTATTTTACATCTGCTATATTTTTTTGGAAAATTCATTCCCACTTACATACTGTATAAATCTAGGTTCTAGTCTCTAACCCATGGGGATTGGGAACACGCTTAAGTCCATGGTAGTTCTAGATCAATTATCAGGTTACCAGGGTACATGTGCCAGTTTGTGACAGTATATGTCTCTAGAATGAAACATTTTGTAGCCTGAATTCACACTTTATGAATTTGGCATACAACCAATCCTTTCCCATGGAATTCAATAAAATCATAAAATTATCTTCATGATCTTAATTTATCTTCAAATATATAATAATGTCATATATAAATAATAAAAAAAGTAATCAAGGTAATATATAAAGACTCTTTTCATTAAATCAATAAAGATAATAGGAGAATTTCTATGTCCAAATAGAGTCATTATATATTCATAATGACCTTAACTTATATGGAATGATATCTTGTGTATATATTTGTTATTGAATCTCAATTGATGATATGTTAATCATATAAAAATCATGAAAAAATATTTAGGTCCTCATAATTGTTCAAACAAATCCTTGATTCGGGGTATAAGATTATTTTTCTTAATAGTGATATTGTTATGTTCCTGGAAATCAATGAAAATATGCATTGACCCATATTTATTCCTAATAAAATGAATTGGTTTACTCCTTGGTGATGAACTAGGGATATCTATATCTTATAAATATTATCTGATAGTTTCTTCATAAATTATTGTAACTTAATCGGGGTTATACTATTTGTGGTATTATATATAAGTGTAACACTAGTCCTGAGTTCTATTGAAAAATCATATTCACGATTCAGGGGAATACTATGAATGTATTCATAAAATACATCAACAATATTACAAAAAACATGATCACATTAAATTTTGAGTTCCTCCCCAACCATTTGAGATAAATATCACTTATTAATAGGTAATAATACACATAAAATAGAAGTAATTTCCATTGTAAGTTCATATTCATCCTTACAAAAAAATATGATCATAATTTTATTCATAATATCAAACATGAATTCCCTTAAAAATTTACATGGGATATATATAGAGAGAGTAAATCCATACCTAATATCACATAAAAGTTAACTATAGGGAAAATCATAAGATATTTCAGAAGTATATTCTCACAAACCTCAATTGGAGTGAATCTATAGACTTTAGATGCGATCATCCTACTATTAGAAGTATTTTCCACTACCTCAAAATCTAATAATTGAGTTTTTGAAATTAAAACATTATAAAATTATTCAAAAATAAAAGAGTATGTAGATCAGGAATCAAATAAAACATTTACAGTTCTAGAGTGGATGTTAATTGTACAATTCACCAATTTGTTCTCATGACCCAATTATGGAGTTGCAATTTCTTGTGTTTTCCATTTGTCTTTGGCCTTAAGGTTTTTGACATAGATTTTTTTAATTAACACTTATATTAATTATCAAATTAAAATATGTTTTATAATCCTTAAAATTTTAGTATTGGAGTGTGAATGAAAAATTCCATTGATCTTTTTCACTATTCCTTTTATTCACTGGCCTTTTCAAATCATTTTAGATATATTTTTATTAATAACCATATTTTCAACACTTAAAGCATTTAATAGACCACATAATGAAATTTAATCCACTATTCTTTATAAACATCTAATATTAAGGAAGACTAGTTTTATTTTCTCAATGGGTTTTGTTATTATAATTTTTTTTAAATTCAATATTTCTATTTTTTGTTCCCCAAATAATGAGAAGAATAAAAGTCTCCCATTTTAATTTTTATCTTGAGAGAAGATCAAACAAATTTCTTCATTCCCATAAAATTATCTTAGAGAAAATTACTTTTAGATAATTGGTCTTAGGACACTAAATAATTGGTCAAATTTTCTTTCAATATTGATGATAAAATTGAAATCATACCTTATAATTCTTGTGAAACTTGCCTCATAAGTACTATTGTAGTCTTCATCCTTTTGATTTAGTTATAAGAATCCCCATTCCAATTTTGGGTGAATAATTGGTGGAAAATAATTACTAAAAAATACCTTCTAAAACACTTTCCATGTTATAGATTCAATATCATCTCGTTTCATTGTGTTCTTGATAAAAGTCCATCATCGACCCGCTTCACCTTCAAAAAGATATACTGTTAGGACAAATTTTTCATGTTACAAATAATGTAGAATGGAAAATATATTTTTATTGGTATTTATTTATTTATTATTAATTAATGAATTAGTGTAACCATTAAAGTAAGGTGGATGTTTCCACATGAAATACTTAATAAGGAGTTGTTCCTTTTTATATTTGGAAGATCATAATAATTCATGTTACTATTCATATCTTGATAGAGTTTGGTGAGAATAAATTTAATATTTCATATGATAGATCCCATTTCATTTGGTTGATCATGAGTATAGTTGTTGTATTTATTATCACAATCATTATTAACATTATTCCTCCTAGGTCTATCCAGTTCCTAAGACAAAAAAGCAAGGTGTGAGAAATAATAATCATAGGGATGTTTCCACTTTATGATTGTTTTAATAAAAGAAATGTAAATAATAATTCAAATTTAAATAATAATTATTATATCATAAATATCATATATATTCAATAAATATATCCTTGTTACCATCTATGTTAAATTTAAATGAAAAATGATTCACATTACTTCGTGGAGGTGGTAGTCGACACGTACACATGAGCAACACTATCATTTTCCAATGGATGGAAAGGTAAAAAGGTAGATAATATATTTTAATTAAAGAAGAATAATTATTTCATAAATATCATATATAAACATTAAATCCATTATAATAACGAACCAACAAATATGGTGATGAAAAATGATTCATATTGCTATGTGGAGGTAGTAGTCTACATATACACTTGAGTGATACATTAATTTCCAATTTATTGGAAAATAGGTAGAAAATGGTTACTAAATAATCATTATAACATGAAAATATATTTATGATACTTATGTAATCATTTTATTATGAATAGAAATCATTTAGAGAAGGTAGAATATGATATAAAACTAAAAGTACTCAGTTAATAGTTATACCTCTTTATCGAGAACTCTCTTTTGGATTTAACACTAATATTTGAAATGAGGTAATTCTGATCAAAATAGTATCCTTGGATCATGGGGTCGGGGGAGGTATTTTAGAATGTTATTAGGGTAATTATTTTAAAATATTTAAGGATCATGTAGTGAGTGGAAAATAGTATAATTGGTATCATTTTATAATGGAGGGAGAGAAAACACTTCGAAATTTTTAAAATATTAAAATATAATAATGTCCCAATCATGTAGAGTGAATCCAAAATGAAAAATCATAGAATATAATATGGATATATATGTAATAACATCAAAAAATAAAATTTTATACAGTGTTTTGAGATATTTTTAACCTTATCTCTTAAGTTAACCCACTGTAGACCCTTTTTATCTTTAAATGTGGTAACATTAATTTACCCTTTATTCTATTAATTATGACAAAAAATTAAGTTTAAAATATTATATTATATGAATTATTATAACTATAAATATGGAATCCATATTATAATATTCAATTTCTATAATTAGAATACTTTTTTTAAAGTATGAGCAAAAAATGTAATGAAAATATTTTTTAGAAAAATGTATTTTTAACCAAAAACAGGATTTAATCTTATTAAATTAAAAATAAAAACCATTTCATTAATTTTTTTATTGAATATATAATAAAAAAATTTCATTCAATTAATTAGTAAATAATTATTAATATAATTTATTAAGATAAAAACATGTTGTGTGCATAAAAAATATTTTTTATAAAAAAATCTGTATTTATCTTCATATGATTTTATTCTCATTTATAATAAATTTTTAAACAATGAATTAATTTTATAAATATATAAAAATAATATTTCCTAATTTATTTAGTAATATTCATACTTCCCAATCCAATGACTACACGATATCTATCAGATTAAATAATAATATTTTATTAGTATATTGTTGTTCGTTTAAACTCAATAATGCATGTAAAGAAGGTTATCAAATAAATATAATTTATTTAAAGAGGAATATATCATAACATCTTGGGTTGTTATAATATATTCCTAATATATTATCTTAATATCATTCTTTCTAAGGAATATTCCAAGGGAATGCCTAAGTTCTAAATGTGAGTTTTCCCAAACTTCATTTCTATTATTTCTTACATTACAGATCTAAATTTATAATTCTTATATAATTACATATTTATATATTTATTCTAAATGTAATTATTACTATGGAATAAATTTTAACCACCATTTTGCTTTTTTATAAAGAAAAAATACCCTAATTTGTGTGTTTTGTGAACTTTAACCTCTAGGAAATGACGAACACTGTTTCTCACTAATGCCTTTCTTCACTTGTTATAATAGTGAAATTTTACTATAAATGTGGAATATATAATATAAATAATATTAATAAGATAAAAATTATAATCCACCTTCTTTCACTCTCATTCTTTGATAAATGAATATTTTAATTGTGTATTGTGTGGACTACCATCTTCATGAAGTAACATATGTCATTTCTCATGTAGTTTATTTATTATTTATTAAATCCTATTAAAATATTATTCAACACCTTAAAAGTATCTATATAATTTCATTATTATTCTATAATAATGATATTATTCTATAAAAAACAACTTTTATATTCACAATCATCTATTAATTATAAAAGTCAATGTTTTGGCCAGTCAAACCACTTACTTGAACCATGAAATAAAATAATATCATTAATGTCTATCATAACATAATTATAGATAATATATGATATAAATAAAAAAATAAATATCTAATTTTTGTTATGGAATTATAACACTAATATTACACTCATTAATTATGATACCATTGTCTTTTCATTGGAAATAACCAGAACCTGATCTTCATCGATTTTATATTTATTGATTGTAACCATAAAATCTATTGAATTAAGTAATAAAATTATAAATAATTATTAAAATAATTTCTAGTATCTTGTATTATCTAGGAATGATTAACATTAATAGAACAATGAAGAGTGACACCGTTACTATGAAACTAATTCATAATGATCAAGCTTAATCACCCTTGATATTTAAAATTGATAATAGCTTACTAATATACATATTGAGAAAAATATAAATATTTTTTATAAAATTTTATAGATATGAATAATTTTCTAAAATAGTTTATTAATATAGTTTTTAAATAAAAGCGAATGATTTTCATTTGAATGTATTATTAAACCTACTTTTTATCCATGGGTTCTTTCCTCATAAGATTAATAATTTATCTCAAGTGGAACTGAATTGTATAGAGTATTGATGGGTGGGGTCCTATATCTTCCTCCAATGAATTGTTTGAAGGTAAATATATCACAATAAAAGTAATCATGAGTACATTTAGTTTCATGCAATAGAAGGAACTTATGGTGTCGATCATGAAAGTAATGTTTCCATATACTATTCTTTTTTCCATCTTTGAATGATGTCACAATTTTATACTTATTATCCTAACTATGTTATTATATAAATTTTTATGATTATTAACTCATATTACCACACTCTTTATTTTTTGACGATATGAAAATCTTTATTCCATGATTTTTATCTATGTTTTTGGGTTACATATTTTTTATGTATATTGATTATACTAATATGATCATCTTATGTTCACTTACGATATTCAATTTTAATTTCTTATGTTAACCCTTACTAAGAATAAAATATCCCACCTTTCTTATCTTTCCATTACCTAGGTTTTGAAAATAAATATAACTTATGATAATTTAAGAAGAATTCTAGTGTTTCTATATTATAAATAAATATTCACAATTATTGGAAAATAAATTGGTTATATAGCTAGTCCTCAAAGAAAATTAACAATACTTTCATGGGATTTTGAGATTATTTTGTGAGATGTAATATTTCAATTATTGAAACAATTTAAAATAAAGATATGTTTATCTTGGTTTTCTTAAGATGGTATTAAAGCAGGAATTGGTTAATTTTAAGGATTAATATAGTTATTTTTAACTATTAATATTAGAGAAATTTAGTAAAAACCCTAGGTAAAAGTCTGAGGGATATGCCTAAGAATTGGATAACATCCTTATGTTTTATTAAATTATATATTTTTTGGTTTCATAGAAATTAAATCCCAATCTAGATACTTGAAAGTGGATTCAGTCGTGAAATATGTGCACCAATGGGTAGTAACCTAAAAAAGTTTAGTTGCGTATCAACACAATCTTCACTCTAGTGCATAATGAGTATGCCGAGGATATCACACTTTTATTGAAACTCCATAGGGATATGATTAGGGTAATCACATACTCATTACAACACATAATAAAGGATTTATTTTGGGAATGGGTTAAATGATATGAAAATAACCAATACAAATAAACTACGATTGAACTGAGAGTTATTTTTGTTGAATTGAATGATAATGTAATATTATCAAAGATTAAGATATTTTTAGTTCGAATTTATCATCTAATTATCTTAAAACAATTATTTTATATTATTTTCCATTAATTATTAAATAATTTTGGTTTTACTAATGGCTAAAGCCTGATGTAATAGAGTCAACAGTGGATATCGTTGATAAAGAAGAGAACCCATGAGAAATCTACCAGGAGAAGAGGTAGAGTGATAAATATTATTACTATTCCAAACAAAATATCAAGAATTATGATTAATAATGTGAACCTAGTTGAGTCCCCAAACACACAAAATAAGTGAAGGATGGAGTCTCATGAATTCTCAAGTGAAAATGATGTCAAAGGAAAGAATATTATTTTTGTGTGTAAAAAAAGTGGTAAGAATAACGAAGGTGATTGAATTAAAGGAAACTAGGAGAGTTTTATCTATGGTAAAGGATGTCACAGTGAAACTAATTACTGAGTAAAGTTAAAGATTTTGATGGACAATGTGAAAGGAAAAAGTGTTCATCCTCAGGTACCACTAACAATTCAATGTCTAAATTATATTGAAAATAGTCATTATCTAAACTAATGGATTAATACAAGGGAAAAATTATGATAAACATAAAAAATTTTCATGACCAAGGGAACAAGGGAAAGAATATATAACCAAAACTACTATAGTGATTTAGGAAATTTATTTGGAGGGAAGAAAAATAATCATTCAATTAAGAAGTGAAAGTGTTTAATTTTTTATTATTTAACCCTCTATTTTTTACCTAGTATGTTTTCTAAGAACATTAAATAATCACCTAGATTACTATATTTTTATTTTTAAATAAAAAATTATATTGGAATAATTATTTTATTCTATGTTTATGTTTATAGAAATAATCCTTGTTTAAATCTTATTATCCATCCTTTAAACGCATTTGATATGGTTTGGAAATGGATTAGCTATCCCTACATGGCCTCCATATCAACAAAATCAAGAGATAAAATTTCATATCTCGAATCAACTTATGATCACTTATCACAAAAATTATGATAATAGACTATCTAAGAAACTTTATTACTATATATGAGCCTTAAACCCAATCATGTGGATAATTTATCTTAAATGGTCATGTTATGTTATTTATATTATAAAGGAATAGATGCGTTTCTAAGAATTACCGATGTTACTATGGTTTATACCTATTTAGAAATAAAATCATTAATCATGTCTGTATTAATAACATATTTAATAATTTTAATAGTAATTTACAATTAAAATTGGCAGGATGAAATTTATTTAAGGGGGAGAATGTTACACCCTAAGTTTTTAGGAATCATATTCTTTAAATAAACTACAAATCTTAATTATTTTTTTCTATTTTTGAAAGAGATTAAAATAAATTTGATAAAAATTAAAGTAATAATGATTTATTAATTAATAGTAAAAAATTAAAATAAGATCACACGAAACAACGTTTTACAGACCATGGATTATTACTCACTATAGATTATTATATCCACTTAAATTATATAAATCAAATGAAAAAAATAAGTAGAGAAGAATAAAATATTAAACATTAGTAGATATCATAGATCATCTTCAACCACAAGGATCACAAATAGATAAAGAAAACCTATAATGAGGACAAGAATCATGAAAAGAGAAAGAATATTATGAGAACTAAAATAAAGGGTACAAAAATGTGAAGTCATAATTATAAAGGGAGAATGAAATTACTGATTCTAGAATGTCTATATATAAGAATGAAATGTGGTTGTTGGAAATATAGTCATTGGGAATATGGTCAATGTGAATATGGTCATTGGATATAAATTTATCCAATTGGTAAAATGAAGTTTTTTATTGTTATTAGTAAATTTATAATAAGATAACTCATAATGAGATAGAAATATAACATTAAAATATTATATATATATATATATTTATGTGTTATATAACAGTAATAATAATATTTTAATTTTTATTAAAATATGATATTATTTATTTCTAATATTAATCTAAATATTTATATACCAATGGTTTATTAAATTCAAAATTTATAATAAAAAAAATTAATTTTAATGATATTATTTTAAAGTTTATTTAGAATAAAAGTAGTTCCTTTTTTACAGTATTACATTATTAAGTGTTGTATATTTTACCAAAATAAATTAATTTTATTTTTTTTGTAAAATATTAATATATTTTAACCAATATATTAGTATCATTTAAATTTTACTTTTTAGTGAAATAATATTAATAACACTTAATGTTTAATAAAGTCATTTTTTAAATAAAATCATCTGTTTTATATGTTTTATAATAATTTAAATTTATATTTATAAATTTTAAATTTTAAATTTAATAAAGTTAACATAACTTTTGGACTTAAAATAAAAATATTATCTTAGGGTATTATTTTGGGTTTTTTAAAATAGTAAATTTTCTAGTGAATAGTTAAAATACATTTTTTTACCAAAACTATAACATTATATAAGTAAAAAATTGAAGTTTATATAACTTTTTATTTATTTAATATGTGTTTAATAAGTAAAACTAAAAATTTAAAGAATTCTATTATGAATTTTGAAAACCAACATTATCATTTTTAGGGCATAAGTAATATTTTCTAATAAAAACCATTTTGGTCATTTTTTAATAAAATAATATTTTGTTAAAATATGGTTTTGGATTTCATGTAAAGAGAAATAAATTTTATCTATTTAATAATAAAACAATATATATAATGGAATTAAAATATATGGAAAATTTTATCTTCTCATAAAATTTAATCTTAAGAATACACTTTTTATAAAAATGGGTTTTTACGCGTTACATGGGAAAATGTTAAAATTGTGTTTTATTATAAATATAAAATTTATATGATAAAATGTATTTTATTTTTTAGTTAAAAAATATTTAATAAAATCCATTTTATTTTTATGAATGAAAATTAAATTTCTTAGGTAAAAATAAGTTATCACGATAAAACCAAAAATGGTAAATGTGAAAATTATAAGAGTAAAGTACATAGAAGCTTATTTGAAACATGTGTTGAAATGCAGGGTTGATATATAATCGAAATTATTTCATAACCCACTCAATTATGATCCATTTGAAGTCTTATTTTCATGTAAAACTTGTTCTCTCTTTATATTAAGATGAAAAAGTTATACAAATTCCATTCTCACCATTTATAAAAGGGGCCTATTTCCACCCCTTTGAGACTACACCTAGAATTCAGTTTTCACATCAAAATATTCAAATTACACTTCATTTATAACCTTTTTATTTTACCTTGAGACTCTAGTCACAATATAATTGATTAATATATTTATTTCGAAGGATCCTTCCAGAGGAACACCTAAGTTCTCAATGTGAGTACTTTTTTTTTTCGAACTTCTTTTCATTCCTTCATTACCATACAAATCTAATTTTATTATTAATATATAATCAAATTAGTATTTTTTGTATAATAATTGTTTTTATTTATGTGTAATAATTATAAAACATATTTTCTCTTTCTACTAATGAAAATAAAACTGTTATTCATGCGTTGTGTAGACTACCACCTTCACAATGTGATGACTTTGGTTTTTCACCATCACATATCTTCGATGGTTATAATTACAAAAATTAAAAAATAAATGTTACATATTTAATATAATTAATATTATCACGATTAAAATAATAATACACCTTATTTATCTCTCATTATTTGATAAATTAAAATATTAACCAAGCAATGAGCGGACAACCACCTATGTGAATAACATACAACATTTTTCATATAATTTATTTATTATTTATAAAACAATAGTATTAAACTATTCATAAAATTAAAATTATCTGTATAATATCATTATAATTTTATAGAAACTATATTATTCCAAAATAAACCACTTTAATAATCATAATTATTGACCAATTCAGTAATGTTCAAGTTTGGGTCACTCTAACAACCTACTTAAACAATGCTATAAAATAACTTTATAAATGAAATTTATAAATTTATTAATTAAATTATATCATATAAATAATTAAATAATAATATTATTTTGCTTATATAATGGTAAAAAAGATATTAAACTCATTAGTTAAGATACTAGTGCCCTATAATTAAAAATCATCGAAACATGCTCAATATTGATTTTATATTTAAGGATTGTAACCATAAATTATAGAGAAATAAATTTTAACTTTATAAATAATTATAAACCATTAATTATAGTATCTTTTATTATATGGGAATTATGAAATTTGTGAGAATAATGAAGAACACCACCATTAATACAAAACTAGTTCAAAATGATCTTGATTACTCACAACCAAATTTGGAAATAGATAATCAATAAATAATATAAAAGAAGTTGATAATTATAAATGAAGATCATAAAGGGTTTTAAATATGAATAAAGTTCTAAAATAGATCAATAGTATATTTATCTTTTTTATAAAATATATTCACTTGATTTAGTTTAATTCTGAAATTAAGGTAATGGTTTATTTGTCTAAATTTAATTTCTTGAGACATATTTATTAATGTTCACCATGATACCTTTAATATTATGTGATTAATAAAAAAAGAATTTATTGTAATATATTTAAACCATTTTTATGTTCCATATAATGTTCTCTTTTAGATGGAATTTTTTTCAATACATTCAAAAATTGAAAGGGGATTTGAATAAAATGTTACTCAAACCAAAAGGTTTTTTATTCCAATCTTATTTTAAAATTAATATTGTTTTTAAATTTTAATAAATATATTAAATTTTTATTCCTTATAAAAACACACATCATTTTTATTTTATATTTTTTAGATTTTACTTGTCCGATAAAAAATCATTTCCCCTTGACACATATTTTACTTGAATCATTTCTTATATGTGAAACAAACCACATCTCTTCTAATCGGTCAAGAAACTACATTTTTTCCATTTTAATACTCTTTGGATGTTTTAAAAAATTTCCTCCTCTATTCCTAAATAATTTATTAAATTTATTTTCATTAAAGTTAACTCCTTTAAAAGATCTAAAGAAATTTTTAACATTTTCTGTATGGGTTGTTGTCATTAAAGTATGTAATGCATCTCTTCTTAATGTTTTATGTGTGAAAAAATAGTTATTACACCTTTTTAATTTTATATAAAGCATTATATATACATTTTTATAGTTTCTAAATGAAATTAATTTTTTTTATAGATTTATAAAATATTTATTTTAAAATTATTTATAATGATAAATGATATTTCTTAATTCCAAAGTGAGTTTTCTAAACAGATAAAATTCATTTTTCATCAAAGTCATTATACTTTGAGATAGATTATACTTGATAAATAAAATTATTCAAATGATACAATCCACCTTATTTCTTTGAATGAATTCTATTATATCCTTATTTTATAAAGGAATGATCTATCACTTCCTTTTTCATTCCAAATTATCTTCATTGTATAACTATAAATTTTATCCAAATTCATTTCATCAGTGAATACCTTATTTATAATTAATTTGATTGATGGGTGATCAACTAGAATCCATATATATATATATTGTTTGGGAAATTTTTTTTCTTAACCATATATCCTTTATCTATACATTTTAAATACCATATGCTTTATTATCTTGGTTGAAGGTTATTAACCTATAAAGTTACTGAATATATTTGGATACCCATTTATTTTCCATTTGATTATCTTGTTATGATTGTTAATTATTTATTTATATGAGTACATTTTATAAGGATGTCAAACCCATTTTCATTCCATGGTTTTTTATGGTATAAAAATATATTTATTTTCATTTGAATGTTTTTTGAAATCCATTTAATTTACAGGGGTTATTTTTTGACAAGATGAATTATTGATCTCATGTGGAAATCATATGTATAGATGATTTATGGGTGGGGTCCTATATCACCCTGTAATAAATTTATTAAAAGTTAATTTCTCATGATAAAAGTATTCATGAGAATGTTTTAGTTTCCTGTAAAAATGGAAACTGATGGTGAACCTCAATAAATCAATTTTTCCATATATTAATATTTGTTCCATATTTAAAAGTCATCATAATTTTATACTTTTTCTCATGACTATGTCCTAATCCTATGGATCATGGTTATTGACTCTTTCTCCCACACTCTTTTGATGATTATATTATAATATTCCAAGACTTATGATTTGATTTATGATATATGATTTAATGGGTATGAATTTATATATATATTTTTATTACAACCATATTTTCATCTTATTTTCATTTATGATATTCAACTTTTATCACTTATGTTTACCCTTACTAAGCATATTATATCACCTTTTTCTTCGGTTTACATTATATAGGTTATGAAGATGAGTGTAAATTATGATAAGTCTTGAAGGAGTCTAGAGTGGATCAAAAATAGAGAAACATTCACAAGTATTCTAAAATAAATTTCTTATATACCTAGTCCTCAAAGAAACAAAACTATATGTTCAAGGTATTTTGAGATTATTTTGTGATAGGTAATGTTTAAATTATAAGGATAATCTAAAATAAAGATATGTTTAGATTGGGTTACTTCATAAGGGACCAAAAATTTAATGAAACAACAAATAATAGTTTTGATAGGCCTATAAATTGAAATGGGGAGGATGTGGGATATTCCAAGTGGTTTTCCTACATGAGACTCAATCAAATGGGAGAAAAAGAACCCATTTGGGGTTTAAAATACAGAAATGATGTTTTTAAAAAATCATGTTTTAAGATATATGTGTAAGCTAAAATATTTACCAAACTATGAAAAAAACATGAAAATTACCTCTATTAAAAAATATAGTCATTTTTTATAGTTGATAAATAGTTTCTCCTAACGGCGAATGAGATTTGTTCTAAAAAATTCTTATT
This sequence comes from Viscum album, assembly GCA_963277665.1. NCBI lineage: Eukaryota > Viridiplantae > Streptophyta > Magnoliopsida > Santalales > Viscaceae > Viscum > Viscum album. The sequence continues at coordinate 1,667,019,466 of OY728147.1, read as the reverse complement.
GGAGGGAACTCCCATACAGTCTCCCCCTTAACCATGAACTACCAATGCAGACTAACTATACTTGGTCAAAAATGAACTGTGGTGTCCCAATGTAAGGTTAACACACATAGTTTATGTTGACCTATGAGTGATCAACCATGCAAAAAAGGAAACTTATAAAAGGTCCATACTCAAGTTTTAATGGACTATACAGTGAACATTCAATAAAACTATAATACCTGAGAAAGCTTTCAAAAAATAAAAAATTCAAAATAGGTTCAACCCAAAACTCAAGGAAAAGATTAAAATATAATAAATAAATAAAATTAAATTGTAAAAATGGTTAGTATGTGAAAATTATCCCCACCATAACATTTTTATCCCCAATAAAGTGATCAGTTTCCAAAGAGAAAAAAACCTGAACCAAAAAGTCTAACTTGATGGAGAGATACACCTCTAACTAGATCTCTAAATCCCACTAAAATTAACTTAAACCAATGAAGAAAAATAAATCGTGAATATACCACTTACACACAACCTCCACCAATAAGTATACCAAGATAAAAATATATATATTTGGTCTCTCCATTATTTAATAATTCAATAAAATGATATGTCAATAGAACAATTAAAAGACACTAGATATAAGACATACTTGAAGGCACATCCATGAATTCATAAAAGAAAATGATTACTCTCTAAATTAATACAAGACTCAAAAAACAACATATAATATTCCATAGATCAAAACTAACAATGATAAAGAATAAATGAAACTCAAACATGAAAGGGAAATAATAGCATACCTAAAAAGGATATGCTGAACCACTATCATGATTCTGAGGTCAAAAATGAATTATTACTAAGTTAATTCTTCACTCAATAATCTTTTATAGATAACACAATAAATAATATTAGTGATTGGAATTCAGAAAATTCATGTTGGAGGAATTAAACTGGATGAACTAATCACACTAGGAAGACATGAGTTATTACTTCATTGAAGAAGAACCTATAACCAAAAAAAGTGGATCATCCCAAGTTAGGTTCCCCTAAATTCCATTACTATGTGGATAAAGAACCTTCAGTAGCACTAAATGGTATAGGGTTTCCACCCATAATTTGTTTCCCTTTAAAACCCAGCTCCATTAGATAAGCTTTATCTACTATGCCTTTAAACAAAACCTATATAGATGAAACATCCCTGGAACTGATATCTGGATGAAGATCCTTTAAAACTAGGCGATCCATGAAGGAATCAATCAACATATTCTAATGAGAATAGGGGATAAAATCATTAAAATGGTTAATATAATCCTTTACCATATGTTGACCCTACTATAGACACCTGTGCTCTACCACTTTTTACTCCTTAAACACCTCAAGAAGGAACCCCTAAATGAATTTGGTATTAGAGAATTACAATATCATTACCTCATGAAACTGATTCATGAAGGCCTTCTTTCATTGATCCAAAATCATCCCCTCAAACAAAACCGAAACATCCCTAAATCTTAAAAAATATATTGTACCTAAATATTCAAATAATAATCAATTATCTTAATCCACTCGACAAACTCTTGATAAACTTGATCACCCAAAAAGCTGGTGAAAACCTGAGAAAAAACTAGCTCCCCCATTCTCTCATGAGTCTGGATGGAGTTATCAACTGACCAAGACACACTTAAACTAATATTATTATTTATATGTTTTCTTGGATTCATACTCTAAATCAAAAAAATTAAATATAAATATCAATCAACAATGATCCAAACATTAATTATACCTTGAAAGATATATTATCAACATAATATACCACCTAAAAAATAAAAAAAATCATAATAATTACTATAAATACTTAGATACAAAAATATATCCCAAGGTTACCCTTTTAAAACAATTTCAAAATATCACTCTCCAATTTTTAAAAGAAAAGGCTTACATTGAAAATCAATTTTAATTAATATATTTTCTTTTCTAAAACATATACAAGTACTTTCCCCATTTTATCTTTATCTAATTTTAGAGGAACACTAGTTTCCAAATTTAAAAACCAAACTTCATCTTTTAAAAATAAAATTTCATTTAAAAATATCACATATATCAATAAAAATACCATCAATTTACTATATAAGCAACTTTTAAAATATTACAAATAACATCTATACCTAACTTGGAAAAATATATATTAAAGTGATATAAATAAAAATACAAGGGGAGGATAATTCCTATTCATGGTTTTTCTAGATGGTTTAGTGAACCGTGCACTAGCTTTGAAAAGTCACCTAATAGAAAAAACCAATCACATGGATCAAAACTATTTTCCAAACCATGCAGGCTAATTTTTCACCAATGTTCTTCCTTCATTTAATCCCCAAAACATATAAAAATACTTAAATTACACATAAAATGTAATTAAACACCAAAAACTATCGATATAGATCCAAATACACTAAAAATAAAAAATAAAACCCAAAACTCCAGACTTATTACACAATATATCATGAAAAAACCAGGATATAAGAAATAAATATCTCACAAAAGTCTCCCTACCCTTAATTCTCAATTTTTAATATCCCTAACTATAATATACAAAATCCCAAAATAGTATAGGAGACCTAAAGAACATAGGTCTCTAAAATACAAACAATATGATACCATTTTATGATGAACCAACTCTGTTCCTTCCCTGAACATGGGACCTAAGATGACCAATGACATAATCAGGGTGTTTTCTTGATTTCCCATGAATGGTGATAATCACGAGGTAATCAGATATGCACTCATGATAATGAACACACTAAATATATAATTAAATACAAGGATTTCATTCTTAGAGGTACCACATGAAAACTCCATTCATCATAGATCAAATCACATTGAAAAATAAACATATAAAGAATAATTATAATGAAAATAGATCATAACATAGAATACCTAACTAAAAAATGATCAATATAAAAATAAATTATAATATGGAAGTATGAAATGGCCGATACATAATCTAAATCAAAACCAAATACCTCGCATAATCTCTATTTGACCTCTAAGGACACCATCTATCTTAAAACCCACCTCACACAATGAGTGATATCAAATTGATACCAAATCTATAAAAAGATATAGTTTATCAATTTTAAGTGGCATACATAGGGTGAAAGTATAATAAAGCTTAGTTGGTAATTACCACATAGTCTATGAAATTAATTCACTAAAACTACATATACATGCTAGTTAGAAAAAATAAGTGGAAAACAGGTTTTTTATCTTGGAAATAAAACAAACCATAATATCTCCAACAAATCAATATTTAAAATTCAAAACGTTTTTTAAAGAAATATTTAAACCTTTATTTTTATTTTAAATCATATATTTGTAAATCCTCTTTTAAAATACACTTTTTAACCATATAAAAGGATTAAAAAAGAACCAAGAGGGAGACATAACTAGATAGATGAATCAAACTAAAAAAGTATTATTAAAATATAAAAATGGAACTTGTAAAATTCTAAATAAAATAAACAATAATGAAGTGAAAAAATATAAAAAAAGTGTATAAAATAAGAAAATAAAGAATAGATAATCATTGTAAATATCCAAACATCCAGTGAGGTGACCCTAAATATACATAGGTTGGAACCATCTATTGTCCTATAGATTCATTCTCAATTCTATAAAAACATGATTCTCTAATCAAGCCTCATAAAAAGAACTCTCCCAAAGCCTCAGATTCCATTTGGGATCTAGCCTGTCTAATTGAGAATCGATAGAAATCAACTCTATATCCTCCAATAACATTCTTAAAATCATCATGATAAGAAAAATTGGAGGTGATGTAACATTAATAAAACCTCATTCATGATCAATATATACAATCATATTATCATACCCACCTCTTTACACCTACCAATTTCAAACCACTCTAAAACAAATTCATCATAACTTCATAAATACCATGGTTTTTCGATTGGTGGGAAAATCATTTAAGAAAACATTATGGGGGTTCCAACCGAGCATTGAATTTAAAAACAATTTATATAAATTTTAAAAATATTTAATGAATACCATTTTTAAATAAATATTATTTTTAAATCCATTTTAAAGAAGAAAATTACCCCATTTTTTCCCACCATTGAAATATCATTTGAAATACTATTTGTACTTCCATTGGAAAACTAAACACATACATTTAATATATAAATGATCAAACTTTTAACCAATTCACTACTCACGATACACTAAAATATATAAGGACATAAGACAAATCCAACCAAAAATCTAAAAAAATTTAAATTCAATCTAAAAAACCCCTCAAACTCATATTTTAGACACAAGGATGCATCCTAAGTCCAAAACATGAATTAACCAATAAAACTCCCAATGAAACACATTTTTATTATTTTTTCAAATACATAGAACTCAACCATTTTTTCTTATTTTTTTTGAGTTTATATGATTTTTTAAAACTAGCATTAATGGGTAAAAAAATTTAAATCAAAACTATTTTTATTGGAAGAACATTTTGAAATATCAAGAATGCATGGAATACTATTAAAAAGAAATTTCATTCAACTACCCACCTAAATCAGAATGTAGATATGATAAAACCCTTGAATAAGGGGATATAATGACCTGATATATAATTTTTACACCATTACATTAAAAACCATAACACATTAGAGACAAATCTCACCATATGGTTTGTAAAATAAGATGAAAAGATGAGAATAAATAAATAAAACAAAAGGAAAAAATAGTTGAGAAAGAGAATTACCTTGAAGGAAACACCAATAAAGGGAGTAGAGAGACCTAAAAATAGAAGGGGGAATGAGGTGGGATGTTTTTAGGGATTCCTATTTGTGATAATCAATTAAATATGGATAAACAATCCTCTTTGGGTTTTAAAATTGTGTAAGGGTGTTTTTGAAAAATCATGTTTTATGAAAACTAGGAAAGCTTCCTAGTTTGGCTATATGGTTTGACAAGCCATTCACCAACTATACAAATATCCTTTATTAAAAAATATAGGTATTTTTAATGTTTCCACAAAGTTTATCCTAAACATGAATGAGTTTTGGGATATATTTTCAACTGGAAGGGTAACCCTACACTATCTTCCCCTAATTTCATGCTTTCTATGAATACTAACCATTAATTTTTAAAAATGAATTGTGAAAGCCCTATGCACTCTAACCAACATGGTTTTTACTAAACTTGTTGATGGTCAAGCTTGTTCTAAAGGTAAATTACATAAGGATCATCCTAATGGTTTTAATTAATATATAGTGACCATAAAATAAACTCATGTGACATGATTCAAATTTTAAAAATAAAAAATTTCTAATAATTTTCCTCGAAACTCTGGGAAAAAATAAAAAGATAATAATTAAATAAAAATAAAAAGGAAATAAATGTTAATGGTTTGATATATAAAATATTTCCTTTGAAAACCACTTTAAATAAGGTTTAAATATTATATAAACACCTTTATTTTTATTAACCATGATAATATGGCCAAAGTGTATATACATAATTAGAGAAGTAATTTTTCTTGGATACATAAATGAGATTAATATGAAATTAAAAGTGAGTATATCATATTCAGAAAGAGATTTATTTGGATAGATAAGTATAATTATAAATATGAAGTAAATCTGAATAATACCTTAAAATCTTTTAATGTACATTAAATATTAGAGAGATAGAATAGTAAGATTTGTAGTGTTAAAGAAAATATGAATTGATAGGATAATAAAAACAAAAATTCATATATAAAATACAAACTGGAATAGAAATGGGAAATAAAATACATTTTAGAAGTATTAGAAAAATAATAGGAATATCTCAATATATTATATAGAATTCATTACCAATAAATAATAGGGAATAAATAATGGTATTAAAAAGAATATTTATTATTATAAAATTGAGTAAGGATTATATTTTTTTCTTGTAGTCTTTAACATGAGGAAACCCATTATATAGAAGTATAAAATATTTACTCACAATGTTAGTCAAAGGATCAAACGATTGAAAACAATTCATAATATAAAAGAGGAATATAAGATAAAATCCATGTAAATAGTTAATGTGGTCTTACTAATTTGAATGAAATAAAAATAGATCACTTTTAAGAAGGATAATGTTCCGAATGTAAAAAATGGTTAAAATAAACAATAGATATACCAAGGGACTCAAAAAACTCTTTACATTTTTATTTTAACATATTTATATAGATTAATTTTTTATAATCTATATGTACATGGAAATGTGTTTTATTAGAAATTATGTTTTCCTATTATAATTGGGGAGTCATGACCTGTTTTGTAAAAGGTTGAGTGATGAATCAAGAAAAGGGAAGTTATTTTTTGTGTTTAAAAATTACATAACGTTTCAATAAAATGGTTTCAAGAGTTTGAGGTGTCGTTTTTCATGAAAATAATCAAATATTAATTCATTAATATTATAAATAATCCATGTATCAAAGGTGAAAATAAAATTTATTTAAAGGTATATTTAAATTACCATTGATTTATTATTTTACATGTTATCAATACAAGATGATAATATTGAATATGTAATGATAATACTTCTTGAATAAATAGGTCTCAAATTAAATTCATTTAGGGTTGTTGTTTGAGTTCTAAAGAATTTTAAACTGTTATTGGATTATGGTGATCCACTTGAATCATATGGGATATGGGATTATATGTTCATATTTCAGAAATATTTCACATTGTCACAAGGTTAGGTAATACACTAAGATATGTATTCATGATACAAATCCTAATTCAGTCATATCAATTAATTATTCTATAAAATACTTGAATTTATTAAGCGTTATTAATTCTTCTTGATACTGATTTGATATTTTCTGTACTTTGAAAAAATTTATAAGATCTTATAATAGTATTGGGAGAACATGATTGAATAATTATATTATTTACCAAGGCACTGGAGCTAAATGTTTTGATTTATAATGAAAAAAATATACTTGAGTGATATAACAATTATTATACTGAGTCAAAATAGTGTTATTATTGTAATGTGTGAGTTAAAAAATAAAAATTTACCCAGATAACTAGAATTTATTAAAGATATTTTAACTTCTTTGAGTGTTTGATAAATTATATGGCATGAAATCAACATTAATTAATATATTTTTTTGGAATGAATTTTATGGTTTCATAAGACAAATTTATTGTAAGAAAAAATAATTTAGAATCACGTGAGACATTTTTTAAAGACATGTGAAATGATTTTTTACCATTGAATAAGATGCATGTGAATTAATTGACTAAGATAATAAATAAAAGTACTAAATTCATAAATTCAAATCCATTTTGTTTTTTTTATATTTTAAATAAGACAAAAAATAGAGTTATTATTTTAGGTATGTGGAGTTTTATATAATAAGGTTTTAAGATATGAATAATCTTAATTAATTTGATTTTATAGATGTGAAATTCCTTAAAGATTTAATGATGGAAAATAATATTTGTTTCAAGATATAAGGATTAAGGGTAGATTATCCTCTATTTTAAGATCTTGAATAAAAAGGAATAAGGGAAGTAATGTGATGAGTAGTTTTTTTGTATTTTTTTTACAATAAAATATTTATTGAAAGAAAGAAAACTAGTTCATGTGATGTATATAACTTGAATTAGTGAGACTGAGGGGTATAGATTTTTTGTATAGAGGAATATTTTTCAAGAGTTCATTAAAGTGTTGAAAAAACTACTAGATATATATACCAAACCAAATATTTTCGACACATTATGAACATATATATTTTAATTTTATTTATATATTTCCCATAGTATTATAAAGTGATTTTATAATGAAGTGATATACTTGTAGAACGAGTAGGATTCCATTGTTTTTGGGTTATGGATGATAAATTCCAGATATATATTTTCAATATTTTTTTATTAAAATAGATTAATCTATTTCATGTATAAAGCCTCTAAAAATAGGGTCATATTCAGCCAAATCAAGGGTAAACCACTTACATAATTATATTTTTTTCACTTGTTTCAATTTTTCTATACTCAGGTGGGAATTATATTTCTTTTGAAGATAAATAGTGATCCTATTACCCTAAATTAAGAATTAAGGTTAATTAAGGAGAACTATAAAAATTAAATTACATTGATCTAGCCCCAATATGTATTATATCCACTTCATTATTAGGTGCTTCACATGGTTTTTGTATAATTAAGTTTCTTATATAGATATATTATGACCAGAACTAAAATATTATACGAATATTAAGTTTAACTACTAAATAATTTGAGTGACCATTCGTATAATCAATTCTATCAATATTTTATGGATGCATACATTAAATGGATATAAATATTATTGATAGAAAAATAATATTATCTCTTATCTTAAATCCAAAATACTATTGGTTCATGAATCAACGATAATTTATTTTATCCCCATATCAAAAATATAAACTATTTCCCTTTTAAAGAAGAGAAATATTATGTGGGTTAATAATAAAAGGAAATCTATCTTGATCATATTATATTCGAATGAGTTCTGAAAATTGATCAGTCTCAAGACTTTTAGGGAAATTTGGGATAAATTAAAGAGCCACTCTAAATTGTAATAATATTTTAAGGGAGGAAAATATCAAATACTATAGTTTATAATTTTTAAATTAAAATATTATGAATGAGGATATAATGGATTATTTATTTATTAGATTCAACAAAACATTGATAACTATATGTGGATATTGTGATAAGTTTAAAGAATCAAATATTATAAGATTTTTTGAGAGTGTTTATATATATATTTGATAATATAGTGTTATCACTTGAAGTTAGGGATACTAATAAATTACCTTTAGATGATCTTTAACACTACCCAACTCACCAAGGATATTCCTAGGCTGGATGTTAGCTGAGAGTTCCCCCCAAGCCCAACTCTAATAGGCTAGGGTTTAATAACTTTCCCCAAGTAGGAAAAGTAAAAAATATTAGGGGCCTTAGCCTATATAAACCTATAATAGACACATATCTCTAATAGATAATAAAAAACAAGAACGAAAAAATGATATAGATAAATAACAAAACTGTATATAACACATTCATGTGATAAAAAAGTACTATTATATGTACAAAAGCACCTAAATAATAGTACAACCAAGAGGTATCTAAATAGGTTAGACCCAAGAATCTGGGAATATCGTCCTCACTGGTTTCTCTCCTGGATCTATCACTTGCCAAAATGGTCATCACCACCATCATGGATCACCATAAAATTCCATTCATCACCAGGTGTCATATTTGAATAAGTTACAGTGGATATACATCCACCAAGGACAACATTGAACTAGTATTTCATCTACACAGACACTACACATGTGGGCACAAGGCCGGTGTAGGGGTGAGTACAAATATAATCATTAGAAAAACCCAAAACTCATAGTAAAAATAAAATAACAACATTAGATCAATTCCATTAGTATGATAGAGTGACTATGATTAAGATAAGAAAGGATAATATAGATATTATATACAATTAGAATTATAATGTACACATGGTAAGTCCCAATCATTTCAACCTAAATCCTCAAAATTCATACCATATGACCAACATGGGAGATATGGACAATAAATAGTCCACAAGACTAAAGAAATATATATACTTTATCCTTTACAGCTACCACACCACCACAAAATTCTATAAAGGAGATCTTAGTCATCGCTAAAACATGCTTTTTAGTAGAGGGATTACTACAATATATTTTCTATTAGTATTATACCATTGATCAAGTATGAATCATACAAATTTTAAAAAATCTATGTATCCTCAAAAGAACTATGGTCGAGTATCCCACACCCAGGTTAGTGGGGGGTGGGGTAGTTACTCTATTGAAGGATCCTACACATCTTTTGAACTCTTTAGATTGTCAAGATATAGAATCCATATATAGAATACCCTATACCCAATGTATATGGGAGGGGGGATACCAACCCTATATTATTTAATGTTATAGGATCTAACACTCTGAGTATGTGGGGGGAATAAAAACAATATCTTAAGATGTTGGTGGATACCAACAACTAGACATAACAATGCTGTTAGGGTGGGGGTAAACATTGAGAACACTCCATCATCATGCATGAACCTATTCATCTCCCTATCAAGTTAAACTTAAATATATACATATCTCACATATATATCAACCAGGAATTTTTAAAAAGAAATTTTCATTGTGATATATGTATAAAAATACTTATGATAACCTGTTTTTTTAACAAAATGGACACCCTTTGAGAAAATGGAGAAAAAACACCATAAATGGATAATGGGCCATGTAGAGGCCCCTTGGAATGACACATGGTGTGTTAGGGAGGGTAATGGAACCCCCATGTTTGAGAAACATTCCCCTTGTGTGGAAAAACATTTAGAAACATGAAACCTATGCGTAGTATTCTACTGGGGGGAGATACCAATGAATCCCTCACTTTTGTAGTTGCATCATGAGTGGAAACACATTCCACTACATATAACTATAGTTGACCACTTAATAAGTTTTCCCTCTATTATAACCACTGGATTTCATCACAACTAAAACTTAACCTCTCTACCCTTGAGACTTCACCTAAGACTTTTTTCCTCAATATGTCATCACTTTCATTTCCATGCCACACCACACAACCATTTCCTAGAGTTTCTACCTCAAACTATAATGTGTTACCCAACACTTCCTAATTTCTACCAAGCTATGGATTCCCCTATCCACATTGTGTCCAACCTCATTCCTGCTAACATAACTCAATGAATAATTCTTAATTTTTTGTTTCCCATTCAAACCCTTCACAAACTACCTTATCACACCATTCTATAAGAGATATCTAGGGGAAAATTCACCAACAAAAAAAGGTGGGAAGGGAAAATAAATAAATAAATCAAGATTAATAATAAAAGGGGAGTAAGGATAGGATCACTGGTGGATGATACAATGATCTATTCACCATTCATGCATGGGTTCTCTAATAAAGAAGAACATATAGAAAAGGGATTGAAATTCATTGAAAAAATAATTAATTTTTTTGGGAATGATTTGATGAACTGAAATTCAATACCAGTGATTTTTATTCCAAAAAACATGGATAATGGAGTAAAGTATCAGATAACTTTCCCTAACTCAATAGTTAATCTCCAATGCTTTAATCCATCATCATAACCATAAGTCCATTTTTTATTGTCATATAATTTGGTTATTGATGATTCTGTGAATTAGATATTGATCCCATGATCTAATTTCATTTCCATTATTATCTAACTTAACTCATATCTCTCTCCCTCTATATTGAGTTTATATCAATGAATGAAGTGGAAAACCCTAGATATGGGTTATAATTGGAATTAAAAGAAAAATTATAAGTTTCACTATATTAAGTATAATTTAATGAATTAAATTAATAAAATTAAACTAATTAATCAGATTCCGCCCATGAAAAAATGAACCCAAATACTCTAATGAAATCTAAAATTATATCACTCTTAAGGTAAACCCGCCATCCCAAATGCAACCATGAAATCTAACTTCTCATTAACGACTCTATTTATATAGAAAATCATAATTATCAATAATGTTCAAACATTGGATAAAAATAATATTTTATACATAATATATTATTATGAAGTCTGCACCACATATTTAATTCCACATTCACTCTTCCGAGTGGAAAATCCAGAATTGAGGGTCAAAGGAGCTATTAATTTTTTTTCAAGGTCACTTACTTGGGTAAATTAACCATTTTATCTATTGAGAGGTCTAAAGAATCTATAAATATAGAATTGAGTTAGTTATTTCCCAAGTAAAACATGGGTATCTATATCCTCTCCACCATAAAACCTTTTCATACTGTAAAAGAAAAATATTGTTTAATTTTAAAGAGGAAACCAAAAAAATAATCTCACACGTAAAAAAACTCCCCTTTACCTTTATTTCATTCAACTTTAGGGTTCGAACCTAAGTGTTCTTTGTACACCATCAATCAATAAATCATTATATCTAAACCATATCAAATAAACAAATTAGTGATAAACTTCCTCCACTCTAGGTGAGTTTTGACATGCCTTTACACCCAAAACCTTCTCTTCTCCAAATGTAATTCTTTCACATGGGAATAAATGAAATCATAAACCACTTATATCTATTTTGGAATGGTTCATTTCCAAGGATACCTCTGGTGGGTGTCCTTTTAAGCCCTACATTAAATAGAACACAAGATTATTATTACCTAAGAACAATATAGACATGTTACACACAAAAATTAAGTTTTTTACCAGATTGCACACTAAATTTATAAGAGTCTTTAGAATAAACACTCTTTAGGTCCAATATTAGATTCTATACCCTTTTCTTCCAGTAAATAATCCACACCAATTTCTATAAGATATAGATCGATTGAAACTTGGGAATTGCTTCTCAACCTTTACACCAACATTCATGGAAATAATCTTTTTTTCATCCCAATATCCAACAAGATTTAGTCCACCATTGATGATATCCCAATTGTGTTTCCATAATTATTTCATGACAGATACTAATGAGCACACTAGGATAGAAAAACCTAATAAATATTCTCAACATCACACTACTTCATTCAAGGTATCCCTATCCATTGAAATCCAAAAAGAATAGTCCTGACCATTCAGATAACCCTTCCATGTCATCTCTAAACCCCAAGATAACAGCTTCCCAAGAGACCAAAATCCAAAAACTATCTAATAATACCTAATCCTATAATTCATAACATGAATTTCTATGTGATGGGAATGTCCAAAAATGGATATCTAAACATACCAAACTGAATGTCTCACTTCACTAGGGTAGTACCAACTCCTGATGTCTATATTGATTCCCAATACAAACATTATGTGAAAATACTATCTTCCCAGGGAAGTGAATGACATTCTACCATCCTCCCAAAACACCCTTTAGGTCCATTGCCAAATAATTTTTGATCACATTGTACTACTAAATTACTATCTTCACTATGGACCTTTCTCATGTAAGGGAAGAGTAGAGGACCACCACATTGATTGATGGTGGTAAATATCTCTCTCTATATAAACGAATCACAAACCTAAATAAAACTAATTATATGTATACTTTATCATCTTGAAATAGTGTAAAAAATCAAAATAATCAACTACCATGACAGTTCCATACCACTATGATATCATCCAATAACATGGAGTCAACTTCACGAAGATCAATATTTCCCCATGATTCTTGATCACATACCATAAGAGTTTACTACATAGTTGGAAATATCATGGTAAGGTAATGAAATGTTCCTTGAATTCCTAATAGAACCCTCCAAAAACTGATATAATGATGCTTTATCCCATACCCCATGCACACCACAAGGGTGTTCATTACCCCAACCAATAACACTTGATTCTATCTCCAGAATACAAGATGATGCATACATTGGTATGCCACTATGTGACAGCCATATGTCTCCATTGAAAAGTATATTTTATTTCCATCATGTCCATAGGAAGATAAATCACATATAGAAACATAAAATATAGTGTATTGATTACTATAAGTTTGGAAGATTACATCAACTTCCCGAGGGTGGTATTTTCTATTAATTTTCAAAGGGAAAATATCACTCAATGTTGAAGGTATAAAATATATTTTTCAACTCTAATACCCATTAATACATAGTAAAATAACTGATATATAATAAACACTATGATAAGTATCACTAGATATCATTTCTATCATGAAAAAAATCCCTTCAATTACCACTTCTTCCACTAGGTTAAAACTCACTGCACTAGAATGAATGAGTGAAAGAAGGTCTCCATATATGGGAACTCTCTAGCTATCTAGCCCCTAGATATAGGTCCGACTAGAATTTATAACTTTTAAACAATAGATATAGAAATTAAAACTCAGGCACATGACATACAATATTAAAGATAATAAAAAATGGACATGAATCTTACTCTAATGACATCTGTTCATGCCTAACCTAAGCCATCCTTCTTGAACATCTTCCCACATTTCAAAATTCTAGCTCTCCATAACCGTCAGGAACTAAACAATGGTGCTGATGATGTAAAGGGACTATAATATCATCCATACCCATAAACTAATATTCCACCCACTTCCCAACCAAACAACTTCTGATTATTCCACTACCTCCAACATGAGAAATATTTAATTCCAATAATAACTTTCACATGGATAATCATCCACCACACAACTATGGGTTTATTTAGGTAAATTTATAACATGTTCCCATATCCAAGGTGAATCACTACTAATAATACTCAATTAAATTTTTTCTCTTGAGGTCTTCAGTGTATGATTTTATAAGCACTAAAAGATAACCATACCACCCTTCAGAGGGTCCAACATCTATAGATACAACTCATTTTTAAACGGAGGATGAAAATTCTAACAGGGGTATAATAGTTCTCTTATGAGTTCAAGAGAAACATCATAAAATATTGTTTTACTATACTATATAGGGGGATCAAATGAATAAAACATAATTATGTCAACAAAATTGGATCTAGATAGAAATGTGAGTCTAAGACTCCGTACAATCCCCAATAACATGAGAATTAAGATCACGTCACAAAACAAAGAGGTATCTGATGTTGAACACATATAGTATATAGAACCATGTGTATTCTCATTTAACTATGTGCGAATTTCCATCAACTATAAAAAAATTAAAGTAAACATAAAATGGGAATAAGTTACTTCAGATAATAGGGTAATAATATCTCATAAATGAGTTTATAAAACAATTAATCATCACTTAGTAACCTATGGTGAGTGGCCTAACCAGAGGCACAATATTATTATATACCTACCTCATAAAAAATATATATCAGTGGATAAAACCCTTCATTTTATTGGTGAACACACAAGGACCAGTGCATATCTGGATGAGTTGATAGGTGAAAAATATGGAAGATCATAATTGAAAACTACATGATGGATGTACCTAATTTTATATTCCCTGAAATGATGTATTATATTTTTAGGTTGACTATAAGGTTTTCATATTCCTAGTGAAAGGATAATGCATCCAATACACTTACACTAGTCTCTCTAGTCTGAAAATAGAATTTAAAACCTCATTAAAAATATTATATCATGTTCCCAAACCAGCCCTCACATGACTGGAAACTCTAAACTACTTCGCTATAAAAAACACACTATGATACTACTCTTACACAACCTGACCCAATGGCCCCCTCCTAACTCTATAGTAAGCCATGAGTGCCCCCAAAATTTCTCCTATAATAGACTGAGTGTTGGTGACTAACACTATGTAAGAAAATAACATAATATCAGAGGCCTTATCCCATATCAACCTACAATATACACATATATCAAATTTATAATAACAATGATTAACACTAATATGACATATAAAAATTACTATAATATCTATAAAACATTCATATAATAAAAAATACAAGTATATTTTCTTGTTGTAAAAAACCTGAAGAACAGTACATATAACTAGAATCCAAAATCTACTCAAATAATTAAACTGGGAAGATCTACCCCACTACATTCTCTCTTGGATCAATATCTAGATATAATGGTCACTAAAACTATAATGAACCATCGTGACCTATCATGAACTAGTAAGAATCACCTAGCGTCATCTATGAACAAGACACACCAGCTCCACATCCACTAAGACTAAATATAAACCTATAAATTATCTTCACAAGAACAATATATGTGGAAAAAAATCCCATATAGGTGTGATTACAAAAATAATCAATATAAAACCCTGAAAGACTGAAGGAAAACAAAATAAAACCATCAAATCAAAACTCCTGATATGAGAGAGTAATCTAAAGGAATTCAAGGAAGGATAATGTATATATTCTCTATAACTAGAAATGCCACAGACTCTTGTATTGTCCCAATCATATCAAATATAATCTTTTAAAGTCATACTATATGAGAAACATGATATATTGAGATGGAAAAGTGTCCATAAGGCCTAAATAAATCTATATTTCTCAGCCTTTCTAACCAGCATGCTGCCACCACAATTCATGAAGTGGATAATACTCATCATCAAATCATACTCATTAGTTGAGGGAGTATCACACATTCCAATCCATCAATCCTTTAATACCAATAAATTATCTACTCTACCGATAACTAGAAACCTACATAAACTTATGGGTACTATAGTGTAGGGGGATGGAATCCATAGCTGGGCATGTCACACATAATGCATGACTTAGTGGATGAGCATGTGGTGTAATGAATGTGAACATGGTGTAGATGTGAACCACACATTGAATGCAATGTACCATCCTAGGTTAGTTTGACAAGGACCCAAGCCAGTATAGATTCCCACACAACAATGTTTCTTGGCCAATCCATGGTAGAATACACACATAAACATTATTTTCCATACCCACAAGGGGCCCCAACCCAAGGCATCCCTACTCACCACATTGTGGGTGGGGTGTTGTCTTATCTCAATGGATCAAATAACTAGGGGAAAATTATCATGGAACCCCTTTCTATTCACAACTCACCAAAGATCCCACATTATCCACCATCATATTCTTAATAATCCAAATCTATACCCTAATTATGATCCATCATAACAGACAAAACTCATCAACATGCCCCTTGATCCTACACAAGATCCTTTTCACCTCAACCTACCACCACAATCTTCACCATGTCATGCCATGCCACTATAACCCACATCTACTACCTCACATTATGCCTACCTATCTTATGTCACATTATCTTTTCAATATCATAGGCACCCATTTTGTTTCCTTATTTAGACTTATGTTTGTTCTATCCCTCAAATAATACAACTTACTTTTTTTTACATTACTTTCATTCCCTTCACACACTTCAATTCTATACTAAATTCTCATTGTTCAATCCACCGATCAAGAAATTCACTAGTTGCTAACAAGTGAATAAAGTTTGATGGATAATTAAATGAGAAGGACAAAATGATAACTGATGGTTGGTATAGAGATCTTTCCACTATTCATTATAATTATTTCACTAATAATGAATAACAACTTAAAGAGGGACTTAAATTTATTAAATAATATCAATAAATTTTTACAGTAATTATTTCAAGAACCATAATTCAATATCAAAAATTTGTATTTTAAAGAATAATAATAAGGAATAAAAGTATCAAATAATACTCCCTACCCTGATGGTTAATAACCATTTCTTCGATCCATTGTCATATCCATAGTTTCTTTAATCATCACCACACAATTTTATCATCAATTCCAATGTATATTCAATCCCACTCCTCTGATCCAAAATCATTGACACCAAAATATATCCTCTCGCCCCTTTCTAATGTTCCTGTTGATGAAAAAAGTTTCTAACCTAAGATAGAGGTTATATTAGGTAATAAAAAGAAAAATTATATGTGATGAGATTAATTGTATTAATTAAATTAGTTAAATTAACCAAGTTAATCTGATTCTTCCTGCGATGAATTGAATCTAGAAACATTGATGTGATACTAAATTAAATTTCAGTATAAGTAAAACCCCCATCTTATATGAAACCATGATGTCATGTTTATCATTTTGGAAATTGTTTGGATGAAAAACAATAATTCATTAGAATGTTCATGATAAGGATAAAAATAATATTTTATACTCAATTTATTATTATGAAATACTCTCCATGCATTTAACTAAATTCCGATTGAGATCAGCAATAAACACCATATCTTGGAATCAATAGATTCATCAGAAATTCTTTTCAAGGTCATATACTAGGATAATTATACCATTTTACCCATGAAGCTGTTTTTAGGTTTTAAAACTCTATAATTGTGTTATGTCTTTCTCATTTAATAACCGGGTAACTATAATCTTCATAGAATCATAATTTCTTATAAGGTAAGTGATGATAATGTTTTAAAAATTTAAACAACGGTAGAAAATGAAACATATTTTAAAGTGATGAAAATTATTTTTTTAAAAAGAGTGACGATAAGAGACCCTATTGTAGTAATTATGACGGTTATGAAATATGTTTCTGGGGGATTATATCACTTATATTTATGAATATGAGCAATTTAAAATATAATTGAAAAAGGAAACTTTGGATGAATTCATTAATTATAGAGGGTTGGAGGAATTTTTTGGGGAGTTTCCAATGAATAAAGTTGATAAATATAAAAGAAACTAACATGAATAGTATAATCTAGTAAGAAGAAAATCATCCAAGAATAGTCATTTTAAAAATAATATGGCAAAATCTAAAATAATATGATATTATAATATGAAGAATATGAATAAGAAACTACTACTAATATTAGATATTAAAAATGGTACATGTAGCCTAAAATGGGATATATAATTCTCATAAAAAAGATGTTATATAAATTAGGAATAGAATAGAAAATTATATTGGAAATAAAATATAAATGTGTTATGTGGTTTGGAGAAAACATACTCTACTAGATTGGATTTACTAATTTAACCATTTAGTTAATAATATTATAGGGATTTTTCTCACTAAAAAAATATCTTTCCAATAAAATTAAAATAAATTATAATTAATTTCACATGTAAATTATTTTATAGGATACCAAAATTACTGTGAAATAAATCAATTTAAAAATTTAGTGTACACCTCATGTGAAATAAATTTTATCAATAATATCACATGAAACCCATGTGAAATTTATTTTTTCAATATTTTTGTATTCTATACAAACCAGACATGAAAATTGGTCAAATTTTTTTTAATGGAATTAAAACCTAAAACATCTATCATTTTGTCCAGTTGGTTCTACCACCATCACCTCTCATAACCCCAGTGTCAAGGCCGAATGGACTACAATTTGGGCTATGTGGGCAATCTATATCTAATTAAATCGGGATCAATAAGAAACTCAATAATCTACCTTTAGGAGACTATTTATAGAGATAATATCCGTTTTAATATCTTATATTCTAAGCATGACACTTATTTAAAATATTCATTCATATTTAAGACCAATTGAAGTACAAATATTCCATAATTCTTCAATGAACATTTCATTGATCAACATGTTTTTTGGGATCTATATTATATGAATAATTACCAAAAACAAATATCTATCATATAATAATATTTAAAAAATCGATATTTCAATTGAATAATCATTGTTTTATAATGGAATACTTGAATATTTTCATGATTTAATAAACTATAATTGTTAAAAACCACAAGTATTCTTCTTAATGATTTTTAAACTCATTTATAAAATTATTCAACCATAAATATCCTTGACTATCCATATTACATAACCTTATTCAATATTATTGGTAGATAATAAAAATATATTTTATATTTATAACATTCAAATCATATCCATAGGTGAAAACATAACGTTTTATACATCTTCTACTATCAACATCACCAACTATGTTTGAATCAAAATATCCTTATAAATGTATTACTCCTTTAGAATTTTTTTTTCTACCCATATTGAATCTAAAAAAACATAACTACCTTAAAAGGGTTCTTCCTTGTATTTTATATTCATATATTGATAAATCATATAGTATATTCTATGTCAGGTTGAGTACAAATAATTTTACATATTAAAATCCCTACTATTTATGTATAAATAACTTTTTTCTTATATTCACATTTATTATAATACTCTGGTGAATGTGATAACTTTAAATGACTCACAATAGGAATGGGAATTGAATTTTATTCTTGAATAAGAAAATTTCTAAAAATGATATCCATATAGGTTATATGTGATAGTTTTAATATTTTTGTGAAATGATTTTAAGTAACCCTCATGCAAAGATTATTTTACCCCTCCCAAAGAATGTTCATATAAAAATCATATGACCATTAAGACATTGATTCATTGATCATTTAATCACTATATTATTCATTGTGAATATCATCCATATATAATAAAAATATGATTTTACATTAAAAAAATGATTTGAAATAAAAAAATTGATTCATGTCACATCTCTTACCATCATTATTTTCTGTTAATTCGTAGAATTTTAAATTCCACTATATTGGTGTTTACATAAGCCCAAAAAATATTATTAATAATAAAAATAAGGTTTTATTTACAAATATCAATAAATACATTTTATTATAAAATATTGATATTATCCTCTAAAGCTTCAAGAAAGACATATTTATTTAAATCTATTTATTTTAATTATAAACCATTTGAAGTAGCAATGATAAAAAACTAATAGTATTTAACTTAATGACAAGATAATTTGTTTAATGATATTCAAAATAATTATTTTGTTTTAAACCCATTACAACCAATATCAATTTTTTTAGTTTACTTGAATCATGTTCTTATTTGAACCAATATAACCATTTACTATGAAATTATTTATTCCCATATCATGAGGTAGTTATTTAAAAAATTTTATTTTGATGAAATTATAATGTTTTTTTCTTTTTTTATCTCCACTTGGAAAAATAATTCACTAGTATTTACTCTTTAAATAATAAAGTTATCTACCACTAGTCAATAAAAAATAATAAATTTATGATAAATATTTTAAAATTATCATTTGTAATTTGGATGAAATCAAAATATATATAGTTCAAATTGGATAAATTAATATATTATGTAGTTTTATAAAATTATTTTTTAATATGAATTCAAGCTCAACCTACCCATGAAATAAGGTTTCTATTACCCCATTATCAGATCAAACAATATGTTTATCCTTATAAATAAAATTTAAAGTATAGATTAAATTCCACCTTATTATGATTTTTTGATCTCATCATCCTCTACATTATAAATAAACTCTTCATTACTATAACCAACAATGAAAAATTTTTGTTACATAACATCCCACATACCCCGAGTCATTAATTCTTCATAACCATAATAAAGATAACTAAAAAGTTTCAACTGTGCAATATTTATCTCTTTTGACATATAATGTACATTAGGTATTTCATATCAAAGGGTTAAAAATAAAACATTAATTTTGTGTGTGTATGATTTCATGTTTACTATTTACACTTAAAATAAATTTTACAATCAAAGATTCAACCTCATAATCCTAGAACCATAATCAAGTGTTTTTTTCATGTATTTAGCTATAACATTTTTCATGGTTTTCCTTGAAACTATCTACCTATTAAAATTATTTTATCTATAAAAAATTAATAGAATTTAAAAATTTCATACTCGCCACCATTATCCTAACTTATACACCTCCATCTCATTCTATATTCATTTAAAACTAGGCACTTCCATTTCTATAAAGTGGAAAAAATGACTTATTTTTAAAAAAATATACTCTTACCTTTCATGATGATTCATTAATCAATGACATATAATATAGTGATCCAATAAGAGAATGTACTGTTGATGGAACCCAACTAAGCTAATTGGAAATATCTTTTTTTCTTTCTTTGGTGTTTGAAACCCTAATAAAAGTATGTTTTTTTTACATTTTTAAGATGTAATACTTTAAAATAATGATATAAAAAATTACAAATATTGTAAATATCATAAACCAATATTTTTGGGAATATTCCTTAGAATAAAAATAGATTGGTTATATCTCCCAAATCCTACCTTAAATAGGTTATTAGTGGTTAAATATATGTAAGGATTCAAAAACCAATAAATGAGGTGAATTAAAATTTAACAATATAAATTCTACATCCCCAAATTTTTTTACAAATGGATATACTAACAAAAAATATGTGATTTATGTAGAATAAAATTTATTACATGTAATATAAAGAGTGAAACACTCCAAAGAATATATGACAGAGTTAAAAAAATCATATATTTCTATAACATGGTATAATATAAAATAAAGCCTCTAATAATTATTTTGTTTCAATAACTAAGGTTTCCCAACATAACCAAAAAATCATTCCAACATGTTTGATAATAAAATATATAAATAAGTGGTGAGATTTTACATATATTAAATTAGTCCCAACTCAATAATATTATGAATTTATATAAATAGATCATGCTGATGCATATTTTTAAAAAGTATACAAAATAATAAAACCAAACACCCATTACCAAGGTTGGATGTTTAATATATTTCGGTTTGATGATTTATGATATTTAAACTACAACTCATAAAAAAAATATAACTATCTATATAAATAATTCCAGTATCCAAAATAGTAAATCAATTCTGTCTAGATATCCACCCATAATAATCTCACTGAAAGGTAATTCTGAGTATTTATACACCTTTTAGGACCTCATTATATATTACAATTAAAAAAAATTCCACCCTCAGAGCGATTCATGTAAGGTACAATTGTGAGTTATCTATCCACCCATTGGGATCTTTCTATTTTTAGGTTTTGATCTATGGGGAAATCCCCTCCCCAACCCATCTATAATAAAATATAATTACTAGCCTTCTTTAAAATTATAGGGTCCTTACTATTATGAGGTTTCCATTATTAGGGAACTCCACACTAAAACAAAAATCATAATCACAACATACTACATTTATCCACTATAAGACAACAACATCCTCCTCCTTGTCCACATTATCATCAAGTTCTAAAAATTTATTTATATCCCCACTATCCATTCTATCTTTACCTTGACCATCCACGCATTTATTTAAGTCTTAAGGAAAGAATAAGCATATATCATAATCGTCACTACTATCACACCCAAGCCACCTGAGAAATAGGTTTAATGGAGTTTATAACTATATAATAAAATATTCCCCATATCATGGGTGTTTACATGTTTCCAAATTTACACACTAGTTATTTCATATAAAAAATTATCTTACAATTTTTATCATAAAAATTTAATTTTTATTTAAATGATGGTAAAAATGACAAGGGTAAAAATGGGGGGGGGGGAGGGTGGATATGGTAGTGTCTCTTGAGATCATCACTATAAAAAATTATTCAATCCATAGGGATATATCCTATACTAGATTTGAATTTGAGTCTTTTGATCAAATCCTACATATAGTCCAAATCATTAGCCACCATGTTCCCTTCACACAAATTATATTGGATCATCATATATAATTACATTATCTTATTTTATTTTAGTATTATGTAAATGACTTATTAAAGGGTGATGATTAGGTTTGAAATATAGTTTATGAAAAAAGATAAATCAAACTATATAATTAACAATGCAATGTTGTAGTCCCTAAAATGGGAATGTTTTATAAGGAAGGCATGAGACTATGTATTATGGGGGTTACTATCTCTATAAAAATCATAGAAAGTTGTGACCACTATCATAAAACATCATGGATGTTCACTTTATCATGCATGTCACCATTTTATCATGATTTATCAATGTTTAGATTGTAACCATTAAGAAGAATATCCCATTCAATCTAATGTATACTAACTGAAGGAGTTGAGAGGATCTAATAATGCTGAATCAGGTTCTTTATGAAAGGGAACAAGGTTAGACCCCATAATATTGGGATAATATCATTGTGGATAACTAGTGTTTTAGCTTGATATGAGAATAATTAATAAGGGACACATTATTCCTAGAGATGTTATGTTCCCCCATATATTTTAGCAAACCATGAAAATAGCCCCACTATGAATGTGACCATCAGTGGAGTGGGAGGTGACATTATTAAACCAATATGTGAGGAAGATACCAAGGGAACAATAGGGATTATAGTTGTGGATTATATTAAAATAGACACTAAAAAACCAGATTTAGTATAGCCTAATCAACCTCCATAAAGAGATGCACCCCTAATTCAGTCTTAATGGACCTACCACAAATGCATTTCAATACCAATAGAATTACTCTAAACAATAATGCCTAGTGAATTGGTATATATTTAAGTCAATTTATCAAGTTAGAAAACCTTATTCTCGAGAGAATGAAAGTATCCCAAAGTGTTTTATACTAGTGTTCATTACCACGGTTAATTTATCAAATATTTAAGATTAAACAATATAGAAATGAAATGGATGAAGTTGTAATGATCCTTCTCATCAAAAATTTGATTTTTAGTAGTTGTTTCCTTTTACTTCTCATCAAGTACTACTTTAGGGAGGGTGGGTTGTTCCCTTTATATCTTGAAATCTTAGGTCTAGTTTAGTAAACCATAAGAAATAGAGATCTTACCCAACCCAATTATCCATACAAAATAAATTAACCCCCACTCGATATTTCTATGAGAGTAATATATCAGAGTACGCTGGGGCCAAAAGAGGTTTTTTGAGAGTGGAAATATAATAAAATTAATGATCTGAGTCATTTATGGGATGTTTCCATACATAATAATTTATGAAAAAAATCCTATATAGACTATTTAGAAATGATATCCCAAGTAATATTAGCTTTCAAATTTTATATGGAAGCCTCCAAATCCCTAACATTAATGTATCCTTAATAAATTAGTTTTTCTAACTAATTATATCCAGCATTGTATAACCACCCTTTAGAGATAACATATTTAAAGAAACTATTGAAAATACTCTTGGTGCTTTTCAATATAGATATTAGTACATTGATGATAGGTATACAAGTAAGAACACTAGTGATTATTACATACCTACCTCCAAAGGAATGGAATTAGATTTTCTAGTTCTGGGAATGATATGATATCCTACTAAATATACATTAATGGTGATATATCTAGATCCTAAAATTTTCTCATGTACCATTGATATAGTCCATAAGAATAAATTTCTTGAAAATTCCAAGCCATTTATTAATCAAATGAAATTACTAATTAGAAAAACTAGTAGTAATGAATTAATTTATCACACATAATTTCAATTTTTAAAGTCTAATGTTCATATATTCCCATCATTTCTTTAAACAACTAAATTAATTTCAATATAACACTTAGAAAAAAATTTGATTTTCTTTAAAAAATAACTAATTCATGAGTTCCCATACAACTGATTAGAGGAACCACCATACCAATAGTCATAACTTGGTTGAGATTCCTATTAATAAGGTTCTATGTAAGGAAAATGAATACTCAGTGGTGTTGATTACATTTTCTTACTCAATAGGTGATCTCACCACGATTCACTGTTTCATTTTCACCCTTATAACACTGTGTTAAACTAGTTTTGTATTGAAAATTATAAAATAATAAAAAATCCCACTTCATATTTGATTCCATTATTTTGTGTTTATTATTTTTAAAAAGGTAAATGATACTTTTATTTATAATTTCATTAAAGGTGGAGGGGATTTGAAGGAACTATGATTATGTCCAAGAAAAATGGGCAAAATTGCGTAGGATCTATCCACACCGGTGGAATCATCCACACACTTATACTGAACCATGCATCCAAATTGGATGAAATTTTGTGTACTTTTCCAAAATTCATTGGGATACATGTCATATTAATGAACCCAAGACTCATTCGTCTATATGATGTCCCAACCGACCTGATCTGTCTAACACACCGAATTTGCATGAAGTCAAAAGTGGTGTGCTGTGATATGTCTATATCATGAGGTTTAAGTGTCCAAATGATATAAAAATTTTGGTAGAGATATTCAAGAAGTGGGGATACAACTTATATATTTTATGAAAATAAAGACAAGGATATCTGTAGGTATAAAACTATGTTACTAGCGGTTTTAAGAAATCTGTGTGCTCAAAACCACCTTCCCATTTTCCTATAAAATGGAACCTTGGGCTCCCCATTTGTATGTTAGGCCAGGAGGAAAACATATGGTATTTTGGAGACCCAAAGTATTAATATCATCATCCAAGACGTTATGGAGGACCCTATCCTCAAAGGTGGATCAAGGATGATGGCAAAGTTCCACCCGAGCTTCCTCCTCCTCCTGAAGTCAAGCTAAACAGTGGACGATCATTTCGAGGGAGATACACACACTTGGGAAAGAGTTTCAGAACTTGTTATTATACTGGTTTTGTGTAATTTTTTTGATAAATATTTCACTTATTTACTATCTTTACATGAATCTCCTATTATTTCATTTCTATTAATATATTTAAGTGAAACATTTTTTATTTTAACACCGATTGGGTTGAGATTTCAAGTGGGAATATTGGGTTGTTCTGATTGGACAACACAAGTAGCCCTTATATCTCCAAGATATATGATATTTCAGTATTATTTGGTAGAATTTAATATGGTCTTGAAGTACAAACTTTGAAAACATGGTTGTTGTGTTGAGGGTTGGTACATCGTGCAACGTTTTGAGAGACAAGAGGGGAATCAAGATCTTAACAACCCTCAACCAAAGAATTAAACAAAACCATGTGGAATTTTCAGAACAATAAAACATAAAAGATGTGTAGTAAACTTTAGTGATCTCCATATCTCACAATTCTTAAATCACCACCTTATTCTATCAACTATTAAACTCTTTATGTTATGTTATTTTTTTATAACTGTTTTCAAAATCACACCTCTCTTTTTGTAATCTTTATTAAAAATAAACACTATAAGATTCCAACGATCCTTGATAGATGACCTAGGGTATTTCCTAGACTAAAAAATATTCTTTAAATAACTATCAATTTGGCGTGTTATGACAACACAATCAAATTATGGCACCGTTGCTGAGGAGCGCTTTGTTTTTTTAGTGAGTGTTTTAAATAAGATATTTGTAAATTTTGTGAGTATTTATTTACCTTTTTCAATAATTTTGTGTTATGATATATTTTTTGTGTGGTTTTGGTTAATGAGGAATTCTAATCCAGAATAATTACCTCTATTAAAATCCAAACCGGAGCGGATCTTATGTCAGCGACATCGAGACACAGAAGAAAACCCTTTGAAGGAGGACACACAAAACATCGAAACTCCTCTTGATCCTTCTACTTATTCTTCTAGAACCGACATAAAAACTAAAATTAACTTTCATAATATGGCTAAATATAATTGAATATTAAAATAAATATTCTCACCTGATTTCTATATCTAACCCACATACATTCAATTATAAGATGAGGAACCCAATTTTGAACTAAATTATAGTCTAATTCTTCTATTACAAAGATTCCATGGACTTTCTCAAGAGGATCCACACAAGCAATTAAAATTATTTCATACTTGATGTTCGATATTAAAACCTATAAATGTAGATTAATAACATTTAAAGTTGTGGGAATTCCATTTATCATTAGAATACACTGGAAACAATTGGCTTTACTATATTAATTCACTAATTAGTGGTTAGGCAGACATGAAACATATTTTTCTTGAAAAATATTTCCTAGCCTCTTGAAATTCAACTACAAGGAAATAAATATGGGGTATAAGTCAATTACAAGGGAAAAAATTACATGAATTTTTTGAACACTTTAAAAGGTTATGTTCTTACTTTCCACACCACTAAATAAGTGATAAACTTTTAATTCAGTATTTTTATGGAGGTTTAATTTATATTTATCGAAATATGATTGATGCTACTACAGGTGGTGCAATAGTTGATAAAACCCAAATTTATTAAAGAAAACTGATTGAGAACATGGCACAGAACACTCAACAATTTGGTATAAGGTAAAATGTACTCATCCGAGGTGTCCATGAGGTGAAAATTACTGAATTTGAGAGGAAGGTGGACATGAAGTTCTAAGAGGTATGTACCCTTATTCGATAACTTGCTCTTTCACAAGGGAAATCCCAACAGCCACCTCCTCCCATCCATTGTGGTATATGTTCTTATAACACCCACTACTCTGATCAATTCCCCCCAACTAAGAGAAACTTCTGAGATTTATGAGTAAATCTTTCCAGACCACCCTTATAACCAACCCTTTTGGCAAGAACCATACTATCCATCCAATCCTTGGTGGAAAGACAACCAAGACTATAATAGAGGGGGTATTCAAACCAACCTTAACAACCATGGAACCAACATGGTTAGAGTAGTCATCCAACACCACCCAAAAATAATTAACCACTCCAAAGGCATTTCAAAAAACCCCATCCAAAACCCGAGCCAAGCCTAGAAGATATGATGAAACAAATGGCTTTCAACAACCTCCAATTCAAAAATACCACCCTGGCAGCCATACAAGGCCTCAAAACCGAATTAGGCCAACTAGCCAACTCAATGGGGGAAATTCATAGTCTTTGGTCGGGTAAAATACCATCTCAACCATTAGTCAACCCAATAGATAAATTAAATGTTAGTTCCATCACCCTAAATAGTGGAACAAAAGGTAAAATCCCAATGAACAATCCTTTAGAGTCATCTTGTCCTGAGGAAACCTCCCTCCAAACCATTCAAAATGTTCCAAATGATGGAAAACCATGTATTGAGAGAATCCCTTCCAAAGGAAAGAGTTATTATGTCGATGAGTCTCCTACCCAACCTATTCCTTTTCCATTTCACCTAGGGGACACCCAACCTAGAAAACAAAAGCAAATTGAGTTAGATATGGAAAGTTTGGAGACTTTAAAAAAAGTGCAGGTAAACATCTCCTTGATTAATGCTGTGAGACAAATTACAAGATATGAAAAGTTTTTAAAGGATATGTGTACACATTTAAGGATAATTCAGGGTGATGAGAAGGTAATATTAGGGAGGAATGTCTTAGCATTGATAGAACCATCACTCCCTACCAAATGCAATGATCCTGAAACCATTTTGATTCTATGCACCATAGGGGAGTATTAATTATCCAATGCTATTGCTGATTTAGGTGATTCAATAAATGTGATGCATCACTCCATTTACTCTTCATTGTAGGATGGAGAATTGAAGCCAACTAGGATAGTCATTCAACTAGAAAATCGTAGTACCGCATACCCCTTTGGCATGTTAGAGGATGTTCTTGTGAGGGAGAAAATTTTAATTTTTAATTTTAATTTTTCATTTTTATTTTTATGTTCTTAAAATTGTAGATTGTAACACCCCAATATTTTATAGTATGTTATATCTTTAAAGTAATTCTATAGCTTTCACCACACACAACATCGAGTTTGAGCGCACGACGACTTACCAAAATAGCCGTTCGAAAACCAGTTATGAATAATATTAACTAGTTTTTCAATGTTAAATAATCCATAAAATTTTAACATCCATATTATGTGTTTCTTAGATATATTATAAGAATAAATTCAATTTTTTAGATAAGAGAAGTATTTTTCAAAAAAATAATGTTTTACCACCTTTAAATAGAGAACCTATTTTAAATCCAACATTTGACACTTTTATATATTAAATTTTACAAAATAAAATTCTTCTTTAGAATTAGGACATCAAAATTTACTTTGAATGAAATTTTTGTATTTTTCTGATAATGTTCATTTTTAATGAATAATAAGAAATACTGTATTTTAATTCCAAACTGCCTTTTAATATAATTTATTTATGAGGTTAGATTATCTTTTTATTGGTTTTAAAGGGTAATTATATTATATTTTTACAATTTAATCATATTTTAGTCATTTTAAGTCATTTTACATTGAAATTGGATTAAAACAAGTGTCAATAATTTGATAGCTATTATTTCTTAAAAACACGCTTTTTATTTAAACAACGAGAATTAATTTTAAGTTAATTAAGGAAAATTATATATTTATAATTTGGTAAGATAGAAATAATTTTTTAATTCAGAATATCAAATATATATTAGGCTGAATTTTTTGTGTTTTTCTAAAAAACATCAATTTTTGATGAATAGTTAAAACACTGAGTAGTAGTTAAAAAACCAACTTCTTCATTTTAATGAAATTTTTCTGCTTCTGTGAATTGAATTTTGAAAATCCGACATAAATGGTTGTTATTATTAAGTAAAATGTAGTTAAATAAGATGAAATTAATTTTTGGTAAATAGTAACTGTTGACTTTTTTTTACCGCTGTTAAGGTTAAATAGGGTAATTTAAGATAAAAAATATTATAATAATATTGAATTACCCTTAAATGTGTCCAAATATTATTAGCTAATATATTTCCAACCATGAGCATCCTTGGGTCAATTTTGGGACCCCATAGATCCACTTAAGAGTGATAATGACAGTTTTTACTAATTAATTTAAGGTAAATACAGAAATGACAGAAACATATATCTTTTAGTAAATAAATTTTTACATGGGTTATATAAGTTATATATTCCACTATAAATATTAATTTTAATGATATAAAGATATCCTAGATCATAGTATTTTGTTTATAATTTTTAGACATTAAATAAATTAAATTATTTATGACACAATAATGATTCAGTGTTTGCCTCATTAATGAATGATTTAAATAAATAAGATTATAAAAATTAAAACAATATCCAAAACCTATCCAATTATTACTGTATGATTTTATTTATAAAATGAGTCATCTTATCTTGTACTTTAATAAGTTTTGGACATTTATAAACTGAAAATAATTATAAAATAAAATAATATTTTCACACTTTCCTAAAGAGGCCCTCCCCCCTTTATAAATTTTCCATCACATTTAACCCATTAATCACACCTCTAAATCCCCTTGGATCGTCCCACCTCTACCCAAATAATCTCTCAATATCCCTATATTCCAACTAGAAGCCTTTATTAAGGAATTAGGCACTTCATGAAATCATTTTGGTTTGAACCAAAAGGAGTTACCCAATTTTAGTGTAACGTATTCCCTAAAGTTCTCTTCTTTTATTTTTCTTCTCAAACCCCCTTGAACTATTTTATTCCTTTATTTTAAAATAAAACCAGTATCCTAAATATAATATGTTTTTTTACAAGAAGTATTCGTGCTACACTTACACAAACCTCTATTTAATGGGAAAATAATATACTGTTTCTGTGGATGGTGAAATACTGCCTCACGAAACAATGATTGTTCAATTATATCCTACTGCATCACATGAGGGATATTAAGATGAAACTTTATTTAAATTTGATATATATTATATTTATATTATCTCTATAATTATGTATTTTACATTTATATCATACCTTTATGGTTTTCATAATGGTTAAATACGATAATTTCATTTGAGGAAGTGCGGACTACCACCCCCTCGTAGTGATATGACTCATTCATGCCATACGTGGAACATATAAATAATGGATTTAATTAAATTATATAACATTGATATTATACTATAATTATAATATAACTATTTATTATTATGTTTACATTCCTTTAAATATAAAATAGAAGTGAAAGTAGCGTTAATGCATACGTACAACTTACCGTCTCCATGAATAGTGTGTTTCAATTCTTAACTCCAAATGATATGGAATATTATAAATACATATACAATTGATATATATAATATATATGATATCTAAATCATTAATATAATTCTATATATAATTTAATTTTGACTACATTGTCAATTTTTAATTATAACAAGTTCATTTTTGGCTAATGTTCGAACATCGACAAAATGTATGATATGAACTCAAATAATTAACTAATTGTTATAGAAAGGTAATAAGTGATATAAAAGGAATAATAAAATTTAAAAATTTTCTTAATGAGGTATAAATTAACTTAAGTTTATTATTCAGGAATAACCCAGAACATACGAGTCATGTTGGACCTGAGGTAAGGGGTTTCTTATCTCACTTTTAATTCCGTGAGATATCCATTGTTCACCACTTATTTATTATATATAGTGTATTATGTACTTCCATTTGATATATATTATTATAATTATAATTATATTAATGGTATTTTTTAATTCATTTGGTGGTTATTAACTTTTGGTTATACGACTTGATTGATTACAACGTGGTAAGGGGTTTTCATCTCACTCTTTACTCTCGTAAGATTCATGCTATATTTTCCACTATTTACTTTTGTATGGTGTATGTACATCCCTTGATTGTATTATTGGTGTAATATACTTTAATTAATGGGTATTTACATCTTCATTGTATGATACTTCTTTCATGGGGTGTATGTTTCGTAAGTTACTAAATCGGTAAGGGAATTTCAAATTTCAATTTCCACTCATTAGGATTTACCTATCGTTTATTATTTTACTCCAAGATTATGTGTGGAATCACTATTTATTATTTATGTAATAATTTCCACTCCATTTTTTGTGGATATACTTTTGATACACATAATCACTCTATTGATAAATTCTCATGCCATTGATATGAACTTGTTAAAGGTAATCTTAACTCAATTTCCATTCATTGAGTTAAACATCCAAGTCATTGGTTTAGTTTTTAGCAGAATGTGTGTGAATGTACTCTAATTTATTTACACTTAATATCCAATTATAATGAGTGTATTTATATTTTTCACACATAATTATTTCATTGATTTATCCTTAACCTAAGGATATAATATTTTTAAGGGATTTCATCTCAACTTACATTACATTGAGACTTCTTTGTTGTTATGTTATAACTCACTTTTATATGGTGTATATACTGTACTTTGACATAGTATATCATTAATACATTTATTATCATAATAATTTTACGTTTTTATTACATCAATTATTTTTATTCAAGAGTATCTCATTTGTTTAGGAACTCCATAACAAAAATATCGTTTTAAATTTTTTAAAGATTTATTCTTAGAAATCTTCATCATTAATGTCCATGTTTTAAAAATAGTTTTAAGTATTTATTTATATGGACATGAATTTTTTTAAAACTAAAATTCCTTTGAACTGTTTCAAAGTGGTATGGGACACTTTGATTCCAAAATATCTTTTAAAATACTTCTTTGATAAAAAGTGAGACTTTTAAATGATTTTAAAAAAAGTGATATTTCTCTCAAAAAAAATTTCTGATTGTTTTCATCTATGTCAATATCCTTCTCTGTATTTTATTCTTGATTGAGGTTGATTTATTATAATATAATCTTTCATATTGTATTGAATGTGTTATGATATGTTTAACTATGGATGTGATATTTTTATACCATTCATGGTTTATGATTAAAGTATAGAGATTTCATATGTTGGTTTTAATATGATTGTTTATGTTATGTTTCAACATTTTCATACGAGGAATGAAGTGTACATAGTAAGTGATGGGTGGAGCCCAATATAGATCATAGATGCATTGGTAGGTCTCATGAGACAAATTAGTGTCTTGGAACAAGGCCTTGGAAAATTTTTTATTTGTAGTCTTGGCACGAGGCTTTGACTATGTGTTGTGTGGCATTAGGCATTCCCTCATTATGAATTTAATTATTACATGTGATTATTCGACTAGTATATTATCCATGTGAATAAGTAAATGGAAATATTTGATTTATCTTTTCCATATTATGATGAAGTTTAATTTTAAAAGGCTTGAGTTTAATCTTATACATTCCCTTAAATGTTTATGCATATTTATGATAGTTTTTTCTATATTGTTATCTTTATTGAGCATCTAAGCTCACCCCTTTCTTACGTTTTATTTTTTCCAGGATTCACAGAAGTATATCACCTTTAATCAGTAAAAATATGCTAAGGGATATAATAGTGTTAAAAGGGGACACGATGTTGTTTTTTATTTCATAATATAATGTAAAAATTATTTATGTATCTAGTACTTCCAAGGCTACTAAACTGATCGCCCTTTCAGGAAATGATTCCTTGTACCATGCCAATGTTATATAATAATTCACCGACTCTAGGTAACTGGGGTTGAGGCATTAAAAATATGATAAGATGAATGGACATCCCCCAATTATATTAGGGATACCCTTCTTAAAAATTGAGAAACCCATAATTAATGTCCATAATGGTATATTATCTATGGAAGTTAGTGGTGGAGTAGTCCATTTCAACATCTGTGATGCCATGAAACACCCCTAGAAAGAACATTACTCTCTCTCTGTTAATTCTATAGATGCACTACCTTCTCTTGAAAAAGCTTATTTTCATTCCCATGATCCTCTTTCTAAGTTATCTTCATTGATATAAATTTTAGGAAAAGATTCATGAATTGATTTTTGTAGTGGTCTTGAGAAATGTAATGCATGTTTGTTGATTGATGATTTATTGAACACTGAGGATCCACTAACCATCGATGCTACCACTGTGCTTGTAAAATCTCTTTCCTCATCTGAGGATGAAACCATTGAGTAGTTAGATGAGATTAGTGACCTATCACTTTCACACACACTTACATAAAAAAAATCTACCTAAATTCAAACTAAAACAACTACCTTATGATTTTAAATATTCATATCTTGAGAATGGAAACAAGCTACCTGTCATCATTTTTAGTTTACTCTCTATTGAGCATTAATTTTGACTAATTGAACTTTTGAGGGAGTATAAAAAATCTTTGGGATGGTCAATTTCTAAAATTCTAGGTATTATCCCATCAATTTGCACACATCATATTTTATTAAATGATGATGCTAAACCTGTGAAGTAGGCACAACATCGACTGAACCCAAACCTCATAGATGTTGTGAAAAAGGAGGTTACAAAATTACTGGCTACTGGAATCATTTACCCCATATCTAATATCCAATGGGTCAGTCCTATTAAAGTAGTTCCTAAAAAAACTGGCCTTAAAGTAATCAAAAATGAAAAAAATGAATTGGTTCCAACTCATGTGAAGAATAGTTGGCATGTCTTCATAGACTATCTCCGACTAAACCAACACTCAAGGAAGGACCATTTCCCATTTCCAGTCATTGACCAAATGCTAGAGGGACTAGCAGGGAATTCCCATTACTATTTTCTTTATGGGTATTCTGGATACTTTCAAATCTATATTTTCCACAAGGATCAGGAAAGGATAACCTTCAGTTTCCCCTTTGACACATTTTTCTATACAAGGATTCCATTTGGTATGTGCAATTCTCTAGGTACATTCTAATGATGTATGGTTATTATTTTTTTGGATTACCTAGATAATTTCATGGAAGTTTTCATGGATGATTTCACTATTTATGGATCCTATTTTTATGAATGTTTAAATAGTCTTGGGTTAGTACTAGGTCGCTGCATTGAAAATAATCTTATATTAAATTATGAGAAATGCCATTTCATGGTGCAACAAGGTATAGTTTTGGGACATTTCATTTTGGGGGATGGTATCCAAGTAGATAAATCAAAAGTGGATGTCATTTATTCCCGACTATTCCCTAAAAATGTATGATATGTGTTGTATTTCCTAGGTCATGCTGGATTTTACAGTAATTTCATTTGTGAATTTAGTAAAATTTCACTCCCCCTCTCCCGCTTACACCAAAAAGATATTTTTTTTTGGATAAATAATGTGAATTTTTTTTAATAAATTAAAATGGAGTCTAACATCACCCCCGGTAAACCAAACTCCTTGGGGGGTATTTACCATTTGAGCTCATGTGTGATGCCTCTAACTATGCAGTTGGGGTAGTCTTGTCATAAAGGGTCAATCAAGCTCTACTTTTCATTTCATATGCCTCACAAACATAGGACCCTGCCTAAGAAAACTATACCACAACTGAAAAATAATACTTGGATATGTGTTTTCCTTGGAAAAATTCAGGTCATACCTTGTAGGGTAGACAATCATTATGTTCTTAGACCATGCAACCCTCTGACATCTCCTTAAAAAACTAAAATCCAAACCATGTCTCATTATTTGGATAATCTTTTTTTAGGAATTCAATCTATAAATTAGAGATAAAAAAGGATCAAATATTGTGCTAGATGACCATATCAGTAATACTCCCCCATCCTTAGAAATTGACTCATCCCCATATTCGTATAAATGATATGTTTCCTAATGAGAAATTGTGCTGAGTGTAAGATGTTATTCCTTGTTATGAAAAAATTGTAAAGTATATGGTAGCATCTTGAATTCCTATGAATTTCAAAAAAAACTAGCCAGTTCTCTAAAATAGAATTGTCGTTGGTAAATTTGGGATGAACCCTACAACTGGAACACATGTAGTGATCAAGTAATCATGTATTGTGTTCCCGATAGGGAGTTTCAGTCTTTACTTAGATTCTAACACAATATTTCTTGTTGGGCACAATTTAGTGCTCAACAGACTGCTCGCAAGGTCCTTGATTCTGGTCTCTTTTGCCTAACACTTTTTCAGGATGCCCATGATTTTTTTAAATCTTGTCTTTATTGTCAAATAATGTGTAATATCTCTAAAAGAAATAAAATTACACAACAACAATTACTTTTTCTTGAAATTTTTGATGTTTGGAGGTATTGATTTTATGGGAAATTTCCCAATTCTTTTGGAAACTTATACATTCTTCTAGTAGTTGATTACATGTCAAAATGGATAGTGAAATGAAATATAAGGAAAGATGATTCTATAGAAGCTTTAAAATAAATGAGATCCCAAATTTTCAAAAGTTTTATTTTACCTAGGTTCATCATCAGTGACCAGGGTTCTCATTTCTACAACTGAACATTGAAATCCATTTTGCGTCAGTATGGGTTTGGGAATCTAGTGTCTACTGCATATCACACAAAGACCAATGGTTAAGACGAGGTGTCAAATAGAGAGGTAAAACAAATTATTAAAAAAATGGTTCAACCCAATAGGAAATACTAGAGTCTTAGACTCGATGATTCATTATGGGATTACCGTATAGAATTTAAGATTCCCATTGTATTGACACCATATCAGCTGGTGTTTGGAAAGAGTTTTCACCTCCCTATTGAGATTGATAACTAGGCATACTGGTCCCTTAAACAATGAAATTATAATCTTTTTGGTGCAGGTTATCAAAAGAAGTTATAGATTCAGGAGATAGAAGAAATGAGAAGAGATGTATATGAGAACTCTAGGATTTATAAGAAGCATACTAAGGCTTCCACGACTAACTCATCCTTCATCGTCAGTTCCACATTGGACATAAGGTACTTCTATAAAATTCAATGCTGATGTTGCATCTAGGTAAGCTTCATTTTTTCTAGTTTGGACCACACAGTGTTATTAACATCTCTCCATTTGGTGTTGTCCATGTTTAAAATAAAGAAACCAAGAAAACCTTCACTATCAATGGGTACCGGTTGAAGAACTTCCATGAATCCATTCCATAGTCCCTAATAGAGGAAATCCATGTTCAAGAAGAAATCTATGAATGAATCTCACCAGGTTTTATCCTTACTTTACACATTCTATTTTATTACATTGAGAAAATTTCACACTTTAGGTATGGGGGGATGGGTATATTCCTGGGTTAGTGAGGAATTTTCATAATCATTATACTTTTTCTCTTTTTAGATTGTTGAATTGTATTGTTACTTTCCCCCTCCCCCTCACATTTATACTGGAATATTACTTTTTTTATTCCCACTTTATCATGTAAAATTTTTCCCGTTTAATATTGGATGTTATTGAAAATGCATGTGGAATGCTCGTATTTCATGTTTTTTGAACATTAAAAAAAAATCTGATGAAATGTACATTTCAGCAATAATTCAATACTTTGGTGTGACTTTATTTTGAAATTTAGTTATTTTTCTATGATATAAATTGTTGTATCATTTTGAAACATTTGAGAAAAAATGGTGCCCTTTTTTGTGTATGGTTTGAGGAAAAATTGTGTCACCTAATATCTCCACACATTTTTGCACCTAACCCTAAAACGTGAAAATTTCTTACCTAATTTAAGGTAAATATATGTTAGGTAGATTTTTCTCTACTTTAGAAAATAATTTTTCCATACATTCAATCCTTATACGATCTATTTAATCACCATTCCAAATTGACCTAGATGTGTGTACCTATTATCCGACTGTTGTACGCCCTAAAATAGGGTTGTATATTGGTAGGTAAAAAACCACCCTTCCTAGAATTTTTATCTTATTATAACTATTACGATTAGTGTCTTGAGGAGAT
Source organism: Viscum album (assembly GCA_963277665.1). Classification (NCBI taxonomy): domain Eukaryota; kingdom Viridiplantae; phylum Streptophyta; class Magnoliopsida; order Santalales; family Viscaceae; genus Viscum; species Viscum album. Next base: position 1,666,981,753 of record OY728147.1, on the reverse strand, counting down.
AAAATAAGGCTTGGGAGAAGAGTGTAATATATATTTCAATTGAAAATTTTGAAAAAGTAAATAAATGAGGGGAGTGAGGAAATAAACAACATATGGGGATATCTAGGTCGAGAGATTATGGTTTGACTTATAGGAATTATTAATTGAGTGGGTCTTGAAATTTTATTGCAAATTATGTGGGGAAAGTTCAGTGGAATTGATCTTGTAAGTTGAAAATTATTAAAGTAACTTATATTTACTTGATAGTAAGTGGAAGGAATAAAAAAAAATGGTTGTCACACACACACATGGAGAATTAGTGACATGATTAACTTTTTAATTATTTTCTTTTACATGTATCATGCATATCATATAATTTAATTTGGATACAATTTTTGAGACGTATTTTTCTATGATCACTGAGAATAACTCCTCAGTGAGATTTTTTCTTTGATTACATTTCTATCTGGAATTAAAATTTTATCGAATGTTAAATCTTTATGAAGTTGGAAATATCTAAATGCATAATTTTTGGAAATATGACTTTTCATAGGCATGAAAATGTTTATGTGTGGGAGTGTGATCGCAACGCAATTAACTTTTATATATTCACCCTTACAACACTGTGTTAAACTAGTTTTGTATTGAAAATTATAAAATAATAACAAATTTCACTTCATGTTTGATTACATTTTTTTATCACTGTTGAAAAGGGAAATCATACTTGTTTTGATAATTTCATTAATAGTGGAGGTGATTTAGAGGGCCCATAATGATGTCCATGAAAAATGGGCCAAACTGCACAGGATTTATGCACACCACTAGACTCATCTGCACACTGATACCTAGCACTACATCCAAATCAGATAACATTTTATGGGTGTGTCCAAAATTCATTGGGATATATTTCATCAAAGGAAACCCAAGACACATTCATCTATCTGATGGCCCAACCAACTTGATCTATCCATCACAACGAATCTGCATGAAGTCAAAAGTGGTGTGATGTGATCTATCCATACCTTGAGATGTAGGTGTCCCAATGTAGAGAAATGTTCAGTGGAGATAGATAGGATGTGGGGCTACAACTTTAATATTTTCTCAAAACAGAGACTAGGATGTCTGGAGGCCATAAACTATGTGAAAATTTGTTTTATGAAATCTGTGTGCTCAAAACCACCTTCCCATTTTCATATAAAATTGCACCTTGGGATCCACATTGATATGTTCAGACCAGAGGAAAACATTTGGTATTTTGGAGACCGAAAGGATTACTCTCATCTTTAAAGAAGTTATTGAGGCCCCAATCCTCATAAGGGGATCAAGGATGAAGGCAAACTTCCACCCGAGCATCCTCCTCCTCCCGATGTCAAGCTAAATGGTGGAAAATAATTCCGAGAGAGTTATACACACTTGGGAAAGAGTTATTACACTTGTTATTATATTTGTTTTATGTAATTTTTGTGATAAATATTTCACTTATTTCCCATTTTGACATGAATGTCCTCCAATTTCATTTCTATTGATATAATTACATGAAACGTTTTTTTATTTCAACACTGATTATGTTGAGATTTCTAGTGGGAATATTGGGTTGTTCTGATTGGACAACACAAGAATCCTTTATATGTAAAAAATATATGAGATTTTATTATTATTTGGCATCTTTTAATATGTTCTTGAAGTCCAGACCTTTAAAACATGATTATTTTGTTAAGGGTTGGTACTTTGTGCAACATTTTGAGAGGTCATAGGGGAATCAAGATCTTGACAACCCTCGACCAAATAATTAAACAAATCTATATGGAATTTTTAGAAAAAAGAACTATCCAAGATGTGTAGAAAAATTTAAGTGATATCCTTCTATCATAATTCTTAAATCTCCGCATTATTATACCAACTATTAAACTCTTTATGTTTATTTATTTTCTTAAAACTTTTTTCCAATTCACTCCTCTCTTTTAGTAATAATTATTAAAAATACACACTATAAGATACCAACACTCCTTGAGAGATGACCTAGGGTCTAAACTTGACTAAAAAATATTCTTTAAAAAACTATTAATTTGATGTGTCATGACAACACAATAAATAGGTGGAGTTGAAAAACCAATTTTTTACAACATGGGAGACACCTAATACCATAGAGATGAGTATCTACATAAGAAAAATTTAAAATCCATTCAAAAAAGATATAATTCTAAATTAACTTATGAAATAAGATTTATTATATAATTTCATAATATTTTTACATATCCACTTTCAATATAATATTATCTTTGGGAACCCTATTATTCAGATGGGTTAAAATATGCTAGAAAATGTTGATATCCCTTTGAATGGTTCACTCCTTGATGAAGGATTTCTTCTCCTATAAAAAAATTTACATATATGTGGATATAATTTATAATTATGTAAATTTGTGGGGGTTTTTAAGAGAAATTAGATATGATGATTGGAAAAAAGTAATGGAAGGAAGGGGTTATTTGACCTAGGGAATAAGAACTAGAGATGTAGTACATGAAGCCCATGGTATCGATTCATCATTGAATAAATCTTGAATGGTCACAATAAATTCTTTATTTATGAAATCGCATGTAACAAAACTGAGATGTTAATAATTTTTATAACTTTTATACCCCAATAATTTAATATTGTATACTATAATAGTTAATTTTCAATGTGGGATATAATTAAAAGAAATATATTATTGATAGCGAAGTGGAATGGATATGATGTGAGATATTGGCATTGTATTTGTTTCCAACACATTGATTATACTTAAAAAACATGAATCAAATTCAAAATTATATGGATTTATTTTATTTAAATGTTTTTATAACTATATTAATTTACAAAGGTATTTAGAATAGGATTGAAGTTGAAGATATAATTTTAGAGATATTAAATAGAAGATAGGGGAGATCACTATAAAAGGGGGGCTATTATACCATGATGATCCTAGGTAAAAATAATTTTTTAGTGTGAAAAAATCCAATAATTACACAATTATAATAATCAAACCAATACTTTGTCTTTAAATGTGACGATGTTTGACAAGGGATTTCATAACATAAAGATCACACTGTAACCAGTGAGCTATGATTTTTAAAATTCAAATTGTTTGGTGTTAGGAAAAAGATTACATAATGAGGGATATATTTGTATCATATGTCTATAAATAATTACATAATGTGATGAAAAAACATTGTAATTATTATGTATGATTGGACAAGTTAGTAGAAAATTGTTTTTCACTATAAAGATGGATGGTTGCACTATACAATCCCAAATCACACCATAAGTTTACTAGAATGAGATATTAGTATTCCTATTCAATGTAATGATTTTTATATATAAAACTATCATTATATAGATCAAAAAAATCCACTAATATTTGAGTAATTATAATTTTACTATATTATAAAATTCACGTGTCACACTATAATTTACCTCATTATGCCATGACATTTAGAAAACTAATTTTTTAGGGTTTTTTCTAATATAGATTCATAAAATAATTATGGGGAACACAAAATCAAAAATCAACATACCTTAAAATAAGTTAAGGTGTCTTTATGGGTCAGATTGATCTACTGGATCATATTAATGTGTGATAAGTCATAGGATACACTGGTTATTGAAATTTGAATAGAAAACTCAAATTCTATGAATTAGTGAAGTGTTAATACCATGTGAGAGTATAAAAATGGTGGTTAATAAATCAAAGAATAAGAAGTGAGAATGTTATTGGATATAGACCTAAGATTAATTCTATATATTTACTATCATAATTTTATAAATAGTGATATTTGGAGAGTAAATATTGTTAGATTGATTTTTATTAGAGATTCACTGTAGAGGTTTTACTATGAGTTAATGAGTTTGTTTATGATATTTTGGTGATCCCAGGTGAATATAAACATTGAGAAAAATTTTAGAAATATGTAATAATATATTGAGTTTTATATAAAAACTGTTATATTTCTTAATTTTAATGTTTTTGTGATCAAATAAGCCAAGTCAATTAGATAATTTGTTTATATAAGATTTAGAGAATATGATTGGTTTGAGAAGACTCTTACTTCTAATCCTTAGAAGAGATATAAAAAAGTGTGTAGAAGCACATTGTAATTTTAAGTGACATTTTTACATGTGTGAGTTCAAGTATAAATCCTTCCTATTGTAATATATTTTCATAATTCTGATGAATCATATGGGGAAGGATATTCCCTTATCATGTGAACAATATACCTATTAATTTTAAATAACAAACCTTATATATCAATGTGATTTTTTGTGGATGTGAAGATTAAATAAAAATCATCCTTATTAACATAAAAAAGTATTTATGGTGATGAAATAGTATTAATGAAAACTTAGTTATTTTAACTTATTAGTTGTGAATATTTATTAGTGAAAGAAACTTAAAATATCTGTATTAATATACTCACCAAATTTTAGTGAATACTCATTGTGGGAAAATATTACATTGATATAGTGTCCTCTATAATTGATATCAATACCACGTACTCCCTCTGAAGAAATCAACATTATTTGAATTTTTTGTTAGATGTTCTATTTTCTTGTTTTTTTAGTTATTTTTTTATTTTTCATCATAGATTACATAAATTTAGTCAATACTAAAGGAGTTCCCACATTTTATCAAGAAATTTACTATGTTTTGAAAGAAATTACACCACTAAATTTTATATATATAAATATGTATAGATGTGATCAAAACTATAACTAATGGTATTTATCTAGTTATTAAAGTTGTAGTGAGGAATCCAGTTGATAAGAAGAATATTTTTATTTATGGTAATATACTAAATGTTATCATAGACTCACTTTAGGGAAAGAGTTTATAATGGTTATAATAATTATAACAACAAAATAAATTTCAAATTATATATCAAGTATTCATGAATGTAATGTAATAGTGATGGAATAAAAATTTAAAATATAGAATTATCAAGTAGAACACATTGATGTTCTTGATGGAGAGTTAGAAAATGATTTATTAACTAGAGATAATTACACATTCATCTTAATAAAAGGTTTTGGGAAAACTCTATAGAATTCAATGATAGTTAAGAAGTTACTTTTTTATCTTTCCATATAAGTTTTATTCCAATTTTTATTATACTTAATTTTTTTTAAAACATTTCTATTTGGAAACATACACAATCTATTGGTGGAATAATAAACAGCGATAGATATTTATTCCAATAATAAAAGTAAATATTAGAAGGATTTTTTATCCGATTTCATGAAGAATCAGAAATCATTTAAAAATAATTAAAGAGTTAGTTTCATGTAATTTTATTGATGTGAGGTTTGAAAAGATAAAGTCTTTCCTCTCATATGATATTTTAAATGTAAAAGTTATATATTGCGATAAAAATATTTTAAATCATTTTCTGTGTGGAAATTTTAATTTTTCATGTGAATTAAATTGTAACATCCCAAATAAATAAAAAATATAAATTATTCATATTGGTTAATATATTTGAATGAAATATTAATTTTATTTTAAATGGGATGTTATCTTCGATGGCATACCCAATACGCAACAACAAATTTCTTTGAAATCCTACGTTGCATGCAATGCAGAGTTAAACTAAAAATAATATAGTAATAATATTAATTTAAATAGTAGTTAACACCTAGCCATTGTATTGGAAGGAACAAAACTAACTGCAATATCATTATACATGTTTTTTCAATATTTTTACATTTATCCCATAAAATTTAGTGGCTTAAAATTTGAATGAATCTAATTATAAACATAATTTACTTTAAAAGGTTGATTTACCACATTTTGATGGAAAACCATATTTAAATATAGTTTTGGTCACTTTTATATGTTCTATTTGAACAAATAGAATTATTCTTTATAATTGGGACATCAAAATTCACTTTGGTTGATATTTTAGTATTTTTATGATAAAATTCAATTTTTGATGAATTGTGGAAAATACTGTATCTTAATTCAAAACGGCCTTTTAATCTAACTTATTAATATGGTTATATTATCTTTTTAATTGGTTTTAAAGTTTAGTTATATTATATTTTTATCAGTTAATCAAATATTGGTCATGGGAGTTAATTTCACTTTGAAATTATACATAAACAAGTGTCAATCTTTTGATAGTTAGTATTTTTTAAAAACACGCTTTTTTGTTTTGACAAGGGGAATTAATTTTAAAATAATTAATCCAAGTTCTATGTTTTAAATTTTGTAAAATAAATATCATTTTTGAATTTGAAATATCAAATATAACTTGGCTGAATTTTTGGTATTTTTCTAAAAAACATCAATTTTGATGAATAGTGAAACCACTAATGTAACACCCCGAGCTTCCACGATACGCTTCTCATTCAATAATGAAATAGCTTGCATTGAACGCAACTTCGAGTTCTAAAACACCGCGACTAATCAAAGTAGCCGTTATGAATAGTAATAACCACTTTTTAAAATTATATAAATTTTATATTTCAAAATGGACTTCATTTTTGTATTCCTAATATTGAAATTAGCCTATGTTGAATTTTTTGTAATTTTCTAAGAACTTCAAAATTTTTATGAATAGTGAAAAATACTTAAAACAACTTTTTTAATCAAAATAATTCATAGTGATAAATTATACTATTGAGGGGTTTTAGAGTATAATTAGAATATATTTTTACCATTTTATCCAATGGTGGTCATTAGAATTAATTTAACATTGAAATTGGACATAAACAATTGTCAATCTTTTGATATAAATTGTTTCTTAAAAACACGCTATTTGTTGTGACAGCGGGAATTAATTATAAAATTAATTAATGCAACTAATATGTTTGGAATTTTGTAAAATAGACATCATTTTTGAATTCGGAATATCAATTATAGCTTAGGGTGAAATTTTGGTCTTATTCTGAAAAACTTCAATTTTTGATGAATAGTGAAAGCACTAAGTGGTAGTTAAATAACTGATTTTTCGTTTAAATGAAATATTACCACTTCTGTGATTTGATTTTCAAAAATCCGACATACATGGTTGTCATTAAGAAGTAAAATGTGGTTCAATGAGATTATAATAATTTTTTGGTGAATAGTAACTTTTAAGTTCTTAATCGCGATTAGTAGTAATTAGTGTAGTTTAAGGTATAAATAATGCTTTAATAATATGAAATGACCTAGACACATGTCCTACCCTCATTGGTTGTGTCATGGCCGACCAAGACAAGCCATGGGTCAACTTGGGGACCCCATGGAGACAATTTGGTTGGGAAATGACATAAATAACTTTTTATTTAATGTAAAAGTAAAAATGACACAAACATGAGTTGTTTTACTAAAACAATTTTTAAGTGGGGTTAAACAAGTCCAAATTTTGATTATAGATATTCATTAGAAAGTTAAAAAGATTTCCTACATCATATTATTTTTTTTATAATTTTTAGACATTAAATAAATTAAATTATTTATGACATCATGATGATGCAGTGATGACCTCATTATTTAACGATTTAAATAAAATGGGAAGATAATGCAAAATCCAAGGCTTACACTTGTCCAAAGCCTATTGGATGAAGATATTTCGAAACCTTATCACCTTATCCTCTAATTAGATAAGTTTGGGACCTTTAGAATCCGAAAAGAATTGTGAAATAATGTAACATTTCAATCTTTCCAAAAGTGCCCCTCCTCTCCACTTATAAAAGGCCCCCACCTCTCCCACCTCATTCACACCTTCAAGCCATTTGGCTCGGCCAACCTCTGCCCAAATACTCTCCCAACATCCCTCTCTTACTCCTAGAATCCTCACTTTGGGCAGAACTCTTCCCAAGGAAGCCTTTAGCTCAAATCAAAAAGAGTTACCCGATTTTGAGGTAATGTCTTTTCTAATGTTGTTTTGTTTTATTTTTCTTCTCCAACCCCCTAAACTCTTTTTATTCATTTCTTTTGTAACAACACCAGTATCCTCAATATACTAGGATGTTGTTATAAGAAGGATTCGAGCTACACTTACACACACCTACATCTAATGGTTAAAGAACATACGGTTTCTGTGGATGGCGAATTTCTGCCTCACGAAGCGATGATTGTTCAACACTCATATAACACCTTCAAAGGTGGCCATTAAGATGTCACTATTTTTATATATGATATATAATATGTTTTTGTTTTACTTATGCTTCTGTATTTCTCATTTATGGCATACTTTATGATTTCCATTATGGGTAAAACGCGATAATTTCATTTTAGGAAGTGCGGACTACCGCCCCCTCAAAGTGATTTGAATCGTAAATGCCATATGTGGGATGTATAAAGGATGGAGTAAATGGTATTATACACTATATTATACTGGAATTATATTATACATTTATATCATTATGATTTACTTCCATTAAATATGAAATTGAAATGAAAGTAGCGTTCATGCGTACGTACGGCTTACCGTCTCCATGAACGGTGCATTTCATTTCTTACCTCTAAATGTTACGTGACATTATGAATGAATGTATATACTGTATATATGATATATATGATATCTACATCATGAATATAATTCCGGATATAATGGATATTTCACCACATGAACAACTTGTAATTATAAGAAGTTTATTTTTGACTCAAGTACCAAAGATCGACAAAACGACCGTTATTAACTTAAATAATTACATAATGTTCATAACATTGTAATAAGTGATATAAAAAGGATAATGAAATTGAAAATGGTTCTTAATAAGGTAGATATTAACTCTAGTTTATTATTCAGGAGGTTAAAGAACGGTTGAGTCAAGTCGGACACAAGGTAAGGGAACTTCTTAACCCAACTTCCATTCTTTGGGTTAATCTCCTACTTTCAAATTATGTCATGATATTATTATGTCTTATTTTGTATTTTTACTTTCTTTATGTGTACCTATAGTGAATACACATAATATATCTATTTTATTTTAAAAATGATCTTTTTAAGGACTTCGTCTCAATCTCCTTTCATTGAGGCATATTTGGTTTTATACATAACTTTCTTTTATACGGTGTATAAACCCCTTTGACTTTTAAGTTTATTCAAAAGGAATCTTTTTATACGAAGCATTTTACTAAACGACAAAAAGGGAATGTTTTTCATTCCGTACTTATGCGGCGACAACGACTTCTCCGCCACCGTGAACATTATTTGAGTTTCGGCTTCCTTTACAAGCCATACTTTTTTTTAAAAAGAAAAATAAATACAATGTTTTAACATTCTTTTATTTTGGTATTGAAAATGGTTTTGAAAGCGTTTTTATTATATCAATGTTTTGTATTGATATCTTGTGATTGAAATGTGGAAATGTTATGTTTCCTTTATGCATTGTTTATGTGATATGATTATGTTATGGTTTATGATATGTTTAAACCTATTCATATGAGGAATGCATTGGACTTAATAAGTGACGGGTGGAGCCCGCTATAGCTCCTCGATGCATCGGCAGGTCTCATGAGACAAACTAGTGTCTTGGCACAAGGCCTTGACAAAATCTTATTTGTAGTCTTGGCACGAGGCCTTGGCTATGTGGTTATGATAGTCTGGCATTATGCATTCCATCATTATGAAAGTGGTTATTGATATTGCATGTGATTATTCGACCAGTAGAATATCCATGTGAAGAAGTAAATGGCATTATCTCATTTTACTTTTGCCATATTATGTTGAAGTTCATGTTTAAAAGGCTTTTGTTTTAGTTATACATTGCCTTAAATGTTAATGTTTATTTATGAAAGCTTCCGCATTATTGTTATCCTTACTGAGCATCTGAGCTCACCCCTTTCAATGTTTTAATATTTTCCAGGATGTGAAGAAGTATTTTATGAATGACCTGCAGGGATAGTCAGAAGAGGATATGAGTGTGGACTATGGAGACTTTGTTATTGTAGTTTTTCACTTTATGATGTAATGTAACGTTTACGAATGTATCTAGTGTTTCCAAGGCTACTAAACTAATCGGTCTTTCGAGACTTGATCTTTTGTGATCATGCCAATGTTACGAAGTAATGCACCGACTCTGGGTAGCTGGGGTCGGGGCGTTACAGTTGGTATCAGAGGCAGTTTAGTACTAACCTTGGAAGCTAGATTTAGATAAACTCTGATTAGAGCACATAGCCCAAAGATAGACTTTGAGGATTAGTATAGAAGAACTTCCTAGAATTTTGGTATTATAGAGATGTTATGAATTTTCCGAGCAATACATCCCTATCTGGATACGAGCAGGTAGAGGCGGCTCTGGCACAGATGTACCTAGGGGTAAAACCCGAAAACACCGCTTTGAGCTAGACTCGAACGGGAACTGGTGCACGACAACGGGCCTTGCTGCACTCTTGGTTACGACACTCCCGGGGGATATGCTTAGGATAATTCTCATTTTATTTACAAACCACTATGAAGGGTTATGAGTATATACTTTCTCAAAGAAAACATTTTTTTTATGATTATGGATTATATCCATAAATAGTTCAATTTATGTAAAGTGTTTTACAAGTATGGAATTATGTATTTTGATTCATAAACTAATCTAGTTTATGCCATTGTTTAGAAATGGCGCCTAGTAGAAGGAATGGAAACCGTATCAATGCACGAACTCCGTGTAGGGATTGCCCTCCTGACCAAGATAATTATTATGGATCTGGAGATACAACTGGTGCTGATCAACTTATTACCATACTTGGACAACTCACTCAGGTTATGAATAATAACCTTACCCGTATGGAGCACCCTGATCCACAGCGTGGAGGATCAATGTTAGATCGATTCATGAGGCAACAACCACCAACCTTTAATGGGAGTACAAATCCTATAGTAGCTGAGCAATGGATAAATTCCTTAGAGAAAATATTCCATGCCTTGGGGAGTAGTGAAAGGGAGAAGGTTGTCATGGCAGTTTACCGCCTCACTGGAGATGCCGATCAGTGGTGGTCGCTGATTCAAAACACAAAGGAAGATGATGACGTATCGAATATGGAATGGAGGGAGTTCAAAGATCTTTTCTTAGAAAAATACTTTCCTCGTGACAATCGAGCAGATATGGAAAGGCAATTTCTGAGTCTGAGGCAGAAGGAGGATGAGAATGTCGCAAAGTATGAGGCTAACTTTACAAGGTTAGTGAGGCATGCTGTCGATTATATACGTAACCCAAGGAGTAAGATTGATCGTTTCTTTGATGGGTTAAAACCATTTCTCCGTCGAGCTTTGGTATCACAATCCTTTTCATCATACGAATATATTGTCTCGTGTGCTATCAAGACAGAAAAGGAATTCTCTAAGTCTTATGACAACAAAGTAAAGCAAGAGAAGAAGAGAACGGTGGAACAAGAGACAGATAAAGGGAAAAAGGGAAAGAAGGATTTTCCATTATGTGATAATTGTGGGAAGAATCACCCTGGTACTTGCCTAAAAGGAATGGGAGTCTGTTATAAATGTGGAGAAAAAGGTCACCAGGCACGTGATTGCAAGGGAAAGAAAGAGGCTGTCAAAGTTGAATGCTACAATTGTAGAGAAAAGGGTCATTACGCAAATGAATGTCCTAAGCGTCAAGGAATCTTACCTCAGAAAAGGCCAAGGGATCAAGGACAATCTTATGCTATTACTACAGTTGAAGCAGAATAACTAATGTATTGATGCTTTCGGACTCATGGATTATATTCTGGTTATTAGAATAATGTGATCTATATAAGGATTGTACTGCAGTACTTGTTGGTTTCAGTAAGGTTTTAATATGATTAAGGTAATCATATTTTTAGTATGTGACAATAAGAGAAACTTTTCTTTGTTTGGGGAATCTGATGTTACAATTGATTTTGGAATTAAGAGACCTTTTAGAGAATGTTTGGACAGAGGTATTTTGGATAACTATAAATGTTGGGATGGATTAAGTTGAACTTTGAATAGTATTGTTTAAGGTTAAAACTTTTCTGAAGATTATTTCTGGAATACTATAATACTATATTTTTAGAAAAAGGACAACCTGCAGGGTGGGGAATAACCCGTCGCGTCGGACACAGCTGGAGGAATCGAACCCACAATCATAGTGCGACATGCCTTTATTTCCTACCACTAGCCTACAGGAATTCCCTGGTTATTACAATATAATTTTACTAATCTAAATGGTATGTGTTAACATTTGGAACCTTATACAATTAGGATAATAATAATATTTTTGAGTTCTATTATCTTTTTGAGTGAAAGATGAGTTGAAGGTTGAAACACTAATTGTCAAGCATAAATATATATATACCTATCTCTTATTCAGTGAATAAATTAATTCTTAAACTTTAGTAAAGGGATATTAAAACAAAAAATGTGTTATCCTAATACCTTATGTCTTGTTGAACTGATGATATTTTAAATCAACATAGATTGAAGGCTTTGAGGCCCTCAATTTGACAGTTGATTGTGATTGATGACCTCAATCACTCCCTACAAATATTTACGTTTTTCCTCCAATTATATGTCTTTAATTGCCACCAATGTTCTCCTTATCGAGATCATAATTTGGTGGTGACTTTCTTATTTCCATTTTCCCTCTTATTAAGGCTAAATTTTATTAACCTTATTTCCGATGTGGGTTTTCCACAAAGGTATTTTCTATTTTCAACCTATTATTTTTAAAGAAAAATATCAAATTGCGAGGACGCAATTTATTGAAGGAGGGGAGAATGTAACACCCCGAGCTTCCACGATACGCTTCTCATTCAATAATGAAATAGCTTGCATTGAACGCAACTTCGAGTTCTAAAACACCGCGACTAATCAAAGTAGCCGTTATGAATAGTAATAACCACTTTTTAAAATTATATAAATTTTATATTTCAAAATGGACTTCATTTTTGTATTCCTAATATTGAAATTAGCCTATGTTGAATTTTTTGTAATTTTCTAAGAACTTCAAAATTTTTATGAATAGTGAAAAATACTTAAAACAACTTTTTTAATCAAAATAATTCATAGTGATAAATTATACTATTGAGGGGTTTTAGAGTATAATTAGAATATATTTTTACCATTTTATCCAATGGTGGTCATTAGAATTAATTTAACATTGAAATTGGACATAAACAATTGTCAATCTTTTGATATAAATTGTTTCTTAAAAACACGCTATTTGTTGTGACAGCGGGAATTAATTATAAAATTAATTAATGCAACTAATATGTTTGGAATTTTGTAAAATAGACATCATTTTTGAATTCGGAATATCAATTATAGCTTAGGGTGAAATTTTGGTCTTATTCTGAAAAACTTCAATTTTTGATGAATAGTGAAAGCACTAAGTGGTAGTTAAATAACTGATTTTTCGTTTAAATGAAATATTACCACTTCTGTGATTTGATTTTCAAAAATCCGACATACATGGTTGTCATTAAGAAGTAAAATGTGGTTCAATGAGATTATAATAATTTTTTGGTGAATAGTAACTTTTAAGTTCTTAATCGCGATTAGTAGTAATTAGTGTAGTTTAAGGTATAAATAATGCTTTAATAATATGAAATGACCTAGACACATGTCCTACCCTCATTGGTTGTGTCATGGCCGACCAAGACAAGCCATGGGTCAACTTGGGGACCCCATGGAGACAATTTGGTTGGGAAATGACATAAATAACTTTTTATTTAATGTAAAAGTAAAAATGACACAAACATGAGTTGTTTTACTAAAACAATTTTTAAGTGGGGTTAAACAAGTCCAAATTTTGATTATAGATATGCATTAGAAAGTTAAAAATATTTCCTACATCATAGTATTTTTTTTATAATTTTTAGACATTAAATAAATTAAATTATTTATGACATCATGATGATGCAGTGATGACCTCATTATTTAACGATTTAAATAAAATGGGAAGATAATGCAAAATCCAAGGCTTACACTTGTCCAAAGCCTATTGGATGAAGATATTTCGAAACCTTATCACCTTAGCCTCTAATTATATAAGTTTGGGACCTTTAGAATCCGAAAAGCATTGTGAAATAATGTAACATTTCAATCTTTCCAAAAGTGCCCCTCCTCTCCACTTATAAAAGGCCCCCACCTCTCCCACCTCATTCACACCTTCAAGCCATTTGGCTCGGCCAACCTCTGACCAAATACTCTCCCAACATCCCTCTCTTACTCCTAGAATCCTCACTTTGGGCAGAACTCTTCCCAAGGAAGCCTTTAGCTCAAATCAAAAAGAGTTACCCGATTTTGAGGTAATGTCTTTTCTAATGTTGTTTTGTTTTATTTTTCTTCTCCAACCCCCTAAACTCTTTTTATTCATTTCTTTTGTAACAACACCAGTATCCTCAATATACTAGGATGTTGTTATAAGAAGGATTCGAGCTACACTTACACACACCTACATCTAATGGTTAAAGAACATACGGTTTCTGTGGATGGCGAATTTCTGCCTCACGAAGCGATGATTGTTCAACACTCATATAACACCTTCAAAGGTGGCCATTAAGATGTCACTATTTTTATATATGATATATAATATGTTTTTGTTTTACTTATGCTTCTGTATTTCTCATTTATGGCATACTTTATGATTTCCATTATGGGTAAAACGCGATAATTTCATTTTAGGAAGTGCGGACTACCGCCCCCTCAAAGTGATTTGAATCGTAAATGCCATATGTGGGATGTATAAAGGATGGAGTAAATGGTATTATACACTATATTATACTGGAATTATATTATACATTTATATCATTATGATTTACTTCCATTAAATATGAAATTGAAATGAAAGTAGCGTTCATGCGTACGTACGGCTTACCGTCTCCATGAACGGTGCATTTCATTTCTTACCTCTAAATGTTACGTGACATTATGAATGAATGTATATACTGTATATATGATATATATGATATCTACATCATGAATATAATTCCGGATATAATGGATATTTCACCACATGAACAACTTGTAATTATAAGAAGTTTATTTTTGACTCAAGTACCAAAGATCGACAAAACGACCGTTATTAACTTAAATAATTACATAATGTTCATAACATTGTAATAAGTGATATAAAAAGGATAATGAAATTGAAAATGGTTCTTAATAAGGTAGATATTAACTCTAGTTTATTATTCAGGAGGTTAAAGAACGGTTGAGTCAAGTCGGACACAAGGTAAGGGAACTTCTTAACCCAACTTCCATTCTTTGGGTTAATCTCCTACTTTCAAATTATGTCATGATATTATTATGTCTTATTTTGTATTTTTACTTTCTTTATGTGTACCTATAGTGAATACACATAATATATCTATTTTATTTTAAAAATGATCTTTTTAAGGACTTCGTCTCAATCTCCTTTCATTGAGGCATATTTGGTTTTATACATAACTTTCTTTTATACGGTGTATAAACCCCTTTGACTTTTAAGTTTATTCAAAAGGAATCTTTTTATACGAAGCATTTTACTAAACGACAAAAAGGGAATGTTTTTCATTCCGTACTTATGCGGCGACAACGACTTCTCCGCCGCCGTGAACATTATTTGAGTTTCGGCTTCCTTTACAAGCCATACTTTTTTTTAAAAAGAAAAATAAATACAATGTTTTAACATTCTTTTATTTTGGTATTGAAAATGGTTTTGAAAGCGTTTTTATTATATCAATGTTTTGTATTGATATCTTGTGATTGAAATGTGGAAATGTTATGTTTCCTTTATGCATTGTTTATGTGATATGATTATGTTATGGTTTATGATATGTTTAAACCTATTCATATGAGGAATGCATTGGACTTAATAAGTGACGGGTGGAGCCCGCTATAGCT
Organism: Viscum album; assembly: GCA_963277665.1. Lineage (NCBI taxonomy): Eukaryota > Viridiplantae > Streptophyta > Magnoliopsida > Santalales > Viscaceae > Viscum > Viscum album. The sequence continues at coordinate 1,666,965,974 of OY728147.1, read as the reverse complement.
CCTCGATGCATCGGCAGGTCTCATGAGACAAACTAGTGTCTTGGCACAAGGCCTTGACAAAATCTTATTTGTAGTCTTGGCACGAGGCCTTGGCTATGTGGTTATGATAGTCTGGCATTATGCATTCCATCATTATGAAAGTGGTTATTGATATTGCATGTGATTATTCGACCAGTAGAATATCCATGTGAAGAAGTAAATGGCATTATCTCATTTTACTTTTGCCATATTATGTTGAAGTTCATGTTTAAAAGGCTTTTGTTTTAGTTATACATTGCCTTAAATGTTAATGTTTATTTATGAAAGCTTCCGCATTATTGTTATCCTTACTGAGCATCTGAGCTCACCCCTTTCAATGTTTTAATATTTTCCAGGATGTGAAGAAGTATTTTATGAATGACCTGCAGGGATAGTCAGAAGAGGATATGAGTGTGGACTATGGAGACTTTGTTATTGTAGTTTTTCACTTTATGATGTAATGTAACGTTTACGAATGTATCTAGTGTTTCCAAGGCTACTAAACTAATCGGTCTTTCGAGACTTGATCTTTTGTGATCATGCCAATGTTACGAAGTAATGCACCGACTCTGGGTAGCTGGGGTCGGGGCGTTACAACTAAGTAGTAGTTAAAAACAAACTTTTTCATTTAAAAGAAATTTTATCGCTTATATGGATTGAATTTCAAAAATACAACTTACATGGTTTTCATTATTAAGTAAAATTTTATTCAACAAGATGAAAATAATTTTTAGTGAATAGTAACTCTTTACTTTTATTTACTGCGGTTAAAGGTAAATAGGGTAATTCAAGGTAAAAAGAATATGATAGTAATTTAAAATTATCTTAAAACTTGTCCTAAAATTATTGGATGAGTCATGGACGACCAAGGAAATCATCAGGTCTATTTGGGGACCCCATGGATCCTATTAAGAATGAAAATGATCTTTTATTTTAATTAATTTAATGTAATGACAAAAATGACATAAACAAAAATATTTAGTAAATTAAATTTTACATATGGTTATATAAGTTATCTATTTGACTATAAATATTAATTGGAAAGCTAAAAATATTTCCTACATTGTGGTATTTTTTTTTAAATTTTTAGACATCAAATAAATAAAATTATTTATGACACAATAATGATGCCATGTTTACCTCATTAATATATGATTCAAATAAATAATATTATAAATATTAAAAAAATATCAAAAACCTATCCAATTATTATCAGATGATTTTATTTCGACCATGAGGCATCTTAAGTTTGACTTTAATTAGTTCTGGACCATTAAAAATTGGTAAACATTATTTAATAAAATAATATTTTCACACTTTCCTAAAGAACCCCTCCTCCCCCTTATAAAAATCCGTCACCTCTAACCCATTCCTCACACTTCTAAAGACCTTTGGATCATCCATACCCTGATCAAATAATCTCTCAAGATCTCTCTCTTCCTCCTAGAAGCCTTAAATTAAGCGTAATTCACTTCAAGAAGTACTTTTGGTTTAAAAGCAAAGGGAGTTACCTGAATTAAAGGTAATAATTTCTCTTAAATTAATTTCTTTTATTTTACATTAAGATTATGTGTAAAATCACTATTCATTTACCTATGTAGTAATTTCCACTCCCCTTTGTGTGGATATACTTCTAATACACATAATTAATCCATTGATAAATTCTCAAGTCATCGACATGAACTTGATAAGAGTAATTTTAACTCAATTTCCATTCATTGAGTTAAACATCCAAGTAATTGGTGTTGTTTTTACAAAAAATATTTGTGAATATTATCTGATTGATTTAAATTGAATACCCAACCATATTTAGTGTATTAATATTTTTCACACATTATTATTTCATTGATTTATCTTTAATCTAAGGATACAGTTTTTATAAGGGATTTCATCTCCATTTACATTCAATTGAGACTTGATTATTGTTATGCATCAATTCACATTTATATGGTGTATATACTATCCTTTCTAATATTATATCATTGATACCTTTATTCTCATGATATTATAAAGGTTTGATTAAATGTTATTCCTTATTTATTTTTATGCATTAATCTCACATTTGGTTAAGAACTCCTTAACTAAAATATTAATTTAAGGATTTATTCTTCTAAATATTTCTCATTAATGTCTATGTTTTAAAATTTATTTTAAGGATTTATTTATATGGACATTAATGTTTTAAAATTTTAATTTTTTTAAAAGCTTCAAATTGGTATGTGACACTTTGATTCCAAAATCACTTTATTAAATGTTTTAATTGGTTTTGGAAATGGCTTGATAAATCATTGATTATGTAAATATCATGAAATGATATATTATAATTGAAATGTTGAAATGTTGTCTTTCCTTTATTATTATGTTATGTGTTATGATTATGGTTATTGTGAATTTTTTACTTATACAGGTGGTTCTGTGATAAACCTAGGGCAGGTGAGCCCAAGATAGCTCCCCAATGAGTTAAGTAACATGATAGAGGTAAACGTGAATGTTTCTCCTATGATATTTAGATAATATACTATAATGGGTATTCCAAATGTAACTCCCTACATAAATGTGAATGCTACAATGTAAGAATGATATTGATGCCACTGGTTACCTTTATGATTTATGATTTCTTTGTGTTATTCATAAATCTTATGATTTCATGAGGTATGTTATGATTGAAAAGTAAGGATTCATTGATTTGTATTTATTTATGTGTTAATGTTTCCTTTCCTTATTTTATAACCCTTACTGAGATTTTTATGCTCACCCCATGTTTTGAAATGTGTTTCACAGGTCTTAAAGATGAATAGGGTCATGGATGGGATCAAGGAAAATTCATGCTGTCTAAAACTTGGAACTAGACATGACTCTTTTTTTAAGAGTTTTTATTTTATGAAAAAATGGAAACTGATCAGAAGTGTCTACCTTGTAATTTTTGAGATGTAATATAATTGTTATGGAATAATTCTATAAAACTCTAAACCTGAAAAGATTATAAATGTGAACTATTCATTTAATTTAAGATTATTTAATGTTTAAGGACTAGTCCTTATGGTTGGTATTAGAGGTCGGTTTAAATAATTTAGAGGTTAGGGTGTTATTTAAGAATAAATAATATAACTATAATGGTTAAAATATTAGAAAGAGCCATAATTATTTTAGATAAATTGAATGAGTTTAAGATAACATGAACAAAAATATCTTAGTATTTACCCCCTCATATGATGTTATATGATAGTTTTGTTGATATACTCACACCGACCTTTTTGGTTTTAGTAAATGGTTGGATCTAGTAGGCACCAAAGTTACAATGGATGGGAAGAAAACTGTGACAGTTTTCTTAATGAGAAACTGAATGAAATGGAAGCTGCAATGAGAAATATTATGGTTATTCTCAACCAACTATCTGGAGTCATGATTGACCACCTGAACCATGGTGAATTTTATAATTCATTATATATGTGAGAAAAAAATCCCTATAGAAGTTTAGGTAATAATCATAACGTTAAGTATGTTAAAAAACCTATGTGTCAAGGATGTAGAAAGAAACACCTAGGAAAATGCTTCAAAGGGACCGAAAGATGATATAGATGTGGGAATGAAGGTCATAAAGCAAGAACCTTCCATGGAAAAAATACATATCCAGTTGAATCTATGAAAGGGAAATAATTTCTTTCTATGGTATCAATTGAATGTTTTAAATGTGGTCATTATAAAAATAGATTTCCTATGAAGATGGTTCAGGAATGGGATCACCAGGATCATTAAAATATATGTTTAACAATAACTATTTCCATTCTAATTGAGGATGAGAAAAATGACAATGACCAAGGAAAGGTATGGATTATTTCTTAACATATGTTTTGATATTCACTACTGGAAAATGGACCTATCCCCATGGTTTTCTCCAAAACCGTGGGGATATGTCCTGATAAGTCACGTATAACCACGGTTTCCCAAAACCATGGGTATAAGGGTACCTATCCCCATGGTTTTGGGGAAAACCATGGGGATAGGTCTGGGCTAAAATACCTATACCCACGGTTATGAAAAACCGTGGGTATAGGTCACTTTTGTGTGCGCAGGAAATTTTTTGTTTTCCGCGGGAAGGAATTTTTTTTGCGGGAACCCTATACCCACGGTTCTTCCCTCTATACACATGATTTTTATAACTATATTAAAATATATATATATGTACATATAGGTGAAGTTAGGGTAGTGGTAAGACATGGTGTTTGCAGCGAAGAGGTTGCGGGATCGAAACTCGGCACCTGCATTATTTTAGGACCTATAACCACGGTTTTGAAACCGTGAGTAAAAGCCGTTGACACCGTGGCAATTGGTTATATTTCGGTGACATGGTGGCAGGACACCTATACCCACGGTATTGAAAAAATATGGGTATAGGATGGGGACCTATACTGACATCGTTCTAGCCCACGGTTCCCAAAACCGTGGGTATAGGCTATACCCACAGTTTTGGGGGCTATACCCACGGTTTTGAACCGTGGGTATAAGCTATTTTTCAAGTAGTGAATATTGAATCATAGGATTTGATTCATGATTTTGTTTGTAGGAAAGAAGTATTTAAGAATAAGTTGATAAATAATGGTTAATGGATCGGGAAGAATGTTGAATGAGTAAGGAGTCAACACATAAGGGGTTCATGAGTTATAGAAGATTTTAGGATGATGAAATGCTTAAAATTATTAAGGCTCTTTTTGACGGTGGGATTACATTGAAAGGGTTTTTATAGTATGTGTAACCCTGAAGTTTGATATATGAAAATGTTATTCAAGGAATAATTATATTTTCTTTTGATGAGTAATGGTGGAATTTTATTTTGAATGAATCAATGTTTTATTATGGACATATGGTAATTTGGTTTATTTATGGAAATTATTAACCTATCATAGAGAATATGTAATTTTTTAGTTACACTGAAATATGAGACTTTAAGAGAATTCAATTTTATTTGGATATAAATGTTAAGATTTACTATGGAAGACAATGTGATTAAATCCAACTGAGTTTTGGGTTACATTATTAATTTCAGTTACTTTGAATAATTTTAAAGAAATTTGTTTATTGAATGTTCTTTTCTGATCTTTGGGTATTATTTGTTGAATTTTGGGGATTAAGAGTAGTATTTAGTTTTATAAAGTATTATCCTTTTTGGGGATTATCTGATCTTGTACTAATATTTTTGGTTTTTATTGATGTCTAAATATAGGGGAAATATATAGTTCATATTTTTTGGATTATCTGATACTCTATAAGTTGATTCTAGTGCTTTTAATGTTACCAAGTCATTTGGAATACACATCATTTGGATAAAATATGAGTTTGTAGGAGAAATTTAGTAAAGGATGAAAGTCTACATGACAAGTAAGTATGTTGCCTTTTGTTTTTAGTAAAGATCTTAAATAAATTCCTCTCCTTTATGAAAAGTAACTTAGAACAGAAACATTGTCCATTATCTTTTCTTACTAGGGAATCAAAGAACATTTAACCCATCACAAGTTTGTGTTTTTTGGTGGTTAAATTTCTCCTAATCATTTTTTCTACCACTCTCCATCAAACCTTGATGGTTTGTTTCTCTTACATATCCATGTTTCCCAACATTGAACCCTAGTATGGGATATCTCAGGTGACCTATGTATTTATCTTTATTTATTTTAATGTGATATTTTTATTGAATCTTTTTCTGATGTGGAACTTTTAAAGAAGATTCCAAGCCCAATTTTAAAATTATGAGGACCCAATTACCAAAAGGGTGAAGGATGTAACATACCAGGTAAATAAAGAATATAAATTATTCATATTTATTAATATTTTTGAATTAAATATTAATTTTACTTTAAAGGGGATGCTATGTTCAATGGTGTACCTGATACACAACAACAAGTTTATTTGAAATCTTGCATTACACACAACGCAAAGTTATACTGAAAAATAATATAATATTATTATTATTTTAAATGGCAGTTAATTCCTAGCCTTTGTATTATTAAGATTAAAAATAACTGACTACAGTATGACTATAAATGTTTGTTAATGGTTTTTACATTTATTCTATAAAATTTAGAGGCTTAAAATGTGAATGAATCCAATTTTAAACATTATTTACTTTAAAAGGTTGATTTACCGCCTTTTAATGGAGAACCATCTTTAAATATATTTTTAGTCACTTTTATATGATCTATTTGACCAAATAAAATTTTTATTGAGAATAATGACATCAAAATTCACTTTGGGTAAAATTTTGTTATTTTTCTGATAAAATTCATTTTTTGATTAATATTGGAAGATACTGTATCTTAATTTCAAATTACATTTTAATCTAATTTATTTATATGGTTAGATTATATTTTTAATTTATTTTAAAGTTTAATTAGATTATATTTTTACCATTTAATCCAATGTTGGTCATTAGAATTAATTTCACTTTGAAATTGGACATAAACAAGTGTCAATATTTTGATATTTAATATTTCTTAAAAACACGCTTTTCAGTTTTGACAACGTGAATTAATTTTAAATTAAATAATAAAACTTCTATGTTTTGAATTTGGAAAAATAGACATAATTTTTTAATTTGGAATATCAAATATATCTTAGGCTGAATTTTTCGTATTTTCTGAAAACTTCAATTTTTGATGAATAGTGAAACCATTAAGTAGTAGTTATAAATAGATTTTTTCAATTAAATTAAATTTTACCACTTAATTAAATTTAATTTAAAAAATATGACATAAATAGTTGTTATTAGTATGTAAAATTCAGTTCAATAAGATAAAAATAATTTTTGGTGAATAGTAACTTCTGACTTTTATATACCGCTGTTAAAGGTAAATATGATAATTTAAGGTAAAAAGAATATCATAATAATACAAAATTACCTTAAGACTTGTCCTAAGATTATTTGATGAGTCATGGATGACCATGAGAATACTTGGGTCTATTTTGGGACCCCATGGATCCACTTAAGAGTGAAAATGAAACTTTATTTTAATTAATTTAATGTAAAGACAAAAACGAAAAAAATACCTTTTTAGTAAATTAATTATAAAATAGGGTTATATAAGTTATCTATTAGACTATAAATATTCATTGTAAAGATAAAAATATTTAATACATCATGGTAATTTTTTTTTAATTTTTAGACATCAAATAATTATAATTATTTATGACACAATAATGATGTAGTGTTGACCTCATTAATAAATGATTTAAATAAATAATATTATAATGATGAAAAAAATATCCAAAAACTATTGAATTCTTATCGGATGATTTTATTTAGACCATTTTTTATATTATATTCGAATTTAATTAGTTTTGGTTCTTTTCAAACTGAAAATAATTATATAATAAAATAATATTTTCACACTTTCCTAAAGAGCCCCTCCTCCCCCTTTTAAAAAGCCCTCAACTCTAACCCATTACTCACACTTCTCGAACCCCTTGTCTTGTTCAACACCTTCCCAAATAAGTTTTCCAGATCCCTCTATTCCTCCTAGATTCCTTAAAATAAGAATAAGGTACTTCAAGAAGCCTTTTTGGTTCAAACCAAAGGGAATTACCCAAATTAAAGGTAAGAGTTTCTCTTAATTTTTTTTTATTTTATTTTACTCCAAGATTATGTGTAAGACCACTATTTATATACTTATGTAGTAATTTACAATTCCCTTTGTGTGAAAATAATTCTAATACATATAATCAATCCATTGTTAAATTCCTAAGCCATTGATAAGAAATTGATACGAGTAATTTTAGCTCAATTCATATTCATTGAGTTAAACATCCAAGTTATTGGTGTTGTTTTTACAAAAATATGTGTGAATGTTCTCTAATTGATTTACACTGAATATCCAATCATATTGAGTGTATTTATATTTTTCATATTATGTAATTGGTTTATCCTTAATCTAAAGATAACGTTTTTTATAAGGGATTTCGTCTAAATTTGCATTCCATTGAGACTTTATTGTTATTATGCACCAATTCACTTTTATATGGTGTATATACTATCCTTTGTCATGCTATATCATGAATATATTTATTCTCATGATATTATAAAGTTTTTATTAAATGTTATTCCTCAATTATTTGTATACAATAATCTCTTCTTTGGTTAAGAACTCCTTAACTAAAATATTGTTTTAAGGATTTATTATTCTAAATATTTATCATTAATGTCCATGTATTAAAAATGGTTTTAAGGATTTATTTATTTGGAAATTAATGTTTTAATATTTTAATTCTTTTAAAAGAGACAAAGTGGTATGTAACACTTTGATTCAAAAATCACTTTATTAAATGTTTTAATTGGTTTTGAAAATGGTTTGATAAATCATTGATTATGTTAATATCTTGAAATGATATATTTTAATTGCAATGTGGAAATGTTATCCTTACCTTATTATTATATTATGTGTTATGATTATGGTTACTAGGAATTGTTTACGTATATGTGTGGTTGCATGATAAACCTAGGGTGGGTGAGCTCGAGATTTCTCTCCAACGCATTGGGTAACATGACAGAGGTAAACGTGAATGTTTTTCCTAAGAGATTTATGGAATATTTTGTGATGGGTCTTCCAAATTTAACTCCCTAAATAGATGTGAAAGATAAAGTGTACGTATGATATTGATGCCACAAGTTACCTTTATGATTTTTGATTTCTATGTGTTATTCATCAATCTTACGATTTCATGAGGTATATTATGATTAAAAAGTAAGGTTTCATTGATTTGTATTTATTGATGGGTTAATGTTTCCTTTCCTTATTTTATAACCCTTATTGAGATTTTTATACTCACCCCAAGTTTTTAAATGTGTTTCACAGGTCTTAAAGATGAATAGGGTCAGGGATGGGATCAAGAAATTTTCATGATGTCTAAAACTTGGAACTAGACATGACACTTTTTTAAGAGTTCTTATTTTATAAAAAATGGAAACTGAGTAGAAGTGTTTAATTAGTAATTTTTGAGAAGTAATGTAATAGTTATGGCTTAATTCTCTTATACTGTAAAACTAAAAGGATCCTCAATATGAATTATTCATTTAATTATAAATTATGTAATGTTTAAGGCCGAACCCTTTTATATATAATGTTTAAGAATGAAGAGAGTGAAGAAAAATTTATTTTATCATGGAAGTTACCTTAAAAGTTTTATTATGAATTTTTTAAGAGGAAGAAACCTTATAAGGGAAATAAAAAGAACTTTTATAAAGTCAAAATAAAGAGTTACTTTCAAAAGATAAAGGAAGATGGATTTTATCATTGTAAAAGTAAAGGTGATTTATCATCTAGTGATCATGGAGAGAAGTTAAAAATTTTAAAATTGAAGGAAAAATTGTTCTCTAGTGATGGGGATAAATAATATATGTAAATGGAATTTATGATAAAGAGTGAGATAAAGAAATGCATTATCGTAATCAATAATCATGAGGAGGAGAAAAATAAGTTGGGTGATATTTCTTAAATGTCAAATGTGGTTGGTAAAGACTAAAAACAATGAATGATTTGGTTGGCGAAAGTAGATTAAAATATGATTTTATCACCTAATAAGAAGAATAAATTGAATTATTCCCTAAATAAAAGAGTTAAATTATATGGGAAAAAACCTATTTATTGAAAATATAATTTTTTTAGGCTGAAAATCAATTAAAAAACACATTTTATTTTGAATGATATATGTATAATGTTGGGAAATGTTATAAGAATAGTGAGATGATTAGTGTGATACCTTATAATGATTATGATCACCCAAATCATAAAAAACTCAGTATATGTATTAAAAAATTTATTAATATAATTATATTAATAAAGGTGAAGCAAGGATAAATAGGAGGAGGAAGATGGTTTCATCAGATGGTGACCCCCTAAATTTTGAAAAACCAGGGTGTCGTGACTTAAATATGATTGTATACAAATGGAAAGGAATAAAGCTCAAATAATTTTTTTAACATGAATGTAAATATATATAGAGCACAAAAAAATTTGGTTTTCCAAATTGATATTATATCATTGTATTAACAAGTGTATTAATGAGAGTTTCACAATCTATTTATTGAGTAGTTTGTGCAAGATAGTTCTCTTTTTTTGGATACTGTTGGAGTTTTAGTGTCTATAAATATGTGTTAATGTATTTTTAGTTTAATATAATATGTTTAAAAAATTATAGAATTATTTTAATATAGAAATTTATGTCTATTTTACCAATTCAAATAAAAAATAAAATAAAAAATAACCCGAGTATTTGATTGTTCCAATAAAGAATTAGTTTAGGATATGAATACTGTTCATGAGAGGTGTGATCAATGAGGTCACTTATATAGTGAATACATAACCATTTTCTAAATAAATATATTATGGACAATTCTTATGTATCTAAAAAGATTAAAATGGAATTAAAAGTAAAAGAATTAATGGTTTTAATTTATTAGAAAACACCTCAAAATAATCCCCCATATATATTTGATAGTGGGTGTTCGTCACACATGACTAGAGATAAGTGGTTACATAAATTCTATGTCTATAGAAATATTATTCACATTATAAATTTGTATAATACTTAAAATTAAATGAGTCAAATCAATGGATATTAGTGAAGTGAAACTAAATTATAAGGGCACTATCTTTATTGAAGGCTTGAAACCCAATATCATAAGTGTCTCCATGTTATGTTATGAAGGAATTAAAATTATATATTATAAAGATAGATGTGTGGTGAGTATATTAAATAATTTTTGTGTTACGACTTGAGGAAAAAAACAAAATGAATTCAATTTCAAATATGATACACTTAAAAAATTCATATTACTTCAGATTGAAGGATTAGAAGTCTATTATGGGAGAAGTGAGAATTGAAGATTATTAAAATAAAAAAGGATCATAAATAATGATAAATATATATCTTATAATTGATTACTAAAATTATAGTTACCAAAAAGTGGATAAGACAATGATGAAAAGCACAAAAAATAAAAAAAATTACAAATTTGGTTTTTTTGTAAAGAATAATTGTAAAGATGGATTTTCTATTATGTGTGAATATTTTTTTGTAAGAATATCTATGATGTGGTAAATATTTTTTATTATTATTATATAGTTCTTGTTAATCACATTAAAGTCATAATTTTGTTTTAAAATGATTATTTTTAGTGAAATATCTATACTAGATAAAATGTTTTCACAATATGATAATTATCATTTTATGAACATTTTTAGTGTAAGGGAAGATATAGACATTTTATGAGATGTTTTTAGTTATGAGGAAGAAAATTTTAGTCTATGAGAAGTGATATAATTCAAACATATAAGGAGAGAAGAATCATATAAACCAATAAAGTCAAGTAAATGTTCTTCAATAGATGGATATTGGGTTGAAGAATAATTCTAATAAATTTAATGATGTGTGTGGTAGATGTGACCAATGATTTCCTGTATGTTGTGTCTGGTGAATTTTTTATTCGTAGAATATTCAACAACATGAGCCATGGATATTTCATAAAATAGGTAAGGTATGATTTTCAACGAAGGAAAAGTTTCCTTATAAAAATAACAAGAAAATATATGATAAGTCATTAGATATTATTAAATCTAAAATGTATAGATAAATAAGGTTATTCCTGAAAACAAATGATAGAGTGGTCTCAATTGTATGATATTAGAGATTGATAACTGAATGAAGAGTTGAATAATGTGCTTTTTATTTTAGGAAAATAATGTCAAAGTTATAAAAAATGTAAATATGATGTGTAGTGAGACTGAAGAGTCTTCACCATTTTATATTATTTATTTTTAAGAGAATTAAAGTTACCATAATATAAAATGGTATTTGAATAAGTCTTTTTAAGATAAAATCAACTTTTAGTTAAATTTATAGTTTTTTATAATTCCATGGAGGGTGAAGAAGAAAATCATATCTTCCCCATTAAAAAAATACAGTATGATGTCCCATTTCTCTATTATAGGAATTATAATTTTTTTTCAAAGGTAGAGATAACTTTTTAATTTCAAATAATAGGGTTTTCATTAATGTAGAGAATTATTTAAGTGGAATTTTTCAAAATGGAAATGTTATAAATTTAGCAGTGTCATGAACTAGCCTGGATACCACAATACATTGATTACTGATCTAGTCCTAAAATATCCCAAAGGGTATTCTTGATCCCCATGTGTTGATGAATAGAACATGACATCATATAAGTGTCAAATGGAATTGTTTTTCTATAATAAAAATCCATCAACACATAAAAACATAAGATAAAACAAAGTACAATTTGTATATATAACACTCCTCAAGGTGAAAAGTACTATAAGTAGATAAATAAAGAAATACCCAAACTAAAACATCACTGAAAAGAATACATAACATCCATCAATAAAAAGTCTCAAAAACCCATATAAAAGGTGGATCACATCTCCCCTAGTCACATCGATCACTCCTAGTCTCATGAATCAAGAACAGCCTCTACCACTATGGGGGTGTTGCCTTTTTCTTAGACCTAGTAGAACATAATCTACAAATGGCCAATTGAAAAGGTAGAATGTGATCTAAAAAACCCAGTAGGGTCTCACTAGGTGCTTCATAATCAATTCCATAAGAAATAAACCATTTAAGATTTCATTTTAAATAAAACAAGGCATGGAAATTCATTTTTATGATTTAAATAAATACATGTTTTCAAACAAATAGATGAAAAATATGTAAAAAACAACATTAAATGAAAATTTTATATAAACATATTTATAAAATATTTTAGATGAATAATATAGTTCTATTAACAGTGGAATTTATAATCAAGTCATAAAAATCAAGCACCATGGTGATATTCATGGAGTTATTTTATATCCACAATCAAGTATCCTTACACTACTGAATCATAAACCATGACTGAAGTGTTTGTAAACACAACACTAAGGCTTAGTCCAACTAGATAATGATTAAACATACCATTTGGAAAAATCATTTAAAATAATTTTAAATTAGATTTATCATCTTCAATCCATTTCTAAGGAGTCAGAGTCCTGGATTTCTTGTTATAATCACCTAGTAACAACCTAGGGTCACTTATGATTCAATAAAATGTTCAATAATAGTCAAATAAAATCTATTAAATTCAAATTACCCCTCACATTTCAATTTTCCAATATCAAGTTTCAATATTCCTTTTCAATTTAAAAACAAAATTATAGGTTTTAATTAATTTCAAAACTTTCAAATCATTTTTTAATGAAATACAATTTTATCAATATTCAACATAAAACAATTTAATCAAATCAACTTTAAATGAAATCCATCTGTTTTCTCAAAATATAGCTTCCAATTCCTATTCCATTGAAATTGGGGGGATCTTCACAATTTCAATTCCCTTTTCCAATTAGACATCAAATATTTTCAAATCTTGGTTAACAAAAATTTTTTAAATTAATTTCAAATCTATCATGAAATTTAGGGTTACAATTGTAAGATAAATCCTTTTGAAATCATACACATCTAATCACATGATAAAATTAATAACCAAAATGGGAACCAACAAAACATAATGGAGGTGAAAAAGATCAAGGAGCCAACCATAGAATCAAGATCCGTCAAATAAAATATCAAATCCATCATCTACATGAGATTTAAACAATATAAAAAGGGAGTGAAAGGAAGGCGAGATAATTTTCAAATCAATAGTTGTAACACTTTTAAGAGAGGGATCAATTTATTCAATTGGAACTTTTATTTTCAAGAGAGGATGTTGGAGGATCCAAGAATTCCTTTAGGAAGCCTTCAAAAGCCAAAAATTCAATTAGGGTCTAATGGGGGAGTTAAAAACATTAAAAAGGTTCCTATGATTTTAATTTAATATTTACTATAATTAAAACACATTCACATAGTTTCCTTGTTAGGTTACACAATTAGTAGTATCTCTCCACCATAACCATACTCCCTTGTTGGGGTTTATATAAGGGTTCATTGTTTGAATACACAATAAATCATATCATGAAAAAATGAAAACCCATAGTACATGAGGGATTAATGTTTTAAGGGTGATTCCGAATGGTTAGTAAATTTTTTTTACCAAACATGTGCCACCCATGATACCCTCTAAACATTCCATATGGTTTACTGGGCCACCCCACATAGTTTTCTCTAACCATGCACCAACCGTGCACAGTCCAAAAAACTTATATATTTTTTTAAATTCACCAAAAACTCTTAAAAACAATTTCAAATAAAAATAAAATAATAAAGGGTAAATAATTATTTTAAAGTGTGTAACAAGATGTAAAAACATTCCCACTATAAACACTTTCTATACCTATAAATACTTTAAAGAAGAATCCATTTAAAGAATAGATCTCCTCTCCCATTAATTCCCCACGCTGCTAAGTCTTATGAGAATCAAAACCATGCTTACATATCAACAAGACCAAAGGTATAGTCTTACTATAAAGAAACTTTGTCTGAAAATGAGTAATCCTAACTGGTTGTTTGGTGATAGGAAAATTAGGTTCTACTTTAAGAACTTCCTAGATCAGGCCATGAGAAGGGTCAAAAAGATACTTCATGATCCATGATAAAAATTGTGTATAAGAATCAATTATGGTGACAAGGATAACTAGTAATTGATAATTCCAAACATAAAAATAATATCAAAAGGACCCATAAAATTCTCCACAATATTTCCTTTTTTTTCTATGTCTTCGGCGACCCAAATGAGATGAAACTCTTAAAAAAACCTAGTCACCAACTGTAAAATCAAATGGTCTATATCGATGATCAATATAGGATTTATACATGATGTCATATATCACCATTATAAGATGAATCAAATAAATATTCATTATCGTATCTTAGAACAAACTTGTTCCAACCATGGAATATTCACTAATATCCATCCAGTAGATATGATATCTATAAGGTCATCCATATATGGCCTCAAAAATAGCCTTTTGAATTATAGATTGGTAAATATTGTTAAATAAAAACACAACCTATCCCAAATGGTCATCCAAAGCTCCACCAATGTTAAGAACACATGCACATATAATTTCCTCAATATTATATATAGCTCATTCTGCTTGGTCATCCATATATTGATGATACACCATGATCAAATAAACCCTGGATCCCATAGCCACCTAGAGGCCTTTTCAAGAATGAGTATTAAATTGGGGATCCCTATTTTAGAATATAGTAGATGTAACTACATTCAATTTGGAAATATCCTACATTCATAGGTTTACCAATTCCTCAACATTGGTTTTATCTTGAAATTTGATGATGTGAGCTATTTTCGCCATCCGATTGACCACCACCCATATCAAAATATTCTCATTAGGGGTATGAGGAAAACTAAATATGAAATAAATTGAAATATCATCCCACATCCATGTTGGAACATGATGGGTTTGAAGAAAACCAAAATATTTTTGGGGATTATACTTGAATTGGTGATAGGTATAACATTTAGAAACAAAGTATGTGATGACTCACCCCATACCTAGTCACTAAATTTATTGTTACAAGTCATTGAACACTTTCATGGTACTAGGTTGAACCACCCAATAGGAATTATGGAAATATACCATCATATCTATTATCATTGGTAAAGGAATAATTTATTGGTTCTAGAAACGTAAGCCACCCTATGAGGAGAACTACCCCACACCAATGGTCTCCCCACCATAAAAAGAGTACTTAATTCCATATAATTCATCATCAGACATCCACTCCTAAATAGTTATATCAATAACATGGGAGGTCAACAGAACACTTTCCAAGACAATATATATCATATCCTCCTCGACTACCAAAAGTAATTGAGAAAAGAAAGACATCTAATTCCATTTTTTGATGATTATATCATGGTATGGGTTATAAGATTCTTGATGAAAGAATATTCAATGACATTTACCTTACCAAGGGTTTAGGTAATGTCAAATTCAATATATATCAGCTAATCTACCCATTGTATCTACCTAAGGTTTAAATCTTTTTGTGAGAAGATATAACTCCTGATTTTGCAGTCAGAATTAGCAATAAAACCTTATCAAAATAGGTAATTACACTAACTCTTAAGAGAATGTATCATGATATTGAGTTCAAGATCATGGATCAGATAGTTCTTCTTGTATATCCTAATATTTTTTGAACCATAGGCTATCATATCATCACCTTGAATAAGAATGAATAGAAAACCTAAAATGGATGCATCAGAAAATACCACATAGGCTTAGCCCACCCTAAGAAGAGTCATGACTAGAAAAAAATTTAAAAGGCACATAAATTTATCAAAATAACAATAAAAATTTACACCCCACATGAACTTTACTCCCTTTAGAGTAAGCATGGTCATCAGAGAATCTAATTCCAAGATATCCTTAATGAAACTACAATAAAACCCTACTAAACCCAAGAATCTCAGAATCTTGAAACAATTACATGGTTTCTCTTATGTCACAATAGCCTGCACCTTCCCAAGATCAACTAAAATACTATGTTTTGAGACCTCGTGTACCACCAACTCTACTTACCTAATCCATAAATCACATTTTGAGAGATTAACATAATTTTGGTGACCTCTCAATATTAATAGAACTTATCTCAAATGACATACTTGATCCTCTTCAATTTTGGTGTAAACAAAAATTTCATCCATAAAAACACCATGAAAAAATTGAGTTAAACGTGGAATATATTATTTATCAATGACATAAAAGTTATTGGATCATCGGTTTTTACAAATGGAATAACTAGATACTCATAATTTCAATATCTACCCTAGAAGACTGTCTTCTAAATGTAATATTCTTTAATACTCAAATAGTGATAACTAGACTAGAGGCCAATACTTATGAGACACTTAATCCTTATAAAATGGTACAAAAAAACATTAATATAAGGAAATAGATACCTTTTTATTTATTGTAACTCAGTTTAGTTTTCAATAATCAAAATAAATATCATGTTTCCCATAATATTTATTTTCAGGAATCATAGGCATTGCCCAATGTGAGACACTCAGGTGAGTACATCCTTTTTCCACAAAATAATCCAATAGAGTTTTCAACACTTTCAATTCATTTAGTTCCATATGATAATAAGGAAAAGAAAATTTATGATTACTAGATACCAAATATAGGGAATAATCCATGTCCCTTACTAGTGGAAAGATATAAAAATTTGATGGAAACACATTAGAAAACTCAAAGAAAACTAGATGGAGATCATGGATTAAATATTCAAATTACAATTAAAAAGAAAACACTAATATTACCACACCTTATTACAAAAAAAGAAGGTATATATATTCTTGAACCCAAGTCCCATTATCCTAGAATAACCTAACACAACCCACTGATCATAGAAAAGGAGACCTACAAAAGACAACAGTCAATTTATGATTTATCAGAAACTAGACAATCCATTCTAAAAATGATATCAAGAGATTTAATATTGAGAATCATAAAATTACACAAGATTTTAATACTTAATAAATAGGAAAGACAAGAGGTACATTGGAGTCCCTACTCTCTCTTTATTCTTAGGGGAATATTAATATACCTCACATAAGGCATAATCTCTATCTAAAGTTTCAAAAAATTTCAATAATAGTTGATATGATTGAATGAGATGGACCAATATAAAATAAATTAGTCACTAAAGATTAATGTATATTTATGTTACCTCTCACTATTGTTGGAACCACATCAGCTTCTTTTGGATACTCTTCGACTAAATAAAGAATCATTATTCTGGATGTTTGTGGCTATAACCCCTTATTTTATGAATAATGAAATTTCAATGTAGTATCCTTAGGTGATCATGATCCTATTTTACTATAAGAGGAAGAAAATACATGAAAAATATTTTTATAAGTGTCCTGTATGACCACACATACCATTGAACATAGGTACCTTTGTTCAAACATGTTTCAAATACTTGACCTTAACACATTGGAATCATATCAACTAGACTCTTCTAGGAACTAATGGTGGCCAGGATGAATTTTACTATCTAAAACCATTATCAAAATCAAAATTATCTGTCTTTACTTTATAGTGACTAATATACCTACCATCTAAAGTAATATGTACTCCTATCAAGACTTAATAACAATCTATTTCAGGCTCATCCATGAACACTATGTTTAGAACATCCACATAAGAGGTGAGTTTCAAAATGAACACATGAGATCAAATGTAGGGTCGAATACCCATCTCAAATATATATTACTCTAGTTTTTTAATTCTTTAAAACACTTGGAGGAAACTCAAAATGGTCAATAAAATGTTTCACATACTGATTCATGGTTATATTATCCTACTGAAGGAAGTGTAACTCCATGGAATTTCCTAAAATCATGGATTCTGGATAAAAGTTGTATGTGAAAAAAAACCATAAAGTCTTTCCACTCTATTCCCTCATTTTTCTTCTCTATAATCATTAAATACCACCATCTTCTTCTAGGACCTTCCAAATTAAAGGGAGAACATTTTAGTTTAATTGAATAAGGTGTTTCCAAGAACTCAATAAGTAGCTCAATCTTTTTCATAAAACACTTGACCTTTATTGGATCATTTGAAAATCAGAATTCTAGTAAATTATTTTGAATATAATCCTGATAATAGACTCTAGTTTAAACCCTCATAATTTCCACAATTAGATCTTTAATGGGAATGGATGTAGCTAACTGTCTTAGAGCATGGAGAATGCACAACAATATATCAATAAGATTATAGTCAACATAATATTCACTTTCTGTTGTTCACCAGCCACTTCCTATTGAAAAATATTAAAACATCTTCTATAGGGAAATATACAACATAATATTAGTAGGAAACACTAAATATATCAAGGAGGGTACTCTGATCACCAATAATATTAAAAGATACATGAATATTAGTTCCATTAAATAGACCTATTTTTTTTATTTTCAACATACATTGATAAATTTTGGGATGAGGGAAAGAAAATGGTCAATTTATTAAAAAAATTCACCTTTCCCAAACACCCAAGGAGACTTAAGTCTCACTATGGCAAGAGATTTACATTAACTCTCTTGAAAACACACCTTGAGTCCTAAATGCTCTATCTCCTATCTACCAGGATATCCTAGACTACATACTATCATTAAGGAATGATACTCAACATCCTTTGACATACTTTTGTGATGAGCATTCCTAGATAACCTAGGAAAATGATAACTGAGATAGTCTTTCCATGTCTCGAAGGGCACTCCCAATACCTATGGGCTAAAGACTTCCACCCTACATTATATAGGAGTCAAAGGGAAGAATTTTTCCACAATATAAAAACATCAATAAATTACAGTGTAAAATAAAATAAACAATATTTAGTATTCTAAAAATTAATTAAGGAGAAAAGTACCAAAAGAAATCAAATAAAGAAATACCCAAAGTCAAAAATCATCCAAAAGGACACATAAAATTTGTGATGGAAAATAATAAGAAAAACCCATGTAATCGGTGGATCACATCTCCACCAGTCACCTCCATCTCTTTAGATTACATGAATCAAGTACACCATCCACCTTTAAGGGGTGCATTCACTTTCCATAAACCTGAAAACACATAATCTAGAAATCTTGAAAGGAAAAGTTAAGGTGTGAGATAAACATAATAAATAGGGTCTCACAAAATGTTCTATAATAAATTCCATAACAATTAAACTATTTAAGATTTTAATTTAAATAAAACATGGTATGGAAAGTCATTTTCTTATTTCAATTCAAAACCTGATTTCAAATCAACTGGTTAAATATATGTTTTATATAAATATTTATATAAATTAAATGACATAAATAAAATATTACTATTAAAAAAAACATGTATAATCAAGTCAAATAAATCAACAAAAATGGTCATATGGGTTAAGTTAGTTCTAGTATCTCAGATCCTATCACTAATAAGTCATCAATCATGGATAATATGTGTATGAACATATCCCCAAGGTTTAGTCCATTGGGATAATCATTCAATATCTCATCAAGTATAATCATTCTGAATAAGGTTTAGTTAGAGTTTTCATCATCAATCTAATGTTTTTGAGCTAAAGTCCCATCAGATTTTTCTGAATCACCTACTGACTAGTCAGCCCCACACGTGATTCAATAAATTTATAATTAATGGGAAAATAAATGAAATTAAATTCAAATCAACACCCATAGTTCAATTTCTCAATTCCAAGTTTCAACATGCCTTTTTAATTTCAAAACCAAATCTTAGGGTTTCATCAATTATATAGAATTAAAATACCATTTCCTTCCATTAAAACTTTTTTTTAGGATTCGACATCAAATAATATTATCAAATAGAAATTTAATTAAAGACTTCATTTTTTTTCAAATTCTACCCAACAATTCCAATAAAACTAAAATTCGTGGTCTTTTATAATTTCTATTCCCTTTTAAAATTTGAAATCAAATAATTTCA
Organism: Viscum album; assembly: GCA_963277665.1. Lineage (NCBI taxonomy): Eukaryota > Viridiplantae > Streptophyta > Magnoliopsida > Santalales > Viscaceae > Viscum > Viscum album. Next base: position 1,666,945,503 of record OY728147.1, on the reverse strand, counting down.
AATCAAGTATTATTAATAAATTTTAAATTAATTTAAAATAAATAATCAATTTAGGGTTTCATTTGAAGGGTAAAGACTTATATAACTACCTATATTTAATTGTAAAATCAAATAAATACATAAAACGGGGAAATTCTACAAAAAAAAGATAAAGGAGATCAAGTAATCCAACATAGAATCAACATCTATTAATTCAATTATCCAATCAATCCTCAACACTAGGATTCAATACTCTAAAATGGGAAAGAAATTTAGGAGAGAGAATTTTTAAATCAATAGAGGAAAAACTTACTAGAGAAGGATAAGTCTCTTCCACCGACACTTTGATTTTAAATAGAGAAGTTTAGATGTGGTAAGAATGATTCTAAGAAGCCTAAAAAGATAAGGAATTAAATTAAGGTAAAATTTGTTGAGGTATTAATCACAAATGGGTCCCATGATATTAATTATTATTTTTGGGTGTTTTAAAAACCATTTTCATAGTTTCCTATTTAGGTAGCATATTTAGTAGTAATCATACAACCTAACCATGAACCCTCATTGGTCTTCTAGAAAGGGTGAACCGTTTGGATTCTTGGTTAATCTAACTATGTTAAAACTACAAAACCCCCCAATATTTAAGGGTTTATGGTTTGAAGGGTAAGGTTGGAAGGTTAGTACTAACTATGTGTCAACCATGCGCCACCCTCCATACCCTCTAAATAAGCCCCACAGTTTTTGGTCTAAACTGAAATGTTTTACCTAAACATATGACAACCAGGAATATACCCAAAACCCTATAAATCTTTTCAAAATTCACCAGAAACTCCCTAAAAAAATTTCTATTGAAAATATAATAAAAAATTTTCTATAAGTATCTGAAATCAGGTAATAGGATACTACAAGAGGTGTCTGTGTCTTCGTAAAATTTGTCAATGTTTTATTCTTTTATTAGGTTTGTGTGTGATGTTTTTTGACTGGTAGAAGAAATTTTCTAAGAATATTTGTTTAGAAGATAATTGAAATAATATTATTCATAGTGGATGAACTTTTCCCTAATGGATAGCTTTGAAATTATTATTCATAGTTATTTTTTCATACACTGAGTTTCCACATTTAGACTTTGAATAATTAAATTATGGTTCATTGATAAATTATAAGGGTGATTTATGTTTTATTGATCATAATAAATCCAAAGTTGGATAATTTTTTTGACTTAGAAGTTTTTTTATATTAATGGTTACCCAAGAGTCGTTTTTTAGAATTGGATTTTATTGAATGGTGGAAATTATTGATGGAGAAGTGAGGTGGATGTATTGTGGGATGTTGGTGTCATATTTTCTTGTGAACACATAAATAAAATTATATATAGTTACCATGATTTTTAATAATAAATAAATAATTTATTTTAACATTTCATGGTTTTTACCCAAAGAAAGAGATATATATTAAATTTATCAAAGTATGATTTTTTTGTGATTGTTCTCTCGAACTCATAGTATAATATTTACTCTTAGGATTAAATTTGGTAATATTATGATCTATTTTTTACTCTTAGTGTTATTTACTATTCATTAAAAAATTAATATTAATCATATATGTGTGGAAATTTCATAACTCATAAATTGAGACATGAATCGAAACTCTGACTCCTCAATTGTGTTTGGAATAACTATTTTTTCTTGATAGAGGTATAATTTTAATAGAATGTTTTTGAACCTAAAGACCATGAATTTGTGTTATTTTAAAATTAAATAAAAATTAATTAATATTTTTATTATTAAATGCTAAATGATATAGATATTTATTATCTTGGCACTAGAGATAACATTTCAAAGAGAATTCTATAATCTAAAATTATTGTCATGTTTTGGATATTATAAAGGGATTTAATTATTTTATTCGTTTAGGGAAATTAAAATGGGAATTATAGAGATTTATGATTAGAATTTAGTTATGTAAATATTTTCTTCTCTTCTATAATTCTTAAGATTACACTATTTGGAATTTAAAATAGAATTTGATAGGTCTAAAAGGGTCCTAGATAACATGTGGGGGGGGGGGGGGGTATTATTCTAGGTATGTATATTATTTTATAAATTATTAGATCATTCGCAAAACTATATTGACATATTTATTATATGGGACACTTTGTTAGTAGTTAACAATAAATGATGATCTTATTATTTCCTTCTTTATCATATGATTATGCTTTGAATGTAATGCATGAAAGAAAGCATAGGTACAAAGAAATTTTTACTTGGTTCACCTTCATTGGGCTAAATCCAAGGAGTATACAACGATGATATGCTGATTGTACCAAACTATCTAATGATTAATTCCAATAATAATGTTGGGATAGATCACTTGTATGCTCAAGATCATTTCCTTTAGAGTGTTTAGGGTTTTCTCACTACATTCCCAAGGGTCACCCCTTATGTATCTTCCTCTAGATCACTACCGGTGGGAAGGATCACTATATTCCTCCTTCTTCACTGACATCTCATGGAAGGGATCCACTTAGAGATTATGGACTTATAGGTTGAACATAGTTTATGGACTTGTAGGTCCCTTCATTATCTCTATTGAATACATCCTTAGTTGTATATGAATTATCTATTAAAGTTACACTTTAATTCAATAGATGAATACCACTTTACCACAAATGAACTGGAAAATATTTTCTGAACCACTTTTCAATTCTTACTACCTTCACAAAGATCCTCTTTTGTGAAGCCCACACTGCCTTCATGAAGTTCCCACCTTTCGCGAAGCTCACTCAACCATGACAAAGCACACCTATTTCATGAAGATCAACTAACCTTCATGAATATCCATTCTTTTTCAAAGCTTACTTAGAATTTGTGAATTAAATTACTCTCATGATGTTCATAATATTTAGTTGTAATTTATAGCCTTCATGAACTTATTCTCATATCACCTTCGCGAACCACCCTTCACGAACCACCCTTCACGAACCACCCTTCACGAACCACCCTTCACGAACCACCCTTCACGAACCACCCTTCACGAACCACCTTCATTATTATAGTGCCTTAAGATATTTATTAAGTCTCTCTAATATAATAACGGGGGTAGAAGCCTATTTATAACAATTTTGACCGACTCCAAAACATTTTGGGCCACAGCATCATCATTTTAAAATGCCCCGACTTTTCCTCCGCAATGATACATTTTTCACAAAGCTCCATGTTCATTTCAAGTTTTCTGTGCTCTTAATAATCATGGAGCATTCCATAATATCCTTTTTGTCTCCAAAATGATATTTTTGTCATTATCATAGAGATTCCATCAAAAGCTTCACGTCGTTGCGATGATGACCCGCAATTCTTTATTTCTCATAACCATGAAGATCACCGTATGAATCTTCATGTATTTGAGAAACCCAATTCATGAATCCCACATTTTCTAAATTAATTCCTTTACCATATTTCAACAAGGACTCCAATAAAATCCACATTTTTTAAAGCTATCCAAATTCCAAATTTTGGAACCCAAAAATTTGGCAAACATTGGGAAACAGTGTCACCTTGAGTATACAATTATTTGTACTGTTTCCAAGGTGTCTAACCCTTTATAATGGATCTTCGTCAAAAAATCATGTCGAAAATTTATTTATACTCCACAAATTCCATTGAAAACCTGTATTTTCAACAATAATAATCAACCCAAAAATGTTTTAATGTTACCTTAAGGGATTTTTCCCAACAAAATTTTCCTCTCCCTTCTATCCAATCTATTATTGAAATAAAACCATAGATAAATCCCTATCTCTTTTTAATAATTAAGATAAAAAATCATTAATTTCTTCATATTTTTCATTGTGGTGGTGACAACGATGATCAAGGAAAGTGTCATGATCATCAAAATTTTAAAATGTGCTATTAAGGTAGGCCTTTTTTCTAAGAATATTATGCCTTGATTATGTGGTGGGATTCTATACCTTTCTCCCCATGATCAAATCAACTAAAATTCCATGGTGATGAAATGAAAAGATATTTTGAATGATTTAAAGAGTGATTAATTACTAAAATATTAATGGTAAGTTATTAATATATTATTAACAAAAAAATCTCATTAAATTTTTTAATTGTGGAAAATTTAATTTATTAGGTTTCCATCAATAATGGTTTTTTCGGTGATTTAAAGAAAAAAAAATTTCTTAGAAAAAATATTTATTTCCAAAAACAATTTCTCCAATTATGAAAATTTTATCATGTGGTGAATATTAATAATTTAAAATTTGAAATGGGATAATATTTAAATATATATTATTTTATTTCAGGTGATGTAAACAAATATTATTAGTTCCCCAAAAATATTTATTCTGTTACCCTAATTACTTGATGAATTTTATATCATGTAAATAATGTAATTTTGAACGAAAAAATATTTAAAAATTGAAATAATTTTATTATTTTCTCTTAAAATGAGGAAAATTATATTTTTAAATAGATTTTATTTATTCTATGATAAGGAAAACTTATTATCTTTATTTTAAATTTCTTTCATGGGATTAATGTAGGGATGAAACATCCATGTTTCTTGAGAATTTTTTACAAGAATTATCCTTGAATTATATTTCTAATATGGTTTATTCTCAGTAAATAATATTAAATTTATTATTTATTTTATATTAAATTATTATTTGATAAATAATTTCAATGGTATTTGAAACCTAGGTCATATATTCATAAACAATTGAATAATTTTTAAACCATGAATATATATTTTATTATTTTCTATCTCTCATGTTCTTCATTTAACCTAAACATGAGTTCATTCATGGGAAGTAAGGTGTTTTATTGACCACTACCATCTTGATGATCATTATTTTATTCTTTACACTCTATTTTAGCATTAGATTCATGATACTAAAATGGAGTAAAACTGAACAATCAAGGGTTTAAGTGCTTAATAATGATGGTTTCAAGAATGATTCGATGAATGGAGAAATTATTCAAAATTGATGATAAATGTTTCCCAATAATCACCTAAGTTGGGATGAGATAATGAATTTGGTTATAATAGGTTTGGCTGGTAGTGGATACATATCTAGACTTTAGGGTGAGAGTAACATTTGAAGAAAATATGAAGTACGTGTAAAAATGTCAACTACATAGCATTAGACTTAGCCCACATGTCGTGTAAGTCTAAAAATTTAATTTTAGTGTGAAATGAATGTCACACGATATGTTACCCATGAAAATATCAATATGTGACTCACTTCTTGACATATATTGTTTATATGCGACATTATGAAAATCATACACCCTATGACTCTATGTCATGTACCGTGTATTAGTAGACTTAGTGTTTAAATGTATACCTCATGTATGAACATGACCTATTTTTAAGACCACACAAATCATGTATACCAACTATACATATCATGTTACCTGATATGTATAATAAAAATATGAGGTTCCTTCTAAATAAAAAATGATTATACTATGTGAGTTACATGTCAAGTGTTCCACATATATTTAATGTATAGAAAACTACTCACCATGTACTTCATCACATTCCATGCAGCCTATGTAAGAATAAATTTTAATTCCATTAGTGAATGTAAGATTAAATCATATGATTCTTATCCATACACTTCATGAACCTACTAGGAACACCGTGTATGTAGATTTAATACATGGTAGTAAATATAAATACGTGACCATATTACGTGAGTACAATAAATGTCATGTTCATTTCTACACATGTTGTGTATTTGTACGTCACATGGATAAAGCTATGAAAGTACATGATGAACCTTTCATGAGAACCATAAAAACTATGTACCCCACTATAAATTACATATACTGGGACATTTATAGTAATCTTTGTGATTTAACACCCATATGATATACTTGGATATATGAGTTGTCAATTTGAGTATTTTTATCACATAGATCACAATGGTATGTTTTTTAATGAGATTTTTTTTAGTTTTGATAGTTTTTTTATTGAGGTATTGTCTTATAAATATTGGGGTTTGGGTAATCCTATGGTGATATATACATGATAGGGTTCAGTCCCCCATATAATGATAGAGTTGAGATATTTCCATATATGTTAGGGAATGATCCTCTATATGTCGATTTAATAATCTTATATATGTTGGGGTGTGGTCCTCGATCATTAGAGTCAATAATTTCTTATATATCTGGGCACAGTCCTCTATAGAGGTCCGGTGCTACCTCGGTTAATATATAGATACCACAATAATGAACAATCCCCTACCACATCTCCCGATATGTATCATGGTATTTATGGAAGACTAAATAATCAGTAGTCCCTAAACTTATAATGTATTGGATTTTAGATTTCTTTGAGATTTTAGTGGGCATTTGAGGCTTTGTGGATTCCTTCCTATTACATATTATAACTGGATTGTGGAGTTCAAGTATTATAAAACACCATGTTAACCTATGAATCACTAGTTTATTGTGTGATATATGTTGAACATATAATTTATTTTTATGATGAAAAATAATAAGGGTATTTATAACCTTTTTTGAGTTAAGAGATAGGAGAATGATAAGGCTCAAATGTTCTAGATTTTATCCCCAATATGTAAATATGAATACCATGTTGAAACCCTCTCTACATGCCATAGAAAGATACAGATTGAGAAGAAAAATTCTATAATGTATATCAGTCCAAATTCATCTCAGAAGATCACAATGAAATCATGAATTCCACGTAGTGTTCAAAAATCAGTTTCAATAAATTAAGTTATGGCAACATCACAATGTGAATGACCACACCAAGAAACATCTATGCTAGAGTCATCCATGATGCAATTTAAGTAAATACCAAAACTACTGAAAAATAGAATGAACCAACAAATGTTTCTACCAGAATATATCAAATATCCAAAATCCCTATTTTTTAAAGTCCACCTCTAGGACAGAGTTATGTATACCTCATCACAAGGAGATTAAATCTAGAATATTAAATAATCATTAATTTCATGGTATCAAATTATTTGATTCATCACATTAATTGATTGAATTTATAGAAGGAAACTCTAGCACATATGAAGGATATAATTAGAGGAACTTGGAGGAATGGAAAATAACTATGCATTGCAAAAATCAATGAACATTATAATAATGAATCAAAGTGATTATGTCCATAAATTATAAAGCCTAATTTTAAAATTCAATTTCAATTATCAATCCATTCGTCTCTATTCTATCATTTCCTATATATATCATCTATAAAATTTTCTTATCGACCTTGAGTGATTATAGAGTAGCCTTTTAATGAATATGTTACATGAAAACCTCTCTCTTCTCACCACCACTTCAATAAAGGGTTCTTACCACCATTAATTTAGGTAAAGGTTCTCAAAAATGATAAAGTGAGGAATCTTCATCAATGGGTTCTTACTACTATTATATTAAAGGATGTGGATTTATTTATAAATCTATAAAAAATGTCAGGGGGTAATTTTTTACTTGATATCCATTAAAATCATGATAGAAATATAAAAACCTCTCAACTCAAGGGGAGAAGACACAAGGGATCACACCAAGATATTACAAAACTTAATTATCCAATATAGTTTTCTCCTTTTACTCTCCACATTTCATTTTCATTTAATCATTTATATTTATTTCACATAATTTTTATACTCTATATTATATGATCCTGATACAATTATCACTTAATTTAATTTTAAATTATTATTTATTAATCATATATAGTTCAAAACCCATTGGGTGCAGGTTACTATAGCAGAAGAAATACTGTTGATTGGCAGGTACTATAGCGGCGGCAGGGCACTGTAGCGGCGGCGTCACTGTGCGGTACTGTAGCTGCCGGGTTACTATTCACAGAATGGGATTTGGGCCAAAAATTTGGTCCTATTTGCTATGTAATGGGATACAATCCCACTGGGTCTTAGGGCTATGTAATGGGTCTCCCTCTACCCAGTTAAAAGAGGTCCTTTCTTTGCTTTATTAATAAAAAATGATGCTTTAGCCCCAACCTTTATGAAAAATCATATTTAAATTATTCAGATCATTTTAAAAGTTCTATATTAAACCAATTGAGTTTTTTTTATATTCAATACACTAAATTAGTCAAATTTAGATACACATAATCATATTTTGAGGGAGGTACTTGATAAATTCAAGATATTACCTAATTTTATTAATTAATATTTTTTTATTAAAAATTATTTAATCATTTAATTTACCTTTTCTCCACAGTGTTTTAATTTTTAAATTAAATTCACTCCCCATATTTCCAACCCACCTCACCCTAAATTTGGTATCAAAGGAGTCTTTGAATGAAACATTAACCAATATTAATGAATGATTACATACGATAAAGTATTCCTAATATTGTCATGGTGCTCTTGACGGAAACTCTTGGGGATGTGCTACTTTTATTAGTGGAACAAACTACCCTTATTGGAAAAGCTACATTTCAACATTTTTTAGCAGTATAGTTTATCATGTATGGAAAATTATTATACTTGAATACATTTATATAATAAAATTATAAGATAAATATAATCCCCAGTGTATTAATACCCTTTATCTTAATTGAAAGTCCATGAATATCCTTGTTTTTGGGATTGATCGAAATGAATTCAATCACATTTATTTTGGAAAAACCACCCATGAAATTTAAAAGTTACTTAAATTCATAAATAGAGGCATGAATAATGTTAAAGATACTATAATGGATATGTTAATAAAATTCTTATGAAAAATTTACCATTCATTAAAATGAATCTATTTGTATTCTAGGTGGAGCATGCCTATAGGTATCTCAGTTGTTCCATTGATTAATTTTTAACAATGAATTTAATATATAAGTTATCCCTCATAAAACCCAATGGATATCTAAATAAAAAATCCCAAAAAAAACCTTTAATATCAAGTAGAAAGATAAGAACCATGTACCTCATGTTTGTAGATTATCACTCTCCAATATTGGCCTCTAACTCAAGTCGGTTCAGAATAAATCTGTATTTTTGAAAAAATACTAAAAATATGTTAAATCAGATAACAGGGATTTATCACACCATATGGTAAGAACAATGGGAAAGATAAGTGACAGGATCAAGTCCCTTAACAATAAAAATCAAACACCACGGATAGATCAAGAATCATATCTTGAACGAAGAAATAAGGCCAATCCCTAGAAGGAGGAGGAGGAGTGGATCTCCACGACATCTGGGAGGAGAGCATGTGTGGGAGGAAGAGAAGGTGGGGGGGATCTAAAATAAAATAGTTGAAAAATAATCATTTACCCATTTTAATCGGCCACATGGTTACCACAAAGTTTGGAATATCACATGAAAATTGTGTCATACTGACTTTCTAGGCACCACACCACACACGATTGGCCCCCAAAGTTTGTAAAATCGGGTGAAAACAGTGTTTATGACTCTTCTAAAAATCATAGAATAGATAAAATGATTTGAATACCATACCACATGGTTTAAAAAACCATTGATAGAGGTAACATAGGGCCAAAAAGGTACAACTAGTGGGCCACATAGTTTGTCCAAATAGTGCACTACTACCTAGATTTTCTTGAAATTGGGTTTTTGGCTTTTAAAACACCTAAATCCCATCTGAAACCCCTAATTACTTGGTAAGAATTTATGATCATCTAAATTAAATATCTTGGTTTAAAGAAACTCTCTAAATTAGGTTCCTAAGATCAAATAAATAGTTGGGCCACCCAAAAAACTAAAAAAATTTAAAATGGATTGAGGAAGTTTACTCGCTACAAAAACACAGGATGTTACTATCCCCCACCTTAACAAATATCATCTCTAAGTTATCATACATTACACAAATATGGTATTAAAAATACCCTTCCCATTTAAAAAACCATTATTTAACCTAGTCATAAAGTCAAATGTAGACACTCTCAAGGTGCTCCCCACCTTAGGTGTTACATACCTTGGTTTTTTTAAGAACCTAAAATCCAATAAAACTGATGGTATACTGACTATCCCTAGACTCAAAATTCATCACATGACACATATTCAATCTTGTATTTCATTAGATTCTCAAATATTACCAGTGTATATCTAACACCAATCACGTACTGCATCTCATCAGATACTGAAATCATTCCCATGTAACACAAAGAGCCTATGAGGTCCTTCATATCAATAGACTCTCAAAACACATTTTTATTCCTCACACCTCACATAGAGACCACATCAAACCAATTCCTAGATTCCAATTCACCCTAATAAATCTTGCATCACATATATTCCTATATTCCAAAATACCTCTTAAAAATATATAACGCTTCAAAGTTGACTTCAACTTACCAATGAACACTTGGATGGTCAAAAAATATATCTTGTGCACCTTGTGCGCCAAAACAAGACATGCCTACAAAAGGCCCATACAAAAATAAAACAAAGCCAGTCACACCCATGGTATACCTCTGATTGTCATCGACTCATGAGCCTGCTCTGACCCGTTAAGATCTACAATATGCATCCAGCTAGAATATTGACTACCTAAAGCCTATCCTCTATATGGTTCTTCACCAACCACTAGCCACAGACCGCACTATTGGGCCCCACCATCTCTGCACTAAACTCCATGTGCAAGTAAATCCTAGATAACAACTCATTCAATACTAGAAAATAGCACTATACCCACAGTTTAAAACCATGGGTTTAGCCCCCAAAACTCTGGGTATAGGACATACCCATGGTTTTGGGAACTATGGGTATATGCTATACCCATGGTTTTGGGAACCGTGGGAAACAAAGGCATCAGTAAATCTCTAATATATAACCAAAATTTCAATATTGTAGATATATGTATTTTCCACCATGTAATAATCCTATATACATAATTTTAAAATTTTCGGTGTAGCTTTTAAAAAATAGGTTGTCATGGGTTTTACTCCCATGACCTATTTGTCAAAATATTTGTACCTAACCAATACCTCAATAATATATATATATATATATATATATATTTACTTAAATATACTTATATAAAACATGGATATAGAGAAAAAAACCTAGGTATATGTGTTACCATAATAAAAAATTCGTTCCCACAAGTTTCTCCCCATGCCCACAAAAGATAGATATACCTACAGTTTGTTAGAACTGTGGGAATATATTTTTAGCCCAGATCCATCTATATAGTTTTAGAAACAATGTGAGGATAGGTTGGAACTATACCAATTGTTTTTTAGAACCATGGGTATAGGTCTTGAAACAAACCCTATACCCATAGTTTTGGTAAACCGTGGGTATAGGTTATTAACAAATCCTTATAGACACAATTTGGAGAAAACCATGGGTATATGAGAATTTTTCAGTAGCGATAATATCACTCCCAGTAAGACCTCATAACCCTGAGTCTATCCTAGTCTGAGACCACTAGATATCTGAGAAGGATTACTATAGAACCTCTCAAGATATGCGAACTGGCCTCATGATCTTCACACCTTCATTTCCCAATCACACTACATCTGATCATTTTCTGACTAAACACACATAAATCACACCATATATAGCCCAATCCACAGTGGTATTCTTGAATCTATAGCTTGAACTCCCTCATAAGACTCCTTATAGACTCACTTCCTGCTATATAATGTACAACCACTGATATCTACTGATGCTATCAACCAGCTCGGATATGACGTTTCCATCAAATCTCCCTCATCTACCAATGCCTGATTCACATCTTATAAGAATGAGACAAACCTAAATATGTTTAGCTACATTCTGATGGAATTAATTAAACCACAATCAAAATGACTCACCCTTTAGGTTCTATCTCCCACCATACCGTGTGAGAAATGAGAAAAATGTGTGAACATAGCTATGTTGTCCATGAAAAACATTGCACCCTGCTGAAGGCTAAAGAAATCCTGAGCTCTATCTTCCCTCAACATATCCGAGAAGAAGTTATCAAAGAACTTGGCCTTGATGTCCTTATAATAAAAACCCTTATATTTTCTCTCCTGAACCTATATGTCCCACCATCTCTTTTCCAGTTCTCTAAGCATATATAGTTAAAGATTTACCCCCAGTTAGAGGGTGTCTCAAGTTGCTCAAAGATGGTATTCAACGAATATATCTAGTTCTCGGCCTTTTATTGTCCACCCTCTCGTTTAAATAGAAGTGGGTGTGACTATAACTCTCAAGTAATTTATTACACCTATGGATAAACTCAATGATACCACCTATGAGTTCCATAGATAACTCAAACCAGACTCTCTATGAGATACTTGTCTAGACATGGTCCAAAATCTTTCAACTTCTATGGGTTTCCTACCTATACTGGAGCCTATACCTAATATTGTACTAGTAGATCATGATCTAACAAACCTTTTATGGCCTCATACCAACCCTCAGGTGTTGCAAACTATACACACTTTTTCGACACTAAATGATCAACCACCTGATGCTCCATCAAAATATGCTCATGTGGAAAGACATTGAATACCAAGAACATGGTTAGAAATCCATAATATATATATATATACACATATAAAATAAATAGGTAATGTAGTAATATGAATTGGAATATCACTACCCTTACACTTCCCCATCACAACATTATCACCAGACATCCAACTGTATGGCCTCTCACTTACCCGTGTTAGAGTCACATGTCAAAAGTAACCTGAACTCATGCCCCCCTTCCCACCCACATCAGAGTCATGAATCATGTATCATCCGACCTATGGGTCTCTCACCTAGACACATCCAAGTCAGGATCCACATATGAATCCATGGTAGTTGAGTAAGATTCCATTAAAGAGAAGACATGTAGGAAAATATTTTTTATATTCCTTTGATGAAAATTTAAACATCTCATGTGACACCATGAGATTTTGTGAATATTTTTTTCAAATTAACCTAATCTTTTTCATTTCACAAAACACAATATATAGGATGTATATATATATATATAATTATGTTTTTATTGTATTATATTCAAAAAAAAGTTGATATTTCATTACAAGCAACACTTATATTAGCTTGAGGTACACATAACTCTGAGTTGTCATGCGTTAAATGCAAGACCAAGTTTTACCGATTTTTGAGGGCACGACTATGTTAAAAATAATTTTAGAGAAATTCCTAAATTTTTATTGCCAATGTAAAAAATATTTATTTCAATTCAGAATGCCAAAATTCGGTTAGGGTGAATTATGGATATTTTTCCAAAAAGTTTCATTTTTTGATGAATAATGAAAATACTGTATTTTTGTTAAAAACTGCCATTCCATTTTAATAATAATTAATATTAAATTATATTTTAATTTTGTAATTTTAGTCACAATAGATCAATTATACATATATTAATCCCATGTTTTTCATTTTAATATTATTATATTTAAATTGGTTATAAAAATTTATTGAACTTTTGAACATTGTTTCTTTAAAAACTCGCTTCCTCGCAATGTATGTGGGATTCATTTAAAACATAATCTAGACACATTTGTTATTTGAATTTGAAAAAATTGAAATACATGGTTGTAAGAATAATTAAGTTGTTATTTTACTAAGATAAACTTAATTTTTAACCAAAAATATTTATGAAAGTTATTAAAAGTAATCATAGTGATTATGGTAATGTTAAGCTTAATTAGGGACTGAACATTAAACTTAAGGAAACAAATGACATATAAAATTGTCCAAAATCCATTTTTTCACATATTTATACAATATCGATTATGTTTTTAAATTTTTGGAGTTAATGGGATACTATTCAACAATGGTTCCCTATTTCATAATTTAAGTATGGAAAAAGACAAAAAAGGATCTTTCCACAGCTTTAACATTTATAAAACTATAGGACATGGAAAAAACAACATATTTTAGGATATATATATCCTTTGTAAAATTAAATTATTTATTTTTATTAATCTGATTTATCAATACTTTCTGAAGATGATTAAGTTACTTAAATGCTTAAGAAACACCATTTTAGTGTTTATTTAATTAATAATTAACTAAAATAAATGATACTATAAATACTAAAAGTGAAGTAAATTGGTTGAATTAGTGAAATTAATTATTTTTTAGATGTATATATCATGTTAAAATTAGGTGAACTTAATAGATTTTGATTCCAATATAGTTTTTATATTTATCAAATTAAAATTAAATAAATAATGTCAAAATTGACTTTAATGTTATTTCACAATAAATGATATTTTATTAAATGATTTAAAATTAATAAAAATCATACCTTATTGTATGTTTTTATAATGTTTTAATAAATAAAAAATATAATCCATTAATGGACCAATTTATCTTTTATTATTAACATATTGACCCATAGATGGTGAAAACATTATCAGCACAGTCTCTTTTAAAGTAGTATTTTTGCACGTTACATGTGGTTTTTTTAAAATTAATTTCCAACACAAATAATATTTCTATTTTTTAAAATAGGAATCATAATTATAATTATGTGGTTATATTTTCTTAATAAATATCACATTAATTTAATTTAAATTAATAAATTAATTATATTAGAATATTAGAAATTTATATCATGGTTTAAATTATATAAATAATGATATAAGTATAATGATAAAATATATAACAAATTAATACACAGTTAATAAACAAAACAAATATTACCTAAAGTGAAAATTTAACATCGAATTTTTAATAAGTGGGTAATATAAAATCATAATTAAACCATATATGGTAATAGATATAATAATATAGTTATATTATTGATTTATAATAAACTTATATTTATTATACAGGAGGTTTTATCTAGTATTATTAGATTCAAGACACAAGGTCTATGAATTTTATCTTACATTTTATATCTATGAGATATATTCCATGTTCACCTATATTTTATTTTGATAGGTGTATAAGCATAACATGAATGAATTATATGATTATTAATCTAAAATTTATTAGTATTTACATATCCATTTTATAATATTTATTTTGAGTGGTTTAGGTTTCAAACTTTACCAAATTCGTAAGATAGTTTTTTCTCAATTTTTTTTGTTTGATAGTCATGTTTCTTATACACATATATTATTTTTTGAGGTGTATATAATTCCATTTGACTTGTTATATCATGAATATATTTTTGGTCATGATATTTTATGATTAATTTAATTTCTTTTTCTTATATGGGGTGTAAAATTCATAGTTATATAGTGAAAATAATTTATTGAAACAATCTCATTGAATTTTGAGATTATTTATGACTATGCATCCATTGTTGGAATTTTATGATCCATCTCTAAATAAAAATACTGAATTATATTATATCATAGTTTCACATGATATATTCATCCATTATTACCGTTTTAGATTCTTTTTTTACATAAGATAACATATAAAATGTTTTTAGGAAATCACATCTTTTTTTCTCCTTTCCATCAGAAATCTGTGTTCTTTAAAAACCATAATTGATAAAAAGGATTTAAAAAATGTCTTACTATTATAATATGACGTTAGATTAAATTTTTACCAATTATTGAAATTTTACAAATGGTATTATAAGGAATATTGTTTTCATTTTCTGATCAAGACTCCTTTCTAAACTTTTAAGGTAAAAATGTAATGTTCGACATGTACATACATACCCACCATCATGATCATAATTTTAATAAATAATCCATTAGAAATTTACAATTTTATTTTTAGGGGAATTTTTTTCCTAATATTCTTCAAATTATTTATTTTTATAGTTTTTTTCCATTAAAAATCATTTGAAAAAAGTTTCATTGTTTTAAAAAATATATTTTAATTATTTTCACAGATTATGATCCATATCTCAATAACACTCTTGAATTATATTATATTCTAGTTTTACATGATATATTCTTATATTAGTACCATTTTATACTATTTTTTACTTATTATAACTCATAAGATGTTTTTTGGAGAACCAGACTTTATTTCTCATTTCAATCAGAAATATGTGTTCTTTCAAATCCATAAGTCCTAAAAAGGTTTTAAAAACTATCATACTATTATAATATGATGTTAAATAAAATTTTTACCAATTATTTAACTTTTGAAAAAATGGTATTATAATTAATATTGTTGTCATTTTATGATCAAGACACTTTTCTATACTCTTGGGGTAAAAAAGTAATGTTCAGCATGTACAGACATACCCACCATCAGGATCGTCATTTTCATAAAGCTTCAATTTCACATTTATAAGTTTATCTTTGAGTACTTCTTTCGTTGAATTATGTAAATTAATTATTTGTAATTTTCTTTTCCTATAAAAAGGTTTTTAAAATGTTTTATTGTTTTTAGATAATATATATTTTTAACATTTTTCACACAAGATCTGTAAGATTTCAAAGTATTTGGAATGAACTATTTTTCAAAATATTTCAATATTATTTTATGTGTTTTCATGGAAAATCGTTTTCAAAATGTTTTCAAGGCATATTTACAAGTTTTCAAATTATTTTCAAAGAAATGGATTTCAAAATATTTTATGGTTTAATAAATAATTTTTCAAGAAGAAAGGAAAATCACATGAAGAATTTTTTTTGAAATATATTTCAAAATTATTTCCCATCTATGACGACATCCATTGGTTTTACTCATTCCTTTATGGAAATTTTTTTTAGTGATTCCATTCAAATTATTTTCATTGAATGGTTTATGTTTTCATGGAATGATGTTTTTGAAACCTATTTCAATTTTATGGGTAATGTTTCTCTCAAACGAACCTCTTTTCAGTGGTTATTATTTTGATTAAATGATTATGAAACCTTAATATTTTTCTATAGGTTATGTTACAATTATATTTTTTGACACCAATTTCATTTCATGGGTTGTGATATTATTTTTAATGATATTGTGGAATATGTATTTATAATTTAATCATTAGATAGGTGGGACCTATATCTCTCTCCTATGCATTGGGGAAATATTTATATCTCATGAGATAGAATAATATGGACTTATGAGTGAACCTTGACTACAAATATGTCCATGGGAGTGAACCATGACTACCAAGATGGATTGATGAGTGTAATCATACTACTAAGATGTCCATTAAAGCGAACCATAACTACTAAGATCATATTCGGAGTGAACCTGTACTACCATGTTGTCCTTAGTAGTGATTACTTGACTACTATAGAAATAATATTTAATGCCTATATGTTTTCCACAATTTCATGTTTTATTCATCTGTTATTCTTTCATGTCTCATTATATTTATTTCTATATGATTCATGTATTATGAACCTCTAATAATTATGACATGATTAATATTTATGATATTTGATATGATGGTTATGATCATCTATTTTCATGATCCTGTTATCGTAACTATAAGCACATGATTATGTTTATATATCTCACTTGTTTACCTTTTCTAAGAATCTGCGATTACCTTTTTTTATGTTTCATTACCTAGGTTATAAAGATATATTTCATGTATGATATGTATAAAAGGGGTTATATTCTTGTAGAACCTAGTGGGAAATAATATAGCTCAATCATATAATAGTTTTTATGTTTCCATGTTTCCAAAGGCACTAAACTAATACAGTATTTGGGTGTCTATTTGTATAATGTTTGTATGTATTTCACAAAAGTTATGTAATGTATATTTATGTTAAGACTGATTTTTTCTATTTATCATTAGAGAAAATATTTATTCAACATTTAGATACTAGGATGAGAAAACTTTAGTGAGATACCTAGGTATATTTCTAAGGATACATGTAGTTATGTATCTAATGATAAGTATAAGGATGAGTTAATATCCTTAAATATTAGTAAATGATAGAATGAGTAGTTACCTATAAATACATCCCTATCTGAATAATAAAAGTGTAAATGGTTTTGTAATACATGTACCTAGGAGTAACCACCCTGAAAAGGTTTGTCGGGCCCAGCTCAACATAACCTGGTACCTGAAATTAGGCCATACTTCCCACCTTGTTTGACACTTGAAGAGGATATGAAAAGGGAATTCAGAAACACTTTATGAACCATAATGAAGGATTTAAGTAGAATATGACTTTGAATAACCTCAAATAAACCTATGGTGTCATATATTAATGATATAGGATCCACGATTTAGGCATCTTATACATATTTTTCATGATTATATGGTATCCCATTATGATAAATGCTTATCATACAATGATTTATAGTTTTAGTCAATTGTGATACCTAGAAGAAATATAGATTACATTGAATGTTAAATATGTTGAATACACAGTAATTATGTGAATTAATTTCCTAAATATAAATATCATAAATATAATTCGGAAGATAGTATGAGTATTGGTTATACTTATGAATAAATGGAGACCACGAACAGAAAGTTAAAGTTAGGTGATGTTCTTCCAGTATTTTTTACATTATACATAAGAAGCATGATTATATTGAGGTTGAGGAACTTTAATACATGGTTTATATTTATATTATAAGAAATATGTTTTAAGGAATAAGTTTATGAAGAATGAGTAATGGTTTAAGAATGAGATTGGATGAATAAAGTATTTAGGTTTTGTATTAAAAAAATTATGTTATATGAATCATGAAATATATTATTATTTCTAGTATGAATTTTCATTAAGGATTAAAAATAACATGTTTAATTGTGATGAATACATAGAAAAATGATTTCATGGAAATATTATATTTTTATTAAGGGACAGTAACCCTTAATTTGTTATAGATATTGAGATGAATATTTTTATATATATATATATGTTAGTTATGGATAAGTGAATTTTATTGATTTTATTACCTCATAACTAATAAATAATTTGTTGAAAAAGTAGTATTTGATGTTTAAATCCTCTTGGATGTAAGGAATATATCTTGTAATATTTGGAAAATGTAAATATGAAAGTTCGCAATAAATATATATGGTAATTCAAGTTATCACTTTGTTTCTAGAGAATATACGCTGAGTATATTCACATGTTTAGAATGTGACAACCAAGAGAAACTTTGTGTTATTTGGGGGATCAATGTTAAGTTGATTTCATGAATTTATTTTTAATATTTTGGGATTATCATATTTTGGATGTATTATATGTTTAACAATTTATGGAATTTTTAAGTTAAACTTCAGATGATGTCAGTAATATTAAAGTGTTATCTCACAACATATGGTTTTATGCATATTGGATAAGATATTATAAAAATTTTGTATTGATGATAACTAATGAAAAATGGGAAGGCATATGAGGTATATTATGATCTATTATTACTTAAAAAATGAAAAATTCACCTTCCTTTTTGAGAAATTGGTGAAGTGAATAAAGGAAAAAATGGTTTATTTTTCTTGAATTCATTAAAGTATCTCTTTTCATGAAAATTATTCAACTTTAGGAAAAAGGATCTTGAAAGCAAAAAAATGTTATCCAAGTACCTTTATTTTTGATGAATTAGAGGGTCCCTTAGGTCATGTAATATTTATGGATTTTTTATTGTTAAATTTCTTCCCACAATTTTATCTATAACTCACCATCAGAACATGATGGAAATATTTCTCTTCCATGTCTATGTTTTCACTTCCCACCCATGTTCTCCTATGGAGAAAACTAGTTTTGAGTTAAATTTGGTTACCATTATAGTTTTGATTTTATTTTTTAAGGGTGTTTTAGTATTTAATTTTATTATGTAGGTTTATATGAAAGGAAATTTCAAGTATTTAACCTATTATAACCTATATAAACATTGAGGGAGAAATTCATTTTAAGGGGGTAGAATGTAACATCCTCAGATTTTGTGATTTTTTTTCACATTAATTTAGTATTTCCATTTCATGAAACACAATATAATATATATATATATATATATATATATATAATAACTAAGTTTATCTTATTTAAATATCAACCCAAGTTGATATTTCATTACATGAAACACATAGATTAACTTTTTGTACACACAATACTGAGTTAGCATCCGTTAAATACAAGATTGAGTTTTACCGCCATTTAATAGGGAACCTAAATTAAAACTAATTTTTGAGGCGTTTATAATTTTTTATTTTTACATTAAACATAATTTTTGACTTATGAATTTCAAAATTAAGTTTTTTTGAATTTTTTGAATTTTTATAAGATGTTTTATTTTTTAATGAATAATGAATATACCGTATTTTAGTTAAAAAATAATTTTCATTTAAATAATAATAAATATTAAATTATATTTTAATTTGGTTTTTGAAGTAAAAATAGATCAATTATACATATATCAATCTAATTCAAGGAATTATACTCCTTTTTATATTGAAATTGGTTATAAAAACTATTAATATTATGAGTGGTTTTTCTTTAAAGTCCAGCTTTCTCGCCACATTTGTGGGATTATCATTAAACTTAATATAGACACATATATAATTATAATTTGGAAAAAATAGAAATAAATTATTGTAATAAGTATGATTTTTTCATTATTATAAGACAAACATAATATTTGTCCAAAAAGATTAGTGAAAGTGATTAAAATTAATCTATGTGATTAAGGTAAAATAATCTTTATTCGGGACTAAAACTTAAACATAAGGGAACAAATTACCTATAAACCATTAATAAACCCATTGGATCCACTTATTTATACTATATCCCTTTAATTTTTGAATGTAATGAGTTAGTGGGATTTTATTCAATATAGCTTCCCTATTTCAGAAGTTAAGTAAGGAAAAAAGACAAAAAAGGAACTTTTATCACTTTTAAAAACTATAAAACATTGGGATATGAAAAAAAACATATTCTAGGTAACAGATATTATTTTTAAAAATAATTGTGTTATTTTTATAACAATTACTTATCAATATTTTTTATAGAAGATTTAGTTACTTAAAATCCTTATGAAATGCCAATATAGTGACTATTTAGTCAATAATTAACTAAAATAAATGATACTATAAATATTAAAAGTGAAGTAAATTGGTTTAATTGTTATCATTAATTAATTTGTAGATGGATATATCATGTTTAAAAAATGTAAATTAATATATTTTTATTTGAATATATTTTTCCATATTTATTAAATTAATATCAAATAAATTATGTTAAAATTTACATTAAAGTTATTTTACAATAAATAATATTTTATTAAATGATTTAAAATTCATAAAAATACTAAGTTATATGAAGTTATTTTTATGTTTTAATAATTATAAAACATGAACCATTAATTAAAATATTTATATTTTATAATTAACATATTGAAACATAGATAGTAAAAACATTATCAGAAATATCCCATTTAATGTGGTGTTTTTGCTCGTTACAAGCACTTGTTTTAAAATTAAATTCCAAAAAACATGGTATTTTCATTTTCGAAATTAGATATCATAATTATAATTTTATGGGTATGTTTTTTTCTAAAAAATATAACTTTAATTTATTCTTAATTTTTAAATTAGTTATGCTAGAATATTAGATAATTTAATAAAAACCAAAATAATAAAAATGGGGAAACATAGAAGTTAAGGAACAAAATTATGAAAATGAACTTATTTTTGTGTGGTTTAGATTTTTTAGACCATAATTCAGCTTTATTCCATTATTTTCAATTATTTAGTAACACTAGGTAAATTATACTTCCTATTAATGTACATATTTTTGTATTTACAAGAGTTCCACTCCTCCTCCATTATAAAAAGCCTCCTATCCTATCTCTTATCCACACCTCTCAAACCACATAGGATCTGAAAAAGATCTAGCCAATTAAATTACCAAAAAACATAACTTACATATTGAAGCCTACCCGTGGTCAGAAATACATCCATCTAATCCCTTTGGTGCAAACCAATAGGTGTCTCCCAAGGAAGAGGTATCATCCTCCCTCAATCTCATTTATTTTATTTTCTTTCCCCACCACCTCAACTCTTCTTATTTCAGGATTATATAATAAAAATAGTATCCTCAAATATATTGATATTTTTTTATATTATGGGTTATACCTACACATACACACACCTCCACCTCATGGAAATGAACATACACTTTATTTTTACGGTGAACTACCATCTCATGAAAGAACAATTGTTCGTTCTTACTTTACTACTTATCATGGTGGAAATTATGATAGAAAATATGTTTATATATAATATATATTATATACATTATAAATTTATATTTCTATAATTTTTTAATAAAACATACCTGTATACATTCCATCTTCAGTAAATATGATAACACTATTTTCGGATAAGTGTACAACCACCTCCTCAAAGCAATGTGATTCATTCACAGTCTATATGGAATGTATTAAGGTTGGGTTTAGTGAAATTTTATGATATTTATTATAAAATAATGATATATTAATAATGATATATATATATATATACATCATTTAATTTCATTTTTTTAATATGGTAATAAAACTGAAACAATTTTTATACGTACGTATGACCAACCGCCTCTAGGAATAATGTATTCCATTTAATAATTCTATATTATATAGATTATTATAGCACAAATATATTGAATATATATTATATTTTTATCATGGTTTAAATTCTAGAAATCATTCTATAAGTATAAAAATATATTACAAATTAAGACACATGCGAAAAACAAAACAGATATTACCCAAAGTGAAACCTTAACATATAATTGTTAGAAAAAAGAAAATATAAAGTCCTAATAAAAAAAAATATTGTATTAGATCTAAGACTATGGTTCCGTGATATATTTATATTAAACTTATATTTATTATACATGAGGTATGAATGAGTAAAATGAAAGTCAAGACATTAGGTAATGGAATTTTATCTGACTTTTTATATCTGTGAGATACATGCCCGGATCACCACTTGATTATTTTTCATAGTGTATATACTACACATGAATGTATTATATGATTATTATTCCAAAATTTTTGGGTATTTACAAATCCATTATATGGTATTTATATTATGGGGTTTAGTTTCAAAAGTTACAAAATCAGTAAGATAGTTTTGTCTCAATTTTCCTTCCTTTAGACTCATGTTTTATTATGCACCTAATTAATTACTTTTTAAGGTGTATACAATTCCATTTTTCATTTAATATCATGAATATTTTTCTTTTAATGATAATTTAAGAATTATTTAATTTTTTTATTAGATGGTTAGTATCGTTAAAAGTCACCCATTGATAAGAGTTTATTGAAACAATCTCATTGCTTTTCAATATTGTTTATGATTATACTTAATTCGTTGAAATTTTATGATCAATATCTCTGGAATACTCAAGAATTATATTATCCTCTCATTTTCCTTGTAATATTAATGAATAAGTACCATTTTACACACTTTGGTACTTAGAATGACTAATAGAATGTATTAATTAAAGTAAGACTTTTTGACTATTTTTTATTAGAAATCCATGTTCATTCAAAGCCATAATTTCTGAAAATGTTTTAAAAAATGTTTTACTATTATAATATTATGTTATGTGAAATTTTTAACCATGATTTACCTTTTAAAAAGTTTTTTATAAATAATCATATTTTTTTTATCAATACACCTTTTGGAATTTTTAGGTAAAAAATGAATGTTTGGCATATACGAAAATACCACCATCATGATTTTCATTTCCTTGAAGCTTCTATTTTACATTTATAGGTTTATTTTTAAGAAATTTGTTTCCCTAATATTCTGTATATTAACTTTTTTAAAGTGGTTATCTATTAAAAATGTTTTCAAAAATGATTGGTGATTTTAAAAAATGTATTTTAAATGTTTTCAAGGTTTATTTATAATAAATAAAATCATTTTAAAAGAATTTTTTTTCAAAATATTTTCAAGATTATTTTATGAGTTTTCAGGGATAATGGTTTTCAATAAAATTTAAAGTATTATTTATAAGTTTCACAGTATTTTCAAAGAAATTATTTTCAAAATATTTTCATGTTTCTCTTATAATTATTCATGGAAAATGGTTTTCAAAAGGTTTTATGTTTTAACATACAATTTTACAAGAAGAATGAATAATTCAATCAAGATTCTTTTTAAAACATATCATTAAAAATTGTTTCCCATTTATGATGAAATCTATTGGTGTTACTCATGCCTTTATGGGGAAATGTTTTAATGATTCCATTAATATTATTTCTCCAAATGGATTATGTTTTGATGGTACAATATTTGTGAATCCTATTTCTATTTTACAAGTTCTATTCATTTGAATTCAACTTCTTTTTACATGTTATTATTTTGATGAAATGATTGTGAAGCCTAAATCATTTTCCAAAGGTTATGATATGATTACATGTTTAGTATTCCCATTTCATTTAATGGGATATGATATGACTATTAATTATCTTGTGGTACATGTTTGCATGATTTAATTATGAGGTTAGTGGGACCTATATCTCTATCAAATGCATTGGGTAATGATTTATATCTCATTAGATAGACTAATATGGTCTTGGGAGTGAACCTTGACTATAAATATGCCCGAGGGAGTGAACCGTAACTACCAATATGGTATGGTTAGTGAACCCATACTACTAATATTGTATTATGAGAGATTCCTTTACTAATTTGGAAATCATATTATAGGCTTATGTGTTTCCCAAAATTCCATGATTTATTCCTATTTTACACTTTCACGGATTATGTTACGAATTTCCATTTGATTCATGTCTTATGAACTACTAATATTTACACCATGATTATTATTTATGATCTTTGAGATAAAGGGTATGATATTGTATTTTCATTATCCTCTTCTTATAAACTTATGCTCATGATTGTGTCTAAAAATCTACCTTATTTACCCCTAGTGAGTATACAAGATCACACATTTTTAAGTTTCATTCCCCAGGTTATGAAGATATATTTCATGTATTATATTTCTAAATGGGGTTCTAGTCTTAGAGAACCTAGGGGGAGATAATGTTGCTCGCTTATGTACTAGTTTTTATGCTTCCATGTTTCCAAAGGCACTAAACTAATATGGTATTTGGGTGTCTGTTTGTATAATGTCTTAATCGTTCCATAAAAGTTAATCTATGTTTATATACACTAAGACTTGGTAATTATATATCAACCCCTATCATCATACCTACTTCCTCTTGTAATATCTAACCCCATACATATACATATCACATATCACATCACAAACATATATCATTAGAACCACATGCCTAGGTTGGCTATGTAGAATGCAACCAAAGAGAGGCTATGCCTGAAAACTCTATTTATATTACTTTAATAAAACTTTATAAAAAGAAACCCATATTTGTAAAATACCAATTCCCAGTGGTGATCCAAATTAATTTATCATAGGCACAAAATCTCACACAAATATATATATATATATATATATATATATATATATATATCAATTCTAACATGCCTATAAAAAACCCATAAACAAACATCCCTTTGAATTCTAGGCCAAGGGTATATATCGCCTCCCTTGTCAAAGAAAAACAAGGGTCACATATCAAGACTAGTAATAGTCACACCCAATTTCACCACTTTAGGTGGAAATCAAATCAACTATAAACAGAGAAAAATAAAACAATAATTTCTCACCCCTAGAAACTTGGTCTGTCCCCCGTTCATGAGGTCACAGACACCCAAAAAAAAGATCTAAACCTAGTTTTTATTATATACTAGTCTTCAGTGTACCAGAAACTAAATATTAAGACCCAAAAAGAGGTAATAGAAACACCTTTGATATTATTTATAGTGACATGACATATTTATGCACCTGAATAGTGAAACGGGTCGGAGGACCACTAGGAATTAGGTGCACCTCTCCATACACCAATGGATGGTGACTAGAAGAAAGTGTGTAAAGAGGTGATAGTTGGTAGAATATACACTCTGGTGATGATAATAAAGATATTATACATATATATCAGTGAAAAATAAAGAACACAATAATTGGATCAGTAACCCACATATAAAGAAAGTATTTCAGAAATCAACGACTCCAAATATATCTTTTTTAGAATGAAAAATCATATGATATGATTTTTATATAAACATTAATTCATGTTTCGTCATACAATAAAATCAACATAAAGGGTCTCCTATGTATGACCGCAATATATACATATAATAGGCATGTATATGCTAAAAGGAAAACCCAAAAAGAAACATTAGCTAATGTAGGAACCTCCAGGGTCCCCTACCATCCATACCATATAAACGTTTTGACATGATGAATGTGGTATAGATCCTAATCTTGGTCTCTTGTATGATTATAAGAGCATAAAGTCTACACACATCCCAAATGGCCCATGTAGGGTGTGAGAAATAATCTTTTTAGTCCACCACCAATGTGTGACAAACATAAATCTGTAATAAAGTAGGTGTATCTAAATATAAAATTAGAATCACATGAACATCATACGAATAAACCCTCTTTCCCTATTCTTAGTGGACATAAGGAAGGAATCAAATTTTTTGGCTATCTCTGGTATAATTTTAGTATAGAGGATCTAAAGTATAAATCCCAAGTCATCCCCTAATGAAAATTAACCTAGGAAAACCCTTAGGTTCCAACTAAAATATAATCAACCAACACCTCATGTCAACCAAAAACTCATGTCCAAATCAACAAATAATGTCGAGAAGGAATTCCAAAATGAGTACATGGTCCCTCATACCTCATCTCAATGAATCCCCTTCTGCTCGAAGCCCGATGTATAATGAATAGTGTTGTATATCCTCCTAATTATATATACTTCCAGATCAGAACTGACATCCCAATGAATGATTATCTCCTTATTCCTGAATAATCCCATCCCAACATCCTCAAATATGGTGGGCCTCAACCCCAAATTTATGATATCAACACTATCAATTGATGACTCTTCACTATTAATGTGGCTTTCTATTGAAATCAACACCAACCTCACTGATAGATAACACCATCCTAAGACACATCTAATAGAGGCCTATAATAGCCTAATTGGTCAACAACACCCATCATATGTATCTAATCTATGTTCAAATGGATCAAAAAGGTGTATCAACCAGTCAAGGTGAGAGGGAATGTTAAACATAATATGCTAGTCACATCTTCCAGAAACCTCATGCCCCTATTACTGTGTCACTAAACCTGATTTTCATCACTATCTCAAATCACCCAGGCCATGTAGAACACCTGTTAACCTTTCCACCTAAATATGACAAAAAAGTACCCCAATTTTTGATCAAAATCAATTAGTGAATCCTAGACTCACACAACCTAAAAAACCACGTCACATAATCCAGATGATCAACACCATCTCAATCCTTGATCTGTGCCCATCATGTTCACATGGAACCATTAGAAGAATCACAAACAATTTAATTTTAAATAATAAACACCCTGACCGATTATAACCATGGTCCGAAGCCTTTCACTAAGATTAACTATTTGTTTTCTAGGTGTATAATTCCCATAGGAATATCATATGTTCTATTGATTAATTTGAAAGAAATAATTCAATTAATAGGGTCTCTATCAAAAAACCCAATGGAACACTAAATAAATCACCCCCGAAACCCCCAAAATATCACAGATAAAGATTATAACCACATGCCTCATGTAAGTAGACACTATCTCACTAGATAGCGACTTGTAACTCCACCTGGTTCAAAATAAATTATTTTTTGGATGAACTCCCTAAAAATAGGGTAAATAGCCATGCATGGATTTATCACACCATAGGGAGAGAGTAAAAGGAATTATAATTAAGAGGATAAAGTCTCTTACTGATACACATCCAATACGGACAACATATTGAGAATGAGAGCTTTGATGGATAAATGAATCTAATGCCTAGATGGAGGAGGAGAGGAGCTCCATGATGCCAAGTAGGAGAGAACACCCAAGAGGAAGAAAAAAATGGTTGAACTATAAATTAATACAAGGTAAAATAGTTATTTTTCACTTTTTTATAGTTTTCAAAATTACTAAACAGTTTCGAGAACTATTTACAAACTATTTAGTATCCAATATTATGGAGCCACACCACGTAGGATTGGCCCACACAGTTTTCCAAAATATGAAAAGAACCATGTGTGAGCCTCTTCTAGAAATAAAAAAACGGCCGAACAGTCATGAGATCAATCCCATAATGTTTGAAAAAACATTTCACATATCTATAGGATGTCTATACAATTTTTTTCTTGAGCCCGCATGGTTTGTCAAATGTGCATTTGGATAGTCTTTCCTAAAACACAGTTTTCAGTCTCTAATGTACCCAAAACCAAACTGAAACCCTAATAAATTTATAAGAATTTAAAATCATGTAAAAGTAATTATTTAGGTCAAATAAACTCTTAGGAATATGTTTTTATGATCAATGAATGTGTTAGTACAACCACCAGACTCTAAAATATTCAAATGAGTTAGGGAATTCAAACTGCTCCAAAAACCAAGGTCATTATAAAAAAACATAATGAAAATGAAGGTATAGGTACTTATTATATCTATGATGATATATGAAATAAATCATAGGTGATGAGACAATAAAGAAGGAAAATAATCCAAGGAATATAAATAATCCATAAATATTATTTCTTTCAAAGCTATAGATTAAGAAGATTTATAAAAAATTGAAGATAAAACTATATATTTGACCATGAAATTAAATAAAATCATGAATAAGAATAAGTAAACCAGTCAGACAAAGAAGAATTTACTGAAATTAATCTTGTACAAATGTAACAAAAATGGACACATCAATTCTAAATATCCCATATATAAAAAGAAGAAGAAGAAATAAAGTAAAAAAGCTCTAAAGGTTTCAACTTGGTGTTCTAGTGGTCAATCAATGAACTCATCTTCATTTAACTCCTCAAGTGACACTAGTAACAAATTAATTATGTCTAATATCAAGGTAAGTGATAAGGTTAATCAAACTACTACTTCTTAATCACCTTCTTCCTATTCCCATCTAGTCATCTAAATTCTGAATAGATAAAATTATCTAAATATGAACTTACAGATGATTTTTTGAAAATTTTTACAGTGTAATAGGAACTAAAAAATAAATATAGAGAATTTATTAATGAAAATGATCATGTTTGTAAAGAAATAAATAATTTTTTCTTAAATTACAAGAATAACCAAACATTTAGAATTTTGAATCTAAAATCAAAGAGCTTAAAAATACTACCTCTTTATTCAACCATGGTGACCAATATATGGATATAATTTTGGGATCTAATTTTTTTTATTAAAATCAATTCAAGACTTATTTTTTCAAATTATGATATTTTATCTAGAAAGTAATTTTTTAAAGGGATGATTCTCATTTTTTTGAATTATTGTAAAAACAATTGGCATATTTAATATGAGTTTTATTGAAAAAATAAAATATATGGGAGACCAAAATCTATTTATCTATCTTATTATATTTATAATAGAAAATATTTTATTATAAATGTTTCTAAACCTAATTCACATTTGGATAACATTTCTAAACCAAAAATTTGGGTATCAAAAGACACTCTTGTTTGATATCTTACAGGGATATTCCACTAGACCTTTATTGATTAATTATACTGTGGATTCTCAATAAAAATGGATCATCCCACTATTGAAATGATTTTTCTGTTATTCTTAATTATCTCCACTTTAGATAATTGTTTTATAAATTTTAATATTAAGATTAGAAATATTTTCATTAATTTTGGTAATTATTTACTTATTTAACCCATACTGTATCTATCTTGGTAATGATTTAGTTTTTAATTTAAAGTAAATAATTGGGGGTTAGTATGAATTATTTATTTCTTGTGAGGTTTCTAAAATATACAATAATATCACATGGTAAAGGTTATTTGATGTATGAAATTCTATTTCCTCACATGAAATTTATTTATAGATCCATCCCTTATCTCTCTATCTCTTATTTATTATTTCTTATTCTTTAAAAGGGAATTATGGTTTTTTAAATTTCATGTTTTTAAATATTTTGATTTCTTATTTTTAATGATTGATTTAAAACTCTTATGAATTTTATTACAGATTTATTTAAAAATGTATTTATTTTTAAAATATCTTTTCAATGTTTTATTAAAATATTTATTATTCTTGAAAATCATTTATTTTATTGTTTTTTTTCAAAAAATCAACTTTTTCAAAATTTTAAAATCATGTTTTTATGATCATTCTGATTATTTATGCATATTTTATCTATTATATATATAAAACCCTTTTGGTTTAAAAATAATTTTTATAATCATAAAGTGGGAGAAACATATAATTTTTTTAGTAAAAAATGATAATGTATAGTTGGGACATGTTTAATGTATATGGAAAAAGTTTTAATGTATATGGGGAAGTAAAAAAGAATAACATATCTTTTTGAATGATTTTTTTTCAAAGGAATTGAAGTATATTGTCTTAAGGTGGGATACATATCTTTTCATATAAATTCTAACTCATAGATATTTTATAAAATATATTTCTTTCAAATAAATAAAATTTATTTGATATCTTGCGTTACACGCAACCCTGAGTTTTGACAATCTGCGATATAGTACTAAATTATTAATATTTAATTTGAAAATTATACCCTTTACATTAAATTAGAGGTTATTAATACGAAAAAATAAATTATGGAATGTATATGGTTTATATATTTATAAAATAAATACACTTTTTATTAATTTAATTAAAATGAAATGAAAATATTTTAAAAGTAGATGATATTTTTTTTTGAAAAAATATTATTTATATGTTTATTGTTTTCTAATGTTAATAAATTAAATTATTCACTAAAAATGAATTTTTTTTTAAAATCTAATTATTATATTCAATAATTATTATTTATAAATCATATACTATTTTACTATGCATGAAATAATAATTGTAACATCCCAGGTAAATAAATAATAAAGAATTTTCATATTTATTAATATTTAAGAATTAAATATTAATTTTATTTTAAAGGGGTTGCTATGTTCGATAGCATACCCGATACGCAACGATGAGTTTCTTTGAAACTTACGTAGCACACTAGTAATAAAATAATATTATTTTAAATGTTAGTTAACAAGTAGCCGTTGTACTGGCAGGAATGGATAGAAATAACTAAAATATGATTAGATATGTTTTTAAATGTTTATACATTTACCCAATAAAAGATAAAGGCTTAAAATACGGAAAGAGTTCAATTTTAGGGCATATATACTCTAATTTTCACTAAAGGTTCACTTATCACCTTTTAATGGTGAACCATCATTAAATATAGTTTTGATCACTCTTATACATTATTTTGGACCAAATATAACTCTTCTTTAGAATCGGGACATCAAAATTTACTTTGTGTAAATTTTTGGTACCTTTCTGATAAAGTTCATTTTTTTATGAATAGTGTAAAATGTTGTATTTTAATTCAAAACCTCTTTTTAATCTAAATTATTTATATGATTAGATTATTATTTTAATTGGTTTTAAAGTGAAATTAGAAAATATTTTTACCAGTTAATCCAATGGTGGTCATCGGAATCAATTTCACTTTGAAATTGGACTTAAACTGGTGTCAATCTTTTGATACTTATTGTTTCACAAAAACATGCTATTTGTCATGACAGAGGGAATTAATTATTAAATTAATTAATTTGACTTATATGTTTTGAATATTGTAAAATGGACTTCATTTTTGAATTCAGAATATCAAATATAGCTTAGGGTGAATTTTTGGTAATTTTCTGAAAAACTTCAATTTTTGATGAATAGTGAAACCACTAAGTGGTAATCAAGAAAACTGATTTTTTCAGTTAAATGAAAGTTTACCACTAATGTGTATTTAATTTTGAAAATACGACATACATGGTTTTCATTAAGAAGTAAAATGTGGTTCAATGAGATTAAAATAATTTTTTGGTGAATAGTAACTTATTAAGTTTTTAATCGCGATTAGAGGTAATTAGTGTAGTTTAAGGTAAAAATGGTATTATAAGAATGTGAAAACACCATGAAACTTGTCCTACACCTATTGGGTAAGTCAGGGCCGACCAGGACAAGCCATGGGCCAACTTGGGGACCCCATGGAGCCACTTTAGTTGGAAAATGACATTAATATATTTTTATTTAATGTTAAAGTGAAAATGACACTAACATAAATTATTTTACTAAAATAATTTTTAAGTGGGGTTATACAAGTAAAATTTTTGATTATAAATAGTAATTGGAAAGATAAAAAAATATCCTACATCATAGTATTTTTTTTATAATTTTTAGACAATAAATAAATTAAATTATTTATGACATAATAATGATGCAGTGATGACATAATTATTTGACGATTTAAATAAAATGGAAAGATAATGAAAAATCTAAAACCTACACATGGCCAAAACCAATTGGATGAGTGGATTTCGAACCCTTATCACCTTATCCACTAATTATATCAATGTGGGACCTTTTAAAACCGAAACACTTTTTCAAATAAAGTAATATTTCTTTACTTTCCAAAAGTGCCCCTCCTCTCCTCTTATAAAAGGCCCCCACCTCTACCCAATTTCACACACTTCTCAAGACTTTGGCTCGGCCAAACCCTGCCCAATTACTCTCTCCACATACCTCTCCTCATCCTAGAGGATTCCCTTTGGGCATAATCCTTTCAAAGGAAGCCTTTAGGCTCAAATCAAAAGGGAGTTACACTTTTAAAGGTAATTCATTCTCTCTTGTTCATTTGTTTTAATTTGCTTCTCCAACCCTCTAAACTCTTTTTATTTACTTCTTTTGTAACCACACCAGTATCTTCAATATACTAGGATGTTTTTATAATATTTATTTGAGCTAAACTCTCACACAACTACATCAAATGGTTAAAGAACATACGGTTTCCGTGGATGGCGAAATTCTTCATCCCGAAACGATGATTGTTCAATACTCATTTAACACCTTCAAGGGTGGCCATTATGATGTCACTATTTTTATATATGATATATAATATGTTTATGTTTTCTTTAAGCTTCTGTATTTTTCATTTTTGGCATACCTTTATGGTTTCCATTATGGGTAAACACGATATCTTCATTTAAGGAAGTGCGGACTACCGCCCCCTCAAAGTGATGTGATTCGTTAATGCCATATGTGGGACGTGTAAAGGATGGATTTAAAGTTATTATACATGATGTTATACTGGAATTATAATATACATACATATCATTATTATTTCTTTCCATTAAAGTATGAGATAAAAATGAAAGTAGCGTTCATGCGTACGTACGGCTTACCGTCTCCATGAACGGTGCATTTCATTTCTTATCCCCAAATGTAATGTACTATTAAAATTACATGTATATAATGTATATATATAATTAATGATATATCTAAATGATGAATATAATTCTGGAATTAAAATATACATACCTCTCATTTAGTTTTAATTCCACTAACATGACAAAGAAATGAAAGTAGCGTTCATGCGTACGTACGGATTACCGTCTCCATGAACGGTGCATTTCATTTCTTACCTCTAAATGATTATGTAATATTATAAATACATGTATATTCTGGATATATATGATATATATGATATCCAAATCAGGAATTTCATTCTAGATATAAATAACTTTTGACCACACGAACAACATGTAATTGTAAGAAGTCAACTTTCGACTTAAGAACCAAATATTGACAAAACAAACATTATTAACTTAAATGGTTACATAATGTTTATAACATGGCAATAAGTGATATAAAAGGAATAATTAACATTAAAAAGGTTCTTAATCAATTATAAATTAACTCAAGTTTATTATTCAGGACGTTAAAGAATGATCGAGTCAAGTCGGACCCGAGGTAAGGGACTTCGTCTCAATCTCCTTTCATTGAGGCATATTTCGTTTTATACACAACTTTCTTTTATACGGTGTATAAACTCCTTTGACTTTTACTTTTATACAAAAGGAATCTTTTTCTACGAAGAGTTTTACTAAACGACAAAAATGAATGTTTTTTTTACGTACGCGGTGACAACGACCTTTTCCGCCGCCGCGAGTATTATTTGATCTTCGGATTCCTCAACAAGCCGTAATGTTTTTAAAATAAAATAAATACCATATACTATTTTATTTATTGAAAATGGTTTTGATAAATGATTCTATTATGTCAATATATTTATGATATATTGTGATTGAAATGTGGAAATGTTATCTTTCCTTTATATTGGTTTTATGTTTTATGATTTTATACTGGTACTTGGACATTTTAACGGGTGGTTACGTTATAAACCATATGACGGGTGGTGCCGTGAATACCAGGACGGGTGGTTACGTTATAACCTCCAATGCATTGGGTATGGAAGTCGGCCGTATGGCTATTCCATTAAGTATGTATGGAAATTGGCCGTATGGCTATTCCATTAAGTGATATGTGTGGAAGTCAACCATATGGATATTCCACTTAAGTATGTTTATGTCCCAAGTTACCTTTATATATTCTATGTGTTCTTTATATGGGTTTTATGGTAATCTTTTGGTTACAAAAAGGTAAGTAATGATACTTTATTCAGTGAAGATTTTTTTTACTACTTCATGAAGGTGAAGGTATTACTTTGATATAGTATACATGGTTTACTTGATGTTTGAAAAACTAACAGTTTTCATTCTTTTTGTATCCCTTACTGAGCTTTTTATACTCACCCCAAGTTTTTCGAAATGTTTTTCACAAGACTTAAAGTGGAATAAGGTCAAGGATGGGATCAAGGGAATTTCATGCTATCTAAAACATGGAATCTAGACATCTTTCTTTTTAAGAGTTTTTATTTTATGGAGACTTAGTAAAAGTGTCTACTTTGTAATCTTTTAAGATGTAATAGTTATGTTCTAATTCTCTAAAACTCTAAACCTGAAAAGATCCTCAATGTGAATTATTCATTTAATTCAATATTAAGTAAGGTTTAAGGTTGGGGATTTATAGTTGGTATCAAAGGTCGGTTTAGACAACTTTAGGAGTTAGAAAAGTGTTAAATTATAATATGATTGAAATGATATAGCATTTACAGATTACCATGTTGCTTCGCCTAAGATATTTCTGTGTTCAGAATAGTTTTCCGCAGAGGAAACAAAGTAGCTATGTTGGGACGACATCAGGAGGAAGATAACCTTCCAAATCAGCAACCTGAGATGGTTGGAATCGGAACTAAACAATTTGTTGCAGTAATGGCACAGTTGACTCAGGCTATAAATGGTGGTGGTATCCATGCACGAGATAAGCCAGATCAACCGCAGAGGAACATGTCAGTGGTGGAACATTTCATGAGGCAACATCCCCCATCATTCAGAGGATCATCTGACCCTGTGCAAGCTGAAGGGTGGATTAAAGCACTGGAGAAGATTTTTGATGTCATGGGGTGTTCAGAACATCAAAAGGTTAGTCTTGTTGTTTACCGGTTTGAAGGTGAAGCTGATCAGTGGTGGTCGATGGTGAAAAATATAAGGGATAGTGATGAGATTGAGGATCTTCACTGGGACGAATTCAAAGGTATGTTTCTTGAGAAATATTTTCCTAAGGTGGTTCGTCTTAGGATGGAAAAACAGTTCCTAGAATTGAGGCAGGAGGATGATTCAGTGGCTACTTATGAAGAAAAGATCACTCGATTGGCAAGGTATGCTCCAAACTTCGTACGAGATCTTGATAGTAAAATAAACTGTTTTTACTCAGGGTTAAAGCCAAAGTATCGAATGGCTTTAGCTTCTCATGAGTTCAGAAGTTATGAAAAACTCGTTCGATGTGTGGAGAAGGTGGAAATGGAGTTTGCTGATGATCAGGTTTTCTATGAAAAACAACAGAATAAGAGGTCTAGTTGGCAGGCATAGGGGAAGAATTCATCAAAGAAGCAAGGAGGTAAGAAAACCAGATATCCATCCTGTGAGAAGTGTGGTAAAATGCATCCTGGAGAATGTTTATCCAAGTCTGGTAAGTGCTTTCGATGTGGTAAGTCTGGACATATTGCTCATAACTTTAAGGAAGATGATCAAGCAGGAAATGAAAAGCCAACGGTAAGATGTTTTAAGTGTAATGAAATGGGTCATTATGTAAACGAGTGTCCAACGAAGAACTCAACTGGGGGAATGTAGCCAGACTACAAGTAGAAAGGGGTGGTGAAATCCTTTGCAACAACTTCAGCAGATGTTGGGCCATCGAATGAAGTGGTATCAGCTCCAGGGAGCTCAGTATTTTTCAAAGATTGACTTGAGGTCGGGGTACCATCAGTTGAAAGTAAAATAAGCATACGTTCCGAAGACTGTGTTCCGTACTAGATATGGCCATTATGAATTTGTAGTTATGACTTTCGGGTTAACCAATGCACCTGCTGTATTCATGGACCTTATGAATAAAATTTTCCAAGAGTTCTTGGATAAGTTTGTGTTTGTGTTTTGAGATTTGGGAAGAGGTTATGTGTGCCTTGTGATTCACAGTTGAAGAATGAGTTGTTATGTGAGGCTCATAGTTCCCCGTTTTCAGTTCATCCTGGCAGTACTAAGATGTACAGAGATCTGCGAGAGTATTACTGGTGGGATGGAATGAAAAGAGATATTGCTGATTTTACTGTGAAGTGTTTGACATGTCAACAGGTTAAAGTAGAGCGGCAGTTACCGAAAGGGATGATTCAGCCTTTACCAGTGCCAGAGTGGAAATGGGAAAACATATCCATGGACTTTGTTGTGGGATTACCGAGGAAATCTCGAGGTAACAATGCAATCTGGGTTATTGTTGATCGCTTGACCAAATATGCTCATTTCCTTTCTATACGAGATACTTTCTCTCTTGATCAACTTTACCGTTTGTATCTAAAGGAGATAGTCAGGTTACATGGAGTTCCTCTCTCCATTGTATCGGATCATGATCCTAGGTTTACTTCTAACTTTTGGAAAGGCCTTCAGAAGTCATTGGGTATTGAATTAAAGTTTAGTACAACTTTTCATCCTCAATCAGATGGGCAGTCAGAACGAACAATCCAGACATTGGAGGATATGCTACGAGCTTGTTCTATGGATTATCAGGGAAGTTGGGACCAACATCTTTCATTGGTTGAGTTTTCTTATAATAACAGTTTTCATTCCAGTATACAGATGGCACCATTTGAGGCATTATATGGGAACCGGTGTCGAACTCCAGCATTTTGGAATGAAGTGGGTGAAAAAAAGATGATGGGACCAAAATTGGCAGAAGAGATGGCAAAAAAAGTTCAGTTGATTCAGAAGCACATGAGAACAGATCAGAGCAGGCAGAAGAGTTATATGGATAACCGGAGGAAGGATCTATCTTTTGAGGTAGGTGATCATGCGTTTCCCAAGGTTTCTCATTGGAAAAGTGTGATGAGATTTGGTAAGAAAGTAAAGTTGAGTCCAAGGTTTATTGGACCATATGAAATTCTGGAGAGAGTTGGATCAGTTGCATACCGGGTGGCTTTACCTCCGAGTTTATCTCAGGTACACAATGTTTTTCACGTTTCGATGTTGAGAAAGTATATGCCAGATCCATCTCATGTTTTGAGCCCAGAGGTAGTTCAGCTGGAAGAGAACCTATCTTATGAGGAACAATCGGTCCAGATTCTTGACCACATGGAGAAGGTGTTATGGAATAAGGTGATTCATTAGGTAAAGGTTTTGTGAAAAAACAATGTGATTGAGAGGCAACATGGGAATCAGAAAATGCTATGAGGGATAAATACCCCCACTTATTTTGATAAGTGAATAAAATTGCAAGGACGCAATTACCAAAAGGGGGGAAGGATGTAACATCCCAGGTAAATAAAGAATAAAGAATTTTAATATTTATTAATATTTACGAATTAAATATTAATTTTATTTTAAAGGGGTTGCTATGTTCGATAGCGTACCCGATACACAACGATGAGTGTCTTTGAAACTTACGTAGCACACTAGTAATAAAATAATATTATTTTAAATGTTAGTTAACAAGTAACCGTTGTACTGGCGGGAATGGATAGAAATAACTAAAATATGATTAGATATGTTTTTAAATGTTTATACATTTACCCAATAAAAGATAGAGGCTTAAAATACGGAAAGAGTTCAATTTTAGGGCATATATACTCTAATTTTCACTAAAGGTTCACTTATCACCTTTTAATGGTGAACCGTCATTAAATATAGTTTTGATCACTCTTATACTTTATTTTGGACCAAATATAACTCTTCTTTAGAATCGGGACATCAAAATTTACTTTGTGTAAATTTTTGGTACCTTTCTGATAAAGTTCATTTTTTTATGAATAGTGTAAAATGTTGTATTTTAATTAAAAACCTCTTTTTAATATAAATTATTTATATGATTAGATTATTATTTTAATTGGTTTTAAAGTGAAATTAGAAAATATTTTTACCAGTTAATCCAATCGTGGTCATCGGGATCAATTTCACTTTGAAATTGGACTTAAACTGGTGTCAATCTTTTGATACTTATTGTTTCACAAAAACACGCTATTTGTCATGACAGCGGGAATTAATTATTAAATTAATTAATTTGACTTATATGTTTTGAATTTTGTAAAATGGACTTCATTTTTGAATTCGGAATATCAAATATAGCTTAGGGTGAATTTTTGGTAATTTTCTGAAAAACATCAAATTTTGATGAATAGTGAAACCACTAAGTGGTAATCAAGCAAACTGATTTTTCAGTTAAATGAAAGTTTACCACTAATGCGTATTGAATTTTTAAAATCCGACATACATGGTTGTCATTAAGAAGTAAAATGTGGTTCAATGAGATTAAAATTATTTTTTGGTGAATAGTAACTTATTAAGTTTTTAATCGTGATTAGAGGTAATTAGTGTAGTTTAAGGTAAAAATGGTATTATAAGAATGTGAAAACACCATGAAACTTTCCCTAAACCTATTGGGTAAGTCATGGCCGACCAAGACAATCCATGGGCCAACTTGGAGACCCCATGGAGCCACTTTAGTTGGAAAATAACATTAATATATTTTTATTTAATGTTAAAGTGAAAATGACACTAACATAAATTGTTTTACTAAAATAATTTTTAAGTGGGGTTATACAAGTCCAAATTTTGATTATAAATATTCATTGGAAATATAAAACGATTTCCTACATCATAGTATTTTTTTTATAATTTTTAGACATTAAATAAATTAAATTATTTATGACATAATAATGATGCAGTGATGACATCATTATTTGACGATTTAAATAAAATGGAAAGATAATGAAAAATCTAAAACCTACACATGGCCAAAACCAATTGGATGAGTGTATTTCGAACCCTTATCACCTTATCCACGAATTATATTAATGTGGGACCTTTTAAAACCGAAACACTTTTTCAAATAAAGTAATATTTCTTTACTTTCCAAAAGTGCCCATCCTCTCCTCTTATAAAAGGCCCCCACCTCTACCCCATTTCACACACTTCTCAAGCCTTTGGCTCGGCCAACCCCTGCCCAATTACTCTCTCCACATACCTATCCTCATCCTAGAGGATTCCCTTTGGGCAGAATTCTTTCAAAGGAAGCCTTTAGGCTCAAATCAAAAGGGAGTTACACTTTTAAAGGTAATTCATTCTCTCTTGTTCATTTGTTTTATTTTGCTTCTCCAACCCTCTAAACTATTTTTATTTACTTCTTTTGTAACAACAAAAGTATCTTCAATATACTAGGATGTTGTTATAATATTTATTTGAGCTACACTCTCACAAAACTACATCAAATGGTTAAAGAACATACGGTTTCTGTGGATGGCGAAATTCTGCCTCCCGAAACGATGATTGTTCAATACTCATTTAACACCTTCAAGGGTGGCCATTATGATGTCAATATTTTTATATATGATATATAATATGTTTATGTTTTCTTTAATATTCTGTATTTTTAATTTTTGGCATACCTTTATGGTTTCCATTATGGGTAAACACGATATCTTCATTTAAGGAAGTGCGGACTACCGCCCCCTCAAAGTGATGTGATTCGTTAATGACATATGTGGGAAGTGTAAAGGATGGATTTAAAGTTATTATACATTATGCTATACTGGAATTATAATATACATCTATATCATTATTATTTCTTTCCATTAAACTATGAGATAGAAATGAAAGTAGCGTTCATGCGTACGTACGGCTTACCGTCTCCATGAACGGTGCATTTCATTTCTTATCCCCAAATGTAATGTACTATTAAAATTACATGTATATAATGTATATATATAATTAATGATATATCTAAATGATGAATATAATTATGGAATTAAAATATACATACCTCTCATTTAGTTTTAATTCCACTAATATGACAAAGAAATGAAAGTAGCGTTCATGCGTACGTACGACTTACCGTCTCCATGAACGATGCATTTCATTTCTTACCTCTAAATGATTATGTAATATTATAAATACATGTATATGCTGGATATATATGATATATATGATATCCAAATCATGAATTTCATTCTGGATATAAAGAACTTTTGACCACACGAACAACATGTAATTGTAAGAAGTCAACTTTCGACTTAAGAACCAAATATTGACAAAACAAACATTATTAACTTAAATGGTTACATAATGTTTATAACATGGAAATAAGTGATATAAAAGGAATAATGAACTTTAAAAAGGTTATTAATCAAGTATAAATGAACTCAAGTTTATTATTCAGGACGTTAAAGAACGATCGAGTCAAGTCGGACCCGAGGTAAGGGACTTCGTCTCAATCTCCTTTCATTGAGGAATATTTCGTTTTATACACAACTTTCTTTTATACGGTGTATAAACTCCTTTGACTTTTACTTTTATACAAAAGGAATATTTTTCTACGAAGCGTTTTAATAAACGACAAAAAGGAATGTTTTTTTTACGTACGCGGTGACAACGACCTTTTTCGCCGCTGCGAGTATTATTTGATCTTCGGCTTCCTCAACAAGCCGTAATGTTTTTAAAATAAAATAAATACCATATACTATTTTATGTATTGAAAATGGTTTTGATAAAGGATTATATTATGTCAATATATTTATGATATATTGTGATTGAAATGTGGAAATGTTATCTTTCCTTTATATTGGTTTTATGTTTTATGATTTTATACTGGTACTTGGACATTTTAACGGGTGGTTACGTTATAAACCATATGACGAGTGGTGCCGTGAATACCAGGACGGGTGGTTACGTTATAACCTCCAATGCATTGGGTATGGAAGTCGACCGTATGGCTATTCCATTAAGTATGTATGGAAATTGGCCGTATGGCTATTCCATTAAGTGATATGTGTGGAAGTCAACCGTATGGTTATTCCACTTAAGTATGTTTATGTCCCAAGTTACCTTTATATATTCTATGTGTTCTTTATATGGGTTTTCTGGTAATCTTTTGGTTACAAAAAGGTAAGTAATGATACTTTATTCAGTGAAGATTTTTTTACTACTTCATGATGGTGAAGGTATTACTTTGATATAGTATACATGGTTTACTTGATGTTTGAAAAACTAACAGTTTTCATTCTTTTTGTATCCCTTACTGAGCTTTTTATGCTCACCCCAAGTTTTTCGAAAAGTTTTTCATAGGACTTAAAGTGGAATAAGGTCAAGGATGGGATCAAGGGAATTTCATGCTATCTAAAACATAGAATCTAGACATCTTTCTTTTTAAGAGTTTTTATTTTATGGAGACTTAGTAAAAGTGTCTACTTTGTAATCTTTTAAGATGTAATAGTTATGTTCTAATTCTCTAAAACTCTAAACCTGAAAAGATCCTCAATGTGAATTATTCATTTAATTCAATATTAAGTAAGGTTTAAGACTGGGGCCTTATAATAATAAATGTTGTTTAATACTTAAAAATTGTATTTTTTCTAAAAAATGATTTCCTTGATTTTTTCACAATTATTTTAAAATCAATTTTTAAATACTTTAGTGTATTTATTTGTAAAAAGAGCATAATTTTTTATGTTAACTTTCCCAATTTATCTTAAAGTTAATTTTTTGGAGTTTATTTGAAAATATAATTTTTTTAATGAATAGTGAAAAATACTTATTTTTATTGAAAAATACCACACCATTTAATAAATTTATAAAGGAACAATTTTTTAAAAATTAGTTTAAAAGAAAAAAATATTTTATTTATTTTATTATTAATCCAATTCAGATCATTTTAATCAACTTAATGTTTAATTTTTATGTAAATAATTTTTGTTTTAGGAAAACACTTTTTTATCGCATCAACATGTTTAATTTTAAATTATATTATTTCACTACTATGAATTGAATTTAATAAAATGGATTGAGTATTTGGAATTGTAATAGTTATTAATATTTTAAATTTTCAACTTTATTTTTTTTCAAAATAAATAGAAAAATATTAAAAATAAATTACCATGATTACTGTTTAAACAAGTTTTTATTGGGTTAGGGGGGGGGGGGTTAAACCAACATAAAGGTGAAACTTTTATAATTAAAAATTTATAAATCCATATTAGATGGAAAAATTTCATCATTATACTTTCCCAAATTTTAAATATATAACAATTTTGAAGTATTTGATTGGGAATTAATTCATCATTTTTTATTCTCCCAAATATATAAAAGTAAATTTCCTCTTCTCTCTACTATACACCTGAAATTCCTTTTTATAGAACTAATAATTTCTTAAATACCATACTTTAAACCATAAAAATGACCAATATTCAATTTTTTGTACAAAAAACTATCATATAAAGGCTTTTTGTATAAATCTAAAGAGGTTATCCAAAGAAGTTGTATAGTTCTTTGCCCTGAGATTTAATTTTATTAATTATTATACCACATAAAAGTCTTCATCAAACATGATTAAATAATAGCACAAACATATTCCTTATAATTATATGTTATTTTGTAAATTTAATTACCTATATATGTACACTCTTCCATCAAATGGGAAATGATACCATCAATTGTTTGTAGGATAAACTACCACCATGAAAACCAATATATTTTTTTCATCTGCACCTCTCAAACATTGATATAATGATTTATTTTATTTATAATAATATATATATTATATTTATAAAAATAATTTTATTTTTATAATGATAATATCACAACCATATTCTTTACTTGAAACCTGTGAAAAATAATAACATCTCCCACGAGTATGTGTGGACTACAACCTCTACAAAGTGACGTGATACATTTTTCAATTTATTTTGACATGGATATTAATATGGATATTTTAATTAAAAAAAAT
Source organism: Viscum album (assembly GCA_963277665.1). Lineage (NCBI taxonomy): Eukaryota > Viridiplantae > Streptophyta > Magnoliopsida > Santalales > Viscaceae > Viscum > Viscum album. The sequence goes on along the minus strand of OY728147.1, from coordinate 1,666,902,384 downwards.
ATATATATATATATAATATATATAAAAATGGTTCATTAAAGGTGAATTATTATATACCTTTCTTTCTTTCCACCCATCAAAAAATGGAAATAGTATTTATGCGTACAAATGACCCAATGCCTCTAAGAATGCTATAAATCATTTTAATATCTATAAATTTAATTGATGAATAAAAATATTTATAAAAATAATTTATATGATATTTATATAAATTTTAAAATTCTATATATGATCGAAGAATGATTAATGTATAATTACTAAAACTACTGAACTAAAACTGACATTAAAAAAATAGTTATTACCCGATACCATGATCTTAACAAAGAATTATCAATAAAATGGCGATAAAAAGTTATAATTAAATACTATATGGTATAAAATATATTATTATGGGGTTTTATTATATTTAAAATAAATATTTATTCATTATAAAAAAGGTTTGAATGTGTCTGAAGAAAATCTAAAGATAAGGTAATTGATTTTCATCTCACTATTATTTTTGTGGGCCACATGCCATGTTCAACACTTGTTTCTCTTATGTGGTGTATATATTGTCCATGAATATATTTTAGGATTATTCTCATGAAATTTATGGGATATAATGTCTATATAATTTTATTTATTTCTTGGGGATTATTATTCAAATGATACCAAAGTGGTAAGGGATTTATGTTTCAATCTCACAATCTGTCAGGATTGTTTACAATTAAGATTATGAGGATGAAATTTTATTATCTATATCTAATGATACTAATGAATTTTATTATAAAATTTTTATTTCTATAGAATAAATGTGTCAATTTAATTTTCCTCTCTTTAAGTGCACAATATACTGAAAGAATATTTTTAAGTTAAAATAATTTTTTCTCTCTTTGGTCAAAATATTTTTTCTTTCATATATATATTTTTAAAAAATGTTCAAAAGAATGTTTTTAATATTATAAAATTATGTTTTAAAATAATTTTTATCCATTATTTAATATTTAAAAAATGATTTAATAGTAATATCTTTGTCATTTTTCAAAAAAGAACATTTGACTTTTTATCAAAAATGTGAAAGAAATATTTATTTTAACATATATTACATTAATGAAATTTACCACTATCATGACCATTTAATGATTTTAAGATTACATGACGTGTTTTCATGGTTATATTCAAGGAAAAAAGTTTCCTTAATATTTTATAATTTTTTTGATTTTAAATAGGAGATTTCAAAGTTAAAAATTTATTTTTCTCAAGAAATTTTCTAATTGATCTTTAATAGAATTATAAATTTAGGATGACATCATTTAATATTTCATAATATTTACTAGTGATATAAATCAATTACATCATCATTATTATTTATTTTTATGGTTTAAAATCATGATGAAAATATGTATATAAAACCCATTCCTTTTCCCTTAGTTATGCAAAAATGAAAGGATGAAATGTTTTTGAACCCTATTTCTTTTATATTGGTTATGCGGTGATTAAAAGTTTATGAAACTCAATTTTTTTGGGTTATGATATGATGGGTGATTTATGATCTTATGTTTATATATATATATATATATATATATAATTTCAATATGTGAATGGTGGGCCAATAATTATATAACCCGCCAATTTATTGGGTAAAGATAAATATCTCATGAGATATATTAGACTCAAATAATGAGTAAAACCTATTCAATAAGGGACTCTATATACTATGATAGTATTGGGAGTAAACTGTGGCTACTATGATGGTATTCTAAGAGAGCACAATACACTATGAAATTATTAGAAATGAACGATGATTTAAAAAGAAATAATATTTTATACATATATGTAGGAACAAAACTATGTATTATTACAATTTTACACTCTCATCAATCATGTTCTCTTATTAATTTTTGTTTCATGTATTTTGGAATACTATTTTTTATAAAACGATTCAATATTAAAATCTATGAAATGTGGGGTATGGTTTTTTTAGATCTGATGCTCAAGTTATTATACCCTTATGCTCATGTTATGTTGATATCTCCATTGTTAACCCTTATTGAGTATTTTATCTCATATTTTATTATGTTTAATTTCCCTAGGTTATGAATAAAAGTATTAAGTATTAATTGATAAAAAGGATTATATTTATGAAGAACTAAGTTGGATATAATGCATATATCTTATGAGCCAGTTTTTTTATATCCATGTTTTAGAAGAAGCTAGACCAATAAAATCATGGATAGATTCACTATTTTATGTAATTAACATTAATCATGTAAGATGTGATGTATATGTATGAATAGTATGGGTTAGAATAGCTAGTATTTGATCAATGTTCAGTTAGCCTTTGTAATATAGAATGAAAAAAATTTATTGAGAACCCAAGGGATGATTCAAAGTATTAGAAAATTTCTAGGAATTTTGGGGAAGGATAGAGTGGCTGGTTTCCATGAAATTATATCCTTGTCTAGAGACTATATGTGGATGTGTCTCTAGAACAGTTGTACGTTGGGTTAATTACTCTAAAAAGGGTGAATTGGGGGATTTGAATCGATCATCACTAGGTGTATGATAATAGGCTTTACTTCACACCTGGTTTGACACTCTCGAGAGTTATGTTTTTGAAGTTAATAAAATAATTATAAATATCATAAAGAATTTTAATAGATGATGTTCATAAATGAATTAGTTTAAAGATAATGTTTCATAAATTAAAATTAAGGTGTCATTATTTAGACATCCTATGAGTTATTTTTTTATTAAAGATGCCTGAGGGTCATGATAACTGTTTTGGTTATTTCCAAGGGATTAAAGATAGAGTGATGAAGTTGATGTGGTGATAGTTATGCTAAAATATTAAAGTAACTGATTTTGGATTTGGTATATTAATTTATATATACTAGGAAATGTTCTAAGGAAAGTTACTTTTAAGTCATAATAATTAGATATTTAACTAGCTATGAAAACCACAATGATGCAGTGATCACATCTCAAGACAATAATTCCTATTTGGTTAATGTTTGTTATAATTTTCTTTCTAAAATTATTTTTATTTTCCCTTTGGAAGAATTTTTTGTTATCATATGAATGGATTTAATTTCACTACAAAAATTATATATCAATTTCTAGGGAAGGGAATTCATATTTGATATTTTGAACCAACATGTGATCATTCATTAGTGTGATGATATGTTTGAACTTATAAAACAAATTGAATCTATTTTATGGGTATTGATTTTCATTAAAAATTGATATTTATCAAATATTTTAGGGTAAAAATTTAACATCGATGATATGGATATTGTGTGGGATTTTTTATATGTTTTTATATAAGTGTATCATAGTCTTTCAACAATTCATGATGTGGAGTTTTTCATATAAGTCATACTTGGTGATACAACTTTTTTAAATACTACATATAGAGTGGTCATGATTATGTTGCAGTAATTGAAAATAAACTCCAATATAATCCTGAAAAGGTATTTATTTGGCTAAGTATGTCACCTTGGGGTGAACCAGTTGTTTTTGTTAAAAAGTGAGACGGATCAATGTGGATTTGTATTGATTACTGTGAACTTAAAAATATTTCTATTAAGAAAATGTATCCTCTACCCCATATTGATGTTTTTTGTTATAAACTTTGTCAATTTCATGATTTCTCCATGATTTTACGTTATTCTTTATATAATCAATTATTTTCCAAGAAGGAGGACATACCCAATAAAACAATCTATATGGGGTATAGACACTATGAATATATTGTGGTTCAAATTGGCCTTACTAATGCACCCAATTAATTTCATGAATATCAATTAGTAATTTTGATAAATACCATGAGGATGGGATAGTTGTATAAGAAAATTTACCATGTGTGAATTTTGGATACAAATGGTTTCATTTTTGATTTATATAATCTTAGAACATCTTATATCTATGGATATATCCAAGACCAATGTTTTTGAATTCTAGAATAGACTAAACACTATGACTAATATCTATAGATATCTTTATTTTATTAGATAGTATTGTTGATTTGTAGAAATTTTTTTATGATTTTATTATCCACTCACCACGTTACCTCAAAAGGGAAACATGTTACTTTAGATAGATGAATGTGATGAAAATTTCTTGGAACTAAGTAGAAGTTTAATTTTCATACCTATACTTACATTAACATGTAGTAGAGAAGGGTTTTTAATATATAGTGATACATAAAAGAAAGGATTGATATGTTTTATCATTAATATTGAAATGGTGATTGGTTATACCATGTGGAAATTTAAATTCAATGAAAAAAATTACCAAAAAAATGATTTGGAGTAACACTAGTAATTTTTAATTAAATATTTTAAAGAAATATATTTATGAAAAAAATATGTGATATATATATTGATCATAAATTTTTATCGTAAAATTTAAAATAGAAATAGATGTATATATTCTATAGAATATGGTTGTAACTTATTAGAGATTTTGAGTACTAAATACATTACCACCTTGAGAAATTAAACAAGGCTGATGATACATTGAGTTGAACGGATATATCTAGTTTACCTATTATGTTGATAAAAAAGAACCAATATTTATGTATTTCCAAAGTATGGATACAGAAATCATGATGAAAGGGGAGAAATATTGTCTTTATAAAATTAGTGTTCAACCATCTATCTATATAAAGAGTAAAGAGGCACAAAAGAAATATGTATATATATATAATAAGGTCATAAATTTTAATGATTTAAACCTTTATTATAATGGAATGACAATGTTCAAGAACCAATTATGTGTTTCTTACATACTATATTTTAAGGAGATACTGGATGAAGCTCATAGTACATCATTCTCTATCTATCAAGGAAGTATGAAGATGTATAGAGATATGAATGTGTATTTATGTTTTCATAATATAATCAAAGATATTTGTAAATATATATCTTTGCGCAAAATATATTACCAATTTATCAATGAGATAAAGAAGTTTAATGAATGTTATAGCAATTAACAATACCAGAATTGAAATGGGAAAATGACAAATTGGAATTCTTTGTCAGACTCCCAAAAATGTCTTAAGTGTATAAGGCTCTTTGGGCTGTAGTCAATCACCTTTTTAAGTAAAAAAACTTAATTTATTATAAAAAAGAATTATATCAATATCATCTTGCAATTAAATATATTAAAAAAGTGTTAAGGTTTGATGGAGTACCACCTTCTATTGTATTTGATCAGTATTTGAAGTTTACATTGAAGTTCCGGAAATTTTTTAAGTTAGTTCTTGCTTCATATTTGAGTTCAAGCATAGTTTATCATTCTAAGATAGTTGTTTTGTCCAAGAGAACTATTTAAAACCTATAGGATAAATTTATATCTTTTTCTATTGATTTAAAATGTGGGTTAGACCAATACCATCCACTAAATGAGTTTTTTTAAAACAATAGATCTCAATTGAGTATTCAGATGGCTATTTGTAATGAATTCTATCAAAATAAGTGTTTAGACCAATGTACTGGGATGAACTTGGAGAAAGAAATCTATTAGGGCATGAATTAATTGAATAATTTTCATAGAATATCAGAACCACTCAACAGTACATAAGGGAAGCTCAATGTTGACCAAAAATTATTTTGATAATAATTGATGATATTTAGAGTTTGAAGTTGATGAGAATGATTTTGTATAAATATCTCAAAGGAATATGGTTAGGAGTTTTAGAAATATAGTAAATCTAATCCCTAGTAACATTTCCGTTTTCAAATTCATAATCGAGTAGGGATGGTAGCTTATTTCTTTGTGCTCCAACCAAATATCTCCTAATGCTATGATGTGTTACATGTGTTACTCCTGAGAAAGTATATACCAGATCATTCACATGTACTGAACTTAGAGATCATACCATGGGATCATAATCAATATTATGAGGAACAACTATTTGAGATTCTAGATAATATAGGGAAAGTTCGACAAAATAAGACAAGTCACCAAATCAAATTTTTATGATAAAACTACCAATTTCATCAAAAGTTTGCGATACACTCAACACCGAGTTTCATCAAACAACAATATACTATTAAAATACGATTATTTGACGTAATAGTTATAACCTATCCATTAATTTGGTGGGTATGAATATGAATAACTAAATTATGAATGATCTAATGTTTATGCATGAATAAAATAATTACATTGGTTATCAATTAATTATAAATGAAAATAAAAATCATTTAAATGTAAAATAAATATGTTTTTGGAAACAATTTTGGGCACACATTATGTTTTTATAATAATATATTATATTATTACTTATTGGTAAATTATTTTAATTAAATATATATATTATATTAAATAAATTTTCTATCATTCATATAATATCTTTATAGGCACAGGATAAGAAGAAATAGTGGTTTATGCATAGAAACAATATTTTTTCTAAAAAATCATTTCTTCACATTTGACACAATTATTGTTTTTTCCAAATTTAGAAAATTTATTTAAATAAATCAAATTAATTTTTTAAATAAAAATTTCAAAATTATCTTAGAGTTATTTTTTGAGATATTTCTAGAATAATTAATTTTTTGACGAATAGTAAAACAAATACATATTTTTATTGAAAATTTCATTCTTAATGAAAGAAAAAAAAAGTTATGTTTTATTTTAAAATAGTTTTTAATGTAAAATTAGTTCAATTATATTATTATTAATAAAATTTAGTTTTTTATAATCAATTTGATGTTGAATTTTTATTTAAAAACTTTTTATACTTATGTAAACTTTTTCTTTGGAAGAACACATTTTAATCAGATTCGTGATTTAAATTTTAAATTAAATTATTCCAATTTTGAGAAGTAAATTTAATAAAATGTATTAAATATTTATAATAATAATAATTAATATTATTCAATAATTTTAACATAATTTTTAATCATACTAAATAGGAAAAATAGAAAAAATTAATTATCGTCATTAAGGTTAAATCAGATTTATCCTGTGGGGACTAACCAAAAACATAAGGGTAATTTTTATAATTAAACATTTATAAATACAATCTTATATCCATATTTTTTCCATATACTATCCCACAAGATAATATATGGACATTTGGATGCAATTTTATAGGTAATGACTTTATCATTCTGTATTCCTTCAGGATATTTCTAAGAAGGTTCCCACCCTCACTATAAAAGTATATCTCCTCCAATATCCTTTACGTACCTAAAAATAATTTTTTAGATAAAAAATTCCCAAATATATTCCTTATATATATACCCTTGTCATAGAGTGCCTATTTTTATCATTAAACCATCCTACGAAGCCTTTAGGTACAAAACTAATCTGGTTCTCTAAAGAAATGGAATAGTTTCTAACCATGTGTTTTAATATTACTTCTACTTATAATAACATAAGATATTCTTCAACCATGATGAAATAATTATTTTTTTATAAAATAATTATATGTTATTAGGTTAATGTTCTAACCTATATCTATCTTATATTCCATTGAATGGGAAATGAAAACATCGATCGCGAGTATGATAGACTACCACCTCACAAACTCATGAAATTCATTTTCCATCACCACCTCTAATGGATAGATATATTGTTATATTTAATGTAAATATTTAAAAATTATGTTTTTTAAATAATTATACTTCTAAAATTATAATATCAAATCCACCATCTTACCTTCTAATCCATTTATAAATGATAACATCGCCCGTATGTACACATGGACTACCACCTCCACAGAGCGATGTGATACTTTTTTCATTTTATTTTGACATAGATGGTAATAAGGATAAATTTAATGAATATATATAATATATATGATATTAAAATGACTCTATAATGTTTTATTATTATATACATTTCTTTTTTTCCATCCATTGAAAAAATGGGAACAACATTCATTCGTATGTATGACTTACCGTCTCCATAAATAGTGTAATTAATTTCTTCTATATATAAATTTTATGGATGATTATAAATATGTATATAATTATTTTTAATAATATTTATATCATAATAAATATTATTTAGATTATTTAAACATGATCAAATTATAAGGACCAAAATTATTGAACTATAATATACCTGAAAAACAAAGTTGTTATTACAAGAAAAAATATTGTTTACAATGAATTGTTAATAAATAGGTGATAAAAGGTTATAAGTAAATAATATATAGAAAATATATTTGAATATTTTAATATAAAAATATTTATAATATATCTATATTTATTATACAGGTTGATCTAACTTGTACAAAGGATGTTGATACTTACGGTAAGGGATTTTTTGCCTCACTTTTATTTTTTATGGGACACATGTCATCTTCACCACATGTTCCTCTTGAGTGTTTTAAATAATAACCATTAATTTTTTTTGATTAATATAATTAAAATTATGGGACATATATACCCATAAATTTTTCTTTCTTTAATGTGTCTTATGATTCGAATGTTACCAATGTGGTATGTGTTTTATGTTATAATCTTATTGTTTTTTGGGATTATTTTTTATTAAGTCTGTAATGACAAAATATGATGATATATATCTCAATAAACTCATGGATTTTATTATACTATGGTCATCTCTTGAGAATATATTTTTCCCGTCAATTTTCTTCAATTTAAATACTCAAGAGTCATGAAGAATACTTTTAAGGATAATGGGCTTTATCTCTCTATGTGGTTGAAAATATTTTTTCTTATATATCCATATTTTATAAAAGTGTTTTCAAGAATGTTTTTAATAATATCTCATGATATTATAATTATCTATTACCCATAATCAATTTTTTTTAAAAATGGTTTAAAATTTACCTTCTTATCTTTTTTTGAACAAGGTACTTATTACTTTTTATTGAAAATGTGAAAGAAATATTTTTTTAATGTATGAAGATTGAATAAAATTTCATGTAATCATGAACAATCAATGATTTTAGGATTAAATTAAAATTTTATAAGGTTATTTTAAAATATTTTTTTCATCATATTTTGGTATGTTTATATATTTTATGTATGTTTTTTCAAAGTGAAATAGATATTTTCCCCGAGAAATGTTCAAGTGATCTTTAAAAGCAATTACCATATAAGATAACATTATTTTATGTCTCCGAACATTTACTAGGAATATGATTCAATAATATATTCCTTAATTTTTATATGGGTGAAAATATTATTATGAAACCCATTTCTTTTTAGCGGTCATGATATGATGAAATGTTTAAATTTTTAAGAAGTCTGTTTCTTTTACATGGGGTTTTCTATGATAAAATGGTTGTGAAAGCCATTTTATTTTCATGGGTTATGATATGATGAATGTTTTATGACATTATGTCACCAAAATTTGTGATTTTTATAATGTTACATGTGGGTGAATAATTATATGTCCCTCCAATTCATTAGGAAAATATGGATATCTCATGAGATAAATTGAACTAAAAGAAGAGGTGAACCAAGTTTAGTAATGGACTATATATAGTTTGAAAGCCTTGGGAGTGAACCGTGACTACTATAATGGTTTTGGGAGTAAAAAAATGGACTATTATAGTATTTGAAATGATCCTTGACTACTCAGGAATTTATTTTCTATTATTATGTGTATGCAAAAAATATATGTATTATGCCAATGTTAAGATCTCGTGGCTCATGTTCTTTTATTACATTATGATTCATGTATTATGAAATTCCAAAAATTTATTACATGATTCAATATTATGATATATGATATGAATTATATATAATTTATAATGTTATCCTAATTTTCTCATATTCTTATTATCATGTTATATTGATATCTTACTTTCTTACCCTTACCGAGCATCCGAGAGAACCTTTTTGTTATGTTTGATTTATATAGGTTATGAAGAAAGGTCTTAAATATGATATGTTCAAGAATGATTGTAGTTATAAAGAACTAGTTTGGATATAATGTAGATATATTATGAAGTGATTGTTTTTTATCCAAGTTTCCAAATAAAATACACCAATACAACTCTGGTATATATCATTATGTTATGTAATGAGTATTCACCTTGAATATTTTGATATCTATATATTAAATTCGTGGGCCTTTATAGAAACCATATTTTTAAATATTTTATATTTTCACTTTTTTACATCTTCTTCTTTTATATTTCTTGTTCACTTATTTCCTATATTTTATTTTAATCTTACATGAGTGTTTTTGAACATTAAAAGTGGAATATTTTTGAACATATGATTTTTTATGATACAAATAAATAAGGGAGTTTATAACCTTTTTATTCTCTGGAATTAGGGAGATATGATAGTATTCAAAGGATTTTAGTTTTATACCCAATTAGAAAATATGAATAATATTCTACAAAGCTCTCTCCATTCTATTGAAATATACAAAATATTAACAACTACACAATGGGAATAACTATGCCACCTTGAAACTTAGTCTAACTTCCTCTTAGAATATGTTGTTGAAATCTCAGATTCCAAACTGTAGTCAAATATAAATTTCTATAAATTATAATAAGTCCATACCAAAAAGTGAATAACCATACTCTAGAACATATATGACAGATTCTTCCATGATACAACTTAAGTTCTATGTCGTATCTAAATAAAAATAAACAAAACCACTAATAGTTCATACCAGACTCCATAACATATCTAAAATTGCAATATTTTAATGTACTCCTCCACATTGTAACAAAGTCTACCATGTCTCAAGGATATTTGATTAAAAATAGCCATCAAATATTAAATAAATAGTTTACAAATATTTTATTTAACTCATGAGTGTCTTGAATCCACACAAGCCTCATACAATACCAATGAAGGATATAAACAGAGGTAATTGGAGTCCTGGGAAATAATGGTGGATTGAAAATTGTATTTTAATGTCCCAATAATGAATTAATGTGATTATCACCATCCATTACAAAGACTTATTTCAAGAGACAATTTCGATTATAAATGTTTGAAGATCCATTATATTGTTACCTCTCTATATCTCCTAAAAAATTGTATTATCCATATTGAGAGATTAGAGAGGAATATTTGTATTGGACTTCTAATAAGAAAATATATCTCTTTACACCACCACTTCTAAAAAGTGCTACCATAACCACAAAAGTGAGTGAATGGTTCACACATTTGAAATATTGAAGGATCTTCTACAATTATTTCTTACTTTAAAAAAAGTTTATATCTATTAAAATAAAGGTAGAAATAAAAAACCTCTCAATTCAAGGAGAGGATATATAGGGGATCACTCTGAGTTATTATTGAACACCTTTATTGAATCTCTTTGTCTCCATTTAGTTTACAAATTTAATTTTCATTTAATCATAGATACACATAAAAAATAATTAATACAAACCATACATTATAATCTTGATATAATTATCACTTAATTTACATTAAAATTATGTTTTATTAATCACATAAAAAATATTAATATCCCCTTAAAATATATCTATTAATCTAATTATGTTATTTTAATATTATTTATTTAACTTAATTAATATAATTGTGATACACATAATTTTATTCATTGTTACTTACTCAATCAATTCAAGATATCACATAATTTTATTAATTAAGATTTAATTTTAATCATCATTATTTAATTTCTTAATTTCACTTTTCAATTTAGTGTTTTAGTTTTTAAAAGAAATTCACACCCAATTCAAATCCAACATCACCAGACAATTGATCCTTTATGGTTCAAAGATATGAATATTGATTTCATTCCTTTACCATGGTGGTATTAGCATTTGATTATTTTTGTTTCCTCTGGGATACCATATGTTTTTCCTTATTTGTGGGATTAAGTTTACATATTAGGTTACCTTAACTTTGTTTTTTTCATCATCCTACTAGGTATGTTTATAATAACAACTATATAGTCTTCCTTACCAAATGTATTGTTTTTTAAAAATCATTCATAATTCCACAGTGAAATTATTGGACATGGAGACAACGTTCTTATAGGAGGTGTTCCACATTTTATATGTTGTTTTATGGTGGAGATGGTTTCTAACAAAGTCCGTTCTACGAGGCCTGGTAAAGACAATGTTTCATATTATACCTATAACTAGTTTCACCCAGTGATTGTTCACTACTATATATGTATTTTCATTTTTATAGTTTTTTCATGTAGAATTATATAAGGCAGTGATGTATCATACACATTTTTATTATATTTCTTTTAATATAAATCAATATACTGGTGTCATTGAATTTTTTTATATATTGGAAGTGTATATATGTTGCAGTTTTGATATGATAAGGCCTCCCATGTATGTTATTACTTATCATTACTAGTTTACACCCTTATCTTATTGGAGGCATTCTTGGTGTGGAAAAATCAACATATCACTAACTTAGGCGGGGCCCTGATGGGTTGGATTATGTGTGAATGATATCATAACAGTTCAAGTATTAGGGATAGAATTTGATGCCAGTTATCATGAAAGGTTTTGTTTAGGAATTAGAGAAGAAATTCTAAGGTGGGATTGTGTATGAGCGATGGTAAAGTGCATTCCGTGCAAGTTTTTTTTAATAAGACTCAAATTAGTAGTATAATTTTTTTCTTTTAATGATGGTAATGCTTAAAAGTTGGAACCTATAGTTTTTATAAGTAAATCTTAATTTATTGTTATGTTTTACAAGTTAGGACCTTTAAAGAGGGTAAAATAGAAAATTTATCCTAGAAATTGACTTTTGGAATTGTTTTTCTAATTGTCCCATTAAACATGGAATGCATTATTTGAACATGGGTTAAAGTTTTTGCCTAATTCGAAGCTAATTTTATTTCTTAGTGGTATTTAATATATATCAAACAAATAAATATCAATCTTTTAAGTGTAAACATTTTATAACTCCAAAATACGATATCATTAAAAATTAAATTATTATTGTTGTTTCCAAAATGAGTAATTTTTTCTTTGAGAGGTATAATTTTCAGGAATTGTGTTTAAAAACTAAGACAATGTATATATACGCATTGAAATTAAATACAAATTTTTAGTATTTTTATTATAAAGTAGTAAATGAAGTGTAAATGTCATGTATTGGTGACATGGTAGAGATATACCATGATAGTGATGAAATGTAAGGGAGAATTCTAGAACATAACTTTATTAGAATTTTATGGAAATATGACAATATTTTATTGTTATATTCATGTGGGGGAATTATTGTGTTAATTATATGCGTTCATGATAAGAGTTTAGTTAATGAAATATAATTTTTTAGTCTAAAATTCATGGAATTCCACCATTTGAGTAGTATTTATCTCCCCATTCTATCATCTCCCATGGTGGAATAAAATCTTAAGAAAATCCATCTCTTTTTTCAGAACAACGAGTAAGTTCATTGAGTTTTTCATAGTGGTGGTTACAATGATGATCATGGAATGTGATTTGACTATTGAGAATTAGAAACATTCCATTAATGTTTGAATACTTTCTTAGAATATCAATCCTCACATATGTGGTATGATTAAATCCCCTTCTACCCATGATCATATCCCCCTAAATTAAATAGATATGAAATAGGTAAGTATTATGAAGGATTTAAAGTGAAATAAATTCTCAAAATATTAATAATGGCTTCTTTATTGATTATTACCATGTAAAATCTCAAAATTATTTTTATTGGGTGAAAATTTAATTTAGTATTTTTCCATCGATAATAGTTTTTCTAGAGATTTAAGGAAAATAAATTTTTATTTAAAAATTAATTATTTTGAAAATAACTTCCCCAAAATTGAACTTTTTTATTTATAGAAAAGAGTAGTTATATAAAACTTGAAAATGAATAATATTTAAGGAAAATTATTATTATTCTCTCCAGTCATGTGAAAAAAATATTTATTTTTTCTGAATATATATTCATTTTTTGAATAAAATTAATAGAGGATTTTTATATATTGAAAAGAATATATAACACCCTAGGTTTTTAGGAATTATTATTTTTGAATAAATTAAAATTATTTGATGTCTTATGTTGCACGATACAACAATTTAATATTTTATTTAAATACAACACCATGTTAAGAATGTACTAAACATAACACTAATATTTTCATGAATTATACACAACTCTATCTTTTTAATGTGTTACACTAAATACTTATTTCATTAAATATCTTGCGTTACAAATAAGACAAAGTTTTACCAGACTATAATATACTATTAATATTATTAAAATATTATTATAGTTATCACCAAAATATTGGGATTGATGTTATGAATATGATTAAATAAATTATGAAAATATTGTTTAAAAATATATATAAAATGAATTCTTTGGATTCCAATTAATAATAAATGAGTGTATAAATTATTTGAATGTAAATAAATTCCTTCTCTAAAAACATTATTTTCAATGAAATAACATATATTATCTCAATAAATTAAAAAAAACACTTTTGATGAATTATTTTAATGCAATCTATATATTATAAATTCAGTAAACTATTTAACATTCATCTTTTAATTTTTTATACACAAGGTAATAATATTTCTAATTTAAACATAAAAAATATATTTTTCTAAATGACAGTTTTACTTCTTATAAATGGATCACTTGTTTTAAAAATTAATTATTAAAAATTAATAAATTTAATTGGTTAAAATAAACTTAAATTTTTAAATAATAATTTCAAAATTATCCTAGGGAGATCTTTTGGTATTTTTATGAGAAGTTTTATTTTTTGAAGAATAGTGGAAATACAGAATTTTAGTATAACATTGGGTTTTTATATAATTGTTTTATAGAAAAATTATATTTTAAATTCTTTTTGAAGTATAATTATTTATTTATAATTCAATAAATCCAATTAAAAAAATTGGAATCAATTTAAATTTGTAATGGGATGTAAAAACGTTTCAATCTTTTGAACATTCCACTTTAAAAACCTGTCGTTTCTTCCCATATAAAGAATTAATTTTAAATTAATTTTGGACACTTATATGATTGGAATTTATAAAAATAGATTAAATAACTGGAGTTATAATAATTTATAAGTTATAATAATGTAAAAATAATTTTTCACCAAAATAGTTAGTGAAACCAGTAAAAATTTGTTACAACAATTATGAGAAAAACTCGTTTACCATGGGACTAAACATTATCTTAAAGGGGAAAAATAACCTAGAAACATGTCCAAAATCCATTATATGGAAATATTAAGAACATATAACGTATTTTATCCAAAGAAATCATTATTATAAGCACATTATTGAAGTTATAACTTCCAGCAATGTTTACTTTTTGGTATTTACAAGAATACCACTCCTCCACCACTACAAAAGGGAACTCACCGCCTTAGTTATTAAAACATCTCAAGACCTTTTTCTAATCAAGAAACTATATAAATAAGCTTTAAAAATACCTTATATCACCCTATAGGCCTCAATTTATTCATAAATAAAATCATGGAAGTACTTTGGTGAAAACCAAAAGGAATTACAAAAAGAAGCGGTAACAGTCCTCAACAAGCACTTTTGTTTTAATTCCATCTCCACCCATTAAAATATTTTCATACAATAATTATATAATAAACTCTATATCTTCAATATAATGAAATTTTTTATGTTTAAGGGTATCACCTACACCTCCACACACATCTATCAAATGAGATACACAGTCATTGTTCGTGTGTACGGTGGACTTCCACCACATGAATTAATGTCTTTCGTTATTCCATTAACTACTTTAAAGGTTTGTATTAATGATGGATTTATTATTTATATATCATATATATGATATTTATTATTTATTTATCCTTTTATAATTAATAGATAACCCATACCTTCATTATTTACATTTTGTAATAAAAATTATGAAGTCTTTCATTTGTATAGAGGACTACCTTCACATGAAGCGATGTGATTCGTTCATGATTTACATAGAATGTATTAAAAATAATTTTCATAGAAATATGTTACATATAAGAAATAATAATTATAATTTAATGATATATATATATATATATCATTTACTCAAATATTTTTATATGAAAAGAAAATGGAATCATCATTCATGCGTATGTACAACCTACCATCTCCAAGAAAGGTGTATTTCATTTCCTATTTAAATATTTTATAGATTATAAAAAATAAATATATAATGAATAAATATAATATTTATATCATGTTTTAAATTCTATAAATTATTAAATCACGATCTATTTAATATAAACAAAAATAACAATTCAAAAACATTTATGAAAAATAAAGCAATTATTACTCGAAACATAACTTTAACATAGAATTATTAATAAATTAGTTAAAAAGTAATAATTAAATCATATATGATATTATATATATGAATATTATAATTTTATTGTTTTATAATAAACTTATACTTATTATAAAATATGTTTTAATGAGTATGAAGGATGTTAAGGCTTAAGGTAAACAGATTTCTATTCTCACTTTAATTTTTTCAAGACATACGCCCTATTCACCACTTGCTTCTTTTATGTAGTGCATATACTACCCTGTGATATTTTATATAATAGAATTTTTTTATTTCATGATATTCCAATTTTAAATATATTTGTAATTCTCTCATGGGGATCATGATTCAAAACTTACTCAAGTAGTAAGGGATTTCTATCTCACTTTTTAACTTTTGTGAGAGACATGATATATTCACCAGATATTTATTATATATGATGTATATAATTCCCATGAATTAATTTCATTATTATTTTCAAAAAACTTATTTGTATTTACATATCCAAATTAATATATATTTTTCATGGGGGTTCTGGTTCAAATGCTACTAAATCGATAAGGGAATCTTGTCTCAATTTTCAATCTCTAAGACACATGTAATGTTATGCTCCTATATTTTTTCCGAGGTTTATAGACTGACCATTTGACATTATATATAATGAATCTCATTATTTTCATGATATTTTAATCTTAATGTAATGTTATTATTTCATGGGGATTTTGATTCCAAGTTACCGAAGTGGTAAAAGTTTAAAGATATAATCTCATCATTTATTGTGATTTCATATGATTATGTTTCTATTAATAAAATATTCTTTTTATCTATCAATAATTCTCTTAAATATTATATACTATGGTAATTCATGATATATTTCTATAATTTTACCATTTTACAATTTTTTTATTTAATATAATTAATAAAATGTTATAATGAAAACCATACATTATTTCCCTCTTCGGTCAGAAATTTATTTTCTTAAAAAAACTGTGTTTTCTAAAACTATTTTAAAAATGTTTTTAACTGATATTTTAAGATCATATTCATGGAATAATATTTTTAACATATTTTAAATTTTAAAAAGTGTTTTAAATGATTTTTAAATATTCCTTTATAACTTTTCAAAGGTTATTTTCAAAGAAAAAAGTTTTAAAAAGTTTTAATGTTTTAAAAATTATTTTTAACGAAGAAATTGTAATATTCATAAGAAATATTCCATGTGATATTTTAAAATATTTTACCATATAATATGACAGCATTTGATATATTTTATGATTTACTGGGGATATGATCCAAGGACACAATTCTTATACTTTATTTGAATGTTATATATTTTATATGACATGTTTTTTTAAAACCTATTTCTCTTCAATGGGTTATACCCTGATAAAATTATTATGAATCCAATATACTTTAATGAGTTATTATACAACTAAATTATTAATAAAAATTCATATTTTACATTATTCATGGTATGATGATATGTTTATTATACTAATTTTATTTCATGGGTTAGAATATAATGTTTATAAATCCCATCCCTTTTTTTGGGTCATTATATGATGAATTTTTTTTTTATATTTTGGTATGCACATGAATGATTTAATTATGTAGTGGGTAGGACCTATATCTCCCCCAAATACATTGGGTAAATATTTATATCTCATTAGGTAATTATGGAAAACAATCCAACAAGCATGATCCACTTTGGGAAGAATGTTTAACCTGATCCACTATAAAGAAAGGGCCATGACTGGGGATGGTGGGGTATCCCACATAGTATGTGTAGCCCCATAATGTTCTTAGAAATGTTTTTTTGATGATCCATGAATCACAGGGAATGATTTTATATGTTTATACATCTTCCATAATTCTATTTTTTATTCCTATGTTATGTTATTATAGATCATTCTCTTGATTCCCTTATGATTAATGTCTTTTGTTATATCATTATTTATTCCATGACTCATGTGTATGACCGTTGATATATAATATATGATCTTAAAATGTTATGATCATGTTCTCATACACTTATTTTCATGTTACACTTATGTATCTCTCTTATTTACCCATATTTAGCATTTGATCTTAGCCATTTATTTTGTTACCTCTTCTTAAGTTATGAATAACAGTTTTATGTTTGAGTATTAATGGGGAAGATCTTTGTGGGAAACATTGAATATATTTTACCAGACTATAATACTGTGTTTGATACTCCCAAAGTCACAAAACTATTATAGTCCTCAAGCATATATTTGGGAAATGTAATAAATATTCATATAAAAAGATATAATATCCATGTTTGTTAAGCCTGGGTCTCTATAGTTAGAATCAAAGGAAAATTTTAGTCAACCTTTAGAAAATAGGATCAGAAAACATTAGTGAGATATATATGACTTTTTTAAGGATATTTCTAGTGATGCATATATGGATAAGTCTACGGATGATTTAAAGTATAGGAAAATATCATGGAATTTTTTAAAAGTATAGAGTGAGTGATTTCTTATAAATACATCCCTATATGGGGTCTATATGTGGATGTGAATGAAAAAAATATGTACATAGGGGTAACAACCCAAAAAAAACCATATTGAGATAGAATTGATTCGGAACTGGTACACAAAAATGGGCCTTGCTACACCCTTGATTTAACACTCATGGGTGATATACCTTGGAAATTAAAAAACTCACTACGAACCATCATGAAGAATTTAAATAGACGATGAATATGAATAACCTAGGATAGACTTATGCTATCAGGAATTAAAGATCCTAAGAAAAGGTTTCTGATTATATGGATTTACACTATGATTAGTTCTTCCCACACTATTCTGTATTATTTTAGTCTATGGAGTGAACTAGAAGTAATTTGGTTAACATTGAAAGTGATAGATTATTTAATAATGATTAGATAATTTGGATGACGAATGGCTAAATGGATGTTGTGATCATTCCAAATCACTATTCATGAAACATTATTAATAATGTGTACCTTAACTAACACTTATAATTATAAATAAAAAGAAGGAAAATGTTCTTCAAGAGTTCGTGTAGTGGATACCATGGGGGAAAAAGATTCAGGTTTCTATATGTTAATAATGCGGGCCAAATAACTCAGGGTAATGTATCATAGGATTTAGAAGATTCCATTAGTGTGGTGATGAAGGCCACATAATAAATTATTTTGGGGAAAAATGTTAAGTTTATTTAATGACATGGATGGGAATATAATTCTTCTTTATTTATTATGAATGATAGAATGTTTTACTCATTCAAAGTATAGTAATTCTAAAATAAATTTATTATGGGGGAATATCATGAAGGAACTCAACAAGGATGTATAATTAATGGTTTTGTTATAGCTGATAATGAAAAGAACACAAATGACACATGAAAGGTATCCATTGTTTTAATAACATTGTTATTAAGCATTATAATATTGAGTTTGATGAATGTTAAGACCTGATTCATATTTCATATATTAAGATAGGGTTAATCTTGAATAAGATGACAAAGCTTAGTTAATTGTTTTATAAGAATGTGGGATGAATAAATTATTTTTTTTGGAATTTAAATATTATGTTATACAAATCCTAAAATATATATGTATTTTTAGTAAAGGAATCTCTTTAAGGGATTGAATAATATGCTGAATGGTTCTGATGACACAAAAAGGTGATTTATGGAAATGTGATATTATGATTAAGGGTAGGTAACCCTTATTGGGTTCCCGATGTTGAGAAAATAGTGTTTGGTTTGGATAAAGAGATGATTGATTTGGAAAATTTAAATGGTATATTATATTTTAACTCATAAATGATATATGAGTTTTTTTTCAAAAAAGTGGTTTATACGATTATGGATGAAGTTTATGTCATTTTTGGATTTAAGTAATATATTAAATAATCTATGGCCTATATAAGGAATATATAAGAATGTAGGTTTTTAATATGGTTTTATGGTAATTCAGGTCATTACCACATTTCAAGAGAGTACATGATTAAGGAATTAACATGTTGTGCATGTGAAAAAAACAATATACTTTATGATTATGGGGGATCAATGTTAAGATTATTTTGAGGAATTTATCAATGTTCTTTCAAGTTATTTAGATTTTATTATATAGGAAGGGTTACAAGGATAAATATTTATGTAATGGTTTATGTTAATATTCACATGAGGTTTTATAGATTAAATTAGTGTCTCTCCATATGAGGATTTATGCATATTAGATAACCATTACTCACAATTTTTCTGTTATGATAACTAAAGACACATGAACTGACATATCTTTATACTTGTGGATATTTTGATCTATTAGTGATTATAGATTGAAAAATTCAACTTCATTAACGAGAGTAATATATGAATTTTAACTTGATAAAAGAACAATCAAATAGAGAGATTGTGTATTTGGAATGGAATGAAATGATGTAAGTATATATTCTTGTGAAAATTATTCATCTTTTGGAAAAGAATATTGAAATAAAATGTTGTCCCATTATCATTATTTTTGGTGATATTAATGACCATTTTCATTATACTGTGGTTTAGGTATTTGTGGCCATTAACCTTATATGGATAAACCACTTATTATAATCAATGTTCTATATCATTATCCATCAATATTTGGGTGGTATTTTTCTCTTATATGTCCTTGTTTTCACTTTCCACCTATGTTCTTTGATATGGAAACCTAGTTATAACATACCTTGGTTAACCTATATGTTCCAAATTCCCATTTTAAAGGAAGTTTTTTTATTCATTTCTTTGATTTGGTTTCCTTTTAAAGGAATATTAAAATAATAAAAAATTGATTACCCAAGAAAATTTTAATGGATAAATTCATTTTAAGCGGGTAGAAAGTGACACCCTAAGTTTTTATGAATTACTTTATTTCGAATAAATTAAAAATCTTTGATGGATTTAATTTCATGCTACGCCAATTTAGGATTTATCTAAAGGTAACAAAAAGTTAATAATGTACTATACACAGTACTGATCTTATCTTTCATTACACACAACACTATGTCTAGATTGTGTTACACACAATTATTAGTTCATTTGATATCTTTCCCTTCATGCAATACACATTTTTATCAGGCCACAATGTATTATTAATATTATAAAAATATTATTATAGTTATCTTATAGATATTGTAATATAATTTATTAATAATATTAATAAAATTAAGAAAATATAGTTTACACATGTATATAAAATTAATTCTTTGGTTACCAAATAATTAGAAATGACAGTAACAGCTATTTGAAAATAAAGAAATAATTTTTCAAAAAAATATATTCTATGAACAAACAAGTTTAATCTAAATAAATTAAATAAACTACTTTTGATAAATTATTTTAGTGTAATTAATTTATTATATATTCAATTAACTATTTAACATTCATCTTATTTGAATTCAATTCTAAATATAAAAAGTTGAATTTTCACAAAAAGAATTTTTACCACCTTTTTATGGAACACTTGTTCGAAAACTATTTTTTGAAAAATTTAAAATTTTATTTGAGAAAATAATAACCATTTTTAGAATATTAATTTAAAAATTCTCTTTGGTTTAATTTTTAGTATCTTTATGAGAAGTTTCATTTTTTATGAAAGTAGAAAATATAGAATTTTAGTCAAAAATAGAATTTTCTTATATTTTATTTGTATAAATAAATTATAATTTAAATTTGTTTTAAATTATAATAATTATGACTATAAATAAATTAATCCAATTTAGGTCATAATCTATTTTATAATTAAACTGGATATAAAACTTTTCAAATTTTTGAATATTTTCACATTAAAAAACAATTTTCATCCCATATAAGGTATTAATTTTAAATTAATTTTACCACTTATATGATTATATTTTTGAATAATTTATTCCATATTTGGGATCATAATAATTTATAATATTAAATAAGGTCAAATTTATTTTTTACCAGAAATTATTTTTGGAAAAAGTAAAAATAAATTAAAGTGATTAAGAGAAAAACAAGTTTACAAAAGGACTAAAATTTAACTTAAGGGGTCCAAATGAATATTGACATATAAAAAACACATTTTATGGAAATATTTAGACCATATACCCTCTTTAATATAAAATTACTCATTATTTGAGCAACATGATGTAAGGGAGACCACCCAATAGTGTTTGACTTTTGGTATTTATAAGAATGACAGTCTTCCACTAGAAAAGGGCACCCAAACCCTAGATTATTCAGACTTATAAATCTATTTGTATCATCTAAAACCTTATAAAAATAATCTTTGAACATCATAAATATCATCTTATAATAATTAATTTGGGTATAAAGAAAACTAATCAAGTCCTTTGGTGAAAGAAAAGAGTTACCCAAAGAAGTGGTAACGTTCTTCAACGAGAACTTTTGTTATATTTCCTTCTCCGCACCATTAATTTTTTTATACCATGATTATATAATAACATAAGTATATTAAATATACTTATATTTTTTTATGTTAAAATTATTAAATAAATCCTCACTCAATTTAATCAAATGGGATACAAAATCATCATTCAAGTGTACAGTGGACCTCTGTATCGTGAACTGATGTTGTTCAATCTTACATTACCACCTTTATAGGTTTTGGAATAATTATTTATTTATATTTACTATATTATATTTATGATTTATTTGTTCGTATTTAATTATTTTATAATTCATACCTTAATTGTTTCCATTTTTGAGAATATGATAATGCCGCCTGTGTGGACGACAAATTGCCACCACACGAAGCGATTTGATTCGTTCATGCTTTACATGGAATGTATTAATGTTGAGTTTAATATAAATATGTTATATATATTAAATAATTATATTAATTTAATTATATATATTAATATATCCTTTAATTTTATTTATTTTAATATGATAAGAAAATAAGAACATCATTCTTGCGTACACATGACCTACCATCTCTATGAATGATGTATTTAATTTACCTTTTCCATATATTAATGATTATTATAAATAAATGTATAATAGATATATATGATATTTATATAATGGTATAAATTATGTAAATTACTTAAAAATGATCTATGTAAGTGGAAAAAATGTCAAAACATATACGAAAAACTACGCAGTTATTACGTGAAACATATCTTCACTAAGGAAATTTTAAGAAATGGTTAATAAAAAGTTTTAATTAAATAATATATGATATTATATATATGTATATAGTTATTTTATAGTTTTATAATTAACTTATAATTATAATAAATAAGTTTTTAATGAGTATGATAACAGCGAAGACTTTAGGAAAGGTGATTTATAGCTTCGGTTTTATTTCTGCGAGACTTATGACGTATTCACCACTCATTTATTTTATGTTGTGTATATAATTCCATAATAAATGTTATGACATGAATTTGATTTATTTAATGGTATTAAAATTTTAAAATGATTTTATTCTCTCATAAGTCTCACAATTCAAAAGTTACTCAAGTATTAATGGATTTCAGTCTCAGTTTTAAACATTTGTGAGACACAAGCTATATTCACCACATATTTTTTATATGTACTATATATACTTCCCATAAAGGTATTTTATGATTATTTGAATAATTTTTATTGGTATTTACATATTAATTTTATGATCTGTCTTTTATGGGGATTATGTTTCAAAAGTTACTAAATCAGTTAGGTAATTTTGTCCCAATTTGCCTTCCTTGAGACACATGTTATGTTTCAGAACTATTTTTTTATGAGGGGTATACACTATACATTTTAAATTTTATATCTTGAATATAATAATTTTCATGATAATTTAAGAATCATGTAATGTTATTATTTCATAGGTATTGTAACACCCCGAGATTTTATGAAAAATATTCTTTTAATTTCATTAATGTCTTGTGTTGTATTCTACACCAAGATTACCTTGCGCTATACGCAACACCGTATTAGCTTGCAGTATACGCAACACTATTCTTGGATCGTGTTACACACAATTTTGATAATAGTTATTCTACGCAACATTGAGTATATATATATATATATTAAATGTATAAATGAAATATGGTTGGATTCTGTTATACGAAACAATGAAGGATTCTTTCACAACACGCAACCCTGACTTTGCTTGCATTACACGCAATCGCGACCTTCCTCGATAGCGTGTGTTGTACGCAATACCGGGTTTTAATAAACAATGTTATATTATTATAATATTATCATGAACTAGCCGTTATGAATAGTATTAACTAAATTTTGAATTTTATAACATTATTATTCATCTTACACATTTCTAGAACATGGTATAATAACAAAATAAATTTTTCGGGTAAAATAAGTATTTTTCAAAAAATGCAGTTTTACCGCCTTTTGATGGCGCACCCACTTTAAATATAGTTTTTGACATGTTTATATGTTCAATTTGACAAAATAATATTCTTCTTTTGAATCAGGATGTAAAAATTTACATTAGATAAATTTTTGATATTTTTCCGATAACTTTCATATTTTAATGAATAGTAAAAACACGCTATATTTTAATTAAAAACAACTTTTTTCATCGTAATATATTATGTGGTTAAATTATAATATTGAATGGTTTTAAAGTATATTTTGAATATATTTTTACCACTTAATATAATGTTGGTCATTGGACACAATTTTACAATTAAACCGAACATAAACAAGTGTCAGTCTTTTGATAGTTATTATCTCTTAAAAACACGCTTTTTGTTTTGACAGCGGGAATTAATTTTAAATTAATTTCTGCCACTTCTGTGTTTTGAATTTAGAAAAATGGATTCCATATTTGGAATCAGGATGTTCAAATTGTGTAAAGAGGTAACTTTTATTTTTAGACATTTTGAATAATTACTGCGGTAAATATTTTATTTACCATGGTTAAGGGTAAATCCGGTAAATAAGGGTTAAAAAATAATATTATAATAATATTAAATTACCCTAAAACGTGTATTAACCCTATTGGTTGATACACGGTCGACCATGGGCATCTTTGGGTCGATTTGGGGACCCCATTGATCCACTTGTAAGTGATAATGACACTTTATTTTAATTAAGTTAAAATGAATACAAAAATGACACAAGCATATATCTTTTAGAAAAACAATTGTTACATAGGGTTATATATGTTGGATTTTAGATTATAAATATTCATTAGAAAGATAAAAAGCTTTCCTACATGATGGTATTTTATTTGTAATTTTTAGACATAAAATAAGTTAATTTATTTATGACACAACGATGATGCAGTAATTATCTTATTAATGAAATATTGACATAATTGATGTTATAAACACCAAAATAAATGTAATTTGAGATTTTTTTATGGATTCCAATAATTTTCTAGGTTACTATGATATATTAATGTTGATTTAATCAACTTGTTTCGAACATTTAATTCTGTTATGACTTTCACAAAAATCATATATCAAATAGTGTCAAAATTGACACAAAATAGTTTTTAAATCAAATATTATATTATTAATTGTTATTGTATTCCTAAAAATCTAAGGTTCGGCCAAATGACTTAGATAAGGATATATATATTAATAATAAACAATTTGGGGTTCGTTTGGCATGTTATAGTAAGTTTATTAACCATATAGTGAAAGAAAAACAAAAAGACATGGTAAAAGTTAAATTATTTAACTTAGAGTTAAATCTAATTGATAAGGTTAAAATAATATCCTAAACTTGTCTAAATTCTATTGGTTGATAGGATTTCGACCCCTCCCCACCTTATCTTCGAAATAAGACCCTTTGGAACCATTATAAACCGATTTTGACTTTAATATAAAATAATATTTTGAGATATTCCGAAGGTGCCCCTCTCCTCCCTTATAAAAGGACACCTCCTCCCCCTCCTCCTCACACCAATTTGAGCACTCAAGCTCGGCCAAACCCTGCCAAAATCCCTTCTCCACTTCCCTAGAAACTTCCTAGAGGTTCTGGTCTTCCTCAAAGACCAATTCTAGTGCCCTAAGAGGAGGTCTCAAAGAGGCACTTCAAAGAAGAGGTAATTACCGTTACCAATTCTTTCATCTTTATTTCTTCTTCCACTTCTTCTTCTTAGGTTTTTTCATTATGAAGTAATAACATCAGTATCACTCATATACTGATATGTTATTATAAGTATTAAACAACCCTATTTCACCATCTATCCATCCTACGGAAAAAGAAATCACCGCGCGTGCGTACGTACGGAATACCGTCTCCACGCCGTGGTGTAATCTATTTTCCACCACCACCTTACATGGATGGGTATAATGGTGTAAAGAATAACTATACATAGTTATAACAACATCATATTTATTCTGATATATTGTATAATCCACTCCAATTCAATTCAATATTTATAGAAATGTTATCATCGATCGTGCGTACGTACGGACTACCGTCTCCACGACGCGATGAGATTCATTCTCCATGTTAACCATTTAAGAATGATTATAAAGTATATATAAGAAATAATAATGAAATATATGACATTATAAAGCTACTGGATTTATGTATATATATACATATGTATGTCATCTACTTACTTCCATTTCAAGACAATAAGGAAAGGAAAACAGCGTTCATGCGTACGTACGGACTACCGTCTCCATGAACAGTGTTTTTCATTTTATTTATCTACCTATTATATATATATATATACTGAATATATATGATA
This sequence comes from Viscum album, assembly GCA_963277665.1. Taxonomy (NCBI): domain Eukaryota; kingdom Viridiplantae; phylum Streptophyta; class Magnoliopsida; order Santalales; family Viscaceae; genus Viscum; species Viscum album. The sequence continues at coordinate 1,666,875,504 of OY728147.1, read as the reverse complement.
TATAAATCATATTTTATATACTGGAAGTAAGTAAATCATGATATAAGTAATAATGATGTCAAGAACAACAAGTCAAAACACCTACGATAAATGAAACGATTTTACCCAAAACGCTTCTTTAGCATGGAATTTACAAAAGAACGGGTAATATAATGTCATAAGTGAACCATATATGATATCATAAAAATGAATATGATTCTGTAATAAGTCAATAACATGATTTAAATCATTATACAGGAGGTTCGGACACTTACAAAGCAAGTCGGACCTAAGGTAAGGGAAATATCACAATCTCACTTTTATCCGAGATTGTTTTTACATTGGTAATTACTGGGGTGTATTTTATCATCCACATCCATGTTTCCTCAATATGTAATATTATTTCCATCCTTCTACAATATTTTATATCCAATTTTACCCTTCGGTAAGTTTTTTTGTAAAAGATATGAAAGGAATATTTTGTCGTTTTTCGTACGAGGTACTTTTTGACTTTTCCGATAAAAGTAAGAAGAATGTTTTTTTAACTTATACGGCATGAATGGATTTTTAAAAAATTATTTCCAAGAAGCTCCCTTTACAAGTTTTCAAGTTTATTTTTAATCAACTTCTTTTATTTTGAAGTTGTATGACATGTTATGAAAGGAAAAATGTTTTTGAAGAAGAAAGGATATTTTCCTCAAGAATAGAGTTCAAGTGTTTTTTCAAAATTATTTTCCATCTAAGATAATAAAGGGTTCTGTTTTTATCCCTATTATTAAATTGATTTGATCATGTTGTGATGGAATTATTTTTATTAATTCCTTTATCTTATATGAATTGTTTTATGATGTCATGTTGTTTAAGAATCCCATTTTTATTACATGGGTTATGTGATGATGTAAGATTTATGATTATGTGGCACACATAAGAAAGGATTCATTATAAGATGGGTGGGACCTATATCTCCCTCCAATGCATTGGGTAAAGATTTTATATCTCATGAGATAGACATGGCTGGAACGGAAGGTTATTTCGGTTCAGTGATACAGGACTGAAACGAGGAGTGAACTCGGTTCAGAAAGGGACTTTGTCCACTAAGATAGTCTTGGAAATGAGTCATGACTAACAAGAAATGATTTTCCATGATTATGTGTGCATGCCACAAAGTTTCAAGTTTCATGTTATGATTACGTGATCTCATTTTCACTTCTATGATTTATCCCATGTTATGATATTATGAGCTCTTTTGCAGGTTAAGATTTCCAAAAGCTATGTTCTTATGTATATGATGTGATTGATATTTCTTTTGTTTACCCTTACAGAGCATTTGAGCTCACCCTTTTATGTTTTCTTTTCCCCAGGATATAATGAAAGGTTTTAGGTAAAAAAAAAGGGAAGATCTTTATGGGAGATATTGAAGATCTTTCACCACGATTAGAAGATTACGTTCCGAGTTTCCAAAGACACTAAACTATTACGATCCTTGTGTGTGTGTTTTTGTTATGTACTAAGTATTCCGCAAATGTAATGTAATGTCCATGTACGTCAAGCTACGGGTCTCTACAGTTGGTATCAGAGGAAAGGTTTAGTCAACCTTTGGAAACTAGGATGCGAAAACGTTAGTGAGATCCCTAGAGATATTTCTAAGGTATGTCTAGGGATGTCCCTAAGGTTAAGTATACGTATAGGTTATAGTACTAGAATTACGCTAACGATCATAGAATTAAACCTAAGACGTTAGATATTGAAGGTACTCCCCCTTTATTATTTTGTTTTCCCTAGCATGATTTTTGCCTCTCACACTATTCTTTTTGGGTTTTAGACGATGGCTGGAACCCGAAGGAACCGTGTTGATCAATGCAATGGACAATGCAATGATTGCCCTCCTGAACATACAAATGTTATGGGAGATGGAGTGAAAAATCTTATTGCTATACTTACACAAGCTATGAATCATTCTGGACTTCCAAATGAGCAGAGAAGGGAACAATATTCTATTGAGTCCTTCATGAGGCAACGTCCACCTTCTTTCAGTGGGTCTTCTGATCCACTTGTGGCTGAACAATGGATCAGTACTACTGAAAAGATATTTTCAGTTCTTCAATGTTCTGAACATGACAAAGTCATCTTAGCAGTATATCGTTTGGAAGGTGAAGCTGATCAATGGTGGAATCTTATCAAGAATACGAGGCCAAGAGATGAAATTGAGTCCATGGAATGGGAAGAGTTCAAGAACTTGTTTTTCAGTAAGTACTTCCCTCGTATTCTTCGAACAAAGATGGAGAAAGAGTTTCTTGAACTGAAGCAAAGGGACGATGAATCTGTTGGTACCTATGAAGCAAATTTTACAAGACTTGCAAGGTATGCTTCTGGTATTATCATCCAACCTGAAAGTAAAGTTGATCGATTTTTCAGTGGCTTAAAACCAAGTCTTCGAAGGGCATTAGCTATAAGAGACTTCAGTAGCTATGAAGAAATTGTGCGTTGTGCTATCAAGGTAGAAATGGAATTTGGTGTTACATATCCATCTCATGGTTTTGACAAGAAACGAAAGATGGAGTTCAAGGAGAAATCTCATAATAATGGTGAAAAGAAGATGAATGTTTCCTTATGCACAAAGTGTGGAAAGAAGCATGGTGGAGATTGTCTTAAAGGGACTAGAAAATGTTTTAAGTGTGGAAAAGAAGGTCATCGAGCAGCTGAGTGTCGAAGTAATGGAAAAAGGGTTTCTAATGATGTGAATAAAGCAAACACTGCAGAGAACGCACCACCAACACTTCAATGCTTCAAGTGCAAGGAAATGGGGCATTATGCTAATAATTGCCCTAATCCAAGGGTTAGTGATGATCAACATGAGCAACCACTGAAGGCAAAGGACAAAGGGAAATCACATGCGATCACTATTGGCAATGTTGAATATGACAACGATGTGGTGGAATGATTAAGTGTTTATGTAATGGGATTCCAAAATAATGTTGTATTGCAATATTTATTGATGTGGTATTCAAAGTGATTGAGATATTTTTTTTGGAAATAAGATGATATGCGCATAATGAAGACGAGAAAATGAAATGTTTAATAGTATTCATGAGCTCATGATTGATATAAGGACTAAGTGATATCATGGTTTGAGTATATAGAATTTTGAGGATTTTGGTATGTGGAAAGTGTTAACTTTTAACTGCACTCATGTTTTCACTAAGGTATTCAAGAGAATACACGATTAAGGACTTTGAATGTTTGGAATGTGACCAACAAGACATATCTTATGATATGTGGGGATCAACGACAGTATTAAATCTCTGGTAATCGTTGCCACTATATTATGAGAGTGGACTGCAGTATTATGTATAAGCCTAAAGATTAGACTGGATTATGTTGGACATAAGTTAGTATTGTTTAAGGATAGAAGATTTTCGATATTATTGATGGGATGTTATAGTAACGTAGTTTTAGAAAAAGGACAACCTGCAGGACGGGCGACAACCCATCGCTTCAGACAAGGCTGTAGGAATCGAACCCACAACCGAAGTGCGACTGGCCTTTATCGCCTACCACTGACCTACAGGAAGTCCCTGTTTAGTAGAAACTAGTTTTATTATATTAAGCAGTATGATATATGAAGTATAAGTCCATTTTAGGAACCATATGTGATTAATCTCACTATAGATCGACTTATGTATATAATTTTTGTTTGAGACAGATGGAATGACCCGTCATTCTATCACATGATCTGCTAACACTTCAAGAATAAAAAATTCAACTTCATTTATTTATGAGATGAAGTGGAAATTGTTCAAGGCATGAAAAACAGTGAGATTGTACCAAAATAAAGAAAGTATTTATTCTAATTCAAATTTTCAACTTTAGGGAAATGATCTTGAAAACCAAAAATGTTGTCCTAGTGATCTTATACCTGAGGAATCAGATGGTACCTTATATCATCACAAATCTATGGATTTGTGATTACTGGCTTTTCCATAGCCATGTTCTCTACCACTCTCCATCAGAACATGATGGTTAGATTTCTCTTCCATATCCATATTTTCACCTATGTGGAAACCCAGTTATTAGATTATTTGGGTAACCGTTATGTTTCATACTTTTGTTTTTAAAGATAAGTTTTGGTATGTTGTTTACGATGTGGGTTTCTATCAAAGAAACTTTCGAATAGTAAACCATTTATAATCCCGACGAATTTCGAGGGCGAAATTCATTTTAAGGGGGGTAGAATGTAACACCCCGAGATTTTATGAAAAATATTCTTTTAATTTCATTAATGTCTTGTGTTGTATTCTACACCAAGATTACCTTGCGCTATACGCAACACCGTATTAGCTTGCAGTATACGCAACACTATTCTTGGATCGTGTTACACACAATTTTGATAATAGTTATTCTACCCAACATTGAGTATATATATATATATATTAAATGTATAAATGAAATATGGTTGGATTCTGTTATACGAAACAATGAAGGATTCTTTCACAACACGCAACCCTGACTTGGCTTGCATTACACGCAATCGCAACCTTCCTCGATAGCGTGTGTTGTACGCAATACCGGGTTTTAATAAACAATGTTATATTATTATAATATTATCATGAACTAGACGTTATGAATAGTATTAACTAAATTTTGAATTTTATAACATTATTATTCATCTTACACATTTCTAGAACATGGTATAATAACAAAATAAATTTTTCGGGTAAAATAAGTATTTTTCAAAAAATGCAGTTTTTCCGCCTTTTGATGGCGCACCCACTTTAAATATAGTTTTTGACATGTTTATATGTTCAATTTGACAAAATAATATTCTTCTTTTGAATCAGGATGTAAAAATCTACATTAGATAAATTTTTGATATTTTTCCGATAACTTTCATATTTTAATGAATAGTAAAAACACGCTATATTTTAATTAAAAACAACTTTTTTCATCGTAATATATTATGTGGTTAAATTATAATATTGAATGGTTTTAAAGTATATTTAGAATATATTTTTACCACTTAATATAATGTTGGTCATTGGACACAATTTTACAATTAAACCGAACATAAACAAGTGTCAATCTTTTGATAGTTATTATCTCTTAAAAACACGCTTTTTGTTTTGACAGCGGGAATTAATTTTAAATTAATTTCTGCCACTTCTGTGTTTTGAATTTAGAAAAATGGATTCCATATTTGGAATCAGGATGTTCAAATTGTGTAAATAGGTAACTTTTATTTTTAGACATTTTGAATAATTACTGCGGTAAATATTTTATTTACCATGGTTAAGGGTAAATCCGGTAAATAAGGGTTAAAAAATAATATTATAATAATATTAAATTACCCTAAAACGTGTCTTAACCCTATTGGTTGATACATGGTCGACCATGGGCATCTTTGGGTCGATTTTGGGACCCCATTGATCCACTTGTAAGTGATAATGACACTTTATTTTAATTAAGTTAAAATGAATACAAAAATGACACAAGCATATATCTTTTAGAAAAACAATTGTTACATAGGGTAATATATGTTGGATTTTAGATTATAAATATTCATTAGAAAGCTAAAAAGCTTTCCTACATGATGGTATTTTATTTTTAATTTTTAGACATAAAATAAGTTAATTTATTTATGACCCAACGATGATGCAGTAATTATCTTATTAATGAAATATTGACATAATTGATGTTATAAACACCAAAATAAATGTAATTGGAGATTTTTTTATGGATTCCACTAATTTTCTAGGTTACTATGATATATTAATGTTGATTTAATCAACTTGGTTCGAACATTTAATTCTGTTATGACTTTCACAAAAATCATATATCAAATAGTGTCAAAATTGACACAAAATAGTTTTTAAATCAAATATTATATTATTAATTGTTATTGTATTCCTAAAAATCTAATGTTCGGCCAAATGACTTAGATAAGGATATATATATTAATAATAAACAATTTGGGTTTCGTTTGGCATGTTATAGTAAGTTTATTAACCATATAGTGAAAGAAAAACAAAAAGACATGGTAAAAGTTAAATTATTTAACTTAGAGTTAAATCTAATTGATAAGGTTAAAATATTATCCTAAACTTGTCTAAATTATATTGGTTGATATGATTTCGACCCCTAACCACCTTATCTTCGAAATAAGACCCTTTGGAACCATTATAAACCGATTTTGACTTTAATATAAAATAATATTTTGAGATATTCCGAAGGTGCCCCTCTCCTCCCTTATAAAAGGACACCTCCTCCCCCTCCTCCTCACACCAATTTGAGCACTCAAGCTCGGCCAACCCCTGCCAAAATCCCTTCTCCACTTCCCTAGAAACTTCCTAGAGGTTCTGGTCTTCCTCAAAGACCAATTCTAGTGCCCTAAGAGGAGGTCTCAAAGAGGCACTTCAAAGAAGAAGTAATTACCGTTACCAATTCTTTCATCTTTATTTCTTCTTCCACTTCTTCTTCTTAGGTTGTTTCATTATGAAGTAATAACATCAGTATCACTCATATACTGATATGTTATTATAAGTATGAAACAACCCTATTTCACCATCTATCCATCCTACGGAAAAAGAAATCACCGCGCGTGCGTACGTACGGAATACCGTCTCCACGCCGTGGTGTAATCTATTTTCCACCACCACCTTACATGGATGGGTATAATGGTGTAAAGAATAACTATAAATAGTTATTACAACATCATATTGATTCTGATATATTGTATAATCCACTCCAATTCAATTCAATATTTATAGAAATGTTATCATCGATCGTGCGTACGTACGGACTACCGTCTCCACGACGCGATGAGATTCATTCTCCATGTTAACCATTTAAGAATGATTATAAAGTATATATAAGAAATAATAATGAAATATATGACATTATAAAGCTACTGGATTTATGTATATATATACATATGTATGTCATCTACTTACTTCCATTTCAAGACAATAAGGAAAGGAAAACAACGTTCATGCGTACGTACGGACTACCGTCTCCATGAACGGTGTTTTTCATTTTATTTATCTACCTATTATATATATATATATACTGAATATATATGATATATAAATCATATTTTATATTCTGGAAGTAAGTAAATCATGATATAAGTAATAATTATGTCAAGAACAACAAGTCAAAACACCTACGATAAATGAAACGATTTTACCCAAAACGCTTCTTTAACATGGAATTTACAAAAGAACGGGTAATATAATGTCATAAGTGAACCATATATGATATCATAAAAATGAATATGATTCTGTAATAAGTAAATAACATGATTTAAATCATTATACAGGAGGTTCAGACACTTACAAAGCAAGTCGGACATAAGGTAAGGGAAATATCACAATCTCACTTTTATCCGAGATTGTTTTTACATTGGTAATTACTGGGGTGTATTTTATCATCCACATCCATGTTTCCTCAATATGTAATATTATTTCCATCCTTCTACAATATTTTATATCCAATTTTACCCTTCGGTAAGTTTTTTTGTAAAAGATATGAAAGGAATCTTTTGTCGTTTTTCGTACGAGGTACTTTTTGACTTTTCCGACAAAAGTACGAAGAATGTTTTTTTTAACTTATACGGCATGAATGGATTTTTAAAACATTATTTCCAAGAAGCTTCCTTTACAAGTTTTCAAGTTTATTTTTAATCAACTTCTTTTATTTTGAAGTTGTATGACATGTTATGAAAGGAAAAATGTTTTTGAAGAAGAAAGGATATTTTCCTCAAGAATAGAGTTCAAGTGTTTTATCAAAATTATTTTCCATCTAAGATAATAAAGGGTTCTGTTTTTATCCCTATTATTAAATTGATTTGATCATGTTGTGATGGAATTATTTTTATTAATTCCTTTATCTTATATGAATTGTTTTATGATGTCATGTTGTTTAAGAATCCCATTTTTATTACATGGGTTATGTGATGATGTAAGATTTATGATTATGTGGCACACATAAGAAAGGATTCATTATAAGATGGGTGGGACCTATATCTCCCTCCAATGCATTGGGTAAAGATTTTATATCTCATGAGATAGACATGGCTGGAACGGAAGGTTATTTCGGTTCAGTGATACAGGACTGAAACGAGGAGTGAACTCGGTTCAGAAAGGGACTTTGTCCACTAAGATAGTCTTGGCAATGAGTCATGACTAACAAGAAATGATTTTCCATGATTATGTGTGCATGCCACAAAGTTTCAAGTTTCATGTTATGATTATGTGATCTCATTTTCACTTCTATGATTTATCCCATGTTATGATATTATGAGCTCTTTTGCAGGTTAAGATTTCCAAAAGCTATGTTCTTATGTATATGATGTGATTGATATTTCTTTTGTTTACCCTTACTGAGCATTTGAGCTCACCCTTTTATGTTTTCTTTTCCCCAGGATATAATGAAAGGTTTTAGGTAAAAAAAGGGAAGATCTTTATGGGAGATATTGAAGATCTTTCACCACGATTAGAAGATTACGTTCCGAGTTTCCAAAGACACTAAACTATTACGATCCTTGTGTGTGTGTTTTTGTTATGTACTAAGTATTCCACAAATGTAATGTAATGTCCATGTATGTCAAGCTACGGGTCTCTACAGGTATTTTGATTCATTATTACCAAAGTGTTAAGAGTTTATTTATACAATCTCATCTTTTATTAGTATTATTTATGATTTTGCTTGAATTGATAAAATATTATGGTCAATATCTCATTAATTATCATTAATTTTATTACCCAAAATTTATTCACTAAATATTCAATTATGGGTATCATTTTTACACTATTTTATACTTAATAAAATTTAAAAAATATTTTTTAAAAAACATGACTTAATTTCCCTCTTTGGCCAGAAATCTGTTTTCCTTTAAAAAAATGTTATGTAAAAATGTTTTAATTTTTTTAAATTATATTTTAAGATAATTTTCAAGGGAAATTTTTTTGAAAAGATTTAATATTTAAAAATTGTTTTAAATTATTTTCAAATCGTACTTTATAAGCTTATAAATGTTATTTTTAAAGAAAAAGGTTTTCAAAATGTTTTATGTTTTAGAAATTGATTTACTTAAGGATGAAAATATTTTATAATTAATAAATGTTCCATGTGATATTTAAAAATAATTCTTCATGTAATATTAAATCCTTTGATATTGTTTTTTCTTTTCAAGGGAAATGTTTCAAGGACGTCATTCTTATTCTTTATTTTGATGTTATATGTTTAAGATGAAAAGTTTATTATGAAAACTATTTCTCTTCATTGGGTTATACCATGTTAAAACACTTATGAAACCCACTTCCTTCATGGGTTAGTCTATAATGAAATTTTTATAAAAACATTATATTTTCCAATGGTTATGATATGATGAAATGTTTAAAACAACCATTTGATTCCACGTGTTATGATATCATTTTTATAAAACAAATATATTCTTATAATGTCATGATATAATGAATATTTTATTATCTTGTGGAAAAAATATGTATAATTTAATTATGTGATGAGGGGGACCAACACCTCTCTACAATTTATTGGGTACCAGTTTATATTTTATGGGATAATAATGGGAAACAAGTGAAATGGGATGATACACTATGGGAAAGAGTAACCTTATCTACTATAAGGAAATGGAATAAATTGGGGATAGTGGTGTACACTTCCCAGTAGGTGTAACCCCAATGAAGTTCCCAAATAAGTTTTATAAATGATCATTGAATTATAGGGAATTATTTTTTTATGTTAATGTTTCTAACACAATTCCATGTATTATTCCTATGTTATGATCTCATGTATAATGATCTTGATTACCTTATTATTATTGTATTATATTCTAAAAATATTTATTCCATGAATCATATGTATGGTTTCAGATATGCATGGTATGAACTTCAAAATTTATGATCATGTTATCATTCCCTTATGTTCATGTTATGCTTTTGTTACTCCCTTGTTTACCCTTATAGAGAATATGATGTCACCCCATTATTATGTTTCCTCTCCCCATGTTATGAAGAGATGATTCAAGTAGGAGTACAATAATGGAATATATTTGTGGGAAACATTAAATATCTTTCCCCAGACTAGAATATTATGTTCCATGTTTCCAAAGGAATTAAACTGTTATGGTACATAGTTATGTATTTGTGTAATGTAATGAAAATTCATCTACAACGATCTAATATCCATGTATGTTAAGCATGATTCTCCATAGAATATGGTTTTTAGAAGAAAAAAATTAATATATATATATATATATAGATACACCATTTTCTCAACATAATAGGATAATAAAAATTTTAATTTGTTTTTTTCTCCTCTGATCATGCTTGATTATTTTTATTCCTTTAATTTCAAGCACAGGATAAAAATCTTAAATAAACCTCCAAAATTATTGAGCATTTTTTTAAGAATTTATTTGATTTTTTATCTTACTTATTTTATTCTTGGTGGAAAATAATGAATTTATTATTATTATTTTATTTAATTATTCACTAACAAATAATTTATTTTGAAAATAGAACTTATGTCGAATATTCATAAACTAATGTAGATTTTTTTGAATGTGAATATAAATTTTATTCTTATATCATTCTCATGTTATTGAAATAGATAAAAAATGATCCCATTTTTGGGTTTTCGAATATTAAATTGGTAACCACTATCTTGATTATTTTTCTTTTTATTCTTTGTGCTCATGTTTGGTAGTGATTTTGTGATGATACAATGGTGGATAACTGAAGAATTAGTGGTTCATGAACATAGTAGTAAAAATTTTAGGAATCGTTTGATGAATTAAAATATGGTGACAAATTGATGATGAATGTTTTCATTAAATGTCTATGGGGGTGAAATTATCAGTTTAGAGGCGATGGGTTTATTCAATAGTGGAGACATTATTTGAAGTAAAGGCGATAACAACCCTCATGGAATGAAAAATGGATTTCTTGGAAAATTTACAACTATATAGTGTGTAGTCCCATCCCACACACTATATATATATATAACCCTAGTTATCAAATGAAATAAATGTGATGTGAAATGTAACACCTAGAAATATCTATATGCGACGCACTATTTTAATCATATTAGTTATACATAGAAATTTTAAAATCACACACTATGTTAATTTAGATCACATACTATATATTTTCAGACTAAGTGTCTTTATTTATAACCCACATACACATGAAACCTATTCGCTAATACCCAACCATTGTGTATTCCACTAATACACACTTTGTAACCTAGTTTTTAAAGTAATAGTATAATGTTTCTTCTCAATATATTATATTATTCCATGTGAATTACACACCAAATATTATGTGAAGGGGCCACATACAGATAACTAAACATAACATACTTCATCTAATACTGTATAGTTGATAGAAATATTAATTTTAATTCCATCAATGTATTTCCAATTAATCATGTTCCAATTATCCATAAAAATCATGTACCATATTGGAAACATCATGTATGTGAATTTAAAAAATTGGTTTGGAGATTGTAGTACAAGATCAGTATTAATGATTAATCAACATAATGTGTACCCTGCTACACATGCTGTATAATTTTTATTCAAATCTATTAATATATAGATGTATATTAGAAACCATTTCTAATATTTCTACATGTAGTGTATGATGTTTCCAAGGATCAGTTAGATACCATTGAGAGGGGGTTTAATCATTGGTATACTATTTTTACAAATTATTTTAATTTTGAATCAAAATCTATGACTGATTAATGTATTGATCTCTTATATTTAATTCTCAGCCTCACCATCTAAGAAATAAAAACAAATAAAGAAGAACACATAGGGATTTATAATCTCCATTAAAAAGTCATACTCATTACCATGTTAGTTAGACCCCCCTAAATGAATAATCCACTATATAAAAATGTGATTACTACTACAATTTCTTAGATCCCAAAATAAAAAACTAGTTATAACCCAGTTCCAATAAACCTTCAATTGTTGGTTAGACCCACAACTACACCTTATTTATAGTGATTTTTTAAACCCCCAATCCAAATCCTCGACATTTTGTTAGAACCCCCACCAATATCCTTCAACTTCAGACGGATTGATCCACTCTTAAAGATCAAATGAAGATCCTTCCCTAAAATATAATTGGATCATGCTGACTTATGTAAAATTAAAGTACTGTCACACTAATGCTGGTATTAATCAAATAAGATATAATCATTTTTAAATGGCCATCTATCTAAGTACATCACTATTCATGAAAGAATCCTCTCTTCTATTGATGATCTTATCTAACTAAAAATTAAAAACATGGATAAAAAATTTCTTCTGAATAACCGTTATTAATATTATAACAACTTCAGTCTCAAATCACTAAAACCAAATCATGAAAAATATTTCTCAAGCATACTGCTCTTTCAACAGAATACATGTATAAAAATACACTTCCTATTATTCTTCTTGTTTTTTCATTTGAAAGTGTTATTTAATGTGCATGTGAATATAACTATTTTTACTGCATGCACACATACACTACACACTTTTTCTTTCTCACTTAATTTTTGTATAAACACAATCATTTTTTACTCTTCTGGCTGTCAAATTGGATCACGAACACTATCTTTTGCACACTTCCCATTCACACATAGTATACACTATATTTTTCATTATTTGTATGCACATTATCCACACACACACTTCTTGTTTCTCAGTGTATATACACACACACTGTTTGTTATTTTACTTGTGCATAAACCAAAATCTGTCTAAGATCATAATGAAAACAATATAGTTGTAGGAATTTTCTTCGTCAATTATTACTAAACATTGTGAAATATTCTAGTAAACTATCTTCATAGATACAAATAGTATCTCTCATATTAATAGTTTATTCATGGAACTCAAATAGATTCTTCAAACACACATTTTATCTGTTCAACGTATATAGAATTCCATATTTTTTAATGCCAAAAATATTTCGACACTATAAAATCCTTCAGATAAGAATGTGTGGGTTATATGTTTCTTCATTATAGACAAAGAAGTAAAAAATTGTGTGGTGACCAGATTACTTCATGGAAACCAGTTCATTGTGAAGCTATCTAATAGTTCAAATCATACGTTGAACTCATGTAGGTTCTAATATTATTTACAAAAACATAAGTAGTATGGAACTTCTCATCCTTGAACCATATGTTCATAGTGTATTTTTTTCTAAACAAAAATTATTCTAAAAAATATATATTCATAAAAAAATTAATTCAATGGGTGATATTTATAGATAGACTTCCACCGATATGAGCACCGACTCAATCCAAGATTTTCAAAAACAAGATCATTGTAAATAAAAAATATTATCAGAAAAAAAATCCTTTCATTGTTAAAACATATATTTCTAACAACAAGTTTCATTAATATACTCATCACTAAGGAATCGTCCAAATTCTCAAAAGTTTCTTAGAGGCATGGCTCAAGATTCTAATGAAACAGCTCATGGAAATCCCTATGAGTAGAAAACTCTCGGATGATCTCTGTGGAGATCCTAATGAACAAAACACATTCCATGTATTTTTGGAGAATACGAGATAGATGATATTGATGGAGAAGACAATATAAAGGACTGATCAGATGGATAAAAACATTAGATGACCAGATCAGACAGTGAGTGTTTTTTCAGAGCTATAGTAACATGCTAAAATATGACCCACATTGAAATTACCACCTCTTAGACACTCCCATATAAAACAATCCATGAAGATAGAAATTCGTAAGACGGTTACTAGACACTCAAATCACTACTTATCATCACCACATATTTGGAACCCCTTCACCATCACCTTGCTGGCTTGTCCGGAGGTAGTGACTACCTTCCTCAATAGTGTTGTGGGTCCCTCACGGCTAGATAATAAGAATTGGATATATTTTTAATTACCTTAAATATAAAAACCTAAGCCTAAAACCGCATTAAGTGAAAATATAATTCCAAAATAACCAATTCCCTACTTCTTCTACTATTTTGGATTCTATAATAAATTCTGTATCAATTTTTTTTCTAACATTGTAAACATCATGTCAACCTAAAATAATCAATGAAACATGTTTTTATAAACTGAACAAAAAATCTATAATAAAAACATTGAAAACATAAAACCTATTGAAATATTTTACTAAACACACATATAAAAGAAATGAAATTCATTAGTCGTATGATTAGTCAATTATTAGTATCTTCCCATGTAGAAAACAATAATATAATTCCCTTAATCATTTGAAGTTGTTAACTATTTTGTTTAGATAGTTTTAGGGTCTTAGATATGTCATAGATACAATAGGTTTCTAGAGAGATGTTTTAAGTAAGATGGAGTAGGTTGAAATCTATATTTTATAGAGTAATCTTCCACGTATGAGGTTTTGGGTATACCCCTAGCAATATATACATGAATGATAATGTTCTCCCACATGATGATGGAGTGTAGTTACTTACCGTTATGATAGGACATGGGAATATATCAGTGGAGTCAATACTCACCCATATATTAGGAAAAAATAATCAATCAATGGAGTCTATACATAGTAATATCTCAAGGCATGGTCCTTCATTATGTTCAAGCATACACTAGATTGATAAACACATACCTTGATGTAGAGAAGCCACTTGCTACTATTCGAGAGAGGTAGAATTGTTGTTATGGGAGACTAGAGGATCATAAGTAATGAAACTAATGATACATGGAGACATATATTCATTTGCGAATATAGTTTCTATTCAGTCCTTTTTTCTTACACTTGATTTATATATTACAACCAGACTATCAACATTGACTATTGTGGACATACGTTACCCTATGTATCACTAGTTTTTTATGATATGAACCTTTATGGATCTCATATATTAATATTTTTTTGTTTCCTTTCACTTGTTTATATTTATATTAAAAAATATATGGTTCTTATGAGATACCTATTTTTTCTTGTCTTATGTTTGGAATGAATTATAGGTTTATGTTTAAATTATTTTTTTGGGGTGTCCTACTTGGTATTTTTATACTCAACCCTATGTGGACTGTGTTCCAATATATGTTGTTTATGTCTAAATGTTTCATAGTTCATAGGTGACATTAGAGAACATTGTGGTGGATATTGTTGGAAATAGAGTCTTTTCAAAGATACATTTTAGAGTAGATGTGTCATCCAGTAGTTGGAACCAATTATACTAGATAAATGTTGTCCTTTGAATATATATATATATATATATATTTGTTTTTATATATTTTTTAATGAAATTTTAGTTAAAATTGATTTCCCATACTCATATTCACTATAGTTCAATTTTTATATATCTATAAACAAGTGTTATTGGAGTTTATTTTATACCAGATATGGATTTATGATGAAAATTATTATATGAAAATTCTAACCACATATGTCAAATGTTTGAATTCTAACCCCAATCCCTTAACCAATTACTGAAATGTTTGGATTGAATCACTATACTTCCTACATATATAGGTGGGGTTCCAATTTGTTAGGTCATTACAATGTACCAATTAGTAAAATTTATACTCCATTGTATTTTTTGAATTAGATGAAGTGAGTAATAATTAAAAGTATTAGTTTTCTTGTACGTGGGTTAAAGTTAAAGAGTTGAAAATGGGTATCATGATGTAACAAAGGCTATTATTCCATGGTGATAATATATGAAATTAGAGTGTTTGTGTGAAAAATAAAATCAAAACACAATGATAGTAACCATTTCATGATTTGTGTCAAAAATGTGATGGTGGTTAGTCTAGTAATTTACATCATAAATATCACTTCATATTAAGAAATCCATTATTTTTATATTAACACTATTTGGGAAATAAAAAATGATTATATCATGATGTTTATTTTTTTTTCATGAAACAATAAATCATTCCTTAATATTATGAGGGCACACCAAAATTATTTTGGTTGAAAATAATAGTCAGTTCACACAAAATGTTTGTTTCGTTAGAAAGGATGTTTCCACCGTGTAGTCCCTAATCATGTCAAAAATGTGATACCATGAAGTTTTAGTGTTAAATTATATTGAAATTTATTTTATAGATCTTGTTGTAATTGTAAATTTCACCCCATAATTCCCTTAATATTTTAATAGTTAGATGGTAGCCATTTTGAAAACTATAGTAAAGGTATCACAGAGGGATAAATTAATCTAATGAAACATATTGAAGTGATATAAGTTATAAGAGAAGTTTACTAAAATGTGAATAAATAATTAAAATTCAATGACTATTTTTTGTGTTTATACTATACAAGGGATGGATAAAAGTGGTAGTGAATGAATTGAAGATGGTTATGTGAGATAGAAGGATGCGAGTCACCCAATTGGAATTCCATCCACTAATAATCATTATTATTTAAAGAGTAATCTTTGGACAATTATGGTCATAATCTTTATTTGAAAGAATATGACCTACATAGGTTTTATTAGTTAGATCCTATGTTTGGAGTATTTAGTTTTTAATGATCATAAGTTCATATAAATACTGATATATATCCGTTAAGGAAAAATATTTTGGGTTTTATATAGGAATAATCATATTGATAAATTTCAAAGTTTCATTTATTAAAGAAGAGAAGGAGAGAAGGTACTCTGTTGATTATCTATTTTGAGATTATTATTAGTTCGAGGAGACAATTACTGATGATCCTTTCAATAGATATATCAAAATTTATTGGATTACCTTATAATTTTTGGGATATTTTTTTTTATAAAAAAGTGTTTTAGGATACACTATAATAATTTTTATTAATGTTGTTAATTATCATAAATCTTATGGTGATGGAGAAGCTCACATTATATCAAGTATTTTTTCATTATTTTGAAAAATAAACCTTTTACATCACTATGATTTTCTTTATTTGATGGAAATGAAAATAAAATAAATGAACTTACCTCATTAATATAAAAATGGTGTAGTAGTGAATAAATATGATTCCTGATAGATTTATTGTTTTAACTTAACATGTTATGAATGTGGATTGGTGGAAAAATAATAAAATATTTGTATTCATTGATATACCTACTTTATTAGTACATATTATGGTACCACAATACATTTATTATAGTTCATTTTAAAATTTCCAAGAAGAGAATAGTGAAGGAAATTACATTAACTGGTTGTATTCCCGTGATAATATATCATAGTCCCAAGTCCAATTTTTCTTACATCTTATGGTATGTATATGACTTGAATATTATTGAATGGGTTAAAATTCATATTCACTAATATTTGGAACAACCCATATAATACATAGAGTGAGAATTTTGGATTTCACTACATCATAATTCAATGATTTACTATAACCAAGGGGATGAAGGTACCCTATAAGTGTTCATAGGTGGTATTTTTAAATTTTTTTACTTTGACATGTTTTATAAAAATAAATATTATATACTAAAAAAATATTTCTATGATGAATCAAAGAAAATATATATAAGAATAAATAATATACGTGAAGTAATACCATGATGTTTTGTGTTTTTTGAAGTTCTCATCTTGATACTGGATTTCAATAGCTTAAAAAATATATTCAAAAGTCTCTCAAGATAATCCACTCATGCTCTAACAAACCCTATTTAATCAATTTAAGACATTAATATTCTAGACTGGTAGAATAAATTTATTTTAAATTTCTATAAAATCTCTTTAACACATTTAAAAAAATCCCTGAAAAAATTATAAAATACATGTTAATTCAAAAAATACATCTCTCAAAAAATTTAGTGAATAAAGAGGAGAGTTAATCAATTCATTTGGTTGTATTCAACATTTTTGAGTCAAATTTGTTTTTACACCTTGGTTAAACTTTATTTTTTTTTAATATTTAATAATTATATCCTTCAAAACCAACTTAATATTTCACAAAAAATTGATATACGTGATAAGTCAATTTCATCATTCACCAGAAACACTATCACATGTCAGGTGATGAAATAGTTTTGTTCCTATAAGAATGGTGCATCCCCACAGGTGGGTGAATATGTGTGGAAAACCATTTACCAATTAAAGATTATTCCTTTAACCTAAACAACTATTAGACTTAATGTATATCAAACTATCATATCATACTTTTTCTACCTGGATATGATAATAGAAAACATAAAATATTAAGGAACATAGATATTATAAGTTTTTCTCATGATTTTGTGATCAAATCATTGATATATAGTAGAATTCACCCCACACATAGATGGATATATTTTATTATCAATAAAATCAAAGGGATGGGGAAAAACCTTGAACCTTGATACCTAAAACCAACCTAAAAAAATACATGACACCAACATGATAAGTAGTGGCCCCCATCAGACTATCAATGTTTTTTCTTCTTCCATAGTTCAAAAAATCCGCATATGTTTTCTTCCCTTATTAATCTTCTATAATATTAACACATGAGATATTAAACTAAATAATCATTTAACTCCCAATATTTATTGAACCTTTAACACAATAATGACCTTATAATATTAAACAATTATTATATCTACAAATCTCACCATATCTCTCACTTAATTTGACACTTAATGATATTCATAATTCATTATTAATCAGTATCTCCTTACTCTATTTTTTTCATTAAATTATCATATTCTTTACATACTGATCAGGACCATGTTGATAATGACCCCTAATTTGAATATGAAAATTTCTTTCAAATTATATAATGTAGTCTTCATTAAAACTCTCATATTTTATAAATATAAAAAATTATTTATGAATAATGTATCAAAGATATTTTAAGACATGGAAGTATATTTTCTATTAAAATCTCATTTAATATCATTCAAGTATCTTCCCATGTGTTTTTGATCTTATCATTTAATTTATCTTAAATATGTTTCCTTCTTTTCAAATATTTCATAAAACACACTTAATTATTTCCAGGAATATATGATAAAATTTATATCTCATATATAAGGATTAAACTTACAAAAAAATATACTTCTTTAAATATCGACAAAAATGTTTTCTTGAATCATATATTCTTATCATTTTGATATTTAAACACTGGAGAATAAAATTCCTCCATCATATTTTAATCTTATATTTCACCTAGGAATGAATTTATTCTTATGTATCCAACATAAAGACATTATATATTATTTCAAATCCGTTCATTATTGTTACAAATCATTATCATTAAAAATGTATAATCTAAATTTTTTTATATCATATTTGGAATATCAAAATTAATATTATGTGTCCTCAAAACTAATCATACATATGATGTGAAACTTGAGATTTAATGTTAAATATCACTAGATTAATCTTATATATATTCTAAATTAATCTTACACTTTGTATAATCAAGATCACTATTACATATATTCTAGGAGATATTAAATATCAACAAAGAGATGTTAAATATTTAATTGAAATATTCTCTAGTATTTTTCTTGATTATAATTCTATTAGTTCTTTGACAAGACTTTTCATTTTTTTGATAACTCTAGGATATTATGTATAAAATATAACATTTTTAGAGAAACATAATACTATAAAAAATATCAAATAAATTTAGGATATCTTCAAATTATCTTTATCTATATAATATTTTTTCCTAAATAACTTACATCCCATATAAACTCCTCAGAGTACTTCAATGATCTCCCATTTTTTTAAATACTTCCACTCATGTTCAAATATAATCATCCAAGTAAATCTTTTTCATATTATAATGGTCGTCATTATTGATAACATAATGGTGTACCTCATAATTCTAACCAGATTAAATTTTTCCACTTAGTATGTAATTATGATTTCTCAAACCCTTATCAACTTCTCCATATATACATCACATCTATCCACCTCTAAGATCTGCAAAATTAATCTTAGTACAATTAAATATTTTGCAGGGTATCATAATATCCTTATAACTCATGATCAAATAATAAAACATTTTAATGTATAGAATTTATTTTATATACCCAGCTTCACATATATCCTTCTAGCTTGTTTAGTATATATGACATATAATACATCAAGTAACATCATTTTCAACCTTAACAATATTTTATAAACATTAATATATGAATAATATTTATAGAATTATAATTATTGGGAATATAGCACAACCTGAAAATAATTTATAAACAAAAAAATATCATAGTATTTTTCCATGAGAAGATCAAATTTTTTATTTATTGATAGTTTTCCTTCAACATGTATTAATATTGTTGTCATATCCATCTTTACTCCGAAAATATTTTTATCCTTTCTTGGATTATTATATTTTCCTATAACATATGATGTCTCGGAATAGAAAATTTTAGGGGGGTGATGTAAAAAATGAACATAAAATTTTTCCACTTAAGAATAGAAACTTTAAATAAGCTATAAACATCAAAAAAATTAACATACATAAAACAAGAACATGAAAAATAACTCAATAGTTTTGAAATCATCTAAATTAAAAATTCAACTATAGAATTAGAATTATATAAAAATAATTTAATGAAGTTGGATATCAAAATACTTAGACTCATTTAAAGATTATGTTCAAAAAATATAACCAGTTTATATTGGGGAAACTATTCTCTTTTATCCCAAAAAAAAGTGGGGTCAATAACCTAATCCAAGGAATGGAAGTTCCATAATAAATAAATTTTTTATCTCTATAACTAAAAGGGGAATATTCTCAGCCTAGGTCTTCTTAAAAAAACACATGGGATGATACATATTTCTATCATGGAACTTATTTGACAAACCCATTGGTATTAGGTTGTTCTATATCTATGATCTTATTCAATCACCTTAACCAACAACAAGTCCATCTCCCAATGTATCTCTCGAATGAATTTTTATTTATTTCAGTTTTAGTATCTTATCTTTTTTGAAGAATTAACTTCATTTATAAAAATCTATCTAATATAATACTTAGAGTTTTTGGGTACACTTATGAAAACATTAGAAGTTTAGCTTATCTTATGATGAAAATTTTGAATGTGACTTAAGGATTCTATAGAAATTATGTGGTTTGATTTTAACTATCTATAAAATAAGAATTATTAATTAATTATTATTATAAAATGAAATTAAAAATATCAAATTATGTTATTATATAACTGGATTATTTTTTGAATCATGAAAAAAATGGATCCAAAAAGTATAACTTTAGGAAAATGACTCAAAAAAATTATCTTCTCAGTAGACATTGAAATAATAATTATTAATGAGAAATAAAACACATCATCATCTATGGGTATAACATATAAGAATAATTAACATAACATCCTTACAATATAACATTTTTCTAAAAAACTCCCAATCATTTAATATTAATTTGAATTATTTTCTTACATTTATAAATTTAAACATAAATAAATTATCAATACATTAATTCACATTATTCTAAACCTTAATAATTTATAACTAAATTTACTTTTTATTTATTTAATAATTTATTTTTAATCACTCAGTGATGAATGTTTATAATCACACATACACATGGTTAACATCATTTGGTACTCTCATAAGTATTAATTTGTGAACTTTTGGAAACAAATTGTGTGGGGAACTATAGACTATTATATTCATAAGAATTATTCCAAATGATACTCTATATAAAGTATTTAGAAACACATCATATACCCAAAAGAGAAAAAGATATTTCCCTACTATGCTAAACTCCCATGAACACTGACTATTTTCTATTATCTCTTTGTCTGTTGATATTTCATTTAATAGGATGAATATATTTTTTCACCATCATTTTATTATTTAATTAATATTATTTTATTATATTTTAAGGAATTTTATTCATCTACCATTTCTATAGATTTAATATATGCACTAATATCCTTGTTAAATAATAAGAGCTATATTATTACTATAATTGAAAAGGAAATATGATATTTGATCATTTAATCAAATTTATATTACTAATTATACACCTAAAATATATTACCTAAAATAAAATATAGAATATTATGGGTTTCTTCATGCACTAGTGCATATATTTCTTGGGATACATTAATAATGATCTAAAGGTAAGATACAAATTCATATGATCTTAGATATGAAAATTCAATGACCTCTGAAACATATTGTGTTCTAATTAGTGGTAAATTACACAAAATATCCCCTTCTTGTAGATTAATAAGTTATATATTCATGATAATATGCCTCAAAGCTTAAGATCCACCAACACATAATACTTAAACATCATATGTGTCATATACAATTGATGTATCTTAAACACATGACAAACTTTATAATTACAGTCATTATATTGTGATGTTCACATTATATATGATAAATTCTATAAACATTAGATATAAAAGTATATATAAAACTATATATATGACATGATAATCAAAAAGTTCAAGATAATTTGGGTTTGGATCTCCCAATCCAATAACACTCCCACCTGAACTGGATCTAACTACCATATTTTTATATCCTAATACATTTTACCTAAAATTCATGTTTATATTTAGTTATAGATTTATAAATTGTGTCTTCTATTTTATCCTATATAGATTTATCTAGTAATAGTGTCTCATATATTTGAATCAAACCCCTAAATATATTAAATTTCCCATGTATATGTTTTTCCTCTATCTTGACCTAAACATCTCAATAAGTAATGATATGAAAATATTATCACAAAAAATACAGTGAAATTTGTTTTCATACATTTTATAATACTAATAACAAGGAAAATAAATTATATTCATAATATATATTTAGCTCCATTATAGGAAATCAAATTCTCAGATTCCATATAATTGGTTTCTAATGGCTATAATGAGCTTATATTTCACATTATCATAACCTAAATATGACACAATATAATATTGATATATTTGAATTCTTATTTCATGTTCCCATATTAATAATTATTTTTAATCTAAATAACAAGAACATAACCCTTATACAACTTAAGTACATCTGAGTATTTTTTATGACTATTTAATGAAACTCTCCTAGATTTTATAGATTTATTCCCACCATCCTTAACATATAAGAAACATTAATCTTAATAAATGACATGGGATAAATGATATACCCCACCTATAAAGTATTTGAAATTATACTCATTTTTTTTTCTGTGTATGAAAACAATTTTCTAAAGAGATAAATGATCTGTGACATTGGAAAATATCACCACTTAGATTGTTATTTATTGTATTGTTCAATATATTTTTAGTATATATACATTGATCTTTACTAAGAAACAATATTTATCAATATAAATAGATATTATTCAAAAAACAGAGGTTTTGAATTTACGTTATATATATATAAATATTTACATTAACAAGTATGAAAAAATATTAAGTTGAATACTTTTTCCAAATCTTATCATTATATATCACATGTAAAACTTTGAATTTACAAATAAAAATTATCAAAATATGGGATAAATTTAAAAAATAACCATCGTATGATTTTATTCCTTATTTTATCAAACAAATGGTTCTTTTTAAACTTCATATTATATTGGATAATTTTGAAGTCACAATAAATACTAGATTTATCTAATAGATATTTTCAGATGTTTCTATTGAAGAATTTCATCTTGAATTTCAAATAATGAATATAAGAATAATTGAAATTTACTATATAAATTAGAATTAAAATGGATTTCAATATCTCCATTAGTTAATTTTTTTATATAAAACATATTATATTATGTTAAAATCCTTCGATTCCAATATTAAATTTTAGGTATTAACTTTAGCATCCATGTAACCAATTGGGTTTCCTTGATCCTTTAAAAAGTGTTTTTATGGCCTTTTAAGTGTCAAGAGAGAGTTTAGGGTCATATAAATAAATAGGGGGTGATGTTTTACACTATATAGACAAAAACAGTCTTAGTGTAAGCTATGGTGCATGATACTTCAGGGCTATGACCATGGAAAGTTAATCATTTCAAATAGTTGTTGATGATGAGGGTTAAAACATCTATTTTGACAGGTCAACTTTTTTCAATGGTTCTCCATTCCGTGGTGGATCTATTTGGGTGGTCATAGTTCTATTGTGAGAATAATTGGATTACCTTTAAAAACTGCAGAGATGTGTCATGTTCATGTTGGTTGGAGTGGAGTCTATGTGCTATGGTGCGAGTAATTCCAAAAATTTTGAATCCATGTATATCATAAAACACTATTACATGTAGAATTAATACTCATATTTATGTCCTTTAAAAATTTTGAGTATTTAGTTATAGAATGTGGAGGTTATGTAGCCATGGATATGGATGTTTCAGTGAGCATTGTGAATGGAGGTTCTCCCTATACAAAATAGGGTAGGGTGAAATTATGATTTTGGGGGCCGTGGTGTTGATGTGGTGAGGCAAGGTTAGGGTTTCCAAGTATGTTTGAAATGAAAATGTTAGTCCATATATGCTACAGTATGAGTCAAGGTATGTTGAAAAAAAAATGATATAAATTCCACCATGATGTAGTTGATCATTTAGGTGAGTCATAACTGAGGTTCATAATGACTGTATTGGGTTCTCACAAACCATGGTTATAAAAAGAAAATTCTTAGAATTACTAAAATGACAACTATTAAAGAGAGTTATATATCATTTTGAATATTGGATATTTATACTATGCTTTAATCATGTCCATTAAAAATATTTTTGAGGCTTATAAAGCACAATGATGACCTATTAGGACATATATATAAATATTGGGTCATAATTAATTGAATTTTACTTTTATTATATTCTTTTGAAAACTATATATCCCTAGGATTTCCTTGGTTATTTCTTTGAATATATCTTTAGGGTTTAAACCTCTTGATCTGTAGGGATTAATATATTTCGATCTAAGATGACATCTTTTCTATTATATCCCTATTCTATTTCATCTTGATCTATTCATTTTGAGAGGTTACAATAATGTGTTTTTTCTTGTTTTTATTCGTATTCAAGAATTTTTTTTATGATGGTTTTTTATGGTAAGGTCTTAGGGTGTTTACCATTGTGTATAGTTGTAGATGGCCCATAGATCTTCCATTATTTTATAGTATACCAGGAAGATTTAAATCAATGTAGGGGATTTAGGAATTCTCCCTATATATTTTATTTAAATTGTGTAATTTTTATGTTATTGATTTCATTATGTGGACTATATAGACTAAATTAATGATGTTAATGAAATTGAATTTTTTAAAATTTAAAGGGAAGGGTTATTCATCCGCGTTCATATGATTTTCTAATATTTCACACGATTTAGGGTTATTTATTATTACTTTTGGATGTTCGGTTTTGTGCATGCTCCTATAGAACCACCTCTTATAAAAGGTTAATCATGTGAAGATGACGAGATGATTATATTAAATTTGAAATTAAGGAAATATTTCATGAAAAATATATATTTAATTAATTCAAATGAATGATATAAAAATGGAACTATAGATTTGGTTTGGTTTATGAAATTTAGTGATATTTTTTGTTGGTATGTTTGTTGTCATATTATTGTTAGTGTGGTCCTGGTAGTGTATTTTTGTCTCTATGTTTTGAGAGTTTTTATGGAATGTGAAGTGGGATCTATGGCTGACTTTCCATGGTTTCAGTGTGTAGATGTGATTATTGATGAGGCTAAAGTTGATATGATATTGGGTGATTTGGAATATTTTTATAGAAAGTTTTAATTAAGGGGAATGGACTTGTGATAGATTTGGGGGATGTAGACATGTGATGTTTGGTGTTGGTTATTTTATTTTGGAAATTTTATGGTTTCTCAGTGGAATGGAATGATATTGGTAATGATGAATATGATAATGAAATTTGGTCGGTAATAAGGAATTTGGTAATTGGTAATGGAATGGAAAGATGAAAGATGGTCTATGAAATGAATGACAGTAATGGATGGTGTGGTTGTGATTAATAAATGATGAAAGGATATAAATTCTATATAAAAATTAATCGAATAATGAATTTAAATTGGTTAGTAAACTGGTATGTATAAAAATGAATGAATGATATGTTTAAATGGGAAATACATGAATGTTTTATGGCTATTTGGTGAGATAATAGGGGATTTTGTGTTATAGAGATGGTAGTGGGTGCTATTGAATATTTTTTATAGTTGTGGTAATATTATAATTTTTTGGTATGAAACCTTGATATAGCTCTGTGTGTAGCTTTTCTATATGTTATATTTTCCTCGTAATTTATTACACACCAAATTCAAGCATGATAACCTTACCAAGACCCAAATGTTTTGTGTTTTGAGTGTTTTCCCAAACATCTAGGTTGGAAAGGGAATATAAAATTAACAAGTCCCTCTTTCTTACTCTCCCATACAAGTTTATAATCAGATGTGACAGCCTTATATTATCACAAAAATAATGTGATGTTTAGAATTATGAGTTCCAAAGATGAAATGATGATTTGATATTGGATGCGATATATGATGGGGGTCATGTATGGTTGGAGAGTTCATGAGGTTTACATAATTTATGTTTACATAACCAAACTATAATGAGGATATGAGGTCATATTATGATTTGGTATGTAATAATAATGATGTTGTTGTTATAGTTGTGATATAGATATGTGGATATACAAGGGTTAAAACCACATGAGATTTTCCATTAGGGGTTTTGGAGAAACAAACAAACATTGATGTGGTTATGGGGATCTTCCCTTGGTATATATTTATAATATTAATTTATTAAACATGGATGTGATAGTGGGTGAGTATGCCTTATTAGGAATTTGTGATAGAAGACCTGTTGTAGGTGTATATTAGTTTTTATATTTATTTGATAAGGTATTAATATGATTCTACAACATTTTTATGAGTGGTATTGATGATGATATTACTAATTATATATGTATCATAATAAATATATATGTAATTTATGTTATCATTTTATGCATAATTTAGAGATGAAGTAAGAATTAATTGATCATGGATTATGGGTGTTGTTCGAGTCGCTACCTTAGAAGTTTTCATTTTGGTATTTCATTTTAGAGTTTTTTTGTATGACATAAAATGAGTTTATAAGATATTGGTTTTAATAGTAGGGATTTTATTTTTTTCCTTTTCTTTATGTGATCCAAAAATTTATTTAGGAAATTACTCCGATTTATATATTTTATACATTCTATGACAGTCTCTAACACATGGCTTATTAGAGATGGGATTTTGGGGTTACTTTCACCTCCAAGTTCAGTCTATGAGGGGTTCTTAGTTGGGTAATTTTTTAAAAAGTGGCACCAAATCTATGGATGTGTGTTAAGATGAAATTTAGAGTTAGGGATTGGTGAATTCTACAATGGTTTGTAAGGGTAAGAACATTAGTCGAACATAGTGTGTGATGTGACAAGGGAGACTGACTAGGAAATGGGTATTTATGTCCCTTTTAAATCTAACCTGAGTATCTTAATATATTTAAAATAATGAAAAATTAATAATATTAAATTAAATTGGATTTCAAAGACTTCACAATTCATTTGAAATTGGTGACCTATGTTATGGTTTTTGGGACATGGGGTGTGATTAATAAAGTTCTCTTTGCTATTTATTTTATCTTATCGAGATATTTTTGGTGTAGTTTCTTCATTATGTTTTGAGTAAATTATTATCTAAATTGATATTATGTATGAAACATTATATAAAAATATAATTTTGATCTTATCTTTTTATATTATTTATTGTAAAATAAAGTTATTTTTAATTTAAAAACCTAATAACTATTGACTTTCACTGGATTTAAGTTGTAAGTGGGAAATTTAACAATGTTAAAACAAAATTTATGATTTTATTTATTTTTTAAATATGTAAATTAAGTGTCTACTTTGTTTCCTTATTGTTTGTTTTAAATTTTTTTGTAATTTAAATGATTCTTTAATTGGGTAGAATGAAGTACTTTATTGTTATGTTTGACAATAAATACAATGGGTTAATCTATATTTCACAGTTTTTTAAAAAAACTTGTTGATATTGAATAGAAAAAGAATATTTTATGATTTTATGTGTCGATCTAAACATATGAAAAAAATCATGTAACATTTTATATTTTAAAATATGTCATATTTTAAGGAATTCATGTTTTATATTCTATATTAGTTATCATGTTTAATAGATATTAAATATCCTAGGGTTGTTAGTTGGATTAATAGGAAACATGTTAAATTTTTTAATATAGTAATGGAAAAAATTTTACTACCATGTCATGAATGATAAGTTAAATTGGTTAAAATATTGGGTAACTGACTATATTTAAATTTTTAATGAATGATTTCTGGAAAGTTTTTTTGGATTTGAACAAGCTAATTTTGATAACATTTCCCCTATCAAGTAATGATTTAGCCATTGATGCTTAAATATATTTTCTTGATTTTTTAAAATAGTCAATTTTTTTGTTGGTGATATTTTTTTATTAATTGAATATAATATTTTCCTTTTTATGAAATTAGTTTTGATTTTAAATCGGCCTTTTAAAGTGGTTTAATAGTGTTTTAAAAGAAGTTTTGATTGTAACTTTTTCTAAAAGATAAATTTCATTGTTTTTTTATTAAATTTTGTATTAAAATTTAAAAGTAGTTTTGATTAAAAAATATTGTTTTTTATAAATTTATATAAATGTGACTTTCATGCAAATGTTTTCTTGTTTTAAGCTAATGTTTTTTTAAAGATCATTTTGAGAATTGTTTATAGAATCAATTTTTGAAAAGAAAATTATTTTTTTCATTAAATGGTTTTTTGATATTTTTCATTAACAAACTTTTTTACCTCATCATATAGTAGGAATGTTTTATGGGATGAGAAAATGGGGGTTATTTGATTTCCTGGCAGTTGGATAGATAATGACATGTGAGTGACAGAGAATTTATGTTCCTAGTGGTAATATTGGTTTTTATTAGAATGAATATAGTATATTTGGTGAAGTATAATTTTTTAGTAACCCTAAGGTATAAGAGTATATTTTCTTAGTATAGTACATTTGTTTTATCTCTTCTGTTGATTCATTATAATATTACTTAAACTGAATTTATTGATTAGGATGTTTGTGCTTATGAAATGTTATTAGATAATCATTACGATGTTGTACTAGGAAAGTGGAAGGATTTATGGGTTATGGTGATTAAAATATTGTATCAATATAAATTTTAGAAGTTCCTTGTTGTGGTGTTAATACTTGAGTTTAATTAGATTTTATAATATGTAGAGGTTGGCTTTAAATTTATGGGGAATCTAGATTAATTCTAAAATTTCAAATTAGTGGGATCACGTTGAGAGGTGTAACAAGAATTGTAAATGGAGAATCATGGATGAATGGAAGTTGTTTCTTAGGTGGAGTTTCTTATGTCATTAATGTAAAAGATTATCCTTAGGTTTATAGAGATGAATGTATGAAGAAGATATTGGATTTATTATAAGGGTAGTCAAGTTTTCTTGATTGAGATTAGATTATTCATATAGATGGTCATGTTATGAGATATCTTAGTTGATCCAGACATGTGAGCATGGAATATTGAGTTTTACTTAAGGATGGGGATTAAACAGGGCAGGGGGTTTGTAGTTGAAGTCTTTTTTGTAGGTGAGATATCAAGCAGAAGTGATCAAGAGAGGTTTCATTCTATCTATTGAGTAGTTTGAATATTTTTCATTAAGTATTTGGTCCTATGGTAAGTGGAAGCAAAGAGTGAGGCACTATTATAGGACTGGAGCATGAATTCACGCCTTAAGATGGATAGCTTGAGTTTTTATACATTGCACAAGTTTTTCTATATATATTATAATGTTTTAGGCCATGAAAAACATGAGTAGACCAAGGTTGACAATGATATTTAGTTTAGGGAAGGTTATTTTTTTATTTATTAGAATCACCAGGTTTTGGTGTGTTAACATTCAGTACTAAGTAATTTTGGGATGTGAATTTAAGTGTGGGTATATTCTAACCCATTAACCTCATTCCTTTTAAAATAAATTATTTTTAAATGATATTTAGAAATATCATTTTTAATTGTGTTCTCTTTTATTATTTGACTATAGTTTACAGAAATAGGGTTTTAAATATGTAAACCTATACGATTTCATGATTTAATGGAATAATTTTTTTTGTTTACTTAAATGAATAAAGGTTTTGAGAATTTAAAATAGTTTTTTTGTTATAATGGATTTATTTATGAAATTATTATTTTTAAATTATCTCATAACAAAAAGAGGATTAGTATTTACTATATTGGTGCATTTTTTGGGAGAAATTTTTGATGTTTCATCTGCCTATTCCCTATTATGTTGGGCCATTTTATTTTGGAATATATAATTGTGTGAAATCTCTAGATGTTTTTATGTCTTGATAATTTCATTATAAAGTAGGTCTAGTGTAAAAGTTGGATTTAGGGGTTGAGGGTGGTGAGTATGTGGAAAATGTTTTTCATTCGGTGTAGAATCCATGGGAATTAGTGTAATGACCATATAGTTGATTATATGTTTTCCCCTAATTAATTCAATGCGTTTAATAGGTTTTCCAATACACAACACAAAAATTAAATGAAACTCTCATATATTTAGATAAAATAAAAATATTAAAGTATGATAATTAAAATATACGTATTGAATTTTTAGGAATAAATAAGAATCAATACATTATGAAATATTTATATTTATAAAATAAAGGACACTTTTAATATTAAATAATTTTTTTAGTTTACCTAAAATGACTAATAAGGCCATTTGTTGTTCAGAATAGTATTGTTTTTTTATAAAAAATGACTTTTTATTTGATATGATTTTGAATTTGAAGAAATTTATGATTAATGATGATAAATATTTTTTAATAAAAATAATTGGTAAAAATTAATTTAGCTGGTAAATATTATGAATTATGAATAACAACAGTTAATATTTGAAAATTTATTTTTCTAATAAAACTATTTTTCATTATATTTTATGATTTAATAAAAAATTTTAATTTATAATATTTGTAATATTAATTTGAAACAATTAACACCTTTTTTTTATTTGGAATAATAATTTTATCTTAAAGTAATTTTTTGTGTTTTCTCTAAAATAATTTAATTTTATGTAAATAAAAATATACCATTTTTGAAAAATATATATTAATTTTATAATAAAACTTATAACTTAAAACATTAATAAAAACTTTATATATTTAAAATATATTTTTTTAATAAATATAAATCATCAAAATATATATTTTTTATTTTATAAAACAAATGAAAAATATTTTTGAATCTCATGTAATATTTACACTAAAAACCCTATTTACACATATTTATTAAAAATTAGACTTTATCATAGTTAGAAATTAAATATATCCAAATTTATTTCAAATTTATTTCATATTTTCTTTGTAACTTAACAATTTAAATTTAATTTTTAGGTATGAGGGTAATATGAGTAATATTAGTGTTAATTATCATAAAAATTGTAAAATAGTTTTTTCAATGAATTATTTTATCAATATCATGTAATTTTAATTTATTCAATAAAATTGATCAATATTAAATTATGGAAATAATATTATGTTTATACCTATATATAACTATATTAATAATCATTTAATTGGTAGTCAATACTAAATTATATTAAAGAATATCTAATTGATAAAATTATTTTAATTCATAAAATATTATTTATATATATATAAAATAAATAAATTGAAAATTTTATTATGTAATTATTATAAATTGAATTAGATTAAATTAATATTAAATTCTGGTTAAAAAAATAGAAATTTGGTAGTACAGGTTGACTTATATTTAAAATAATATAATTTACATAGAAAAAAACTTACTGCCAAGGTTAACATCAAAATGTAAAAATGAAAACACCTATTGTAAAAGGCATGAAACATGTTTAAAACAAGAAAATAAAGTATTATTTTGGATTTTTAAAACCAATATCACCCAAATTTTTTTTATTATTAACTTTTGGATTCATTGACCAATAAATAGTGTGTTGATATCATGGATGTTTAAAGGGTATTCCCTAATGTTCCCTTCTATTCACTTACAAATGTGGTTCAATTTTAGTCATACATGGTTACACATACCATTATAATGTACATTTAAAATATTATGAAAATAAATCTACTATATGTAGTTTTACAATACTTTATTTGAAGTTATATAAATTTTTTATTAAGGTCTTAACCTTTAATTAAATCTCTAATAGAATATTAATTCTCTAACATAACTCTTACTATCATCCAAACTTTTTATCCATAAAATTTTTCCTCCAAATTTTTTATAACCATAAAATTTTAATGATATAATTATAATTTGTATTATTTTATGTTAATATATTATCATAATAACCACTATTTAAGCCTATCTATCTGCTAAGAAATAAAAAAGTATCGTTTTTTCATTGCGCAGACTAATGCCTCCACAAAGAGACGTCTTCAATATTTTACCACCACCATAAAAGCCTGATAAAAAATATGTAATGGTTGAATAATTATGATATCTATATTATAATCATGATTATAAAATTAAAAACATCATCTTAAACCTTAATTCCCTCTCATCCTTAGAGAAATAAAAATGTTAAACTTTATTTCACAAACTACACCACCTCCACAAAGTAACATTTTTATCCTTTCATCGTGATTTCAATTTATTATAAAAACAATTAAAAATATTAATCACTACCTTAAATTAATTTAAATAATATTATTATAATTATATTATAATGATATAATATAATTACTTAACCATTCTCACCCGTCAAGATATAATGTATTTATGTTTGGGTTGGTTCAGCCACCTATTTGAATAACACTATAAAAATCTATAATGGATGACTACATGGACATAAATAATGATATTTTTATAATTAAATATGTAATTAGTGATTGGTTCTTGGTTATGCAATTTTTATATTATGTATTTTTCTAATTATAAAAATATATTCCTTTATCACTAAGACTACTGAAAAAAACCGAAAGTGATTTAATTTTTATGAAAATAGAAGTAACAAATATATAATAAATAAATAAAATATGATAATAAATGGTTAATATTAAATTAAATTTAGAATAATAAGGTTCCTATTAATTGATATTATAATGTTAATTTGATTATATAGTAATTTGGGAGCATGCATAGAACAAATCCAGAACAAGATAAAGGTTTTCTTCTCAATTTCCTCTCTTTGGGATATGTTTGGTATTATGAACCTATTTTCATTTATGTTGTTTAAATGCTAACTATTTGAGATATAATATCATGAATTGTATTTTTATAGTGTTATTTTATATATAGTTATAATCCCTCTATATATCAAGTATTTTTAATGGAATTTTTCTTAAATCATAAGGTTTTCGTCACAAATTGTCATTATTTTTAGACAAATTTTATTTTATACACCTATTTAACATTAAATATTGTTTATAATTAAAATTTTATATATAATGTAATGTATTATATTAATTTATAGTATTTTAAATACAATATCAATATCAATCACTTTCAATGGGTTCGATTTGAATGTGTCTTAAGCATTAATGATTCTAGTCTCAATCACCCTTAAATGAGGCATGGTTTGATATTATGAACCAATATTCATTTTTATCGTGTAACTACTACCCCTTTGACATAAAATATAATAAATTATTTTTAAATTTTAATATTCACTTAAATTAATTCTCTTATATGATTTATACTATGATTTTTTTATTTCATAAAATATATGTTTCTTTCATAACACAACATACTTTATTGAATTATAATGCTTATCCTTGTGTTTCACCATTAATATCATATGGTATTCCCAATTTATATCATGGGAGAATAAATCTTGATAAAAATGTTTCTTATTTATTAGTTCTATTGTTTCTTGAATATGAAACTATGTTAATAATAATTCTTATCCTCATAAACGATGGTTTCCCCTCCTTTCCCAAAATTTCTCTCCCCATGAATGTTCCCCTTTTTAATTATAAAGATAGTTATTTTTTATCTCATGTGATGTTTATAATTCCATTATTATCATTGAAAAAGGATGTTTTATCAAACCTTTTTCATTTCATAATTTCAATATAAGTATTTTTGAATTGTTTTCCTTCCATGATCTTTTCTAGATCATCCGAACCACCCTCAGATTACATATTCTATTTAATTTTCTACATTTTTCAGAATATTATTAACAATAAATTATTTTATTTTTGTATGTATTTTAATTAAATATATACTCATTTAAATAAAAATTTTATTATTGTGGTCATATAAGTTTTTAGTTCTCTTTGAAATTCTAACTTTTTTGTAAAGCTGGTTTAAGAAAACATTCCCATTTCTTTTTTCATGTCAAGAATCAGCCACATAATTTTTTTAAATAGTTAAAAGATTTTTAAAATGATAAATATTTTATAGATTATCCTCCTATTTATTTTTTTTAAAATTTATTATGTTCTTTACTTATTTAGAAATATAATTCACTTATTTCATAAATCTTCACCCAAGTGGCACATTTTTATTAATTTTTCTTCAGGATCCTTCCCATTAGATTTATAAATTAGAACTAAATGTTCAAGTCCTATGTGACATTTTTAGTTATTAATGTTTAATTTTTTTCTATTAATTATTCATATGGGAATCCTTAGGATTAATAAATTAGTTATTCCTTGAATTAGAAATGTGAAACTGACATCAATCTCATGGTCTTGATCTTGATTTTGATTTATGTGTGGTTTATTTTCCCCACATAGCATGGATTTTATGATTTTATTTTATGCGATAGGTGGGAAATAAATTATATATCTATTTAATTATAAGGTTAATGATTTATATCTTATGTGATGTTATATAAGGGATTAGGTAGTTAACCTGATCCACTAAGGGGATCTTCCACTATTGTTATGGGAGTGGGGAGTGAACTCAATCCACCATGAGAATTTTTCACCTTTATGATTATAATATTGGTTGTGAGGATTGAATTATATTTTATATATCAAATACTATGTTTTTTTTACAATTATGAGATCTTATTAAGTCATTCATTTATGACATGTTCCAATACAATGATCATCCCATTTTTGACATCCGGTTATGCCTATTAACATTCATGTTATGATTTATTTTCATATTGATTTCCTTAATGGGATTTCTAGATACCAATTTTAGTTATTTATTTTCCTCAAGATATCATATAATGTTTTATAAGATATATGGGATCTAAGAGATATATGTATTGTTTTAGATAAATATAATATTTTTGTTTAAGATGATATATCTTTATATATAATCTTCAAAATACACAAGACCTCTAGATCCTTTAATTGTATTTTTTTGGAAAAGAATTATTAGAATAAAAATAATATGTGTTTATAGAATGGGTTTATATAGTTAGTATCACAAGATGTTCTTGATATTTCTATATATTAGGATGAAGAACCACATGAAAAACCCTCAGAATAAGTCCATGATATAATAATAATTTTATGAAAACATTCAAAATTTTTGGTAAAGTAGAGATTGTGTTATTTTTTTCCATTACATACCTATATGGATACTAGAAAGTGGATTTAGGCTTTGGAATAGTTGTACCTATGGTTAATAACTCTAAAGAGGGAGTGTTGGGATTAACTCAACCAGGAACCGGTACATGACAAATTATTCTAATTTCACACATGGATAGACAATCCCATGGGATATAATTTGACTGATATTATACATCTTATGAACATATATAATAGATATGTTTTGTAGACACATGTAGGGATTATGTTGATAAGTATAAGATAAATAGACATAAAGCAACATATGGAAAACTCATATTGATATTGGTTAAACTAAAGGAATCATGGGATAATATGATGATTTAAAAGTGTGAAAGGTTTTAAAGATGAATCCATTTTTTGTTTTTGATTATGATAATCACCATATGATGTTAAATGTTCATCACTTATGTTAACCCATTTGGTTTTAGTAATTTATAGAATAGAAGGAAACAATTTAACCTTTTATGTGAAGGATAATGTTATTATTCCCTCAATTGTCATCCCATTAGAATGGGATATGGATTGAGAATTATGGTGACTATGAAAAAACAGATAACAAAAAAAATATTAATAATATAACCATTTTTGAAAAAGTGAATGAACTAAAGAAGATAAGGAAAATGGGTAATAAAAATTCAGAAAATAAATATGATGTAATTAGGGGAATTAATCAACCTATATATCATATATATGGGAAAAAGAACTAAGAATGTTTGCTAAGGGGACTAGAAAATTGTTTTCATGTCGAAGAGGGGATTGTTGGGAAACAATGTACCATAAGAATATGATGAGGCCCATTAGCATATTTGGGGTGAATATCATGCATCCAAAACCCACAGTAATAGTACAATTCTTTATGTTTGGAAAACATGTAATTATTGAAGCTAATGCCACAATCTAAAAGCTAAAAATAATGAAAGTCTTAAAAAACATCCAAGTCTAAGGGACCAATTGAAATCCTATGTAATAATAACTACAAAAGAATGTTCTAAAAAAGATGTAGAGTGATGAACATAGATCATCCACTCAAGAACATCGAGTATTATATTTCATTCTTTTTCAAACCACTAATATATACCTAGAATCATTTCTTAGAGCATAAAATCATTAAATTGATGTTTTGATGATGAATTATTAATAATAACATCATGTGGTATGATTAGTGTATCCCAAGTTTATGTGTATCATAAATTTTCCTAAGAAAATATTATTATCCATCCTTGAAAAATTTAATGTTACTTTGTATGTTTATTGGTACTCTCTACTTAGAAGAAATATTATATGGAATCTGAAGATCATATTTTATATCCACCTATAATTGTATATACCTAGATGATTATGAAAACCCTTTATAATGATCTAATAAAACGTGAGTCCCAAAAATAAATAATGATAGACTTTAGGATTAAAAGTATTGAGAAAAACTCAATAGATTGGAAAATACTATTCTAAGGAAAAACGATACGTTACCTATGTTTTAATGGTTGATATAAATTCAGAAATTATATATCAAGTTAAATTTTCCTATAATACACCCTTATATATTTTCATTAATAAGTTATAATTAAAATATAAAGGACATAATTTATTTAATTAGGGTTGTAGAATCTAACTAACTAGGTGTTAAAAATATTTTTTTCCTTTAATTAAGTTAATTTTTTGATGAAATTCTCCACATGAAATGATAAACATAAGAAAAACCATGACATATTTAGATAAAATATAAATATTTAAGCACTAATACTAAAACCTAG
Source organism: Viscum album (assembly GCA_963277665.1). Classification (NCBI taxonomy): domain Eukaryota; kingdom Viridiplantae; phylum Streptophyta; class Magnoliopsida; order Santalales; family Viscaceae; genus Viscum; species Viscum album. The sequence continues at coordinate 1,666,838,278 of OY728147.1, read as the reverse complement.
ATATTGAATTTATAGGAATAAATAGCATTAACCACTTTATGAGATATTTATAGAAATTAAATACAGATAACTTTTAATATGAACAAAATTCTATTAGTTTACCCAAAATGACTCATATGATTGTTTATTGTTTAGAAAAGCATTTTTTCAAAAAATTACCTTTTTATGTGAAATGATTTCTTATTTCAAGAAACTTATGATTAATAACAATAAATAATTATTGATATTAATAATTGGTTAATACAAATTTATTTAGTAAATGGTACGAAATAAGAATAATAACATTTAACATTTGAAAATTTCATTTTCTAATAAAAATGAATTTATTTTTATTTTATGATATTATTAAAAAATGAATTTATAAATTCTATAATTTACTGTTGAAAAATTAAATTAATTTTTGTAATTTTATTAACTATATTATATTAAGGTTTGTTTTTGGTTATTTAAAAAAATTAATGATTTTTTACTTGAATATTGAAAATATTGATTTTGCTAAAAACATTCACTTTTGTAATACCAGAATAAATTTAATTTTGAAGACACATTTTTTTTATAAAATATTATATTTAATAAGTAATATATTAGATTTATAAATACTATTTTAAAATTATAAAACACATTTTTATCATTTTTATAAATCAAGTAATATTTCACACTAAAAATGGTGTTTACGAACTTATAATAAAAATTAGAATTTTTCAGTTTTATAAATTAAATATAAAAAAAATTATATTTTATTTTAGTTCAATGTGTAAATTTTATTTAAATGTTAAATTAAATTTTATTAATAAGGATATTATTAATAAAATTAGTGTCATGTACCATGATAATGAAAAAATAGATTTTTAAGAGAATTATTTCAATAATATCATGTAATTTTAATTTAATTAATAAAAATGATATAAATTAAATTATGAAATTAATAATTCATTGAAACCAATATATTAAAATAAAAAAAATCATTAAATTGGTAATGAATAGTAAATAATATTAAAGAACACATAATGGTTAATATTTATTCTTATTCAAAACTATTATTTATATATTATATATTTTTATTTAAAAGATTATTTTATTGTATTAATAAATTTAATTATATAGAATAGAGATTAGATTTTGGTTTTAAATATTAAATAATTCTAATATGGGTTACCTAATATATTAAAATAAATTATTTACTTAGTTAAAAAACAAATTACGAAGGTAAAAATAATAATGTAATAATGTAAAAACCTATGGTTGAAGACTTGAAACATGTTTAAAACATGTGTGGAAAGTGTTGGATGAGAACCTAATGACCCAATATCAACCCCTAATTCATTATTATGATATTTGGGAGTCATTTACCAAGAAATAGTGTATTGATATCATGAATGTGTAGAGGAAATTTTTTTCTTATAAAAGGTGATCACTTCCACCCCTTTATTGTTATACTTACCTTTTAAATTTCCCTTGAACCTATAGCCAAAATACCTATCATATATGTAATTTTTTTCATACATAAAACCATGTTATCTATAATTTATCTTAATTAATTGACCTCTATTGAAATTTCTATGATAAGATCACGTCTCCAACATAAGTATTACCTTCTTCATAATGTTTTCTCTTTAATATTTCTCTTAAAAATATCTTATATCAAAAGATAGAATAAATGAATAATATTTTTATAACTTCATGTAATTTTATTAATAGAGTAACAATTATTTATCCCTCTCCATCCTCTAATTAAAATAAATGTTTCTTAAGTGTGTTGCGCAGACTACCGCATCCATAAAGTGACATCTTCCATTTTTCATCATCAATATTAGTGGATGAAAAAACTGATATAAATAACAAATAAATATGATATATATAATATAAATTTTATTTTTATATTTTTTAAAAAAACTTATTTACCTTAATTCCATCCCATTTTTTAATAAATTAAATTACTAACCATGTATGTTTTGGACTACTACTTCCACAACATAACGTTTTTCTTCTGTCATCATGATTTTCAGCCATTATACAAACCAGAAAAAAATATTATTCACCCAATTAAAAAATATAAAAAATATAATTTTATGTATATTATAATGATATTATATAATTCCTTGACCATAATAACCCATCGTGATATACTTTGTTCATGTTTGGGGTAGTTTAACCACCCACTTGAATAAATCTATAAAACTATATCATAGATGAATATGATAACATTAATACTACTATTATTATAATTTAATATAAAATTAATGATTAATTTTTTATTCTGAAATTTATATATTATATAATAATCGTATAATAAAAATGTCTTCTTTAATCATAAAAAATACTGAAATAATCTAACACCTATTCACTTTTTTACTTGAAGTCATGAAAAAACTAAATAATAAATAATTGTACATGAAAATAATGATATATTTTATATAAAATGTTGAATAATAATGTTACTATGAAGGTATCTTATTATATTTATTTTATTATTCATGATGTTAGGTGGATGAACCAAAAAAATATGGAACACAATAAGGGGTTTTATATAGATTCCTCTCTTTGAGATATGTTTTCTATAATTTAACTAATTTCATTTATTTGGTATATATACACATCCCGTTTGAGATATAATATCAAGAAATATATTTTTTTCATGGTATTTAAAGTATAATTAAAATCCCAATATCTTTCATTTTTTGTTAAAATATTTATTAAGCCATAAATGTTTCATCAAAAAAATTCTTAATTCAATAAAAATTTTACTTTAAGAAAATAATTCATTTTAAATATTATTTATACTAAAAATTGGATATATTATATCACTAATTATATTTATTTAGGGTATTTTAAATTCAAACTGAAGCTCTATCTCTTTTAACATGTTTTATTAGAATGTTTATTAAGCCATTAATATTTCCATATCGACCACCGTTCAATGAGGCATCATTTGAAATTATACACCAATACTAATTTTTATGGTGTAAATACTACCCCCTAATTTATAATATCATATATTATTATTGAAAATTGAAAATTCACTTCCATTCATTATCTTCCGTAATGCGGGGTTTGATTTATGTTTTGACTAAAATATAATGATATTTGAAAACTCAATATGATTTATTGAATTATAATATTTCTATTTTACTTTTGACATTACTTTTATATAGTATACAATATTTTTAACTTTGGATAATAAATTTCTATTAAAATATTCTTTATTTATAAGTAATTTTTTTCAATGAAAATAAATCATTGTTAAGAGTTAATCTCAACCTCTTAAATGATGGTTTCGCCTCCCTTCCCATTATTTACCTTCTGTCCAATGTTTACATTTTCTATTTGAAACCAAATAATAGGTTTTTTGATGTTACCATCATAATTCTATCATTATCTTTTCAAAATTAACATTTATCATCTATTTTTATATGTGTGATTTAAAAAAATATTTTAGAATTATTTTCCTTCCATGATCATTTGTTGGATCTTTCAAACCACCCTAATAGTAACCCTTGTATTTTTTTCCTCTACCAAACAAAATTATTCACATGAATTTTTATATGTATATAATTCTATTAAATATATAACTAGTTAATTATACTTTTCCTTGTTGGTGTTATACTTTTTTTAGTTCCCTTTTAAATTTATATTTTTATATATGCCTAGTTTATGGATGTTTTCATAGTTCCTGTCTCATGTTGACTATCACCCAAAAAAAATGTTTCTAAATATTGAATAGCTTATAAAATTGAATTATTTTATAGAGAACCCTATTGATTAAATTTTAGTTTCCTAATTACTTATATGGTCTTTCATTCTTTGAAAATATCCTTTACTTATTTTAAAAATGATTGTCCCAAGTTGTATGTTTTTATTATTTGTTGTCCTAGATCATTATCATGAATTATCAAAATAAAAAATAAATATTCAGTACCCAAATTACACTAATTTATTTATTAAAATTATTTAATTCAATATTTACATGGGAATACATATGATGTACCATTTTTTAATGCACTGAATTTTAATTATGAAACCCACTTCCTTCTCATGGGTTTGAATATTTTTATGATTTATATTTTGTTTATTCCCGTCATATGGAGTTAATATGTATGATTTTAATTTATGTGATGGGTGGACTCAAAATTATATAGACTTCCAATGATTTTATTAAAGATTTTTATCTCAGGAGATGTTATATAAGGTATTAGGGAGTGATCCTAATACACAATGGGACTTTCTCCACTATGTTTGTTGGATTGGGGAGTGGACTTAATCCACCATGGTACATTGTCCACTTTATGATGATTTTATTGGAATTTATCCTTGAATTATGTTTATAATATCATTTTGATATTTCTTCCTCATGTTTATAGTCATATAAAATCATTTCCTTATACCAAGTTTCCATGATTATGATCATCTTTTTTATAATATCATGTCAGGCCACATGACTCTCATGTTATGCTTTATCTGCATGTTTATTATCTTACTTGTATATCAATATCACCCTATTCTTTATTCTTTTAGAAAGTAAATCTTATGCATCTTTAAAAGATATTTGGATTTAGGATAACTTTATGGAATTTTAAGTAAATATATATTTTTTATATTTAAAATGATTTATTTTTATGTCCAATATTCTAAATACACTATACCTCTAGACACTTAAATAGTATTTTTTGTAAAATAATGTCGAAAACATAAAATTTATTGTAATTAAAGCCTATGTAACTATAATTAGAGGCCAGTTCTTTTATATTTATATCCCTATAGTTTATGGGTAATTTTCATTGGGCTGTGTCAGTATTTTGGTGACTTCTCTTTCATGGATGTTATGTTTTGTGGGGGATTATCCCCATGAATCAATCTATGAAAAAAATTATTATCTATTTATTATAATAATTGTATTTACCATACCTCTGATTTTTCTCATGTTTCAGTCATTATGTTGTCCCTATTTTAAAGGCATAGTTGGGGAGTGTTGGGATTTGTGATTGTAATTTTTTTCTATCTTGGTTTTGATTATTAATGATGAGAAAATTTTAATTTATCTAATGTAATGGAATTTGTATGCATAGAAATTATTTTTATTTATATGGATCCATTAGTTTAATGTGGTAGGTTAGCATGGTCTTGAAGACAAGGGAAATTTTCTCTCTCTTTAGTATCTAAAACACCCTTGGTAGAGGCTGCAGTATAGGATGTTTTGAGTATGTAACTATAGAGAGTTAGGTATTTTAATTTGTCAGTAAAGACAAGGTTAAAAATTTAAATTCTTAAAGGTGTACTTGATGTGGAAGTTCTCTATTCTATAGTGTAGCTATTTTTTGGTCATGGGTGGACGTTTAGAATATTTTGAGTTTATATGTGAAATTTGGAATGGCGTCACACCAATAATAGTGGGAATGGATGTTCCATGTCATGGTGTAATGAATTTAGAAAAGTATAAATTTACGAATATATAAGGAAGTATATTATGTATTTAATTTATTATCATTAATATTTATTTTTAAATATTCAAGTATTTTATTATAGTGTGTTCAGATCATTATACCATGGGGATAGGCATTTCATTTCACATTGTGCATATAGATTTTCCCCATGGGAAATGGGGTCAGGAAATTTTTTTATTTTGGGATCCATGGTAGTATTATGTTATGTAATGGTTGGGTGTTTTTCGATATTATAAAAATTAAGAGGTTGGTCTCTATACTACATTGATGAAACCATGGTATGTTGAAAATCATGAAGGAAATTCCTCAACATCGTGGTGGATCATTGAGATATGTAATGGTCAAGGTCTGTTACAGATGTGTTAGGAACCAACATATCATGGTTTTGGATAGACTAGTTTTAGAATGGTTGAGATATCCACCATGAAAGGGGGATACATCTCATTTTTAAGAATAGTTTTTTAATAATTCTTTGGATGATCCTATTATGGCCTCTTTGGAGGTCTCCATTTATTGTTGAAGGCCTGTGAGGATTTGTCTATAAATAGAGGGTTTATATTACATCAATTAGACTTTTAATTTTTTTCCTTAAAACCCTAGAAGAACATAATAATTTATTGGTTTTTCCAAATAATAATTCTTAAGGGTTTAAAACACTTGATTATTGGGGAATAATCTCTCTCAATATGAGGTTTACAATTATAGCTTCTCATATTTCCCCATTTATTTATTCTTTCTATCACATTTGTTTCAACAATGATTTTACTTTTATTATGGGTTACTATTCAAGTATGATTTTATAATGGTTACTTTTTTCATCATAAAATCAGGTGATTTCCATTGAGTTTAGTGATTGTTGATCCTTATTTCTTCTATTATTTTCCAATATTCCTTAATCGTTTATATCAAGGTTGGTGATTTGAGACTTATCCCTTCTATTTTATGTAAATTAAGTATGTTTCATAATTTTTATTTTTTAGAGGTTGGTAATGATTAATATAATAAAAGAAATTACATAGACTAAATTAAAATTAATGGGGACTATTTATTCAATCATCTTCATATAGTATTTTGATATTTTGCATGACTGATAATCTTATTGATTTTTTTGTGTCCTTTTATGATATTTGGGTTATTTTTATAATTTAAACAAGAAAATAAAATTTAATGAAATGTTAACCATGTAATTATTGACATGAAAATGTTTTTAGGAATCCATAATTGATGTAATGGTGAATTAGTTAGAGAGGTTGAATTAATGTTAAAGAATTATAAAGAAATAAACTATAGTTGTGTTTTGTTTACAAAAATTGGGTGTTGTTTTTGTAATTATATTTGATATTATGAAATGGTTAAGATGTTTTTTGTAGCGAATTTATTATGTTGTTGTATATTTGGTGTTAGAATATAATTTTTAGTGTGTGATGAAAATGTATTTATATTGTTTTATTGTGAGCTGTGTTTTTGTTTGTCGGTAAGGTTGATGAGATATTGTGGTTTGGAATAGTGTATCAAATGGGTGCGTGAAAGGGAATGGTTTTGTGATATTTTTAGGGATGTTATCATGTTGTGTGTAGTGGATATGCGGCATTGGTTTCTTTATTATGGGGTTGTGTTATAGTTTTTGGGTAATTTGGAATGTTATTAGTAATGAAAAATATGGTAATAGAATTTGGTTGGTAGTAAAAAAATTAGTAATGGGTAATGGGATGAAATATTATATAAAAGGATCATTAATGAAATATGGTAATAGTTGAAGTGGTTGTGATTAATAAATTTTAATAATTTTATATTTAATATATAAATTAATAGAATAATGAATGTATTATTTCAGGTAAAATGTTAATTATTGATATGAACGAAAGATGAGACTAAATATAAAAGACATGATTATTTTATGGCTATTTCATGTGTGATATGTGTATTTCTATGTTTTAGAGATTTAAGAAGGTTATAGTTAATATTTTTAGTTGGGATAAGAATAATATTTATATTTGGTATGAACACCTTAGCTTGGTGTGTGATTGAAAAAATTATATATGTTATATTTTTCTTTTTTATCTTACACAACCCACCAAAGTTGGATAACAATACTGGTACTGAGACTTTTTTTGTTCTGGGTTACAAAAAACATCATGGTTAGTGAGTAAATAGTTATATAACAACTCCCTATTCATGGATATCAATTCTAGGAAAAGAATTTGCAATTATTGAATGAAGTTAGACATGATCTACGATGGACCTATGTTAAAACCCAAAATATGTAATGATGATGTGATAGAGAATGTGATATATAATAGTGGTCAGGCATTATAGGAGGTGGGAATGAGGTTTATATCCTTCATGTTCATGAAACCCTACTGTGATGATGATATATGGTGTAGTTATGTTGTTGTATCGAATATGTGGGGATGATGACGAGTGGTTATGGTTGTGATGTGGATTTATTGATATGTGGATATAGAGGGATCAAAGCACAAGATATTTTTCTATTAGAGTGTGAGAGTGAAAAAATTTGGAGAAGTTTTTATAGGGTTCTATCCTAATATATTTTTTTATATTATTATATTGAACATAGATATGATATTATGTTAGTGATCCTTGGTAATTTTGAGTGATAGAAAATATATGGTAGATTCATCATGGCTATACTTTTTATTTAATTAGGTATTAATATTCTTCTTACAAATTTTCATGAGATATCATAAGGAGGATCTTACTAATTACACATGTAATCTCATTCCTATATTTTTAAATATATTCTATAGTTTTCTAGGAGGTATTCAGAGAATGAGCTAGAAAAAAGTATCATATGGATTGGAGATGTGGTTGTAGTCACTACATTTATAATTTTTTTCTATATCATATTGAAATTTTTATTTTTATTAAATAACATTAATTTATGTTTCATTTGTCTTTATATTATAGATTTGATTAATTTATTTCTTATTTAATCATGGAATTTATGATAGTAATCCACCCCATTTTATATTTTGTTATCCTCAGTTCTAGTCATGAATACATGGCCTATTGGAGGATGTCTTTGAGGGTTAAAACTTCAATGTAAGCCCAAGGGCATTCCAAGAAAGGGTGGATTCTGAAAATACATTCCTAATTTCATCTTAAATACCCATTATAACTGAATGGGTTTTGTATTCATAAGAAGTCCTACCATAATTCAATATTTATCTAATTATATGGAATATATTTCTAAATTCATGGATATTTTCAATTTATCATCTTAGATGATATTTTATACTTATTAAATATATTTTATTTGTCCATAATGAATAATATATCATTAAAAATAAATATTTTAAAACCATAAATCTTTGAGTTTCCTCACATCCTTACACTAAACATGTATCCTCAAAATAATCCCTACCATGAAATATTGGGGAAGATATTCATTTTATAACTTCTTATTATAAGTTCCAATCCTTATAACTTTACATAACCATGAATTTTATCCAAGAACTAAATATATTTAAAATTTTAGATCTTTTCAGGTTTAGAGTTTTAGAGAATTATGAAATAATACATACATAACATTCTACATTCATAAAAAGTGAATAACACTAAATAATATTCAATTATTTAATAATATAAAAATTCTAAATAAAAGATGATTTATTTGGAAAACCTTTATAAAATTCATCATGAATACATTATTTATCTTACCCATAAATATAAAATATTAATTCTTTAAAATATTTTGTTGACCATAAACAACATATTTTGGGATAAAAGGAAAGAAATCAGTAGTAAAGTGATAACAAAAAAATCCCAAAAAAGCCCATTTTATAAAAAAACTCATTATAATTCATAGAAACATTATGCAGTTTATTTGGGAAATATTTAACATAATACTCTTACATTTACCCTTACACATGTAATAACCATTTGGCCAAATTCCTTCTCTGGAATACCCAATGAATTGGAGTGATATAATGGTGCTCACCCATTATATCTTGAGCTATAATGGGATCAAACCGACATATCTTGAGCTATAATGGAGATCAAATCATAATATCTAAATATATAATAGGATAAAACTACCATAAACAATGTCAATGTAATATATCAAGAATAAAAATCTTTATAACTTATTTAAAACCATGACGAAAACCTATTCACATATCAAAATACACTTTTTTTCGTAAAAAATACTTAAAAAATATATAAAAACCATAAACATAATAATGAAATAATTTATATCTGAAAAAAAAATTTAAACATATCAGGGAATCATTACAATAATAAATATTCATGAAAAAGGGACAAACTTCTCATACCATATAAAAACAATATTTTTTTGAATTTTTTAAATGATACATTTAAAATGATTTTGAAAGGAAAGTCCCTTAACTTAAGATTTAATTCCTCAAAATACTTTAAAACATCTTGTATAATGGTTTGAATAATTTTATTAATATATTATAGAACTGAACTCATGTTTACAATTCCTTTCATTATCATCTTATAATATTTTCCACCCATTTGTTAATAATATTTTGTTATTTTCATTGTTTAGGGTGCAATCTATTCCTTTTTTACAAGGCCAGTTTATTTAATGTATTCATTTTCAAAATAAAATAACAATAAAAAATTCAAAAAATATATATATTTAGGTCATTTTGAGCAATTACATGTGAATTTAAACTTACAATGACTTCGTTAAAATGGAAATGAAAAATCATCATCCATGAAGGCGGTGAATTGACGCACCAGAGGAAATAATTTATTTATTTAAGAATAAAAGTATAAGAGGAGATATTTTGTGATCCATAAAAAATAAGAAAATAACTCAAGTATATATGTGATACAATAGTTGTCATGAAACATTGGATAAGATGTGGAGAAAATGTATAAGTGAGAAATTTTTTAATAGAGAAAATAATTTACCTCTTGAAAAACTCTCCTAGAGAAACTCTTTTTGGAACATTGAAGTTGTTTTTTTGTGAGAAAATGAGATAAATGATGTTTTAATTGATTATTAGGATGGAATTTTGAGGGGTTTTTCCGAAAAACAAGGCTTATGGTTATGAAGTTTTTAAAGGAAGGTGCCCGTTTTATAATTTAGGTGAGGGGTAACATTGAAGTCACTGAAATTATTAAAATAATAAAAATTATATTATAGGTTTTACGACTTCAAAAAGGCCTCAAAATAATAGGATATCCAATTTTTAAAAGAATCTTATCATTTTTTGTCTTGTTCATGTTTTTTGTTATTTTGTATTTTCTTTCCCTCTGGAATCATTGGACAAACATTTGGATAAGATTAATGTTATATAACTATAAAATTCAAAATTTACATCCAAAAACCACAATAATACATAATAATTAATAAATTTTTCTTGAAAAGAAATTATAACACTCAATTATTATTTAAAACGAATCAAATTTTACATTATTAATGCTGTGCAGGAATTGCGTTGACACAAACAATAGTTTTTTTTACGTTTCAAGAATAAAATATAGTTTTCATGTCCTAAGTTATTTATATAAAATATTACTCATATAATATCATTATTTAATAATTTAATAAATTTAATAAATTTTATTTCATAATTATGTCTCCATGATGTCACAAAAAATATAGAGTATTTTAAAAAACTATATTTTTGACTATTCTCCCAAAATAAAAAAATTTCAAAAAAGTCTCAAAAATTCATACCTAGATAATATAATCATTATGAAATATAAAATGAAATTAGTTTTTTCAAACATAAATTATATAATTTAAAAATTAGTTATTTAAAATTAATATCCCTATAATAAATTTTTTATTTTAGGAATTACTATTTAACTCTGGAATACTACTAAAAAAATTATTCTACAAATACCTATGTTGTAGACTGACAGACTGAAAATTAACTTTTTCATTATGAAAAAAATTTTAAGGAAAAAGAGAGAAACCAAAATATCCAGAATTAAAATCACATAAAAACTATAATAGAGAATAACCCATAAAAAACTATAAGATCATCCCCTCCCTAGAAACTACACCATGATGAGAAACCTTCACCAAAGCATGACTTCTCTGCTAGCTGTACTATGAAAGAATGCACGGGCATGGTACCGATGGAATAACTATAACCTCTCAATATTATAAATCCAAATGGCATGTACTTGTGAAGGTTTCATAATCTAAACCCCATCTGATGTAGATCCAAGAATAATGCTGGTAGCGTAGCACCGAAACATCACATCAAATCCAAATCGAGAACTGAACCAGAATCAGACACAACTCGAACCATTATTCTCCATAAAAATTAAAAAAATTACACCAATTAAAAAGAGTAATTAAAGAGTAATTTGATATTTATAGATTCTATTTCCCTAAATAGTTTCCAAGAAAATGATGAAGCCTAGATTCATGGTACCTCCATCATCAGCTTTTCAAACTCAGAAGCCAGCTACTCCCAAGACTATACGTACTCTTAAATTTTGATAATCCCTTTATTAAAGCCCCGAACTAGAATTACGTCCTTATCAATCCAACAATATTTCCCCTTATTAAGAGTCACCCTTAGAGACCTTCCCAAAATTTTATTTTCTTCATATTTAGTTTCATTAAGAAAAAATACCTGCTTGACTACTTCTTCTTCAGAACATAAAAGAACATCCAAGGGTTGATCACCCTAGTCCCTTGGACTTTGGTGGATTATAGTCTCAATGAATACTTTATTGTTGTTTATCTTTTTTGTATAATGAGTCTCCAAAGGAGGTTGTAAATATGAGTAATTATTCCTACCCTTTTTTCTCCAAATACTCATATTACTCTTTAGGCTTAAAGCTTCATCTTCTAAATGACTGAGTTCATTTCCATTAGGATACTTCACGCAAACCCCATCTTTATAAATAAATATTGCTTGATTATATCACAAATATATCACTATAAGGCCTTAAAACATGTTACTTAGGTGAATTTATTTCCAAGTCCTGGAATCCAAAACCCCAACCTACCATTACACAAAACACCACTACCCAAACATAACACCTCTAAGAAAGAAGTAGAAGGAAAAACCTGTTCACCACTTACCATATTCTCTATAACCACTTTACTCCCGTTCACTTGGTTTTCCACTTAAGAAACATCATGTTAGATTAACCCATCACCCTCCCACATAATAACATTAGAAGGAATATCTAGGTCCTACCTCAACCTGTTAAACACATTAGACACCTTTAGATAAACCTGAGGCACCACTTTCTTCTTCAGTAGAGCAGCGGCCGAGACAACATCAAATGTTGCATTGAAATCCAATGGGGAACTATCATGATGTTCCTCCTCCACATGCCCATACCTGTATTGATCCTGACAGTTTTGAGACTCCCTAACTAATTTATGATTGATAATAGGTTGAAATCCCCCAACATGAGAAGAATATGAACTAACTAAACCTACATTAAGATCAGGTCCTTGAGAATTTTCTTCACTCGGGGTCCCTATAATACCCTAGAACTTCACATTACCAAGAGAGGCTAAAACATTACCTCCAGCACTACCTACAAATATAGTGCCTTAGACACACTTGAACACCCCATTGCAACCACACCTTCTGCATTAGAACCACTGTAATTCACCAAAACTGCATTAAGATCAGGTCTTCATTGAATTTTTAGATTCCCCTATTGCTTCATCAATCTTGTGGTTTCTCTACAAAACCTTAACATGGTGAACTTCCATGTTCTAAAAAACTTTCACCATGCGATCATGAATATGAACTAATTTCTCTTCATAGGAAAGGTTTTCTTATAATTTAACTACTTCTAGTCTCAAAACATAATATGTATCAAGAAAATACCATCTAAAACATGAAAAACAATGTGTACCTGATATAAAATCAAAGTAAATTTACCCATTAGGAAAATGGATCAAATTTCTCCAATATTTCAAATGGTCCAAGGAACCGTGGATTAAACATTAAATTTTTACCAAAACACCCAAAACATTTACAAGGAGTGATTTAATGGAATACATGATCACATACCTAAAATAAAAGGGGTTTCCCCTCTTATCTGCATAATATTTCAGGCTATGATGAGTTGTCCCGATGTTTCTCTAAGTCAATTAAAATTTTTTCTTCCATTTTCACTACTAATTCAAATCCCATCAAATTCCTTTCTCTAAATTCATCCCAAAATGATGGATTTTACACGACTTTTGATATAATTTTTCAGAAAGTTCCATTTGTATACATGAATTAAAACTTTAATTATATGAAAACTCAACTAGAGAAATATTTTGATCCCAAATTCCCTGGTAATCCATTGAAAAACCTCGAATCATATCCTCAAATGTACAAATTGTTCTTTCTTTATACCCATCAGATTAAGGATAAAAATATGTATTGAAATTTAATTTTGGTCCTAATAAATTCTAAAGGCGTTACCAAAAATTAGAAGTGAACATGAGATCAAGATCTGATATAATGGATAGAGTAACTCTATGTAGCGTTACAATTTATTTGAGGTATAGTGGAGAAATATGATCTGGGGAAAGAGTTCCTCATATTGGATGGATATGGGAATATTTATTCAAATGATCAATAATATCCAAAATTGAATTTTTACCTCGATATATCTTTGGTAGGCCCACCCTGAAGTCCAGGGATATATTTTCCCATTTCCACAATGGCACTGTAAGATGCTGAATCATCCCCTTCTGTAGCATCTACTCTACTTTAAATTGTTTTGACGTCAATAATTTCATGGTAAAGTCATCAATAAAACATTTTATTCCATCCCACTAGTAATAATTTTGAAGGACTCTGTTTATGCTGCCTAGATAAACTAAAAACGAGGAACTGTGGGCTTCATATAACAATTCTTTCTTCATATTATAATTATAAGGAGAATAAAATCTATTACGAAACCTCAAAATAGACTATTTATTGATGTGAAACTTAGTTAACTTACCCTTTTGAACTGATTGTACCCTTTTCTACAACTCATGTTCTTAATTCTAAGAATGCCTTATTCTATCTAACTTAGATGAAAACACTGAATCCTAAAACAAAATAGAGAAATTTCCCACACTAACAATGTGAAATACAAAATTCAACAAACCATTAACCAGAGGGTCATGTTCTAAATATGTCATGGTTAATGTTGCATTACTTTTCTGACTCAATGAATGAGCCACCATGTTTCCTTTTCCAGGATGGTAATGAATCATGCAATGAAAATAATTGACATTTTCGAGCTATATTCTCTGTCTCATGATTAATTCCTTCTATGGAAATATATACTTCAAACTAATGTGGTCTATATATATTTCTCAATTTACTCAATAGAAAATATTCCTCCGAATTTTTAATTCAAAAACATAAGAATCTAATTCTAAATCATGTGTAGGGTAATTAAACACATGAGGATTGAACTGATGTGTCACATAAGCAGTTAAATGACCATTCTATATTTATACACAACCAAGTCCTTTCAATAAAAAATCACAATAGATTATAGATTCTCCATTTCTGGAAGGCATGGTTAAAACTAGGGTATTAACGGATATTTTTTTTCAATTCTTATAAAAAATCAGCACATTATTTTGTCCCGATGAATTTAACATCTTTTTTTTGTAATCAAATTCAGTGGTCTAGATAAACATGAAATGTTTTCAATAAACTTCCTTTAATATCCTTTCAAACAAAGGAAACTAAAATCTCATTTATATTTTTCTATCGCGTCCATTGTTTAAGTTTTTTACCAGGATCAACAATCATTCCAAATTTACAAATAATTTAACCATGGAAAGGAATTTTTTTCAACCAAAATTGACACCCTTTAAATTTTCCATACTGTTTGTTTTATTTTAAGGTTTATAAGACAACCCTGATACTTCTTTCATGATGCTATTTACTTTTAGAATATAAAAAAAATCAAATGAGTAAAAAAATCCACATATCTATCCAAGAACTTATGAAATATTCTATTCATATGATCCATGAATACAACAGGTTCATTAGTTAACCCAAAGTAGATAACAAAAAATCCCTAATGCAGAAATATAGTATGGAACATAGTTTTCAGAACATAGACTTCTTTTATATTCAACTAGTAGTACCCCAAACTCAGGTCAACTTATGAAAAATACAGTTCTCCCTATAACTGATACCACCTAGTTTGATGGATCAACATCTGTTAATGTAGTTTCAAATGGTTTTTCCACACCCTTCTGTTTCCAATCTTACTGATTTCCTACCTGATTGATTACCTTTGGAGACTAGTTAGAAAAATGGACAAAATATATATATTTAAAGGACCATAACATCGACTTATATTTACTTTTAGGATCATTTTTTTACAATCATGAGACATGTGTCAAAACATTCCCCATTGGTAGAATTTCCACAATTTTACATGACATTCTACATGATCCGTTTTACCACACTTTTCATAAGAATGGAAATCAATTTTCATACCTCAATATTTCTTTGATGAATTCTTCCCCAATATCTTTCAACATCATCACTTATTATTCTTATCGTCATGAGGCACATACATGTCATAATAATCTATCTCAACTTTTTCAGCACAATGATCATGTTTCACCTAGCTTTACAAATCTAATGAAGCTAAAGCTATCTGTAAAAATTATTTCAAACTAGAGTAAAATCTATTAATTTTAATATAATAGTCTTAGGTAAAATCCCGTAAATACCTGGACAGTCTCATAAAATTTTCTTTATACACATAAATAGATTTATCATCCTTCTAACTCAGTTACAAGAAATATTTTTCAATTCTTATTTGAATAGTTTTAGGTAGCTATTTTTATATAAAAGGACTCTTCAAATCATCCAATTATAGTGTATCAAGATCATCAATTTTCTTTGGAATTATTAAACAGAGGAAAAAATTGATCTAATTAACATTAAATATGATAAATGTTTAGTATTAAAATTTTAAATTTCAAACATCTCATGATATCAAATATCTTTTCTGGATCATTTTATTTATCATTCAAATTTCAATGGATCTACAGTTCCACTAAATGATGGAGGATGTGGCCTCTAAAAATACTCCACAAAAGACATGTTTCTTTAATATAGATCATGTTCCTATATAGAATGGAGACCTCATTCATTTAGCTCTTGAGTTAACTGATCTATTACTATCAAAAAATGATTGGTTCCAGTTCCTACCATTTTAGGCTGCATATTCAAAAAGATATTAGCCTCTTGGTGCCTTCTTACTTTAGCTATCCTATTTCTTCTATGAAAAACCATTCTAAACAAACTAATATCAGAAAATGAAACATGTTAATAATCAATTTTTATATCATTTTAAATAACCCATAAATAATTTATGGTATTATATTAAAAAATCCTAACCCTAAAGGTTATCTAAACCATCCTCTCATACCAACTATAAAGACCCTTCCTTAAAACATTGCATAACATAGAATTTTAGTGATAAAATTAATTTATTTTACCTTGAAGATATTTTTAGGATAATTGTAACACCCCAGGTAAATAAAGAATATGACATTTTCATATTTATCTATATTTGTGAATAAAATATTGATATGACTTTAAAGGGGACTCTATGCTCGATGGCGTACCCAACACGCAACAACGAGTTTCTTGGGAATCTTACATTGCACTCTAATAATAAAATAATATTATTTTAAATGGTAGTTAACATGTAGCCGTTGTATTGGCGGGAATGGATAGAAATAACTAAAATATAATTATATATGTTTTTAAATGTTTTTAAATTTATCCAATAAAAGCTAAAGGCTTAAAATATGGAAAGAATTCAATTTTAGGTGTATATGCCCTAGTTTTCACTAAAGGTTCACTTATCGCCTTTTAATGGAGAACTGTCATTAAATATAGTTTTGATCACTCTTATACATTCTTTTGGACCAAATAAAACTCTTATTAAGAATCGGCACATCAAATTTTACTTTGTGTAATTTTTTGGTATTTTTCCGATAAAGTTCATTTTTTTAATGAACAATGTAAAATGTTATGTTTTAATTCAAAACCACTTTTTAATCTAAATTATTTATATGATTAGATAATATTTTGAATTGGTTTTAAAGTGAAATTAGAAAATATTTTTACCATTAAATCCAATAGTGGTCGTTGGAATTAATTTCACTTTGAAATCAGACTTAAACTAGTGTCAATCTTTTGATACTTATTGTTTCATAAAAACACGCTATTTGCTCTGACAGCGGGAATTAATTATTAATTTAATTAATGAAACTTATATGTTGTGAATTTTGTAAAATGGACCTCATTTTTGAATTCGGAATATCAAATATAACTTAGGGTGAATTTTTGGGATTTTTCTGAAAAACTTCAATTTTTTATGAATAGTGAAACCACTAAGTGGTACTTATAAAAACTGATTTTTCTGTTTAAATGAAATTTTACCACTACTGTGTATTGAATTTTGAAAATCCGAAATACATGGTTGTCATTAGTATGTAAAATGTGGTTCAATGGGATGAAAATAATTTTTTGGTGAATAGTAACTTTTTTTCATTAATTGCGATTAGAGGTAATTAGTGTAGTTTAAGGTAAAAATAATGTTTTAATAATATGAAATGAACTTGACACATGTCCTAACATCATTGGATGTGTAATGGCCGACCAAGAAAAACCATGGGTCAACTTGGGGACCCCATGGAGCCACTTTGGTTGGAAAATGACATAAATAACTTTTATTTAATGTTAATGTAAAAAATGGCACAAACATGATATGGTTTACTAAAACCATTTTTAAATGGGGTTATACCAGTCAGATTTTTGTTTATAAATAGTCATTGGAAATCTAAAAATATTTTCTACATAATATTAGTTTTTTTTATAATTTTTAGACATTATATAAATGAAATTATTTATGACATAATAATGATGCAGTGATGACATCATTATTTGACGATTTAAATAAAATGGAAAGATAATGTAAAATCTATGAACTACACATGTCCAAAACTTATTGGATGGGTGGATTTAGAACCCTTATCACCTTATCCACGAATTATATCAATGTGGGACCTTTTAAAACCAAAAAACATTTTCAAATAAAGTAATATTTCTTACTTTCCAAAAGTTCCCCTCCTCTCCTCTTATAAGGCCCCCACCTCTACCTCATTTCACACACTCCTAAAGCTTTGAATCGGCCAACCCCTGACCATTTACTCTCTACACATCCCTCTACTCATCCTAGAGGATTCCATTTGGGCATAATCCTTTCAAAGGAAGCCTTTAGGATCAAATCAAAAGGAGTTACACTTTTAAAGGTAATTCATTCTCTCATGTTCATTTGTTTTATTTTTCTTCTCCAACCCCCTAAACTCTTTTTATTTACTTCATTTGTAACAACACCAGTATCTTCAATATACTAGGATTTTGTTATAATATTTATTCGAGCTACACTCTCACACAACTACATCAAATGGTTAAAGAACATACGGTTTCCGTGGATGGCGAAATTCTGCCTCCCGAAACGATGATTGTTCAATACTCATTTAACACCTTCAAAGGTGGACATTATGATGTCACTATTTTTATATATGATATATAATATGTTTATTTTTTACTTATGCTTCTGTATTTTTCATTTTTTCTTACCTTTATGGCATCCATTATGGGTATACACGATATCTTCATTTTAGGAAGTGCAGACTACCGCCCCCTCAAAGTGATGTGATTCGTTAATGCCATACGTGGGAAGTATAAAGGATGAATTTAATGATATTATATATGATATTATACTGGAATTATAATATACCTTTATATCATTATTATTCCATTCTATAAAATATGAAATAGAAATGAAAGTAGTGTTCATGCGTACGTACGACTTATCGTCTCCATGAACGGTGCATTTCATTTCTTACCTATAAATGATTATGTAATGAATGCATGAATGTACTGGATATATATGACATATATGATATCTAAATCATGAATACAATTCTGGATATAATAAGCATTTGGCCACACGAACAACATGTAATTGTAAGAAGTCCATTTTCGTCTTAAGAACCAAATATCGGCAAAACAAATATTATTAACTTAAATGATTAAATAATGTTTATGACATGGTAATAAGTGATATAAAAGGAATAATGACCTTGAAAAAGGTTCTTATGGAGTTAGAAATTAACTCAAGTTTATTATTCAGGAGATTAAAGAACGATCGAGTCAAGTCGGACCCGAGGTAAGGGATCCTACTCCTCTCTTTCTTTTTAAGTACACACTTTTATGTCATTCCTTTTAAAGCTCATCTTTCTTTTTATTGGGGTGATATTTTATATTAAACATAATGTAATTTTTATGTTCATGTTATGGGAGACCCTATTCTCTCTCATCAATCCATTTTTGAAGTTTTGAGTGGCGCTGTTAGGCTGTCGAACTTTCGTAAGAGATCTAACCTCTCTCTTTCTTTTTAAGTACTCTCCTTTATGTCACTTCTTTTAAGCTCCTCTTTGTAATGTTGGGGGATGTTCTTTTACATTCCTCTTTCTGTACATTATATTTTAATGTGATGAGATACCCTATTTGATCTCATCAATCCATATTCAGAAGTTTTATGTGGCGCCGTTAGGCTGCCGAGTTTTCGTGAGGGATTTTTCATCTCACTTTTATTCCCGTGAGATTTATGCTACATTTTCCACAAATTCCATTGATTGGTGTATGTACATCGCATTATTCTACTCTTTGTGTAATATAATTTCGTTTATGATTATTTACATCAATAATTTATTGTTCTTCTTTCATGGGGTGTATGTTTTGAAAGATACCCAAGTCGGTAAGGGAACCTTTCACCCTCCTCTTTTTTTAAAAGACTTCTTTTGTTGGGTCTTTTAATTTACATATTGTTATGTTGAGATATGTTCTATTATATCCTTATTGATGTAATTTTTATGTCCAAGTGATGAGATACACTTTTTATCTCTCATCAACTCATTTTGATGTGATGTCGTTGGGCTGTCAAGGGAAATTTTTAACCCAATTTCGATTTCTTTGGGTTCAACATGTAGTCATTGAATATGTCATCCATTGAATATGTGTGAATGACCTTTTATTCTTTTACACTTAATATCCACTTATATTGGGTGTATTTATATTTGTCACACATATTTTTGAGATTGATTTGTCCTTAATTTAAGGATACCTTCTTTATAAGGGATTTCATCACATTTGACATTTCTATTGAGGGTTCATTGCTGTTATGCACCAATTCTCTCTTATATGGTGTATATACTGTCCTTTGGAGTATTATATCATGAATCCCTTTATTCTCATGATATTAAAAAGTTCTGACTAAATTTTATTCCTCAATTGTTGTATTCAAGTGTCTCTAATTTTGGTAAAACCCCTTTAACCTAAATATCGTTTTAAATGTTTTAATTATTTGCTCTTATTAATATCCATGTTTTCAAAATGTTTTTAAGATTTTATTTATATGGATATTAGTGGTTTAAAATTCTAAGCTTCAAGGTGGTATGGGACACTTTGATTCAAAAATCACTTTATTAAATGATTTAAATGGTTTTGGAAATGGTTTTTATTTGAATGGATTCATTATTTCAATATATTAAAATGTTATATTGTGATTGAAATGTGTAAATGTTATGTTTCCTTTATGCATGTTTTATGTGACACATTTATGTTATGGTTCTTGGAAATTGTTATGAAAACAGGTGGTTCCGTGATAAACTAAGGGCGGGTGAGCCCGATATAGCTCTCCAATGCATTGGGTAACGCGAAGGAGTGAAACGTTAAGGTTTCTCCGAAGAGATTTAGGGAATATACTGTGATGGGTATTCCAAACGTAACCAAGAGGGTTACTCCCTACGTAAGAATGTTATGAATTCCTCAAGTTACCTTTATGTATTATGTTTTCTATGATTTTTTCATGATTTGATATGCCTTTGTTTTATGGGTAAAGTATGATTTAATTCTTATGTATATATGAACTCATGTTTCCTTTCCATATTTTTTATAAAACTTACTGAGCTTTTTATGCTCATCCCAAGTTTTTGGAATGTTTTTCACAGGTTAAGGGAAAGGTACATGATGTGATGATAGTGTCAAGGATGTGTCAAGAAAGAATCCATGTTTTATTTTCAATATGTTTCCGTTGATGGGAAGAATGAATACTGTCTTTTATGTAACCACTTTGTTTAAATGTGGAATGTAATGCAAGTTTCATGATTTAATTCTCTAAAACTCTAAACCTGAAAAGATCCTCAATGTGTAATCTTGTAATAACTCATGATTAAGTAAGGTTTAAGGCTGGGGCCTTATAGTTGGTATCAAAGGTCGGTTTAGATAACTTTAGAGGTTAGAGTATTCTCTAAGCACAAGTGACATTACCATAATGGTTAGGATTTCAGAAAGAGTCCTAGTTTTAGATAAAGTGAATGAGTAAGTGTATCTTAGTGTTTACCTTCCTCATTAGTACATGATGGTTTTGTTGATATTCTCACACTGACATTTTTGGTTTTAGTAAATGGCTGGATCTAGCAGGCACCAAAGTGACAATGGGTTTGAAGGAAACTGTGGAGGTTCTCTGATTAAGAGACTAGATGAGATAGGGGATTCAATGAGGAATCTCATGGTTGTTCTAAACCAACTATCAAGGAGTCATGATCAACCACTTCAACCTTGGTGAGTTCTCTAATGCATCATGTACGAGATGGCAAACTCGATGTGGAAATTCAGGTAATAATTATTAAGGTAACCATTAGGGTTTATATGATCCTTACTTTTGAGGTAATTATGGGTTATTATATGTTCTGATGGAAAATGAAAGGCATGAGATAAACTTGAGGTTAAAATATGTTATGATCATCTTTGAAGATTTTATCTCATTTTGGGGAATGTTTTAAGAATTATATAGTTTTGAAAAAAGGACAACACGCAGACCGTGTGACTACCCGTCACGTTGGACAAAGCTGCGGGAATCGAACCCACAACCAAAGTGCGAATGGTATTTATCGCCTACCACTGGACTACGTGAAGTCCCTAGTTTGTTTGACTGATTCTTTTTAGTTATATGATTTTATGAGTTAAGAGTAAGTTTATTTTGGGTTATTTATGAAAATTAGTAACCTATCATGGAGGATATTTGATTAGGTTAATTACTTTTCAATACGAGACTTTAGGAGCAACTAATGTTGTTTGGAGATAAATGTTACAATTTCACTTGGAAGACTATGTGACTAAATCCTTCAAATATTTGGGTTTCAATATTAGATTGGTTTACTTTGACGAATTTTATGGACAAATTTTTTATCGGATGGTCCTCGTTGAACTTTGGGTTTTGTTGGACAAATTTTGGAGATTAAGCATAGATTTTCTTTTTAAAGGGTTATCCTTTTATGGATTATCTGACCTTGTACTAACCTTTTTGGTTTTGGTTTTGGTTAAAGCCTAAAGACATGGGATGTATATATTTCTCTTTTGTGGATTAGGTGATTCTGTAGAAGTTGATTATAGTACTCTTAATGCGAACAAGTCTCCCTAAATACTCGTCTTTTGGAAAAAATATGAGTTTGATTAAGGAATCTAGTAAAAGTAGAAAGCCAACATGATAAGTGATTATGTTTCCTTATGAATTAATTCCTCAATAAAAAGTAACTTAAAATAAAAATGTTGTCTATTAACTTTTCCTACTGGGGAATCGAATACCGTTTAACCCATCACAAGTTTGTGATTTTCTCATGGTTAACTTTCTCCTAAACATGTTTTCTATCACTCTCCATCAGAACATGACCCTTTGTTTTTTCCTCCATGTCCATATTTTCATACTTGGAATCCTAGTATGGGTTAACTCGGGTGACCTCTGTTCTTATCTTTCTTTATTTTAAAGTGATTGTTTTACCGACTCTTGTTCCGATGTGGGACTTTCAAGGATGTTTCCAAGCTCAATTTTTAAAATTGCGAGGACGCAATTCCCAAAAGGGGGGAAGGATGTAACACCCCAGGTAAATAAAGAATATGACATTTTCATATTTATCCATATTTTTGAATAAAATATTGATATGACTTTCAAGGGGACGCTATGCTCGATGGCGTACCCAACACGCAACAACAAGTTTCTTGGGAATCTTACGTTGCACTCTAATAATAAAATAATATTATTTTAAATGGTAGTTAACATGTAGCCGTTGTATTGGCGGGAATGGATAGAAATAACTAAAATATAATTATATATGTTTTTAAATGTTTTTACATTTATCCAATAAAAGCTAAAGGCTTAAAATACAGAAAGAATTCAATTTTAGGTGTATATGCCCTAGTTTTCACTAAAGGTTCACTTATCGCCTTTTAATGGAGAACTGTCATTAAATATAGTTTTGATCACTCTTATAAATTCTTTTGGACCAAATAAAACTCTTATTAAGAATCGGCACATCAAATTTTACTTTGTGTAATTTTTTGGTATTTTTCCGATAAAGTTCATTTTTTTAATGAATAGTGTAAAATGTTGTGTTTTAATTCAAAACCTCTTTTTAATCTAATTTATTTATATGATTAGATAATATTTTGAATTGGTTTTAAAGTGAAATTGGAAAATATTTTTACCATTAAATCCAATAGTGGTTGTTGGAATTAATTTCACTTTGAAATCAGACTTAAACTAGTGTCAATCTTTTGATACTTATTATTTCATAAAAACACGCTATTTGCTCTGATAGTGGGAATTAATTATTAATTTAATTAATGCAACTTATATGTTGTGAATTTTGTAAAACGGACTTCATTTTTGAATTCGGAATATCAAATATAGCTTAGGGTGAATTTTTGGGATTTTTCTGAAAAACTTCAATTTTTGATGAATAGTGAAACCACTAAGTGGTACTTATAAAAACTGATTTTTCCGTTTAAATGAAAATTTACCACTAATGTGTATTGAATTTTGAAAATCCGACATACATGGTTGTCATTAGTATGTAAAATGTGGTTCAATGGGATGAAAATAATTTTTTGGTGAATAGTAACTTTTTTCATTAATCGCGATTAGAGGTAATTAGTGTAGTTTAAGGTAAAAATAATGTTTTAATAATATTAAATGAACTTGACACATGTACTAACCTCATTGGATGTGTAATGGCCGACCACGACAAGCCATGGGCCAACTTGGGGACCCCATGGAGCCACTTTGGTTGGAAAATGACATAAATAACTTTTATTTAATGTTAATGTAAAAAATGGCACAAACATGATATGGTTTACTAATTTTTTTTTTAAATGGGGTTATGCCAGTCAGATGTTTGATTATAAATAGTCATTGGAAAGATAAAAATATTTACTACATCATAGTATTTTTTTCTATAATTTTTAGACATTAAATAAATTAAATTATTTATGACATAATAATGATGCAGTGATGACATCATTATTTGACGATTTAAATAAAATGGAAAGATAATGTAAAATCTATGAACTACACATGTCCAAAACTTATTGGATGGGTGGATTTCTAACCCTTATCACCTTATCCACGAATTATAACAATGTGGGACCTTTTAAAACCGAACCACATTTTCAAATAAAGTAATATTTCTTACTTTCAAAAAGTGACCCTCCTCTCCTCTTATAAAAGGCCCCCACCTCTACCTCATTTCACACACTCCTCAAGCCTTTGGCTCGGCCAAACCCTGACCATTTACTCTCTCCACATCCCTATCCTCATTCTAGAGGATTCCCTTTGGGCAGAATCCTTTCAAAGTAATCCTTTAGGCTCAAATCAAAAGAGTTACACTTTTAAAGGTAATTCATTCTCTCATGTTCATTTTTTTTATTTTGCTTCTCCAACCGCCTAAAATCTTTTTATTTACTTCTTTTGTAACAACACAAGTATCTTCAATATACTAGGATGTTGTTATAAGATTTATTCGAGCTACACGCTCACAAAACTACATCAAATGGTTAAAGAACATACGGTTTCCGTGGATGGTGAAATTCTGCCTCCCGAAACGATGATTGTTCAATACTCATTTAACACTTTCAAAGGTGGCCATTATGATTTCTGTATTTTTATATATGATATATAATATGTTTATGTTTTACTTATGCTTCTGTATTTTTCATTTGTGTCTTACCTTTATGGCATCCATTATGGGTATACGCGATATCTTCATTTTAGAAAGTGCGGACTACCGCCCCCTCAAAGTGATGTGATTCATTAATGCCATACGTGGGACGTATAAAGGATGGATTTAATGATATGATATATGATATTATACTGGAATTATTATATACCTTTATATCATTATTATTCCATTCTATAAAATACGAAATAGAAATGAAAGTAGCGTTCATGCATATGTACGGCTTACCGTCTCCATGAACGGTGCATTTCATTTCTTACCTCTAAATGATTATGTAATGAATGCATGCATGTACTGGATATATATGACATATATGATATATACATCATTAATACAATTCTGGATATAATAAACATTTGGCCACACGAACAACATGTAATTGTAAGAAGTATATTTTCGACTTAAGAACCAAATATGGGCAAAACAAATATTATTAACTTAAATGATTACATAATGTTTATGGCATGGTAATAAGTGATATAAAAGGAATAATGAACATGAAAAAGGTTCTTAAAGAAGTAGAAATTAACTCAAGTTTATTATTCAGGAGATTAAAGAACGATCGAGTCAAGTCGGACCCGAGGTAAGGGATCCTACTCCTCTCCTTCTTTTTAAGTACACACTTTTATGTCATTCCTTTTAAAGCTCATCTTTCTTGTTATTGGGGTGATATTTTATATTAAACTTACTGTAATTTTTATGTTCATGTGATGTGAGACCCTATTCTCTCTCATAAATCCATTTTTGAAGTTTTGAGTGGCGCCGTTAGGCTGTCGAACTTTCGTAAGAGATCTAACCTCTCTCTTTCTTTTTAAGTACTCTCCTTTATGTCACATCTTTTAAGCTCCTCTTTGTAATGTTGGGGGATGTTCTTTTATATTCCTCTTGCTGTAAATTATATTTTAATGTGATGATATACCCTATTTGATCTCATCAATCCATATTCTGAAGTTTTATGTGGCGCCGTTAGGCTGCCGAGTTTTCGTGAGGGATTTTTCATCTCACTTTTATTCCCGTGAGATTTATGCTACATTTGCCACAAATTCCATTGAGTGGTGTATGTACTGCCCATTATTCTACTCTTTGTGTAATATAATTTCTTTTATGACTATTTACATCAATAATATATTTTCCTTCTTTCATGGGGTGTATGTTTTGAAAGATACCCAAGTCGGTAAGGGAACCTTTCACCCTCCTCTTTTTTTAAAAGACTTCTTTTGTTGGGTCTTTTAATTTACATATTGATATGTTGGGATATGTTATCA
Organism: Viscum album; assembly: GCA_963277665.1. Lineage (NCBI taxonomy): Eukaryota > Viridiplantae > Streptophyta > Magnoliopsida > Santalales > Viscaceae > Viscum > Viscum album. The sequence continues at coordinate 1,666,811,477 of OY728147.1, read as the reverse complement.
TATATAATTATTGATGTAAATTTTATGTCCATGTGATGAGATACACTTTTTATCTCTCATCAACTCATTTTGATGTGATGCCGTTGGGCTGTCAAGGGAACTTTTTAACCCAATTTCGATTTCTTTGGGTTCAACATGTAATCATTGAATATGTCATCCATTGAATATGTGTGAATGACATTTTATTGTTTTAAACTTAATATCCAATTATATTGGGTGTATTTATATTTGTCACACATATTTTTTAGATTGATTTTTCCTTAATTTAAGGATACCTTCTTTATAAGGGATTTCATCACATTTGACATTTCTATTGAGGGTTCATTGTTGTTATGCACCAATTCGCTCTTATATAGTGTATATACTGTCCTTTGGAGTATTATATCATGAATCCATTTATTCTCATGATATTACAAAATTCTGACTAAATGTTATTCCTCAATTTTTGTATTCAAGTGTCTCTAATTTTGGTAAAACCCCTTTAACCAAAATATCGTTTTAAATGTTTTAATTATTTGTTCGTATTAATATCCATGTTTTCAAAATGTTTTTAAGATTTTATTTATATGGATATTAGTGGTTTAAAATTCTAAGATTCAAGGTGGTATGGGACACTTTGATTCAAAAATCTATTTATTAAATGTTTTAAATGGTTTTGGAAATGGTTTCTTTTTAAATGGATTCATTATTTCAACATACTAAAATGTTATATTGTGATTGAAATGTGGAAATGTTATGTTTCCTTTATGCATGTTTTATGTGACACATTTATGTTATGGTTCTTGGGCATTGTTATGAAAATGGGTGGTTCCGTGATAAACTAAGGGCGGGTGAGCCCGATATAGCTCTCCAATGCATTGGGTAACGCGAAGGAGTGAAACGTTAAGGTTTCTCCGAAGAGATTTAGGGAATATACTGTGATGGGTATTCCAAACGTAACCTAGAGGGTTACTCCCTATGTAAGAATGTTATGAATGCCTCAAGTTACCTTTATGTCTTATGTTTTCTATGATTTATTCATGATTTGATATGCCTTTGTTTTATGGGTAAAGTATGATTTCATTCTTATGTATATATGAACTCATGTTTCCTTTCCATATTTTTTATAACCCTTACTGAGATTTTTATACTCATCCCAAGTTTTTGGAATGTTTTACACAGGTCAAGGGAAAGGTACATGATGTGATGATAGTGTCAAGGATGTTTCAAGAAATAATCCATGTTTTATTTTCAATATGTTTCCGTTGATGGGAAGAATGAATACTGTCTTTTATGTAACCACTTTGTTTAAATGTGGAATGTAATGCAAGTTTCATGATCTAATTCTCTAAAACTCTAAACCTGAAAAGATCCTCAATGTGTAATCTTGTAATAACTCAAGATTAAGTAAGGTTTAAGGCTGGGGCCTCATAATAATAATTTTATATAATTATAGAATAATACATACATAACATTCCACATGCATAAAAAGTGAATAGTACTAAATAGTATCAATTTCATCCAAAATATACAATATTAAAAATATAACATGATTTAATTCACAAATCTTCATTACATTCATCATAAGTTCTTTTTTTTATCTTACCTATCCTTATAAACTATGATTTTTAAAATATTTTCATGAGCACAAGTAACTCAGTAAAGAGATATAAATAATTAAATCATTAGTCAAGTGATAACATAAAAACCAATAAAAACCATTAAAAAACTCATTATCATGTATAGAAGCATCATTAAGTTTTTTGGGACATATTTACTATATCAATCTTACATTCAACCTTACAAATGGAATAAATATTTGGTCATATTCCATCTTAAGAGTACCCAATGCATTATAGAGCTAAAATGGGGATCACCTGTCATATCTTGATCTGTAATGGGATCAACCCAACATATATTATGCTATAATGGGGCTCAAACCATCTTATATTGAGTAACAATGGGATTAACCCAATATAAACGATTTATATGGAATATATCATGAATAAAACTCCTGATAACTCATTTAAACCCATGTGAAAAATGCATTCACATATGAAAATACTCTATTTTTCATAAAATTAACTTTATTTTAAAAAAATATAAAAACCACACACATAATAATTATATAAAATACTTCAAAAATAAATATGAAAATTTATAAAGGAACCATTACAAGAAACAAATTTCACCAAAATTGGATAACCTGTCAAACCGTATAAAAGAATATTTTTTTAGAATTTTGTAAAAGAAGAATTTAAGATAATTTTTAAATGAAATTACCTTACCTTGGATTTTAATTACATAAAATGTTTTAAAATATCTTGTATAATCATTTAATTAGTGTTATTAATATATTATTGAAAGAAAATCATTTTTATAATTCCTTAGATCATCTTCTTATAACATTTCCTATTTACTTATTAACAATATTTTGTTATTTTCAATGTTTTTTGTGCCTTCTTTTCATGTTTTTAGGGTCAAATTATTTATGTAATTCCTTATAAAAAAGAAATAATAATCCAAAATTGATTAAATATGTATATTTAGGTTATTTTGAACAATTTCACTTAAATTTTTTATTTCCAATATTTTGGAAAATGGGGAACAAAAAATCCTCATCCACAAAGGTGGTGAATTGGCTTACCACAGATGGAGGTTTCATTATTTAGTAATTAATGGAGAAAATGAGAGATTTTATGATGAATATAACATAAACACAACAACACTTCATTATATCTATGATACTAGATTTGTCATGGAGGATTGGATAAGAGGTCAGGATAGGGTTTAAGTGAGAAAGAATTTAAAAGAGAAGAAAAAAATTTACCACTTGAAAAATTATATTTGAGAAACTATTTAAGGCTCTTGGAAGTGGTATTATTGTGAGACCAAAAGTTCAATAATGCAGTAAGGGGTGTGGAATATGAAATTTTGATGATTTTTTCCAAACAAGAAGGCTTAAAGATATAAAATTTATGAAGAAAGGATCCCTTTTTTATAAATGAGGGGAGGGGTAACATTAGAATCACTCAAATTATTAAAATAATAATAAATATATTATAGGGTTTATGACTTCCAAAAGGCCTCAAAATCATATTATATCTCATTTTATATGGAATATTATCATTTTTTCATTATTCAAGATTTTTGTTACTTTATCTTTTCTTTCCCTACGCAAGTATTGCACATGCATTTGGATATGATTAATGTTATACAACTATAAAATTATAAATTAATAGAAAAAAGATCAATAATAAATAATAATTAATAAATTTATCTTGAAAATAATTTTTAGCACTCAATTATTATTTTAAAAGAATAAAATTTAACATTACCAATGCAACACAAACACTGAATCAACACTGACAATAATTTTTATATAAATCATGAATAGAATATAATTTTCATGTTAAAAGTTTTTTATATACTATATTCATATTATAATAAAATTATTTAATTTTTAAATATATTTAATAAATTTTATATCACAATTATGTCATCATTAAGTAAAAAAAAGACCATAATAAAAAAAATTATTTTTTACTATTAAAAAAACCGAACATTTTTAGAAACTTATCAAAAATTCATAAGAAGATAATTTAAAAATTATGAATTCGAAAATGAAATTAGTTTTCTCAAATAGAAATTTTATAATTTATTTAAAAAAATATATATATCCATATAATAAATTATTTAATTTAACAGTTACTATTTAAATAAAAAATACTAATATATAAATTATTCCATTTATATTTATTCTATTATAATTATACATCAAGAGTATTGAATTTAATAATTTTAATATTTCTCTCACTATCTCAATTATTTATTTTATCACTTCATATCAAAATGTAGTATTTATCTTGAAAATATCAATTTATCTTAGTGATAGTATATATTAAATCTTTTTATGTATTTAATATAATTTACAAAGACTCACTATATATTTCTTGATTCATTTGTGTTGAATAAAATTTTCCTTAACAAACACTTCATATTATAGAATCTAAATTCATGGCCTGAAAGATTTATTCTATATTTTAACTCATAAGAGAAAACAGTTTTCATTTTAGTATGTAATCAATTAATCTTATTTTCTTTTATTAGTGATGTATATCCAAAATGTATTGTAAAAATATCTTAAAATTCAAAATTAATCTCACCATTAAAATAAATTCTTATTTATACATTTTACTAAAACCATTATAATTTTGAATATATGGAGGTGTGGTAAATATATAATTCCATTAATAACCCCACTACACTTTAATTAATAATTTTATTTTGGGTTATTATTTTCTTAAAATCCGTCTAAGAAAAGAATCTTTTATCTTCTTATAATGTTTATTATCGATTTCAATTTTACATTCATTAAATACATTAATGGAATATAAATGTGTTTTATTAATTAAATATTCTAATATCTAGAAATAATATCAGCAAAAATCATGATGTACATAAAGTTACATTTTTCTTTTACATCAAGTGGTTTACATGAATCATTGTGGATCTTATTAGTAGGATCCTGGAGAATCTGGAAGGCTCAGAATGCTGCTTGGGTCGATGGTATGGCATGCATGGGATGTTATATTGTCATCAAGACTAGAAATATATTGGTCAATATGTCTCACCTCACTATGAACTTGGGGGAGGAACCAACTCTCATACATATAATTACGAGAAAGCCCTCTACTTAATCTGCAAAAAGTTTTTAGGGGTGATGGGTCTACTGGCAACCTCCCATATCTGGTGTAAAACGAAATATAGACCTCTCATTCAACATGGTGGTAATAAATTAAGGAGGATTGGTTTGGGATAATATAGGGCCATTTATTCTTGATTTCTCAGTGTACTTTGGAAGTGAGATTCTCTCTAGGAAGAGACATTAATGATGTTCATAAGGATCCTTCTATTAAGACAATAAAACATTAGCTTGATTAAGATTAAAATGGATCTAATAACAATATACAACTCCCTACAGGGTTTAAGTACACTTACTTGGTAAATTTCATACATTATTAGAAGGTGCATGGGTCATATAAGTAACTATATGATCGTTCTTATCAACTAATGAGAGGGAAAAAAAGTGGCAGACATCCTAGCTATAAAGTCACAAAAGGTGAAAATATCCATTTCTTCCATAGAATGAATTATCTATCAGCTGAGGAGGTAAATCTAGTAGTAGTAAACACCCTTTTCATCCACTATTTTAGGCCTCATAAAAAACTTGGTTGTCTTTGTTTTCTTTTCATGTTGTTTTTAGTTTATGTGCAGACCCTACTTTATTTGATAATAAAATTTTATTGATGATGATCAAATATAAAATAATTGTGGAATATTCACCTCTAGTACCCAAAGGTGTCTTGGTAGTTATAACACAAAATAAATAATTATAAGTCCCTAAGAGTTCTTATATAAAAACAATCCAAATATATTTTGAATTATACCTTTTATATTTTCTTATATTCTTATTTGAGAGGGTCTAAAGGTAAAAAAACCTATAATTATACTAGTATTGTGATTTATGTTCATAATTTCAATCAAAAATAATACTTTATGGATTCAACTATATATATATACTATTATAAATGTATGGTATACCACAACACATTTAATTTATATTAATAAAATAAATTTTATTTCAAAACCTAAAATAAAATACTATTTTTAAAACTCAATATTGATTAATCTTATTGTAGTAATCACTATATATTAATATTTTTAAAATATAAGAACCATTAAACTAGTAAATGTGAGAATTAAATCTTCTAATTTTAATGCATGATCCATGATCCATTAGTTACTCAATGATCTACATGAACTCCTATAATAATTGTAAACATACTGGGTTCTTGTATTTAGATACAATTTAGTGACAAATATTTGTATATAATATATAAAAATTGGAAAGATAAATATTACATGTGATTATGAATATAAATTAATTATAATTTTACACATACTTTCTATTTACTTATTTAAAAGTTTTCTATTAGTGAAATCTACATCCATTTAAAAAGAAAATGGAATCCCATTCATTTCTCCCCCTCTTGATCATCAACCTTATATAATGCTATTGTGAAAGTGTCTATATATTTTATCTTTCCATTATAATTTTCATATTTTAATTCTTCTTATTCACGATTTTTACTAAATATTTAGATCTATTTATATTCTCATTATGAAGGTAATTTTTTTTTAAAAATATGTTAAATAATTTTTTCTATACTATTATTCTTAAAATGCTTAATGAAACTAGAAAACTAGGTTGGAATGATGAAATAATGAGATGTATGGATTTTTAGGCCAGAATAATATAAAAATACTAAATAGGGGGAGGGGAGGGGTGAATTGAGTCTTTTAGATAATATCAGATAGATCATGACTTGTATCTTTATTCGTGATTTATGTAGATATGTAGAGTTATTTTATATAGATAATTTAAGTAGTAGATATATAGAGAAAAATAAAAAAAAATTATAGTTCTTTGGGTTAGAATGATCCCTTATCCCACTCCACCAACACTCTCTATGTGAGTTTGGTTATTTTCAATATACATGTCCTCTTGCCAAAGTACCTTAACAACTGAGTACAAAGATTTACACCTTTACAATAAGGATTTTACAGATCCATCTAGTTCAATTATAGTGAGCCAAAAATCCACATATTAGTTTGAGAAGCTGATACTTCCTTAATGATTAATTTTGAGAATCCAATACTATAAAATATTAATAGAGGTTTATTTGATTTAACATGGAGATTCTTATTCAAAATTATAGCATAAAAAAATAGAAAATGGATCTTCTTCATAATTATTGAGTGACTTCAAGAAAGAATAACATTGAAGAGATATTAGTTGAAAATTTTATTATACATATATAACAGTAGACAAATAGAAGTAGTAAAAACTTAATAAATAGATTTTACACTATAAAATATTGAAACATGTATGTCTTTGAATTAAATATTCTTAAAAAAAATAGAGATGATTGATCAATTTTCTTTTTCCAAAATATATAATACAACGTATCAAACACAAAAATACTCATGTGTTTTAAAAGAGGAACTTGTCCTGATTTAGGTTGAATAGATCCAAGAGTAGTGCCTGATAAATTATATTCATTTGAATTTAAATCTTTCAAGAGAGTTATAACATCCCTCAAAATAAGAACAATTTAATCTGTTGAATATGATCCATTGAATCTGTCATGGTATGACCCATTCTAGGGATTTGGTCGCAACTAACTGAAGCCCAACTCCATAGGCTAGGGGTTAGGAACTATTTATGAAGGAATAACTAACATGGGAAGGCCTTTACCTAAAAACCTATAAAAATTTCCACAATCAACTCAATAGAAACATGAAGAGGAAAAGAATAAAATATGAAACACTATTAAAGAGTAAATTAAGCATTAATGACCCTCTAGACAGTACAAAGTGTGGTAGTGTATAATTAAATGTAAAAGTAGAAAATACTTTCCCCACTAGAAATATTCCCCAACCTGAAAAAATTGGAAAAGAGTAAACAGATGAGAGAGCGCAACTCATGTTTCCTATGAAAAGACAATCGTATGCAATCCAAGCACCAAATATATCTAATCTCCTCTAAAGTAAAAATTTATCCACCCATCATATGAAAAAGACACATAATGTGTGGGTGAATCCCTTATAATGGTGAAAATAAACATACCAAATTCAACTACTTGAAAGTTAAAGGGGAAGAAATATGTGATATAATAGAAGAGGAAAGTAGTATGTAAAACAAGGGATAGTGAAAGAGTACATCTCAACCTAACGAAGGGTGAATGTAAGCTCATCCAAGAAAAAGGGGCTGGACATAGTGACTAGAATAACTATTCATCAAGTCTTAACAACCTATAGTTGGAGAGTAGGTTAATCCAACCATGAGAATCAAAACATGGTATGAACATGGAATAACCTATGTGTCTTTGCCTCTCCTAGAACAAGATGATCTGAACCCTAGGTGAGAGTCCATAATAAGGTATATATATAAGCTTAATAAAATAATTACAAATAACAGAGTAATGGGATCTCCAAACTATAGCTTAGCCCAAGAATAATAGAATCCAACAGTTCCAATAGGTTCCATTAACGATGTACAACATCCAAAACATATTTCTTAAACACATAAGTAAAAGAAACTCAATCACCACACCTTGATACTGTCCCCTTTAGGAAACCTTGACTCACCTACACGATTTTAGGTTATGTTATAAGAATTCATATCTGTGGGGAAAGAGTTCCTATTAATTGTGAGTCCAAGTCTATGTCAAACCACACCTCTTGAATGTGTTGTATAGTCTAGGGGAAGAAATTATATTTAAGGATCCCATACCTTAGTATGATAAGAGGATCATACTCTAATAGTAATAGAGGGACTCCAATGACCAGCCCTGCTGGAGGGAAACATTTAGAAAATGTCCTCAGGGAACTCCACTGGCTATTCCTAATAGTGGGTAACTCCTGTTAGAGACATTAGGTAACTCCACTGTCCATCCCTACTAGAGGGGAATTCCCAAAAGTTCATTCGTGTAACTCTAATGCCCAGCCCTACTGGAGGGTAACATAAGAAAGATGGTGGTTTGGGAACTCCACTTCCCAGCCCTACTGGAGGGTAACTCCCACATGAAGGTCATTAGAGAACTCTAATAATCATCCCTACTGGAGGGTAATGCCCAAAACATAGAATAAAAACCCTAATAAATCCATTTAGAGGGTAATATATAGAAAGGTATCTAGTAATCTCACCTGATCACTACTGTTGTCTAGCATCACTTAAGAAGGTGCCGTGCTCAGAACATTTCACCGATTTTATAGAAATCCATTACTGTGGGCACCATCACTTCCTACAAAAAAATCACATAGGATATTATACTCATGGGAAAACATCCGAGTTAAAATGAAGGAGATATAAAAATTTAGAATATTCTATAATAGATGTCAAGTTGTATATGGTGTTTGAGGGGGAAAACATGGTGTGTTGCCCCACTTCACAGCCTTGGAGTACCTCTGGTCAGTATTTGGCTCCCATCCATGTTGGTGTGCATGCATTTTAGGTGGAATACACAGTGTGTCCAACCTATCTGGGGACTGGGCCATGTGCAGATGGTTGTTTCAATGTACTCGGACCCCATGTCTATGTACTTAAGTAAAACAACATGTTAGGATACATGAAATGCTGCCCATGTGGTCAACCTGTGGTTGTGTACTTCTACACGGACTCCCACCCTTGTGGTTTTTCACATGTGTTGTACAAATGTGACATGTTACATGGAATATGAGGATAACTACACATTATGTCCTCTTTAAGATTTCCAAAACCTAACACCACCACACAGGGGGATACATGTTGTGTGTTCATCCAAATACATGGTGTGTAATCATGTTTTAATCATTTTTCTAGATCTGATATCCATGGATTGAATATTTACACACTACCTTTAAATCCGCCTTGAATTAGTCAAAAAATCCCAGATCTGGCAATTTTTTTAGATCTCAGCCATTTCTCCCCGTGAATCAGCTTCGATCACTAAATGAGGGTTTCATCCCATGTTCTGTGTGCACTCAAATCTTCAACTGTTAAAGATCTAACTTCAAATCATCGAATCAAACATCTATGTACTAAGAATATTCTTTATCTATTATTATCTCTCCAATCCATTATAATTTCATTGTTCTTCCATGAATCTGGTGTTAGATTAATAATTCAGAAACAAATCTATACCACAATATCTGTGCACACACAAAGGGTGTCAAAGGCAGAAATTGTGTAATGAAGAAAAATTTACAAAAAAAATTTAATTAAGGTTGTAAAAATACCAATTGATAAGTTATAATTCTATTTTTTGATTGATCTCTGGTGAAGAACGTCTTCAACAACATAGAAGGAAGATCTATTTTGTTCTTCATACTTTGATTCATGTTTATTCAAGGATTCAATAGTGATTGACAAAAGATTCATCAATAGAGGAGGAGGGGAGTGGTCACCAGTAATTTACAGGTTTATGGGACCATCCCATGAAAAATATCCATTAAAAATAGTTATAACTATTTTAATTTAGGTTAAATGATTTTTTAATTAATTAAATAATTCAATAAATCTACTTAACACACTACCGATGAGAGAGGGGCCCAAAAATCCCATGCCGACCCATTTTATGTCACGCCTAGGGTAAAAACGACATTCTGGACCCAACCATGGTATCATGTTTCTGATATGATCAACCATTTAATAATTATCCCATTTTAATTCAGGTATCATGTGTGGATGATATAAAATATTTTAATTTTTTTTATTAAACTAATTCCCAGGACACCAGGCATCAGAATGACACATTGTATTATCACCTAGCTCAATAAATATATTGAATCATTTCAATGTCATACAAGGAAAAAGGGCCTCTGAATCATTACCTCCTTCATTATTTTCATCCTTGAAAATAAAAACTTTTTAAAAAACATGGAATACAGAGCCCAAACTTGGATCTCCCACTTCTAGGAACTCACTTTCACATTTCCTTACTAGCACAACATGCAATCAAAAGGGATGGTCTATCCACTTACAGTCCTCTCCAGCCAGTACTCTATCTATAACATGGGTGACCTGTAGTGTCTCTTATATAGGTTCTTAAAATTTTCAAAGTTAATGTTAGAGTGGTATCTATTTTTATACATAATCTCTACCAAGGGCATGTGATTCTGCAACTCTAGATGAAGTATACCACATGAATCGTATATCCTCTATCACCTGGATAGTGTGCTTGGTCTACACACTATTCTTGGGGTGAAAGGATGTACTAATTCGTAATTTGGTCCCAAAAGACTCATATAGGTATCCCAATAATCATGAAATAAACCATGCGTCATGATCTGAGATAATCATCAAGGTTAATCTGTGATGGATAACAATCTACCATATGTACAGATGTCCTAAAGTGACCACAAAATACTACTCCCTGATATAAAAAAGTGATCCGACTTCATGAGTTGGAATAATATCACCCAAATTATGTCATGTACCTTCATTATTCAAAGAATCCCTAGGAATAAGCCCATGTATATGTCATCCCCCTTTCACTTCGGGGTGTCAATAGGCTATAGGAGACCTGGAAAAACATAGTGGTCAACCTTAACCAGCTGACAGATAATACACAGAGATATAAACTCAGCTACACTCCATCTCATTCCAGTCAACCAAAACTACTGATCAATGTACTTATATATATTCACCACAATGTAATTTACAACTAGGGGAGAAGTGAGGAACTACTGCATCACCCCTTCTGGATAGTAACTGGAACCAATGTTCTACCCTGGAACAAGATTTCATGATTTCCTCCTTCATAATATCCATCTCATCAGTCATCTATACATATATAATCATATAAAATAGAGGAAAAAATATATCCGATCAAATAATATCTTTCATCCTCAAGGAGAAAAGGATTAAACACCATCAGCTGAAGAAAGTTTGTACCCACCTACCCCACCAGAGTCAACTATAGGGAAGATAACTACTCCAAAGATTCCTTTACTAAGTGAGACTATGACTTCCAGCAGAGGAAACAATCTACAATGTTTCCCTTCCCTAGAGTGTAGAATATCCCAACCTTATATTCTTATGAGACCTACGACCATATTAATTTTATCTAGTTTGGTATTTTTGAGGGAATATGTACCTAAGACTTTGGTTTTTTGAGTAAACCACGGAGCACTCTCCAAGAAGATATTGTCTACACATCCTTAGTTCGAAGTCTACCAAAACTAGATCCAGGTCATGAGTCATGTCGTTCTTATCATGGTGTCTCAATTACCTTATCCCATATGTGATGAATTACTTTTGTTACATCAGTAGACAACTGATCCCATCTCCTAAGGCATCAAAATACACTACAAACTCAATGCCTTCCTCTGGTTGTCTCAACACAATATCACTAGTAAGTCTCAAAATCAACTCCTCAAAAGACCTCTAGAACTTCTCAAACTCGGTAAAAAGATTCGATTTCAATTTTAGGGAGGCCAAAGGGGCTATGATCATAGATAATTCCTCCACAAATCTCTTGTTATACCCCGCCAAAACAATAAAGCACCACACCACTAACACATTGTTGGGAGGATCCCATGTGAGCACTGCTTCAATATTCGCTGTATCCATGGATATACATTGTTCATAAATAACATTCCACAAAAGGTTAACAACATATATCTAGAACTGTAAGTTAAAGAGATTTTTGAATAGAGGGTTCTCTCAATGAAAATAAAGAACCATTATAAAGTGCTTAACAGGTTCCTCTAATGATGCAGAGTTGAAGAGTATTTCATTGATGAAGACAATAGAAAAATGATCAATGTACTACTAGAAAATCTTATATAATCAAATTCCAAAATTTTTTGGTGGAATTCATCAAACAAAAGGGAATAAATAAGATATCATAGTGTTCATAGTTACATCAGATTTAAAACATTGGAATATTATTCCTGAAAACCCTTAATTGGTGGTATCTGGACCTGAGATCGATCTTTGAGAACTATCTCACACCTTAAAACTATTCAATGAGATTTTAAATACTTATAATGAGGTATTTTTATTTATTATGGCCTCATTCTGGTGATGATAATCCACACAAAAACATAAGACCCCATTTACCATTTTCATGAACTATAGTGGAGCTGCCTAGGGAGACACACTAGGTCTGATAAAACCTTTCTCTAGAAGGTCATTCAACTACAACAACAACTATTAGAGCTTGATAGGTGCCATCAGATATACCATTGAGGATACTAGGGTTGTCCCAGACTGAAAGTCAATGAATGAATCCATATCCTAACTAATAAGTTGCCCTAAAGAATCATTGAGAAACACATCAATATAATTATCCCCAACTGAAGAACCCAAATGCCTAAAGAGCCTATTGCACAATGGGATATACTTTTCAATTGATTGATGATGGAATGAAGACTCTTACTAAATGATCCCAATTTCTTTGATATGAGATCTCTCCTCTCTTAGGAACAAGAGAATATCATCCCATCATCATGTAGTCATCTGGCTTGTCTACGATGACAATTAATCTTGGCCTGGACCATGGAAAGAAAATACCTGAAAAAGATGACGTCATCGGGTACCATCATGATGAACAGAATGTCCCTCATGAACCTCTCTCCTACAACTGATAGCTCTCACTACAAAAAGATAAAAGATATAGAAGATTCTTTCATAGTATGATCCTCATGTTTAAGCTATTGTGTTAGGTCCTTTATTAGGAGATCCATCTATCACACTGAGAGTATCAGGATAAAATAATTTCTAGAACTTGTGTCTACCAGTATTGAGGAATGAGTATAATAAAAACATGTTGTTTGTAAAATCATTTAGTGCACTATGGGATCATATAAATCCAAATAAAGCATCTGTCCATGACCTCGACCACTAGCTCCTTGAGCAAGACATAGGACACTGGGTGGAGGTGGTGGAAGGGTCCCATACAAACATCAACCACCAATAGCTCATCCGACTCCTCTTCCAGCTCCACCTCCCTCAGGATCACCCTATCTATGTCTGGGAGATCCCTGATCATGACGCTGCATCTACTGTGGTAGTCCATCATCTATATACCTGGGATAGACGACACATCTTCTCAGGTTGTACCATGATATGTGACCTCTCTTATCGCAAGTTAAACAAATCCATTATCTGGGCTACGCTACAACTCTTCACAACTTCAACCCCTTACATCTACGTGCAAAATCCTGCTTGTGATATGGTCTCCAACTATTTGACATCCCTCTAATAGAAATCAATTGGTCACTAGATCCTGCACCAGAACCCCATGATAGTTGGGGATGAATAAGGAAACAACACTAGATTGATTATCTCGGTGGAGTCCCTGCTCAAACATCCATGCTCAAAAGTAGATATCAGGGATAATATCAAGATATTATTGTGTATGGTATATGAACATTTATTTATACTTAGCCACCATCATATTTACCTTTGGAAGATCCTTAAGATCTTGGATATAGAGTGTACGTCAGAGGAAGGGTTAGTACACCAAAATAACATGTTACCAGAATACGTACTATGAGAGTTTTGACTCTTCATGAATCTGTGAAACAATACCCCCCAAATTCCAAACTACTCCATGGAAAAGGATTGGTTTCTAGTGGCATAAACTAATCCACCAGGTTCTGAATAATCATGAAGATTTTTGTAACTGACTCTATCCAATCCTCTATTTCCTAGGGATTTGGCATGCCACAGAAACTTAGCAGTCTCTGATGCTAGAAGTCATGGTGTGTGCTAATCCTACACATATCATAATCATAATCTACTGGGATGATCAAATACTCAACATATTATGGTTTTTCTATGTGCCCACATGGAGGAAGGGGATCATCGGATGACCCCCAGACTAAGGCCTTAATGGTCATAAGGTCATCGTCAAAAACTGGAGTCAGAATTCTAGTTGGTTATAATCATAGAGGAATCCTAAAAGTTATCAAATAGTAACATAGTTAGATGAGAATATATATATATCAACTATAATGTGTATTTTAATCAAGAAAGAATATCAACGACTCAATACAATATGATGAATGTAAATTTTAACCCCATAACAAATGTATCATCATTATGAGTCAACCAGTAGGTAGTCAAGGTCCCGATGAATGGATATGTCAGCCTCCCATACCATCACATGACTACCTGTCCTGATATCCGCACTTGAGACACCTTGACACTATTTTCCTAAACCCAACCAAATCCTATTAAAGTGGAAATATCTAAAAAATTACCTAAGGAATGAACATTATCTGATTCTAATATTCTGTGACTTAACCCATGATGGGAATTGAGCTACAACTACACTAAGCCCATAACCATTATCTAGGGGGTAGAGACTGGAACCAAAGGAATAACTAACCCAGGGAGGAATTTTCTTAAAAACCTATACACATGCACACATCCAACTCAATTTAAAAGTACATAAAGAAATAAGAAAATATGAAACTCTTAAATAATGTAAACCAAACCTGATTAAACCTTTAGACAGTATAAATTTATGGTAGTGTATATTGAAAATTAAATGGAAAATGCACATGCCTAACCAGAAATATGTTCCAACTCGACAAAACAAGAAAAGAGTATACAAATGAGAGAGACCAGATCCTAAATCCAAATATATGACCACTATACATAGTCCTAGCACCCAGTATCTCTAATATCATATGAATTCCCAGTCGAACTATTCATCATCTATAGAAGACATGACACATATGGCTAAAGCCCGTACTAAGGTGAGTATAACCATATATAGCAGGACACCCAAAAAGATAATGGGGGAGTATTAAGAGATAAAATAGAATAGGAAAGTAGTATATATAACAAGGTACTATGAAAGAGTATAGCTAAACCCATCCAATGTTGAATGTATGCTTGTCCAAGCATAATAGGCTGGATATAGTGAGTAGATGAATAAACTTGTTGAGACTTCACCACCTATAGAGGGAGTAGGGCCATCCCACAATGAGAAGATAAATACCAAAATCTTTTGGCATACCCCATGTGTCATTGCCTTTCATGGAAGGAGGGAATCTAAATCCTAGGTATGAATCCAGAAGAAGTAATATATATATATACTCATTAAAAGAAGCCCAAAAAATAGATTAAGGGAATATCCTTCTGATATATCAACCCCATAAGAAGAATATCAAATAGGTTCAAAAGGATCAGTCAATAATGCCGAACATCCCACACATCTTCGCTAAACACAAAAGTATAAGGAAATCAACCATCACACCTTTACACTATCCATTGTGGGAAAAAACGACTTACCTAAATAGTTTTTGGTCGTGTTACAAGAAAATGTCTCAGTGGGGAATGAGTTCCTTTTCCTAATTTGTCCAAGACTACATGAAACCAAACCACATCATTATGCCTCATATTCGAGGGTCCACAACATTTAGTATGGATCCCATACCCTGGTACGATATGAGGGTTATACATTACTAGTTACTGAGGAACATCATTGACTAGTCCCATTGGAGGGTAACACTTGGTAAATGTCACTGGGGAACTCCACCTCCAAACCCAACTAGATGGTAATTCATGAAAATACCATTATGGAACTCCACTACAAAACTTTTCTAGAGGATAACACTAAGAATATCCATTATAAAACTCCACGAACCAGACCTTCTAGAGGGTATTTCCAAGATGGTCATCAAGGAACTACACTAACCTTCCCTGTTGGTGGGTAACACCTAGAAGAAGGATGCCAGGGAACTTCACTAATTAGACTAACTAGACTGTAACTCTTGGAACTCCAGTACCAATCCCCATTTTTGGATACCACTCAGAAAGGTCTCTGGTAATCTCGCATGATCACTTCAATCATCAAGCATATCCTAAATAGATTTAATGATTTGAAAATTTTACATCAGATCTAGAAATATGCTACTAAGGTCACCATCGCATCCTATGTGGAGAAACACTATGGATAGGATAATAATTGGATGAAATATGATTTCAAATGAAGGAAATACAAACATTTTGATGATTACTCAATGGAACCCAAGGGGAACATAGTGTGTGGCCCCACTCTATAGTTTGGAAATGTCTTTGTGCATCACACGATTCTCCTTGGTGCAAGGTTACATGAAGTGTAGGCGGACTACACGGTGTGTCCAACCTATTTAGGGAATAAGCAGTGTTATTCTAACCTTTTTTTTGTAATTGGAATCCAAGTATGTGTACTTTGGTATACAACGTGTTAGGCCATAAGAAATTATGCTCATGCGGTCAACCTGTTTTCATGTACTTATACATGAACTCTAACTCATGTGTTACACCACATGTGTTATCCAACCGGGATAGGGTACACAGAGTGTAAGAGGAACTACAAAAAATTCCATCCTTAATATTTTTAGAACCCTAGCACTACCTTAGAGGGGGCTACACACCATTTGTTCTTCTTGAGACACAGTTTGTTGTCGGGTTTTCACCATTTTTCTAGATAAGATCTCCATGGCTTGAATCTATCCACATTTCCTTTAAATATACATTAAATATGTCCAAAAATCATGAATCTAGCTATGAATTTCAGATCTCATGCATTACTTGTTGTGAATCTACTCCGATCAATGATGAGGGGTTTGTCGAACATTCTACGTGCACCCGAGGATTCAATTCTTGAAGATCTAGCCTCAAATAATTTAATTGAACTTCCCTGTACTAAAACTATTCCGGATCTATGATTCGCTCTCCAATTTATTGACATTATGTCATTCCACCGTGAATTAAAAATTAGTTGAATATTTCATTAATAAATTTAAACTTAAATATCTAGGAACATGCAAATGGCGTCAAAGATGCAAATTGTAGAATGAATAAAAATATACTCAAAAAATTTAATCAAGGGCATAAAAACACTAATTGAAGAGTCCTACATCTGATTTGGATTGATCCATGGTGAATAATGATTTTTCCAACATAGAATGGAAATATGTTTTTTTCATCATACATTCATTTATATTGATCCAAATATGTGGTATAGATCTCCAAAGGATTCATCAATGGATAGGGAGGAGGGGAGAGCTTACTAGTGATTTCCAGGGTTATGAGACCTACCCTAGAAAAAATTCAATAACAACATACTCATAACACTTTTAGTTTAGGTTAAATGAATGAATTAAATTATTCAATAAATCTACTTAACACATCGCCGATGAGTAATGGATCCTAACATCCCACGTTGACCCATTTTATGTAGATATTTAGGAAAACACCACATTCTGCACTCAACTATGGTCTCAAATTTCTGATCCTATCAATATTTTAAGAGTTATTATGTTTTTATTGAGGTATCTTGTGCACAAAATATAAAATATATTTATTATTTTTATAATATTAATTATTGGCATGCTAAAAATTAAAATCTCATGAGGTCTTAGTGCCTAACATGGAAAATATATGTAAAAATATTTTAAATTATTATAAAGGAGAAAATATTTTGTCTACAGAATTTTTCAGAAAATATAATTAAAATATATTTAATTCTATCTAGATCATTGCAAAAAATGTGGAAAATATCATTAATTTAATACTCCTTCATTGACCAATCAAACGCATGGTTCCTTAATGTTATAAAAAACCTAAAAGTATATTTGAAAACATGCAGTTGTTTACAAAAGGATGATCCATAGTTTTTCAACAGAATAGGGTACATGATCTGTACATTTATTTCTAAATTTAGTGTTTCGAAACCATATGTTACCCTTACAAACATAGGGAATGAACACTGTTTTATAGAATAATTTCAAACACATTATGAATACTTAATAACACCATTTAACATCTAAATAAGTTAAATTTTTCAATAAATATATTCATTAAAAATATGTTAAGTGATTTCAATAGTAAAAAAACTTGGGTATTCATGATCATCATAATTAATAAGATTTATATAGTATTCTTGAGAGAATAGTTTCCCAAAAATATCCCACTTTTATATGATCACAAAACCTATAAAACAGAACATATAGAGAATATATGACTTTGTAACCTCAAATGAAATAAAATGTTTAAATAGATATAAAAAAATTATAACAGAAAATGTAGTTGATATTTAACAAGTATCTGATTTAGTAAAAAATTAATAATATTTCGTTTACCCAATTTTATCTCCCATTTTTTTTATAATAATTAAATTAATAAAAAATTGTTATAAAACACATTTAATGTAGGATATAACTGTAAATTAATGTTTTTAATTTTCTAAGAAAAAATAGATATTCATTTTGGAATTATAAATGATAAGAAATAATAATAATAATAAATAGTAATTACAAAAAATTACAGTAAAAATATTATTTTGTGTGCAATACATATTTTACTGAGAGATTTCGAAAGTTTATACTTACTAGGGATGAATGGTTTTGTTCGTTTGATGTGTATGAATCTTAGATAACTCATAAATACTAATGAACATTCTACATATATTCCATTAAATATTTGAATCATTCATTAAATTTATCAACCAAATATATCATAAAAAAATTTAGTCTGGACCCACCTTTATACTTTCAACTAAATTGAATTTCAAAAACTCATAAATATTATCTTCTATCTAAGAACACTATTAGATAATTTCACCTAACTTGTTGTGTATATTTATCTTACCAGTTTCTCCTCTTGTTAATTTCTCTAGTAAATCTATTTTATTGTCCAAAAAAACATTCATAAGAGGGAAGTCACACTAAAGTGCATGTGGGATATCATTTAAAGCATAAATAATTGAAGTAATTGATTTGAAACTTCTGATAAAATCTATAGATTGTTGAGGGTGTATAGGTGGATGGTCATGAATGATTGGAACAATATATTACTAATTCAAAAGGAATTCCTAGATAGTTCTTTATATCATCAAAATCAAGATTTTAAATATATTCTTCTATCATGTTTCCAAACTGATTACCATATCCCTTTAAAATGCATCAAAATAAATTCTTGAAACTATGGTTTCTTTGAGAGTTTATAATTCGAATTTCATAAATTATAATTCATATATGTGAATAGTTTATCCTCTTAAATCTTCCATATATTTATTAGTAAACTCAAAATCGATTTTTAATTTAGAAATATCCTCATATATCCTATTAAACATTATTAAAAACCCTTTTAATTTTATTATTGAATGAATCAAATGATTATTCTTTTGGATTTATTGATGTTTCTTATCTATTAACCAAAACAAAGAAATTACCTTAAAATTTATTATTGTTGGAAGGAAAAAATTCAACAACCAATACCCTCAATGTAGATGCATAAATAATCTTATATAAATAATATTAAACAATAAAGACTATTGGGATCTCTTTCAACCTCATAGGTTCAACTGCTAATGGGTTTTCTTAATCAAATAATTTAGATGTTTCTCCAACTTGATAATTTGAAAGATCATTTTGAACATAATTTCATTAGGATCCTCTTTCTATTGATTTTGATATTGAATTTCATAATGATTCTCTTGATCAGCACTATTGCCTTGTGGATTCGTAGGTTGGTTCCTCAAGAGTAGTTATTACTTCAAAAAACCACTGTTTCACTAGCTTTACCAGTTTTAAAAGCTGCAATTTATGGAGCATGAACTTCAGGACCCTGATCGAAAGGTTTATCTTATTAACTAGGCTAGATGACAGGGGCCTCATTGGTTACTTCCTCCAAATTTTATTCAAGACATTGACAAACATCACTTGAATTTTCAAGATCATAGACATCATATTTGATTCCATGTCACATTAGTTAATCAACACATTTTATTCTCGATTATCCTACTTATTATTCATGAATATGAACTGATCCAACTAATTTTAGATTTACTTTACCCCCTAAGTAATATAACCATATTCTTATTAGAATTTTCACTAAGAGGTAATAGGTTGAATCTATTTTTAAAATAAAATAAAATTATATTTCTTAGGGTTTCAGTATTTAGATTGTCACTGTGATGACAACTAGTTTAGAGATTTAAATCTTCAATTCATTTTGATCAATACAAATGAAAACAAACAATCATTCCATCTAGATAAAAGGGGATCCTTCCCTATTCCCAACTGTAGTGAGTCATGTATTAGTGCATATACCCAAATAAATTAAGATTGATATCTCTAATCAAAAAAACATAACATAATTACATGGATAAAGAATATTTTGTAACCTAGTAATTCTCAGGAGTATTACTGACCGAATATATTTGACCAATACCTTCTGGTCAGACTCATTATCCATCATAAGTAGTTTTTATAATTAGGGTTTATTTGGAAATAATATACATAATATCTTCAGATTTATGTTCACAGTCCCCAATTGCTGAAAGATAAAAGCGGAAAATTCTCTCATGGGGTCACTAAAAAATCATTGAAATTTATATAGAAGAAACATAAAAATCCTAATCATTTACCTGTGAAATGAAAATATCCAATGTGTCACCATAGATAAACTAGAAATTTCTCAAAAAATCACTTACTTATCTGTCAAACATAAATGGGTAATTGTTTCAATAAAAATAACTCTAAACCTTGAAACGATAGATATTGCTTCAACAAAATGTTTTTCTGATACATTCATTTGAAATCTACAACTGTTCCTTGAATAATTTTTCTATATTTAACATATTATCACTTTGATCCACTAAATTTTCCTTCATATGTCTTATTGATCATTTACATTACTTAGAATATAAAGGTTGGAGGTTCATATTCTAGGCGTTCAAGGGGAATATGAGAGGTTTAGAAGTTAAAAGGGATTTGATACAGAGGATAAGAGTGAAAGAGAGAGACATATAGAGGATTTTATGATGGTTTTAAGTGATGAGGGTTTTGGTGTCTCAGTCCAAATATTTAGTGTAACCATTATTTTTTTTAAAAGAAGTTATCTAAAAATAAAAAGTAATTTAAAAAATAGTAAATAATTGAATAACAACATAGTAAAAAAATTAAAATATTTGATTCAAAATTAAAGAAACAAATTATTAAAAAATTATATAAAATAAAATATTCATAAATCCCATTAATAAATACAAAACTAGTAGTGGGAAGTGGTTTAGTAAAAATATTAGAATGTTTATATTCATTATTTAGAAATTTTAAAATATTTCCTTTTAAAAAAATTATCACTTAGAAAATGATGTCTTATATAAATATACTTTTTTCTTGAATTAGTTATAGGATTTTCGAAAATGTTAATTAAAATGTTATTGTCACATAATATAAGAATATTACTGAAATTAAGTCCAATGTCCATTAAGTTGTGTTTTATCCACAAAATTTTTTCACAATAACTACCAGTATGTATATATTATGTGACAATTATTTATAGAGAAACTCAATTTTGTTTCTCACTTTACCATGATACTAAATATTTTCCAAAAATGTGACTAGTCCTAATTTTTTTTTGATCTAATCTACCCTGTAAAAAATAAGAATATGATTATGAAATAATATTAACATCATATATTTTTAGATAAAATAAATATTGAGAAAAATATATTTTAAATATATAATATTTCTTTTAATAGAATTAATAAGGAATTATTTTTTCTTTTTTTGAAATATATCACATAGATAGACTTAGAAATAAATGTATTCCATAATTCTAGTAAGATATAATAAACTACCAGTCATACATTAATATAAATTGTTTTCAATTGGTTTTTTTAGAATCATCCTATTCATGTTTTATATTTATACACATGGGAGTTGTATTAGTCTTAATATTATCAAGTCTGAAGTTTTTCAATAAATCAATAACATATTTATATTTAATTAAAACATTTCTATATTCCTTTTTATATATTTGAAAGCTATGAAATAAATTTATTTCTCCCATTATTCTCATTTAATTTTTTTTCACATAATATTTGAAAAATCATTACAACGATTTTTGTATATAACAAAAAACAACTTCATCTACATAAATATGTACTAGTAGTATATTAGAAAAAACTATCTTACTAAAGATATTAAGATCATATAACCTTATAGAAAAATCATTTTTCAATATAAAAAACTTATTCTTTCATACCATGATCTAGGTTCTTTTTAAGGCCTTAAAAATCATTATTATGTTTGAAAAATGAATTTGGTAGTGGGTGATTTAAAAACCTTATGGCTGTTCAATATGAAATCCCTCAATTAAATATCCATTAAAAATATTATTTAACATCCATCTCATAAAATTAATGTCATATGAGATTTATAAGCTAAAATAATTCTAAAATATTATAATCTTTCAACATATTCACTAGTTTCTTTATAATATATTCCATCTTCCCAGCTGTATCCTTTAGCTACTAATATATATTTATTTATTATAATTATTCCTAGATCATCTTGTTTATTTCTAAAAACCCATTTAGTTTCTATTTTTGGATAATTATATGGTCTTCGAACAAATTCCCAAAAATATTTCATACTTAATTGGATAAATTCTTCTTGAAAAAATGCTAACCATCTTTTATCTTTGGAAGATTCTTCTTTAGACTATGTTGCAATTGAGATAGAAAGGAAGAAAATTCAAATAATTTTCCCATATTTATTATTATTATTACTGAAATAAATAGATATCCTATTACAGTTTCTAATGGGTGACCAATTAAGGTTCTAGGTTGTCTAGGTAAACTACTTTCAGTTTCATTAGTTTCATGTTCTTATGAACTAGAATGAATGTCATGTATTTTATTTTTAAAATTAATTTTTGGTGATTCATATATCATGTTATCTAAAGATCCATCTGTTTGATATTTCATTTTATCAAAAGGAGTTATTTCATCAAATTTCACATGACATATTCTACAATAACACTTTAATTTTTTTATATACTTTATGGGATTTAGAGGCAACATAATATCCTAGAAATATTCTTTCATTATCATTTGGATAAAATTGACCATTATTTTATTTAGTATTCAAGATATAAAACATGAATCAAAATACTTTAAAGTATCTGAATTTTCATTTTTTAACTCCATAGTTCATCAGGTTTCTTTTTAATAAATGTTATTTCCAAACCACTATTCATGATATAGATAAATGTGTTTATAGATTATACCCAAAAATTAGTATCAGGAAAATATTATTTTAATATAGTTCCGGTGATTTCTTAAATAATACTATTTCTTCTTTCTACAATTCCTTTTTGCTGAGGTGTTCTTGGAGCATAAAAGGTGTGTTTAATAGAAATAACTAATAAAAAAGTATTAAATTATTGATTATAAAATTCTACACCCATACCAATAATTAGAGATTTTATTTCAAGATATTTTTCCTTCTGAACAATTTCACAAAAGCTTTAAAAAATAAAGAAAACATCACTTTTATGTTTTATAATATATACCCTAGTGAATCATGAACATTCATCAACTAAAACATAAACATATGATTTTATATCCATACATTCTACTCTTTCTAGTCTAATCCATTACATGGGGATAAGTTCAAGTGGTTTGGATATAGAAACCATGTTAATAGATTTAAAGGATGAATTTCACATCTTTCCAATTTGACATGCATCACTGAAGTGATCATTTTAAAATTTTATAATAGTCCAATTAAAATCAAACTACTTCATATAAAATCAATATAATTTAAAAATAATGCAATTTCCATGTATCATATGCCATATCGAATATTCATTTGTCTCCGTAGTTAAGAAGTTCAGTTTTTTTTACACAAGGAATTAAGATCCAAGGTATAAAAAATTTTTCGTTCTGGGTTCACTAAATATAAGAAACATATCTTTAAAATAAAGTAGGAATAATTATAGAGATCAACATAAAATCCATCATCATAGAGTTGAGAGTTACTTATAATATTGTTTTTTAATGCTTGAACATATCAAATTTTTTTGATCAAATATTAATTTTAGATCTCTAACCGATCCAAATCCAATTACTTTCCCTTTAAAATTATCTACAACAGAAAATAATCATCATACTAATTTTTCTAATTTATAAATATTGTAAGAGTCTCAAATCATGTGTCTTGAGTAGCCACATTCCATATACCATACAACATTTTTGTTTTTGCGACCTTCTTCTTACAAAGAATTACAGAATAATTTGTTTTGGTTCCCATATTTTATAAGTCCAGCCGTCTCAGCAAGAAATGATCAGGGTTACCAGATCCACTTTATTTTTTCATAATTTACAATACATGATTTAGTGATATTTTTGGAAAAAATAATTTCTAATTAAACTAATATGGATATTTTTTAAGAGCACTCATTAGAGTAATGAACCATAATTCCACAATAAAAAGTAACTCTTGATTGTAATAATTTTTAGAAATATGTACAAAGTATTTATTATATAATTTATATTTTTCACCTTTGATTCATATTCCATATTTTTACTTTTTGATAATATTCTCTCATAGAATCTCAATTAATGTTTTTATACTTTAGTTAATACACATGAAACACTTTTGAATGACTCTACAACATCTTATAATCCTTTTATTCTTTTTTCATGTTCAGTACAATTTTAAGTGAATTTGTTAAATTATTATTTTTTAATTATTTATGTTTTTTTAACATAAAATGTTTTTTATCTTCAAACAATATAATGAATATTACATAGTTACTTATGCTTTTTTTACTAATGATTCATATATTTCTTCAAGAATGGAGAAATAATCATCTAATGTTTCATTAGAATAGCTTTCAGAATCAGAAGTAGAAGAAAAATTAGATTGTACCTCATATTCTTCATTAGAAATAAATCACATACTATCTTTTATATTTTTTGCATCTTTTGATGAGTTAGATTTTTAAGGGCAATTAGAGTCTTTAGATAAAATCCAATTTTCTTTTATAACATTATTTCCTTTTCAATCATAATCAATTTTATCCTAACTTTTCTTTTATTTATTCTCTATCGTTTTATTTTATTACCTAAACTATAGGAAACTAGGTCTAATATGTCCCATCTATTTAAATTAATATAATCAAACTTATTTATATTCTTTTTCAAAAAATTTTAAATTCTTTTCAAATCCGATATTTTCTAAAAAGAATTTCTAAATATTCAAGCTTTTTGTTCTAACTCGATTTTAGAATTAAAACACTATGAATCATTTTCAAAATATTTTGTTTTATTTTCATTCTTCGGAGTAGTAACTTTAAGGGAAATATTTTCCCTTTTTGTTATTTTTTGATCATTAGTTTCAACATTAATTTCATCTTCAAATATCATCATGTTTACAATTAAATCATTCATTTTAAAATATTTGACTAGTGAGGATTCTCATATAGCAGTAGATAATCCATTCTATATATAGGGTAGAACTCGTATTATATTCAACATTGGATGTGATTTTGAAAATGAAGTTCCTAAGGAATAAATACCATTGGATATCTTTTTTAGTATCCCATTCACTGTGGAAATGATTTCACCATCATAAATTCTGAAAGTATTAAATTTTATCTTTACAGTATCATAACTTAATTAACTGAAATTGTTTCTTACATCAAAGGAAAAAATAATTGTTTTAAAAATTTCATGGGAAGTATGAAATTCATATTTCCGATTGAATTAAGCCCGACCAGTTCCACATATAATATCATTCATTTCTCTTGAATTGATATTGTACTCAACTTCTTTTGTGGAATCCTATGTTTCTTGTTTTTTTAAAGATTACATACGGAGTGGAAATATTAATTTAAACTTTTACTCAAATATTTTTCAAATAGATACTCATACAAAATTTAGAATATTAATAATCCTCACCATTAAAGTAAATAGATCAGAGCATTGACATAACTTATTTTAGTTCAATCATTAACATTTATCTTTATATAGATCTTGTACTTGGACCTTGCCAGATCTTATATGATTTCTTGACAAATTCACTCACATGATAATAATTTTTCATTATGAATAATACAATGATATATAAGGGGGTGAATTGTGCCTTTTCAATAATCTAGGTATATTCTTGACGTTTATAATTCTTTTTGATTTATTCAGATATGCAATATCTTCTTATTTTGATTAGTAGTGGATAAGTAGAGAAGAAGAACAAAAAAATATTTACAGCAGTTTGGGGAATAAATATCTTATAGTCCACTCTACTTAATATCACTAAGTAATCTTCGTAATTTTCACTAGATTGGTACCCTTATCAAAATATGTTAATAACTTATTACAAGTAGTTGAAAATATTACAATAAGGCTTTTACAAAGGCATATGCTTCTTTTACAGGGAACAGAAAATCCAAAACTTATCTTTAGAGGCTGATACCCCACAAATGACAATGTCTTAGTAGCCATTACTCTAGTAAATCAATAGAGATAGATTTGATTGAAAATTTAGTGTCTGGTTCACAATTATAGTAATAAATAACAAAAACCATGTCTTATTCATCAAATATTAATGTCCTCAAGAATGAATAGCTTTGAAGAGACCCCGGTTGAGAAATATGTTCAATATAAACATCATCAGAAAAATAGTAGCCCTACCTGTTTAATTAGTATATTTTATAAAATACAATATTAAAACATGTATATCTATAATATGTCGCTTCTTCAAATCAATAGATATATCTTTTTTCCTTCTTAGTAACTTTTTATTTTAAAATATATCATGCACCGTACCAAGATAAAAAATACTCTTGATATTTAAAACGGGAGACTTTGATGACTAAGGGTTAAATAGATCCAATAATATAACCTAATAAATCATGTTTATTTGGATTTAAAACATTCAAGAGAGTCATTACTTACCTTATAAATTTGAATAATTTAATATGATGAATAAAATCCATGAAATCCTTCATAAAATAGCATTAAAATGTATTTAATTATATCAAGACCATTGTAGAAAATGTGGATAAAATATTTAATTTAAAACTTCATTGTTGACTAGTCATATGTAGGGTTCATTAATTTAATGAAAAAACTAGAAATTATGGTTCACAATGTATAGTTTTTTTATAAAAGTAGGGTTGATGAAGTATGATTGTTCACAAAAGTAGTGTTGATGAACCATATATTTATTTATTTAAACACACAGTTTATTCCAAAAAATTGGTTGATGATCCATAATTTTTCAATAGCGTAGGTTACATGATCCATACATTTAATTGCAAATATAGGGTTTCTAAACACTTTTTCAAGATTACATATATAAGGAATGAAAAAAATTTCTATAAAACATTCAAACATGTTCAAAATACTTAATTAAGTGTTTTAACTCATAAATAAGTTGAAATTCAGAATAAATAAATTACTAAAAAATAAATAATGTAATTTTATTGTTAATAAAAACAAGAGTGTTTGTGAGGATAAAAATCAATAAGATTTATAATGTATTGTTGAGATAATAAAAATATCATCATGGGTAGATTATTATTCATATTTCTCTATAAACATATTAATAAATCAATATATGATATCATCTTGAGTACATTAAGACCATCCAAGAATCTATATTCTAGTTTTTTATGTGTATAGTGTATTATTGTTCTCAATAGTTTCATTTATTACTTTATCTGGAAAACATTACTAAAGACATAAAATCATTTTGTATCCATAAATGCCCCAAGATTTTTTTAATCACTATAAAATAACTTGATTATATAGATATAAAATCTATCAGCTATGTATCTATGAGAGGAATCCTTATAATGATAACTTAATTCATGATATGGGTCATCATTTAGAAGGTGACTCTAACACATTAAATTTATTAACTATTTATAGTACTATGGGAAGGAGCCTATAACACACTAAGAAATTTCTGCCGATGAAGACAAGTTATTTGTTCAAATTTGATTATTTTGAATCTATAGTATTAAAATCTATAATATATAAAATAAATGTTGTTATATTAATTTTTTTCTTGATTAATAATTATTATGACATTATTGATTTATTATTATTCAATGTATCCCACTATTTTCATTTAATAATATTAATTTTGAACCAATGAATTCAAAATATATTGTTCATTAAATATTCTAGTGGGAAAGGATATATGAAACTATATTCAATATCAAAGAGATAAATATAACACTATATATAATATTTAAGTTAGACATTTTGGATAAGAAATTAAATTTATTGGAAGATCATTATTCTATTATATAGATTATCAACTCCTCAAATACTATATTGTGATTTACCCAATATTACTGATCCACACCATTTTGAGCTGGTACAATAATATAAAACTTGTTTCCAATGGAAGATTAAATTACCCTTAGGACTAGGTGAAAATACTTGATATTGGGGTGAGTTAGTAGTGGAAAAACATTTAATAAATTACAAGTTAATCTTATAACATTTTAAACACATTTTTAATTTAACCAAAATGACCAATTTTAATATAAATGACTTTTTTATCCATTCCCAATCACATACTCTATAGGAAATATAATAACCAAAATAAAGTACATACCAATGTTTTTTTAAATGGTTTAAACTTGATGTGGGATTCCTAATCCTTGATGTGACTAGGTTTCACCAAGTTACATATTTTCCACTATAATGTTATGATTATTACAAGTGGGTTTGGGAAGGTATCATGTAGTACCCTCACACCATATTACACGGGTGAGTATTCAAAATGTTTTATATATTAATATGAAATAAATCATGTAGGTTAATTATAATATACCCCACTAATTTTTTACAACATTCATCCATCTAAAATTCATCTTGAATCGGCATAGGATTCCACTACATCAAATAAATATATTTTCATCCTCAATACAAAGTCTTCAAATGAATTTTGATCTTTTAAAAAAATAGTATGTAACTTCATATTTGTTTTCTTCAAAACATCATGTACTTACTTAGAAAATATATGCTATAATTTAACAAAACTTTGAATCTAGGTTCCTAGTAACCCAAAAATCATTCTTTAAAAGTCCCTAAAATAATACATTCTTTCAACCTTATTAATATATTTTTTCTAACAACTTCTATTAAAACTTTGTATCACATGAACTAATATGTGAAACCATTTCATCTACTTCTTAACTAATAGATAATATTTTGTAATTATTCTTATCCATTTGAATCAGTTCAGTAAAACAAAGTTAGGTTATGCCTCTTTTCATTTTATTTTGGTAGAGCTTCTAATTTTATATAATGGGACTATTCTAGACTGATTGGTATTTTACCAATTTCAATCAATGGAATTGGGTTTGAATTTTATTTGAAAGAAGAAAAAACACATGAAACAAAATTCTCCTCATGAACCTTTATATTTTTTTCTCAAGTTAATCACATTGGAATGTCCCCACATTCTTAGTTACACTTTTATTCATAAAACAACTATCCTAAGTAAAATACCAGAAGTAAAATTCTTCCATTTATTCTAATATCTATATATTTTGAATAATTATTTAGTTAATTCTTAAAAATACATTTTTGATTCTTCTCAAAACATCTCTCTAATATCCACAAATGAATAATATTTTGAATTTTTATGAAGATCATAACAAAATTTATGTTTTGGAATTTTGTTTTTACATTATGAGTGTCTCTAAAATTCTAGTGTAAGATATATATTATATTTTTATCACAAGATAACTTCACACTTCAACCATTTCAGCATTCTAATTGAATAAAAAATCCATTTCTGATATTTAATTCTATTTAAGAACAATATTGCATCATTACTATTAATTTCTAGATTCAATTAATCTAGAATCTTCACATTTTAGGATTTATTACTTTTATATTAATTATCCATCATTTGTACTATATTTTTTAATCATAAATATTTGTATATTAATAAACCAGTTTTAATCACACACCCTTTGAGTATTTTTGATGTTAAATAATAGTGAGAAATATCTTAGGCATCTTATGAAATTTATTCTTAAGAATATCATAATGCGTAAATATTGAATATGATAAATTTCATATTTTTATTATGTTTGAAAACATAAGTAAGATGGACAAAATCTTATGAATTAATTTGTTAAATCCACCCTTTTCTATTATTCTAATTGATACATCTTACAAGAAATTTTAAAAAACATATATATCATATATTTGAATTTAGAGATTGATGGGTTTTTATCTAGCAATCACATCATACATATAATCCTTTAGCCATTTTTTATGACCAAAATATCTTATATATCCACTCATAAGATGTTTTAATTATCAAACTCCCATGTTCCAAGTAAGAAAAAATATTATGTTATTCCAAAAAATTTTATGTGTATAAAATTATTATTTATTATCTATATATTTCTTTATATAAAATAATTTTTACATATCCCCACATAAGATAATTCAATTTTATAATATAAATATTCAATGTAGAAAAATATTATAATGTATTATTATAAAAAATCATATTTATGTGCTATAAATCATCTAACCTATAAACAAAAGATGATGGACTTAACTGAAATTTACACTCTAGTACATATACTGTTATATATAGTAGAACATTGAGGTGTATTATACATATGGATGAAAAATATACATATGAATATATATTTCACAAAATGCTCATAAAAACTATTTAAACAATCTCTAAGTATCTGAAAAACACTTTTTGGTAAATTTTGAATTGGATTGAACATATTGAACACCATTATAAAGGATTTAGAACATTTTAAATGATCAAGATAGTGTACTTAAAGTACGTGTTTGGATTATTATTGAAGACTCAACAGTATCCTTCAAATTCATAATCTAAAAGATTTTCATTAATGATTTAAAAAAATGTAGAATAATATTTGATGGATGGTTTCTCTACAACTCAAAACCTAAATGGATCTATTTAGCTAACATTAAACTCTTTTAACAATAGATCTCCAATATTTCTACTCAATTGATATTTCAAACATAAACAAAATATTATAGAAAAAAATTTATCCACATTATAAATTGTATTTGAACATAAATACCAACTCAAAAAACTTGTGTATTTGATATCAACTAGTTAGATTCATTACATCTATGTATTCCCAGATAATAACCTATAAGGCCCCCAGCCTTAAACATTACTTAATCCTGAGATAACTTGATAATTTGACTTTAATACACATTGATTATATTTTCAGGTTTATGGATTTGGAGGATTAAGTCATATCTTATACATAACATCATTAATATTACAAGAAAACAGTTCTACTCACTATCCATTTTTTTCATAAAATAAAAACACTTTAAAATGAAATATGACATCATTTCATGTTTTAAAAACATAACTTTTCCTTGATCCCATCCTTGACTCTATTCTAATTTATATCCTATGAAAAAAATTTCAAACAGTAGTATGAGCATAAAAAGATTAGTTAGGGATACATAAAGAAAGAAAACTCTTTTTCTTGTGGTAACATGAAAACCATGAATAATTTATCATAAAATAATACTTTTCAACTTTAAGAAGTAGTAAAAACACATCACTGAGTATAATCTCATTTATTACCATTTTATAACCAAAATATTCCCATAAATCCAATATAAAGAAATATATATCATACAAAGGTAACTTGGGACATAAACTTACTTAAATTGAATAACCATATGTTTGATTTTTCGAAATATCCCTAAATGTAATAGTCATAGAACCGACCTGTATACCCAATGCATTGGAGGATATAATTCCACCACCCATACTTGGTTTATCACCTAACTACTCATCAGTTTGTTTATCACATAACCACCCATCATTGTTTTATCACATAACCACTCATTAAATGTCCAAATACTATTATTTAATCATAACACATAAATATTTCAAATATCAAAATTTCAATAACAACATTTCATTTGAAATCACAAGAAATCATTTCCAGATATTGAAATACTCAATAAATTTAAAAAACCATTTTAAATAAAAAAATACATAAAATGGGATATGGTAGTTAACTTCCTTTTTATAAAACATTACGTCTTATTAAGTAAGACATATATCAAATAATGCTTGCAGTGGTGGAAAGATTATTGTCACCGCTTATGTTAAAAAAAGTTCCTTTTGTCTTCTGACAAAACAATTCATAGAAATATATTCCATTTTAATGAAATTAAATGTCAAAGGGGTTTATTATATTCCAAATAAAATAAGTATGTGTTTATTATCAAAATATTTTTCAATGAAAGGAGATTGAGGTGAATTCCCATAACTCATGTCCGACTTTCCACATTCATTCTATAATTTACTGAATTATATACATAAGTTAATATATAATTGATTCAGATACTTTGAAACATTATTATTTCTTTTATATGACTTATCATCATTTCATAAAAATTACATAATTATTTTAGTTAATATCTTTCATTTTGGCGATATTGGGTAGTTTTTTCAAAAATGATCTTGTTATAATTAGAAACTTTTCATGTGGTCAAAAGTAAATTATCTATATAAAAGTATTAATTATTTAAATATCATATATATCCAGTATATATTTGTTTATAATAGTCCATAATATTTGAATATAATAATTGAAATGCACTGTTCATGGTGACGGTATGCCGTATGTACACATGATCACTACTTTTATTTATTTTTCATATTAATGAAATGAAAACTAAATGACACATAGGTATATTATAATTCCAGTATAATATCATATGATATATATATTATATAAGTTTTATAATTCCATACTTTATATGTTTATTTTATGGCATGAACGAGTAATATTATTTTGAGGGGGTGGTAGTCCGTACTTTC
This sequence comes from Viscum album, assembly GCA_963277665.1. Taxonomy (NCBI): domain Eukaryota; kingdom Viridiplantae; phylum Streptophyta; class Magnoliopsida; order Santalales; family Viscaceae; genus Viscum; species Viscum album. Next base: position 1,666,778,270 of record OY728147.1, on the reverse strand, counting down.
TCCGGTGAAATTATCGTATTTACACATCATGGAAATAATAAAGGTTTGTCTGTAAATAAAAATCCCAGTATCATAGAGAAAATATAAATATAATATATATCATATATATATATAGTGCTATAATATTTTTCACCATGACATGTGGTAGGGGAAAATCGAACAATCATCATTTTTTGTGGCATTAGTCCACCGTACACAAAAACAATATGTTCGTATCCATTAGATGGAGGTGTGTGAAATTGTAGTTAGAATCCATCTCATAAAAACATAATAGTATTTTTTGGATACTGGTTTTGTTATTTAATTAGAGAATAATAATTCAATAGAGTGTGAAGAAGTAAAATAATGTAACGAAACTCTAGAGAAGACACTAACTCTAAAATATGTAACTTTTTTTGATTTGAGCCAAAATGATTTCATGAATTTCATTTTTCCCAAGGAAAGGATTTTAAGAGGAATGGAGAGATTCTAAGAGCTTATTTAAACAAAATTTGGATGATCCACGGGTCTTTAGAGGTGTTATTAAATTGGTAGAGGTGATTTTTCTTTTATAAGATTGAGGAGGGGCACTTTAGGAAGGTATTGAAATATTATTTTATTATAAAATTATTTTTGGTTTCAAATGGTTAAAAATACATTAATTTCAAATATATTATGTTTTTGGGTTGAGAAATTCTCAAAAAAATTGTTTTAGAAAAGTCTAGGTTGCATATTTAACCTTATATTTTATATTTAACCCTTACTAAAGTAATTTATCTCTTACCATGTCTTCTTGTATATTCATACTACACGGTTAATATAGTTATTATAAAATGTAAATAGAATCTAAAGTAGTTTATTAATGATATTTTCAGTATTATATAATTCTTTTGGCTGAATATTATTTTTTTACGACTATTATATCATTTAATAAAATTTTATTTGTTTTAAAAACGAATTTATGTCAATTTTTATACTATTCATATCATGAATTTTTAAAAACCACAACAACTTGATTATTTAAAAAAACAACATTAATTCAAAGATAACAAGTCATAATAGTCTATAATATTTGTGTATGGGATAAAAAGTTTTAAAACAAATTTATTTTAATATTTATAATCTCATATATTTAAATCATTTATTAATATGGAAATGACTACATCATCATTGTATCATAAATATATTTATTTATTCAATGTCTAAAAATTATAAATGAAATACCATGATGTAGGAAATATTTTTATATTTCTAATTAGTATTATAGTCTAATATATCACTTATATAACTCTATCTAAATATTTTTATAGTAAAAAACCTGTCAATGTTATATTTTTCTTTAATTTAAATTAATTCTTATAAAATGTCACTTTCACATCAAAGTTTCTTCATGGGGTCCCAACAATATACCCAAGGATTCCCAATGACTGAAATATCTCATTAACTAGTAATATGACAAGTGTTATGGTAATTTAATATTATTATAAAAATTTTTCCCATTATTTACCAGATTTACCATTTAACCATGGTAAATAATATAATTACTAATGTTAAAATTCATAATGACTAAAAATAAAAGGTACCTATTTACAAAATTTGGACCTCCTAATTAAAAATATAGAATATATTTATCCATATTCAAAATAAATAATTTTTAGTAATTAATTTAAAATTTATTCTCATTTTCAAAACCAAAAGTGGGTTTTTAAGAAGTAATAACTATCAAAATATTGACTAATGTTTATGTCCAATTATAATTTGATAGTACATCCAATGATAATAATTGGATTAAATGATAAAAATTTAATTCAATTATAAATTAAAACCAATTAAAATTAGGTTATAATTATATGAATAAATTATATGAAATTATATTTTTTAATTAAAATGTTGTATTTTTCACATTTCATTAAAAAATGAACTTTATCAGAAAAATACCAAAATTTCTTCCAAAGTAAATTTTTCGGTACTAATTTTATATAAGAATTTTATTTTTTCAAATATAACAAATAAAAGTGACAAAAACTAGATTTAAAAAGGGTTCTCCATCAAAAGGCGGTAAAACAACCTTTTGAAAATATTTGAGTATTTCATGCTTAAAATCAGATTTATTATTAATTTAAATGTCTAAAATTTATTTGATAAATATAAATAAATTTAATAATGAAGTTTTAGTTAGTTATATTCATTCTATCCAATAAAATGGCTAGGGGTTAAATACCATTTAAAATAAAAATAATAATATATTATTTCGTGGTATAACTCAAAGTTGTGTGCAACATAAGAATTCAAAGCGTCCTGTTGTTTCGTGTTGAGTAAGCTATTGGAAAAATTATCATATTAAACATAAATTTAATATATTATTCATAAATATTAAAATATATGAAAATGTATTACTCTATAAATACCTGTTTTGTTACATCTTTCCCCCTTTTGGAAATTTCATCCGAGCAATTTTAAAAATGGGGTCAGAAAATTCATTGAAAATCCCACATTGGAAAAAGAGTTATTAAAAATATAACTTTTTTTAAAAAAAAGTATGAAGGTAACCCAATAAAACACATACTTGGATTCCATGAAAACATGTATATAGAAGAGAAAAGTAACCATCAAGTTCAGATGGAGAGTGATAGAAAACATGATTTATAGAAAGTTAACAAATAGAAAACCATAAACATGGGATGGGTTAAATGGTATTAGATTCCCCAGTAGGAAAATGAAATGGACAATGATCTTATTATAATGTTTCTTTTCATAAATTTGATGAATTATTTTACTACTTAGAATAATAACATAACGAAACATACTAAATTTTCCATTAATTTTTTTCCCTTTAATAAATTTCTACCACAAACTCATCTTTTTTAGAAATGATGAATATTCAAGATGACTTTGTCACATATGAATTGGTAGAACCAAATTCTAAAGTATCAAATAATCCACAAAAGGAAAACTATATATTTCCCTTGTCTTTAGACATTAACCATAACCAAAATGGTTAGTTCAAGATAATATTATATTAAAAACATAATCTTTTATAAAAATAAACACCACACTTAATCTCCAAAATTCATGAAACACTACCCATATTTCAACCACGACAATTAAATACACAATTTACCATAAAAATCAACCATGTAATCTATTAAATATTGAAACCCAAAACTCAGAAGGATTTGATCACACAGTCTTTCACATTAAATCTTAACATTTATCTCTAAATAATAACACCTACTATTAATGTATCATATTGAAAATTAATTAACCAAATCACATATTGTCTATGATAGTTTAATCATTTACATAAATAAACCAAATCTCCATATGTCCACAATAAAAACATAGATTCTTAAAAAATAAAATATTAACCATTACTCCACAAATGAAATCACATTTTATTATATTTTATTAGAAATAATGTGTTCCCAATAAGACAACATCTTCAAAAATATTATTTAACACTTAATCGCCAATTCATTTTACTATTCTAAGGATATCCATTTGATAAAAAATAAGTTCCCAAAATAAACTTATTCTTAATCAATAAAATAATTTAATAAAAAATAATAAGTTATACTCTCTAGGGACTTCACCTAGGATAGTGGTAGGCTATGTGGCCTTATCTCCCTTCGGTTGTGGGTTTGATTCCCGTGGCCATTTTGGACGTGACAAGTTCTATCCCTTCCTATGGTTTTTTATTTTCATAAAAATATATCATTCATATATCATTTTTAAAAATATGAAAATTTTGTTAAAAATAATCATAACCTATTGTATCCTCAAAAGTTATATAATACATTTCATTTTTCATCCCAAAATATAATAACCATTTATTTCCAAAAAAGATTATATGATTCCCTAAAGTTATCTATTATGTCCACACAAGAAAACATAATTCATTCCTAAATAACATTTTCGCATATCAAAATTCCGGGTTACACATACTATTAAATGTATTCCAATGTAATCCCATTATAAAAAGAGCGTTAATACATTTAAGAATTTCATCATCATAAAATATACCATAACTATTGAATCCCTTATATGGAGAGTTCTTACTCATTCATTATTCTTCATGATCAATTAACTATGCATTTCAACATTATTTCTAAATACATCATTCCTACAGATCGAAAATCCTCATCATTTCTAAACATCCATCCAAAAATTCTTCATTCTTTGAGGGTAAGAAAATAAATCACACCCTGAATCTAGATATCCTAATGTTCAGGATGTTCCCTTTCTCATTCGTCATGTTTCCCCACTTTAAAAAACTAAATGTTCACTCCTCTTCTATAATTTCAATTTTCTATAGAGTTTGACAATTTGTGATTTTTAAATCATATTAAAAAGATACCTTGAACCATAAAATTGTTTTAGAAATGTGTAGTTGTTGGATAACTCAAGCAATTTCTTATATGTGATTTGAATACTCAAGAAGCCGTCAAAATAATTTGAATATTATTTTTCACTAATAGTGATGATAAAATCACCAGGGAGGGATAAGAAGGTTTTGAAATATATATTTCATTCAAAATTGACAAATGAACCCTAATCTTTTTAAAATAATCAACACAAAAACATGAAATTGATTATTATTAAAAAACAATAACTTATAGGGTATAGATAAAATAAAAACATTTATATTAATCTAATACACCAACCTCCTTATATCTCTATTGTTCGGGTTTTTCTACAATGAACCTTGATATTTTACCATAACCCTACAAATGTTTCCATATGATAATAACCATTTTTAGTTATATGATATCCTTTACTTACACCCAGGTTACACCATAACCTCTAAAGTTATCTAAATCAACTTTTGATAGCAACTATAATGCCCTGACCATAAACATTACATAATATTGAGATAAGTCGATAATTTGACATTAATTCACATAGATGATATTTTTAGGTTTAGAGATTTATATAATTATTTCATATCTTATAGATAACATCTTGAATATTATAACTAGACACTTCTACTCACTAACCTTTTATTATAAAATAAAAAATATTTAAAATGATATATGATATAGTTTCATGTTTTTTCTACATAACCTATCCATGATCCCATCATTGAATCTATTATCCTTTATGTCATTTGAATTTTTTTTGAAACATTAGATGAGTATAAAAATCTTAATAAGGGATTCATAATGAAAGAAAACTATTAATCTTGGTATAACATGAAAACCATGAATACTTTATCATAAAGTCACCTTTAAGAAGTAATAAAAATACTTCAGTGAATATAATATCATTTATTACCCTTTTGAAACCAAAATATTACCATAAATCCCATATAAACAAACATGTAGAATATAAATGTAACTTGGTACATATACACCCTTAACATGAATAAATATATGGTCAACTTCAAAACATATCACTAAATGGAATATCCATATGAACGACTTCCATACCTAATGCATTGGATGCTATAATATAAACACCCATCATTTGGTTTATCGTGTAACTTCCGGTCATTGTTTTATCACATAACCACCCATCAAATGTCCATGTACCATTATTTAATCATAACACCTAAAATATATAAAATATCTACATTTAGCTAATAACATTTTATTTTCCATCATAAGAAATAATTTCAAGATATTGATATAATCAATCCATTTCAAAAAGCATTTTCAATACCAAAATATGTAAAAAGGCTATATGATATTTATTTTCCTTTTATTAAAACATTACGACATGATAAGGAATCCATATATCAAAAAATGCATGCATATGTGGAATGGTTGTAATCGCTACATACTCTAAAAAAATTACTTTTGTCATTTAGTAAAATACTTCATAGAAAAAGATTCCATTTTAATGAAATTAAAAGTCAAAGGGGTTTATTTTACAACATATAAAAGAAGGAGGTTTATATTATCAAAATATGCCTAAAGGAAACTATATTGAGATGAATTCCCTTTTATCATATCCAAATTCCCTTATTCATTATTTAATTTCATGAATAATAAACTTAAGTTAATTTCTACATTATTAATAACATTTTCATGTTTAATCTTACATTTATATCACTTATAATCATGTTACAAAAATTAAATAATTATTTATGATAATATCGGTCGTTTTATCGATATTGGATACTTGATTTCAAAATGATCTCATTATAATTACGAATTGTCAATGTGGTCAATAGTACATTATCTCTATAATAGTATTAATTATTTAAATATAATATATATCCATTATATATTTATTTTTCATATTCTATATCATTTGGAGATAATAAATGAAATCCACCACCCATGGGGATGGTAAGTCATATGTACACATGAACACTACCTTCATTTATTTATCATATTAAAGAAATGAAAACTAAATGATACATAAGAATATTATAATTCAAGTATAATACAACCTGATATATATGTTACAAAAGTTCATTAATTCCACCCTTTATATGTTTCATGTATGCAATGAACAATTCATATCACTTTTAGGGGCGGTCGTCCACACTTTCTCGAATGAAATTATCGTAGTTACACATCATGAAAAGAATAAAGGTTTGTTTGTAAAAAAAATTACAATATTAAAGATGAATGTTATATATAATATATATCATATATAAATATTCTACCACAATAATTTCCACTATGAGAGGTGGAAGGGAAAATCAAATAATCATTATTTCATGTTGCAACAGTTCTCCATACATAGAAACAATATGTTCATATCAATTAGATTGAGGTGAGTGTAATTGTAGTTAAAATAAATCTCAAGAAAATCTAAATGTATATTTAGTATATTGGGGTTGTTATTTAATTAAATAATAATAATATAATAGAGAGTGAATAAGTAAATAATGGAAATAAACTTTAGAGATGATGCTACTTCTAAAACGTGTACCTCTCTTTGATTTGAGACCAATGGATCTCTTGGGTTGCCTTATTATGAAGGTAATGATTCACTAATGAAGGGAGGGATTTGGGGAGAATATTTGGGCCAAATTAGTTTGAGCCAATGGGATTTATAGGTTTGATTAAATGGGCATAGTTGATGCCCTTTTATAAGTGGGAGGAGGGGAACTTTAGGAAGGCATTGAAATATTATTTTATTATAAAATTAGTTTCGGTTTCAAATGGTCCTAATGTAATTTATTTCAAATATATGATACTTTTAGGTCCCAAAACCCTCAACCATTAGGTTTTAGACCAGTATAGGTCACAAATTTAAGCTTATCCTTTAGCTTTACCCCTTAGTTAACTAATTTAACTCTTTCAATGTTTTATTTTATATTAATAATATAAGGTTAATATAGTAACTATAAAATGTTAATAGAACCTAAAGTGGTTACTTAATGATATTTTCAAAATAATATAAGTCATTTGGTAGAATATTTGATATTTAATACTGTTACATCACTTAATGAAATATTCTTTGTTTTAAAAACTCATAGATGTCAATTTTTATTATTTTCATATCATGACTTTTTAAAAAACCACAAGAATATGATTATTTCCCAAAAACATCATTATTTCAAATATAAAAACTCATAATCATCCATTAAATTCTTGGATGGAATAAAAAGGTTTAAAATAATTTTATTTTAATATTTATAATCTCATTTATTTAAATCATTCATTTAAAAGGAAATCACTACATCATCATTATGTCATAATTATATTTATTTATTCAATGTATAAAAATTGTAAATAAAATAAAATGATTTAGAAAATAGTTTTATCTTTTTAATTAATATTTATAGTCGATAGTATCCCTTATATAACCCGATATAAAAATTCTTTTATTAAAAAAGATGTTTATGTTATATTTTTCTTTACATTAAATTAATTATTATAAAATTTCATTTTCAAATTAAAGTGGCACCATGGGATCCCAAAATCCACTCAAATATGACCATGTTTGGAAATATCTCATAAAATAGTAATATGACACATTTTGGGTAGTTTAATACTATTATTATATTATTGTTTAGCATTATCTAATAGATTAAACCTTTAACCATGATAAATAAAATAATTACTAAAGTTACTATTAATATTTTATAAAAATAAAAGGTAACCATTAAAAAAATTTGGACCTCCTGATTCAAAATATTTAATCCATTTCTCAAAATTCAAAACACTTATGTTATAGTAATTAATTTAAAATTAATTCCCACTGTGAAACCTAAAAGAGGGGTTTTAAGAAGTAATTACTATCAAAATATTGACATGTGTTTATATCCAATTATAATGAGAAATTACTAAGAATTATAATAATTGGATTAAATGATAATAATATTATCGAATTTTACTTTATAAAAATTAAACGTATAGTATAACTATATAAATAAATAAAATGAAAAGGTAGTATGTTTCACTATTCATTTAAAAATGAAATTTATCAAAAAATACCAAAATTTCATCCAAATTAAATTTTGATGTCACAATTATATAAAAGAATTTTATCAAATATAACATATAAAAGTTACAATAACTAGATTTAAAAATGGTTCTCTATCAATATGAAGTAAATTGAACTTTTAAAAATATTAGAGTATTTCATGTTAAAATTCAGATTCCTTTCTTTTTAAACCTCTAAAATTTATTAGATAAATGTAATGAAATTTAATAATGATATTTTAGTTAGTTATGTTCATTCCATCTAATAAAATGTCTAAGAATAAACTACCATTTATATTAAAAATATTATTATATTTTTTTGGTAGAACTGAAAGTTCTATGCAACTTAAGATTTCAATGAAACCCGTTGATATGTGTTGAGTATGCTATTGTAAAAAGCATCCTTTGTAAAAAAAATTAATATCTAATTCATAAATATTAATTGATATGAAAATGTATTATTATATAAATACATTGGTTGTTATATCCTTCCCCTTTTTGGAAATTTCATCCACTCAATTTTTAAATTGGGATCAGAAACTTCATTGAAAATACCACATGAGAAAAAGAGTTAATAAAACCATCACATTTAAAGAAATAAAGTTTATTATAAAGGAAACCTGATAAAAAAATTCTTAGATTCCATATAAACATGGATTTGGAAGAAAAAACTAACCATCATGTTTTGATAGAGAGTGATAGAAAACATGGTTTGGAAAATGTTAACAACCAGAAAACCATAAACTTGTGATGGATTAAATGATCTATGATTCCTGAGAAGGAAAATTAAACAGACAATATTTTTTTTAAGTTACTTTTCATACTGTTGAGTAATTCTTTTATGACTTAGAATAAGAGCATATGGAAACATACTTACATGTCAATTAGAGTTTCACCCTTTAATTAATTTTTATAATAAGCTCATATTTTCTACAAATAATGAGTATTCAAGATGACTTTGTCACATCTGAAGTGCTAGAATCAACTTCTAGAGAACCAAATAATCCACCAAAGAAGAACTATATATTTCCCATATCTTTAGAAATTAAAAAAAATCAAAATGGTAAGTACAAGATTATAAAATCTTCCAAAAATATTCTTTTATAAAAAGTAATACTACTCTTAATCTCCAAAATTCAACAAGCAATTCCCAAAGTTCCACAATGACAGTTAAATTCACAATTTTCCTTAAAATTCAATAATGTAATCTAACTAATATTCAAAACAAAAACATATAAATATTTAATCAATTAGTCTTCCATATTAAATCATAATATTTTTCTCTAAATAACACCCAAATATATTAATGTTTCATATTAAAAATTAATTAACCTAATAACATATTCTCTATGATAGGTTAATAATTTTTATAAATAAACCAAATCTCTATATGTACAAAATAAAAACAACGATTCATCCTAAATAAAATTTCAACCATTACTCCGCAAATGAAATCCCATAGTATTCTATTTTCTTATGAATAAATTGTTCCCAAAAGAGAGAAATTCTTACAAAATAACATTTATCACTTAATCATAAAGTAACTTTCCTATAATGAGGATATCTATTTTATAAAAATTAAGTTACCAAAATCAACTTATTATTAATCCATAAAATCATTAAACTAAAATGAATAATTCAAACTAACTAGGGACTTAACATCGGATAGTGGTAGGCGATACGCCCTTGTCACCCTAGGGTTGTGGATTAGACACTCGAAGGAATTTTGGATGTGACAGGTTGTCACCCTTCCTGTGGTTTTTCATTTTACAAAATCTATATCATTTAAATAACATTCTAAAAAATAAGATAATTTCCTCAAAAATAACCATAACCTATTGAATCCTAAATATTAATATAATAACTTTTATTTTTCATCCCAAATGTAATAATAAATTTTCAAAAAAAAAATTATATGAACCCCTAAGGTTATCCATTATGTCCACAAAAGAAAACATAATTCATTCCTGAATAAAATTTTCAAATATCAATCTTCAAGGGTACACATACTATAGAAAGTCTTCCAAAGTAATCCCATTATCAAGGGACCCTTAATACTTTTAATCTTTTCATCATCATACAATATACCATAACAATTAAATCACTTGTATATAGACTTATTACTCATTCAGTGTTCTTCATGATCCATTAACTATACATTTCCAACTTATTTCATAACACAATATTTATGTAGATTGAATATCCTCATAATTTTTAAATATCAATCGAAATATTCTTCATTCATTAAGGATAAGAAAATAAATTACACTTTGAATCCAGATATCATCATTTTTAGTATTTTCCTTTTCTCTTTCGAAATGTTTTTCCACCTTCAAAAATTAAACATTCACTCCACGTATATAATTTCAATTTTTAATAGAGTTTTAAAAGTTGAGATATTGAAATCAAATGAAAAAGATACCATGACCCATAAAATTATTTTAGAAATGAGTAGTTGTGGGATAACTCAAATAATTTCTTACAGATGATTTGAATACTCAAGAAGATATCAAAATCATTTGAATATGGCTTTTTCAAAATAGGGATGATTCAATCATTGGGGAGGGATAAGATGGTCGTGAAAGACCTCTTTTCTTCCATATTGAAAAATGACCCGTAATTGTTTTAAAGAATAAACACTTAAATTTGAAACATATTATTATTAAAAAATTAATCCAATACAGGGTATGGATAACATAAAAACTTTTATATTACTCTAATCTATCAAACTCCTTATATATCAATTGTTCGGGTTTTTATCCAACAAACTAATTTTTCCATAACCCTAGAAAAGTTTCAACATGATAATAACCCTCTTAGTCATAAGAGATACTTTACCTACACCCAGATAACACCCTAGCAACTAAAGTTATCTAAACAGAACTATGATACCAACTATAAGGGCTCAGACAAAAACATTACTTTATCTTAAGGTAAGTCAAAAATTTGACATTAATACATATTAGGGATCTTTTCCGGTTTATAGATTTAGATAATTACGTCATATCGTCTGCATAAATTCTAAATATTATAAGGAGGCACTTCAACTAACTATCAATTTTTTAATATAATAAAAACTCCTCAAAACGAAAAATGACATAGTTTCATGTTTTAAAAACATAAGTTTTCCTTGATCCCATAATTTACTCTATTTTAATTTATATCCTAAGAAAAACATTTCAAAACATGGGATGAGAATAAAATTCTCAATAAGGGATACATAAAAGAAGAAAACTGTTAGTCTTGGGATAACATGAAAACCATGAATACATTATCATAAATTATTACTTTTCACCTTTAAGAAGTAGTAAAAACACTTCACTGAATATAAGCTCATTGATTAGACTTTTTTAACCAAAATATTATCATAAATTTCATATAAAGAAACATAAATCATATAAAGTTAACATGGGACATAAACATACTCTAATGGAATAACCCTATGATCGACTTCCACACATATCACAAAATGGAATAGCCATATGACTGACTTCCATACCCAATGCATTGAAGGTTGTAACGTAACCAACCATCCTTAGTTTATTAGGGAACCACCCATAATTTTGTTTATCACATAACCACCCATCATTGAATTATCTTGTAACTACCTGTCAAATGTTCAAGTACCATGATTTAATCATAACACATAAAATATTGAAAATATCAACATTTCACTAATAACATTTCATTTGAAATAACAAAAAATAATTTCAAGATATTGAAATAATAAATCCGTTTAAAAAACCATTTTTAATACCAAAATACTTAAAAATGGTATATGGTATTTATTTTCCTTTTAATAAAACATTACAACTTCTAAAAAATCCATATATCAAAAAATACTCTTGGCGGCAAAAAGGTCATTGTCGCCACATACGTTAAAAACATTACTTTTGTAGTTTAGTTAAATAATTAGTTGAAAAAGATTTCATTTTAATGAAATTAAAAGTAATAGGGGTTTATTATACACCCTATAAATGAAGAAGGGGTATATTATCAAAATATGTCTCAATAAAAGGAGATTGAGATGAAGTACATTACCTCATATCTGACTTGCCTCATTTATTCTTGAATTCCCTTAATACAAAAATTAATTTAATTTATAATTCCTTCATAACTTTATAATTTTTATTATTTCTTTTATATCACTTATCATCATATTATAAATATTATATAATTATTTATGTTAATATCAGTCGTTTTGTCGATATTGGGTACTCGAGTCGAAAATGATCTCGTTATAATTACAAACTGCCCATGTTTTAAAAAGTAAATTATCTATAGAAAAGTATTAATGATTTTAATATCATATATATCCAGAGTATATGAATTTATAATATTCCATAACATTTGGAGATAAAAAATTTAATTCACCGTTTAGGGAGACGATGAGCCTTATGTTCACATGAACGCTACTTCCATTTATTTGTCATATTAACGAAATGAAAACCAAATGATACATAGATATAATATAGTTTAAGTATAATATCATATGATATATATGTTACCTAAGTTCATTAATTCCATCCCTTATACGTTCCTTGTCTAACATGAATGATTTATATCACTTTGAGGGGTAGTAGTCAGCACTTTCTCAAACAAAATTATTTTATTTACACATCATGGAAATCATAATGTTATGTTTTTAAAACAAATTACAGTATAATAGAGAAAATATAAATATAATATATATCATATATAAATATTATTACATCATATTTTCCAGCATGAGAGGTGGTATGGGAATGTCAAACAATCATTGTTTCGTAATGCAGTAATTCACCTTACACAGAAACAATATGTTCGTATCCATTAGATGGAGCTGTGTATAAGTGTAGTTAAAATAAATCTCATAACAATATCCTAGTATATTTATGATACTTGTGTTTTTATGTAATAAAATAATAATATTATAATATATAATGATGATGTAAAATAATGTAAAGGGACTTTAGAGAAGATACTACCTCTAAAATGTGTAACTCTATTTTATTTAAGCCAAAAGGCCTTCATGAATTACCTTATGCTCAATGTAATGCTTTTATGAGGAAGTTAGGGATTTTGGGAGATTATTTGGTTAGTTTTTTTTTGAGGAAAAGGGTTTTAGAGGTGTGAGTAAATGGGCAGAGTTGAATCCCTTTTATAAGTGGAATGTGGGTCACTTTAGGAAGGCATTGAAATAAACTTTTTATTATAAAATTATTTTCGGTATAAAATAGACCCAAAGTAATTTATTTCAAAGATAATATTATTTTGGGTCAAAAACTTCTCAACCAATATGTTTTATATAGGTCTAGGTCACAGATTTAACCATATATTTTAGCTTTAACGCTTAGTTAACTAATATAAATCTTACTACGTCTTTCTGTATGTTCATAATATATGGTTAATAAAGTTACCATCAAGTATAAACAGAATATAAAGTAGTTCATTAATTATATTTTCAACATTATCTTTGTCACTTGGTCTAATATTAGATTTATAGTACTATTTTATCATTTAATAAAATAGTATTTGTTTTAAAAACTCATTTATGTCAATTTTTATACTATTCATATCAAGACTTTTTAAAAAACCATAACAACTTGATTCTTACAAAAAACATCATTAATTGAAATATAACATTAATAAAAATTCTTTAAATTTTTGGATGGAATAAAAATGTTCAAAATAAATTTATTTTAATATTTAAAATCTCATTTATTTAAATCATTAATTCATAAGGCAATCACTACATCACCATTATGTCATAAATATATGTATTTATTTTATGGATAAAAATTATAAATAAAATAACATGATATATAAAATCTATTTATCTTTGTAATAACTATTTATGTTGAATATATACCTTATATAACCCCATATAGGAATTTTTTTTATAAAAAAATTATTTATGTTGTATTTTTCTTTAATTTAAATCATTCCTTATAAAATGTCATTTTCACATAAAAGTTTCTCCATGGGGTCCCAAAAATTGACCCAAGGATGACCATGGTCGAAAATATCTCATTAAATTGTAATAGGACACATGTTAGGGTATTTTAATATTATTATAATATTAACTATTACCTCTATTTACCATATATACCCTTTAACCATGGTAAATAAAATAACTATTGAAGTTGCTATTCATAGTGTCTAAAAATAAAAGGTTCATATTTACAAAATTTTGACCTCCTGATTTCAAATATGGAATTAATTTCTCTAAATTCAAAACATATAATTTGTAGTAATTAATTTATAACAATTCTTATTATCAAAACCAAAATAGAGTTTTTAAAAAGTAATTACTATCAAGGGATTGGCTTGTGTTTATGTATAATTAGAGAGAAAAATTATTTATAATGATTATAATTGGATTAAATTATAAAAATATAATCCAATTATAATTTAAAAGAGATTAAAATGACAATCTAACATTATAAATAAATTATATTAAAAGGCTGTTTTGAATTAAAATGCCCTATTTTTCACTATTTATTAAAAAATGAACATTATTAGAAAAAAACCAAAATTTCATCCAAAATAAATATTGATGTCCCACTTCTAAAGAATAATATTTTTTCAAATAGAACATATAAATGTGAAAAAACTAGATTTAAAATGTGTTCTCTATCAAAAGTCGGTAAAACGACCTTTTAAAAATATTAGAGTATTTCATGATTAAAATCAGATTCATTATTATTTTAATAGTATAAATTTTATTTGATAAATTTAATGAAATTTAATAATCATATTGTAGTTTGTTCTATTCATTCCCACCAATACAATTACTAGTAATTAACTGCCATTGAAAATAATTATATTAATATATTATTTTTTTGTATAACTTAAAGTTGTGTGCAATGTAAGATTTCAGAGAAACCAGTATTTTCACGTTGAATATGCTATCAGACAAAGTGTCATGTTTTTTATAATATTAATATCTTATTCATAAATATTAATTGATATAAAATTTTTTCACTCTATAAATACCTAGGTCATTACACAACATCACTCTTCATTTAGATCTACCCGCAAATATGGGCAACACACTAACATATATCATTAGTTTGATTCTTTCACCATAACCAATATTTTACAATACATAAATTTTTACACTTATTGATAATAAATACAACAAAAAAACATTGGTCACTTCCACATCCCCATTTTTGTTTGTTTTGAGTTCTAATTAATTAATAAAAACCCTTGTGTATATCTATATAGATTCTCCCACTTATTGAAAATACATGAAAAGGGAAAATGTATTCTCCCATTAATTGATACCATAAGTTTAATCAAAGGTCCTCTAAGGTAAAATTCATCCACCATTCTACTGTTAATTTTCAAAACCATATTATCCCCACTTTCCTTGGTTTCCCCCTTTATTGGGAGAATCATCCAAATTTCATGAGATAAGGGTGGAACAACATTTTTATTAGTAGTATGCTGTAAAATAATAAACTCTTCAGCTACTTGGGATACCCAAGTACAGAAAACAATAGTGATCAATTTTGATAATAAATCTACCCATAAGATATTGAAAATGTGATACCAAACCTAATTTTTCATTTCTTTGAGGATTCCTAAAAAAAATTTCATGAAATTTTATATAACCATAATAAAATTTTAAAAACACATTAAAAATTAAATTTAATGTTTTATTCTGACTGTTTTTGTTATAAAATCCCAAATATTTAATATTTAGATTTATGTTAAATCAAAATAGTGACCAAAAAGTGAAAATCATACCTAAAAAATTAATTTTACAGGGGAGATCCATAATTCTAGATTGAATAAGAGATAATAAATCACTACAATCATGACTTCATAACATCCACCCTTAAGGGTTTTACTACAATAGTTTTCATTATGGTTATAGGTTATTCAAGAGAAAATCTCTAATAATTTTAATTCTAGTTGATATTTATGATACCAATTTAGATTTAATCAGTAATGTATTTATAGGGGACACCAAGATACCAATTTAAATATTTTAAATGATGGATTTCTCTTCTAGTTGTATAAATAATAACAATTTTAATAAATAATTTTTTTCATCACCATTAATTCCCATTATAATATATAAAAATATAAAAATATAATAATAAGGTAGTTTTTCATCTTCTTATCTGTGTGACTGACAAGGATGAGACATATTTCCCAATCCGAAAATTATTTTCTTTATAGAACCATATGTCTGAGAAATATTCATACTTTTTTTGAATCCTAACATTCCAAATATATTCTATAATGTGAAACACAATATTCTTTCCTTTTGTACCTTTTGTATTATCCACAATAAATTACTTAACATTATCTAGAAGTACACTTTCACTCATTTTTCCAACTCCATTTTGAAAGAAATTTATTGTTTGAAAGGTTATATTATTAATAACTCATTTGGTATATGGTTACCCTTCTTCTTAGATGTGGAATATTTTCTAGTAGTAAAAAATATAGTATTATAATTCACTAATCCCTTATTTTATTATTTTAAAAACATCTATAGCTCTAGAAACCATGTTATTCATTTAATATTTTTGTGTCTTTCTTGGTTCCACCATAGAAAAACATCTTTAGTAGTATTTATGTTATTATTTTTAAAAACAAACACTCATTAAAAGGTTATTTCTCATTTTGCATTTCAATAACTAATCCAATCCTTTTATCTCTCTTTTGGATTAATTCCCTTTAAGTTTCCAAATTTTTCACTTATTTCATGATTTTCATGGCTATATATAAATGATCAATAAAGTATAATTTCTTTCCAAAATATAATCATATTTTATATATTGGTTTTACATCCACATTATATTTCTTCTGTATCTTACATGGATTCATTTTCATATCTCTATTAATTTTTTAATCTTTAAGGTAAAATTGCCATCAAATTTATTTAACTGATTTTATTTTAATTATGGTTTTATTTTAATATAATTATATGAGTTTAAATGGGTTGGTACATACAATAACTCTTCATAAATATGGCCACTTTTTCTTGAAATTACCATAGAGTGGTTTTAAGTAAACAAATTCAATTTCTATTTGATAGTTTTCTCTTAATCTATAATTTTTTCTCAAGTATAGAATAGTTATTATAAACTTCATCTATACTACCACATTAATTAAACATATCTATATCATTTATAAATTGACATGTTATGATATTTATGAGTGATATTGTGTTCAAAAATCCAACAACACGAAAAATATCCAAAAAATTAATTTGATTATCATATATGATTAATATTTCTTTATTTATACCCTTTATATTCATTAATTGGTTTCTTTATTCTTTTGGGATTTATTCTGGGGATTTATCTTCTCATAATTACTCTTATACACCCATGTTACATTGGGGGGTTTCTCATATACTTTTTATCCACCTTATTATATATATTTAATTTTGCATACAAAATGTTTTGAAAAAACATTTTGTCACATTGATTTTTAGGACAACATGATACCTTTCTCAAAAATATGGTTCAAGGTTGATCAAAATATGAATCCCACATATTACTTCCATTAATAAAATTATTATTTTGATAAAATATTTTTGAGAGGTTTTTTTGGGGTTTCACTTGTTTTCTCAGATTTTTGGGAAGTTCTTAGTTTATATTATTATATATTTTTGTAGTTTGATTTATAAATAAATACAATTTAGGTTGACTATGTTCTTATCATCTTCCACTAAGATCAATATATGTTCCCATTCATTCATAAAATTATTAATTTTATCCCTATGGACCTTATTTTCTTTTAGTAATTAGTTGTTATGATTTTTCACATCTGTGGAAGTCACACCAATCTAATAATATTATACAATCCTTGAGAACTTATGTTGGTTATAAAATCATGGTTAACTAAAAAAAATTATTAAACATAACATTCTAAAAAACAAATCTTTTAAACTATTCATAAATAAACGAAACTCTTTAATAGAAAAGTGAAACTCATTACTCCTTAGATTTCCCATGCTCTATGAGGGTGTTGTAAGAAATTATATTCTTATATAATCTATATTACATTTTATCAACTTATTACTCCAAATATTATTTCTATTTATATAGTGCTTTTCTCTATGAAAATAAGTATGTATAAAATTAAATGGAGACTTTATTCAAGTTATATTCTATTTAAAATAAAAATAACTAAGTCTTTTATTGAACATATAGTGTCCACATACTGAAGCTGAATCACCAAATGAATCATCTTTGATATAATTTAAAAAATATTTACCAATTAAACCACCATTTAATAGTGGTTGTTCTTATTTCATATTAAAGATATTTATAATTATATTTACATATTTTTTACTGGTCCTCATGTATTTGGATGAAACCTTCATTTTGCACTAATATGGCTTGTAATATAATTCTACATCTATGTATCTTTTAAAAACAATTAAAATTTTAACTTCATATAATTACAATAAAAATAAAAGTTAAAAAATTATAGATATAATTAGAAGAAACTTTTTATTTGATATCAATTAAAAAACAAAATTTGTATACGGTGTAAATATTTGAGATGGGTGAATTAGGTGACACTATACAATTATAAAATTATAATTTAACCTTATTAAATTATTACCCCTTTGGTATTTTAGTCTCTATTTACTATTAATATGTAATTGGATATATCTATATCTACCAAATCACATACAACACATAAAATATTGGAGATAAAGTGAAGTGTAAACCATGATGTTTTTACATGGTTCAAAAATAATATGGGAAACCTAATCCTTATTATGATCATGTTTCAAAAAGTCTTAAATTTTCCACTAAAATATTATGAGTAATTATAAGTAGGTTTGGCTATGTATTATCTTATACTATCTCAACATATCATTTTAGGTGAGTTTTCCCAAAAATAACCATATTAATATAAACTACATCTAATTGGTTCTATATATGATATTAACATAGTAGTTTATAACTTTAAAATAATATGACGTAGATCTCAAATTGGAATAGGATGTCACCGAATCAACTATTTAGATTTTCATAGTCATCACATAGTATTTAAATACCTTTTTACCTTTAATAAAAAGTTATTAAAATAGGCCTCTGTTTTAGATAAAACATATAATTTTGACTCTAAAACATATATTTGGTATTTATCTAAACTCAAACTCTAAAGTCATTAATATCCAATTAATTTCATATATAATTTGCTTCACATAATTCTTTCATTAAACCTTCATTTTTATCGCTCTTAGTGCTTCTATGATACTATGTCTTGTGATAACTAGTATGTGAAAAAATTACTTCTTCTTCTTAGATAGTGGATTATCTTTCTCTCTTCTTATTCTTATTCTTCTCCTTCTGTGTTTGTATATATTCAGTATAACATGTCATAATTACTCCCCTTCTTTGTTTATTTTGGGTGATCTATACTTTTATATTGGATCCCCACACTATACGTAGGCTTGATATACAAATTTTCAAAAAATGGATATATTTTTTGATCTTAAATATAAAATAAAAAATCATATAAAATATAATTATCCTCATTATATTTAATATCATTTTATTATGGGAATTTCTTGGGAGTGTCCCAACTTTTTTAGTTATTATTTTTTCCTCAAATGAAAGTTCCCTGTAAAATATTTTGAATAACCTTATTATATTTTTACTGATTCTCATCTATTAAAAATAAATATTCAATTTATTGTATAAATATTCTTTGAGTTTATTGTAATAAAGTATCCCCAACTCACTCACGTAAGATATATTTCCAAGATATACAAAATTCATTCAACAAATTAGTTCGTGGTGTGGAATTATATTTTTATAGTGTGAGAATCAATGAACTTCCAATTCATGATCGAACATTCCTATTGATAATCAAATAACTTCACACATTAAAATTTTCATCATTAATCAGGAATCTATAATCTTTTTTTGATATTAAAAACCTCATATGAATAAAAAAACATCATTACTTTTAGTTTATCAATTTATTTAATCGGGAATAACCTCATTTCATGCTTCATTGTTTTCTAAAAACTCATCCAAATTTGTTATTACTTTATTTTATGTATTGAAGTTCAGTATCTACATCAACAAACCTGAATCACACACAGTTTTAGTGTTTTGGATTTTAAATAATAATGAGTAATATATCAGGTATCATCCCATATTTATTCTTCAAAATAACTTATTCTTGAAACATTCAATATCTAGAATATATATTTTTAAAGAAGTATGAAAACTTAGGTAAGATTCATAATATATAATATATTACAATGTGATTTCCACCATTTATAAATTTTCTGATTGACACATTATACATAAAATTTTAAACATCCAATATATCACACGTGTGATGTTGGAATTTTATGATTTTATGTATGTATAAGATATCTTAATTATTCGATCTCAATATATTTTGTATCACTAAATATTCTTATGTTTCATTTTATAAGATGCTTCCCTTATCCAATTTTACTATTATGTGAAAGACCTCATATTCTGTATTTACCTTTTTTTACACATGCTCAAAAACATCTTATGTACCAACTAGATATTTTTACAACTAATAAATTTTTTACATATCCTAATGTATGATATTTCAATTTAAAAATTTAAATATTTATCATAGAAAAATTTCCTTACATATTTTTTAAAAAATTCATAAATATACAATAAAAATTATCCTATATATATACATAAGATGAACAAATTTAACAAAATTTTACTCTTTAAGAAATGAACTCCTACATATACTGTAATAATGAGGAATATTTTCTATATAGGAAAAAAATAATATTTTTGAATATATTTAAAATAATTTGAACAAAACCTCGTAAAAAATATTCTATGATCTCAAGACCCTTTTGGGAATAATTCAATCCAGATTAGGAATCTAAAATATAATTTCCAAGGTGTTTTAGTATATCACATACTCATGAAAAATTATTTCAATACTTCTATACCTTCTCATTGAAGCCACAACTTTGTAATTCAAAACCTTAATTTAAGATATTTACAACATTGATTTACTAATAATAATGATCAATATTTAATGAATGGATTGTCTATTACTTTGTAAATTAAGCCGCCCTTTAGGAATACTTTCAAATATATTAATAAAAACTATCCAATCAGTTTACTGAATTATATCATAAAAAAGTTAAAAATTATTGTAGATAATATTTTCTCAATATTTATAATTTTATTTGGAAATTGAGATAATATAAACTAATCATCGCATTTTTTATCATCCATAAAGATTCTATCTAAATAGGTATTATATGATATTCACTTCACTCATCATTCATCTTTACTAAAATATATGGGTAAAACCTTCAAATTCATCATTAGGTTTATTTTTATCCATCACTCATATATAGAGAGAGATATATGTTGAAACTTTTTGAAAACCAATAATTCAAATAAAAAACATTACGATATTTCGAATTGATCATGGAATCATTTTAAAATCACGAATTTATATGTGTTAATTGGATCTTTAGATAGGTTTTAAAAATATAAAATAATGTTTTTAAGGTGACTTCTTGGTTGGAGTAGGCCTAAAACTTAATTTTTGGTGTTTGATAAATTAAAAGAAAGAGGAGGGTGAATATAGTAGACATTATGTATGTGATTCAAATCACGGGGCAATTGATATTGAAACTATGGGAGTTTTCCCATGATTATCCATTTATATGATGGTAACATTATACAAGTTACTTAGTGTGCCACTGGGTAGTTGTTGTAGGTAAACTGAGTACCCGATAGTTATAATGGAAATTTTTTATAAGCGAATATGGGTGATTTTTTGGGTCCTATAAGTCTATTAACCTTTAAGGTCTTATTTTACTATTTTTTTGACCAAATGGGAGGTTTCCCTTGACATGAACTAAACCCCAAAAACATGTCCTCGTCCAACGATGAGACAAGTTTACCAACCCAATACCTCCACCAATAGGCTATGGGAAATGAACTATAATGAGGAAGTAATAAAACAATATGATAGGAATTAGTCTATAACAACCTATAATAGATATTCAATAAAATTGGTAGAATAAATCTAAAAATCAACCCCATTATAAATGAACAAAAAAATGTATAACATTAGAAGTGCTGATAATAAATATTGAATGGTACACCTCCTGAGAAACCTCGATAGATGATCTATACACATGATAACACCTCCTAATGAAATAGATATTCATAAGTGGAACAATATATCCTCATAGAAAATACAGTTTACAAGATCCACCATGTTATAAAATATTCCATGGACTTCTAGGGAGGGTCTTCCAAAAGAAACTACCATCGCCACGTTTCACCATGGGTCTCCAAAAGTCTAATTCGCATAAATAATTATAAAATCACCATGGATATCATTGAATTTTGAATCATATATATAGACACAACATATGTGGGGGAAAGGCCCATTCTGATTTGAGTATAAATATACTTAGTCGAAAACCCTAAAAAACAAATGAACAAGGAAACCAATTTTTATCTTGGAACCATAGATACAAGAGAGAGTAACTAGAACGAAAGGAGATAAAGAAAACCAAAATACGATTTCATTAAATAATCATAAGTACATAGAAAAATCGTATATCACCATATCTCAGTTCAATACTAGGATGAATCACATAATATAAGTATCCATGGACACTAAGGTTAGTGTTATATATGAAGTATCCACTATTTATAGCCTAGATATAAGTTATAACTTTGTTGTTGTTAAGGGTAATATGGAGTATCCCTACTCTATATATTTTTAAATCATCATAGTTTGAACATTAAAGGGAATGAATTATATTATAGAATCCACATCATCTAAATAAAATAATTCCTCACAATTCCTCACATTACCACTAAGAACTAGGGTGCGGGACTATGCCTATTTTGAGTAATTTGTGATGATTTTCACAACTTAGTTATATATAATTCTGAGAACTAAAATAAATATATATCACTATGATTTTATAAAAACATAATTCACCTAAAAAATATAACGTATATTATCTACTTGACTTCCCACTATAACAATAGAAATGGGGGACCCATGCCTTGCAAGAAGAAACCCCAGTCAGGTGAGTACTTTCCCCAATTAAGGAACCATTCCATAATGTGTGTAGTGTAGAATATTCAATAGGGATACCCACTTCATGAGTAGATTACCCTTCCCTAAAAAATATTCTCGGTTTTCCAACTACTCGATATATATTTTGAAACTTTTCATTCTAGAAGGATAAGATTCAGGAGGATTACCGACCTCATGAATTCTATAATCATCGACCCACACATGTCATCATCTCAATGAAGATATAATGTTCCATCAACAAAAAAGACTTAAATATAAACCATTGATGAAGATTATACACACACCATCATGTTATATAATGAAAATCACTCATAATAGGCAACTTATTATTCAAAAAATTTTACCCATGAAAAAATTTATGAAAAGTACTTTAAAATTCCTAGTATAGGGTATGTACTAGTAGTATACATAGAATATGATTCACTTAGAGAGTCTATTCATGTACTTATAATTGAAAATTAACATGAAGAAAACATACACAACATGTCTAGAGGAGTAAATGGTGTGAATGGCCTTTTGGTAACTCCAGTATGTGCTATCCAGAGAGTCTATGTCTAGTAACATAGTAAATGAAATGCTGTCATAGTACAAGATGTGTGGGACTTGAAAAGATATTAGGCTTGTAAAATATGTACTCATCATGATTCCTTTCTCAAGATATATGGTGTGTGAGATTTATTCACATGGAATGTGATATTTTAAATAATGAAAAACCAATGACCAATTGAATTTGAGGCACACGATGATATTTTTAATATTATATTACTTGTGATTGTAGATTAAATCCAATAGAATAAAATGGAATAATACATGACATGTGACCTTGGAGTACACACTATTTATTCGAAACAATTATAGTATAAAATTATTCATTTGAGTGATTTGTTTCATTTACCACCACCTGCATCTCTGGTAGTGCCTCCAATATTTACTGATTCTGTTGCCTTTGGAACCTTATTAACACGTCTTTAAAGTTAACTCGGGACATACATTAAAGTCTATCCTATTGTTTTATTATCATTCAGGGAACCATTTTTGGAACCGATCACATTACCAAGAATGAGGAAAAGATTATAGAATGAGTATGTAAATATAATTAATAATGGTTTATAGTATATATGGTCACCCATGAATGTTTTTGTTTTTTAATAATATTGAAAATAGAAATCAATCAAATATTGATAATAAATGTTTAATTTTAATTTATTATGTGGTTATCATATTTTATCAAAGATGATGATAATAATTATAATAACAATGACAAAATAATTATTTTTATAGTGCTATTACAAAATAAATCTATGATCTAGCATCATAAGAAAAATCATTAAAAAATATAAAAATATTATTACAAAAAATTTTATTATTCGAAAAACTATAGAAAAGCTATTATGAAGATTTTTTTTTAAGTTTGAAAAAAATTCCACATAAATTATTAGTCAAATAAAATTACTCAGACAACCAAGGAAATTCTATTATAAAAATTTTATTTTAATCAACATATTATTTTTAACTCTCTATTAATTAAAATAAATAAGAATACATAGTAATATTATGCTTTAAAAAATATCATATTTCACTAAAAACCAAATTTTCATAGATTAAAAAATATTTTTCATTGACAAATAATTATGAAAAATTAATTCTTTTATCATATGAAACTTAATTTTCATATAAAAATTCACTGTTAAAAACCAGTTTAAACAATTTAATGAGGAAAATTATTAGACTAAGGTAATCATGCCATATATGGATGATAAATTATTTTAAATTATTATCTTGAATGATAAATTTCTCCACAACTTATTCTTGATAAAAATATTCCTTTCATTTAATATCCTATATTTAATAAATATTTAGAAATAAACATTTTAAAAAATTTAGTCATACACTTTCTAAAAACAATTATGTAATTTTTAATAAGGAAGAGAAGACCTAATTATACCAAATAATAATATAGTAGGAATTATTAGATGAGTCTCAAATTTAATTCATTAACTATCTTCATGTTTTTCAATTGTCATTTCCATAGGTATAATTTATTTTTCATTATCACCACCATCATGGAAATTGAAAAATAAGAATAAATCTTAATAATTTATAAGATATAGAGAGTGGTAAAACCCTTTAATTTTTTTTCTGATAGAGGTAATAATTAATTGGGTGAGCGAATTATACATTCCAATGGAGAATTATATACAAAATTTAATTCCATTATATCCGATTTATATAATTCTAAATTTAATGGAATTATGAATCTACAATATATTTTCTTAGTCACTGTGATAAAATAAATCTTTCTCTATAATCATTTTATGAGCCATTTTATTTCCATTAATGTATATTTATATAATTTCACAATTATATATACATGAAAATGAAACCTCACCCACTTTCAAATTACAATAATTGATTAAATTTATTTAAATAAATTGGTGGATTAATTAATGACCCTGAATTATATAGTTCATGAATTTTCACCAGAGAATATATTTTATACCTTTTTAAGAAAATAAAACCCCATTATAGACATAAATGTGATATACTAATTTCTATTCAATATCCCTTTTCAGATATTTTAATATTACTATATACATAATAAATATTTTTATATTTCTGAAATATTAATTATCCCACAGAATTCATGTGGCTGAAAATTTTAACAAAATTTATCGCAAGGGTGAAAATAATGTTTCAATACCACAAAAAAAAATCATAAATTTTTTAAATTTAATTTAGTCTAGTTAAATTAACATTTTACATTTTTAAAAGAGTTTGGACGTCAGAATCACAAATTATTTATTTATCGATCAAGAAAAAACACAGTTCACTATAGCCTCCCAACAATAAAACTATTTCACCTATAAAAAGATAATAAAATTTGACTCTATCTAATAAGCTCCTAAAATACTTTTTATATAAAAACAACACATCCTTTAATGTATTATATTCACCTTTGGCGGTCTGGATTTTTTTTAAAAAAAATCCATATCTGTAAGTGAATATTTTCTCTCACCAAACTCATTGATGCACCCAGGTTTTGAATAATATTTTTAAGTGTTTTATTGAGTAAATTGATTTATAATTATATATATATATGTTCTTATAAGGTAAAATATAACATTTCCATTTTTGGATATATTTCATAATTTCAGGTTAAAATGAATAATTTGAGATCAATTTAGAGAAAAAATATTATTTTTCATGAAAATTAAACTACTTGCTACATATAATTATAGAAAACATAAAGAAGATACTTATAGTACATGGGGATTTTCTCATGTAATCAGAGAACACCAAGTATATTGAAGGGAACATCATGTATCTTTATTCAGGTAGTGGTTGGTGGGATAATCTATCATTACACTGCATGTATGTTGATGCTACATTCTATATAACCTTAAGGAAACATATTTTTCAAGGAAAGTTATGGAATGACATAAATTTATTCTATAAATGTGGTAAACATTGAAATTAGATCTACACACAGTGTAATATTTTACACACAATATAATTTGAAATTTTTATATAAAATTATATTGAGTATATGTTTGATGGATTAAATAAATGGAGAAATTTATTTCCATTTAAGATAGTTTTAAGACAATCATCAATCCATCACATTGGTTCCTCTACTCCCATGGAGTGCTTAGACCCATGTGATCACTTGGGGAGAAATTTGGTGAAAAATCTATGTTTCATGTTTGTAATAATTTTATGATCATTTTAAATCTTGGTTAATGTTATCTTATATATACCCTATTGTTCATTTATTTGATTCATGAACGAGTATATCACACATACAATCAATGATTATATTTGTGGGGAACCACTCATGTGATTTTACAAACATCATTGAACCTATCCTTTAATTTTTTTATTGATAATATCAGTAGATCGAACTCTCAAAAACACAATAATGATTGTGAACATTTATATTATGGTATCACTATAAAAGTAAAAAACAATCTTGGAAAACACATTGAGTTCTTTATGTGTTTCATATGTATGATGTGTTTATGTTTTTTTGACTAAATCACAACATTATATTTTGAGAGGGAATCAATTTATATTTATAATGGAACCCTAGAAGGTATCAGAGTAAAAAGCCTATACCATTCCATGTCCAGTTGGTATAAACTATTGAATAAAAAGATATTAACCATTTCATTTGATAATGTGGTATATGTATCAATTAATTCCCCTGGGATAATTACACTTAATGAAACTATTAATTTAGGAATTATTATTTTTATATAACTGTGTCACAAATTCAAACCGATAATTTTCAAATTATCTTTATTTATATTAAATTTTAAAACAAAAATTAAATTAAAAAAATTAACCCATAACACTAAATCGAGATATGGCCTACGGTTCCTTCTATACAGTATAAAATATTGAAAATTAACATATAATTTGAAAATTTTAATAGTTCTCAACAAATTTTGGTGGAATATTCAAAGAGTATTAAGGGATATGTAAAAAAATTATAAAAATAACATTTCTATATTTTTTCATGTTGTTAGACACTTAATTTTGTTTATTAATTTTATTTTTAATTGATATTGTGATATAAATTCTAAATATATCATTTTTAATAATTTTTAATGGAGAAGGATGGATATATAATCGAAGATATGAAACACCCCTTGAACACACACAGACAGACACACACACACTCACTCTCTCTCTCTCTCGACCTCATTACCTTCCACTATCTTTGTTGTCTACTTTTTTCACAATATTACCAAAAACAATGTTAAAAACATTTAATCTCGCCAAATTTTACAACAAATTAAAAAATGAAAAATATTATTATCAATTGAATATTTTCATAATTAATTGGATATATCAACCATTGATACTTTTTCCTAGTCTAAAAAAGTTGAAACCTCATTTAAGTTTGATTTCTATAGGTAAATAAATGATTTTATAGGCCTCACTATTTAATTTATTATACCTTTAATCCATAAATACTTACATTCTGGGCATTCACACGAGAGAAAATAACTTATTTATAATAAATATAATATATTAACCTAAGAAGAGATCACCCCCATTAAAATTAATCAAAAAATATGTATTAATATACTATTTTATAGTTAATTTAAATAAAATAAATATTTATATAGTTTTTACAAGGATTTTATGATGCCATGAAACACTGTATATTTATAACATATGTATTTTATATAAAAATAAAGTGCTTTTATCACCTATATTTATATGTAAAACAATTTTATTTGAAATAAATTATGTTATATATATATATGAATACAATATGGGAATTAATCTTGTGATTATGGATCCATAACTTTACAAGAAGTTGAAGGTATCTAGATTGAATCCCCATGAAGTTGTTAGTGAAGGATTCCTTATTTTTCGTTTTTAATTTTTGTTTCACATTATCTATATCCATGGACATCACCCGTAACAATATTGGAAAAATTAAATTAAATAAAAATAATTAAATCTTTTCATAATTAATAAGGCTCTTCTAGTTGAGGATGTTATATAGAATCAAACTGTTCATGGGCTCATATCCCTCAAAAATCATGCGAGTCAATTCATTCCCCTTCTTCTCATTTAAATAAATACACTTCATTTAGCATGTTAATTTCTTTATTTTTCTATTTTTATTTTATAGTTGGTGATATTTTCATAATTATAAATGTTATATGAATAAAATTTTTAAACAAGTTATGTGGTTGGATTAGTTGAAAGGGTATCTACTGAGAGACCAAGATACCCAGGTTTCAGTCTTCCTAGTCGACTCAATTACATCCCCTTTATCAAAAATAAAACCACACATTTTATGTATCAATATATTCCATGTGTATTGTGTGTTTTTTATTTTTATAAATATTGAAATAATGAAAATTAATTTAAAACTGAATGTGGGGATATATTGGTAGACAAGGTATCTACCAAGGCTTTAAATGGCCTAGTTTCAAGTCATCGAGGAAAAATAAACAACGTTTTGTTTTTCATTAAAATACACAAAACATCATGTGTCTGATTGTTGTGTAAAAATATATAAAAATTATAATAAAAAAATAAAAAATAAAATAAATTAAAATATAAGTGGCCCAAAATTCCCCTCAGATGTTGTGGGCCATCTATGTGATCAATCGATCACTGGTTCATAAACCAACACAGAGCAATAAGGTGAATCTTGTTCCCATTTTTTCATTTAAATAATATACATCATGTATTTATTTTTAAAATGCTTATATAAATGTATGTGTATATTCTATAATAATAATATTCATAATAATAATTAAATAAATAAAATAGTACATAGTGTATATACATGGCCATACCCATAGTGTGGTCTCTATTAAATCCAAATCATCCCCTTTACTCCCCCATTTCCCATATTGTGTGTCCTACACTTCTCTTAGGTCTTGACATGGAAGCCCCAATAACTAACTATTTATTCTATCGATCAAGGGAGTTTTAACACTTCAAATAAACCAAATTTAGACCCTTTATCTAAGTAAGTCTTTATTCATCCCTTATTTTTTAATTCTATTTTCTTTAAGAGATTTTATGAATTTTTGTGGGTTTTGAAAAAAACACTAAAATGACTATTCACAAATGAAGAATACATGACGTGTATTCTTATACCTGAATAGATAGATCATTATATTAAATTCAAATTAAACATGATTTGGGCATTCAAGAAAATCTATGTAACATCTGTACCTACCCACATAGACACATTCAATTCACATATAATAAACTATATGGTAAACCATTGGTAAACACACAACATCCATATTTGGTACAATCCTAGTACATTCACTTACTACCAGAGTTTATTACTTATTGCATACACTAACTATATGAATAGAGCACAAAATTCCAATATATAACATGTACACATGCAACACATATCATATACATTGACATTGTACAAACATTATGGTGTTGAGTAATGTATCTATAACACCAATATAAAATCCATGTTTTAATTAAACAACATGTAATCTGAAACTATACACCTTATAGTTTGTGAATATTTATTTTATTCTTTTTTTCACTTTTATTTTCTTTTTTCCATTTTTATTTTATAACTGTAGATGGGGACCATTCTCACTAGTTGGGTAGAACCCCACCCCCACAGTTAATATACCATGTTTTAGTCCAAACTATATAGAGTATGTAATGAGATTGTAATGGAGTGCCTATTGGTAAAACCATTTATTTTATGTCCATAAGAACATCCAATGGTCTGTCATCAGAAATATCATCTAAACTTCCAATGACACTATATATAAAATTATCAACATCAACTCTTCTAATATATTCCCTTTCATTACAGCCATTCACTTTTGTAGCTGGGGTGAAATCTCAAACTCCTCCAGTAATATAGGAAAATCTTCCCTACCCATTACTGGTCTACGATACCCAAATCCAAGATAGTTACTCATTAAATTGATTTTACCAACATAGTATACGACTTTGTATATGGTTTCAAGAAACAAGTATCCAAATGCGTAGGGGGATCTTGGAGGAGATATAAGACATTTTTTTTCTACTCACTTGAACTCAACATTGTGAATCTCACCTGATACCCAACAACAGAGTAATGAACCACAAACTCTATCTTCATCTGATGCATTTTCTCATATCTACAACCCACCAACTCCCTACATTGACATTTTTGGCCCCCATAAATACTAATTATGATTCTTTTTGTTATAAATTATTTAGTTTTTGAATCTATAATTTATGAATGGTTTTATTAAATATATATTTTTACTTTGAATTGAAAATCACTCATTCAATGGGAAATATTACACACATTCATTCCTAGTATATGGGAGTACCAAAATATGAATATTTTTAACTATTTTGATAAATTCAACTTATGGGAATTCTATTTTATATTTTTATTTTATTATCTTTTTTAATGAAATTATTTAATTGATTAATTTTCAATACACTATGAATTATTATACCTTATTTATCAAAATTGATGTTTCACATGGGGACCATGAGAAATATTATTTGTTGGGGATGGAATCTGAACACCACATTTTTCACTTCTATTTTATTGATTAATGTCACACTATTAACTAAAAAATTATCTTTACATGTTGTAAAATTTTATTTCATTATTATTATAAAAAATATTAAAATTTCAAAAAATTGAATGTAAAATGTAATAGTTAGAGTAAGATGAAAACTAGTGAGGGGACTTTCCCTTTTAAAAATTAAAAATAAATCTAATGAAAAAATAATATGTATTAAAATGATTATTATAATATTAATTAAAAAAGTATTTATAATAGAAAAATATATATTGATTTTATGGAATTATTCATATCAAGTTTGACGTATGTAATAAAATAAATAATTTATCTAGATGATAAAATAATAACATAATATAGTTTGATAATAGAATTCATGAATAACTTGATGGGATACCCTACGTCTCCTCAACTCATATTTAAGAGGATTTTGTTATTTTTACCTTGATCTTTCTTGTGTTCAGGAAAACTGTCCCTCAAAATTATGGTTATGAGAACCCACATGGACTACATTGGTGTACAAGGAATATTTTCCTCACCTTTTTAGTATAGAGAATTTATTTTAACAGGAGATTATAATAATTTATGTTTTCTTGGTGGAAACCCATTACAAAGCCTCTCCCTAATACCTTAAAAGAAATTATAAAATTAATAAAGGAGAAAGACAGATGATTAAATAAGAGAGTCAAAGAGACTAGTGAATAATCAACATTTTCTCTTGAGAAAACATTTCTATTAGAGTGAATCCATTAAATCATCATCATTGAGTGATCAAATATTTATTAAGGAACCATATATAGAATTTTGGAATATTATAACTGGGTTCCTATAATGCTTGCTGAGATAGATCCTCTAAAAAACAATGGAAAACTATATATAAGCTCTAATAGGTCTATGAAACTTCTGGAATTTATTAGAGTAATTAGGAAACATCTAAATTTAATGAAAAGCTACAAAGTCCAACAAAATAACAATTTTTAACTTGATAGATCAAATCCACTAGATAAATAGGTGATCTTACTGGTAAACTATTGGGATTCCTATATTCTACCATGATATGTCAACTCCCACTAGGTAGCTAATGCTTCTCCACTATGTAGATAGTGTGATCCTATTACATAAGGTGTTCTGTCTGTCACCACATGTTGGGTGATGGATCTACATTGACCAGTCGGTTCCTCCTATAGATGACCATCTTCGACCATAACACCCCATAAATCCTTCCATGCCCTATTATTGATCCTCTAACATTATTTTATGATCTCTAAATATAATAAAATATAGTCCTAAGCCTTTAACAATATCAACACTATTAATTTTAGTAGTATGTAATATCTTTATTTAGAATATTAAAATCATGACTCAAAATTCACAAGATGAGACTAAAATTAAATCAAATGAATAAAATAAGAAAACCAAAAATGTGTTTGAGATCATAAAATAACTATGAGAGGTATAGAGGTATGACATGGTCCCTCTTTTTGATGATAAACAATATTTAAAATTAGAGGATATATCGTGGGTAAACCAATAGTGAAATATATATCAATGTATAAAACATATCAATATATATAATATTAAAAAAAGATATTTAATTTTTTAATAAGTAAATAAATAAAACATCCTATTTTTGAACAAGAGTAACACATTAACATTGAAATATTATAAAAATATTTAACTAACAATCTATGAAGAAATAAATAAATAATATATATAACAAAAAATTTCAATAAATTTAAAATAATATGAAGTTTATTTTAATTCAAAAACATTATCCCATTTTAATTTCAAATAAATATCCCTCCATAATGATAATAAAAAATAAAAAATGTCAGTAAATCAAAGAACTAAATATAAATTATTTGAATAAAATCATAAAAGATATTTTAAATTAGATTTTGATAAAATAAAAATAGAGGTTCAAAGTGGATTTTAAGAGAAATCCAATGAGATTTTGAAAATAAAAAATAAAAAATAAATCGATAATAGAAATCCACATAAAATAAAGGATACTTTTAAAATAAAAAATAAAAAATAGATTAAAAAAGGAGTTCGGGAGAAAAATTAAAAATTTATAAGTAAGATAAAAGTATAAAATAGAAATTAAAACGCCTATTATCTACTAGGCCCCCTGTTAATAAGTATGATAGATTGTGGGAGAGAGAAAATGTTTTATTATATATTAAGATAAAATTATATTGAGAATTTGGTATATGTAATTTACAAAATCTCTTTACCCTAAAATACTTGTTCTACCTCCATTTATATATTACTTTTTTGAAATAGATTGATTATGCTCTATTGAATTTGAAACCATGGCCCAAAAATAATCTTCCCATTTTCATTTATTAAAATCAACTCAAAAATATTGTTATAGAGACAATTATATATATAATTTTTAACTAATCCTTAATCTTTCTTAAAAAGAGATAAAAAAATTATAAAAGAGAGAACATAAAAATTCGAACCTATAAGACTTAAAATGAATTTGAAAATATATTTAATTATCAAACTAATCTAATTTAGTTTAAAATCAATAAATAGTTAAAAAATAATTATAAACACTTGATTCAGAGATTATGAATTTGAAGTTGAAAATAGTATTTTTCTTATTTTTAAAAGTTTAAAAAGAGAAGTCTCTCTTAAGGAAAATTTTATAATTCAATAGATATGTATTCTAATAAAATAAAAATATAAGTGATATAAAAAATGATTTTCTTTTTCTATGTATCTTGAATTAATTCTTATTAATTTATTAAAATCTTATCCAATTTAAAGACAAAGAGTTAAATAGTATATCTTGATAAATAAAACATTTTTAATAAGATGATAGTTAGATAACCCTGTTGAACCTTCACTGATTATATTACCCCTAAGGTTATCACTAAAGGTGACATGACCTTGTTTTTTATCAATTTTTTTTGATTTTTGAGAGCAATACACACATGATTGATGATAAACCACAATATAGTTATTATAGTATTTGTTGTGTTTTTCTATCAAGACACATTTACCCAATGTTTTTATCGGCTTTTATCATACTCCATTTGACCCTTTATATAATTTAATTGGTTAAGGATGTTGAGTTCATGGAGTCATCACTTTCACTCCATGTTATAAATTTTAGAGCCTTTTTATCTTGTTTACTTTCTTTAACCTTATTTTTAATGATGGTTCACTTCAGCTTGATGTGACCATTTTTCGTACATTCATAGCATGTCACTTCCAATTCAGGTTTTTAATTTACCATCTTGGTTCGATTTACAGATTGGTTTTTCTTGAATAATTTTTTGATGTTATTAGTGAGTTGAGATGTTTTCTGAACATCACCTTCGGATGAGTTATTGTTAGAAAATATGAAGGTGATTATTTTATTTATAACATTGGCTACACAACCTCCATATCATATTATTTGTAAATAATTATTTTATATATCATTATGAATCTAATAGGTTTTTAAAAAACATTTTATTTATGGTGTTTTGTTCTTGTATGTATGTTCATTTCAGTTCTTAATAACTTTTGAATAACCAAAGTATATTTTTAACTAATATTGATATTAATAAATCACCACTAAAAGAAATTAAATCACTTCATATTTGTGAAAATCATGTAAATAAATCCATTGGATTCATTTGGATACATTTATTTTTCTAAAAATGGTTACTATACATGTACAATATAGCATATTTAACTTTTTTAACTCCTTCATGAGTGAATTATAGAAGTTTCTATATTTTATGGTTTGTTTTAAATATATAAACTCTATTAAATTCATTTCTATCAAGACCACTATATAGATAATTCTTGTATTTTCTATTAAGCATAAATGATTTAGTATCATCAAGTTTCCATGTCTCTTATAGTTACTTAGTAAATTTTTTTCATGGATAACAGTTTTTTAGTTGGGGTAGATTATAATACTTATAAAACATAAAATGAAATTGTTTTAATAGGAATACTATACATGATGAAAAACATTAAAATCTAAATAAGAGTTATATTCCAATATAAAAATATCAAACTTTGAAATCAACTAGGATTAAAATAATTTTTTTTTTCAAAAAATATATATAAACATAATAATGAAAAGAAGTTTTTTTTTAAAATTATGGATATTATTAACATAAAAACATTGAAAACTCTGATAATTTTTTTGTTAGAGTATTATGATAATAAGTGTAGAGGGGTGGGGGGTGCGGTTGATTTCCATTAATAAAATTGAATAACTAGAAAAGGTAAAGTAACAAATAAAATCATATTTATATGGTATGTAAATAATTTTGATAATTATATAAAAGTTAATTTCAAAATTAATAGAGTGAGTATTCAAAGGTAAAAAGTATATTTTATGAAATTATGTGTATTTAGTTTGATGTTAATGGGGAAATAAATAATTTATGTTAAAAATAAAATAAGTAGAACACACTATTTGATGAAGGTGTTCATCAATAGCTAGATGTGAGCCCTAATTTATATTTTCCTTACCTTGAGAGGTTTGTGTCATTTATCCATCGATCATATTTGTAAATAAGAAACACATACATAAAAAATAAGGTTCTGATAACCCTCTTTAACTTATTCATTAGAAAATGAAACCTTCCCAAAACTTTATAGAATTCCCCCCCACTATACGAGGCGATGAGAATAAGAGATGTTTTCTTAGCACATAACTATTATAAAACTTCTCCCATGCCTCTTGTAAGGATTTTTAAATTTGAAAAGATATATAGTGTAATGTTTTATTATGAGATCCTAATAGAATTAATAATAATTCAGATGTTCTCTTGAGGAAACATTGATATTAGAGATAATTGTCTATATTTTTACTATTGGTTGAGAAAAACTTTAATCAAGGATTAGATAAAAAATAATGATGTTCTAGAATTTCTTTTTCAAATAGGTAGTAAAGTTAAATTCACTAAGTCATTATGAAAACATATTTATAATATCCAATAATATAATTAAACTTCAAGAATTAAAAAAATTCTTTAATAATCATTACTGAGAGTTTATATTCCATGTGGGCCATCATTTTTTTTTAATTTTTATATCAGTGCCACTCACTAGTTGGATAATCACACCAACTAGCCAATTGGATTGATACATGTTTCTTGTATCCTTACACTCCCATTAGGTAGTTAGTACTACTCTATTGAGTATCCAAAGGGATCATACTGCATAAGGTGCTATATCTAATACCACTAGCTTGCCAGTAGATCTACACCAACCATCCAATACAACCTGTAGATGACCATCTTAAATAGTGTCCCCACAAACATAATTACATGGCCATTTATTGATCCTATAACATTATTACATTATCTCAAAATGTTATAAAATAAATATTAAACCTTTAATAATATAATTTTCACTCCTTTGAATATTCTTCTGTATATTTATTTTTTCTATTAAAATCATGACTAAAAGTTTGAAAGATGATATTGAAACTCACTCAAATGAAAAAATTTGAAAAAATAGTTCTTATGATCATGAGAAAATAGATGAGATATATATATACAGAAACATAATATATATAATATTATATTTATTTTAAATTTATTTTTTATTTAATTATATTTCTAAAAAATTAAATATTGTAAATTTTTGTTCAATAGAATGATTCATTTTACTAATTCCATGACATGATTGATCATTTATTACCAATTATACGAGGAACTATAAATAATTATTTTTCCATAATATTCCATGTAACCTGTATTTTTTATTGAAATCATATTGCATACTATTATTTGGATCATTTTTTATACTTGATTAAAATTATTATGAACAAAAAAAATGATTTACTGAGATTAAGGTAATAGTTTTAAAAAACAGACCTGATTTTATCCTGATTTTTAGACCTTAATTTTATTTCTCCCTTGGAATCCCTTTGATTCCATGTAAGGACTTATAGGTAGTTACATTACAAGACTATTTTCCCTACCTTCCTTCACTCTTATATACATTTCGTGATCTTAATCTCATTAGAAGTTTTTGGAAACAAACACTTTTCATATGTTATCATTGGGATGAGTTAAATTGTTTGAGAATGTGGGTTGATGTTACTATTTGATAGAAGGTCCAGATTTTTTATATATTTCATTATAATTTATTATAATTCTATTGAAAATGGGTTAAAAAATTAATATTTAGGAAATAAAATAACTAAAAAATGATGAATAAAATATGAAATGTAATCAATAATTATAGATTTTATAATATGACTCATGTAATTATCATTTAAAAAGGTAAATTAATTTAGTTGATTATTTTTTTGGTATTTTTTGTGAGCAATTTGTTTTAAAATTTGAATGATATATCATGCACTATATTCTAAGAGAGAAAAATCCTCTTTACATCCTTAATTTTTTAATACTAACATACCAACCCAAAGACATACTGGCCATCCTAAAAACCCTCATGATTTATGAAAAATTAATTAATTATTATATAGAGATAAGGATTTTACCAAGCTATTGGTATGGATTTAATTATCATGAGGTAAGAAAATTTCAAATATATTTCCTAGTTTAGAGATGAGTGACATCAAAATATGGACAGGTAGATTACAAGTGGAATTTACATTAATTAAAGCTTGAATAACATAATTGAAAAATAATAAATATTTCGAATATAAATTAAATATATGGAATGATTGAGATTCTTTGAGTTGGATAAGTTTTGAAATGTTGTTTTTAGTAAGTATTATATGTTTATAAGTTGAATTAGTTGAATGTTTATCATATTTTGGTTTCAATTCTTGTTTACTTGATATTGATGTTTTTCTGGTGGGAAAGAATAATATTAATTGTCTGGAGTCAGGGAAACCATTTTATAAAAGATATTTTTGAGTGTTTTATAGATTAAAGAGCTATATAATTTCATATATATGTTTTTATTTGGTCAAATATTTTATTTTGGTGTGTCTAGCTATATTATATTTTTTTATGAAATAATAGACATTTTTTGAGGAATGTTGAGAAAAAATAAAATATAAATTCCATGTACATTAAAACTACATTCCATGTAGTATTGAATATATGATAAAGAAGAAAACTATAATTCAACCCTATTTTTACAAGTGACAATAATAACCCATATTGATTAAAGAAAAAATCTTTTATCCATATTAAAGAATCAGTTTGTGGGAGAATCAGATGGTACATTCCATGTGTGATGGTGCTACATTCCCTATACCCTTACCTACAAAAAATTAACCACTAAATCATGTTGTGAGTAAATTTAATGCTACTCATGTGGAAAATATTTAAAAAGGGTGTACACACATTGTAATTTTATAGAGAACATATAAATTTATGTTTCTATAAAATAATTATATGGGAAAATGATTGAGAGGTTCAACAATGGGGGAATGGTTATACCATTTTACTTATCACACAAACGTTCATTAAATCATCATATGATTTCCTCCCCTACCATTGAATTTAGAATATATATGATTACTAGGGGAGGATCTTTATGTGAATTCTAAGTTTATGGTCGTAATAATTATATTATCATTATAAATCAATGAATATTTTTTTATCATATTCATTGATTATTTTAGTCATGTATTGTGATGGAATACTCTCACTGAAATGATCATGTTCTGGGTTCCCATTAATTATATGTTCATGTTTCATTAAACCAATTCTTTTCAAATTTAAATTATATTCATTATATGGTTCATATTAATATATTGAACTCACATGAACACACTAATAGCGAACCAAATTTATATAATTATATCACATTTAAAATATGATACAAATCTTGAAAATAAGTTTAATTATTTGGGTGTTTCCATGGTGAGTTTTGGTTATGACATTGGCGATAAATCTCATAATCAATTTTTAATCATAAATAACTTTTTATATCCAATTGAACCCTAGAATAAATACTAGTAAAAAATATATATATTATTTTGGTTCTAGGTTGTATAAACAATGTATTTAAAATATCACAACCATTTATTAAAATATTGAGTGATAAGAATTAGGAGATTGTTCTTGGGTTTATCTCTATCGATCAAACTTTTAATTCTTACTTTCTTTTATCAGCTTTGTTTTTTATGTAACTATCACATTAATTCAAACCCCATTTTTTAAATTCGATATTTTTATTTATAAACATAAAAAAATTAAATAAAACATTAATCCCTTAACTATTATTTGAAAATAGACATAGGGTTACTATAATATTACAAAATATCTAGATAATTAACATAAAATTTGACATGTTTGATAGTGCAAGTCACTCACCTGAGAAAACATTCATCGAGTTAAAACAACATCATGAGATATATTAAATCAATATTTCCCCAAATAATCTCCATACAAGATGTATATTATTTATTATTTTTATTCTTGATAAAACACATAACCCATAACCTTTTATCTTATCCAATGTGTATCCAACTACACAGAACTGATAAAACCATAAAAATTAACACACAAATTGGAATGGTTCTTCACCAAGGATTCCTACCAAGGAGAATTTATTTTACCCACCTCAGAAAACATTTCAGATGATTTTTACATAGGTAAAATCTATGACTATAAAATTACTATACTGAGCTTAAAAAAATCTTCTACACTGACTCTCAGAGAGTTACTAGGAATAATTTTCTCTTGGGTTTCATTATTTTTTAAGGTTGGTACTGAAACCTCATTTATTATTAAATAAAAGAAAAGACATATTTTAACTAGGTATAGGGAGACCCATTACATATCCTGAAGGAACAATGGAATTTTATCCCATTACATGGCCCATATGCCAAATTTTTTTTCCCAAGGCCAATTTTGTGAATAGTACTTCTAATATACCCCGCCTGCTATAGTACCCGCCATTGCAATAATGCTCTGCCACCACTACTGTGACCTTCAACCTCTAAAATGCCATCACTACTACATTACTACAATATTACCCTACCACCTCTAGGGTTTCTTTAAATTTTAATGTCCTCTACCCAACAAACCATGTGCATAATTAACTCCATATTTGAGAACAATTGTAAAATAACCTTACCATTCCTCAAAAATGAATTCTCCAAATTCATAATTTAGATAAAAAAAATGATCACATTGACCATAGAAAAAATCATGTCTGTGTTATTGTTGGATTTTAGAGAATGATATTATTGAGAACATAATAGAATAAAAAATTCCCTTCAGTTATTTACTATACATTACAACTCATCAATGACCCATTCAACTACAATCCATATAAGATGATCCTAACCACTCTAATAACCCTACTCTATGATCTCTAGATCCAATGATAACACCTTTGAAACATGATAAACTAAAACACAAATAGATAATGAAATACCATTTCTTATATAGACAATTTTTTCACACATTCAAAAAATTAAAAAATTATATGAAACATAATTCATCAAGGATCGTTCCCCATTTTTTTTACCCTTTAATGAGCAGGTACATCGATACATCTAATAAAAACACCATAGGTGGAAACCCATATCTTCTTATAGAAGATGATGATGTGATTGCCACTTTTATGGTGGTGGTTGGGGGATTTAAATCCATCATTCAGAAATATCTAATCTAGAAATACCACTCAATCGATACAAAACCCATGTCCAATCACACACAAAGGGTGAGGGGACACTATTTACAGTAATAGGTGATAAAAAATCCTTCAAACATTAAGGATCTGCTATTTTTAGGCTAACTATTCATTTTATCTCAACATAAATAGAACATAGAATTCCGTACTAGAGTGATTCCCACCATGACATCGATACACTAATCAAATCAATGTATCTTTGAACTCATCACTCTATACAAAGTCTAATCACTATCTTTGGATTTAATGTTTATATATATATATATATCTGTTCCAAATGAGTAAAAACCAATGGTCACCCAGTTGAGCTAGTTTATGTTCTCCATCGTGATGTTAATAAGAGAATCCTTCTGTATGTGTTTAGTGAAAATGAGAAAAAAATAGTAAGGTATTCAGCTAGAAAATCCAATGGTTTATTCTCAACCACCATAGCATGGAGGGACTGATTGACTACTTATATTTACCTAAACTAATTTTCATAGCTACACATCACCTAAAAATCCATGTAACATTTATCCAATCCTTCCCATGGTTGATAACCCTAATTCTCAAGTTTACTATAATGAAACCCAATGGAAGATCACTTCTTGCATCTAAGTCAAACTCACTTCATCAGAATGTGTGAGTGAAATACGATTTCCAATAGTAGATATTATCTAGCTAACAAAGGTCTACCCTGAATCTCCATTAGAATCTCTAGATCCAGATAAAATGGTGTATGATGAATGACTCATGTTTTCATCAATATGAACATGGGGTTATTTGGTAAAGAAAATAACCATACTCAACACCACAAAAAATATTATTTTTTATAGACATCCACTATTTTTTACCCTTAAACCTAATTGTAAATACCTAATATTCGATAAAAATTATTTGGGTGGTATTGGTGTGAGTGGACCGTATGGTCATTTACCACTAGCCACTTTCATACCACTAAATCCTCATCCAAAATCTATTACTTTGTCTTTACACTTATCGTATAAGTTACCTGGTTAAATATCAATCTTTATCTCGAGGGTTCTATCCATGACACCAGTCATGCTATATCATGGTAAAACTTTTGACCATTCCCAAAAAACCATGTTCATCTCTTCCAAGAAACACTATACTTCCACTAACAACTAAGGGATCTAGAATATGTATAGGAACAGAACCCAAAACTATTTTCTATAATTAAATTATGCTCTTGAATTAATGAGTTTCAATAAATACACATGGAATCATACTAGGAACATTTCTTTTGAGGTCTGCAGTTCTCAATGAGTACCCAATAAAACATAGGCTACCATACAAAGGGTACAAAATATTAATAACTTTAATAATCAACAATATACCATATGTTACAACTTAATAACAAAATTTCCAAACCTCAATCATGGTATTATAATCTTATCATGATTTTGAGAGAAAACATCACCACTATTTGGTCACTATTTCATAATGAAACTCAGGAAAAAATTACAACCCTACCAGTTCATGTCTTAAAAATATAGAATGCAGGAGTTATTGAATCCAACACACTCTCTTCTATAGGACGGTTAGGGATGTCTCATGGTCAAGGAAATCTATTGTACTGGAATTATCCTAGTGTAAATTTTTTATGGGAGGTATTTTATGACATAGATAGAAATACAATCCACTTTACAAATAGGTCTACTCTAAGAAATAATGAAATAAATTATAACTCTTCACTTACATAAGGATATGTATCAATTGGGACTGAGGACCAATTCATCATCACATAGATAGTCAGTGGAAAAAGGATCAAACATTGGACTGATCTCCCACACCCTTTCCTTTATTTAATAGTTGGATGTATATTGGTGTAACCCCTAATTTATTATGATCAATACACAAGAATTAATCATATCTAAGTGTGTTTCCACATGAAGATATTAAAAAACATGATGATATAATTTATGAATCATTAAACACCTTTAATATCCCCCATAATTGAATCCTTAGGGTTCTTAGTTGATTGAAATGTTTTCAGAGTCTTTGTGTATGGATTCATTGGATTTCACATCAAAACTAGGTTCCGTAGTCTATTAATTGATCTAAAATCCACTTATGACTAATTAATAAAATAATTATACCAATAGTTAAAATAAAAATAACTCTAAAATATGTCTCATGAACTCAAAATTAGTTGATAAAATTATGACATGATCCAACCTATCGACACCTCTCTTGGGATAGACTTTAGACAAATGTGCCACCCTATGACTACATTCAATTTGACATGGGAAAAATAATAACACCAAAAAAAAACATTAGATAAAATATCTAACAAAAACCTATTATAGATATACAATACAATATGTACAATCAAAATATAAATTGAAAAAAATATAAATGAACAAGAAAAATAGTAAGAAAAATGATTCATGAGTACAAACTATTAAATGATTCACCCCACAGGTAACCCCAATAGATGATTTAAACACATGATTACTAAATAATGTTATATATATGTATATTTAGAAAATAAAAATAATATCCTTCGTGTATGGAAACCTAAGAAGAGACACCATGTTTCATTGTATAGTAAATACCATTGCAGATGGTCTACAGATATTAACTTATTCCATTGAGAACCATAATGGATAAACAAACATCTACTATACATAAATATATACAAATCCATTAATATTATTCCAAACTATGAACTATACATAATATACATATATACATTGTTTGTAGCCATAAGTATCACTTTAGGGTGAGTATAAATATTCCCAACATGATTATATGAAATAATAAAAAAAGTTGAAATAACTAGTTATATTAAATCTAAAAATATATGTTATATTAATAGGAAATTTTTGAGGTAAAGAAAACAAAGAAATATTTTATAGTAAAGAAAAAATTAAAAATAATAAACACTCTCATATCCATATCTATACTCACCTCTGCAAAGAATCACATTATACAAGTATAGGGATTCTAAGGTTAATGTAATACCTAAATTTTTCAAAATTCAAAACCTAAATATAATTTATACATATGTGGTATAAAATGGAAATATGTATAATCCAAAATATATTCATGTTCATCTCCACATAGATCATGAACTGAATAGAACAAAAGATATCATAAAATCTAAATTATTTATAAAAACTAGTGCCTCACAATTTCAGGCATCACCCCTAGGGTAATAATGGTTGGGAATAAATATCTTCATATAAATGTTTTTTGATATACAAAAATTATATATAATGAATCCAAACATTTGAATTTAATCCAAATAACCCAAATCCCTATGGAATCCAGTGCACCTAAACAATTTCACAATTTCACCTTCGAAACATCCATTAGTAGTAATAATGATGGGGGAGTTATGCCTTGATAGTATGTGTAATTTTATTCAATTGAGTGGGATACCTACAACATATGTAGTTTATTCATGTCTAGTACATACAAGAGGGTCACCTATCCCATTATATATATAAAGGACCCATACCCTAGGGATATATATGCAATCATAGATTAACTGAAACAATAACTACTCTAATAATCCTCCAAAACATGTAATAATTTTTATAAATCTATTGAAATATATCTACTAAAATAATTAAAACATTAAAACAATATGATGAATATATAAACACCATTGTATTTTTTGTTGAAAATTACTAATAATAGAATAATCATAATTCCAATACTATCAACTGAGAAGAGTTTTAGGAAGAGTACTATAAACATCCTAGTACACATCATGTCATAGCAGAGCACAAATTATGTGAGTCACTCTGGTAGGCTATGCTTTTAATTCCATCACCCAAATCATGATAATCCAACATACATAGCATATCCAAAGAGTTACAT
Source organism: Viscum album (assembly GCA_963277665.1). Taxonomy (NCBI): domain Eukaryota; kingdom Viridiplantae; phylum Streptophyta; class Magnoliopsida; order Santalales; family Viscaceae; genus Viscum; species Viscum album. The sequence goes on along the minus strand of OY728147.1, from coordinate 1,666,733,380 downwards.
AACATGTGTCATCTTATGGTAATTGTGATGCGTTCTATTGGGAATTTACTTATCACATAACATAGTACACGACATGTACATGAAGTATATAATGTATAGGTATTACATGAATACTAGGTGTTTATTTCTAGTATACTATAACAATTATTGATCAGGATACATGCAATTTGATATATAGTCACACATTTTTTGATATTTGAAATCATAAGAAACCCTAGCATCGTTGAGTCTGAGTGCACAATGATTTTTTTGGGATTACATGCCATGTGATATTAACTAAAATATAAATTTTTTAAATGGAATAATATATTAAATGACCTTAGTATACATGCTAAATAACAAAAAAATTAAAACCACATGACTCCATCCACACTTCACTATCATTGAGATCACCATTTTTTCCCATGCCCATGCCTCCATCATTTACTAAATTTTTTATTGAGATCACCATCGTTGCCCATGCCTCCATACACACTTATACTTAAATCCATATCAGGTGCCTTTAGAACCACATTCAAAACTCTTCAGAGATTTTTCTAGACACCCTTCATTATCCTGTATGATTCCATCCAACTGTTCACCAAACCCGGCCCGATACTCTTAACATAATTGATACTAAGACAAATTTCATAAAACAAGGGAGGAGAAATCAATAAAGGTTCTTGGTGAGATTTCCTCACCTAAGACCATGCCCAATTTCATGGAAAAATAATAACAAGATTAAAAAAGTATTACTAAAAGATGGTTGATATTCATTTATCATGTGATGATTGCACTTTTAATAATATAATGATGATGATGATATTTATAATTCATGACATTATAGTAATATAAACCCATTATCTATAATGAAAAGATGAATCATTATCCGAAATAATAATATTAATATAACTGATTTTATTATTTGTAAGTCCCCAACCAAATTCATCCTAATGTTTATTTATTAAGAAGGTATTAAATTGGGCATACTTTTTTCATAAAAAAATGAAAATAAAAAAAAGGAAAATACATTAATTTTTTTCATTTAATTAATATATCATGTTTAATCGATGATAAAAAATATAAATAACATTGAATCATAATATAATGAATGTAAATAATAGAATTTTCAGCAAAAAAATAATTTATTTTTTTAAAATAAATGTTTTTCATTGAAAAATAATTATCAAGAATTAATTATTTAATCACAAATAAGTTACTTTCATAATAAAAATTCCCTATTAAATACATTTTTAAATAATTTAATAAAATTAATTATTTGAGAAAGCCACACTTTCCTTCAATGATTTAGAAATGAATCAAAATTCACTCTCATCATGGTAAATCATCACTTGAATTATCCTTGATAAAACCCCAAATTTCATTTACCCGCAAATACATAATAAGTATATATAATTAATTATATTTAAAAATTTATTTATTCCATCACAAAATTATTATTTTTAATTCAATGAAAAGAACGATATGATTAAATTATACAAATGAAGCAAGGTATGATGCGTTGATAAAGAGTCAGAACTCATATTATAAGTGTATTTTCTTTACTGATTCATCATCAAAACATTGTGTGATAATTGATTCCATTTAAATAATTCATTAATAATTTTCACATCCATAATGAAGAAATGGATTAACATGAGAGACTATATTTAATTTTTGAGAGAGATAGAGAGAGAGAGGAAATACTCTCTGATTTTGTTTCAATAGGGGTTATAATGAATTTTGTGTAGGAATTATTTTTTCTAATGGGGAATTCTATAGAGAATTCAATTCCACTACAACAGTTAACTATAACATTACATTGGAAAGTTTTCTGACTATACCTTATAAATACCTAGTGTACATTGGTAAATAAATCTTTTTATACAATATTCATTTGATCCATGTCATTAAGAAAATTTTATGTCGATGCCATATCACCACCATGTAGCCATACCAACTCCAACTCAACTAATATTAAATAAAAATAATTATTTATTTTAATTTAGATAAATAGGGGTTTAATTAAAGACATGTAATTACTTAATTTTTGGTTCATCACTCAAGCAAAAAATTCATACCTCTCCAAGGAAAAAATTACATTTTTGACACAACAGTTCTGTGAAATTTTTTCCCAAAATAAAATTTTGGAGATTTTATCTTTCATTCTTATGTAATAAATATTAATTTATCAAATAATATTAATTATTCGATGAATTTAAATTATATTTAACAATTATCTAAACATAAAAATACGGAAAAAAATTTTCTGTGACCAATGGTATAATAAAAAATTATTATTTTTCTACTATGATTAAAATAAAATTTCACACTTTTTAGAGACCAAATACATTAATAAAAAAATGTACTAAGTCTCAATCAATGGAAATCCCAGTTCCCTAAAAACCCCTTCCCCTTATATTGTCCCCTTTAAAACCTCATTTAAACATTATGGTCATTAATATTATTCATTATAATGAATTGAGTTTTTCCTTCCTCATCCTCTTTCCTTCATCCTTCCCTTCTTATTTTATTTTACAAGGTTATATTTAAAAATTGGATAACATTCCCCCAAGATCATAGTAAAATAATCACACAATGGTAAGGATTTATTTAGTTTATACAATATAAGTATAGATAAGTAATAATATATGTGGTTTTATATGATTTACATTGCGGAAAAATTGATTTATGGATGTTTAGTTAAAATTTATTTATTTGAAAAATGAAAGAGTGATAGAATTGGGGACATTTTTTATAGTATAATCAAGTGTGTATTAGGAGTGGACCACAAACTATTAATTTATGTTTTGATGGGTTATTACTTTTTTTATGTTTTCCACTTGTATTACATATTCAAATTACTAAATATTAAATATTAATGGTATATAATACAATTTATTATGATTTTGAATTGGATATAAGCTTGAGATCATTATCAATTATTAGTGTGGGATTGGATGAGCATTTCTAAATATGGATTAAGAAATACAAAAGCTTGAATAACCTCTTATTTTTTATATAGTTCCTCATATTACTTATTTATATGGAATATAACGTGTTTCATCAAATGAGAGTGAGAGAAATCAATCATATTCAACCCTAGTGGAAATCAAGAGGCCTGATGCAATTATGGTAATCTATTTGTGATCAAGTATAACTATGGTGGTTATCTTGAACATATTACCTTGGAACATTATTATAATTAAATCACCATTGGTTTAAGATTTTGGGTTATAGTGTGAGAGGACCCCCGATGGGTGTCAGACCTTTGGTAAAGGTTGAGTGGATTAGGGAGGTCTCATATAAGGTGGAGTAATGTTTTGTTGAGCATGGTAGGATAAGGGTGATCTATGTAGTTTTTATGGTAATAATTGATTAAATTGAGTTATCCAAGAAATAAATACTATGGTAGGGGTGAGATAATTTTTGGAATATACATATAGGCTCTATCAGACTGATAAAGAGAGTTTCATCAAGTTTTGGAATGATAATTAGACCACCAGGGACCCTTATACTATTGGTTTATGGAATGATATGGGATTATATTTGATGTTAGACTAAGTAATGCAATGAAATCTTAATTCTATGATTTGATGAGATACTATGTGCGCACCAATACAGGTCTCAATAATTTGACGAGTTTAACATACCAAGGGGTGGAGTGTCATGTTGTGATTTTTATTCTTAAAATTAGTTATCCATTCAGTGATCGGTGAAGCTAAGGATGAAAAATCATGTCAAGAATATTATATAAAAATTTAAAAGATGATAAACATTTCATACATTTAAGAAAAATTGGCAGCACTAAGAATATGATTTTTTACCACCTTTTTTATATAGGTACTACATATTTGAAGAGATTCTTCTCTCCCATGCGATATGAATACAAGCGACTCTCTTGGAACTTCATGTGCTATAACCCAATTACAGTAATAGTTTGACTGTTATTCAAACTTAGATATGAATTTCTTAATATTGATTGGTTTTTATACCCACCAAGGTATAAGATTACATAAGGTTTGGACATAAATCACGTTATATTTATATGGGGAAAATGTCATTACAACCATTATATTATTAATTTAAACACAATGGATGCTATAAAATCATGATATTGTTCTTGTATATAGGCTAGATACTATTATAACTATGATCATTTTATCATATATTGGTTGAAAAAATTCTGACTATGATGTCGATATTGTTAATAGGTTGATTCTATTACACTATGAATTTGTTCTCATATACAGGTTAGAAGCTATGCAATCTTGACGCTTCACTTGAAAGTGAGGTTGTGAATATTTTCAACTGAGCATTGGGAGATATTTAACTATGTGATAATAAATGGTATTCCAACTCAGTGTTTGTACTTATTTTTATGGATTTTTTGAATTCCAAAACCAATTGAGATACTTCTTCCAAAAATTATGTACTTATGCAATGAATTTTTTTTTGTACCACCACAGTTATGTGTGATGACTTCCTCACCCAAATTAACATTTTTATTATGAAAGACATTTTGAGGGAAAAGTGAGAAACCACATGATCCAAAATTGCAAGTAATTAAAATGAAAAATCACAAAGAAGGATATACCAAATCAAGACTACAAGTTCTTCCCCTCCCTAGGAAATTGCCCTAGGTGTCAAGATTCCACCATCACATGACCGCTCAGCTGGCAGTCCCATGCAGAGTTTCAGAGGCATAGTACCGATTGCAAAGCCATACCCTCTCATACATGAAATCCAAATGGAATTCATAGGTGGAAGGTTCTTGATTTTAACGTCATCTGGAGAAGAAATTTGTTGAAGCATGGTGGAAACATATCAAAACATCACAACAAATTCAAAAAAAAATATCCACCACATGAATCATAATTTGACTCGACTCCTCGTATATGTCCAGTTATCCGGGTCTATTAGTGTCATCTTTAATGGACTTCCCCTTGGGGATTGGAGGATAATTAGAGATATTCACGTTAATATTACAGAGAGGATAATACAACTCATTTCCGGAACTTGATTGATGAGTGGGAGATATGCCACCAATGTCAGGTGGAGCATTGAAAGTAACCGCCCCAGGACCCGCCAAGGGGTTGACATCCATAGAACACAACACCACCACCTCCATGCCCTGGGCATATAAATCTATATTGGATGAATGCATGAAGTAACTTCTTACCTTATCTTACCAACATGATAGTTTCATTGCATCTATCCCAACCATCCCATCCAAGTATGAGAAATTGTCCTTGATCGTTGCAGTATTCCTTCCAATGCGAAGGGTTAAGCAATCATCATCCACCCCCACTTGTTTACCCTTATTCAAAGGAGGAATCCATGGAACATTTTCAGTGGGAAATATCATAGGAGAAACCAGCGATGGACGCCACCAGCCAATACCCCCTGACACCTGCCCTTCCCTAGGATGAAATTGAAGGTGCATGGCAACATGAGAGCAGCCATTCGTCACACCCTTATTATTGTACTAACTTTACAGTCATTATATAGGATTAACCAATAGACCTTATATAGTAAAGAAGGATGGAGGAGCTCCTCAAATATATGTAGATGGATCCAAAATAGTCTAAGGGAAGTTGTATACCCCCATTTTTTGTAATGCCCCGACCACAGTTACCTAGAGTTACTGCTTTATTACTTAACATTAGCATGATACAGGGTATCGTATCCCGAAAGACCTATAAATTCGGTATTATTGGAAAAAACATTAATATATAAGTTCAAAATTAAATCATGAAATGTAATTCCACTTTAATTTATTCCATTAGAAACATCCAAGCCACGTATATTATGCTAGCAGGTCATTCATAACTAAATTATTCATATCCAGGGAAAATGAAATATAAAAAATCTGTGAGCTCAAATTCTTATTAAGGGTAAGAAATACAGTAGGAGATAACATAAACATTAGGAATGGTGAATAATTAAAAACAAATGACATTAAATAAAATAAACACGAACACTTTATGGAAGGAATATAATTTAAGTAAATAATTCCACAATAAAACATAGTCCTGGGTATTCTACTAGTCGAATAACCACAACAATCATCAATATTATTTTCATAATGAGGGAATGTATAATTCCAGAAATTCTGAAACATCTTGTTAAGGCCTCAACAATGAATTATAAAAATGATTTTGTCCTTATCCAAAACCATATATTAAATTTGGAAAGGCCTCGGGCAATTCCATGTCTAAGTGTCTGAGGATACCTACCGATGTACCGAGGAGCTATAGCGGGCTCCACCCATCACTTACGAAGTCCAATACATTCCTCATATGAAAAGGATGAAACATATCATAAAAATTCAAATTAAAACTAGAAATTGAAATGTATACTTTAACCCTATATCATGAATTGTATAAAAGTAACACATCCATAGTCAAATATATAAAAAAACCTTCAATACAATATGAAATATTTATATCATAATAATTCAACCTCAATCAAGAAGAACATCAAATAAAGGATGTTGACATAGTAGAAAATGACCAATAAAAATATTTGAGAGAAATATCCTTTTTTCCTGAAATCATTTAAACGTCACTTAATTTATAAATTAAGTCATTTAAAATATAGTTTTGAATCAAAATGTTCCATAAAACTTTGAATTTTTTTAATGGAATTAATATTTTAAAACCTTAATGACTGTATAAAGAAATCCTAAAGACCATTTTAAAAACATAGAAATTAATGGGAAATGTTTAGAAGAATATATCGTTAAAACATTTGAAATGATTTTTTATTAAAAAGTCCTTTAAAAAAATCCCTTTGAAATAACTTTTATGAAATATGGATATGGATAATAAATATTTCCCAGTAGATACTTACGTAAAAAAAATCAGATAATAAAGAAATCGTAAAATTAGCTCTTACAATGTACTTTTCCTTGGTCTTGGGTATACTAACCTCATGTATAATAGTTAAATAATTGTAATTAAATTATACTAGAACTATATACATAAATATGATATCATATATGATCCTATAATATTTTTTTGTTAATAATATTTTAGTAGTATCATCGATTTGGGTGTTAACTCATTCGTTTTTCTTTATATGCTTGGTTTTGTAAGCCATGGTTGTTTTGGATAGGATTTATTTTATTCATATATATAATGATATTATGTTTATAAAAATTATTTTTAGTCATAAAATGAAAATTATTCTTTATTGGTTATGATGGGGAAATTAATCTCATTGCGTTTGTGGAGACAGTAATCCGAACATATGCATGAGTGACAATATCATTATATTGATGGAGAAATTTTATATAATTGTATGGTATATCATATATAAATTATAATTAACATGTTGTATATATTATTTACATTAGTTATAATCATTATTATACCCATCCAAATAATGAAGTGTTTGAATATCAATCTACACCACGACGTAGAGACGGTAAGCCGTACGTACGAACTTATGGTGAATTTGTCATTTATTGGATGGATAGGATAAAAAAGATGGTTGTACCAAATTTATAATAAAATCATAGTATGTAGAAGGTATTGTATTTTTTTTTCTATGGAAACAATATAGAAAGAGGAATTGGAAGAAGAAAATAACTTGAAATAGGTGATGAAATATTTACTTCTTCTTCGAGTTTTTCGTTTTTATTTGATCAAAAATACTCTATAGGTTAGATTTATGACCAAAGTAAGTCCTATAGGATGAAGGGAGAAAAGTTGGGTAGACATTTAGGCAGAGGATGGCTGAGAAAAAATGCTTTGGAGGTGTGATATTGAGAGAAGGGGAAGTTCCCTGTTATAAAAGATGTGAGGGTCACTTTAGGAAAAGATTGAAATATTATTTTATAATAAAATTATTTTCAGCTCCAAATGTCTCCGAAATGATTTCTTAAAATTATATGGTAAGGATGGGTCGAAAACCTATCAACCAATAAGTTTTAGACAGTTTTAGGTCACTATATTAACCTTATCTTTTAAATTTAACTCTTAATTAAATAGTTTGACATTTACCATGTCTATTTGTATTTTTATATTATATGGTTAATAAAAATACTATAACAAGAAAAGATAACCTTAAGTGGTTCATTATTAATATATAAAACCTTATCTATGTCCTTTTTATGTGCCATATAATTTTAGGAATAATATATCAATTAATAATATAATTTTTTAAAAAAAACTCAATTATGTCAATTTTGACAGTATTTAGTATTTGGTTTTTGTGAAAATAATAACAGCATGATTAATTAGAAAAAAATATTTAATCAACCCTAACATGTCATATTAACCTATAAAATTCGTGTAATTTATCAAAAGTCTCAAATTAATTTTTTTTAGAAATTTAAGATATCAATTATTTTAATCGTTCATTAATAAAGTAATTACTGCATCATCTTTGTGTCACAAATATATTACATTATTTAACATCTAAAAATTATAAATAAAATAAAATTACGTAGGAAATATTTTTCTATTTCTAATTAATATTTATAGTATAATTTATCTTATGTATAACCCTATATTAAACATGGTTTAGTTATTAAACCTTGAATTTAAATCTTTTAACTCTTCTTTAAATATGGTTTATGTATAACCACATCCACATTTTTTTTGTTTTGAGTTTTAATTAATTAATAAAAACCCTTGTGTATATCTATATGGATTCTCCCACTTATTGAAAATACATGAAAATGGAAAATGTATTCTCCCATTAATTGATACCATAAGTATCATCAAAGGTCCTCCAAGGTAAAATTCATCCACCATTCTACTGTTAATTTTCAAAACCATATTATCCCCACTTTCCTTGGTTTCCCAATTTATTGGGAAAATCATCCAAATTTTATGAGATAAGGGTGGAACAACATTTTTATTAGTAGTATGCTGTAAAATAATAAACTCTTCATCTAATTGGGATACCCCAGTGAAGAAAACAATAGTGATCAATTTTGATAATAAATCTACCCATAAGATATTGAAAATGTGATACCAAATATAATTTTTCATTTCATTGAGCCTTCCTAAAAACAATTTCATGACATTTTATATAACCATAATAAAATTTAAAAAACACTTTAAAAAATTAAATTTTAGGTTTTATTCTTACTGTTTTTGTTATAAAATCCCAAATATTTAATATTTAGATTTATGTTAAATCAAAATAGTGACCAAAAAGTGAAAATCATACTTAAAAAATTAATTTTACATTGGAGATCCATAATTCTAGATTTAATAAGAGATAATAAATCACTACAATCATGAATTCATATCATCCACCTCTTCAGGGTTTAACTACAATAGTATTCATCATGGTTAGAGGTTATTCAATATAAAATCTCCAATAAATTTTATTCTAGTTGATATTTATGATACCAATTTAGATTTAATAAGTAATGTATTTATGGGGGACACCAAAATACCAATTTAAATATTTTACATGATGGATTTCTCTTCTAGTTGTATAAATATTAACACTTTTAATAAATAATTTTTTTCATCACCATTAATTCCCATTATAATATATAAAAATATAAAAATATAAGAATAAGGTAGTTTTTCATCTTCTTATCTGTGTGACTGACAAGGACGAGACATATTTCCCAATCCGAAAATTATTTTCCTTATTGAACCATATTTCTGAGAAATATTCATACTTTTTTTCAATCCTAACAATCCAAATATATTCTATAATGTGAAACATAATATTCTTTCTTTTTTTACCTTTGTTATTATCCAGAAAAAATTACTTAACATTATCTAGAAGTACACTTTCACTAATTTTTTCCAACTCCATTTTCAAAGCCATTTACAGTTTGAATGGTTATATTATAAATAACTCCTTTTGTATATGGTTATCCTTCTTCTTAGATGTGGAATATTTTCTAGTAGTAAAAAATATAGTAATATAATTCACTAATCCCATATTTTAATATTTTAAAAACATCTGTAGCTGTGGAAACCATGTTATTCATTTAATATTTTTGTGTCTTTCTTGGTTCCACCTTAGACAAACATCTTTAGGTGTATTAATGTCATTATTTTTAAAAACAAACACTCATGAAAATTTATTTTTTCATCTTGTTTTTCAATAACTAAACCAATCCTTTTATCCCTCTTTTGGATTAATTCCCTTTAACTATCCAAATTTTTCAATTATTTCATTATTTTCATGAATATATTGAAATGGTCTATAAAGTATAATTTCATTCCAAAATAGAATCATATTTTATATATTGGTTTGACATCCACTTTATATTTCTTCTCTATCTTACATGGATTCATTTTCATATCTCTATTAATTTTTTAACCATTAAGGTGAAATTGCCATCAAATTTATTTAACTGATTTTATTCTAATTATGCTTTTATTTTAATATAATTATATGAGTTTAAATGGGTTGGTACATAAAATAACTCTTCATAACTATGGCCACTTTTTCATTAAATTACCATGTAGTGGTTTTAAGTAATAAAATTTTATTTCTATTTGATAGTTTTCTCTTAATCTATACATTTTTTCTCAAGTATAGAATATTTATTATAAACATCATCTCTACTACCACATTAATTAAACATCTATATATCATTTATAAATTGACATGTTATGATATTTATGAGTGATATTGTGTTTAAAAATCCAACAACACCAATAATATCAAAAAAATTAATTTGATTATCATATATGATTAATATTTTTTTATTTATACCCTTTATATTCATTAATTGGTTTCTCTATTCTTTTGGGATTTATTTTGGTGATTTATCTTCCCATAATTACTCAAATCCACCCATGTCACATTTGGGGGTTTCTCATATACTTTTTATCCACCTTATTATATATATTTAATTTTACATACAAAATGTTTTGAAAAATCATTTTGTCACACTGATTTTTAGGACAACATGATACCTTCCTAAAAATTATGGTTCAAGGTTGATCAAAATATGAATCCAAAATATTACTTCCATTAATATAATTATTATTTTGATAAAATATTTTTGAGAATTATTTTTGGTGTTTTACTTGTTTTCTCAGATTTTTGGGAAGTTCTTAGTTTATACAATTAAATATATTTGTAGTTTGATTTATAAATAGAGACAATTTAGGTTGACTATGTTCTTATCATCTTCCACTAAGATCAATATATGTTCCCATTTATTCATAAAATTATTAATTTTATCCCTATGAACCTTATTTTCCATTAGTAATAAGTTGTTATGATCTTTCACATCTGTGGATGTCACATCCATCTAATAATATTATACATTTCTTGAGAACTTATAATGGTTTTCAAATCATGGTTAACAAAAAAAAATTATTAAACAAAACATTCTAAAAAACAAATCTATTAAACTATTCATAAATAAAAGAAACTATTTGATAGAAAAGTGAAACTCATTACTCCTTGGATTTCACATGCTCTATGAGGGTGTTGTAACAAATTATATTCTTATATAATCCATATTATATTTTATCTACTTATTACTCCAAATATTATTTCTATTTATATAGTTCTTTTCTCTAAGAAAATAAGAATGTGTAAAATTAAATGGAGACTTTATTCAAGTGATATTCTATTTATAATAAAAATAAATAAGTGTTTTATTGAACATATAGTGTCCACATATTAAAGCTGAATAACCAAATGAATCATCTTTAATATAATTTAAAAAATATTTACCAATTCAACCTCCATTTACTAGTGATTTTTCTTATTTCATATTAGAGATATTTATAATTATATTTACATATTTTTTACTGGTCCTCATGTATTTGGATGAAACCTTCATTTTTCACTAATAAGGATTGTAATATAATTCCACATCTATCTATCTTCTAAAAATAATTAAAATTTGAACTTCATATAATTACAATAAAAATAAAAGTTAAAAAATTATATATATAATTAGAGGAAACTTTTTATTTGATATCAATTAAAAAACAAAATTTGTTTCAGGTGTAAATATTTGAGATTGGTGAATTAGGCGACACTATACAATTATAAAATTATAAATTAACCTTATTAAATTATTACCCCCTTTGTTATTTTAGTCTCTATTTCCTATAAATATGTAAATGGATATATCTATATCTACCAAATCACATACACCACATAAAATATTGGAGACAAAGTAATGTGTAAACCATAATGTTTTTACATGGTTCAAAAATAATATGGGAAACCTAATCCTTATTGTGATCATGTTTCAAAAATTCCTAAATTTTCCACTAAAATATTATGATTAATTATAAGTAGGTTTGGCTATGTATTATCTTATACTATCTCAAAATATCATTTTAGGTGAGTTTTCTCAATAATAACCATATAATATAAACTACATCTAATTGTTTCTATATATGATATTAACATAGTAGTTTATAACTTTCAAATAATATGAATTAGATCTTAAATTGGAATATGATGTCACCGCATCAACTATTTAGATTTTCATAGTCATCACATAGTATTTAAATAACTTTTTACCTTTAATAAAAAGGTATGAAAATAGGCCTCTATTTTAGATAAAACTTATAATTTTGACTCTAAAACATATATTTGGAATTTATCTAAACTAAAAATATAAAGTAATTAATATCCAATGAATTTCATATAGATTTTCATTCACATAATTCTTTCATTAAACCTTCAATTTTATCGCTCTTAGTGCTTCTATGATACTATGTATTATGGTAACTAGTATGTGAAAAATTTAATTCTTCTTCTTAGATAGTGGATGATCTTTCTCTCTTATTATTCTTATTCTTCTCCTTCTATGTTTGTATATATTCAGTAGAAATTTTTTTAATTACTCCCCTTCTTTGTTTATTTTTTGTGAGATATACTATTATATTGGATCCCCATACTATACGTAGGCTTGATATACAAATTTTCAAAAAATGGATATATTTTTTGATCTTAAGTAAAAAATAAAAATTCATATACAATATAATTATCCTCATTATATTTTATATCATTTTATTATGGGAAATTTGTGGGAGTGTCCCAACTTTTTTTGTTATTCTTTTTTCCTCAAATGGAAGTTCCCTGTAAAATATTTTGAATAACCTTATTCTATTTTTTATGATTCTTATCTATTAAAAATAAATATTCAATTTATTATTTTAATATTCTTTGAGTTTATTATATTAAAGTATCCCCAACTCACTCACGTAAGAAATATTTCCAAGCTATATAAAATTCATTCAACAAATTAGTTCGTGGTGTTGAATTATCTTTTTATGGTGTGAGTATCAATGAACTTCCAATTCATGATCAAACTTTTCTATTGATAATCAAATAACTTCACACATCAAAATTTTCATCATTAATCATGAATCTATAATCTATTTGTGATATTTAATACCTCATAGGAATAAAAAAACATCATTACTTTTAATTCATCAATTTATTTAATCTGGAAGAACCTCATTTCATGCTTCATTGTTTTCTAAAAAATCTTACAAATTTGATATTACTTTATTTTATCTATTGAAGTTCAGTATCTACATCAATAAACCTGAATCACACACAATTTTAGTATTTTTTATTTTAAATAATAATGAGTAATATATTAGGTATCATCCCATATTTATGCTTCAAAATAACTTATTCTTGAAACCTTCAATCTCTAGAATATATATTTTTAAAAAAGTATGAAAACTTATGTAAGATTCATAATATATTACATATTACAATGTGATTTATTCCATTTATAAATTTTCTAATTGATACATTATACATGAAATTTTAAACATCCAATATATCACACGTAAGATGTTGTAATTTTATTATTTTATGTATGTATAAGATATATTAATTATTCGATCTCAATATATTTTGTATCAATAAATCTTCTTATATTTAATTTTATAAGATGCTTCCCTTATCCAATTTTACTATTATGTGCAAGACAACATATTCTGTATTTAGCTTTTTTAAACATGCTCAAAAACATCTTATGTATCGACTAGATATTTTTACACCTAATAAATTTTTTACATATCCTAATGTATGATATTTCAATTTGAAAATTTAAATATTTATCATAGAAAAATTTCCTTACATATTTTTTTTAAAAAATTCATAAATATCCAATAAAAATTATCCTATATATATACATAAGATGAAAAAATTTAACAAAATTTTACTCTTTAAGACATGACCACTTACATATACTGTCATAATGAGGAATATTTTCTATATAAGACAAAATAATATTTTTGAATAATTTTAAAATAATGTGAACAAAACCTCGTAAAAAAATATTCTATGATCTCAAGACCCTTTTGGGAATAATTAAATCCAGATTAGGAATCTAAAATATAATTTCCAAGGTGTTTTAGTATATCACATACTCATGAAAAATTATTTCAATACTTTTATACCTTCTCATTGAAGCCACAACTTTTTCATTCAAAACAATAGTTTAAGATTTTTACAACATTGATTTACTAATAATAATGATCAATATTTAATGAATGGATTGTCCATAACTTTGTAAATTAAGCCCACCTTTAGGAACAATTTCAAATATATTAATAAAAACTATCTAATCAGTTTACTGAATTATATCTTAAAAAAGTTAAAAAATATTATAGACAATATTTTCTCAATATTAACAATTTTATTTGGAAATTGAGATCATATAATCTAATCATAACATTTTTATCATCCATAAATAATCTATTTAAATAGGTACTATATGATATACACTTCACTCATCATTCATATTTACTAAAATATATGGATAACACCTTCAAATTCATCATTAGGTTGATTTTTATCCATCAATCATATATAGAGAGAGATATATATTGAAACTTTTTGAAAAAAAATAAGTGAAACAAAAAACATTAGGATATTTAGAATTGATCATGGAATAATTTTAAAATCACGAATTTATATGTCTTAATTGGATCTTTAGATAGGTTTTAAAAATATAAAATAATGTTTTAGAGGTGACTGCTTGGTTGGAGTAGGCCTAAAACTTAATTCTGGGTGTTTGATAAATTAAAAGAAAGAGGAGGGTGCATATAGTAGCCCATAGGTATGTGATACAAAATCATGGGGCACTTGATATTGAAACTATGGGTGTTTTTCCATGATTATCCATTTATATGTTGGTAACATTATACAAGGTACTTAGTGTGCCACTGGGTAGTTATTGTAGGTAAACTGAGTACTCGATAGTTATAATGGAAATTTTTTATAAGCGAATATGGGTGATTTTTGGGGTCCTCTATATTTATTACCCTTTAAGGTCTTATTTAACTAGTTTTTTGACCAAATGGGAGGTTTTCCTTGACATGAACTAAACCCCAAAACATCTCGTAGTCCAACGATTAGACAAGTTTACCAACCGAATACCTCCACTAATAGGCTATGGGAAAGGAACTAGAATGAGGAAGTAATAATAAAATATGAGAGGAATTAGTCTATAACAACCTATAATAGATATTCAATAAAATTGGTATAATAAAACTAAATATCAACCCCATTATAAATGAACAAAAAAAAGTATAACATTATACGTGTGGATAATAAATATTGAAGGCTACACCTCCTATGAAACCTCAATAGATGATATATACATATGATAACACATCCTTATGAAATAGATATTCCTATGTGGAACAATATATCCTCATAGTAAAAACAATTTATAAGATACACCATGTTATAATGTATTCCATGGAATTGTAGGGAGGGTCTTCCAAAAGAAACTACCATCCCCACGTATCACCATGGGTCTCTAAAAATCTAATTCACATAAAAATATATAGTTATAAAATCACCATGGATATATTTGAATTTTGAATCATCTATATAGACACAACATATGTGGGGGAAAGGCCCATTCTGATTTGAGTATAAATATACTTAGTCGAAAACCCTAAAAAACAAATGAACAATGAAATAACTTGTTAGCTTGGAACCATAGATACAAGAGAGAGTAACTAGAAACAAAGGAGATAAAGAAAACCAAAATATGATTTCATGAAATAATCATAAGAACATATAAAAATTGTATATAACCATATCTCAGTTCAAAACTATGATGAGTCACATAATATAAGTATCCATGGACACATAGGTTAGTGTTATACTTGCAGTATCCACTATTTATAGCCTAACTATAAGTTATACCTTTGTTTTTGTTAAGGGTAATATGGAGTATCCCTAATCTATATATTTTTAAATCATAATTGTTTGAGCATTGAAGGGAATGAATTATATTATAGAATCCACATCATCTAAACAAAATAATTCCTCAAAATTCCTCACATTACAACTAAGAACTAGTGTGTGGGACTATGCCTATTCTGATTAATTTGTGATGATTTTCACAACTCATTTATATATAATTCTGAGACCTAAAATAAATATATATCACTAAGATTATATAAAAACCTAATTCACGAAAAAAATATAACATATATTATCTACTTGACATCCCACTATAACAATAGAAATGTGGGACCCTTGCCTTGCAAGAAGAAACCCCAGCCAGGTGAGTACTTTCCCCTATTAAGGAACCATTACCTAATGTGTGTAGTGTATAGTATTTAGTAGGGATACCTACTTCATGAGTGGATTCCACTTCCCTAAAAAATATTCTCAGTTTTCCTAATACACTATATATATTTTGAAACTTTTCATTCTAGAAGGATATGATTCAGGAGGATTACCGACCTCATGAATTCTATAATCATCAACCCACACATGTCATCATCTCAATGAAGATATAATGTTCCATAAAAAAAGACTTAAATATAAACCATTGATGAATATGATACACAAACCATCATGTTTTATAATGAAAATCACTCATAATTGGCAACTTATTATTCAAAATTTTTTACCCATGATAAAATTTATGAAAAGTACTTTAAAATGCCTAGTATAGGGTATGTACCAGTAGTATACATAGAATATAATTCACTTAGAGAGGATAGACATGTACTTATATTTGAAAATTAACGTGAAGAAAACATACACAACATGTCTAGAGGAGTAAATGGTGTGAATGGACATTTGGTAACTCCAGCATGTGCTATCCAGAGAGTCTATGTCTAGTAACATAGTACATGAAATGATGTCATAGTAAAACATGTGAGGGACTTGAAAAGCTGTTAGGCTTGTAAAATATGTACTCATTAGGAATTCTTTATCAGGATATATGGTGTGTGAGATTTATTTACATGGAATGTGATATTTAAAATAATGAAAAACCAATGACCAATTGAATTTTAGGCACATAATGATATTTTTAATATTATATTACTTGTGATTGTAAATTAAATCCAAAATAATAAAATGGAATAATACATGACATGTGACCTTGGAGTACACAGTATTTATTCAAAACAATTATAGTTTAAAATTATTCATTTGAGTGATTTGTTTCATTTACCACCACCTCTATCTCTGGTAGTGCCTCCACTATTTACTGATTCTGTTGCCTTTGGAACCTTATTAACACATCTTTAAATATAACTCGAGACATACATTAATGTCTATTCTATTGTTTTATTATCATTCAGGGAACCATTTTTGGAACAGATCACATTACCAAGAATGAGGAAACGATTATAGAATGAGGATGTAAATATCATTAATAACGGGTGATGGTATGTATGGTCACCCATGAATGTTTTTGTTTTTTAATAATATTGAAAATATAAATTAATCAAATAATTATAATGAATGTTTAATTTTAATTTATTATGTGGTGATCATATTTTATCAAAGACAATGATAATAATTATTATAACAATGGCAAAATAATTATTTTTATACTACTGTTACAAAATAAATATATGATCTAGCATCATAAGAAGAATCATTAAAAAATATAAAAATATTAGTACAATTTTTTTTTATTCAATAAACCATAGAAAAATTATTATCAATAATTTTTTTAAGTTGGAATAAAATTCCACATAAATTATTAGTCAAATAAAATTACTCAGACAACCAAGGAAAATCCATTATATAAATTTTATTTTAATCAATATATTATTTTTAACTCTCTATTAATTAAAATAAATAAGAATAAATAAGAATATTATGCTTTAAAAAATATCATATTTCATTCAAAAACTAATTTTAATAGATTAAAATATATTTTTCATTGACAAATAATTATGAAAAATTATTTGTTTTATCATATGAAATTTAATTTTAATATGAAAATTCACTGTTAAAAACCAGTTTAAACAATTTAATGAGAAAAATTATTAGACTAAGGTAATGATGCCATATATGCATGATAAATTATTTTAAATTATTATCTTGAATGATAAATTTCTTCGCAACTTATTCTTGATAAAAACATTCCTTTCATTTAACATCCTATATTTAATGAATATTTAGAAATAAACATTTTAAATAATTTAATCATACAATTTCTAAAAACAATTATGTAATTTTTAATAAGGAAGAGAAGACCTAATTATATCAAATAAGAATATAGTAGGGATTATTAGAAGAGTCTCAAATTTAATTCATTAACTATCTTCATGTTTTTCAATTGTCATTTCCATAGGTATAATTTATTTTTCATTATCACCTCCATCATGGAAATTGAAAAATAAGAATAAATCTTAATCATTTATAAGATTTATAGAGTGGTAAAACCCTTTAATTTTTTTCCTAATAGAGGTAATAATTAATTGGGTGATGGAATTATACATTACAATAGAGAATTATATACAAAATTTAATTCCATTATATTGGATTTATATAATTCTAAATTTATTGGAATTATGAATCTACAATATATTTTTTTAGTCACTGTAATAAAATAAATCTTCCTCTATAATCATTTTATGAGCCATTTTATTTCCATAATGATATATTTATATAATTTCACAATTATATATTCAGGAAAATGAAACCTCACCAATTTTCAAATCACAATAATTGATTAAATTTATTTAAATAAATTGGTAGATTAATTAATGACCCTAAATTATATAGTTCATGAATTTTCACTAAAGAATATATTTTTTACCTTTATAAGAAACTAAAACCCCATTATAGACATAAATGTGATATACTAATTTCTATTCAATCACCCTTTTCAGAGACTTTAAAATTTATATATGCATAATAAATATTTTTATATCTATGAAATATTAATTATCCCACAGAATTCATGTGGCTAAAAATTTTAACAAAATTTATCCCAAGGGTGAAAATAATGTTTCAATACCACAAAAACAATCATAATTTTTTTAAATTTAATTTAGCGTGGTTAAATTACCATTTTAATTTTTTAAAAGAGTTTGGACGTCAGTATTGACAAATTATTTATTTATCGATCAAGAAAAAACACAGTTCACTATAGCCTCCCCTCATTTAAACCATTTCACCTATAAAAAGATAATAAAAATTGACTCTATATAATAAGCTCCTAAAATACCTTTTATATAAAAACACAACACCCTTTAATGTATTATATTCACCTTTGGCTGTCTGGATTTTTTTTAAAAAAATCCATATTTGTATGTGAATATTTTCTCTCACGAAACTCATTAATGCACCCAGGTTTTGAATATTATTTTTAAGTGTTTTATTGAGTAAATAGATTGATAATTTTAGATATATGTTCTTATAAGGTCAAATATAACATTTCCGTTTTTGGATATATTTTATAATTTCAGTTTAAAATGAATAATTTGAGATCAATTTAGAGAAAAAATATTATTTTTCATGAAAACTAAACTACTTGCTACATATAATTATAGATAACATAAAGAAGATACTTATAGTACATGGCCATGTTCTCATGTAATCAGAGCACACCATGTATATTGAAGGGAACACCATGTATCTTTATTCAAGTAGTGTTTGGGGGGATAATCTATCATTACACTCTATGTATGTTGATTCTACATTCTATATAACCTTACCAAAACATATTTTTCAAGGAATTTTATGTAATGACATAAATTTATTCCATAAATGTGGTAAACATTGAAATAGGATCTACACACAGTGTAATATTTTACACACAATATAATTTGAAATTTTTATATAAAATTTCATTGAGTATATGTTTGATGGGTTCAATAAAGGGAGAAATATATTTCTATTTAAGATAGTTTTAAGACAATCATTAAACCATCTCATTGGTTCCTATACTCCCATGGAGTGCTTAGCCCCATGTGATCACTTGGGGAGAAATTTGGTGAAAAATCTATGTTTCATGTTTGTAATAATTTTATGATCATTTTAAATCATAGTTAATGTTATCTTCTATATACCTTCTTGTTCATTTATTTGATTCATGAATGAGTATATCACACTTAAAAATCCAATGATTATATTTGTGGGGAACCAATAATGTGATTTTACAAACATCATTGAACCTATCCTTCAATATTTTTATTTTATTTTTATTCATAATATCAGTAGATCAAACTCTAAAAAACACAATAATGATTGTGAACATTTATATTATGGTATCACTATAAAAGTATAAAACAATCTTGGACAACACATTGATTTCTTTATGTGTTTCCTATGTATGATGTGGTTATGTTTTTTTGAATAAATCACAACATTATAGGTTGCGAGGGAATCAATTTATATTTATAATGGAACCCTAGAAGGTGTCATAGTAAAAATCCTATACCATTCCATGTCCAGTTGGAATAAACTTTTGAATAAAAATATATTAACCATTTCCTTTGATAATGTGGGATAAGTATCAATTGATTCCCCTGGGATAATTACACTTAATGAAACTATTAATTTATTAATTATTATTTTTATATAACTGTGTCATAAATTCAAACCGATTATTTTCAAATTATCTCTATTTATATTAAATTTTAAAATAAAAATTAAAATAAAAAATTAAACACATAACACTAAATCGAGAGATGGCCTAGGGTTCCTTCTATATAGTATAAAATATTGAAAATTAACATATAATTTGAAATTTTTAATAGTTCTCAACAAATTTTGGTGGAATATCTAAAGAGTATTAATGGATATATAAATAAATTATAAAAATAAAATTTCTATGTTTTTTCATGTTTTTAGACACTTAATTTTCTTTTTATTAATTTTATTTTAAATTGATATTGTGATATAAATTCTAAATATCTAATTTTTAATAATTTTGAATGGAGAAGGATGGATATATAAACAAATATATGAAACACCCCTTGAACACACACAGATACACACACACTCTCTCTCTCTCTCTCTCTCAACCTCATTACCTTCCATTCTCTTTGTTGTCTAGATTTTTTAACAATATTACTTAAAAACATGTTAAAAACATTTAACCTCCCCAAATTTTTCAATAAATTAAAAAAATGAAAAATATTCTTATCAATTGAATATTTTCATAATTAATTGGATATATCAACCATTGATACTTTTTCCTAGTCTACAAAAGTTGAAACCTCATTTAAGGTTGATTCCTATAGGTAAATAAATGATTTTATAGACATCCCCATTTAATTTATTATACCTTTAATCCATAAATACTTACATTCTGAGCATTCACTTGAGAGAAAATAAATTATTTCTAATAAATAATATATATTAAGCTAAGAAGAGATCACCCCCTTTAAAATTAACCAAAAAATATGTATTAATATACTAGTTCTTAGTTTATTTAAAAAAAAATATTTATATAGTATTTACAAGGATTTTATGATTCCATGAAACACTGTATATTTATAACATATGTATTTTATATAAAAATAAACTGTTTTTATCACCTATATTCATATTTAGAACTGTTTTATTTGAAATAAATTATGTCATATATATATATGAATACAATATGGGAATTAATCTTTTGAATATGGATGCATAACTTTACAAGAAGTTGAAGGTATCTAGATTGAATCCCCATGAATTTGTTAGTGAATTATTCCTTATTTTTCATTTTTCATTTTTGTTTGACATTATCTATATCCATGGTCATCACCCGTAAAAATATTGGATAAATTAAATTGAATAAAAATAATTAAATCTTTTCATAATTAATAAGGCTCTTCTAGTTGAGGATGTTCTATAGAATCAAACTGTTCATGGGCTCATATCCCTCTAAAATCATGCGAGTCAATTCATTCCCCTTATTCTCATTTAAATAAATACACTTCATTTAACATGTTAATTTCTTTATTTTTCTATTTTTATTTTATAGTTGGTGATATTTTCATAATTATAAATGTTATATGAATAAAAATTTTAAACAATTTATGTGGTTGGATTAGTTGAAAGGGTATCTACTGAGAGACCAAAATACCCAGGTTTGAGTCTTCCTAGTCGACTCAATTACATCCCCTTTATCAATAATAAAACCAAATATTATATGTATCAATATATTCCATGTGTATTGTGTGTTTTTTATTTTTATAAATATTGAAATAATGAAAATTAATTTAAAACTGAATGTGGGGATAGATTGGTAGACAAGGTATCTACTAATGCTTTAAATGACCTAGTTTCAACTCATCGATGAAAAATAAACAATGTTTTGTTTTTCATTAAAATACACAAAACATCATGTGTCTGATTATTGTGTAAAAATATATAAAAATTATAATTAAAAAAAATAAATTAAATTAAAATGTATGTGGCCCAAAATTCCCCTCAGATGTTGTGGTCCATCTATGTGATCAATCGATCACTGGTTTATAAATCACCATAGAGTAATAAGGTGAATCTTGTTCCCATTTTTCATTTAAATAATATACATCATGTATTTATTTTTAAAATTATTATTTAAATGTATGTGTATATTCTATAATAATAATATTCATAATAATAATTAAATAATTAAAATAATACATAGTTTATGTATATGGCCATACCCACAGTGTGGTCTTCATTAAATCCAATCATCCCAATTACTCTCCCATTTTCTATATTGTGTGTCCTACTCTTCTCTTGTGTCTTGACATGGAAGCCCCAATAACTAACTATTTAGTCTATCGATCAAGGGAGCTTTAACAGTTCAAATAAACCAAATTTAGACCCTTTATCTAAGAAAGTCTTTCTTCATCACTTATTTTTTAATTCTATTTTCTTTAATAGATTTTATGAATTTTTGTGGGTTTTGAAAGAAACACTAAAATGCCTATTCACAAATGAAGAATAAAAGACATGTATTCTTATAGTTGAATAGATAGATCATTATATTAAATTCAAATTGAACATGATTTGGGAATTCAAGAAAATCTATGTAACATATGTACCTACCCACATAGACACATTCCATTCACATATAATAAACTATATGGGAAACCATTGGTAAACAAGCAACATCCATTTTTGGTACAATCCTAGTACATTCACTTACTTCTAGAGTTTATTGCTTATTTCATACACTAACCATATGGATATAGCACCAAATTCCAATAGATGACATGTACACATGCAACACATATCATATACATTGAAATTGTACAAACATTATGGTGTTGAAGACTGTATCCATAACACCAAGATAAAATCCATGTTTTAATTAAAAAACATATAATCTGAAACTATACATATTATAGTTTGTGAATATTTATTTTATTGTTTTTTTTCACTTTTATTTTCTTTTTTCCATTTTTATTTTATAATTGTAGATGGGGACCATTATCACTAGTTGGGTAGACCCTCCCCACACTTAATATACCATATTTTAGTACAAACTATATAGAGTATGTAAAGAGATTGTAATGGACTTCCTAGTGGTAAAACAATTGATTTTATGTCCATAAGAACATCCTATGGTTCCCCATCAGAAAAATCATCTAAACTTCCAATGATACTATATATAAAATTATCAAAATCAACTCTTGTACTATATTCCCTTTCGTTGCAGCCATCCACTTTTGTAGCTGGGGTGAAATCTCAAACACCTCCAGTAATATAGGAAAATCATCCCTACCCATTACTGGTCTATGATACCCAAATCCAAGATAGTTACTCATTAAATATATTTTACCAACATAGTATATGAATTTCTAGATGGTTTTAAGATACTAGTATCCAAATGCGTAAGGGGATCTTGGAGGAGGTATAAGACATTTTGTTCTACTCACTTCAACTCAACATTGTGAATCTCACATTATACCCAACAACAGAGTAATGAACCATAGACTCTACCTTCATCTGAAGCATCTTCTCATATCTACGACCCACAAGCTCCCTACATTGACATTTTTGGCCCCCATAATTACTACTTATGATTCTTGTTGTTATAAATTATTTAGTTTTTGAATCTATAATTTATGAATGGTTTTATTAAATATATATTTTTACTTCGAATTGAAAATCACTCATTCAATGGGAAACATTACACACATTCATTCCAAGTATATGAGAGTAACACTATATGAATATTTTTAACTATTTTGATAATTTCAACTTATGATAATTCTATTTATATTTTTATTTTATTATCTTTCTTAATTAAATTATTTAATTGATTAATTTTTCAATACACTATGAATTATGATACCTTATTTCTCAAAATTGATGTTTCACATGGGGACCATGAGAAATATTATTTGTTGGGGATGGAATCTAAACACCACCTTTTTCACTTCTATTTGATTTATTTATGTGACACTATTAACTCAAAAAAATATCTTTACATGTTGTAAAATTTTATTTTATTATTATTATAATAAATATTAAAATTTCAAAATATTGAATGTAAAATGTAACAGTTAGAGTAAGATGAAAAGTGGGGAGGGGGCTTTCCCTTTTAAAAATTAA
The DNA here is from genome assembly GCA_963277665.1 of Viscum album. Taxonomy (NCBI): domain Eukaryota; kingdom Viridiplantae; phylum Streptophyta; class Magnoliopsida; order Santalales; family Viscaceae; genus Viscum; species Viscum album. Next base: position 1,666,708,657 of record OY728147.1, on the reverse strand, counting down.
AAATAAATATAAAGGTTAATTAATAAGTAAATGATATTGATTTGATAATGAATAAAATTATATGTATTAAAATGATAATTACAATATTAATTAAGAAAGTATTTATAATAGAAAAAGAACTATTGATTTTATGCAATTATTCATATCAAGTTTGACATATATAATAAAATAAATAATTAATCAAGATGATAAAAAAAGAACATAACATAGTTTGATAATGGAATTCATGAATAAATTGATGGGATACCCTACATCTCCTCAACTCATATTTAAGAGGATTTTGTTATTTTTACCTTGATCTTTCTTGTGTTCAAGAAAACTGTCCCTCAAAATTATTGTTGTGAGATCCCACATGAACTACATTAGTGTCTAAGGAATATTTTCCTCACCTTTTTAGTAGAGAGAACTTATTTTAATAAGAGATTATAATAATTTATGTTTTCTTGGTGGAAACCCATTACAAAGCCTCTCCCTAATCCCTTAAAAGAAATTATAAAATTAACAAATGAGAAAGATAGATGATTAAAGAAGAGAGTCAATGAGACTAGTGAATAATCAAGATTTTCTCCTGAGAAAACATTTCTATTAGAGTGAATCCATTAAAGCATCATCATTGAGTGATCAAAACTTTGATAAAGAACCATATTTAGAATTTTGGAATATTATAACTGGGTTCCCATAATGCTTGCTGAGATAGATCCTCTAAAACACAATGGAATACTATATATAAGCTCTTATTGGTCTATGAAAATTCTGGAATTGAATGGAGTATTTAGGAAACATCTAAATTAAATTAAAATATACAATGTCCAACAAAATAACTATTTTTTACTTGATAGATCAAATACACTAGATAAATAGGTGATCTTACTGGTAAACTATTGGGATTCCTATATTATACCATGATATGTCAACTCCCACCAGGTAGCTAATGATTCTCCACTAGGTAGATAATGTGATCCTATTGCATAAGGTGTTCTATCTGTCACCACATACTGGGTGATGGATCTGCATTGACCAGTCGGTTCCTCTTATAGATGACCATCTTCAACCATAACACCCCATAAATCCTTCCATGCCCTTTTATTGATCCTCTAACATTATTTTATGATCTCTAAATTTAATAAAATATAGTCCAAAGCCATTAACAATATCAACACTATTAACTTTAGTAGTATTTAATATCTTTATTTAGTATATTAAAATCATGAGTCAAAATTTACAAGATGAGACTAAAATTAAATCAAATGAATAAAATAAGAAACAAAAAAATGTGTTTGAGATCATAAAATAACTATAAGAGGTAGAGAGGTATGAAATTATCCCTCTTTTTGATGATAAAAATATTCAAAATTAGAAGATATATCATGGGTAAACGATTAGTGAAATATATATCAATGTATAAAATATATCAATATATATAATATTAAAAAAAGATATTTAATTTTTTAATAAGTACAAAAATAAAACATCCCTTTTTTTTGAACAAGAGTAACACATTAACATTGAAAGATAGTAAAAATATTTAACTAACACTTTGTGAAGAAATTAAGAAAATAACATATATAACAATAAATTTCAATAAATTTAATATAATATGAAGATTATTTTAATTCAAAAACTTTATCCCCTTTTAATGTCAAATAAATATTCCTCCATAATGATAATAAAAAATAAAAAATGCGAGGAAATCAAAAAACTAAATATAAATTATTTGAATAAAATCATAAAATATATTTTAAATTACATTTTGATAAAATAAAAATAGAGGATCAAAATGGATTTCAAGAGAAATCCAAAGAGATTTTAAAAATAAAAAATAAATATTAAATCAATAATAGAAATCCACATAAAATAAAGTATACTTTTAAAATAAAAAATAAAAAATAGATTAAAAAAGGAGTTCGGTAGAAAAATTAAAAATTGATACGTAAGATAAAAGTATAAAATAGAAATTAAAACACATATTATCTAGTAGACCCCCTGTTAATTAGTATGATATATTGTGGAAGAGAGAAAATACATTATTATATATTAAGATAAAAGTATATTGAGAATTTGGTATATATATTTTACAAAATCTCTTTACCCTAAAATACTTATTCTACCTCCATTTATATATTACTTATTTGAAATAGATTGATTATGCTCTATTGAATTTGAAACCATGCCCCAAAAATAATCTTCCCATTTTCATTTATTAAAATATAGTCAAAATTATTGTTAGAGAGACAAGTATATATAGTATTATTCTTATTTTTAAAAGTTTAAAAATAGAAGTCTCTCTTAAGGAAAATTTTATAATTCAATAGATACATATTCTACTAAAATAAAAATATAAGTGATATAATTTTTTTCTATGTATCTTGAATTAATTCTTATTAATTTATTAAAACCTTTTCAAATTGAAAGACAAAGAGTTAAATAGTATACTTTGATAAATAAAACATTTTTAATAAAATGACAGTTAGATAACCCTGTTGAACCTTCACTGATTATATTACCCCTAAGGTTATCACTAAAGCTGACATGACCTTGTTTTTTATCAATTTTATTGATTTTGGAGAGAAATCCACACATGATTGATGATAAACCACAATATAGTTACTATATTATTTATTATGATTTTCTATCAAGACACATTTACCCAATGTTATTATCGGCTTGTATCATACACCATTTTACCCTTTATATAATTTAATTGGTTAAGAATGTTGAGTTCATAGAGTCATCACTTTCACTCCATGTTATAAATTTTAGATCCTTTTTGTCTTGTTTACTTTCTTTAACCTTATTTTTAATGATATTTCACTTCAGTTTGATGTGACCAGTTTTCATACATTCATAGCATGTCACTTCCAATTCATGTTTTTAATTCACCATCTTGGTTCGATTTAAAGATTGATTTTTCATGAAGAATTTTTTGAAGTTATTAGTGAGTTGAGATGTTTTCTGAACATCACCTCCAGATGAGTTATTGTTGGAAAATATGAAGGTGATTATTTTATTTATAACATTGGCTACACAGCCTAATTATCATATTATTTCTAAATAATTATTTTATATACCATTAGGAATCTAATAGGTTATTTAAAAAACATTTTATTTATGGTGTTTTATTCTTGTATATAAGTGTATTTGGGTTCTTAATAACTTTTGAATATCCAAATTATCATTTTAAATAATATTGATATTAATAAATCTTCACTAAAAGAAATTAAATCATTTCATATTTGTGCAAATCATGTAAAAAAATCCACTGGATTCATTTGGATGCATTTATTTTTTTTAAAAATGGTTACTATACTTGTACAATATAGCATATTTAACTTTTTTGACTCCTTCCTGAGTGAATTATAGAAGTTTCTATATTTTATAGTTTGTTTTTAATATATAAACTCTATTAAATTCATTTTGGTCAAGAACACTATATAGAAAATTCTTGTATTTTCTATTAATCATAAATTATTTAGTATCATAAAGTTTCCATGTCTTGTATAGTTACATAGTAAATGTTTTTCATGGATAACAATTTTTTAGTTGGGGTGGCTTATAATAATTATAAAACATAACATGAAATTGTTTTAATATGAATAATATAAATGATAAAAAACATTAAAATCTGAATAATATTTATATTTGAATATAAAAATATTGAACATTGAAATCTATTAGGATTAAAATAATTTTTTTTCAAAAAATATATATAAACATAATTATGAAAAGAATATTGTTTTTAAAAATTATGGATATTTTTAACATAAAGACATTGAAAACTCCGATAATTTCTTTGTTAGAGTATTATGATAATAGGTGGGGAAGGGAGTTGACTTCCATTAATAAAATTGAATAAATAGAAAAGGGAAAGTAAAAAATAAAATCATATTTATATTGTATGTAAATAATTTTGATAATTATTTAAAAGTTAATATCAAAATTAATAGAGTGAGTATTCAAAGGTAGAAAGTATATTTTATGAAATTATGTGTATTGAGTTTGATGTTAAGGGGGAGATAAATAATTTATGTTGAAAATAAAATAAGTAGAACACACTGTTTGATGAAGGTGTTCATCAATAGCTGGATGTGGGACCCTATTTATATTTTCCGTACCTTGAGAGGTTTGTGTCATTTATCCATTGATCATATTTTTAAATAAGAAACCCATACATAAAAAATAAGGTTTTGAGAACACTCTTGAACTTATTCATTAGAAAATGAAACCTTCCCCAAATTTTATATAATTCCCCCCCACTATATGAGGCGATGAGAATAAGAGATGTTTTCTTAGGGCATAACTATTATAAAACTTATCCCTTTCCTCTTGTAAGGATTTTTAAAATTGAAAAGAAATATAGAGTAATGTTTTATTAGGATATCATAATTGAATTAATAATAATTCAGATGTTCTCTTGAGGTAACATTGAGATTAGAGATAATTGTATTGATTTTTTCCTATTGGGTGAGAAAAACTTTAATCAAGGATTAGATTAAAAATAATGATGTTCGGGAATTTATTTTAAAAATAGGTGGTAAAGTTAAATTCACTAAGTCAATATGAAAACCTATTTATAACCTCCAATAAGATAATTAAACATCAATAATTAAACAAATTATTTAATAATCTTTACTAAGAGTTTATAATCCATGTGGGCCATCAATTTTTTTTAATTTTTATATTGGTGCCACTCACTAGTTGGATAATCCCACCAACTAGACGATTGGATTGATAAATGTTTCTTGGATCCTTACACTCCCATTAGGTAGTTAGTGCTACTCCACTGAGTATCCAAAGGGATCATACTGCATAAGGTGCTATATCTAATTCCACTGGCTAGCCAGTAGATCTACACCAACCATCCAATACAACCTCTAGATGACCATCTTAAACAATGGCCTCAGAAACATAATTACATGGCCATTTATTGATCCTATAACATTATTACATGATATCATAATGTTATAAAATAAATATTAAACCCTTAAAAATATAATCGTGACTCTTTTGAATATTCTTTCGTATATTTTTTTCTATTAAAATCATGACTAAAAGTTTGAAAGATGATACTGAAACTCACTCAAATGAAAACATGTGAAAAAATAGTTCTTGTGATCATGAGAAAATAGTTGAGATATATATATACAAAACATAATATATATAATATTAGATTTATTTTAAATTTATTTTTTATTGAATTATATTTCTCAAAAATTAAATATTGTAAATTTGTGTTCAATAGAATGATTCATTTTACTAATTCCATGACATGATTGATCATTAATTCCCAATTATACGAGGAACTATAATTAATTTTATTTCATAATATTCCTTGTAACCTCTATCTTTTTATTGAAATCATATTGCATACTATTATTTGGATCATTTTTTAAACTTGATTAAAAATATTTTGAACAAAAAAATGATTTAGTGAGATTAAGGTAATAGTTTTTAAAAAGAGACCTGATTTTGAGACCTTAATTTTATTTCTCCCTTGGAATCCCTTTGAATCTATATAAGGACTTATAGGTGGTGACATTACATGACCATTTTCCCTACCCGTCTTCACTCTTATATACATTTCTTGATCTTAGTCTCATTACAAGTTTGTGGAAACAAACACTTTTCATTTGTTATCATTGGGATGAGTTAAATTGTTTGAGAATGTGGGTTGATGTAACTATTTGATAGAAGGTCCAAATGTTTTATATATTTCATTATAATTTATTATAATTCTATTGAAACTGGGTTAAAAATTAATATTTAGGAAATAAAATAACTAAAAAACGAAGAATAAAATATGAAATATAATCAATAATTATAGATTTTATAATATGACTCATATAATTATCATTTAAAAAGGAAAATTAATTTAGTTGAATATTTTTTTGGTATTTTTTGTGAGGAATTTGTTTTACATTTGAATGATATATCATGCACTATATTCTAAGAGAGAAAAATCCTCTTTTCATCCTTAATTTTTTAATACTGACATACCAACCCAAAGACATACTTTCCATCTTAAAAACTATCATGATTTGTGAAAAATTAATTAATTATTATATAGAGATAAGGATTTTACCAAGCTATTGGTATGGATTTAATTATCATGAGTTAAAAAAATTTCAAATATATTTCCCAGTTGAGAGATGAGTGACCTCAAAATATGGACAGGTAGATTACAAGTGGCATTTACATTAATTAAAGCTTGAATAACATAATTGAAAAATAATTAATATTTAGAATATAAACCAAATATATGGAATTATTGAGATTCCTTGAGTTGGATAAGTTTTTAAATCTTGTTTTTTAGTAATTATTTTATGTTTATAAGTTTAATTAGTTGAATGTTTCTATTATTTTGGTTTGAATTCTTTTTTACTTGGAATTGATGTTTTTCTGGTGGGAAAGCATAATATTAATTGTCTGGAGTTAGGGAAACCATTTTATAAAAAATATTTTTCAGTGTTATATAGATTAGAGAGCTATATAATTTCATATATATGTTTTTATTTGGTCAAATATATCATTTTGGTGTGTCTAGCTGTATTATATTTTTTATGAAATAATAGACATTTTTTGAGGAATGTTGATAAAAAATAAAATATGAATTCCATATACATTAAAACTACATTCCATGTAGTATTGAAAATATGATAGAGAAGAAAACTATAATTCACCCCTATTTTCACAAGTGAAAATAATAACCCATATTGATTAAAGAAAAAAATCTTTCATCCATATTCAAGAATCAATTTGTGGGAGAATCAGATGGTACATTCCATGTGTGATGGTGCTACATTGTCTATACCCTTACCTACCAAAAATTAACCATTAAATCTGGGTGTGAGTAAATTTAATGCTACTCATGTGGAAAATATTTAAAAATGGTGTACACACATTGTAATTTTATAGAGAACATAGAAATTTATGTTTCTATAAAATAATTATTTGGGAAAATGATTGAGAGGTTCAACAATGGGGGAATGGTTATACTGTTTTACTTATCACGCAAACGTTCATCAACTCATCATATGATTTCCGCCCCAACCATTGAATATAGAATATATATGATTACTAGGGGAGGATATTTATGTGAATTCTAAGTTTATTGTCGTAATAATTATATTATCATTATAAATAAATGTATATTTTTTTATCATCTTCATTGATTATTTTAGTCATGTATTGGGGTGGCATACTCTCACTGAAATGATCATGTTCTGGGTTCCCATTAATTCTATGTTCACATTTTAGTAAACCAATTCCTTTCCACTTTAAATTATTTTCATTATATGGTTCATATTAATATACTGAACTCACATGAACACTCTAATAGCGAACCAAATTTATATAATTATATCACATTTAAAATATTATACAAATCATGAAAATAATTTTAATTCTTTGGGTGTTTCCATGGTGAGTTTTGGTTATGACATTGGTGATAAATCACATCATCAATTTTTAATTGTAAATAAATTTTTATATACAATTGAACCCTAGAATAAATACTAGTAAAAAATATATATATTATTTTGGTTCTAGGATGTATAAACAATGTATTAAATATATCACAGCCATTTATTTAAATATTGAGTGATAAGAATTAGGAGATTATTCTTGGGTTTATCTCTCTCGATCAAACTTCTAATTCTTACTTTCTTTTATCAGCTTTGTTTTTTATGTAACTATCACATTAATTCAAACCTCATTTTTTAAATTCAATATTTTCTTTATAAACATAAAAAAATTTAAATATAACATTAATCCCTTTACTCTTATTTGAAAATAGACATAGGGTTACTACAATATTACAAAATATCAAGATAATTAACAAAACATTTGACATGTTTGATAGTTCACATCACTCACCTGAAAAAACATTCATCGAGTTAAAACAACATCATGAGATACATTAAATCAACATTTCCCCAAATAATCTCCACAGAAGATGTATATTATTTATTCTTTTTATTCCTGATAAAACACATAACCCATAACCTTTTTTATTATCCAAGTCTATCCAACTACACAGAACTGATAAAACCACAAACATTAACATACAAATTGGAATGGTTCTTCACCAAGGATTCCTAGCAAGGGGAATTTATTCTACCCACCCTAGAAAAAATTTCAGATGACTGTTACATGGGAAAAAGATATGACTATAAAATTGTTATACTGAGGTTAAAAAAATATTCTACACTGACTCTCAGAGAGTTACTAGGAATAATTTTCTCTTGGGTTTCATTATTTTTTTAGGTTGGTGCTGAAATGTCATTTATTACTAAATAAAATAAAATACATATTTTAACTAGTTATAGAGAGACCCATTACATACCCTGAAGGAACAATGGAAATTTATCCCATTACATGACCGATATGTCAAATTTTTTGGCCCAAGGCCAATTTTGTGAATAGTACTTCTAATGTACCCCACCTGCTATAGTACCCACCATTGCAATAATGCTCTACCACCGCTACTATGACCTTACACCTCTACAGTGCCATCACTACTACATTACTACAATATTACCCTACCACCTCTAGGATTTCTTTATATTTTCATGTCCCCTACCCAACAACTCGTGTGCACAATTAACTCCATATTTGAGAACAATTGTAAAATAACCTTACCATTCCTCAAAAATGAATTCTCCAAATTCATAATTTTGATAAAAAAAATGATCACATTGACCATAGAAAAAATCATGTCTGTGTTATTTTTGGCATTTAGAGAATGATATTATTGAGAACATAATAGAATAAAAAATTACCTTCAGTTATTTACTATACATTACAACTCATCAATGACCCATTCAACTACAATCCATATCAGATGATCCTAACCACTCTGATAACCCTACTCTATAATATCTAGATCCTATGATAACACCTTTGAAACATGATAAACTAAAAAAATAGATAATGAAATACCATATCTTATATAGATGAATTTTTTACACATTCAAAAAATTAAAAAATTATATGAAAAATAATTCATCAAGGATTGTTCCCTATTTTTGTTACCCTTTAATGAACTAGTACATAGATACACCCAATAAAAACACTATAGGTGTTAACCTATATCTTCTTATAGAAGAGGGTGATGTGATTACCAATTTTATGGTGGTGGTTGGGGGATTTAAATCCATCGTTCAGAAATATCTAATCTTTAAATACCACTCAATCGATACAAAACCCATGGCCAATCACACACAAAGGGTGTGGGGCCACTATTTCTAGTAATAGGTGATAAAAAAATCCTTCAAACATTAAGGATCTGCAATTTTTAGGATAACTATTCATTTTATCTCAACATAAATAGAACATAGTATTCCTTACTAGAGTGATTCCCACCATGACATCGATACACTAATCCAATAAATGTATCTTTGAACTCATCACTCTATACAAAGTCTAATCACTATCTTTGGATTTAATGTTTATATATATATATATATATATCTGTTCCAAATGAGTAAAAACCAATGGTCACCCAGTTGAAATAGTTTATGTTCCCCATCGTAATGTTAATAAGAGAATCCTTTTGTATGTGTTTAGTGAAAATGAGAAAAACATAGTAAGGTAATCAGCTAGAAAATCCTATGGTTTATCCTCAACCACCATAGCATGGGGGGACTGATTGACTACTTATATTTACATAAACTAATTTTCTTAGCTACACATCACTTAAAAATCCTTGTAACATTTATCCAATCCTTCCCATGGTTGATAACCCTAAGTCTCAAGTTTACTGTAATGAAACCCAATGGAAGATCACTTCTTACATCTAATTCAAACTCAATTCATCATAATGTGTGACTGAAATACGATTTCCAATAGTAGATATTATCTAGCTAACAAAGGTCTACCCTGAATCTCCATTAGAATCTCTAGATCCTGATAAAATGGTGTATGATGAATGACTCATGTTTTCATCAATATGAAGATGGGATTATTTGGTAAAGAAAATAACCAAACTCAACACCACAAAAAATATTATTTCTTAGATCCATCCATTATTTTTTACCCTTAAACATAATTGTAAAGATCTAATATTCGATAAACATTATTTGAGTGGCATTGGTGTGAGTGGACCGTATGGTCATTTATCACTAGCCACTTTCATACCACTAAATCCTCAACCAAAACCTCTTCCATAGTTTTTTTTACACTAATAGTATAAGGTTACCTGGTTAAATATCATTCTTTAACTCATGGGTCTATCCATGACACTAGTCGTGCTATATCATGGTAAAACTTTTGACCATTCCCAAGAACCCTTGTTCATCTATTCCAAGAAACACTATACTTCCACTAACAACTCAAGGGCTCTAGAATATGTGAATATGTATAGGAACACAACCCAAAACTATTTTCTATAATTAAATTATGCTCTTGAATTAATGAGTTTTAATAAATAAACTTGGAATCATACTAGGAACATTTCTTTTGAGGTCTGCAGTTCTCAATGAGTACCCGATAAAAATTATGCTACCACACAAAGGGTACAACATATTATTAACTTGAATAATCAACAATATACCATATGTTACAAATTATTAACAAAATTTACAAACCTCAATCATGGTATTATAATATTATCATGGTTTTGAGAGAAAACATCACAAATATTTGGTCACTATTTCATAATACAACTCAGGGAAAAATTACCTCCCTACCAGTTCATGCCTTAAAAAGATAGAATTCACAAGTCATTGAATCCAACACACTCTCTTCTATAGGATATTTAGGGATGTCTCATGCTCTAGGAAATCTATTGTAGTGGAATTATCCTAGTGTACATTTTTTATGGGTTGTATTTTATAACATAGAGAGAAATACAGTCAACTTTAAAAATAGGTCTACTCTAAGAAATAATGAAATAAATTATAACTCTTCATTTAAATAAGGATATGTATCAATTGGGACTGAGGACCAATTCATCATCACTTAGATAGTCAGTGGAAAATGATCAAACATTGGAGTAATCTCCCACACCCTTTCCTTTATTAAAGAGTTGGATGTATATTGGTGTAACCCTTAATTTATTATGATCAATACACAAGAATTAATCATATCTAAGTGTGTTTCCACATGAAGATATTAAAAAACATGACGATATAATTTATGAATCATTAACCACCATGAATATCCCCCACAATTGAATCCTTAGAGTAATCAGTTGATTGAATAGTTTTTAGAGTCTTTGTGTATAGATTCATTGGTTTTCACATCAAAACTAGGTTTCCTAGTCTATTAATTGATCTAAAATCCACTTATAAATAATTACTAAAATAATTATACCAATAGTTAAAATAATAATAACTCTAAAATATGTCTCATGAACTCAAAATTAGTTAATAAAATTATGAAATGAGCTAACCTATCGACACCTCTCTTGGGATAGACTTTAGACAAGTGTGCCACCCTAGGACTACATTCAATTAGACAGGGGAAAAAATTACACCAAAAAAAACATTAAATAAAATATCTAACAAAAACCTACAATAGATATACAATACAATATGTACCATTAAAATTGAAATTAAAAAAAATATAAAAGAACAAGAAAACTAGTAAAAAAATGATGCATGAGTAAAAACTATTAAATGATTCACCCCACAGGTAACTGCAATAGATGATTTAATCACATGATTACTAAATAATGTTATATATATGTATATGTAAAAAATAAACATAATATCCTTGGAGTATGGAAACCTAAGAAGAGACACCATGTTTCATTATATAGTAAATACCATTGCGGATAGTCTACAAATATTAACTTATTCCATTGAGAACTGTAATGGATAAACAAACATCTACTATACATAAATATATCCAAATCCATTAATATTATTCCAAACTATGATCTATACATAACATAAATATATACATTGTGTGTAGCCATAAGTATCACTTTAGGGTGAGTATAAATATTCCCAACATGATTATATGAAATAATAAAAAAAAGATGAAATAACTAGTTATATTAAATATAAAAATATATGTTATATTAATAGGAAATTTTGGAGGAAAAGAAAACCAACAAATATTTTATAGTAAATAGAAAATTAAATATAATAAACACTCCCATATCCATATCTATAATCACCTCTGCAAATAATCACATTATACAGGTATAGGGATGCTAAGGTCAATGTAATACCTGAATTTTTCAAAATTCATAACCTAACTATTATTTATACATATGTGGTATAAAATGGAAATATATTGAATCCAAAATATATTCATGTTCATCTCCACATAGATCCTGAACTGAATAGAACAAAAGATATCATAAAATCTATATTATTTATAAAAACTAGTGCCTCACAATTTCAGGCATCACCCCTGGGGTAATAATGGTTGGGAATAAATCTCTTCCTATAAATGTTTTTTGATATATATAAAATATATATAATGGATCCAAACATTGGAAGTTAATAAAAATAACCCAAATCCTTATGGAATCCAGTGCACCTGAACAATTTCACATTTTCACCTTTGAAACATCCCTTAGTAGTAATAGTGATGGGGGAGTTATGCCTTGATGGTATGTGTAATTTTATTCAATTGAGTGGGATACCTACAACATATGTAGTGGATTCATGACTAGTACATACATGAGGGTCTCATATCCCATTATATATATAAAGGACCCATACCCTAGAGGTATATATGAACTCATAGATTAACTGACACTGTAACTACTCTAATCATCCTCCAAAACATGTAATAATTTTTATAAATCTATTGAAATATATCTACTCAAATAATTAAAACATTAAAAAAATAGGATGAATATATAAACACCATTGTATTTTATGTTGAAAATTACTAATAATAGAATAATCATAATTCCAATACTATCAAATAAGACGAGTTTTAGGAAGAGTACTATAAACATCCCAGTACACATCATGTCATTGCAGAGTACACATTATGTGAGTCACTCTGGTAGGCTATCCTTTTAATTCCATCACCCAAATCATGATAATCCCACATACATTGAATATCCAAAGAGTTACATAACATGTGTCATCTTATGGTAATTGTGATGCGTTCTGTTGGGAAAGTCCTTATCACATAACATAGTACACGACATGTATATGAAGTACATAATGTGTAGGTATTACATGAATACTAGGTGTTTATTTCTAGTATACTATAACAATTATTAATTATGATACATGAAATTTGATATATAGTCACACATTTTCTGATATTTTAAAGCATAAGAAACCCTAGCATCATTGAGTCTGAGATGCTCAATTAATTTTTTGGGATTACATGCCATGTGATATTAACTAAAATATAAACTTTTTAAATGGAATAATATTTTACTTGACCTTACAATACATGATACATAACAAAAAAAATTCAAACCACATGCCTCCATCCACACTTCACTATCATTGAGGTCACCATCATTGCCCATGCCCATGCCTCCATCATTTACTAAATTTTTTGTTGAGATCACCATCATTTCCCATGCCTCCATACATACTTCTACTTAAATCTATATAAGGTGCCTTTAGAACCTCATTCAAAACTCTTCAGAGATTTTTCTAGACACCCATCATTATCCTGTATGATTCCATCCAACTGTTCACCAAACCAGGCCCGATACTCTCAACATAATTGATACTAAGACAAATTTCATAAAACAAGGGAGGAGAAATCAAGAACAGTGCTGGGTGAGATTTACTCACCTAAGACCATGCCCAATTTCATGGAAAAATAATAATAAGATTAAAAAAGTTTTAAAAATAGATGATTGATATTCATTTATCATGTGACGATTGTACTTTTAACAATAAAATGATGATGATGATATTTATAATTCATGACATTATAGTAATATAAACCCATGATCTATAATGAAAAGATGAATCATTATCCGAAATAATAATATTAATATAACTGATTTTATTATTTGTATGTCCCCAACCAAATTCATCCCAAATTTTATTTATTAAGAAGGTATTAAATTGGGCATAATTTTTTAATAAAAAAATAAATAAAAAAATGGTAAAATACATTAATTTTTTTAATTTAATTAATACATCATGTTTAATCGATGATAAAAAATATAAATAACATTGAATCATAATATAATGAATGTAAATAATAGAATTTTCATTAAAAAAATAATTTATTTATTTTTACTAAATGTTTTTCATTGAAAAATAATTATCATGAATTAATTATTTAATCACAAATAAGTTACTTTCATAATAAAAATTCCCTATTAAATAAATTTTTAAATAATTTAATAAAATTATTTATTTTATAAAGCCACACTTTCCTTCCATGATTTAGAAATGAATCAAAATTCACTCTCATCATGGTAAATCATCACTTGAATTATCCTTGATAAAACCCCAAATTTCATTTACCAGTAAATACATAATAAGTATATATAATTAATTATTTTTAACAATTTAATTATTCCATCACCAAATAATTTTTTTAATTCAATGAAAAGAACAATATGATTAAATTATACAAATCAAGCAAGGTATGATAAGTTGGAAAAGAGTCAAACCTCATATTATAAGTGTATTTTCTTCATTGATTCATCATCAAAACATTGTGTGATAATTGATTATATTTAAATAATTTATTAATCATTTTCACATCCATAATGAAAAAATAGAATAACATGAGGGACTATCTTTCATTTTTGAGAGAGAGAGAGAGGAAATCCTCTCTGATTTTGTTTCAATAGGGGTTATAATGAATTTTGTGTAGGAATTATTTTTTCTAAAGGGGAATTCTATAGAGAATTCAATTGCACTACAACAGCTAACTATAACATTACATTGGAAAGTTTTCTGACTATACCTTATAAATACCTAGTGTACATTAGTATATAAATCTTTTTATACAATATTCTATTGATCCATGTCATTAAGAAAATGGTATGTCGATGCCATATCACCACCATGTGGCCATACCAACTCCACCTCAACTAATATTAAATAAAAATAATTATTTATTTTAATTTGGATAAATAAGGGTTTAATTAAAGACATGTAATTACTTGGTTTTTGTTTCATCACTCAAGCACAAAATTCATACCTCTCTAGGAAAAAATCACATTTTTGACACAAACGTTGTGTTAAATTTTTTCCCAAAATAAATTTTTAGAGATTTTATCATTCGTTCTTATGGAATAAATATTAATTTATCAAATAATATTAATTATTCCATGAATTTAAATTATATTTAAAAATTATCTATATATAACAATACAGAAAAATATTTTCTATGAAAAATGGTATAATAAAAAAAGTATTATTTTTCTACTATGATTAAAGTACAATTTGACACTTTTTAGAGACCAAATACATCAATAAAAAATGTACTAAGTCACAATCAATGGATATCCCGGTTCCCTAGAAATCCCTTCCCCTTACATTCTCCCCTTTAAAACGTCCTTTAAACATTATGGACATTAATATTATTCATTATAATGAATTGAGTTATTCCTTCCTCATCCTTTTTCCTTCATCCTTCCCTTATTATTTTATTTTACTGGGTTATATTTAATAATTGGATAACATTCCCCCTAGATCATAGTGAAATAATCACACAATGGTAAGGATTTATTTAGTTTATACAATATAAGTATATATAAGTAATAATATATGTGGTTTTATATGATTTACATTGTGGAAAAATTGTTTTATGGATATTTAGTTAAAATTTATTTATTTGAAAAATGAAATAGTGAGAGAATTGGGGACATTTTTGATAGTATAATCAAGTGTGTATTAGGAGTGGACCACAAACTATTAATTTATGTTTTGATGGGTTATTAATTTTTTTATGTTTTCCACTTGTATTACTTCTTAAAATTACTAAATATTAATTATTAATGGTATATAATACAATTTATTATGATTTTGAATTGGATATAAGCTTGAGATCATTATCACTTATTAGTGTGGGATTTGATGAGCAGGTCTAAATATGGATTAAGAAATTAAAAATATTTAATAACATCTTATTTTGTTATATAGTTCCTCATATTACTTATTTATATGCAATATAACATGTTTCATCAAATGAGAGTGAGAGAAATCAATCATATTCGACCCTAGTGGAAATCAAGAGGCATGGTGCAATTATGGTAATCAATTTGTGATCAAGTATAACTATGGTGGTTATCTTGAACATATTACCTTGGACCATTATTATAATTAAATCCCCCTTGGTTTATGATTTTGGGTTATAGTGTGAGAGGCACCCCGATGGGTGTCAGACCTTTGGAAAAGGTTGAGTGGATTAGGGAGGTCTCATATGAGGTGGAGTAATGTTTTGTAGAGCTTGGTAGGACAAGGGTGATCAATTTAATTTTTATGGTAATAATTGATTAAATTGAGTTATCCAAGAAAGAAAACTTATGGTAGGGGTGAGATAATTTTGGGAATATACATATAGGCTTTATTGGACTTATAAAGAGAGTTTCATCAAGTTTTGGAATGATAATTAGACCACCAGGGACCTTATACTCTTGGTTTATAGAATGATATGGGATTATATTTGATGTTAGACTAAGTAATGCAATGAAATATTTATTCGAAGATGTGATGGTATACTATGCGTGCACCAATACAGGTCTCAATAATTTGATGAGTTTAATATACCAAGGGGTGGAGTGTCATGTTGTGATATTTATTCTTAAAATTAGTTATCCATTCAGTGATCGGTCAAGCTAAAGATGATAAATCATGTCAAGAATATTATATAAAAATTTATAAGATGATAAACATTTCATACATTTTAGAAAAATTGGCAGCACTAAGAATATGATTTTTTACCACCTTTTTTATTTAGGTACTACATATTTGAAGAGATTCTTCTCCCCCATAGGATATGAATACAAGCCACTCTCTTGAAACATCATGTGCTATAACCCAATTATAGTAATAGTTTGAATGTTATTCAAACTTAGATATGAATTTCTTAATATAGATTGGTTTTTATACCCACCAAGGTATAAGATTACATAAGGTTTGGACATAAATCACGTAATATTTATATGGGGAAAATTTCATTACAACCATTATATTATTGATTTAAACACAATGGATGCTATAAAATCATGATATTGTTCTTGTATATAGGCTAGATACTATTATTACTATGATTATTTTATCTTTTATTGGTTGGAAAAATTCTAACTATGATGTGGATATTGTTAATAGGTTGATTCTATTACACTATGAATTTTTTCTCATATACTGGTTAGAAGTTATGCTATCTTGACGCTTCAGTTGAAAGTGAGGTTGTGAATATTTTCAACTGAGCATTGGGAGATATTTAACTATGGGATAATAAATGGTATTCCTACTCAGTGTTTGTACTTATTTTTATGGATTTTCTGAATTCCAAAACCAATTGAGATACTTATTCCAAAAATTATGTACTTATGGAATGAATTTTTTTTGTACCACCATGGTTATGTGTGATGACTTCCTCCTCCAAATTATCATTTTTATTATGAAAAAAATTTGATTGAAAAGTGAGAAACCAAAAGATCCTAAATTGCAAGTAATTAAAATGGAAAATCAAAAAGACGGATATCCCAAATCAAGACTATAAGTTCTTGCCCTCCCTAGTAAATTCCCCTAGGTGTCAAGATTCCACCATCACATGATCGCTCGGCTAGCAGTCCCATGCAGAGTTTCACAGGCATAGTACCGGTTGCAAAGCCATACCCTCTCATACATGAAATCCAAATGGCATGAACAGGTGGAAGGTTCTTGCTTTGAACCTCGTCTAGAGAAGAAATGTGTTGAAGGATGGTGGAAACATATCAAAACATCACAACAAATTCAAACAAAAATATCCACCACATGAATCATAATTTGACTCGACTCCTCGTGCATGTCTGGTTATCCGGGTCCATTAGTGTCATCTTTAATGGCCTGACCCCTCGGGTATTGGAGGATAATTATAGATATTCATGTTAATATTATATAGCAGATAATACAACTCATTTCCGGAACTTGATCGATGAGTGGGAGAGCCGCCACCAATGTCAGGTGGAGCATTGAAACTAACCGCCACCAGACCCGCCAAGGGGTTGACATCCATAGAACACAACAACACCACCTCCATGCCCTGGGCATATAAAGCTATCTTAGATGAATGAACAGAGTAACTTTCTACCTTATCTTACCATCATGAGAGTTTCATTACATCTAGCCCAACCATTCCATCCATGTAGGAGAAATTGTCCTTGTTCGTTGCAGTATTCCTTCTAATGCGAAGGGTAAAGACATCATCATCCACCCCCACTTGTTTACCCTTATTCAAAGGAGGCATCCATGGAACATTTTCAGTGGGAAATATCATAGGAGAAACCAGTGATGGACACCACCAGCCAATACCCCCTGACACCTGCCCTTCCCTAGGATGAAATTGAAGGTGCATGGCAACTTGAGAGTTGCCATTCCTCACACACTTATTGTTGTACTAACATTACAGTCATTATATAGGATTAAACAATAGACCTTATATAGGAAAGAAGGATGGAGGAGCACCTCAAAGATATGTAGATGGATCCAAAATTGTCTAAGGGAAGTTGTGTTCCCCAATTTTTTTGTAATGCCCCGACCACAGTTACCCATTTTTGGTGCTTTATTACTTAGAATTAGCATGATACAAGGAATCGTATCCCAAAAGACCTATCAATTCAGTATTATTGGAAATAAGATACGTATATAAGTTCAAAATTAAAACTTGAAATGTAATTCCACACTAATTTATTCCATTAGAAAAATACAAGCCACCTATATTATGCCAGCAGGTCACTCATAACTAAATTATTCATATCCTGGGAAATGAAATATAAAAAAGGTGTGAGCTCAAATGCTTATTAAGGGTATGAAATACAGCGGGAGATAACATAAACATTAGGAATGGTGAATAATTAAAAACACATGACATTACAAAAAATAAACATGAACACTTTATGGAAGGAATATAATTTATGTAAATAATGCCATAATAAAACATAGTCCTGGGTATTCTACTAGTCAAATAACCACAACAACCATCAAAATTATTTTCATAATGAGGGAATGTACAATGCCAGAAATTCTGAAACATCTTGTTAAGGCCTCAACAATGAATTCTAAAAATTATTTTGTCCTTCGCCAAAACCATATATTAAATTTGGAAAGGCCTCAGCTAATTCCATGTCTAATTGTCTGAGGAGACCTACCGATGTACCGAGGAGGTATAGCAGGTTCCACCCATCACTTATGAAGTCTAATACATTCTCCATATGAATAGGATGAAACATAACATAAAAATTCATATTAAAACTAGCAATTGAAATGTATACTTTAACCCTATATCATGAATGGTATAAATATAACACATCCACTATCAAATATATAAAAAACCTTAAATACAAAATGAAATATTTGTATCATAATAATTCAACCTAAATCAAGAATAACATCAAATAAAGGATGTTGACATAGTTGAAAATGATCAGTAAAAATCTTTGAGAGAAATATCCTTTTTTCATGAAATCATTTAAACGGCACGTAATTTATAAAGGAAGTAATTTAAATTATAGTTTGGAATCAAAATGTTCCATAGCACTTTGAAAATTTATAATGGAATTAATATTTTAAAACCTTCATGACCAAATAAATAAATCCATAAAACCATTTTAAAAACCTAGAAATTAATGGGAAATGTTTAGAATAATAAATATTTAAAACATTTGAAATGATGTTTTAGTAAAAATTCCATTAAAAAAAATACCTTTCATATCACTTTTAGGAAACATGGATATGGAAAATAAATATGTCCCAGTAGATACTTACGTAAAAAAAACTCAGATAATAAAGAAATCATAAAATTAACCCTTACAATGTACTTTTCCTTGGTCTTGGGTATACTAACCTCTTTTATAATAGTTATATAATTTTAATTAAATTATTCTATAACTATATACATAAATATGATATCATATACAATCCTCTAATATTTTTTTGTTAATAATATTTTAGCAGTATCATCGATTTGGGTGTTAACTGATTCGTTTTCCTTCATATGCTCGGTTTTTTTAAGCCATGGTTGTTTTGGATAGGATTTATTTTATTTATATATAGAATGATATGATGTTTAGAAACATTATTTTTAGTCATCCAATGAAAATTATTCTTTAATGGTTACGATGGGGAAATGAATCTCATTGCGTTTGTGGAGACGGAGATCCGTACTTACGCACGAGCAACAATATCATTATATTGATGGATAAATTGTATATAATTGTATGGTATATCATATATAAAGAATAGTTAACATGTGGTATTTATTATTTACATTAGGTATAATCATTATTATACCCATCCAAATAATGAAGTGTTTGAATATCAATCTACACCATGACGTAGAGATGGTAAGCCGTACGTACGAACTTATGGTGACTTTGTCATTTATAGGATGGGTAGGATAAGAAAATATGGTTTTTCCAAATTTATAATAACATCATAGTATGTAGAAGGTATTGGATTTATTTTTTTGGTATGGAAACAACAAAGAAAGAGGAATTGGTAGAAGAAAAGAACATAAAAGAAGTGATGAAATATTTACCTCTTCTTCGAGTTCTTCCTTTTTATTTGATAAAAAATACACTATAGGTTGGATTTATGACAAAATGAAGGCCCTTAGGATGAAGGGAGGAATGTTTGGAGGACATTTGGGAAGAGTATGGCTGAGAAAAAAGGCTTTGGAGGTGTGATTTTGAGAGAAGGAGATGTTCCCTTTTATAAAAGATGTGAGGGTCACTTTAGGAAAAACATGAAATATTATTTTATAATAAAATTATTTTCGGTTTCTAATGTCTCCAAAATGATTTATTACAAGTATATGGTAAGGATGGGTCAAAAAATGTCAACCAATAAGTTTTAGACAGTTTTAGGTCACTATATTAACCTTATCTTATAAATTTAACTCTTAGTTAAATAGTTTGACATTTACCATGCCTATTTGTATTTTTATATTATATGTTTAATAAAAATACTATAACAAGCCAAAATAACCTTAAGTGGTTCATTATTAATATATAAAACCTTATCTAAGTCCTTTTTATGTGCCATAAAATTTTAGGAATAATATATCAATTAATAATATAATATTTGTTTTAAAAACTCAATTATGTCAATTTTGACAGTATTTAGTATTTGGTTTTTGTGAAAATCATAAAATCATGATTAATTAGAAAAAAATATTTAATCAACCATAACATGTCATATTAACCTATCAAAATAGTGTAATTTATCAAAATTTTCAAATTACATTTATTTAGATATTTAAAATATCAATTATTTTAATCGTTCATTAATAAAGTAATTACTGCATCATCATTGCGTCATAAATAAATTAAATTATTTAACATCTAAAAATTATAAATAAAATAACATTATTGTGGAAATATTTTTCTATTTCTAATTAATATTTATAGTATAATTTATCTTATGTATAACCCTATATTAAACATTGTTTAGTTATTAAACCTTGAATTTTAATCTTTTAACTCTTCTTTAAATAAAATAATAATAAATGTCCTAATATAATCCATGTGGAACAATGGGGGTCATATTTTATTCATATGGCTATTTTTGGTTGAATTATACATACCCAATAGAATTAGAACCTGCGTTTAGGATATAATTTTTTCCCTTAATTACCCTATTTACTTTTAACCATGGTAAATAAATGTCAAAAGTTACTGTTCACAAAAAAATATTTTCAACATATCAAACAAGATTTATTTACTGATATTAACCGTTGTCTCTCAGATTTTTGATATTCAACTCATAGAATAGGTAAAATTATGTTTTATGAAAATTTGCAAATGCTCCTAGGAGGTGGGTAAAAAATGGAAAAAAGTTCAATAATATTTTTATATATCTAAACTTATTAAAAAATAACTCTAATAAATTACATTTAAATTATATAGGTATTCTGAATCTATTTTGACCTAAAATTAATTTAAATAAAATAAATAATTATTTAAATAAAAATCATGTTTAACCAATATCATAGTTTTCACTATTCATCAAAAATTGAATGTTTTCAGAAAAATACCAAAAATTTACAATAAGATAATTTCAATATTCCAAATTCAAAAATGAAGTCCATTATGAAAAAAAAATCATAAAATTTTAAAAAATGGGTATTAATATTCATAATGGCTAGTTTGATTAGTTTCGGTGTGTTAGAATCATCAAGTTGCGTACAATGAAAGATATTGCATTATTCATAGGTAAATGTACCATGGAAGCATGGGGTGTTAAATTCTTCCCACCTTCAAATAATTTTATCCTAAAAATTTCTCGAATACTACCATACAACAAGATTCAGGTGGTTTTTCATCATTTGTTCCTTAGGTTCCCACATTGCCTCTTCCATATTATGGTTTCTGCATAGAACATTTACCAGATGATTCGTCAGGCTTCTCAGCACTTGTTCCCTGGTATCAGAAATTTTAATAGGCACTTCACAATAAGACAAATCAGGTTCTAGTTAAATTTCCTCATAGGCGAGTACATGTGTTTGGTCAGGCATGTATTTTCTCAATAGTGATACATGGAACACATCATGAACATTGGAGAGACATGGAGGAATTTCTAAATGATAAACTATAACTGCAATTCGTTCTAGAATTTCGAAAGTTCTGATGTACCTGGGACTATATTAACCCTTATTACTAAATATTATAATACCCTTCCATGGAGATACCTTCAATAAAACATGGTCTCCTACTTGACATTCCAAATACTACCTTTGGTTATCAGCATAGCAGTTTTTCCTACTTTGGGATTCTTGGATGTAGGTTTGGATAATATTTTATTTTTCCACTGTTTCCTCAACATGTTTTGGGCCTACAAGTTTTCTTTCACCAACATCATCCCTAGAAGTTGGTGTGCCACATATCTTTCTATATAAGGCTTCAAATGGTGCCATATGAATACTTGAATTGAAGCTATTGTTATATGAAAATTCTACTAGAGGTAAATATTGATCCCATATACCTTGATAGTCAAATGAGTAAGATATTAACATGTCTTATAAAGTTTTAATAGATCATTATAATTTTCAATCAGTTTGAGGGTGTTAGGAAACGCTCAAGAGAAGTTCAGTATCTCGGGAATTCTAAATAATTTTCCATAATCTTGATGTAAAATTGGGATAATGATCAGAAAAAACCAATAGGGGTACTCCATAAAGTCTTAAAACTTCATTAATATATAGTCTTTCTAAACGTTCAAGTTGTAAATCTTCTCTTATAACAAGAAAATGTGTTTTCTTGGTAAGATGATCAAGAATGAACCATATTGTATCATTCTTTCTAGGAGTGTTTGGTATCACCATGATAAAGTCCATCGTAATATCATCTCATTTCCATTCAGGTATGGTAAGAGTTTGCATAACTCTCCAGGGTTGTTTCCTTCCATCTTTCACTTGTTGACAAACCATACATCTTGACACAAAATCAACAATCTCCCTCTTAATGTTGTTCCACCAAAAATATTCCTTCAAATTTCTATACATCATAGTGCTCCCAGGGGGTATAGAGAAATTGGAGCTATGAGCATCATCCAACAATTCCAATTTTTAGATAAATTTATTAAGAACACCAAGTATCTTCCCAAATTTGAAAATTCCATCTTCATATATGTGGTCACTAAATCTCCCATCATTAATAGATTTAATCTTTTTTTAAACACCTCATCATCAGTATGCGAACTCTTTATCCTTTCAAGTAAAGATGGTTTGCCAACGATTTGAAAAATAATTGATGTTTAGCCTTCCATGGTTATTCCCATATCTAACTTTACTATATCCATGAAAATAGGATCCCTTTTAACTCTCATCTTTTTCAAAACTCCCCGGCCCTTTCTACTCAAAGCATCTGCTACCTTATTTTCCTTCCCCAGGTGGTTGTGTATAGTGAAATCACAATCCTTGAGTAGTTCAAGCTATCTTCTTTTCCTCATGTTGAGTTATTTCTATGAGAAAATTTACTTCAAAATATTGTGATCAGTATAAATCTCTCAATTTTCACAATAGAGATAGTGACTCCATATTTTTAGAGTAAAGATTGGAACTTCTAACTCAATATCATGAGTAGGATAGTTTTTCTCAGGAATTTTTAGCTGTCATGATGCATAAGAAATAACTCTATCATTCTGCATAAGGATATAACCAACTCCTTTCTTTGAAGCGTCACTATAAATAAAAAACCCATAATTCCAAAAATAATAGAGTCAAGATATGATAATTTACTAATATTATCTTCAGTTCTTCAAAACATTCTTCACACTCTTTTGTCAAATCAAATTTAACCCCTTTATTGGTGATCTTGGTTAAGGGTTTATCCAAGTGGGAAAAATTCTAGATGAAATGTCGATAATACCCTACTAAACAAATAAAATTTTTTACCTCAGTTATACTCATCGGTGCTGGCCATTTATGGATAGATTGGTCTTTGAAGGATCAACACAGATTACATCCTTAGAGACAATATGCCGATGAAAATAAATCTCTTGAAGCCATAATTCACACTTTCTAAACATCTGATATAATTCATTTCTTCTAAGAGTCTTTAGAATAATACAGTAGTGATTTTCATGATCTTCATAGCTTTTGTATTATAACAAGATGTCATCAAAAAATAGCACTAAAAAGTCATCATGATATTCCTTGAATACTTTGTTTTTTAGATCCATGAAGATAGATGGTGGATTAGTCAATCTAAAAAGAATTATTGTAAACTCGTAATGCATGTACCTGGTCCAAAATGCTATTTTCAGAATGTATTCCTTCTTCACACACTACTGATGATATCTAGATCAAAGGTCAATCTTTGAAAAATACTCTTCTCCATGATGTTGGTAGAATAAATCATCAATTTGAGGTGGGGGAAAATTTTTCATTATTTTTATAGCGTTTATCTCCCTGTATTATATGCACAACCTCATATATCCGTCTTTCTTTTTAACAAAAAGGATAGGGGCTCCCCATGGAGAAACACTAGGGAGAATAAATCCATTATTATTCAATTCCTCAGGTTGTTTCTTTAGTTCCACTAATTCTACAGTGGACATTCTATAAGGGGTCTTCGATATGGGCATTGAACTAGGAATTAATTCAATGGAAAACTCAATTTATCGTTATAGAGGATGTCTAGGTAAATCCAATAGAAAAACATCACCATATTCATTCACAATAGGTACATCATCTATTCGAACATTATTTTCATCACCCATAATTATTTCATTCTCATCCATCCTAATAATTGAATTTAGTATAGATGCTGGGGGTGGACCTTGATAATAATTAGATGGTGACATTTCTTGTCTAAAGATAAGTTACTACTTATCATCATCGAGAATGGTAACCTCTTTCTTATTATAATAAATCTTCGCATCATGGTCCGAAATTAAATCCATATCGAGGATTATATCAAATTCAATCATGGGTATGATGATTTTATCAGCAGATAAATTTCATTTATATGTATTAATGGGGAATGATTCAAAAAACGTTGTTGCAATGATTCATCCCTTAAGAGTCTTTACTAACAATTCCCTTGTTAAATCAAATTTTGAATAACTAATTTTCTTAGAAAACTGGGAAGATATGAAAAAATGTGATGAACTAGAATCAAATAAAGTATTGTCTAAACATGAGGAATCCATTAAATTAGCTGACACCACATCTTCCGGATCTTCAACCTCAGTAGTGGTGATTGCATAAGATTTTACTTGATCCCTTAGCCTTTTCTGAGGTATATTTCCTTGATTCTTAGGAAATTCATTTGAATAATGTCCCATCTCCCTGAAATTGTTAAATTGAACATTGGTAGCTTCTTTCTTCCTCTTACAATCACTAGAAATATGGCCTTTCTATCCCCATTTGTAGAATACTCCTTTCCCATTTTAGACAGGCACTAGGGTGCTTCCTTCCACAATTATCATAGGTTGGAAATTCAACTCATCCCTTCTTCCATGTTTCCATATTTCCTTTCCTAGACTATTTTATAGATCTCTTCTTCTCTTTCTTTGTTGTAATGTTGCAAGACTTAGAGAATTCCTTTTATATCTTGATAGCACATGAGACAATATCTTCACACAATGAGAAGGATTGAAAGACTAATTCTTAATGGTGAAATGGTTTTAACCCATCAAAGAAAAGATCACTCTTATTTATTAGGTTACGTATATAACATGAAGCATGCCTTTCTATCCTTGTAAAGTTATCCTCATACTTTGTGACATTTTCATCCTCATTTTTCCCCAAACTCAAAAATTGTCTGTCAATATCCACTCAATGGTCTCAATGAAAGTATTTTTCTAATAAAATATCATCAAACTACATCCATTCCAGGTTTGATACTTCTTCTTATTCCTTTGTGTTTTGAATCAATGACGACCATTGGTCTACATCTCCCGTGAGGCAATAAACTTCCATGAATTTTTTTTCTCATTCGCTACATTCCAAAGCATGAAATATTTTATCTAAGGAAATTATCCATTGCTCAACTGCTAATGGATTTGTACTCCCATTGAATGTTGGTAGTTGTTTCTTCATGAAGCGGTATAACATTTACCCTCTTCTTTGTGGATCAGGGGGCTCCATATGGGTAAGGTTGTTATTCATAACCTTAGAGAGTTGTCCCAGTATGGTGATAATCTAATCAACACAAATTTCATCACTATCTCCACTATAATTATCTTGAGTAGGAGGTAAATCCCATTATAGATTATGTGAGTTGATACAATTTCCATTCCTCCACTATGTTCCATTGATAAACAATGGTATATAGTAGATTAGTTTATGAATCATAATACAAAATTCTGAATTAGTAAAACAGTTAACATAAATTGAACAGTTTGTGTATATAACCTATAATCATAAAAAAATTTCTTTGAAGAGGTATATAATCATAAATTATTCATAATTGTTTGTAATGAAAATGATAATTATCCTATGTATATAGCCCGGGAGTGTCGTAACCAAGAGTGCAGCAAGGACCGTTGTCATGCACCAGTTCTTGTTCGAGTCTAGCTCAAAGAGGTGTTTTTGGGTTTTACCCCTAGGGACATCTGTGCCAGAGCCACCTGCTCTTATCAATATAGGGATGTATTTCTTAGAAAACTGAAAAAATATCTATAGTACCAAAATTCTAAGAAATTATTCTATACTAATCCTCAAAGTCTATCTTTGGGTAATGTTATCTAATCAGTGTTTTTCTAAATCTAGTTTCTAAGGTTTCAACAAAACATCCTCTGATACCAAAAGTAATTCCCTGACCCCAGTTACCCAGAGTTTGTGCCTTATTAACTAACATTGTAATGATACAAGGAATCATGTCCTGAAAGACCGATCTGTTTCCTATTATTGGATATAAGATACATAAATAAGTCCAACATTAAAACATGAAAACAAATACCAAACTAATTTATTCCATTATAATCATCCAATCCTATTACATTATTCCTACAAGTCACTCATAACTAACTTCTTCATATCCTAGGAAAATGAAATAGAAGAAAGGGGTGAGCTCAAATGCTCAGTATGGGTAAGAAATACAATGGAAGATAACATAAACGTTAGGCATGGTGAATAATTAAAAAAACATGCCTTTACAAATAAAAAACAAGAACACTTTATGGAAGGAATATGAGTTAAGTAAATTATTCCATAATAAGACATTGTTAGGGGTATTCTACTAGTCTAATAACCATATGAACCATAAATATTATTTTCATAATGTGGGAATGTATAATTCCAGACATTATAAAACATCTTGTCAAGGCCTTGGACAAGACCTCTCAAAATGATTTAGAACTCGACCAAAAATAATTTCAAATTGGGAAATGCCTCGACCAATTCCATTTCTAATTGTCTCATGAGACCTACCAATGCACTGTGGAGCTATAGCTGGCTCCACCCATCACATACTAAGTCCAATAAATTTTTCATATGAAAATATTGAAACAAAACATAAACATTCTTATTAAAATTTGCATACAAAATGTCAATACTTTAACCCTATATCCTGAATGGTGTAAAAATAACACATCCAAAGTCAAATATTTCACAAAAACATCAATACACTATGTATGATTTGTATCATAATAAATCAACCTCGATCAAGAATAATATCCCCTAAAGGATGTTGACATTGTTGAAAATGATCAGTAAAAATCATTGAGAGAAATATCCATTTTTTATGAAATGATTTAAAAGTAACATAACTTATAAAGAAAGTCATTAAAAAAATATTTTTGAATCAAAGTTTCCCATTCCACTTTGAAACTTTTGAAAATAATTAACTTTTAAAAACATTTATTCCCCCATAAATAAATCCTTAAAAACATTTTGAAAAGCATAGAAATTAATGATAAAGAATTAAAAGAATAAATATTTAAAACATTTAAAAAGATGTTTTAGTAAAAAACCCCTTAAAAATAATACTATTGAAAACAATTTTATGAAACATGGATATGGATAATAAATAGGCCCTAGTAGATACTTACGTAAAAAAACCTTGGATAATAAAGAGACTGTGAAATTAACACTTACCTTGTAATTTTCCTTGGTCGAGGGTACATTAACCTCATATATAATAGTTAAATCATTTTTATTAAATTATATACGAACTATATAAATAAATATTAAATCATATATGATCCTCTAATATTTCTTTCTATATAACATTTCAGTAGTATCATCGTTTTGGGTGTTAACTGATTCATTTTCCTTTATATTCTTGGTTACATAAGCCGTGTTTGTTATGGATAAGATGTCTTTGATTAATATATAGAATGATATAATGTTAATAAACATTATTTTTAGTCATCAAATGAAAATAATTCTGGAATGGTTACGATGGGGAAATGAATCTCATCGCATTCATGGAGACGGTAATCCGTACGTACGCATGAGCGATAATATCAATATATTGATGGTGAATTAATATAAAATTGGATGATATATCATATATAAAGAATCATTAACATGTTATATTTATTATTTACATTAGTTATACTCATTATTATAGTCATCCAAATAATGAAATGTTTGAATAACCAACTAAACCACGACCTGGAGACGGTAAACCATACGTACACACGTATGGTGACTGTCATTTATTTTATGGATATAAAACAGAATATGGGTGTACCATATTTATAATAATATCTCAGTATGTATAAGGTACTGGATTTATTATTTTTATATGGAAATAACAAATAAAGAGGAAGTGGAAGAAGAAAATAACTTGAAAGAGGTGATGAAATATTTACCTCTTCTTCAGGTTCTTCTTTTTGATTTTGATAAAAAGGGATCTTTAAGTTGGATTTATGACCAAAAGAACGCATCTATTATGACATGTGGAATGTTTGGAGGATATGTTTCGATATTTTGGCCAAGAAAAAGGCTTTGGAGGTGTGATATTGAGAGAAGGGGAAGTGACCTTTTATAAAATAGGTGAGGGTCACTTTAGGAGAATCTGGAAATATTATTTTATAATAAAATCAATTTCATTTTTTAATGGGTCCAAAATGATTCATTTCTAAGATAAGGTGCGGATGGGTCCAAAAACTCTCAAAAAATAGGTTTTAGACTAGTTTATGTCACCATATTAACCTTATATGTTAGATTTAACACTTAGTTAAATAGTTTGACATTTACGATGCATCTTTGTATTTTTATAGTATATGGTTTATAAACTTACTATAACAAGAAAAGAGAACCCCAAGTTGTTCATTATTAATATATATATAACTTTATCTATGTCATCTGGACTAACCTTATATTTTTAGGAATATTATATCAATTAATAATATATTATTTGTTTTAAAAACCCAATTATGTCAATTTTGACACCATTTAGTATTAGGTTTTTGTGAAAAACATAACTGCATTATTACCTTTAAAAAAATTAATTAATAAAACATAGAATGTTATATTAACCTCTAAAATTAGTATAATTCCTGAAAATTATCAATTTACATTTATTTGGATATTTATAATATCAATTATTTTAATCTTTCAATAATAAGGTAATTAGTGCATCATCATTGTGTCATAAATAAATTAAATTATTTAATTTATAAAATTTATAAATAAAATTACATTATGTATGAAATATTTTTATCTTTATAATTAATATTTATTTTTTAATTTATCTAATCTATAACCCTATATTAAAAATGGGTTAGTTATTGAACATTGAATTTAACTGTTTTAAGTCTTCTTTAAATAAAATAATAATAAATGTCCTAATCTAATTAAAGTGGACCGAAGTGAGTCATATTTTATTCTGGAAGTAGGTTTTGGTCTAATTATACTTATCCAATAGAATTAGGACATGTGTTAAGGTAATTATGATATCATTTTTACCCTTAATTACACTATTTAATTTTAACTATGGTAAATAAAAGTCAAAAGTTACTTTTCACCAAAAATTATTTACATCTTATTGAACAAAATTTTACTTAATGAAATTAACCGTGTCTCTCAGATTTTTGAAATTAAAATCACATAAGTGGTAAAATTATATTTTATGAAAATTTGTAAATGCTTCTAAACGGTGGGTAAAAGACGGTAAAAAGTTCAATAAAATTTTTTTATAACTAAACATATTATAAAATGACTCCAATGAATTACATTGAACTTATATAGGTATTATGTATATATTTTCACCTATAATAAATTTAAATAAAATAAATATTTATTTAAATAAAATATCGGTTTTAACCAATAACGCAATGTTTTTCACTATTCGTCAAAAATTGAATGTTTGCAGAAAAATACCAAAAATTCACCCTAAGTTAATTTCGATATTCTGAATACAAAAATGATGTCCATTTTGAAAAATAAAATTTATAAAATTTAAAAAAGTGGGTATTACTATTCATAACGGGTAGTTCGATTTGACATGGTGTGTTAGAATCTCGAAGTTGCGTACAATGCAATCTGTTGCATTATTCAAAGGGAAACGTACCATGTAAGCATGAGGGGTTACATTTTTATTATATATATTTTTTAGATTTGTATATTATTATACTTTTATGATATATTTTTTGGGATGTAAGACTATATTACTGGCATATGTCATAATTTTTATAGCATGGAGTTATTTATTTATAATGGTATACCATCCATTGTAATTACTTATTACATCAATTCCTATATAGTTTATGAATATTAATGTAATTTTTTTGTTATTCTATACGATGGCCTTTAGGGTATTGTATCCCTATATTGTATTATTAGATCCTCAATACCAATCTATAAATTTAAGTATTGACAATGAAGTATTTGAGGTAATGTGGAGACTCTATATCAGTTATTGATTAGGTAGACAAGGATAGTGAATTACAATGAATTATTAATTTTTTTTATCTTAATATATGGGAGATGATAGATAAATATAATAACGATTAACACAAGTGTGGTAATAAATAAATGTTACTATTGAGTTGGGATTGTTGTTATTTATTTTTTGTTGTCATAGTTGTGATGTTTTTTTCCATGTATAATGTTCTAGGATATATTTTCTGGTTTCACTCTTAGATCAGGGTTTCAAGTGGCTTATTAAAATTTATAATTCACATTAACTAGATATATATCAAATGTGAATGATTATATATGATTGATAAAATACTTTTGATGAAATAAAGGAAGATTTGGTAATTTAAACATTAAAAATAACTTATTTTTTACTAAATATTTTTTTTGTGAATTCCAACATAATCAATCAGTCATTGTTAAGAGTTTTTATATATGAATCATTGAAAATAGGGGTCATCTTTATACACATGTATATGCTGAAATATACCCCAGAGTGAGTGGTATTAATATGGGGATATCTAATAGATAAGATACTTGAGAAGGGTGTAGTGATAGATTTGTTTCATTATAGTATTTGTGGCAAGGAAACTCATTTTTCCTTGGGTGATATAAAAATGAGAGTGTATATTTGAAAAAATATTTTGTGAGATCTTAGTGTGAATAATATGCAACATATGATATTTGTGATTTGAGTATAATGGTAGAATAAAATGATTCTTTTCTTGTTTTTTCTTGAGAATGTTGTTTCATTGGAGGGTTTATGAGAGGGAGGGGTTAAACCAGATAATTACATGCATCTAGAGATTCATAGTATGGGTTGAGGAATTATTTGAGAGGAGTTGCAAACTAGTGATGTGCGTATAAGTGAATGGATGGACATAAGGATTATTTGAGTGTATATTAGTAATTAAATCTTATATGGTTATGTGATAAATGCATATAAATTTCTTATGAGGAATGGTAAATGAATTTATTAGGAATGTGAGCTTATGATTGATGATATATGATTCACTAAAATGTGAGTAGGGTGGTATTAAAGTATAGTAACTGGTTATTATTTCATTCTAATAATATGTGATATATCATGGTGATACAAATATATAATTATGTGAATTGGTTTGATTGACTCTCACCTCCGAACAAAGTGTTAGAGTTCATTAACTCCACGTGTGGAGGGTGAAATGTCATTACCTAGGATCAATATTTTTATTGTGATATTAGTGGCTGATTTGGAATGATTATCCTAGGATAACATCTATGAGATCTTAGTGATTAAATGTCTAGGGAAATATCTTGAGTATGGAGATTATCTATAAGGACCATGTGATTTATGAGGGAATTTCATGATTATGGTTGATAATATATGTTGGTTACGTGATAGTCCATTAACATCCCTTGTTACCATTACGAGATGTATGACCATGATAGTTTCATGTGAATTTTGATGGATTATAGCAACCCTTAATTACCAAAACTCTTATAGATGAGTCATCATATTTTTATTAGACTCCCAGAATTATCAAAAATTGGGTGTGATCAATTATAAAACTACCTATCGAAGTTAGTGAGACAAAATGGCTAGATATATAAATAGACAATGTAATTATTGATTATAAAACTATATCAATTTTTTGTTTTAATAAGACATTTTTTATTAATAGTCATGCATGAATTAAATATAGAGGACTAGTATTCCAAGGTATGATCAGTATAGGTGATACAGTCACCATGGTGAAATGATAAAATGGAAAAGGGTTGATGAGTATCATTGTTAAAGTATGTGGGTAAGCTCGTGGGGGTAATGATATGTATTTTTTTATGAATGTAAAATATAGTGGGATAAACACAATTTTTTTTAATGATTTTCGGGGACTATATGGATTGATGAAATTTTTGATGAATCTAAAGAGTAGATAAATTTTTTTCGAGTTCTGAATTCATAAATGTTTTGAAATTTGGTAATGTAGGGATGTAGATTCTATAGTGAGTTAAAAAGTGATAATCACATGGTAGAGGATAAGGTCATTATTTCTAGAAAAAAATTGATATTTTTGTTATTTGATAGTTTTTTCTACTAAAATTAGTTTTTTGTAGTGATTAGTTCCAAAATAATTATATACCATATAGTATAGATCATAGGATTGGACATTTAGGAAATAAAAAGTGGGGATTAGGCATAAAAGTTTTCAATTAAAGATAAAATATGAGAATAATTACTCATATTGACTGATGATAAGGGAAATATTATTGTGGGGTGACCACCATTAGATGTTCAAAGTTATGATCCCATTTTGGAAAGAAAAATAATAGAATGTGTTGGATTATATATAGGGTTAATCCAAACTAGGTTGTTTTTTTATTCTTCAGTTCATGGATGAAAGATTCGTAAATAGATCTATTTGGTTGGGAAATAAAATATTTGAGTATTGATATTTGATAATAAGTTTAGGATAATATGTTACAAAATTTATTGGGTGGGTGTTTCATAGATTATACATTTTGGGTGATTGGATTAGTGAATTTTAGTTTTATTGGATGGTTTAGTTATATGTGCAATTTAGTTAGGATTTGTGAGATAGTTATCCATTATGCGTGAGACTATGAATTTAATTTTTTGTGTTTTTAAGATTCTAGGATGTAGTATCATGTATGAAATGGTATTATACAAAGTAGAACTATATAAAAATTAAATATGATGTTTTTTATTTTAAATTTAAATAAATTCACTTGGGGCTGTATATTATTATTCATTTGTCATAGGTAATCAACACCGTTGTGTGTAGTTCATTGAGTTTCATAGGTATTTTGAGCTGCTTCATGAAAAAATGGTGCATTTTAAAGATTATCAAGTATGGAGACTCATATATAGATCAAAATGTATCACCCATACCCACACATCTATATATAGTACTGATAGTGAATTCCTTACACACTATATTTGATACCAACTATAACATCCCATAAGAAACTATCCCATAATTTATGAACATAAAGAAAAAATTTTATTACATACATTCCCTTGAACTATTCAGTCTATAGATTTAGAGATTAAATAATAATAATAAACTAATAAATACTATTTCATTCTCAAATAATGGAAGCTTTCCCCCACTATATATGGAACGAAAAAAATTATAGTATGGCATAAAAATCTACCTAAAATTCCCCACAAAAGATTTTTCATTATACATATAATGTGTTATACATTTCATCATAACCAAGGTAAATGGAATCCTAAGGATAAGTGTGATAAAATACATAGTATGAGCTGACATAAGATACAATATTTAATGATCATAATTGATAATAATATGAGAATAAAAACAATGGTAGGCATAAATAACAAAAGATAATTCTATAATATAATTAAATTAAAATAATAATATATCCATGGATAAAATTAGAAATGAAAATTTCACATGGATAAAAATAATTGGTTCCCATGAGGTGAAATTAATAATGAGAGACAAGTAATTTCATACTTTAATCCATGAAATCATGATCTTAGACATATTACTATTGTTTTTAAGGCCCTGTGTTTAAGAAATATTTTGTTCGAGGTAGGAGTAAACCAAAATAACTAATATAGTTTGTCTCATGATAATAATCCATGCATCCCATGGATATATATATTAAATTCCAACTCATTTATAATTTATTTGAATACCTTCTTCACACGGAGGAATGTATTTGGTGTAAAATAAATAACTAATAATATTTCTAAATATATAAACATCAATATAAGAATAAGAAGTATAATGATTTTCAAACATTTACCCAATAAATAAATAGAATATATTTAAATGAAATCACCCCTAAAATGAACATCATATAGAGTAAAGGGTATATGGTTAAATAAATAATACCCATGATCAACAGATGTATGGTATCTAGGTGAACACCCTTCAATCAAATGATAGAAAAATATTTAATAATGGAAATTAATTGGATGAATTATTATTCCTATAAGAGAAGATTATTTAGGGGGAATAAGACATTGAGGTATTTACACTTGTCTAATAACCCAAAAAGTTAGTACAAGAGGATTTATAAAGTAATATATAACCAACATATACACCAC
Source organism: Viscum album (assembly GCA_963277665.1). NCBI lineage: Eukaryota > Viridiplantae > Streptophyta > Magnoliopsida > Santalales > Viscaceae > Viscum > Viscum album. The sequence continues at coordinate 1,666,673,160 of OY728147.1, read as the reverse complement.
AAATAAATCCCCAGCCTTAAATGTTACATAATCTTGAGTTATGCCAAGAATTCACCTTGAAGATCTTTTCATGTTTATAGATTTAGAGAATTAAGCCATAACTATCACATAAAAAAAACATATAAATACATTTTCAACACTTACATCATTATCCATTACTTCCATAACATAAAAACTTTTAAAAAGGAACATGGTTTATTTTCAACCACGTAACTTTTCATAGATTATATCCAGGATTCTATTCTCCCATAAATCCTATGAAAACATTTAAACATTGGGATGAGAACAAAAATCTCATTAAGGGACATAAAAATGAAGAAACAACATTAGTCTAGTTAAAACCTAATAACCCATTCAATGTTCCTTGAGTGGATGAAAAAACCATTTATACATGAATAAAAAATATTCCCTTGAGTTAAATATTCATGTTGTTGGAATAATAAGAGTGTTTGTGATGAATTTTATTATATAAACTACCATTTAATATAATAGTATAATTGTTGTATTATTTTTCATTATAACTTAGTGTTGTGTGTAATGTAAGATTTTTGAGATACCTATTGTATCGTGTCAAGTATGCCATCATATAAAATGTACCATTTAAACTAAAATTAATACTAAATTTTAAAATATTAATAGATATGAAAATGTATTATTCTATAAATATGTGGGATGTTACATAATTCCCCCATTTTAGAAATTACATCTTAGAAATTTTAAAATTGGGCTGAGATACTTCATTGAAAATACCAAAATGGAAAAGAGTCAATAAAACTATCACATTAAAATAAATAATGCAAAGTACTATGGTCAGCCGAGATAACAGATACTAGGATTACATGTAGGGAAACATGGATATGGACCAAAAACTAACCATCCTTTTCTGATGGAGAGTGATTGAAAACATGATCATGAGGAACTTAATAAACAGAAAACCAAAAATATGTGATTGGTTAAATGTTCTTTTACTTTTCAGTAAGAAAAGTAAAAAAACATGTTTTCATTTAATACCATTTTCATAATGTTGGGGAATTTACTGATGATCTTGACTAAGAACATATGTAAACATACTTACTTATCAATTAGACATTCATCCATTAATAAATATCTACCACAAACTCATCTTTTCTCAAAATGATGAGTATTAAAGATGACTTGGTCACAGCTAAATTACTAGAAATAACTTTTAGAGAACAAAATAATCCACAAAATTTGAACCATATATTTACCCTATATTTAAACATTATCAAAAACCAAAATTGTTTGTACAAAATTAGATAATTCCCCCCCAAAAATAATACTTTGTAAGGAGAAGGACTACTATTAATGCCTAAAATTAAAAAGTAATACCAAAGTTCTACATAGAAAATTCAACAAAAAAAATTTCCCAAAAATTGATCAAAATAATCCTTACTAATATTAAAACCCAGAATTCAGAATGATGTGATCACATGGTCTTCCATGAAAAATCATAAAATTTATCTCGAAAAAACATAGACTACTCTTAAAGTCCCATACTGAAATGTAATTAACCTAATTACATATTCTCCATGATTGGTTAATCATTTCAAAAAATAACCCAAATCACCTTTTTACACAATAAAAAATAGATTCATCAAAAATAAAATTCATCCATTACTCCAAAAGTTAATTCTCATTGTATTTTATTTTCCCGAGGCATATAGTGTTCCTAAAAGAGATAACATCTTCTAAAATAACATTTATCACTTAATCAACAAATTATTTACCTATAATAAGGATATCTATTTTATAAAACATAAGTTCCAAAAATGAAATTATTCATAATCCATAAAATCAGTTAAAAAAAAGTAATAATTCATACAAATAAGGTACTTTACATATTCCAGTGGTAGGTGATAATTTCGAGTCACACTTATGTTCTGGGTTCAATTCCCCCAACTTTTTCCAACATAATAGGTTGGCATACGATCTATGTATTGTTCTTTTTTAAAAACTATATAATTTTATAAAAATCCAAAAAATTATATAAAATCCTCAAAAATAACCATAAAATGTTTTTTCCTCAAATGTTATTCAATACATTTCATTTTTCATCTCCAATTGTACTAACCCATAACTACTTTAAAAATAAATGTCTCCAAAAAATACCATTAATTACCTTGAAATTTCATGGCATAAGCCTCAGAATGGGTTTCTATGACATTTAAATTATGATAAACCCTAAAATTATATACCCATGATGATATCCATAACCCTTAATAAAAAATCATATTCTCGAAGGTTGTCTAAACCAACCTCTGATACCAACTACAAGGACCCATCCTTAAATGCTACATAATCTTGTGTTGAGTTAAGAATTCAAACTAACAATCTTTTCATGATTAGATATTTGGAGAATTAGGCCACAAAAATTATATAATATAAATATATTAATAAAAAGTGTACACTTCCAATAATATCTATTTGTTCTATTACATAATAAATTTTAAAAATAAACATGGTTTATTTTCATCATCATATCATTTCCTTGATTCCATCCTTGATTATATTATCCCTTAAATACTATAAAAACATTTAATAACATGGTATGATCATAAAAATCTGAGTAATGGACATAAAAATAATGAAAAACCATTTCCCTACTTAAAACATGATGACCTATCGAATGTTCTTTGAGTCGATGAATACAAACATTTTTAAATGAATAACACTCACACTTTTTGCTCAATGAAATACTCTAAAACCAATAGCAAATAATTAAAACTTTGTTCGGTGAAAGTGAAAACCATATACATAAAAACCTTTCAAAAGTCATCCAATTTGAATAATTATATTTCTGAATTCCATATTGGAGATCTATAATGGGTATCACCCTTCATATAAGCTATATCAGGCACACATGTGAGATAAAAAGGAGTCAACCCTTTATATAATATGTGTTGGGCTCAACCGTGAGATATAATGGGGATCAAACATTCTTATATGATATATTGGATCAATTATGAGCTATAATGTGGCTCAACCATTCGTATGAGCTATATCAGGATCAACTATTTTATATAATTCTCATGTACCATTTAATGAATAAAACACATTATCACAAAACCACTTATTAAAAGATTATTCTAATCCGATATGAAAAACAATTCCATATAAAAATAAGAATTTCATTTAATAACCCATCCTAAATAAAAATATACCCATGTAAAGGAATAATCGGTTTATTTTCATTTTAAAATACAATAGGTATTATAGAGGAATCCAAATATCAAGTAACTGTTATGAAGGAGGAGAAGTTGTTGTCGTCGTATACATTAAAAAACGTTACATTTATCATGTTATAAAGAATATAAAACACATAGTTTTAAAATACTCCCTTTGAAAACATTGAATGAAATTTTTGAATAACATAAAATTTCCCGTATATTCCATTTATACCCATATAAATAAATACGTAATTTAATATCATGAAGAAAAATATTAGATAATTAAATATTTAAATGTTCTAGTTGTCCCATACCACTTTGAAAACATAAATATTAATCTCCATGATTTAATAAATAAAAATTACCATAGATAAAATATGGATATAAAATTTCCTTGTGGCTCTATATACTCCTTATAAAATAATAAAGGTTCATATTATCAAGAAATGCCTCAATGAAAAGAGATTGAGAGAAGTCCCTTATAATGATCGCATCCTTAGATTAGGGATAAAACAATGAAATAATTATGTGTGAATAATATAAATACACCAAATATAAGTGGATATTATGTGTAAAATAATAATATGTCATTCGCACATATTCTTGGAAGAACAAAACCAATGACATGGATATTTAACTCAAGTAAATGAGATTGAGTTGAGATTTCTCTTACAATGTTCGTATAAATGATGTAAGAATTTATAAATGGGGTGATTATTTGTAGAAATAGTATATAAACACAGAAGTAAGTGTAAATTAAAACATAAATAAATAAAGAGTGATTCTACACATATTCATGGCATTATATAATCAACTAAGTGTTCATAAAACCCGAAGAGTAGAAATTGAGTTCAGAAATTATCTTACCTTGAGTTTGACTTGTCTCGTTTGTTTAGTAATTTCCTAAATAAAAAAATTAGGATAATTTATAAATTATTTATATCCTTTTTATAGTTTATTATTAATTTTATATAAATTATTAAAATTTAAAAACAATTAGTTAATTATTTTTGTTTATTTGGTACATTTTGTCGATACTTTATTTTTGAGTAAAAAATAAACTTATTTTAATGAAAAATAATCCATGTGGTCATAAGAAATTATCTCGAAAATATTATTCCGGATTTAGATATAATATATATCTATTATATATTTATTTATAATAATCTATAACATTTGGAGATAAGAAATGAAATGCACTATTCATGGAGACGGTAGGTCGTACGTACACATGAACACTATTTTCATTTCATTGTTATATTAAAGGAATTAAAAATAAAATATACATAGATATATTATAATTATAGTATAATATATATTTTATATATGTTACATAAGTTAATTAACTCCTTTATTTATATATTCTATGTATGGAATGAACGAGTCATATCACTTTGAGGGGGCGGTAGTCCACATTTCCTCAAATGTAATTATCGTATTTACATATTATGAAAAGCATAAGTATATTTTGTAAATAAAAATTACAGAATAATAGAGAAAATATAAATATAATATATATAATATATAAATATAGTTTCCTCAAAATGGCCCCAATGAGAGGTGGTGGAAGAAAATTGGACAATCATCGTTTCATGAGGCTCTAGTTCGCCATACACAGGAACAATATGTTCTATATTCATTATATGGGGGTGTGTGTTTGTGTAGTTATAACCCTTATCAATATATAAATCTATTATATTGAGGATAATGGTGTTGGTATGGAATAAAAATAGCATAGAGTGTGGATAAGAAAAATAAAGGAAATGATCTAGAGAGAAGACATCACCTCAAAATTATATAACTCCTTTTGATTTGAGAAAAAAAGGCTTCATTGAGTTGCCTCCTACTCAAGGTAAGGATTATATGAATAAGGGAGGGATTTTGGGATCTTATTTTAGTATAATTTGGATGTTCAAGGGGATTTAGAGGTGTGAGTAAGTGGGTAGAGGTAGTGGCCTTTTATAAGAGGGAGGAGGGGCACTTTAGGAATGTCTTGAAATATTATTTAATTATAAATTAATTTTCAATTTATTATAGTTACAAAGTGATAAATTTATAATATAATATGATTATAGTAATAAATAATATCAATCAATAGGATTTACACAATTTTATGTCACATAATTAACCTTATCTTTTAGCTTTAACCCTTCGTTAAAAACATTAACTCTTACCATATATTCTTTTATTTTCATAATATATGGTTACTATAGTTACTATAAAATAAAAACCGAACCACAAGTGGATAATTAATGAAATTTTAAGTCAGTTGAACTAATATTATATTTTTATGACAACGATATCATTTAATAAAATAGTATTTGGTTTGGAAACAATTTTATGCCAATTTTGACATTATTTCATAATTGATTTTTGTTAAAGTCATACCAACATGATTACATAGAAAATATGGAATTAAAAAATCTCTAAAATGTATTTGGAATCCAAAAAATTCGTGTATAGAATAAAAATATTAAATTTATTATTTATTTTCATATTTATAATATCTTTTATTTGAATCTTTCATTAATAAGTTAATCACTGCAACATCATTGTGTCATAAATAAATATATTTATTTAATGTATAAAAATTATAAATAAAATACCATGATGTAATAAATATTTTTATATTTTTAATAAATATTTATAGTTGAAGATATAATTTATATAAAATAAATTAATTTTTTTTAGAAGATACATGTTTATGTTATATTTCCCTTTTCTTTAAAATAAATATTATAAAAGGTCATCATCACACCCAAGTGGATCCATGGGGTCCTAAAATAGACCCAAATATTCCCATGGATGGAAATACCTCATAAACAAGTATTATGACTCATTTTGGGTAGTTTTATATTATTATTATATTATTTTTTACCCTTATTAACCTGATTTACGTTTTAACCATGGAAACTAAAAATAAGTACTGAAGTTACTTTTTATAATGTCTAAAGATAAAAGGTACATATTTAAACAATTTCGACCTTATGAATTGAAATATGGAATCCATTTTTTCAAAATCAAAACACATAATTTTTAGGAATTAATTTAAAATCAATTACCATTGTGTAAACCAAAGGCAAGTTTTTAGGAAATAAAAACTATCAAAAGATTAACATGTGTTTATGTCCTATTTAATTTTGAAATTAATTCCAATGAACATAATTGAATTAAATATTAAAAAATGCATCCAATTAAAATTTAAAACTAATTAAAAGGACAATATAACTATATAAGTAAATTAAATTAAAAGGCGGTTCTGAATTAAAATGCATAATTTTTCACTGTTTGTAAAAATATAGATTTTATCAGAAAATAGAAAAATTTCAACCAAGTAAATTTTGATGTCCCATTTAAAAATAATAAGTTTATTTTATGATATATTACATATATAAGTGAAAAATACTATTTATAAAAAGTTATTTCCATCAAAAGGTGGTAAAATGACCTTTTAAAAATATTAGAGTATTTTAGGTTTAAAATAGGATCATTCTCAATTTAAGCCTCTAAAATTCATTGGATAAATGTAAAAACATTTAAAAAATATGTAAAATGATAATAAAATTAATTAGTTCATTCTAACTAATACAATAGATAAGTGTTACCTACTATTTAATATAATAACATTATTATTGTATTATTTTTCATTATAACTTAATGTTGTGGGAAATGTAGGATTTCAAAGAAAACCAATATTTCTTTGTCGAGTATGTTATTGTAAATAACTTCCCCTTTGAAAAAAATTAATAATAAATTGAAAAATATTAATAGATATGAAAATATATTACTCTTTAAATACATGGGATGTTAAACCAAAAAGGGAAACAAGTGCTAAATTCAAATAATATCTCAATAAATTAAAATTAAGATGAAGAAACTCAAATGGAAGTGGTAACATAAGAATAAAAAAAATGTATTGGATAAAATGAAATTGATATATAATAAAATTAAAGATATTAATTACACTTCGAGGAGATAGGGAGGTGAAAAAATAAAATAAAATAAAATTTGGTTCACAATATTAAACATAATTGATGGAAGTAAAAATTGAGTCAAATAATACTTACAAATTTTAAATCATTAGAATAAAAACCCCTTGAAGGATAAAATTTTAAATGGAACATTAAATAAAATGATTAATAATATAATAATTATAAAAACTATAAAATTTGAAGTAATTGCATCATATATTAGAAGACATGGTGTATAACACAATCACTTCTCAAGAAATTAAAAATAGAGACACAGATCCCCTAACTACTTGAGTATCATCTAAATAAAAACACTACTTGAAATTTAGGCAATAATTGTGGTTTAATGAACAATGATAGGTATTGTCGTGGGTATAGGGAAAGGCCTATAGCCACAGTTTGATATTGTGACTGAAGCTTAAGATTCAAAGGGGATATAGCAAATTTTTAAAACCATGTCTATAAGTCTTTCCATTTCATTGAGAAAACACCCCTACCCACAACCTCGACACCCACAGCCCCCACACTTTAACGTGAGGTCAGTGTCATCCCAAAGAAAATGATCTATATTTAAAAAATTTTATATATTAAAGATGGAAAATACATATATCATGTGAAATTATAAGATACTAGAAGTTAAAATATGAAATAAATATGCACCCATATCCCACTTCCCAACCCACCATACGGTTTAGGGGGAGTTAGAGATGGATTAAAATGGTTATTAAACCTCATATAAGATTAAGGAAACCTATCGAGATTAACTACACCCCCATACCCACTTCTCCACCCCTTGCACCACCCTGCCTCACCCTCCCCTTTTCACCCTCCCTCTTCCCCTTCCCTACAGACCCCCCTGTAGACCCCCCATTACCTTACCCCTTACACCCCCACCAGTTTCTCCTCCCCCACTACTCTCTTGCACCCCCTACCCCCCTGCCCCACCCCCTTGCACCACTGCCCATCCCACTCACCCCTTGCACCCCTACTGCATCTTTGCTCTTCCCCTACCCTACAGACCCTCACACCTCCCCCATACACCCTCCCACTACCAGTTTTCCCTCCCCCTTCCCTACATCCCCACCCCCTTGCACCACCTGCCCCATAACCTCCCCATTTCACCCCACCTTTACCCTCCCCTCCTCCCCGTCTTGTATACCCTTTACCCCCTCCTTCCACCCCAACCAATTTTCCCTCTCCCCACTACAGTCCCTGAACCCCCTGCCCCACCCCTCCCCCTTTTCACCCCACATGAACCCTCCCCACACCCTGTAGACCCCCTTCCACCTACCACCACCTTTGCACCCTCCCCTAATAGTTTTCCCTCCCCCAATACCACTTTCACCACTTCCTCACTACCCCACCCATTTGCACCCCCTGCCTCACCCCTCTCCCCATGCACTGTACCTTCACCCTCTCCCTCCCCCATCCCCGTAGACCCCCTACCCCTTCCACCACCCCTTCTAGTTTCTCCTCCCCCACTGCCCCCTTGACCTCCCTCCCCACTTACCCACACCTGTGAACCCCCTTCCCTAACCCTTCCCCATTTTTCCCACATACACCCTTCCCCTTCCCTGTAGACCACCTTGCAACCCTACTACCCCTCCCCCACCCCATGCTAGTTTTCCATCACCCAATATCCCATATACACCCCTTCCCCACTTCCATAGCCCTTGCACCCCTCTACCCCTCCCCCCTTACACCCCACACGCACCCTTCCCTCCCATACCCTTCAGAACCCTCATTCCCTCTTCCCCCCGACACACTCCCCCACAAACTACACCCTCCCACTACTATTTTCCCTCCCCCTTTGCAACAATTTCCATTTCCACCTCTTCCAGTCCCCCCACACCCTATACAGTCCCCTACCACTCACCCGACTAGTTTTTTAGAATGTAGTTCTACCAGGAAATCATATCATTGAGTTCATCTATTCTCAAAATAAATTTATAAAACTAGTACACAATAATATGTATGAAATTTTAATTTATACATTAATTAATTAACAGTAATGAATATCATTCCATAAGTGGGGAAAATACCTATAAATAGATACTAATTACAATATAAAGAGATTTTGTACCCTTTATGCTATAATGATAATTAATTATCCTATTTCCATGGTCAAATGAATTAAATTATTTTAATAAAATAATGTATAAAGAAATTTTATTGAAAAATAACACACCTAAAACCAAGTGCTTTCTCCAAAGTAAGACTGGTCTCAAACTACCCTCGAAACTTATTTTCAAACAATAAATTCTAAACAGATTTTTCAAAAAACAAAATTAAAATATAATAATAAACATAAAAGAATCAAAATTCAAAAGACACTATGTCCCCAAACATTAATAATATGCATTGTGACCAGAAAACATAATTACATACCCTTTGTTCAAAGAAACACTGGACTTTAGTATTGGGAATAATTCCAGGTCCTAAAAATTTCCTCAATTGTATAGACATGAATGAATAAAAATTCCAAATATAGGTGAATTTTTTATAGAATACAGAACAATTGATAGTGGGGTTTTTTATTGAAAAAATAGATCAATAAAGGTAATAAATATAAATGTTAAAACATATCAACTTATTATAGTAAATTTCAGCAATTGGATAAAAAATGATAATAACCTCATTTATTTATTTATTAGAACACATTACATGAAAAAATATAGAGGTCATAATCAGGAAAATAATTTGAATGAATAATGCTTTAAAATCCTATTATATTAATATAAAAAATAAGAAAATATTAAATAGTTACCTTTATGAATGCACGAGTCTAGACTATAGTTCAAACCATAGCATTTGAATTTTGCTAATCCTTCTAATAGTGAAATATAAAAGCAGAACGGTAATTTTAGTTAGCCCCCATTATATTTCACAAATTCTTACAAAAGGAATTTTATCCCCTATATAGAGACTTCATTTAGTCCTCACAGTGATATAGTTTAACCTAGGGTATTTAATTTATTTTTTCACCAATATATGATTGTTTGGTAAAAAACATTCCACTATTTATTAAGAGGTGTTGTCCATATATTAACCATAATTCTCATGAGTCAATATAACACTAATACATTTTTGTGAACAACATTTCATTAATAAAAATAATCCAATTGTCATACCTATATTACTACCTTTTTTAATTAAAAATAGGTATGATCCATATTTTTTAAATGTTTTATTTACTTTCATATATGTATATAAACAACAACAAAAAATTCACCCTAGTGCATCAAATATTAACCATAATAAGATTATATTTCTATTAATTCAATTGGAAATCATTTCACTTCTCTCACAAAAAAGAAGATAAAGAATTTCTATACAAGAAACATCCTAGAGAATACAATTATTCTGATGAACAAGAGAGGATGTTTATAAAGGGGTTATTTCCCACTAAAAGGAGTAATTACCTATGAAAATAGATTTATTCTCACTTATATTCATTAAGAGAAACCTTTTATGATTACTAATAGAGATTGAAGAATATGTGTGGAGGATTTCAACACCAGACAATATAGAAACACCACTTTATACTCTCTTACTATTAATTGGTAAATAATAGTGAAATAAATATGTTGGATGCATTATCAATAAGATCATGTTAGACCACCCTGGCCCCTGCACACCCCCTTCCCCTAGAGACCCCCATCCCCTGGAGACCCACAACCCCTAAACTTTCTCTACCCCACTATCCCACCACTTTCACTACCTACCCCTCCCACTTGCCCTGCATACCCCCTTGCACCCCCTACTCCACCCTCACCCTTTCACCCCACTTTCACCCTCCCCCTTCCCCTACCCCTTCCCCATACCCCAGAAGACCCCTACCCCCAACAGACCCCCTTGAACCCCCTGCCCAAATCCTCCCCCTTGTACCCCACTTATACCCTCCCCATATACATCCTATGAATACCCCCTTGACCCCTTCCCCTATAGACCCCCATCCCCAGCCCCTATCACATTCCTCTACACATCCCCCTTCACCGTCCCGCTACCCCTGCAGACCCCCTCCCCTATAGACCATATGTACCCCCTACAGACCCCCTACACCCTCCCTCTGCCCATGTAGACCCCCGGTACCCACCACTTAATAGGTTTTCACATAAATAAATGATAGTAAAATAATTCACTATTATAATAAAAGGTTTTCACATAAAAAATAGGTTTCCATAATGCGGGTTTTCAAAAAATGCATAACACATAACATGATTGAATAGCATGTTTTCATAACAGGTTTGCATAATGTATGTTTTCACCCTCCCTACCCACCTTGCACACCCCCTGCACCCCCTGCAAACCCTTAACAGCCCCTACACACCCCATGAAAACCCATAGGTTTCATTATTTCATTTTTTTCACCCCAACTATCTCTATACCCACCCCCTATAAGATGTAGGTGATCTATATATCCCAATATATAAGAATATGATAAGAATTAGATTATTGATACTCAAAATTGACTTTTCGATAATGATATAATAGATCTTTCCAATTAGTTTTCAATGTTTCTGATGTGGTTAAACATGAGTAGTGTAGTTTATCTATTCTTTATGTAGAGGTATATCAATATCGAGTTGTTCTAATTCAACCCAGAGTTGAAAGAGACCATTACATGTATTGAATCATACATTTTCAGTGGAATGTGAAATGATGAATTCTCTAGAGGGAGCCTAAAAGAAGAATTTATGGGGATTCTTGTTTGATAGGACTTGTATGGTACTTAGTGTAACCACAAAAAAAATATAGTGGAGTATATAATATTTTATGTCCTTTCAAAACAGTACAAGAAGATGGATTTTATAGCTGAAACATTTAAATCCTTATATTTTGTTCTCATTTAATTTTTTTATACAAGAAGTGGGGTTGAGATATCTAAATTGGAGATGAAGGAGACATTAACATGTCATAGTGAATCATTCAAAATGAAATAATTTTAAAAGTGTACCAATAAATTACCCCAACCCAACTTGTCCCCGAATTAGTGGTACCGAATGGTCACGATAACATGTCCTCATACCATGATAAATCAATAATTATGTTTTAGAAATTTTCCAATATATTGATCTTCCAAAAACTTTTGTTTGTATTTACTCCACTCTGGTAGTATGTGATATAAAAAACTAGTGGAGGGATTTCCTGGTCATATATATTATGGGATGATATATCCCTCCCTTGCTACTAGTGGACTCTTTATGGTGGGGTATCTATCCTAAAAACAAAATCACTAAGGCTATAAGGAAATAGAATTTGAATTGAATACCACCCATGCTTCCTATTAAAAACTTTTTTGATGGTATTGAAGACATATATGGTAGATTTGACCAGAATTTTCAATGTTAAAAAGAGTGTAAAACATTGATTCTAGGTTATAAAAAAATCTATTTCTATAGGAAATAATACTGAACAGATCTCTAATGTTTAAAGATCTATTAGTTTGGAAGTTTCAATCGACATAATAATAAAATACAGACACGGATATATGATTGTGGATTCTGACCAAAAAAAATGAGATACAAATATCATTAAAAATATTTGAGGAAATAATAGTACAAATGTAACTTTTGGTAGTGTGAGATTTTCAATTATTAATATAATTGGATCGATTAAAAAACCTATTTAACATGATATTGTAATAGTTAAAAATATTCAATAAATGTGTTAAAACATTTTATACACTAATTGTTTTAATCCAGTTAAATATATATTTTAAGTGTTGATGTTTTTTTTCTAACTCCCACCTAGAATCCTCATAACCTAGATTATTTTGATGGAATCTGGATTCCATAAAATTGTATTCTCAATGGTTCATATAACATCAAAATTATAGGACTTTATTTCACAAGTTGTTAAAAATATTAAAATATTTTTGATCTATTATTATCTCTTGTAGGATTAATTTAATAAAAACCAACATGAGGGGTTTCTATGCTTTGTCACATAAATAAAAGGTACATAAACTAAATGCCCGTATGTTTTGGGAAGAGTTCGTGGAAAAATAATTAGGTTGAGATGAAACACAAGAAACATGAAATCCCTCAATTAGAAGATTCACATAAAGAAAAGGACATAAATACTCAAATACTAATCAAAATTCTATATAAAAGTATGTGGTCATGCTAGGGAGAAGTGACACCAAAAAATAGTATATTGAGAATTTGAATTTTCATAATTTTTGTCACTCTAAATGTATTAAAAAACCTTGGAAGGGGAAGCTATAAATATAATTTCATTTAGAGGCCATCATTATGATGATACATGATCATATTAAAAAATAGAATATTGGACATTTTTAATTTTTTTTGTAGGTAAAATACAATATCTTAGGGAAATATTACACGATATGGAATAAGAAATTTTAATACTGTGATTTTAAAAACATAAAATTATTGTTTTACAGATGTTACATGGATATTCTAGGTCCTTGAGGGAGAAACAGTGCATCAAAATAAGTTGACCTATAATAGAAATTAGGGGGTAAATTAATAGTAGAATGAAAGAAGAACCATCTAAAATGGAAAAGTGAACTACATACTATAGGAGGTTCACCAAAAGAGGTAGAGGGGCCACCTCAGAGCAGTGTCGGTGAGGAGGTACGATGGCCGCATCAAAGGAGGATACAATTCAATATAATAATAATAAAACTTAACTAGTATATTAGAAAAAATATATCATAATAAAATAATTCCATATATGTTGAAATAGACAGAAACACCACAATAAAATTCAATATTACAATAATCAAACTTCCCTATGTAATTAAATTGCACAATATTAACATTCCAAAAATACTATTTACATTAAGAGTGAGTCTAAATATCAGTATCATCAGAATCAGGATAAAAATCATCCAAAACTCCTACCAAAACACCATCACCACCTCTCAGACCACCAACATCATCGTCAACATCAACATAGGTACATGTACTAGCACTGGAACGGGTATCAACACCACTACTAGGTTCGCTTCTAACTCTGGCTCTGGATCCGTCCTTATAATAACAATATACATAAGCAGAATTTATCAACGTCAAACCTGCGTCAACCACTGCATATGATTCTGGTGTATGTGTAGAAGAACAACCATACATAACTTTAATCATATTTTTAGTTATTGCCTCTTCTGATTTTTGAGTATCTTATCTGAATGTGACATTCATTTGGAACACTATGAGAAAACTACAATTCGTAATAGAATAAATGTTTTTAGAAGACTATTTTTGATATGGTACAATATTCTTCCTAGGTTGAAAATGCACTCTTCTATGATGATCATCTCCAAATACCTAATATAGATGATCGTTTGGGCCCAAATTGTCGTGTTAGTTTTCATACAATTCCTCCAAAGCATTATTTTGATTGACATATATCATAAATTAAAATGATAAAATAATATAAGGTATTAAATCTAGTCAAAATTAATGATGTTTAAATATAATTACACTAAACTTATTAGTATCATTATTTTTCACAGTACCATGTTTCTTTTTTATGCTTGTACAAAACAATGTAGATTGAAGAACACAACCCTAGATACTCAAGGCCATTTTATGGAAAAAACATAGAAATAAATAAAAATTGGATGTCACAAAATTACACTAAGACAAGATAAATATTTTAAATGTTAAATTACCTGTGTTTGCTCATGATCTGTGAGTGAAGTGTGTCCATGAGTATAAAAATGTTTCATTCAAATTTTAATTATTTTATTTCGGTATGATTTATCTTATATAAAAATAATTATATAATTTCATTAACATATATAAAACATGAAATTTATACTTTAAAAATCATTTTGAACAAAATAATTGAATATTTATAAATATATAAATTTAACAAATAACATAATATATGGACTCTTCCAACAGTCGATCATCTCTTTGTACTGTGATATTGGGTAATCATGAATCACCAATACTTCTTAAATATTTGTTCCATCTCTGTTTCTCCAACCAAGATGTAACTCATACTTGTACGATCACCACATTTCACCTAAATCCATCAACCTTGAAACTTTGGAATTTCTTCCATCAAAAAATTATATAAATGCTACAATGGAGAAAATATTTTTTATCAAATTATTATAAATTAATATATATAAATGTTGATTAACATTACATATCCAGATCTCTACCCAGGAATTGTTCTCTATTTCTTCACCAACTTCCCTCTGAATTATTAGTTGAACTAGAATGAAATTGTTGTGTCTAGATGTGTTCCCATAAATTATATACATTACATACTATTTTCTTTAATTATTACACTGTCCTCATTGTATTCAACCAGGATTTGTGTGTGTCATTTCCAAACATCATGAATTTTTGTGTGGCCTCTTCTTCTGGTAGAGGCTGGAGATAATCATGATGTATAATAAAATCAGAAAATAATACATATTACTTTGTCATTAATCATTAATAGTAATTTTTAAACACATACCTATCGATGGGTAATCTGTTGACCCTTAAAGTGTGACATATAGAGAGGGATTATCCTCTGTGGTTAGTGGGATATCTATAATAGGATTCCTCTGTATAGTAGAAGATGATAAGTGTAATGATGGATGGATAAAACCTAATGGATAAACCTATACATATGAGGGTGGATATGGATATGGATATAGAAATTAGATATATGGGGGTGTAAGGCCATGTCCAATGGATGGTGGGAATGGAAAATAAAGAGGGATGAGACTTTGAGAACTACCATCTAATGTGGGTGTGGGTAAAAAGGGTATGGAAAATGTTGGTATGGATAATATGGTGGTGGAGTAATGGGTTGATGACCACTTGGTGACTTAGGAAAAATAGTTGTAGGATTAACTGTAGAATCATTACCCCAACATACTATCAACCTTAGTAGCATAATCCAACCGTCTCTTGAAAGATGCAGCCTAAAATAACATAGTTGAAAAAATAATACCAATCGTAACATGATAAATAATATGAAATAACATAATATTAAAACATAAATTGTACTTATAATGTTATCTAAAGGATAAACACATTATTCGTTTCATTGTATTTTTATATTTCTTACAGTATCATCAAAATCTATCCTTTTGAAACAGAAATCTAAAATAACATTCTCAAATCAATTGAAATAATAAAAAATTTTAAATAATACAATTGTGTCATAAAATAATGAGAGACACTTTCATTTGTCATATTTATATTGATAAAATATCCAGACTTTTCTATTATCATGAATTACAAAAGAATTGGTTAAACATAAATTGGTCAGAATATTAATAGTTTTATATCTGATAATGGTATACAATATAATAGGTAATTTGAAATAATTTATTAATGTTTAATAAAACACATACAATATTGGGGGAATATCAGGTAAATACCTACAAATGTGTCAATTCTATGCATGCTCTGTGACAATTTCAAGTTCACAATCTGTTCTAAAAATTGAGTTGATTGTGTAATCAAATGAAACATTTGAATAAATACTTAAAAGTATATCCATAACATCATTTTCATCCATTTAATCATCAAAAATATGTCTAGGAATGTCATCAATAATAACACCAAATTTTTGTTGTAACAGGCCAGTTACATAAAAAACCTCTCTCGGTTGTGAAGCAAGAATAAAAGGTTCATCGATTTAAAGTTGGAAGTTCATATAAATCACTCCAAATACACAGTTATCTTTATGTATTCCTTGTCATGTCACTGAATTCAAAAAATTTATTTTCATTGTTGTGATACAACCATTTGTATAGTAATCAAATAAAAATATTATATCAATAAAACTATAATATGATATATTTTCTAATCAAGATTTTTCATCTGATGCACTCACATAATAATCTATTGCGTTAGTTATCATGACACTGTCATACTATGTTTCAATTTTTTTCAGAGCTATGTATAAAAAAATTGAATCCATTGAAAACCATTTCAATATAATCATGCACCACATCATTCGGACAAAATGATAGTGATCATACTTCGTATGGTAATTCATTCAATGGTAGTGTTAAAACCTAAATGATACCATCACCGAATATTAAACAGAGACTTTTGATTATGTTACAAGATGAAAAAAATAAATCTATTATAATTGACTTTAAACAGGAATCAAATTATTTTCTGTGCAACATTTCCTTCCTATTAATAGATAGAAAGTGATTTATCTTTTTTATAATGTTTAAAAGATCTTTATAGATATGAATGATTTAAAATGTTAGAAGATATAACTAAATAACAAAATGAAAAAATGAATATATTCTAGTTTACATACTTGATATAATCATCAAGAACATTACAGTTGAATAATATTATATGATGAGATATTCCCACTCTTCCTTTCATAATGTACACAATGAGTACGATCTAGATGTCCCCCCTGCTTGGGGATGTAATGGAAATGTGGGCTTAATGAGTTAATATTTCTCATCTTTAGTTCTTAATAGTCTATTAGACCTTGTTGTGATGTTATATAAGTACGATGAATAGAAATCCATTCATTCTTATGCTAAATTTCATTTCACAATAGTGCCTTCAGGATGATATTTATTTCTCACACAAGATTTCAATGTAAACATCATTATTTATATAGGATACATCCACCGACTTGAAACATGAATACTAAAAAAATGATTCGTGGGAATATGGAATGTCATATTGAATATATATGTGGGAAATTATCATGGTAAAAATTTATCTGAATCACAAAAAATAATTAGTGCATCTCTCTGCAATTTTCGAAGAACAATTTTGCTCAGTATTTTGGCCTAAAGGTCTTTATAAATATAACATAAATTAATCATAGAAACAATAAATTCATGTGAAAGTAATTGTTTAATGGAAATAGGAATCAACTCATGTAAAAATATATGGTAATCATGGGTTTTAAGATATTTTATTTTCATATCTTTTGTATTAACCCTTTTCGAAATATTACATGAATAACCATCTGGAACCATCAAACATTTAATGACCTGAAGAAATTGTTCCATCTCTAAATTTGTCATAAAATAACAATAGAAAAGAACTTTCCACTTTTTTTGACCAATTGACTCAGGATGAAGTCTTGGTCTTATACCTTAATCCATCAAATCATGATGAGACCACATCATCTATGGTTTTTCCTTTTACATTTAAAGTAGTAGCAACTAACATATCAAAAATATTTTTCTCGAAATGCATTACATCCAAATAATGATGTAATAAATTCGATGACCAATAGGGAATCTCAAAGAATATGCTTTTCTATCTCTAATTTCTACTGAATTCAAATTAGAATTCTTTCAATTTCTGCTATTTTCTGGAATTTTTCCTATAACATAATTCCAATCCTCAACTTCTTTAACAATATCATTACCTGACATTCATTGATGTGTATCAACTATCTCGATGAAATTGTCAAATTGCCTCTGTTTTTTGTTGTAGGGATGATCCGTCGGTAGAAATCACTGATTACCTATGAAGAAGACAGTTCTTCAAAACATTAATCTTAGTGACCATGTATTTTTCATACAAATAGGGTAGGATAATTTCCCTTTAGTAATCCATGTAGAAATCATTCCATAATTAGGGAAAACATTTATCGTCCATAATAAAGCTATAAGAAACATAAAGCATGCCTTTTTAAATGCATCGTAAGCATATTAACCAATAATACAAAGATCCTTTACCTACTATATTAATGGATGCAAGTATATATCAATATCATTACAAGGATCAAAGGTTCTAGATATCAATATACTCATGATAGTAAATGTCTTATTCATAAACATCCATGAAGTAAAGTTATAATTATGAATGAAATTAGGCCAGGTACTGTGTACAATATGCATTTGTAAAAATGGGTGGAAACCATCACAAGATAATCCCAATGTAACATTTTGTGGGACATATGAAAATTCAAGAAGTAAAATATCAAATTTCATCAAATCCAACCCATATGAAGGATGTGATGTTTCATCATTATACTTATTTCTTTCATCTACAAGACATCTCATATTCCTTCCAATTTATTCTAACATAAAAAGTTTTTGAAGCCTTGGAATTAAATGTAAGTGCCACATCACTTTCTAAAGTTTGTGAGATTGAGTTCCGTCATTATTTTTCTTCGACCTTGATGTGCCACACTATTTCCACTGACTAAAATCAACATTTTCCTTCCAGAACAGACAAAAATATTTGGAGAAAGAATGAATCTTAATAGATGAAAATCCAATTTTTCAACCATCTTTGATGCCATGCAATTATTTTCTAGAACACATGCATCATCATGCAGTAAATACATAAAAATTGTAATAAGATAGTTGACCAGAGTATTGAAAAATCTATACATTGTTTTCCCATGATATAATAACATTAAAAACTCAAGTTTTCTCATTTTTTCACATGCATGATATACTTAGTTATTTTCATCTTCCATCATCTTTCTAACACTCTCAACATAATCGTATTGATTAATAGAGAAAAACATTGTTCCTGTATTCATTTCCTCTTGCATTGGTCTACATGTTGTATGACTTTAGAAACAAAAGGAAACCGATCAGAAATAATTTTTTCATACAAATATTTTCTACTAAATCAATGTCATTCAACACTTGAACTTTTTCCCCATTGTGATACGACACATGATTTTTTTTAAAAACCATGTTTAGTGATATGGTAACTCACTTCGTTATGAGTTAACCATGTTCTTCTGACACAATAAAAACATATGCATCAAATCAATCTTCCATTTAAATCATTAGAGAATGAAAATTATGAAAAATACCATAACTACTTCTGAAATTCAATAGTGATCCGATGAATGTTCTACATCCCTTATCTATCCATTTAGAGAAATATAAATATACATTAAATGGATAATCTAGAAAATTTCTTTACTTTATTTTTATTGTTTTATAATATAATAATTAAACATCAATAACTTTTAAGTTAAAAAATCATAACAAATATACTAAAATTGTGGTTTAGTGAATTCATAAATGCTATAAATTAGAAAAAATAATGAATAGTCACACATAAGTTCAAATAATGAGGATCAATTATAGTAAAAAGATTTTATTTTAAATCTAAGAGATAATAATAATCAATTCCTAAAAGTGTTTGGATGGATTCACAAGGAGTTGTGATATTTTCTATTAATTCTAAAAGGATTTTTTTAAGATTAGAGAAATTATGAAAATTTAAACCTTATAATATACCATAGTGTGTATAAGGACTCTAATATACCATAGTGTGTTGAAGTATTCCATCCATTATTGATTTTTAATTTTTAAGTATAACACAAAATTATGGTAAAAAATGGGAATGAGGTCCCACTTATAAATGAAATAATAAATAACTCAGAATTAGGGGCCACTACCATCATTACCAATTCCACACAGGTATTATGTTCCAAGGATTAGTTTAAATTACATCACAAAATAAGTGGTATATGAAAAATATCTTGGAATAATATTCCATCTAGAAATCCATGATGAAAATAGAATGTATTCCCCACAACATGTAGAGTGTAAACACATTATCAAGATCAATACATGTCATTTGTCTAATTAAAACAAACTGTCATATCATCATAGGAAATCAGATTATTATAGTGAAATGGAGGGACACCTCATAATTGTACAACATATCAAACAATGGGTATTTAATCTTTCTCCAAGTAGAATATTAAAATTGAGAATATATACCAATAACATTTTCACAACTAAAAAATCATAATTAATAGCCTAATGGAGGAACATAATCATAGGAAAATGAATTTTCTATAACTACAACCTAACTATTTACCACTCTTTTGGTATTACCTCATATTTAAAGGTCATAAAATATTTATTACAATCCCACTATCCATGCCACAGTAGTGTTTGATATTAAAAAAAAGACCCAACATTGTTGTAGTGTTGGTGAAAGGCACTACCATTAAGAATAACCATGCTCAACCATATTTCCAAGATACACAAAAAAAGAAGTTAACATAATCAATCAGATCATGGGAAGAGTAATTTCTATATAATAGGTTATAACAATGTATAATATATCTATGTGGGGCGGTACTGTGTCCTACAAGGACTTTTTTGGACCTAAGAAATTTTATGGTGAGTTATCTTATATATAAGGTAATCAAGGATCCCTAACACTAATGAATGATCAATATGAGTTTTTATAATTACAATCGATGTCACAAGACTGTATCAATACTATATAATATATTGTTTTTAATGAATATAAGTAAAATTTTCTGTCTATAATTTAGGGGAAGTGGGTACATTGCATAGATGGATAGAATTATTTTCAACCACACTAGACATTTGGAAATTTCCATGATGGATTATATTCAATGAGATGCAAATATTGTGAATTTATAAGTCTTAAATAATGTTTTTGAATTATAGATAAATTTAAATGATGGATATTTAACTACACAATATACATGATATAGAGGAATTATTTTACACTATGGAAGGGATTGAATCCTGTAGGGTAATTTTTGTGAAGTTATATTATTGGGTTATTTACCATGTATATTGGTCATTAAAAAATTAGTATTTTCACCATGATATATCCTCAGTGTTGTCAAAGGTGTGTGATGAAATAAGGTGAAATGACCTCTTCGAGATTCGGAGGGAGGTGTGACGCGAGGAACAATTAAGGTACACACGCACATAATTTTTTAAATTTTTGTAATAAAATGGATACCGACACACACATATAATAACATGGCTATAAATATATGGATAAAGCCTAAAATTATAGTTTTGATAATAATAATAATTAGATAATGAGAAATACTAGAATATTGGCCGCTGTAACCCTAACCTCGAGATGAATAAGTAATTCATCTATGATTGTGATAAACAAGGATAACAAATAATAAATATCATATTACTTACCATGGGAGAGAAAAAATATTTTTAGTATGATTCAGAAAATTTTATTCCATAAAAACAACGCCAAATTATGTAACTCCCCGACCCCAGTTACCCAGAGTTGGTGCATTATTTTAATGCTTTGGCATGATTACAAGGAATCAAGTCCCGAAGGACCGATCAGTTTAGCAGTCTTGGAAAGTAGATTACATACATGAATGATACATTACACTTTATAACATACCAAAAAACATAAACAATCCTTTATTAATTCCACTATTCCCTTGGATTAACCTTGCATATCAATCACAGTACACTTCTTGAAATCCTGGGAAAAACAAAACATAGAAAGGGGTGAGATCAGATGCTCAGTAAGGATAACAATACATCATAAACATTCATAAATTATCCTAAACAATTAAGGCAATCTATAACTAAATCAAAAGCTTTTAAAACTTGTACTTCATCATAATATGGAAAAAATAAAATGATTTAATTCCATTTACTTATTCACATGGACAATCTACTAGTCGAATAATCACATGAAATATCACTAACTACTTTCATAATGATGGAATGCATAATGTCAGACTATCATAACCACATAGTCAAGGCCTTGTGCCAAGACTACAAATAAGATTTTGTCAAGGCCTTTTGCCTAGACACTATTTTGTCTCATGAGACCTATCTATGCATCCAGGAGTTATAGTGGGATCCACCCATCACTTACTATGTCCAATGCATTCCTGATATGAACAAGTTTAAACATAACGTAAACATTCATATTAAAACTAGCATATGAAATGTCAATAATTTATCCATAAACCCGGAATGGTATAAAAATAACACATCCATAATCAAACATATAATAAAACCTTCAATATTATATGGATGTTTTGTATCATAAAAAATCAACTTCAAATTAGCTTAAAATCCATCAAAAGATGTTGACATAGATGAAATCAAAACAATTTGAGAGAAATATCTATTTGTTTGAAATCATTTAAAAGTAAAATAATTATAAAATATAAAATTTACAATGAAAATATTCTTATAATCTTGTAAGGGAATCTTCATTGATTTTATAACAGAGGAAAATAGCCGCACCCTCTGCATAAGTTAAAAAAAGACATTCTTACCTTAAATTTGACAAAAAGGTTAAAAAGGACCTTATTTGGAAAATGAAGAAAAGATTCCTTTCAAAACATTTTATAAAAAGTCAAAAAAGGGTATAAATGACTATAACCCATAGTCTCATAATTAGTAAAAATGATTTGAAATACATTTTTAAGAAACATGGATGTGGATGATAAAGAGGTCCCAGTAGATAATTACATAAAAACAACCTCAGATAATGAAGAGATTGTGAAATAAACCCTTACCTTGTACTTTTCTTTGGTCGATGGTAGGTTAACCTCTTGTATAATAGTTAAATCATTGTTATTATTTTATAAAAGAATCATATACATAAATATGATATAATATTTGATCTTTTAATATTTCCTTGTTCATAATATCTTAGTATTATCGTCATTTCAGGTGTTAACTTACTCTTTTCTTTCATATGTTTTGTTACATAAGATGTGTTTTTTACTGATAGGTCGTATCATATTCATATCCAGAATGATATTAAGTCCTTAAAAATTATTTTTAATCATGAAATGAGAATTAGTCTTGAATGGATATGATGGATAATGGATCTCATCGCGTTCGTGGAGAAGGTTGTTCGTACGTACGCACGAGCGACAATATAATTATTTTGATATTATAATAGTCTATAATTGAATGGTATATCATATATACAGAATAATTACCATCTTATATTTTTTATTTACATCAGTTATAAGCATTATTATAACCATCCAAATGATGAAAAGTTTAAATAACAATTACACCACGACGTGGAGACGGTAAGCCGCACATACACACGTATGGTGACAATTTATTCAAAGGATAGATAAAATTCTGAATATGGTTGTACCATATTTATAATAACATCATAGTATATATAATATACTGGATTTATTATTTTAGAATGGAAATAACATATAAAGAAGAAGTGGAAGAAGAAAGTAACTTGGAAGAGGGTGGTGAAAAAATTACCACTTCTTCGGGTTCTTCCTTTTGATTTGATCAAAATGGCCACTTAGGTTTAATTTATGATAAAACTAAGGCCTCTAGTTTGAATTGAGGGAAGTTGAGAGAATATTTGGGTATGGTTTGACCGAACCAACAGGCTTTGAAGGTATGAATAATTGGTTAGAAGTGTTGTCCTTTTATAAGGGGGACGAGGGTCTCTTTAGAAAAAACATAAAGTATTTTTCTATAATAGATTCATATTCGTTTTCTAATGGATCAAAACTGGATTATTTAAAGTATAAGGTTGGTATGGGTCTAAAACCACACAACCAATAGATTTTAGACTGGTTTGAGTCATGATATTAACCTTATCTTTTAGTTTTAACTCTTAGTTACATAGTTTGATATTTACCTTGTCTCTTTGTATTTTTATATTATATAGTTAATAAACATACTATAAACTTTCAAACGAACCCCAAGTTGTTTATTAATGACATACCTATCATCGTATAAGTTATTTGGACGATCCTTAGATTTTTAAGAATATTATATCAATTAATAACATATTATTTTTTTAAAAAACTCTTTTCTCTCAATTTTGACACTATTTTATAATTTATTTTTGTTAAAGTCATAAAAACTTTATTAATTAAAAATAAATTTATTTAATCAATATTAACATGCAATAGTAACCTATTAAATTTTTGTATGGAATCAAAATATTCAAATTTTATTTATTTTAACATTTATAATACCATTTATTTGATTGTTTCATTAATAAGGAAAATACTGCATCAACATTTTGTGATAAATAAATTTAATTATTTAATCCTCTAAAATAATAAATAAAATATCATTACATATGAATTCTTAGTATCTTTCTAATTAATATTTATATTTTAATTTATCTTATGTATAACCATATATTAAAAATGGTTTAGTTATTAAACTTTGATTTTAACTCTTTTAACTCTTTTTTAAATTAAATAATAGTAAATGTATTAACCTAATAAAAGTGGACATAAATGGTTATATTTTATTCATAATGTTTTCTTTGGTCGACGTACACTTATCCAATATAACTGGGACATTTTTTTGGGTAATAATAATATCGTAATTACCCTATTTACTTTTAACCATGGTAAATAAAAATAAAAAGTTACTATTCACCAAAAATTATTTGAATCATATTTAATAAAATTTTCTCCTTGATATTAACCTCGTCTCCTAGATTATGGAAATTCAACTCATAGAAGCATCAATTATGTTTTATTTGAATTTTAAAATTCTCCTAGGAGGTGGGTAAAAGACGGTGAAAAGTTCAATAAAATTTTTATATATCTAAAATTATTATAAACTAACTCCAATGAATGACATTGAACATATAAAGGTATTATGTATCTATTTTTACCTAAAATAAATTTAAATAAATTAAATAATTATTTAAATAAAAATTCGGTTTTAAATTATAACTTAGTGTTTTCACTATTTCTCAAAAATTAAAAGTTTTCAGAAAAATACCAAAAATTCACCCTAAGGTAATTTTTATATTCCGAATTAAATAATGAAGTCTATTTTAACAAAGTCAAAATATAGAAGTTGAATTTATTAATTTAAAATTAATTCCCGCTATCAAGACTAAAAGGCGTATTTTTAAGAAATAATAACTATCAAAAGTTTGACAGTTGTTTATGTCCAATTTTAAAGTGAAATTACTTACAATGACCATCATTGGATTAAATGGAAAAAATATAATATATTTATATTTCTAAACCATAAAAATGTATAATTTAACACTATAAATTATTTTGATTAGAAAAGTTGTTTTTAGTTAAAATATAGTATTTTTCACTATTCATCCAAATATGAAAGTTGTTAGAAAAACACCAAAACATTATCATAACTAAATTCTTATGTCCAAATTCTAAAGAGGAATTTTATTTTTGTAAAATTGAATATGTAAAATTTTCAAATATTGGATTTAAAAAGGCTTCTCCATTAAAAGGTGGTAAAATTGCACTCTTTGAAAAATACATCTTTTATCTTAAAAAATGTATTTTTTTATAAATTATGTCTAAGAAACTCATAATATGGATTCTAAAATTATATGTATTATATACGGTTGTTGCGTGTAGTGCAAGTTATTGAATTACTTTGAAGAAATAATGTACTATGAAATATTGTGGTGTTACATTCTTCCCTCCTTCAATAAATTGAGTCCTCGCAATTTGAAATTATTTATCAAAAATAAATGGTTGAAAACAGAAAATACCTTTGGGAAAACCCACATCAGAAATTAGGATAATAAAATTTAGTCTTAATAAGAGGAAAAGGGAAATGAAAGGGTCACCAAAAAAGTATGATCTCAATTAAGAGAACATTGGTGGAAATTAGAGACATATAATTGGGGAGAAAACTTAAATATCTATAGGTAGTGATTGAGGTAATCAATCACAAACAAGTCTAAAATTGAGGGCCTTAAATTCATCAATATATGATGATTTAAAATACCATCGATTCAAAAAAACATATGGTTTTAGGATAACAAATTTTTTGTTTTAATATCCCTTCACTAAATCATAAGAATTATGTTCTTAATAGAATAATAGAAAAATATATACTTGACAAGTAGAGTCCCATCCTTTAACTAATTTCTACCACAAACTCATTTTTCACTCTAAATGATAATAGAACTTAAAAATAATATTCTATTTATCCTATTCGTATAGGGTTGAAAAAAATGAATTTATAATTCATATACCATAATTTCTTTTAGAAAGACTACATTATTCAATCTAGGATATCATGTGGGCCATTGGTAGGTGATACACCCTTTTCACCCTTCGGTTGCGGGTTCAAGTCTCACAGCGTTGCCGGACGCGACGGGATGTCGCCTGACCTCCGGGTTGTCCATTTATTGAAATCCAAAAATAATCTCAAACTAATATTATCCAAAATAATTCTGTCCAAACTTACAGTCCAAAATTTATAATGAAGGTAAACACAATGAAGATCATTTTTTTCGTGTAATAACATGTGAACACCTTCATCATGTATTCTTTTAAAATACTACAACATCCTGAATTACCAAAAAACCTTACTGATAACATTCATGATCCCTTATTACTTATAGAGTACTGGATTTACTCCTTTTATCCAAAAATGTTGTAAACTTCTACAATGATGGAATATAAAAATCATTAATCAGTTTCATGGTAGTCAAGAATTTCCAATATAATTTATCAAAATCAATCATGTATTATTCCAAAATCACTACCATAGTATCAGAACTTATTTTGGTTTATCTATCTCTCAACAATATATTTTCCAAATACTTAACTTTCTATTGAGTCACTTTTCTTGGTTCCACAAAATCTCAAGTCCTTAATGAAATAGTACTGCAGTACAATACTTATATATTCCCTAATTATTATAACCATTACATTGTTTATAGAACACTCAAATGACATAATTCTATAACAACAACATAAGAACTCGAATCATTCCTCCTCATCTGTGGTAGTATCATAACATGAATATTATCCAATATCATCATTTGGGCCATACTCTTATGATTTGGACATTGGTTCACGTAGTGTCCCAACTCCTTGAAGATGAAGCATTGTACATTTGAAACCTTTTCTTACCCTTATAGTCACGTACATGGTGTCCTTTTTCTCCACACTTATGACAAACCCTCATTCCCTTCATGAATGTTCCAGGTTTTTTCTTCACACAGTTATCACATATGGGAAAATTCTTCTTTTCCCTCTTATCTTTATCCATCTTTATCTCTTTCATCCTTTTCTTCTCTGGATTCCCTTCAAATCCATAACACTTAGAGAATTCTTTACATATCGTATTAACACATGATACTATTTCTTCATATTTTGAGATTACATGGGAGACTATTTCCCTTATTAATGTTCTCTTAATACCCTGAAATATATGATCCTTCTTACTCTTTAGATCATACGTATTGCTGGATATCACATTCCTTCTACTCGGAGCCATTTCTATACAACAGCATAAACTAGTTCAGTTTATGAATTGCAATGAATAATTCCAAACATGTAAAATACCTAATGTAAATTGAATGGTTTATGGATATAATCCATAATCATAAATATGATTTCATTGAGGAATTATATACTCATAAACCATTCATAATGATTTTTAATGAAAATGAGAATTATCCTAAGCATATCCCCCGGGAGGGTCGTAACAAAGAGTGCAGCAAGGCCAGTTGTCATGCACTAGTTTCCATTCAAGTCAAGCTCAAAGCAGTGTTTTCATGTTTTACACCTAGGTAAATCTGTACCAGAGCCGCCTCTACCCACCCGTATCCAGACAGGGATTTATTTGCCTGGAAAACTCACAAAATCTCTACATTACAAAAATTCTTGGAATTTCTTCTATACCAATCCTCAAATCCTATCATAGGTCTCTGTGCTCTAATCAATGTTTATCTAAATATAGATTCCAAGGTTATTGATAAACCTCTCTCTGATACAAACTGTAACTCCCCAAACTTAGTTACCTATAATTAGTTCATTATTTTAACACATTGACATGATTACAAGGAATCATGTCCCGAAGGAACGATCGGTTTAGCTGTCTTGGAAAATATATTATATAAATTAATGATACATTACACATTATAACATAAAAAACAACATAAATAATCATTTATGAAATCCATTATTCCCTTGTCTTAACCCTGCATATCAATCATAATACACTTCTTGAAATCCTGGGAAAAATAAAACATAGAAATGGGTGAGCTTAGATGCTCAGTAAGGATAACAATACAGTAAAAACAATCATAAATAATCATAAACATTTAAGGGAATATATAAATAAAACAAAATCCTTTTAAAATTGAACTTCAGTATAATATGGAAAAAATTAAATGAAGTAATGCCATTTACTTATTCACATGTATATTCTACTAGTCGAATAATCACACACAATATCACTAACCACTTTCATAATGATGGAATGCATAATTCCCAACTATCATAACGACAAAGTCAAGGCTTTGTGCCATGAATATAAATGATATTTTTTCAAGGCCTTGTGAGAAGACACTAGTCTGTCTCATGAGACCTACCGATGCATCAAGGAGCTATAGCAGGCTCCACCTGTCACTTACTAATTCCAATGCATTCCTCATATGAACAGGTTTAAACATAAAATAAACATTCCTATTAAAAATAGAATATGAAACGTCAATAAATTATCCATAATCTATGAATTGTATAAAAATAAAACATACATAGTAAAACATATCATAAAACCATAAATACTACATGGATGTTTTGTATCATAATAAATCAAATTCAAATAATCTTAAAATCCATAAAATGGTGTTGAACTAGTTGAAATCAAAATAATTTGAGAGAAATATCTCTTTTTTTTCAAATCATTTAAAATTAAAATAATTATAAAATAAAACATTTACTTTGAAAATATTCTTATAATTTTTTATGGGAAGCTTTAATGATTTTATAATTGCAGAAAGTAGCCACACATTCAGTATAAGTTAAAAAAAGACATTCTTACCTTAATTTTTTCGAAAAGGTTAAAAAGGACCTTGTTTGGAAAATGATGGAAAGATTCCTTTCAAACCATTTTATAAAAAATCAAAAAAGGGTATAAATTACTTTAACCCATATTATAGTAAATAGTAAAAATGATTTGAAAGACATTTTTAAGAAACATGGATGTGGATGATAAAGAGGTCCCAGAACATAATTACGTATAAACAACCTCAGATAATGAAGAGATTGTGAAAGAAACCCTTACCTTGTACATTTCTTTGGTTGAGGGTAGTTTAACCTCCTATATAATATTTAAATCATTGTTATTAAATTATACATGAATAATATACATAAATATGATATCATATATGATTATTTAATATTACATTTTTAATAATATCTTAGTATTATCGTCATTTCTGGTGTTAACTTACTCGTTTTCATTTATATGTTTTTTTACATAAGCCATGTTTGTTATGGATAGGTTGTATCTTATTCATATCCCGTCCTTAAACATTATTTTTAATAATCCAATGAGAATTATACTTGAATGGATATGATGGGGAATGAATCTCATCGCGTTCGTGGAGATGGTAGTCTATATGTACGCCTGAGGGACAATATCATTCTTTTAATATTAAAATAGTATATAATTGAATGGTATATCATATATAAAGAATAATTATCATGTAATATTTATTATTTACATTAGTTATAATCATTAATATACCCATCCAAATGATGAAATGTTTGAATAATAATTACACCACGACGTGGTGACGATAAGCCGTACGTACGCACATATGTTGATATGTCATTCAAAGGATGGATAGAATACCGAATATGGTTGTACAATATTTATAATAAAATCAAAGTATATACAATATACTAGATTTATTATTTTAGAATGGAAATATCAAATAAAGAATAAGTGGAAGAAGAAAGGAACTTGAAAGAGAGTGGTGAAAACATTACCTCTTCTTCAGGTTCTTCCTTTTTATTTGATAATAAGGGATCCATAGGTTGGCTTTCTGATCAAACTAAGGACTCTAGGTTTAATTGAGGGAATTTTATAGGATATTTGGTCAGGGTTTGGCTGCAACAAAAAGCTTTTAAAGTATGATGAATTGGTTAGAAGTGGAGTCCTTTTATAAGGGGGAGGAGGGGCTCTTTAAGAAAACATTAAAGTATGATTTTATAATAAATTCATATTCGATTTGTAATGGCTCCAAACTGGATTATCTAAAGTATCAGGTAAGGATTGGTCGAAAAACACTCAACCAATAGAATTTAGATAGGTTTGGGTCACTATAGTACCCTTATCCTTTAGATTTAACTCTAAGTTAAATAGTTTGACATTTACCATGTCTCTTTGTATTTTTATATTATATAGTTAATAACATTACTATAAACTGCCAAAAAAATCCCAAGTGGTTCGTTAATGACATACCGATCATCATATAAGTTCTTTGGCCGACCCATATTTTTTTAAGAATATTATATCATTTAATAATATAATATTTGTTTAAAAAACACTCTTATGTCAATTTTGACACTATTTTAAAATTGACTTTTGTTACAGTCATAACAACTTTATTAATTAAAATTAAATTTATTTTATCAATCCTATCATGCTACAGTATCCTAGAAAATTCATTTATGGCATCAGAATATTGAATTTTATTTATTTCAACATTTATAATACCATTTGTTTGATTCTTTCATTAATAAGGAAAATATCTCATCATCATTATGTCATAAATAAATTTAATTATTTAATATCTAAAAATTATAAATAAAATACCATTATGTAGGAAATAATTTTATCTTTCTAATTAATATTTATTGTTGAATTTATCTTATTTATAACCCTATATTAAAAGTTGATTAGTTATTAAACTTTTATTTTAACTCTTTCAACTCTTCTTTAAATTAAATAATAATAAATGTCTTAATCTAATCTAAGTGGACCTAAAGGGTAATATTTTCTTCATAAGGTTTTTTTGTCTAATTAAACCTATCCAATAGATTTAGGACATGTGTTAGGGTAATAATAATATCTTAATTACCCTATTTACTTTTAACCTTAGTAAATAAAAGTAAAAGTTACTATTCACCGAAAATTATTTTTATCGTATTGAATAAAATTTTACACCTTGATATTAACCATGTCTCTCTAATTGTCAAATTTCAACTCACAGAAGTGGTAAAATTATGTTTTATGTGAATTTTCATATTTTCCTAGGAGGTGGGTAAAAGACGGTGAAAAGTTCAATAAAATTTTTATATATCTAAAATTAATATAAAATAAATATAATTAATTGAATTGAACATATATATGTATTATGTATCTATTTTGACCTAAAATTAATTTAAATTAAATAAATAATTATTTAAAGAAAAATTTGTTTTTAAACTATAACTCAGTGTTTTTCACTATTCATCAAAAATTAAAAGTTTTCAGAAAAATAACAAAAAATAACCATAATGTAATTTTGATATTCTGAATTCAATAATGATATCTATTTTACCATATTCAAAACATATATGTTTCATTTATTAATTTAAAATTAATTTCTGCTATCAAAACCAAAAGGCGTATTTTTAAGAAATAATAACTATCAAAAGTTTGACACTTATTTATGTACAATTTTCAAGTTATATTACTTAAAATGACAATCATTGGATTAAATGGTAAAAATATAATCTATTTATACTTCCAAACCATTAAAATGTATAATTTAACACTATAAATTATTTTGATTAAAAAATTGTTTTCAGTTAAAATATAGTATTTTTCACAATTCACCCAAATATGAAAGTTATAAAAAAACACAAAAACATTATTGAAACTAAATTCTTATGTATCTATTATAAAAAAGAGGTTTATTTTGTCAAATTTAATATATATATGTTTAAAATATTGGATTTAAAAAGGCTTCTCCATTAAAAGGCGGTAAAATTGCATTTTTTGAAAAATACTTTTTTTATCTGAAAAATGTATTTATTCTTACATTATGTCTAAGAAACACATAATATGGATTCTAAAATTATAAGGATTATATAAGGTTCAAAATTCAGTTAATACTATTCATAACCTCTTTTGAACGGCTAGTTTGGTAAGTCATGGTGTGCTAGAACTCGGTGTTGCGTGTAGTGCAAGTTATTGAATTATTTTGAAAAAAAATGTACTATTAAATCTTGTGGTGTTACAAATTATTTAATGTGTTATTTGCATAGAAAATACCGATAAAATTATTTTTTTGCAACAAATTGTGAAAATAAAATTCATGCATGCCAAAAAGAAGATAAATAGAGATCCTAATATGATCTCTAACATGGGGTGATAACTTGAAGATAAAATAAGAAAAAGATGAACTCAATGGAATCTTTAATTTGAACATAACTTAGCATGATAACTATTAGTGTTTAACGAAGAATATGTTTATATATATAAAAAATTAAGTAATACCAAACCCTTCCAAAAAACACTCTGAATAATATTCTATATTATGAATAAACAAGGGCTGTGTGGTGATATTTTTCTTGGATAAATACAGGTGATGTTTCATCTAGTGAATTTTGATAAAATTTATTCACTATATAACTAGACAAGGAAAATTAGGTTTTACATGGAGAAACCTATAATTCCAAAAAGGATGAATTATTGAAACATGATAACGTTTATATGGGTTTTCCATGGGAAGGGATGCCACAATATTGACCTTTCATGGATGAGTTTTATGATGATGTGATAGTGTGATGTGGGTGAACATTATGATATAGGTGATGAGCATTTAAGGAGGACATGTTTTTATGAGCTATTTTAGTTTCTCTATATGGGTAAATTGGTTTACCATTACAAATCAAACCTATAATATATATAGGGACTAAATATCTACCATTTTATAAAGGTGTAACAATTTACCATTATGCAGTGATATGCTTCATTGTAAGTGTAACTTATTTACCAGGATAAATATATTCTTCCACAATTTCAATATAATTAAATATATATATACACATTATATAACTATATATGTATTTATTCCACTATATTCAATATATATAAAAAATCAATACAAGGAAAATATTCTAAACAAAACTATTAAACATAAATTTTAGTTACTAATTATAAAGATGATATTTATAAACAACACTTATAAAATTAAAGTATATACAAAAAAGTATACGATCACATTTTTTCATATAAAAACATGTCCAAAATAGTCAACCCACACAAATTTGATATAAAAATTAGGACACATGATCATGAAAATGGAATTCACAAGGGAAATGATAAAATAATATTAAAATATCATATTTAAATTTAACTAATAGATAAAATTCATTCTATTAGAATAAAAAAAAATTCAAATTAAATATTAATTAAATGATTTTATATTAAAACCATGTTTTAGTTTTTAATGTTACTAAATTATTTAACACAAATTTTTAGATAAATATAACCAATAATTTCAATGGGAATTTAAATAATTATTTGAGAGGATTTTTGATATTTTAAAAACATCAAAAAATATGAAAACTAAGTTTCACAATACATATATCCAAATCTATAAGTCAAGGTAAAATAATATTAAGTCATTCTTGCAGTTTATTATGAATTTATTATAAATATTTCATAGTAAAATTAAATGAAAAGAGATAACAAGTGATCTTGATTTTTTGTGTACTGAAAATGGGATAAAAATTTAAGAATATAGTTACATGGTTGAATAATTGTTCGATTATATTTTGAATAAAATAGAAATTAATAAGTAATTAAATGAAATAATAATTCCACGCAAGACTTAATTTGATTAAGGAAGACAACCCGTGATAGATTCTACTACAAGTATAATTTTGATAGCTTCACAGTTGAAATAAAAATATATAAATATAAGAGAACTAAATTTAGGATGAAAACATCAAATGAAATGATTTAAATAACTCTAAAAATATCATTATTATATATAATTTTTCAAAAAATAAATCTATATAAAATTGAAGTTCTATATAAAATATCTATGTGATGGTTCATAAAAGGAGGAACCGTAGTTAAGATATTTCTTATTTATTGGACACCTTATGAGCATGTGATTCAAATATCAAAATCCTAGGGATAATGGGATAACTATAACTATTTCTATATATCAATAATAGAATGGATAAATAACATATGATTAATATGGATAATTCTTTATTTGTCCTAACCAATATATATGGAATGTTATTGTAATTAGAGGAATCAATGTAGGGTTAATAATTTCATAAGGAGGCATCCACCCCTATGGAATATGATGAAAGTGTTTATCCAAGAAATAGACCTGTTAAACAAGAAAAAATTATTTATGTTTTGGAGGATATAAAGGGTACTAAATAGTATTTGTATTAGGAACTGAGATCTAGATAATCCTACCAACTCAATTTTAACGAATCAACACAAATTTAGAATAAAAATAATTAGTTGACCTAGAATTTAAGGGGGTATAATTAAAGAATAAATCACCTATTGAATATGAATAAAGAATTCAAATCATATAAGTCAAGGAAAATAGGTGGTGAAGTGATCATTATCAGTCCAATAAAATAAAAAGACGATGACATAATGTTGATAATGGTTGGGGGACTTACGAACTAATAAAGAAACTCAAGAAGATACCTGAACAGATGGGATTGATACTGAAATTAATGAAAATAAAAAATTAGAGATACTATTGATGGGGAGTTGTTGGGGGAGGTGTCTGGGAGGGCATCGACCTCAGAATGTGGGGTGTAAATGGTTGTGGGGGGGGGGGCATCAGGAAGGAATGGAGGAAGTGGGGAGGATGCTCGGAGTAGCTTCACAAAAGGAGGAGGATCATGGGGAGGATGGTAATGACAAGGAGGGTAGAGGATGGTGATGGTTGGTGGGGAGGAGGAATTAGGGAGGTAATTGGGGGTGATAACCTCAGCATCGGGGGGGGGGGGGTAGTGGGGGAGAATTTCTAGGATGTAAAAGTTGAAGTGGGGAGGACACTTGGAGAAACTTCACTAGAGGAGGAGGGTCATAGAGAGGAGGCGTTAGGGAGGGCGTTAGGGCTGTTTCATGGAGTATAGATAAGGAATAAGGGGAGAATGAAAGAGAGTTTGGACTACATCCAGAAGAAATGGAAATATGTGAGACTTTATCCATGATTTTTTAAACTCATGGCTATATATGTTAGATTATAGCTCAGTTTTCTAGTAGTGAATCACATGAAAGGAAAAGGGATTGAAATTGAACATAAAACACAATGAAATATATTTCATGATATAATATATGAAATAGGAAATATAATCATATGGAAAATTAAAATGCTGATAATAATAAGCCTACCGAAGAAATAGGAATTGAGACAAAGAAACCCATATCAAGTGACATATTCATTGAGTTATTTTTTTTTTCAATTAGGTTATTTGGAATAATTGATGAAACCCAAAAAGTAATGAATAAATGTAATAAAAATTATTTATTAGGAATACAATACTAGACTTGCAATAATATATCTCCATAAGAAATTTTTTACTTAATGGATGAAAATTAAGTTAGCACAAAACCTTAAAAACATAGAATCCTTCTAATCAAAAACCCTAAAAGGATCTAATTTTAAATGAAAAAATAAATACCATGAATAATGATAGGATAGTGATATAAAATATTAAATATTAATTAGACAAAACATTCTATGTAAAACATGTGGTATAATATGTATTATTTTTCAAGGGGTGAAAATTTGAGACATGAAACCCTTATATTAATTCCTTCAACTAAATAATATGAATTTACTATATAATTGAATTAATAATATTGGTCACTTATTTTAGAACATTATTTATATTTATATTCTTTTTTTAATATTTATTCATAATTATTTTCTTCATGTATATTAGTTATTATATATTATCAATACTAGATGTTGGTAATTTTCATTTTTTTGATGTAGTTCCATAATAACTATATTGTTATTAATTATTATTCTAACATTCATCATTTAAAAATAATAATAAAACGTTATATAATTGATTATTTATAATAATTTAAAATGTGTTAATGTCATTAAATTTTTATTAGGTTATGATACTTATATAGAAAATCATCAATGATCATGATTCATGGATTTTTAACGAATGACTATTGGTATTTTAATTAATGAGTTTAAAATTAATTTTAACATTTCAGAGTTATGATAAATTTTTTATTTAATATATTATTATTAATATGGTTTTGATAATAATGTATGATATAATTTTCTAGTGTTTTTTATATATGTCATTAGACCAATACAAACATGAACGTACCATAATTAATAGATGATTATAAATATTAAAGTGGTTTCATTTGAAAATAATATCATTATTATTGAAGAATAAGAAATTTATTTAGTTACATTTAAGGTAATGAATAGTATTTTAATATAGGTTAATAAATATCAATGAAATAAAATGAGCAATAAGATATATTTCTTCCTGGAGGTATTAGTATGAAAGAATGGCTTACCTTTTGATTTCTCGAAGAACAATAGTGAAATGAGGTATATGATAATTTTTCACATAATTCAAATAATTAAATTATATATATCAAATTTATATTTCAATTTGACACTCATAAAAAGATAAGGTGGGTGGAGGTGAAAAATAGAAGTCATTGTTTTGTGGAGGAAGTAGTCTGCACAACGTACAAATAATAGATTCATTTTCAAAGGAAAAGGGGTAACGCGATTAACAATTATTCCCTTTAAAAAATATATTTTTTCAAGAGGTTCATGGAAACGGAATAGGATTATATGGTAAGGGTAAATATAATAATTTCCTCAATAAAATTATTTTTTTGAGTGGTCTTGATAGGTTAATGAGAGGCAAGGATGGCTCCCCATTCCCCTCGCTCTCGGTTCTCTCCCGCTTTCTTGCTCTGGTAGGGTTCCTTCTTCCCACTCTCCTTTCCCTCATCCTTATTTCCTTCCTTCAGTATGGCTGTTGTAATGTCCCGGACCTCTTCGGTCCATTACTTTGTGAAATGTTGGTGTTGGAGGTGTTCTGGGAGGTCAAGGGGACTTATCCCCAACACTTTGCCAAATTTTTGGTTCTGTGAACAGTGTTTTCCTGTTTTATGAACAGTAATAGATCGGTCTTACCGATCGGTCTAACAGATCGGTCTCACAGATCGGTCTGAGAGATCGGTCTCACAGATCGGTCTCACTGATTGGTCTGACAGATCGGTCTCACACATCGGTCTCACTGATCGGTCTGACAGTTCGGTCTCACCGATCAGTCTGACAGATCGGTCTCATAGATCAGTCTCACCGATCGGTCTGATAGATCGGTTTCACTGATCGGTCTGACAGACCCGTCTCACCGATCGGTCTGAGGGATCGGTCTCACCAATCGGTCTGATAGATCGGTCTCACAGATCGGTCTCACCGATCGGTCTCATCGATCGGTCTGACAAATCGGTCTCACCGATCGGTCTGACAGATCGGTCTGACAAATCGGTCTCACCGATTGGTCTGACAGATCGATTTCATAGATTGGTTTCACAGATCAGTTTCATAGATCAGTTTCAAAGATCGGTTTCACATATCGGTTTCATGTACAGTAACAGTGGGTGAACAGTGTTTCCAGACTCCTACAGTTTTTCCCCTTTTGACGTTTCCTTTGACATAAAATACATTAAAAGCCTTATTTTACAGACTCTTAATGCCGATTCAAATTCCATAAATCCTATAATAATTATTCCTAAGGCTTGGAATTTTTTACTTGGTCAAACCGCGTGGGTTAATGCGATCCGTTTTTAATGGAGAATTAACAGGATCTTAAACCGTCACCTCGTTAAATCTTCAAAAAGAGATGAGATATCATTCTCCCTTTTTCTTTCCCTTTGTTCTCAACTAAGAGGCACTAGAACCTTTCAATCCTTCCCGTAGGAGTTTCACAATCAATCATTACTCCTAGGATTGGTTCTGCTCTGTTTTGGATGCAACCGAACTGTGTCGGTCAATCTTCCCAATAAGTTGTCGTGAGAGGAGGATTGTGACCTGTTGTGTGGATAAAGGACGTCAAGAACTCTTCTAGGTATGGAATTCATGGCTTCTATAATTGTATATTTGCAATCGTAGAATTAGCATGATTTATCCCTTTGGATCACAATGAAATTGACCTAATTAAATACTTGAACTGGATTAAAAGAATTGGTTGATCGCATGTTGTTGCTTTATACTGTGATAACGGTTTTCCTCATGTTTTCCTAGATATAGTGATATCTATGTTTTCATTTATTTTTTGTTCGTTCATGATAGAAATTGAAAATGAACGTAGTGCCGAAATTAATTGTTAATTAATTGGCTAATGATAAAGAGGCATGTAAATTAATATGGTTATTGCAGTTTTTGTAGTTGTTCTAATTTGAGGATAATAAAATTAGGGAATAAGCATGGTTATTTAATTGTGATAGCTTACTGATTAGGTATCCATGATTGGAACCTACGAATAACAAATCTGCCAATTCAATATGGATTAAAGAACAGATTATGTGGGAATTTCTAAAAGGGTTCTGAGTTACCCTCTTGTTTGCTAAAGGGTCAAGAGTCCATGGTTTTGATTGTTGTTTTTCTGCTGCTTATGCTGTGATGTGAGCCTGGATGGATGTTGTGATATGTAGAGGCGTGGTGGTTTTGTGGTTATGGAAGTGGATGATGCCTAGAGTGGCGATATGCATCAGTTATGCATGTGGGTGTCGGGGAGGACACCAGGGGTGATGGAATGGGATGGATGTGGTTGCTGGATGCTTGTGGTTTTCTTTGAATGTTAATCTGCTTTGATTTTCCCCACTGCTCAAGGCAGCTGGTCTGGCTACCTTCTTCCGAAGGAGGCGAAGACGCGCGGGGTATGACACGTGCTTTCCGTGTTTAGTCTCTCGAGGGAAAATGGGTTTATGACCTTTATATAGGCGGCAAAGACTCGACGGGAAGTATATCTACTCACCGTGTTGATCCTCCTTTGTGTTAAGAAGCATAGGATGCTTTTCTAGAATGCCTGGGAATATGGAAAAGTAATTCTGTAATGAATTTTTGATTAAATGGTGAAACTCCGTGGGGATGGAGATATTGGAATTTAAAGGTGATGTGAATCTTAAAAGGAGAAGTTGTTTTTGAATGTGATGCCAATTCAATTTAATGTCGAATTGTTCATTCTTAATCAATGTTTAAAGAATTAATTAGCGTACAGTGGAACTGATAAAATGAGAATGGAGTAATCTAATAAAGCTCTTCAAATTTTTGTGTGCTTATAGGATACCTAGTCTTTGAAGTAACAACCTGGAGTCTGAGAGACGTTTGCTGCAGTTGTATCTAGGACTTGGTAATGCCCATAGTGTGGATGTGAGATACATATATATTCTGTACTTTTTGGGTTTCTATACGCTACTCCACTATGTCGGTAAGGGAAACTAACACCCTGGGGATTCTGAGCCCTGGGGGGTGTTTTCCCCAACATTCTGATGGGAGGTTGAATGGCTGACTACCCCCTTTGGCCCCGCTCTCTTCTCTTGGTAGATACTTGTGCCATGAGGCACAGTGGTTAGTTACCCCATATATGTGTGTAGAGGGCTGTAATGGCTTGTGGTTATTCACACACATATATTCTGGATATAGTATCCTATGGACTACTATAGGTGTAACATGTATAGGCTATGATGGCTTGAGGATCCTTACTTGGAGTATGGGCTGTAATGGCTTGAGGTATTATACCCGACGTATGATACACGTTATGCGAGCTGTGGTGGATCCCAAAGACTACCTGGTTACTTTTGGTTGTGAGGACGGTGTCCTGCTTTGCCCAGGTGTCTACGGGCAAGCCTATGTGGTGCACGAGGTGCAGATTGTGGAGCTTAGCCTAGGTGTCTGTGGGAAAGCCTTTGGAGAGAGATGCACAGGACGTATGTCGTTGGGGAAAAGCGGAAAACCAGTGGAGAAGTAGTAGCGGGGTACCCTTGATATTCTATACTATATGCTATATTCTTGTATGCGTTACTTGGTGAGAGTTTCCATGGTGAGGATGGGAACATAGTATACATGTTTAGGTGACGAGTTAGTTTCACTTGTTGTTCACTGGGCTTTAGCATGCTTTCTTTATTTTTGCACGAGAGGATTGGGGAGGATCCTACTGAGTATACTGTTATACTCACCCTATGTATATATAAACTGGTTTTCAGGTCAGTTGGAGCAGGTTTGAGATCAAGCGGGTTACTACTAGCTTGTGGGTGGAGGAGGAGCTGTTCGGGCTCGTGGTCGCTGCTGTTTAACTTTAAATTGGGTACTTTTAGTTTTCCCTTTTTGTTGTAGTACTTTTGAATGACATTTCATATATGTACTTGGGTTTCTTTTATATTTCAGTTATGAGTTGGAGTTGGTTGGAGTCTATTCTATCTCTCTCTTCCACATGTTTTCTCTTAGAGGGTAATGCCTCCCATTTGTATGTTTATTATACCCTTGGTGCTAGTCGCCAACCCGGGGCCTAGTGGAGGCGGGACTCGGGGGGTCATTATCTCTCTTCTCACATTTCCGGCCTAGGAGGGGTACACATTGGGGGGAGGGGGTCATGACAGAGTGGTATGAGAGGCAGGTTGAGGGATAGGATGGAGTTTGGAGTTAGGCACAGGTGAGGATGCATGGGA
The DNA here is from genome assembly GCA_963277665.1 of Viscum album. NCBI lineage: Eukaryota > Viridiplantae > Streptophyta > Magnoliopsida > Santalales > Viscaceae > Viscum > Viscum album. Next base: position 1,666,631,836 of record OY728147.1, on the reverse strand, counting down.
TGGTAGGGCAACATTGTCATTCATGTTTAGAAAGTGGGGTAAACACTGGAGACTGGAAGAGACATAGGCGTTTAGGGACCCCTATGATTTGTTGCACAGACCTTTAAGTTTACGATGGCTACTTAACATAGTGGTACTGGTTGCAGGGTAGAGACATAGGAAAGGATCATGCATCATTATTCTTTGTGCCTGTGTTTGAATGGGTAGACCTAGGGATAGGTAACCTAAACATATTAAAACAAAACAATTAATTAATTAATATTGAGTCTTCCATATTCAAGGCTTAGGAGCTCTAACAGTTGTTATTTTACAGGTATGGCTCCAGGTCGACGTACTCATCAGGTTTGCGTAGAAGATGCCCAGCAGGCTGTTCCAGCAGATCACCGTCGGGTAGAGGTTGACGATGATGACACTTGGAGGAAGACACTTCGAGAGTTTCAGCGCCAGAGTCTACAGAAGTACGAGGGCTCCATTTCAGATGCAGTCACAGAAGACTGGTTGGAGGAGGTCGAGAAAGACTTCAGTTCGATTCGTGCTTGGAAGGAACACAGGGTGTCCTTGGTTGTGACGATGCTGTGTGGAGCAGCGAGGCAGTGATGGTTCTTGTTCCTTGGCAATCGTGAGGAGTCAGCGATCTCATGGGAGGAGTTTCGAGACAGGTTTAGAGTCGAGTTTTTTTCTTCGACTGCGAAGGCGTCCAGTCGCCAGGAGCTTCTTACCCTTTGACAGGGGAGCTCCAGCGTTCGAGAGTTTGGAATCTGTTTCAGGAACCTTCTACGATATGCTTCAGACCTGTTACCAGATGAGGAGGCCAGGGAGTGGCATTTCGAGGAGGCTTTGCGTCCAGAGATCCAGCGCCAGGTCACCCCATTTATGCTAAAGACATATCTCGAGGTGCTGGCAAGGGCATAGGTTGTTGAGAGGACTTGGGCTAGGACTGGATTGTCACGAGAGGGGAATCATCATGATTCCTCACGAAGTAGAGCTGTGGTCTGGGGTTCTCGGTTTTCATGGAAGAAGAGTTTCCATTCACCTGGGGGGAGGTCCCAGCACTTCCCATCTCGTTTCCCTAGAGGCAGCAACCCTTAGGCCTATGCCAAGGGATCAGGAGCTTTTTTTTCTTATGGTGGTCGTGGTCATCAGCAGCGGGAGTGCCCGAATTTTCAGAGCAGTCGTCGTGCACCGGGCGCTCCCCTCTAGGTTCCTCCGCTGAGGTAGTTCCAGCCGAGGCAACAACAGTAGGTTGCACCATCTTTAGATCATCAGAGGGTAGATGGAACAAGTAGAGGACATCCCCATGATGATCCCTGTTCTCATACATTAGAGCACGACCGTAGTGGTGGTCGTCATCAGGGTCAGAGAGGCCGTGGAGGAGGTCAGGGTCAGCTTCATGCTCTAGCGCTGCTATCCCCAGGAGATCCAGATATCGTTCGAGGTACCCTTTGCTTGTTTTCAACCATGGTGTATGCCTTGTTTGATTCAGGATCAACACACTCCTTCATATCACCTACCCTTGTCCATGCTTTGGGACTTGAGGTAGAGAGGCATCCAGTGCCCTTGGCATTGACTACGCCAGTTGGAGGTCGAGTCGACTTGTTTGAAGTATGTAGAGACTGTGAGCTAGTGCTGGGTCAACACCGCTCTTGGGGAGATTTACTATGTTTACGAATACAACCATATGATGTCATACTCGGCATGGATTGGTTGTATTCGGTGCAAGCTATTGTGGATTACTACAGGAATAAGGTCGTTTTCTTTGATAAAGATGGATAGGAAGTGGTGTTTGTTGGTGAGAGAGATCCTCGAATGAGTCATAGATGAGTTCCATCCTTATCATCCATGATGGCTGGGATGATGCTGAGTTCTTCAGAGGTTCAACAGTTGGTGTTTCCTAGGGTCGTAGAAGAGTACCCTGACGTCTTTCCAGAAGAGGTTGTATCCTTACCCCCTCGACGAGAGATCAAGTTTGGGATCGAGCTACAGCCCGGAGCGTCTCCTATCTCTATGTCTCCGTATAGGATGGCCCCTTATGAGTTGCGAGAGCTACGTATACAGCTTGATGGTTTGTTGTAGTGTGGTTTTGTTCGGCCAAGTGTGTCACCGTGGGGTGCACCAGTTTTGTTTGTGAAAAAGGCTGACGGGAGTTTGCGGTTGTGCGTTGATTATCGCCGATTAAACAAAGTGACAATAAAGAACCGCTATCCTCTTCCGTGGATTTATGACCTATTCGATCAACTGAAGGGTGAAAGTTGGTTCTCAAAGATTGACTTGTGGTCAGGATATCATCAGATGCGTATAAAGGATGAGGATATCCCAAATACTTCTTTCTGTTGTCGTCATGGGCATTATGAGTTTGTTGTAATGCCATTAGGCGTGACGAATGCTCCAGCTGTTTTCATGGGGCTGATGAGTGCTGTGTTCCGTGAATTCCTGGACACGTTTGTTGTGGTTTTCATCGATGGCATCCTTCTGTACTCCACATCTGAAGTGGAGCATGCAGAGCATCTACGATCCGTTTTGGGAGTTCTTTGCCAACATCAGTTGTTTGGTAAGTTGTCCAAGTGTGAGTTTTGGGCTCGAGAAGTTCATTTCTTGGGGCATGTTGTGTCCCAACAAGGAGTAGCTGTGGATCAGTCGAAGATAGAAGCAGTGGTGTCTTGGGTATCCCCCAAGACCATGTCAGAGGTGCAAAGTTTCCTTGGTATCGTAGGCTATTATAGGAGGTTTGTAGCCAATTTCTCCCAAGTTGTGAATCCTCTGACAGCTTTGACCAGGAAGGATCAAGAATTCATATGGACTGATCAGTGTCAGGAAGCTTTCGAGTATCTAAAGTAGAAGTTGGTAAGTGCTCTAGTCCTTTGTCTTCTAGTGGAGGGAGTCCAGTTTGATGTTTTCTGTGATGCTTCACATCTGGGGTTGGGCTGTGTGGTCATGCAGTGGAGGTCAGTTGTTTCTTATGGGTCTCGGAAGTTGCGTCCCCATGAATGAAACTATGCCACATATGATCTTGAGTTGGCAACCGTGGTGTTTGCTCTAAAGTTGTGGAGACATTACCTCATTGGTGAGCAGTTTGTGGTTTTCACCGATCATAAGAGTTTGAGGTATGTTTTCTCCCAACGTGACTTGAACATGAGGCAGCGTTGGTGGATGGAGTTCTTGCAGGAATATGACTTTGAAATACCGTATACACCTGGAAAAGGGAATGTTGTAGCTGATGCACTAATAAGAAAGTCACATAATGATGTTGTGCATGAATCTGGTGTTTCTTAGAGAGTGATGGAAGAGATATCAGCTTTGCATCTTGATATGGGAGAAGTTGGGGGTAGAGGTTTTCTTTTCCAGATGATGGTGCAGTCATCCTTGATGCAGATGGTGGAAGAGTCTCAGTTGGGTGATCTAGAGGTGGAAGTCTGGAGAGATAGAGTTGTTTGTGGTGAGGCCCCTGATGGTTGGTCAGAGGATGAACAACACCGAGTGTTGTATCATGCCAGGATTTTTGTTCCCTTGGCGATGCACAAGACGGTTCTCTGAAAGTTCCATAGTTCACCCTTGGCAGTACATCCTGGTGTGACAAAGATGTACCGATCCTTGAGGAGTCAGTTTTGGTGGCCTGGGCTGAAACGTATGGTTTCTGAGTGTGTGTCTCAATGTTTAGTCTGCCAGAAGGTGAAGGCTGAACACCATGTTCCTGGTGGTCTTCTCCAGCAATTAGAGATTCCTCAGTGGAAGTGGGAGGACATCTCAATGGACTTTGTTACAGGTTTACCTCGAACTCCGGGAGGACATGATGCTATATGGGTGGTAGTTGATCGTTTAACAAAGTCGGCCCACTTTATAGCAATCAAGGAGTCGAGCTCAGTGGATGTTTTGTCGAGGAAGTATCTAGAGGTGGTGGTGAGACTTCATGGAGTACCTAGGACGATAATTTCTGATAGAGATCCTCGTTTTACCTCAAGGGTGTGGAGAGGTCTCCAACATGCTTTTGGCTCTCAATTGTGCCTTAGCACTGCTTTTCATCCCCAAACCGATGGTCAGACAGAGCGAACCATCCAGACTCTTGAAGACATGCTGCGCTCTTGTGTTTTTGATTTTGGAGGTTCATGGATGAAGCACTTAACCTTGGTAGAGTTCGCTGAAAATAATAGTTTTCACTCTACCATCGGTATGGTTCCGTTTGAAGCCTTGTATGGCCGGCCATGCCGTTCTCCGTTGTGCTAGACTGGGGTCGGAGAGTCAGCAATTCTCAGACCATAACAAGTGCAGAATACAACAGAGATGGTTCATGTGATTCGTGAGAGGATGAAGACAACACAGGATCGTCAGAAATCATATGCTGATCAAAGAAGGAGACCCTTAGAATTTAATGTTGGGGATCATGTGTTTCTGAAGGTGACTCCCCATCGTGGCCAGTGAAGGTTTGGTCGTGGAAGTAATCTTTCTCCCCGGTTTGTTGGGCCTTTCGAGGTGTTAGCCGTGTTGGAGCTGTGGCGTATCGAGTAGCACTTCCTCCTCAGATGTGTCGGATACATGATGTTTTCAATGTATCACAGCTCCGTCGTTATCTTCATGATGAATCTCATGTTATTGATTGGGTAGAAATCGATATTGATGAGGATGCAACCTTCATGGAGTGACCTGTGGAAATCCAAGACCAGAATGAGAAGGTGTTGCGTGGGAGTTCTATTCCCTTAGTTCATGACTTGTGGCAACACGGTGGCATGGAGGAGAGTACCTGGGAGCGTGAGTCACAGATACGTGATCAGTACCCAGAGTTGTTTAATGTTTAACTCCTTTCAAGTAATGATTATTTCTTTGAATTGTTTGGATATGGATTGTTTTTTTCCATAGTCATGGATGTCGTAGTTTTGTTCCAGCTTTTGAACAACTCATAGTAGTTTTCCCCTGAGAGATATCTTATGGGGTTGTTGTTCAGTCCCCTCTTTTCTTCTGGGTTGGTTTTAAATTCTTGAGAATGATAATTTTTTGAGAGGTATCTAATGTAATGTCCCGGACCTCTCCGGTATATTACTTTGTGAAATGTTGGTGTTGGAGGTGTTCTGGGAGGTCAAGGGGGCTTATCCCCAACACTTTGCCAAATTTCCGGTTCTATGAATAGGGTTTTCCAGTTTTATAAATAGTAGAAAATCGGTCTCACCGATCGGTTTGACAGATCAGTCTCACAAATCGGTCTGACAGATCGGTCTCACAGATCGGTCTCACAAATCGGTCTCACAGATCGGTCTCACCGATCGGTCTGACAGATCGGTCTCACCGATCAGTCTGACGGATCGGTCTCATAGATCAGTCTGACAGATCGGTCTCACGGATCGGTCCGATAGATCAGTCTGACAGATCGGTCTAACCGATCGGTCCGACAGATCGGTCTCACAGATCAGTCTGACAGATCGGTCTCACCGATCGGTCTGACAGATCGGTCTCACCGATCGGTCTGACATATCGGTCTCACCGATCGGTCTGAAAGATCGGTTTCACAGATCGGTTTCACAGATCGGTTTCATGTATAGTAACAGAGGGTGAACAGTGTTTCCAGACTCCTACAGTTTTTCCCCTTTTGACATTTCCTTTGATGTAAAATACAATTAAAGCCTTATTTTAAGGACTATTAAGGCCGATTCAAATGCCAGAAATCCTACATTAATTATTCCTAAGTCTTGGAATGTTTTACTTGGTCAAACCACGTGGGTTAATGCGATCCATTTTTAATGGAGAATTATCCGGATCTTAAACCGTCACCTCATTAAATCTTCAAAAAGGGACGAGATATCATTCTCCCTTGTTATTTCACTTTGTTCTCAACTAAGAGGCGCTATAACCTTTCAATCCTTCCCGTAGGAGTTGCACAATCAATCTTTACTCCTAGGATTTGTTCTGCTCTGTTTTGGATGCAACTGAACTGTGTCGGTCAATATTCCCAATAAGTTGTCGTGAGAGGAGGATTGTGACCCATTGTGTGGATAGAGGATGTCAAGAACTCTTCCAGGTAGGGGATTCATGGCTTCTCTAATTGTATATGTGAAATTGTAGAATAAGCATGATTTATCCCTTTGGATCACAATGAAATTGACCTAATTAAATACTTGAACCAGATTAAAATAATTCGTTGATCGCATGTTGTTTCTTTATACCGTGATAACGGTTTGCCTCATGTTTTCCTAGATATAGTGATATCTATGTTTTCTTTGATTTGTTTTTTTTTCATGATAGAAATTGATAATGAACATAAAGCTGGAATTAATTGTTAATTAATTGGCTAAAGATAAAGAGGCATGTAAATTAATCTGGTTATTGAAGTTGTTGTAGTTGTTCTAATTTGAGGATAATCAAATTAGGGAAGTAAGCATGGTTATTTAATTGTGATAGCTTACTGATTAGGTATCCATGATTGGAACCTACGAATAAAAAATCTTCCAATTCAATATGGATTAAAGAATAGATTATGTGGGAATTTCTAAAAGGGTTCTGAGTTACCCACCTGTTTGCTAAAGGGTCAAGATCCCATGGTTGTGATTGTTGTTTTTCTGCTGCTTATGCTGTGATGTGATCCTGGATGGCTGTTCTGATATGTGGAGGAGTGGAGGCCTTTTGGTTATGGTAGTGGATGATGCCTAGAGTGGCGATATGCATTAGTTATGCATGTGGGTGTCGGGGAGGACACCAGGGGTGATGGAATGGGATGGATGTGGTTGCTGGGTTCTTGTGGTTTTCTTTGAATGTTAATCTGCTTTGCTTTTCCCCACTGCTCAAGGCAGCTCGTCTTGTTACCTTCTTCTGAAGGAGGTGAAGACGCGCAAGGTATGCCACGTGATTTCTGTGTTTAGCCTGTTGAGGGAAAATGGGTGTATGCTCTTTCTATAGGCGGAAAAGACCCGATGGGTAGTATATCTACTCACCATGTTGAGCCTCCTTTGTGTTTAGAAGCAAAGGATGCTTTTCTCGAATGCCTGGGATTATAGAAAAGTAATTCTCTCATGAATGTTTGATTAAATGGTGAAAATCCATGGGGATGGAGATACCAGAATTTAAAGGTGATGTGAATCTTAAAAGGAGCAGTTGTTTTTGAAGGTGATGCCAATTCAGTTTAATGTGGAATTGTTCATTCTTAATCAATGTTTAAAGAATTAATTAGCGTACAGTGGAACTGATAAAATGATAATGGAGTAATCTAATAAAGCTCTTCAAATGTTTGTGTGCTTATAGGATACCTAGTCTTTGAAGTAGCAGCCTAAATTCTGAGAGACATTAGCTGCAGTTGTATCTAGGACTAGGTAATGCCCATAGTGTGGATGTGAGTTACATATATATTCTGTACTTTTTGTGTTTCTATACACTACTCCACCCTATCGGTAAGGGAAAATGACACCCCGGGGATTCTGAGACCTGGGGGGTGTTTTCCCTAACATTCTGATGGGAGTTTGAATGGCTGAGTACCCCCTTTGGCCTCGCTCTCTTCTCTTGGTAGAGACTTGTGCCATGAGGCACAATGGTTAGTTACCCCATATATGTGTGTAGAGGGATGTAATGGCTTGTGGTTATTCACATACATATATTCTGAATATAGTATCATATGGACTACTATAGGTGTAACGTGTATAGGCTATGATGGCTTGAGGATCCTTACTCAGAGTATGGGCTGTAATGGCTTGAGGTATTATACCCGATGCATGACACACGTTATGCGAGCTGTGGTGGATCTCGGAGGCTACCTCGTTACTTTTGGTTGTGAGGACGGTGTGGTGCTTTGCCCAGGTGTCTACGGGCAAGCCTATGTGGTGCACGAGGTGCAGATTGTGGAGCTTAGCCCAGGTGTCTGCTGGCAAGCCTTTGGAGAGAGATGCACAGGACGTATGTCGTTGGGGAAAAGCGAAAAACCAGTGGGGAAGTAGTAGCAGGGTACCCTTGATATTCTATACTATATACTATATTCTTGTATGCGTTACTTGGTGAGAGTAGCCATGGTGAGGTTGGGAACATAGTATACCTGTTTCGGTGACGAGTTAGTTTCACTTGTTGTTCACTGGGCTTTAGCATGCTTTCTTTATTTTTGCACGAGAGGCTTGGGGAGGATCCTACTTAGTATACTGTTATACTCACCCTATGTATATATAAACTGTTTTTCAGGTCACTTGGAGAAGTTTGGAGATCAAGCGGGTTACTACTAGCTTGTGGTTGGAGGAGGAGCTGTTCGGGCTCATGGTCGCTGCCATTTAACTATCTTTTGGGTACTTTTAGTTTTCCCAATCAGTTGTAGTACTTTTACATGAAATTTCATATATGTAATTGGGTTTATTTTATATTTTAGTTATGAGTTGGAGTTGGTTGGAGTCTATTCTATCTCTCTCTTCCGCATGTGTTCTAGTTGAGGGTAATGCCTCCCATTTGTTTGTTTATTATACCCTCGGTGCTAGTCGCCAACCTGGGGCCTACTGGAGGCAGGACTCGGGGGTCATTATCTCTCTTCTTACATTTCCGGCCCATGAGGGGTACACTTTGTGGGGAGGGGGTCGTGATAGCTGTTCTGGGGTTTTATCCCCCAATTCTCTCTTGAGGTTTGTCCACTTAGGTCTGCTCTCTGGTTCAGTCCTCCTTTTCGGCTTCGATGATGGAGCGATGGTTCTTCCTTCCCAGCTACTTCTTCTATGCTATGAACTCGCAATCAACCACTCCATTCCAGGTTGAATTGGGAGCATAAGATTCAATGTGTTTTTGGCCTTTAAATTTCAGTGGTCGTGGATCTCATAGCGTCATCTTATTCCTCTTTTAAGGTATCACCCCACCTTTTCCTCTTTTTTTCTTGTTCGTTTTCAACTTCTTCCTGGTTTATTCTTGCTTCTGTTTTTTAGGGTTTTCCCTGGTTCTGTTTCTGGATTTGATTCCTTCCTTGACGTGTTCAGTCTTTTTGGGAGTGTTTTTTGATGGGTTTGGTCAACTATTTTTGCTGCTGGTAGTTTGGTTGTTACAACTGTTCCGGTGATGTCTTTCTTCGACATCGACCATTCCCGAAGGTTTTTTTCCATTTTCATCCTATAAATGCCTGCTTCTTCTCTGCTCTGGTTCCTAGGGTCCTCCTTTCTCTCTGAGGTGGAGCTGTGAGGAGGTCTTCTAGTTACATTGGGATTTGAGTTTGAGCGGGCTTTGGCAGGATGACGGTGACGATGTTTCGATCGTGGAAAGTGAGGTTGGGTTCATCTCCGACGACGATGATGATGGTGGTCTGGTGAAAGGGGCAACAAATCATAACTATGATGGGTTTCTATGTTTAGGGGTGGATTCCAGAGAAGTGGTCGATGATGCTGCGATGATTAGGGCGACGTCTTGGTTTTCATAAAGGCATGATGGCAGTTACGGTGATGCGATGTCTGGATGGTGATATGATGATGGCTCTGAGGTGTGGTTAGAGGTCCCCGTGATGTGGATTGAGGTGGGTAACATGTGGTTCGATTATAATTTTCATGGTATTTATATATTTTAGTTTTGAAATTTGAATGTGATCATCTTGAATTTTGAATGTGGTGTGCTGTGTAGATGGGGTATATGCGTGACTATGTGAACTATGGATGATTTGTTCAGTTCCCACTTTTCCAAAAGTGGATTTTAAAAAATAAAAAAAAGGATTGTGGTGTGAATGAGAGGAACCTTTTGTTAGTGGTGAGAATAATTTTTTATATACATGAACATAATATAAATTGAACACAATATTAACATGCAAATAAGACACAAAATTTGAAAATAATGGATTGAGTGATGAAATATGTTCTATAGTACTTTAATATTTGACTTTTTAAAACATATTTTAAACAAGTTTATATGTCCATTACTCTTATAATTTTCACATTTATAATTTTTGGATTTATCATTGTGACCAGATTTTAGAATTTTAATTTCATTTTCATGTATAAAAATAAAAATGGATCTTGTTAAATATTTTATACCTACTAATTAAAAATATGAAATCATTTTTATTAGAATAAATTTTTACATGCATGAAAATAAATTATTAACATTATCACATGTAATGCGTACAAAATAGTTTTTAAAAAATGATCATTTTAAGCATAAAATTTATATGTTAGATATAATTATCAATGATTTTTTTATTTTGATGATATAAATTGATTTCTTAGAGAAGAAAACATTATGTGGATTTAAAATAATTCCAAAAACTAATTTTAGTAAAAAAATATTAAATTAAAATAAATAGCAAAAAACTTTTTCTATATATGGTAAATCATACATAAATTTATAAAATGATAAAAATTGGATTTATAAAGAAATTTTATATTCTAAATATATGGTTTTACTAATTAAATACATATTTGATCAATTAAATTGTTATATAAAGATATAATAATTTTTTATTTTATGATAATGTCACAAACACTATAGTTTTGGTAAAACATTTATTTTTCTCTATTCACCTAAATTTTATTATTTATGTAAAAAATAATCTTAAGGTAATATTGATATTTTGAATCATATATTGTATTTTTTTAAGATCTAAATTTAAAATACTATAATAAGGATTTCAAATAAAAAATATAAAAATAATGAAATCGTTTTCAAAAGAAATTAAACATTAGAAATTATAATTATTCATATAACTATCATTTATGAATTATTAATAAAATTGGTGTTAATACATTGTTAATAACAAGAATACATGATATCCAAAATAATTTTTTTCTTATAATATTTAAATAAAAAAAGTTTTTTAGGATGGTTATATTTTAATGTAGTTATGAGTTTAATTAGTTATTGAACTATACCAACTGAACATTTCATTTATTAATTCATATTAATACTGACCATTATTTTAATATCTTGAAATATTATATTATTCAATTACCTATATTTTTACCCACTAATTATAAATCTATATTTTATCTATTTTATAATTTTTCATGGTTCATTTTGGTTCAGTGTTATATGTGAAGAAATATATTTAAGCCAATAGGTTTTAAAAGAAAATATATGTAATTTAAATTCATAGGGTGTTACAATATCCCCATTTAAATGAATTATTTAATCATCATTTTAATTATAAATCATTAATAAAATTATTTATGGATATTTAATATATAGGCATGACCCATGAAAATTTTCAAAAAAGTTGTGTACATTATTATTATTTATATAAATATGGAGGATAATGTTTCCCTTCATCATGTTAGTTGTTTTCATCATTTTTCTAAGAAGATCACTTCTCTATGTAATCCTTTTTCACTAAAAAATAATATTTTTTTTTTTTTTTGAGAAATTCTCATAGGAGATTCTTACCCAATTTATGACAAGAAAGAAATTGGATCTTCTGTTCAATATCAACATTATCACTTGAAATTCCACATGAATCCATCGATCTTATTTTTGATTTTTTTAGGAATTCAACTATGTTGACATTATAAATAATAACTATTGATATATAGTTCATCATAATAATAATATTTTTCATGGTTGTTCTAATCAAATTTTTTTTATAGTTGGGGAAATATCTACAATATCTATAGTATCAATTTTTATCATGGTTCGTTTGGGATTAGACCATTAAAAAAAATATTTAATATGAGTGATTAACTTTAAAATATAATAAACATAATATTATTACATGTAAAATTAAACCTCAAAATTTCATATACTAAAAAATAATTAAATTACCTTTTATTTCATCGTAAATCACTTTTAGTTTAATTTTGTTTTTTGGTTATTTTCTCTAATATCCCTTAACCTAATTACTCCACATAAAAAATCATCTATAATGAATTATAAAGAGAATATGAATTACCAAATAATATTCCCCAATAGTATTTATCTAGGTGTGTAGTATTTGTATCACTCATCGTGTACCAGAGTGAAGATTGATATTGTACTCAACCATCCTTTTGGGTGATTAACCATAGGTGGATATGTTCTATGACCATATCCTCATGCCATTATAAAAACATGGATGTAATTCATAGGTGAACCAAATGATATATACTTTACCAAATATTTGGGATTATATCTTATATTAAATTTTCTCCTTAGGTTAATTCTTATGGTTTACAATAATATTATCTTATAATAAATACTAAAAAAATCAATATTACAACAACTAATGAAAACAATTATCTATTCCTTTGAAATTTTTATCAACCATATCTTATCTACCCTAAAGATATCATCAACTAATATTATCAAAGTTAAAGTTATCTAATCCAATATTTAATTCCAACTATATATCCCCAGTCTCATACTCCATGATCGAGTGACTAGAGCACATAATTTATATATTTTCTTTGACAACCACTATAATATCCTAGACCTAACTATCCCATAATTTCTTGAGGTAAAGAAATTATTTTATTACATAACTTACCCATAAATTTTTGCTTTAAATATTTATATAATTATGAAAAATTATAAACTAATAAATCCGATGTTGAAACTAATGGAAATTATTATCCCCTATATAAGAAAATACTCAATCTATACTAAGATTTAAAAATATTTGACAAATTATCTATATAAGATATTTTTTCTAACATATCATTTGTAATAAATTTATTAATAACATGGGGAAGTAGAAACATAAGAAGGGGTGAGATCAAATTATTATTAAGTGTAGACATAAGTGATAAAAATCAACGATCCATAGTATGAATAATATAATAATAAATGATATGGAAGGAATAGATTAAAAAAATAATGGCGGAATATAAATAAACCAGAAGCATAATATATCCTTGAAAAAAATAAGAAATAAAAATATCACATGGAGAATAATAACTGGTTCCTTATAGAGGAAATATGTAATTTTTTATAAATAATTCCTTTCCCTAAGCTGGGAAATCAAGATTTTAGACATCATGATCTTACTAGAAAGGTCTTGTGCCTAGGAAATATATTTCTTTCAGGATTACATTAACCAAAATACCTAAACTATTTTTTTTGACATTTATATATACATTGATGGGCTATCTATAACAAATAGCCACCCGTTTCTAATTAATTACAATGAATTATTAATATTATTCAATTAATAAGGTAGAAAATAAATAACTAATATTCCATATAAATCAGAAAACATATTTATTAGAATAAAAATTATTCAGATTTTCAATATTTTCTCAATTAATAAGTATAAAATATTTCTATTTAATAACACCAAAAAATATCGCTATAGATATTAGTAGGGATATATTTATTCAATAATACCCACAATAAATCTATGTATGGTTACAGGGTGAATCCCATTCAACTAGTTAAATTTATTATAGTGTGTTCATAGAGGACAGAATTGGAAGAAACATTATGCCTATAATAGAAGATGATTTTGGAAAGACAAAGGCATTGGTGTTCTTAGGTGAGTTTAATCACCCAAAAATAAAATTGTTTTATAGGATATAGTGGTCAATATACAACCAATATATACACTATAAAACTAAAACAAATATTGAATAGGAATTATATATCAATGAATACAAATTTTGATACAGAAACCAAAATGGTAATCGCAATGTATTAATTAAAAGAACATGAAGGGAATATCATGAAATTTAATTATAATTTAATTAATTTTATTCATTAAAATTGGAAGAAATAATAAATTGAAAATATCATATTAAGGAAAACATGGTTTTAAATGTCAATAGTGTCTCATAGAATTAAAAACAGTGATTAACAACACATAAGACTCTAGAGACATTCAAATAAAAACCCATTGATGGATAACATATAAATGGAACATTAAATAGAATGAATAATAATATAATCATGACACAAATTATCAAATAAGAAGTTATATTGGCATAAAATATAATTTTTTTGTATTACATAATAAATTCTATAGGAATTGGAATTTGAGAAAGAAAAAGTTATGAATTGATTATTATCCAAATCAAAACCCTTGATGCGAAAAGATCTTGAAACTAAAATTAAAATAAAATGAAAGATAATTCATCATATCGTATAAAATTAGGAAATATATACAAAAAATAAAATTTAGTTGGTTCATGATAATAAGAATGTCACATGAAATTAGAATCGGGACCACAAAGCCCCTTTAAAGTATTATAATCTTTGAGGTAATTGTTTTATAACATGGGTATAAAGAAGAATTTTAGAATCCTATAAAATATTAGGAAAAAATATTAATTTTTAATTAGTTATAATACATAAAACATGCATCAAAATATTTTAATAATAATGTTTGTACTCAATGAAAGAAATTTTGGTTAGCATAAACCCTTTCAAACATAGAAACTTTTGATTTAGAACTACCTGAAAGATATGATTTAGAATGAAAAATTAATTACCATGAATAATGATAGGAAAATAATAAAAAATATTAAAGGGGAGTTTGATACACTATCCCAAATAAAACATGGTATATATTAAGTAATATGTCTCAAGGGTATAAAATTTTAAATGGGAAACCATTAAGTTAATTCATAAATTCCACCAAAGGGAATCAATTTTACATGTAAAAAACAAATATATAAATCTCCTACTTCAAAAAATTATTTATTAAAATAATATTTTATAAAATTTATTTATAAATATTCTCTATATGTATATTAGTTATTATAAATTTTCAATATCATGGGTGAGTAATATTTACCATTTTTAACTAGTATCGTAATATCATTCTAGTTCTAAATAATTCTCCAAAATAATCCTCATTACAAGATAATAAAAGGTACTAGAATTTATTATTTATAATTATTTATAATTTTATATTTTCGTTCAAGGATATTTTATTAGTGAGTATTAATGATTAAATTAGCAATGAGTATGTTTCAGTGATATTTAAAGAATGAACAATGGTATCTTAATAAATGAATTTAAAATTAATTTTAATATTAAAAAACCAGAATAAATAATTTAATTTATTATTAATATCATATAATATCTATAATTTAGTTACCATATACATAGATTATATTAATTTATATCATCTTTCAAGTAGGTGGTTAGACCGACCCAAACAAGAACATACCATAATTAATGGATGATTATGATTATGAATTTGAGTATAATTTTATTATCATATAATAATAATTATATAATATAGAAAATTTAATTGTTTTAATGATATTTTATGATAATATAATAAATAAAAATGAAACTAAATAATAAATTTGATATGTTACTTCTTGTAGGCGGTAGTCTGCAAAACATATAATTGATGTTTTTATTTCACAAAGAATGTGAGGTAAATGAGGTGGATTATAATTTTTCAATTCCTAATAATAATAATAATAATAATAATAATATATTGGAAATTTAATATTCAATTTTACCCTTATAACTATCTAGGATAGGCAGTGGTGAAAAATATATGATGCCGCTCTTTGGAGGATGTTGTCTGCTGTAGCGACCGAAGCTTGATGTACATGGAAATTAAATTACTTTTTCGGAACACTTATTAAATGACAAAAAAAGTTCCCCAAAGACATTTTTAGTTTAGTTTTTTTGGAAAATTGGAACATAATATTCTAATCATGGTGAAATATCTTTAACATCTCCCATAAATATCTTCCCCTATTTGTTTTCCTACCAAAACCTTTCATTATATCCTAGGGAAAATAAAACATAGAAAGGGTGAGATAAAATTCTCAATAAGGGTAATCATGGAGAACATAAAACAAAACATAAACATTTGAATGTAAAGACATGAACATAAATTTTAGAAAACAAAATCATGAGAAATGACATAAGTCTTGATAGTACATAAGTCAGGGATCATAAAGGAACATTAAGCATTATAGAATAGCATTGTCATAAAGAATATATTTTTAGAAAACTAATAATCAGTTATTATAATTTTTATAGTATCCAAGGAATTGCTACCGAGACCATCATTGTGGATAAATTCCATTACTGAAACCGGTTTACTATCCATTCCAGCCAAGTATTACTGAAACAAATTTACCTACCATTATAGTCATGTCTATCTCATGAGATATGAATATTTACCCAATGAATTGGTTGGATATATAGTTCCCACCCATCTCATAATTTAATCATTATTACATGTCCCAGAAAACATAATCATTCATCACATCATAACCCATGAAATAAAATTGGATTCTAAAACATCATTTCATTAGAACATTATCCATATAAGATAAATGGAATTCATAAAAATTAATTCCATCATAAAAAAAATAAAATAAATATTATAAGAGGGATAGAAAAATAACCTTATTTGATCTTATATAGAAACTAATTTTTATAAAAAACATGAAATTAATTATTTGGAAAAATATCCATTCTTTTACAAAATTGATTTATTTTCTCAAAATGTCAATAAATATTAAAGGAAAAGAATATAGTTGAAAATAAACATGAAATATTGTAGAGGAATATTCATGTAAATAAGCCACTAAGAATATATAAAAATATGTTCATTCCATATAATTTAAAAATTAATTGTCCTTGAACTTTTACTGGAAACGTCAAAAAGTACCTCGTATGGTAAACAATATGATGATTCCTTACATACCATGCAGTAAAAGTAAAAATGGTTAAAAATGAATTTAAAAATACATAAAAAATGGTTAACATTTTATGAAATAATTTTTATAAAACCTGTACATGGATGATGAATATATCCCCATAAAAGTTTTACGTATAAACAATCTCAGAAGAAAATGAGATTGTAAAATTATCAGTCACATTAGGTCAAATTTATTCCATACGTGTCCGAACCTCTAGTATAGTGGGTTTAAATATATTATTAACTTATAACATAACCATAATAATATTTATTCTATCATATATGATTTTTTATGACTTTATATTACCCATTTATTTGTCAATTCCATGTTAAAGCAACGTTTTTTATAATGATCATTTTATTTGACCTTTCATGTTTGGACTTGTTATTCTAGAAATTATTACCTATATCATGGTTTAATTACTTACAGAATTTATAAAATGATTTATATATCATATATATTATATATATAAATATATATAATAGATCTATAAATGGAATGGAATACACCATTAATGGAGATGGTTGGTCGTATGTACTCATGAACAATGTTTTCATTTCCTTATTGAATTAAATGGAAGTATGTAAATGAAACATATATGAAAATAAACCCAGAATATTTATTATATAATATATTCCATGAATATTTATTTTATATAATTTATAATCATTTTGAATGGTGAACGTGGAGAACGAATCTCATCACACCGTGGAGACAGTAAGCCATACGTACGTATGAGGGACGATATCGTTCCCATAGTTGTTGAATTGTAATGAAGTGAAAGGTGTGTAATATATCATAAATATTATTATGTTATAATAATAATACATAGTTATTATTTCCCCCATTATACCCATCCATGTATTTTGGTGGTGAAAAACAGATTACACCACGGCGTGAAGACAGTAATCCATACGTACGCACATACAGTGATTTCATTTTTTGTAGGATGGATAGAATGAGAAATAAGGTAGTTTAATTTTTATAATGACATATTCATATATGAGTGATAATTATTTTACAACTTTTTAATAAAACATGTAAATAAGATGGGGTATAGGAAGAAATAAATTGGAAATAATCGGTAGAAGAGATTACCTCTTCCTAAATGTGCCTCTATGAAATTTCTTATTAGGGCACTAGAGTTTGTCTTTTGAGAAGACTTTAACCTAGATAATGTAACTTGTGAATTTTAGAAAATAAATTTTTAGGTTTTGGATGAGCTTTTCTCAAAATGGAGTGAAGGGGAGAGGGAGGAGGTCTCTTTTATAAGAAAGGATATGAGCACTTTAGAAAATTTCTATAATATTAATTTATTATAAATTCAATTTCTATTAAAAATTTTCCAAAAAGTATTTATTTATAATAAAATATGAGTTTGGTTCAAATAATAAACATCCAATAAGTTTTATTAAAAGTTTTTATTATTTTTTATCAATATCTTTTCGGTTTTACCCTTATTTTACCATTTTTAATCTTACCGTAATATCATTCTATTTACACTTTTTTGGTTAATTTAATCACCATATATTGTAAAATGACCCAAAAAAGTTATTTATGACATATTTGAACTTATATTATCCATTTAAAATAATTTTATATTTTTATTAATTTAATTTAATTTAATAATCATTTTTTTATGTTCTATGTTATGAATTGTGTCAATTTTAGAAACTATTCCTACTTGTCTTTTTAAAAATTCATAACATCATTATTAAAATAAATGAAAGAAACAATATAAAACATGTCAATTTAATCCAAAAAATTCTTGGATAACATCAAAATATTCAAATTAAATTTATTTTAATATTGACAAATTCATTAATTTGAATATTTAATTAATGAGGTAATCACTACATCATAATTGTGTTATAAATAAATATATTTATCTAATGTATAAAAATTATAAATAAAATACCATTATATAAAAAATATTTTTATATTTATGATTATAATTTATATACATTGATATTATTTATAAAACCATCTATAAAAATCATTTTAGTAAAAGATATATGTTTAGGTTATAATTATCTTTAATTTAAATTAACTCTTATAAATTGTTATTTTCACATCCATGTGAATCCATGGGGTCCCAAAAAAGACCCAAGGATGCCAATTGTTGGAATTATCTCATCCAATAGGATTAAAACACGTTTTAGTGTAATTTTACATTATTATAATATTATTTATTACCCTTATTTACCAGATTTACCTTTTAACCATGGTAAATAAAAGATATACTGATGTTTCTATTCATAATGTCTAAAAATAAAATGTACCGATTTAAAAAAAAATTAAATCTAGATTTCAAATATGGAATCCATTTTCCAAATTAAAATCTCATAATGTGAAGAAGTTAATTTAAAATTATTTCTGTTGTTGAGAAAACAAGTTTTAAAAGTTAAAACATTGAAAACATTGAAATGTTTTTACCTATGGATTCTATATAAAATTGATGATAATAAATATATTATATTAAATGATAAATATATAATATATTTATACTTAAAAACAATTAAATATTATAATTTAACTATATAAATTATCTCAATGAAAAAATTTTAATTCTAATTTAGCGTATTTTTACTATTCATAAAATTAAGAATGTTATCAGAAAAATTTCAAGAAATTATCTAAATTAAATTTTTATATCTTTATTTCAAATAAGATTTTTATCTTGTCAAATAAAACTTATAAATGAGTCAAAAAATATATTTAAAATCTATGTGCCATCAAAAGGAGGTAAAACAACATTTTTTGAAAAATAATTCTTTTATCTTAAAAAAATTGATTATGTTGTCATATCATATGTAAGATTATTTATAATATCATATAAAATAAAAAATTTGGTTAATTATATTCATAATGGATATTTTATATACTATTTTAATAATATATCGCTGTTTAGTGAAACTCTGTATTGCGTACCTCACAAGCTATCAAGGAAGGTCGCTTTTACGTGTAAAAAATGCCATGTCATGGTTGCATGTAGTGAAAGATTACTTTGGTTTTGTGTATGACATAATCCAATCTTATTTAATTTATAAATTGATCAAAATCTATACTCATTCTTATTTGAAATGAATTAAATGAAAAGAACTTGAAATTGTGTGCAACAAAATCCAAGAATAGTGTTGCGTATACTGCAAGCTAATATGATGTTGTATATAGAGTTATATAATCCTGGTGTAGTGTACAACAGAAGACATAAAATAATCTATCTCATAAAATCTCGAGATGTTACATTCTTCCCCCCTTAAAATGAATTTCTCCCCCAAAACTCATTGGGGTTATAAATGGTTTTCTACGTGAATGTTTCTTTCATAGAAACCCAAATCGTAAAAAGGAACACTAAAACTTAATTTTAAATAAGAATGTTTGAAACACAGTGGTTACCCAATGTAACTCATCATTGGGTTTACACATATGCTAACATAGGAAGGAAGTGAAAACATGGTTATGGAAGAAATATCTAACCATCATGTTTTGATGGATAGTGATAGAGAATAAGGTTTAGAGAAAGTTAACTACTAGAAATCCATAAATCTACAATGATTTAAGGGACTATCTGATTCGTCAGATAATAAGGTACTAGGATAAATTTGTTGGTTTTGCAGATCCTTTCCCTAATGTTTAATAATAAGAAGAAATAATTACTTTATTTTAGTACAATCTCATCACTGTTCGTGCCATGAACAATTTCCACTTCATATCTTATTTAATGAAAGGAAGTCAGATATTTCATTCATGAAGTTTTATAAGATCATGTGATAGAATGATAGGTCATTCCATATGTATCCATCACAAAAATGTTGGAACAAGTTATTAAAAATAAATAAGTCCATATATAGAGATATTAATCAAAGATGGTTCCAAAAATGGACTTATACTTCATCTATCATAATTCTTAATAAAATATAACTACTTTATAATAAATAAAGACTTTATATAGGCCAGTGGTATAATATGAAGGGCTTTCCCACTTTCGTTTTGGATTCTATTCGCACAGACTTATCCGATGTGATAGGTTGTCGCCTGTCATATGGGTTGCCCTTTTTTCTAAAACAATACTACTATAACATTAAAGAAAAAATATAAAAGAAAGTTGTAGACATAAACAAATTTATTTGATGTCCAACATAATCCATTACAAAATTTAGGATTACCGAAAATAATTCTATCCAATATCACAGTAAATAAGAAAATAATTACCCGAAAGGTCGTATAACATGCTTGTGAATACCATAATTTATCCCCCATATATTAGAAGATATATCTTGTTGGTCACATTCCAAGCATTTGAATGACATCATCATAAATTCTCTTGAAATATTATAATAACATAAATTACCATAAAACCTTAGAGACAACATGAATTCTATCAAAACTAACTCTTTCCATACACTAAATATACCAAAAAATATATATATTCAAACCATGATATCAATTTGTCCTTTCATCAGTCGTGAACTCATTAATAATATCACATATATTATCTTATCATTATCCATTCATTATATACGTGTCGACTACTTTCCAAAAATATTTCAATCAATTTTCATGGTTAACGATACCATATAATAATGGAAAACCATAATAGACCAATATATAGATCTTCCAATATTCCATAATATTATATATGAGATTCTAGAACACTATTCGGAAATCCCATTACATAAACATATAATCATTACACTACTTCTTGGTTATAATGAACATCACTAATAGTGATCACATGTGACTTCATTTTGTCTTTTTCCTTATGAGTTTGTTGATTTCGATCACTATTAACCTATGGATTAGGGCATTAATTAGCATACTGCCCCATTTCCTTGCACTTATAGCATTGATGTTTTGGTGGTGTATTCTATGTAGTATATTCTCCATTCACATCTGTTTCCGACGCTTTCACCAGGGCGTGCGCATCCGTCTGTGAGGACGCGTGGCTGTTGCCCCGCATTCCCACTTTCCAAAGGCGGGCGACATTCGCTCCTTATTCAGGGACGTCTACTCCTTGATTGAAACGGGATGATGGGATGTCGGTTCTTCCTTCTGTGGATTCCTCCTCGGAACTCGTCACCTAGTCCGGGTCTCCCTCATAGATTTAATTCGTTGTTCGTGAATCTCATTCCCGGTGCCATATTGTCATGGACGCCGGTTAATTACACTACTTCCTTCAAGACTTTCCATAGGGTCTTGACATGGTAGCGACCTTTGGACGGAGTAGAAGGCAACATCATGAATGTCGGGGCATCTCTAGGTGCATGGACATTGGGGAACCTGTATTCTTCCTCATGAGAGGGAATCTCAAGGGTGTATAACCCGAGGCATGTATCTGAGGTTTTCCTCAGCTTCCCGTGTTTAAAACAGGGTATGCAGCATGTTTAACGTCACGCGAAGACGATTACGCCAAAGGTGTGTCATCCGAGGTTTTCCTCAGGCATCTCATGTTTATCACGAGGTAGGCCGCGAGTTTAACGTCTTGCGGAGACGGAATGAGGGTGACCAGAACGTCCCATAGAGACGGATCAGATTGGTATATCCCTAGGAGGGAGCACATGGACGTTTTACCAAGGGGATGGATCGGGACGCCCAATGAGGATGGATCTAAGGTGGTGCACCCCATGGAGGGGAGATGTCACACCGTAATGGCTGATCTGAACACCACTGAGGGCGGATCAGGGGAAGTGCACCCTAGGATGGGGTACATTACCATTGGTTGGGATTGAACCTCTTGGAGGTTTCCTACGTACCCTGTGTAGAGGACAAAGATCAAAATCCACGTAGTTCTAATGGGTGATGAATCGGGGTGTACATAGAGGACAACGACCCGAAGATATGATGGGGCTTACGCATAGAAAGCGGCCCATGCGCCGCTAGGAGCAGCGAGGAGGTGGATGGCATGATCCCATCGGGATGTGGCGGCCCGGGTGAGAATCAGGATGGGTGATGGATGGATGGATGAATTGGAGGGGGAATGAAATGGGACCATCGCAGGGGGGCGACAGTGAAGTTGGGCTTGAGCCTTGAAGAGGCTTCCTACGTATCCCAGTGGCAGGGAATCAAAGTCCGCGTAGTTCGGGAATACAGTTTAACGTCATGCGGGACGATAGTGAACCCTGAAGTGAATAAACGAAGGGCGGTGGGTGTCGGCGAACCGACGTAAGTGAGGGACCTTGGTCCGATGGGAGTTGGGCTTGAACCTCTGGGAGGATTGCTACGTACCATGCCTTGACATGGATCAAAGACCTCGTAGTTCGGGGTGGTCACAACGCCTTTCCGTCAGACGGGAATTGCAGTTTAACGTCGTGCTGGACGTGGGTAGAACACGACGTGAATTGGATGATGGGTGGGCTTGAACCTCATGGAGGCTTCCTATGTACCCCGCCTTGACATGGATCAAAGACCTCGTAGTTCATATGGGGCTTTGTCGGTGAACCGACGTGAAAGTGGACCTTGGTCCAATGAGTGGTGGGATTGAACCTCTGGAAGGCTTCCTACGTACCATGCCTTGACATGGATCAAAGACCTCATAGTTCAGGTGGAAAAGGGTAGAAACAGCTTACCACTGGACCAGAATGTAGTTTAACGTCATGCTGGACGGGGGTGAAAACCGACGTGAAAGATGGGCGGGCTTGAACCTCATAGAGGCTTCCTACATACCATGCCATGAAATGGATCAAAGACCACATAGTTCAAGTATGGGTGGGTCGCAATGGCTTACCACTGGACCGGAGTGCAGTTTAACGTCGTGCTGGACGGGGGTGAAACCCGACGTGAAAGACAGGTGGGCTTGAACCTCATAGAGGCTTCCTACGTACCATGCCTTGACATGGATCAAAGACCTCGTAGTTCAAGTGGGATGGGTCGCAATGGCTTACCACTGGACCAGAATGGGACCCGACGTGAATGGATGATGGGTGGGCTTGAACCTCGTGGAGGCTTCCTACGTACCATGCCTTGACATGGATCAAAGACCTCGTAGTTCAAAAGGTTCGTCGGTGAACTGACGTGAAAGTAGACCCGTGGGTCCACTATTGGTGGGCTTGAACCTCGTGAAGGCTTCCTACGTACCATGCCTTGACATGGATCAAAGAACTCGTAGTTCAATAGATGGGTCGCAATGGCCTACCACTGGACCAGAATGGGACCCGTTGTGAATGACGGGTGGGCTTGAATCTCATAGAGGCTTCCTACGTACCATGCCTTGACATGGATCAAAGACCTCGGAGTTCAAAGGATATGAGTCCGTCGGTGAACCGATGTGAAAGTATACCCGGGGGTCCACTATTGGTGGGCTTGAACCTCATGAAGGCTTCCTATGTACCATGCCTTGACATGGATCAAAGTCCTCGTAGTTCGCAAGGGAACATGCAGTTTAACGTCATGCTGGACGGGAATGAGACCCGACGTGGAAGAACGACATGTGGGCTTGAACCTCATGGAGGCTTCCTACGTACCATGTCTTGACATGGATCAAATACCTCGTAGTTCACTAGGGAATATTCCGTGTCAGGGTCGGTGCTCACTCTAAGCCCACGTGATTCATGCTCGGTGTGAGAAATAAGAGGTTGCAAGGACCTGAAGATCACGTCGCGAAGGGTGCGTCCGTGAGAAGCGAAGAGGGGCTTACGCGTTGAGCGGACCATGGTGTTGGGACTTACTCCAGGATGGAGGCCCAGAGAAAAGGATGATGATGATTTCGGGCTTGAGCCTTGAAGAGGCTTCCTACGTACCATGCCTTGACATGGATCAAAGACCACGTAGTTCTTCCGATGACGGCTTACCGCCAATTGGTTGGTTTCAACGGCTTACCGCTGGATTGGGTGTGAACGGATTACCGCTAAATAGGGTCGCAATGGCTTACCGTTGGATTGGGTCACAATGGCTTACCTCTGGATAGGGATGTCAACGGCTTACCGCTGAATGGGGGTCGCAACGGCTTACCACTGATTGGGATCACGACAGTGGATGGGGCTTATGCAAGAAGCTGCCCGGGTGCCGCTATGGAGCGGCACTGGTGAATGGGGCTTATGCAAGAAGCTGCCCGGGTGCCGCTATGGAGGGGCACTGGTGGATGGGGCTTATGCAAGAAGCTTCCCGGGTGCCGCTATGGAGCGGCACTAGTGCATGAGGCTTATGCAAGAAGCTGCCCGGGTGCCGCTATGGAGCGGCACTAGTGAATGGGGCTTATGCAAGAAGCTACCCGGGTGCCGCTATGGAGCGGCACTGGTGAACGGGGCTTACGCTAGGAAGCTGCCCGGGTGCCGCTATGGAGCGACACTGGTGAATGGGGCTTATGCAAGAAGCTGCCCGGGTGCCGCTATGGAGTGGCACTGGTGAATGAGGCTTACGCAAGAAGCTGCTCGGGTGCCGCTATGGAGCGGCACTGTTGAATGGGGAATACGCTAGGAAGCTTCCCGGGTGCCGCTATGGAGCAGCACTGGTGAATGGGGCTTATGCAAGAAGCTGGCCGGGTGCCGCTATGGAGCGGCACTGGTGAATGGGGCTTATGCAAGAAGCTACCTGGGTGCCGCTATGGAGCGGCACTGGTGAATGGGGCTTATGCAAGAAGTTGACCGGGTGCGGCTATGGAGCACACTGGTGAATGGGGCTTATGCAAGAAGCTGCCCGGGTGCCACTATGGAGCGGCACTCGTGAATGGGGATTATGCAAGAAGCTGCCCGGGTGCCGCTATGGAGCGGCACTGGTGAATGGGGCTTATGCAAGAAGCTGCCCGGGTGCCGCTATGGAGCGACACTGGTGAATGGGGCTTATGCAAGAAGCTGCCCAGGTGCCACTATGGAGCGACACTGGTGAATGGGGATTACGCTAGGAAGCTGCCCGGGTGCCGCTATGGAGTGACACTGGTGAATGGGGCTTATGCAAGAAGCTTCCCGGGTGCCGCTATGGAGCGGCACTGGTGAATGGGGCTTATGCAAGAAGCTGCCCGGGTGCCGCTATGGAGCGGCACTGGTGAATGGGGCTTACGCTAGGAAGCTGCCCGTAATGTCTTCCTCATGTCTGGCCATGAGGGCATCCCAACTCACTAGTGGGTTGAGGTATGTGCCTATACGCAAGTGCACAAGCGGGATAATGCCAAGGGCATTGGAATCAGCCCAAACAAAGGGACATGAAAAGTGTGAATCACATGCCCGACATTCGGAATGCGATGAGAGTGGCATGGCGATATAGGATAACTGCTGACCATGTTCGCAACACAACATCCTATCGCGTTAGCCTAAAATGGGGACAAACAAATGAGGGGTTGACTGCTGACAGTATTCGAAACACAGGACCTCAAAGTGTCACCTGAAGCCTTTTGGGGCGTTGGCCCAGGACAGCAGGGACACCATGGGTCTACCGTCCATACTGTTAGGGGGTCCCTTCAGACATTGGAAATGGATGCAGATCCAAATGAAGGACACAAAAAACGTGGGGTGGAGTGCTGGAATGTTTGGATGGATTCCAACGCTCTTGAAACTATGCCACTGTAAACATGGAATTAGGGATCTTATGCTCGGAGCATAAGGCATCTCTCGTTTAGGGCAAGAGGCATCCTATCATTTGTTAGATAGGGATAATGCTACAGTTTAGAGTCATGTAGGTAGGACTATTGGCATCTCATTCTAGGAGCATAAGGCATCCCTCGTATAGAGCGAGAGGCATCCTATGTTTGGCACATAAGGATTACTACAGTTTATAGTCATGTAGATAGGACTATTAACATCTCATGCTTGGAGCATAAGGAATCTCTTGTATAGGGAAAGAGGCATCCTATGTTTGGAACATAGGGAGAATACTACGGTTTATAGTCTTGTAGGTAGGACTATTAGGCAGAAGGTGCCTAGAAATGGTTGGTGTTGGGACTTACGCAAGGGCGGCCCGTTCTGGTTGAACTTGGCATAGGAGCCAAGTGATTGGGTTTGGAGGAGTTACCTGAGGAATGGTTGGACTCAAGGTACCCGGGGAATTGATGATGAGAATCTCAACTCACGACATGGAATGAAACCAAGAGGAATATGTCAACTCAAGGTGTTCCATGGTGTGTGGAGGAGTATCTCAAATCATGGTGTTCCATAGGTGGTAGGTGGGAGCGCATAAGGGCGCAATGGAAAATCCCGGCATCCCGGCCCGAAAAGTTCGCGGTGCGACTCTCCATTTTTCATGGGTTTCCGTGACGGTAGCGAAGGGACCGGCCCGCAGGGCGCGAATGTAGGATCCTTGCAAAGGATAGGTCTTCGCGAAGCAGCTTTGCGGAGCATGGCCTCACGGAGCAAAGAGATCTCATGGTGCAAAGGGGTCTCGCGGAGCTTGGTCTCGCGAAGCAGCATCGTGGAGCGACATCGCGGAGCATGGGCTCGCGAAGCAAAGGGCTCTCACAGAGCAGCATTGCGGAGCAGCATCGCGGAGCGGCATTGCGGAGCATGGGCTCGCGAAGAAAAGGGCTCTCGCGGAGCTTGGCCTCGCGGAGCAGCATCGCGGAGCGGCATCGCGGAGCATGGGCTCGCAGAGCATGGCTTCGCGGAGCCGCAATGCGGAGCTCCGCTCGGCCGCCCAAGGGGCGAAGTGGCCGTGGCCGTGCCCCTGGAGAAGAGGGGTGAGCTGGGTATTTATAGGCAGGGGCACCACGAAGCAGAACTCCCGTGCCGCCTCAGGAGCTTCGCAGCGTGCTCGCGAACGTCAAATTCGTTCGCGGAGAGGTACCGCCTCCGGAGCTTCGTGGCGGTCTCACGAACGTCAAATGCATTCGCGGAGAGTTACCGCCTCCGGAGCTTCACGGGACCGCGCTGCACTGATGCTTCACATCGGTGCTTCGCATCAGTGCTTCGTGAGGGGTCTTCGCGACGCATCGCAAACGTCAAACGGGTTCGCGGAGCCTCGCGCCTCATTACTTCGTGGCGGTGCTCCGTGATCATGGAGGGGGGCTTCGCGAATGGGCTTCGCGAACCAGATTTCCAGCCAAACTTCAAACGTCCTTAACTCCTAATCCGTAGCTCCGTTCGGGCCCTAAGACCTACCAAATCGAAGCTTGCGAAATGGAATACTATCTTGGATCATGTATAGATGCATTTGGAAAATTTTGGGGACGCGTTTTCCGGGGTCTAAAACATCATTAAAAATATTTTTACCATTACTTTGACACTCACTACTCAATGGCCTTGTTTTCCATACATGAAATATTTTCTTATACCTTCAAGACAATATACACCATGCTTTTTTCCACACCTTGAGAATAATAAAACATTCATCATCTTTTCACCATTATATTGAGATTTCCGCTTTAGTTCCATATTTCGTTTCTTCTCAAAACCATGAGATGGATATGTATCACCGGGTTCCATTTCTACCTTGATAGCATAAAAATCAATCTCTTCATAAATACTGAATTCTCTTATAAGAAATTCCATTTGAAGAGTTGGTTTTAAGACACTGAAGAATCGATCAACTTTACTTTCAGGTTGGATGATAAAGCCAGAAGCATACCTTTCAAGTCTTGTAAAATTATCATCGATGTACCAAAAGATTCATTATAATTTTTCTTAAGCTCAAGGAAATTATTTTCCATTTTTGTTTGAAGAATACAAGGGAAGTACTTATTGAAAAATAAGTTCTTGTACTCGTCCCATTCAATGGATTCAATTTCATCTTACTGCCTTGAATTCTTAATTAGAGTCCACGACTAGTCTGGTTCACCATCCAAACGATATAAAACCAAACTAACCTTTTCATGTTTGTAACATAGAATTATGGAAGTTATCTTTCCAATGGTACTCGTCCATTGTTCATCAACAAGTGTATCAGAAGACCCACTAAAAGAATTTGGATGTTGCCTCAGGAAGGACTAAGTTAAATGGTGTTCCCTTCTCCTCTCATTTGGGAGTCTATAACTATTCATAGCTTGTGTATGTACAACCATAATATTTTTCATTCCATATCCCATAACATTTTGTTGTTTTGTAAAAAATGCATTGTATTTCCCAGTGTGATGATCATTAAGACGATTCCTTCAGGTTCCATCCATCATCTAAAACCCAAAAAATAGCGTGAGAAGAAAAAATCATACTAGGAAAACAACATAGTATATGGGGAGTAAATTAAATCTCTGACATATTAGGTTTAATCCTTGCATATTTATGATGGTTATAATAATTATCAGACTATAACCTATAGATTAACTTAACCATTATTACATCATTAGACATACCTTAGAAATATATCTAGGGATCTTACTAAAGTTTTCACATCCTAATTTCAAAAGGATGACTAAACCATCACTCTAATACCTACTATAGAGACCCATTCCCGAAGTACTTGAAATTTACATTAATTTTGCGTAATATAAAATAAATGACAAAAACGGATGCCCAAATACCGTTTTAGTTTAGTATCTTTGGAAACATAAAACAAAATATTCTAATCACGGTGAAAGATATTCAATATCTTTCATAAATGTCTTTCCCTTTTTGTTTTCCAACAAAAAATACTTTCATTATATCTTTGGAAAAAAACATTGAACGGGTGAGCTCAACTGCTATGTTAGGGTAACCAAGGAGAAAAAAAACAAAAAACAAACATTTCAATGTAAAAACATGAACATAAATTTTAAAAATCAAAATCATGAGAAATGAAATAAATATTATGCCACAACCCCCTCCCCACAAAGTGTACCCCTCCTGGGCCGGTAATGTTAGAAGGGAGATAATGAACCTCGAGTCCCACCTCTAGTAGGCCCCGGGTTGGAGACAAGCCACGAGGGTATAGTAATCACACAAATGGGAGGCATTAAACTTTAGGAGAACACATGCAGAAGAGAGAGATAATATAGACACCAATAACCTCTAACTTAGAACTGGAATATAAAATAAACTCAACTGCATATAGGAAATTCCATGCAAAAGTACTACAATTGGAAGGAAAAAACTGCAAGTACCCAAAATAAAGTAAAAATAGCAGCAACCGCCAGCCCAAACAGCTCCTGAAACCACAAGCTAGTAGTAACCAGCCTGATATCCAACCTGATCCCAGTGACCTAAAAAAAGTTCATACATACATAGGGTGAGTATAAGAGTATACTCAGTAGGATCCTCCATGAAGCCTCTCATGAAAATGTATAGAAATCATGCTAAATCAGAGCAAACAGCAAGTGAAACTAACTCGTCACCTAAACAGGTATACTGTGTTCCCAACTCACCATGGATACTCTCACAAATTAATGAAAACAAGAATATATCATATAATAAATAATATCAAGGGTACCCCGCTACTACTTCCCGATTGGTTTTCCACTTTTCCCCAATTTTGCACGTCCTGAGCATCTCTCTCCAAAAAGGATTGCTTGAAGACACATGGGTGAAGATCCACAATATTCCCCTCATGCAACAAAACCATCACATACACATACCAAAGTAACCAAGTAGTTTCTGGGAGCCACCATAGCTCTCATAACGTTTATCATACGTTTGGTATTATACCTCATGCCATTACAACCCATACACTGAGTAAGCTTCCTCAAGACATCACAACATATACACGTTACACCTATAGTAGTACATATAAAACAATATCCAGAATATATGTGTCTAAATAACCACCAGCCATTACAGACTTTTACAAACATATATAGAAAAACATAACCAATATTCCTACCAGCACGAGTAATTACCAATAGAAGAGAGTGGGCCCAAAGTGTCATGACCCGTCACCCAAGGAATGCTTCATGACTACCCCAAGCCTGCCTTCCGTAGGCTAGGGCTGGAGACTAGCACCAAATGTGTAATCCCCTAAAAATGGGAAAGCATTGCCTTTATAAAATGTAAACTCACACAACCAGGCTACAAGCAGAAGCAGACACTAAGTAAAGGAAACTGTATAATAAGTGCTGAAAATTAAAGGGGCCGGAAATACAAGCCCAATTGTAAAGTACAAGGAAAAGACAAAACATGTACAAATAAAAGAAAAATAGATGGAAAGTGTCTAGAAGCTCTTGGATCATCCACCATGGATCCTACCTGATGGGTAGGTATAGATAGCCTCCTCAATGATCCAAGTTTTTTCGTCTCCTCCGGGTACCGACTCGTCGTGAGGTCCACCTCTGGGTACTGTCCAGTCCTAGCGCTCTCGGCCGCCGTCAGTGTTGTCCGTCATCTGTATCCAAGACAATGAGGTGTGGGCATAGCCCGTGTAAGGGTGAGTATAAAGATACTTAGTAGGGACCTCGAGACCCTCAAGGTCCCACAAATCCAACAAGAATAAACCACAATGTAGTAATTCAATGGATAACCATTAATTAGGTATACGGGTATACATATACTAAGTTATCAAGTAACCCATCTCAATCATGAGAAAAACACAAAGGTCATTGACTCAGCTCAAACCAGGACATTAATTTTCGAATTTGAAACCACGACTACTGGAGAAATCCTCCTCTATCGAGTACAGTGGGCATGCCACTACAACCAAGAGCTTCCCACTAACTTTAGACTGCTTAAGTCCTCCACCTATCGAGTACTGTGGGCCTGCTGCTACAACCAAGCGCTTCCCACCATGGGTCTGCCGCTACAACCAAGCGCTCCCCCTCATAGCCTATAGAGGCACTCCTTCTATCGAGTACCATGGGTCTGCTGATACTACCTAGCTCTCCTCCACTGTGGGTCTGATTATACAACCAAGAACTCTCTACCGGGCCATCCTAATCACTCCGAGTCAATTGATCAGCAGTCATCAAGTCTCATCCATCTACTAGGTCGTTGCAATCTGCTCGGACATCATTTGGAGGTCCCACTCCATGAGCCACAATAAGACACTCCAAGTGTTATGAAATCTCATGTAGATGTATCACAAAGTACCGCCTCATCATAGGCGTCTCAACTCAATAGACGGAGCATCAATTGGATGCCCGGACTGTGAGTTATTATTTTTTTCATTCTTAGTGCCCGGTTGGATTTTAAGCTAAAAGCAACCCGACCATACTCCAACTGAATCCAAACCTATTATGGATTATTCCAAAATAATTGTCTCATAAAATGGAATCCAACGTAGTTAAAAGCACGTCAATCAGATGTCCAGTACTTAAGTTATAAGCATTTCCGCTCCAAGGGCCCGGTTGGTTTCGGTTTTGAACAAACCTGGCAATTTTTCCAAATTCGTCCAAAACACACTAAGAGTATCGTAAAAGTTCCTCCTCATTGAGATAATCTTAGTGCCACAGAAGTCGCATCGATCGGACGCACGGTCTTGATGTTATTCTCATTTAAGTGAAACGAGTCCGGCCCGTTAAGCCTAGTGGGCTGGCGGGTCGGGTCGACACGGTTTCAACAGGTCTAACCCGGCTGGTGTCGGACCAGCCTGGTGAAGTATGAGACCTGTCCTGGGGCGGTGCGGCCTGGCCTTAGAGGTGTGGTCTGGCCTGGTGGGGCATGGCCTGGCCCGGTGTGGCGAGGCCCGGCCCAGCGGGGCGTGGCCCGACCCGTTTCGGTGCAGCCCGGCATGGGGGGCCGAGCTATGCGGGGTGGCACGGCCCCTAACGTCCCGAACCAGCAGCACTAAGCGACACCACACTCCTGCCCAGCCGGCCGAAGCAGACCAGCTTCTCCAGCTTGAGCGGCCCGCGGTTGCGGGCCTCTAACCCTCTACCGCGGCTCCTTTCATCCACCATGCTGATGAGCCGACCGGTTCTTCCGCTGAATCCACCCACCTGGTGTGGGCCACAGTCCTCCACAGCGCGGTCCCATGGGGCGCCGTGGTTCCTCCTGCCCAGCCGTCTACTGCCGGCCAGTTCTCCTTCGACCGAGCAGCCCCCGGTTGCGGGTTGCGGTTCTTCGGCACGCAGCCGACACTTTTGTTCTCCGCCACCTCCATTCATCACCACCTCCCATTTCCAATGTACACGTAAAGATATAACACACACTTGGGAAACAAAAGGGGTTACTGAGCAGGAATCTGAGCCTCCCTCCCCCATGAGCTCTCTTTAAGATTCCCGTCCTTCCATTGAATGCACACCAGAGAAATCGACCATCCACACAGGACCCACTCCTATCGATGCTCAATCTCTACTGGAACTTCCTTGAATGTCTCCCCTTCATTTATGTCTATCACCCCATGGTCAATGTTGTGGGATAGATCATGCACGCATCTCCTCAACTGAGATATGTGGAAGACATAGTGCACTCGGTGCAACTGAGGTGGAAGGGCCATGCGATAATCTACCTCACCTCCTCTACTGAGGAGCTGGAAAGGTCCGATGAAATGCAGATATAACTTTCCACCCCATCCAAATATCCATATACCTTGTCTAGGTGAGACTCGTAGGATGACATGGTTGCCATCCTCTAACTCCAGTGCTCTCCGTCACCTATCAGCATAGGACTTTTATCTGCTCTAGGCAGTCTTCATCTGCTCCCGGATGATCTGCACCTTCTCTGTCATAGCCTAAACCATCTCTGGTCCTACAAGTGCTGACTCCCCTGGGTCAGTCCAGCACAGAGGTGATCTACAAGGTCGGTCGCATAGTTCCTCGTAAGGGGCCATCCCGATGGTGGAGTGGTAGCTGTTGTTGTACGCAAACTCCACCAAGGGTAGGTGATCCTCCCAGATACTACCAAAGTCTAGGAAACATGCACAGAGCAAGTCCTCGAGACTATGAATAGTCTTCTTAGTCTGACCATCCATCTGCGGATGGAAGGAGGTGCTCAGACATAGCTGTGTCCCAAAATCCTCCAGTAACCCCTTCTATAGCTGGGATGTGAATCGAGCATCTCGATCGGAATGACAAACAATGTCACACCATGAAGCCGTACAATCTCCTGAAAGTAGATACATCCCAAGATATCAAATGATCCCTTCTCTCTGATCAGCAGGAAGTGGTCCGATTTGGTGAGTCGGTCTACGATCACCCAAATAGAGTCATTACCTCCAGATGTACATGGAAGACCCATCATGAAAACCATGGATATCCCATTCCACTTCCACCATGGGACCTCTAAGGGTTGTACCAAGCCTACTGGTACCTGGTGCTCCGCCTTCACTTGCTGAAAAGTGAGGCATAATGAAACCAACTCTACTACAGCGTTCCCCTTCCCAGGACTATAAAATATCTCAAGGTCATAGTCCTGGAGGAACTCAAGTCAACAAAATAGTCTCAGGTTCAGGTCCTTCTACGAGAAGACACACCTGAGACTTATGAGATTAGAGTAAACTGTAAACTATTTGCTCAATGAACTATTAGTGTGACTAGCCATATGTAAGTAAATCTAATACACCCATTCTCTCTTATGTCATATGAGATCTTCTAAGATTTATCCCTTTCCAAAAAGAGAAATCAGGTCTCATCCCCTGGACGAACCATGTTCTTTGACTAATACAAATAATTCTGACATGAACGGTACTATTTCATGCTAGGGACGATGTCATAAGGCCTCGACGATACTGCCAAGTGATCCAACCATTACTCTCGCCTCCAGGGGTCGAGTCACAGTATCGGCATTAGTGTGTGGTCACTAGGTCTCCTCCAGTAGGAATCTCGAATGCGAGGGTCAAGTCAACAGTTTTAACCGGAACCTCTTAGTATGAACCATACAAAAAGTATAGGGAAGAAAATTTTAGAAGGAGAAGTGTATTTTATTACTGAAACTCAATGTACAAATACACAAAGCATCCACAAACAATGACAAAAAAAATCCAGAGACATCATGAATAAAGGTCTCTATGCTTGGAACTGGTCCCGCTCTTGTCCACCAACTTCTGTAGCTCGAGGTGAACCTCCTCGGGGTGAGTGTAGTAGTGCCTGATGACTCTAACAACCATCCGCTGGAGGACCTGCTCCATTTCCTTATCCACTACTCATCTAATGCTCAAGATCCTACCATAACTTCTATCTCAGTGACTCTTCTAATGCCTACTGATCAACTGTGTGGGAATTAGGATAGTCATGCGCTTTGTAACCCCAATCCCTGCAAGAATAATAGACCCTTCTCCACTCAGGTCTTCCTCAGTGTCGGGTGCCCAACACCACCGTTGCCACATATTGGGGTCGTCTGTTAGTAGGTCTAACCCACTCGTGTCCCAGTTTCATCTATCTACTACCTACAGATGACTCAGCTACTGACCAAAAGCCCTATGATAAGAGCAGCAACTCCATAGAACGCACAGAGTGTAGAGTCACTGGTATAAAATTCACTCTAAAAAACCCTCGATGTTTTCCCAGGTGAAGGTCATCTCATCGCAAAACTGGAGCATCTGGCTCCACCACCTCTCAGCTTCTCTCGGAATGATACTAACAGCTAGGTACACCATCAAGTCAGCGGGTGTCCCAGATGTGTGTAAATATTGTGCTATAAACTCTAACTAGTACCCAGTCTTCTATAAGTCTGTCTCTCCTCGAAACCATGGAGGACTCTGTCAAAGGAACCCATGCTATGCGCTCAAGCAGCGCTTATCCTCTTCTACTAGGGCTGGTGGTATCGGCGGCCCAACGGGTAGTGGTACCGCTGGTGCCTCTGCTGTGATGGGGCCCTATACCGAAGCCTCGTCGCTTGATGGGTACCATCCAGTACGTAACTCGGAACCCACGCTGACGGACTAGGTGAAGACATCCTGAAAAAATAAACAGGTGCTCCACAATCAAAATATTATACCTAGTGAGATGACCTGGTTTGAGCTGACATAAGGAAATATTTTGATACACACATGCAATCAGTGTTTTCATGCACTAAGTCAGAAATCAGTTGTCAGGGTCCTGGTGTACGGATACATCGACCACCGCACCAACACTGGACTCCCTGAACTGAACACCACACTTGGTACCCTTAACACTATTGCTTCACAGAAAGGGAATATTTGAGTTATAAGTTCTACGGTGGAACCGAATCCTCCGATACCAATTTGTCATGACCCATCCCCCAGGGCCCGCAACCTGACTACCCCAAGCCCGCTTTCTATAGGCCAGGGGCTGGCGACTTGCACCAAAGGCGTAATCCCCTAAAACTGGGAAGGCACTACCTTTATAAAACGTAAACTCACACAACCAGAGTACAAGTGGAAGCAAAAATTATGTAAAATAAACTGTATAACATGTGCGGAAAAGTAAAGGGGTTGGAAATACAAGCCCAACTATAAATTATAAGGAAAAGAAAAAACAGTTACAACTAAAATATAAACAGCTGGAAGGTGTCTAAAAGTTCCTGGATCATCCTCCAATGATCCTACATGAAAGGTAGGCACAGAAAGCCTCATCAGCACTCCATGTCCATCTATCTCCTCTGGGCACCGACTCATCGTGAGGTCCACCTCTGGGTACCGTCCAGTCCTGGTGCTCTTGGCCACCGTCAGCGCTGTCTGTCGTCTGTAACCAACACAGTGAGGTGTGGGCATAGACCGTGCAGGGGTGAGTATAACGATACTAAGTAGGGACCCTGATTCACACAAGTTCTCACAAATCCAACAAGGATAAACCAAAATTTATGATTTCAACAGATAACCATTACTTAGGTGTATGCCCATACATATACCTATGTTTTCATGTAACCCATCTCAATCAGGAGGAAAACACCATGGTCATTGACTCAGCTCAAACCAGGATTTTTATTTTTGAAATCAAAACAAGGATGCTGGATAACTCCTCCTCTATCGAGTATAGTGGGAATACCGCTACAACCAAGTGCTTCCCACTAACTTTGGACTGCTGAATTACTCCACCAATCAAGTACTGTGGGCTTGCTGCTACAACCAAGCACTTCCCACCATGGGTCTACTGCTACAACCAAGTACTCGACCTCATATCCTACAGAGGTACTCCTTCTGTCAAGTACTGCGGGTCTGCCGCTACAACCAAGCGCTCCTCTTCCGTGGGTCTACTGATATAACCATGCGCTCCTCACTGGGCTATCTGAATCACTCTGAGTCGATCGATCAACATACATCAAGTCTCAACCAGCAACTAGGTCTCCACAATCTCCTCGCTCATCATTGGGAGGGTCCACTCCAAGATCCACAAGACGATAATCCAAGTGTCACGAAGTCTCACGTTGAAGTATCACAAAGAACCTCCTCATCATATGGGTCTCAACGCAATAGACGACACGTCAATCAGACACCCAGTCTGTGAGTTATTAGATTTGCTGTTCCAGGGGCCCGGTTGGTTTTTTAGCTAACACCGACACGATCGTACTCCAACTACAACCAAACCTCCAGTGGAGTATGCCAAAAGAACTATATCATCAAAATAAATCCAACATAGTTGATGTCACATCAATCAGACATCTGGTCCTTTAGTTATATGCGTTTCCGCTCTGAGGCCCCGGTTGGTTTCTGTTTCAAACCATCCCGAACGTTTTTACAAAGTCATCCAAAAACTCACTAAGAGTATCGCAAAAGGACCGCCTCGTCATGAGAATCTCGATGCCGCAGACGGCACGTCGATTAAACGCGCGGTCTTGAAGTTATTCCCATTTAAGTGAAACGGCTCTGGCCCATTAAGCCCAGTGGGCTGGCGGGTCGGGTCGAAATGGTTTTGGAAGGCCCGACCCAGCTGGTGTCAGACCGGCCCGATGAAGCGCATAGCCTGACCTGGCCTGGCGTAGCTTGGCTCGGCCTGGCTGGCCGATCGGCTCAGCCCGGGTCGCTGAGCAATGCGGGGGGGGGGGGGGGGGTGCGTGGCCCTCGACATCCCGAACTGGTTGCGCCGAGCGGCTCCACCCACCTACTCAGCCGTCCGAAGCCTGACGACTTCTCTAGCGTGAGTGGACCGCGGTTGCGGGCCGTGAACCCTTTTTCGCGGTACCCATGAGCACTGTGGCTGCTTCCGCCCGACCGACCGACGATCCGACCAGTTCTTCTTCCGAAGTGGCCCACCCTGTGTGGGCTGCGGTCCTCCACAGCCTGGCATCGTGGGGCGCCACAGTTTCTCTAGCACGACCGGCTACGGCTGGCTAGTTCTCCTTCGGTCGAGCGGCCCGCAGTTGCGGGCCCATGTTCTTCCGCACGTGGACAATGCTTTTATTCTCTGACGCCTACGTTCGTCACCACCTCCAGTTCCCATTGCCAAATTATTCAAGAAACATCAGAGGGTCGTTGGTCCATATTCGTTCGGCCTACGCCCTCCATGTTAGGCGGTATCATAAGTCCAAAGAGAAACCATGTTTCTCCATAAAGAACAAGAACAATTTTAATCAATTAAAATTGAACATAATCCCCCTACCTCTATTCAAGGTGTGTTCATCATTGACGGTGTTGATTCGTTGACGTCATGGTGCGACCGAGGAGATGGCGTCGTTTTTTGTGAGCAACGTTTTCTCCTTTGACATGGAGGAAGACAATGGAATATGACATTCCTCATGGGCATCACCTCGTGTTATTGTCCCATTTGAAGAAGTGGAAAAAGAAGATGTTACTTCTCATTCTTCGAGACGTGGTGTGTTCTTCGTCATGGAAAAATATTCCACCAAGTGTTCTTCTCCAATCCTCCCAATGTTCCACCAACCCACTAAAATAATAGGCTCCCCTTTTATTTAATTTTTGACATGATTTTTTTTAAAATTCAAAATCTAGTATTATATTAATTGAGTAAGTTCCATTCATTAATTAGTGGGTGGTCATATTAAATGTGAGGGGGAAGGTGAAGAGTTAATGGGGGTTCATGGGTGTTAATGAAGAGAATTAAAGATGTTAGGGATCATGTGGGCCCCACCACCATGATCCTTTAATGGGAGGTTATGTGGGGTGTGACCCCAAATCCAACTCCTCTTTAGAGGAAATAAGAACCATCAAATATAATATTATGTACACATAATTTTTATTATTATTTAACGAATCTAAAAAAATTAACTTCTCCTCTTGAGCAAACACAACTGCAGTAAAGGTCTTTTTAAGAGAATATTAGCGCTATGAGTTCATCAGTGTCCATAGATTTCATATCTGAGAACTGGTTCAAAAGATAGAAAAACCCGCATGTAAGTTCACTAAATGTGCCCAAAAAAAACTTCAGAAAATGATTCCAGGCACACTGGGCCTCAGAATCAGGTGCCGTTAGAAAATGTGGACTTTTAAAATTCCAAAGAATTTATGAAAAATATTTTGTTTAAATTTATGGGTCTTTACACAAATGGGGTAGTCTTCCATCCATCATACCACTAGAATGATGTGGAAAACACCCCCCATGGCTCAAAATCCTCGGGGTGTCAGTTGACCTTACTAACAGGGTAGAGTAGCGTATAGAAAATCAAAAAGTATTGGATATATTATAAATCACACCCACACTATGATAATTACCTTGTCTTAGACACAATTGTAGATAATGTCTCTCAGACTCCGGGCTACTACTTCTAAGAATAGGTATCCTATATGTACATAACCATTTAAAGAGATTTATTAGATTAATTAATTCCCTTTTTATCAGTTCCACTGTATGTTAATTAATTCATTACACATTAATTAACCATGAAAAATTCCACATTAAATTTTATTAGCATAACACCCAAAGTAAAATGTTCCTTAAAAAAATTACAACCTCATCATTATGTTCCAGTATCTCTATCCCCATGGGTTATCACAATTTATTCTTTTATTAATTATAGAAATACTTTCCCACGTTCCCAAGCATTATAGAAAAACATTATATTCTACTAAACACAATGGGGCTCAACACGGTGAGTAGATGTACTACTCATCGAGTCATTTCCGCTTATATAAATAGCATATTACCATCCATCCATGAGAAGCTAAACACGGAAGCACGTGGTATACCCCTTGTGTCTTCGCTTCTTTCGGAAGAAGGGTATGTAAGACCAGCTGCCTTGAGCAGTGGGGAAAAGTAAAGCAGACAAACAACCAAAAAGAAACAACAAGCATCCCAAAATCAAATCCATTCTGTTCCATTATATCTACTGTCCTCCCCGACACCCACATGCATAAATTGATGCATCTTTCCACTCTAGACTTCATCTTCTGCCACAACCAAAAGGCCTCCATGCCTCCACCTATTACCATAGCCATCTAGGCTCACATCACAACATAAGAGACATGAAAACAAACACCACATTAATTGAGATCTTGGCCCTTTAAAAAACAAGAGGGTAACTCAGAAAACCTTAACAAATTATCAAAAATTAGTTCTTTAATCCATGTTCAATTAACATGTTTGATATTCATAGGTTCCAAATTTGGGAAACCTAATCAATAAGCTATAAAAAATAGTTAAACATGCTTAATGTGCCAATTTGATTAACATCAAAATACAACTAGAACCATATTCGTTTACATGCCTCTTTATCTTTTTCCAAACAATTATCAATTAATCTCAATTTACATTCTTTACCGATTTCCATCAAGAACGAATAGATAATCAAAGCAAGCATAGATATCGAACTATCTAGAAAAACATGATGCAATAACATATGATCGATATCAATTTATTTATCCGGTTAAAATATTTATTATGTCAATTCCATTGTCATCCAGTGGGATTAAACATGCTAACAATACCGTTTCATGTAAAAGAAAAGAGAAGCAGCGAATCCCCAACCTCGAATAGTTCCTCACATTCTTTATCCACACAACGGTTCACGATCCTCCTCTAGCAACAACTGAATCCACCCAAGGATGTCACGGTATGACAACACCAACCAAATCCCAAGAAAACCCCATTAGGAGAATAGAGATTACATGCTATAACATGGAAAGTAGAACAGGAGGAGATGAACCCAAAAGGAACGACTATAAAACATACCTTATATCGACGATTGAACGATAGAGCTCGGTTGCATCAAAACAGAGTAAAACCAATCCGAGGAGTAAAGATTGATATTGTAACTCCTTCAGGAAGGATTGAAAGGTTCTAGAATCTCATAATAGAGAACAAAGAGGAAGAACAATGGAGGATGATATCTCATCCCTTTTGAAGATTTAATGGGGTGATGGTTTAAGATCCTCTTAATTATCAATTAAAAATGGATCTCATTAACCCATGCGGTTTGACCGAGTAAAAACATCCCGAGCCATAGGAATAATTAATAAAGGATTTATGGCATTTGAATCTGCCTTAAGAGTCCTTAAAATAAGGCTTTAAATGTATTTTACGTCGAAGGAATCATCCAAGGGGTGAAACTGTAGGAAGCTAGAAACACTGTTCACATACTCAAAATTTGTCAAAGGAAAGAAAAATTCACCATTAGACATCACCGTTAGAGGTTACAGATAGAACTCACCATTAGAGGTTACCGATAGACCTCACCATTAGAGGTTACCAATATACCTCACCATTAGAGGTTACCGATAGACCACACCGTTAGAGGTTACTGATAAACCTCACCTTTCTGTAAACACTATACACCTACCATTTTGGAAACACTGTAGACCTACCATTACTGTACACCTATTGTTACTATACTCATACCATTAGAGGTAACCAATAGAACTCACCGTTCTGGAAACACTGTAGACCTAACGTTACTGTACACCTTTCGGTACTATACACCTACCGTTACTGTACACCTACCATTAGAGGTTACCAATCGACCTCACCATTCTAGAAACACTGTAGACCTATCGTTACAATACACCTACCGTTAATGTACACATACATGGTACTATACACCTACATGAACTGTAAACCTACCGGTACTATACACATACCGGTACTGTACACCTACCGGTACTGTACACCTATCAGTACTGTACACCAACCGGTTCTATACACCTACCGGTACTGTACACCTACCGGTACTGTACACCTACTGTTACTGTACACCTACCGTTACTATACACCTACCAGTATTTTACACCTACCGGTACTTTACACCTACCCGTACTTTACACCTACCCTTACTGTACCTAGACCAGTAGAAACACAGTACAATGAAAGAACTTTTCCCAGATCTTGATATCTGGAAAAGTGTTGGGGATAAGTCACCTGACCTCCTGGAACACCTCAAATACCACATTTTCCCAATGTAATGGACCGAATAGCTCTGGGACATTACATCAGATACCTCTCAAAACATTCTCGTCCCCATGAATTCAAAACTAACCGAGAAGAAAATAGGGGTCTGAACAACCACCCCGTAAGATACCTCTTAGGGGAAAACCACCCTGAGTTGTTCGAAAGCAGAAACAAAACCACTAAATCCAGAAAAATGGAACAAACATTACATATCAAAACAATTGCAGCATAACATCACATAAAAAGTACATAAAAGAAAGCATTAAAGAAAACTCAGCTCAACAACTTAAACAGGCTCTGGGTTTTAGACATGCATCTGTGACTCACATTCCCAGGTAGTCTCCTCCATGCCCCCATGTCACCACAAGACAGAAACTAAGGGGATAGAATGCCAACACAACACCTTCTCTTTGAGATCTTGGATCTCTACAGGTTGATCCTCAGAGGTTACATCATCATCAACATCGATCTCTCCCCAATCGATGATGTGAGAGTCATTATGAAGATATCGAATGAGCTGTGATACATGGATAATATCATGTATCCAACTCATCAATGAGGGAACTGCTACTGAATATTCTATAGGTCTAACACAATCTAACACCTTGAAAGGCCCAACAATCTGAGGAGACAACATACTTCCATGACCAAACCTTCACTGCCAATGACGGGGAGTCACCTTTAGAAACACTTGATCCCCAACATCAAGCTCCAAGGGTCTCCTACATTGATCATCATATGATTTCTGATGACATTGTGCTGTCTTCATCCTTTGACGAATCATCTGAACCATCTCTATTGTATTCTGTAATAGTTCCGGTCTGAGAATTGCTGACTCTCTGACCCCAATCCATCACAATGAAGAACAACAATGCCGACCATACAAGGCTTCAAACAGCGACATACTAATGGTGGAGTGAAAACTATTATTGTAAGTGAACTCCACCAAGGGTAAGTGCCTCATCCATGAACCTCCAAAATCAAGAACACAAGAGCGTAACATGTCTTCAAAAGTCTGGATAGTTCACTCTATCTGACCATATGTATGATGATGAAAAGTTGTGATGAGGCATAGTGGACAACCTAAAGCACGTTGGAGACCTCTCCACACCCAAGAGGTAAAATGAGAATCTCGATAATAAATGATCATCCTAGGACTCCTTGAAGTCTCATCACCTCTTCTAGATACTGCCTCGACAAAAATTCCACTGAGATTGACTCCTTGATCACTATAAACTGGGCTGATTTTTTAAACGATCCACTACCACCCAAATAGCATCATGTCCTCCCGGAGCTCGAGGTAAACCATTAACAAAATCTATTGATATGTCCTCCCACTTCCACTGAGGAATATCTAATGGCTGGAGTAGACCACCAGGGACATGGTGTTTGGCCTTCACCTGCTGGAATACTAAACAATGAGACATAACTCCGCAACTGCATGCTTCATCCTAGGCCACCAAAATTGACTCCTCAAGGATCGGTACATCTTTTTCATGCCAGGATGTACTTCTAAGGGAAAACTATGGAACTCTATAAAAAAGGTCTCACACATCATCAAGGGAACAAAAATCCTTCCATGATACAACACATAGTGTTATTTGTCCTCCGACCAACCATAAATGGCCTCGCCACAAACAACTTGGTCTCTCCAGACCTCAACTTTACGATCTCCCAATTGGGACACTTCCACCTTCTGTATCAGGGATGGCTATACAATCATCTAAAAAAGTCAACCCTTATCCCCAACATCTTCCATATCAAGATGCAATACTGATAGTTCTTCCATTACACTCTATGAATCACTAGATTCACACATATCATCACTACATGACCTTCAGCTTAGCGCATCATCTACAAAATTCCCATTTCTAGCTATATACGATACATCAAAGTCGTATTATTGAAACAACTCCATCCAATGACATTTTCTTAAGTTAAAGTCTCACTGGGATAAAACATACCTCAAACTCTTATGATCGGTGAAAACCTCAAAGCGCTCACCAAGTGGTAATGTCTCCACAACATCAGAGAAAACACTAAAGCTGCCAACTCAAGATTGTGAGTGGCATAGTTGTGTTCATGGGGACGTAACTACCAAAATACATAA
The DNA here is from genome assembly GCA_963277665.1 of Viscum album. NCBI lineage: Eukaryota > Viridiplantae > Streptophyta > Magnoliopsida > Santalales > Viscaceae > Viscum > Viscum album. The sequence goes on along the minus strand of OY728147.1, from coordinate 1,666,588,293 downwards.
GAAAATACTGACCTCTGCTGCATGAGGAAACATCTTAACCCTAGATGCAAAGCATCGTAGGAAAAATCAAACTGAACTCACTCATCTAGAAGAAAAAAAACTGGAGCACTTACTAACTTCTCCTTTAGATACTCAAAATCTTCCTGACACTAATTAGTCCATATTAACACTTGATCCTTCCTAGTCAAAGCTGTCAGCGGAGTCACAACTCATGAGAAATCAACTATGAACCTCTTGTAGTATCCTGCGAGACCAAGAAAACTTTGTACCTCTGAAACTGTCTTAGGGGCTTCCCAAGACACAAATGCTTCTATATTTTATGGATCCACTGCTACTCCCTATTGGGACACAACATTCCCCAATAAGAGGACTTCTCGAACCCAAAACTCATAGTTTGAAAACTACCAGAACAACTGATGTTGGCAAAGAACTCCCAAAAATACTGATGGATGCTCTACATGCTCCTCTTCAGATGTGGAGTACACAAGGATATTGTCATTGAAACCCACCACAAACTTGTCCAAGAACTCACAGAACACAACGTTCATTAATCCCATGAACACATCTGGAGAATTCGTCATGACAAATGGCATTACAATGAACTCATAATGCCCATGATGACAAAAGAATGTAGTCTTCGAGATATCCCCATCCTTTAAATGCATCTGATGATATCGTGACCGCAAGTTGATCTTTTAGAACCAACATGCACCCTTTAGTTGATTGAATAAATCATCAATCCGTGGAAGAGGATAGAGATTTTTTATTTTCACTTTGTTTAAGAAACGATAATCGACACAAAACTGCACAATGTCGTCAGCCTTCTTCACGAACAAAACTGGGGCACCCCATGGTTCCACACTTGGCCGATCAAAAACCACACTGTAACAGACCATCAATCTGTATACACATTTCTCGTAACTCATAAGGGGACATACAATATGGAGACATAGATATAGGAGACTCTACTGGATATAGCTCGATCCCAAACTCTACCTCTCATCGAGGGGGTAATGCTACAACCTCTTCAAGAAAGACATCAGGGTACTCCTCTATGACCCTTGGAAATTCCAACTACTGAACCTATGAAGAACTCAGCATCATCTCAGCCATCATGGATGATAAGGATGGAACACACCTATGACCCATCTGCGGATCTCACTCTCCAACAACTAACACTTTCTCTCCATCCACACCAATGAAGACAACCTTCTTCTTGAAGTAATCCATGATTTCCTGCACCGAATACAACTAATCCATGCCAAGGATGACATCATATGGTTATATTTGTAAACATAGGAAATCCCCCCAAGAGTGGTGTTTCCTCAACAGTAGCTCACAGTCCTTACATACTTCAAACAAGTCAGTTTGACCCCTAACAGGCGTAGTAAACGCCAAGGCCAGTGGAAGCCTTTATACCTCAAGTCCCAAAGCATGGACAAGGGTAGTTGTTATGAAGGAGTGTGTTGCTCATGAATCAAACAAGGAATACACCAAAGTGGAAAACAAGAAAAGGGTACCTCGAACGACGTCTGGCTCACCTAGAGCTGGAAATGCTAGAGATTTAAGCTGACCACTACCTCCTCCACTGCCTCTCTGACCCTGATGATGACCACCACCATGGCTGCGCTCTGATTTCTGTAGACGGGGAGCGTCATGGGGCTATCCTTTCCCTGACCCATCTACCCACTCTTGATCTAAAGCTGGTGCAATTGGTTGCTGCTTCCTCGACTGGAACTACCTAAACTGAGGAACCTGGAGTATAGCGTCCAGTGCACGATGACCGCTCCAAAAGGTCGGGCACTCCCACTGTTGATGACCATAACCACCACAAAAAACAAGATCTTGATCCCTTAGAATAGGCCTGAGAGTTGTTGCCTCTGGAGAAACAAGATGTGAAGGGATGGGACCTACCCCAGCTGAATGGAAACTCTTTTGCCCTAAAAATCGAGAACCCCGGACCACAGCTCTGCTTCACGAGGAATCATGACGATCCCCTTATCGTGATGATCTTGTCCTGGAAAAATTCCTCTCGATATCCTCTTCCCTCTTCAGCACCTCAAGATATGTTTTCAGTATAGATGGAGTGACCCGACGCTGGATCTCTAGACGCAAAGCCTCCTCTAAATGCCTCGCCCTGGACTCATAATCTGGAAGCAGTTCTGACGCATATCTTAAAAGGTTCTTAAAATAGATCCCAAACTCTCGAACACTAGAGGTCCCCTGTCAAAGGGTAATAATCTCCTAGCGACTGGACACCTTTGCAGTCGAAGAAAGAAACTCGACTCTAAACCTATCCCAGAACTCCACCCATGACATCGTGGACTCCTCACAATCCTCAAGGAACAAGAAGCACCACTACCTCACTGCTCCATGTAGAATTGTCACAACCAAGGACACCCAGTGGTGCTTCCGAGCATGAATCGAACTGAATCTGATCTTGAACTCCTCTAAACAGTCTTCTGTGACTGCATCTGAAATAGATCCCTCATACTTCTGCAGACTCTGGCGTTAAAACTCTCGGAGTGTCTTCCTCCAAGTGTCATCGTCTTGAACCTCTACCCTACGACGATCCGCTGGAGTAGCCTGCTAGACATTTTCTGTGCAAACCTGATGAGGACGTCGAGAAGGAGCCATACCTATAAAATAAAAAATGGTAGAGCTCCTAAACCTGAAATATGGAAGACTCAACATCAATTAAATAATTTTTTCATTTATTTATTTTATTTCAACCTATCCCAAGGTATACCCATTCAAACATATGCATATAGAAGAATGATGTATGATCCTTTCCTAGGTCTCTACCCTGCATCTAGTATCTCCTTGTTTAGTAGCCATTATAAACTTAATTTTCCATACGTTAGAAAATAGGGGGCCCTAAATTCCTATGTCTCAGCTGGTCTATAATGTTTTCCTCAATTTCTAAACATGAATGACGCTGTTTCCCTACCAAACCATGCAACCTCACCTGTTCCTAACTCAAAACTCCATCCTATCACTCAACCAGAGTCTCTGATACTACACTGTCATGACCCCATCCCCACAAAGTGTACCCCTCCTAGGACGGAAATGTGATAAGGTAGATAATGAACCCCGAGTCCCACCTCTATTAGGCCCCGGGTTGGCGACTAGCACTGAGGGTATAATAAACACACAAATATGAGGCATTACCCTCTAAGAGAACACATGCGGAAGAGAGAGATAAGATAGACACCAATCATCTCTAACTCATAACTATAATATAAGAGAAATCCAAGTGCATATATGAAATTCCATGAAAAAGTACTACAACTAGAAGGGAAAAACTGCAAGTACCCAAAATAAAGTAAAAACAACAGCAACCATAAGCCCGAACAGCTCCTGCAACCACAACCTAGTAGTAACCAACCTGATCTCCAACCTTCTCCAAGTTACCTGATGAATAGTTTATATATACATAGTGTGAGTATAAGAGTATAGTCAGTAGGATCCTCCTCGAAGCCTCTCGTGCAAATGTATAGAAATCATGCTAAAGCACAATGAACAATAAGTGAAACTAACTCGTCACCTAAACATGTATAATATGTTCCCAACCTCACCATGGATACTCTCACCATTTAATGCATTTAAGAATATATCATATAATAATGAATACCAAGGGTACCCCTCTACTACTTCCCCACTGGTTTGCCACTTTTACCAAATATCGCACGTCCTAAGCATCTCTCTCAAAAAGGCTTTCCCCTAGACACATGGGAGAAGCTCCACAATTTGCACCTTGTGCAACAAAACCACCATGTTCACATACCAAAGTAACCAGGTAGTTTATAGGATCCACCACTGCAATCATAACATGTATCATACGTTGGGTATTATATCTGAAGCCATTACATCGCATACACCGAGTAAGGATTCTCAATCCATCACAGCCTATACACGTTACACCTATAGTAGTACAAAGAAAACTATATCAAGAATATATGTGTGTGAATAACCACAAGCCATTACAACCCTCAAAACACATATTTGGGAAAAACTATCCAATGTCCTTTCCAGCACCAATAACTACCAAGAGAAGAGAGCTGGGATAAAGGGGGGTAGTTAGCCATCCATCCCCCCACATGAATGTTGGGTAAAACACCCCCCAGAGCTTAGAATCCCTGGGGTGTCAGTTTCCCTTTCTAATAGGGTGGAGTAGCATATAGAAACACAAAAATTACAGGATATATTATATCTCACAACCACACTATGGGCATTACGTAGTCTTAGAAAAAACTACAGCTAACATCTCTTAGACACTAGGCTGCTAATTCTAAGACTACGTATCCTATAATAACACAACCATTTAAAGAGATTTATTTGATTAATTCATTCCCTTTTTATCAGTTCCATTGTACATTAATTAATTCTTTACATATTAATTAACCATGAACAATTCCACATTAAATTTCATTATCATAGCTCCCAAAGTCAACTGTTCCTTCAAAAAATTACAACCTCATTATTATGTTACAGCATCTCCATCCCCATGTGTGAACACCATTTATTCATTTATTCATTATAGAAATACTTTCCCACATTCCCAGGCATTCTAGAAAAACATTATATGATAAAAAACACAAGGGGGATCAACATAGTTAGTAGATGTACTACCCATCGAGTTTTTGACGCTTATAGCAAGAGCATATACCCATCCGTCCTTGAGAAGCTAAACACATAAGCACGTGGAATACCCCGCGTGTCTTCTCCTCTTTGGGAAGAAGGGTATGTAAGAAAAGCTTCCTTGATCAGTAGGGAAAAGTAAAGAAGATAAACAACCAGAATGAAACACCAAGCATCCAATAATCAAATATTCCATTCCATCATCCCTGGTGTCCTCTCTGAAACCCACATGCATAAACCGATGCAACTTGCCACTCTAGGCTTCATCTGCTGCCACAAAAAAAGGCCTCCATGCCTCCACATATTACCACAACCATGCAGGATCACATCACAACACAAGGAACAAGAAAACAGAAACCACATTAATTAGGCACTTGTCCCTTTAACAATAAAGACGGTAACTCAGAACCCCTTAAGAAATTATCAATAATCAGTTCTTTAATCCATATTGAATTAACATGTTTGTCATTCGTAGGTTCCAAATTTGGGAAACCTAATTAGTAAGCTATCACAAATAATTTTTCATGCTTACGGCACCAATTTGATTAACATCAAAATACAACAAGAACTAGATTCGTTTACATGCCTCTTTATCTTTAGTCAAACAATTTTCAATTAACCCCAATTTTTGTTCTTTACCGATTTCTATCAAGAATGAAAAGCTAATCAAAGCGAGAAAAGATATCACACTATCTAGCAAAACATGAGGCAATAAGATACGATCAATATTAATTTATTTACCTGGTTAAGATATTTATTATGTCAATTCCATTGTCATACAGTGGGATTAAACATGATAACAATATGGTTGTACGTTAAAGAAATGAGAATCAATGAATACCCTACCTAGAATAGTTCCTCAGGTTCTTTATCCAGACAACTGGTCATGATCCTCCTCTCGCGATAACTGCATCCACCCGAGGATGCCACGGTATGACAGAACATAACAAACCCCCAAAAAACCCCATTAGAAGCATGTATATTACATGCTATAACATGGAAAAGAGAAAAAAGAGGATATGATCCCCAAAGGAAGGACTATAAAACATACCATATATCAAAGATTGACTGATAAGGCTCGGTTGCATCAAAACAGAGCGAAACCAATCCTAGGAAAAAAGTTTGATTGTGCAACTCCTATAAGAAGGATTGAAAGGTTCTAGAATCTCATAGTTGAGAAAAAAAGGAAGAACAATAGATGATGATATCTTTTCCCTATTGAATATTTAATGGGGTGATGGTTTAAGATCCGCTTAATTCTCCATTAAAAACGGATCGCATTAAACCACAGGGTTTGACCAAGTAAGAACATCCTGAGCTATAAGAATAATTAATATAGGATTTATGGAATTTGAATCAGACTTAAGATTCCTTAAAATAAGGCTTTAAATGTATTTTATGTGAAAGTAAACGTCTATGGGGTGAAACTGTAGGATGATGGAAACACTGTTCACATACTCAAAATTTGGAAAAGGAAAGAAAAGGTCACCGTTAGAGGTTACCGATAGACCTCGCTGTTAGAGGTTACCGATAGACCTCACCGTTAGAGGTTACCTATAGACCACACTGTTAGAGTTTCCCGATAGACCTCACTGTTCTGGAAACACTGTACACCTAGCATTCTGGAAGCACTATAGACTTACCATTACTGTAAACCTACCGTTATTATAAGCCTACAGTTAGAGGTTTTCGATAGAGGTTAACGATAGACCTCACCATTCTGGAAACACTGTAGACCAACTATTACTATACACCTACCATTACTGTACACCTACCATTACTGTACACCTACCGTTAGAGGTTACTGATAGAGGTTACCGATAAATCTCACCATTCTCGAAACACTGTAGACTGACCATTACTGTACACCAATGGGTACTGTACACCTATTGTTACTGTACAGGTACCGGTATTGTACACCTACCGGTACTGTACACCTACCGGTACTGTACAACTACTGGTACTATACACCTACCGGTACTGTACACCTACCGGTACTGTACACCTACCGTTACTGTACACTTATGGGTACTTTACACCTACCGGTACTGTACACCTACCAGTACTATACACCTACTAGTAGAAACACTTTTCACTGGTGGAACTATTAAACAAATTTGAAATTTGGAAAATTGTTGGGGATAATCACCTTGACTTCCTGGAACACCTCAAACCCCACATTTTCACAATGTAATGGACCAGAGAGGTCCTGAACAATACATATTGGCAATAAGTAAGGCATGAATCATAAAGGAATATTAACCATGGTAGAATAGCATTGGAATAAAACATGTAATTTTGGAAAACTAATAATATGATATTATGATTTACATAGTAGCCAAGGAATTGCTGCTAAGACTATTATAGTAGACAAAGTCCATTAATGAATCGGGTTTACATGTTGTTCCATTCAAATATTAATAAAACTAATTTCACTATAATTACAATCATGTCTATCTCATGAGATATAAATATTTACCCAATGTATTGGAGGAAGATATTGGTCCCAACCATATCATAATGAAATCATTCATACATGTTCCATAAAAAAATAAATCATTCATCATAGCATAACCTATGAAATAAAATGGGATTCTTAAACATCATTACATCATAAAATAATCTATATAAGATAAATAGACTTCATAAACATTAATTATATCATAAAAAAATCAAATAAAATTAATAATAGGTATCAAAACATAAACTTATGTCATCTTATATGGAAAATAATCATGATAAAACACATGAAATTAATTCTTGGGGAAAATATCCTTTGTTTTCCAAATAAAGTTTTATTTTCTCAAAATGTCATGGAATTTTATAATAAACAAATTTAGTTGAAAATAAACTTGAAATAGTATAGAGGAAGAATTATGGAAATAAGTAGTTAAGAAGACCTAAAAATTTGTTCATGCTATATTAGTTAAAAAAACATTCTCCTCGTGCTTGTATTAGAGAAGTCATAAACTACCTCGTGTGGTAAACATAAAAAGGATTCCTTCCATACCATGTAGTAAAAGTAAAAAATGTTTAAAAATGACTTTAAACATACATAGAAAAATGGTAATCATTTTATTAATTTTTTTTATAAAACATGGACATGGATGATGAATTTATCCCTAAAAAATACTTTAGTAGAATCAATCTTCGATAAAAATGAGATTGAAAAATTATCCCTTACCTTTGGCCATATTACTTCCCTATGTGTCTGAAACACCTACATAGTTTCTTTAAACATATTATTAACTAGTAAAAAAACAATAATAATATTTATGATATAATTTATGATTCACTTAGAACTTTTTATTACCCGTTCTTTAATTAATTCCATGTTAAATAAAAAGTTTGGATAATAATAGTTTTATTTATCTTATGTGTTTGGACTTGTTATTGTTGATATTATTACATAGAAAATGATTTAAATACTTATATAATATAAATCATGATTTATATATCATATATATATTGTATATAAATATATATGATAGATCTATAAGTGGAATTTAATACACCGTTAATGGAGATTGTATTTATATTCTGTATATAAATATATATAATAGATCTATAAATGGAATTCAATACACGGTTCATGGAGACGGTAGGCCTTAAATATATATGGATGCTGTTTTCGTTTCCTTATTAAATTGAATGGAAGTCACTAAGTGACATATATATATATAAATAAACCCAATTGAATTATTATTTCATCTATTCCATGATTATTTATCATATATAAATTATAATCATTCTTGAATGGTTAACATGGAGAATGAATCTCATCACGTCATGGAGACAGTTAGCCATACATACTCTCAAGAGACGATCTCATTCCCATAGTTGTTGAAAAGTATTGAAGTGGATGGTGTATAATACATCTAAATTAGTATAATGTTATAATAATCATATATATTAATTATTACCAACATTATACCCATACATGTAATATGGTGGTGAAAAACATATTACACCACGACGTGGAGATGGTAATCTGTATGTACGCACGCGCCATGATTTCATTTTTCATAGGATGGATAGAATGAGAAATAAGAATTGTTAAAATTTATAATAACATATATATATATATGATTTATATTGATGTTATTTATTAATAATTAAACAACTATATAAGAGGAATTTTAAGAATAAATAAATTTTAAAGAATCGGTAGAAGAGATTACCTCTTCCTTGATGTGCCTAAATTACATTTCATATTAGGGTACTAGAGTTGGGCTTTTGATAAGACACTAAATCTCTAGAATGTAACTTGGAAAGTTGATAAGAGAAATGGGAAGGTGTTTTCTGAGCATGAATTCTAAAAATGAAGTGAATTGGAGAGGGAGGAGGTTCCCTTTTATAAGAGAGGAGAGGGGAACTTTTGAAAATTTCCAAAATATTAATTTATTATTAATTCCATTTAGATTTTAAATTTCCCAAAACTTATTTGATTATAAGATAAGATGATTTTTATTTTAATACCCATCATACAATAATTTTTTGACATGTTTTCAATATTTTGTTATCCATATCAATTTGGTTTTACCCTTATTTTACCTTTTATAATCTTACCGTGATATCATGTTATTCACACATTGTGGCTTGATTTATTACCATATCATGTCAAAATACCCACAAAAAGTTATTTATGACATATCTAGACTTATATTAATAATTTTTAAAAATTATAGAATTTTTTTTTGAATTTAATATCATTTAATAAACTATTTTATGTTCTAAGTTATGAATTGTGTCAATTTTGGACACTATTCATACGTGCCTTTTTGAAAATTCATAAGAACCTTATTACATCCAAAAAATGGAATTAAATCATATATAATATGTCAATAAATTCTAAAAAATCCTCGGATGAAATCAATATATTCAAATTAAATTTCTTTTAATATTTTTAATTTCATTTATTTGAATCATTAACTAATGAGGTTTTCACTACATCAAAAATGTGTCATAAATAAATATATTTATCTGATGTATAAAAATTATAAAAAAAATTACATAATGTAAGAAATATTTTTTTATTTCTAATGACTATTTATATATATAGATATTAGTTATATAACCCTCTATTGAAATCTATTAAGTAAAGATATACGTTTCAATTATAGTTATCTTTACAATAAATTAATTCTTGAAATTAGAATTTTCACATCCAAGTTAATCCATTTGGTCCATAAATCCACCCAAAGATGCCCATGGTCTGAAAAATATCATCCAATTGGATTTGGACCTATGTTAGGGTAGTTTAGTATTATTGTAATTTTATTGTTTACCCTTAATTACCAGATTTACCCTTTAACCATGGTAAATAAAATATTAACTGAAGTTACTCTTCATAGTGTCTAAAAATAAATTCTAACTATTTAGAAAATGTGTAACTTATGATTCAAAATATGGAATAATTTTTTTTAAATTCAACACATAGAATTGGCAGAAATTAATTTAAAATTAGTCCCATTGTAGAAAAAATGGGATTTAAATGATATACATTAGAATAGATTGAAATGTTTTTACCTATGAATTAAATGTAAAATTAATGATAATAAATTATATTATATCATATAGTAATATATTATTTATATACTTTAAAACCATTAAATATCATTATTTAACTAAATAAATAATCTTAATAAAAAAGTAGTTTTTAACTAAAATTTAGTGTATTTTTACTATTCATTAAACTAAGAAATTTATTAGAAAATATCAAAAATTTATCCAAAGTATATTTTTGTATCATGATTTCAAATAAGAAATTTATTTTTCTAAATTAAACTTATAAATGTATCAAAAACTGTATTTAAAATGGGTTCTCTATCAAAAGGTGGTAAAACAACATTTTTTTAAAAAAAATTATTTTATCCAAAAAATTGATTTTGTTCTAATATCATGTGTATGTTGAATACTAATATCAAATAAAATTTAAAGTATGGTTAATTCATTTCATAATGGGGTGTTTATATAGTATTTTAATAACATATCGGTGTTTAGTGGAACTCAGTATTGCGTACCACAAAAGTTATCAATGATGGTCACTTTTGCTTGTAACACATTCCATGTAATTGTTGCATGTATTTAAGTCTTCCATTGGTGTTTCATATAACATAATAACAACTTAGTTAATTTATACATTGAAAGAAATATATACTCATTATTACATGAAATGAATTTTTTCAAAAGAATATGAAATTGTGTGCAACACAAGCCAAGAATAGTGTTGCATATACTGTAAGCTAATACAATTTTTCATAAAGAAAGCTCATATTGGTGTAGTTTAAAACACAAGATATAAAATAATCTATATCATAAAATTTGGATGTGTTACATCCACACAACACACGAATGGATGTTCCTTTTTTTCTTAATAAAACAAGGAATTATGTTAATTGTTATAACCTTAGAATAATAAGATTTTAATTAATTTTTTTTATTTCATTATATATTAATTATGAAATTATATTTTTAAATTCATGAATGAAAATAAATGGAAATATTATAATTTATTACTCATGATCATATCTCGAGTTTTCAGTAAGAGGAATAAAGAGAGCACATGTTTCACAATTCAAAAATACCAAAAAATAAATATTAATGGAGTGATGGATGATATAAGGTTTATAATACCTCAATAATTCATTTTCTATGATGTTTAAAATATGTTTCTATGCCTTTACTCATTTATTTTTTTCTTTTATATATTTTTTGTTTTACAGTGGTAATTAGTTTTTATCTAAGTAATAAACTTTTAATTCTTAAAAATAAAATTAATGTTATTAGATAACTTGGACCTATTTATTCCATGTATTTATTAAATTTTATCATATAACATTTATGTTTAGGAAAATAAATTTTTATCCTGAATTCAGGTGACACGTAAAAACATGTTTTCAGTAAAGGTGTATTTTTAATCAAAATTTTTTGAGTAAGGTAAAAATAATATTGTTTTTAATTTTAATGATACAAATTCATTTATTATATATAAAATTTATGTGGATTTAATATCTATCCAAAACCAAATATTACCAAAATAATATTTAATTAGAACAAATGATCAAAAATAATTTCTTTTATTAAAAAATACTACTAAATTCATAAAATGCTAAACATAGGTTTTATCATTCCATAAGGGTAATTAGAAATATATTTTTTCACTCTTTAAATAAATATTTGACCAATTAAAACGTTTTATAATATATAATGTTTTGTTTATATAAATAAATATTCAAAAAAAATTCAGTTTTCGTAAGAACCGTATTATTCACGATTAATATTAATATTTACATGTTTTGAAATATACAGTAAATTATTTTAAGGAACATATTTAAACGATGAATCTCAAAATAAATTTTATATTTTAAAATTAAAATAATTAAATTTTAGAATTTAACTTTTAAATATAAAAAATATAACGAATATTTTTTTTATAGGAAATTCAACATTTAAAAGTACTAACTATTTAAACTTTTATTTAATTTAAATTACTACACAAATTTTTTATGATATATTTTTAATATGAATTTATATTTTTTCCATAATAAATTTATTTTTATAATAATAACACGTAAAAATAATATATTTATAAAATAATATTTTAAATCGTAAATTATATTTATTAGTAGCTTTTCTAAACTAGTTTAATTTTTCATTAATTTCTGGGTATTAAAAATGAATAATAATATTATTTATACATATATTTATTAATATGGTTACCATTTTTTACCCACTAATTACACAACTATTTTTAAATTTTTATATAACATTCTGCAGTTCATTTTGGTTTGCTGTTGTATGAGAAGCATGGTATCGAACACATTAGTCATTAATGGGAAATATATTTAATTTAAAATCATGGAGTGTCACACAAAACATTATATTTGGAGGGATTATTATAGTGTATCATGGTTTTAAGAGGGTGGTATTTCAAGGTAGGATAGTTCCAAGGGATCTGTTCTAGCATTGGAAGACCCTTTAAAAGTGAGATGAAAAGATAATGAGTATGCATTGACTCTTAGTGATAAATGTAGACCATAGGATATGAGTGATGATTCATTTATATAATGGGAAGTGGTGTTGTGGGGGGCTTGTAATGACATGCATTTGTTCCCCCAAATCTACCATTGGGGTAGATACAATAACATGTAGAAAAAATCAGGTTTAGTTTTCCCAAAGGCTGATAAGTGAACCCTGATGCACAATTATTTGTTATGGGATTTGGATATATAGTAGGGAACAATTTTGGGTTGGATTATATGAATAACAAGACACTCTAGGATTTTAATTAAATTATTTAATGAAGATGTGTCATTCTGAGGATGTTTCTATTACTAGATTTAGTGTAATTGTTTTATATAATATCTTATAATCATCAATTAAAGATGTATCCATTCAAAAAAAATATATAATTTATGATCAATAAACATTTTATTCCCTAAAAAATTCAAATCTAATAACATATGAACTTATAGGGTCATTTTACTAATCACTCCAAAGAATACTGCCATACAAGCACTCAAAATATGTAGTTTTTAAAAATAAATAAATGAATATAATGATAATTCCTTTAATGGAACTATAAAATTAATGAATTATTTAAATTATAAGATCACATAATATATCATATACTAAATCCCATTAAACTTTCTAAAATTAACTCATAATAGGCTTATCCCACCATATATGGAATGATCTTAGTAGATTATGGAAGTTGACTCAAATAAGATTGATGATTGAATATACAAAATCAAATAGAATATTAATTACTTTAATTATTATACGAATGGATTCATAATATGATATAAATTTTATTATAGTGATAAATATGAATTTAATAACAATTAATATAGTTGGAATATTTTTATTAGAAAACTAGATTGTTTTTGCGATATTTAAAATTAAAAAACAAGCACACAACCAAAATAATTATATCATAAAATTACATAAGTAATATGAAAACAAGAGCTACCATTTAGTCCCCTTAGTTCATTATGTACAAATATTTTGAATCTATTTGGTCATGAAAATATGTTTAAATTTTTTATCATATATTAGGGTATGCCAAAGTGTGGTGGAATGTGGGTATATAATTGATTTTCCATCATTCCCAATGTAATATGCCTTTATTTTCTATTTCAACACATACCATTTTTACATATATATTTCATCTTATAAGAAGAATAAATTACATAAACCACTATTTTTGCCATAACAATAGAGTATTAGAGACTATGGAAACTTAGACACAATAAAAACTTGTACATAAAAGATTTATATAATCTACCACTTAGTTATTCACAACTATCACCCTTCAAATACATATCATACTTAGGAACATTCTTTATATCCTGGGGAAATGAATCATAATAAATGTTAAGATGAGATTATTTTTAATGTAAATCAATGTAGATATAAAGTATCATTACATCATAACATGAACATACAAGTATGAGAATGTGATTCTATAATTTGAAAACCATACCCAAAAAATATTTTTTCATAAAAATGAGTCATTGAAAAAAACATGGAAGTTCATAATCCTTGAATTATAATAGGATCAATGAACATGATCCATGAATGTATGACATTATCATAAGACATATGTTTTTTCCATACATATAACCATTAAAAATCATTTCTTTAGTCATGGATCACAAACAAGACAATGATATAATGTTATTTTTACTCCCCATTTAATCATATCATTATTAAAGGCCAAATTCAAAGATAATCATACATGAAAGAGTCCCCTATTGACATGGGGTTACACCCATTCTAGTTCCTATTTTTTCATGAAATATCAATTTTAACCCAGTGCATTGGAGGGAAATAATATTCTCATTCCACCTATCAAATAATAATAATCTATTCATATGTGTGCCATGTCATGAACTGTCCCACAAGGGCTTTCCTGGCCAGTGAGAATCTAAGTGTTACTACCCCAATCCCTCCTATAAAAGGCTAGGGGATTGAGACAATTCTCATTTAGGCATAACACTCACACGGGATGCCATATTCTAATCTACTTATATGAACACACACATATCTAAGACCATAAAATTCTAAAATCTAAAATACAATTGATAAAAAAATTAAAAATAAAGATAAATACCCCAATAAATGTACGTTGAATAATACTGGAAGGAATAGAGGGCCAAATACTAGCCCACCAAAAACTATAATGAATTTTCACATTCTAGAAATAGGTAGAAGTATTCAAACAAGACTCTTGGTATGAACTATAATGTTATACCCCAACTAGAGTACACATCTACTCTTAGTCCACTAGGATCCATGTTTAATAGTCATTCGTCTGGATAAGATGCGACATGTACGATCAGAGCCCCTGCATGGGTTAATTTTATAATACCAATTAGGATACCAAAAAATCACTATCCATAAATAAAGTGAGATTAGTAATATTATCAAAATATATTTCAATCATGATAGTATAAATACAATAGAACTTCAATATATAATCATGGAAGACATTAAGTGTCAATGTACTGTCACAACCTCATCTCCACCCAAATATTTTACTAGAGTCTATAACCACACTTGCTTGGGAGAACTCACTCCGTGACTCTGATAGTACTAATGGAGTGCATCACAGATGTTGTTCTTTTTGGATCTCACCACAAGTAATTACACCATTGAAGTACTAATATATCAATACACATACGGAGATCACACCCAGGGCCATGGGGAATACCAACAACTCAATTTAGATTAACACTCAAAGTAGGGTATCAAAACCATTGTACAATTGTCCAAGCCAATTACGAAAACCCCACCTTGAGAAGAATATGATAGAGGTTATCATAATGGAATTAAGTAGGTATTAGTACAACTCTATAACAAAATAATTATTTATATAAGCTCATAATGACATTGTTAGGATGTAATTTCATACTATACTGTCACATGGATGGATTGAGGGAACATACCCTTAAGTAAACTAGTCCATGTTGATGGGAATAAGGTCTCTGTTACATCATTGAAAAAGTACACAAGGTGGTTGTAAAACACACAACATGTACCACTAATCTTGGACATATAACATCCTTTCTCATGTGCCTCTTCCCATACTCATGTACATCTAACCATATTCATGTACCAATGTGGTTCTATATATTTGGGATTGTATATGTATTGGGCCATGCCCGCGTACTATACTTGTTCCCTTGTACCTAGTCATTTATTTTCCCAAGTATACTTCATGATACATACCAAGATACGACGTAGGGGTCACATATCATGTGACACGTTGCACAAAACATGTGATATTTAATTTCACTTGTGACCCTAGTACTGAAGCCAGGGACGTACAATTTGTGTGTGTTTGTTTGTTAAAAACCATGTTGTGTAAAACATTATATAATCCATGGTTCTTTATAAGGATTACACTTCCATTACTACTAGCCATTAATTTCACCACTAATATCATCATGGATTTCAGATCTCATCTCATTGAGTTTTACTATCACTGTTGAACCAATTCCAAACATCTAAACCGATAGAAAAAATGACAATATTTCCAATGGAGTTGTCTCTTTCCAAACTGGGAAATTGGGAACCAATGATCAAATCATAATTCAACACCACAACCATAATACCTCAATTCAATGTCAATACCAAACCTATATCTCTGGTATCAATCCTCTATATAGAAAAACATGTGCACAATGATTGATTACTATTTATTTTGTCGAACAAATGGTCAAATGTAACATCGAAAGTGAAAATGAAAAGAATGGGGGGATATATTCTCAATCCCCAAACATGAGAAACATTCATAGTAAAATTTTCACCATGGATTTTATTCATTTACATTATAATGATGAATGCATAGATATAATTAGTCACTAATAATAATCCACAAATTCCAATTAAAACAAACCCATAACCATAACTCGATCAGCCCAAGAATTAATCTTATGGTTGATTGATTCATGTTTTTAATGGGAGATATAACTGGATATAAATTCATAAAAATAAAAAAATGAGTTTATATTTGTGTCTCGTGAAGAAAAATTAAATTTCAAAGTCATTTATGAGATCGAGAAACTCTGATGTCATTGGGGATCCCTGTTATAATTGTTATGTTCTCCGTTCCGATATCATTCACTAGTGCCTCTCCAAACACTAATTTATAGGTCTTCATGGTTATGTAGAAAACCCTAATGCCCAACCATAGTATAAAATTAATACAGTAGTACCATGTCATTGTGTTAAAACACCAATTAATTAAATTAATTTAAATTAATTTATTCTTTTTACCTATGATGAATTTTTAGAAAACTCCCAACACCAACCAAAATTATGCTTTGTCTAGGTTAAATCATGCATTGAAGAATTAATGGTGGTCTCAAATTTAAAATCAAAGAGTACCTTTAGAATTATATTTATTTTTAGAGAAATATTTGATTATTATATTAATATATTTAATATTTTTTAAATTTAAATTCTGGGCTCGTTAGGCTTTAGATTCTGACGTCATCTATATTCCTAACTACAAAATTTTTACTAGATATATTTGAATGTGTTACCTAGAAAACTCTAATACCTTACCTTATATCCAAATTAAGGATTTTCATACTAAAAATGAAAAATGAATAGTAAAATATATGTGGGTACTCAACTGGTATATGTGTTTCCCACTCACAACTATTATCCTAAAGATCCCACTCCTTCCATCAGCCACACAAAAAAGGAATCACATTACCACAAGGTATATTATACTATTGTTCTAAGATGTCCATTGGAGACACTAAAAGGTTTCTCCATTCATGATGTATATCTCACCCATTTGATAACATGTGATGGTTCATGAATATATATTCTCAGATATGACACATAGAAGATGTCAGGTACTCATTCTAACTATGGTAGTAGATCCAAGAATTGTGCCACATCATAGACACTGAATAGTATTCAGAATAGTCCTATAAATCGTAGAGAAATATTTCAACCATGACCAATATACATAATCCACATCAAGGGGAGACCTTTTGGAACACATGGTCTCCATCCTAGAACCCAAATTTCTTCCATTTTCAATCCATATAAAAATTTTAAAGGATCCAAATAGTCTTAAACCACTCTTGGATGATCATATCTATATCTAATGTAACTCAGACCAAATTTAAGCTCATGAGTGCTAATTTAGTTGGATCAATCAAAAAAAGTGGTGACCTACACGGTCTATCTTATAAGGCCTCAAATAGTTCCATATCGATGGGGGAATGATAGTTTTTGTTTTATGAAAACTCCACTAATGTTATATGATCCTATCAACTAAGGAAAAATTCTATCATTCAGGCCTACAACATTTTCTACAGAACATGAATTGTCTATTAATTCTAAACATTAATCTGGGGGAAGTGTTGTGCTCAAATTCCACTGATACCTAAATACCTCTTGTAATACTCTCATAATTATGAATTAAATCAATAATCATTTTCAAAAATGATCATTATGGAAACTATATGAAGATGGACTATCTCATGCATATATAGGCTTCCCATGATCTCTACTGAACTCTATACTAAAATAAGTAAGACATGTGCCAACTTGGGGAGATGATATATGATCAACCAAATGGAATTTTGTTCTATAGATGTATGTGGTAACCCTTTAATGTGGTCCATAAATAGTATATCCAATTTACACTTTAGCATGTCAAGGGATTGAGCTAACCTCATTGGAACCTAGTGCCCATCCTTCACCTAATGAAAGGTGAGGCATCAAGAGAAAACTGTGCAATACAATTTTTCATTCTTTGACACCAATACCAATATCAAAGGTCTTGGTAAATCCTTTCCACACATGGGTGTACATCCAAATGGGACGTATTATAATCCATAATCACATTCTCTGATAACATCACTAGTAGAAACATTCATCCTCTAAAAAGGATATCATGCTCTCCTCCTTCATTAAATCCACCATGATCATATCCTATGGATATCTATGTATGTAAGGTCTCATAGTAATTTTCTCCATTCCATGATTACCTAATATAAATTAAATATAGTTGGGTATTAACCATTGACTGAATATATAGAGCACCATGCATTTCAACTTAGGACAACTACAATGAGGCAAGAAACTCCAATGACTCATCAATGAACTATGAACAAGATCTCATGTTGATATAATCTACAACCACCTAACCCTTTCCTAGAGTATAAAAATTTCTAGAAGGAATACTCATGTAGAAATTATAGCCATCACCTCTATCTCATGTTAATATCATTCTAAGGGAAGATATAATTTAGACTACAATTGTTAGAGTTAATGATAAACTGCTCACCCATAAGGTAGTGCCCCAAACCTTCAGAGAAAATACTACCACTTCCAACTCATGTTTGTATGTCATGTATTATTTCTCCTATAATATAAACTTCCATGACTAATAAGAATTTATCACCTTCCTCTACATAAGAACACAAACCAATTAATACCTTGAAGCATCACATATCACTATGTACTTGACAACATCCTCTATAAATCTTAAGGTGAGGGACTTAATAGACCTGTTATACAACTCTTGAAAAGATTTTTATAACAATTATATCAATATGGAAGGATACCCATTTTGAGAAAAAATAGTAAAATTTGTAAATATCACAGATAAATCAAGAAAAAATCTCCTCAAGTAGCCTACCATCCTAAGGATGCTCAATAACCCTATCACACTCTTGGGTGTATCCAAATATAATAGTTATATGACATTTTTCAAGTCCCCTAATACACCATAAAATGAGTTAAAATATCCTAGAATGTGGACTTCTTAAATCCATAATTGACACTTTGTGAGATTATCATAAAGACAGTTCTCTTTAAGAGTACGTTGAACCATCCTCATGTCCCCCGAATGGTCCCCCTAAATTTCCAAGTACACTAGGATTTATTTTATGATGAACCCCGCAATCCTCTCTAAGAAAGTATGAATGATTTGTTTCATAAGTCCAATGTAAATTGAAGGGGTGTTCTTTTTGTCCAAGGGAATCACTAAGCAGTCATAGTGATTGTAGTGATATATTAATTTAATCTTCATTTTATCCTCAACCCATACTAAAATCTAGTAATAGCCTAATATGTGTTTAATCTGTTAGAACCATAAAAACCTTCTCAAATGGTCGAACTAGTCATCAATCCTTGGTAGTTGAAACTTGTTATTCATAGTCAACTAGTACATGCACTAATAATCCATACATACCAATATGCTCCCATCCAATGACTTAGATAACAATAGTAAGGATTACATAGGGGAACATTAGGTCCAGAACATCCCTTCATATGCAATTCATCCATCTACAACCACAAGTCAGGAAGCTATACAAAAGACATCCGATATGCTGGAATAGATAAAAGGGAATCCTCTATTATTAAGTCAATATAGAATTATATGTTTTGAAAGGAAGGTAAGACTATAATTTATTAAGGAATGATGTCTTAAACCCATCCACCACCGATGTAAACTGATATTCCATAGAATCCACTACTACAAGTGTCATTCTAGCTTACATGTGAGTAATCAGTTTCACTATTATTTGTATGAGTCTGTCCTACTCCTCTAGGGTCACATTCATTCCTATGAAGTAAAAACTAATCCCATGAACACGGACATATAACATCTTACACATAAAATTGTCAAACCATGCATGAATGTGGTATATATAGTCCATTAAAAATAGGACCCCATAAGACCATATCACTTACACAAGTAGATCCCATGATAATATCTATCCACCATGTACTAGAGAACAGTATCAATAAATGTTATTGAATTTGGAGTTATATCTTGTTGGAGTATTCATGAAAAAGGGGTGAGAAAAGGGAATAATTAGATCCACTAGGTCTATAAATAGGGATATAGTAGTAAAAGGGTGGATTATGGATTTGTCTATATTTTATATCTAAGGTAGAAAAAGTAGACATCATATATCTTATCATCCATGAATCCTATAGATCATACTCCTTTACAACAAGTAGAAGTAGTCGCCCTTATCCACAAGCTCCTTGAGCTTGATATGGATGACATGGGGGTGGTAGTGGTAATAATTACAACCATCTGGAACATTCTGATACTCTCTCTATTCCTTTGTAATGTCACCCACCATACAGTGCTCCCTAATCCTTTAATTTATTTTTCATATGTGTCCCATCCATTGTCTCTCTATCAGAATAATTTTTGTTATGATAATCCTATAGGATATTTACTTGACCATCATAAGAGTTACACCACCTATCCAAAGGCTGAATAGACCCATCATGGGATCCCTAAACCAAAAAAAATCTATAATGAGATCACCTACTAGATAATTTCATACATTAAAATACTTGCATCTACAGTTGGCTACCAAATACCATGGTCTCATCCACAATTTTCCCACTACTAGAACCCATCGATGGATTATACTTGAGTTGAATGATATCTATCACCAAGGAAACCTCTATAACCCTAATATATGTAGGAATGCATAGAGGTATGATATTGTATTAGATGTATCTATATAGAACTCAATCAATGGTTCATTCTTGAATGAATGGATCCGAAATCATATCCATTGATAATAATGAGAGGTTTTTACACCTCAATGAATACTCATCCATAGATGTGTTGCCCAATTGTAGCTATAAAATATCATGGATATGTACTTCATGCATCATTACATGGGAGTAATCTTCTCTAAAGTGACTCTATAACTCTCTATGTCATCGGTTCGCTTCATTTTATGATAGAAACACCATGAACCCCAAACTTATTATAGATATATGATGATATATAGCCTCTAGGCCCATCATATTGTTTTTAGGTGTGCTGACATGATATAGAATTCATGTATCTAACTCAAGAAAATCCTGAACTACCAATGGGTTTGGATCTCCCATCAACCAGAGGGGACACTGTCAAAAAAACTCCTAAAGAAATATCATCATGTGCACACTATATACAAGTATTAAAGGCACCATAAACTTCTCAATAGGTAATAGTATGCCTGGAAAACCACCATGAGGAACTACCACTTGAACATTTTATTTTTTTAGCCTATTCAATAAGGGGATCATCCTTGAAATATAGTTGATGAATCTATTCTTAAAATCATTATGGTGGAATCCTAACATAGAAAATATGTACCAAATTCAATGATTACATCTTGGGATCTAACTTATGAAGGACATGGAAAAAAGACCCAATCTTATATAATTTATCTTCCAATGTTTTTCTCTGTATCCAATGTATATATGTACCGAGTCAAAATGTAGGTGATCAGAGACCTGGTTTGTTGATATGTCAGTATCTTCTTGATAACTAGATTCCATATAATGAAAGCTTATCTCATAACACTAAACATTAGTTTTATAAAACCCAATATAATATCACAATTATAGAAAACTAAAAACATACGTACTATGACAGAACCACACTATGATACCACTCTATCATGACCTAATCCTCTGGGTCCACCTTACTAGTGATATTTCAAGGGTGACTACCTCAATACCTCGTCCAATATTTTAGAAGAGGGCGACTGGTATTGAGTATGAGTAACACTAACATGGGATGTTATAGCCTAATGTACCTTTATTCACACACACTTATCCATCCCCATAAAATATTTAACTATAAAAAATAATTTATACATAATCTATTATTAGATCTAAATCATACAATTAGAGTACAATTAACAATACATCAAAGCCTAAAGGGGCATATAAAAGGAGAAATAAACTATAAAGAAGTCCAACCTACTTGAAATTAGAGAAAACAATCAAATGTGACTCATGGTATGAAGAATAATCATTGTAGAAAACATATAATCTCTTTCTACTCATGTTCCACTAAAAACCACTTTGAATGGTCAGTTATCTATATATGAAATGAAATGTGTGACTAGATACCTTGTAGGGTTCAGTATAACGATAATCAATTGGACTCCCCAAAATCACTAAGCATAAAGAATCAAGTATAGTCAACACATTATAGGATATTTAAATCATAAAATGATATATGAAATAAGACATATATATATATATACACATGTTAGAAACTAATATTCAAGGTAAGCTCACAACTGCATTTCTATCAAAAGACTTTGGTTGAGAGTCTGTAACCACACTAACCTCTGAGAAATAACTAGTATTGTATGATCAAACAGATGTCATCCATCAAATATGTCATGCTAATCAGGTATTTACATATATAAGTACACTATTTATGTATATAGTGAATGATATATTTATGGGGATTTCACCTAGGGACCTCGGGTGTACCAACAAAAGAATTTGGATTAAAAATACATGTAGGGGATCACTTCCTATATACAGTTGTTCATGCCAATTTTGAGAACCCAATCTATGGAAAAATTTGATATAGGATCACATACAATCCATAGAGAGGTATCCATACAACTCTATTTACAACAAATCCCTTAGACATGATCAAAATCCCAAGCACAAGATGCAATTTCATAATATACCATCCCATAGATGGATCGAGGGAACACACCATTAAGGAACCAGTCTACACAGAGGTGAAAATGGCCTCCAAGACATATTAAAATAAGTACATGACATGTATGTTGGGTACATTGTGTGTAACACAAATCCTGGTTATACATGTGTTTGTTCCAATGTGACTATAGTACTGCACATGTACATTTGGCCATGTCTGTGTACTGAGGGATTTCTATATACCTAACTATGTTGTATTAATTGGCCATTCCCATCTACTCAACCCATACATGTGTACCTAGCTATGATATTTCCTAAGTATCCCCTAATATACACACTGAAATTCTAGGTAGGGTTTAAGTAGTATATGATATGTGTCATATGTTGAGTGATAATGAATTTCACATGAAACTCTACCATTGTATCAAGGGTTCCACACATGATCTGTGTTCTTCCAATAAATTCTGTGTACTGTAGAAATTTCTTGAATCCAAGGGTTTTTATAATAATTCCTCCTTCACCACTATTACCTACATTTTTTTGAAAATATTACTAGAGATTACCAATCTCATAAAACTGAGTCTTTCTTTCATTGTAGATATGATTATGGCCACAAAAATCTATAAGGAAAACACATCTATTTATCGTTTCATAGTTATACAAAACATTGGGAAAGTGGGAACCTCTGATCTAGTAATGATTTGTCAGTAATGTATATATATATATATATATCCAAAATTAATACTTAACCTAGATCAGTGATATCAATACATTTTACTAAATATTTTGTTTGAAATGATTTATTAATAGATATTTTTTGAACTTCCAATGAAATTAAACACCGATGATGAACACACAATGAAAGGGGGGTTAAATGAAACAACCAAAAAATTCAGAAAATACATCAAATCATTTACATGTTGTCATCAATTAATTTCATTTATAACAACTAAAAATGAGAAATAATTAATCCATGATATTAAATCATAAATCCTAGCTAAAATAAACCCATATTCGCAGCACGATCATCCTATGAATCAATCTATTTGATGATTGTTTCATGTTCATCTTGGGAAAAAATAAATTGGGATATGTCTATTTAAATCAATCATATAACCTTGAGTTTGAATTGTTATCTAATAAAGAATGATCTTGTGTTTAGTTATTAGTCAGACCTATGAACTCTGATGTTGTTGGTGATTATTACGATAGTGGTTAGATCCACCATTTAGATGTTATTCACTAATGCATATTGAATATCTCCATTTTTGGCCACTAGGGTTCTGCTTCTATGATTGATACTCACCCATAGTAGGGAACTTATAAAGGATCCTCGATTGATATATTAGAATAAATAAGAAAATTAAATAAAAAAATATATGTTTTTATTTGTTCCCATTATGATTTTTTATAAAATGCCTAAACCCAAAAAAATTTAAGTTGCACCTGGGGTAGAATATTTTTTATAAACACAATTGATGTATCATTTTTCAAATAGATGACTCTATTTAGGTGTTAATATACTTTTTCTAGAACACTGTTCAGACATGACATTAATATATTTCGTATTTTTAAAATATCAATTATAGGCTCAAAGGGCCTTGAAATCATTCCCCATCTCAAATCCTTACTCTGAAAATATCTCTATATATATTTAAAATAATTTTACGGAAGAACTAATACATTACATTCAATGTGATAAAAAACACTCATCATACCGACATATTACACCCTGTAAAAATGGAACTGGTTTTATAAAAACATTATCATATCATAACTAGTGGAAAATTAATGGGTTTCAGAAATATATAAAATTTATAATAATAAACCACACATAGAAATAATAATGATCATATAATTGAATTACTTCGCTATTAAATCATAATTAAGATAAGAAGATGTTATCATAGATGAAAAAGACCTTTAAACGATCATTGAAATATTTCCAAAGGATAATACCTTCTTTATTTTAAATTCAATTATTTAAAATGAAGATATTTCTAAATATACTAATTAATAATTTTATTTGAAAATAAATATGAAAAATTATAAGGTAAACATAAAACCATTGGGTTGTCACAAAGGATGAAAATTACCTTCATTATATGTATACTAAAACAATGATTATTTTCACATCTTTGGTAAAAAGTCAAAAGTAGCTAATTTAGAAAAAAATATATTTCTAGAAACATTTGTAAAAATTAGAAAAAATTACTTTAATTATTATAGAATAATATTAATAAAACATTGATATAATTTTAATGAAATCATGGTATTGGAAGAAAAATATTCCCGATCAAATAAAAAATATAGTATTTTCTTATGAAAAATATATTACCAATCATTTGAAGTACCAATGGGAGGATTATGGTTTTACTAATATATAAATCCATGTATAAATATATTATAATTAAGGGTTATATATGATGTGTTCATATATTATTTGTCAATTAAAATTAAAGGATAAAAAATCTTAATTAAATTGAGATTGAAAACTAAATCCCATGATGAATTGTTAACTTTTTAATGATAAAACCCATAAAAGAATAACATGTAATGAAAAATTAAATATAATTACCATAATAAGATTCATAATATATCATGTCAAATGGTCTGTATATACACATTATTAAATAATATTGTTTCATAATATAACATATTGCTCAAATAATAGAATTTGAGATAATAAACTCTTACAACATTGATAATATTTGAATAAAAAAACATGAGGGACAAAAACATATATTTAGTTTTAAATCCATATATTATTCAGGATATGAATCATAAAATAAATTCATGGTTAGTATATACATCACACAAAAGAAACAGGTGGTGAATAATATATATATCTCATAGAAATAAAAGCTTTATGAGAAACCTTTACCTTCAGTCTTCTCCCACTTCGTATGAATTAAAATATATAATAGGATAAGTATATATTTTTGAAAACTATAACCCCGATATATTAGAATAGTTCCATACATAATTTCATTTTTATAACACATAAGGAAGCCACATCTCGAAGGACTGAATAGTTTTGTATATTTGGAAAACAGGATTCAAATATAAGTATAACATTAAAACGTGAACAAAAACCACAAATTAAATCCATAGGAAACGTCCATAAACTCCTAAATATCCCTAAAAGTCATTATTAATATATATTTACATATTGGGAAAAAATAAAACATAAGAAAAGGGTGGTCTTAAATGCTCAGTATGGGTAAACAATATAGTAGAATCTATCATAAATAAACATAAACAATAAGTCATGGTGAATGAATAAAAATATGTGCCATTAGAACTCAATAATGAGTATAATATATACAAATAAAAGCTAAAAAATAATTCTACTTAATTTAATTAGATGATAATGAAACTTAACCACTAATGTTATACTCGTTTAATAATAAAAAAGATGATCAATTACTAATATCATAATGTGGGAATACAAAATATAAAAAATATTTAACATACCATTAAGTCTTAATCATGGAATTATATATAAATGTGTAAGGCCTCTGCCAAAACTCTATTTATTTTGTCTCATGAGATGTACCAATGCATTAAGGGGATATATTAGGCCCCAATCTTCACTTACTATGTTTAATGAAATTTTCATATGTCAAATAATTGATTTACAAAGTTATATTTAAATAAAATTTTACCATAAAACATTAAAATATTTTAATCATAATCATAGATGAAAATACTCTAATAATATCAATGAAAAATTCTTGTGATAAATATCCATTTACTTTCAAAACAATTGTTTTTTTTGGAAATAGTATTTTTTTTCATAAAATTTGACTAAAAACGTGAATATAAAAAAATAATTGGAAATAGAAATAGAATTATGTTTGAGGATTAAATTATGTCCAACTAAGGATAAAATAAGTAAAAATCAGTTTTTATGATCATTAGAAATGGGACACTATAGTGAGATTTAAGGGAAAATATAAAAGTGTCTTTAAAACAGAAAAATTTATAAATCTTTTTATAAAAATAATAATGAACATAGATTGTTTTCATAAAAAATAGTTATTTTATAAAAATTATGGTGTCTTAAATCATATTATGGATTGTACTTGAACATAGGTATGAAATATGAAATTTCACTTTAATCAGGATTTTTTATAAGGAGGAATTGAAAAGAGAACCTTATAAAACATGTTTTTATACATAAAAGAAAGATAAAATGACCTGGAAACATTATTTCATAACCTATAAACATAATATATAATAATTATATAAAAAAATATAATTAAATTTGGTTAAATAGAGAGAAAGCATAACCTGAATGAAAAAATGGAGATTTAGGGAGAAACCCGTACCACTTTGCAAATAGTCAGACCATAGTCTCATAAAATTAATAATACAAAATCAATCAATTAATAACATTAATATAAATATATTAATGATATTATACATAAAGGGAAGTATAAATACACCACACATAATAAATTCTGTGAAATAAGGCATATCTCACTAAAATGAGGTGAGGTGAAAAAATACCCTTACGTTATGTATGAATATGTTATGAACATGATATTAATTTCCAAGAGAATCATATTAAATACATTAATTAATTAATAAATTAAATTTTATACATTTATTTCATTTATTATACTTTTATTAAGATCATTTATTACCTTTTGGATGAGTTATAAAATACAATTTTATCATTCAGGAGCGTTTGTTTCCCTGGTTTTCATGATCGGTTTACTTTTATACGCATATTGAAGATCATATAAATTTAAAATATTTGTCTAGAATTGAAATAATAAGATATTAATTTTATTAAATAATATTAAATGTTTATATAAATCATTTTTTATTTTGGGATGTAGATGAATCAATAGATAAGAATTTAGTGATCATGGTTTATATTATTTTGGTATTTTTCGATTATCAAGTGCTAGTTTTGTGTTATAAATTAATATTATGAATATATATAGGTAAATAACTTTAAATAAGTTTAATTTAATATATTAGGGCCTTTTTTAACAAAAAAAAATTATATTATGACCATCCCTGAAGGATGAATTGAAAAATAAAAACATGATATCCCTGAAGGTCGTAATCCATCACCTCACAGATGATGTTTTAATCGTTAAAATAAAAGGAAGAGGAGAAGAGAATTGATGGTTGATTTTATATTTACATAATAAAATTACAGTATATATAATATAATATAGATATCATTTATGTTTGGATTGAGTAATTTAAAATTTAATAGAAAATGAAAATAAATTGAAAAAAATTAAACGAAAAGGAAAGAGGGTTTTACCCCTTGAATTCGTCTCTTTCAGGACATCCTTAGAGAAATTAGTTTTGTAATTTTTGGTACCATAACATACTAAATATGGTGAATTGTATTTAGAATAGGATTCGGTAGGAATTTTACATGCTAAAATTCTTATTTGGTGTGAGGAGAGATGTGGAGAGGGGTGGTATTTATAGTGGAGGAGAATAGTTTTTTAATTATTTTATTTATTAGTTTCTATTTTTTGATGTAGACTAAGAATAGTTTGAGAATTAAAACTAAATATATTAATATATGGAATTATAGTTTGATATTATGGTCATACATCAACCATATATCAACTATGACTCAATAATTCATGTATTTATTAAATATAATAAATTACCTTATTTCACAATTCACCAAAAATTCATCTTTTTTTGGAAAACCCAAAAAATCATCCCAATCATTTATAAATGTGTAGAATTAAAAAAAACCACACCTTTTCATATATTTTCTAATAATTGGAAATTTAATTTTTAATTAAAATATTCATTTACTTGAAAAATACCAATTTCAAAATTATGACTGATTTTATAGCACTTTTAAAGTATTCATTTAGGAATCAATAAATTATCATATACTCATAAGAAAAAAATTATTAATTTATGAATATATTTTATGAAAACAAGTTTATTTTAAATAATTATATTAGTTATATTATTATAAATAAACATTTATGTTTCACAAAAATACAATATTTAATTGATAAATTTTAAAAAATTTATTTAATTTTTCATTATATAAATCTATTATATTCTCATTAATGAGAAAACAAAATTATATTTATAATTTTATAGGATTATTTTTTACTAAAATCATAAATATACTATTAATATAAAGAAAATTACTATTTTATAAAAATTGATATTTTTCACGATTTACTAGAAAATATTTATTTTCATAAAATTACTAAATTTTCATAATTAGCCAATTTTGACATTTTAATTTAAGTAATGATGTTTATTTTATTAAATTAAATTTATAAAAGTGTAAAAATGTGATATTAAAACAAGTGCACCATTAAAATTTGGTAAAACTTCATTTTGAAAAATGCAACCTTTTAACGTGTAAAATTGTATTAATTTTTTATCTTGTGCATATAGGATAATTTGGATCAATGTAAAAATATATTATAATAAATATATAATATAAATTTTTCATTTATAAAATTCATTCATGAATATTTAATGTCTAGGTTTTCACTATCATTTTAAAATAGTGATATTTAATTTTATGTCGTTGTTCGTTTAGGCTTAGTGCTATATAAAACCGATGATATAGAAGAAATTAAATTAAAAAATATACATATAATAAATTATTCTGTCATTTCATTCTTCCCTCATTCAATAAATTTCATCCAATCAATTTATATTTGTATATATAAAATCAGAGGCTGATACTTGAAAATTAATTTGTGGGAATCCCACATAATAAATAGGGTTAATTAACTAACCCCCTAAATAGGGGGAAATGTAAGATATAAGGTGACCAAAATTAAAGGATTTAGGATAAGAAATCATTAGTGTAAAGGTAAAATATGGACATGGGATACGAATCTGGCTATATTTTCTAATTGAAAATGATATAAAACACGACCATTAAAAAATGGGATCTGTTTGAAGATCGTTGATTTCATTGAAATAAATTTAAACAGATAATGTTTTCTTCCAAAATAATTTTCCTATTATTTAGGGATCATTTTAATATATTTATAATAACATGAAAATATAAAAATTCATGTTTAATTTATATTTCATAAGCATAATCTCATCCTTTGGTTGTACTTCGATCTACTTTGACTTCATCCCTTACACCTAAAAATGAATGTTCAATATGATTTTTGGCACATATGAAGAACATTCCAAAACTCTTATGGTACTTAAGTATTTCCACCATCCATTAAATGTTTACTAATACCAAAAAGGTTAGAACAGGTTATCTAAGTATAATAATTTCCAAATATTATCATGATCCATTCCACAAGTACCAAATATTTAGTCTCATCTAAAATATGTATATCCACATTCAATGACAAATTTAGAAGGAATGTCATTGAATTTATAAAATATAATTAAAATAATATTATATAAATAATTTAGATATTAATACCACATAAGAAATATATTAAAAATTTAATCTCCTTTAAACAATTATGAAAAATGCATTCTTCTAAGAGTAAAATCTTTGGAAGTCATTAAATCCAAACATCTAATAATTCCAGCATGACATAAACCATCATATCACTAACCAATTTTATGGTCACCAATATTATTCCATAAAAATAAATTTAATATTAACTCAACATAGATTACATATTTATGGGTATATTTATTAGTCCAAGGGTTTTCCAGAAGATCAATCAACAACAGAATCACTTATCTGGACTACTGGTGCAATTCATCACATGATTCAAATTCCTTAAAGAAGTATTACTATAGTTAAATACTTATATATCTCATGATTATTATAATTAAATAATTATTGTTAAAATAATCAAATAACAAAATTCATGAATCAAAAAATAGGATTATTCATCACTACTCTTCGTCTATGGTAGTAGCATAAGCTTAGCTGCATTCCATTATCCATTTTTTTGTATATTCCATTGAAAATTGATAGATTGATTTACATATTGTCCCATATCCGTGAAATGTAGGAACAGAATATTTGAAAATTCTTTCATTTCCTTAAAATTATAATCATGGTGGCATTTTTCTCCACTTATGACGAAAAATCTCTTTCCTCTTAATAATATACCATGAGGTTTCGTTCCACAACTATTACTTGTGGGAAAATTCATCTTTACCTTTATCCCTTTATCTATAATTTTCACAGTTTCTTAATCTTATCTTACTTCCCTTTAAATCTATCATACTTGGGTAATTATTTCTCTATATTTTTACAACATGATATTATATCATCATATGATGAGAATATTTGTAAGGCTAATTTTCTTCAAAAGACTCGATTGAACCCATTGGAGAGACAATCATTAATACTCTTTGGATTATGTGCATTGATGTGATTCCCATTCCATCCTCTAGCAACCATTTATAAACAATAAACAACACTAGATTAAATCATAACATTATGAAACATAATATATAATGCCAAAACTATTTATGTACTTAACCTAAAATGAAACTAATATGTGTATCTAATTTCATAATCACAAACATGGATTACTTGGTGACATAATTAATATTAAATAATTTATTATGGTTTATAAAAAATGTAAATTATCCGAAGAATATCCCTAGGGATATCAAACTAGGAGAACTGTAAGGTCTGATGTCTTGTACCATGTTATAATGAGTTAGTCTCAATACACTTTGTTGGAGTTTTTACCCCTACATATATATATATTCTAGAACCAAATCCACTTATAGTATGTAGATATAGATGGTTTTCCTGGTATAGTTATCTTATAAGGCCCCAGCCTTAAACCTTACTTAATCTTGAGTTATTACAAGATTACACATTGAGGATCTTTTCAGGTTTAGAGTTTTAGAGAATTAGATCATGAACTTTCATTACATTCCACATTTAAACAAAGTGGTTACATAAAAGACAATATTCATTCTTCCCATCAACAGAAACATATTGAAAATAAAACATGGATTCTTTCTTGACACATCCTTGACACTATCATCACATCATGTACCTTTCCCTTGACCTGTGAAAAACATTCCAAAAACTTGGGATGAGCATAAAAAGCTCAGTAAGGGTTATAAAAAATATGGAAAGGAAACATGAGTTCATATATACATAAGAATGAAATAATACTTTACCCAAAAAACAAAGGCATATCAAATCATGAATAAATCATAAAAAACATAAGACATAAAGGTAACTTGAGGCATTCATAACATTCTTACATAGGTAGTAACCCTCTTGGTTACGTTTGGAATACACATCACAGTATATTCCCTAAATCTCTTCGGATAAACCTTAACGTTTCACTCCTTCGCGTTACCCAATGCATTGGAGAGCTATATCGGGCTCACCCGCCCTTAGTTTATCACGGAACAACCCGTTTTCATAACAATGCCCAAGAAACATAACATAAACGTATCTCATAAAGCATGCATAAAGGAAACATAACATTTCCACATTTCAATCACAATATAACATTTTATTATATTGAAATAATGAATCCATTCAAAAAGAAACCATTTCCAAAACCATTTAAAACATTTAATAAAGAGAATTTTGAATAAAAGTGTCCCATACCACCTTGAAGCTTTTAAAATGTTAAACCATTAATATCCATATAAATAAATCTTTAAAACCATTTTGAAAACATGGATATTAATAATAACAAATAATTAAAACATTTAAAGAGATATTTTGGTTAAAGGGGTTTTACCAAAATTAGAGACTCTTGAATACAACAATTGAGGAATAACATTTAGTCAGAACTTTGTAATATCATGAGAATAAATGTATTGATGATATAATACTCCAAAGGACAGTATATACACCATATAAGAGCGAATTGGTGCATAACAACAATGAACCCTCAATAGAAATGTCAAATGTGATGAAATCTCTTATAAAGAAGGTATCCTTAAATTAAAGACAAATCAATCTCAAAAATATGTGTGAAAAATATAAATTCATCCAATATAAGTGAATATTAAGTGTAAAACAATAAAAGGTCATTCACACATATTCAATGGATGACATATTCAATGACTACATGTTGAACCCAAAGAAATCGAAATTGGGTTAAAAAGTTCCCTTGACAGCCCAACAGCATCACATCAAAATGAGTTGATGAGAGATAAAAAGTGTATCTCATAACTTGGACATAAAATTTACATCAATAAGGATATATGAGAACATATCCCAACATAACAATATGTAAATTAAAAGACCCAACAAAATAATTCTTTTAAAAAAAGAGGAGGGTGAAAGGTTCCCTTACCGACTTGGGTATCTTTCAAAACATACACCCCATGAAAGAAGGAAAATATATTATTGATGTAAATACTCATAAACGAAATTATATTACACAAAGATAAGAATAATGGGTAGTACATACACCACTCAATGGAATTTGTGGCAAATGTAGCATAAATCTCACGGGAATAAAAGTGAGATGAAAAATCCCTCACGAAAACTCGGCAGCCTAACGGCGCCACATAAAACTTCCGAATATGGATTGATGAGATCAAATAGGGTATCTCATCACATGACAATATAATTTACAGAAAGAGGAATATAAAAGAACATCCCCCAACATTACAAAGAGGAGATTAAAAGAAGTGACATAAAGGAGAGTACTTAAAAAGAAAGAGAGAGGTTAGATCTCTTACGAAAGTTCGACAGCCTAACGGCGCCACTCAAAACATCCAAAATGGATTGATGAATTAGAATAGGGTCTCCCATCACATGAAAATAAAAATTACAGTAAGTTTAATATAAAATATCACCCCAATAACAAGAAAGATGAGCTTTAAAAGGAATGACATAAAAGTGTGTACTTAAAAAGAAAGAGAGGAGTAGGATCCCTTACCTCAGGTCCGACTTGACTCGATCGTTCTTTAATCTCATGAATAATAAACTTGATTTAATTTCTACTTCCTTAAGAACCTTTTTCAATTTCATTATTTCTTTTATATCACTTATTACCATGTCATAAACATTATGTAATCATTTAAGTTAATAATATTTGTTTTGCCGATATTTGGTTCTTAAGTCGAAAATGGACTTCTTACAATTACATGTTGTTCATGTGTCCAATTGTTTATTATATCCAGAATTTTATTCATGATGTATATATCATATATGTAATATATATCCATTACATGCATGCATTCATTACATAATCATTTAGAGGTAAGAAATGAAATGCACCGTTCATGGAGACGGTAAGCCGTACGTACGCATGAACGCTACTTTCATTTCTATTTCATATTTTATAGAATGTAATAACAATTATATAAAGGTATATTATAATTCCAGTATAACATCATATATAATATCATTAAATCCATCCTTTATACGTCCCACATATGGCATTAACGAATCACATCACTTTGAGGGGGCGGTAGTCCGCACTTCCTAAAATGAAGATATCGCGTATACCCATAATGGATGCCATAAAGGTAAGACACAAATGAAAAATACAGAAGCATAATTAAAACATAAACATATTATATATCATATATAAAAATAGTGACATCATAATGGACACATTTGAAGGTGTTAAATAAGTATTGAACAATCATCGTTTCGGGAGGCAGAATTTCGCCATCCACGGAAACCGTATGTTCTTTAACCATTTGATGTAGTTGTGTGAGATTGTAGCTCGAATAAATCTTATAAAAACATACTAGTATATTTAAGATACTGGTGTTGTTACAAAACAAGTAAATAAAAATAGTTTAGGGGGTTGGAGAAGCAAAATAAAACAAATGAACATGAGAGAATGAATTACCTTTAAAAGTGTAACTCTTTTTGATTTGAGCCTAAAGGCTTCCTTTGAAAAGATTCTGCCCAAAGGGAATCCTCTAGGATGAGGAGAGGGATGTGGAGAGAGTAAATGGTCAGGGGTTGGCCGAGCCAAAGGCTTGAGGAGTGTGTGAAATGAGGTAGAGGTGGGGGCCTTTTATAAGAGGAGAGGAGGGGGCACTTTTGGAAAGTAAGAAATATTACTTTATTACAAAATGTGTTTCGTTTTTAAAAGGTCCCACATTGATATAATTCGTTTATAAGGTGATAAGGGTTCGAAATCCACCCATCCAATAAGTTATTGACATGTGTAGTTCATAGATTTTACATTATCTTTCCATTTTATTTAAATCGTCAAATAATGATGTCATCGCTGCATCATTATTATGTCATAAATAATTTAATTTATTTAATGTCTAAAAATTATAAAACAAATACTATGATGTATTAAATCTTTTTAGCTTTCCAATTACTATTTATAATCAAAAATCTGACTGGTATAACCCCATTTAAAAATTGTTTTAGTAAACCATATCATGTTTGTTCCATTTTTTACATTAACATTAAATAAAAGTTATTTATGTCATTTTCCAACCAAAGTGGCTCCATGGGGTTCCCAAGTTGACCCATGGCTTGTCTTGGTCGGCCCTTACGCATCCAATGAGTTTAGTACATTTTTCAAGTTCATTTCATATTATTAAAACATTATTTTTACCTTAAACTACACTAATTACCTCTAATCGTGATTAATGAAAAAAAGTTACTATTCACCAAAAAATTATTTTCATCCCATTGAACCAAATTTTACATACTAATGACAACCATGTATGTCATATTTTCAAAATTCAATACACATTAGTGGTAAAATTTCATTTAAACGGAAAAATCAGTTTTTATAAGTACCACTTAGTGGTTTCACTATTCATCAAAAATTGAAGTTTTTCAGAAAAATCCCAAAAATTCACCCTAAGCTATATTTGTTATTAAGAATTCAAAAATGAAGTCCATTTTACAAAATTCACAACATATAAGTTTCATTAATTAAATTAATAATTAATTCCCGCTGTCAGAGCAAATAGCGTGTTTTTATGAAAAATAAGTATCAAAAGATTGACACTAGTTTAAGTCCGATTTCAAAGTGAAATTAATTCCAACGACCACTATTGGATTTAATGGTAAAAATAATTTATAATTTCACTTTAAAACCAATTCAAAATATTATCTAATCATATAAATAAATTAGATTAAAAAGAGGTTTTGAATTGAAACACAACATTTTAAACTATTCATTAAAAAATGATCTTTATCGGAAAAATACCAAAAAATTACACAAAGTAAAATTTGATGTGCCGATTCTTAATAAGAGTTTTATTTGGTCCAAAAGAATTTATTAGAGTGATCAAAACTATATTTAATGACAGTTCTCCATTAAAAGGCGATAAGTGAACCTTTAGTGAAAACTTGGGCATATTCACCTAAAATTGAATTCTTTCCGTATTTTAAGCCTTTAGCTTTTATTGGATAAATGTAAAAACATTTAAAAACATATATAATCATATTTTAGTTATTTCTATCCATTCCCGCCAATACAACGACTACATGTTAACTACCATTTAAAATAATATTATTTTATTATTAGAGTGCAACGTAAGATTCCCAAGAAACTCGTTGTTGCGTGTTGGGTACGCCATCGAGCATAGCGTCCCCTTTAAAGTCATATCAATATTTTATTCACAAATATGGATAAATATGAAAATGTCATATTCTTTATTTACCTGGGGTGTTACATATCTAATATCCAACTTACCAAAATTCTAGGATGTTCTTCTATGCTTATCCTTAAAGTCAATCTTTTGGTTATATTCCATAATTTTTATTTCCTAAAAAATATTATACAATTTTTCTAATAAACCTCATATAATTCCAATAGTAAAGACCTTGATTTTTGTAGGATAGAGTAAGTTCCTTAATAATTACATTCGTATAATAAAAAAGGAAGTGACATACTAAAATACTGAATAGTTTAAGTGATTTGGAAAACCAGATATATGTATAAGTATAACATTACAACATAAAAGAAAACTAAAAAAAGAAAAACCATAGGAAACATTCATAAAATTCAATATTATCACTTCAAGTCATTCATAATATATATATATTTACATCCATGTGAAAATAAATCATAATATAGCGGTGAGATCAGATGATCAGTAAGGGTAAACAATAAAGAAATAGCTATCACAAATACACATAAATAATAAGGCATATGGAATGAATAAATG
Source organism: Viscum album (assembly GCA_963277665.1). Classification (NCBI taxonomy): domain Eukaryota; kingdom Viridiplantae; phylum Streptophyta; class Magnoliopsida; order Santalales; family Viscaceae; genus Viscum; species Viscum album. Next base: position 1,666,551,135 of record OY728147.1, on the reverse strand, counting down.
TAAATTATATTAGTATATAATCGTGATTATAATATGGTAGAAATAAAATATGAATAAATAATTCTATATAAATATTCACATAAGAATAAAACAAAACCATGGATATTCTACTAGTAGAATAATCATAAGGATTATCAATTAATAATATAATAATTAGTGAATGTATAATGATGGAAATCATAAAAATACCAACAAGGAATCGACTGAGAAATATAAATAAATGAGTTATGATTCAGCCAAAAATCAGTCTGGTTTGTCTCATGAGACTTACTAATGGTTTGAGGGGAAATAGAGGGCCCCACCAACCACTTAATCAGTCCAATTCATTCTTTATATGTAAAATAGTTTATTGAGAAATATATTTTTAAATTAATGTTCCCAATACAACTTTGAAATATATGAATCACAATCATATATTAAAATACTCTTATAATATCATTGATAATTTTTTGAAGGAAATATCCTTTTACGTTGAAAAGAAGAGTTCTTTTGGAAAATAATTTTTAATTTTCATACGATTAGATTATAAACATAAACATCCCATAAAATATAAGGGAAGGACATATAAATTATGTTTGATGTATAAATTTCATTCAAATTAAGTGATATCATGTCAAAAAGGTTCTACTAAACAATAAAAATGGGCCACTTTTGCATGGTATAAGGGAAAATATTTGGGTTATTAAAATAGAAAAAGTCACAATTGTTTCAATAAAACTAGTAATGAAAAAATATTGTTTTTAATATAAAAAGTTTATTTTATCTAATAATGGGTTCTCAAAATATATTATGGATGGAAGTGGAACTTGGGTTGTAAATTTGATAGTTTTCTTTAATCGGACATGCTTATCAAGAGGAATTGAAATGATACCTTTATAAAAAATGTGTTTCTCTATAAAATAAAGATTAAATTATCTAAATATATGAGTTTTGATCATATAAATAGAATTTATAAAATGTTTATAGAAATAAATAAAAATTATATAGTGGTAAATAGAGAGAAAGTGTAACCAAAATGAAAAAATGGATATTCGAGGAGAAACCCTTACCACATTGAAAATTGTCAAACCATATGACCCATGAAATTAATAATCATCAAATGAAACATTTAAAACAATTGAGATAAATTTATTTATGATATTATACATAAAATTAAAGTACATGTTGTCATGACCCGTTCCCCAGGGCTCATTCCATGACTACCCCAAGCCCACCATCCATAGGCCATGGGATAGGGAATAACACCCATGGGGTATTCCCTAAAACTGGGAAGGCGTTTACTTTATAAACTGAAAACACAAACAAAATAACACACAGAAAGATACAAAAACAAGTCAACTGTACACAAAAAAGTTTTCTAAATTTAAAAGGGGCTGGGATACAAGCACAACTGTAGAGGCACAAGTACAACTGAACTACAATAAAACTGAAGAAAAAGACAGAAAACTATTGGGTCATCCTTCAGAATTCCTACATGATTGGAAGGTATAGATCTTGTCTTAAGTACTCCACATTCTCCCATCTCTATTGCATTATGACATGTTTTATGGTCCACCTCTAGACACCGTCTAGTCCTAGTACCCACACCATCGATCATCGCTGTTAGTCGTCGGCACAAAATACAACAAGGTGCGGGCATAAACTGAGTAGGGGTGAGTATAATGATACATAGTAGGGACCCCGAGACCCTCAAGGTCTCACAAAATCCACAAAGGATAAACCACAAGGAAATAGAACAACTGAAAACACTACTTAGATATATTCCCATACATATTCATAATTTATCATGTATACCCATCTCAATCATGAGGGAACACAGAGTCTAACTCAATATCACAAAGCATAACTGTTCCCCAAAGGAAAAAGTACCATGATGCTAAGTACCACTCAGGTACCCCACATAGAAGAATACCACCAAGGTATTACCTCAATGGAAAGTACTGCTCAGATATAAACTGAGCTCACACCAGGTATAACTTATGTACAGTAGTTGAGATGATTAGATGTAACTACTGAATCATCTTACTCTATTTTGAGGCACTTATGCTGACCCACAAAAGATCACTCGGTGTTGAACCATATATATTTTCTAGGTGCTGGCCCACATAGATCGCTCAGTGCTGACCCACATAGGATACCTCGGTGCTGAACCATATAGGATCACTCGGTGCTGACCCACACAGGATCGTTAGGTGCTGACCCACACAAGATTTCTATTCATTCTTCACGTCACAGCCAGCTACAGGGTTCCCACACTACGCTCACTTGTCTGTGAGAGGGTCCAATCCACAAGCCTATGGTCGATACTCCAACTACCTCTATGTATACCATATAAGTTTCTCGAAGAATCTCTACACCATAGGGGTCTCCATGCGACAGACGATGTGTGAACTAAACACTTGGTCTGTGAGTTATTAGCCATTTAGTCCTGAGGGCCCAGTTGGATTTTTTCTTGATCCAACCTGACCATAATATGACTTTATTCAAATCTCCAGTGGGGTATACTGAAAGGGAACTTCTCATTTGATGTATTTCAGCACCGCTAATTAATCGTAAAATGGACGCCTGATGCCAAATCTATGGCTGATAGAGCGAAAAGTTCAAAGTTATCTCAGGTCTGGTTTGACCCAACCCGACCCAGCTTGGGCCGACCCAACCCAATTTGGATCGAACTGACCCATCCGCACTGGGCGGCCCAGCCTGCGCTGGGCAGCACGAAGTCCATGAGGGTGGCGCGAGCCCGCGGGGGCCGTGAGTACAACGCGAGGCCGCGGGGGGCCGCGGGGGCCCCGGGGGAGCGAATAAGCAGGGCGGGAAGGCCGTACGAGTCCCATAGGCTGCAAGGGATGTGGAGGCCATGAGGGATTCAGAGACCGCGAGGAAGACACAATGTATTAGGGGCCACGAGGAGGCAAGTCCGAGGGTAGAACGGAGGTCCACGAGGCGGAAGGCTTCGGGGAAGCAAGGAGGGCTGCGAGGCGGTGGAGGCGGCGGGGCAACAAGTCTGTGGGGCGGCAAGGCCACGAGAATATGAGAGGGACAAGAGGCGGAGAGTCCATGGGGCGACACATCTGGTGGGATGGCTAGCCGTCCTCTCCACATGTTGCGGTCATGCGCCACGCCTTCGCTGATGGCCGATTCGGCCAGCCGCTATTTGTTTGTCGATGAGGCACAAAACCACTTCTTCCATCATGAAGAATACACTATTCAAGAAGAATGGTGGAGGGGTTGGTCCATATTTGTTTGGACCACACCCTCCACATTATAGGGGTAGAAAAAGGCTCAATAAAATCTAGAATGAAGAACGTCAAACCATAAAACCTCCCGCAATTGATTATTCCCAAACCCACAAAAGACATCATCTGCGGATCAACTAGTTAGAGAGTTGATCCACGTTCTTTGTTTTTGAAAGGATGAACATGGGAAATACTAACCACATATAATTAAACCCCTCCCTCAGATATTTGATGATAGAGGTCTCAAGGAAAGAGAAAAAGTATTTAGGTTTAGACGAACGTCAGTGAAGTCGGTGTTTCCTCGATCGTCGGTTTTTTGTTATTGAAGACGTTCCTCGTTGGTGTGAGAATTCATCATTGGGGACCACATTATTCTTTGGAGAGAACATTCTTCATTGGAGAGAGTAATCCTCCAAAATGTTCTCCTCTCCAAATTCCACTAAAAAGTGAAAATTGAACTCTTGTTAATTTAAGTTTTTCAAATTAAAAGGATGGAATAATTAATTGCCGGCATAATTAATTGTACCACGTTGGAAAAATTAATTGGCTCTAATTAAGGGGAGGAAAGGATTATTGGGGAGTTAAGAGGTTTCTCCCCCATTAAGAGGGGACGGGTAGTCCCCGCCCTTAAATTCAAAATTTGGAGATTCTGGAGGCTCGGGTGGTCCCCACCACCATTAACGATGTTATGGAACTTCAGAAATAAAAATTTTAGTCATTTTTATTTTATTTTATTCTTTCACAAAAAGCACAAAAATTATTTTTCACTCTCGACCCACTGTGATCAAGGTGAAGGTCTCCTTAAGAAAATATCGGCACCGCGAGTTCAACGGTGCCTTTAGATTTCAATGTCGAGCACCTGTTCAAATGTTAAAAAAACCTGCTCGCACGTTTAATGAACGTGGAAAAAAAAGTTATAAATTCATTCTAGGCACACTGGGCCTTAGATTCATGCACTGTCAATTTTGATGAACTCTTAAAATTATCATATATTTAAAAGTAATTACATGGAAATCTCGGGTCCTTACATTCTCCCCACCTCAGGGATTTGCATCCCCATAAGCCACAAATAAAACTAAGGGAACAAGTTGGGGTACTGAGCATCTATCTAAGAATCCCACTCCCATGTGCTCTGTTGGAGGTTCCCGTGCTACCAGCGAACACACACCAGAGGTATCAAACACCCATGAAGGACCCACTCCTGTCAATCTTGAATCTCCACTGGAACCTGCGAAAATGTCACCCCATCGTCATTGTCTAGCTCACCGTAGTCGATGACATGAGAAAGTTCATGCACGTATCTCCTCAACTGGGATACGTGGAAGACATCGTGTACCTAGTGCAATTGAGGTGGAAGAGCTAAGAGTTAAGACACCTCACCAACTCTGTTGTGGACTTGGAAGGGTCCGATGAAACTCGAAGATAACTTGACACCTTGGCCAAATCACCATAAACCTCATCGAGGTGAGACCCATAAAAAGACATGGTCACCATCCTCGAACTTTAGAGGTCTCTATCTCCTATCAGAATAACTCTTCTGCCTACTCTGTGAAGTATTCAACCACTCCTGTATGATATGCATTTTTTCTGTGGTAGCCCGTACCATCTCTAGTCCCACTAGTACTAACTCCCCTGGGTTAGTACAACACAAAGGTGATTTTCAAGGTCACCCGTACAATGCCTCAAAAGGTGTCATCCCAATGGTGGAGTTATTACTATTGTTATATAATAAACTCATGAAATTCTAGTGATCCTTCCAGCTACGACTGAAGTCAAGGACGCAATCACGCATCATGTCATCGAGGGTCTGGATGGTCTGCTCAGTCTGGCCATCGATCTGCGAATCGAAGACGATGCTCAAATGAAGGTTCATCCTGAAAGCCTCCTTCAACCCCTCCAATAGACATGAAGTAAAACATATATCATGATCAGAGACATTCATTTAGGTACTCCATATAGCTGCACAATATCTTACACATAGAGGATTCCCAAGCTCTCTACAGAACCCTACTCTCTGATCAATAGGAAGTGGGCCAACTTTGTGAATCGGTCGAAAATAATCCAGATAGAGTCATGACCTCTAGATGTACATGGAATTCCTGTCATGAATTCCTTGGATATCCCATCCCACTTCCACTCTGGGATCTCTAAAGTCTATACTAATCTGCATGTACCTGATGCTCTGCCTTCACTTGCTGAAATGTGAGGCACCTAGAGAAATACTCTCATACTGCTTTCTTCATTCTTGACCACCAGTGCTATCATTGGAAGTCTTGGTACTTCTTCAACACTTCGGGATGTACCTCTAGAGGGCATGTTTGGAATTCCCTCATTACTTACTCCTCAAGTAATATTCGTTCCATGGTATATCCTTTGAAAAGGTTGAGGTGCTCCCCACCTTCAAAAAACCCATCAGGTGCCAGTCCTATGGATATTGGAGGATGTGGTGCCTCGTAGTTAGTTTCCCCACATTGTGCCTCCATGAATCACTACAGAAGTGGGGGAGCGACTATAAGAGACTGAAATAAAGTTGCCCCATCTCGATCCATATAGGATATCTGCAAAGCGTCCAGGTGCTCTATCGCCTCTCCTAGTAGTTGTATACCAGATCTTCTACTGAGTGAATCTACTACAACATTCCCCTTCCCAGGTGTACAGACTATCTTGAAGTCATAGTGTTGGAGGAACTCAAGCTAACATCACTGTCTCTGGTTTAGGTCCCTCCGAGAGAAGATGTACCTGAGACTATTGTGATTATAGTAGATTGTAAAAATTTTCCCCTCAGATAGTGTCTCCACATCCTCAAGGCGAAGACCAATGATGCTATCTCCAGATCATGGGTAGTGTACTTCTGCTCATGCCTTCTTAGATTTCGAGAGCCATATATGATAACTAATTGCTCCTGCATCAGGAAACATCAGAGTCTAGTCCCTGATGCGTCGCAGTAGACTATGTACCAAACACCCTCCTCTAGAAGCCTCAAGATGGGGGCACTTGTAATCCTCTACCTCATCTCCTGAAAAATCTTTTAGCATCTCTCCAACCACATGAAGGGTTGAACCTTATTCGTCAAAGCTAATAGTGGTGATGCAACTCTGGAGAAAACTAGCACAAATCTCTGGTAGTATCCGACTAAACCCAAGAATCTTCGTACCTCTGTCACACTCCATGGTGGTTCCCAAGAAAGTACCACCTCAATCTTAATTGGATCCACTGCAACTCTAGACTTCGAGATGAAATGTCCCAGAATGTGAACCTCTCGGTTCCTGAATTGGCACTTCCAGAGCTTACAATAAAGCTGGTTCTCTCGGAGTGTGTCCAGTACTACCTTTAAATGATAGACATGTTACTCCTCAGTAGCCTAATAGATCAGAATGGTGTTGATGAAGAATACTAAAAAGCGTTCAAGGTATGGCTGAAATATCCAGTTCATTAATCCCATGGACACTACTAGAGCATTTGTCACACCAATCTACATGACCCAAAACTCATAATGGCCATAACAACACCTGAAAGTTGTCTTTTGTAAATCCTTATCTCATACTCTGAGATGGTGATAGCCTGATCTGAGGTATATCTTCGATAACCACCGTGCTCCCTTCAGCTGATCAAAGAGATCACTAATCCTCATGAATATGTACCTTTTCTTCACAGTCACCTGGTTTAGGGACCGATAATCGACACAAAATCTCATGATCCCATCCACCTTCTTGGAAATAATAATTGGGGATGCCCAAGGAGAAACACTGGGCCTAATGAAACCTTTCCCCTGTAAGTCCTCTAGCTGTACCCGCAGCTCACAAAGCTCTGCAGGAGCCATCCAATATGCTGGTGTAGATATTGGTTCCCTCACGAGAAACAAGTCAATGTAAATGTTCACCTCTATACGACGAGGTAGACCCGAAACATCATATGGGATGACATCTACATACTGGTGCACCACTACAGGATAACTTAGACTCTCCACATCAACTGCTTTGAGAGTAAGGCTTGCCAACTGATGAGTGATCTGCTACACAATCCTCTGAGTATGTCCCTGATGTGCTGCAAAAGCTCCCTTCTCGATGGTGAAGGTAAACTTGGACCCATCCGTGCGAAAACACCACACTTTTCCCCTAATATAGTCAATCTTGGAATGGAATGTAGATAACCAGTCCATACCCAAGATGCCATCGTAAGGCCTTGATGCCACTACTAAGATATCCCAGACAAAGCTCTCGCCTCCTAGAGTAAGCTCACACTACCGACACTAGTTCTTAATCATCTAATCCGCTCCTGTAGGAGTTTCTATCCATAAGGATTGATCCAACGGCTCTGTCAGAATATCTGAGCTCTGAATGAGGGATGTGGAAGTAAAATAATGACTGGACCCTATGTCTATAAGTAACGAAGATATGGTGGAGTAGACACAGATCATACCTCATATCATCTCCAGAGCACCGTAATCCTCGGCCTCAGCTGCTTGGAGTTGAGATCACCCATGTCCTACTTCTCACTGTGGTCGGGGTGGACCACATGGTGGTTGTGGTGGTAATATCTCGAATCTTCGCCCATCAACATCTGCATGGCCTACTCCTCTTCCATGTCCACCTTCTCCCTATATACCTCCTTGGTCGAACCTCTCTCTCTTCCTAGGCGGTCCTTCGACCGTCTTCCAATCATCTGTATGATGGGTCAGTCAGTTACAGGCCATGTGACCCTTCCCACCACATGCATAACACTACCCACTCCTGGCATGACCGAATCTGCCTCGGGTTCACCGTAAAACCGAACCGGAATCCTACGGTTGTCCACCTGAAGTTCTCGTGATCTTGGATCACTGCGACATCTCTCTACTACGAGCTATTGATGTCTCCGCTATGTGACAACTGGTGGTGGGTCTCATTTCTAGTGATTGATCAGCAAGGAAACTCTGTACTAAGAGGGATCTCTCTAACACCCCCACCTACGTCAGAATGCTAGGAGAAATCATCAAAGCCCTGATCTCTCACCTGAGTCCCTGATCAAATGTCTGGGCCAGGAATAATGGGTCCCACACCATATTAGTGGTGTAGCGTGAGAGGTTAGTAAACCTCACTGAGTACAAATACACAGTCGTGAATCCCTAATGCAGAAGAATAAGCTCATATATGCACACTATGTGAAGAGTCTCTAGAACAAACTCTACTCGAAACAGGCTCTCAATGTCTTCCTAGAGAAGCTTCACCTCATCGTGAACCTGGAGCACCAAGGTCCACCATCTGCCTGCTACTGCTTGTTGAAGGCAAGTTGCAAGGGTCACTATGAGATATGATGGAGCCCCTACAAGTCTAAAGACTCTCACTACGGTCTCCAGCCAATCTTCAGCCGCCTGTGGGTCCATCTATCCCCCGAACCTGGGTGGCCTTTGGTGCTGGAACTCATGCAATGCACTCAAGTGACATTCATCCTCAACTGCTAGGGATGGTGGCATCGGTGGACCAATGGGTAATGGTACCGATGATGCCTCTACTGGTGCCTCTACTGGAAGAGGGACATACACCGATGCCTCATCACTCGATGGGCTATCAGTGCATACTATATCCGGAACCCTAGCAGGCTGTCTGCGTAAAGGCATCTTGAAAAGAAATAGTTGTGCCGCGGTCGAAAATTTATACCTATTGAGATGACATAGAGATATCACAAAGAAAAATCATTAAAACACACACACAATCAGTGTTTTCGTGCACTGAGTCATAAATCAGAAATCAGGGTCCTGGTGTATGGATACGTCAGTCAACATACCAGTACTGGATTCCCTTAACTAATAACCACACTCACTAAACTTAACATTATTTATGTTAAAAATAATGATCAAAGTACTATGTTTTACAATAGAACCAACTCCCCTAATACCAATTTGTCACGAACCGCTCCCCTGGGCCTGTTCCATGACTATACCAAGCCCACCTTTCATAGGATAGGGGCTGACGACTTGCAACGAAGACGTATTTCCTAAAACTAGGAAGGAATTGACTTTATAACCTATAAAGACACACAACCAAACACACAACAAGATACGAACACAATTCAATTGTATAGAAAAAAGAGTGCTCAAAGTAAAAGGGTCCGGGATATAATCCCAACTATAATTGTACAAGCACAAATGAAATACAATACAACTAAAGAAAAATAAAGATAGCTACATGGTCGTCCTCTAGAATTCCAACCTGAAGTATAGGTACAAATTTCCTCCTATACACTCCATGTCCGCCCATCTCCTCTATGTTACGAAACGCCGTATGGTCCACCTCCGGGCACCATCTAGTCCTGGTACCATCAGACTCTATCAGCATTGTCCTTCGTCTGCACCAAACGAAACAAGGTGAAGGAATTGCCCGTGCGTGGGTGAGTATAACGATACTCAATAGGGAACCCGAGACCATCAGGATGTCACAAAATCCACAAAGTATAAACCACAAGGCATAAAAACAACTGACAACCCTACTTAGAAAGATGCCCAATCATATACCTATGTTATCAAGTGTACCCATATCAATCATGAGGAAATACTGAGTCTAACTCAAAAGTCCAAAGCTCAACTGTTCCATAGAGGGAGGAGTACCACGATGGTAAGTACCACTCAGGTTTGCGACATAGAATAATATCACCGAGGTATTAACACAAAGAAATGTACCACTCAGGTACAAACTCATCTCACACTAGGTATAACTTAGGTAAAATAGTAGAGATGATTAGATGTAACTACTAAATCAACTTACTCTGGTATGAGGCATTGATGTTGACCCAAACAATATCGCTTGGTGTTGACCTACAGAGGATCGCTAGGTGCTTACCCACATAGGATCACTCAGTGCTGACCCACACAAGATCTCTTGGTTATGACCAACACAGGATCGCTGGGTGCTAACCCACACATGATCACTATTCATTATTCAAGTCACAGCCAGCTACATGGTTCCTGTACTAGGATCACTTGTCTTCGAGAGGGTCTGCTCCACAAGCCTCTGGTCGATACTCCCACTAACAAAAAGTCTCATGAATAAGTATCTTAGTGGATCCCCACACCACAGGGGTCTCCACACAATAGACGGTGCATCAATCAGATGCCCAATTTATGGGTTATTAGTCTTTTAGTCTTAAGGGCCCAGTTAGATCCATGCTCGATCCAACCCGACCGTAATCCAACTTTATCGAAATCCCCAGTGGGGTATAATCAATGGGACTGCCTCTCTCTAAGGCTTCCAGCACTACTGAAGGTTCATCAAATAGATGCCATGTTCCAAAGTTATGGCCGATAGAGCGAAAAGTTCAATGTTGGCCTGAGTCTGGTCTGACCCGGTCGGACGGACTCGACCTGATGGGTCTGGTCCAGCCCACTGGGTCCGGCCTAGCCTTCTAGGTCTCTCCCATCCCACTTTAGCTAGCACAGAGGCCCCAGGGTGGCAAGGCAGTAGGGGGCAAGGACGCGGGGGCCGCGCAGGCCCCGGGGGCCGCAGAGGCCACGCGGGCGGCATGAGGCCACGAGGGCCATGAGGTGGTGAGGCCGTGAGGAGGCTCAGAGGGCCGCGAGGGGGTGTTGAGGCAGCGGGGCGGTGCAGAGGGTCGTGTTGTAGCGATGTCGTGGGGTGGCGCAGAGGGCCACGAGACGGTGAGGCCGTGAGGTAGTGCAGAGGGCCGTGTAGCGGCGGAGGTCATAGGGCGGAAATGGTCGCAGAGCAGCAGTCGACTGTAGTGGGCCAGATGGCATGTCGTCCTCTTTGGGTGGTGTGGTCAGGCATTGTGCCTTCACCGGCGGCTGGTTCGGCCGACCACTCATCTTTCGTCGTCATGGCACAAAGTCACCTTCTTCCATCGAGAAGAACACACTATTCAAGGAGAATGGCTATGGGGTCGGGCCATATTTGTTTGTCATGCACCCTATAGATTAGAGCGGTAGCAAGCAGCTCAACAAAATCTTTAATGATAACGTCAAACCCTAAAACCTCTCACAAATTGATTATTCCTAAACCTGCAAAAGAAATCATCGGCGGGTCAGCTAGTTAGAGAGTTGATTCGAATTCATTGTTTTAAAAGGTAATAATGTGGGAAAAAACAATCACACCTAATTAAACACCTACCTTGGAGAATTTTGGATGGAGGTTGCAAGGAAAGATATGAATTCGTTGTGGATAGACAGACGTTGATGACGCCATCATTTCCCCGATTATCTATTCATTATTGTTGAAGACGTTCCTCTTCGGCGTGAGCGTTCTTCATTGGGGAGCACATTCTTCATTGGAGAGAGTCATCTAACAAAATATTCTCTTCTCCCAATTCCACAAAAAAGTAAAAATAGCCCCATAGTTAATTTATATTTATCAAATGAAATGGTTGGGTCAATTAATTGTTGGCACAATTTATTGTACCACGTTGGAAAAATTAATTGGCCTTAATTAATGGGAGGAAAGTATTAATGGGGAGTTGAGAGGTTTCTCCCCCATTAAGAAGAGTCGGGTGGTACCTGGCCATAAAATCCAAATTGGGAGGTTTTGTGGGATCGAGTTGTTCCCACCACCATAACCCTTGTTGAGGAATATCAGAAATAAAAATGTTAGACATTTTTATTTTATTTTATTCTTTCATGAAAAGAACAAAAATTATCTGTCACTCTCAACCCACTGCAATCAAGGTGAATGTCTCCTTAAGTGAATAACAGCGTTGTGAGTTCAACAGTTCCCTCAGAATTTAATTCTGAGCACTATTTCAAAGGTTACAAAAACTCGCTCGCACATTTACTGAACGTATCTGAAAAAAGTTTATAAATTCATTCAGGGCACACAGGGCCTCGGAATCATGCTCTATCAATTTTTGTGGACTTATAAAATTCCCATATTATTTAAAAAACTTTACATGGAAATTATGAGTCTTTACATATATACACCACAAACAAGAAATATTAGCTAATAGGGAATATCTCATAGAAATAAAGGCGAGGTGATAAAAAGATTAAGTTATGTTCAAATATGTTTGGTAAATGATATTAATATCCTAGATAATAAAATTAAATCCATTAATTGATTAATTTATAACCTTTTATACATGTATTTAATTTTTAATAATATTATTATATACATTTGTAGTATTTTTTATGGTTATAAAATACAATTTTATTGTTCAAATGCATTTGTTTCCTCGGGTTTCATGACCAGTTTAATTTTATATGCAAATGATAAATCATATAAAATGAAAATAGACAACCATATTTGAAATTATTAATTATTAATTATATAATATAATATTAAATGGTTGTATAAGTAATTTGGTTATTTTTTTGGGGATTAATCATTAGATAATACGTTAGTGATAATCATATAGATTATTTTGGTAGTTTTTCGATTATCACTCTCCTGTTTTGTGTAATAGATTGATATTTGGTATATATATTGGTTATAGAAAATTAAATAAGTTGTATAATAAATATTAAGGTATTTTTAACCAAAAAATGGTTTTATGACCACTCTTTAAGAAGAAATTGGAAAATGAAAACTTGTTGTCCCCAGAGCCAGAAAATCGACATCTCACAGACGATGTTTTCTTCATTAAAATAAATGGAATAGGAGATATTAATTGGTGGTTTATTTTACATTGATATAATAATATTATAGTATATATATGATACTGGATTTATCATGAATTTTTTTTATAGATGTTGTGATGCGATAATAAGAATATAAAATAATTTGGAAAGAAATTAATAGAAAAGGAAGGAGATTTTTACCTCTTGAATTATTCTTCTTTAGAACATCCTTTTTGAAATTGGATTCTGTATTTTTTTAGAACAGAACCTCTTTGACACGGGTAAGATTTTAGGGAGAAGGATTGGGAAATAATTGGTAAATATTCAATATTTATGTAGTGTGATGAAAAGAGGTCCCAAGGGATGGTTTTTATAGTAGAGGAGAGAAGTGTTTTTGATTATTTTATTAGGTAACTGATTAATTTGTATCAAGACTAATAATATATTGATAATTACTGATAAATATATTAAAATAAATTTATATATTTATATATTATGTGATTACATTATCCCTACATCATCTATGACTGAATAATTCTTGAATTTATTTAATACAATAATGTAACATATTTCACCATTCACAAAAAATTTAACTATATTAGAAAAAACCAAAAGAAAGAATAAAAATTTCCCATATCTGTAATTAAAAAAACATCATAATTTTAGAAAATTAATTTTTAAAATATGATAAATTAATTTTTTAAATAAAAAATTCTTTTACTAGAAAAAGATATATTTTTAAATTATGAATGCTTTTATAAAACATTGAAAAAAAAATTAATATCTCATAAAATTATCTTATAATATTAAGAATCCAAAATATTAATTTATTAACCTGTTTTTTGAAAAGTTGTTTCTTTTAAAACATTATTTTAATTATCAAATTTTAAATAATCATAGATATTTTAGAGAAATACCAACACTTAATTTTTCATTTTTAATTTTTTTACTTATTATATGATATGAATATATTATATTCTCATTTATAAGATACCCAAATTTTATTAACACATTTATAGGTGATTTTACTATTCAAATCATAAATATGTTGTTAATATAATGAAAATGGATGGTTTGTAAAAATTTGAATTTTCACTATTCACTAGAAAATAAATATTCTTAAAAAAATACTAATATTTCAACCAAAGATAATATTTAAATTTTTATTTAAAAATTTAAGTTTAATTTTTCAAGTTAAAATTTATAAATTTTTAAACAATTTAATTCTAAAACCAATGAACTATTAAAAGGCGGTAAAAATAAATTTTAAAAATGTATCCTTTTAATGGGTAAAATTGGTTTAATTCTTATATTATGTCTATAAAATCATTAATATGATTGTAAAAACACTTAAATAAGTATATAATATATAATTTTAATTAATAATATTCATTTCTGTAATCTAATGGCATGGTTATAATAGTTATTTTTAAAAAATGATATTTAATTTTAGATAATTATTCATTTTAGCTTGGGGTTGTGTGAATCATATATTGTAGAAGGAATTAAATTCAAAAATATATATATCAAAAAATCATACTATGTAAAAATAATTTTATACAAATATATTCTAGAATATTTTTTTTATATATCATTGAAAACACCATTCAATAATATGATCTTATCAGCTATTTGTTAACAATTTCCTGTTAAGATCACTACACAAGGGTATAATTGCTTCATTTTTTATGTATGTTTTAATAGTATGGTTCTAATACATTCACATGATTAATGGTTTCATCACATACATAATCTTAATCAATACCTAATTATCATATTTATTTATCATATATAATTTTATAATTATTTATTTATATTTGTGATGAAAAATTAATTACCTCAGTTCACGAGATAGTATTTTGTAGAAAAAAATGAGTGATGTTTACACATTCTTATGGTATGAATAAAAATAATTAAATAATAATTCATGTTTATAGAATAATTTTTATATTATATATATCATATATATTCATTAATTTAATCATTATTACCATTTATGTAAATAGAAAATAAAAAATTAATCACATAACTTTTTAGAGGTTGTAGTCCACACGTACACGTGAGTGGCATTTTCATTTTCCAAAATATGTTATAGTTATAATGTAGAAAAGATACAATAATTTTAAAATTATAATTATATCACATATATAATATATAATCTTTACATATATCTTTATAACCAGTCATGAGAGGTAGTGATGGAAAATTAATTATATTAGTTTGTGAGGTGATTGTCCTCTGTACACATGCACAATGATTGGGTTCTCATTAGATGAATAAGGATTTTTATTTTGGTTATAAAATCAATAAAATAATAACTCATTATATGGGATATACTTATGTTATTATATAACAATGATTGGTTGATTTTTTAAGTAGGTATAAGAATATATAAAACAAAAATAAACAGTTAATAGTTATACCTATTTTTTAGACTACCTATTTTAATTAACAACATTAATCCTTATAAGGTTTTATTATTCAAAAAATAAGACCACTATGAGGATAGTAGGGATTTTAGGAAAGTATGTTTCCAATTTTTGGATGATCCAAAAGGCCCTTGATGTGTGTATTTGGGAGGAGAGTGAGTGTCCTTAAATAAGTGAGGTTTGGGAAATCATAGAGTTTTTAATTATTGAATTAATATAAATTATGTTTTTTATCCATGTGAAATAATATGGATATATTTAAAATTGGGGAGAATAATTATTCGATTTAGTTTCATAAAATAAAATTTGAACATTTTTAGGTGAGGATTTTCCCTATGATCTCTTTATAGAAATATATTGTCATCCATTATATCTATAACCGTTGTAACACATTTATCGATCAGTTAGGGTGATAAATAGAATTAAAAGGTAACAACTAGAGAAGAATTGGGCAAGAGAAGATAATTTATACCATATAACTTCTACATGAACTATTTCATGCAGAGACTCGGTTTTTTCATACTATGAACTTGAAATATTTCATAATATATTTCCAAAGATAGGTGTTGAGAGAGAATAGTATTTTTTAGCCCGATATGCCCGAAATTAATTTTATAAAAATATTATAAATTTCACACATGTGGTTAACTAATGAAATAGGGATAAATAATAATATTTTGATCAGATCATAAATTCAAGAAAATAGTTGGGTCTATAACATGGTGTTTAGCCTAGGGGCAATATAAAATTAGTCAGCGTGGTATGATCAGACCCATTGCTTTTTATTGGTGCATTAAGTGAATCAACTAATTTATTAATTAAATTATTAGTTACCTTTTGATTTAATTAAATTCTTCTAAATAGTTTATTAATGGGATTTTATATGGTTGGACACATAATTCTCCCATCCGTTAGTGGAATCTCCTCCCCTCCTACGTCGACGATGAATGGAAAAATATTATATACAAGAAGATCGAAGAACAACGAACAAATTGAATTCCCATGAATTCATTGCCGAGAACATTATTCAATAGTGATCAATCTGAAAAAAGTGTGGATTGATCTTTGATTATTTTTACACCTTAGATTAAATGTTTGAGTATATTGTTAATGTTTCTCCAATTTTTTCCCCCTTAAAATGTGCCAAAGGATTGAAACAAGACTATTTTTGTTCTTATGTTTCTATGTTTTTTATTCATAATTGCATGTTCTACATCTTTAGACAATAATTTTTGGTCCATGAATGTAAAACCATCATTCTTAGTGAATTTATTCCCCTATTGTTTTTGTTCTTCACCGTTGGAACCCCATGGTTCCCGATTCAACTGTTGCCGAGTAACGCAATCTTGATCCAGTGCTCAGGTATGTAGTGGATCGTTGAAACATTAATTGATTTGGGAGAGGATCATATATTTCTAATTTCTGTGATTAATTTTTGGAGAATATAATTATTTGGAGTCAGATTATCAAGGATTGATTGGATGGGTGTGAGCAGAATGAATAACCAAACCCCCATTCATTGTGGTGGTTGATTCCCAGTGATGATTTTTAGAGAGCACTATTCGCAGCTAGATCCTAATTTTGTTAAGGAATGAAAATGAGATATTAAGTGGGTTGTTTATATTTGTAGCATGTTTTAATATTTTTAGAAGTTTGATGATTCTAGATAAATCATGACTACATTCCTTCGACGATGAATACATGATGTTTAACCCCGTTAGCGTTAGTGCTAGGGTTTTGAGGAATTTAAGGGAAACACATCCTTTAGAACTCCTTTAAACATAGTGAACCCCTTCCCTAGTTGGAAAATCTATAAGAGAGGTCACACATATGGGGGGTCCATATAGATGTACGTAGAAATGGGTTGGACACATGGAAAGTATTCCATGTGGACCTACATTCCATGTAACAATGTAGAAGGACACGAGGTTTGAATATACAAACACAACTTGAAGACATGGAACAACACACAGATAGGTGGTACATTCTATGTAGTACACTTACATTGAATTTACCACTACACGGATGAGACACTTTTACCAAATAGAGAAACAACCCAGTAGTGAAGAGGGACCACACACTGTGTGTGTTCCCTCACACATCATGTACTATATGAGCACTTCAGATAAATATTCGAATGTATGTATCTCTATCATTTTGATCAGAATTTTGGACTGAAATATGATTATCATTAGTATTTTTATTCATTGAAGTTTATGGTTCCATCAAATGTGGATTTTGAGATACGTTGTCAAATGTTTCGGGTATGGCATGTGCTATGGTGACACCCGATGACAGCAGCGATCATACAGATTCACCAGAGTAGAACTGAGATTACCATTTATTTGGGTTGAGTAGTGGAATTCCCCAATTAATGTTCTGGTCATACCCTCTTGATATGATTGTATGTTACATTCTTCAAAAATATTTTTGAGTTACCATTTAATATGACTTTTAGTGGTGTTACTCAACGTTCTGTGTGTACCCTCTAGTTGGGATGGGTGGTGGAGTTCCTTGATTACATCTCCCAGGAATACCCATATTGACAAGATTGGGCAGTGGAATTTTTTTTTATGACTCACTGGTCTTACCCTCTGGTAGGTTTTAGTAGTGGAAGTTCCCATGAAATTCACCATGATTAGCCTATAGTAGGACTGGGAAGTGGAATTCCCTGATGAACATCCTGAGGGGTACCCTCTAGTAGGACTAGCTAGTGATGTTATTTGTTAACTACCAGATTTGGACCCTCCTGTCGTACCTAGTAATGTGATCCTTTCCTAAAACTGGTTTCCCCTCGAGTTTCTGTCATAGTGAAGAGGTGTGGTTGTATGTACTTTTAGACTCATGAGAAATATGGAATCTTTCCCCACTAAGATGTGACCTTGTGACAGAACTTAAAGCTATAAAGCCAAGTAAGTTCCACAAAAACGGACTGTATAAAGGAGTGGGGACTGAGTCTCTTTGACTTTTGTGCCCTGGGAAGATGCATGAGGTGCTAGAAATCGAAATAATACTTTACCTTGGATCTGTTAGCTAATAATCTTATTGGGATGAACCGTGAGATGGAGGTCCCCTTACTCTCTTGTTTGGGATTATTTTAATGTATATATATATATATATATATATATATATCCCACTTCAGTACCCAACCCTTGGGTATATTTACTCTTCGTCTAGGAGTGGCGAAGATGTGTGGGGTATGCTATTTGCTTTTTGTGTCCAGCATCTCATAGTTGGACGAGTCCACTCTCATTCTATAGACAACGAAGAATTTATGTGAAGTTTATCTTCTCACATTGTCGATCACCTTGGGTTTGGGATAGTTCACTTTCAATCTCTTAATGGGTGGAGATTTATCCATTTATTTCACCTTTTTCTATCTACTACTTCCATAATGAATTGTATCTCTTATTGCCCCTTCACCATTATATGGAATTATACTAGGTATGTATATACTCACCTCTCCTTGTGATTTTCCCAACACATGCTATAGATTTTTCCAAAGGATGACATGTCTATTGTGACTTCAAAAAATCTTAGCGATATAGGGTATATGGATTAATATGGTGGCCCCAGCTCGAGAAACATGAGCTATGCTCTCTCAATTATTTACTATTTCTTGTTTTGTCAGGTTGAGATATACTTTTGGTTTAGGTGTGTATTTGTCTTCATTTTCTTTTTGGTATACACTATTGTATTTCCTTCTATTTAGTGGTCGATTAATATTTGGTATATTTATAAAAGTATTGCATATTTTATTTCTTTCCATCTTCACGATTTCATTGTTTTGGCTGCGTGTGTGTGTATAATTATTTAGACGAAGGGCTCCCAATGTATAGTCTGCGTTTTTCATCTGTCACCACCCCTAGCCCATTATGGGGGGATTTGGGTAGATGCATTTCTAGCCCTGACTTTCATTGGGTCATTAAATTTCATGATTTTTATCTTTATTAAATCATTTAAAAAAATAATATTAACAAAATAAATCATTAATATTATTTTTGGGATTATTAATTTAATTTGATTGAATGATTTTTAGATAGAAATTAAATTCAAATATTCATTGTTTAACAATCACTTATACATTTTAATAACCCATATACTTCATGGAACAATATAATGAATCAAAATAGTATTTATGTTTGTAAACTTTCTTACTAAATGTTTTCTGTGCTTGAAAAACAACTATGTCAGCATTACATAAGAATTTCAAAAAAATTATATAATTACTAAATAATAGAGATAAAATACCATCATAAAAATAAACCCATTATTCTTATTATAACCATTAATATTCATTCAAAACATATTTCTCTGCCTAATTTTAGTTATAAGTGAAATTTAAAATAAAGAGATTGACAATTTTTATTTTTCATTACTAGAAATAATAGTTGTTTACAAAGACAAATAATATTTTTTGGAATAAATAATATTTTTTTAAAAAGTTCTAAAAACTCTTAAAATTGATTAAATTCAATTTTTATGGTTATTTCAATGTCTTATCTCATAGTTTTAAACATATTTTACCTATTTTACAACTACTGAGGTGATAAATATTTACTACGGTTACTATGCATAATGACTAATAATAAAAGACAATTAATTAACAAAATGAAACCACATAATTATAAATTTGGAATCAATTTTTCAATTTAAAATCACTAGGATTATAAAAAATTCAATTTGGATAACAATGAAAAACATAATGAAAATTATTTTTTTTGAAAAATGCGTCTTTAAGATAAAAATTGATCGTATAAAAAAAACCAGGTATAATAAATAAAATGATATTATTAATTATATTATTTATAAATAAAGTATTATTATGATACTTTTAGATAAAAATCAAATCCTAATTTTACATTTACTTGAAATGAAATGATAGTTGTTCAAAAACCTGTATATTTCACAATTCACTAAAAAGATATTTTTTTAAGAAAAATAATAGATTTATACATTAATTTAATTTTGATATGATTATTTTAATTTTTCTTATAAAATAATATGTAAAAAAATTTCTAAATTTGATTATAATATTTACTCATAAAAAATGATAAAAACAATTTTTTCAATGAAAAATTATTTTTGAAGCGTAGAATAACATTTCTAAAGTTGAAACCTATTTTCCTAAGAATTATTAAATAAATTAGTATTGATTATGGATATTATAGATATATTTCATAATGTAAATACTAATATTAATACACTAAAATTCTAAGGTCATGTTATAATGGTCACATTTGAAAAATAATATTTATATAGTATATCGCAGTTCTCTTAAAGATCAGTTTTTTATGTTAAAAAAAATATTAAATAATTAAAATTTATTTACATAGAAATATATTTTAAAATTTCGTGTTTTTACATTCTACCCCTCAAATAAATTTCACCCTCATAATTTTAAGTATCATTTACTAGAATTTTCATTTCATGTAGTAGTAGTAATGTCTATTCTAGATTTAATCATGATAACTAATTTCTATGTCACTACATGGAATCTTAGTATTAAATAATTATGTATTTCTAAAAAAAATTTCATTATAAAAATCACATGTTTCATAAAATATACCTAAACATTTG
Source organism: Viscum album (assembly GCA_963277665.1). NCBI lineage: Eukaryota > Viridiplantae > Streptophyta > Magnoliopsida > Santalales > Viscaceae > Viscum > Viscum album. The sequence continues at coordinate 1,666,530,352 of OY728147.1, read as the reverse complement.
AATGATACTTTATTTATAAGAATTGGTGGATTTACATTTCCACATACATGATTTGACGAAATTATTTACCATTAAGTTATAAAATAATATATAACATACTGTATTTATTTTATTTATAAAATAATCACAATTCCATCATTTAATGTGAAGAAACATTATTATTTGGAATATTTGATTCCTAAAAGAGTAAAATCAGCTATTAATGTACTATAATTTCAAAAAATAGATGAAAATTTATTCATTTACTTATCTCTATTAATAAAACAAAAAATGGATATAAAATAATGATAAAACATCCAATATGAATTAATTTTTATGTGAATAAATACAAAAAATAATTTTCAAAGACTTAAAAATTACACACATAGTCCAACATAAATCATTTCATACATAAATAACAATAAAATTATTCAAAAATACTATCAAAAAATTTTAAAACCAAAAATAAGAAATATTTGATCACATATTCTTCTGAGATAAATTTTATATTTATCTAGAGAAACATTAATCACTCATAAATAGGTATTCCAAAAATATATATTTACTATCATATAATTTCAAAAAATACTATAATATTTCCAATAAATAATCTGTATCACTATAAATCTATTATGTTGGTTAGAGTAATGGAAGATGGTATAGAGGGGGGGGGGGTGAAGTGATTAGATTAAAAAACTAAACAAACAAATTGATTGATTTAATAGATTTAAAAAGTTTATTATGATGGTTAATTAGAACTGAAAAAAGTAACGAACAGGAGGATTTTATATAGGAGTTCGGTCTGAAGTGGGAATGATATACTCATATCTTTATACTCGATGAGAGATACATGTGAACTTAAAATGATATTTATGGGGGAATCATAACCTAATTAAAAAAATCCTTATATAGTGGAGGGATAACCACAAAATTGTCTTTTTTATGGGGTGTCACAACCCCTATAACCTGACTTTAAACACTAGTAGTCACAACTCTAATAGTAATGACTTTAGATATTGGGAGTCACAACCCTTAGATCGTGAATTTATAATTTTGGAGTCACCACCCAAGAAAACCAAATAGAAAATAATACTTCTATGAGTAAAAGAATAAATAGAAAAATAGGGTGCGTGTGAGGGATGAGAAAAAAGTGTTATAGAATCAGAACTAGAATAATGAGAAGAATAAATATTAAATCATATTTAACAATTGTTGAGTATTAGGTCATGTCATTTCATCATGAAAATTGTAGTCAATGTAGTATAAATTCTTCCCTTGAGAGCTGGTATAAGAGATTAAATAAAATTTGTAGGACGTGGAAACTGCATAGAAGATTCAAAGTTCACACCAATTTCTCTTTGAAGAAACAAAGTATAAAAATTATAAACAACATTATTTTTTATGTGTATTTGTATTCTGTACCACCAAGAAGAGAGGATAATATATATAGAGAGTAATTATTTAGTATATGTAGTACCTCCTCATCATTTTGATATTCAAAATAATTTGAGTTAAGTGCATTCATAAAAATAAGCATAAAAATAAAAACACTATTTCCTCTTTATTCATGTAAAATAAATCACTCATAAAGGATTTTAAAATAAGATGAACAAAACTTGTAATAAAATCTATAGAAAATTAATAGCCTTGAATTATTTAAAAGTCTAATGTAAATCCATATGAAGTTAGTCAATATGGTTTTTGAAGTCTAGCAGCACAAGCTAAATGTAAATTCAAAAATTAGAAAATAAAAATCACATGAAACCATTAAATTTATTGAAAAAAGACATTGAGAGTATTAATTAAATTTTAACTTTAAATATTTCACCTATAAAACTAAAAACTCTTTTATCATAATCCTTAGATTTTATGTGAATATATTTAATATAAAAACCTTCGAAAATAATCTACATATATATGTAAAAAATAAATTTTCAAAAACAATATGCCCAAATAAACAGTAGGTTCAAGAATGAATAGTAATTTAACCTAGGGATGATGAAAAATATCATAGGGTTGATGAATCATACATTGCACAATTGTTGAATAGTAACATAGCATATGATGTGGACAATAATATAGCGTAGGGATGATGAAAAATACCATAAGATTGATGAACCATACATTGTAGAATGAACAATAATATAATATAGGGTATGGACAACAATATAGTGTAAGTTACAAAAAACAACATAGAATAGGTTTAGAATTATAACACAGGTTTATCGATCCATAATTTTTAGTATTCATGAATAATAAAATTGCATAGGGAATGAATCTGAATTTGCGAAAATGAATAGTAGCATAGTGCTGATGAATTATACTTTACACTAATCAGAATAATACATAATATAGGTAATGAATGATACTTTTCCAAAATGAATAGTAATGTAGGTTTGAGGAACTATACATTTCACTATTCATGAAATGTTATAATGTGAATGGTATGCACAGTAACATAGTGTTGGGTATGGACAATAACATAGCGTAGGGCATGAACCTTAATGTAGGGTTGATGAAACATACATTTCACTATTCATGAATATTAACATAACGTAGGGAATGAACCATAATTTGTGGAAATGAATAGTAATTTATGTTTGATGAACTATACTTTTCACTATTCATGAATAATAACATAACATTGGTAATGTAGCATACTTTGCAGAAATGAATAGTAATGTAGTGTTCATGAACCACACTTTGCACTATTCATGAATAGTAACATAACATAGGGATGATGAATAATACCTTAGCATATGGTATGAATAGTAACATAGGGTTGATGAATAATACATTGTAGTTTTGTGAATATAGGGTCGCCCATACTTTGTAAAAAAACTGAACAATATACTTTAACAAACATCTACTAATTTTTATGGGCTCTAAATAGAAGATTCAGACTTTGTTCAAGAAGACTTATTTATAGATAAAATTATTATATTTACAAATAATCAAGAATAAAATAAAACCATTTTGTACTATTCCAAATATCATCAAAAAAACATAAGCAGCATTACTCTATAAACAAAATAGTTATGCAAAATCAATGATGAACTTGAATCAATTTAGTTTCCATACAAAAGACTTTTATAGTTGTCAATTTAAACTAATTAAATCAATATAAACATGTTGGATTTCAATAAACCCACATTTCATGAAAATCCAATATTTTAGATGTTATTGTATAATAAATAAATAATTTTTTTTAAACTAGAATCTAATGATTTTCTAAAACATTGTCAAAATCATAATTCAATTTTTAGAGTAATAAAAAATAACTTTTAAAATTCTTCATAATCTAATTAAATTTATATAAATCGATTTCATATATAACTTGATGAGAATCACAAAAATCCATATAGAGTATTTTATAAATAATCAAAATATATAATGGGTTTTAAATGTAAAATCACATGTAAACAAAGAAACCATAAAACAAAAGAGAATACACTTGCACAAATAGTGTATTTTTTATTAGAAAACAATGAATTTTGAATAATAAAAACCAATTTTTAAAATCATTTAAAAAAATTTATTTCTCACCATTTCTTACTCTCCATTTACAAAAAAAATATCCCTCCCCATTTTTGAAAATAACCATAAAGTAAAAAAGTCCCCCTAAACAAATGAAGTAATATAAAATTAAAATTCCAACATTCCGAGTTAAAATTTAATTTTTTTAAAACCGAAAAGAGTCTAAAATCATTGTTAAAATTTCTATTAGAATATTTTCATAAGATATAAATTCGATAAAAAATATCACCTTTATTCTCATGATCTCTAATAAAATGAAATATAAGATCAATATGATTTTTTCTAGAATGCAGTAAGGGTATTTTGAAACTATAAATTGCAAAAGTATTATCACAATAAATAGGAAGTTTATCAAGATAAAAACCAAAATAACACAATGTTTGTTTATCCATAAATTTGAGTATAACTATTAAATGAATAGATATACTCATCTTATGCAGTACATAAAGAAACTGATAGTGGCTTATTAGATGACCAGGAAATTAGACTTTTTCCTATAAAATGATACATTCTTGATGTTGTTTTTCATTAATTCTTCTCCTTGAAAGTATCCTTGATCTAAAAGCCTTTCATAATTTTTGAAAATTTTTCTAGATTCATCTAGCTTGTTTCTAAATATCCATTTAATTCTAATCGCATGTTACTGTAGAAAAATTATACTAAAGTCCAAGAATTATCTCTAAAAATCCTATTTTGTTCATGTTGATTAGTAATAATCAAGTTTGCATCATATAAATAATCATTTACATTAAAATAATAAAATCAGAAATAAAAATCTAAATTGGAACAATAATTTCAAATAAAATTTATTATTTAAACATTAGAAGAAAAATTTCCAATTACATTTTCAATAGAATGATCATTATAAATATTCTATGATTTTGGATCTAGTCGAGATGGAGTATTATTCCCCTCAATGGATTCATTCTTATATTGAGGAATTTATTCACTAAAATTAAAATATATTGACTCATAATAAATAACATTAAAAATAGAATTCAATTTATCATTATATTCATCAAACATAACATGAATAGGTTCTTAAGTAATCAATGTTTTTTTATTATAAGATCTTTATGATTTATTATTATTAGAATATCTATGAAAAATAAAATCATCACTCTTAGAATAAAATTAATAAAAATTATACTCTGTATTTAAAATAAAAACATTTCAAGAACAAACAATAATATATCCAACTTTAGGCTTTTCATTAAATAATTTATAAGGAGTTTTCATTAAAAAAGTTTAAATAGGAATTCTATTTGAAATATAACATAAAACAAAACAACCTCAACCTGAAAATATATACGCAAAATATATTCACCTAATATTGTTCGAGTGATTTCAATGTTAGTTATTTTTTTCTGTTCTATAACACCATTTTTTTGGTGTTCTAGGTGTAAGAAAATTATGAAAATATCCATTATTTTCACAAAATTTTTCAAAAAGTAAATTATGAAATTTATACCACTATGAATATAAATAATCATACAGCCTTTTTCAGATTGAACTAATTTAAAAAATTGAGTAAATATTGATAAATATCATTTTTATGCGCAATAAATTAAAACCATGTAAAATTATAAAATTAATGTGACATAAAAGTAATTTCTAAAGGATGCTGTCATTTTTTACAACATTTAAACACTTGAAATTTTTAACATTGAGTTGTGGAAAATCAGTAGTATAAATATAATATTTACTATTAGCATAAAATAATAAATAATCAACTTTAAAAAAATTTAAAAGTTATCATTATGAAATTTATCTTCCATATCATCATCATATAATTTTGATATACTAATTAAATTATATTTCAAACCATCAATATATTAAACATTATAAATAAATCTAAAATTTGAAATTCCAACCTTACCAAAACCTTTTATGTTGCCTTTGTAATTGTATCCAAATTTAAAAGTGTCTCAATCACATGTGTTATAAGTTGTAAACATTGATGGGTATCTTTTTATGTTTATAGAGAAACCAATATCTTTGTACCATATTTCGTTCTTGATACATCCAATGAACTCTTCCTACAAAAATGAATCTATTAACATTATTTGTACCCAAGATACTTTGAGTCTAATATGATTAGTTATATAATTATTTAGTACCCATATAGAATTTAGACATGTATTATAAGGTACTCTAGATAATAAGGATTTATAAATATTAATTTTTGTAGATCCCAAGGATTTTTTAAATATATTTGATCATTCAATTTAATAATAAACATTCATGACACATTTAAATCAATTAATAGTAGAAGTACAAATATTTTTTACTTGTAACAAAATGAGTTTTATACACTTGGTTTAATCTTCAATAAGAGCCAATATAGTCTTTATTTTTATCAATTTTTTTCAAATACATCATTTTATGATATTTTTCATGACCAAGAATAAAATAATATTTTTTTTATAAAATTTAACATCAGTTTTAAAATATTCAACCAAATATTAAGTATATTTAAAATTTTAAAAAACTATTGATTGAGAAGTAGAAGCATTGTTACATAGTTTTTCATTCTTCTTGAATAGTATTTTATTCTCAAGAACATGTTTCACAATATTTTCTTTAATATTATTATATAAATCAAAATCTTTAAAAATATCTTTTATTAATCTTTCAACTTCATTATTTAATTAAATGACATTGGGTTTTTTAGAATCAAATTCCAAATCAGAATATTAGGAATAAAAACAAGAATTATTAACATGATCATATAAGTCCATGTACCATAAGATATCACCTTATTTTTTAATCTAGTGATTGTTCGTTGGAATTAAATTCCTCTGTACAACTCTAGCTAGTACTCAACACCTTTTTTTTTTAAATTTTTTATTCACTAATTTAGGAAAATTAGTTTTTATCTGTCATTTCTTGTTGCACTGATTATAGGTTAAATCCAATAAATTATAATTCAAATCACATTTATTATCTCACATATATTTTTCTTTTCATGGGTCTATTCTCTACTAATTATTGAATCCCATTTTTTCATTCTTTTATAAACACTAACAATAATATGAGCCATATCATATTTCATTCAATTATATTGATTAGAATCATAATAGTTAGTAGAAACAACAATAAAAAATTTAAAAGATATAAAATTTTATTTTTTTATCTCCTCATCAACTATGTTCCCCCGTTGGATTTCATATTGGAGTAGTGATCCAATAAATTCATCAAGGGTTTACTCTTTAAGGATATTGATTTCATAAATGGAAAACTTGTCATATTTCCATTTCATTGGTAAGGATCGTAGGACACACTCTACTTATACTAGGTTTTCTATAGATTCTCCATGTTAATTAATTCCATTCACAACGATTTTAAATCTAAGGAACATTTGGTTTACTATTTTATCAACACCCTTATTCACGTCTTAGTACTCAGAATGAAGCATTCAATGATTGGTAGAGATTAGTTTTTCATTGGCAAGGTGAGTTACTTATGAAATCTTCTATATTTCATAAGCTATCTTACAAGTAGACACATGACTAAAAACACATCTATTAATACCACTATATAAAACATTAACAAATTTTTAGTTTAAAAATAATCTCGTAGCATGAATTCTTTTAAGAGTCTCTATGTACACTTCAAGAAGAGTACTATTTTTACATGACAAACCAGTTCTCAATGCTCAATGTTTTGAGGTAATCCTCAATTTGGGTTCTCAAATATCTATAATCATTACCATAAAAGCATGATGGATTTTGAGGAATCCACGCATTATTCAGGTTCAATCATATCATCTTATATGATGTTGTACTTAGACTGTGAGGCATTGGAATATGTTATCACACATAAAATAAAATCACTCTCTAGAGAGGTATTTCATAACTCCAAAAGGATCAATCTTTTGATAAAAATTTAAATGAATCAGAAAGATAATAATATAGATAATAAATTATGAATGGTTTTCCCTTATAATACCAATTTTAAGGACTGAATGGGTAATAAATGATCGTTTAGAGGGGGTGAATAGACTTGGCCAAAAAATATAAACAAATAAATTGATTAATAAAAGTAATTTTCAATGTTAATAAGGAATTTTAATTAATTGAGAAAAAATTACTGAACATAGGGATTCTTTTTATAGTAGTTTGATCCTAAGTGGGTGTAATCTACTCTTATACCTATACTAATGGAAAGAGATATGTGTGAACATTAATTGATTTTAATGGGGGAATCAGAACCCAATTTTGAAAATATTTTCTAGTGGAGTGATAACCACAACAATGAATTATGTATTGGGAGTCATAACACTTACATCCAAACTTTAGAAACTGTGAGTCACAATGAGAATATTCTTAACATTAGGTAAAGGGAGTTACAACACTTAGATATTGAATTTAGAATCTGGGAGTCACAACCCATAGAAAGAGAATAAAAAACAATGATTTTCAGAGTAAAAAATAAATACAAAAATAGAGTGCATGTGTGAGATGGGAAAAAGTGTTATAGAATTAGTACTATATGAATGAGAAGATAAAATATTAAATCATAGGTACTATTTTTTGAGTATTAGATCATCTCACCTCATCATGGAAATTTTAGTTAAAGTAGAAAAAATTCATTCCTTGAGATATCATGAAGGAGATGAGACTGAGCATCATAGGACGTTGTAGATGCACATCAAATTCAATGATCACATCACTTTATCTTTTGAAAATTAGATTATAAAAAATGTTATCATGTGTTTTTATTTCTGTATTTCTTTTCTATATCACCTACAAGAGATAATGAAATATATATATATATATAAGTAATATTCAGTAGTTTCAGTAGCTCTACTTACTTTTGATATTCAATATAAATTGAGTCAACATGTTTCATAAATATCTCCATAAAAATAACAATTCCTATTCCTATTTATTCCGACAAAATAAATATCTGATAAAGTCATTTAAAATAATTTTAATAAGTCATCCAATAAAATGTCCAGAATAATAATAGAGATGAATGATTTAAAATTGAAATTTAAATCAATTTAAATAGAGTCAATATGGTTTCTGAAAAATAACATCACAAGAAAAATGTAAATTCAAATATTTGAAAATAAATAACCATGAAACAACCAAATTTATTGGTAAAATACTGTACTGCCCAACCCCTCTAGATTGGAGCTGGTGCATTACTAATTACATTGGAATGATTACAAGGAATCAAATCCAAAAGGACCATGTAGATTAATAGTATTGAAGAACTAGATACAAACATATAACTCATATTACATTATGAAAGGTAACAAAATACAATGGATAAAAAAACTAAAAGACTGCATCCATGAGAACTTAATAAATGGTCTCCTCTTCATAACTGGTTGATGATAAACAAATGATAGAGCTTAGCTCAAATGCATTGTAAGGGTTACAGAAAGTGGAATAATGAATCAATAATAAATCAATCATAATCAATTAGTATTTTTCAATATGTCATGGTGAATAAATGAAAAGCACATTCTTGTAATAAATTGAGAATAAAATTACATCCATATGTTTTGTTATAGTGAAAATCTCATAGATAGTAATAACTGAAAAGGAATAAAGAGACTGCTTATTAATTGGAGGTCATTTATCTAACACATGATACCATAATACCATTGAAACAGTTTAAGTCTATGGGTATAAACCTGTCTGATTTTTGGAAACAAACTCAAAGGGTTTTTGTCCAACAAATTTGTCTCATGAGACCTGTCGATCAATCGAGGGGCTATAGCAGGCCCCACCTACTGCTGCATGCCTAAAGAATTATTTATACATAGATTTTACACTTTCACAATATTCCTTCTCAATATATATATATATTTGAGTATATAGACTCATCGAAGGATGTTGATAAAAATAAAGATACTTTTAAATGAGACCATTGAAAAATTATTGAGGAAATAATCATTAAACATTACAATGTGTCCCATACCACCATGAATCATTCAAAAAATAATACCTTAGAATATCTTGATAATAAGGAGACTCTAGATAAGATATCCCAAATGGAAGTATATACACCACAAGAATGAAATAAGTGGTGAAAAAGGAATATATCTCCAAAGTTAAGGTGTGAGGAGAAAAATCCATTTTACATTAGAAAGAAGAGTTCATTGGGTAAATATTTCTTATTTTCTATAAATATTGTTTTAAACATATATATCCTTTAAAATAAAAGTAATGTACATTTAGATTACATTTTAGTCATAAATAATGTCATAGGGAAGTGAAATAATATAAAAAGTGATTTTAAAAAAGCATTAGAATTGAAACATTTTATGGCAGTTTAAAGAATTCATTAAAAAAATTTAAAGCGAAAAGGCATGTTTTATTTAATAAAACAAGAAATGAAGTAAAGTTTTTTTAAAATATGTTATTTAAAAAGATAAACATGGCTTAAAATTTATTATACTATGAACATCAAAATAGTAAACAATTTTAAACGTTTCTTGAATCAAGCTTGCATTTCGAAAGAATTTTTAAAAGATTGTTTAAAAATATAACTTCCCAAAAATAAAGATAGATTTTGATTGGTACACATATATAGGAAATTCAATAAAATTTTATGAATAGTAAATTAGAAAAAATAATAATTTCATTGTAGTGAATAGATAATAAGAGAAACCCAAATGAAAATGGAGGATTGGATGGAAAACCTCCATCACTTTGTAATCAATTGATTCAAATGCCACAATATTAAGAATCAAAAAATGATACATTTAGTATAAGTATAATAAAATGATTAATGACATGAAACATAAAGGGGAATTATACATACAATATACACATGTAATAGTATTTATAACAGAAAATCTCACAAAAATGTATGTGAGATGAAGAAACCCCTAACCTTAAGTCCAAATTTGTTCCTCTCTGGAACATAAGGTCCTAGAGTATAAAATTATACACATTAATAACATAATTCAGAACCTATTAGTTACATATTTATTTTATTATAAATATTTTTAGTTAATTTATTCCCTTATTGATAAGTTATTATATTGAATTCTGTCATTCTGAAGTGTTCATTTTCAATATTTTCATAATTGGTTCACTTGATCTTAAGTAGTGGAGTTCATGTGGAATTGATGTAAATCACCATAATTGAAATTAAATAATATTTGTGAACATAAAGAAGTTTTAATGGTAATTTATATCATTTTTTTACATTGAATGATGATGAATCATTCGATGAAATATTAATGTCATTCACTTATATTATTTTACCTGAATTTTGATTTTTAAGAACTAGTTTGGTCATGTGACATAATATTTTGTACATATACTGGATATGGAATATTAATTAGTTTATAATAGAAATATTATATATTTTTTCAACCATCTGAATGGTTTTAGGATCAGTAATGAAAGATAAATTGAAGAATGAAACTTTTTCGTCCACTAATGTTATAAATTGGATCCTCAAGGATATTTATTTAGTTTATAAGAATAAAAGGGAGGGAGTAGGAATTTTGATGATGGTTCTTCAATTAACATTATATAAAATTATTATATAGATGAAACTGGATTTATCATGGTAATTTGGATAGAGGATATGAGGAGAGAGAAGAAAGGGATGAACATGAAAATAAAAGAAACGTTGAGAGACCCCTTATAAAAATTTGGCATGCTAACAATGTCACTTAAATATTTCATAAAATGAATTGAAGATAGAAAAAGGGTATGTCATCATGTGGAAATAAAAATCATAGTATGATGAATACAAAATATTAAACCCAAAAATTTGAGAATAGAAATTCAAAGAGATAACATAAAAGAGGTGTTGAAAAAAAGGGGTGGGTGAAAGGTTCCCTAACCTTATCGAGTAACTCCTAGAACATGATGGTTGGGAACATGGGTGCTTAAAGAACACCTTGTGAGTACTCTTAAGAAGGTAAAACCACAAGATCAATGAGTACGATGGATTTTGAATGAAGAAAAACAAATGGATGAGTGTGTATTTATAGAAAAGAGGGGGAGTTTTTTTAATAATTTCTAAGGGACACCTCATTAGTGGTTTTTGAAAACCCATGGGCTTGCATATGGTATTTACCCCAGGTTTTAGCCACTTGAGACTCCTCATGTCCTATGATATTGTACATAAGTCTACCATTCATTTATTTTTATTAATATGTCATTATGATGTCATTAAACTATCAAAAACTCAAATATGCATTTTTACTATTTACAAAAAATTCAAGTATTTTACAAAAATCCCAAAAATTCTCCAAAACCATTTTTAATATGCAGAATCCAAATATGAAATCAATTTTTTTGAAAATAATTATCTAAAAATTTTTTCTTCAATTTTTAAATGAAATCATAATTTATTCCAAAAAAAACTTTAAAACTATAACACATTTTATAAGACCATGAGAAATTAATCAAGGTCCTATAAAATAATATAATCATTGCATGAAAGTATTGTAAACATTTGTGATTAAATTTTCTAAAACAATTCAATTTTAAATTATTAAATTAAGCAAAAAACTGTAATTTAAATATTTATGTCATATAAGAATATCATTACCTATACTAGGATCATTTTTTCACTATTATGTTGTCTAAATTGTATTTATTCATTCATGGGTAATGTTTATACTTTTTATATGATTTAATATTCATTATTATTCATTAGGTTAAGTCATTATTCATAAGGGAATGTTACTATTCAAAAAAAAATATGTTTTTCTTATCAGAATCTAAATATCTTGACGAACGCAACCACGGGTGTTAGTTTTTTAATACTTAATAAAAAGAGGATAAATTATGTTTACATGGATACGCTATAACAAAAGGGTGTTTTGTCAAGACTCAGTGTTTCATTCATTCTCTAATAAATTTATTTCTAAATTCTTGGTGTGTTACATTTTTCTATATATACAAAAATTTCTTCCTCGAAATTTTAAATTGATGTTCAAATGTAAATAGTTGATACTCGAAAATTACCTTGTGAGAAACCCACTTCAAGAATATAGTAAATATATCCTCTTAATAAGAGGAAGGCTAAATTCATCTATTAAAACAAAAAATCATTCTAATTGGACAACACAATAATTGAAGATTAATCAAACCATCATGTCTTGACATTAGACTAAAAAAACCATACAATGATCAACTTGAATCATATCATAAATGGTAAAAAATCCCAAAATATAATTATTCAAAAAATTATAATGAAGGCCTATAAATATCCAATATGAAATTGTCATTAAAACTAAATCAATAAGCAGCATCTCTAAAATTCAAATTAAAAAAAATTGAATAACATCATCATGTATCCTCTTAAAATATGGTAAAAACATGAATTCCCATAAAAACCATATTGGAAACATGTATTCAATTGAATTCCCTGAGTAAGATACATGTTATTGGATATACTACACAATTCCAAAAGTTCTATAAACTCTATTGATGATAGCATAGACCACTTCTCGACAAGTCAATAATCAATTCGAAGGTAGTCAGTACTTATCCAAATCAATCATTTATTCATTTTTATCTCAAAATGATATATGTATGTATATATTAAGGGTGGTCATACACTAGATCATGTGGTTTCTAAAATTTTTAACATTCTACTAAATCACTTTTCCTTTTTACCATTTACCAAATGTCCTCAAATCCATAATGTAATAGTACTACAATAAAATCCTTATAAATCTCATAATTATGAAAACCATTACAATACTAAAAAAATATTCAAATGACATGATTCTTGACTATAAATATTAATCATTCTACTTCATCTAAAACATCACCATAGCATGATCATTATCCAAATTCATCATTTGGGGTATATTCCTTTGACTATGGGGGAATTTATTCACATAGTGTCCCATATCCTTGTAGTTGGAGAATTGTATATTGGAAACCATTTTCTTACCCTTGAAATCATGAAATTGCTGTCCTTTTTCTCCATAATTATAGAAAACTCCCATTACCTTAATGCATTTATAATGGTGATTCATTCCATAATTTTCACATATGGGAAAAATCTTTTTCTTTTCTTCACTTATCCCCATATTTCTCTTCCATCATATCATTCTATTTCATCGATTCAAATACATAGGTTTCAGAGAAGTCTTTACATACCCTGTTAACACATTATATTATTTCTTTATATGATGATGATACTTGGGAGAAAATCTTCCTTTGAATTGATAGATCAATACCCTTAGAGATATGATCCTTTTGACGCTCCACAACATGTGTATTGGTAAAGTTTGTATTCCTTCTACTATGTTCCATTTCTAATAAATTTCCATATTATATATTAGCTCGTAAAATTTTTTACTCTCTATAACCCCAAAAATTGTATAACTTACAGTATAAATTTAAGAATCATAAATCATAGAATAATTTTATTTCGTCACATTAGGGCATAAATCCTTCATAATGGTGGGTAAATAAAATGAGAGTTATTCTAAGCATACCCCTCGGGAGTTTCAAACAAAGAGTGTAGCACAGCCTGTTGTCATGTACTAAGATACCCTGGGTCAATCCTGAAACTCCTTTTCAGAGTTTTGATCTTAGGTACATATGTGGTAGAGCAACCTCTACTTTTTTGTATCTAGATAGGGATGTATTTTATACTAAGATCCCCATAATCTATTACTTATCAAAATTATAGGATGTTATTGTTTATTTATCCTCATATACTATCTTATGGGTTTGTTCCCTAAGCTACGTTGTATAAATCTGGTTCATAAGGATTCTACTAAACTTCCTCTGATACCAATTGTAAATCCGCAACACCTCTAGGCCGGAGCTGGTGCATTAATAATTACATTGGAATGATTAAAAGAAATCAAATTCCAAAGGACATATTCATTTATTTGTATTGAAGAAAATAGATACAAACATGTAACTCATATTACATTGGGAAATATACCAAAATACAACACATAACAAAAACTAAAAGACCACATCTATGAGAACTCAATAAATGGTCTCCTCCTCATAACATGTTGAAGGTAAAAAAAGGAATGGATGAGCTTAAATTATAAGTAAGGGTTAAAAATAGTGGAAGCATGGATCAATACTAATTTAATAGTAAACAATTTGGCATAGTCAATATGTCATGGTGAATAAATGAAAAACACGTGCCTTTAATGTACTGAGAATGAAACTACATCCATAGGTTTTGTCATAGAGAAAACCTCCTGGAGAGTAATAACTAAAGATGAATAAATATAATACTTATTAATTGGATTTCATGTACCAAGAACATGATACAACAATACTGTTGAAATGGTTTATGTCTATGGGTAAAAACCCATTGGATTTTTAGAAACAAACTCGAAGGGTTTGTCTCCAATTGATTTGTCTCATGAGACCTGTCGAAGCATCGAGGGGATATAACATGATCTACTTGCCGCTGCATGTCCAAATAAAATTTTATACATAGATTTAATATAAGTACAATATGCCTTTTCAATATCTGTATAAATATTATGATATGTATTCATCGAAGTATGTTGACAAAAATAAAGATACTTTTAAATTAGTCAATTAAAAATTTCATGAGGAAATAATACTTAAACATTACAAAGTGGCCCATACCACCTTGAAACATTCAAATAATAATACCATAGAATAACTTGAGAATAATTATACTCTTAATATAATATAATAAATGGAATTACATACACCACAAGAAAAAAATAATTTGTGAACAAGGCATGTATCTCAAAAGTTAAAGTGTGAGGGGAAGAATCCATTTTACATTGGAAAGAAGAGTTCATTGGGTAAATCATTTGTACATTCCATAAATCTGGTTTTAAACATGTATATCAAAATAAAAATAATAGGTATAGACATGGAGATAACTTTTGAGTCATAAATGATGTCCTACGTATGTGAAATCATGTAAAAAGTGATTTTAAAGAAGCTTCAGAATTAAATCATTTTTGGGTTGTTTAAAGAATTCATTAAAAAGATTTCAATGAGAAAAGGCATGTTTAATTTCATAAAATCAAAAGTGAACCGAAATATAATTTAAAATGTTTTATTTAAAAGGATAAGAATGGATTGGAACCTATTATAGAGTGAAGATCAAAATAGCTAATAATTTTAGAAGTTCCTTGGATCAATCTTGCATTCCATAAATTTTTCTGAGATATTATTTTAAACATGTAACATAATAAAAAATAAATAATTATTCTGATTTTTTAATATATATAAGTCATTCAAACAAAATTTATGATGAGTACACAAGAATAAGTAATAATTTTTATGATGTGAATAGAGAATACATGCGACCCGAATGAAAATGGAGGTTTGGGTTGAAAACCTCCATCACTTTGTAATCAATCGATTAAAATTCCCAAAAATTAAGAATCATAAAATGATACATTGAATACCATGATAATAAAGATATTCATGATATGAATCATCAATGGTATGTATACATACAATATACAAAAGTAATAGTAATGATTATAAAAAATCTCACAAAAATGGAATGAGATGAAGAAACCCCTTACCTTAAGTCCGAATGTGTTCCGCTCATGATATTAAGGTACGAGAATATGAAATTATTCTCATTAATAACTTAATTAAGAACATATTATATATTTATTTAGTTCATCATATGTCTGTATTGTTAATTAATTCCCTTATTGATAAGTTATTATATTGAATTTCGTCGTTCTATATTGTTCGTTCTCATTATTTTCATAATCAGTTCACTTGATCTCATGTATTTGAGTTCATGTGGAATTGATGTAAATATCCATAATTTAAATTACATAATATTTATGGACATTGAGATTTGTTAATGATCATTGATATCATTTTGTTTACAATGAATGATGTTGAATCATTAGTTGTAATATTAATGACATTCACTTAGATTATTTTAACAGTATTTTGATTACTAGGAACTAGTTTGGTCATGATATTTAATATTATGTACATATACAAGTTCCTGAATATTAATTATGTTATAATATATATAATATTTTATGATTTAACCATAAAAATTGTTTCATGACCAGTAATGAAGGATAAATTGAAGAACAAAACTTCATCATCCATGAAGATTATAAATTGGAACCTCATGGACATTGATTTCAATTATCAAAATAAAAGGGAAGGAGTAAGAATATTGATTATGGTTCTTACATTAAAATGATATAAATCCAGTATATAGATGATACTAGATTTATGATGGTCATTTGGATAGAGGAGGTTAGGATTGAGAAAAAAGAGATGAGCATGAAAATAAAAGAAAAGTAGAGAGATCCCTTATGAAAATTTGGCAGCCTAATGACGTCGCTTAAAATTTCATTAAATGAATTGATTATAGAAAAGGGTATCTCATTATATGTAAATAAATGTAAATTAATAGTAATACATAATATCAAACCCTGACATATTATAATGGAAAATCCAAGATATAACATAAAAGAAGTGTTGAATAAAAGTTGAGTGTGAAAGATTCTCTTACCTTGTGAAGTAACTCCTAGAAATTGAAGGTTAGGACCTTGGGGATATAATGAAACCTTGGGAGGACTCCAAGGGTGGTAAAACCACCATATATTCTAGTATGAGGGATTCGTGATGAACTAAAACGAATGGATGAGTTGATATTTATAGATAAGATATGTAGATTTATAATAATTTCAATGGGACACCTCATTAGTGGTTTTTGCAAAATCATAGGATTGCCTGTGGTATTTTACCTTGGATTTATCCACATTGGACACCTAATGTCATATGATACTATAAAAAAGTATACCAGACTTTTATATTAATAATTATGTCATTAAAATGTAATTAAACTATCAGAAACTCAAAAATGTATTTTTACTATTGAAAAAAAATTCACGTATTTTAGAAAAATCCAAAGAATACACGCTAAATTTTTTTCGACGTGTAGAATAGAAAAATGAAATCAATATTTTGAGAGTAAATTTATAATTATTTTTAATTTTATTTTATATATAAAATTATAATTTATTCGTGAAAAACACATTAAAAATATAAATCATTTTATAAGACCTTTAGAAATTAATCAAGGTCCTGTAAAAATATATTATAATAATATGACAATAAAGTGACAATTTTTTATTACGTTTTTTGAAAATAAATTTTCATTTTAAATTATTAAATTAATCAAAAATAACTAATTTAAATATTTTTTTCATAAAAATATACCAATACTTATACTATGATCATTTTTCACTTTTAAAGTGACTAAATTTTATTTATACATTCATGGGTGAAGTTTATATTTTTTATGAGATTTATTATTAATTATTATTCATAAGGGTATGTCACTATTCATAAGGTTATGTTACTATTCATAAAAAATTATGTTTATATAATTAGACTTTATATATCTTACTGAACGCAACTATGTATGTAAGTTTTTCAAAATTCAAAACACAAAAGTGGTATAATTATTTTTACAAGAATAGGTTATAACAAAATAGTGTTTTTTAGAGAATCAATGTTTCATACATTTTATAATATATCTATCTGTAAATTTTTGGGGGTGGTAAAAAGATGTTGATTTTTTTTATTTTTTATATATTTCACTAAGAACATAAAAAACTCTTCGATCATAATCTATAGTTTTAAAGTGAATTTATCAAGTAGAAAATCATTTGAAAATAATCCATATATTGGAAGAAAATCAAATCTCAAAAAAAAACAAAGAGAAAGAATAGTATATTTGAGAATGAATAGTAACATAATGTATGGATGATGAATAATAATGTATGTTTGATGAAATATAATTTTCACTATTCATAAAGAGTAACATAGAGTATTTTATGAATAATAATGTAACACTAGGATGATGAATAGTAAAATATGGGTGATGAACCATACTTTTCTGAATAATCAATAATGTATCATAGGGTATGAATATTAATGTATCATAGGATATGAATAGTAACATAGTGTAGATCTTGAACAGTAATATAAGGTTGATTACCCATACTTTTCACTATTTATGAACAATACCATAGCGTAGGAGATAGACCATACTTTGTAGAAATGAATAGTAACATAGGTTTAATGAACTCTGCCTTGAATGATTCATGAATAGTATCATAATGTAGGGAGAGAAACATATTATTCGGAAATGAATAGTAATGTAGAGATGATGAACCATAATATTCACTATTCGTGAACAGTAACGTAGCGTATGGTATGAACATTGATGTAGCACATGGTATGAACATTAATGTAGCATATGATATGAATAGTAACGTAGGGTTGCTGAACCATAAATTGCACTATTCATGATTAGTAACGTAGCGTTGGGAATGAACCAAAATTTTCAGATATGAGTATTAATTTAGGGTTGATGAACGAGACATTTCACTATTCAAAAATAGTAATGAAACGTTGGGAATAAACTATACATTGAAAAAATGAATAGTATCCTAGATTTTATGGACCAATGTTTTCACTATTCATGAATAGTAACACAATGTAGGGATGATGAATGATAATGTAGAATACGGTAAGAATAATAATGTAGGGTTAGTGAAGCATAATTTTCATTATTATGAAAGTAGGGGTACCCATACTTTTTTGTAAAACTGGACAACTTTAATAAAATTCAACAAATTTTTAAGGTCACTAATAAAAGGATTCATACTTTTTTCAAAAAGACTTATTTGTGTAAAAATTTATTATCATTCCAATGAATGAAAAACGAAATAAAATTTTCATCTACTGTTACAAATATCATCAAAACACAATAGCAAGAACATTCTTGAAGAACAAAAATTTTGAAAAGTAAAAGTAGAATATCACACAAGCTAATAACCATTAAAATAACCTTTTTAGACATCGATGTAAATTAATGAAATCAATATATACATGATGTATTTATATAAAATCATGTTTTAGGAAAATATGATATTATTTGAAGAGGAAGTAAAACAAATACATAATATTTTTTAAACTGAAAATTATAGAGTTTCTAAAATTATAACGTCAACTTAATTGAATATTTAGTGTAATAAAAATATATTTTTAGACTTCCTTATAAACTAATGAAATATTGATAAATATCTTATCTATCTAATGTGATAAGATTCACAATAAAATATAAAATATTTTCCTAAATCAACAAAATACATAACGGTTTTTAAATGAAAAATCACATGTAATCATACAATTAATAAAAAAAAAGAGAATGTTTAAGAGAAATTCAAAGTTACAATAAAATATACTATTATTTATAAATATAACTCAGCCATTATTATTTAAATAAAAACACATAATATCAAAAAATATTTTCATGTACCTTAGTCATATATGTTTTTAAATATAGATAAATTCTTCAAAAAAACATTAATCACTTTGTCACCAAATCAATTTTTAATCCCATGGTTATATATATGATAAAACATATGTTTCCAAATTGTGATAACATATAATTTCCTCAAAATTAAGGATTACATTTACCATTAATGTTATCAATACCATTCTATATATATAAAAAAAATGTCAAATAATTATTCATGAAATAACATTTTCTTTAAATTAATACTAAATACAAGGGTTGTACCCCCAAAATGTCTTCCAAAATACCCTTAATCATCTCAAACTTCTACCACATAAAACCTTAAATGGGGTATATTTTCCTTTTAAAAATATGATCATCCAAAGACTTATCAACCAATGAAACATTAGGTTTATCCTATATCACAATAGAATAATATAGGTTTCTAAAGGGTCTATCCTACCATTCATCTTAATGGATCATAAAGAAATTACAAATTAAACATAGCATATTCCCTAGGAGTCTCTGTCTAGCTTTCTAGTGATAACACAACTCATCATACACTAGTGATGATCAAGTTAATACCCAATCTACCATATTTAGAGATGTTTTCCATAGGAGTATCAGTTCCACAACCTTAACCACTTCCTAGTATCTAAAAAGGGATTTATTTTATATAATAAATGGAGAAGATATACATAACTCAACATTGGGATATTATCCTAGACTTAGAATTATGCCTAGTCATTTCCCCAATGTTTTCTAACATTAATATGCAAATATTATCAAAACCTACTCTAATACCAAATATAGTGACCCATACCTTCCATACATAGATATTACATCTTATTAGATTTATATTCATTAAATAACATTATGATCAACACTAAATCCATAAAGGTTTACTGTCTTATTTAAATGTTATATATAAACAACATTCTCAGAAAATATCCATATCATATACCAATTAGTTATTCACCACTTGAAACACTCTTGTACATATCATTCATAAATAAATTCTTCATATCCTAGTGAAAGGAATCATAATTAAGTGTGAGATTAGATGCCCACTAAGTGAAAAGAGGGAGATATCAATGATATTTTATTCATAAAATAAACTTATATTTATAATAATTTTTTTTTAAAAATTATAAAAATATATACATCAAATCAAAGTTAATAAAATGTTTCATGGAAAAAAACATAGTAGTTCATAATATATTAATCCCCATGGAATCATATATCATGATCCATGAGAGGATACAATTATCATAATACATATGTTTGAGTAAAACACATATTAATATAAAAAAATCACTTAGTTAAGGATCACATTGAATAATATCATAGATGATTGGGTTCACTCCCAATTAAATCCTATATGTAGTTAGGATTAACTCCAAAGACTATCATAGTGGATATAGTTCCTTATTGACTAGGGTTCACTTACTATTCCAATTATTATTATCTCATTAGATATCCATCATTACCTAATGCATTGATGTGAAATTAAATTTAGTCCCCATCCATCACATAATCATAATACATTTACATGTGTTCTATTATATTATGAAATTCTTATCATATCAATATATCATAAAATGTGGAAACAAAATAGGTTTCAAAAAAATTTCATTACAACATAACCCATTAAAATTAAATGGGTTTTGTAAACATATATTAATCATAATCATAAAACATATTAAAAAATTATAATAATGGTATCATTAAATAATATCCCTATAAAATCATAAGTAAAATCGATGAAATTTATCATTGATGAGAAATTACATTTAAAGATCACAAATATAATTATTGAGGAAAATAAACATATAATTTTCAAATAAATTATTTAAAATCCATATTTTCTAAAATATTAATGAAAATATTTTATTTTAAAATAAATCTGTAAAATTTTAGTAGAATATTCAAATAATGGTATGTTCATGTCAAAGGGAATTTTTTTTC
The DNA here is from genome assembly GCA_963277665.1 of Viscum album. Classification (NCBI taxonomy): domain Eukaryota; kingdom Viridiplantae; phylum Streptophyta; class Magnoliopsida; order Santalales; family Viscaceae; genus Viscum; species Viscum album. Next base: position 1,666,508,611 of record OY728147.1, on the reverse strand, counting down.
TTTTATAGTAAGATAAAAAAATGATTCTTTTAAAAATTTTAGTCAAGATTCAAAAGTACATTAGTAAAAAAATGACAACAATATTCCATTTAAATTTTTATTGAAAGTGTAAAATTTGGTAAATATAACTTTAAAAATAATATGATAATATTAAAAACATTACTAAAAACGTTTCAAAGAGAACATGAAAAAGGAATAAAATGATTATCGATGAAAGAGGAAATAAAGTATGTTCTTCTTAAAAAAATTCTCAACCATTTTAAGCATAAAAGGGAGGATAATCGTACTATTAATTTAAAATTACATTAATAAATAGATTGTAATAAATGGGTATCTTCTAGCATGTTTCATATAAATCCGCTCAATGGAAATTTATTCTTAAATGATCATAATTAAAATGAGATTAAAACATAAATCCCTTATTTCTTATATAAATTATGAATTTTAATCCTAATGGAAATATAAATTAAAATTATTTGTTAAAATTCATGATCATAATGATACACATGATATAAAATTTAAACAGTTATGCATATCTACTTCTTTAAATAAAATAGGTGCATATCACGAAATACACAACAAAAAAGGAAACTTGAGATAAAAAACCATAAAAAATTTGTGATATTTTAATCAAATCCACATAGATTTTATGAGAAATATCATATGATAAATTCATTGCAATTATATACACCCAAGAAAAAACAAGTTGTGAATATTTCATATGTTTTTAAAAAATATTAGTGAGACAAGAATTCTGTACCTCAAGTATTATACTATTTCGTATGCATCAAAATATATTATAAATTAAATAAATAAATATATTATTAATAAATTTGAAAACTATATTCATAAATATCATAAAAAATATTATAACTTATAATATATTATGACCTATTTTTTTAACTATTCCCTATTAAAATCATTATACTGAGTGATAATTATTTTTTATATATGTTTTTGTTTTGATGGTTCTAATACATTGAAATTGGTCATTGCTTCATCATCTAAAAAATATAAGTCACTAATTATGTATCTTATTAAATCATTATATTCACTTTTACAATTATTCATATGAATTTTTATTGAAAAATTAATTACTTCACCTCACGGAGATGTTTTTCTATATGTAAACATGAGTGATGTTTCCACTTTATGATAGTTGGAGAAAATGAATGTTAATTAATAATTCTAACTATGATAATAATTATTATATCATAGCTATCATATATATTGATTATATCTATAATTATCACTCTCCATGTAATAAAAAAACAAATCACATAGCATCATTGAGGTGGCTGTCTACATGGTTGCAAGATCAATGTTATTATTTTCGAATGGATGTAAAGGTAAGAAGTCAGATAAGATATTATAATTATTTAAATATAATTATTCACTAATATCATTTATAAAATTCCAATACAACATGATAACTATCAATGAAAGGTGTTGGGGGAAAAATCATTACATCAGTTCCCAATTTATTAGTTTACCTTAAACAAAAATAATGGATTCATTTACCATTAAATGAAGAATTAAATGTAATAATGTTATGGAATCAACATAGTAAATTATATTTTTATTATAGATAATTAATTAATTATATTAAAATGATTGGATATGTTTTCAATGGGGTAGAAGAAGAAATAATACAAAAACAATAAATTAAAATACATAAAAATTCATTAGGAAACATAAATTTATTAATAACTTATGAAATCCGAGGACAGAATTATTATTAATAAATGAACTATAATTCATATGCCGGGGGATGTTAGAAACTAATTTGTAATTGGATTGGCCAATCCAAGACACTCTTAATGTGTGGAGATGAGAGGAGATGTTGTGTCCATTTATAAGTGATTGTTGGGAACTCTTATAACTAAATAATGTAATATATTAATATAAATTTATTTTAAAGGATAATTTTATTTGATTTTTATACACATACCTCTTTTCATAAACCCCATGTTAATTCTCTTTATCTTTAAATGTAAGAACACATTTTTTCAATCATTTTTGGGGGTAAATTTACTTCTAAGGTTACAATTATAACAAAATTGGTTAATAGAAGTCATTTTAAACAATATATCACTCACCTAGTTTTATTTAAATATTTAAATGATTTTAAAATCATTTAATTAAATATTATTAAAAAAATATCATTAATTTTGTTTTTGGTAATATTCATTTAATTTCAAATTATTTTAATGAAGATCGTAAAGAATTTATAATATAGACCCTTTCACTATAAATTTTATATTATAATTACCATTTAAATTCAGGAAACACCATATTCTATATAAAACATAATAATTTTTTGTTTTTTGAAATTATTTATTAATTTTTTTTCTACTTATTTCACAAGAAATGTGGCCGTGTTTTCTAAAAAATTAATGTAATTATATAATCAATAAATATTAAAAATAAAATAACATCATAAAATAGTTTAATTATGATATAAATACCCTTTAATATCAATTCACAACATATTTTTATTCATATGTGAACTGATAAGATAAATTTAAATGAAAGAGAGTGCTATTTTTTATTTTTTATAACATAAAATAATATGTATGTCATTATCAATGAAAAATGAAAGAAATTTCCATAACTAAAAATAACAGATGAGGATGGTTGAAAAACAATAAAAAAATAGATTAATGGAATGATTTATGGTTATTTTAATGTCTTATGTCTCGATTTTTAATTTTTTACCCATTTTACCCTACTAAGGAAATAAATATTTACCATGATCACTATTAATAATCAAAAAATATAAGAGAACTAGATGGAAAATTTTCACCTCCTAGTTAAAATTTTTGAATCCATTTATCATGATTTTATTTCTACAAGGGTTAGAAAGTATTTTAATATAAAAATGAAAAACATAATGAAAAATACTTTTTTTTAAAATGGCTTTTGAAAGCCAAAAATGAAGTTATATGAAAATAAGGTATAATGATGATTCCTTTGTAATTAATCATATTATTTATAAATAACAGTTCATTATGTTTATTTTATATAAAATTCCAAACATAATGGGACTTTTACATAAAAATAAATGATTGTTTCAAACAAAATCAGTATTTTACAATATTTATTTAAAAATTATCCATTTTAGAAAAATCCAGATATATTAACTTAATTAAATTTTGATATGATGATTTCAATTTTTTTCTATTTCATCAAATTAAATTTTAATAATTTTAGAAATTGATTAGAATAATATCTCATAAAAACAATATAAATTTTTGTTGAGGAAAATGTATTTTTGAAACAAAAAATACATGTACTAAAATCAAATTATTATTTCCTAAGAATTAAAAAAATAATTTGTTTGTCGTAGGAAATTTATATGTATATATATATCATTACGTGGCTACGCATATTGATACCCTTTAATTCACAACCTAGGTTACAACTGTCACATTTAAATAATAATATTTCTATAGTATATCACAATTTGTTTAAATATTGTTCATTATATTAAGAATGCAATTGAACCTGTAAAATATATTTAAAGAGATATATATTCTAAAATATTGGGGTGAAATTTATATGGATCAAAGAAAGTGAAAAGGTGTCACAATATATCTTATAGTAAATATTAATTATTTTCAAGATTATATTATCCATTTTTAAGTTAATCCATAAATGATGGGATGACTTTTTCAGCCCTGAAATCTTGAATAAAATCTAATCATGAAAATTTCTCTCCAATATCTCATCCCAAATTTACAAATTATCTTAGTTTAATGTTTAAATAATTTTAAATCTAGTAGTTCTCTATACCCATATAAAAATTAGGCTTCAATGGACTTGTGTGATGGGTAAATAAAATCAATTTTAGGGGTATGAATTCAATTTTATTTTCCCATATATTGTAGTACCAATAAGCCCTTTATTATTTTTTAATTCATCTATCTATCTAGATAAACAAAATTCTCCATAAAAATGATTATTCTATAACTATAATTTTAAATTCAAATCATTTATATGGTGTGTTCCACAAAGTGGTGTTTAAATTGGTTATGATTAATATATTTTGGACAATAAATTTACATATGGTGAGAAATGATGTCTAAATTTTAAAATTAATTGACCTAAAATATTCTAAAAATGAATCAAATTAATATCCATCAAAAATAAAAAAAATTATCCACGTTTATTATCAAATCACACCCTCATGTATTAGCTTTCCCAGTCCTTTGTAAATTACTAGCACAAAAATATAAAAACGCATTTCCTCTCACTAAACAAGTTTTCACATATTATTTTAAAAAAGTATCCCCACATCAAAAAATCATGAATTCCAAAAAAATACAGTAAAACAATCTAAATATAAAAGAATATTTCATGCACAATCTCATTCATTTATTTGAATCCACAACTACACATTAATGATTTCTAATTAAGCATACAGATGTGGTGTGAATCACAAAAGACATGGTAGCTCATTTTTTATCAAGGTTAAATGATTTAAGTGATAGGTGGAAATAAAATTTCATACCTAATATATGTATAAATTATTTTATTTTTAATAATGATAGAGATCAAAATACAAATTCTAGGATAGAAAACTCTGGATTTTCCATCCATCATTTTCGGACAGCAAACATTATATCTATTTAATTATCCATAATATACATGTAAAGACTACACATTGTAAATAAAAAATATATTCACTATCCCCAAGTGTAAAAATTCACACAATAAGTTAAAAAATCACTAATCATTGTCATTTTTTTATTTTTTAATTTTTTCAAAATTTGGATACTCAAATTAAACATACAATTATCCCCAGTCATATTCAATAAATAATAGACCACAAGAACTCAAAATCAGAATTAAATATCTCAAGGCCACGTGTTATGATATTATTATTGAATTAATGAAAATTTAGAGAATTAAATGTCACATAAGAAGAAAATTTTTACCAAAATTTATTAAAATGAACATAAATAAACATAAAATTAGAATCCATGAGAAACAATTATATAGATATTAAGTTTTCATTTCGTATAAATTACAATATCAAATGATAGGGTACATAAATGAAAATCTGAAAAAGGTCATTATTAGTTTATATGAAATCATATGTTTTCAGATGGAAAATAGAATGAAACTGTAATCAATGTTGAAAGAGAAGTGAATTGAGAGTGTAGAATTGAGAATAAAAAGGAGGATATACTTTTGAGTGTGATATAAGGGAACAATATCACATGTTTTGAAGACAAAGAACCATCAATTTGAAATTTATCATCAGGGATCAGTTTTACACATATACTCACCATGGATTCTTAACGATTGGGATTGAAATATAAAATTATGTGGTTAAATTAAAAATTTTATATTATTGAGATATTAAATAGAGAAAACTATATTAGAGAGATATGTAAATCCCAAGGGGTTCCATTAACTAAAAATTAAAAAAACCCAAAGAAAGAACAAAAAACAAAGAAGTTTTTCATTTTAATCAGATGATGGAAAAAATAACTTAAATGAATCTGGGTTGCTTTCCCGAAATATCATAATTTAATGTAATTAGATTAATATATAATCCAACATACAAAAAAATATATCTACATTAGAATGATTTATATTTTGTAAAAATTCAACTTTTTTGTAATGAGTCGCTTTTATGGTCAGTGTTAAGGTTTAGAATCTGATTGAATGAAAATAATATATTTCCAGATAAGTTGAATAATAATTGGAATATTATAAAGGGTTGATATAATTAATTTCAAGAACATTATTTAGATAAGAAGAATCATTTTATCTTTCTTTACTTTAAGGGAAGAGGAAATAAAAATAAATTGGTATTTGATATTTCCAATGAATTCATACTTACATGAGGATCATTGTACATTGAGAAAAAGCTTAGGTTAGTCGAAGTCACATGATATAGATTATGAGTTGGAAAAATCCATCATTTATTAATTTAGAACATATATTTCAGTCTATTTTTTTGGTTTCATTATAAGGAATTAGTTTAGACATAATGATCAAGATTTATCTCATTTTTTCATAAGTTATTGGTCTAGAAAAATCATAATATTAGAAATATTTTCAAAATTCATGGAATGAAGACAAATATATCTCATATGAATAAATAAAATCAATATCCTATTATCTTAATCCGCATTCAATAATTCCAAAATGTTTTCTATGTTAAATTTAAACAGAAATTATAAAATTAACCTCACAAAACACTAAATCATAAATAAAGATAGATCTTGATTTATATATTTTGAGGTCAAGGATCATGTTCCCAATTTTTCTAGTTATTTTTCTATTAAATCCATCCCAAAAATCCACTAAAACACTGCTCTTGGATAATGGTCAACATAGGCTTAGGCACGCCTCCAGATACCCCAAAGGAATCTAACTGTAGTTTGGTTCTATTGGATGATAGTGGGGAGAATATACCCACTATTGATAATTATAATAATTGTAATAATAATATTATTACCGAATAATTCAATCAAAATCACTGGAAGAAATATATACCAACTATAATAATGATTCAAAATAACAGCTACAATACATGCCATATTATATGTACATGTCTTTAAAGTCATACATAAGAATGAAGAATCATATATGGGATGATCATATATATACATATAAAAATAGTTATAATGATATATAAATCAGAATAGAGGAACCAAATGGTGTGTCTACCTAAACAATATCCTGTATATCGCATGCACCTTCGGTACATAATTGATCACTATGATTCTGACCACAAACATGGACCAATTCTTATACTCACAACCTTAAAGTGTTTATGCATCCTGAGGGGACCATGCAGTGTGTGAGTAATAGATTAGTAGTCCCCCACCAATGATGTTCCATTATTACACACATATATATATATATATATTATTGTATAAAAAACATAAATAAATATAATAAACTCCAACATCACATGAATCATTTCCCATAATATTGACAACATCATGGGAGCCATTACTTACATCGGAGAACACCAGAGTGAAATATTGTACCGAAAATCACTCATAATAGAAGAACCGTCAATTTCCAATCCATTTCTATACCACACGACTTCATGTGAAAACAATTACAATATAAAAAATAGATGAATATATGTCTACTTCTCAAGCCAGATCGAATAAGATAACATGACTTCCTAAAGGTAAGACACCCTAAATACCACAATTAATTTAGACCTATAATAATTAAATTATAACCATTATGGTCTCCCCAAGGTATGAGTTTATCCATCCTTTAATACTCTCATCCAATCAACACCATCATAATAATGGGCCTCATCGAACATCTGATGGTTTAAAAACCAATCCCATTTGGCCTTCCATAGGGAGAACCACATTTATATTTATGGTTATCACTATAAATTATTCCTCTAGATCAATGGATTACCCCACCCACACTGAGTGGTTAGGATCACTTCATCTGGCCCTTATTCATTGTTTGCATGACCTTGATGGTGGGATCAACCAACCCTGATGAGTGGAAATGACTAAAAATCCTAGTTCACACCACTAAATATCATCTTTCACCAATTATTTAGTGGTCAACATCTCCTATGGTCGATCAGGTCATGCCATATATGTTCCAACATAACCAATGAATCCATAAACTCACTTTAATAAATTCATATAACTAGAAAATACTCTCAAAAAAATGATAGAACCCCATTGCATTCCATACATGACATACTAGTCTCAAACAAACACTATCACACATGTTATTATCATTTAGAATCTCCCTTGAAAAATAAAAAACAAAATTAGTATAAAACATGTAACTCCCAGACCACCTTACTCACACATATTTACAATTCATCACAAAAACACATATAATCAAGAAATATATAGGCCTGAACTAACATAAACATGTTGATTTTTTCCAATCAATAACAAGCCACTAATTAAACTGTAGATGGTAGAAATCATAAAAAAAGATAAAACTCACAAAAATAGGGCCTAACACCATAAAGGATGCAATATATCAAGTTAGACTAATGGAAATCAGAGAACAATGATGTCAGATTGTTGAATGCACCCAAGGGAGCATACAAGGATGAGTGAAACCGAAACCTAGTAAAAGATGATGGGGAAACCTCTTTGAAACCCTAAGTAGAGAGGATAAGGCGCGTATTACATCCCCATGATGAATAGTCTTACACCAACCCCTTTTCCAATTTATCTTTTTTTTCTACTTTTTAAGGGGCTAGAATGTTTCACAACATGAACAAAAGTTTATACCATGAATCCTCAGGGTTGAGGGGATCTAACGTGTTTGTATTTTACATGACAAGAACTATATGTTCATCGTGTGAATGGCTACAAGATGTGTCTATTTCATCCATAAAATTTTCAACTTCACAAATAAAATCCCATGAGCCACTCTTAATCCCCACAACACTTGAAAACCATAAAAAATACATGGGACTATGACATATTTATATAGATACTCATATAATATAAGAACTAGGATCTTAAAACCTCCTCACCCTAAAATATCCCATACCCGATCTATATTGAAACACATTCACTCGAGCACTCACATATCATGGGAACTTGTTTATAACATTTCAATCATGATGGTATGAAACCAGAATATATCATTCTCATTTTCAGAATCTTGGACTACCCTGGTTACTCACTAAATATGCTACATCGCTTTATGGTTCTCCCCTCTTTAGGAATCACCAACATAGTGGATTCCTGAACTATTTCCCAATATCTTTTTGGTTTCAACCCAACCATGATCCAAGAAACACATTTCCCAAGGATATCCTACTATTAGTCCCCCATCTCAGCAAAATCTCATCTTACAAACATGGAAGATATGACACCCATAAAGTCCTAAATCATAGATTATTCCAGAAAGTCTTGTATCACACATTATTCTAAAAGTATACCACATTATAGCTGATTCCATAATTTTATTCTCTGATTCCAATTCATCCTTTATCAGTCATGAACAGTTCTTGAGGATCACACATTAACAAAAACTAGTTAATTCACTTACCATTTCTGAACATAATTCAGCAATTTCATTCATAGAAAAAAATAAGACCCACCCCCATGAATTAATTCTAACCATCATCAGATCCATAACATTTTCTGATCATTTCATCTTGAATTCCAGGAGGTATAATAAAGCTATAATACAAAAATTTTATCCTCAATCCACAGCTGTACTGGTTAATTTCTATTACCTGCAATTACTATTATATATTTCCATCCCCATTATTTTCCTATAGTTAGAACTCGAATATCCTGTCTTAGTACTACTCATGGTCCTAACTCAAATCCATGATTTTGACCAAGTCCTTAACTCCAATATTTCCAATAAATCTTATGAAAATGTCTTTCTAAATTCTCCAAATTCACACATTCTCATTAGTCCATTGGTGGTTGTTCATACTATGTCCAAACATGACATAAAATCCCATGTTTTAATCATACTCTAATAAATATACAACTAATAGGAATTCATAAGTCTCAGACCAAACACATTTAATGATTCTCCCCATAGCTATACTTTGGGATAACTAGATCCCCACTTCCCGGCTCACCTGATGTTGTCAGTCGACTCGGTAAAGTCATTTCTGTTAAAATCATCTAACCTATCAATGCATGATTCACTTCACATAGAATGATGTCAATTAATTGATGATCACTTATACCCTGATGGTATGTTGTAAACCATCATTGAAACATCTCCCCTTAGAAATGTAATCTTCTATCACTGTGGGTGAAACAAAACAGTATATCCATGAACCTCTTAGAATATGGTACGATGAAGTTGTATACTTAATTTAAGAGAATAAAATCATGATATTGATCTTCCATAAATGTATCAGGGAAGATGTTTTAAAAGAATATAGTCTTGATGTCCCTCCATGTTAGTCTGTCAATGACACTTATATGTTCTTTTACGTAACAGAAACACTTTTTAGTCCCTTGAACATATATGTGGCCCACCTCACCCTCCTTAGAGGGGGTGTCCCAATCTAATCAAAATATATATATATCAAGGAATCTATCCATACCTTTGTATCCTACAGTTAACCGTCTATCGAAATTAAATTTGGTACTAAGTCTAAACCACCTAGACTAGTTATGACATGGAAAAATCAACTCCCTGTTCTCTTGAATAATTTTTCTAAATGACACACAACACAACCATTATGAGCTTATCAACCAACCACGAACCCAATTACACTACCCACAATGTTTTATTGCCTTCCTTGGAGTTTCCCCACCATAGATCATACTATCCACTACCGTTAGGGAGAACTTTCTAGGCCAACCCTGGTGATTAGTCATCTTTGTCCCCTGCATTCTCTAACAAAGGCCATATAGGTGGAATCCCACTAATAACCAAATAACCTGATAAAACCCAAAAAAATAGTCCAAATGTCAAAAATTAGGAATGATCTAATAAGAAATAGATCTCACCTCCCATACAATTCCCGACTAAAACCATATCACATATCCTCTAATATTGTGGGTCCTACATACATTTATCTGAGTCTGCAAACACATACACCATATACACAAAAGATCACATACCAATAACCAAAGGAACCACATACTTGGTACGAATGAATATAATTACCCAAAGAGGTCATACATCAAATTTATATTTATCATATTATCGACACATTAAATAACTCACACTTTTCATTATTCCAGCTTCTAGGTAATAACCCGAAGAAAACACATATGTAATGCAATACAATGTTCCAATCATAACGCATGAATAATATCAACTTACCTAAAAGGATAAGAGTCCAAAAAATTCAGCAACATCAAATATGATTTAATCATAGTAAAATAACTCTACTGTAACCATAATAACTTGAAAAAATCACTTTTTTTCTGAGTATCATAGACTTGGTTTTATGTTGGTTCTCTCTAGACACACAACACAACCCCCATCTCATATATTGATACTTTCATATCCTATAGTTTCCTACATCCCAAATAACATATCATTTTTAAACAAAATTCCTTGAATACAAATTTTAAACCAGTTTAATTCCATTACAACATTATAACTAACCTCTTTTGATACCACTTTGTCACTCCCCTCTATAGAATTAACTGAATTGGTACTCTAGAAAGGTTCAAAACATGGACATAGGATCACCCCCCCATATTTGAATGTCATCCTATTAGTAGATAGGGTTTATTTGGTGATATTAAAGAGACTAATCCCTTATATGATGATAATAATAATTATTATAAATTGTATAATCATTCAACTAAAATAATTAAATGAAATATAAAACAACACCAGTCATGATGCAAATTTATATTGTATATATATACAAGATAATATATACATGATATGACTGTTGAACATCAGAATGAAAGGTCACTCATGTGATAATTGTATATGTGGATAATAAAATACCTAGAAAGATATCTATCTTGGCACATAAGAACCACTTGGTATACCTATCCAAAACTATTCCATCCAACCCATGAACTACTGATAGATCTATACTCTATAAGATCTAGTCCATGATCCTGGTCCATTTCCTATACAAAATACCAGAATGTTTTCACAAGTCCGAAGGGGCCCATACATGGTGTGAGTAGGAAATTAGTAGGCCACTATAAAGAGTGTCCCTATATCACATCCAAATATATATATCGATATATAAAAAACATGAATAAATAGTAACAACTCACAGAACACATATCCCTCATCATATGTTGTCAACAGTAACAAGGGACCCATTACTAGCTTCATTCAACACCCTAGTATAGTGATTCAAAAATGGTCATTCATACATGAGTAATCCTATATCACCCATCCATTTATATACCACAAGATATCATGTTCGAACCGTTAACAATTTGACAACATGTCACCACCTTCACATTTCTCCAATAATCCCCGCCATGTAAGTCTATATTCCTGATAATATGACCACAAACATTTCTTATGTCCATAAAAATACCAATTATTCAAGAACTATTGTCTTAGCAGCCTGATGTTCCAAGGAATAATGATACCCATACATTAATAGTGCTAGACCATTAGAATTATCACAACGTCAAACCTAAACCCTCATAAAATGGTCCCATATTCTATCACCAAGTGATTTTCATAATGAGGGCCTCCATCATATTGATGGTTATCACTTTACCTTATACCACTAGATCTACATATGAATTTACCCAAATCAAGGGATCTAGAACAAATCACTAGGATCTTATTATATGTGAATAAAACCCTGAATGTGCTATCATCTAACCATAGTGATAGAAAATTACCAAAAATCCTTGGCCATAGTTACGAATAACCTTCATCGCCACTTCTTCTGGTTTTATACATCACTAAAGGACACATAGGCTACAAACCATTTGTTCCAACAGAACTAATTTATCCACAAAATCACTTTAAAAAATTCACATAACTTGTAATATCATTCAAAAATGATTAAATAACACTATTTCATGCATTTCTAGCCAAAACATTATGAAACATATACTATTACACATGGGAGTACCCTTCAAAATCCTTTAAGATTAATAAAAATTAAAATTAGTTAAAAATCGATCTCACCATAACCACCCTATGTAGGATTATTTAACATACATTAAATATCACATGTATAATAAATATATAGATAAGAACCACCTAACTTATAACTATAGATTATTTCTCATCCAATACCATCATATGATTCAACATCAAAATTTTGAAATTTGAATACCATATAAAAACCATAAAAATTGCGTGTTTCCCCATAAACGATGTAATTCCATGGGATAGAGAGAAAAAAATTAGAGAGGATAGAAGGTGGAGTGACGGACTCACCCTAGGCCATCTCTTACAACTAATGGAACCAAAAACCTAAAAAATATAAGGTATAATCCCATTTGAAACTCTAAATAGATATGAAAAGGCATTAACTACATCCCTTTTCCAAATATCCTTATGCCCATCCCCTTTTAATTTTTAATGTATTTCTATTTTTTATGGGATGGAATACATCAGGGTATTAAAAACAGGTTCATATATGAATCCCAGTGATAGAGGGGCTCCCCCTTTTCCATTGCCTCACACTACGATCTATATGTTCACAACATGAATGAAAATAGGTTGTAGCCGTTTCACCCTATATGTTCATTGATTCATTTGGAACATCTCCATGGTCACTCCTGAACCTTGAGATACATTAAGTATTTAAAAATACATTAGTTTGATTCATCTTAAAAAGGATCCCCACATACTATGAGATTTAGGATCTTACACTTCCATTCCAAAACTTTATTGACTTTTTTATTGTTACTAAAAAGGGATAAAAAAGGATGATATATGTTTCCTTTTTAGGACCTAATCTTAGAAAATTTTCTAGGACATTAAAGTCATAATGGTAATTTAAATTTCAATATTTAATATAACTTTCTTTATGAAAACCTTAAGAACTCAAAAAATGTGATAAACAATTTAGAGAATAAAAGATTTGTATTAAATGAACTTATGGATTATCGTAAACTACATGAAATATAAAATTATGTTAACATAAAATCCTAGATCAAAATATTATTTGAGAAGTTGTTTCTCTCTAAGTTCAACATTTATATTAGGAATTTCAAGGTCCATTATCTTAGGAGGTGTGTTTCCCTAGATAGTAGTGCTCACATTGCCTTCCAAAAGGGTATTGTTTTTATGAAATAGCTATCTTTTAAATGTATTTATGTCATTATGGAACATTTAGTAGGTGGTTATGGTTTAGATATCATCTAGAATAGAGATATTCATTTTAAAATTTATTCAAATTTAATTTAAAAATTCACTTATATAATATTTAGATTTCACCATAATTAGTTTATATGAATAGAATAGTTTTTTTTGATTTTTTGCTAGGTAGAAGTGCTTCTACATCCTCTACAGATATCTAAAATTATATAGCGGTCCATTAGTATTATAATGATATTTAGAAGCCTTATATTATTTATGAATTTATGGTTTATATTTTTCAATGGTCTCCCCACTCTTTAAGATTTTTATATCTTTGAGTTTCTCATTAGAGGCTATAATGTACCTATATTCTACATTTATGGCCTATAAATGGGGAAAATGAGAGGTATTAGTCACATAAATTGTTCAATTCTTTAAAATTTTATTCATGATTCCTAAGAATAAATTTTATTAATATTCTAATAAAATTTATCAAATAATGGTTGCATAATAGATTGGGATGGGGTTTGAACAAGTTTTTTATACATGTAGGAAATTTAGGTTATTAGGTTTGTGGTTGATATAGAACTCTGGGGTGTCTGAATAACTATTTATTTGGTTCAAACTGGTTATGAGTTGAATTTTTTTAGATTATATAGATTTGGATCATGTTACTGATGATGTTATTGCTTATCCATGTAACAGAATTTAAAATAATGCTTATACCACAAATTAAAATTGTCTTGGTTCTGTGTATTATTTTAAACTAAATTCATTAACCATTATATATGGTCATTCTATAAGAAATTTCTCAATATAATAGATTTTATAAATATTATTATAATTATATCAATGTTTTACAAAAATTAAACAAATATGCTCATTTAATTAATCTTTTTTGATGATTCCATGGTTTACCTCTTAAACCCTATAGGATAGTGTTTTACGTTTAGTATGTATATCTTCATAATCTTCAAATATGTTTATCCCACCATATTTAGGAGGATTCTCATAATAAGAATGGGTTCCCCATGCATTATTTGGTTTAATATGACCACATGGATACTCATAAGAATCATTTGGTGGGCTTTATTTTGACAGAACTATTACACATCATGTATCTGAATTATATATTTTATATACCTAATAATTCATAAAATATATAAATTTATCATGTGATTGAAAATATATAGTGAATTTCCATATGTAAGGTATATTAAAATACTTTATAGGTTACACAATGTGAATCACTATCATTTTCAACAACATTTTGAATATTATTTTGAATTGAAAATTTCTTATATTGTTGGATGTATTTTTTTATAAAAAATTTCATTTGTAATCGGTCCTAGGAATTGACGGATTCTTATCTCATATTTTTTAAAAATTCAAAGATTGATCTTTTAAAAACAATGGGAATATATTAATCTATAATTAATGGATTTGATGAGGTAAAAAATAATCTAAAAAATTTCATCAAAAAAGTTTATATGAATGAAATAAATCTCTTACTCAATCCTATAAAATGTTAGAATAATTTTTAGGAAATCTGGTTTAAAGATATAGTTTTCTTCTACTTGTAAACAATGTGTGATATAGTAGCTAGAATTGGTCAATGTTTGTGTGACATATTTATTCATGGTTTGATCTATGGAATTATTTATGTAAAAGGATACATAATTTATATTTCCCATATTTTTCATCCTGGGTTTAATATGGGGTCCTTTATACGGCTTTACATAAGAGGAAAATTAAATTTATCTTCAAAAGTCTAAAAAAGATTGGGACCTAAAGAAAGTATACTCTTAGCTTCACATAATTCCCCTACCATATAATTATCCACAATAATTGAGTTGTTACAGTATTCCTAGGTCTAAAATTATGTACACATATATAAAGTGAAATAAGAACATAAATAGAGGATAAAAATTAATGAGGGATTCTAATATTAATAAACTTAGGTCCCATTAAATGGTTCCAAATATAGTACACCAAAATTATAGACCATGTGTAGAATTATTCTAACATAACATAGATTAATTGTTAATTACACAGAGATAAAATATATGAACATTGAATAACACAAACATTAAGTGGTTTAGATTCCAAATGGTACACCATTTTTTTAATTCGATATGTACAATAAAAAAATATCATATTGTTATTAAAAAAATTAATGAACATGTGTTAATATTAGTTTGTTAATACATCAAGATAAGGTTTATATTTTTATAATAAATTTATGATCCATAAATTCTGGAATAATTAATGGAATAAAAAAATAAAACCTCATAATTAACCAATTTAATCAATTCATATTATAGGGATATTCAAAGAATCACTTAGTGGATAATTTATAACATCTCTCCATGCTGTATAGTCATACATTACAATAATATATATAGTTTTAAAATTAAAAATAGCTGAATATGAAAATAATTAATTGAATGTAACTCTATAATTAAATAATTAATTGATGTTATAAATAAAATCAAATTAAATCCAATTCATCATTTGAAGCTACTTGACATCAACCCCTGTGAGGGCTATCCATCCATTGATAAAAATACATCAATAGACGATTGAAGATGACTTATTGAAGTGGTATTGAAAAATATATAGAATTAAAATAATGGCCAATTCATCGATATGTTAATGGATTAACATAATGAAATAAATTCTATTACAATAATAAATATTTTAATACTAATAATTAAGATGAAATACATATTTTAATTAGAAAACAAGAGTGGATACAGAAAAAGTTTAAATGATAAACATGAATACAACATAAAAAGTAAAACATAACATTAAATGAAAAAAATAACATATGATATTCCACTTATTCCAACAAATTTACCTTAAATAGATCATTATAGGTCCTTTGTTTGACAATTTATATGTCAAATTATTTTCATTCTATAGGGCAGGGAAAATAGTTGTGGGATATTGGTAGAGAATTCATTTTCTATCATTCTAAAGGATGATTGTCTTATTTTTCCACTTCTCATCAATTTTCCAAACCTACAATTATTTTGACTAAATTTTGATGAATCATAGGATAAGAAAATGTAGAGAATCATATCTTATAATATTTAGAAAATTTTTATCTTGATCTTACTATCAATTTTTTTATTATTCCCAAAATAATGTGGTTACATGTTTTGGGACATGAAATATATAATATATTAATAATGAAAAATAAAATATCTAGATCACCTTCTAAACATCTAAATTTACTTGGGTAATAGTTTTATGAAATTTTTATCATGAATTCCTCGATTTAATTATGAAATTTTTTATTCATTAAAATTCTATTCTGGGAACCAAATGTGTTTTAGAGGTTAGGAAAAATTTTAATTTAAAAAAATTCATCAATTGAGGCATATTATGGATATCATGCTTTGTATATAATCCGTCACTCCAAGAAAAAAATATTTACAAATATTTGATTATTATAATTATAAAATTTAAATTTAAAATACAAATAGAGACTATTCCAAAATGTTTTGTTTAATTAGGCTATGATTAATAAATTTTAAACAATAAGTGCATGTTTGACATGAAAAAAAGGTAAAAATGAAATGTATTCTTTAAAATTTTTGTAAACATAAATAATATGAAAAATATAAAAAAATCTTATTTTAGTTTCTAATCATGAACCATTTTTTCCATTAGTGTTAATGAAAAATCATCTTCCAATGGAAGAATAATTGATATCATTTGAAATTTTTTAATTAATATTAGGAAATTATAGTTTTATTCTTGTTTTAATTGATTTGATATAAAAATTTTAGAATATTATACCTAAAAAATCACAGAGTGAATGATAAATGAAATGTTATATATTTATGGTTGAAGTATCTTGTGCATACCCGGTACAATACCACTAGTCATATATTGGAAAAATTAGTGGTGTGTGTTGGATTTTAAACTAATAAATTATTGAAAATATGTTGGTCACCAAGTGACATATTATGTGGCTAGTATAGGTACACTGATTAGTATATAGGCCTAGTGATTTTTTTATTAATTTTATGGAACTACCATTTCCCCTTTAGGTACTTCATCTCTCAAGAGAATTATTAAAGGGAGGATTCTCCCATAATTATCCCCTTTCCCTTTTGATGCCTCTTTATTATCCAATGGATTTAAGAATAAATTTTTATAGTTAAATGGGGTATTCGATTCACCTATTCCTTTTTCATTAGTTTTTTTCCATTTATCTTTTATTTCTATGTGTTAGATTTGTGTATTTGATGATGATTGTTCATGATCATATGGGAATCATCCAAAAATGGTGTGGAATTTTTTGTAAATTCTAAAGAAATATTCAAAAGGAAAATATATGTGTTTTCATGAAAATTCAATTCGTGTTATTTCCTCCACTAAATTTATTATGATTTTTCTAGATAATATTTATGAAATTATATAATAAATTTTCATGGATGTTTGAGTTTTTTAATAGTATAATCTGGGGCGTGTTAGAAGTAGACCACGCCCTATTTCTCATGGGTTTGATAAGGTTATACCAATTTTTATGATTTTTTTTATTATTATTTGTTAAAGTAATTAAAAATTTATTATAAAGGTTTTATAATAAAATTTCATAGGCTCATTGATGAGATAGAAGAATGATGCCTTGCTTTATTTAAATCATGTTCTTAGAAGTGCATGCTCAAGGATGGTGGAAACTACTCATTAAATTGGATTACTCAATAATAATTGTATCTCAGGAATAATATTACATATTTTATTTTTATTTTCTTGGATTATATATAAAAAATTAATTGTAATGAATGTATTTTATACTATAGTGAAGTAGAGTGGGATAATGTGGTCACTGAGATATAAGTATAAACTACCGTGGAAGTAGTGGTGATCCTATATATATTACATTCGATCTATAGAAACATTTTTATTATATTAGGTAATGAGTTTAGGTCATATTTTGATACGTAGTAAGATGAGTTTTTATCATTAATAATAGGTTATCTACCCTAATGAGGTTCCATATAATGTGGCGTAATGTTTTATTGTGAATGATAGACTTTATGTGAGATATGTAATTTTTCTCTAAAAAACATATTTATATATAGTAATCTAATTGGGAAAACCCATGGGGTAATTAATATTTTCCAAATAGAATAAGTTTTAGTATATTTTTGACATATAATGGGAGTTATAACATAGATAGAATAGTGAGTAGACTATTCAGGACCTTTTAAGAGTAGGTTTTGGGTACTAGATAATCTTTTTATGGGTTGTTGGGTAAAATATTTTGGTTAATGGTGAGTTGATAGATTGGAGTTGATAACTCATGAAAAATTTAGGTAGTCTAGAATAGATTCAGAGTTTGAAATACTAAGGTGTAGAGTGTCCCATGAATGTAGTTTTTATCAACGTTATTTAAATATTTGGTGATTGAATGACCACATGATTATGTGCATATTTGGCTGATCAAATATAAATTTCTCAGATGGGGAACATTTCCAAATTATTAGAAAGAGAGTGTATACTATGGATGCAATTTGTTTCCAACCTATGCAATTATGATTCATCATCAATGATGTGTAGCTTCACCCACCTAGAATATAGAGTAAAATGATCCTCTATAGATTGAAACACTATTATCCAGTCATACTAATGGGTTGGATGTTATGAAAAACAATATATGGGATCTTGTATATATTAAAGAAGATATTCCAACCATTTAATAGGTTTCCATGGAGTTGGGTGAAAAATCATCTAGTTTTCTATGGGTTTGATGCTAAGTATACCATGGTTTTATTGTTGTATGTTGGTTGGATTGTGTGAAAACCATGATATAAATCTTTCAAATGTTTTGGACGCTATGAAACATGTATTTATTCCCATTTAGTGGGTGGATTCTATGGTTGATGTACAACGAGATTTTATTTTCTATTTACATTTAAATAAATACTATGATGAATAGCTTGTATCACATAAAACACTTAACTACCAAGAACCATGATGTGTTTATTACAATAAAAGATAAAAATTAATACATTATGAGAATTCAATGTGGAACAACATTAAAAAAGCTGAAATAAGATTAAAACCATTTATAAATAGAAAATAATATTTTCTTAAAATTATTTATTATAAAAAATATTTTATAATTACTTACTTGTTATTATCATTATTGTTTTTAAAGAATGATTTTATATGTTACAATGAAAAATATTTTATGAAATATAATGGCTCAAGGAGAGATAATTAATGGGATGTGATTTAAATAATTAATTATGATATTTAAAATTATTTAAAGAACTATTTATAATGTTTTGTTTATTTTTATAATAAATGAAAATTATTAATTTTAAGGATTATTCTAAAAAAAATTCATGCACAAAAAATTGATGAATTATCATTTTATTTGTAATATAATTGATATAATATTAAGAACACATGATGTTTAAAGTCATTTTTCTATAAAGAAATATTCATTATATTTATTTTTTTTAAAAAAAGATAAATTAAAAAAATTCCTAAATTTGAATTTGATAATATTAACTTCATTTTTGGATTCATCATTTCGAAATTTATTTTTGACCGACTTTTTGGAATTTTCCTAAATATAATTTTCTTATGAATTGTAAAATTTAAGGTGTTTAAAAATAACATAGCTTTTAGGGTGTCATGGAAAAACAAATATTAAAAATTTAGGAAAATAATTTTCATGAAAATACATGTATGTAAATAATAAAATAATTCATTTAAAAATAATATTTTTAATTTAAAGACCATTTCATGACATTTTTTAAACGATGATATATTTTTGTATATTAAAAAATTAATTTTGAATCTTACATTTATTTTATTATTCAGATGAAGATATTATTTTTTTCCTTGGTTTTTAAAAAATTAGTTGATTTATTTTATCCACAATCTTATAAATTTCATGGTAGTCACTACGATTCAGAATTTTTTTTCTAAAAAATTATCGAGTTATTTTTTTGCTTGAAAATTATTTTTTCTTAATTTTTTTCATTGAATTATGTGTAATTATATTGAAGAGAATTTTTAACTATTTTAGAAATTTTTTAAAATTAAATAGATTCTTATTGGGAATAAACATGTGCAAAGTAGGTAAAAAGTTCAATTTCATTTTTTTTCAGAAAAAAATTACAACTATAAAATTTAATCACCTAGGAAAGGGCTAAAATAAGATAACGGTGTTAGATTAATGGGATAAGACCCAACATATCATAAAACACTATCTCAAAATTAGTGTATTAGGATTATATAAATAATTACATATAATATATTCATTATTTGTTAAATTTAAATATAATTTCCATGAAAATTGAAATACTTTTTAATTTAAGAAACAATTATTTTTAAAAAAACACTCCTATCACCTATAAAAAGACTCCTAAAAAATGTTAATATTATATATACCTATTCTAATTCCATATTACTAAGTTAGAAAATATTTATATTATATTTTTCCTTGATTCATGAGTATTGTAACATTTTTCTAAGATAAGTTATAACTATTATTGTTTCATTATGTTCTTTACCAAGGCTTATGTTTCTTATCCATGATTTAGATTGTTAAATCATGTCTTATAATCATTACATATAATTATATAGTCATTTTAATGAGATTATTTTATCTTTTTATTACCTTCTAACAATTTTGTTATATTTACCATTATGACACATAGTTAAATTTTACCTTAACTTTTTATCTTACTCCTTCATTTTTCCCATTTATGGAGATATATATTGGATTATGTGTAGAAATAAGTATTATATGGAAATTTTTCTAGGATATTTTGAAAAAAAAATGTGTGATAATATGTTTATGTAGCTTATCTATAAATTCAATAAACCTATGGTTTTAGCAATTTTGATATTTTTCATTAGATATATTTTTTAAATTATGAAAATGAATGAAAATATATGTATGTTCAGGTTAGTTATCTATGATGGTATCAAATCTACTGTGTAAAGAGTATGTTTTAACACCTTATATTGGAATAATAGTATACGGTGTCTCAGTCTATATTAGTTTGAGGCTTAGTTATTTTTGGGGTTATTTTTTAGATATTAAGAGGAGAAAACTTAAGGAAACCTATGTTGAGCCAAAATAGTTATAGATCTAATTAGTTGAACCAACGATATATTATGATTGGATATATTAGGATTTATATTTCATATTCATATAATTGATTACTATGTTTTTATTATGTATTTTAATAAAAAAAATTTCTTAGTATTTAGTTGAGTATAAGATCATGAAAATAATTATTTTAAATATATATCCCTAGAAACAAAAAGAAATATCTAAGGAAGCATATTTGGCATAAATGGATGAGATAAATAATAAATATTAACATATAACTATTATGTGGTAAAATACACTCATTATATTATGTATTATAAAGTGGTTGATATCTTAAAAGAAATTATATCATAATTCATGTATTTTTTATGGATGCATTAGTTATTTTATATAGAGGGTTATAATTAAAATTATAAAGAATTAATTTATTTATGGCATAGAATTAAAAAAATGAAGAGTTTAGTATGTATTTTTCCATTTATTAATAATAGGATGAATATCTTGTATCACATTAAAACTCGAATAAAAAAAATATTTTTATGTTTTAATATAATATTATAAAAACATTTCTACATCAATATAATACATTGTGAAACATCATTATGAAAACCAAAAAAAAAGTAAAACCTCAAATAATAAACAATATAATAAAAATTTATAATGGGTTTAAAGAAAAATATATATTCTAATTACTTAAAGATTCATATTTTTTTAATGAATGATTTTATATAAACTAATAAAAATCAATGGAATTTAATGGACTGGAGTTAATGAATTATTAGGATATAATTAAAATACCTTAATATTAATATAATATATTTATTGATGAAATATTTTTAATATGAAGTGTATTTTTGTCTTAAATTATATTAATCCCTTTAAAAATATTATTATAGTAAAAAAAATTTAGTAAAAATTATTGATTATTTAGAATTTAATTAGTAATTGATATGAAATAAGAGTGATAATGCCAAATGTTTTAAAAGAATTTTTTAAATAAAGATCATATTTTTATTATATTTTATATTTTCATTTAGTAGTAAAATTACTCAAATTTATAATTACATTTTTATAAAATTATATTTATTTTTGGATTCAACATGTTAAAACTAGCTTGTAGTAAATTTTTGATATTTCTCTATAATGTTGATTTTTTTAATAGTAGAGAATAATGTTTTTAGGAATACTGTATATTTTATGGAATAAAAATTATATAATAATGACACAAAAAGTTATATAAAACTATAATACCCAAATATTTTATAGAAGGAGTGACATAATTTAATGAATTTTTTAATTTTAAATCCAATTCTTGATATATTAGAATAGAAGTTGAATTTTATTATAATAAAAAACTATTTGTAATATTTTTACTTTTATGTGGTATTCACTTGATTAAATTCAGTTTTGGATTGATTTGAAACCCATATAACAATATTTTTAACAAAAAACTATGAAAATTTCCTAGAATTCATAATATTTATAATATTTGGCCGGAAAAGGAATAAATTCATTCGGTCCTTGGCCCAATGGAATATATTTTTCTATTTATCCTATTCTCCCATTTTAACTAGGTTGAGTGGGAACCCTTGCAAGGGGAAAAGTCCGAGACATAGAAATTACCTGGAGGTTAAATGTATATAATTAAAAAAGAATTGACTTATGGAAGATAGAGTGTACCATTTAACCAAACTCCATCAAACCCTTCAAATATTACTAGAATCTATCTACAATAGTCAACACCACTATTATCGAATAAATAGTTCAACAACACCACACTAGTAAAAAAACATAATTCTAACAATAAGATTTTAAAACCATTTATATAAAAACCAATGTTATAAATTTATTTCTTACATTAATTAATTTATAAATTATGTAAAAAATTCCATTTAACATTTATGTTTGTTATTATTGTACTGGAAGTGAAAGATTTACATTTTACTTTAGTTAAAAAATTAAGCATCATGGAAATCTAAATTATAACATCAATTCTAAAATATTGATGTAATTTTTTTAATAATGACATCATATTATTGATCACTTGTTCATTTACACCTCTTTAGACCCTCATTTTCATATCCCAAACTCTATGTCATGATATTTTCTATTAATCTTCCACATTATCCAAAACATTGTTTGTACCACTAGTATCAGCATTGTCATCACCTTCTCATTCCTTACTATCCTTTACTATAGATCCTATCCCATAACTCTTTTATGTTTTCATTTTTTTACATCCATTTAATGTATGTCTAATTTCACGAATTTTGTTTTGGGTGTGTGATTTTATTGAATGATCTCTTCCACCAATTCTCTTGGAAATATCATTGAGAATATTTTTTGTTCTGATTAAACATGCATATAAGGTATTTTTTTAAATTATATAATGATTTTTTTAGATTTCATTCTGATTAAAGGATTATTTGATTAAAGGGTGAAATAAATAATATTAATATACTAATTAATGGGTGTCTATGGTATGTATTTCCTACATTTTTAACATGTGTTTTTAAATAATAGTGATTTATAGATATTTAATATGAGTATTTAAAATATAAATTTTGATGTTTATACTAAATTTGTGGTCATATTATGGAAAAAATCCTTTCTAACTAAAACATGATTATGTAACTAATTATTGATATATTTAATGATATTATTCTTAATAGGGGGATAATTTCTTTCTAGTACATCATTTATTAAACCCCTATAGAGTGGATAAGGATTATCTTAGGTTTAACATTGTATTCATAGGAATATGTTATGTGTGATTATTTAAAATTTCGTAAATACCTCTAAATTTCTAAATTGAATCATTTTAATTATTGTCATTATTATATAATATGGAAGATTTGTTAATTTTTTAATAATTCAAATATTATTAAATTAAAATTATTATATTTTATTTTTAATTTTATTTGTATGGAACCATTTTATGGTGAGCCTAATTACTATGTTTTTAGTGACCCTTTCATGTCAATTTTGGTATACGTCTATTCATGTAGTTATATAATTTATCATGTTTTTCAATATCATTTTTTTTCATTATATAATATTTATTTATTTATTTATTTTCATTGAAAAAATTAAATATATCATTATGAAAATATATAACAAAAATAAGGAATTATTGTGTTTTATTTATGGTCAACCTTTTAATATCAATGTTAAATTTTTTATACTATTCATTTTTTTCATATTTTTTAGAAAGAAGGATAATTATATATGTTCAAATTGATTATTTTTTTAATAAATATGTTATCTTTATTTCTTCATAAAAATATTTTATGATAATATTTTTTTGTTTTTTATTAAATTAATTTTGAAATTAAAATTTTAAATATAATAAGTTATATTCCTTTTATTTATAGTTAATATAGATAATAATGAGTCAATGTTATATTAATAAACTGTGAAAAAATATTGAATATATGGAAGGAATTGAGGTTTTTATAGAATTTTATTAAACAAAATATTCCAAATAGTGAAATAATTTTCAACCGATTCTAGAAATGTTTAAATATGAAAAATTGAAATGTAAATAAATAAAAAAAAATTCCATAGTTTTATTCTGAGTTATATTATATGGATTTTGTAATGTTAAATTATATAGAATTTAAGACCTATCAATATTGATTATTTTTAATATGATTATTATGATAAAATTGAATAAATTATTCATGTTATTGAAGTAGTTAAACTTCAGAAAACTCCAATAATTGTTCATCTACATGGTGATACTGAAAAGACATGGATTATAGGTTGTATGAAATTTATGTTTTTGTTATCGGTGTTGAGATAAAATAACATGAAGTAAAAAATGTGTGGAGCAAGAAAGGGTTTTATTGAATTCCTACATTCATTGAAAGACATACTTCTTAAAGGAAATGATATTCTAGATTTACATTATAATACCAACAAATTATTTTTCTTATTATTTTTGGGGAATGAGATGATACAAATCTACCCAAACTATTGTGTGCTATAAAGGATGTAATATAGAGGTATGTTATAGTCTCTTGAATATGGGATATGATTATATTAGTTGATAGAAAAATAATAGTTTGATTTAATAGTTACATGTAATCTGGCCAGGGGAATTTAATATCTTCCTATAATTCATCATTTAAAATAATTATTTATAAATGTAAATGGTGAAAAAAGGTTAATATGGAAATAAGATAGGCATATATCTTATGGAAAATTATGTCATCTAACTAAATTAATATAGTGGAAAAAATATTAATAGTTTCCTATATCTAATAAAGTTGTTTGAAATAAAATACTTAGAGTATTCACCAATGAAATGAATCCATATCAAATCATAAATATAAAATATTTTTCATGGACTATATTATTTTAAATTTCAATATATATCATGAATTTTTTATAGAGTGGAAATATATCATTTTGAGTTTAATGATTTCAAAAAAAATAGAATATAAATAATATTGATGCTTTCTTACTACCATTAACTAATAATTTGAATATTTTATGGGAGGAAGTTATTAGAGTGTATTATTCATGAAATATCAAAAGAAAGTCATTTTAATACAACGATTGCATTCTCTATAAATTAAATCCCAATATATGTAAAACTATCTCGATACATTTTTGAGGTACATAAAGAATATGAAATTTGTGATTAATGAACATAAAATAATAAACTATAATATTTGGAAAAATATAGTATATAGGTGTCAAATAATTTTTTGGAATTTTTATCACTCTTATCCATTATTAAAAAAGGATATAAATTCATAAAAATAATATAACATTCCCCTAAAAAAGTTCTCAATAATGTTTTATATTAGAGTGGGAAAAGTATTGAGGTAACATTTACATGGAAAAATTATGCTAATGATAGACAAATATAGAAGAAAAAAACTCATATTTTTTGAGCTTCTATATTATAGATTTTATAATGTAAAACAATTCATTGATTTCTTTCAAGTGGATAAAAATATATTTGAAAATTTTATTTTAACATTATTAGATAATAAATTAAGGGATGAAGATGTATTGAATTAATGATTGGACTTACTATCAATAAGAATAAATTTAGATTTTTCACCAAATACAATTGCTTGATGAACAGACCAACCATTGACTTGTTAAAAATTATCCAAGGGTTATTAAATATGTTTCTTTCAGTGAAATAATTTTATCAAAGTTCTAGAGAGTTATTTTTAAAATGTTAAAAAATTTGTCACTAAAATATTTAATGTTGACTTGAATGAAATCCCCATAATATCTTGTCCTGATACAATAGATCTTAGAAATTTAATTGTATAAAATGTTTCTTATTTATGTTTAGAATAACTATCATAAAGGTGTGATAATTTTTAAATATAATATATGATTTTTTTTTAAATATTCTACACCAATTAGTTTAATTAATTTTTTCAAAATAAATAAATAAATGAATTGTTAAGGGATGACAGGGCATGTAATTAACTAATTAATCATTAACTATGTTTTTACCACTCCCCCAATAAAATTACTTTTCATTATCACCACCTTGGATGACTAGATATTCCAATATCATCATGGATAGATATATTAATCTATTGTAGTTGATGGGGTTTTCTCTCACCAAATAGTTCATCCACTTGTTTTCCCACATCATGCACATCTCTTAGTTTGATAGAGAAAAAAACACAACCCTTTATGAAATCTATCATCCACACAATACACTATTTTATCCTGTTAAGAAAATTTTTATGGATCATGTTTTTCCTAGTCACTATTATTAATCAACCAAGATAGGATAAAATATGTAAATTGAAACAAACTATTCCATACAGTCCTATAAGTATTGGCCAAAAAGATTTTTAAAAACACAACTGAAAATTTCCCATGATATTTTACTTGAATAATGTTAATCAAAATTCCATATTACCTAAATTCTATTAATTTTTCAATGATTCAACTATTTTTGTGTTTTCAAACATTTTTTGAGAAATAATATGAAACATAAAACAATAAATATTTTAAGAATAAAATCACCTAGAATAATTTAAAGGTCCTAAAGACAAAATTTTTAATTCATATAGAACTCCATATTGATTATAAATATTAATGATCTAAATTTATAAATAAAGAATATTTTTAGTTACATGATATAATAATATAAATATATTATGAATATGATATTTTTTATGAACATACATGGAACGAAATCCAATGAATAATATATTTTCTAGTGTCATTTTTATCACATTATAATTTCATTTTAGACTCTAAATTTATATTTTTGTTTTTGTCTAAAATTGATCAATTAAAGTACATGGAATAACCTTATGTATTATCAAATTTCAATGTTATCTTATTAAATAATTTCTTGTTAATAAAAATGAATATCTTCTCTCAACTTGATAACCTATTTTATTAATTTTTTATTATTTATGGTTGGATGTCAATTGATTTATGTTATGATCAATGAATCAAAATCAATTAAATCCATGGATACCTTGGATTCATTCCAAATATCTTCTATAAAATTAGATTTAAACGTGTGTTTTTAATAATATCAATTAAAGTAAGTGTTTAGGTTTTAACCAATACTTCTTGTTCTATTTTAAAATTCTACATTCCTAATTTTTTAATTACGACTAGTTTAAATTTACTATTTCCATTTCATTGATTACTATTTTTATATTTTGTTAAACATAAACAAATATTTATACTTTTATAATAGTATTTCATATAGTATATATTTATACTAAATGGGAAAATTGTTTCTAGGTCATTGAGTTCATTGATATTTCATAAATATTATTAACATAATACCTGAGGATTATAAGATTATATGTTAATTTTTTAGACTATAATTCTACCCTACAATATATTCCTTACAATCTAAGAAAAATAATTGGTATACTAGATCTTATTAATTTAATTATGTATATATTATGAATTTATATTGGTTTAATGAAATTTTTCCTCAGTTTCATCTTGATAATTCTGCTATTAGAGGAAAACATATTTCTTTTGTAATGCTATGTTTTCCAGTGGGAATGCTGGAAAATTTAAATATAAACAAAATAAAAAACTTTAATTGAAAATATTATGATTACAATAATTATTTTATAAATTACATTATTATTATCACAAGAGTTAGTGATTTTCTTATTATCATTGGAAATTAGAGAGTTTTAGATAAATAAATAATTCATTTTTCTCATTAGAAAAAGATCAAATGTCATGAAAATAATAAAGTTGATAACTAATTGTTTTCTTATATTATTTGTAATATCTATAGAAATATATTATCTTGTGAAATAGTAAACACAATTTAGAAAAAGTAATGAATTACACATTTCAGAACTACTAATGTTTTAGAAACTAACATATCTATATTGAGAGTGGATTATCAAGTATTTCATTTTCTACCTAGTGAAATAGTAACACAAATGCATTATTTTTTCAGGAATATCATAAATATTTAACAATATTTTGTTGATAAATAATCATTATAAGATCCTAATATATAAAATATTGTCTATATTATGTTGAAATTGTGGGAATCAAAGAAGATATCTATTGAAAATAATATTCACTTGACTAAGTTAAGTGTAAATGAATTGTTTGGTATTGTCATGCAATATACGAGAATAATAAAAAATGTTGAAAAAATTAAGAGGCAAAACAGAGTGACACTTTCTTTTACTACCATTAATATATTTCTAGTAATCATACATCTTTTAATCATTCCTCTAATACTTTTAATCATTGTTCTAATTTTTCTAAATCATGATGTTTAATGGATAAATATAATCATTCTAACCATAATCCCCTGGGATATTAAAATAATAATGTAATATTTTATAGTTTATATGATATAAAACTAAAACATTAGAATATAATGTAACAAAATAATACTTTATGAGATATTATCGTTAAAATAAATTCAATCTCATTGTTATATTGCAATGCACACAACATCGGGTTTAAACAAAACATGATACTCTATAAAAATATTATTTTTTAAACATGATATTGATAGGTATGAATATTAATATGTAATTTATGAAAAATAAGTTATTAAACATTTATTAAATTTATTCATTGGTTATCGATTCATATAAATAAAATAAGAACCATTTGGGAAAAAAACAAATGTTTTTTGGAAAAAATTATTATTAAAAAATTCAATTTAGTCAGGATTTAAAACTAAAATTTAAAATAAAATTTCATTTATTTTATAAAACCAAATTAAAAAGAGTTAATTTCTTAAATATATACATCAAAATGATCATTGGGATATTTTTTGAGAATTTTATGAAAATATTTATTTTTTGATGTATAGTGAAAAATACCAATTTTTAATGAAAATTATCTTTCTAAAATTAATTACATAAGTAACTTATATCTTCAATGGGTTGTAAGTAAAATTATTTCAATTATATAAAATTTTTAAAAATTTAGGTCATTGTAATAAATTTTATATTGGATTTTGGTATATAACCTTTTTAATGTTTTGATTATTTTTTATTTTAAAAATTTCTTTTTAGACAAATATGACAATTTTATTTTAAATTAAATTGAGATACGTTTGTGAGTATAATTTGAATAAATAGATTCCATATTTGGAATTATAAAATTATATATTATATAATAATTTGAACTTAATTTGTATAATAACGAAAATTGAAAAACATAAAAAGTATTTACCATGTTTATACTAAAAAATGGTTTTACGAGGAGTAAAAAAAATATGACGGTTAAAAGTGACACAAAAAAAAGACTAATTTTAACTTTTTGGTCATATTTTTTACTTTATATAATCTAATATTATAAAATGGACTATTTTGGATCCTTTTTTGATGAGTAAAACATTCCTAGAATTCATTAATTTCAAAAATTCCATGTGTCATCTCCTCCAATTATAAAAGGCCACCACTCTCTTCTTATTTACACAGTTCCAAATCCCATTTTTTAGAAAATAAATGCTGAAATAAATTTATTAATTCTGTTAACTCATCCTAGAATCATTTTTTAGAGGATATAACTAGGAAAGATTTTACTATAATACAAAACAATTTGTTCGAATAATATTAAACAACCTTAACCGGATGTTTTATTTTATTTATTCTTACATATCCTTAAAATAGTAGTTTTTTGGTAAAATTATATAAGTATATTCAATATAATTTGATTTTTTTATATCAAGGGTATAATATAGAATAATCTTTCCCCTATAAAATGGGAAATGAAACCATTGATCGTGTGTACTACGTACTACTGCCGCATGAAAATTCATTAATTATTTTCTATCGGCACATCTCATAGAAGGATATAATGATTTATATAATTTACATATATTTTTTTATTATATTATTTTAATTTTGGAATTATAATTTCATATGTAAATTATTTTTTCTTTACATTACATATATAATGTGATAAAATCATTTATGTGTACGGTAGACTAGAGCCTCACAAACAAATATGATTTATTTTTTAGTTACAATTTAAATGGTATGTAATAATGATTAATTTTATGTTTATATAAGATATATAAAAATATTAACCAAAATTATAATGAAATATACCATATTATTTCTTACCATTTCACCCATTGAATGAATGAAAATATCATTTGTGTGTACAGTGGACAACCATATCACGAAGCGGTGTGATTTGTTTTCACTAAAAAAAACATGGATAGTATCCAATTGTAGATTTAATTAGTATATTTGATATATATTAAATGATATTGATTATTTAATATTAATATATAACTCACTTTTTTCCCTTTTCATGTTAAGAAAATGATAATATTGACATTGTGTATGTATGACCTACTATCTCCCTAGAGCGATGTGATTAATTATCCATCTTCAAAATTAAACAATGATTATAATGATTTATATATTTACAAAATTATATTTATTAAATAAATATAATTATGGATATAATGAAATTATAAAGTATTTTCATAATCAGTTACACACATGAAAAAAATATATGAGAAAACCATACAATTAACACCAGAAACAATAATGGTAATGGAATATTATTAATAAATAATTAATAAGATATTATAAATGAATAACATAAGATATTATTAATAACAATATTAATCTTATATAACATAATAGCATATATAAAATCACTATACATGGTCCTAATGAGGACTCAACTAAAGAGAAGTTTGTGGTACATGGTATCTTAACTCAATTTACAATCATTGGGTTATATGACTACTTCATCGACTATTTTATTATATAATTATATGTCAAATGAAATTTGATTTAAATAATTTGTATTTAAACTTTTATTTTTATGGATCTAATTTTTTAAAAATAATAACCACATTGACTAACTCTCACATCAATTATATTAACTTCATAAAGGTATCATCTGAGACTTATTTCTTTGAGACACATATTATTTTAAGAGAGTAGTTTATTTTAATAGTGTTTTTAATTAATTTTTTTTTTCATATATCAGAAATCATTCCTACATCATTATATTTTATGTTACAATTCATCTACTTAATTAATTGTAATTTATGATTCAAATTCTGTTAATATAGTTGGGTTTTATGGTTAAATCTCATTTTATTCAGGATTTCTTATTCTTGAATTTATATTAAATAAAATTATTTTATAACTGTATAATAAACTCATTTAATAGTTCTATTCTCTTATTAATAATTATTTTTCAATTAATAGTTCTGTTTTCTTCTATTTGATACTTTGAATGATGGATAAAATATCATTAATAAAATCTAACTTCATTTTTCTCTTTGGTTTAATCTCCTTCATCCAAATAACTTTTGTCTAATTTTTTTTCAATTTTTTCTATTATTGTTTAATTAAATTTGTATCCTTAATTTTGTTTTAATAAAGATAATAAAAAGTCATATTAGTACCATTTTCAAAACATGTTACATTTTCACCATTCATATAAAAATGTGAACGAAATATTTATTTTTTAAATATGTTTAATATAAATTGAACTCTTTCGTCATCAGGACCACTAAATTTTTGAAATATACATTTTTTAGTTTGAAAGGTAATTTTTAAAAATGTTATTTAATATATGAGAATTTTTTATATTTTAAATTAGTGTTTTCCAAATGGAATGGATATTTTCTAAAAGGAATATTCCAAATGATATTTCAAGTTTAATTTTCCATACAAGATTACGTCCTTTGATGTTACTCAAAGTGAAATGGATATTCAACTGAATAAATTTTTAATTGTATTTTCATCATCAACAAACACATTTGATGTTATGTAATTATTCTAAAGAGTTTATATATTTTTATTATATATATACATAGTTTATTCAACATTTTTTTAATATTGTAATATACTCATTTTGATCATTTCTAAAATTCCACCATTATAAAATTTCATTTCGTTATAAAATGAAGAATTATTATGAAAAATATTTTATTTTCTATGGGTAATTATTATATTATTCCTTCAAACTAATTTTCATTATGTGGAATATATATATCATGATCAGGTTATGGGTGCGTCTAGATAGTGGTCCAATGCATTGTGTTCTTTTATTGTCTCTTGAGATGTCATGTATCAGATTAGGGTGTAATGTTAATATTTTTTGGGACATTTTCCACCATGTAACATTTTTTAGGTAGTTATCATTGAAGTATTTAAATTTTATGATATTATATTACTACCACATTAGTTATGTGGAAATGATCTTTTGACACCATGTTCTTTATGTTTTGATTAAATGTTATTACTCGTTCTCTATATCTTTTATGACACCAGGTTATATGTTTTACTCATAGGTTATGTCTCTTTATCATGTTTATTACCTTACAAGGAATTATATCTCACCAATTTCTTTTATATTCTCCTTGGGTTATCCAATCCTGTATTAGAGGCCCTAAATGAAATAGTGTCCCGTTAAAGAAAATAAAATATTTATGGATTAAATGTTTTAGTTCCATTTTATGTATTATAATTAATGTCTTCCAAAGACACAAAGACTCATGATCCTTGTGTTGTATTAAGTAATATTTATTTTTAAGATTTATGTAAGAATATGTGTAAAAGGAATGAATTTCATAGTTAGTATCATATGAAATTTTAATATACCCTTTAAAACATGGATTAGAAAAAATTACTGAGAAACATAGGGATAATTATAGGAATAATACTAAGTATATCAAAATATTTTAGAATATTGGTGGTGTATTAAGTTAGTGGGTTTCATGAAATAACATCTGAGTCTGAATACTTCATGGTGAAGTTGTTCTAAAATATGTTAACCTACTGGAATTAACTCTAAAAAGGCATCCTAGAATTGACTATAGTGTTACATGTAACACGACAATGGGCCTTACTACACACCTGGTTTCACACTCCCAAGGGATATTCTTTCAGATTTAAAAACTCCATGTGAACCCTCAGGAATTAATTGATGATATTATGACCATGAATGATATAGGATAAAATTAATGTTTCATATATTTAAAATAATGTTTCTAAATTTACAAGTCCTATAAATGATCTTTTCATGATTATGTGGGTTCAGACAATGAATTTTATTTCTTATACTATGTTTTTTTCTATTAGTAAATGGTTTAAAAAAAGTTTAATAATAATAAATTTGAATCTGATAGAAACTTTGTCAATTTTGAAAAACAATATTTGATGGTGACTGTACAAAATGATATTCTGATTATTCTTAATTAGATTCCATGATATATTATTATCAACATGAACATCAGTGATATACCTAATAAGTAAAATAATATGAGGATTGACTTTTATAAAATATCATGTTGTAAGGAACATTGAGGAAGAAATTTATATTCCTACATGTCAATAAATTGGGAACAAGTTCCTTTAATAGTATCTCAAATGGAGGGAAATATGATTTCTATTTTTCAATAATGGTCATAGATAAATGAATTTATAAGGAATTGTATTTGTTATATGTGGGGAAATTATTCATTATCATAGTCAATTCGATAAACTAAGTACACCCCCTGGACTAAAGAATGTCCAATGTTATACTGAATCATCGATTTAAAAGGGTTTTTGTATTTATATATTGTATTTAAGAATAACATTGAACTAATATTTTTACTAATGGTATTTTGTTTATAATAACCATAAAAAATATAAATATTGTGTTAATTTTTGAAATATATATGTACTCATTCTAGAATAAAATTAGATATTTGGATACCATCTTGGTTTTCTTGTTTTAAAGTTGATCATTAGTACAAATTATAGACACGTCATTTGAGTTTTTATGTAATTATATTTTGAGTTCACTGATGACATTACCGATGAAATTTTATTGGGTTTATGTATAATTTTTTTATTTTAAGATGAAATATTATTTAAGGAGATATATATTACATTTTTAGAGATGTAAGATAATGGTGTTAATAATATAAGATAATTGAATGGATTATGTTAATGTTATAGAGTTTCTATTTAGGTATTGTAGATTAATGTATTATATTGGAAAACATTCTCTGACAAATTTATTTTTAGTAAAGACAAGAGGAATATCTTGTTATTCCTTTGGGAATTATGTGGCCATTTAAAAAGATAATTTTAATGCTTTAGGAACAAAATTTTATTCTTTAGTACTCATTAGGTGGATGAAGTAATGAGAGTGTTGTGGAAATTTAATAAAGGATAAAATTATACCATCTTAGTGAGTATATTTTCTTTTATTATTTGTCTACATAGTAAAACAATTCATTAACTATTGAATTTTTTTTAATATTTTCTTATAACAGTCATATCCATAGAATCAATGTTCATTTTTAACCACATATTTATGGTTTTGAGGCGCCAAATTATTTATTAATCACTCATTTCCTTATGACAAATGATTTCAATCACTCTCCATAATTATTTACATTTTCTTCTATGTCCATATTTTCACATTCTATACATTTTCTACCACTTGAAAACCTAATATGTGTTATTTTAGATAAAATTAATACTTACCATTCCATCATATCAAGGGGATTTTTTATAGTCCCTTTTTTGATGCAGGTTTATAATAAAGTAATTTTAAAATTCCAAACCCTTGATTACTGAGATCACTGTTAAATTGGATGATTTGTTTTAATGGGGTAGAATGTTACACCTCAATATTTTATATGAATAAAATCATGCTTCATAACATATATAAAAACAACTCTCAATATTAAAAGATAATTTAACTCTTAAAGTCATTATGATATATTTATTTTTAAATAAATTTTTCTCAACGTTATCTTGAGATACAAACGACACTGAGTTTAAACGGAACACAATAATCTACTAGAATATTACTATTTTAACATTTCCATTATAAAAAAGCCATTAAATTTTATGGTATAAATTGGAATAAATAAATTATGAAACTGATATTTTACGAATTTATAAATTAAATTCAATGGTATCTTTTTAACTGAAATAAAATAATAACTACTTGATAGAAAAAACACTTCCTACCATATTTTATTTCATAAAATGGAGATTTTGTTTTACCTTTAATTTATAATTTAAATTAAATATTTAACCCCATTTAGAAAATTTATTTGATAAATCATAATTACATTTTTTAATCTTCATTTCATAATTTAATTTTGGCTGTTTTTTTAGAATATTTGAAAATGATATATTTTTGGTTGAAATGTGAAAAAAAAGTTTATTGAAATATTACTATTTGTTTAAACTTTTTACAAAGAGAAATTATTTTTTAAATTATTTTTAATTTAAATTAGTTCAATTATATTAAAATTTTTCTAATTTATTCCAATGGAATAAATTTCAAACAAGATTTTGATTCCAAAACTTTTTAAATATTAAAATTTTTTTCTTTGGAAAACTCATTTTTTCAACACATATATAGGATTAATTTTAAATTAAAAATTTCCTCTTAAAGTTGTTGAATTTTAAAATATGGAATTAATATATAGAATCCAAATAATTTATATTACTTAATATTTTTCAAATTTAATTTTTAACTAAAATGAATCGTGAAAAGGTTAAAATTATTTACTGCGGTTAAGGTAAAAACAGGTTTATCAAGAGTTTAAACTAAAACGACTAGTGTTACAAGTGATACAAAACATGTATAAGTCATATTTTATCGTCATATACAAAAATTATGTCCTATAATATTTAAAAATAAATCACTTAAATGGTTTTTTACATGATAAAAATTTGGGTTGAATTTTTTCTTTTTAAAATAAAAAATTGTACTCTCTCCCCCAATTATAAAAGGCACACCTGCCCTATCCATTTCATAAATAAAATACCAATATGATTACAAAATAAAATAAAAACTAACATCAATTATTATCTAAAATAATTATATTGTCCTTTTTGTAATAAAAAATTCATCATAGGAAGGAGTTTATTGCAAACCAAAAGATGTTGTCTTAAGAAGGGGTAACATCCTTAGTTGGGCATTTTAATTTAACATTTTTTCATCCACCTACTACAAAAATTATTAAAAATGGATTATATAATAAACTTTATATATTTTTATACTTAAAAATTTTTAAGTCATGTTCATGACCTAGAACCACCTCCTCCCCAATAAAATTGAAAATGAATTGGTTGATCATGTGTATGATAGACTACCACCTCACGAACAATCGTAAGTAGTTCAACATAATCAATTATCAGAGCCACATATAACGATATATATGATATTTCTATATTATTTTTTTTATTTTTATATTTCATGAATTATAATATCATATATTCCATCTTACTTATCATTCTATATAGAGTGTGATGATTTCCTTCGTGGGTAT
The DNA here is from genome assembly GCA_963277665.1 of Viscum album. Lineage (NCBI taxonomy): Eukaryota > Viridiplantae > Streptophyta > Magnoliopsida > Santalales > Viscaceae > Viscum > Viscum album. The sequence goes on along the minus strand of OY728147.1, from coordinate 1,666,471,043 downwards.
GGTGTACCACTATCTTACAAAGCAATGTGATTTGTTTTTTACGTATGGTTTACATGGAAGGAAATAAGGCATAATTTTATGTTTATATATGAAATTAAATAAATATAACTCATTATTGAAAATAAATATATTATTTAATCTCTTAACTTATCATGCATTGAATAAATGATGCCGTTCGTTTGTACGACAGACTATAGTCTCATAGAGCGATGTGATTCATTTTTTGACTAATTCTTTATATATATAGTAAAAAGTATATATTTAATAAATTATTATGTTATATATAAAATGATATTGATTATATAAAATTAATATTCAGTATAATTTCTTACCGTTTCACCCATCAAGGAAATTACAACACCACTTATGTGTACATACGATCTACCATATCTACGAACTGATGTGATCCATTCTCATTGATCAAAATTAAATAATGATTATTAATATAAATATAATAAAAAAATTAATTTATAATATTAATATAATTATATATATTATCCAACAATAAACTATTTTAAAAATATAAAACATTTATGATGAAACACATAAGATAAAAAAAGAAATTATCATTCTAAATAATAGTAACAATGAAAGATTATTAATTAATGGGTAATAATATATAATAAAAGGATAATATATGATATTAAAAATAAAAATATGGTTCTTTTATAAGTTAATAAAATTTTTAAAACAATTATAATTGATATTAATGATTTTTCATCTAATGGGTAGCGTGAGGTAAGGGGTTTCGAAACTCAATCTCCATTCACTATGTTATAATACAACTTCATTGATAAATAATGAAAAAATTATTTGTGAAAAGTATTTTTTACTTTATATAATATTTAATTTTTTTTATTTAAAAAAATTTCACATTAAATCATTCCATTTATTAACAATCACCTCAAATATATGAACATTGGTTGGGTTTCGTTCCAAACTTCATTCTTTAAGGCACATGTACTTTTAGTAACCAAATTTATTTTGAATGGTGTATATAATCTTCCACTATATAATATATCTTGAATCATGCCAGTTAATTTACAACTCACATACTTCATTATTTGTAAGTTATTATTAAAAGTTTTACAAATTGTTAAGGGTTTATATTTCAATATCATTTTAATTGTGGTTTCTTAGAATTAAATTTACAATAAAGGAAATTTTTTGATAACAAAAACAATTAATTTTTTTCATCATTATTTATTGATAATTTGTTTATGTAATAATTCTATTTTCTAATCTTAGATACTTATAATGATTATTAATGTTGTTTTATTAATATTAAACCTCATTTACCTCTTTGGTCAAATTTTTTTTAAATCCATGTTTCATAGAATATATTAAAAAAAGTTTTACAATGCTTTTTTAAATTAATTTTTACCATTAATTATATTCTTATATTTTTTAGAATAAATTTTATTTTCTTATTATAAGTTTGTACTTATGAAAATTGCTTATAAAAATGTGAAATGAACATTTTTTTAATGCATTTTTTATGAACGAAATTTGTCCCCCCTCATGAAAACTCTATGTCCTGAATATTCAATTTATGTTTCAATGGTTAATATAAAAAATCTGATTTATTTGATGTTTGAAAATTTTATATATTTAAAATATATTTTTTTCTAAATTGAAATGATATTTTCCATAATATATTTTTAAAGTGATCATTCAAAATCAGTTTCCATATAATATGAAATCTTTAAATGTTTATCATAGAGAAACATTTATTTTCATCAATAATGTTCTTTAATTTATTTTCATCAAATAAAAATACTTATAAAGTGTTTATTTATTATAAATTATGTATTTATGTATCCCACATATATCCCACAAATATTCCTAGTTTATTCTCTTATCCTTCAAATGTGTAATAGATGCACTCTGACCATTTCAAAAATAAATTCATTATGAAATTTCATTTTATTATGATTATAATAATGATCATGTAATCCATTTTCTTTATATGGGTAATTATTATGTTATAATTTATCAATGATTTCCACTAGGTGGAATAAATGGATTGTGAACCTGTTACGACGGGGGCACCCATATTGTGCTCTAATGAATTGGGTAATGTTATTATCTCATGATAAATGGCATATGGTATTAAAGAGTCAACTAAATATTATATTGGAATTTTTACACAATGCGATATGGTAGAGGAATTTATCCTCGACTCATATTTATGTCCTTTTTCTATGTTTTGGATGATTTATTATCATTTCCTGATATTACTATACTATGTTATTTATGTTATGATTCCATTTAATTACTCATGTGAATTCTCATTTATGAGATCATGTTATATCTTTGACTCACATGTTATGTTTTTTTATCATGTTTATTCCCTAAATGGGATTTCAATATCACCAATTTTTTATATGTATTTACCATGTTATCCATTTATATTTTAGGAGATCATAATTACTAAGGGTCTCATTTAGGAAAATAAAAATGTAAGGATTACATATATTAGTCCATGTCGATGTATTATTACCCTAGTCATAAAAAGAAACTATGAAAAATGATCCTTGAGTTTTTATAATGGATATTAATTTTTAAGAATCATGTAATAGTATGTGTATGAGTAATGGGTCTTTATACCCAATTATGTAGTTTAAATTATTTTCAGAATGAGATTTCAAAACATTTAATGAGGATGAATACACTTTTTAGTTATAAAAATTTCAATTATAGTCATTGTAAATATATATATACATACATGATTGAATGTCATTAATGGTTATATTCTATGAATTTGATAATGAAGGTCATATTAGAATATATTACCCTAAAATTATGGGAAATGATAAATATATTATGATATATTACAAAATAGAAGTTGATATGTTATTTCAAGATGTTAGTATTCAACACTAAGATTAATAATAGGGGGAGGGGTTAAGAAGTGATCATTTCAAAAAGTTTACGAGTTATTCCTTTAGTATTAAAACTATTGAACCAATAATGTTGTTAAAACACTCAATATATCTCAGAAATTACTAAAACGTAGAATATAAATAATTATATCATGATACTTACAAGGTTCATCATCAAAGAGTTCTCATTTCCATGTTGGTCCCCTATATGGATTCAACCACTACATCAACATTTTCATTCACAACATGGATTGTTCAATATGATCCCCTCCCTGAATCCCTTGGAAGATATGATCTCTCCATTGAAATTAATATTAAAACAAGGAGAACATCATATGTTTTATTCTAAAATATAAAGATGAATCAGAAATCCCATTCATGTGTTCTTCCTTTATGATCTATAATTGTTTCTGATCCAATACTTCTAGTATTGAGATATTCTCTATATTGATAGAAAAAAATATCCAATAATCATTATAAAATTATTTATTTCTCATTTATTCCTTCCTCTTAAATGAAACCTCCTTCTGTCCACCGAAAATTATTCTTTGTGGCATAAGAGTATCATGTCTCTTTATAAATTCACTCAAACACATCATGTTCCTCATGGGGAATATATTTTTATTCAATAGAGACACCTCTAAATTTATTCTTCTTCTAACATATGTGTCTTATAACACAATCTAACCATTGTTGTTATCCACCATTTTAATATAGAAAGGGTCAATGCTAATGGAGTTAGGTAGATGTCATATTTTCAATGGGGAATTGAAATGACACATTAATTACTCAAAATTACTTCTTTTGTAACTAAAACATGATAATTTATAACAGACTTCAATATTCCTCATTAAAATTTTATAAATTAAATATTTAATATAAAATAAGGACTTCTACATAAATACTCAGAATTTAATTTAAAGCATTGTGTAAAACCTTGAACTATGATTATAAAACCTCTAAAGACCTATTTTTCCACCATTATAATTAATTATGTAGAGATTTTCATGCTTTCCATGCATCTTGACCCCAAATACCATTATCTATATTAGGGTGAAATAACTAGATCAATTTTTTCATACAGTGCGGTGAGAAGTATGTGATTTGTCTCTTACATTAAACCATTTAGGACTATGACCTCATTTGACAACCACAACCATATATACTATGATGATGGTCTATCCCATGCCATCTTCTTTGAAATGTAAAAGTTAAACATAGAATTATAGACTGGAATTATATTCTCTATTACGAAATAGTGTAAATTAAATGTTTATTTAACATTAAAAAAGTTATGTACCATGAAATTCACCATGGTAAAAATGGAAGTGCTGGCATTCACCTATTATATCCACAATGAAATTTCATCATGATGGGTATGGTCAGGGCCCTATTCCCATTTTTTAAAATATAACTAAAATAACATCACAACATCCACCATAGTTTTGTTAATCTACCTATTTATATTTTGGTAAACATTTTTCACAATATTCCCAAGTCTTTGGTCATGGTCCCTATGGGTCATTATCTCAACCTCCACTACAACCACCACTTAGGTGTTTCCTTAACCATGTTTGATGAATTCTATAGAAACATCCCCTAAAAAATATTCAATAATTTTTTTTTCTAAAGAACTATTTTATCATTATTGTCTTATTCATAATAATAACTATATAAAATATAATCCAATCCAAAATAACATACATTCTCCCACATTTCATTTGTTGTTAATAAAACTAAATTCTCATCATGTTCACAGAATATTCTTTACTTATGAAAATATTGATAATTATCACCCTTTATCAATTACCCAATTATTGAAAATAAAATATAAATGGTGAATACACAATTATTCAAATCTCATATTCTTCAAATAGATGAAATCACATGACCACTTAGCAAAGATCCATTGATTGATCAACTATATGTCTATATAGGCTAGTCAACATGTTCTGGCCCAGAGTATATGACAATATATATGTAATCAAGGATATATAATATATACATGAAAAATATTTATGTGATAATATTATTATAATATTATAAAAATATTTTCATTAATTTATTTTAGAAAAAACATCCTATATATACTCAAAAATATATCAAAACAATACTTGTGAAGAACAGACTACTCCACCTTTGTCAAATAATATGAACAACCAAAACTCTAACTTGTTAAATATATTGAATATATTCATAAGTATAGAGATAATTGGTTATTTCTCACACATATTTTCTATATTTATTCAATATTTACATATATTCTAGATTCATAAAACCTACTATTAATGATCCCCCCATAAATGATGCACTCCACCAATCATCCTCATTATTGAATGGTATTACTGAAATACTAAAATTATTAATTTATATCCCTGAGTTATAACCTCAAGTTTCTCCTTAAATATCCTAGACATTTTAAAAAACATATAAAAGATAAAGGGAACAAAGAGGTATCTCTTTTTTTTACTTATAGGAACTCCTCGAGATGAGATATTTCTCTCAACCAAGGTTATTATTTCCTTCTAACCATAAAGTCATTCTATTATAAATAATTATTATTCACCTAAGAAATAAAAAAAATTCACTTCATTATGATTGAGACGTAATTTCTATTATACCTTATTGGGAATTTAAAATAGTCATAAAATCCTTGGAGATATAAACATAATTCGTACACCTTTAACACTTATTTAGCTTTCTAATTATAGGTGTACTATCATAAAACAATTTTTATTATTTTTGTGTAACCATATTTATCTACTTTAAATCATTTTTTCTCACATAAAATCCATATAAATACCATCATATTTTTATTTAAATTGATATATAACCAAAATAGAATAGATTTGTGAACATAGAATCCACAAACACAAACTATGTCCTTTCAATTGTGATTTTCTTGGATGATTCAAAACTTGTTTGGAATGTTACTCTTTTTATCCACCTTGATATTTAATTTACATATGGGGTGGTTATATTATTGAATAATCCTTTTTCCCTTAAATTTTAAAGTTTTTTTATTCCTCATGATGAACTATATTTGACACAACTTTTAAGGATCCATATATAGAATCACTAAGAGGAAGAGGGGTGAATCATTGATCCAATCAAAATAATTTAAAATATACTCCCTTTAAAAAATAACCTTGTGAACACTTAAATTCTATCAATACACTAAATCTAAATAAACCCTTTCTTATATGTATAATATAAATAAATATCACATGATATTTACATGGTTTCACATCCATGCCTATTCGTTTCCTTGTCCATCACTAACATGGTTTCAACCATCACATATATATCATCTTTTATAACATAGAATTGTCACTATCCTCCCCTCCATTAATCTATTAGAAGATAAAATCACCCAAATTAAATGAATATAGAAATAATGAAAACATATTATGTTGTGTCCCTCCACATAAGGAAGATTTAGAAAACATGTCCACATATTCTTCTTTTAATAGTTTCAACACCCATTGACCAACTCCTTATAGTCTGAAAATTTTCAAAAAATTCAAAGAGAACTATATATTCTAATCAAAATTTAGTATTAAATTTATCCCCAATTCATTTCTCCTAAATGAATCTTATTTTCAACCTCATCAAAATCTACCTCAGGACATAATAATATCATGTCTCTTTGATACTTCTCTCTTTAACCACACCTTTATCACAAGTAATCTATTTATGAGAGTACATTTAATCTCGTAAATTTATTTTTTATTCTCAAATATATATACTATCCCATTAAAAAAACATATTTTAATAATCCACTATCAAATATGTATGATAAATTATTATATAGTATTAAACATATCAAATTTCCAATAGGAAACTCAAATCACCAATTAACAAATGAAAATAAATTATTCAGTAACTACATTGAAATTATTGATCCTGATATTCTATTTTAAATATTAAAAATGGATTCAATGTATATTTAGTCCAACATAATTAATGTTTAATGACTCATAATAATTTCACTTGAATCATGACATAAAAACAGGATATATGATTATTAAACTACCGATGCACTATTTCAGTATCATCAAAATTAGTTCTGTAAATATCCATGGGTGTTCCTTTAATCTTCCTATGGAATAAATTACACCATGTAATATTGAAATTAACTAATATGTTTTCTTCTGACATGGGGATAACAATAGGTGTGTTTGTTTACTTTAGGAAGATTGGTCTTACGATTTCATATTTTGACCATGAACACCTCTACTATGAGCACAATCCATCCGGTGTAAGCCTCCTTGAATGTGTTAGTCTCCAAACACTAGAGAGATTTAATATAGAATAATTTATCAACACCATATTCTCTAATATGTCCTTGTAAAAATAAATTGGTATTTTCCTATAAGAAACCCTAAGAACAATGAATTCCACAATGGATAGTCCGATTCTATTGGACAAAACCTATGACAATATTCCATGGAATGCCCCCACAACTAGATCTACCTTTTCTAGATAGCTACATTTGAATGAAACCATTGGGACCACAATTTATTTTGTCCCTTTCCCATTTCTTATTTTGGGAAATCTCTACCTCAACATGGATAAGAAAATTAGGTTGTTACCTTATGGAATTAATCTCTATTTCCAATATATCTGTCACCAACCATCCTCAGGGCCCGTGTCGTGACAACCCCAAGCCCACCTTCCATATACCAGGGGCTGGTGAATAGCACCAGAGGGGTAAATCCCATTAACTGGGAATGTATTTACTTAATAAAAGTAAACAAAACACCACAGATTACAAGAAGAAGTAAAGAACTTAGTACAAAAGAAGTGCTGAAAAGTAAATGGGCCATAATAAAAACCCAACTGAATGTACAGTTACAACTGAACGAAAGTACAACAGGAATGACAAACAGCTAGAAGAATAGAAGCAGCTCCCGGGTCGTCCACCTCGGATCCTACCAGAAGGGTAGGTATAGATAGCGCATCTCCTGGATCATCCACCACAGATCCTACTTGAAGGGTAGGTACAGATAGCGTAGCTCCTGGATCGTCCACCATGGATCCTACCAGAAGTGTAGGTACATATAGCCTCCACAACGCTCTTGCCTATCAACCTCCTCCGAGTATCGTCTCGTCGTGATGTTCACAATCGGGTACCGTCCAGTCCTCAGACAGTCAGCCTCCATCAGCGCTGCCCGTCGTCTACAACCAACACAACAAGGTGCGGGCATAGCTCATACTGGGGTGAGTATAATGATACTCAGTAGGGACCCCGAGATCTTCAAGGTCCCACTAAATCCAACAAGGATAACCACAAAGAAGGATCTCAACAGATAATCCTAACTTAGGTATAAGCCCATACTTAGACCTAAGTTATCAAGTAACCCATCTCAATCAAGAGGAAACAGAAAGTTTATGAAATAAATGGATAACCACTACCCAGGTATATGACCATACATATACCTAAGTTATCAAGTGACCCATCTCAATCATTAGGTAAACACAAGGTCATAGACTCAGCTAAAACCAGGATTTTCATTATCAAAATCGTAACTGATGAAGAGCTCCGTCTCTGGAGAGTACAGTGATCCTGTCACGACTCCGAGGTACTGCTCACTTACCTAAGACTACTGAGGTACTCCTCCTGTCGAGTACCGTGGGTATGCCACCTCACACAGTAGTGCTCCTCTGCCATGGGTCTGCCACCTCACACAGTAGTGCTCCCCCTCATAGCCTACATAGGTACTCCTCTTGTCGAGTACCATGGGTCTGCCACCTCACACAGTAGTGCCCCTCCACCATGTGTCTTCCTCCTCACAAAGTAGTTCTCCCCACTGGGCTATGCAAGTCACTCCAAATCGAATCATACAAGCAGTCATCAGGTCTCAACCAGCTACACGGTCTCCGTACTCCGTACAATCGTCTCCGGGAGGGTCTGATCCACGAGCTACAAGTACATTATCCAAGTATCACAAAGTCCCATGAAAAAGTATCTAAAAGGAACGCCTCGTCATAGGGGTCTCAACGCAACAGAAGGCACGTCAATCGGACTCCCGGTCTGTGAGTAATTAGCCTTTTCATCCCAGGGGCCCGGTTGGTTTCGTGTGCGAACCAACCTAGCCGTATCTCAACTGTACCCCAAACTCTCATAGGGTATACTCATAGGGACCGTTTCTCAACATGATCACCAATGCCGCTGATGGTTCGTCAAATGGACGTTCGGTCTGAAAGTTATCAGCTTTTCTGTTCCAGGGGCCCGGTTGAATTTCGGGTACAATCCAACCCAGCCATAGTCGAAATACGTCCATGCCTCAAGAGAAGTATGTCAAAAGTTCCTTATCATCAAGAGGAATCCAACAAAGTCGACGACATGTCAATCGGACGTCCAGAGCTCATGTTATAAGCGTTTCCGCTCCGAGGGCCCGGTTGGTTTCGTGTTTGAACCAACCCGGCCGAACCCAAAGTTTTCCGAAACCTTATGTGTAATATACCGAATCGACCATCTTGATAAAAGGATTGTATCGCAGCTGATGGTGCGTCAATCTGAGGTCCGCAACCCATGTTATGGGCAAAAGACGGAATGAGTTCCGCGAATAGGGGGTTCGGGCCCGGTCCGACCCGTCCCGATACCCCCTGGGTCGTCCCGCCCCGGGAGGCGCGGCCCAGCCTCACCGGTGCGGCCCGACCCGGCCTGGCCTCGCATGGGCGCGGCCCATCCCAGCCTGGGTGCAGCCTATTTTGGCCCAGTCTGGGCGCGGCCCGACCTGGCGGCCCGGGCTGACTCGCTTGGCCTGGCCAGCGTGGCCAGGCGGTTCGGCCGTAACGACCGATCGGAAGGGAACGAGGGGGGGGGCACTGCCCCCCTATGTAAAACTGCGGGGCCCATGAGGGGGGGATCCTGCTAGCCAGTCGGGGGTTACGACCCCCGACACTTCTCGGAAGTCGGACGGCCTGGTCCGGTCGGCCGGTTGCTGCCACCGCGGGACCGCTGGAGTCCCGCTCTCCTGCTCCGGTGCCGGCGACCGGAAGCCGGCCGCCGCTTCCTGCTCTGCCGCGACCGAAGGCCGCGTCCATGGTCCGACCGGCGCGGCGTGACGGAGCCGCGCCCCTCAGCCGCGGCCCCGCTCCGTTCGTGGCCTCTTCGACGTTCTCCGGTACTGCGCGACGACACCACCGCTTTTTCGACTTCAACGGCGCGACGTGACGAAACCACACTTCTACACCCAATAATTATTATTTTTCCGTCTGGTGCATCGGCACTGCGCTGCCTTGTTCGTGCCAAAAACGAATCAAATATCAAGGGGGGAGGAGGGTCGGCCATGTTCGTGCGGTCCGACCTCATCTCGTTATTGCGATATCAGATGGCTCAATAAAGATGATAAACAACGACAAAAGTAAACACGAACAATAAAAAAAATCCCCAACCTCGAAGAAAAAGTTTAATGAAGGTTCGTCGCGGAATTGCATGTCGTGGAAGAAGGTGTCACGGGAGGGGGATCGTCATATCGCGGAGAAATGATTCGTCGGCGTCGTGTCGGCGATCTCCGAGGATCCGACGTTCTTGTCGACCTTCATCGGAGGTCGGCGTTCTTCATGTTCTTCGTGTTCTTAATCGAGGAAGGAGTGCTTCAAGGCTTTGAGTGATTTCTCCCAAGCCCTCTCGCACAACGAACCGCTTTAATAAAATAAGACTTGTCTTATTTTATTATCACAAAAGCCAAACGTTTAGAAACTCAAAAATTGAATCAATTAACTAATTGAATTAATTAAGTAGTTTAAACCACCCAATTAAAGAGGTGTTTATTTTATGTTTAAACGCAAGAGTTGACTTACATTTAAAGGTGGGTGCGGGTGCGTTACCTAATTAAAGGTGGGGGTTTAGTGGAAGTTGAAAAGGTGGGGCTCGTGTGGGCCCCACCCCATAAATATCCTACCTACTGGAGTATGATATAGTGGATCCCACTTCAACCACATATCTTAGGTTAAACAACTTAAATAAAATAAATTGGTTGCCCCATTTTATTTTATTCATTTATTTTACCCAAAATTTAAAAACCACACCTGAGCAAATGTAACTCCGGAAAAGGTGTTCCTAAGCAATAATCGGCGCTACGAGTTCATCGGTGCACTCAAATTTCAATTCTGAGCACCGGTTCAAAAATTAGAAAAACCCGCTCGTTCGTCCACTGAACGTACCCGAGCCTAACTTCGGAAATTGATTTTGGGCACACCAGGCCTCGAAATCAGGTGCCGTCAGAAACTGCGTTCTTGTAAAATCCAAAACAAAATTAACAAAAAAAATTTCCCTTGAATTTTATGGGTCTTTACAATATCCACCACTAGAATGTATCCATTATATTGATAGATACCATCTATAACAACATTCCCTAAAACATATTCATCAATGGATATGTTTCACTCACTTTATTTTTCTCAATTTCTTCTTCATATTCATATTTAAATAAAATAAAATCAAATCCAAAACACCTATAAAATCTGTATACACACACTACGGGAAAAATTTGCATTTGCGACGGGTTATTTGCGACTGGAATAAATCCCGTCGCAAATAGTCCTGTTAAAAACTTATTTGCGAAGGGGTTATTTACCCATCGCAAATAAGTATCCTTTTGTGACGGGACAGCTTTCCCCGTCGCAAAAGGACTGGCGCGGTTTGTGCGCCAAATCGCGGGAAACTTATTTGCGACGGGGGAATAATCCCGTCGCAAAAAACCGGCGGCGGTAAAAGGTATTTGCGACGGGAATGTTCCCCCGTCGCAAATAGTATGTCGGCAGGTGGTTATTTGCGACGGGTCCCGTCGCAAATAACTATTTACCCGTTGACCATAATAAATGTCAGCTAAGGTATTTGCGACGGGTCCCGTCGCAAATAATCTAACCTATAAATACCCCCATCCGTTTTTTTCAAAACATTCTCAAATTCCATCTTCTTCTTCTCTCAAAGTTATATTTCTAAAGTTCAGTTTTTCTTCAGTTTAATTTTTTTCTCCGGAGCTGATATTAAAGTTTTGAAGAACGATCAGAGGAGATCAATTTTCAAGGTATTTATGTTCAATTTAATTTAATATTTATTTTTAATTTTTTATTAGTTTCAATTATTTTTAATTAGTTGTAATTTAATTATGTTTATATTGTTTTATTACTTAATAAATTTAAATTATTAGTATTGTTCATAGTTAATGGTAATTAGGAATAATTAGTAATAATTTTTAATAATTAAGAATAAATATTTATAATTAGTAATAAATACCAATAATTAGGGATAATAACATTATTACATTATTAGTCTATTTTATTATTAATATTAAAATAATATAATTTTTTATATAAATACAATTCTCTTTTCATCTGTGTGTTTGCTGTCTTCACATGTATTATTTGTATGTGGAGATAGAAAACGCAGAGATGAAAGGAGAATTGTATATAAATTAGAAAATTATATTATTTTAATATTAATAATAAAATATATTAATAATGTTATTATTTGTAATTATTGGTAATTATTCTTAATTATTGATAATTATTCATTTAATTACTAATAATTAGGAACAATTATCAATAATTATCAATAATTAAGAATAATTAGTAATAATTAGTAATAATTACCAATAATTAGTAATAATTAGTAATAATTACCAATAATTAGTAATAATTACCAATAATTAGTAATAATTACCAATAAGTAGTAATAATTAACAATAAGTAGTAATACTTACCAATAATTAGTAATATTTACCAATAATTTGGAATACTTACCAATAATTAACAATAATTAGTAATAATTAGTAATAATTACCAATAATTACCAATAATTACCAATAATTACCAATAATTACAAATAATTACCAATAATTACCAATAATTAGTAATAATTAGGAATAATTAAGAATAATTAGGAATAATTAGTAATAATTAGTAATAATTAGGAATAATTAGGAATAATTAGGAATAATTAGGAATAATTAGTAATAATTAGTAATAATTAGAAATAATTAGCAATAATTAGCAATAATTAGGAATAATTAGTAATAATTAGGAATAATTAGGAATAATTAGGAATAATTAGGAATAATTAGGAATAATTACCAATAATTACCAATAATTACCAATAATTAACAATAATTACCAATAATTACCAATAATTACCAATAATTAGTAATAAATACCAATAATTACCAATAATTAGTAATAAATACCAATAATTGGTAATAATTAGTAATAATAAGGAATAATTAGTAATAATTAGTTATAATTAAGAATAATTAGTAATAATTAGGAATAATTAGGAAAAATTAGGAAAAATTAGGAAAAATTAGGAAAAATTAGGAATAATTAGTAATAATTACCAATAATTAGTAATAATTACCAATAATTAGTAATAATTACCTATAATTTGTATTAATTACCAATAATTAGTATTAATTACCTATAATTAGTAATAATTACCTATAAATAGTATTAATTACCAATAATTAGTATTAATTACCAATAATTAGTATTAATTACCAACAATTAGTAATAATTAGTAATAATTACCAATAATTAGTAATAATTAGTAATAATTGACAATAATTAGTAATAATTACCAATAATTCCCAATAATTAGTAATAATTAACAATACTTACCAATAATTTCCAATAATTGCCAATAATTACCAATAATTAGTAATAATTAACAATACATACCAATAATTACCAATAATTGCCAATAATTAGTAATAATTGCCAATAATTAGTAATAATTGCCAATAATTACCAATAATTGGTAATAATTAGTAATAATTAGTAATAAATATTAATAATTAGTAATAATTACTAATAATTACTAATAATTACTAATAATTAGTAATAATTACTAATAATTAGTAATAATTACTAATAATTAGTAATAATTACTAATAATTAGTAATAATTATTAATAATTATCAATAATTAGTAATAATTACTAATAATTAGTAATAATTAACAATAATTAACAATAATTAACAATAATTAACAATAATTAGTAATAATTAGTAATAATTGGTAATAATTAGGAATAATTAGTATTAATTACCAATAATTAGTATTAATTAACAATAATTAGTAATAATTACCAATAATTAGTTATAATTACCAATAATTAGTAATAATTACCAATAATTAGTAATAATTAGTATTAATTACCAAAAATTTGTAATAATTATTATTAATTACCAATAATTAGTATTAATTACCAATAATTAGTATTAATTACCAATAATTAGTATTAATTACCAATAATTAGTATTAATTACCAATAATTAGTAATAATTACCAATAATTAGTAATAATTAACAATACTTACCAATAATTAACAATACTTACAAATAATTACCAATAATTACCAATAATTAGTAATAATTACCAATAATTACCAATAATTGGTATTAATTACCAATAATTGGTATTAATTATCAATAATTGGTAATAATTACCAAATATTGGTAATAATTACCAATAATTAGTAATAATTAGTAATAATTAGTAATAATTACCAATAATTAGTAATAATTACCAATACTTACCAATAATTACCAATAATTACCAATAATTAGTAATAATTACCAATAATTAGTAATAATTACCAATAATTAGTAATAATTACCAATAATTACCAATAATTGGTAATAATTACTAATAATTACCAATAATTGGTAATAATTAATAATAATTAGTAATAATTAGTAATAATTAGTAATAATTAGGAATAATTACCAATAATTAGTAATAATTATTAATAATTATTAATAATTATTCATAATTATTGATAATTATTAATAATTCATAATAATTACAAATAATTAGTAATAATTATCAATAATTACCAATAATTAGTAATAATTACCAATAATTAGGAATAATTAGTAATAATTACTAATAATTAGTAATAATTACCAATAATTAGTAATAATTAGTATTAATTACCAATAATTAGTAATAATTAGTAATAATTAGTAATAATTAGTATTAATTACCAATAATTAGTAATAATTAGTAACAATTAGTAATAATTAGTATTAATTACCAATAATTAGTAATAATTAGGAACAATTAGTAATAATTAGTATTAATTACCAATAATTAGTAATAATTAGTAATAATTAGTAATAATTATTATTGATTACCAATAATTAGTAATAATTAGGAATATTTAGTAATAATTAGGATTAATTACCAATAATTAGTAATAATTAGGAATAATTAGTAATAATTAGGAATAATTAGTAATAATTACCAATAATTAGTAATAATTACCAATAATTAGTAATAATTACCAATAATTACCAATAATTACCAATAATTACCAATAATTACCAATAATTAGGAATAATTACCAATAATTAGTAATAATTACCAATAATTAGTAATAATTACCAATAATTACCAATAATTACTAATAATTAGGAATAATTACCAATAATTAGTAATAATTACCAATAATTAGTAATAATTACCAATAATTAGTAATAATTACCAATAATTAGTAATAATTACCAATAATTCGTAATAATTAACAATAATTAGTAATAATTAACAATACATAGTAATAATTACCAATAATTACCAATAATTATCAATAATTAGTAATAATTACCAATAATTACCAATAATTACCAATAATTACCAATAATTACCAATAATTAATAATAATTCCCAATAATATTAGTACTATGAAAATAATAAAAAAATTATATAATATTAAAATTATCAATATTTGTAACATGTTTTGCTTTATCCTCAACATGTTTAATTTTTAAAGGGTCAATTTTTAGGTCTATCTCAATAAAAAGTTTACGTTATTCGTGTATGATCTAAACTCTATAATTATCCTAGCTTGAGTGTTTTTTCTAAAAAATTATTCAAAACCAGTAATTCTTTTATATTTTATAGAGAAATATGGAACAACGAGGTCGTCAACAATCATTATTAGGTGACCGTATATGGATAAATCAACGTAGAAATCCAAACGGTTCTGGTTTAAATCCATTATATATAGAGGGTGTGGAGACTTTTTTATCATTTGTGGCATCAAATCCAGAATTTGTTTCAGAAGGCAAAATAAAATGCCCTTGCAGAAAATGTGCATTGAGAACGTTTGACACGTTTGACAAAGTGGGAGAACATCTCTTGCGTTTTGGTTTTCAAGAAGATTATGTTTTTTGGTATCAACACGGTGAATGCAGTTCCAGAGCAGGTGATACCAACTTGATTCCGGATCCATCCCCGTTTCAAGATTTAGTACATGATGTTGCAGGTTCATCTGTTCAACATACAGAAACTCCGGCTGATATAGCTTCAAATCCTGAGTTGGCACCATCTGAATTTTATGAGTTGTTGAAGTCTGCTGAGGATGCATTATATCCTAGCTGCAAGATGAGCAAGTTAGAAGCAGTTGCAAAATTTATGGCTATCAAATCAGATAATGGAATGTCAAACACATGTCTTGACAAGATATTTTCTTTGCTGAAAACACTGTTACCGAAAGGAAATGTTTTACCTACAAATTACTATGAGAGTAAGAGGATGGTTCGAAATTTGGGACTTACCTGTCAGAAGATTCATGCATGTTCAAATGACTGAATTTTATATTCTGGGGAAATTGAGTCGTTGGATAGTTTTCCCACATGTGGGCAAAT
Organism: Viscum album; assembly: GCA_963277665.1. Taxonomy (NCBI): domain Eukaryota; kingdom Viridiplantae; phylum Streptophyta; class Magnoliopsida; order Santalales; family Viscaceae; genus Viscum; species Viscum album. Next base: position 1,666,454,500 of record OY728147.1, on the reverse strand, counting down.
GAGATATAAAGAAGGACAACACGGGAAGTATCGTTTGATTCATGTAAAACAGTTGAGATATTTTCTTCTTACATCCAGACTTCAGCGTTTATTCATGTCTAAGAATACAGCGACAATGATTTCATGGAATAAAGAGAATATTTCAACCGATAAAAGCTTAAATCATCCAGCCGATGGGGATTCATGGAAACATTTTGATAGAGTGCATCCATCCTTTTCTTTAGAATCTAGAAATGTTCGACTGGGCCTTTCCACTGATGGTTTCTGTCCGTTTGGATCTTATGGTAGTCAATATTCATGTTGGCCTGTTTTTTTAACTCCGTACAATTTACCTCCATGGATGTTGATGAAGGAGCCATATATCATTTTTACTTTACTAATTCCAGGATATCTGAAGAAAAATATTGATGTTTATTTGAAGCCATTGATTGATGAATTAAATTTATTGTGGAGTACTGGTGTCAGTACATATGATGTTGCAACGAAACAGAATTTCATACTGAGAGCAGCATTGATGTGGACAAAAAGTGACTTCCCGGCTTATGGGATGTTATCTGGCTGGAGTACACATGGTCAGAAATCATGTCCTTACTGTATGGGAGAGAACAAAGAATTTATGCTCATTCATGGAAATAAACCTTGTTATTTAGACTGTCATCGCAGATTTCTTCCAGCTGATCATCCTTTTCACAGAAACAGATCTCATTTTAGAAAAGGAACAGTTGAAAGGGATGGACCTCCAAAAATGCTATCAGGTTCGGAGTGAAAATCAGTTTTATTTTCATTACCTCCCATCTATTTAGGTCACACAATAAACCAACAGAAAATTTATGGTTTTGGGAAAGAACACAATTGGATTAAACGTAGCATATTTTGGGATTTCCATATTGGTCTGATCTTTTGGTCCGACACATGTTAGATGTCATGCATATTGAGAAGAACTGTTTTGATAATTTGTTTCATACAGTTTTGGATACGCCAGGAAAGAGCAAAGACAATGTAAATGCACGTTTAGATCTTGCCCAAATTTACAGGCGTCCAGAATTGGAACTATTTGAGAATGTCAGAACAGAAAGGTTACTGAAACCAAAAGCAGCTTATACATTGTCTAAAGAAAACCGTTTATTATTTTGTCAGTGGATTGCATATTTGAGACTTCCAGATGGCTGTGCTTCCAATTTTGGTAGATGTGTAAAGAATGGTCATATTACTGGATTAAAAAGTCATGATTTTCATGTTATAATGGAGAGACTTCTACCCATTGGATTAAGAGGTCTGTTGAATTCTGTGATTTGGGATTCCATAACAGACATGTCTCTTTTTTTCGGGAAATTTGTGTGGCTACAGCAGATTATGATGCTCTAGGAAAACTTGAAAAAGATGTTGTTGTAATTATATGTAAACTGGAAAAAATATTTCCGCCCTCTTTCTTCGACTCAATGGAACATTTGATGTTACATTTGCCATATGAAACCAAATGTGGAGGTCCGGTACAGTTTCGATAGATGTACCCATTTGAAAGATGCATGCAAAAATTGAAAAGAAAAGTACGTAACAAAGCATCTGTTGAAGGATCTATTGCAGAAGCTTATTTGCAAGAGGAAATATCTTTTTTCTGCTCCCATTATTTTGAATCTGAGTATCCTTCAAAACACAACCGAATGGGACGGAATGAGAGAAATATTGATGAAATTGACAATCAATTATCTATTTTCAACCAGTCAGAGCTTGGTTTTGGTGGAGTTTATGAACGCTGGCTTTCAGATGATGAACATCAGAGAGCTCATACGTATGTTCTGCTCAACTGTGAAGAGATGACATCAGTTGTACTATAAGTGTTTATATCACTTATTCTATCATTTATGTTACAGTAAATACATTTGGTTTTTATAAGTTTTATGATAATCATATCAAAAACAAATTCCACAAATTACAGGAGCTGCTCTCGAAGAATGTCGACTGAAAAATTTCTCTCAGTGGTTTCAAAAACTGGTAACATAAATTCTTTATCTTTTAGCAACTCATTCAATGTATAGTTTACTATATTGATAATTATTTCACAAATTTTCAGGTGTCTCGACATGCTGATAAAATTGACAAACGGCTGTGTGTATTGAGTAACCCACCTTCCAAACTTGTTAAAACTTATAATGCATATGTGGTGAATGGATTATGATTCCACACACATGCATATGGGGAATCGAAGAAAACAATGAACAGTGGAGTTAGCTTGAGAGGATCTCATCATCGAGAAAATGAAGTTGACTTTTATGGCATACTTGATGAAATCATTGAACTCTGTTATCTTGGACAACATTACATAACCATGTTCAAATGTCGGTGGTTGGATACATAGAGAGGCGTGCGTGTTCATCCGACTCATGGAATCATCGATATTAAATGTAAAAGTGATCTCGTAGTAAATGAACCATTCTTATTGGCTCAACAGGCATATCATGTTTATTACGCAAAGTACTGTGCAACATCAAGAGAATTGACTGATTGGTGGAGTGTAATAAAAATCAAAATTCGAGACAATCAGTTTAGTCAAAGTGAATGTGCTTTCACTGATGTGCAAAGAATTGAAGTTTTTCAAGAGAGTACTCAAAATCAATCTTTTTTACAAAGAGACATGAGTATCGATGACGACACCCCACATTTAATTGTCGGTGATGATGATGATGTTAATGATGTCACATATGAATTTGAAATGGTAAGAGATGAAGAAACTGTAACTCGAATGGATATTGATGACGTTGAGGAGGAATATGAAGATGACATTGACATATATGAAGATGATGATGAAGATGAACACTGATAGCATTTCATGGTATTTTTATACAATCATAATATGTATATATGTATATATAATAGTAATTATCAATTATTTTCTAACATTAATATTTTCTATTTCAGATGGATGATGCCACATTTCGTGAGTTGGCGGATGCTGACATGACTTTTGATGCGGATGAGTTGCTGACAGATGACCCTCAGCCTGCAGGCGCTTCAGGGAGTACGCGAAGGGGGCGCGGTCTTGCAAGATTGATGATTCCTGACCTCGTCCCCGAGTGACGTCCACGTCTTGGGTTTGATCCACGCACACGGAGGTGTGATAACCTGTGTGATAACCTGTGGATTTGACTAAGATTTCATTATTCTATTCACATAATTAATGTTTATTATTTTTTCAGTTTTCCTCATATAGCAGTCGGACATGGTAGCGCTATTTTGCGCAACTATTTCTCTCAGTCGTGGACCACATGGGAGCAGATTCCCATTGATATGCAGCAGGCCATGTTCGGCCATTGGTTGGTACGTACGTAAATAAATAATTTTTATTTTGAAAATTATTTCATTTCTAACTTGATATTTTGATGTATTTTTAGGGTTTATGGTATCCGATCGATGATACTATGCGTGACGCCATCCACGAGGCATGGGAGGTGGCCATGCGTGATCGCTTTCGTCAGTTTTTGCACAATTTAAGAAAAGCTGCGATGAAGAAAGCAGGAGTGTTAGATTTTGACGAGTCATGTAGAGCACAACGGCCCGAGTATATTTCATCCCATGTATGGGATGGATTATGTGCGCACTGGTTGAGTGGTGCCTTTCAGAGGAGATCATCGGTGGGGAGGCAGAATCGGGGGAGACAAGAGGTGACCCATCGAGCTGGGAGTCGTTCTTTCAGTACTCATAGACAGCATCTGGTACGTACATTATTTATAAATATTTTATATAACTATAAATATTAACAGTTTATTTTTTATTCTTATAGGCTGTCGAGCACCCCGATATTACAGAGTACGACGAATATCAGAGGATGTATAGTGATCCTGCTACTAGGGAGCTCAGAGGTGATCGTCAGCATCACATCGTGGTCAGTATTATTTGTTTTCAAGTTTAAAAATTAACTTCATATAATATATTCACAATTTTAATTTTAAATTGCAACTATAGGAGTCATATGAGGCCGCAGCGTCACAGGCCCGACCTGAGAGTCAGGCCGAGTCATCAGATCAGACCACTGCTCGTCAGTTTGATGAAGCGGCATGGATGCAGGCCACCCAGTATGCCTTCGAGACGGGCCGGGTAGTTGGTATCAGCTCTCGACTGACTCCCGGAGATTATTATGGTAGTGCTGCGATGTCGGCGTCCAGCTCGAGAGGACCTCGTGCATCTTCTTCTACTACACAGTATGAGGATCAGTTGCGATCTCAGACTGCACAGATAGAGAGTCTCCGACAGGAGCAGGAGCAGATGCGTCAGCAGCATGAGGAGGAGCGTCGACGCCAGCAGCAGCTGTACGAGGAGCAGGCGAGTCGGTGGCAGCAGCAGCATCAGGAGCAGATGGAGTACATGCACCGACTCACTCATGCTTTAGGGATGGAGTTTCCTCCACCACCATCTGCAGATCCCCCACCTCCCCCTCCTTCAGATTAGAGATTGTACTTATGTTATAAAATTTGTGAAATCAAATTATTTTTTTTTCTATTCGTAGTTTCTGTCTCATTATAAAATATTAATAAGATTATATTTTTAAATAACAATATTAATATGAATAATAATATTATTTATATTTTATAATATTAAATTTTATATGTATATTAAAATTTTATAATATTATAATTTAATTATATTTTTTGTAATACTTGAATTATTTTAATATTTGAATGTAAAATAATTCTATTATTTTTATATTAATTAAAATAAATTATTAATATTTTTTTATTTATGAATTATAATTCTAATATTATTATATTAATTAAATCATTTATTAATATTCTATTATTTTTTATTTTTGAATTATAATTCTATTGTTATTATATTAATTTAAATAATTTATTAATAATTTATTATTTTTATTTTTGAATTATAATTCTATTATTATATTAATGAAAATAATTTATTAATAATTTAATTTTTTTATTTTTTTATAGTATTTGTGATGGGATACTATAAAATATTAATAATATTATATTTTTAAATAACAATATTAATATGAATAATAATATTATTTATATTTTATAATATTAAATTTTATATATATATTAAAATTTTATAATATTATAATTTAATTATATTTTTTGTAATACTTGAATTATTTTAATATTTGAATGTAAAATAAATCTATTATTTCTATATTAATTAAAATAAATTATTAATATTTTTTTTATTTATGAATTATAATTCTAATATTATTATATTAATTAAATCATTTTTTAATATTCTATTATTTTTTATTTTTGAATTATAATTCTATTATTATTATATTAATTAAAATAATTTATTAATAATTTATTATTTTTATTTGTGAATTATAATTCTATTATTATATTAATGAAAATAATTTATTAATAATTTTTTTAATTTTTTTTATAGTATTTGCGACGGGATACTATGCCCGTCGCCAATACTAGTATTATTAATAGTTTTTTATTTTTTTAAAAAAATAGTTTTTGTTGCGGGACCCGTCGCAAAAACTATTTATAGTATTTGCGATGGGATACAATGCCCGTCGCAAATACTAGTATTATTAATAGTTTTTTATTTTTTTTAAAAAATAGTTTTTGCGATGGTTCTGTCGCAAAAGGTATTTGTGACGGGTCCCGTCGCAAAAACTATTTTAAAAGTTTTTTACAAAAATACGGAGCACTATTTGCGACGGGGAGAATGACCGTCGCAAAAAACGGCTTTAGCGACGAGCCCGTCGCAAATAAGTGTTGTTGCGACGCCGTTTTCAGCAACGGGCTATTTGCGACAGGCCCCCGTCGCAAATGCACCGTCGCAAATTCCTGTTTTTCTAGTAGTGACATAGAGGTAAAGTTATTTTGATACCTATTCATTATTTCATTGAAATATAGTTGTAATTATTGTTATAGACTTATTCGTTTCTATAATTTCTTTCCCTAAATGATGAATAATACCTAACGTCAAAGGTAATTATTGAATCCTTGGTAAATTTTATTCTTGATTATAAATTTAATTTCACGTCTGAGGATGATTATTTAACATCATCAAATGATGAAAATCAAAACCCCTAAAAGATAAAAAATAAAAATCATTTTATTATATGTAATATTAGGATTATTTTGATAAAATATGGATATGTTAATCTCATTTATTGATCAAATAATAATTTTAAATAAAACTGTTATTTTTATAAGACTTATCATATTAAAGATATTTTTAGAATCCAGAATTTAACTTCCAATGTTACATAACAGTCATCAAAATTATTTTATTAATTTAATCCTAAATAAAACTAAGATGATTGGAATCACAATTTTATAATTTAATATTATGATAGAAGTTTTAAGAAGACTTTAATAAAATTTTAATTCTTGTAATTTTTTTCATATAATTTGTATAAAAATTTTAGACATTCCAAAAATTCTAATGGGTTGTAATAACCTACCATGGGCCACTCCATAGATCCTAGATTAGAGCACCACATATCTTGAAGTGTACCTCCATATATTCAGGAGGATGATAATATTTGGGGAAGGACTAATCAATACATTTTTATGAATATGACATTGAATAAAAGTATTAAAACTTTTTAAAAATGACCAATCTTAATACATATTCATAAACTTTAGAGTTTACATATATGATACTTTAATATATGACATATAATAATTCAACCAATGGGATGATCCCAAAAAAAAGAAAAAAATTAAACATATAAGAACTATCCATACTTTTGTCCTCAGGTTTCTGAAAACCTCTTTTCAAAATGATAATGCATCACCAACGTGATCCACTACACATCATGTGGGATGACCCAAAATATAGATATTTGGTTTTTAAGAGAACCAAAATTCTTGTACATGTTTTGAGAAGAAAAATCGGTATGGTCTCACCAAAGAACCCAAAAATATTACATCACATGAATGTTTATTTTAACAACCCCAACCAAGAGTCCACATAAGTAATTCCCCAAACCATGTTTTTTATGGGAACTCAGGTGTGTCCCCCAATACACTTGATGCTGACAACTAGTGGAGAGATTCTATGGTAGTATAATGGGAATACTACAACCCCTAATTATAGTCTTCAGAAATAGATAAAATTAAAATGTATCTTATTTCGATATAATACTAAGAGTAAATAAGATATGTATAACTTCCCAATCTGAAATAATTTCCAATAGATGTCATATAATTATAAAATTATGATCCAAAATTAGGTAAATCACTTATAAAACTAATGAAAATATAAATGAGTAAAATATAAGTAAAGGAGGATCAAATACACCACATACCCTATCTTCTATCCCGGTCAATAATCAAACTCATTATTATCTACTCGATCATCAATATTATATAGGGACTATACCCAAGTAATGATTTTAAAATGTTCAAGGTTTTCTTGGGTACTAAAGGGCCATGGCTGGCTGAGTAGGGTGCGAGTACATAACTATATATGAAACCACAAACACAGTCCAATTCATAACTAGTTAATGAATTGTATGTTCTTTTTAAATTATTTTAAAAAATAAAGGGCTTAAGAAAATAAATAAATAATCCACTCTTGGTCTATGTATATAAAAACAGTGATTGACAATTACGTCTCCATATAACACTACCATATCTCTAACCATGTAATAATATATTTATAAATATATAAAAAACATATCCCAAGGAATAAACAAAAGTCCCTTAATCTCAATTTCATATAGTCAAATATATCATCATGAATGACTCTATAGACATATCCTAGGAATTCTAAGCATCTCTCCAAACTCTATGTCAATATGCTCGAATATAATTCTTAAGAGTCCTATAAAATCTATGATTAAAAAAAATTCTATTTATCATTGAAAACTATAAATATCCAAAACATTATGGGAATCCCAATCAAGAATAAGTAGTGTCATCAGATCATCTATTTAGATCCTTATGGTGACCTAGGCATCCCGTAATAACGATGAAAATAAAATCACCAAGCCTAAATAGATAGATCCTAGACATTCTTGGAATTCTAGGGACCCATGGTGTATATGGAATCCCATAAATAACCATGGTTGAATTTCAATTTCCTAGAAATTATTTTGTTTCTCAACAGTTGGATATCTGAAAATATATATTGGTGTCTAAGATGATGCCATATTAGTAATTATATGACCCAACAATTATACATGGCCCAAAACCTATATCTGAGGAAGAAACATTGGGAATCCAAGGACCACCCAAAAATCTCCTAAACATAATAGATAGGTAACTAGGAAAAGAAATCAAGGAATATATATTTTCACGAATTGTTACTATTTTAATGCATAACCATAAGGTAGGGGTGGGATGAACACCTCAACCCATTACCTCTATCCACAACCCCTCAAGATCCCATCATCTCTATGCGTTATAAGGTGTAACACAATACTTTATACACCAATTCCATCTTTAACCCTATATCTAAGGTTAAAATTCATATGGAAACCCACTAGTGTCCCATTAGGCCCTATTGAGTTCTCTCTCACCTCCAAAGTAAGTCACACAAGCGTGATGTGCTTAAGACTATCTCGTTTCCCCTGAATTATAGATTAGGATAATCATAATACTTATCATCCAATCTCTACATGGTCATGTAATCATGTATTATTGTGAGAGGTACACTCATACAAATTTCATATCAATTATCCCAATGTCTTTAGGGTATCTAACATGGCTACACATATTGTCCATGCATCCAAATTTTTCAATCCTCTCTTTCTAGTGGCAGCTATGCCACCTGTCACAAGGGATACTAAACCCTATTCTTTTATTTTTAATAAAATATCCCCCCTAAAGGGTTTATAGTACCATAAGTAAAATTATTAAATTAATAATGTCACCAAAAAGTGATCAAGACATTCATATTGAGAATGAGGGCCCGTTAGGGCCCTCAAAACTTTGTGAAATTTAGTCACAATTTTCTGTTTTGTATTAAATAAAATAAATTTTGTAAAATATGACAAACACATAATGTAATAGGGCTAGTAATACCACATTCACTGGGGGAATTTAATGACATTGAAGTGATTATGAATAAGTAACACCTACCTTAATCCGACGTGAATCCCCTTTTTGATTTTTCTCGATATTTCTCATAGAGGATTGCCAATCCCATTTGGCCATTTTCCAAAACACCCGAGGACCAATATTTTGACCAAAACAAAAAATTAATTAATAATAATTAAACTCTGATGACTTAATTAACCAAAAATAATTTTAAACAATTATACCTTAAAAAGATAAATTCCTAAAAGATAACAAGTCGATCAAGTCAAATAAGATCCATTAACAAATGCTATCCAATTACATACGACATACTCAGAACTATATTCTAGAAAAAATCCATAAATAATAGTTTTAAGAAAATATCTAATTAATATCAATTATAAGTGAAAAATATAAAGAAATTTATAGATAAATTTACCTCTATTAAAATGATGGGGGGAAAATGGATAGATATCGTCATGATATTTCCTCTATAATATCCAAATGATATCACCATTGTACCAGGATGATTCCACCATGATACTTTGGAATAAACCAAAAATTTATAAAATAAGAAATAAATTTTTACATAAAATTAATTAAATGATTATTATAATTCACCATTAGAGAATACTTCCCTCGAATATCTATACAAAACAAACAATAACCCCACCCACATCATGTGTGAAAAGAGTAAAAAGGGGGAGAGGCCTCCCACCAATCACACCAAGTAGGAGATGATTTGATGGTTTTCAATATCTAAAGGGGGGGGGGGGTGGAGTGAAAATTTACCCATTTATAGATTACCAGTGAGATGGTGGCAACTGAAAATAGATGATTCTACTACATGACCCCACCGATGAGACGATAGTTCCTGCTAGCTATAGTTGGTGGTTTTGCTGCATTTTTGTCTTCAATAGCTACCTAACCACTCCCAAATCTCCTTTAATCAACTAAAACACTTCCAAAAATTAGACCCTATCCAAAAACAACTTCTTAATGAATTTAACCTGAATAAATATTATTTTGAATCTTATTCCCCAAAATGACTCTGTCATTAAACCCAAAATATCAAATTCCCTCTAGAATTTTCATACATGTACAAACCCGAGGGTATAAAATATCATCACAAAAATAAGTTTGTTACCCATTAATTATTAAAAGATATAAAAACCTAAATATTGACATAAATGAATCAATAATCCCAATACAAAAGTCCACATTCAATCCTTTAATTCATAATCTTATTTCTTAGTGATACTCACCACATATAGTGTTGAGTTCCAAAATGTGACATCCAATACCCATATAATATTGAATCATTAGAACCATTGACTAAACTAACTATCATACAAGACACATCCATTTTTAATCATCAAATTATTCATCCTACCTATAGTTCTCCCCACTATGGGATATAGTTTTTTATTGTCAATTTCAAGCCACAAAACATTCCATCATCAAAACTACTTTCTGAATCACACATTTAAAATACTATCAACATATACATTGAAGTCTCAAACATAACACACCGAGTCAGGAAAGAAAATAATTTTCAAAACAAGGTATGAATTATAATTCCCAAATTACATGGTTGTCAATCATGTCTTCCTCATCAAAGATTCGACCCAAACATGCTATATTTTTCAATAAAAAGCACCATTAAATTCCAAACACACTTTTTATATCCAATAAAACATGTTAAAAACCATTTCTGGACCACAAAATCCAATTATACATGATAATTTAAGTAAAACCTCCTTGGGATGACCCCTATCATAGATGCTCTATTTCTACCATCTACGCACTTTCGAGCTACCTTATCACGATTCCATAATGAACAAAGTCATTTTATGATCATCCATAGATGATAATTGAAGATATCACGAGATTATAGTTTTATTACATGGTATAATCATTAATTAACCAATAAAACCACCATAGTTTTCCATTCCCTAAGAATTGACACCCAAAACTAATCATGCTTGAATAACCACAAACCAGCCAATGCTCAAATCCAAAACTCAAAACCCATCATATATCAAAAATAAATTCATCAAAAATTATTACTAATACACCATAACATTTTATATGTATTGAGATTGAAATAAAATTTTAAGTATTCAATAGGTTTCTTTACACACAATTCTAATTTTATATGAACAATGACATAAAAAAATATTATAACATAGATGTTATATTGGAATGTAGGAATAATACCGATTTTTGTAGAAACTATAATTTATTTTCAAGTAAATTCACAATTAAGTTTTTAATTAAATCTTAAATAAACCATAATATTTTTTGAATATAAATAATATAATTAATTATACTATAATCAATATTATAAAAGATATTTTCAAATTTTATTTTTTGTCTTTTAGAAAAAATATTTCTAAATAACTATTTTTCTGTATGAAATGTGTTATTATAATATGAAATTAAACACTTTTATAGTTACTAATTGTTTTAAAAAAATTTGGTTATATATTCGATATAAAATTTTAAAATTAATTATATTTTTCATAAGTAAATTAATTAATGTAAATTATATTTTATGATTAAAAATGCAATTTTCAAAAATGAGTTTTTATTTCACTTGAAAAAACTAATTTAATTTAAATTCCAATAATTATTGAAATTGTATTTGTTAAAAGTGACTGAATATTTTGTATCATAATAAAAAATATAAATTTATATGGATAAAAAAATTTAATTCCATTTTTAATAGTAAAAACTATAAAATTTTGATACCATAGTTATGGTTATATCAAGATTACTGGTGTTGTTAAAACATGAGATAACACTAGGATTTCCACATAAAAATTTAAAATTATTATTGATTGATGAATTTGAAACATTATATTATCTTAAATTTCGATATCTTTCCATTTTTAGAAACATTTTTATGGAAGTGACCATAAATCATTGAAATTGTTTTGAAAATCCCATGTGTGTCACTCTCATAACTTATAAAAGGGCACCACTTCTCCTCCAGTGTTCACACTATTTGAGACTTATATATTAAAAAAATACCTACTCCAAAACCTTACTATAATATATCTCTTCAACCTGAATCTTATGTTCTTCTATTATGAGTAAACCTTTTTGGATAAAAATTTAAAAAAAGGTGGTATCTCAAAAAAGATATATAGATGTTAACCAAGCTGTTTAAATTTTATTTAACTTCTTATGTCCTTTAAAAAAAATTATCCATAGAAAATGATGATTAATGTATATGAAATATACTGATATATTATTATTATGATTCCACAACCATTTAACATAGATTCTAAATCTAATTTGGAGATAAAAATATCAATTGTGCGTACATGTAAACTCCCACTTTAACATACCAATACGACTCATTTAACACCACCAATATTCATGTGTGGATATTATTTGTGTTTGAATGTGTATATATGATATTTATAACTTATTTAAACTTATATAATTATTATATCTTATCCACCCTCTTATCTTATGATTCATTTGTAATTGATAATGTCTCTCATGCATATGTGTGGACCACCACCTCCACGAAGCGATGTAAATTTATTAACATTTCATCTTTACATGGGATGAAACAAGGTTATATGTAATGAAAATATATGATATTTATTAAATAATAATAATTACATAATTTTTTATTATTATTTATCATTATTTTTTCAATTATTCAAAAAGTAAAAGCACCACTCATGTGTATATAATTATTTCCATCACCACGAAGTGATATAATTAATTTTTCTTCACAAATCATTAGAAAATATTAAAAATTTGTATATATTGATGATAAATAATATTTAAATGAAAATTATAATACCATATATGTGTTATATTTTATCATATTGAAAGGAAAATAACTACTAAATGAAAAAATACTGGAAAAAGCATGTAACACCAAAAATAATGACTTCACTAGAGAATTTTTAATAAACAGATGTTTAAATTATATAAGTGTATAATATATGATATTATATTTACAATATTTATTTTATATAATTATTATAAATTAAATTTTTTTAGAGATGAGGTTATCATTCTTATTAATGTAGTTAGGTATAAGGTATGTTTTCTGTCTTAAACTCTCTTCACAGAGACATGTTTTAATGTTATGCACCAATTACTTATCTCTATGGTTTTTATAGTACCAATGAATATATTTTGAAATATTCCATGATTTATGTAATCATATCTATTTATAAATATAATCTTAAATCATCCATTATTTTTTTTGATATTACTATTGACTTTAGGGTTTTATGTTATAATCTCATTTTTTACTAGGATTGTTTATGTTAAAATTTTAAAAATATAAAATTTTATTATATATTTTTATAAAATATTAAATATTTAATTATTATCTTCTTATTATTAGGGATTTAATTATTTAATTCCAATTTTTCACTTTATGTATTCTTGGTTATGAGATAATATTTTTTACTAACAATGACTTGGTTTTTCTCTTCAACTAAGAATATTTTCTTCCCTATCCAAATTTTCATTAAATTTTTTTTATATAATACAAATATTATTTATATTCAAATTTTAATATATTTTAATTTCCCAAAAAAGTAATAAATTTACCCCACTTATCAATTTCCATATTTAGAACATATTACATATATAAAGAATTTGAAATAAATATTTTTTCAATATGTACCACATAAATAAGTTTCCCAACCATTATGAACACTTTGTTCTTTATATCGTACATTTTAGTTTCCTTTTTTATTTTTCAGGATTATTTTTGCTTATCATTTTGTATTTTATTTTATATTTTCAGTTAGAAATTTGAAATTATAAAGTATTTTCCACAAGAAATGTTCAAGGGGTAATTTAAATGTCTTTTCTCTATAATAAAATATATAGGAGTTTCTTATTATTTAATATGTATTTTGTCCAATATAACCAAATTAATTATTTCCTATGATGTATTTTTATTATAATTATGAAATTTTTATGAAACCTGTATTCTTTGCATGAGTTATGATTTGATGATATGATGAATGTTTAATGATCATGTTGGAACACATATGTATAGCTCTCATTATGTGATTGGTGGGACTAAGATTATATAGCCCTACCATTCATTAGAAAAAAATATAATATCTCATAATAATAAATATTGTAATGGGTAGTGAACTCATTTCAAAAAGGGACCTGTTCAAATAAGATAGTTTTGGGATGAAAACACGAAAAAGGAAATGATGTAATGGGGAGTGAACAATATCTACTAAGATAGTCATGGAAATGAATTTTTACCAAGAGAATGGTATTATAAAATTATGGAGAGGAAGAAAACATAATTGATTATTCTTATTATATTTTTCATGTCTCATTGTTGATTATTTATGATTCTAAAATTTTATGCCTTATGTATTTTAGTTGATAAAAAATTATTCAACACTTTCTGATTATGTTATTCAAATTGATGGGTATGATTTTCTAATGTCTATCCTAGGTTACCAAAAAAAAATTCTTATGATATTATCACTAAATATCATGTATTTATATCTCTTAAATTTACCCAAATAGACAATTTTATATTTTCAATTATTTTGTCTCCCTTCCCAAGGTTAAGGAGAAATTATTTAAGTATTCTATGTCTATAAAGGGTGTGAGTTGTAAATAAATAACTATGAAATAAATTAATATTATTTATATACCATTTTTATATCAAATCTTACAAATACACTAAACTTTTATAGTACTCAAGAGTATATTATTTTCAAATTTATTAAGTATTGATATAAAATGATTTGTTAATAATATATGAATATTATGGTTTACAATAGTTTGTATCAAAAGGATGGTTTTCTAACCTTTAGAAAATTATATAAAGATACTTTAGTGTGAACCCTTATGACAAACCTATATACTAGATGACATCCTAAATCATGGTAATGAAAATAGTGTGTTTTATAAAACAAACTAATTAATTGTCTGGATAATAAAAGTGGTTGTTTTTTGAAACAGATGCATCTAGGGGTAATAACCTTAAAAGGAGTTGGTCGAGTATATCTAGACCCTCATTTTAGTGAATGGTAAATATTCCATTCATTTAAACCTCATTTGAAACTCAAGTGGATAATTATTAGGACAATTCACATTTTATTTAAGAACCATTATAAAGTATATTAATAAGATATTAACCATGGATGATTTATGTTAAACCTATTGCATCGTAAATTGGAAATAAATTTTAAATATTTAAATATCTTATGAATCATTTTTCATGATTAATCACCCTGATTAATTAATCGTGATGGTAATGATAACCGTTTTGATTTATTAAGGTATTGATGAAATAATAATAATGTTGAGTTGGTTATAGATATTATTAAATATTAAAGTTCCATATATGAGTTTAGTTATATAAATTTCTATATATAAATATAATCCTCAATTATTGTTTATTAATTTACTCAAGTTTTAGGTGATGCATTAGAATTAAAGAATATTCATGGTTTGTGAAGTGCCCAGATCAGTGTGAATCACTGAGAGGGGGAGGGGGTGAATCAGTGATCCCTTAAAACTTTTTACTAATTGATTCTTTATCAATTAAACCTCTATGGCTGGTTAAAGCCTCGATCCACTCTTCTTGTATCTCTCACCTTTCCACGAATGATGCAGTAAATGTAAAGGCACTGGACACAAGGATTTACAAGGTTCGACACCAAAGGCCAACATCCTTGCCATGCTCTCTCAGCATGGATTCTCCCATTATAATCTGTTAGTATTACAATGGTCGATACAGCTTCCCACCGTATCTCTCCTGAGTCCCACAGGAGGGTCTTTATACTGCGTCCCACAGTGTTACCAGAGTCCCACTGGCCTGCTCCAGAATCCCACTGAAGACTTCTTCTCCCTGAGTCCCACAGGGTCTTCTCCTGGCTCCTCGAGTCGCACGAGTAGCTCTTCTTCACTTTAAGTTCTTCAAGTATCCTCAGCAGTCTGGGATAAAGACTTCTGGCCTTGCTCTGTACCTCTGATCACTTGTGATGATCAGGTCTTCTCAATCTACTGAAAACTCAGACAACCAATCTCTTTAACTTCAGTCTGGCTCAGTCTCAGTTCACTTCAACATCATGCACTGAGTGCATGGAAACTCTTCAATATCTTCAAGTCTTGGACTCCTCAGATGCACACCACTGATTTAGCACTGTTCACGTGTGCAAGTGCATGCATGCATGCATGCACTTTCCCTTTCCTCTTCTTGGTGCAGTAGACCCACAAAGGGTGTAATCAATTATAGCACACACCTTCTCACTTGAACTTCACACTTTGTTCAATGTGTTTACACACTTAAATGTGTGTTATACTTTGTGTGAGTCTTCTTCTTCTTCTAAGTGTGTTCACTCCACTTAGAGCACACACATAGGTTAGGCCTTCTTTGTTACTTGTTCATGTACACATAAATTGTTCTTTGTTTTGCACACACTTGACTTTGGCCTCTTCCCTCTTCTTGTTGCACACCCTTAACCCGTAGGTTGTTCTTCAATTTTGCACACACAAAATGTGTCTTCACTTGGTGCACACACAAGATCACAACCCTCGGACTCTTCAAATTCACACACTTAAAGTGTGTACTTCTTTGTTCAAATGCACAAGGCTATGGCCTTTCCTTCCCTTCTTGCACACACACCCGAAGTGTTCTTTAATTTTTGCACAAGCTACTGCCCGTAGGGTGTATTTGCACTTTGCACACACAATCTTGGCTATGACCTCTTCATTCTTTGACACACACTAACTTAGGTTTAGTTGTGGTCTTCTTGTTCACTTAGCACACACACAAGGCACAATGTCCTCGGGTCTTCCTCTTTGCACACACAAAACCGTAGGATCCTCTTACTCCATTTGCACACACACTGCCCACGGTGGTTCTTCAAATTTTGCACACACACACTGTGTGTAGAACACAACCCGAACTCCCTGTCTCAAATGAAGGCGCGCAAGGGGTGCGGCCCTGTTCTCCCCTTCACAGCCGTGACTGTCCCACTGACCGTGGGTCGCACAAGCCACAGGTGCAAAGCACCGCGGGCGCGCAAGTGCAAACCGCGCAGGGTATAACACCGCGGGTGCGCAAGCGTGTCAAGGACACCTTGGCCGCACTAGTGCAAACCGTGCAGGAGGCACGGTGCACAGAGGGGGCGCGCAAGTTGGCGCGCAAGTTGGCGCTGACCTTCCTACTCTTCTTGTCGCGCAAAGAGGTTGCGCGCAAGGAACTTCAGCCGCACAAAACTTTGCGCGGCGGCTTCTTCTTCGCGAGGCAGAGGCACACGCGGGACGACAGGTCTTCAACAAAACTTCAGCCAACAACACAGAGGGCTCGGCCTCATTTTTATAGGCAGAGGCTGCCTCAGATTATCCGCGTGCAAATAACTCAAATTCCCGAAGTTTTCGGGTTTTCAAGATTCGGTGAAATCTTGTTTTCTTTCCTCTGTTTCAACGCGGGTTCTTTTTCTTTCTGTTTCTCCTCGTGCATGCGATTCATTACGCATGCACAGCCTTCGGTTTTGGCCATCCCATGCAAAACACGAATACCCCGATGCCTCGGCAACTCCGTTTGCCTCGGCCTCATTCGAAATTCTCCATACATTGCATGCATGTATATTTTTAAGCATGGTTCGGTTCAGTAGGTCCAGACGAGTCAGATGGTGCCTTAGGCTTCTTCAGAGGTGGCCGGAATCTCGAAATCTGGTGGTCGAATGGCCTCTGGTTCAGCGGCTGCTCGCGGGTGGCTTCGGCTCGAGCTCGACGAAGGAGATGATCCGGGAGCCGTTGGATCGGGCGATCAAAATACATCTGACGGCCTAGATTAGATCGCGGCGCCGCGGATGGATCGTGCGGCGCAGATCAAGCGCGCGATGAGACGGACTGCCAGGATTCGCTCCGGGTGAAAAATGCGCGTCCCACATCGAAACCTTCCGCGGATTTTCCGCGGTTTATTACCCTGCCACTCCCGCCATATGCTCAGTTGAACTTCCTCCCTCACGGTGCCGCCCCGCACCGTGTTCTCCCTGCGGGCGCGCTCTGCGCCCACTCTCTGCTCCTGCGGGCGCGCTCCTAGCGCCCACTATGCTCCTCCGGCGCGCGGGTTTCACCACCGCGTGCCCTCGGGGGCTTATACACGGCCCCCTGCTCTCCTCCGTGCGTGCCCCAGCGCCTCTGTGGTGTCTGCGGGTGCGCCCCTTCCGCCCTGAGCTCGCCCCACGGGTTCCCCCTTGGGCGTGGCGCCTTAGGCCCACATGAGCCTTGGGGTTGAACCCACAAGGTTCTCACGGGCTGGCCATATTTTTTGGCAAAGTAACAAATAGGACTTTGTCAAAAACAAAGTCCTCCATGAAAAATACCAATTCTAAATGCCAAATGCCTCCTCCTCTTCTTCTAAGCCATTCTTTCCATTTCTTCTTCATCCTTCTTCCACAAAAATCCTCAACTCCTTTCAATCATGTATTCTAGACTTATGAGACATTTGTAGAAGGTTCTTCATCAGCCGAATCACTTGATAAATTATTTCTTCTTCATTAGAATTCCTTCATTCTTCTTCAACATTTATTCATCACTTTGTAATGGAATTCACGAAGGATCTTCATCTTCAACTGAGCTCCTGAATCACTTAAATTCTTCAATGTGCTTCATTGATCTAATCAGAGATCAATTGGATCAACTTCAAATTCACATGCACTAAGTGATAGTGCATGGACTTCATTAATGCACATCATCCACTTAGTAGTTGTGGATGGAACTCCTTTCAACTCCTCATGCATTGTCACTACAATGCATGGTCTTCTAATCATGTTGTGACTTTGTATCATCAGGATACAAGTTCTATGAACTTATAGAGCAGCTCAACAATCGTCAGATTTAACTAGAGAATGTTTCAACCATATCTCCTATGCCACTTAGTACTATGGCCATTCTCCTTCACCACCAACACCATCACAACCTTTAGCATTCACATCTTGACAATTCTTGACATCCATTCATTCCAAGACAACTTCATGCCTCATTGAAAACAAATGCAACACAATGCACTTCAATCTCCCCCTTTGTATTTGTTGGAAATACACTAGAGCACATATGAATGGGTCAATATGTGTGCCAATATTTCTCCCCCTTATTGGAAATCAAATGCAAAGGTGTGGTGTGGTTCTCTTTCAAAAATCTCTTCCTCCCTTTGAAAAGTATTTTCTTGAAAAACACTGAGAGAGGGATGATGCCACATGTTCTTCTTTAGCAAAGAACCTTTAGTAAATCAGCTCTAAGTCTACTTGGGATAACCCGGTGTAGAAAACAAGAGTGATATGACCAAGGAATTCAAAGCTGTCCAAAATTCACTGTACATGTGAGATCATGCTTAGGGGTTTGAATTTTTTTTTTCAGATATAACAATGAATTGCTAAATCCTGCACAAACTTCACCAAACACATTAGAAAGTTCAAGTGCAAAGATAAAGCTCCCCCTTTCATCCATTTGTCTTCAATCCATACTCCCCCTTAATTGATAAGATAAACTCAATTAAGAAACAAGGGATGAAAGCATCATTGGAATACCTTCACTTTCTCAAGATGATATTAATTTTAGAACATCATCTTCTCCAGATTGGCTCCCCCTCAAGGGATGCACTCCATTTTGTCCAAACCATCCTCCAGCTGAGAATGATCATCATCTTCAATTCCCTGCAATGTCAGCACATGTAAATACCAATAGTATAAGGGAATAAGATGGAACCTCCTTGGTTCATCAATGTGAACAACAAGGTTGAGAAGATTCTCTCAACCGAGATGTCCCATTTTCACCATTCTTCACACTTGCACATTTGATCTTCAATGATGTTGGTGCTGGTGTGGATCTCAATACATCTTCATGTGAAATATTTTTCTTCTTTCTTGCCTTAGCAATTGCCAGAACTTCATCTTCAGCTCTTTTCAGATCTTTGGAAAGTTGCAACTGATTTGGCCATATGACTAGTAAATCACTTGGAAGTGTGGCCTCAGTTTTGGAAATTCCACATGGTTCTTTTGATTCTGTCAAGCTACCTCTCTTAGGCAACTTGTTTTCAATCAATCCCTTCTGCTTCTTCTGGATTGATTGTATGTTTGAGTTTAGTTGGCTTCTATTGATTTTCATGGCTTCTTTACAAAGATCCATGATATGTCCTTTCTTCCCACAGTAGAAGCATGAGTACAAGATGGTATGGATGGTACCTTCTTTCTAGAAGATGTTGCACTTTTATTGGAGGATGTCTTTCTCTTAGAATCATCCTGCTCAAAGCATACTTGAGTAGCAACATGTCTTCTTTCAGCTGACTGGGAGGATTCAGCTTTAGGTGATTGCTGATTTTTCAATATCACCTCCAGTTCTAAGCATTTCATATTGAGGGAGTTCTTCTCATCCTCAACAGTTCTTAGCTTTCCTTCCCAATTCTCCACCAGTTGTTTCATCTGGTCTTCATGCACCTTCTTCAATTCTTGCAATGAATTGTCCAGCTCCTTCACCCTTTTGACTTTGTCTTCTAGTTGAGCATCTCTGACAACCATTGACACTTTGTGCCTCTTTTCCAGTGCATGGAAAACTTCTTTGACCAATACTTTAAAGAATTCTTTCTCAGAAAGGCTTCTCTGCAATTCTTCAGCAGTGTCTTCATATCTTTCATTGCAAAGAGAAACAGTTTCATCTTTAGCCTTCACCAGCTTCCTGAGAGTGTTGGTTATGCCAACCCTTTTTGCCAATTGGACTTCTAGAGAATTGGCTTCATCTTCTAGCTGTAATTTTTCTTCTTGAAGATCAAGGAGGCCTGTAGCTATACACATTGCAATTTCCTTGGGGACTCTCTTCTGAAGATATTTGATTGCATTTAGAAGATCATTGTTTCTTCCATCATCATCACAGCTAGAGCAGGCTTCATCAGAAGAATGATAAAAGGAATTGTCATCTGATGTGACTTTCACATTTTTTTCCATAGAAGGAGTTTCTCTGATTGCAGCAACCTTCTTCCTCATCTTCTTTGCCTGTTTCTTATTTCTATTTTTCTGAGTCTTGGCAGATATCTCCATTTGAGGCTGGTCACTCATTTCCTCAAATCTGCACTCCATAAAGACTCCCTTGGATCTTTTAGAGGTAACCTCCCTCTGATACCAATTGAAGTGCCCAGATCAGTGTGAATCACTGAGAGGGGGAGGGGGTGAATCAGTGATCCCTTAAAACTTTTTACTAATTGATTCTTTATCAATTAAAACTCTATGGCTGGTTAAAGCCTCGATCCACTCTTCTTGTATCTCTCACCTTTCCACGAATGATGCAGTAAATGTAAAGGCACTGGACACAAGGATTTACAAGGTTCGGCACCAAAGGCCTACATCCTTGCCATGCTCTCTCAGCATGGATTCTCCCATTATAATCTGTTAGTATTACAATGGTCGATACAGCTTCCCACCGTATCTCTCCTGAGTCCCACAGGATGGTCTTTATACTGCGTCCCACAGTGTTACCAGAGTCCCACTGGCCTGCTCCAGAATCCCACTGAAGACTTCTTCTCCCTGAGTCCCACAGGGTCTTCTCCTGGCTCCTCGAGTCGCACGAGTATCTCTTCTTCACTTTAAGTTCTTCAAGTATCCTCAGCAGTCTGGGATAAAGACTGCTGGCCTTGCTCTGTACCTCTGATCACTTGTGATGATCAGGTCTTCTCAATCTACTGAAAACTCAGACAACCAATCTCTTTAACTTCAGTCTGGCTCAGTCTCAGTTCACTTCAACATCATGCACTGAGTGCATGGCAACTCTTCAAGATCTTCAAGTCTTGGACTCCTCAGATGCACACCACTGATTTAGCACTGTTCACGTGTGCACGTGCATGCATGCATGCATGCACTTTCCCTTTCCTCTTCTTGGTGCAGTAGACCCACAAAGGGTGTAATCAATTATAGCACACACCTTCTCACTTGAACTTCACACTTTGTTCAATGTGTTTACACACTTAAATGTGTGTTATACTTTGTGTGAGTCTTCTTCTTCTTCTAAGTGTGTTCACTCCACTTAGAGCACACACATAGGTTCGGCCTTCTTTGTTACTTGTTCATGTACACATAAATTGTTCTTTGTTTTGCACACACTTGACTTTGGCCTCTTCCCTCTTCTTGTTGCACACCCTTAACCCGTAGGTTGTTCTTCAATTTTGCACACACAAAATGTGTCTTCACTTGGTGCACACACAAGATCACAACCCTCGGCCTCTTCAAATGCACACACTTAAAGTGTGCACTTCTTTGTTCAAATGCACAAGGCTATGGCCTTTCCTTCCCTTCTTGCACACACACCCGAAGTGTTCTTTAATTTTTGCACAAGCTACTGCCCGTAGGGTGTATTTGCACTTTGCACACACAATCTTGGCTATGAACTCTTCTTTCTTTGACACACATTAACTTAGGTTTAGTTGTGGTCTTCTTGTTCACTTAGCACACACACAAGGCACAATGTCCTCGGGTCTTCCTCTTTGCACACACAAAACCGTAGGATCCTCTTACTCCATTTGCACACACACTGCCCACGGTGGTTCTTCAAATTTTGCACACACACACTGTGTGTAGAACACAACCCGAACTCCCTGTCTCAAATGAAGGCGCGCAAGGGGTGCGGCCATGTTCTTCCCTTCACAGCCGTGACTGTCCCACTGACCGTGGGTCGCGCAAGCCACAGGTGCAAAGCACCGCGGGCGCGCAAGTGCAAACCGCGCAGGGTATAACACCGCGGGTGCGCAAGCATGTCAAGGACACCTTGGCCGCACTAGTGCAAACCGTGCAGGAGGCACGGTGCACAGAGGGGGCGCGCAAGTTGGCGCTGCCCTTCCTCCTCTTCTTGTCGCGCAAAGAGGTTGCGCGCAAGGAACTTCAGCCGCACAAAACTTTGCGCGGCGGCTTCTTCTTCGCGAGGCAGAGGCACACGCGGGACGACAGGTCTTCAACAAAACTTCATCCAACAGCACAGAGGGATCAGCCTCATTTTTATAGGCAGAGGCTGCCTCAGATTATCCGCGTGCAAATAACTCAAATTCCCGAAGTTTTCGGGTTTTCAAGATTCGGTGAAATCATGTTTTCTTTCCTCTGTTTCAACGCGGGTTCTTTTTCTTTCTGTTTCTCCTCGTGCATGCGATTCATATCGCATGCACAGCCTTCAGTTTTGGCCATCCCATGCAAAACACGAATACCCCGATGCCTCGGCAACTCCGTTTGCCTCGGCCTCATTCGAAATTCTCCATACATTGCATGCATGTATATTTTTAAGCATGGTTCGGTTCAGTAGGTCCAGACGAGTCAGATGGTGCCTTCGGCTTCTTCAGAGGTGGCCGGAATCTCGAAATCCGGTGGTCGGATGGCCTCTGGTTCAGCGGCTGCTCGCGGGTGGCTTCGGCTCGAGCTCGACGAAGGAGATGATCCGGGAGCCGTTGGATCGGGCGATCAAAATACATCTGACGGCCTGGATTAGATCGCGGTGCCGCGGATGGATCGTGCGGCGCAGATCAAGCGCGCGATGAGGCGGACGGCCAGGATTCGCTCCGGGTGAAAAATGCGCGTCCCACATCGAAACCTTCCGCGGATATTCCGCGGTTTATTACCCTGCCGCTGCCGCCATATGCTCAGTTGAACTTCCTCCCTCACGGTGCCGCCCCGCACCGTGTTCTCCCTACGGGCGCGCTCTGCGCCCACTCTCTACTCCTACGGGCGCGCTCCTAGCGCCCACTATGCTCCTCCGGCGCGCGGGTTTCACCACCGCGTGCCCTCGGGGGCTTATACACGGCCCCCTGCGCTCCTCCGGGCGTGCCCCAGCGCCTCTGTGGTGTCTGCGGGTGCGCCCCTGCCGCCCTGAGCTCGCCCCACGGGTTCCCCCTTGGGCGTGGCGCCTTAGGCCCACATGAGCCTTGGGGTTGAACCCACAAGGTGCTCACGGGCTGGCCATATTTTTTGGCAAAGTAACAAATAGGACTTTGTCAAAAACAAAGTCCTCCATGAAAAATACCAATTATAAATGCCAAATGCCTCCTCCTCTTCTTCTAAGCCATTCTTTCCATTTCTTCTTCATCCTTCTTCCACAAACATCCTCAACTCCTTTCAATCATGTATTCTAGACTTATGAGACATTTGTAGAAGGTTCTTCATCAGCCGAATCACTTGATCAATTATTTCTTCTTCATTAGAATTCCTTCATTCTTCTTCAACATTTATTCATCACTTTGTAATGGAATTCACGAAGGATCTTCATCTTCAACTGAGCTCCTGAATCACTTAAATTCTTCAATGTGCTTCATTGATCTAATCAGAGATCAATTGGATCAACTTCAAATTCACATGCACTAAGTGATAGTGCATGGACTTCATTAATGCACATCATCCACTTAGTAGTTGTGGATGGAACTCATTTCAACTCCTCATGCATTTTCACTACAATTCATGGTCTTCTAATCATGTTGTGAATTTGTATCATCAGGATACAAGTTCTATGAACTTATAGAGCAGCTAAACAATCATCATATTTAACTAGAGAATGTTTCAACCACATATCCTATGCCACTTAGTACTATGGCCATTCTCCTTCACCACCAACACCATCACAACCTTTAGCATTCACATCTTGACAATTCTTGACATCCATTCATTCCAAGACAACTTCATGCCTCATTGACAACAAATGCAACACAATGCACTTCATTTTGATAGTCACATCTCATGTCTATGAATCTTCTACTATTAATGTTTATAGGAAGGTGCCCCCTAAAAATGATGATATTATTCCTCAAGATAAATTTGATATGATTTTTGGAATTAATTCACATTATTTATATATAGACTATATCAATTTCTAATAAATGGATGTAACATTTAATATTCTGAGCATCATGTTATTATATATCAATGTGAGGATAAATATAATGATCCAATGGAAACTAAATATGTTTTCGGGTTATGTATTCATATTTAGGGGGGTATTTACGTCATGTGGTTGGATGGGAACTAAAAATTTATGATATTTATATTGGATGGGAGTTTACTAATGTCTTTTCAAAAGAGTTTCCAATAATTTTTACAAATTTTGAAGCTGACGTTTCAATTGAACACATACCTTGTGCTAAACATATTTCAATGTCTATATATAGAATAACACTAATTACTTTATACGGTATATAGAAGATAGTATTGGAGAATCTCAATATTGGACTTATTCATCAAACATCATCACCATTGGGTGAATATATACTTTTTGGTAAGAATAATGATGGGTCAATACAACTTTACATTAATTATCTAGAACATAAAAATATCACGATCAAGAATAATTAACCTTTTACTTATATTGATTATTATTTTTGATCAATTATTAGGAGATAAATATTTTTACATTTTTGATATTTTATCTATAAACTATTAGTTAAGGGTAAAAAGTTAATACATTTCCAGAACATCATTGGATTAAGGTATATACATTATGAATTTATAGTTATTAAATTTTGAGTTACTAATTCCCCCTATATCATCATGGATTTGGTGAATATATTATTTAGATATTATCTTATCATTTTGTTGTCATAATTAATGATATTATTATATTATATTCCAAAATTAAGGATGATAATGATTATTAGATGAATATTGTATGGAAAACCACAAGCAAGCTAAATTTATTTTAAAATTTCAATAAGTTTTAATTTTGGAATAACAGTTTCATGTTTGGATCATATAATATCATGTGTTGATATTATAATTGATACATAAAATTAAAAATATATCAAATAATTTCCTCAACAAAAAAATTTGAATGAAATAAAATATTTTTTTAGATTCAATGTATTTTATTGATTCTTTGATAATTATTTATCATGGGTAAATAATCTACTCTTAATGTTAACTCATAAGGCAGTTAATTTCCTTTAAATTTATGAGGGTGATGAAGAATTCATAGAATAAAAGAGAAGGTTGGTTTTTTAAAATTTTATCACACTACACTATGTAAGATAATTTTTGTTTGTGATTTATAGTGATCTATTAACAAATGGGTTGGGTTTTGTTCTAATATTGAAATATATAGTGATAGATCATTCCTCACATCAATTTAACGATCGTTATAAAAATGGCTTGACTCATGATTTGGAGTTACAAATGTTAATCTATTTATTAATGATCTCGTGTAATTATCATTAAAAATAATTGAATAAAATATATACTAATCATAAAATGTAATATATATATTGACACAAAAAGTGTTGAATATGCATCAAAGAAGATGGTTGGATTTGATTAATTAGGATTACTGTTGAATACATTACCACCTTGAGAACACATATATTGGGGATTATTCATTGAGTCAATAGGATTATTCCATATTATCTAATATCGGGATCACAAAAGATACAATGTGTATGTATTTTTAATGGATAAACCATGAAATTTTGAAGGAATGTGGGAAACAATTATCTTTTTTAGATGAGTGTTTTTATAATGTATCTATATAATTAATAAAGAGTCAAAAAAGGATGATGTGGATTTATAAATGAAGGTAATAAATGTTCCTTTTTAAAGCAATTATTATGATGAAATGATAAGATTTAGGAACATATTATGTGTCCCAACAATACTATACCATCATAAGGAACTATAGGAAGAAGCTATAATAACATCATTATTTATTCATCCTAGAAGTATAAAGATGTATAAGAAATATGAATTAGTTTTTATGGTAAAAAAATATATAGATATATATTACAGAGTACGTGTTTTAGATCCCTGTTTGTTAACATTTATGGATGATAGATTAATGTTTAATGGCATTTTATAAACATTTCCCATACTATAGTGGAAATATAAATACATCACCATGTATTTCATTATCTAACTCGCAAAAACAATTAGGGTCAATAATGTTATTTGTTTTATTTTTGATCGACTTTTAATGTCATCAAACATAATTGATATCAAACTGTATTCATCATATTTCTATTATATGAGTTAATAAATTTGTTAGGATATGTGGGGTACCCCATTTTATTATATCTAGTTGGGATCTGATGATTACCTCAATATTTATGAGATTTATTCAAAAAGATATAGATACATTGATAGGATTCAACACATCTTATCATCATTAGATAAATAGGCAGTTTGATAGGAGAATTTAAACCACGGAGGATATGTTGTGATCATTTACTCTAGATTTTAATGTTTTTTTTGGGTCTACACTTTACTATAATCAAATTTTATTACATCAATAGAATTCCATAAGTAATTCATATGGATCCTTATGACTCTCTATATAGAAATACATTTATTTCAGTGACATATCGTGATAAAGTTTGACAATTAAATCTATTAATCCTTTAACTAGATAATGAAATTTTAGGGAAGTTTAGATCCATTTAGATGCACATTTGGGTAGCTCAAAGTCGATGAAAGAATTATATTGATAATCATTGATGAGATCTAGAATTTGAAATTTGGGTGATGGTTTTCCTATGAAGTTGTACTTGGAAAAATGTTATGATATTTAGAAGTAAAGGATATTTAGTCCCTATGTATATTGGTCCCTTCATGATTTTTTTTCTAGAAGGGACCATAGACTTTCACTATCCAATCCCACCAAACCTCTCTTAATTTCACAATGTGATCCTTGTATTTACCATTTGGGTCCTTCACTTGTACTAAACTGAGATGTTATACAATTGGAGAATGATCATTATTATGAATAAAAACTAGTATAAATATTTTATCATAGAGATAAAGTTCTATAGAACATGAATACACAACTAGTTAATGTTATTTGGAGGGAAAAAAATCTAAAAAAGCTACCTGGAAACATTTGTATGCGATGAATTAGGCATATAATCATTGGTTTTTACCGAATTGATTGACTATGAATGGTGGATTTCATTTTAATTGGGGTTTATTTTAACAACCAAAGATTTTATAAGTATTTCCTTTGAAATAAAACTATATTTTTTGGTATATTTCTTCTCACATAACCCTCAGTCAATATAAACAATAATATAGTATACCGTTTAACCAAGATATTAAATTGGTAGTTATGAATATTAGACACCCATTTAAGAAAAATATGTATTAAGGTTTTAATTAATGAAAAATTATTGAATATGGTATTATTAATATGTAACCAATATTATGTAAATTTATGTTAGGATTAAAATTATGTTTGTTATGAAATATATTTTATCATAGGGAGAATGTTTAGTATTATAATAAATTTATTTATTTATTAGTGTATATTGAAAAATCCCCATATATGTAGATGTTTTAATTTAAATTCACTTAAAAATTCCATTTTATATTTAATATTTTCTTAAATAAACCTAATCCTACAATAATTAAAATTTGATAATTACATGGGCATAATCATTATACATGATTTTTCTATAAGATAATTTTTTGGAATGAAAATATATTTTTCTAAAAAACTATTTTTATGTGGCCAATGTGTCTTTATCATAAAAAATTAACTTAAACCCTATTTATTATTTTTTTAAGTATAGAGATATTTTTTTTTATAAAATATTATATTTGAACAATAATTTTATGGTTTTTACAAGGAACACAAGGGAAGTAAATTTAGATTTATGAGAAAAATGTTAATTTTTAAAAAATAGGTTTTAATTATAGTTTTCATGGTTAATTAATTATTTCATGATATTTGAACATTATATAATCCTATGATTTAATCTTTTCCCATTTGAGACACATTCCCATGATGGTGAGCATAAATCAATGAAATCTTTTACGAAATTCCAGGTGTTCCCCCCAACATAGAAAAGGGAACCTCTTATCCTCCATTATTCAAACCATTGAAGCCTTTTAGTTAAATAATTATATATAAAAAACATAATAGAAATATATTATTCATTATAGTTCATATAGTATTCTTATATAACTAATCCTACAAGTATTAATGAGTAATCCAAAAGAGGTTTCTCAAGAAAGATGGAAACGTTTTAACCAACCATGTTCAATTTTATTAATTCTTACACATTCATTGAACTTGTTTTATACGAATAAAATTATTATTTAATTAAAATAAATATTAATATATTTTATTATGATTGTTTCAAAAAAAATTACATCCTCTTCTCTTTCCAATGGGAGATAAGAGTTTTGCTCATGTATACCTATGGATTAGCGTCTCCACATTACAATACAACTCATTTTACACCTCTATAATTAATGGTTGGATATTATTATAGACAAAATTTTATATATTATATTTATAGCCCAATTATTATTTTACAATTATAATATCTTATCTACGTTCTTACCTTTTGATCCATCAGGAAATGATATCATATGTCGTGCATATGTGTGGACTACCACCATAATGAAGCTATGTGAATTGTATATAATTTTTTATTTAATAGGATTGTAATGAGAGATAATTATTGAAAATATAAGTTATTTATGATATCATAATTTTTATTTAACTTATAATTATTATTCACCTTTTTTTAATTCTATCCATCAAAAAATGGAAACACCACTCGTGTTTACGAAAAGATTATTGTCTCTCTAAAGTGATGTAAATAATTTTTCATCAATACTATATATGAATGATTATAAAAAAAATATATAATTATTATATGTTATATTCATATAAATATTAACATTCGAGATATGTAGGGACCAAGATCATAGTACAAGGGCCATAACATCCAATTATAAACATATATGAAAAATGAAGCAATTTACATACCAAATGGGAGCATTAATAGATAATTGTTACTAAATGAGTGATGAAGTGATAGAAGTGGATATTATATTATATTATATATATTAATATGGTTATATTATAGAATTATAAGAAATTTTAATTTCTTATATATGAGGATAAGTCTCTTTTGAATCAACTCGAATATATGGTAACTATTTCGTCTCAATTTATCTTCACTGAGACATGTTTTAATGTTGTGAACCAATTTATTATATATATTGTTCATATACATAACATGATTTTTTTAATAAAATATTATTTATTACCTTGAATATATATATATATATATGAATAAGATTTTCCATAATCTATTTTTTAGTCAAATATTACTAAACCCGTAAGGGGTTTACGTTAAAATCTTATTTTTACAAGGATTATTTATGAATAAATTTTATATTGATGATAATCTATGATATATATCTCTGAAATATTATTTATTTTATTAATATGTGTATATTACTATAAATTTTATGTTTTCTATTCAGTTTTCTCTATTTATGTACCATGATACTAAATGTATTTTTTTTATGGAAACCTGACATTGTTTTTCTCTTTAGTCGGTAACTTTTCTTCCACATACATATTCTCATTAATATGTTTTGGAGATTGTTTTTTATATGAAAATAGTATTAAATAAATAAATTTTAACCACATTTAAATTCCATTATAATTGTGTAAAATGGATATTATTATAATTTTTTCAAATGCTGAGGTTTTGACTCTTACCAAGAATTTAAAAAGAACATTTGTTTTAACTAACAATATGTGGACCCATTTTCCTACAACTGTGAATAATAAGTTATAAAAATATTAATTTTTAAGTTTCAATTTTTTCAAATAATATATTTAATTAATATTATTGAATTTTTTTTGACACTAAATAAATTATTTGAAAAAAATGAAAATTTACCTCATGAAATGTTCTAGTCATATTTTAAAGTCATTTTTATATAAAAAGAATACATTGGTGTTTATTATGATTTAATGAGGAAATGATCCCCTGTAACCATATTTAATCTTTCTCGATATGGTTTATTATTATGAATATGAAATTTCAATTAAATCTGAATCCTTTCCATGGGTTATTATTTGATGATATTATGAATATTTTATGGTTTTATGGAACACACATATATATATATATATATGTTTTTAATTATGAGACATGTTGGTATATAATTAAATAGCCTTTTGATGAATTGGTGAATAAGAATATATCATGATATAATAAGTAATTGAATGTGTGTTGAACCATGATTAGTAAGGTAATTTTTCAAATAATATGTTATTAGGAGAGAAGCTTGATTAAGGAAACAATGAAATGATGAGTGAACCCAATACCATTGGTTAATTTTTCAAGTGGTATTTGACTAAAGAAATTACTTTATATTCTTATGTACAAGACACAACGTTATGAATTTTCTTATACTATGTTTTCATGAAACATTATTGATTATTGATGATTTTACACTCTTATATATTATGTAATTCTATTGATAAAACATAAATCAATGTTTCATGATTATGATTTACGAATTGATGGATATGATTTTTTAATGTTTTTATTGTGATCCCATATTATTATTTTTATATTATCATAAATTATGATTATATATTTATATCTCTTATGTTTAACCCTTATCTAATTTTAAACTCTCCAGTTCTTAGGTTTCCTTTAACCATGTTATAGAGAAATATTTTAATTATAATATATATAAAAAGGTTGCTGGTCTTGAATAACAAAATAGGAAATAATGTTAACTTTTTTTTTGTACCTATTTTTTATGATTCCAAGTTTCCAAATAAAATAAACCTATATGGTTATTAAGAAAATATTATTATAAAATTTATTGATCATTCAACTGAAATTATTCAATATTTAGGTATGAAAAGTTTGAGACACATATTCATCAAGGAATCTTGACAAAACTATGAACATTTTTTCAATGGAATATAAATACCAAAACGAGTATATAATAAATGATATCACCATGAAATAACCATTACAATATGATATTAATGGTTCAAATATCCATTCCCCTTCTATTACCATACGTAATGACATTCTGTGACTATGTCGCTCATACCCAACCATCAATTATGAAACACCATTCGACACCCACTATAGTCTTATGGAAAATTCATCCGAATCCCATTAAAAATATTATGAAATGAGGGTCTCAAACTAATTGTCCTATCATGGCCTCCAAAACATAACAATTTCCTCGTACTTCTCTTCGATGATAACCTCCATGAGTTCTATAAAAAATGTGTTCTTCTCCTACAGATCTATGCTCATCACCCTATCAATACATGAATAAGTTTTTACATGACTAGTTATTCTTCTACACATGATGCAATTATAATGTATCCTCTACCAAAAGGTACATTTTTACATTCTTCAAAACCCCAAATTCTAATCCCACAAGATTTTTAAAAAGTAAATTGGTCCTCAAATATCAGCTTACTAATCACTGATTATCTCTTTAAAATTAGATCAATGTTTAACTTATATACATTATTCATAACTCACCCAAAATAGAGGGTGTATAAATACCTACCACTTAATAGACAACCAAACTAGCATTAATGCTACTACAAATCATGTGACTAATCATGATACTTATTATTTCATCCTTATCTTGCTAGAAGTACCCTCGACCCTCCTCCTCAAAATTAGGAACATCATGAGTACCATTTTCTATAACATGATCTCCTCTATAATATAATTTTTTCAGAAAAACATTATTATATATCCTTTATCTATCGTGCAACTGAATGTTTTTCCAATACATATAGTGTAATAATCACACAGGTCATATCCTCAAATCCAAAGCTATATCTGAAGGAAATAACACTCAATGTTCCCATCACATCAAAATACTAGGAAATATTCATGCCTATATGATGTACTCAATAGCATTGCATTTGCACCCTGATCATCCCAATGCATATACCCATGATTTCCATTTCTAATTAATTAAAAATCCTAATATAGACACTCATTCTTGTTACCCTTGGATATATCTCTACATTTCATTTATAATTGTTAACTCACTAAAACCTTGATAGGTATCTTAAATCACTAGGCTATACTGCCTAACCCCTAGGTCAAGCCATGAAGAAAACTCATTTCATGGGTTATAAATCTATGATCCCTTATAAAAGGAAACACAATATCTAATGGTCCAAAATTACCAACCCAAAGGTATCATATAAAATCCTCAAGAATCACTATCTAAATAATCACATATAAGGGAACCAATCATTACTAGGAGCTCATATACATAAATACCCACTCAATAAATTGAATTCTTAGTCAATCCTTACTTGGACTATACTTACTAGATTCACCTCTTGGGGATCACATTATTATTTTTTTACACTTATACAACAACATTTATCTACCATGACCTTCATTTTTTATCACCATCAGCGTTCCGGTCTTGTATAATTCCATCGTGAATCTATATGGGGAAACACTATAAAGGTTGTTGTTAACCCTATAAATAATTAAAATATTTTTATTTTTATAACAAATATTTTATTTACCCTATATGTTTTATATTTATGTAATAAAATTCTTATGGGGACCTACTAGGGTTTCTATACGTCTCGTATGTAGAGGGAATGCATATTGATCACCATCACACATCTTGATGCCGATCCACAAAACCATTTATCAGAAAAAGATACATGGTTTTCAAAATAAGTAGGAAGAGACCAAAAAATTAAATTGTAAAGCTATATATATTTATATTTTAATCATTAAACTGTTGCACTATCTCCAGTGATAAAAATAAAACACATGTATGAAAATATAATATCAATACTATATTCAAACATGATACATGAACACCGATCTCCAACCAATGGGCTAAAAGAAAAAATTAATAATAAATATTTACTCACAGAATACAAACCCCATGTGCATCCTGTTAGTTGAAAATCATACTACTGTAACATAAAAAAACTATCCCAAATCGTTGGTATCCAATACATTTAATCATAATAGGTGGGTTTGATGCACCATCCTGACATTCATTACAAACTCTGAAACTTTTATTTATCACTTATCAACCATATCGACAAATAGTTATAAAAATAAATCATTTATTAATTACTTGATTTTATTTAGATGAATGCACTGAGAACAATTCTTAATTCCCCTTACCTAATGTCCACTCAATTGGTTCCTTATACTGAGTTTGTTATTGGACCTTCAGAGCAGTCTTACATCATAGGTTACTAACTAGTAGTTAGGGTTCATGGTAGTGTGGTTTCAAGACTATAACATTAATCAATTTTCATAATAATAGATAAAATACAATGGTATCAAACACCAATAATAAAAATAAGAGATCACAAAATAAATATAACATAAAAGTGAATAATAATATGTAATGAACAATGTCATATAGTCAAACAATTATGACCATCGACTAGGTCAATCAGAATAGAAAAACAAATAAAATAGAAATTAATAAAATAAAAGTATAATAAGATTAAATTTATCTCTAATCAACTCCTAAATTCTAGTTTCCAATCCCCTATGATATCAGTATCTTGATCATAAATATTATAGAGGTCATTTTACTAACCAATTCCAATGAAAAATGAGAGTTATACTTGGATAACCATGTGTAACAACCAATTGAGAAAGATGTGAGTATATAACTTAGTGGGGAACCCCCAAAATGGTCCCTTTAATAACCAATAAATATAGTTTATATGAATATTACATGGTATGTATAAATAAATAACAATTGGATTTATAAGTAAATAAACCACCATCAATCTCTAGGTATAACCAGCCTAATCAACCATACTTGCATTGACCAGTGATGGAATGTATATCATCTTGTCACAATGCCATTTAGACTATATAAATACCATATCATAGGGATTGAAATATGAATCCATAAATAAATAGGTCAAACACCCAAATAACTCATAATTAATGTACCAATGGCCTAATACCTTTATTCTAGGTAATTTCTCCAAACTCAATGCCATCATGTTTCAGCCTAATAATCATGTTCCCAAATAAATAATGATTAAAAGACATCCTACATGGATCCTTGCTATCTATAAAGATCCCAAAAATCCCAATCATATACAAATATAATTATTGGCTCAACTAAATGGGTCTTTTGGTTAAACTAGGAATCCAATCATAATGACGATAATAAAATCCACAAGAATGAATGACAAGATCCTAGAAATTCTAGGTATCCGAGGGACTTGTGACTTCTAGTGTTTTCTATTGACACCCAAAATCAAATCCAAGGGTCTAATGAAGACTTAAATGGATCAATAGCATGATTCTATGAATGAAATCTAGAAATCCATGATTACATTATATCCTCTTTTGTACCACACTTTTTCCATACAAGTATTAAAATACCAATCTATGGAAGCATCTATTGTCATCAAAACATCTCAACCAAATCCCATTAGGTGAATATGTTATTCCCCAGTAAGTAAATTAGTGTATATATTGAATTATCAAAACTAAATATGTCTATACATAAACACAAGGTAATGGTTGGGTGAACTTCTACTCCCATATCCTTTATCCATATCACATCTACCCTACATCATTGGTATTGTTTTTGAGGTGACACACACTACCCACTCTACCCCATCCCATGAACACTCTCTCAAAATGTTCATAACTGTAATGAAAACCTACTAGTGTTTTATTAGTTCTCACTGAGTTCTCCCTAGCCACCTAGGAATGTCACATAAGGGAGATAACCTTAAGAAAATTTTAATTCTGAGGCATCAGATATCTATTTAAACACATGAACAATATTTAAATATCTACATGTTCAAGTAATCATATCTTGGTTGGAAGAGGAAAACCCACCCCATGGTTATCTCAATGATCCTAATAGATATATGGTATCTCACATGGATAATCCTTTTTCCATGAATCCCTAGTCATCACTCCTCTCTTTGTAGAGATTTATTGGTCACATATTACTATATTTCTTGCACCACATACATTATCACTAAATTAAATAAAACCCACCAATGGGTTCCTATATCATATGGCGCATGGTTTTATTTTTATTATTTTTCGTCAACATATGTGGCATCCATCTAGAAAATAAAATTTTTCATGGAAATTGGTAATTTGTGTAATTCGATCAGTGAATTTATTTTTTATTAAAAAATATAAAAAAAATTAAAATATGTCCCAAATTAATGTGTAGGGTCTTGATATATCACATGAATAAATAAAACTCATAATATAAAAGGTAAGATGCATAAGGGCCACCAAAATTATCTGAAATGAATCCCCTTTTTATATAGGACCAGTATCTCTCATATAGGATTTCTAGGAAAATCTATCCATTATTCAAAACACATGAGGAATTATCTAAGAATGAAACACAAGATTAAATAATTTTAATTAAAATAGAAATAATTAGTTACTTATAAATTATTTTACCATTTTACATTTTTATTAAGCTGGTTTAAATTCCAAATAGATCATTTTTTGACCTCGTAAAACCATAACCATGAGGCTCCACTCACCAATTAATCATGAGGTACTCTTATACATATTATATGAAAAATCCCTCACCAACATTTCCAAACCATTTATCAATTAATCTAATTTATTCAAATATATATATATATATATATAAATGGTGGTGTATCATATCTCTATCAATATGATGAGTGATGAATGGCATGAATCATTAAGTGATCTATTATATGCTAGGCACATCAAAGCCCAATGGCTCACAAATGATTTCACAATTATTTAGTGGAATTTGAAATGAATCCCAAACCAAGGAACATATATATTGAGTTTAGGATAGAGTGGATGTGTATAATACACCATAGAGAATATGTACATTGAATCACTACTAACAAAATATCATGAACCCAAACAACATCATTAGTGAAGTGAGGAGTAAGGGAGAGAGGAATCCCAAAAATCACAATAAATGGGAGAGGATATGAGAGGATACCCCCTATAAAATCCTAAGGTGAAAAATATAACTCCCCCATTCCAATACCACTGGTTGGGTAGTAGTCTACGTATGTAGAAATAACTATTTTTATACTCCCCTGATGAGTCAATGTTTCCTACCAGATATCCTATGGTTTTACTAAATTTTTTGTTGCAGTAGCCACCATACCTCTTATTAGGATCTTCGGAGACCCTAGATGCATCTGAATTGAATTCCATGTCGAAAAATTATCCATTTGATTAATTGAAACTCCTAAAATTCAATTATAAACCCAATTTTTCAAATTAACCTGATCAGTAATCATAAAATTAACAATTCCATATATAATTTTCTCCCATAAATGGGAATTGTGATTTATATGTACTCAAAAGGAAACGAAATAATATAAACATGATCACTGATTACTCATTCACTATCTAGTATGCCATCACAGCCGATAAGGTACTCACACCCATCAGGAAAACACGTTCAAACCCATCCACCCATTCCCTGACTGAAACAACATCAGAACTATGCTAGAATCTACTTTCCCATTATTCCATTATACTAATGTATGGCCCATACTTGAAGAATTGATGTTTGGTGACTTAAAAATCATCAACCAAAAACCCAAATAAACTAGGATTTATAATACATCAATATTTCTCTACCCATTCCTAATCATTCTAGGGAGGTCCATCATTAATCTATCACTATATACCAAAACCCATTTCCCATGTTAGTTCTTTTCCAAAACCCAAACATCTTCAAGAACGTTCTAATTCATTAAAAACCACCAAATCCTCACATATAATGGTCTTATATTGATACATGATGGAATATAGAATTATCTTCCAACTAACTCAAGGAAATACTGTAGAGGTATTGGATAAAATACCCTCATTAGGTTATAATCATCACACCTACCCATCCTTATAAAAATTGGGGAGTACCATGAAACCAACAAAACACCATAAGCATTGGGTAGGTCTATCACTCCAACCTATACCCATATAAAATATGGATATCTATCAGGTACAATAAAAGAACATAGGTCCACAAACCACCACACAACTCTCATACTGTTCACATTAAGAACTATCCCTCAACTATCCACCCATGTTGAAACACATCACATCTCATCCCTCGAGGAATCCACTAGGTCCTCTAGACCTTACTCCATCTCTTCTAATGGATATCCTTTCATGTTTTTCACCCACTGGTGACATCACAAACCAATAGATACCGTGAATCATAATCCACTTCTGGTCCAACCTCCTCAACCTCCTTCATCACTATCAATCCCACTAGACAGAGACCTTCCGAATCCATATCATTATACCTAAACTAGATCTCAATAGGAGGGTCCAATTACCCACAAAAATCCCATAGTATCTCATTCCCTTGTCTTAAAGGACCCCTCTCACTCTAAGAACACATGAAGAATCAACTACAACTATAGGATGGAGTTCCTCATCACTCGTGAAACACATCAATTTATCATCCATCATTACTCAATCTCAAGACTCTCGTGTTGTTCCACATGCCTAAGGAACCCAAACTGGGCCATTATACAACTAAATATGTTGTCCAAGGGCCATCATGCGCCACTCATAAACATTATCAATAACCTCACTAACTAGATAATTCTTATCCAAGCGATTACCACTTACCCAAGTTCCTCTAAGAACATATTCCATATATAAGGGATCGAATCCACATATGTTATGTAATATAATTCTTTTGATCCCAAAAAACATAAAAAACCATTAAGTATACAACAAAATATGAACACACATGTATAAAAATTAATATGGTATTTTATTGAAGGTTCCACCTATCTCAATACTGGACATAACCCCTCACTGAGAACCAAAAGTAATCCTATAAGAAAATCGATCATGGAACATACTCTTGGAAACATGTATCCCATGAGAAGATACCCCAAAATTATTATAAATAAATTATAATTAATTAAACAATTTAATTTAAATAAGAATAATTTCAAAAACAAACTCGTAATCAAATACTCAACAAGATCCAAAGAAACTAGGTGCATTATACAACTAGATAACCCCATATCTATTTTATAAAATTCCAAGATTATTACAACTGGCTCAATGAAAAACTTTAACATAATTTTTTTAAAATGAAATGAAAAATAACTGGTCAAAATAAATTTTATTGAATATAAAATTAATGAAACATATAATCATGACACGTTTTCAATGTAAGAGAAGAAAAATCACCATCAATCATGATAATTTATACCATGGTATGATGGAAATCATTTAGAACCTTGAATATAAGGAATAAAAATATTGGAAAATAATAATTAATAAGCGGCGTGGAATAATTATTCCTTTTATTATCGATAAATCAAACCCAAATTCACCTCAAATAGATGGATGAAAGAGGAATGAGAGGACTGCCGTTATCTTCCCATTCATGCACCCATTTGAGACAAAAAATAAATCATATATTTAATTTTTAGAAACCCCCAATATATCCATTTATACCATAAAGAAGGGGTTTTACCATTAAAAATCTTGGGAGGGGGTTTGATCTCTTATCTCAAAATGACACATCATGTAGTCAATAGTCACAGTTTGAAGGGATTTTAGTAGGCCCATAATACAACATTTCCACTTCGTGACTCCTCCAATACACTCCAAAAACATTAGGGTATCAATTAAAACTAAAAATCTATCAAAACTGACTATTCTAGTATGTGAAAACTCATGAGTTCTCAACCTATATCCAGGAAAAAAACTATTGACCAAACAAAATTTCATATTCCTTTTTCAATGGTTGAAAATTTTAATCCACATGGTATTATTTACACCCCATCAGAATGAATCTCATACTCATGAATCCATGTCAACCCACTAACCACATGTTCTTCCAAGACATTATTATAAATCAACAACCTACATATTTCATTCCATATACAAATTCTAACCACAATCTCTCTGTGCAATACAAACTTAAAAATATAATATTCAGTAGAAATAGAATCACCCACTCACTATAACTGGTAATATAGATTTGATGATCGCCGACCTAGAACTCCAAATACTCCATGGTGTCTTTATTCAGATGATCATACGACTTATGGTAAAACCCATGTTAAATATTCTTCTTACAAATGATGATTCAATGTAGTGGTTCTCACCACCAAGGGAATCACATACTGAAAACTCTTTTTTAATGGTACACTAACATGCTATGCATGCCCCGCATGGATCTGACAAAATAGTTCCACTCTCACTATGTACTAAATTTGGTAGAACATCAGTTATACAAACCCTAGTTTATATTTCCCAAAATTCACGGTCACACCCACTGATATATATTCTAATAACACCAACCCCCATATCAATGTTTCCACAACGGACACCCACCCATGGGGTCCCACTCATAAATTAATTTATATTAATAACTCACAATGATTCCTAATAGTTTTCACCTAAAATGGAACCCTCACTAATTTTTATCACATGATTCGCCCCATGACACGAGTGTTGAAAAAGTGGTTTACCCCTTTAGTCACGTGATTAAATATAGTCACCTCTAATGCATGTCCTAAAATGGGTTCATCCTTTGAAACATGTCATAAATCTATGATTTACCCCTTGAGAAATTCCACATAAACAGTTCAACCCATGATGTATATAGTTAAAAACATTTAACCTTTCAAACAACATGATGAAATTGGTTCATCTATATAACTATATCACTAATCAGTCATTCACACCCTAAATAATGCGATAAATCGTGATTCACCCTTGGACCATATAACAAATTAATAGATCAAACCATTAGCCACCCATGAATCACATTGAGATAATCTGTTGATAAATAAAAATGTGTAGAATCCAACTAACTATATATCTATAATTTAAATATAGTATTACACTAGGTACTATACATCAGGGGGCTGTACCACACATCTGGAACACGATGGTACCTCATCCGTGAACTGACTGGTCTCACAAAACCAATGACACTTTTAATAAAAGGGGTTTTTCAAAAACACATGAGATGATTCTTTCCACCATCGAAGTATCATTACAATCATATAAATAACCAAAACACCAATTCCATATGGTCCATGCTTTGTCCTTTATAGAATGAAATTATTGGACATGGTCATCTAACTTATACCCAAGATTTAACATTAAAGGAAAACAACTGTTCATTCTTACCTCACTAGGAATGTAGTCCTTTGAAATCCATTAGTATACTCAACACCATTTATATTTCCTTAAACCATTCCTCAATCATTATCCCAAACTAGTCCCATTGTCACTATCACCCAACTTATAAATTATTAAAAAGGGTGAAAACCAAGGATCCACCAAACTATAGTACACAAATCAATGTATCATGTAAAATACCACAACCAAGGGATAATTCCCTTTACCTAGTCCTTGGTATTCTATTCATTTGATCATTTCACAACCACACTACCACCACAAATTCTATTTTATTAATCTACTTCTAGAACCATTCAAAACATGCATTCACATACTTGTCACCACACTTACCCACCACATCACCTATCAAAACTAAACATGGTAACACACATACCCCAACAAAATAAATAATTTCCAACAAAAATTTGTCAACACCCCCTCTCCCAATCCAAGGTATAGTGATCCATTGAGAATTATCTAACATGTTCTCACTCATGATCCAAACCGATCTCAATTGAACCCAAAAACTCTTTTCTCCCATGAAATTAGATCAAACCCAAAAATAACTATCTCACTATTCATTTACCATCAAATTATTTTCTATCACCATACCTACTAATCATGCCCTAATTTTTATGAGATTAACTAGTAGCATTGAGGAATATATTATACAAGTGATAACCACACATCCACCACCTACATGAGTGTTGTAACTAAAACAATAATCCTCGATTGATGATCTAACCATGTTAGCTAATATCTAATCCAAATAATAACATAGTCAATAACCCAACCCATAATTACCTTTAAACCAACCTAAATACAAAAAAAATCTCCATGTTATTCTAATCATGAAATCCGGAGGCATTCATATGCCATTGATCACCTAGCTAGTTTGGTTAATCAAAACTATATTATCATAGAATCACTAGAAAATAATAATATAACCTCATTGTAATACCATAACCTCATTACTTCATTACAAGGGAGTCAAATTCCAATACTAATCCAAGATGGGTCTCCATACCTACCTTGAAGAAGTAACTATATTTTCCCAACCATGGAACCTACCATTATAAGAGCCACATGACCTACCATAAAAGGTAAATAAATCATGGTCTATCAATGTATAATTTAACCAATAGGTTATATAGGAATAAATCATATTAGTTTTTCTTGAATATTTAAATAGTGTAAATATTAGTAGTAAAAATAACATAGTAAATTTCACATATATCCTAAAAATATTATGTTTTTACGATGATGTGTGACCAAAAAATCTTAACAATGTTCAATATCCAATTTCAAAAATAAATCATAAATACAAACTCCATGTGTATCACCAAAGGTGAAATCACACAACTCCAACATATTAATATATGAAATGAAATCCCATTACCCTGATAAACTA
The DNA here is from genome assembly GCA_963277665.1 of Viscum album. Classification (NCBI taxonomy): domain Eukaryota; kingdom Viridiplantae; phylum Streptophyta; class Magnoliopsida; order Santalales; family Viscaceae; genus Viscum; species Viscum album. Next base: position 1,666,412,175 of record OY728147.1, on the reverse strand, counting down.
TAACTTCTACCACAATAAGTGTTCTCAAAGTACAAATTTGATATCCACCATAGGATTTGACACACTCCCAGACAAAATGTATAAAATTCATCCAAATTATTAAATAAAACATGTTTTGATACAATTTGGTAATTCCCTACCACTATCCACTCAATAGTTCTTAAACTAGAATTTCACAGGGCCTTATGTAAGACACATCATACACATGATGCTATAGACTAGTGGTGGGGGAATAATACATAAAGTCTATATATTATCCCATGAAATCAAATTCAAACAAATAAAAAAAATAACTAATAATAACACACATCCATAAACATTAGACCACATAAAAAAACAATAAACACATCCAATTGAATACAAGGTGATGTCTTATATAACATATAATTGATCTCACACTAGGCTAATCCCAAATTAAAAATAAAATAAAACATCATCACACCCATTGGGATTACTACTATTCCCAAGCATATAATAAACTATATCCAAAATTATAGAGCTGAACCAGCCTGATCCTTTTCACATCCTATTACACAACATGAAATAAAGACATATGTTTGATATTACCAACAATATTTCCTTTTATAGTGTGTTAAAAAAAACTCATTATGATACCACCATGCACCCCTTATATAAATCCCCATTTGTATGTGTATTCATTGGAATCAAAAAAATATAAACATTATTGTCATGTCATCTAGATCTAACCTGACTATGACAAAAATCAATGAGGTACACATGATTTTTAGGTCATGAGGGGAGAACAAGGGCACCCCAAACATAAACATACCAAACATAGTACCCTGAAGGAAAACACTCATCACATCATTGCATTATACCAATTACTATCATGTACTTGAAGAATCACATTATGGAGACATGGAAAACCTTGAAAAATACCGATATACATTGGGAACATGTATATGTCTATAACAATCAACGCATCCCAAATAACAATAGTGAGATCTATCAGGCATATATCACCAAGAAACATGAGTCAAAAAATTGTGCGGTCCAATATAATTTTATATGAAATTATTGGAATATACTAATTCATGGAAACCAAACCATGATATGAATGGAAATATCCTTTATTGATATCTGATGGAATAGGGAAAATATTCATACCAGAACAATCCACATAACAAAAGGTATTGAACTCAATACCGTCTTTCGGGAATATTCAAAACATTCACCCATCCCCAAAGTCAATATGAAGGTCCCTCATATAAACCTCTCATTATAGGAATTGGGAGGCCTATCATATCACCCCATCCCCACATAACATGGGGTGTTCCATTAGGAACATGTAAAAAAAACATGGGTATATCCCATTACATAGCTCTCTAGCACAGCCCATCCAAGACAAGGCCTTGAATATCCTACCACTACACATTAAACCATATATAAACCCTAAGGGAATAAACTAGGTTCTACATACCTTCCACTATCTCTACTCATCAGGACCTTCTCACATCTATCACTCACTAGTGATGTCACTACACAAATCCTCTCATGACTTAGACAATAAGTATGGTCAAACATCTCCAAATTCTCTAGAAACTTTTGTTCCAACTACATTGGGCCCTTCTAAAGAATTCATTTTCTAAAAAACTATAGCCTTAATAGGCATAAATTCCCAACCAAAACCACCATGGAATCTCAATTCCTTATCCCGAGTATTTTCCACATCTCAAACTGAATTTCAAGGCTCAACATAGGCCTCTTATTAACTCGCTCATCAACTATTCCCATTAGAGAAATAATGGTTTGGATATTAACACATAACCATATTATTTGAATCACATATTTGATGATTGAAGGATCAAAGAAACTAATATTCCATCCTCAAGTTCTCATAGTCTCTACTAAATTATACAAATCCATACAGTTTGCACACCCAATTACATTCATGATAACACATATGGTTTATTATTTAATGGGGAGCCTATCTTAACACATGAGTTAACCACTCATAGGGATTTTATGAGAATCATATAAACTAAATAAATTTAGTCTATGATCCTTAGAACCTATATCAAACCAAAAAATACCCATAAATAATTATGAAAATCTATAATTAATTAGACAATTTAATTTAAATAGGTAAAATAATGGAAAGAAATTATGCATCCTTTTTTCACTATAATCATGATAAAAAACGTATAGACTAATCCTAGTGCACCCTTGGATGTAGGATAAATAAAAACATGAATTACTAAGTAGAATTAAATATCTGATTTTAACAAAATATTATATAAACCATTGAAAAAATAACCTTGAAAATTAATTTTCTAGAACTTCATCTGAAGCATGTGGATCATGCGTGAGAACAATATCTATAAAAGCTAAGAAAAATAACTAATGATCAAACTAATTTACGCCATAAAAGAGTGTAAATAAACTAGAATCCTAAAATAAAATAATTAGAATCACTGGGAATGAAGGGTTAGGGGAGGTTCAACCATCATCCTTTTGTGAATTAGCCCATCCAATAAATGAAAAAATCCTAATACCTTTAGAGAAAACCTAAACAAACATTTAATGTGTGACTAAATGGGTCACAATATAAATATCCCTAAAAGAGAGATTAACCCCATTTTATAGAAATTTATTCTGTTATTTCCCACATCATGGTCTGAAAGGGGCTATAGTAGGCCCCTACTACACCCCGACAACTCCATTACTCCTATAGAATCTACCTGAACCCCCAAGGTGCCAACTGAAAACAGAACAACATCCAAAAATTATATTTTAGGATTTTCAAAACCTCATATTCCTAACCGTAATATCATTTAAAAAAATGAACCATCCATAAAAAAAGTTAAATATCCTCCTTAAAATATAATGACATAAAATCAATAATTTATTATAAATGGATTTAGATTAACTTCTGGTGGATTACACTTAAAACCCCATCAACAAAATATTTAAATGGTGTGGTCACTGTAATACATTAAATTCATTAAGTATAGTTCAATTCATTAGATTTCCAAAATCATTTATTTCAGAAGAAATATAAACAGATCCTCATATAAGAGTTATTTACATGTGGGAAAATAAAATATTATTTTCAAATGTCAATCGAACCCATAACATTTGTGTAGAAAGAAATTCGGTTTATATTTTTCAATAAATGTGGTTTAGTATCTGAAACAAATATAAATGGTATATAGAGTGGGTGTTCTCAATATATGATAGGAGACCTATCTAACTTTTAAAATTTAAAAAAGTGGAACAAATAAATATTCAAATTTGGAGCCAATAAATTTGTTGAAATTATCAGAGTTTGTGATATTTTATTACCTCAGAAAACCATAAATTTCAATTTTTAATTATTTTAAGTTATTAAGAACAACCTTATCATCATTATTCAATTGTGTGATGTGGGATATCTTGGGATATACATCAATTTTAAATTCAGTGTTTCCGGTTCCAAAGGTATATTCATTTAATATTTCAATAGACATAATATTACTAGTGACTTTAAATTTTTTTAAAGTAATTGCAATTTTAGGGATCTTCTATAATGTAATTTTAATTCAATAAAATTTGGTTATCCTTTAGAATTTTTTAATAAATATAAATCTATTTTTATGTATAAGAGTTAAGACTCAACTTCTAATGATTTATAGTTATTACACATCAATTTATTTCATCCAACACAAACTAGAAGAATTAAATGATAACACATTATATATATCATGGTTAATTATTACACTATATTTACATGTGTTTATTTTTATACATGAAAATAAAAATATTTTAATAAATATTATAATTTTAATTACTCTATTAAAAAAGATAAAAAATTACCATTGATTACTATCGAGAGTGATCATGGCTGTGAGTTTTTGAACTCATATTCCAAAATTTCATGTCGAAAAATGGGTTATTAATATATTTTTCAGCACTTATAGAACCATAAAAATGGTGATTTAATAGAATAAAAAATATTAATCAAAATATTAATAAAAACTTTATATGGGATTATTCTATTGCTAGACATTTTTGGGTGAGTTTATGCATACTAATTTTTATACTCTAAATTGAATTTTACACATACCTTTTATTAATAAATCTTATTTAAAATTATTCATAAGAATGATTGAAACAATTTATTACTTTATGGGTCCTGGATATAAATTATTCATCACAAATAAAAAAATGTGAACTTCAAATTTTTTTTTGAAACAATAATGATGAAATTTTAATTGGTTATGCTACTAATAGTAAGGCTTATGGTATTTTATTATAAGAAATAATATTGTTCAATAAATTATTCATGTAATGTTTGATGAATTAGATAATTTTAATTTCATAATTACTATAGAAATATATCCAAAAATTGATGTTTTTTTAAAAATATGCATATTAGTTTATCAAAAGTTGATTCAAAATTACCAATATAAAATAATCCAAATTATGATCAATATATATTCACTATTAAAAATAAATTTCATTGAAGATATATATTCAATAGTTGATGAAGAACTCTCAAATTTCCCTAAAAAATAATTAATCATAAGGAAAAAATAATATTTTTACTGATTTAAGTTGACTGGTTAGAACTAGATGTTATTTAAGAAATCAATTTGAGTATCATGTATTATAATGAAAACATAAACTTTAAATGATTGACGATACCTTTTATGATGAAATCACGATATAGGATCTGTAAGAAGTGATTAATTAATTTTAACAGAATCAATTTTAGATCATAGTTGAATGACAAAAAAATCCACATATATTTAGAATCAAATAATTTTTTGGAATGAAAATTTTAGAAAAAGGTATTATTGTTATAAAGAAATAAATACTTATTTCTATGGGGATATATTAAATAATAAGGCATATATTATGGAGAAACCATTACACATGTATCTAGATTAGAATATTTCTGAATCTTACAATCCATTATAAAATATATAAATTTCAATAAATTAAAAATTAATGATAAAATTTATTTTTTGAAAGAATATGTTAAAGATGGAGTATATATTTAAGAAAATCAAGGTTTTAATGATATCTAATTTCCAAAAAATATATTCCATTTAACCAAAGAACTTTATGAACATAAATAATACCCAAGATCTTGGTATAAAATAATTTACATATACTTAATTTATAATAATTTTGATGTGGGAAGCATTGATCTATATTGTTTTATAAAAAAAATCATAGACAAAACAATTGTTCAAATTTATGACAGTGACATCATTTTTTATTAACTCAAAAACTCTTTCTAAAATTTATTATAAACATATGAATAATAAGTCTGAAATTAACATGATAGGTGGATTTATAATTTTCCTTTCTTTTTAAATATTAAATAAATAAAAAGTAAATATTTTAACTCAACATAAATATCATTAATTTTTATTATAACCCTTTTTTCACAATGAATTTAGTATAAGTACTCCTATAACAACTTCTATCAAACATGATCATGATAAATATGATAAAATGGTTGATAAAATACATTATTGAAGCATTATAGGATGTCTACTCAATCTTAAATAATATTGATAACTCATTATGTTTTCAGTATGTTTATGTGAGAGATTTCAAACAAATATGAAGGAAACACATTTAAATGAAGTAATTTCACTCCATTACCGTAAAATAATTTCATAACAAATGTTATTTGTTTATTCCATAAATTATTTTTTAAAAGATAATTATATTAAAACATCGTATGCATTAGATTAGATAAAAAAATTACATAATAGAACTATTATTTCTAAACAGAAACATTAGCTTCATGGTCTATCAAGTAGCATGAATCTATGTGATTTTTAACTGGTGAATATGAATATATATTCTTGAAATTGTTTCTTTCATGTGTTATGTATGTAAAAAAACTCTATTTTTACTATTTACCCAAATAATAATATTTTGGGAATATAATAGTTCTAAATCATATTCTAGGAAGTCAATAAATCATTCAGGATAAAAATTCATATATGTAAAATACATTTTCATAGGTATCACACACAACATAGTGATGAAATTATTAATTTTATTGAAACATAAAAATTAAATTGTTGATATTTTTATGAAACCCTTAATCTTAATAGATATGAATACCTTAAACAAATTTGGTAATAATCAACCTTAAGGGATATTTAATTAAATTTTTCATCAATTGATATCATTGCATTTAATGACTAATTAAGAAAGAGGAGGGATATTTTTTTAATTTATTTAGGTCATTACATTTTCTTTTATATATTTAGATTTCTTTTCCTTATCTATAAAAATATATTCTATTATTGTCATTTTTCATTTCTATGAAATATGACCAATAATATATAAAAATATCCTTTAGCCATATTGTAAAGATGAATATCATCCATTATTATTGGAAGATAACATTGAGGATTTTTAACATCTAAAACTATATTATAAAGCAATCGATACATTCTAATAAAGTAATTATAAATATAACTCATACAAAAAAATTTATGTTATGTTATTTGGCCAAACATTTCCACAGTAATCATTCCAGAGAATTCACACTACAAATGATTTTCTGATGGGTTTATCTCAAATGGATGTATAAAGATTGGAATCTAAATGTTATTAGTTTCTCTCAATTTACTATATTATTTTTTCAATATACTATGTTGAAATGGATCTCAATATATGAATATCTTGGAGAGATTACTACAATTATCACTAGAGTCTATCCCTAATGATGGATGTTCTATATTCCAAAATAGTAAGACCATCAGATATAATACCCAAGGATTTACAAGCCATTATTATTAATATCATCATAATCATAATCATCATCATATAAATCTATAATTTTAAATATATTTTTCATTTTCATTCAAATGTATTGAAAATAGACTAGAAAATATTCCTTATAAGATATAAACAAAACTAAACACTCTTTATTCACTCATAAGTGGGATATTACAACAAAAGAACACTGAACTAAGTTTGACACACCATGGATTATCAGTCACCATTGATTAAGTACATCAATTAAATGTTTATAAATAAATTGAGGATAACCAATTAAAAATGATAAAATATTAATGACGAGGAAATATACTAGATATTCTTAATCCTAAATGAACACAAATATATAAAAAATCATATAATGAGGAATAACACATTGAAATTAGAAATAATTATGAAAAATATATAAGATGAAATAAAAACCATGCCTTGCAAAGTTAGAGTTGAATAAACAAATGATTTACTAACTCTATATATATGAATGAAATTTGGTCATTTCAAATATTGGTTTTTTTGTAAAATATTTCCACTACAAATATGGTCAATAAAAATATGGTCATTGGTAAAATTTCGGATAGTTATTCTCATGTCATGTATTATTATGATGTAAATTAAAAATAGTATAACTGACAATGAAATAAATATATATAATTAAAATCTTATATATATATATATATATATCTGTATGTGCATACATAGAAAAATTATGATAATATTATTAAAATATGACATGATGAATATATATATATATATCATTCAAATAAATAATATAAAAATATCCACGGGTTATAAAATATAATTTTAGAATATAAAAAATTAAATAATTGTATTTTTAAGCATATTTAGTATAAAGGTAATAATTATTTTTAAATAAAATATTTGTTAATTAAAAAATATTTTATTTCTTAATAAACCAAAATAAAAAATTTATAATATTAATATATATAATCTAATAAAATAAAATCACTTAAATTAAAAATCATTATTAAATAATAGTAAGAATACATAAGGTTTAAAAGTAAAACTTTTCAATACTAGTAGTTTTATTTATAATTAATATTCTAATTTTAAAAAAACATAAATAAAATTTTTAATATTAATTTTCTAATATAGAATTGAATTTATAAATCATTATATCTAAATTATATTGATATTAATTTTTGACAATTATTGAAACAATTTATATCCAGAGAATACTAAAAATTTCTGATTATACCAATACTATCTCTTTTATGTAATTTTTAAATAAGATTATGAAGATTGTTTTTGAAAGAAAAATCAATATTCAATGTACATTTTTAGTGATAAATTAATTATTTTAAAATACTATTTTGATATGTAAAATCGAAAATTTACATTTTAGAAAAATTGGGTATTGTTTTAACGAAAACTATTTTTCATCTATAACTTTTAATAAAATCATTATGTGGTGGAATTATATTTTTGGGATTATTTTAATCTAAATTTAATATTATTTTAATAAAAATAAACATTTGTGTTCTAATATATATAGTGAAATTGAATATTTTGTCCAAAATATAAATCTAATGATTAATATACACATTTTTCTAAAAAATGGGGATCTTCTGTGTTATATGCGGTAATTTTAATATTATTATTTCATAAATATATGAATTTTATTTCATATTTAGTATCATTAGGATTAAATTAAATAATAATTATTTTTTATTATTATCCATTAAAAATAAATTACTAGGTTTAAAATTAGTTACCTTTGTAAAACTATGTTATAATTTATTGAAAAATGACTAAAAATGTGTTTAATTTTTTTTATGATTCATAGAGGATATAAATAAACAAATCTATTATTTTTATATTTTTTTAAATTATATGTGGTTTTTAACCTCTCTATTTAAAAAATATTTACATGTTCTTAAAATGATATTCTTTTCAATTATAAAAGGAACCATCACCCCTCTACATCTACATTGTTCTAACTCCCCTTTTTAATAGGAAAACCTCTACCCTAGTATCTCTTAAAAGCTATAACCATGTACAATAATATTTTTTATTTTTGAAATTCAAAGTTATTCTTCCTTTAAGTGGTAAAAAATATTGAACTTACAAAACCAGAGGAAATATATTCCACCACAGCAGGACAATTGTTCATATTCTCCAACCATTCCAAAACATTTATATACACGATGGTGTGATAGAGAAATAGTTTCTTATATGATTAAATATTTTAATAATAATGTAATATCAATTTAAAAGATTCTTTTAATATTACTGAAAAGTATTTAAATTTTTCCATGATTTTTTATGGACTTTCACCTTTATAGACAACATATTCAGTTTTCAATCACCACCTTTCATTGTAGGTTGAAAAATTTTATTGTATAAGATAATATTATATTGATAACATTTTAATGATTCTAAGGTGATAATATATATTATTCTATACCTTCCTTGGATTTTTTTTAAATAATTACTTTAGTCTAGGTGTATAGCCGGACCACCACCTCTACTTAAGTATGTTTCTCTTTATATTTCCATACCCACAAAAACGAGTACATGTATGCAATTAATGAAAAATATAATTTCTAAAAATTAATATTATGGAATTATATATGAATCATTACATTTTGGAAATTAATAATTAATTTATATATTCTATTTAACTTCTTGAAAGAAATATCAATGTAGTTTATATAATATGCATCCTTTTAGAGAAATATTTTAAGGAGAATAACTTATAATATAATTAAATAATAATGTAAAAAATTTATATATTATGATACTATTTTTCCATATATTTACGTTATTCTAAACACCGTGAAAGTAATGATGAAATTTAATAAAGAACTTCATTAACAGATATAAGAAGAAATGGTGTTTTAAATTGGTGACATTAAATGTAAAATATACACAATAAAATAAATATATATGTTGATGGTTCTTATGAATGTTTTTTATGAAAACAATTCATTTATTCAGGAATTTAAGTGAAATTATAGAACTCAATAGAACATGATGTAAGGGTTTTGTTCTCTACCACTCTTCACTGAGGTGTGGATTGGAATTATACAATAATCTAAATTTGAATGGTGCAAAATTATCCCCCTTGGTTTTAATATAATACATTAGAATTTAACTATGAAAATTCACATCAATTCATTCTTTTTTATTCCATAGGATACAATTTACACCTTCTCTAAATTATAAGAGTCTTTCATAAATCAATTTACTTTATTGAGTTATAATGTTTTTCCTTGTGTTTCAAATTTCATTTCATTTGGTATAACCTATTTTTAATACTATATGAAAATAAAATTGTTTTATGAATATGTCTTATATTCTTAAACAATGGTTTCCCTCAATGTCTATAATTTCCCTTCCTTTAAATGTTATCCTTTATAATTAGAAACATTGTTAGGTGTTACCTCATGTAAACATAATATTTACTTTATTATATTATTAAAATTAAGTATTAGAAATATTTTAATGTTATGAGGTTTCAAAAAATGTGTTTTAAAAACTAGTACAATATATTATGTATCACATATTTACCTTTAAGATACAAATTATATTTCTTTTTCTCCACATTATTCAAAATTATTATTGAGAACATATTCAATTTTTATATAAATGTTACTTATATATATACCTTGTTAAATATCCATTTGATAACAAGCTTTATTTTTATTCCCTTTGAAATTAAATCTTTTAATTATCCGGTTTTTAAGGTAATCGTCTTTCTTATCACTCTCAGAGAGCATTACCAATATAAAATCTTATTAAAACCAAAAAATATTATATAAAAATGAATTATATTATATAGAACCCTATTGTTTCAATTTTAGTTATACTAAAAATATGTTATTTTCTTTATTAAAAATGCATTTACTAATTTTTTAAAGCTTCCCCTATGTGGTATGTTTTTATTTATTATTCTCCTAGATAATTCTCACAAAATTATATATATTATAAAACAATTATCACAACATATGTTTCTTTTTAAAATATTAACATCCAAATGATTTAATTTCTTCTTATATAGAGATATATTATTATTTACCCTTCAGTAATTCCTTGATTCAAAATTGTGAAACCCACTTCCTTATCATTGGTTTGATCATTCATAGAATTTATGTATGAATTATTTTCCCTCAGGTGGAATTCATATGTATGATTTTAATTTATCTGATGGATGGAGATATAATTTTATATCCCCATAATATATCTTTTAATGATTTATACCATAAGATATTCTATTTGAGGGATTAGGGCATGATCTTGATCCACCATGGATCTTTGTCCACTTTATAATGATGGTACTAGGTGTGAACCTTGACTCATATTTATTATAAAATATTTTATATTTTTACCAATTTTTATGATATTATTATATCATTACCTTATGTCTTCAATTCACACTATATATTTTCCTCTTTATGATATCATGTTATAACTCTTAACTATGATGTTATGATTTATTTCCTTTTTTATTACCTTACTATAATATCAAGATTATCTTTTTTCTTATATATTTTCCCAATGGATACATATGAAGTTTTAGTATATCGTTGGTATTTTGGAGTACATATTGGATTTTTAACAAAATATAATTTTTTAGTCCTATGATATGTATTTCTATATACAATATTTTAACGATAGTATACCTTTAGATCTTTGGATTCTATTTGTTGGAATAATATTTTATGGAATATGAAAAAATATAGGTTTATAGATTACATCACAACTATTTGCATTAATGGGAGATTTAGAGATTTTGGTTTCGATTATGATGAATGAAACTTACTTAAAACCCTATGGAGAAGTATGAGGTATTAACTAAATTATTGGAGAACATCCTAAAATTTAAGAAAATAATATATTGTGTTGTTTTTGTGAAATTAAACCCCTTTATGGGTACCAGAAAGTGGACGAGGGATCTAGAATTGTTTTAACTATTCATAAAAACATCAAAGTGGTTTTGTTTAGTGTTAACTAGACAATGGTAAATCATATTCTCTTTAAAAACAAATATGAATGATTGATTCTATATTTATTTTTAAGGACTAGGTTGAAAATTATTTGATAACCTAACATAAATTGAAATAGGATAAATGAATATTGATATATTTTGAACTAAATACATTATGAGATATTTTGATGATGTAAAAGGGGGAAAATTTATATTATAATTAATTTTTTGTTATTGATTACGATAACCACCTTAAGATATCATATTTTCCTTTCTCATTTTATCCCATTCGGTTTTAGTGATGGAAATAACTAGAATGAACTAATTTAACCATGTGTGGGAGGTATAACGTGATGATGACTATAATTATTATCTTATTTGAATTGGAGATAGGTTACGAAATATGGACATTATTGTAATACCCCAATCTCCCACGATACGCTTATCTTTGAATAATACAGTAGAATGTGTTGTACACAACTTCATGTTCTAACACACACCACAACCAATCAGACTAGCTGTAATGAATAGTAATACCCACTTTTTAACATTTTTTTTAAAAATTGACTTCATTTTTTGATTTGGAATATTGACATTAGCTTATGGTGAATTTTTGGTATTTTTCTAAAAACATTAATTTTTTTTGATGAAAAGTGAAAAAACACTAAGTTGTAGTTTAAAACCGAATTTTTATTTAAATAATTATTTATTTTATTTAAATTTAATTAAGGCCAAAAGAGATATATAATACCTATATTAGTTCAATGTAATTCATTGGAGTTAGTTTAGAATATTTTAGATATATAAAAATTTTATTGAAGTTTTCACTGTCTTTTACCCATCTCCTAGGAGAATTTGCAAATTCACATAAAAAATAATTTTACCGCTTCTATGAGTGGAATTTCAAAAATTCGAGAGACACAGTTAATATGAAAGAGTAAAATGTTGTTCAATAAGATAAAAATAGTTTTTGTTGAATATTAACTTTTTTACTTTTATTTACCACGGTTAAAAGTAAATAGGGTAATTCAGGGTAAAATGATATTAATATTACCTTAAAACATGTCCAAATTTTATTGGACAAGTGAATATCGATCAGAAACAACCTTAGGAATAAAATATTATCATTTAGGTCCATTTGTATTAGATTAGGACATTTATTATTATTTAATTCAAAAAAAAGTTAAAAGAGTTAAAATCAACGTTTAATAGCTAATTTTTTCATATAGGGTTATATATAATATAAATAAGATTATAAATATTAATTAGAAATCTAAAAAGGTTTCCTACATAATGGTATTTTATTTATATTGTTTAGACATTAAATAATTTAATTTATTTGTGTCACAATGATGATGCAATAATTACTGTATTAATGAAAGATTAAGATAATTGATATTATAAATACCCATATAAATGAAATTTGAGACTTTTTATGAATTCTAATAATTTTCTATGTTAATATGACATATTAGTATTGGTTATATGAATTTTTTTTGAAGTAATAATTCTTTTATTAATTTATCAAAAAAAAATACCCAATAGTGTCAAAATTGACATAAACGAGTTTTTAAAAGAAATATTATATTATTAATTGATATTCTATTCCTAAAAATATACGGCTCTTCCAAAGAACTTATATCATGATAGGTGTATCATTAATGGACCACTTAGAGGTCGATGGGAAGTTTATAGAATGTTTATTAACCATATAATAAAAAAATACAAGGAAACATGGTAAATGTCAAACTAATTAACTAAGAGTTAAAACTAAAAGACAAGGTTAATAAATTTACCAAACCTGTCTAAAACCTATTGATTGAGTATTTTTAGACCCATAAACGCCTTATACTCTATATAAAATAATATGGATCCATTATAAACCGAATATGAATTTATTATAAAATAATATTTTCAGTTTTTCCTAAGGTGCCCCTCACCCCTCTTATAAAAGGGCACTCACCCTTCATTCTAATTCACACATTCTAAGCCATTTGGATTGGACAAAACCTGCCTAAATACCCTATAAACTATCCTCCTCTCAACCTCGAGGCCTTATTTTGATCAGAAAGCCAACCTAAGGATCCCTTTTGTTCAAATCAAAAGGAAGAACCCGAAGAAGAACTAATGAATTCACCACCAACTTTCAAGTTCATTTATTCTTCCACTTCCTTTTTTTATGTTGTTTACATTATAAACTAATAAATACATTATCTTCTATATACATTTATGTTATTATAATTGTGTTACAACCAAATTCATTATTTTATCCACAATTTTAATTTCTTGTAACCATACGTGCGTACGTACGACTTACCGTCTCCACGTCGTGGTGTAATTGTTATTCAATACATTATTATTTGGATGGTTATAATAATGATGTTGTTTTTGATGTAAATAATAAATATAACACGATCAGGATTATTTATATATGATATAAAATACAATTATATATTATTTTAATATCAAAAGAATGATATTTTCACCCGTGCGTACGTATGGATTACCTTCTCCACGACGTGATTAGATTCATTTCCAAGTTCACCATTCATCGAAGATTATAAAAATATATATTACTAATAAGTATATAATATATGACATTATAATTCTACTGGAGATATATACATTTATATACGTATTTATGTACTTACATATATCTTATTCACTTACTTCCGTTAAATACTATATGAAAACGGAAACAACGTTTATACGTACGCACGGACTACCGTCTCCATAAACGATGATTTTCAATTTCATATATACGTATATTATACATATTTATATTCTAAATGATATATAAATCATATTTTATATTCTGGAGGTATTTAAATCATGATCTAAGTGATACAATCAAGAGTAACAATTTAAAACATGTACGATAAAGAAAGAGATTATTACCTGAAATATTAATATATCATGGAAATTATTATAAAATGGTTAGTATAAAGTAATAAATGAATAATGTATGATATAATAAATATTAATATGGTTCTGGTATAATTTAATAACATACCATAGTCTTCATACATGTGGTTAAATCTACCCTCCACTAATGGAATGCACAAGATAAACAATTTTCATCTCACTCCTTATTCCCTTGAGATTCATGCCATATAGCAACAATTACCTTTTGTGTGGTGTATGTAATGCCCATAATTGTATTCATTGTGTAATACACTTTAATTTTTTTTATTTAATTATTCAATGTATGATACTTCGTTCATGGGGTGTATGTTTCGTAAGATACCAAATTGATAAGGTATTTTTTACAATCTTATTATTATCTGAGATTGTTTATGTGTAAGTATTTTCTCGGAAATTTTTTTCATCAATGTCCATTTTTCATAAAAATGATTTCAAAATTAATATTTTAAGGATTTTATAAAGGTAATCTATATCAAGATCATAATTTTAAATGTTTTAAAGATTTATCTTTCTAAATCTTTTTAATTAATGTCCATGTTTTCAAAATTATTTTAAGGATTTATTTAAATGGACATGAATGTTTTTAAATGATAATATTTTTAAAAAGTTTCAAAGTGGTATAGGACACTTTGATTCAAAAATATCCTTTAAATTACTTTCTTTATAAATGTGTGACTTTTAAATGAATTTACAAAAAGACATTTCTCTGAAAATGTTTTACTCATCATTTTCAACAATGTCAACATCCTTTACTAGATATTATTTTTGATTGGTTTTGATTTATTATAATACAACATTCCATATTGTGTTGAATGTGTTATGATATTTTTGACTATGGATGATCTATTTTCATACCATTCATGGTTTATGGTTAATGTATTGACATTTCATATGCTAGTTTTAATACAAATGTTTGTGTTATGTTTCAACTTTTCCATATCAGGAATGCGGTAGACTTAGTAGGTGATGGGTGGAGCCTAATAGAGCTCCTCTATACATTGGTAGGTCTCATGAGAAAAACTAGTGTCTTGGCACAAGGCCTTGACAAAAAAATTATTTGTAGTCTTGGCACGAGGCCTTGACAAAGTGGCAATGATGTTAGGTATTAGGCATTCCCTCATTGTGAAATTAGTTATCACATGTGATTATTCAACTAGTATAATATCCACGTTCTTGTTTATATGGTAATGTTTCATTAATTTTTACCATATTATGTTCATGTTTATGTTTAAAAGGCTGTTGTTTTTATTTCACATCTTTCCTTAAAAGTTTATAGCTTCCGCTGAATTATTTACCCTTACTGAGCATCTGAGCTCACCCATTTCTTATGTTTTATTTTCACAGGATTCAAAGAAGATTCTTATGATTGATATGCATGGTTAAGATAAAGGAAAAAATGGAATTCTCAAAGATCTATCTATGCTGTGTTTTATTTTTCAAATTTTATTTTAATGTTAATGTATGTAATCTATTTTCCAATACTGCAAAACTGATCGGTCCTTTGGGACTTAATTCTTTGTAATCATTCCAATGTATTAAAATAATGCACCAACTATGGGTAACTAGGGTTGGGGTGTTATTTTTGGTATCAGGGGATGTTTATAAATAACCTTGGAATGTAGATTTAGATAAACACTGATTAGAGCACATTACCGTAAGGTAGACTTTGAGGATTACTATAGAAGAACATCTTAGAATTTTGGTAGTAGATATTTTTTGAGTTTTCAAAGAAATATATACCTTTTTGGATACGAGAAGGTAGAGGCGGATCTGGAATAGATGTACCTGGGGGTAAAACCCGAAAACACCACTTTGAGATAGATTTTAACGGGAACTAGTGCACGATAATGGGCCTTGCTGCACTCTTGGTTACAAAACTCTTGGGGGATATGCTTAGGATAATTCTCATTTTTATTAAAAACCACTATGAAGGATTTATGAGTATATATATCCTAAAGGAAAACATTTCTGTGATTATAGATTATATCCATAAATAGTTCATTATAAGTTAGGTATTTTACATGTTTGGAATTATGAATTGTGATTCATAAACTGACCTAGTGTATGCAATTGTTTAGAAATGGTGCCTAGTATAGGAATGAGAACTCCAGAAATATGTATGATCCAAAGAGTAATAAGGGTCATATCATTCATGGTATAGAGCAAACATTTATAAGGAAAATAGTCTACCATGTATTCTCAACATATGAAGAAATAATATCATATGTTTGTAAGATATGTATCGAATTCTATGAGTCCTATGGCTTTGAAGGGAAGCAAGAGAAGAAAAGGAAGGTAAAGAGAAAGATGGATAAAGGGAATAAAGGAAAGAAGGATTTTCCCATATGTGATTAATGTGGAAATAATCACCTTGGTAAATTCTTGAAGGAAATTGGTGTTTGTTGTAAGTGTGGAGAAAAAGGACACTAAGTACATGATTGCATGGGTAAGAAATAGTTTTCAAATGTAAACTGCTTCCTCTGCAAGGTGTTGAGGAACTACGCAAATCAATGTCCCAGTTATAAACGTATAACACAAATGATGATATTAGATAATAATCAAGTTATGATACTACCTCAGATGAATATGAATGACTAGTGTTCTTATGTTATTATTATAGAGTTATTTCATTTGGGCGTTGTATCTAAAGTATACTGGTTATATGAATTATGGAGATAAATAAGGATTGTATTGCAGTACTATTTTATTGAAGATTTGAGATTATAGTGAGCTAAACTTTTGGTAAAATACATGCCTGAAAGAAAGGTAATCCTTAATATTGTCCCGATAATGAGGTAATGATTTTTGAATAAGAGATGGTTGATTTGAATAAATTATATTAGATATTCTTGAGTACCATGAAACTGATTAATGATTTTTCATTGTTGGAGTTTAAAATATTTTTGGAAAGGAGATGTATATTCAGTATTCTATAAAGATTAAGGGAGAATTAATATAATAAATAAGTATTTATGGTAATTCTGGATATTACCATGTTTTGAAATAATACATGATGAAGGTGTTCACATGTTATTACGTGGAGAAAATGATCTTCATTATGTTTAACTACCTTATAAATTTTCGACTGTGAGTTTGGATAAATTGTTTTTGGATAATTCTAATGGTTTGAATGGATTAAGATACTATTGTTAAGGTTATTTTTTGATTTTTATAAAATGGACAACACGCAGACCGCATGACAACCCGTCGTGTCGGACAAAGATGCCTGAATCAAACCCATAACCATAGTGCGATTGGGATTTATCGCCTACCACTAGACTACATGATGTTACTAGATGGAATAATGTTGTTTATTTTTTTAAAGGGTCTAATATGTGAATTATAAACTCATTATATTGGAAACCTTATATGATTAGGATAAATAGAGTATTTTTGAGTTTTGGAGTGAAAGATGAGTTTTTGGTAGAAATTTATTAATGGATAAAACTCTATGTATAAAGTAAGAATATATCTTTGTGACCATAGATAATATCATTAATAAATTCCTCAACATTAAGAAAAGGAACTTAGAACAAAACTGTTGTCTTAGATGGTACCTTAGATCATCAAAAATTTTATGGCTTTGTGATTGTCGGCCTTTTCATAGCCATGTTCTCTACCACTATCCGTCAGATATTGATGCTTAGATTTCCCTTCCATATCCATGTTTTCCAACAAGGAACCCTAGTATGTGTTATTTTTTTTAACCATCATACTTACCACTATTTATTTTAAATAGAGGCCTCATTAATCCATTTTTCGATGTGGGATTTGAACTTAGATATTTTGAAATTTCAACCCCAAGTTTCCAATACCGAGAATAAATTGCGAGGATGCAATTTATTGAAGGAGGGGAGAATGTAACACCCCAAGCTCCCATGATATGATTCTCTTTGAATTATATTGTAGCATGTGTTGTACGTGACTTTGAGTTCTAACACACACCACAACCAATCAAACTAGTTGTTGTGAATAGTAATACCAACATTTTGAAATTTTTATCTTTCAAAATGGAGTTATTTTTTTATTCAGAATATCAAAAATAGCTTAGCGTGACTTTTTGGTATTTTTCCGAAAATATTCAATTTTTGATGAATAGTGAAAAAACCCAGAGATATAGTTTAAAACAAATTTTTTATTTAAATAATTATTTATTTTATTTAAATTAAATTAATGTCAAAATAGATACATAATACTTATATAAGATCAATGGAATTCATTGGAGTTAGTTTAGAATAATTTTAGATATATAAAAATTTTATTGAACTTTTCACCGTCTTTTACCTATCTCCAAGGAGAATTTGAAAATTCACATAAAAAATAATTTTACCGCTTCTGTGAGTGGAATTTAAAAAATCCGAGAGACACGGTTAATTTCAAGGAGTAAAATGTGGTCCAATAAGATAAAAATAATTTTTGGTGAATATTAACTTTTTACTTTTATTTACCACAGTTTAAAGTAAATAGGGTAATTAAGGGTAACAATGAAATTAATATTACCCTAACACATGTACTAATTATACTGGACAAGTTTTTCTCGACCAAAAATAACCTTAGGAATAAAATATTATCATTTTGGTTTACATGGAATAGATTAAGACATTTATTATTATTTATTATAAGGAAGAGTTAAAAAAGATAAAATCAATGTTTAATAACTAAAACATTTTTAATATAGGGTTATAAATAATATAAATTTGATTATAAATATTCATTAGAAACCTAAAAAATGTTTCCTACATAATTTTATTTTATTTATAATTTTTAGACATTAAATAATTTAATTTATTTGTGACAATGATGATGTGGTAATTACCATATTAATTAAAGATTATGATAATTGATACTATAAATAACCGAATAAATGAAATTTGAGTCTTTTAATGAATTAAAATAATTTTCTATGTTAATATGACATATTTTTATTAGTTATATGATTTTTTTTCTAATTAATAATGCTTTTTTAATTTATCAAAAACAAAATAGCCAATAGTGTCAAAATTTACATAAAAGAGTTTTTTTAAAAAATATTATATTATTAATTGATATTCTATTTATAAGAATCTATGGTTCGGCCAAAGGACTGATATAATGATATTTCTATCATTAATGGACCACTTGGGGGGTCTATTGGAAGTTTATAGAATGTTTATTAACCATATCATTTAAAAATACAAAGAGATAATGTAAATGTCAAACTAATTAACTAAGAGTTAAAACTAAAAGATATGGTTAATAAATTGACCCAAACCTGTCTAAAACCTATTGGTTGAGTGGGTTTAGACCCATACCCACCTTATCCTAGATATAAATAAATTTTGAGCCATTATAAACCGAATATAAATTTATTATAAAATAATATTTTATGTTTTTCATAAGGTAGTCTTCACCCATCTTATAAAAGGGCCCTCCCCCTTCTTTTGAATTCACACCTTATAAGCCATTTCGACAGGCCAAACCATGCTCAAATACACTTTCAACAATCCTATCATCAACCTAGGGGCCTCATTTTGATCTGAAAGCCAAATTTTGGAGCCCGTCTGATCAAATCAAAAGGAATAACCTGAAGAAGAGGTAATGATTTCACCACCATCTTTCAAGTTCCTTTATTCTTCCACTTCATTTTTTTGTTTTTTACATTCTAAAATAATATCTCCAGTATCTTATATATATTGTGATGTTATTATAATTATGGTAGAACGAAATTCATTATTCTATCCTCCCTTTGAATGACTTGTCACCATACGTGCGTACGTACGTCTTACCATCTCAATGTCGTGGTGTAATTTTTATTCAATACATTATTATTTGTATGGGTATAATAATTATGTGTATTTGATGTAAATAATAAATAAAACCTGATAAGTATTTTTTATATATTATATAATATCCAATTATATATATTTTTAATATCAAAAGAATGATATTTTCGCTCGTGTGTACGTACGAATTACCGTCTGCACAACGCGATGTGATTCATTTCCAATTTCACTATTCATCGATGATTATAAAAATATATATTACTATAAATTATATAATATATTACATAATAATGATACTGGATATATATATATATATATATATGTATTTATGTACTTACATATATCTTATTCACTTACTTCCATTCAATACTATATGAAAATGGAAACAACGTTTCGGCGTACGTACGGAATTTCATCTCAAAAAATGGTGTTTTCCATTTAATATATAAGTATATTTTAAATATTTACATTCTAAATGATATATAAATAATGTTTTATATTTTGGATGTATTTAAATCATGATCTATGTGATACAATCAAGAATAACAAGTTAAAACAAGTACAATAAAGAAAGCAATTATTACCCGAAATATTAATATAACTCGGAAATTATTATTAAATGGGTAGTATAAAGTCATAAATGAATAATGTATGATATAATAAATATCAATATGGTTCTTTTATAATTTAATAACATACTATTGTCTTATCATAGGAAGATATACATACCCTCAACTAAAGTAAAGTGCAAGGTAAGGGGTTTTCATCTCACTCCTTATTCCCGTGAGATTCATGCCATATTGACACTATTACCTTTTTTGTGGTGTATGTACATCCCATAATTGTATTCATTGTGTAATACACTTTAATTTATGTGTATTTACATATTCATTGTATGATACTTCTTTAATGGGGTGTATGTTTCGTAAGTTACCAAATTGATAATGATTTTTTTTCACAATCTCATTATTATCTAAGATTGTTTATGTGTAAGTATTTACCGGCACATTTTTATCATCCATTTACATTTTTCATAGAAATAAATTCAAAATGAATATTTTAAGGATTTTTGAATGGTACTATTTATCAAGATCATAATTTTAAATGTTTTACAGATTCATCTTTCTTAATCTCTTTAATTAATGTCCATGTTTTTAAATTGATTTTATGGATTTATTTATATGGACATGAATGTTTTGAAATGAAAATTATTTTCAAAAGTTTCAAAGTTGTATGGGACACATATAATTAAAAATATCTTTTAAATTACTTCCTTTATAAATGTGTGACTTTTAAATGATTTTACAAAAATATATTTCTCTCAAAATGTTTTACTCATCATTTTAAACAATGTCAGCATCCTTTACTAGATATTATTTTTTGATTGAGGTTGATTTATTATAATAAAATCATCCATATTGTATTGAATGAGTTATGATATGTATGACTGTGGATGTTCTATTTTTATACCATTCATGGTTTATGGTTAATATATTGACATTTCATTTTCTAGTTTTAATATGAATGTCTATGTTATGTTTCAACCTTTTCATATGAGGAATGAAATGGACTTAGTTAGTAACAGGTGGATCCCAATATATCTCCTTGATGCATAGGTAGGTCTCATGGGACAAAATATTGTCTTGGAAAAAGGCCTTGAAAAAAAAATTATTTGTAGTCTTGGCACGAGGCCTTGACTATGTGGTAATGATGTCTGGTATTAGGAATTCCCTCATTTTAATAAAGTAGTCATTACATGTGATTATTCGACTAGTAGAATATCCATGTGCATGTTTATATAGTAATGTTTCATTTATTTTTACCATATTATGTTCATGTTTATGTGTAAAATTATTTTTTTTATTACAATTCATTCCTTAAAAGTTTATAGTTTCCTCTATATTATTTACGCTTACTGAGCATCTGAGCTCACCCCTTTCTTATGTTTTATTTTCCCTGGATACCAAGAAGTGTATTATGGTTGATATGTAGGGTTAAACTAAAGGGAAAAATTGAATTTTCAAAGATCTATCTATGCTGTGTTTTATTCTTCAAATTGTATTGTAATTTTAATGTATGCAATCTATTTTCCAAGGCTTCTAAATTGATCGGTCTTTCGAGACTTGATTCCTTGTAATCATTAAATTTTATTAAAATAATTCATCTGTTATGGGTAAATGGGGTTTGTGTGTTACAATTATGCCATACCAACAACCACAAATCATTTTTATAAATGTAACCATATAAGTAATATTGAGTAATCTAAAGAAGATATTTATTCAGTCACATGAAATTTCAGATGAATAATTTGATGAAGTAAATTAGACTCAATTTATTTCAAGTAAAAAATTAGAAAAGAAGAACCAAAGAGAATGTCTTAAGGGGGAATGGAGATTATTTAGTTATTCAGGAGGAGATAATAAACCATTAAACTACTATATTAAAATGATTAATCAGGCTAATATCACATAAACAATTATGATCAGACTAAGGTAATATTAATAATGAAACTAATTTTGTGTTGAAAACCTGATAATTATCTAAGTAACATCTATAATCCAAGGACTAACAAAGATGATGAGAATAAAAAACCAATAATATGAAGAAAAAAATGGATTTAGGTGACTCCCTAATTTCATAAAAAATATTATTTCATTTTTATGAATATTCAATACATCAAAAAATATTATAGGATCTAGAACCATAAATATTTAGTGTACTTGGTGACTAGATCCATAACAATAATTTTTAGGTATAGTATTCATCTTCAACCATAATGTTCTTCTCATATTATAATTTTTTTTAAAATACCATACATAAACCATTCAAAAAAAACATTGTGAGAGGAAAAATCATAAATGGTGAGCTCTGATTCTTAGTAAGGGTAATCATGTGAGATTATAATCGAATATCATATGAAAGAGTAAGTTAAAAAATAGGGCATGAGATCATGGTAATAACATCCAATGTTCATATACTATATTTCACAGATCATAATCATGAGTTTTTGAATAAACCTATATCATTTTGAAAGACATGGATCCTAAGAGTAATGAATCCTCACAAATCAATAACGAGTCATGAGTAAGATTATAAGTATAAAAACATGTTAAATTAGTTTGTCACTGTTATATTCATTAAAACAATATCACTTTTATATATTAAATTTTGATACTATCATATCTTTTTGGATCATTCATCCAATCCAATTTCCGATATCATATAGGATCAGTAACTATATCACATTTTACATATCATAGTGGGATATGAATCATTACATCTTTACCACAGTGTATCAAGGACACCCGATTTCTTCCAATAATTATATCATGAGATATAAGGTGTTAAATAATTAATTGAATCGATCTAGGCACCTAGTAATCACATAATAAAAATTTTATATATGTCTGCCAAAATATCATAAATTATTCATTAATTTATAATTGAAAAATATGTTTAAAAGAAATATGTTTCATAGACATTTCATCATTTCAACATTGAATAACCCATAAAAAAGGAATACTTTTATTAAAAATTTACAAATCATAATAAAAAACATCATGATAATGAATATGGTTAATATAACTAGATATTATACTCATTAAATTAAATGTAAAATTAAATCATGCCATCATAGATGAAAAATGTCATCAAAATATTTATAGAATATTTTTGTAGGAAAATAGACATATAAATTTGATAGAAATGATTTAAAATATAAAAATTTAAATCATATAATGGATAAAATTTCTTTGAAATGAAGCATTAAAAAATTATTTTAAGATTCAATGAATTATTCAATCATGGGATTGAGAAATTGAACTCATCTTGGAATTGTTTAAATAATGATTCTGTTCACACCTTCTATAAATGTAACAAATTAAAAATATGATAAAAATATTGTTTTTAATTTGGTTAGTAAAAATTAAAACATGGGAATAATTAATTTCAACTATCATCGTATAATAGTCAGTAACATTCTAAAATCCCTTTTATAAAACATAGACATTGTAATAAGTGGGTTTTTTGACCTAATGAGGAGAAATAACGATGAATTTTCTTATAATCATTTTAAAATCCATTTTGATTACTAAAGTGTGGAAATGGTATTAAAACATATAAAATACAAAAATAACTAGAGGATAATAAAAATAAAATGGGTTTATAAAACACATATCATATAATTTCTTCAATAACAATTCTTTAATAAATAACCCCGATTTAAAAGGTATTGGAACAGATATCCAATACGTCATGTCTCATTTTTCTTCTAAAAAATTAAAATATACTATGTAATATATATATATATATACTACAAATAAATTCTATATCCATGATCATATATTTAATATCAGTAATTATTTATTTATAACATATTTTTTTCAAAATTATTAACAATTATTTATTACAATCAGTATTCCAGGTGATAACGGAGTCTTATTTTAGGAATGCTTCAATTTGATAGTCTCAGTCCTTGTACACTGATCACAGTTCTATAATTTATATAAGTTTTATCATTTCATGAGTATCATATGTATTCATTGTATACAATATTATAACTATTCATATAAATATGTGATGGAAAATGTATCAAATAATTTTATGGATATGATAATTCATACGTACAAATGAGTGAGGATTCCAATTATTGATGGATGGATTAAATTAAATTTAAATAAAAATTCACCTTTTCATAAATATAATATTATAATAAATATTATTTACATTAGATAAATCTATCACTAAAACATAAATGTGTTTTTTCATGAAAAACTGTACCACTTCATGGAGCTTCTAGTGCCCACATATTCACGATCAACGCATTATTTTAACATATATAAAAAGGATGTGGATAATGGTTATTACCTAACAATAATAACAATTCAGTATATTTATGATACTAAATTAATTATATTGTAACTTATACCATATATTTTTGTTGAGTAATACAAAGAAATAAAATTAAAAGTACTTGGTTAAGAGTTACCCTCTTATTTGATTAAACCTTTTGCCTTATGACCTAATCATTGAATGGATGTTATTTTGAAAAAAAATAGAAGTTATAGGAAGTGGGTTTGTAAGATGGGCGGATATTATTGTAGGTATTAACCAATTTATAATGATAAAACATTGTGATTAAGGTAGGATAGTTTTTTCACTTTTACATGTCTGGGGAGGTGAACCCAGATAAATACATAAATACATAAATTATTATAATTTAATTTTCATGTTTATGTGAATTTAAATTAATATATTTTCAATATAGGATGATTATTAGGTGAAATTATCTCGTAAAATAATATTTATAAAAATTAAGTTGAGTTTTAATCCATATCTCTTTTTTTATCCCTCTCTTAACCCTTTTTGCAATTACCATGATATAAATGTTTTTAACACATTAGGGGTCAATAATGTTACTATAAAAGAAAAATTGGAACATAAGTGAAATTTTTTTATATTATTTTTCCATATACAATTAAAATTTTAAAATATAATAAGTTTATAAATTTTAATACATTTAATAATGTATTAGATTACGTAATATACAGTTAAAGTCACTTACATGTTTATTAACATTTTTTGACTATAATGAAAACATGACCAAAATGGGATTACAATAGATTATTTTAAAACAAAACTATTAGGATAATTTTTAGTTTAATTTTTTTGGAATACAATAATTCAACCACATTGTATTACATTTTATATTTTTAAAATCACTTTTATGTATTTTTATAACTCAATCAAATATTATGGCGACATTTCATATTTATGTTAATTATTCGTTGAAAAAAAATTAAAATGATAAGAACTAAAATCATATTTGAAAAAAAACATGTAAATCCAAACATTATCCCTTTTTTCTTATGATGACATATTAGAAACATTAATATCAATATAGTGACATTTGGTATTTATCGATTTCATAAAATATATATAAGTCATAATCATGGAAAAATGGAACTAGTTTGCCATATTTTTGGGACATGTATTATAAGGGATGAACAAAACTAGGAATATAGGATAAATGAATGTATTACTAAAATTTTAGAGAGTTATTCCAATTTTTTAACTTTTTAAAATATTTTTCCATTACCGAGGTGTTGGATATTTTCCAATGATACTATTCTTAATGAAAAAATAAATGGGGAATATTTTACAAATTTTATCTTATTAATTAAAAATATAGAATAAATTTTAAAAAATTAATCTTCTTTAAGTGGAAGAAAATGATTTTAATATAATCATGAAAAACACAATGAATTGTTTTCTTTAAAATAATTATTTATGTGTAAAACTTGATTAATTCTAATCCCATGACTACAAAAAAGAATTATACATATGTTAAAATATTTTATTTAATAAGTAATAAATAAATTACAGTAAAATATTTCATTAATAATAATGAATTTAATTTATTAATAAAGAATATCATTTCATGCATAAAAACATTTTTTAGAAAAACATCTTATTTAGGATCAATTGATTTTATTTTGAATTCTAATCTATTGAAAACAAGTGAGTTTATTTATGAATTATTCAAAAACATGTTAATTATATAGTTTGTCCTATTCGCACTCTTCAATCCAAAATCTAGGAAATAATAATATTTCTATAGTATATCACAGTTTATTTAAAAGTATAATTTCACAGAAACCATGTTATCTTAAAAATAAAAAAAATTTAAAGAGAAATAAATCATAAAATTTTAGGGTATTATATTCTAGCCCATTCTTATATCCTAATAATTTCATCGTTTAAATTCCATTACATTGATAAAAAATATGATACTTTAGCCTTATCAAATATTCAAGTTCCTACACATCTTTCTATAATTTATTGTTCAACAATAAAACATTGACAAGGTGTGATATATTATTTCATTGTACATTCTATCTATAATCTAGAATATTTAATATATATTCCTCATAAGAGATAAATTTCTATAGTGGTATAAACTCTAATTTATATCCATGTGAGGGACCAAGTTTGTATATTATCATGAGAGATATTCTGAAGAGACAAATATATCCAGGGAATAACATGAATTTATTTCAAAATATCATAAAATTATTATAATTAGATATTCATAAGAATAAATTGTGACCAACATTAAACACTATATATCACTAATTATTATCAACATAACATTTATATATCATCTGAAGTACCCCTATATTTTGATGAATAGTTCTAATTTTTTTTTATTACCTCATCTAGATATATTCCCCAATATGTTTCTTCATCCTACGACATCCTAGAATATTTGATTTGTGAACTCTTACCAAATATGGTCTCATAGAAACCCATCAAAATGCTCCACTGAAAGATATTTTTTTATTAAAAATACACATATAAGTTATAAGGCCCCCGCCTTAAACCTTACTTAATCTTGAGTTATTACAAGATTACACATTGAGGATCTTTTCGGGTTTAGAGTTTTAGGGAATTAGATCATAAAACTTGCATTATATTCCACATATAAACAAAGTGGTTACATAAAGATAGTATTCTTCATTCCCATCAATGGAAACATATTTAAGGTAAAACATGGATTCTTTCTTGACACTTCCTTGACACTATCATCATATCATGTACCTTTCCCTTGACCTGTGAAAATCATTTCAAAAAAACATGGGATGAGCATAAAAAGCTCAGTATGGGTTATAAAAACATGGAAAGGAAACATGGGTACATATATAAATAAGAATGAAATCATACTTTACCCATAAAACATAAGAACATTAACATACCTAATCAAATCATGAGTAAATCATAGAAATCATAAGACATAAAGGTAACTTGACGCATTTATAACATTCTTACGTAGGGAGTAACCCTCTTGGTTACGTTTGGAATACCCATCACAGTATATTCCCTAAATCTCTTCGGAGAATCCTTAACGTGTCACTTCTTTGCGTTACCCAATGCATTGGAGAGCTATATCGGGCTCACCCGCCCTTAGTTTATCACGGAACCACCCGTCTTCATAATAATGCCCAAGAACCTCAACATAATCGTATCACATAAAACATGCATAAAGGAAACATAACATTCCCACCTTTCAATCACAAGATATCAATACCACACATAGCTATAAAAAACATTATAAGAACCAGTTTCAATACCAAAATAAAAGAAAAGTAAAACATGGTATTTATTTTTCTTTTAAAAAGTATGTATGGCTTGTAGAGGAAGCCGAAACTCAAATAACGGTCACGACGGAGGAGAAGTCATTGTCGCCGCATACGTACGACAAAAACATTCCCTTTTTTAATTTAGTAAACGCTTTGTATAAAAAAGATTCCTTTTGGATAAACGTAAAATTCAAAGGGGTTTATACACCGTATAAAATAAAGTTGTGTATAAAATAAAATATGCCTCAATGAAAGGAGATTGAGACGAAGTCCCATACCTTGGGTCCGACTTGACTCGATCGTTCTTTAATCTCCGGAATAATAAACTTGAGATAATATATACTTTCTTAATAACCTTTTTCAAGTTCATTATTCCTTTTATATCACTTATTACCATGTCATGAACACTATGTAATTATTTATGTTAATAACGGTCATTTTAAAGATCATTGGTACTTGAGTCAAACATAAGCCCTTTATAATTACATGTTGTTCATGTATCCATTATATCAATAATTATAATCATGATGTATATATCTTATATATCCAGTATATACATGTATTTATAACATTACATAATCATTTAGACGTAAGAAATGAAATGCACCATTCATGGAGACGGTAAGTCGTAAGTACGCATGAACGCTACTTTCATTTCTATTTCGTATTTTATAGAATGGAATCATAATGATATAAAGATATATTATAATTCAAGTATAATATCATATATAATATCATAGTTCCATCCTTTATACGTCCCACATATGGTATTTAATGAATCAAATCACTTTGAGGGGGCGGTAGTCCGCAATTCCTTAAATGAAGATATCGCGTTTACCCATAATGGAAACCATAAAAGTATTCCCAAAATAAAAAAAACAGAAGCTTAAACAAATCATAAACATATTATATATCATATATAAATATAGTGACATCTTAATGGACACCTTTGAAGGTGTTAAAGGAATGTTGAACAATCATCGTTTTGGGAGGCATAAATTCACCATCCACAGAAACCGTATGTTCTTTAACCATTAGATGTAGGTGTGTGTAAGTGTAGCTTGAATTCTTCTTATAACAACATCCTAGTATATTGAGGATACTGGAGTTTTTACAAAATAAGAGAATAAAAAGAGTTTATGGGGTTGGAGAATCAAATAAAACAAACAGAATCAAGTGAAGACTTTACCTTAAAATCGGGTAACTCCCATTGGTTTGAGATCAAAGGCTTCCTTGGGAAGACTTCTTCCCAAAGTGAGGATCCAAGGTGTAATAGAGGAAAGTTCAGAGACAAAATGAGTAGGGGTTGGCTGTGCAAAAGGCTTTGGGAGTGTGGGAAAAGAGGTAGAGGTGGGGGCCTTTTATAAGAGGAGAGGAGGGGCACTCTTGGAAAGTAAATATAAGTTACTTTATTTTAAAATGAGTTTCGGATTCAAAAAGTCCCACATTAATATAATTCTAGGATAAGGTGATAAGGGTTAGAAATCCACTCATCTAATAGGTTTTGGACTTGTTTAGATCTTAGATATTACATTATCTTTCCATTTTATTTAAATCGTTAAATAATGAGGTCATCGTTGCATCATTATAATGTCATAAATAACTTACTTTATTTAATGTCTAAAAATTATAAAAAAAATACTATGATGTAGGAAATCTTTTTATATTTCTAATGAATAATTATATTCAAATATCTGACTTGTATAACCCCATATAAAAATTGTTTTCGTAAAAAATATTATGTTGGGGTCATTTTTACTTTAACATTAAATAAAAAGTTATTTATGTCATTTCCCAACCAAAGTGGCTCCATGGGGTCCCCAAGTTGACCCATGGCTTGTCTTTGTCGGCCATGACACATCAAATAAGGTTAGGACATGTGTCTAGGTCATTTCATATTATTAAAGCATTATTTTTACATTAAACTACACTAATTACCACTAATCGCGATTAAAAACTTAATAAGTTACTATTCACCAAAAAATTATTTTAATCTCATTGAACCACATTTTACTTCTTAATGAAAACCATTTATGTCTGATTTTTGAAATTCAAAACAAAAAAGTTGCAAAGATTCATTTAAACGAAAGATCAGTTTCTTTAACTACCACTTAGTGGTTTCACTATTCATCAAAAATTGAAGTTTTTCAGAAAATTACCAAAAATTCACCCTAAGCTATATTTGATATTCTGAATTCAAAAATGAAGTCTATTTTACAAAATTAAAAACATATAAGTCACATTAATTAATTTAATAATTAATTCCCGCTGTTATGACAAATAGCTTGTTTTTATGAAACAATAAGTATCAAACGATTAACACCAGTTTAAGTCCAAT
Source organism: Viscum album (assembly GCA_963277665.1). Lineage (NCBI taxonomy): Eukaryota > Viridiplantae > Streptophyta > Magnoliopsida > Santalales > Viscaceae > Viscum > Viscum album. The sequence goes on along the minus strand of OY728147.1, from coordinate 1,666,381,311 downwards.
TTCAAAGTGAAATTGATTCCAATGAACACCATTGGATTAAATGGTAAAAATATATTCTAATTTCACTTAAAAAAAATTCAAAATATAATCTAATCATATAAATAAATTAGATTAAAAAGCAGTTTTGATGTAAAATGCAGTATTTTTCACTATTCATTAAAAACTGAACATTGTCAGAAAAATACCAAAAATTCACACAAAGTAAATTTTTATGTCCCAATCATAAATAATAAGTTTATTTTGACAAAAATAGTTTATAAAATTGTCAAAATATAGATTCAAAAAAAGGTTTTCCATCAAAAGGCAGTAAAACAATCTTTTAAAAATATTAGTGTATTCCATGCTTAAGATTGGATTTATTATCATTTTAAGCCTCTAAAACACTATCTAATTAATTAATAGGCATAGATAAAAATATCTATTACTCATTACTTACATGGGATGTTACATCCTTCCCCCCTTTAGAAAATTGCATCCCCGCAATTTATTTACTTATCGAATAAACGGGGGTACTTATCCCTCATTGCATTTGAAGATTCTCATGTTGCCTCTTCCATCTTGTGGTTTCTACAAAAAACCTTTACCTTCTTAATCAACTTATTTCATAACACTTGCTCCCTATGGTAAAGAATCTGGACTAGTTGTTCCTCATATGATAGGTTCTCTTCCAGCTGAACTACTTTTGGACTCAAAACATGAGATGGATCTGGCATATACTTTCTCAACATCGAAACGTGAAAAACATTGTGTACCTGAGATAAACTCGTAGGTAAAGACACTCGATAAGCAACTGATCCAACTCTCTCCAGAATTTCATATGGTCCAATAAACCTTGGACTCAGCTTTCCTTTCTTACCAAATCGCATCACACTTTTCCATGGTGATACATTGAGAAAAACATGATCACCTACCTCAAAAGATAGATCCTTCCTCCTGTTGTCCGCATAACTCTGCTGCCTACTCTGAGCTCTTCTGATGTGCTTCTGAATCAGCTGAACTTTTTCTGCCAACTCTTCTACCAATTCTGGTCCCATCAACTTCCTTTCACCCACTTCATCATAGAAAGCTGGAGCTCGACATCGCTTCCCATATAACGCCTCAAATGGTTCCATCTGTATACTGGAATAATAACTGTTATTATAAGAATATTCAACCAAAGAAAGATGTTGGTCCCAAATTCCCTGATAATCCATCGAACAAGCTCGTAGAATATCCTCCAATGTCTGAATTGTTCGTTCTGACTGCCCATCTGATTGAGGATGAAAAGCTGTACTAAAATTTAATTCAGTACCCAACGACTTCTGAAGGCCTTTCCAAAAGTTAGAAGTAAACCTGGGATCACGGTCAGATACAATGGAGAGAGGAACTCCATGTAACCTGACTATCTCTTTAAGATACAAACGGGAAAGTTGATCAATAGAGAAAGTATCTCGTATCACAAGGAAATGAGCAGATTTGGTCAAGGAATCAAAAATAACCCAGATTGCATTATTACCTCGAGATGTCTTCGGTAATCCCACAACAAAGTCCATGTATATATTCTCCCATTTCCACTTTCGCACTGGTAAAGGTTGAAGCATCCCTTTCGGTAACTGCCGCTCTGCTTTAACCTGTTGACATGTCAAACACTTCACAGTAAAATTAGCAATATCTCTTTTCATTCCATCCCACCAGTAATACTTCCAAAGATCTCTATACATCTTAGTACTGCCCGGATGAACTGAAAACAGAGAACTATGAGCTTCACATAACAAATCTCTCTTCAACTGTGAATCACAAGGCACACACAATCTCTTCCCAAATCTCAAAACACAATCATTATCAATGTTGAATTCAGGAAACTTACCTTTCTGAACTAGCTCTACCTTTTTCTGCAACTCAGTGTCTTGATTCTGTGCTTTCTTGATTCTGCCTGATAGAGAAGATCTCACTGATACCTGAAATAAAACAGAAGGACTTCCTGCACCAACAACTTCTATGCCAAAGTTCATCAAATCCTTAACCAAAGGATCATGTTCCAAATGCAACATTTCTAATGAAGCATTTCTTTTTCGACTCAAAGCATCAGCCACTTTATTTTCTTTTCCTGGATGGTAATGAATTGTACAATCATAATCCTTGATTAATTCCAGCCATCTCCTCTGTCTCAAGTTTAACTCTTTCTGAGTGAATATATACTTTAAACTTTTGTGATCGGTATATATTTCACACTTTACTCCATACAAATGATGCCTCCAAATTATTAAAGCAAAAACAACAGCAACTAATTCCAAATCATGTGTAGGGTAATTTACCTCATGAGTTTTCAACTGTCATGAAGCATAAGAAATTACCTGATCATTCTACATTAGGACGCATCCAAGTCCTTTCAATGAAGCATCACTGTATATAACAAACTCACCATTTTTGGAAGGTAGTGCCAAAACTAGAGCATTCACCAATATTCTTTTCAATTCCTGAAAACAATCATCAAATTCTTTTGTCCAGATAAAATTAACACCCTTCTGAGTTAGCTTAGTCATTGGACTAGATAATCATGAAAAATTTCTAACAAACCTTCGGTAATAGCCTTCCAAACCAAGGAAGCTACGAATCTCGGTTACATTTGTGGGTCTTGGCCATTCGTCCACAACTTTTGTTTTTGCAGGATCAATAGTTATTCCATCTTTAGAAACAATATGACCAAGGAAAGAAATTTGTTGCAACCAAAACTCACACTTGCTTAATTTTCCATACAGTTTCTTTTCTTTTAAGGTTTTCAAGATAACCCTTAAATGTCTTTCATGCTCCTCTTTACTTTTAGAAAACAGAAAAATATCATCAATAAACACATCCACCATTTATCAACTGAATCAACTGAGCCATCACTGCAACAAACTATTTAGTTCGGATTCTGACCATCCCAGGATACTGATTTGAAAGGTCATTTCCCTCTGTATGCCTTCCCAGAAAATCTGTTCTGTGTCCTCTATGAAAAACCATTCTTAACTCAGAAATATCTTAGGAGAAGCAACATTGTAATCTTCAAATGCTATATCATTTCAATCATACCATAAATTAACTTATAATTTTACACTTTTCTAACTCCTAAAGTTGTCTAAACCGACCTCTGATACCAACTATAAGGCCCCCACCTTAAACCTTACTTAATCTTGAGTTATTACAAGATTACACATTGATGATATTTTTGGGTTTAGAGTTTTAGGGAATTAGATCATAAAACATGAATTACATTCCACATATAAACAAAGTGGTGACATAAAGATAGTATTCTTCATTCCCATCAATGGAAACATATTTAAGGTAAAACAAGGATTCTTTCTTGACACTTCCTTGACACTATCATCATATCATGTACCTTTCCCTTGACCTGTGAAAATCATTTCAAAAAAACATGGGATGAGCATAAAAAGCTCAGTATGGGTTATAAAAACATGGAAAGGAAACATGGGTACATATATACATAAGAATGAAATCATACTTTACCCATAAAATATAAGCACTTTAACATACCTCATCAAATCATGAGTAAATCATAGAAATAATAAGACATAAAGATAACTTGAGGCATTCATAACATTCTTACGTAGGGAGTAACCCTCTTGGTTACGTTTGGAATTACCATCATAGTATATTCCCTAAATCTTTTCGGAGAAACCTTAACGTTTCACTCCTTCGCGTTACCCAATGCATTGGAGAGCTATATCGGGCTCACCCACCCTTAGTTTATCACGGAACCACCCGTCTTCAAAATAATTCCCTAGAACCTCAACATAATCGTATCACATAAAACATGCATAAAGGAAACATAACATTCCCACCTTTCAATCACAAGATATCAATACACCACATTGATATAAAATACATTATAAAAACCATTTTCAATACCAAAATAAATGAAAAGTAAAACATGGTATTTTTTTTCTTTTAAAAATAAGGTATGGATTGTAGAGGAAGCCGAAACTCAAATAACGGTCACGACGGCGGAGAAGTTGTTGTCGCCGCATACGTACGACAAAAACATTCCCTTTTGTCGTTTAGTAAATTCTTTGTATAAAAAAGATTCCTTTTGGATAAACATAAAAGTAAAAGGGGGTTATACACCGTATAAAAGAAAGTTGTGTATAAAATAAAATATGCCTCAATGAAAGGAGATTGAGACGAAGTCCCATACCTCGGGTTCGACTTGACTCGGTCGTTCTTTAATCTCCTAAATAATAAACTTGAGTTAATTTCTACTTGCATAATAACCTTTTTCAAGTTCATTATTCCTTTTATATAACTTATTAACATGTCATTAACACTATGTAATTATTTAAGTTAATAACGGTCATTTTAACGATCATTGGTACTTGAGTAAAAAATAAGCCCTTTATAATTACATGTTGTTCATGTATACATTATATCCATAATTATAATCATGATGTATATATCATATATATCCAGTATATAAATGTATTTATAATATTAAATAATCATTTAGAGGTAATAAATGAAATGCACCATTCATGGAGACGGTAAGTTGTACGTACGCATGAACGCTACTTTCATTTCTATTTCGTATTTTATAGAATGGAATCATAATGATATAAAGGTATATTATAATTCCAGTATAATATCATATATAATATCATAGTTCCATCCTTTATACGTCCCACATATGGTATTTAACGAATCAAATCACTTTGAGGGGGCGGTAGTCCGCACTTTCTTAAATGAAGATATCACGTTTACCCATAATGGAAACCATAAAGGTATGCCCAAAATGAAAAAAACAGAAGCTTAAGGAAAACATAAACATATTATATATCATATATAAATATAGTGACATCTTAATGGCCACCTTTGAAGGTGTTAAAGGAATGGTGAACAATCGTCGTTTCGGGAGGCATAAATTCACCATCCACAGAAACCGTATGTTCTTTAACCATTAGATGTAGGTGTGTGTATGTGTAGCTTGAATCCTTATTATAAAAACATCCTAGTATATTGAGGATACTGGAGGTGTTACAAAATAAGAGAATAAATAGAGTTTTGGGGGTTGGAGAAGCAAAATAAAACAAACGGACTCAAGTGAAGACTTTACCTTAAAATCGGGTAACTCCCTTTGGTTTGAGATCAAAGGCTTCCTTGGGATGACTTCTGCCCAAAGTGAGGCTTCAAGGAGTAATAGAGGGAAGTGGAGAGACAAAATGATCAGGGGTTGGCCGAGCCAAAGGCTTTGGGAGTGTGGGAAAAGAGGTAGAGGTGGGGGCCTTTTATAAGAGGAGAGGAGGGGCACTCTTGGAAAGTAAATATAAGTTACTTTATTATAAAATGATTTTCGGATTCAAAAGGACCCACATTTATATAATTAGAGGATAAGATGATACGGGTTCTAAATCCACTCATCCAATATGTTTTTGACATGTGTAGGTCTTAGATATTACATTATCTTTCGATTTTATTTAAATCGTTAAATAATGAGGTCATCGATGCATCATCATGATGTCATAAATAATTTAATTTATTTAATGTTTAAAAATTATAAAAAAAATACTATGATGTAGGAAATCGTTTTATCTTTCTAATTAATATTTATAGTCAAATATCTGACTTGTATAACCCCATATAAAAATTGTTTTTGTAAAAAATATTATGTTGGTGTCATTTTTACTTTAACATTAAATAAAAAGTTATTTTTGTCATTTCCCAACCAAAGTGGCTCCATTGGGTCCCCAAGTTGACCCATGGCTTTTCGTGGTCGGCCATGACACATCCAATAAGGTTATGACATGTGTCTAGGTCATTTCATATTATTAAAGCATTATTTTTACCTTAAACTACACTAATTACAACTAATCGCGATTAAAAACTTAATAAGTTACTATTCACCAAAAATTTATTTTAATCTCATTGAATAGAATTTTACTTCTTAATGACAACCATTTATGTCAGATTTTTAAAATTCAAAACACAAAAGTGGCAAAGTTTCATTTAAATGAAAAATCAGTTTCTTTAACTACCACTTAGTGGTTTCACTATTCATCAAAAATTGCAGTTTTTCAGAAAATTACCAAAAATTCACCCTAAGCTATATTTGATATTCCGAATTCAAAAATGAAGTATATTTTACAAAATTCAAAACATATAAGTCACATTAATTAATTTAATAATTAATTCCCACGGTTATGACAAATAGCGTGTTTTTATGAAACAATAAGTATCAAAAGATTGACACCAGTTTAAGTCCAATTTCAAAGTAAAATTGATTCCAATGACCACCATTGGATTAAATGGTAAAAATATATTCTAATTTCACTTCAAAACCAATTCAAAAGATAATATAATCATATAAATAAATTAGATTAAAAAGCAGTTTTGATGTAAAATGCAGTATTTTTCACTATTCATTAAAAAATGAACATTGTCAGAAAAATAAAAAAAATTCACACAAAGTAAATTTTGATGTCCCAATCATAAAGAATAAGCTTATTTTGACAAAAATAGTTTATAAAATTGTCTAAATATAGATTCAAAAAAAGATTTTCAATCAAAAGGCAGTAAAACAATCTTTTAAAAATATTAGTGTATTTCATGCTTAAGATTGGATTTATTATCATTTTAAGCCTCTAAAACACTATCTAATTCATTAATAGGCATAGATAAAAATATCTATTACTCATTACTTACTTGGGATGTTACATAAGTAGTCGATAAAAAACACCTTAAAAATATATAGATAATTATATCAATAGGTAATATATTGTCTGATAGGTCCTCTCATAGTAACCACATAACTCATAATGATATATATTACTAAAACTCAACATTGTATCCAGATCAGGATGAGTATTTCTCCTGAACATTAATGAAAACCTCAGATCCTATTTAGAAACAATTGAATGGGGAAATGAATGAATTAATTCCACTTACTTAATATATATAATGGAAAGATAATAAGGAGATAATTCCTCTATAATTGAAATTATTATTTTTTGATTTCATTAAGAGATCATGTAAATGCGAAATATCATTCATTCCATTAGAATTTATTGGGATTACATCAATTAAATCAATGATAGTTTTTCCATTTACATTCCGGTATATATAATCATTATTACATTCAATTATATTATTATCTATCGACATTTACATACTTCCATAACAATAACTAAGAAACACACTTGACAATATCCATTTTCATGTTATCACACTAGATTTTCCCTTTCATATATATATACATCATCATATTTCCATGATGAATAGAGAATGATGAACTATGGGAATCCTCTAAAAACTCATTATTGGAGTCTCATATAAAGGTACACATACATATCTCTTGAAACATATCATTCTATCACAAAAAGGGTAGAAATTTGGAACATTTTTCACCTTCTTCAATAGATCAATATCCCCATTTTGTACCCCTTTAATCCTCACATGGATGGATGGTTAAGCATTTAAATGTATAAGATATTATCTATCCCATTTCTTAATAAATACATGTTCCATATTGTTTATATTAATTAGTACTAGATCTCTTTGAATCCTCATCATGGGAAAAAAGCCACGGTCCTTTGGATTCGTAGCATTATCGAACTTGTTTTCTTTCATAAGGTGGTAACGTATTGATTATCCATAATCTTTAATAAGCTCAAACCAGATTTTTTGGTACATATTCAATCATTTCTATGAGAATATATTCTTTGTGTTTTTATAATATGTATTTATGTCACACCTTAAGCTATGAAAATAATTCCTCCATATCATAAATTCAAAAATTTCCACTTCTTTCTATAAATATTGAGTCAGGTAATGTTTTTATGGATTTTAAATTTGTTTGAGGATTATTCTATGTCTATACCATTCTTCATGGGGACACATCCTAGTCTCTTCATTTATGTATCACTATATATTGAAATCAATTGTCCCATTCATAGTAGTGTGTATATAGGTGAACTAGCCAAACTTATCTTCAACTACTTGAAATTATCTTCACATTCATCTTTCCAAAAGAACATAACACCCATCTGAGTAAACATAATGATTAAATTATATAGTTGTGACAAATATATCACTAAACATAATATTTTTATAGATAAAAAATTAAAAATATAGATTTTGGTTGGCACAATTGGTCTAGAACATCACTTAATAGCTTTCATATTTGATAAATCATCCGTTATACCCTAACATGGTATTACATGACCCAATAATGAATCTTCATGAATATATAATTAACACATAGTAATTCCAGCAAAAAACTTATTCCTTTAAGACATTAACACAATTATGAAACAATCTTCATCATATTCTTTTCTCTTGGAATATATAAATGATTAATATATTATTACTACCAAAAAATGAACAAGGAAATATTTAATTACTCTATTCATTAAATCCATTAATATAATATTTGAATTAAAAAGTCCAAATAAAATTATGAATAATTCATAATTCTAATTCCACATATAGAAGGATTTATTGGTCCTATACTAATTTTTCACCATTAATTGGTGATATCATGAATGAAGGGAAATCATGTAAATGTATTAAAATTCATGTAATTAGTCACAAGATCATGGATATGCAGTAGAAGATACTTATTATTGATAGTGATCTTGTTATGTTCTAGATAATCAATGAAAATATGCATTTAATCATATATCTTATTAACAAAAAAAATAGTGTTCCCCAAGGTGATTCACTATGGTGTATAAATATGTTTTATTTATTCTTTAAGAGATAATTATATAATTTATAAAACTTAATATAAGTCATCCAATATGAATAAATGAAAATGGGTGAAACACATTTTATGAGTTTTATTTATAAATCAATAACAAATTTGAGAGGATGATTTATAAAATCATTGTAATTACATCAATAAAATCTCATATAAAAAGAATATACTCAATTTTGTGTTTCCACAATATCATCTGATCTACAGAACATTCTTATATAAGAATATAGATCCACATGATAAAAGTAATTTTCATTAATTATTTATCATTATCATTACATTGATAAATGATTGAAGTATCATTAAAAATATAGAATTTCAACTCCTTTTACCAATAATTTATATGGGATACGTATATAAAAATAAATAAAATCCATTCTTATAGTTATATCTAATTTAACTCGAGGGATAATTAAATAATTTTTAGGAAGCACATTCCTAAAATATTGACCTGAAGAGGAACTATAGACATGAGAGGCAATCATCTTACCACTATATAATTTTCACTACAGACTCATAATATAATCATTTAGAAGATAATGTGATACCCAAATAAAATTCATTGATTACAAAAGTGGGTAGATATATAGTTATATAAGACATTATCTTTACTATAGTGTATAATAAGTACATATTTTGGCATGTCATTTTCATAACCCACATTAGTAGTTGTGATTGTAAAATATTTCCCATTAACTTTAGGATTAAAAGGATGTTAAAATAATCATAATCATAAACCTTATGAATTTCACACAAGTTGGATAAATTCTTATAGTCCTTGCATTTGGAGTATTGGAGTGTGGGTACATTATTTGGTGTCATCCATCATTATGTTGTATCAACTCGACTATTTATCTCCAATAAAAATTCAAGGGGTCTATAGCCATCCCTTAAATATTTCAATAAACATATAGGTACATTCACAATGTTCCATTCATATTTATTCCTATATTTATAGCATGTAGGTGATAAAAAGTCCCAACAACCATGTGATTTATTTTAGTATTCAAGTGGCTACATCTTTATATTCTTATCAAAACCATTTGAGTGATGGGAATATATAATTTAAATTACTCCCTTGAGATAACATTAATTTATATATTCATATCCACTAATGAATATTATATCTAATTATTCTAATAGATTTTTTTTATGGAACAAACGAATAGATCAATTTTTCTTCTATGGGTGATGATTAAAGAAACATACTACCATGAATGTCTTGTAAAATTATCCTCATAAGATTCAATGGATTCATCACCCCTCTACATAAAATCAATGAATTCATGCATTAGTTCTTTTATATATAATATTAATAAATTATAAATTGATGTATCTTCAAAAATACTCTTCATATTCATGTGTGAAAATTTCTTCTTCATGCCTCATATTCGTAATAAAATTCCACTAATGGGTTTATTATCCTTATTAACAATGAATGGATATGACAACTTTTTTATTCCCCAAGTACTGGAGAATAGTAATTTTTCTATGTTGTATTATTACATCACCCAACTGATAGTAGGTCATAAGAATCAGTAAAATAAGGTGTAAATTGCCCTATAAAAAACTAAAAATAATTTTTTCCCACCATTGATCATTCTAAATCTCAGCAAAAATCATGACCTGATAAATTTTCATAAGGAAAAAGATTATTCATTGAATATACCACAGCATATAGTTACATAGGATTATAATCATTACATTTTCCCTCACAATAATTATCAGAACAATCAATTTTGGTTGCAACTATCCACAAAAACCAAAAAACATAGTGTACTAATCAAGCTTCAATACATAGGTTGAGAAATCAAATAAACAAGAAAATTAATTCAAATATGTCTAAATCATGCGACATTATTTTCCATCTATGACACATTAAATTTATCCTAGTTCATCCATGGCCATTATCTTTTCAAATACTTCATAATATGTTATAAATAAAATATGAATTAATCCTAACATATCCCCTAAGAGTGATCTATCCATGTGTGAAATTTTAGGATCACACATAATGCACCGACGATGATTGAGTTAATACCCAATCCACCCATTTTATATTTATTAACCCAAGGTGTTTCTATTCCAAAACCACATCCACTTTGTAGTATCTATAAAAAGATATATTTTCTAGGATAACCATAGTTTTTTCATTTCCATAAGATATGATGTTCTCAAATACATAGGCATTTCCCCAAGGTTTTTACTTATGTTCTCAAATCCTAATATACATATATAAGTAAAACCCCCTCTAATACCGACTGAGGTGACCCAAGAATTTAATATATATAAATATTACATATTTTTATATTAATATTAAATACATATAATAACATTAAATTACACTAAACCATAAAATTAAACTTTAATTTGAGACTCGAAACACAGACATCGTATTTCAGTATAATCTTCATCATCTCCCAAATTTTTTTTATCACATTATAACATTCCTTGAAATTCCCTACATAAGGATCTCATTATTACATGGTGAAAGTAAATATAATAATGGGTGAGATTAGATGCCCCGTAATAGTAATCATGGGAGATATAAATTGATGATCATATGTAAGAAATAAATAAAAATCGAATAAGAACATGATAATAATATTAAATTCTCATACCCAATATATTAGAGATCACAAACATGATGTATTGAATAAAAAAATTTATATATAAATACATGAATCATATTTTAAGATAATTATCATCTATTAATCATAACTCACACATTAAAATAAGAAGCATAAATACATTTCATAAGAGTGTGGCTCCTTCATAGGAATAGAGAGTATATCATATGTCATGTTTATCTATTGATACCATAATATCATAGGGGAAAATGTATCTAATTTTTTTTTCTATATCAAAAAATATTAGGAATTAGAACCTATTACCCATATCATAGAAGATTAGGCATCCCTACCTCTTCCCTATCATGGATCGACAAAATGAACACATTTTTAATAAATAACTCACAAGATATTGGTATTTACCCCATGAATTTTATGAATTTATTATTCCCACACAAATCATAATTACAACCATATATATGTGTTATCAAATAAGATAAAATAATCATCATATCATCTAGAATAAATCCTGGAAAATAAATGGGTTTCATAAAAATTACATCATTTCATCATTTTGTTATAGTATAACTCATGGTAAATGAATGGGTTTCTTGAAAATATATTAATCATAATCATATTAAATCCATATTAATAATAATGATCATATCATTGGATCATATCCCTAATAAATAATATGTAAAATTAGATAATTTTTTCATAGATGAAATATATATTTAAAAGGTTAGTAGAATACTTCATCTGAAAAATAAAATTTTCATTTTGAAAGAAACTATTTAAAATATAAAAAATTCCAAAATATTATGAAAATAATTTTATTTAAATTTAAATAAAAAATTGTAATGTAAGCTTAAAATAATTGAGTGGTCATGATGATTGGAAATTATATTCATGTTATAATTAATAAAACAAAGAATCTATTCACACATTTAGTAAAAAGAATAAACCTCAGAAAATAACTAGAAAAATCATTTAATTTTTTTTTGGAATATAAAAACATTGGTAAAAATGAATTCAAATAACCATTTGGAGAATTTTATAAAATATTCTTTAAAATATTTTAGAAAACATTGATATGAAATAAATTTATCATATAAAAAATAGAGAAATAAGGTCAGATTTTTATAAAAAAAATTTATTAAATAATCTTGAATTCCAATGAGTGGAAAGTGGAACTAAACCAAAAATTTATATATATAAAAATATTTGAATATAATGTAAATGGTTTTATCTAATAAAGATGATATAATTTCATTAATGTAAATTTAATCATAAACATTCCTGATTAAAATAGGATTGACGCATAAATCCCTTACCAGAAGTTTAATATTGTTTCTTATGTGTTCAAACCTCATTAAAAATACATATAGATTTAATATAAATATATCTTCTATCGTTAAAAATATATATGAGATAATATATGATTTATGTAAAAACCTATGTTTTTTATGTGGTATAAATCCCTTGTTTTTTAATTTGGATGCTTAAATATAGCCTTATGTCAGTATGGAACATGGTCATGGTTATTTTAGGGTTGTCCTGGTCCTTTTCAGTACCCAAAACCAAATCATTGGGTGATTTTAGCATAGCACATTGCTATAAAAAACCATGGGGGTTTGGCAATATGGTTTTACAAAACCGTGAAAGGTTTGATAGTGGGGGTGTACAAGTCTTATGGTTTGAGGAAACCGTGTGAGAGGAGGCACATAGTCTTGAAGCCCTTTCTGTAGTTTTTTTAAAATTGATAGTGGATCTTCACATAGAAAGAAAGAAATTTTGCTTCCCCTTGTCCTATATGATGACCTGCATGATTGGTGCATTGTTGAACAAAAAATTCCCCTAAACCATAAATCCACTGTAATTTTGGGAGTTTAAATAATTTTAATTTAATGAAAATAATTTTTAAAAATATTTTAGTTTTTATTTAGAAATATATAATCATACCTATCATTAATTTCTCAAGGGTGATTATTCATTGGATTGATCATGTTCCCTCATCCGAATTATGATTCGAGCATAGTTTGTCTCACCGAATCTGCATAAGAAAGATATATATTCTTTCTTAGCCATTCATTGTTTTTCTAGATATCGGTTTCCAATTTTGGATTTAGGATTATATGCCCCAATTTCACATTCATCAACCATTCTTTAGATTTCTACTAATCTAAGTGTATTCAAGACATGATACTGGCTGGGAAATCCACTAAATAGCTAATGTAGGATGTCTATGCATTTTAATCTAGTTTTCGGGCTTTATCGAGTTATCAACTATTATGCCTCCCACCAGACATTCCAACACAACCTTTATATTAAACCAGTTAATAGAGTAAATGAACTTGGTCTAGTTATGTATTAACATAGGTTACTTTGAGGTGTGTTGGCGGTTGTTTCTCCAACCATGGTATATGCCAAAGGAATTGGTCTTGTTTATTCCCGATTGAACCATCCATGGGATGTATTCTAGTTATTTCCTAATTAAAATTAGTTTAATTAAGATTGAAAAAATTGAGTTACATTCTTAAGATATTGGATTCATCATATTTCCAATTTATTAAATGATGAAAATAATTGGTAAATTGTTTAATTGATGAAATGGTTATTACTTCACTTGGGATGGCTTAATTGGATTATTTCGAAATTGTGATATGATTGGGTAAAATCATCAAATGTAATATAATATAAATTTGGTATATGGAGTTTGTATGCTCATTAAATGCCTTTCTTGTGAAATTTGAACATTTATTGGGTATACTAATTCGATATTTTGAATATTAAATGGGATGGATGAATGTGTATACTCTTGAGATGTGATATGTTTAATTGTTAATGGTGATGAATGGGTGGGTATACCCATGTTGTATAATGGAACGTAAATGGATTTCGTGAGTGGGCAGACTCATGTGTGATGTATGAAAATTGTATAAATGGATGAATGTTTTGCTAAATGTCATATACTGATCTCCATGGATCTCTAACATGGATGTGGATGACTTTGGTTGATTACTTTCCTTGGGTCATGATTTCGTGATATTCCTTGGGTCGTGCTACCCCTTGGATTTGTCCTTATTGGGATCATGTAGCGCTTTTCTAGGATGAAATTCTCATAGGAAACAAACCATTACATACACTAAGATTCCATTGAGAAGATCCTCAGACTATATGAGGATTCCTTGGTCATGAAATCCAAGATATGGTCATTTGGGGTCAAATACATTAGTTATTATGATATGGCCATGGGAATGTGATTCAGTCTTAGTAAATGGGATCTCTATAGTGATTTGATATGTGTGGATATATAGTGAGGCTGCATGGTTTACTTCTGTTGTTATATTTTCAAATATACATGAGTTAACACATTTTTTTAAGGATCCCTAAGAGACTAAATACTATCGGTGACATAGTCATGGAAATTCTGTGGGCACATTACTTTTAATTACTATTTATCTTCATTACCATTTAAATGCTTAGCTTGTTAAATTATACCAAAGGAACTGTATAGATCATGTTGGTTTACTAATGGGATTTTATCTCATACACTATTTGGGCCTCCCTCAGGGAATCCAAATAGATTATATGATTGCAGGTAATGATAAGGGAAAACAACATAAAAAATGATGTTGATTGCTTCTTAGGATCAGAGGATCATGAGACCAAGATAATACGCCTGATTATATTTGTAAATAGATTTTTTTTTTACTTTTTTAGAAACATTATTTTTAATATTATGTTGTGTAGTGATATTGGATATTTTATTAGACACATGTCATGTATAACAATAATCATCCGTAAATGAGATTGTTTCTGACTTTGTTTATATATTCATGACTTGTTTTGGGTTTAGTTGTATACCTATTTAATTCTATATGCTATTTCTATGTTATTGATTTTCCATTGTGTATATTATTCTAAAGAGGGAATAATATAATCACTAACAAACCTAGCCCCTAACTCCAAGTCAAAGACCTCTATAATTTGGGGAGATGTTCTTGAAGCCTTGGTACTTACCAGGATTTCAGAGATGCTGAGTGGAATCTGGGTCTGAGAAAGTAAAAAATCGTATTAGAATAGTATTTTCTTGTTATTATTATTATTTTTAGAAAATATACATGTGTTGGAGGGGAATGATGTTTGGTAATGATATATTCCTAGAAGTAGCTACACATTGAATAGGGAAAAGTCAAATATCCTCAAATAAAATTGTTATTTTATGGATTTTAGACATTACAGATTTTTTATTACACCATTGGCTGAAACACATGATTTATACTATTAATATTGATACAATTGATGTTCTATTTTCATTTTAACCTAATGAGATGACGGTAAAAAATCTCATCCATCATATAATAACTTGATAGAAATCACATTCAATGCATTTTGATATGTCATTTGGGACGTTTTACCAGTTACATGCTATTGTGATTTGTTTTGTGAAAACTATATCAACTATTGTGATAGATTTTGGGTAGTGGATAGAGGAGTGACGAGATATTTTAGTTCTTAATTGTTTTGAGTTCTTAAGGAATGGGAAGCAATGCACCTTTTATATTCAAATGTTAAAGTGAATTTGATATGAATGGGTTGAATGTGAACCAAATTATGGGTTCATGAGGGGTTATGTGAAATATTGAATTTGGAATTGGTGAACCATTAGTTAAATCTTTTGAATAATTTAATTATGTAAATGTCATGTAAAATGAATGTAAATTCTAATGATAATGAAATGGAAACATGAAATGAAGAACAAATACATGGTCGAGAACTGACTTTTGAGAGGGCAAGAGGAAGATTTCTAGTAGTGTACGAAACATTTAATTTTGTAGTCAAAACTTAGGGGGGAGGATATGGGTTCTTACATGGTTTTAGGAGGGGTTTTACCTGTCCTATGATTTTGAGTTTTGAACATTAGTATAATTATTTTTTATGTGTGTGTTTGGAATTGTAGAGTTATGACACTTCAACGACCTCAATACTAACTCTATGAGGCAAGAAATGACTACACATATGAGTTAGTTTTCCTTATTATACTAGAAAATATTCTATTAGTTATTGTTATAGAGCCAGAGGGTATTTTATACATATTTTCTAAAGAACAGTTCCCTAAGGGTTTATTTCATTGCATGAAGAATTTTCTAGGAGCACCACAACTTTCCTTGGCTATGGTTGAGTTATGGAGGCAGTTTATGTATTATAATCCTCCCATTTTTTGGGGGTATTTAGGTCAATAGGCTATTGAGTAAGAATATAGACTAAATTTAATATTTTCTATCATTTTGTGATGCTTACTAAGATGAGGTTCAATCTCATCACCCATATGCTACGTGGATCCGCAAAGAGATGGTGGGATATTATGAACCATGCTGAAGGTCTTTGAGATATGGGTTGGGCTGATTTTGAAACATTCTTCCATGAACATTTATACCCCATGACTCTATTGAAATAGAATGCTACTAAATTATTGTGTCTAGAGTAGGGTGTAATGATTTTTATGGGGTACTCTTCATGCTTTACAGAGTTGCATAATTTTTTCACTAGCGTATCATACTAATGAGCTATCGAGAGAAATATTCTTCATGGAATGTCTTTATCATGTTATCAGATATCAGGTAAACGTTTTTAGATTGATCTCTATCATTGAGATTGTGAATCAGAAACTGAATATAGATTAAAACCCTAGGGAGGTTGGGGGTGTAGTGCAGGGTAGAGTGGTTTCTCAAACTAGTGGTTCAACATATTCAAGAAACAAGCATCATTTAGAAGTGTTTTGCGAGATTAGAAGTAGTAATGATATGAATATTGGTATCCATATGTACTCATATCAGTGTGACAAGAGAGGCCGCAGAAAGAGTCAGTGCCACCATGACCAAGTTGAGGGTTGATCTTGAGACATGATGGGTTACATGTAGCATTTCTGTAGGACTATCCCTCTATCTGTGAGTAGTAGGGGATTAAATCCAATTAAATGTACAATAGAATGATCCTCATCTCTACAATAGGTAGGGAGATGGAGGAGTGATGTAAATAATGATTAGGTAATGGTGGTTGTAGATGAGGTATCTAGACACTAGTTACAATAAGACATTAGAGCAAGCCTACTCTGGGTAGTGAGGTTGTAACTTAGGGTCGTGGTGCATACCAGTATTATTCTTTATGGAAAACCCCAGATGATAATGGTGACATGATTTATATGGTGGGAGGTGCAATCCTAGTTCCCTCTAATATTGTATCTTCTCTTTTTGGATATAATAGCATCAAATTGTTTTATATCTGCAATAGTGGTGTAAATCCTTGGGCATGTTCTTCTCTCTTCTCAGGGTGTTTTGATGCTAGACACATAGTTGGGAATCAAAATAGAGAATTTATACCATTATTGGTAGTTCCCTCTTGAGTTTGGTTGGTTTCAAATTGTTTTGTATTTTTATATCCTTGTAATGATATCGTTTGATTTCATACTCATGACGGAATTGATAATATCTTATTAA
Organism: Viscum album; assembly: GCA_963277665.1. Taxonomy (NCBI): domain Eukaryota; kingdom Viridiplantae; phylum Streptophyta; class Magnoliopsida; order Santalales; family Viscaceae; genus Viscum; species Viscum album. The sequence goes on along the minus strand of OY728147.1, from coordinate 1,666,363,516 downwards.
TCATTTATTCACTACTATTACGGGAGGGTGACCATTACGAAACCTAAGGTAGCATTGTACACTAAAAAAGGTCAATGGGATTCCATGGAGAGGCAATATGGATTAGAGAATCATGGGAGGTGTGGAATAACAACTTATATTGCTATTTGTTATCTATATGGTGAGGGAGTGAGTCGTGTATACTTTCTTCTAGTGCTTTAGTTCTTCATGGATGTCTTCTCAGATGACTTCATATGTTTACATCCTGAGGGGGAGGTGGAATTCTCCATCAATCTTGAATCAGTAAATTTATCATTATTTACCCTTCCTTATAGGATAACTAGGATGGAGGTATAGGAGTGGAAGAGGTATCTAGAGGATTTGGAGGAAAAGGGGTTTCTTTAACCCAATACTTCTCCATGGGGTTCTAAAGTACTTTTTAAAATGGGATTTATGAAACTATTATGCTATGTATGGATTATAAAAAACTGAACAAGATGATAGATAAAAATTGATACCCCTTTCCATAGATAGATGACTTGTTTAATTACATTCGGGGAGCCCATGTGTCCTAAAAAGTCAATTTGAGGTTAGGATATCATCATTTATGTATTCAAACAACAATCATATATTGTACGACCATTAGTACAAGGTATGGACTATATGAGTATTTGGTTATGCCATTTAGTTACATGAACATTTTGATAGTTTTCATGGAACTGATGAACCGAGTGATCTATACATACCTGAATTATTTTATGGTGGTTTTTAGGGAAGACATCTTAGTTTATTCTCACAATCAAAAAGACCGTTCGAATAATCCGGAGATAATTTTCAATACAATAATAGTGTATTAGTTATATTCTATGATCACAATGTTCCAATTTTTAACGGATAACATTCTCTTCATGGGTCACATAATCTAATAGATAGAAGTATCCAAGGAACCGGTGAAGGTGGGAGGTGTGTTTTCCAAGGACCAACTCAAGAATGTTTTTCAAAAACAAATTGTATTGGTTATAGCCGGTTACTATAAAAATTTCATAATTGACTTACAATGCTTAGCAACATTAATGATGGGCTTGGCTAAGATGTTTGTGAAGTACGTATGGTCAAATTCTTATGAGATATCATTTAATGAGATGAAATGGATGTTGTAATCAGAACCAGTCTTAATACTTCTACAGAAGGTGTAGAGCTATACCGTGTGTTATGAGGCTTCAGGTAATAGGTTGGGAGAAATGATAATTAAGGGACATTGAGTTGTGCAATATAGTTCTTGGAAGTTGAGGCTATAGTAGAATAATTACTAGACACATGATCTTGATCTAGCTACTATTGTTCATGAATTGCGCTTTTGGAGGTACTATTTATTGGGAGTGCATTTTATGGGGTACACAGAACAGAATATCCCGATATACATATTTACATAGTCTTATATGAATATGAGGAAGCAGAGGTGGGTGGAGTATCTCTAATATTTTGACATTGAGAATTCCTACAGTTATTGTAAAGGAAATACAGAGGTTGTTTCACTAAGTAGGAGGACTCAAATACAGGTAGTTCAACATGCTTGTAAGAAGTGGTAGCTCATTTGTTCAATAATTGAGATTCACATGGAAGTAAAAAATAGTCATGGAAATACTTATCTATAATACTTAGTTGTTACCTATATATTTATGGATATATTGAGGATGAGGTAGCTATTGGATTTGGAAGACCAAGTTCTACAGGAGAGTGTAGAAAGTGGGGATTATAATCCTAGTTGGGATGTGGAAAATCATGAGATCAGGAACATCCATTGAAACATTTTTTTATAGTCGAAATATGTGAGGAGGTGATGTTATAATTTTATTCCCCGTATTGTGAAGATCATCCCTAAGTCAGAAAAATTTATCATGTCTTGCACTGCTAATAAAGATGGCTAGATATGAATTGTGATGTAGCTAGTTTTGTTATTATGTGTTCCATATATAATTAGGTGAATTAAATGAATAAAAAACCATCCAATAGTTTACAATAATTACCTATTATGGACTGGAAATTGGGTAACTTCACAATGGATTTCGTGACTAATTTTCTGAGGATACCTCAATGTAACGATGTTGTCAGGGTTATTTTTGATAGGATCATGAAGGATTATCATTTATTTATGATCATGGAGGCCTTTAGGGTTGATGAAATATTAATTTTGTATATCCTTGAGATTTTACAACTTCATGGGGTCCTATGAACTATCATTTCGGATAGGGAAACCCTCTTTACATCTCATTTATGGTATAATTTTCATATGGAACTCGGTACATTAGTGCTTATGAGTACAACATACCATAATGATAATGATTTCCAATTAGATCATATGACATATTTTAAAGTGGTCATGTCAATAGCATGTCTCCTAGAATATTCGAGCTCTTGGGTGAAACTTTTACCCCTCGTTGAGTTTATATAAAACAAAAGTTATCAGGTGACTGTACATATGGAACCTTATGAGGATTTATATGGTAGACCATGATGATTACCCATGTGATGGATAGTGTTATTATATGTAGCTTTACTAAACCCAAACCAAGTGTTGGATATTTTTGAGTAGGTACAGTTGATTCAAAAGTGAATTGATATGATATATTCTCATCAGATGTCCTAACCCAATCACCACATACAACCTCTAGAGTTTTCGGTTAGGGATCAGGACTTCAAACGTGTTTTATAATGGTTAGGACTCATATAGATCATGAGGAAGGGTAATATTTTAACACAATATATTTTGGGTCGTTTGTGATTATAGAGAAAGTCAGGTTGGTAGACTATTAGTTGTAGCTACCTCAGATGTATTGATCCATGCACGACATATTCCACAATTATCCCTTGTGCCAATGTCATTCATATCATCTCAATATTTTTAGAATATTGAGGTTTATCACCTGATTGATTCATCCTTTGAGTATCACTCAATTCATAAAGTTGATAGGGGCACGGAGGTCCTCTGAGGCTAGTCAGTTCTTTTAGTACAGGTGCTAGGGAAATACTGTAATTTAAATGATAAGACTTGGGGGTGGGAGGCTGACATATGTGCTCAGTGTCATGAATTGTTCTGAGAAGAATCTTGAAGATCCTTCAGAAGGAAGTTCAAGTGTAAATTTATTTGGGGGGAAATATTATAAGAACCCATTTTCTTGTATGAGGAATGAATACAATATTTTTTAATTTTAATTCTAAATATGGCCTTATGTGAGTACCCAAAAATGATCACGGGGTTTTCATGGTTGTTCAGGGCATGGTCGGATCCTAGAACCCAAATTTGAGGTGATTTTACACTTGAATATAGTTATTAAAAACATTAAGGGGAAGGACACGTGTTTTCAAGTAACCATGAATGCATGGATAGAGGGGTCTACTTGCTACACATTTTAAGAAAATCGTGCGAGAGGAAGTGCATTAGTATGCATCGAGGTCTACATATTTTGTAGAACATGACCATTTCTCTTCAATAGGTTTGTGTCTTGTTATTAAACCATGTTGGTAACTCATGTGGGTACCCCTTTGCATATAGACTATCATGTATAGTTGTTAAAAGGTTTAGCAAATTGTGCACCTAAACCATGGTGCCCCTATTAATTTTTTGAATTTTAATAATTTTAATTAAATGAAAATTATTTTTAAAACCTAATTTATGTGTTTTCCATATATAGAACCTTACATTCCATTGAGTTTAGTTAGTATCATTGGATCCACAATAGTATGACATTCATTCCTTTTTAGCTATTCTTTGTTCTTCTGGATATCAGTTTCTTGGTTTGGATTTAAGCCTATATACCCTAATTTCTCGTTCTTCATCTATTCCTATAATTTATCCTACTATGAGTTGAATCAGAACTTGATACTGGATGAGAACTCCACTACTATGATAATCTAGGTGGTATATACATTTATTTCATGTTTTTGTGCTTTATAGAGCTATGAAACATTATTCCATCAGCTATACTTTCCGAAGAGGCATCAAAATTTAACCAGCTAATTGTATTGATTGGACTTGGACATGTTAGGGATTCCCTTAGAATCTGTTGAGTTGAATTGGGGGTTATCTCACCAACTATAGTCACCCAAGGGTGTTCCATATGAATGGACCTTTTTATGCCCATTGATCCATGTGTTACATTTTTTCCTAACTAAATAGATTTTAATTATTATTAAATGGAATTTAGTTTCTTTCTTAGGTGATAGAATTCATCCTTTTTACAATTTATTAAATGTTTAAATGAATTCGTAAATTATTGAATTGGCCAAATGTTTAATACTTCACTTGGAAGGTATTAATTAGACAAATTAGAAGTTTGTTAATGAGTGTGTAAACACATTGAATTTAACAAAATATGAATATGGATAATGACTGGGTGTACTCCTTAAATTCAATTCTTGTGAAATGTAAATAATGAGTAGTTATACTCATTAGATATTTTAAATATAAATTGGGATGCTTGAATTGGTATACTCATGATATGGGATATGTTTAATTGTTAATGGTGATAAATGGGTGGGTGTATCCATGTTATATGATGGAATGTAAATGGATTACATGAGTTGGTAGAATCGTGTGTGATGTATGAAAATTGAATGTGTGGATGAAAGTTTTCATAGATTCCATGAAGTTCTCTAAATAGATATGGAATAGGGTATTGGATGAATTGGGTTGACTATTACACTTGGGTATTCATTCTGTGGGATTACTCAAGTCTTGATACCCCTTTGATCTAACTTTCATGGTCTCTCATAGGATTTCTCTCGGATGACATGCTCCTTCTACTATAAACAGTTCCTATAACTAGTTTCTATATAGATTCGCCTAGGATTTGATGAGGATACCTTGGTCATGTAACAGTTTATTCAACACTTTGTAGTCTAATAATTTTGTTATTCTAGGGGGCTATGGGAATATGATTCATTCTGAGTATAAAAAACAACACGGTGATTTGATATATATGGATGAATGGTGAAGTTATGTGGTTTATTTATTTTGATATAGTTTTTTAGATATAAGAGCATGCAATTGTTTTATAAAGACCCATGAGGGGATAAATAATATCATTGGATTAGTACTGTATGTGCCATGGGCACCTAACGTTTCATTATTATTCATCTTCTTTAATATTTAACTTATTATATTGTTATATTACAAACCATGAAATGTATAGATATTGGGTGGTTTTCCTATTGGGTTGTCATCTTAAACCCTATTTGGGACTCCCTTGGGGAACCCAAATTGATTATATGACCTAAGGTAATGATAATTTCAAGCTTTTCAACATTGGTTGTTGATTCTTTATTAGGAGAAAGGGAGCATGGGACTGAGATGAGGCTTGTGATGTGATTTGGAGATAGATTTCTTCATTTTTGTCATTTTGGATACATGTATTGTAATACTCTACTATGTACCTATTTTTGGCTATTTTATCACACATATGAAATACATACCTGTCGTCACCTATATATGAGATAGATTATACATTCGTGTATATATTACTATCTTGTTTATTATTATGTTTTCTTCCAATTTAACTGCTTCTATTATTTCTATGCTATGGATTTTCTATCGTACATACTTTGGAAATGAGATCATAGAATCCCTATTGACATGCCTAAGAACTCATTGTTAGTTAGTAGCCTCTTGAGATGAGGGTGATGAGTTTGAGGCATTTTGACCAGCTGGGCTTAGTGAATTATTGATTGGCATCTGAGTTTAAGAGGTTACAATTTACTTATAACATCTTTTCACTTGTTTATTAATTATTATTTATTTAAATCACTATTCTAGGTGATGCCTCTATTTTTTATGCATGTTTCTATTCTATAGTACCAAAAATTATAATCTAAGTGTTATTAAATAATATCAAAATTTTTAATAATGTTATATGAATTATATATTATCATTATATTAACATTTATTACAATTGATATAAATCCTCAATGAAAAACGGATTATATCCCATATATAGATGGTAATAAATACGAAAATATAAGCAATGTTTCCAATTTTACATGGAATGTATGAAAGAAAGGAGAATAATAATTAATATTGATGTAATTATAATAATATTATAAATATCCTAAATATCATTGAATCCAAAATTATAACCATTAATGCATAAGGGAAATTAAAATAAAAAACATCACTTTAGGGAGTTTGTAGTCCACACATACACACAAGCGATGATTAATTTCCCCACATAATGGAAATGAGTTAGATAATGGTTATTAGATAATCAAAATAATAACTAAATATACATAATATAATGAATTAATTATTTTATAATATATACCATATATTTGTTTGTAGTATAAGAATAAATAAAATTGAATGTACTTGGATAAGAGGTACACCTATTCTATGAATTTGTTTTTCATAAACCTTATGCCCTAAAAGGATGGTATTGTGGAAAAAAATATCTAGGAATTGAGGAAGGGAGATATGATGATATTAGGTATGGTCATGGCTAAGATATAAAATTCAAAATTTGTTAATAAGAGAGTATAAGAGGATTCATTTTATAAGCGAGGGGTGGGGGATCCTTAAAATTACTTAATGTATTAGATTTATATAATTTAATTTTCTTGTTCATGTGAGTCAAAACTTATATATTTCAAATTAATAATGGTGATATGTTGAAATAATTTCATAAAATAACATTTATTGTTTCTCCGTGATGTTTTGACCCTTGACACTTTGTTTTGACCCTCTTTAACCCTTTGGACTATTACTGTGATATCAAAATATTTACTATTTGGTTGTCAATAATGTTAATATAAAAAGAAAAGTGACCTATAAGTGAAAAAAGGATGATATTCATTAACCCTATCCAATAGACATGAATGAATATTTTCTTATTAATTTTAATTCATTGAATAATATATTATTTAACACAATATACTGCTAAAATCATTTTTGGTATTATTTACGTAGATTGAATTTTCATAAATAATTATTGAAATTAAATTCAAATAAAAAACATTTAAAAATTAATACTATATTATCTGTTTCATAAAAAATCATGTACCATAATAATTCATCTATATTTTACTTCTTTTAAGATTTTAATGATCTCTATTATATTTTTATACTATTTAAACAATTATTTTCTAGGTGTTGTATAAATTTTGTGTAATTACTCTACCACTAAAATTTAAAACAAATAGCATGATAAAAAAGTAAATAATATGTAAAATAATAATTTATAACCAATCATAATCACTTTTTATCTTGATGATAAAAATATTAAATACCCTAAATTCATGAGAGTGATATTTTATATTTATCTTTTTATTAAAATTATATAATGTTATAACCAATGAAAAATGGAATCAAGTTGGCATATTTTTAAAACATAGATGATAATTTTTAATCTACACACATCAAAGTGGATAAATTTAAATTTTTGTTTAATTTTAAATGCTTATCCAAAATTTTTATCTCAATTTTACCGATTTTACCCGTACTTATGTGAAATATATATATCGAGGATTCAAATTATAATGAAAAAATTAAAAGGGGCCTATTTTCCAAATTAGATAAAACTAATTCTAAATAAGGATCCCATTCTTCATGATTCATTTTATCTATGTGTTTCAAACCCATTTTATAATTAGCATGCAAAACCTAATAAATATTTTAAAAAATATATATATTTAGAACATAAAACTAGATTTATTCATATCCCATGATTATTAATAACCATTATATGAAGAAAATTGGGAATATATAATATATAACTATCAATAAATTCCTTCGATGATAGTGATTAACTTAATTTATTTTGACAATAAAACATTGTGTTTGTAATTTTTTTCTATAAAACATATCCTTTACTTTAAAACGGTCTTATTTTAATTTTCATTGAATATATATTAAATTAACTGATTTTATATTTATGTAAACCATAATTTTTCACAATTTAGATAGAATTACCGATATCTACCAATCCAAAATCTATAATATAATAATATTTCAAATTTATATTAATACTCATTTAAACTAATTATTGTGTATAAATAAATCAACATACGAAATAAAAATTATTTATAGGGAAATACATTATAAAATATTTTGGTGTTAGAGGAATTTATATGCTTCAAATACACCTAATGTGGTTTAGAAAATTTTAGATACATTTAAACTCTAAACTGGGGATATAAATGTCTTATTGCTACATGATTCTAGGAACTATAATATACATGAGAAATTTTCTAATATCATTAAATCACCACCTAAATGATTTTATTGTTGAGGTAATATCATAGTAGTGAGATTATTGTAGTAAAAGTTGAATATTATATGAATTTTCCTTGTGAAATTCTTATTTCCCTGCCTTTAGATAAATTCAATGTGATTTTAGTGACCGACAAGATCCCTGTAATTAAGAAAAAAATTATCTGCAGTATGGTAAGAAATATAATATTAACAAATGATATTTTATCAATTAACGGATAATAATTAACACTCTATAGATTAAACTTATATTATATGGGCCCTATTACATAATAATTGTGGACTCTTAGCCTAAATTGTTAGAGAAAAACTCATTATTGTGGATTAGATTATTCTAAGGAAGGAAATATTTTTTTCCATGTTTTAAAGGTTGATAGCCCTCTAAAAATTATAGTATTCCTCAATTCTATAAATAATATATCATCAGACTATTTATAGTGGTCTGTGATATTTATAATTCTAAGGATGAAATTTATTGGGGGAGAGGGAAGGAAGAATGTAACACCCTAGGTTATAGGTTCCATTATTATTATTATTATTATTATTATTTATGTATCTAATTTTAATTAATTTCTATCTTTTTCATTTAAAAAGATTGAAACATGAATAAAAATGTGCCCTATAAAATATGAACCAAAATTAACACACTTTATTCATTCGTCTGAGGGAAATTAAAATAAAATAATATCAAACTATGTGTTACCCACCCCATATTATTATTCACTTTGGAAGAATTATGTTTGTTAATGTAAATAAATTAATAGGAGATGATAGATAGAAAATGGTAAAATCATTATGACTTGGAAATCACCCTGATCATTATCAAACATTAGGATCACCAATATCCAAATAAAATGTGTAACGAGAAAGAGAACCTTGAAGTGATAAATAATTAGGAATAAAATTTAATATGGTATTATAATTGTGTCTATATAATTGTAATTTGAACCAATATATTACATAATAAAACAAAATATAAAGGAATGTAATTTGGTCATTATAAACTATAAAATTTTAAGTATAGACATTACAATTATGGTCATTGCTGATATGATTTTTGGTTATATATCTAATAAGTATATTGAATTCATGATTTCTATGTTTGTAAATTTAAAATAATATAATTCATAATAAAGTAAAAATAGAATATTAAAATCTTATATATATATATATATATTTCTGTTATGTATTAATATTACTATTATTATTAAAATATGATATTATATATATATATATATATATAATTAAAATAAATATTTCAAACTATCGACAGATAAGTAAAAATAATTTTTAGAATATAAAAAAATAATTAATGATATTTGTTAATGCGTATTTATTATAAAAGTAATATTAATTTTCAATTAATATAATTATCAGATTTTCACAATAAATATTAATTTAAAAATCTAAAATATTATTATATATGAACATATATATTAAAACCACATAATATAGAAATATAGAGTAAATTTGTTTAAGAATATATAATGTTAAAAAAATTCCATTTTATTTCAAATTTATATTTTTAATTTCAATGATAATTTTTTAAATTATTTAATTTAATTATATAAAATATGAACCATTTACGAAATAATTATATCAAAAACATTCTAATTATATTTTTTTGGTATTTTATGTAAAATAAATGTTTTGATGAATAATGGTAATTATATATTTCACTAACATAGTAACTTTTGTGACATAATTACGCAAGAATGACATAAATATTTTTGAAACATTTTTTCATAAAAAATTTATTTTATAAATTTAAATTAATTATTTTAATATAATATGATGATATATAAAAACCAATATTAACATCGTAGATAATATAGTTAATGTGAGAAGAAATATTTTATTCGTCTATTTCTTTTAATAAAATTTTATCATTAATGAATTAGTTTTATATATTTCTGAAATTTTAATTGAATATTAATTCAATAAAAAAACATTATTGTCAATATAATCATAAACATTCACAATTTTATCCTAAATATAAATTTTATGCAAAAATTATAATATTTTTTTCTTCTAAAATGTTTTTTTGTGCATATCATGCACTACTGTTAAAATACATTCTTCATACACATAAAAATTTTAAATCATTAGTTTTATTTAATATTTAAAATTATTTTTTTGATGTTTTATAATAAGGGTCATTTTATTATTATGCGTTAAGAATAAATAACGTAGGAAATAAGTAGTTTCCTCAATTAAAATAAAAAAATGATAAAAACAAGTATATGAGAAAATGTCATAAAAAATGTTTAAAAAATTTATGAAAATGTGTGGTTTAGGTTTTATCAACTTTATCCCCTACAATTTTCTATTTTATCAAATTTTTCTTCATATTCCTTGTGAATCCTGTGCTTACAATTTTTTAAAGTGTCATATGTGTCAAAAATGAATTTCTCTTCAATTTTAAAATGAACAATCTCCCCTATACCAATCCATGAATCAAAATAACCATATTATTGACCAAAATCCACCATATCCTCTATTATAACCTCTCACCATCTCATATACCCATTGATATTTCCAAAAATACCATAGTATTGTGCCTTAACGTGGTGACCAAAAGAGAACATCTACCGAAAGAAGTAATATTTTCTACAACACATTCTAATTTATTATCATCTAAACCCACTCAAAAAATAATCTATACATGAAGGTGTTATAATTTAATAATATTCAATATGTTGCAATGTTATTTATTTGATTTAATATCTATATTATACCTCCCAAAAATGTCATTGAGAAAAATGAAAACGTCGCCATGTGTGTGTGTGTGGATTGTCGTCTCTATGAATGATGTATTCCATTTTCCATCATCACATTTAATGGAAGGGTAAAATAGGTTATTTTAAAATTTAATAATATATACATCACATTTTATTTATTATTAAAGGATAATATATATTATTTTTTTACCTTCATTCTATTCTGAAAAAATGAGTGTCTTATGTGTGTACGTGCGGACTACCGAATGACTGTGATGATTCTTCTCATTCGTTTTCCATTCTAACTAAAATAGATTGAATAATTTTTTTCATATATAAAATCTTTAATTATTAATCCATTAGTGATTTATAATTATAATATTATACATTCCATAAGTGATATTAATAATAACTGGTTATAGTAAACTTTTCCTCTAAAAATATCAAATTAATGTGCCTTTTCTAATTTGAGGCTACTCATCAAAAATAAAATATTCTACATAAATTATGTTCTAATGGAGTAATAAATGAAATAATAATACTTATTTTTTGATATTATCAAACTATTCTACAACACTTTTTACTTGGTCAATATACCATGAAGGATTTTGAGAAATTTATGAAGAACATCAAGTAAACCAAATAAGTGAATGTGATGTAATAAATTGGTTACCCAAGATGATAAGTAAATCTTATAAATATATATATATATATATACCACTATTATGATGGTTAATAATAAACCTAATTTTATTATTCCTATAGTAATGTTCATAGGAAGAAGGCATTGAGACACTAGGTAAGGGTTTCAATCTTAATCAACCTTGATTGATCCATGCTTTGATATTTTTTACAAATAAAAGTTTTTATGGTATAAAAAGTACCACCATGACTTCAATATCATAAAATCTTTTTGAAAATTTAAAATTTAATTTAATTCAATCTCTCCCTTTTTGTGGGATATGATTAAAAATTTCATTATAATATATGTTTATTTTATAGTTCAATTTTCATTCTTATGTTAAAATGTTCCTCATTGAGTTTTTACTTTATTTTCATATATTATACGTTATATATATCATGGGAGATAAATTTTTATTAAAATATTTTTTATTAAGGTGTTATAATACTTATTAAAATTGAAACAATTTTATTAATAATTATCATCCTCTTAAATGTTGGTTTCCCACTTTTCCCAAAATTTCCCTTCACACCAATCTTCTCTTTTTTATTTAGAATCATAATAATGTTTTATATCTTGTGAAATTTAAATTTACCTTCAATTATTTACATAATAAATTATTATTGTTATTATTATTTTCATGTTGTGGGATTTCAAACAATGGGTTCTAAAACATATAATGGATCTTCAGTACCACCCTAATATATTTAAGTTAATATTAACTTTCTTTTTATACCTTTTATGAAATATTCTTCTCCTATTGAAATTATGTTTATTTATATAGGTCCCTTATATATATATATGAAGTCAAATATACCTTTCATTTATGGGGTGTTTTATTTGTCTCCCTTTGATATTCCCTAAATTAATTAAACTCTATTTAAGGGAACTTTCATTTTCATTGTCTCTTTTTGATCCTTAACCCTATAAAATTTTTCTAATCCATGAATAGATTATAATAATTATTTTTATTTTATGATTTATTATATTGGATAAATTCTTGTACAATTGAAAATAACATGGTATTTCCCTCTTGAACATTTTTAATTTTCTTATAATTCTTTATCCAAGTGGTACAATTTTTTTTATTTCTTATCCAAGATACTTCTCATGGAATTATATGTAATGAACTCTATGTCCATGACCTATGGATATTTTTGAAATAAATATAACGAAATGATTAAATTACATTTTTATATGGATCCTTATGATTCACCTTCAGTTATTATGTGATTCGTAATTATAAAACCCAAATACTTATCATGGGTTTGATTAGGATTATGATTTATGTATGGTTTATTTTCCCTCATATAGAATGCATATAAATGTTTATAATAAATGTTACAAGTTAGACTGAAATTACATGGACCTACAATCCATTTTTAAATGATTTATATCTCATGATATTTTATGTAAGTGATTAGGTGGTGATTCTAATTCATCATGGTAATTTTATGACTTTATGATGATGGTAATACCAGTAAGCATCGAATTAGGTTTAAGGTGTCATGTTGTATGTTTTGCCAAATGTTTATGATCTTTTGACCTCCTTTAAATACTCCATGTCTCTATGCTTATGATAATCCCATTTTTGGATATCATGTTATTACTCTGGACTCTCATGTTGTGGTTTATTTCCATGTTTATTCCCTTACCATTCTTTCAAGAAAATGATTGTACTTATGTATTTTCCCTAGCGTATCCTATGAAGTTTGAATATATATATGATGTATAAGATCCCTATATGGAGTTTTAATTAAAAAATTCCATCTTTTTTTTATGATGTTGTATTTGAATGTCTAATATTCCAAAAAACAAAATACCTTTAGAAAATCATCTTGTAATTGTTGGAAAAGTAAAATAATAAATGTGAATATAATATGTTTTTTGGGTTAGGGATTATATATTGTATCCCACTGAATCACTCCCATGAATTATTGGTGAATAATGTGAAGTTTAATTATTGATAATTAAAAAATATATATTATATTATAAGTAAATATATAATAATATTATAAAAAATTCATGTATAATAGAAAGTTACATAACAACAAATTAATATGAGTTTAATAATATTGATTTCACATTTTTACATTTATATCTTATTTCTGGATTATGGATTTATAGAATTTGGGAAAAATTAAATTAAAAACTGAATACTTCCACACAAAGAATAGCTTTTCTAGAAAAATAGTGATTTAAAAAAACCCCTATTTCATTCAAGATAATTTTTTTTCTTTTAATATGATACCGAAGAATAAGTATTGACATCAAAATAGTTCTAACACATCTTTAGATCCTATGGAAAAAATATGGAATCATAAGGTGGGAAAAAATATCAATAAGGGATATAAAAATAATAGGATTACCTTATTCATATAAAAACATGAAAACCAATGAAAATATTTCTATTTTTTAACTATAATACATATAGATCCTAGATAAAACCATTCCACATATGAACATTATCCTTTCCTTGATTAATTTTTTTACAACCCATTAATAAAAATTCAGAAACTGTGAAGGAATATTGAGACACATGGGAACTCATAAAAAGATTTCAAAACTATTAACTAGTAAAAGGTCATAATGATTATACATCTCATAAATATAAATGATTCCACTAAAAAATATTTTTGATGAATAAAATGGGGAACATAAAGAATCATTTTAATAAATAGTGTTCAATCTTCATTAACCCATGTTTGAATAATTGATGCCTAGATAATTCCATAAGAGTAAGAAACTAAAATATCTCAATAAATTTTTTTCTTTTTGAATAATAAATCATTACCAAATTCAATAGGGAGTTATATCATGATTTATCATCATCATGAACTATATCAAACTCACCCATGATCATATTAAATTTTCATATACCATATCATGATTTTTTTAAGATTTCACATTCTCATCATAAATTCTTTGAAAAAAAACATTTGGACCTACAAATAAAACAATGTTTTATTTTTTCCAAATCATAAAGAGATATATTATATTTTCAAAGCTCTAAAAATGAAAATTTACTATTAGAGAGGGAATAAGATATACCTTGAAATAACTTGTTAATTTTTCAAATAAGATAGATAATGGATAACATCTATGATGGGTGAAAATGTTGGTTAAGGTGTATAAAAAAAAGTTTTTCAATTTTATATATATTAAAAAATAATCCTCATAAAAAACATAGTAAAGATTCCATTAAAAAATTATAAATAAAGTTAAATAAAGTAGAAAATTAACATTCTAAAACTTTTAATAATAAATAAATCAGTCTTGAAAATTTTAAATGATCCTGTATATAGAATAATTTTATTTGAGGGAATCATTAAAAATGTTTTTAAATGAATTTCTTATACCTGATGTCCTGTCTAATTAATAGTGTTCTCTAATGCCTGAATAATAAAATTATATTTTTTATTTACTATCTTAAGATAATTTTTCATGTTAACTGTACGTTAATTACGTCCATTATTTCATTTATTATCATGATTTATATATTTTATAAAATAGTTACATTAACATTTGGTATTTTTGGTTTTTTTTATAACTTCATAACAACATCAGTGTGTTCACTATGTTCAAAGTGGTTATGCTTTTATTACCTCAATAATCATATAAATTTAATTGTTATCATATTTATAAATATAATATACACTTAAAAAAAATGATGTAAAATTTTCATAAATTATTATTCACACTAATTCAAGGATACTATAGTACATACATACACATGAATTCAATTTTAATATTTTTTCCAGGTGAAAACAAATAATGTTGTAAGAACCCAGATCTTCATTTCAGGTACACATTTCCTTTTTCTGGAGTTTTTATGAAAAATGGAGTTTCTGGAAAATTTCAAAGTACACGGAATGTACTTTCTGAGTACACGTCGTGTACTATTCTCCAACTTGAATCCGTGTTCTGGCCATGTCCGGGCCACACACACGGTTTGTAGGGGTGACGTGGAGGCCGATTTTGGAGGAGTATAGAAAGACCCACTACAAACCATGTACTTTAAAAATACACGTCGTGTACTGTTCTTTTTTTTTCACTAATCTGACAGGGGTCACACTTAATCACCATAATCATCTTCTTGTAGGTCTAGTTCGTCCTATAGCGACCTGTGTGACTGGATCTTTCCTGAGCTCCTGCCTCTCTTTCCGTTCTCCGATTCGATCATGGTCGATTGCGTTGGATGCACATCAGTGAGTTCTTCCTTCTTCTTGAGCCTTGTTTTCCAATTCTTCCTCTTTCTCAAGATATGTATGGTTGAACATTTTGTGCATTTTCTCAGATCTTCGATGTTCTAGGTGGAATTAGCCGTCGTGATTCAAGTATATAGATCTCCTAGGATCGAGTTAGGTGGATTGTGCCTTACCATTCAAAGTCTCTGAGTTTTATGTGCGAATTTCCTCTGATACTTTTGAACGGGGTATTGTGTGTTTACCTTTTTTCCCTTATTGTTTTTCTGCCTTTCTTGTATGCTTGTGAGAGGTAATTTGACCATGTTAGAGGATAATTTGTTGTTCTTGGATGTTTTTTCCCTTACTTTGTTCTTTTTACGACATTTGGGTCTCATTTTCCATTGGATCCTACACCTGTTTTGATGCCTCGTGGTTATAGGCTGAAGTGAAATTCATGACATGCTTGTTGCCTGGTAGATTGTTTAACTAAGTAGCTCCATAGGGGTACTTTGGTTAGCCACGTGGCTCTATAGGTGTGCTTTGGCCTTATAGAATTATTATGCACTGACTGGCACGGGGATGAGAGAAACCCGTGCTATAGACTATAAGGGATAGACCGAGTGGGCTTCCCAGATAGTCTTAGATATTACAGACTATAGAGGGGATGGACCGAGTGATCTCCCAGAGAGTCTTGGATTTTTATATACTACAGGAGGATAGAATGAGTAAGCTTCCTCAGAGATTCATACCTTGTATGAATATCCTTAAGAACCTTCCCAGGCTAGTGGAGGAATTGACCAAGTGAGCTTCCTCAGAGAGTCTGTGGTATACCTGAGGCTATATGAGGAATTGACCAAGATAGCTTCTTCAGAGAGTCTCTGGACCTTGGGGCTAAGAGGGTTAGACCACATGATCTTACTCAAAAGAGTCCCTAACTACCCTAGACTATAATGGGAAATGACCGAGTGAGCTTCCCCAGAGAGTCTCATAAATTCGTATGACCAAGCCAGAGGGGTTAGGCTGAGTGAACTACCCAGAGGGTTGTGGTACTTCTTGGATAAGACCAGAGGGGATGGCTGCGAGTACTTCCCAGAGGGTTCCGGTTTGTTAAATTTTTGTTTCACTGCTATTGATTCATTTTGGATTGATTGTTGCTATGTATCATCCTATTTTACCAATTACTGTTTACTTCCTACTGCTTGGTGTTGTTGTCTACTGCTTATTGTACTTTTACCTGCCATATACTCACTGACTATTAGGAACATATCTTCATGTGAATGCCTACTAGGATTTTATCTCAGAACCTATTTTGGCTATGATTTTGGTCCCAAGAAGACTGTGTTGTTGCAGATATAGATAAGGGAAATTGCCCTTCGACTTCTAGAGCTTGATTTCTTGGAGCGAGAGTGCATGAGACCATGTTTTGGCTTGCACTGCAGAGGAGTTGTTTACTTTTATTTTTAACTTGTTTTGGTACTGTAGTGCTTTCCAGCACTGTGACTTGTTTTGATTCTTTCCTTGTTCTGTATCATGGATCATTTAATATATACATATGTGCTCCTGTTTGTTGATTTAGTCTTCCGCTGTTATACAGATGGTTATTACTGCTTCAGCTATTACATTTTTATCTTTCTTCTATTGTGTAATCTTCCAATGAGGGAATAGTTTCCACACTATCACCCCAAGGTCCTTGCTGTTAGTCGGCAGCCTCTAGTATTTGGGGAAATGTGCTTGAGGCCATGTGACCAACTGGGTATGGGGCACCTCTGGCATTTGGGGAAATGCACTTGATTTAGTCTTCTACTGTTTGGAGACATTTGCCAGGTATAGGATGGATTCGGTACTTGGTAATAAGATGTCATCGGGAGTAGATAACTTGTGTACCTAAGAAAACCATACTACCTTGTTTATTTCAGTTTTCCAGTTTTGAGATTTTGCGGTTGATGCGATTTCACCTAGAGTTATTTACATGTTTTGTACTATTATTGTAGTGATATTACGGTTCTATTTTTGTCTTAACCTGTTGAGTTGAGGGTATTCCATCTCATTGATCATATAAGAACATGAAAAAATAACATTCCATGCATTCTTGCCATGTCATTTAGGGTGCATTAGCGATGCATGATGTTGTGATAGACGTTGTGTAGATTATGCATTCTTTTATGATAGATGCTTGATAGAATCTATGATGCTTGTTAGAGAATTGTTGAAATGTACTTTGATTAAATGTACACCAAATTTTGATTCTTGAGGTGTTATGGGCCCTCTTGAATCGGAAATTGGTGGATGATGATCCTATTTTCTCTTATACATGACTGTAGGGGATGCCAAGATTTGATTCACGGGGAGTATGGGCCCTCACGGATCGGAATTTGGCACCTCTTTTCATTTTTTTCGTGTTTCGGGGCTTCTGTGCAGTTTCTTAGCTACTGCCCAGAAAAATCCAGAACACACGACATGTACTTTCTGGTTACATGCCTTGTAGTTTTTAGGCCATGTTACTATCTGTGTTTGCAGGAACACGGTGTTGTGAAAATAACATCAGGAGCACGCCGTGTATGTTATATACATGTCGTGTAGTGTAGAGCCTTGTACCCAGCCATGTCACTAACAACACTGGTCGAGGAATCTTGACAAGAACACGGCAGGTTGTAAAGGAACACGCTGTGTAGTTCTGTCCAGGTACCCGACCCCGTCACAAACAACATGGGCCGTCGTGACCTTCTCTAAGACACGCCATGTTGCTTTTGGAACACGCCGTGTAGTCTTGCCCAGGTACCTAGCCATGTAATGAACATAGGATGGTGTCACCTTCTCCTATACATGTCGTGTTTCTTTAGAACACGCCATGTAAGGGACAACCATGTAGATGACTGTGTAACTAACATCACGGGCCACCGAGTTAGTGACTAGTACACGCCGTGTCATGAGGGAACACGCCGTGTAGTCTGATGTTAGTCTGAACCATGTGAGTTAGCCTTGTAAAGATACTCAGTCAAGGGAAAAGTCTTAATGTACAGGCCGTGTATTGGGTTAACACACCGTGTAGTTTGGGGTGTTACATGACCTGTAGGGAAAGGATACACACCCATGTTAGTGGCTTAAGAAGACACCCCGTGTAGTTTTTATACACACCATGTAGTCGTGCTTTGTAAAACATTATAGTTTCTTCCCTCTGCTCTCATTTTCTACTCCTGTGTTCTCTGTCCTTGTTTTTCTGATCTAAGGTATACTTTTGATCGTTCAGAGCTATGCCGCTCAGACGTCTTCCGGTTGTACGTCTGTCATCTGACAGTGATTATATGCCAGATATGGCTGATTAGGGACTTCCTGCCAATCCCCCAGTCGAGCCATCCTTGGCACTGACTGTCATACCAGTTGCAAGTGCTGATGCGTAGTTCAGGGAGGACTTCTGGAGGATGATGCAGACCTTCCAGGGAGCGTCGACTCCTGCCCCGTTAATGGATAAATTGACACGGGTTTTCCAGAAGTAGCATCCTCCTACTTTTTCAGGGGATAGAGAACCTCAGGCTGTAGAGCCGTGGATAGAGGCCACACTGACCATCTTTGAGCACCTAAAGATCCCTTCGGAGAAAAGTGTAAATATGGATACTTACATGCTCCGGGACACTTCCAAGAGGTGGTGGGAGTTGATCTCATGATCGGGGCGTCAGCAGGATATGTCTTGGGTTGAGTTTCGATGCACCTTCTATGACTACTTCTATCCTGAGACCTTGAGGGAGGATCGAGACCAGATGTTTATGAGCCTGTAGTAGGGTACTCTCTCTGTTATTGAGTACTCATCGCTTTTCACTAAGATGTAGTGTTTCACACCGATCCTAGAAGGTGATGAGTTGTTCCTTGCTAGGAAGCTTGAGGATGGTCTCAGGCAGGAGATTCGTTCTCAGGTGAATATCTTCTAGGTGACTTTGATATCATCCATAGTAAACCAGGTGCTAATAACTGAGTGCTATATGAGGGATTCTAAAGTAGTGAGGTAGGGCGGTTCGAAATCTAGAGTTTGTGTTCCTCCTACGGACAGTAGAAAGTGTCGTAGAGAGTCTTCTCGAGGAGATCGAGGTTTGGAGGATGCATCTTCTGGCAGTCAGGTTGTATGCTACCAGTGCAGTAGGAGTGGGCATACTAGGCCTTAGTGCTAGAGGGATCTGATGGAGTGCCTATCTTGCGGCAATATGGGACATCATCAGTGTTTCTGTCACATCTTCTCACCTTCAGCTAGTGGTAGGGGTTCCTCTATGACCCCACATATTGTAGATTCTTCACTAGTTTCCCACCAGTCAGGGAAATGGAGTTCTTCCAGCCGTTCAGGCTGAGGTGGAGGTCGCGACCGTGCTGGTTAGTCACCAGGTCATCAGTGACAGCAGAGTGGATCAGATCAGAGTGGTCAGCCAGGGGCACAGGGCTGCGGTGTAGGCTAATCTTTTGTTGTGCAGAAAACATATCAGGAACAGGATCCCAACCCTTCTACAGTTCGAGGTATGATCTTAGTAGACTCATTTTTATCTTCAGCCCTTTTTGATATAAATGCTTCCCATAGATTTATCTCTATTTCAGTTGTGGAGAGCCTTGGCCTCTGTATCATTTCATCTTCCAACTTGTTGACTCTTCACACACCATTGGGAATGAGGACATCTAGCGTATGTCAGTGCAGAGAGTGACCTCTTGAGGTTGTCAGGTTTCTTTTCTCATGGTACCTCTATGTCCTAGAGATGACGGGCTATGATGTCATTCTCAGGATGGATTGGTTAATTCCATTCCAGGCAGTCGTCGATTGCTATCGTCACGAGGTGAGTTTCATATCACCAGAGGGCGACTCATTCCTTCATAGGGGTGAGTGGGATGTCCATGTAGGTAGAGCTGGACCAGTGCATCATGGGTTAGGTGAAGTTATAGCCCAGATTTCCAGTCTTTATCTGGATGACTAGGGGACTTCATAGTTATACTTTCCTCTAGTGTTGTATAATTCCCGGGCTATCTTTCCAGAAGACTTTTCAGGTTTACCTTCAGAGCGTGAGGTAGACTTCTCGATTGAGCTCATGCCAGGAGTGGCACTGGTGTCCATTCCTCATTATCGGATGGCTACACCTGAGTTACAGGAGCTGAAGAAGCAGTTAGAGAAGTTGCAGATGAAGGGTTTCATCCGACCCAGTACTTCTCCTTGGGGTTCCCCTGTCCTGTTTGCTATGAAGGCAGACGGTACCCTTCTGCTTGGTGTGGATTATCGGAAGCTGAACTAGTTGATGGTCAAGAACTGATATCCCTTGTCATGGATCGATGAACTCTTTTATCAACTTAGAGGATCCCAGGTGTTCTCAAAGATCAACTTGAGGTCTGGTTATCATCATTTGCGCGTTAGACCATTAGATATACCTGTAACAACTTTTAGGAGCAGGTATGGTCTTTACGAGTATACAGTCATACCGTTCGGACTTACGAACATGCATGCAGTCTTCATGGCCCGAATGAACCGAGTGTTCCATCCGTACATGGACTCCTTTGTCGTGGTCTTTGTGGATGATATCTTGGTATACTCTCACACTCGACACGACCATGACACACATCTTGAGATCATTCTGAGTACACTGACAAAACATCAACTATATGCTAACCTCTTGATGTTCCTCTTTTGGATAGATCAGATTCACTTCTTGGGTCATGTTATCTTGGAGACAGGAGTGTCAGTGGACCCAGAGAAAGCGAGAGCTATAGTTTCATGGGAGTAACCGAAGAACATCTTTGAGGTGAAGAGTTTCCTTGGGCTGTCTAGGTACTACAGACACTTCATTCAGGACTTCTCGCGCCTAGCACCACTGTTGAAAGGTCTAACCAAGAAGGGGGCAAAGTTCTTATGGTCATATTCTTGTGAGTCCGCCTTTCAGAAGCTGAAATGGAGGTTGACATCATCACAGATACTAGTCTTTCCAGAGTCGGGCAAGGGCTAGACTATTTACTATGATGCTTCATGTATCGGGTTGGGAGCAGTGCTTATGCAAGGAGATGGATTCGTTGCATACGGGTCTCGGGAGTTGAGGCCACACAAGAGGAACTACCCGACACACAATCTGTAGTTGGCAGTAGTTGTTCATGCCTTAATCTGTTGGAGACACTATCTTTTGGGAGAGAACATTGTGGTTTTTACCTACCACAAGTGTCTTAAGGATATCTTCACTCAGCGTTATCTGAATCTAAGACAGCGCAAGTTGGTTGAGTATCTTCGGTACTTTGACTTCGAGCTCACCTATACGTAGGGAAAGGGAAATGCAGTGGCCGATGCGTTGAGCAGACGAACCCAGATTTAGGCAGTTCAGGATGCTAGTAGTGAGTGGCAGTTTATGGCTCTATTCTCTCAGATGCATCTGAAGGTGAACGAAAAGTAGGGAAAGTGATTTCTTTTATCTGTGAATGTTACCTTTATACTTATGGATTAGGTACGAATGAGGAAGCTATAAGATTCGGAGGCCTTAGTCCCATAGTATAATGTGTCAAGAGGGAAAACTCTTACTGGATGGACAATAGGCGAAGATGAGATCTTGCGTTTCTAGGGACGTGTATGGGTGCCAGCAGACATACGTGACGAGATGATGAGGGATTTTCATTCCTCAGTTTGTGCAGTTCATCCTAGTGTCACCAAGATGTATCAGGATCATCATCGCCAGTACTGGTGGCAATGTATGAAGAAGGATGTTGCTGGTTTTGTCATGAAATGTTCTACTTTTCAGCAGGTGGAAGCAGAGCATAAGTGACCAGTAGGTATTTTACAGCAGTTATCCATTCCAGAGCGGAAGTGGAATGATGTCACGATGCACTTCATGACTGGGTTACCGAGGTCACCTTGGGGAAGTGATGCTGTTTGGGTCTTCGTCGACAGGATTACGAAGGTAGCACACTTCTTTCCAATCATGGAAACCTTCAGTGTTGATGATATGGGACAACTGTACATTTGATAGATTGTACGTATACATGGAGTTCCCCCCTTAATTGTTTCAGACATGGATGTGCGCTTTACCTCTCGGTTTTGGCAAGGACTTTAGAAGGCCTTGGGTACACAGTTACATTTGAGTACAACATACCATCCCCAGACCGATGGCCAGTCCGAGCGCACAATCCAGGTGCTTGAGGATATGATCCGAGCTTGCATTCTAGACTTCGGCGGTTCTTGGGAGAAGCATATACCTCTTCTGGAGTTTACCTACAATAATAGTTTTCAGGAGACCATTCAGATGGGACTATACGAGGCTCAGTACGGTAGGCCATGCCGATCACCCTTATGCTGGATGGAGGCAGGAGAAGTTGCTTCTCTAGGACATCATCTTGTTCAGGAGACCTCAGAGCAGATAGAGTTGATTCAGAAGAGTATGGCTATAGCACAGTCTTGACAGAAGTCTTATACTGATCAGCGGAGACGACCTCTGGAGTTCAAGGTCAGAGATCAGGTCTTCCTGCGTGTCGCACCGACGTTGGGAGGCAAAGGGATTTGGAGATAGGGTAAGCTTTCACTGCGGTATGTCGGGCCAGTAGAGGTTTTGGAGAGAGTTGGTCCGGTTTCCTATCGGTTGATGATACCTTAGAGGTACCATGCTATGAACGGTGTCTTCCATGTCTCTCAGCTCCGATGTTACTTTTCAGAACCATCTCATGTCTTTCAGCCCGAGGAGGCTGAGCTCGAAGCAGATGCGCCATTTGAAGAGCATCCTATCCAGATTGTCGATCGCATTACAAATGTTCTCCAAGGCCGGTAGGTTCCTATGGTATGATTTCTAGAGTAGGACGGGCGATTACATGATGATTCTTGGGAGAGAGAAGTCGAGGTTCGATCGCAGTGGCTGGAACTGTTTGAGGATCTTTCTTCTACGCCCATCTAAGGAAATTTGGGGATGAATTTCTTTAAGGGGGGAAGTTTGTGAGAACCTGGATCTTTGTTTCAGGTACAATTTTCCTTTTTCTGGTGTTTTTAAGAAAAATGGTGTTTCTGGAAAATTTCAATGTACATGCCATGTAATTTCTGAGTACACGCCGTGTACTCTTCTCCAGCTTGAAGCCGTGTGCTGGCTGTGTCCAGGCCACAAACACACGGTGTGTAGGGGTGACATGGAGGCCGATTTTGGAGGAGTACATAAAGACCCACTACGCTCCATGTAATTTTAAAATACATGTCGCGTACTTTTATTTTTTTTCACTAATCCGACCAGGGTCACGCCTAATCGCCATAATCATCTTCTTCTAGGTCTTGTTCGTCTGAGAGAGACCCGTACGGTCGGATCTTTCCCGAACTCCCGCCTCTCCATCCATTCTCTGATTAAATCACAGTCGATTACATTGGATGCACATCAGTGATTTCTTCCTTCTTCTTGAGCCTTGTTTTCCAATTCTTCCTCTTTCTCAAGTTATCTAAGTTTGAACATTTTGTGTGTTTTCTCAGATCTACGACATTCAAGGAGGAATTATCCATCGAGGTTCAACTATATCGATCTCTTAGGATCTAGGTAGGTGGTTTGTGCCTTACCGTTCAATGTCTCGGAGTTTTATGTCCTATTTTCCACTGATACACATGAACAGGGTATTGCGTGTTTACCGTTCTTCCCTTGTTGTTTTCTTGCCTTGATTGTATGCTTTTGTAGAGGTAATTTGACCATGTTAGAGGATAATATGTTGTGTTTGGATGTCGTTTCCCTTTCTTTGTTCTTTTTACGACCTTTGGGTCTTGTTTTCCTTTGGATGCTACACCTGTTTTCATGCCTCGCGGTTATAGGTTGAAGTGAAATTCATGACATGCTTGTTGCCTTGTAGACTGTTTAGCTTTGTAGCTCTGTTGGTGTACTTTGGTTAGCCAAGTAGATCTATAGGTGTACTTTGTCCTTATAGAATTGTTATGCACTAACTGGAACATGGCTGAGAGAACCCAGTGCTATAGACTATAAGGGATAGAACGAGTGAGCTTCCCAGACAGTCTTAGATATTACAGACTACAGAGGGGATGGACCGAGTGAGCTCCTAGAGAGTCTTGGATATTTATAGACTATAGGAGGGTAGACCGAGTGAGCTTACTCAGAGAGTCTTACCTTGTTTGAATCTCTTTAAGAACCTTCCTTGGATATAGGAGGAATTGACCGAGTGAGCTTCCTCAGAGAGTCTGTGATATACCTAAGGCTATAGGAGGAATTCACCGAGATAACTTCTTCAGAGAGTCTCTAGACCTTGGGGTTAAGAGGGTTAGACAACGTGATCTTCCTCAAGAGAGTCCCTGACTACCCTAGAATATAAGGAGAATCTACCGAGTGAGCTTCCCCTGAGAGTCTCATAAATTCATATGACCAAGCCAGAGGGGTTAGGTTGAGTGCACTACCCAGAGGGTTGTGTTACTTCTTGGATAGGACCAGAGGGGATGGCTGCGAGTACTTCCCTGAGGGTTTTAGTTTGTTAGTTGTTTGTTTCATTATTGTTGATTTGTTTTGGATTGATTGCTGCTATGTATCATCTTATTTAACAAATTACTGTTTACTGCCAAATGCTTGCTGTTGCTGTTTACTGCTTATTGTACTTTTACCTACCATATACTCACTGACTGTTAGGCACAGATCTTCGTGTGAATGCCTACTGGGATTTTATCTGACACCCTCTTTGGGCCATTCTTTTGGGACCAAGAAGACTATTTTTTTGCAGGTATAGACAAGGGAAAGCGCCCTTCAACTTCCAGAACATGATTTCTTGGAGCAGGAGAGCGTGGGACCAAGTTTTGTCTTGGGATACCGAGGAGCTGTTTACTTTTGTTTTGTACTTGTTTTGGTACTGTAGTGTTTTACAGCATTGTGAATTGTTTGGCTACTTTCCTAGTTATGTATCGTGCATCATTTCATATATAAATATGTGCTCCAGTTTTTTTATTTAGTCTTCCTATGTTATACTGTTGATTATTACTGATTCTGCTATTACATGTTTATCTTTATTCCGCTGTGTACTCTGCAAATGAGGGAATATGTTCCCCACTATCACCCCAAGGCCCTCGCTGCTAGTCGGAAACCTCTGGAGTTTGTGGAAATGCGCTTGAGGCCATGTGACCAACTGGGTACAGGGTGCCTCTGGGTGGCTTCCGGAACCGGGACGTTACAAATGTAGACATTATTTTACTTTTCTATACTCTTAAATTTGTTATAAACGGCATACTTATTCATTAATTCCAACCATATGGTAATATATATTTGTAGTTAATGAAAAATGAACTGCATTTCTTCTTGGAGGTGATTGTCCACACATATGCATAAGCGAAGTTATCATTTTCGAATAGATGGAAGAGTAAAAAGATATGTCAAATCATATCATTACAGAATCATAATTATTTTAAAAGTATCATATATATTCATTTCATCAATTATTTAATCCATCTATTTTTTTTGATGAAAAGTAAAACACATCATATCATGGAGGTGATAGTCCACACATATACATGAGAGATTTTTTTGCATATCCCATATGTTAAAAAAGGAGACAGAAAAGGATTGTTCCATCGACAAAATAACCTTTTAGTATTGGGAATATACATAAGTTATCATATATAAGCAACGTGAAGGACGATTTTATGGAGGAATAAGTAGAAATAAACATGAGAAAACTTGATTGAGAGTTATACGTATTCATTGAAAACACTATAGTGAAAATAATAATTAGTATCTATTTAAACTGCCGCTAAATCGTTTCGTGAAATTTCAAAATGTTGTTTTATAATAATTTTTTTATTTGATAAATTTTTTTTTTATTTTATGTAATATATATTAATAATTTAAAACAAATATATAATTACTAAATAATAAATTAATAGTAAATAAAAAAATAAGTATATAATAAATAACTTATAAATAAATAATATGTAAATAATAAATACATAATTAATTAATGATAAATAAATAATGATTAAATAAATTATAAATTGTTAATAAATAAAAAATAAATAAATAGTAAATAATAAATTTTAACAAATACAAAAAATAAGGAAATAATAATAACTAATATACATATATGTTAAGAAAATAACTAATTATTAAATAATAAATAATAAGTTTTTTTAAAATATAATATGTAATAATTAAAAAATAATTAAAATACTATTAAATAATTTATACATAATTACCAGATAAATAATTAATAAATTAATAACAAATAAATATTATATAAATAAATAATAATTTTTTTACAATAAATAAATAACAAACAAATTGTAATGGAATATTAATTAGTAAATAATATTTAAATAATTAGTAATACACATGACTTATGATGTAACAAATAGTATATAAGAAATATGAAATAAAAAAATAAAAAATAAAAAATAAAAAATAAAAAATGAAAAAATATAAAAAATAAAAACTAAAAACTAATAAAAAATAAATACATAATAAATAAATAATAAATTAATAGTAAATTAATAGTAAATAATGTGTAATCTATAATAATTTATAATATATAATAAATTTCAATGGATTAAATTGTAATTTAATAATAATTTAAGAATAATTTAAAAAAATGTTAATAATAAATAATAAATCAA
Source organism: Viscum album (assembly GCA_963277665.1). Lineage (NCBI taxonomy): Eukaryota > Viridiplantae > Streptophyta > Magnoliopsida > Santalales > Viscaceae > Viscum > Viscum album. The sequence goes on along the minus strand of OY728147.1, from coordinate 1,666,336,128 downwards.
CATATATTAAATAAATATAAAATAAATATATACTTTATAAATATAAATAGTCAATGAATAACTAAAAAAATAGATAAAAAATAGAAGATAATTATTAAAAAACAAAAAACAATAAATAAATAAATAAATAAAATTACATATGAATTTATACAAATATAATTACATATATTTTATAAAAAAAATATATAAATAAATTTCATTAAATGTTTAAAATTACATGCATAGAGAGACAGACACACCTAGACCAACCAAAATAATATATATATATATATATATACATAAAAATATCGTATATATATAATTACAAATTATTGTATATAATGAATCTTGAATGGATATAAATATAAATAAAAGTATATACATGTAATGAATTTTACAAAAAAATATATAAACACACATTAATATTACATAGAAATATACAAACTGACACATATATAATTTTAGATTAATATATCAATTAAGATAGATATATGAATATATATATATCCACATAATATATAAAATTATATAATCATAAATATTTATAAATATTTATAAATATATATGAATATAGAAAAATATTCAAAAATACATATAAGTATCCATGCATATATAAAATTATATATAATTTTAAATATACATTAATAAATATATACATTTAGTATAAATAAATATACATAAATGTGTAAAAACACATAAATAAATACATATATAAATAATAGATAACAAATCACCAGAAGAGAGAAAATCACAATAATTTAAAAACTAACAAATCAATAAAAATGTATGATATTGGAATAAAATAATAGAGGACACAAAAATAATTTGAATAATATATAAAATGAATTTCCAATAATAAAAAATGATAACAAATCATGATATCCAAAAAAACCTTTTTAGAGGCCTTCTAGGCCTTTTGGACAAAAGGTAGTGACATATATATCACAATCATGACTGTGTATATCTTGTTGTAGGATTAGATTTGAGATCATGTGAGGCCTAAATGGAAACACGAATAAAAAATTATCATCATTTAAAGATGATTTTTTAACTTATCATAAGACATTAATAAATTTTAATCTACTAAATATTACAAAATTAGTTTATACATTCATTATTGTTCATTTTATAAGCAACGATTTAATTAGTTTTAAAACTAAAATGGTCACCCAGACCAAAATTAAAGGTCATTTGATTCATAATCCCTATTTTCATCAAATCCTTGAATTAATTTATGTATTATATACTTCCAAAATAATAATTAAATTAATTAATAAATTACTAAAATTGAAATAAAATTGAAGTAAATATTAAAAAAAAAATTTAATAAAAAAATTAATAATTATTCAATATTTTTTATTTTTAGATTGATTTAAAATGTTTTTATGAAAATGGAACTATAAAAGGATTCACAAAATATTTAGTGGTTTTTTTGAACTCCACAACTAACTAAAGATTTTAGCATATTGAATCCTCCTCAGGATTACCACTTAATCCCCAATGGTTTGGTCCTTCAGTGGAATGAGGATGCTTAGGATGTGGAGAAGTATTTTGGGATGGTATTTTGGAATGCATTGGTCAATATAAATTAATAATTTCAATGGAATATTGGAGATTTGGTTCCCATTTATAAGTGAGGGGAGTGAAAATCTTTTAATTATTTAATGTTTTCAAATAATATAAAGAATTATTCATTGGAAGTTTACAATAAAAAAAATCAAATTATAAGATAAATAGTTAAGGGTAAAAATAGTATAATACAATAATAATTAAAATAGGATTTTATCACCTCATAACATAATTTTAATTTAATTAACCCATTTTCCAATTTTTTCCTTGGTGACAACATTTTTTCCAAGGTAATAATTGATAATGACAAAAATTGAAATTGAACTCATTAAGAAATATTAACCTTATGATTCCAATTATGAAATCAATTTTTAGTTATTTAATCAATATATATTAATAAAATTCTTTATATATATGTTTGAAAAAATGTAGTAGAAAACATTTTTTCGAAAAAATGCATTTTTAAGGTTAAAAATTATATTATACCGGAATCAATTATAAAATTGACAAATACGGAATAAATTAGATGTTATTTAATAATATATATATTTTTTTACATTAAAAATTCAAAAAAATAATGGAAATTTTTTATTATGTTATTTAAATAAAATAAATGACAATTTTATAAAATAGGAATTTATCTCTATTCACTAAAAACAATCATTTCAAAAAAATCTAAAAAATCACCCTAATAAAAATTTGATATTCTAAATCCAAAAAGGAATCCCATTTTATCAAACTCAATTCCAAAAATTTTGATAAATAAATTTTTTATTAAACAATATATTTCACAAAAAATACATTAGTTAGAAATAACATTTATTTTTTGAATAAAGAATTTCAAAAAGCCAAGGTAGCATATCTGTATTAATAATAAATAATCATGAATATTAATAATACATACAATTTAATTATTATTTAATATATTGGAATTTCTATCTATTCTAAATAGACTTCCATTAAATAATATAATCCTCAATTTCAGGTTTTAAATAAAATATATAAAACTAAAATTTTCACACACACTTTCTATTTAAAACCAAACACGGTCCATTTCCCTTTTACACTTAAAACCAAATATCTTCCAAGGAGGACCCATTTTCACTTTAGAGAAGAATAATAACATTTTCAATTAAAAAGGGAGGAAATGAATGTAAAACATTTTCAATAAATTTTTAATAAAACTATGAATTCCAATAAGTCACTTTTTACATAGAGGAGTACCAAAACATAAAACAACAATAATGATCACATAATAGAGAAATAGGAAAATATCACATTCGAGTAACCATCTAGAAAATATCTCAATCATCATCCATAGAAAACTAACATCCAAAAAACATGTGAGATCCTAGGATCTTAGTGGATAATCTAGAACATACTATAAATCTTGACTCATCCAAATGTCAAAAATCACATAATGATAACAAATTCTGACCACATGCTTGATCTCTCCTAACATAGTCTAGCTAAGAGGAACTCTATCTTAGCAATAAAACAAAAAAAAGTAATTCCTTAATATGGGACACTAGTTAGAGCATAATCCAAATGCAGTACAATAATCATCCCATAAAGATCCAAAATCTATTCTAGTTTCCCATGTCAAGATAACGTTAATGTGAGGGTGAGCCCAAAATTACAATTGAGAATCAAATCACATTCACATATATCATATATTAGTAACTCGGACAATAAATCACAACTAAACCACCATAAGGAACAATATATTTCCCATATAATCATTCAAAAGAAATGTATTCTCCCATAATGGGCCACCCACAACAATAAACATACACAATGCACGATTATGATCAAAAGATGGTTTTCATGACAACATATTTTTATAAAAATTCCAAATGGGACTCAATAAACCTTCATAAAAAACACAATTTTTCAAAGAATGAAATTCACCTTTACAAAAATTTAAAAAATCCATTTTCAAATTCAAAAAAAATTTAGAAAAGTATTGAAAACTCAAATAACATTTTCAAAAAAATTACTTGTCATCAAAAATCCAAATGGCCCACACATCATCATCACATGTAAACCCATTTTTATTGAACAAAAAATAGACCACTTAAATGTTCAAACGATTTAGAATTTAATTTTATAAATAATAACCACCATTTGAGACATCAAAAATATATTTTCAAATATCATAAATTATTTAAAAACAATATTCCTCTTGAAAAGTCCAACCATACATTTTATCAAACACTTACGGTGACTCATATAATAAAAAAACTCGATATAAATCAAAAAAATTATAAAAACTAAATAATTTCACATAAATAAATTATTATATAGATAAAAAATCAAAATTTAACATATAAATATGGTGTGAAAATTAATGAATAGATGATTATTAAATTTTCAGGGCATGTGAAAAGGGAAACCTAACTCAAATCCTATGAAATTCAATAACACCAACTCGAAACGACTCCAAGAATATTCCAAGTAGCATGAAAATCCAAAAAGGAACCCTATAAAAGAAAACCTCCCAATTTCCAACCACCCTATATTCCAAAATTGAGAATCCATGGCCACTAGGACTGGACATGAAATGTAAAATAAAAGAAAATCAATGGAAAAATAGAAAGGATCCCTAACCTTTTAATCTGGATGATGAATCACCAAGTAAACTCCTTGAATCACTCATTCAGGGTTGTTGAAAATCCAAAAAACCACCATGGGAGGAATCATAATCATAGGGTATTAATAGGAGTACAAAAGGGAAGAAAATAGAATTAAAAAAGAAGGATAAAATCCCAGACTACCCTTTTCTGAGTGGGTACCACTGGTAGCTCACATGGTTTAACACACAATGCACAAACTGTGGAATTTCTTACTATATAGTGTTGCATGTGCTACAATATTAAGAGGCATGGTTTGTTTAAATATGAGAATTAAATTTGTGACTGTTGAACACATAGGCTACATGGATAAACTAATCATGCACCTTAACCACTTGACATAGAGAAAGGTACCCAAGCATAACCCCATTCACCCCAAAACTCCTTTAACTCAAAGGAATAAACCACCCATCAATCAAACCCCCATGATAAGAGATACTAGGGTTACCAATAATTTTCCACCATGAAATTTAATTTCCACACCTTTCAAACGAACCATAATAAGGCCAAATACTACCCAAAACTACATAACTCAATATTTAAATTCGAAACACCCAAAAATCAAGAGAAAAACCAATAGCAAAAAGATAAGTCATTAAAAAGATGAAAACATATATTGGATGGAAAATTATCCCCAAAATTACACTTTATTCCCCCCAAAAGCCATAACACCTCAATTATATTGATTAAAAATAATTAATAACATACTATCAAGCCCCAATTCATCAAATCGAAAGGCACATCAACCACTAGAAAAATGAAACTCACATGACTCACTTGAAACCAAAAAATAAACCCAATACACTTTTTGAAATTCAATAAAAATCTTAATGAAATCTTCTACATTCTTGGATCCAATAATTCCATTCTGAGTTCTCCTAAAATCAAAATTTTATTTAAACATAAAGGACCTCGAAATCACACAAACCAATATGAAACCACCCAGCTCCAAGCCAATATCAGAAACTAAATCAGATTACATACCATTGGGCTTTGAATTGACTCTTTACCATTATAAACCAACTATCACCAACCAACACCAAAGGAAACCATGAAAATATCTATGGTGGGTCTCTCCAATATTAGGTAATAACTAGATTAAATTGGCCAATAGACTAATATGGTAAAAATGTCATGAACATTCTTGAAAATTCCCCACATAAAACCAAACCCCCACCAAAAGGGGGCCCCAATGCGAGAATATCCACAAGAAAAAACAATCCAATGAAATAAAATACAAATTATGGGAGATTATTGAATAAATTTGATGGAGGGTTCTATGGAAGTCTTCTCTGGGGGAAACCAAATCACCCATATGTAGTTGTCATGCAACAACGATTTTGGAAGCAACCTGCGGTGGAAGAACATTCAAGGGTAGATGATCAACCATGGATGTTTCTAAATCTCTCCATCTTTAAAACTTGACTGAATACAATGATTTGAAATAATTACAGAAAATCTTCTGAAACTGTTGTGAATACTCAGATGACTTTATCTAGATATTAGGGATGAAAAAAGGCCACCTTTCAACCATGGATGTAGGCACACTTCCAAACCATGTAAATTATTTGTGTTCTCTAATTTCACTCCCTATTTGTGAATTTTTCATCACCATGATGCACCATTACCCAAAAAAAGTAGTATCATAGGGTTCTGATTCAAAACAAAAAATTGGTAGTAAAGTTTTCTAGAAATTGGAAAAATAAAGTTGCTCGATTTTTTTGAGGCTAGAACTTTGAAGAGCAGGACAAGATGATTCCAACTACGCAAGAAGAGTAAAAAAAACATATGAAACAAAAGAGATATACATGTTCAATGTTTGGTCAAATCACAGGTTCTACATTAACCCCGTGTCGGAGAAGAAAAAAGTATTCATGCTGGTGGTAACATTCTAGTGACTTTTTTGGACACTATTCCAACTAGCCACATTAGCTGTTAATCTAGACCATTAAACCTATTTTGGTCATATCTCAGCCAATCAGATTGCGTTTTCAATGATCCTAGAGTAGATTCCAGATATTTCAACTATTCTAGACACATTTAAATGGTTATATTTTTGAAATTCACAATTCATAAATTGATTAAAATACTTGTAACATGATTAAACTTAATATGTTTAAATATTCCATCTTGAAACTTAAAATGGATGATGTTTTAAATATTAATAATTTGTGGAAAAAAATATTGGAGATTACTAATCCCATTACAGTTCAAGTGTAGGAGAATCAAAAAGTGGTAAACTCTGTGAGAAGATGTCATCCAATACCCTGCTAGAGGATGAGGAGTGGGGTATACTCCATAGGAACTGTGTTCCCCAAATTAGAAAATGTATCAACCAGATCATCATCCAAATTTTTTTCCAATGAAAATTTTACCTCAATGCATTGGAGAAAATTAGAAATGATTTATGTGTGGATAACCACATAAAACAAATAAAACATGATACACCATCATTTCAACTCGAAATACAAAGACTGGATCAATATAGCATAGCACATGATAAAGTTCTCAGGTACCTTTAATCATTTTGATTCCATGAAAATGACTATTGATGATGATTTTTAGGAACTATTTATGTTCATTTCTTTACTGAAGATTTGGTACACATTAGTTTTTTCATCCATTAATTCAACTAAAAATGGTACTAGATTCATGGAGATAGTGAAAGACCGAATACTGAATGAATAATCCCAAAACAATATGAGGGAAATACCCTAGAATTAAATGCTATTATCACTAATAGACAGGGGAAGTAGAAATTGTAGGGAAGAATCATAGGAAGAGAACCATGTGACAAAATAATTTAAAAGAGGGATTGATCAAAATCATGATCAATGCATTACATGAAGTGACACCACTATGGAATGCCACGAAACATCATACGAGAGTATAGAAAGTAAGACATGGAGAAAATGAATTAGGATATTAATACCAAAAATAATGATTCTTTAGTTGTCAATGATGAGATTGTTATTGTTCAGAAATTCAATCAAGTAAGTCTTAAAATCCATGACTTGACATGGGAAATCGATTTTGGTTCCTCTGACTATGTCATTACTAGAAAAGATTTCTTCTCATAATATTTTTCAAGGAATTTCATACTTTTAAATATAGAAAATAACAGTGCTTCTAAAATTTCTTGTATTTTTAATATTTTATTGGAATCAAATTTTCAATGCAGTTTATTGACTTAGGATGTGCGAAATGTTCAAGATATTATCCTAAATCTGATATCCACTATAATTCTTGAATATGAGGGATATGTTAGATACATCAGTGATGGGAAATGGGATATTACCATTGGTAACCTAGTTATTTAAAATGTAATGGAAGATACTTATCTTTATCTCACAGATGCAAGACCATGTGGAGGAGAAGTAAAATTGGCCAAAAAAGATGATCTTGCAGTGGTTTGGAATTGGTGTCTAGGTCATATGTGCGAGAGTTGTATCAAAATTATCTTTAGGAAAGATATCATTCCATGTATAAAAGTTATACAATTGGATATATGTGTTGATTACTTCATAGGAAAACAACACAGAGCATAGTTCAATGGTTTTATACCATAAATAAAAGAAAATGTTTTAGATTTGATTCTAAAAGATGTTTGTTTGATGATCACTAATTCAATGGGTGGTGCTATTTTTTTTACATTTATATATGACCATTATAGGAAATTCATGTCCTTTTCATTGAAAACTAATTTTTTTGTATAGTATGTTTTCAAGTAGTTTCATGTGATGGTGGAAAGAGAAATAAGAAGGTGGTTAATGTGTGTGTGGGTAGACAATGGAGGAGAGTAACATGGTCAATTTGAGGATTACTACATGAGTTTCGACATCAAGGTGAAAAAATCAGTATTGAAGATGCCTCAACATCATAGTCCTGCTGAGAGGATATACATTACAATTTCTGAGTGAGTAATATATATTCTCTCAAATGAAATGCTCTAAAACACCTTACAAGGGGAGGTAATGATGACCATCGTTGATATTATCAAATGGTTTCCATTAGTTCCTATGAACTATAATTTTCTATAGAGTGTCTGGGTAGGTTATGATGTTTCATACAAACCCTTGAAAGTATTTTGCTACATGGCACTTGTTTACATTCCAAAAGATGAACAGGTGGAGTTGGATGGAAGGGGGAAGCATTGTATCATTTTAGGATATGATCATGAGGATTTTGGATACTAACTTTGGGATCATAGTAGTATGAGGATCAACAGAAGCATAGGTGTGGTGTTTCTTGACGATTAGACAATTCATGATTTTGAGAAGCTATAAAGGGCCACAAAGTTGAATTTAGAGGAAATTATTGTCATTTTGGAACCAATATCACCACTGTTAGTACCAAATAAGGAAATAGAGATATGTGAAACTAGTTATAAATCCTTACTAGTTAATATGACCCAATATTCTAATATATCATTATCATATGATTTTCTAGAAGAGACTCCCCCCAAATTATAGTTGAGAAGATCCACCAGATAATGAAAACTAAGTCGTAGATAATCACCACAATTGTATGTGATGCCCACAAATGAGGGAGAGCCAAGTAACTATGATTATTGAAATAAGAGTAAGTAAAATATGGAATACAATAAGGCATTACAAGAGGAGTTGAAATCCTTGCACAAGAATTGTACATTCCATTATGTAGAATTACCACATTGAAAGAATTCACTCAAGAACAAGTGGTTGTACATAATTATTAGAAAATATGGAAGCTCACACCTATTTTATAAAGCTATAATGATTATTAAGGGATTATGTTAGAATAAAGGTATTGAATTTGGTGAAATATTTTCATTCTGGTTTAAATGTCTTCTATTTGAGTTGTTCTTTGATTGGAAGCTTGTATGAACCTTGAGGTTCAAAAAATGGATATAAAGACATCATTATTACATAGTGATCTTGATGAGGAAATTTACAAGGAGTATCCATAATGATTTCAAGTTAAAGGAAAAGAAAACTTTGTATACTAGCTTATGAAAAGATTATATGGTCTGAAATAGGCACAAAGTCCAAGGTACAAGAAATTTGACTCATTAATGGAGAAAAAAAAGTTTAGGAGGACAATTGTTGATCACTATGTTTTAATCAAATAGTTCTATAATGGGGATTTTATTATCTTATTTATTTTCATTGATGATATAATAATTATTGGCAGAGATATCAACAATATTGATAGGTTGAAGGAGTTGAACAAGTCTTTTGAAATGACGTATTTGGGAGATGCTACTCAGATTTTTGGTACGTTGATAACTCATGATAGGATTAATCATAATTTTTGGGTATCTCAGGATCTATATAAGGATAAGATTATTGAATGATTCAACATGATCAAGGAAAATACAATTAGAACATGACTTTATAGTCATTTCTAGTTCACGACAGTTCAGATTCCATCAACTAAGGAGGAGAAAGTAGATATGGAAATTGTTCCTTATTAGTTAGTAGTTGGCGGTTTTATGTATGTTATTGTTTGTATGAGACCAGATATTTATCAAATTATTATTCTCGTTAGTAGGTTCTTATCAGATTTAGGAAATGATAATTTTATAGCGAGAAAATGGATATTGAGGTATATTCGAGGTACATCAATTCATTTTTTCTGTTTTGGAGGTGACAAAAATAATTTATAATTACACAAAGATGTAGATATGAATAGAGATGTGGACATGAGGAGATCCATATTCAGGTAACTGATATCATTTGTATGGGGAAATATCATGGAAATCCTGACTTCCGATGGGTGTTTCCTTATCCTCCAAAGAAGTATAATATATCATGGTCACTAATGTCTGTAGGGAGATACTATAGATAAAGAAGTTTTTAATTGATCTGGGATAAAGTCAGTAGAATTATATTCTCTATTATGATTGTTAGACCTCTATTCAACTCAGTGAGAACCCAACATTTCATTCCAGGTCTAAACACATCGATGTGCGATATCAGTGGATCTGAAATATGTTGGAACAAATATTTTGGAATGTTGAGCAACTCCACACCATTGATAATGAGGTTGACATGATGATGTAAGTTCTACTAAAACAGAAGCTGGATACCTACAAGGAGACATAGGGTCTAGCTTCTACCACAAATTGGGCTTGAAGGGGAGATATGTGGGGTCCACTCAAAATTATTTTAAATGATTAATGAAAGTTGATGAAGGGTTATATGGAATTATTCAACGATAGAAACAAACGCACCCATATGCAGTTGATGCGGAACACCCATTTTTTATGTTTCCAGTGGTGGAAGAACATTCAAGGGTAGATGAACCACCATTAATGTTGCAAAATATCTCCAACTATATAACATGATTGAAGCCCAGGATTTGTAACAATCAAAGTAAAATCCATTGTAACACCTATGTATCCTCTGATGATTTTATCCAGAGAGTATAAATAAAAACAATGCTCCCTTTCTCCCATGTACTTAAGAAAACAATCTAATCACATAATTTCTATGTGTTCTTTATATTTATTCAATGATTTTTCATTTTCATCACTACAAATCTCCATTTCCCCAAAGAAACCAAACTATCATTCATCATCTATGTAGGATGAAATTGTCTCCAGATGAACCCAAACCAACCAAAATAGATCCAGAGGGGATAAAAACACATGTAAAACCATTTTATACAACTAATAGAAACTTACGTTGACATTACAAGATACAAAAGACCCTTTAAATATCATACACCCCAATTATGGAGACAATTGTTGAACTAATGATCCCCACACATTTGAAGATTACCAAATATATGAAAATATTCACATTATGACCTATGGGTAGATCCTTAAGGTCTTGAATTGTCTAATTCCCCATAGTTCGGAGCTGATTATACCCGATTGGAACCATTTTTTGGATTCGTGCATGAACATACAACACCCCATGTAGAACCAAAAGAAAATGACACACCACGAGACACACTTTCCTCTAAAAATGAACCTTCACAAATATAAACACATAAAATAATTACACTCATCAACCTCTATCACACTAAAAAGAGAAAATAAGAACAAGTTATTCAAAGAAAACACCTCCACTTATAATGGAATGATTCATAATTTCTAAAAGACACACATTGATTAAAACTAGAGTCAGAAAAGATATAAAAAATATTTCATTGTTACTAGAAAAAAACGCATGAAAAAAATAACCATTACAAAGGAAGTAATAGTCAAACAAAAATTTTATTCAAACTGAACCAAAGATAACACCTTAATCCTAAAAATTGGTAGCGGTATCTTTTGATGATGTGTACATGGTTCCATGTTTCTATCAAGAGGTACCCTAAAAAAATATTTAGAAGTGAGATGGGTTTCCATAGTTATGGAAGGTCTTTATAGTATTTGGACATGATGACTTCTTATGATCATGCTCAACATACCGACTACACATTAGGGTCTACTACTAAGAAGAGTTTGATGAAATATTTGAATTCCACTTAGTTCCCCTACCAACACCATCAGCTTTAGAATGAATTCTAATCTCTTTAATAGAATTAAAATAACCATATGAAAATATAAGAGGAAGGATGGAAATATAAAAAATGATTTCTAGGAAAACTTGAATGTGATCAAATTTCCTCGCGATATCAGCAAGAGTGGTTAACTAGGACTATGTCACCCTCGACTCTAGATTAAGATGAAGACCATACATGAAATACAGATTCATAAAAAAAATTCCACTACACACCTTAAAATATAAGGAACTATGTCTTAAAAAATGATAAAATAACTGTAACACTGACATATAATATTGTTAAAAATAACACATATCTATCCCCTTCATTAACATCGTAACCACATAGAAATACTGTTGGATGAATGAAGCCTTGAAAAACGTCTCGGTAAAATTTCTTGAGGATTTGTTCTAGATACTGACATCCACCAATTCCAGGGCAGTCCAATGATATTAATAGTATAAAACATTACCTTTAAAAATATATAAAAATCAACTAAACTAATGTTTCTCTCAATTATCTGCATGCAATATTCCTTTTTGATATAATAGAATTGACCATAAAATTGAGGAGGATTCAAGTTTTTGTACTCAAGAAGTATGTGTATGGCTTAACCATCTATATGGCATACTAACATCTAACCACCTATATCTGCACCCCCAATATCCACAAATCGTTGTTGGGTAACATAATAAGAAATATGAAAACTAAGAACTCAAATAAAAAAAATTCATAAATAAGAATTCTCCTATTCAACAAAAAAACCTCATAACTATCACTCCCAAAACACAAGAAGAAAAGTTTCATAATAAAATATTTTTGAAAAATAACAATTTATTATTATGTTAATGAAAGTATTTTTCAAAACTAAGGACTAATAGGAAAGGATTCACAATCACCAATGGTATTACTTTGGTCCTCACACTTGCAATTTCCTGTGAAAATACTTTCACCCATCCATTAATTCCATTAACTCTTACAACTTTAACACCTATCCTTGCATATGGGTACTCCAAAGAATATAAAAGGTCTATCAAATATTACTCCACACATTCAAAATAGTTCATTAAACCCATGTTCTCACATTTTTAAGACACCTCGACAATGTGCACAGTTTGGAAAACTAGTTTACCAATCGTGCTCCAACAATACAACTGTTACACTACAACTTAGTAACTCGCATGATTTAGATTCATGGTTTGGGAACCCATTAGATGACCACACATATGGTTCTTTTCAGATAAAAACATGTGAAAACATTATAAATAGATTTTTAACTATTATTATGATGTGATCCCTTAACTAGAAACACCCATTTATCTCTAAAAGTTTTCCTAGTAATCGAATAGTATATATCACACCAAGTGAAACCCTTTGAACATAAAAAATAAAAGTAAAAAACAATGTAAAAATAGACTCATCGTTAGGATATACCTTAGTTACCCCTTAAACATTTACCAAATCCATGTAACTGATAAGAAAAAACCTGATACTAAAAATTTAAATCTAAATCACCTAAAAAAAGTGAGAGAAAAAAATAACAATTGCATAAACCATAGTAAAACCAACTCAACTCATTGATATCCTTTACATAAATTCAAAAAAAAATTATTATGATAAATTTGATTAAGACTTAATTTATTATACATTTTCTTCTTAAATAGTGTAATTAACCATATACCTTTCTAAAATGAATATGGAAATTCTTTTTCCATATTACAAAAAACCAAAACCATAAGACCAAAAAAAATGTTTTCACTATTTCAAATCAGGGGTTTAAAAAATCAAAATCAAGGGGAAACTAGTGTCAAATGTTGAGTTGGACATATATTTAGTGGACATATTCCAATCACACCATTTTCATAAGATGTATTATATGACCATTTCCCCATTTTCACATGGTTTCAATTACCATAAAGTTCATTGATTCCATTTGACCAACTTCCTTTTCATTTTCAAAACACAAAATAAAGAACAAGAACTAAAGAAATTGAATGTAACAAAACAGCACATGGAAACCAATGTTTTGGAAACAAAATTATTGGCCAGACACTCCCCCATACCTAAACCCCATGTTATGATAGTTCCACTCCATCTACCTTGACATATAAAATAATAATGGGCACTCTAAAATCTATCTCATCTGAAGAACCAATATTTCTATGATACCATTTTTTCATGAACCAACCCATGAAACCCTGAACTGGTCCCCGATTTTGTCCATGGAAAGGACCTAGTGATGTTCACATCCTTTAAGGATAGAAACTCATTCCATACATAAATAGAATAACCAAGGGAATTATTTATCCCAATATTAAAAAATAAACCGAAGAGTGTAAAAAAACATCCCAATATAAAAACAATATCTAAACTGAAAATAGTTTGTAAAAAAATAAAAATACAACCAACAGAACAAAAAAACAAATACTAAACATGATAACCAAAATGTCTCCTTGCCACCCCAATGGAAACTCTTTAATAATGAAACCAACAATCACCCACAGGGATCGAAACTGAGTTGGAAGCCACTATAAAAGCCAGAAATAGGAGATAACTATATATGTGAGTATTAAAACTCAATAGACATTCCCAAATAATCTGTTCCCAATACAGTTTCTTGAAATTAAAGAAACATAACATTCATGATTGGTATATGATATAAATGACTATGATTATCACAAACACATTATCATTAAAGACAAACATATTCTATTACCATTTTTCATTTAAAACTAGATATATTTAATTGAAGAACCATTTTAATTTTAGAGAAGAACAATAATGTTTTCACATAATAAGGAAGGAAATGAATGGATTTTTTTTAAACATTTTCCCATAACCCTTAAAAACCCAGTAAATTACTTTTAAAATAGTGGAGTACCAAATAAGAAAGAAATAAAAATGATCACATAATATGGAAATGGGAATATAACACATACTAGTAACCAATAAGAAAGTATATCAATCATCTTCCACATACAACTAATTTCCAGAAAATATGGGAGAACCCAAGAGTATATTAGGTAATATTTAAAATACTATACATATTGACTTATCTAGAATGCTTTCCATACCTAATGACATCAAATTCATTCCACATTCTTGATCACACCCTACCTGGTCTGACTAAAGGGGCTCTCTCCCATATAAATAAAACAAAACAAACAAATTCCATGTTATGGGACACCAGATATAATGTCATCCTAATCTAGTGCAATAATCATTCATGAAAAATATACTAGCTATCGGAGATTATCATTTCATGATTAATTCTTAGTGGGGGTGATCCAAAAATTCCATCCAAGAATCAATTGACATTCACATATATCATTGATAAGTAACTCACACAAAAAATCACCCTCAACACACCCCAAGGAACAATCTATTTCTTCTATAATCATTCAAAAAAAGGAGACTCTTAGCATAACCATCCCTCAATTTTCCATCTAAACAAAGAAAATATTATTATTTAATGAGAGCTTTCATGCCATCTCATTTTAACTAAAATTACAAATGGGACTTAGGAATATTTTATAAAAACTAATCCTTTTCAAAGAACCAAATCTACATTTCCAAAAATTTGAAAACATTCCATTATGTATTTTAAAACCATTTAGAAAAATTCCATTTAACAATCACATTGATTTTCAAAACCAAAGACTCTTGAATCAAAAATACCAATGCGCAACACATCATCATCACATGTCAAATCATTTTTAAATAACCATCCAGACACTACTATAATGTTAAAACCGTATATAAATCATTTTTCTATATCCAAAAAACAAATTTAGATGTCAAACCTATATTTAAAAGTATAATACATTCTTCAAAAACCATATTCCTCTCGAAAAATAGAACTAGGAATTTTATCAATCAATTAGTGTGAATCAAATAATAAAACAATTCAATATTCTTAAAAAATATTATAAAAACAACCTAATTTCTTAGAAAACAATTATTATAAAAATAACACATCACTATTTAACACATAATAGAGGATTTGAAAATATCAAACCAATTATTTTTAAAATTAAATGGATTTTGAAAAGGGAATCCCACCACAAGTCACATGCGCTTCAAAAATTCCAACTTGATATGAATCTACAATGGTTCCGAGAAGAAAAAACACCCAAAACAAACCCTATGAAGGGAAAGACACAAATTTTCACCACCCTAGTTACCCAAATCATCAGAACAGAACAACTAAGGTCAGAGAAGAAATTGAAAATGGAATAAAACCCAAGAAGAAAGAGAGAAGATATCTAACATTTCAATGTTGGCAGTGAATCAGAAATAAACACCTTAAATATAACTTGGATGGGTTTAGAATATTAAAAAACAACTATGGTAGGTCTCTAGGACATTGTTTATGAATAAGGGAGGCCAATATAAAATACCCATCTAAAAAGAATAATAAAATCTCAAAATACCCTTTCTAGAGTGTGTTTCATAGTCATCTCGAATTATTTAACAAACCATGAACAAACGGTGCATTTCCCCCAATATTGTGTTTCACAGTCCAAAAACATAGGCTAAATGGTTAGTTTAATTATTTAACTTAACCCTAAAACATGTGTATATATATAATTTATGGTTAAAGGAACCATGCATATTAACCGTGTAACCTAGAAAAAGGCCCCCACACATCACCCCTTTCAACCAAATACACTTTTAAATGAAGGTTATAAACCATCGATTAAACACACTCCATAAATAAGTGACACTATGGGTTGTAAAATCTTCTATATGTTCTCTTTCCTCACCAATACTTTCACAGTAACCTTGAATAAGTCCAAGTACTACCAAAACCTGTATAACATAAAATTTTAATATGGAACACCCAAAATATGATATAAATACAATGTTCCAAAATAGAATCCATAAAAGGGAAAGAAAATTAAAATCTAGCTGCTACCATGCTGTTAAAGGTTCAATATGAATTCTAGAATGAATACTATCATTTTTGGAAAATTCAACTACCAAAATATGCTAATATGAACTTCCCTAAAAATCTAGAGAGAAATACCAAGGCATATCATACAATGTAATAATTTTTTACTCCAAAAATCCTTATTATTAGAGATTAAAATGTGTACTAGAGTTTATTTCATCACCCAATAACATATGAATTCATTTCAAAAAATTTTCTTAAAATATGGGATCACGATCAGAAAAAATATGCAGAGGGACCACATGTAATTTGAGTACATTTTTACAAAAGAGTCTAGAAATTTGATCTAAATATAGTAGTTCTTTAATAAGAAATAGATTCACTTATTTAGTCATATAATCAATTATAAAAAAATCACATTATTATATCATTATTAATTTGTTAATTCCATCTTTAAATACATGGATGTATTCTACTCATTCCAATTAGGCATTGGAATAACCTTTTTTAGTCCTTATCATGAGAAATATTATTGAGGGTCTTTTCACGTCATAGTAGTACCAAGATGAATATAAAATATAGATAAATTAGATTCTCTTAATAATTCCATCATCAAATGGATGTAAAATGGAACATACATCCTCTTTCAAAATCTCAAAAGATAGTTATTTTCAAATTTCAGTTCACTAATCTTATTCTTCTTGACCAATTTTACTATTTATTAAAAATAATATTATTCTTTTTATGTATGATTAATTCCTTATAAAAATGAATGAAACAGTAACGCCTTATCCAAAATAGAGGGAGTTAATGCAGACACAATTCATAGGAAAATACTCATTAAATAGTTAACCAAATGTCCATGTTTCACTTATAAAATGGTCATTGTTATATTATATATTCAATTTAAGGAATAAAATAATATTTTATCTTAACTAGAGTATAGTTAATAAAGAGATAATAATCATTTTTTAGTTCCAAGCATATTATTTTCCTCATGTTTGACTCACATTGATTAAGTAAACACATGAAACTTTTGAGGTGAAAATATATTACATATTTTATCCCAAATAAAAATCCCTCCAATTTGTTTTTAAAAGAAACCACCACTGTAAGTATAAGATCTTATGTTTGGTAATTCTACCCATAGATTTATAATTGACATGAAGAATATTTAATTACTTGATCATCTTGCATGAAAACAAATCAAAGTCTCATTAATGAAGAATAATTATAAATTATAAATTAATCATTTATTATTATCATAGAGGGAACTTTAGAATTAAATAATACTATTTTAAATAACAAAACATGTTCATAAAATTCTTTTTATAGATTCTTTTGCTATGAAATATTTCTTGGTGTGATAATCTAAAATACAATACATACAAGTAAAGAGATGAAAATATTAATTAGGAATGAATTTTTTTAGAAAAGACATTCTACATATGATAATAATAAGATTTTAATAAATCCTTGTTCCCTCTATAGTACCCGTAAGTGTTTTTATAAAAAAAAATTCACTTAATTTATTGATTTGTAATTTACACAATTGTTTCAAATTTTTTATAAATAAAAGAATCTGAAGATCCCAAATCAAACAGGACAACAAACCAATAGGAGTAAACATGTAATGTAACCATTAGTTATTAATTTTAGGGATCCAAATCTACTGTAATAGTAGAAAAATAATTTGATGCACTTTTCTGTTTTTTAACATAGTGATTCAAACATTGAGTAAATGACTCTGGACATTCAAAAGAATAAATTCATAAAAAATTCAAACAATAACTTCTTACATGTAGATGTCTATGTGCTTTCTTATTAATGTTCTGATCTTATATGTTTTTCTTACAGTCACGAGAAAAATTAATAACCTGAACACATTTATAACATTGCCAAATCTAATAAAAAACTCTTTTAAATGAATTTCACAAAATATCGATCATTTTTACGGATGAAATAAGGATTTATTAATTCAAAAATTCTCTATTTTTTACCACTTAGATCACTTTTGATTATTTTTTCATGAAGTACATAAGTTTTTAGAAACATCTTTTCTACCTTCTATGAATAACAACCAACATACTTATAACATTTAACTTATTGAGATGCCAATTCTATTCATAAACATATTTTTTCGCGTATAAAAAAATTAATATATTATACTTTCATAATAAAATATAATATTTTATCAATAATTATATTTTCTAGTAAAATTATATTAATAATCATCCTCCTAGACATAATAATTTTTGTTTAAGTCTATAAATTACCTTTCAATTCCATGTCAATGAAATTTTGGAAAATACATCTCAAGAATAGAATATTTAAATATTATAAACTTCATGTCATCAATTATTAAATTTTATACAGTATTATAATTTCAAGGCCAATATAAATTATTTTCATCTTCAAAATAATGAATATTAATAATTATATATTGTTGATAAATATATATCAAAATTTCTAATGTTTTCTCCAATGAATATATATGTACATCAACTTTATCATGGTCTAAATCTCAACTAAATAATAGAGGTTGAAATATTAATAAATAATCCACTGTAGACATGTTCTTATGTGTGGAATTTAGTTTTTCTATTTCATGGGTGTCACCATTAATTTCATTCATCAATTAGGAGAAAAATCTAATAAACTAATGTGTTCTAACCATTATAGGTTATTAGTTTGAAAGATTATTATCATAAGCATTCCTTCTTACTTCGACATCCCTTTTTTATTATATAGAAAACTATTCTGAATATGAAATGATTAGACAAAATGATATATAAATCATCAAAATCTATATCTAGATAAGGTAACTATAATTAGTGTCTCATTAAAGTATCATTTAGTATTTTTCTCACCCCTAATGATCTCTAAATATTTTCATGATAATAACTATAAAGACTGGTTATAAAAAGACCCTAAATATTTGTTTAATTACAATGATTTTATACTTATTACATTCTGATGAACTTTTGGGTTTAAATTTTTAATTAGTTTTTGAAAAAAAATAATGTCAAATCATCAATAAAAATTACATTTTTTCCATAAATCAAATTCTTTGATGTTTACACCACTGTTTCATGTAAGAATCAATTTTTTATTCCAAGAAGAGAACAAATTAAATCATTATACCATGATACAGGTGATAATCACCCATAAATAGAGTGAGAAAATTTTGAAATATGACATGAAAACAAAAAGACCATTAATTAAAGAAAAAAATGGTATATTATTGGTGAAGTAAAAAACCATGAAAATGTTAACATTTTCCAATAATAATTTGAAGAAAAAAATTATATAGTTAAAAATAGTAAAATAAACATTTTATTACAGAAAACATTTAGTAACCATTATTAATTTTTGGAAAACTAGGAAGTCATATGAATACATGTGGGAACTCAAGAATATAATTTCAAAACCTTTCAACTTTAAAATATTATAAACATTCAATACATAATGAATCAAAACATTTTCATAAACAATAACTTTAAAAAATAATATAGATATATTGGTGCATCGTATCTATTACCCATCGTCACTCATGTTGAAACCCTGACATAATAACTAAACCTTATCCTGTTATATATGTGCTTTCAACTTATTTATCTCAACTGATTTTTACCGTCAAAGACTAAATCACTACCCAATAAATATTAGAGTTATATCAGAATCACCCATCAAAACAATCTATATTGGCCTCAACTATAATTATCTATAAGTATCATGAAACAAAGAAACAATAAATATTTTTATTCCCTCACTTTTTCATCATAAAAATCCAAAAAAATATCATTTTATCCCATTAGAAAAACACATTTCATTTTCGAATATTTATATGGAGAAATATCATTTATCATCTTTAAAAACTCTTAATATAAAAAAACCCAAATGAGAAGGAATAAAATATACTTTTAAAGGCCATGATTACTAGTATAAGATTATTGATAATTAATAATTGTTATTAGGTTGGGGAAATCCATCAAAGAGTATATATTAAGAAACAATTTTTTCAATTTTGTAAAAAATGAAAAATAACCCATACATATAAAATGAATAGATCCACTTTATAATAAATAAAATTAATTTAATGTATTATAAAATAGTTAATTTATAATAATTGAAATAATAAAAAAGAAAATAAATTAATCATTTAAAATAACCTCAACGAGGAATAAAAAGATTTCAAAGTAAACCTTTAAAATAAGATATTTGTAATATAGTCTTTTACATTTAGTCTGATCCAACTTGATACAGTGTATAACCCATGAATAATAAAATTATACTATTTATTTAATTTCATAGGAAACTTTTTAATATTAATACCATTTTCAATATTCAATTTATTTCATTTATTAAAAATATTTATTTAGTTACTATAATGGTTATGTTCATATTGGAAATTTTAGGGTCATTTAGTTTTTCACTTCAAAACAACTTTGGATGATTGGTCATGAAAAAATGGGTTATTTTTCCATTATCTCTATAATAGAAAAATATTATAATTATCGTATATATACAATAATTAGAATTTTGAAACCAAAAATATATGTAGTTCTTGAAAAAAAATAATTCCATAGAGATGGTTATTTGTATATACACATGAATGACATTTTCATTTTTATACTGGTTGTATGGGAAATTATGTAGAAAATATTTAAACATTAAATAATTAAAAATATTTTATAGATTTCATATTTATTCATTAGTTATTTCCTTATGAAAATCCATATGAGGGGGTAATGGGAAATTAATCACATCGCTTTGTCGAAGTTGTAGTTCCCACATATTTACAAGAAGAATTATCATTTTAAAATATTGGGGTTTATAAATCTTAAGTATTTCATTAGTATTATTTTATTTTGTATTTAGTAATGTAAAATATGAATATATGGGGGGTTAATAGTTTTATTGAAAATATAATGACAAAAAATATCAGAGTTCATAAAATATGATATTGTAGTAAGTGATGTGTTCCTGAGTTGAGTTACTGTAGAAATAAATTTAATGAATGAAAGGAGCTATTTTTATTTGGATAAAAAAGATCATATTACACTCCACAATATCCTATAATCATTTATGATAATGGTACCCACAAATAACCTCAAATATAATTGAGTAAGAATATTATTATAGAACCACCCTTTTAAAGACACCTAGAGGCATAACCAAGTCTGATATATGAGACTAAGATACTATATTTACCAGACTTTTTATTACGAGTAAAAAACATGGATTAATTTTATGGTGTTGAATAACCAGATAAATATAGTCATTATTTTTATGGGAAAAATATTAAACCACACATGTAGAAATACAATTATAAAAAAGAAGATTACATGAATAAATACAATACATGAAAATTAGTATATGATAGGAAATGTTGAATATGTTAAATCATATTGATTATAGATTAATGTTTTCTAACAAAATAAAATATTTTTAATCTTAATGTTCATTGATCCCTTTTATAGAGCAATGTCAAAGGTCATGTCCTTTAGGGATCACAACCAAAGTACAAATGTTTCAAAAGTTCATTCTCAATTGAGAGTTGCATGAATGTAGAAGGTTTATTACATGTTGTTTGGAATTATCTTCACGTGTATAATTTTATATTAAATGAAGATAACTCTTGAATCATTAAAGAAATATCATCTTGGATCATTTCTATATTTAATATCATAGGTAATCTTTTTAGAGAATAAACACAAAATAAAATGACAATTACATTGTTTTAAAGCCACTCTGAATAACATAGTTTAAATTTGGATTCATATTTATTCATGAAAAATTAATATAAATAAATTAATACGTTTTGAAAATAAATTTTAATTAATTAAAAATTATAAAACCGTTGAAATGAAAATATATTATATTATATTTCACTATTTAAAAAATTTATTTAAATAGAGCACCAAAGTCTTTTGAACTACAAGAATAAGTGTACATAAATTAATGATAAAATTATTTTTTAGATGTAGCCAAAATTATATGTTATTATAAAATAATAATATATTTTACAATGTAAAAATTTTAATAACATTAACTAAAATTATAAATAGTTTTTTTAGAAACATGAATTTTAACTAATATAGGATCATTGATATACCATTGAAACATAGAGTGGTGGATTATTTTTTCTACTACTAAAAACAATGATCAGTGTATTAAAAATTAAGTAAAAATAGTGAATATGATACAATTGAACTTATAAGCAAAAATAATTATATCCAACCAAAATAAAATCAATTTAATACCTATGAACAATCAATGTCTTCATGTGAAGTAATAAAACAATTAATACCGTTGGATGTATGAAAATGAATCCTGACCTACATCGGACCAAAATAATGTATAAATAAAACATAAATATACATTTAAAATAATAATACAAATTACCATATAAAAGAAAATATATAAAACATTTTATTTAAAATGGAAGAACTCTTTTTGGAGCATGCGAATCTTCTTCCAATAATTTGTAATATATGATGAATCTAATAATCATTGGGTTAAAATTACCCACTCATGATGTAAAATGGTGTGTAAAAAATGAATCACTATGCACAATGGTGGATCGACTGACCATTAGTGTTGAATCATGAATCGAATCACTATTTCTCTTAGACGGTGATTGGACTCACCGTTGGTGAGTAAACATGACTTGAATCACATTTGGTGACTAACTTTGACATGGATCAACATTAGTGTCTGATGGTGACATGACTCATTGTTGATGTCTAAAAGTGACTCGAATCACCATTGATGTCAAGCTATGACTTGAAACACTATTTATGTACAACAATCTCACTTTTGAGCGTCCAAAAAAAGGGGAATTATTTGATCTCGATAATAATCAATTGACATAAGACCCCGAAGAAGAATAGGAAGAGATTACTATTGAAATATGAATGAAGATGAATAAAAAGTTTCTAAGATTAAGAGAGACAAACTTATGAGCTCAACATGATTTAAAATCATGGATAAATGAAATGTATTTTTTTAAAGAGAAACTTTCATACTAAAAAAATGGGAAGATATTCAAAGAATACTATACAAATTCGGACAATAAAATGAGAGATGAAGAATGATGCATGCGTGTTCAAAATAAATGAGTGTGGAATATCAACCAAATCATGTTGATCAGTTCTGACAGATGGGAACTTCACTACATCTTTCTGAGTTTTAATGATGTTTGAATAGTAAAAGGAATCAGCATCCTACATGAGTTTGGATATACTGAGGGAGAATGATATATCTAAGAAGCCAGGATGATCCTCAGTTTGGGATATCTAAAAGGTATCAATAATTGTTACACAACACACACACACACACACATATGGGTTGAAGACCAAGAGAATGATATTTCTTAACCAATCCATCTATGAGCATACACTACGAGCCTTATACATGGTATCAAATGTGTTAAGTGTAAATATTGAACACCATTTACTCAATCCTCCTTATGGGGGCCTACGATGATCCATCCTATGGTGTTGACCTAATTTTCCTCATAAGCAGTTGAGGGATACCCAACTTGTCTCTTAGGATGGCCTTATTTTGACATAAAAGATCATTAAGAAAATAAAAATATATTTACAAGAATGAAAATTTTAAAACAATTATATATACATAATTAAAATATGTGAGTATAAACTATTGATTAATAAAAACACATTACAAATTAATATACATGAAAATATAATAAAATTTTAAACGAGTGAAATTCATCAAAAGTTTATAATGTTATTTTATTAGAAAAAATTTCATATACTAAAACCTCCTCATTTTCATAAATTACAAAACAAAATGCTTATTAAATTTTCAACCCAATTCTACCTACCTTTGAAATTTATCAAATTTTATATTAAAATTAAAATATAAAAGAGACTCCCATTTAAACAGAAATGTATAATGTAATAGTAACAAACAAAAAAATTATTATAAGAGAAAATAGATATATGAAATTGTTTTTTAAAATATAATTAAGAAATTATTATAGTTTATCAATACGATTATAAAATGTATGATCTAGTTACCAATTGATCTAATTAGAAAATAAAATTCATTTAGAAAAAATATGTTAAATATATTTCAGGATAGTTAATATAAATAATATTTTTATATGTTTATGACAACCCAAATCCAAATTTAAACTTTTAAAATTTTAAAAAATTTAATATATTATTGAAAATTTCATCTAGATGTTTCTTATTAGGAACAAATTCTATGCATATATACCATTAATTTATATAATCCATAAAAAATGTTTTATAATATCTATGTGTTTATTTCACGAATTTTGAATAGTTTTTTAGAAATTGGTATACCTGAAGAGTTGTAATAGTAAATTGAAATTATATAAAAAATAATATTGAAATCATAAAATGATTATTTTATGCAAATACCCTATGAAAATAAATTTGTAGCAAAAATATATTCAGCCTCAACTATTGATAGTGCTACTAAAATTGGATATCTAGAGCCCCATACAATTTATTATTTCCCTAGAAAGAGACACATACATGTATTAATTTTACAATAAAGTCTTCATCCTCTAAATTAAAAATCAAATCAATATAGTAAATTAGAATAAATTTCATTATAATAGAGAAAACCCATAAAAACAATAACATTGATATATAAAATTACTTTTTTAATATATTAAATTGTAATTTCTTTGGGGTATGATTAAAATATATATTTAATGAAATTTGGGAACACGATGTCTACTCTAGAAGTAGTGAGGTTCAATAGACTGCCTATCATTCCTCTATAAAATTTAATATCAACTATCTTTCTAAACTCATCAATGGCCAATTTGGGATTAGTAATCATTGGTTTTTCTAACTTCTACTATAACCAATTCCAAACATCTTTAAAAGTTCATTACATTTCTTATATTGATTTAAGAAAACATCAGTATTCTATGGATTGATTATTATGCCAATGAGAGATTTTATTTCACCCATTTATCTATTTTTAAATTCTCTGATAATAAGTTTAGAAATTTCATTACACATAGAACCATTATATGAACCAAATATTATTTTATCAGTACACTTAAAAGTCTTTTTACTAACAAGGTTAGATGAATCTTACATTTGATGTTTTCTTTCAAAAAATATATTCAAGTATCTCATAAAATGACACCAGTTCATTCTTAAGACTGTATAATTATTTATTCATCTTAAAAACATAATATTTAAAATTATCATTCTCTAATTTAGGGGGTTATCAACAATTGACTTCCAATGATGTAATTACATTTTAAAAGAAACTTTTATATATCCACTTGAAATAATTTGATGTTTCGAAGGCTAAATGAGGATAATAGATCTCTAATTTCTTCCATAATTAAAAAAAGATAAATATAATAATTAATTTCAATTCCATCCTCATAAAAATAATATCAAGCAACTAGTTGGGATTTCACATTAACTATGTTTCCATGTTCATTACTTTTATTTGGAAAAATCCATTTATTTCATATAACCTGTTTATATTTATGAAAGTACACTAAATACTAAAGTTTTGTATTTATGAATTGATTTAATTAATTATGTATATAATTAAGCCATTCCGAATCAAATTAATAATTTCCATCATTTATAGGAACAAAATAAGAATGAAAAGAAGAATTGGTATAATAAAATATAACAGATTTTCTATTTAGAATTCTAGATTATAAATTAGTAATTGAATTTTCAAAAAAGGGTGATATTTATGAGTTTTATATTAATTTTTATCTATTTGGGAAGAGATATACTCCACCTCAACTAATTCATTATCAATATCTTGGTAATTATCATCTTGAAAATTAAATTCGTTATACTCAATTTTTTCGTTAATAGATTTAGAATCGGGTTTACTATAATTTCATTCATTAAATGTAACATTCAAAGATTATTCAACAAGTAATATTTTTATATTGTATCTATATATGCTTTTCTAGGATTTGAATATCCTGAAAAATTTACCTTCATTAATTTTAGTGTCAATTTTATTTTAAAATTTTCATCTTTATTAATGAGAAACACTTTATAGACAAATATCCTCAAAAAACAAAATTATTTTTAAACCCACTGAAATGTTTACAAGGGGTATTTTTTAGGAAACATGGTATTGAAACTATATTCTTATCATGGGAATTTTTTTACATATTTTATCAAAAAGTATTTTGAAATTATAAATTAAATTATCGTTGACATACCCATTTATTTAATAGATTTTTTATGTCATTCCACCACACCATTCTTTTGTGTTTCCATAGGGGTTATGAAATAATTTTCATAACTATTTGATTCGAAAAATTATCAAATTGTAAATTAAAAAATTTGAAACCCCTATTACTTCTGATAGATATTATTTATTATTTTTTGAATTTTTGAATAATATTACAAAAGGCTCACAATTTGGATAAGGATTCAATTTTAAAAGAATAAGAAATAAATCCATAAGAATCTGATGTAATCATATGCAGTTGAAAATAGATAATTTTAACCACAAAAACTATCCATTTTATAGGTTTAAAAAGACTAGATACAATAATTCTAAAAATCTACTAGTACTTACAACATTTATTATTCATCTTTTAAATTTTAATCACACATGAAGAACATTCTTTTTTGTAAATTGAGTTGTTTTATAAACTATTCATGATTAGAAATTTTTTAATGTAATCTAAAATTTGAATTCCTAAATCCTCAAATACCAAATTTTTTTTATTCCTTTACGTTATTTAGACACATAAACATTAGTTTGGTTTTGTTATAAAAGAAAATAATATATACATTTTATTTTATATATATAGAAAAAAACAATTTTATTTTTTAGAATTGTAAATTTATCATTTTCGAAAACCACATTTAATCCATCATCCCATAACTATGACATGATTTTAATATTTATTTTAAAACAAGTAAAATTCATACTTTTTTAATTAATAAATTTTAAAAAAACCTCACCAAATCCTTTTACCAGACCATTGTATATGTCTCCAAAAGTGAACATGACCACTACCACAATAATTAAATGATAGAAACATCCAAATATCACTTATAATGTTCTTAAAGTAACCATTTTATATTTACAATGATTCATTGATATTATTAAGGTTGATATCATGAAATTCAATAATCAGACAAACAGTTTTGGTATGCATGTAATTTTGGGAAAACTGCATTAGTGGAATAAATCATTGGAACCCCCATTGATTTATTGCATTTAATAGTGTTATGGTTACAAAGTAAATCATTATAAATTAATTTCTATGATTCGAAAAATATTTTTTAAATCTCAGTGAACACTCATTGGAATAATTCTATTTTATTTGACATTTTAAAAAAGATACCCTTGAAATTTTTCTTTCATAGCTTTTAACAAAGTTTGTATTATTTAACCATGCAGGAATAATTTTATTTCATAAACCATTTTTATTGGTGTTTATTCCAAAAAATAAACCATCTTATCAAAAAAAAAATTACCTCTAAAAAATTAAATAAATAAAATTCATTATTATGAAATTAATTTTTCAAATTTATATTCTGTTTCTGAATAGTTTTAAAATATATATAGACCATTTTCATTGGATATATAAGATGTGAAAATAAATTTTTTATTCACTTCATATAATTTCTTACATTTTATTTTTTTACATTAGTTATATAGAAAACTAATTTAAATATTAATTATTAATATTTTTCATTAATAAACACAATTTTTTAACTCTTTTATTTCTGATGTTTTAGTTTTAAATATTTATATCTATAATTTTCATTCAATTTGTCATTCAGGGAAACACATATTTTTAGATTGCCACATTTCCTTTTAATTTTTTCTTTTTCATTAATAAACTTATTATCCTTAATATTCATTTCCATATACTTTTAAATCTTCCCAACTCCATCATTCTTTAATTATTTATTTTCATTATGTGTTTTATTATCTTTTTAATTTAAAGATATACAATCAGAACATGAATAAAAAATATTTTTATATTTATTTCTTGATCAATCATTATGATAGAAATTTGATGGATTTTTTAACTAGGTAAATAGGCAATCATTTACCTCCAATTGAATAACCATTATGGAATGTGTCAATGTATCCAGGTCACATTCGAAATCACCACTTGAGTCAAATGTGTCAAAACAATCACAACCTCCAAAAAAATATTATTCATTGAGTTTTCTTTTATCTTTGTCTTTATTAAATTGTTATTGTTTAGGGAAGTCGGTGTTTATGTGACCTTTATTCATGCACTGATAATATTTTAATTTTAAAAAATATTTATTTTTAGTTGTATTATATTTCTTATAGTCACTTTTCGTTTTACTTTGGAACTTAATCGTTCCACCATTTCTTTTTTATGAAATTGAAAAAAAACACATTGAAGTGAACCATCTCCTTGTCACATTTCTAGAAATCATATTCAGAGCCATTATAGGTATTAGTAACTTTAGATTAAAATTTACTACGTTTTCTTTTATTAGAATCTTAATTGAATATATTCTACATCTATAACATATACTATATCAGAGAGACAATTAGTTCATATTCCTTAAAATTATTACTCTCATCAATGGAAACCATATTTTAATTACAAGTATTTAGAAGATCTCTCAGTACTCATTCATCTTGATTTGTGTTGTCCATGAATTCTACAAGATAACTTGTAACATTAGTAATAGTTATGAACCAATGGAATGTATGGTTTATAGATTCTTCATCTCCCATATTAAAGTCTGGGTATTCATCATGGAGAATTCCTAGCTAGGTTTTATGTAGATTTTTCATCCCAAAATGAGTCACCTGAACTATTATATTTATGTCATGGGTTTTATTAGAAGCTAAAACATGGATATAAACACTTTTACTTATATCACAATACAAAATATTTTAGCCTTTATAATTAGAAATATATTTTACCATGTAATTACTTAAGATATTATCTAGATAATCCCTGGGTAGTTGATATGGATTATCCATGATAGTCTAGTGATCCACACTCAGTTTTTTCAAGAATGCTTCCATTATTTATATCTATTAGTTATTGTGAATCCCATAAAATAATTGGAGTTTATGTAGAATCTAGCCATCATTGGCATTGAAACCTTCCATATAGAATGAAAAACTTACATTTTTTCTTTAGATTAATAAGTCTATGATATGATGTAAACACAACGTTCAAATAAAAATCCAATAGGCTAATTATCCTTTATACAAGTTCCATAAACTGAATTTTTTTTTGGATCGTTAGTAATGGAAAATATGACAATAGTAGGGGTGAATAAGTTTTAGACAACACATTATTTATAAAAACTATCATATTTTATAAAATATTAAAGTATAGTCAGTGAAATGTTCTTGAGTTGAGTTATAGTAGAATTAAATTTCAAGAAAAAAAGAATTTATTGTGGTTCAGATAACTAATATTCTATCCCATGCCTCAATCACTTTTTCTCTTCTAAGAAACTAGTACACACTAAGAACATCACATTTAATGGTGAGAGAACCTTGTTACAAACCCTTACTCTTTTAGTAGTGGGTAGTCACAAACTTTTCTGATATATACATACAACCTAGTATATTTGCCTATCTATTGATTGTGATTCACAACGATTACATCATTTTAAGTTGTAATGTAACCATAGAAAAAAAATATTTATGGAGAAAATAATAAACCAGACATAAAGAAATAAAAACCCAAAAATAATTATTACATGAATAAAATAGATACAATGAAATATATAGAGGATCATAAATGTATAATATGTTTATGTTTAATGATAATTCATCACTTGTATGGAACAATGTCAAATATATTGAAGCTCAATAATAATTTATCACTTGTATTTTAAAATCTTGATGTTGATTTCCTTCTATGATCACAACTATAGTAATGAATTTGTATGTTTTCATAAAAAAGTATGAGCAATAAGAATTTTGAAGAGGTATGAAATGTATACAGGAATTAATTTCACTTGTAAAAGTTATTATTAATTGAATATATATCATGGATCATTAAAATAAATATCTTATATGAGTCTTTCTATAAACAACATCTTCCTCACACTTCATAGAGAATAAAAATGAAGTAATTTGTCTGAAACCTTTTTGGTAAAGCTATTCTAAATACCAAAATTACATTTGGGATTTAAATTCTTTCAAAAAATTTAAATATAAAATAATTATTCTATTATATAAATCATGTTTAAACAATCCACCATTATAAAGAAAGTGAAATAAAAATATATTATTTTTGATTATAACATAAACAACATTTAGTAAAATAAATCACCACATGACTTCTAAATATCAAAAATAACTATACATAAAATAATTATAAACTTCATTTACATAGATTTCAAATTATATTTCAACAAAAAATAATAAAACATTTATCAAATTAATAATTTTAATAACATCAATTTAATTAATAAATAAAATTATTAGAAATAATAATTTTATCTAACAGTTTACCATTGAACAACTATTAAAATAGATAGTGGTGGATGCTTTTTTCTACAGATGAAAAAAGTGAGCGGTGGAATACTAATAGTTAAAACCCCAAAAAGAATCTATAGTTTCAATTAAAATAAAAAATAATGACACTAAAAAAATAAAATCAATTTCATGATACTGAATAATCAATGGATTCTTGGGAAGCCATAAAAAAATTTTCATCATTGGATGTACAATGATGACTCTTGACTAACTACTGGTCAAAAGGATGAAAAAAAGATAACATAAATTTATAATTAAATTAAAAAAATTAAAAAAAATATCTAAAACATCCAATTGAAGAAGGAAGAGATTCTATTGGAGATTTAAGATATTTTCCAAGACTCTATATTGAATAAATAAAAAAACCAGTGTGGAAAAATAACCCATTGTTTTTGTACATAGATGACTAAAAAATTACTTACCATCAATATCTAATGGTGGTTCTAATAATCATTGGATTTAAATGTTGACTAAACTCATCATTGATATATTCTAGGGACACAACATACTGATGGTTTCCAAATGTGACTCGACTCACCATTGGTGTCTAATGGTGACTCGACTCGTTGTTGGTGTTTGAAGATGACTCAAATCACCATTAATGTCCCACAGTGACTCTACACACCATTGAAATACAATGGTGTCATCCTCATGTAACAAATAAAAGGTAAGGATTAAAATTATATGATAATGAAGTGACAAAACCCTATGAATGAAAAGAAGAAGTTATTACTGTTGAAACAAGAATAAAGATTCCTAATGACATACAGACACATAGTAAGAAAAACTCACTATATTGAAATGACTTAAAAGTATGGATAGAAGAAATGTATTTTTTGAGACACATTATATCAAAAAGGAATATGATAGGACATTTGAGAAAGATGATAAGAATTTGATCACTGTGTTATGGGAGGAAGAAAGATGCATGACTGTTCAAAATGAAGGAGTGTGGGAGATCAAACAGACTACTTTAATCAGATTATAATATTTTGTATCTTACATTAGTTGACCAAGTTCTTAAAATTATATTTATATTTGAGAAAAACTTATGTCTCACATTAGTTTAGGGATGTGGATGGAAAATTGTATATCATACAATCCATGATGATTATCTATTCGAGTTGGGTACTTGGAATCATCACTAGTTGCACAACACACACACACATATAGGATAAAGACCCTGTAGAGGATTTTTCTCTAGTTATATGCATATGAGCATGATCTATTGGTCTAAATCATGGGCCTATAAGAATTAATCATCCACTATGAAACAAAGTTACTCTAATATCCTTGTGTGCTGCATATTGAAGCTCTTCCCGTGGGGTTCACTGAATTAGTCCACTAAGTGGTTGAGGGATAGCCTAAGTGGGTCCCAAGGATACCCTATTTTTTTATTTAAAAAAATTAATTAAAAAATAAATATAATAACATTAATAAAATATTTAAAATATTTTCATAAACATTATTTAAAAATGTAATATAATTTTTTTAATTAATTAAAACACATTAGAATTAAATAAAATTGAGAATTAAATAAAATGGAAATAGAGAGTAATTTATCATTAAAATATAATACTACAATAGTATTAAACCCAATTTCACGTAAAAATAATTTTTTTTATTCGATCCATTATTTTAACCAGTCTTGTGTTATAGTGATGGAAAAGAAAAAACATAACTTCGTAGAGGTTGTAGTCCACATGTAATCATTAGCACCCTTTCCAAATACTATAAGATGGAAAATGATATGAAAATGAGTTTATCCATCAAAATAATAAAAAATTAATATATTTAATATACTATTTTTATTATATCAGTATGTTTAAGGAATAATTGATGGCTTTAGAAGAAGTATTTAACATTAAAACACGTAGTTACGATTAATATATATTCGATGAAAACCTCATTTGGATGACACATATTACTTCAACATTTAATACTTTAGTGAGAAATATACCTATAGGGTGAGGGGAGGTATTTTTAGAAGTTATTTGGCTATGTATTGGTCATAATAAATGGATCATGTGGTGATAATGACAGAGGAGAGTTGGTTCAATTTTATAATTGAGGGAAGAAGAAGTTTTGTAGTTATTCAAGGTTTTAAAATAATATAATGAGTTATTAATGGGAATGTGTTTCATAAATATTTAGATTTAAAATTTATGATGATAATTTCTTCATTAAAAAATGTCAATAATTATATATATAAATTTTTTTGTCTTATCAATTAGTTTTAACCTTAATTTAGCTGTTTTACATTTTTTACCATCATGGTGACATTTTTACCATGATTACTATTTATAATGACCAAAAATGAAATTGAAATCCAGAATAAATATTAAAAAAAATGATTAAAAATATCATATCCTTTTTTTATATTAAATTATTTTGATATTATCGGAATTACATCTAATGTACATCTATAAAATATATTGAAAAACATTAATACAGAAAAAATGCATTTTTAAGCATAAAATTGAAATTCTGCCAAAATAAAATGTAATACTGATTCTTATATAATTAATTAGATAATTTATAAGAAAATATATATTATATAATTTAAAAAAATAAAATAAAAAACAATGATACATTTAATTTAATTGTATTAATAAAAAATAATATCCATTTTCTAAAAAAATAGAATTTTTAACTATTCAATCAAAAAATATAATCCTTTTAAGAAAAATCCAAAAAATTAAACCAAATATAATATGGATATTATGAATAAATATGAATTCAATTTTATAAAATTAAATTAAATAAATAAGAAATATAACTCTTAAATAAACCATTTAATTCATGAAATATAATTTGATTAGAAAATTTTATTTCATTTTTGACTAAATAATTTCTCAAAACTAGTATATTTAATATGAAACCATAAACTATAACATTGAAAATATATCTAATACCAAATTGTTTTTATTAAATTTTTTCGTTATAGATAGATAAGTTGATATTTCATATATTAACTCATTATTAGACGATCTTTTCACATACGACTGCATGGATGAAACTGAATTAAAGTTGAAATTTTTTTATTAGATAAACAATGTTAAATTGATTTAACTATAATAAAAAGGTGAAAAATGTATCATACAAAACTAAAACATATGTATATATTATTAATAAAAAAATTCAAAAACAAATTTCGGATTATATATATTTTTTCCTTAAATTTATTATTTCGCTTTATTTAATTTTTTTCTTCTATAATTTCCATTATTTATTTTTAAAAAAATTAATGGTGGTAAATTTATGAACAATTTATAATGATGAATTATTGGGTTAATTTTATTATATTTTTATACAGATATTTTTCTCATATAGTATCTATTCCAGTTTGTTCTTAATAAAATAATGAGAAATTCAAATACAAATTATTCTCTTAAAATTTATAAGAATTTTTTTAAAATAAAAATAATTTTCAATTTTCTATATGCTTTATTTATTTTGAAAATATTTGATATTATTGAGATAATTATTTTCTTTTTCTATTTTTTTTCATTCACCATAATAAATGATATATAATATTGGTTAAACATGAGTTTTATTTTTGTTTTATTATTTAAACAGAATAAATTTCTATTAATAAAAATATCAAAAAACATATTATTAGTTATTAAATTATGGTAATTTTAAATTTCATAATATATTAAATTTTATGCACAATATACCATATAGTGACATTGGAATAAATCGTATTTAGATAAATTAGTTCAATGTGTTCACTGGTTTATGGGGACATTTATATCGACACAGTTACATGACAATCCATGATTTTTCGAATTTGACCATTGATCTTATTTATGATATAATCTCTATCTAAATTTTCATATCTAGTGTTATAATAATACATATAATAGCAAAAAATCATTCATAAGTTTTTTCTAGTAATTTTTATGTAGTGAATTTTCTTGATTTCAAGATATATTATGATTAGTGTAATTATTCTCATTTTGATTGTTTTTCTACTAAGAGAAATTCCTTTTGAGAATCATTTATGAATAATTTTGTATTTATAACATAATTATTCTTTTATTTATCCTACATGATCAAATTATTTTAGGGAATTGAAGATAAAGTGTCCTAGTATAGAACAGATACCTACCCATATATTTAGTTAAGTACATTTGTGATTGGGAAAAAAAGACAATAGGTTTCAAATTGAGGATAATTTATGATAAGGATCAAGTTGTAGATACCTTGGATCTAATTTAATGATATAACGTACAGTTTATTATAAAATTCTAGTTTTAATAATATATTTGTAAAGGATTATTTGGGTTATTAAAAAACTCTTTTTTTTGTTTAAAACTTTATCTTTACTCAATTATGAATTACCAATGGTTTAAATTTATTATTAACACTACTTAGATTACTATTTAAATGTTTTTACAATCATTTAAAAACATAATTATACTATGCTAATTATATTTAATAATTTTTAGTTTTCTATTTCATAATTTTTTTATTCCACTAATATTTGAATTGGTCAGTATTTTATAATTCCAATAATCATAGTTTTTATTGTTTATAAGATTGTAAGTTATTTTATTTAATTAAATTCACTCCCATTTATTGATTATCTACATTATGTTGTTGAAATAATAGTTATGTGTTTAGATTATTGGGTTTTTTTATTACATAATTCATGAGCATTATTGGGTTTACTGAAAACATAACTCCTATAAAATATTATGTTTCTATAAAACATAATGTGCATCCATGACTATGTTTGTAAAAATTATTATGATTTTTTAATCTTATAATCATGAAGAATTAAGTTATTATTCAATATTACTAAGTTATAATTCTATTGTTAAGGACTATTTTTTCAATTTTCTAAGACATGGTATACCTATTATGATTTAATAAGGATATTAATGTGGTCTTGTGTTCACATGTAATGATCTATAATGTTTATTCATTTATAATTATTTTATCATAAAATCCTATAATCTTTTTAATCATATATTTTTTCATTATTCATGTCGTCTCACATATTTATGGTCAAACCTATTATTATTCATTGATAAGTGTAATTACCTTGATTTTTATGGAATAATTCCTTTAAATTATTTCATATATTGTCTCATTGTTATCCTTTAATACAATGATTTATTGGAAAAATGATTTTTGGTGTTTTTATTTTGCAGTTTTTTCCATAATGCAATGCACAATGGTTGAAATAGGGCCATCATCTATAATATGGTATACCATTGATGATCTAGTGGTGCAGGATGTGGGGTTTCATTCTTGTAGATCCCACCAACTTACAAGGGGAATATGAATAATATCAAGAATTCTACCAGGAATACCTGTCATCTACTGAGGGTCATTGGTTAGATGTTGGAACCATGATTTGGGTGTTATTATTGGAATTTACATCATTAAAAATCATTTCTATTATTTAATCATATTTCAACCAAATATAACCTTAATGTAGACAAAATCCATTAGAGATATCTCTCTTGGTGCTAATAGAATTACCTTATTATCCTTTTTTAATCTTGAAGTCCAGATTTATGTTAGGATTTTGTTCTGATTTGAGCTATCATTTATGTGTTAATGTATTTTTATTTTATTGGAATATAGCATGTATCAAATAAATGATTCCTTATTCGATAGATCTCCACATAGATTTAATATAAAATTTATTATTGATTGATAGATCAATATTGTACCATTAGATTTAATGATCTATCATTGATTTGTTCAATATTTTCAATAATAGTGAGTAATTTCTAGTTTTCGGATGTGTGTTAATTATATAGGTGCAATATCTTTCTGAAATGACAATAATAGACATCTTATGTTGAAGGATTATATCTTGTTCTAGTGAGTTTTGATGCACAAACAAGGTCAATGAATTTTTCCTTTGTTGATCTTGGAGTCTATATTTTTTCACACGAAATGTATTATTTACATTCCATTTTGGCCTTTGTATGGTTTTGTCTGGTTTATAATTATTTTTTTCATTTGCCTAGTGCGGAGACCCATGAATGTGTTTGTTTTCATGTGTTATCATCTTTATCTCCAGAGACCCATATTTGATTTTCATCACATGAGTTCATGTGTTTGGATAGTGATACTGATGCTTGATGTGTGATCTTATGACACTATGTGTTTTTAAAGGAATGTGTAGTTATATAGAAATCAAGGTTTTTTATTATTCAAGTTAATAATAAGTGGAACATCATGGGTTGGTTAACCCTTTTAAGGGGATAATGTGTGACATGTGATAAAATTGATAATGAATCAATAAATAAGGTAAGGGAAAGACTACGTTCTGATCAGACCAAAGGAAATGTAGAGATATGAATTAAAAGTTTATTAAATCAAGATAAAGGTCATTCTAAGATATGAAGGCCATGTGGTTTGACTCATGGATGATATGGGGGTGTGTCCACCTTAGAAACAGAAACATGAATCGGTTTTCTTGGTACTATTAAGAGACATTTGTGGTGTCCATGGGGTTATCCTTAGATCATGCCACAGTTACAACCATCAATTTTGTATAACAGATATCATGTTTAGTCCTAAATATATAATCAAATGGTTCACTATTATTTCAGGTCAATAATTAAAACTGGAATAAATAAATAAATAATGTAACATCAACATCAATCCATATTCATTCTAGATATTACAACCATCTCCTCACAGCAATACCTTTATAAACATATCCCAAGGGTCTTTCCCTTCAATGGAACCTTATTCATGAATTCTACATGGGCACCAACATTTAGCTGAATGGCGTGTGTACAAACCATGCAATGGGTTGATTAACTAGCGTATAGTCTCCCCAAATTACATTATACCCTGTTCAGTAGTCATCTTGCATTTGCATGTGGGGAGGAACAGATGAGGTTTTGTGAATCTTCAATTCGAGCCCAGTTATTTAGGATAGATTATTACAAAATGGTATCAAAGGATTGAGGAATCTATTATCAACATTTTTTAATATTATATAAAGAAGATAGGTTGTGTGGAACTTAAGCAAGGTAGTTTTAATGTGATTATATAGTTCATGTGTAATGGAACCATGAGTTACCATGATGAGACTTTTATTATAGTTTTATGGGACTTTGATGTGTTAATGCATCATGATTATGTATGTAGGTTCAAATGTAAATTATATAACTATTGTGTGTTTTATATAGGTAATTTAATTATATAACATTTTTAGTGATAACTATTTGTAGATATATCCATTTTCTTTACTTTTTTAATATATATATTTTCATTTTTTAGGTGAACAAGGGAATACAAATTTGTTTTGTATATATATTACCGTAATTAAATTGAATGTTTAAAGCCCTAGTAATGAGCCATAAAAATAATAAGGAGGGTTATAAATTATATTTGACTATATCCTAGGATAATTCCTCATATTGATTTACATTATGCATGAATTAAAACTACTAATTGTTCTTTTTGAAAATTAAGTATAGGCATTCTAATCATTAATTTGTAATTTTAGGAAATTGGTGTGTGAGATACACCATACTTCCCCTTCATAGGATTAAATTCCCATACCACCAAAACATATATGAAATAATACAACCAATATTTTATCATCACTATCTCGTAGTTATGGTGGTGAACCATAACCTAGAATCATATCTATTATATCTACTAATGGAGGAGACGTGTAGAAGATAATTGTCTACAATGACTAATATTTTTAAATAAATAAACCATAGGAATTATAGGTCATTAGTGATCCTTAGAATTCTAGGGAATAAATTGATATCATTGATTGAATATTATACTTTTTAAAATAAACCCATTTATATAAAGGTGAATCATGAATCTTTTATGCTCTTCAGTCCCACTAGAAGGTGGTGGGGAATCATGGGACCTGATGGAAAGCATGAAGATATTACTTTGGAGGAATTGAAGGAGATATTCATCAAGTATTTATTTCATAAAATGATTAATATAGACATCGATTAGGTGTCTGTGGAGACTCAATAGTGGTGATTTCAGTTTCTCCACACATAGTTAGCTTTATAGAGTTTTTATGTTTCAATCAAATGTTGTATGGGAATGTGACACAAAAATATTGAATGTTCCAGATTTTCTTCCTTTGAGATCTGTTATGTTAGGGTAGTGGATTTTACATGATTACTTATGAATATGTTATACACATGGAAATATCCTTTTAGAAAGGTATGTAAGGTGAAAAAGCTATAGGTTTCCTTCCAGCTTTTGGTGGATTAGTAGGAAGTCTATTATATGATTTAGTTGGTGAATCTTTTATATTAAAAAAATAAATGATGACGTGATATTTTATGGTGGTGAATATGTAGTGTATAATTGAGAAACGTTATCCTCCAGTGTTCAAGGATAAGGTCACCCATGTTTTAATTATTGGAATAGTGGTAATTATCACAATTCTTCTCCAAGATCTGAAATCAAGAATCAAAGATATGGACAGATGGGATATATTTAGTAAATTTTTTTGAGGAAATATTAGTCTGGATATTCTATGGGTGAGGGGATGATGTGGGAAATGACTTAAGAACCTGAATATGATCCTTAGTGGCTGAAATTCGCCCCATATAATTTAGTTACTTAAGTGATTTATTCCCCATATATGATGGTATTTCTTAGGAGGATAGAAGGGTATTCACAATGGATGATATCCCATATTCCACTCTATATGGAGCTTATAAAATTATATTTATGGTTATGATTACATGTATGCTATCTACTAAATTTTTCAAAATTGGATATTTCCAATATTTAAAATTTTCTAAAGTTATTATCAATCTATATTTACAAAAAAATTTATATAAATAGTTATTAAATCCTTGGATGCCCTTGGGAATGAATATGGACAGTATCCAGTGATACCTTGAGTGGTCCATATTTTGTGGATATAATGACTTGTGGGAATTTATGATCTTGGAGATAATTATTTTTGATGTGGTATTCATAATGGAATGTTTTTCTATTTATTAATCAAATATATTTTTCTATAAGATAAATATTTATTTTTCCACACCTAATGTTGATATGGTTGTGTTGACCATTGATTAGGTGGCCAGATCTAGTAGTATGGGACCATACATGAGCTTGGGTTGAGATACCATTCAATATGTACAATACTTAGGAATCACAATAAAATCAGTAGTAACCCCTTATATCTCTCATATAGTGGTGAATCATTATTATGATGCCTCTTTAGATGAATTACTAGGTAATCATCTGTATATAGGATCTAAAATTGTGATTGAACACACACCTAGGGCACCAATGATATCAATTCCCCCTTATTATATGAAACTACCTATATCGAGTGTGTTTATGGTGTGGTTGGAGGATTTGGGGGGGGGGAGTAGTAACTTTAACAGACCTAGAACATCGCATTGGGGGTGCTCTTTGGTTGTTTTCCAAGAAGTAAGATTGTAGTTTTTGGATTTTTGTGTGGACTATATGAATATTAATTAGGTAATAGTGAAAAAAAAGATACCCTTTACCAAGGATTGATGATCTATTTGATCATTATTATGGGGACTAGTGTTTCTCAAATATTTTTATATTGTCACGATACCATTAGTTTCAGGCCCGAGATGATGATATTTCAAAGACAACATTTAAAAGTTTAGATAGAATATATATGCATAATATGAGGACATTCATGTTCAAAATTATCTAATAGTGTACATGGATCTTATTAATATCAATTTCCATCCATATTTTTACTACATTATCAATGTATTCGAAGATGATATTTTGATACACTCTATGATGTTGAGTATACATTATAAGAATATCAAGATTATATTGGGTACACAAAGATTGCATAAGATTTCTTCCAAAATGAAGAAGTTACAATTCTATATTTAGGAGGTGCATTATGTTGAGAAAGTGATTTTGAGGGGGGGTTTTAGTAGAACCAGAGAAAATATAGGATTTAAATTATTGCGTGAATACCAAGATTGTATTTGATATCAAGATATTATTTTGGGATTATGGGGTACCATCAATGTTTTATCTAATACTTTTCCTATATGAAAGAACATGGTACAGAACATAACTAAAATCGGTTTCATTATGAGTGTTCTAATTAGTGATTAGTGTTTTTCCTTGAGTCTAAGTGGATATCAATGATACACCCAGTTTTTATTCTTCAAATGTTTGGTATTGGGTACATAGTAAAACGTGATTCCATAGGTAATGGATTATGAACTATTTTGAACATGGTTGATCAGGTTCTCACATATGGGTCACATCATATATGACCCCAACTACAAGAAATATAAATTTTTGTTAGGATCTATGACATAAGAACTGATGTATTGGTATTACTATATCTCCAGAGGAAAGTACTTCATATATAAACAATGTAAGAGACATCAATATTTATTATATCAGTAAGATCTGAATCTGTGAAATTTACTTTTTTTGGAGTATCTAGAAGTGATCAACAATGAAATTTCCCATGATTATGGAATGGTAATTTCATTAACAATTATCTTAATGGGAATATATAAGAGAGATTATAGTATGGAAAGAATCCTTCAAATGATAAATGCTATTAGATGGGTTTCATTGATGAGTAACTAGTGAATGTTTATAAGGATAAAGGATTAATAACCTATTATTCATTATTTTATAAATATTATTTTATATTACACATGAAAATAAGAAAAGATTTATATCCAACCTTTTTAGTGATAGAGGAGAACATGGAAGGGGGATACTCTATTTCAAGATGGTCAATAGTTGATGAAAATGTGATTTACATTCATTTGAGGGTTGTTGTTATAGATTCCTTAAGGGATGTGAGGATGTGACACCCTCAAGATTTGAGGTGTTATTTTCATATAATATTGGCAGATATGTTACATGATATCTAACATCATCTTTGGTGGCCACGTATAAGGATAAACATCACCAGTTTTGTTTCACGATGCGTTACATGTTAAAGGGAAAAGTCCAAAAACCAACATCCATGTGATTTTATTCAACAAATTACCCCAATGGATTTTGGATGATGTGATGATGGACTTTCTAATATGGATAAATAAGAACCAAAATATTCATGATGTTCTTTGTGTGGAAATCAATCTACTGATGATAGTTTCGCTCCTCTTGCCAATTCATGATACCCTTTTGGTGGATGGGATAAGAATGGTTTTGGTATTTGAGATTTCAAACCTACATGGATATATATTGATTAATATATCATATAGAAATCTGTGGTTAATTTTTTTGTTTTAAAAGGGATTATATATTTTATGGGGGACCCAAAGGAAACTGAGTACAATATATCATATGCAGATGGAAAGATAGTTTGATAGGACAATCAGGATTTTAGATGATATGTTGGAGGCATGTGTTCTGAATTTTATTGGTTCATGGTAAGATCACATAACCTTTTTTAGTTTTTATTAAACAATAAATTCAAGGATTAAATCCATATGGTTCCATATGAGGTTCTTTATGAAAAACTGTTTTGCTCATTACTTTGTTGGAGTGTGATGGGACATGTAACAATCTTTGAGGTGAGTATGGTATAGGAGACCTTTAAGAGGATGCAATTGATTTTTTAGTGGTTCTTTAACACTAGGATAAGGGATTAATAAAATTTTCAATGGATGATATGAACATTGAGTTTTATGTGTGATATTGATTTTTCTTCATGGTGACTCCATGACTAAAGAAGCGATGATTATATAATAAGCGTAAGTTACGTCCATTTTTCATTGAATATTTCAAGACATTGGAGAATATAGAGGCATTGGCCTAACATTGGGATATTCCCAATGAAATATAGGTATTCCTTTAAATTTTATTTTCTCTAATCATTGGAGTGAAATCCCTAAACATTATATTGTGTTTGACTACTAGGAAGTTACGTTGGAGCCTGACACATCAATTATAGAGTTCTCAGTTTAGTTCATAGAATAGAGTGAGAAATATTCCAAAAGAAAAATATAAAACTATTGAGAGTCTTATAGAAACTTTTATCTATTCAATAATAGACATGATAATGTGAGGAATATATTTAGGGGTAGAGTAATAAGTTTGTTGGCCATGATGTCTAGAGATACATCTTTGGTATGGGAATTTGTTAAAG
Organism: Viscum album; assembly: GCA_963277665.1. Taxonomy (NCBI): domain Eukaryota; kingdom Viridiplantae; phylum Streptophyta; class Magnoliopsida; order Santalales; family Viscaceae; genus Viscum; species Viscum album. The sequence continues at coordinate 1,666,292,960 of OY728147.1, read as the reverse complement.
GGAGAAATTGTAATATTATTGACATTAAATGTATATTTATCTTTAAATTATTATTTATATTTGCTTTAGTTTTTCCCATAGAGGTGTGATTTATTTGAAAAGAGGTCGCATATTTTGTGTTTCAGTGGTTAGAGACTTATTGGGTTACAGTGTTTCTGAAACAAGCTCACCAACCTGCCCATGAGGGTCTACCAGTCTTCTGGTCGTTCTTGAAGTGGGTATATATTTTTTCTCATCACAACTACAATTTGGTATCAACGGAAAAAATTCTAAATTTTTTTCAAATACAACAACAAAATAGTTTCATGGAACCAAGTAGCCATTGGGGCCTATCGACTAGCTAGTGGAACCTAGATTCAAGTATCAATATTCTAATTTTTGTCATTTTATTCAAATTCAATTAATTAAATAATCCTCTACCAAATTTAACTCTATTCAAGATAATACCGTATAGATATCTCCCCATGGGGATCTCATAAGCCCACTCCTATCCTCTTGGAATTGTGAGGTATATTTAATCCCCATATGTTGTTTGGGTTTATATATATCTGTTATATGTTATAATATCCATATTTATTTTGAAATGGTCCTAGATTCATGAAAAATTGGATAGACCTATTTATCTCCACCATGATCTAATGGATAATTAATTCCCAATTGATAGATGAGTGTTAGATCATGATATTCGATGGTTTATCATTATATTGTCATTGATATACCATTAACATTAAATCCTATTTTTATGATTATGTGATTTATAATTCATGGTGTGATATCTTTCAAGAATACCAACCCTATAGGTCCTATGTTTATGAATTCGATCTTATCACAATACAACTTGTTTTGTGATCATGGTCTAGGTTTCATTCCTTTGTAGATCTTGGTATTTTTATTTTCCACACAAATGGTACGATTTTCCTTAAATTTTGTGACTTTATATGGGTTTTTTGGACTATTACATTGCATGCACATGCCTAGTATAGAGACCCATGAATGAGTTCGATTATACATGGGTATTTTTAGAGATTGAGACCCATGTATGTCATTGATCACATCTGTGTGTTTTATTGATAATGATAATCGTACATGATGATCTAGGTAGAAAAAATAATTTTTTCCTATATGTGTAATTATATGAAATTTGGATGTTTGTATTTTGGTATCTAATGAAAAGTGGGCCATCATGTTTCGAGATCCACTTTGAGGGGGAGTTTTTGAGACTTAAGATGATAACAATTATGGATTAAGACACCTGAAGGGGTATGATGACCTTGTGTCCTACCATAGGTAGTTTATGGATGTGATAACCTTATGGAATGACGTTAGGATGATGAAGTGCTATTATTAAGGCTATATATGGCATGACCTATAAAAAAATGGGGTGTGATATCCTTGTGGTCCAACCCAAGACATGTTGTCCTTGTGTCTATTTAGAGACTTGTGAGGTGGAATTATGTTTAACCCTTTATCACACTACTGTTATGACCATCATTTTTAAATAAATGTGAAGTAGGTATGATTTGGGATTGTGGTGACTTGGTTACCACATAATCACTTATCAGATGACATATCATATTATTGTGGTTTCATTTACCTTACCATCATGTCATACTTGTTTATATACATGTGAATGTATGTTAAATATGAAGTGGTGGTGTCCAGATAGGTTTATACCCACACCCTACATGGTCATCATAGTAAATATGCTGATATCATAAGTAGTGATCCAATTAAAGGAAATGCCCATATAATAGGTTTCAAAGGAGTTCAATGATTAGAGGTATTTTTGGTACTAGGAAAGACTCTATATAGATTCCATGATACATTTATTTATATATTTCTTCAAATTTTACTTGTTAAACTTCTACATTTGGGGTTTGTTTGATTATAATTCGTGGACTTGACATGAAATTTGTTATAGAAAATACTTGTAATGTCTCTTGTTTTGTTTTTTATTTGTCTTATATCTATATTGCATTATCATGTGATGTCTATGATTTCAGAGGGTTTCATTTGGCTGTGTTACTTTAAAATCTAAACACCAGTCGGTATCCTATTATGTATAGGTAGGCACACATGATGTTATGCACATCTTTGGTTCATATCTGATGATTTGGGCTAGGGTGTTAAACTTATACTTCCCACATCATCATTAGAAGTCACCCTTTATTTATTTCTCATTTTAGGAAATTATATATAGTATTATGTATAGAATTATGACTTCTATAGATATATTTGTAAGTGATATTAATGAAACATTTGGTATTAATATGTTTATATAGACTATCTCTAAAAAACAAAACCTATATACTAAGATACTGAAATATTATTCTTGAGAAGTAAATATTATATTATGAAAATGATATAAAATATATTCTTTTTTTAGCTTAGTTTGTCTAATTTAGCATCAAATCTAGTGTTTAAAAAGTATGATGTTGAACGAGATCCTTGGGTGTGGGTTATTGGAATCATATTTTTTATAAAAGTTATTTTTTTAAATATCAGGTATTATGTTATTTATTATGAATAGAAAACTTATATAAATCAATGATAATATGAATGTTTTATAGGTAGATCCAATTATTTAATCCAAACTTATTATAGGAATGGACATATTATGATTTATATTTAATACTATAATAAAGATTTACAAGGATTTCTTTGGATATTAGAATAAATTTGTCTGTTTCAGTATGTGGAAATGTTCATGATTATGCCGAAGAAGAGGTGTATGGTATGTCCCAAAAAACTCCTACATCTTACTAAAGAATCTTATTTTATTCAATTGGTTGAGATTAATGAAAATATAAAAATATGTCTATTATTTTGAAAATGTTTAGTTTTCTAGTATCTATGATAGTGAGGTTGATATCTCATAAGAATTTATATCTTGATTCACTTGTTTATTTTTTATGCCTTATCAATTTTACAGTGTGAGTGATTTTTTTTGAGGATTCAATTTATTGAAGGGGATTGAAAGAAACAACCTGAGATTTTGGTCTATAATTCCCTTCAAAAAAATATAGAATAGGTTCTGTTATACCAAAAACATTACTAAAATAAAAAATGTTATGTTTTATTATAATTAAATAAAAAACTAATACATTATGAGAAAATAATGTGAAATATCATTAAGAAAATGGAAATAAGATTAAAACATCAATTAAATAAGATGAGAATAGTATACTAAAATTATTTTTTATAAAAAATATATTACAATTCTTTGATTTTCATTATCATTAATTGTAAATAATTATTTTAAGTTTTAAATATAATTAAATTTATTAAATGTAAAACTTATAAGATTAATACATAATGATGTGTGATTAAAATCATTTAATGTTATGTAGGATATTATTTAGTGAACTATTTTTAAAGGATTTTTAATTTTTCAATTAAATTAAATTGGTAATTCAAAATTTTCAATATAATAATTTTTTATTTAATAAATAGATTAATTCAAATTTAATTAATAATTTTATTTGAATATCATTAGGATCACTTAATAATTAAAAATTATTTTCTCTATAAAAATCATTTTATAATATATTTTATATTTTTATTTAAAAGATAAATTAAAAAAATAATTATTATTAATTTAGGAATATGAAAATATTTTTTTCGTATTAATCATGAAAAAATTATGTTAAGGTAAGTTATATGGTGTTTTAATGATTATTTTTAATGAATATTAAAATATAATTTTTTTACAAATACTGGAAATTTTATTTCATCATCAAGATAAAAAAACGAATTATTATTTTTTAAAACTAATATTTTAAAGAAGTATTCATTAAATAAGTTAAATTAATCATAAAAAAAATAATATTTTGATTTTATAAATCTCTTTTTATATTTTGGATCCTATGTTCAAAATTATTCTAATAAACCAAATATTTTCCATGACCATAGATTAATTAATAATTCACATGATTACATTTAGTTTTAGATCAGTTTGAAACTAAAATAGCAATTATTGATTTAATAATATTCCAAAAAATGTCTTGGGAGTGAAATAAATATAAAATATTTGGCCAAAAAAGTATAAATTAATATTTATATTAATAATATATTGTTTATTCTAAAAAAATAATTGTTTTATAAATAAATATATTCAAGTTATTTTTTATCAAATTCTAATGTTTAATATAGAAAAAATTATTTCAAATTAAAATTCACATGTATAAATTATGTAGTAGTGTCAATGTCATTATTTTTTGAAAAAAATAATTTATCTAGATAAAAGTTATTTAGAATAAAAAATGGTAAAATCAGGTAAATGTTTTGAAATAAGGTGCGATGACCTAAAATATCATAAATATTATCTTTAAATGAGTTAATTGGGAATTTATATAACTCCCATATTATTATTTACTTTTTTTATATTTGGATCCATCTTCATAGAAATGTATTTCATTTTTATTTTAGGTAGTGAGTATTTTCAAAACTATCACCTATCTCCCTTTAAAAAGGATCAATCCACTACACCTTCAAACACCAACCTGAATGTATAATTCTAATACGTAGTCATGCAAGTTCACAAAAAAAAATAATCCTCCCCCATATTACGAATATTCTTCTTTATAATTATTTCTAAAATTCATTCAAAACCAAGATGTTTTCCAAGTAGAGATTCTAATTCTTATTTGTAATTAAATAATTCTTATAATTATTTTTCATTTATCATATTCATACATATCTTCTAAATTATTATTTTTCACATTATTCAAATCTTAAGACAATTATTATTATTATATAATGTTTATATTATTATAAAGCTACTTGATACTGATACTCATCCTTTTATTATAAGATATGCTAATTTTTGTTGGTTTAACAACCATCACGAATAATGATATAAATTTTTTATCCTTAATGATTATGAAATGTAAATAATGATCATAAAAGTATATTAATAAGAAAACAAAGGGGTTAGGATCTATAAAAATATTACAAAAATTTATTTCAATGTTAATATACCACATTTTATTCATTAAGTTTTATGAAACAAACTAGTCAGGGATTTGATTTTGGAGAACCTTACCATAAACTCCCATGGAATGAACTAGAAACATCATATTATATAACCACAGATATTCTAGAGAAAATGTATTCATGAAAATAGGATGATAACTGAATCTTTTTTACTAAAATAGACAGGAACTAATTAAGACTACTAAAACCTATGATCAAAAATATCATAAAGGACGTTTTATCCATGTAATGAATAATAATATAAAAATTGTATAAATGGTAATAAATTTTATATGTTTATTACTATTATTTTTGATGAGTCTATTATTCATATACAATAGGTTAGTGCATGACAGAATGATTAATAATCCTTGGTAATAGTTTTGTTGAATCAATTTCCTTTTTATTTGGCCATCCACTATCTCAATTAACTATTACTTTTTATGATTATTTTATTATTATAGTTATCAATTATTTATGGTATTTTATCTTTTTCTCTAAGAACATTACGTATTTTCATATAAATATTCTATTTTGAGGGATTTCATTTTTTTTAAAATATGATGTTGTTATGTGTAATCCCCATCCTTTTATATGGATCCTTTCTTCTGTATATATATTAACTATATTGTTCCAAGAATGTTATTTTAAATAATTCAATATTTTTAAGGAAATTTTAAAATAACTTTTACGTTAGTTAAAATTATTTAAAAAAACTATCCTTATATTTTCTATACGAGTCATTTTTATCATTATTTATAAAATATTGAATAGAATCTAATTTTTAATGTTTTTATGAAATAATTATCTATACTTTATAGATATATTTTTAATTATTTTTTCATTTATGTTAATTTCATATGGTATTTTTCTTCTTAGATGTCTTTATTGAAAAATCTCTTTTATTCAATAGCTTTTGTTTTATGGGGTGATGTACCTAAGGAATTGTGGTGACACTAAATCAATTACTATTTGGTTAAAAAAGAATAGGATCTATAGAAAAATTCATATAATATTTATTCAACTTATAAATGGATACTTATTCAATGAAAAATTATCAGTGTTAACCCCACTCTTTTTATTACAATTAAATATATGGAGGGACCTTCAACTGTGGCAGAAAACTACCCCATACAATGGTTTTGTCCTAAAATTATAGATACATAGAATTAATGAATTAATATTACATTGAGAGATTTCTGTTCTTTTTTACATGTAGAATTAAATATTATTTTATTACCAATCATATTAAATTTCAACCAAGTGATCACTATTTCCAAAAAAATAACCATCCAAAAATAGTAATCATTCATCACAATGGAATATATTTTTTGTATATTATTAGCTTTTAACTACCATATGTTATCATGGTTTATATAGATATTAAATTGATTAATCACCATCCAAGATAATATTTTTATTCTAACTCGATCATGATATTTTATACTAATTAATACTTATTAGGTATATGATATACCAACATCATCCAAGGGGAACCCGTTCAACCCCATGATAGATCTAGTTACACCATCCAAATTATCTAGTGTATTTTTTGATTTTTAATTGTACACCAAGTACCCACTTGAATATCCCCACCATGATAAACTCTTTTATTAATATATTATACTCACATATAGGCGGTGATAACATGGATAAAAATATTTAAATTTAATAATTAAAATTTTGACAAAAAACCAATACTAGTGAAGAGGTATGGATAATGTTTAAATAATCACAAACTATTATATTATTATGAGTTATAATAAAAATATACTTATTTTAATATTATAAATTAGTAAAATTATAATCTATACATTCACTCATTACTCTAATATCAAGATAAATCACATTACATGCACATTTTATAATAGAAATTAAAAATTCTAAAATTTAATGAAAGTAATTATTATCTATTTTAAAGTGAAATGAATATTTTCATTCACAATCCTTTTTCCTTCATATACATTTTATATATTCCTAAATTTTTTTATTTATTTTTGGAATTCATTATGTTTATGTGGATTTTGGTTTGATGTATTTTTTTTTCAATAATACCTCAATGGATGTGTATTCTAGTTGAGACAAGTTAGGGGTTAAGAGGGTAGAATTTCTCATACACTTATACAAATCAAATTGGGACTTCAAATGGTCACCCTAGGGTGTAAAAGGGAATTTAGTGAAAGGTGAGTAATGTGTGAAATACATAGACAATTTATCTAGATCAGTATAAAATCATGGTTATTTTGGTTAGGGGATCAATTCCACAACATTTTCTAATTTTTTTATAATTATTTTAGGACCCTTGGTGCATGGGTACATGGATCGGACTTATTATTCCCTTGTATGGTTGTCATATATCTCCACATTTCTATATTTTTTCTATATAGAAATCAATATAAAATTTGTCTTGATTTTTGGGACCTTATAAATCAACTGTATAGGATGTTTATCACATTTATTTAAATAAAATAACTAAAAAATTAATTTTTTATAACAAATAACGAAATCTATTTGCAATAAATTTTTTAAATATTTAGTATGCTCAATATGGTTAATTATATTTTTGTCTAAATAAAATATTAGAGATATGAATATTTTTTTCTTTTATGATCTGAGTGTAATATATACAATCTTGAAAAATATAAATGAAATGAAACCATGGTATTTTGTGTGATTATTTTATTATATGGTCAATTACAAATCAATATAGATAATAGTATTCATGTTAAAATATTTCTAAATAATATTCTCATTCCCTAAAGTATGAAGATTTACTTTCATGTTTTATATTAAAATATATTCATTTTTTTTTCAATGAGTATATAATTTATTTAATATAATGAACTCAATAAAAGAAAAATGATTTCTTTATTATGTGTCCAAGTGTAAAACTTCTCACATCAGAGATCAAAAAATGTGAAATATTAGACAGAAAAATTTAAAGAGTTTTCAACAAAAAAATTTGTTATAAATATGTTTGTATATGTATTTTAATCATTATTCATTTTCACATTTTTCCTTCAATAATTTTTACATAAAAAAATCCTAATATGTAACTTTTCAATCATTTATTGTTTTATAAGTGGAACAACATATTCATCACTCACATGTAACACTCTTGTATTTCCCGTGATGGATTAAAAATTCTTATACTTTCTTTTATCTTCCCCGAGTCTGCATAATGAACATGACCATTTAATGGTCATCGAGAATTTTTTTTGGTAATTAACTAATCTAATAGTAGACAATGGGTAAATATACTAAAAAATTATTTAATCCAAATTATTATAATATTTAATAACTTATAATTTATTTCATTTATTAATTTATTTTTAATATTTATCACATGTATGTTCATTGGCCCAATAACATGGGGACCATATCATCTTATATATTTATTCATCTAAATTAATATAAATTTTGGATAGACTCAATATGTGACCTTGTAAACCCTTATCATGATAGATTCAAGAACATGTCAAAGACCCTTAGTTGTATCAAGGAACACATCACCAACCATAAGAATACAATTATTATTTATATCTACAATAACCTTTTTTGAACACTAACTACCAAATATAATCTCTCCATCAACTGATATCTCAAAATGAAAGATTCACATTCCATCTCACTATATTTTATTATTTATTTATCTTCCTATAATTGTATAAAACCTAATTTAATTTATATACCACGACCATGTTGTAATTTAAGGATATACTAGACATGTTTATGTACATATGATATATTCTTATAGTACCCAAAAGGGAATTTATTTTAATGATCATTCCACCAAAGGAATATGAATAAATAAATAACTAATTCCCGATACCTCAACAAAAGAATTAACTATTAGTGTTTTCATCTAGGAAAAAAGTATTCAATTCATTGTAATATCCTAGTATATGTGCCCCTAAACTAGTGTCACAAAGTAGCACACTACATGACCACAACAATGCATAATTGTACACCAACGTCTACTGAATAACATAAAGTGTATCATAAAAAAATGGGAAGAATATACTATATTAACAAAGTAACCCAATAACATATATAAAAATAATCATTATTGTGAAATAATAATAAGTAACCATACATCACATAGCATATTCCCAAACTGGGGGAGTTAAACAGCTGATACTCGAAACATTTCATGTCATTATAGATAAATGTGGAGTGGAATCCCATAAATAAATATGAACATAAAATCTCCAAATAGAAGTACCAACATCATGTATGGATCCCCCATAAAATCTATATTCTATAATAACCATCTAACAAAGGAAATGTTCCCCTATACAGAAATAAAATAATAAAATATAATCAAGAACTATAGGGGGCCTAAAATTTGTTTTAGTACAACTCTATAGGCCACAACTAATTGTGTTTATACAAATAGCCACTCAAAATATAATAGTATATAAAAGTGAGATGAAATAATAATAATAATACATATATAAACATGATATTAATTAAAAAAATTAGTAATTAACCTTATATACCTTGGGATCTAAAATTCCATGCCAGTAGTATAAGGGATAACACTTTACATAAATAGAAGGGGTGCTCATTTATCATTAAATTCATGATTCTAACGAGTTCCATTCAAGTTACCATATAGTTCAAAGATATTTGTCTCTAAATCATCATGTCAGTAACCAATTCAAGATTATGTGATTACATCTCATGGACCTAATAAAATGATTTAGAACACCATGTCTAACCATCCTAAAACAAGGAGATGTAATTCATTGTTGAACATACTTAAACAAGTATAAAGAATTAAATATCATACCACTTTAACTATAGGTTGAGAAAATAAACTAACACATCACAACATTAATCAAAAATCATTACCAAAATTCAACATGTGTAAGGTTTTAAACACATGATGGAAAAAAGGATGTCCATTATTATCAGAAAATCATTTATCACTTGGTCCACCAAATTCAATCATTAAATCACATTTAATAATAATGGAAAACTCATTAAAACCATTTAGCCATTCCTATATAATCCCTTATTCATAATTTTATATCACAAAGATTTCTTATGATATTTTACATTTTAATTCAATTCATGAGAAACAATCCCTTGGGACTAAATTTACTACAGTGAAACCTATGAGTTTTTTTAATCCTATAAACTCTTTATTTTCCCTCTCAAATTCACATTTACCATAGTCAAGGGATTGTTTCACATTGTGGATAAAAGATAATAATTATCTTTTAGTATATAACAAACCAAATAGGATTCAAGAATGGCTTCAAAAATCATCCTAAAACATAAAAAATTATTCTTCTCTAATAAATAATTTTACAACATGTTGGAAAAATACCACACATCTAATACACTTAATAATTCTAAAACTATGGGGGAGTGTGTTAGAAAACCCCCATCAAACTTAGAGATAATAAATCGTCAAACTTTTAACCATTATTTCAGCTACATCAACCAATAACACCAAACATTTAATTTTTTTTTGGAAAAATTATTGTTCATGACCTTTAGAAGAATTGAAAATATTTTTTTCTAATGGTTGGGGCCAAAGCATCATTTGTTATAAAAGAAAAACAAAGACATTTTTTAATAGGTAGAGAGAGAACCATTACATAGTCCTAAGGCCCAGTTGGCATGTATCCCATTACATGGCCCGTCGGCCCAAATATGGGGCCCAAGACCCATTCTGTGAATAGTGCTGCTACAGTACCCCTAGCTACTACAGTACCACACAATACCCACCCCTTATACAGTGACCTGCCACCGCTACTATAGAGACCCAAAGCATGATGTACATGGACATTACATTACTTTTGTAGAATAAATAATACATAACAAGAACCAACTCTCAAGGACCGTAATAGTTTAGTGTCTTTAGAAACTCGAAAAAATAATATTCTAATCACGATGAAATATCTTCAACATCTCCCATAAAGATCATCCCATTTTTTTTCTTACACAAAAACTTTCTTTATATCCTAGGGAAAAGAAAAACTTAAAAGGGTGAGCTCAAATGCTCAGTAAGGGTAAACATAGAGAACATAAAACAATCCATAATCATTTGAATGAAAAAACATGAACACAAAATCTAAACATCAAAATCCTGAGCAAAGACATAAATCTTGGATGCACGTAGGGAATATATCATAAAGGAACATCCATCATGATAAAATAGCATGGAGATAAAACATGTAATTGTGTAAAACCATTATGCACATGATATGATTTCCATAGTAGCCAAGGCATTGCTGCCAAGACCATCTTAGTGGACAAAGACCCCTTCAGAATCGAGTTCACTCATCATTCCAGTCATGTAACAATGAACCATATTAACTTAACATTCCATTTATGTCTATCTCATGGGATATAAATCATTACCCAATGCATTTTAGGGAGCTATAGGTCCCACCCATCTCATAATGAAATCATTCTTACTTGTCCCACATAATAAACTTAAAAAATTCATCATATCCCAAAGAATAAAATGGGTTTCATAAACATCATCCCATCATCACATAATCAATATAAAACAGATGGATATTTCATCATAAGAAAAGTGAAACCATGTAAATCATAGAGAAATTATAATTTAAACATTCACATATGAAATAATGTCATCTGAGATGGAAAATGGTTTTGATAAAAGACGTGAAATGAATTCTTGAGGAAAATATCCTTTCATATTCAAAATCATTTTCTTTTCACAAAACACCATGAAATTTTAAACGAAAGTTATTTTGTTGAAAATATTCATAAAATATTGTAGATTATGCTTCATGAAAATGAGGTGTTATGAAACCGTAAAAATCAGTTTGTCCCATATAAGTAAAAAATAACATTCTTCTCATTCTTTTGTCAGAAAAGTCAAAAAGTTCCATTCATAGTAAAAAAAAGTAAGATTCCTTTCATAACATGTGGTGAAATTCAAAAATGGGTAAAAAGGACTTTATAAATACATGAAATCATTTTTATAAAACATGGTCATGGATGATAATAATAACCCTGGTAAATACTTACGAATAACAATCTCAGATAAGAACGAGATTGGAATAGTTATCCCTTACCTTAGGTCTGATATTCTTCGTATGTATCTGAACCTCCTGTATAATGATATAAATAATTTCATGGACTTATTACAGAATCATATTCATTGTTATGATCTCATATATGGTTCACTTACGATTTTATATTAACCATTCTTTTGTAAATTCCATGTTAAAGCAGCGTTTTGGGTAAAATCTTTTCATTTATCGTACATGTTTCAACATGTTGTTCCAGATATTATTACTTATATACTTATTTACTTAATTATATAATGTAAAACATGATTAATATATATTTTAAATTCATTATATAAAAATATATGATAGATCAATAAATGGAATGAAATACACCGTTCATGGAGACGGTAGGTCGTACGTACGCATGAACGCTGTTTTCTTTTACTTATTGAAATGAATGGAAGTATGTAGATGACATATATTAAAATATACATAAATACAGTACCATTATCATGTCATATATTTCATTATTATTCATTATATATACTTTATAATCATTCTTGAGTGGTTATCATGGAGAATGAATCTCATCGCGTCGTGGATACAGTAATCCGTACATACACACAAGTGATGATATCATTCCCATATTTATTGAATTGAATTAGAGTGGATTATATAATATATCATAATCAGTATGATGTTATAATAATCATATATAGTTATTCTTTACACCATTATACCCATCCACGTGAGGTGGTGGTGGAAAAACTGATTACACCACGACGTAAAGAGGGTATTCTGTACGTACGCACGCGTGGTTATTTCGTTTTCCGTAGGATGGATAAAATGTGAAATGGGGTTGTTTAATATTTATAATAACATATTAGTATATAATTAATATGGATGTTTTACTTTATAATGAAACAACTAAAGAAGAGTATGTAGAAGATGAATGAAACTTAAAAGAGCCGGTAGAAGAGATTACCACTTCCTCGACACACCACCTTTAAACTTCTTCATAGGGAACCAGAGTTTGTATTTTGAGAAATAAAGAACCTCTGGAATGTTTATAGGGAAGTGAAGAAGAAAAATGGTCAGGGTTTGGCCGAGCTTCAAGTCTCAAAAGGGTGTGAAGAGAAGAGGGAAGGGGTGCCCTTTTATATGGGAGGAGAGGGGCACCATTGGAAAAACATAAAATATTATTTTATAATAAAGTAATATTCGGTTTATAATAGCTCCAAATTGTTTTATTTCGAATTTTAATTAGGTATTTGTCGAAATACTTTAAAAAAATATGTTTTAGACAAGTTTAGGCTACTATTTTAACCTTATCATTTAGATTTAATTCAAAGTTAAATAATTAAACTTATACCGTGTCTACATGTTTTTTAACAATATATGGTTAATAAATTTACCATAACAAGCCAAACGAACCCCAAGTGGTTAATTATTAATATATATAACAATATCTATGTAATTTGGCTGAACATTATATTTTTTGGAATATAATAACAATTGATAATATAATATTTGTTTTGAAAACTATTTTCTGTCAATTTTGACACTATTTTGTAATTGTTTTTTGTGAAAATAATAACAACATTATTAGATTTAAAAAAGATAATTTCATCAATAAAAACATTTCATAGTAACGTATAAAATTAGAGGAATTCATAAAAATTCTTAAATTACATTTATTTGGGTATTTACAACATCAATTATGTTAATATTTCATTAATAATGTAATTACTGTATCATCATTGTGTCATAAATAAATAAAATTAATTAATGTCTAAAAATTATAAATAAAATATAATTATGTAGGAAATGTTGTTATCTTTCAAATGAATATTTATAGTTGAATTAATGTTTTTCATATCCCTATATTAAAAATGATTTAGTTATTAAACTTTGATTTAAACTATTTTAACTCTTCTTTAAATAAAATAATAATAAGTGTCCTAATCTAATCCATGTGGAACTAAAGGGTAATATTTTATTCCTAAGGTTGTTTTTGGTTGAATTAAACTTATCCAATAGAATTAGGACATGTTTTAGGGTAATAATCATATAATTTTTACCCTTAATTACCCGATTTACTTTTTACCGTGGTAAATAAAAGTAAAAAGTTCAAATTCACCAAAAATTATTTTTATCTTATTGAACCAAATCTTAATCCTTGATATTAACCGTTTCTCTAGGATTTTCAAAATTCCACTCACAGAAGTGGTAAAATTAATTTTTATGTAAATTTTTATATTCTCCTAGGAGGTGGGTAAAAGACGGTGAAAAGTTCAATAAACTTTTTATAAGTCTAAAATTATTATAAAATGAATCCAATTAATTACATTTAACTTATATAGGTATTATGTATCAATTTTGACTTAATATAAATTTAAATAAATTAAATAATTATTTAAATAAAAAGTTGGTTTTTAAATAGTAACCAAGTGTTTTCACTATTCATCAAAAATTGAAAGTTTTCAAAAAAAAACCAAAAATTTACCCTAGGATAATTTCGATATTCTGAATACAAAAATGAAGTCCATTTTGAAAAATAAAACTTATAAAATTTCAAAAAGTGGGTATCACTATTCATAACTGCTAGTTCATAATATTATTATTATAATATCTCGGTTAGTGAAACATGGTATTGCGTACTACACACGCTATCAAAGAAGGTCTTAATTGCATATAATGCAAGCCAAGTCAGGGCTGCGTGTAGTGAAAGATCCATTTTGTGTTGCATATAACATAATAAAAACATATTTCATTAATACATTAAACAAAAACTATACTTAATTTTGCGTAAAAAAATTTCCACAAAACGAACATGAAATTGTGTATAACACGAGACAAGAATAGTGTTGCATATACTGCAAGATAATACAGTGTTGTGTATAGTACAAGATAATCTTGGTGTAGTGTATAATAGAATGCATCAAAGAAATTAAAAATAATATATCTCATAAAATCTTGAGGTATCACATTCTACCCCCCTTAAAATGAATTTCGCCCTCAAAATTCATCGGGGTTATAAATGGTTTATTACATGAGAGTTTCTTTCATAGAAACCCACATCGTAAAAAGGAACACTAAAAAATTATTTTAAAAATGAACATAAGAAACTAAATGGATACCCAAAGTAACTCATCACTTGGGTTTCCACATAGGAGATCATAGGTGAAAATATGGATATGGAAGAGAAATCTAACTGTCACATTCTGATGGAGAGTGGTAGAGAACATGGCTATGAAAAATCCCACAGTCACAAAGACACAAAATTGTGATGATATAAGGTACCATATGATTCCTCAGGTATGAGAGCACTAGGACAACATTTTTGGTTTTCAAGATCATTTCCCTAAAGTTGAAGAATTTTTGAACTAAAATAAATAATTACTTGTTTTTGGTACAATCTCAATGTTGCTTGTGCCTCGAACAATTTCTATATCATCTCTTAAAGAAATTAAGATGAATTTTTCATTCGCGAAGTGTTAGAAGATCATGCGATAGAATGATAGGTCATTCCATCTGCCTCAAACATAGGGTTACCAAAAGTTATATACATAAGTCCATCTATGTTGAGATTAATCGGATATTGTTCCAAAATGGACTTATACTCCATCGATCATCCTGATTAATAAAATAAAACTAGTTTCTACTAACGAGGGACTTCATATAGGCCAGTGGTAGGTGATAAAGGCCTGTCACACTTCGGTTGTGGGTTCGATTCCCACAACCTTGTCCAATGCGACGGGTTGTCGCTCGTCCTATGGGATGTCCTTTTTCTAAAACTACACTATTATAACATTCCAGAAATAGTATCAAAAACATTTAGAGAATTAAAAAATTCTATCTTATGTCCAACTTAATCCATTCCGACCTTTATGCTTATCGAAAATACTTATGTCCAATCTTATAGTATAAAGAAAATGATTTCTAGAAATGTCATCAACCAAGCATGTGAATACCATCATTTATCCCCCATATAAGATATATCTTGTTGGTAACATTCCAAACATGTGAATACCTTAATCATGTATTCTCTTGAAAAATGAATACCCATTGAACCTCAGTTAAAACATGAATGCTGTCAAAATTTCACTCTTTGCACATACTAAAATCCCAAAAATTCTATATACTCAAACCATGTTATCAGTTAGTCCTTATATCAATCATGAGCTCATAAATACTATCAAATAATTTATTTTCTCCTTATCCTTTCATTATTCACATATCATCTACCTCCCAAAAATATTTGAATAACCTTTCAGGGTTACCGGTACCATATTCTTATAGAAAACCACAATGGACCAATACACATATATTTAAATATACTATGAATGTATGTCAACAACATTATTATTGAATACCAAGACACAAGACCTTCAATCCATCATCTTCAATTATTGGAATGGAAGAGGTCCTTCCTCGATTTAAGAGTAACTTCTTAGTTCATTGCATTGAGTTAGGTAATGCCCATGTTCTCCGCAGATAATACATTGGACTCCATAATAGTCTGTCACACAATGACCCTTTTCTTCACATAGATAACATCATCCCCTCCATTTGAGGTATTCCTCAAGGTTCTTTTTCCCTTCTTTAAAAATCTCAATAATCCTTTCTCTATGCTCCTCACCATGAGAACATGCATAAAATTCCATCTTTCTCTTATTTGATGACTTAGGAATAAAACTAAAGTTCAGATTATTATTAATATATCGATATGACTTATTCGGCATAATCACAATATCTTTCTCTCTAGGAGTTACATAATTTTGTTGATCATAGTCACCAATTTGTCCATTGGAATCAATGTTAACTGAATTTCTTCTCGTTCCCTCCATTGACTAAGACCAGAAACCATAGTGTAAGAAACAGTTAAAATAACAAGGAACCACATAATCATAAAAAGTCACTTATGGGATGTCTAAATTATCGAAAATTATTTAATCCATGACACCTTTGGTTCAGCCTAGGTTATTCATGATCGTCAACATAATTCTAGGACTCTAACCTATACGTATACTTAACCTTAAGGTCATCCCTAGACATAGCTTAGAAATATATCAAGGGATTTCACTAAAGTTTTCGCATCCTAGTTTTTAAAGGTTAACTAAACCATTCCACTCATAACAACTATAGACACCCAAATCTTGAGGTACAAGGACATTACATTAATTTTGTGGAATACTTTATACATAACAATAACCAACACTCAAAGACCATAATAGTTTAGTGTCTTTGGAAAATCGGAAAAATAATCTTCTAATCACGATGAAAGATCATCAACATCTTCCATAAATATAGTCCCCTTTGGTTTTCTTACCTAAAACCTTTCTTTATATCCTGGGGAAAATAAAACAGTGAAAGGGTGAGCTCAAATTCTCAGTAAGGGTTAACATAGAGAACATAAAACAATCCAAATTCATTTGAATGTAAAAACACGAACATAAAATCTAAGCATCAAAATCTTGAGCAAAGACATAAATCTTGGAAGTATGTAAGGAATATATCATAATGGAACATACATAATGATAAAATAGCATGGAGATAAAACATGTAATTGTGGAAAATCATTAAGCACATGATATGATTTCCATAGTAGTCATGTCACTGCTGCCAAGACCATCTTATTGGACAAAGTCCCTTTCTGAATCGAGTTCACTCCTCATTCCAGTCTTGTAACACTGATCCAGATTAACTTACCATTCTATCCATGTCTATATCATGAGATATAAATCTTTATCCAATTAATTTGATGGAGATATAGGTACCACCCATCTCATAATGAAATCATTCTTACTTCTGCCACAAAATAAACATAAAACATTCATCATAACCCAAAGAATAAAATGGGTTTCATAAATATCATCCCATCATCACATAATACATATAAAACTAATGGATATTTCATCATAAGAAAAGTGAAACCATTTAAATCATAGATATATTATACTTTAAACATACATAAATGAAATAATGTCATCTTAGATGGAAATTGGTTTTGATAAAACATGTGAAATAAATTCATGAGGAAAACATCCTTTCTTCTTTGAAATCATTTTATTTTCACAAAATTCCATGCAATTTTAAGAGAAAAGTATTTTTTTGATAATATTTACAAAATCTTGTAGAGTAAGCTTCATGAAAATGAGGCGTTATAAAACTGTAAAAATTAGTTCGTGCCATATAATTTAAAAATAACATTCTTATTGTACTTTTGTCGGAAAAGTCAAAAATATCCCCGTGTGGTAAAAAAAAGGAAAATTCCTTTCATAAAATGTGGTAAATTAAAAAAATGGGTAAAAAAGACTTTAAAAATACATGAAAACATTTTTAGAAAACATGGGCATGTATGATAACAATAACCATAGTAAATACTTGCGAATAACAATCTCAGATAAGAATGAGATTGGAATACTTATCCCTTACCTTAGGTCCGATATGCATTGTATGTATCCTAACCTCTTGTATAATGATTTAAATAATTTCATTGAATTATTAAATAATCATATTCATTTTTATGATATCATATATTGTTCAATTATGACTTTATATTACCCGTTCATTTGTAAATTCCATGTTAAAGCATCGTTTTGGGTAAAATCGTTTCATTCATCGTACGTGTTTCGACATGTTGTTCTTGATATTATTAATTATATCCTTATTTACTTAATTATATAATGTAAAACATTGTTTATATATAATATAAATTCAGTATATAAATATATATGATAGATCGATAAATGGAATGAAATACACCGTTCATGGAGACGGTAGGCCGTACATATGCAAGAATGATGTTTTATTTTCCTTATTGACTTGAATGAAAGTATGTAGATGACATTTATATAAATATACATAAATCCAGTAGCTTTAGAATGTCATATATTTCATTATTATTCATTATATATACTTTATAATCATTTTTGAGTGGTTATCATGGAGAATGAATCTCATCGCGTCCTAGAGACGATAATCTGTACGTACGCACAAGCGATGATATCGTTCCCATAATTATTGAATTGAATTTTAGTGGATGATATAATATCTTAGAATCAGTATGATATTACAATAATCATATATAGTTATTATTTGCACCATTATACCCATCCACGTAAGGTGGTGGTGGAAAAACTGATTACACCACATCGTGGAGACGGTATTTTGTACGTACGCACAAGCGGTGATTTCGTTTTCCGTAGGATGGATAGATGGTGAAATGGGTTTGTTTCATATTTATAATAACATATCAGTATATAATTAATAATTATGTTATTAAATTATAATGAAACAACTAAAGAAGAGGAAGAAGAAGAAGAATGAAACTTGAAAGAGTCAGTAGAAGAGATTGCCTCTTCATCGACGCACCTCCATTAAATATGTTCTTAGGGAACTAGAGTTGGTCTTTTGAGAAGACTAGAACCTCCATAATGTTTCTAGGGAAGTGGATAAGATAAATAATCAGAGGTTGGATGAGCTTCAAGTCTCAAAAGGGTGTGAAGAGAAGAGGGAAGGGGTGCCCTTTTATAAGGGAGGAGAGGGGCACCTTTGGAAAAACATAAAATATTATTTTATAATAAAGTAATATTCGGTTATAATAGCTCCAAATTGATTTATTTCGAAGAGAATTTGGTATGTGTCAAAATAAATTCAACCAATAGGTTTTAGACAAGTTAAGGTTACTATTTTAACCTTAACATTTAGATTTAACTCTATGTTAAATAATTTAGCTTTTACCGTGTCTTCTTGTTTTCTTACACTATATGGTTAATAAACATACTATAACAAGACAAACGAACTCCAAGTGGTTCATTATTAATATATATAACCTTATCTAAGTCGTTTGGCCGAAACTTATGTTTTTAGGAACATAATATCAATTAATAATATAATATTTTTTTTAAAAACTATTTTATGTCAATTTTGACACTATTTTGTAATTGATTTTTGTAAAAATAATAAAAACATTATTAGTGAGAAAAAATTTAATTGAATAAATAAAAACATTTCATAGTAACCTAGAAAATTATTTGAATTCATAAAAATTCTCAAATTATATTTATTTGGGTATTTATAATATCAATTATGTTAATATTTCCTTAATAAGGTAATTACTATATCATCATTGTGTCATAAATAAATTAAATTACATAATGTCTAAAAATAATAAATAAACTAAGATTATTTAAGAAATATTTTTATCTTTCTAATAAATATTTATAGTTGAATTTATCATATGTATATCCCTATATTAAAAATGTTTTATTTATTAAAAATTGATTTTAACTATTTTAACTCTTCTTTAAATAAAAAAATATTAAGTTTCCTAAACTAATACAAGTGGAACTAAAGGGTAATACTTTATTCCAATGGTTGTTTTTGGTCGAATTAATCTTTTTCCAATAGAATTAGGAAATATGTTAGGGTAATAATAATATCATTTTTACCCTTAAATACCCAATTTACATTTTACCATGTTAAATAAAAGTAAACAGTTACTATTCACCAAAAATAATTTTTATATTATTGAACCACATTTTACTACTTGATATTAACCGTGTCTCTCAGAATTTCTAAATTTCAATCACAGAAGCTGTAAAATTATGTTTTCTGTAAATTTTCAAATTCTCCTAGGAGGGCGGTAAATGACAGTGAAAAGTTTAATAAAGTTTTTATATGTCTAACAATATTTTAAAATGACTCCAATGAATTACATTGAACTAATATAGGTATTATGTATCAATTTTTACCTAAAATAAATTTAAATAAAAAATAATTATTTAAATAAAAAGTCATTTTTTAAATAGTAACCCAGTGTTTTCACTATTAATCAAAAATTGAAAGGATTCAGAAAAATATTAAAATTTCACCCTTGCCTAATTTTGATATTCCAAATCTAAAAACGAAGTCCATTTTGAAAAATAAAATTTATTAAATTTCTAAAAGTGGGTATTACTATTCATAATGGTTAGTTCATAATAATATTATAATAATATCTCATTTAGTGAAACTTGGTATTCCAGACTACACACGTTATCAAAAAAGGACCTGATTGCTTGTAATGCAAGCCAATTCAAGTCTGTTTGTAGTGAAAGTTCCATTTGGTGTTGTGTATAACATAATCAAAATCTATTTCATTTATACATTAAACAAACTCTATACTTAATGTTGCGTAAAATAATTTCCATAAAAAAAAACTTGAAATTGTGTATAACAGGAGCCAAGAATAGTGTTGCGTATACTGCAAGCTAATACGGTGTTGCGTATAGTAAAAGCTAATCTTGGTGTAGTGTATAAATGAAGACATCAATGAAATTAAAAATAAAATATCTCATAAAATATCGAGGTGTTACAATCTACCCCCCTTAAAATGAATGTCACCCTCGAAATTCATCGGGGTTATAAATGGTTTATTACTTGAGAGTTTCTTTCATAGAAACCGTCATTGTAAAAAGGAATACTAAAAATTACTTTAAAAATTGAACGTTAGAAACTAAAGAGATACCCAATGTAACTCATCACTTGGGTTCCCACATAGGAGATCATAGGTGAAAATATGGATATGGAAGAGAAATCTATCCATCATGTTCTGATGGAGAGTGGTAGAGAACAGGGATATGAAAAATCCAACAGTAACAATGACATAAAATTGTGATGATCTAAGGTACCATCTGATTCATCGGATTTGAGGGCACTAGGACAACATTTTTGGTTTTCAAGATCATTTCCCTAAAGTTGAAGAATTTTTGAATTAAAAGAAATACTTACTTGATTTTGGTAGACTCTCAACATTTCTCGTGCCTCGAACAATTTCCACTTCATCTCTTAAAGAAATTATGTTGAATTTGTCTTTCGCAAAGTGTTAGCAGATCATGCGATAGATTGATAGGTCATTCCATTTGTCTCAAACATAGGGTTAGAAAAATTTATATACATAAGTCCATCTATGTTGAGATTAATCAGATATGGTTCCAAAATGGACTTATAATCCATTTATCATCTTGCTTAATAAAATAAAACTAGTTTCTACTAACCATGGACTTCATGTAGGCATGTGGTAGGTGATAAAGGCCTGTCACACATCGGTTGTGGGTTCGATTCCCACAACCTTGTCCGATGCGACGGGTTGTCGCTCATCCTATGGGTTGTCATTTTTCTAAAACTACACTATTATAACATTACAGAAATAGTATCAAAAAAAGTTCTTTCCTTAAACAATTCTATCTGATGTCCAACATAATCCATTCCAACCATTAAGATTATTGAAAATACTTCTGTTCAATCTTATAGTATAAAGAAAATGATTTCTAGAAATGTCATCAACCACGAATGTGAATACCATCATTTATCCCCCATATAAGATATATCTTGTTAGTCACATTCCAAACATGCGAATACCTTAATCATGTATTTTCTTGAAAAATGAATACCCATTGTACCTTAGTGAAAACATGAATGTTGTCAAAAGTTAACTGTTTCCACATTCCAAAATCCCAAAAAATCAATATACTCAAACCATGTTATCACTTAGTCCTTATATCAATCATGAGCTCATGAATACTATAGAACAATTTATTTTATCCTTATCCTATCATTATGCACATATCATAATATTAGAATAACCTTTCATGGTTACCGGTACCATATTCATATAAAAATCCACAATGGACCAATACACAGTTCTTTCAATATACTATAAAAGTACCTTAACAATATTATTATTGAATTCCAATAGATAAGCCCATCAATCCATCCTCTTCAATGATTGGCATGGAATAGGTCCTTCCTCGATTTAGAAGTAACTTCTTAGGCCAGGGAATTGAGTTGGGTAATGCCCATGTTCTCCGAAGATAAGACATTGGACTCCATAATAGTCTGTCACTCTATGACCCTTTTATCCACATATATAACATCTTCCCATCCATTTGAGGTATTCTTCAAGGTTCTTCTTCCCTTCTTTATAAAATCCAATCTTCCTTTCTCTATGCTCTTCACCCTGCAAACATCCATAAAATTCCATCTTCCTCTTATTTGATGACTTAAGAATACAACTAAAGTTTACCTTGTCAATCATATATCGAGACGACTGATTCGGCATAATCATAATATCATTATCTCCAGGAATTACATAACTTCGTTGATCATAGTCACCAATTTGTCCATTGAAATCAATGTTAAGTGAATTTCTTCTCCTTCCCTCTATTGACTAAGACCAGAAAACATAGTGTAAAAACTAGCTAAAATAATAACGAACCACATAATCCACTACCACAAAACTGGGCAAGGCCAGCGCCACCCCATTATCAACGCTAACGAAAAAGCGCTGATAAAAGGGGGGCCTTTATCAGCGCTCAAAAAAGCACTGATAATGGGTGCCTTTATCAGCTCTAAAAAAAGTGCTGATAAAAGTACGCCTTTATCAGCGCTTTTTTAGCGCTGATAAAGGGTCGACTGAAATTTTTTTTAAAAAAAATATATTAATATATAAATATAGTTATATATTTATATTGATATAAATATAATATATAATTTTTAAATATATTTTATATAAGTATAAATGTACATTTACACTTAATATACTTAATATATAAGATATTTGGTGAAAATGGATTCTAAAAAAATTAAAAAAATATTTCTAATTAATAATTTGATAATTTTTTTGGAGTAATAGTCATTTAATAACAATTTTAAGAATAAAAAATAAAAAAAATTTAAAAAAAAATATCCAAAATATGTTGAAAACGCAACTCGAACTTCAAACGGCCATATCTTTTGATCCGGGTGTCCGTTTGAGCTCTACCACATATCAAATCGAAGCCTGCGAAGATCTCTATGTCGTGATGATTAGTGGGGAACCCGGTTATGCGTTTTTCGAGGCCAAAAAAGGCCTAGAAGGCCTCCAAAACTGAGTTTTTTGTCGGGGTACCCAGATTTTTTAACATTTTCTGGATTTTTAGCCTCATGTAAGGGGGTATTATTGGCTTTTTTTGGTGGGGAATGAATTTATTACAAGTTATTACATTCATATTGATATTATTTATTTGAAATTTCATCATTTTTTATAATTCACTGCTATTTATAATCAAATATATAACTATATGTACAATTTTTTTATATATTCATACCTAAAAATTAAAATTTTTAAATAAATAATTTAACATATTTACATATAAAATATATTAGCTTTATCTAAATAATAACTAATATCCATTTTATTTAAAATACCAATTTATTAATATTTGTATGACTATTATATATTAATATAACAATATATATTAATATACCTATACATATATTAATATAACTATATGTATATATTAATATAACTATATATATATTAATATAACTATATCTATATATTAATATAACTATATATATTAATATAAATACATATTACTATACAAATAAATATAACTAAATATATATATAAATAAATAGATATATAATGAATAAGAGAACAAATCAATATAGTGTAGTAGAAAAGGCTTTAGGTGCACAGGGGGAGGTCTCGAGATCAAATCCGGGTGGAGGCACGGGTGCATGCGCAAGGTTGATTTAAAGGGCTAGCGCTGATAAAGGGTTTAGGCGGTTCGAGAGGGTGCTAGAGGTGCAGGAAAGCGCTGATAAAGGGGGGCTCAAGCGCTGTAAAAAGCCCCCCCCCCCCCCCCCCCCGAGATTGGTAGTATTTTTTTTTATTTATTTTTTTTTATTTTTATTATTTTTTTTTATTCGTGCTAAAAAAATCGCTGATAAAAGGGGTCTTTTTGCTGCGCTAAAAAGAAAGCGTTGATAAAAGACCCTTTTATCAGTGCATCGTTTTAGCGCTGATAAAAGGGGTCTTTATCAGCGCTTTTTGGAATGCTGATAATGGTACCCCCAACTTTATCTTCTCCGGCTTTATCAGCACTTTTCTAGCATTGATAAAGGCCATTATTAGCGCCGATAAAAGCCATATTTGTAGTAGTGATCATAAAAAGTAACTTATGGGATGTCTAAATTATCAAAAATTATTTAATCCATGACACCTTTGGTTCAGCCTAGGTTATTCATGATCATCAACATAATTCTAGGACTCTAACCTATACGTATACTTAACCTTAAGGACATCCCAAGACATACCTTAGAAATATCTCTAGGGATTTCACTAATGTTTTCGCATCCTAGTTTCTAAAGGTTAACCAAAACATTCCTCTGATACCAACTGTAGAGACCCAAATCTTGACATACATGGACATTACATTACATTTGTAGAATACTTAATACATAACAAGAACCAACACTCAAGGACCGTAATAGTTTAGTGTCATTGTAAACTCAAAAAAATAATCTTCTAATCACGATGTAAGATCTTCAACATCTCCCATAAAGATCATCCCCTTTGGTTTTCTTACCTAAAACCTTTCTTTATATCCTGGCCAAAAGAAAACATTAAATGGGTGATCTCAAACACTCAATGAGGTAAACATAGAGATCAGAAAACAATCTATAATCATTTGAATGAAAAAACTTGAACATAATATCTAAACATCGAAATATTGGGAAAAGACCTAAATCATGGAAGTACGTAAGACATATATCATAAAGGAACATCTATCATGATAAAATATCATGGAGATAAAACATATAATTGTGGAAAACCATTAAGTACATGATATGATTTCTATAGTAGCCAAGGCGTTGTTTCTAAGACCATCTTAGTGGACAAAGTCCCTTTCTGAATCGAGTTCACTCCTCATTCCAGTCCTGTAACACTGAACTGGATTAACTTACTATTCTAGCCATATCTATATCATAAGATATAAATCTTTACCCAATGCATTGGAGGGGGATACAGGTCTCACTCATCTCATAATTAAATCATTCTTACTTGTTCCACAACATAAACTTAAAACATTCATCATAACCCAAAGAATAAAATGGGTTTCAAAAACATCATCCCATTGTCACATATTCTATATAAAACAAATGGATATTTCATCATAAGAAAAGTGAAACCATGTAAATCCTAGAGACATTATACTTGAATCATACACATATGAAAT
Organism: Viscum album; assembly: GCA_963277665.1. Classification (NCBI taxonomy): domain Eukaryota; kingdom Viridiplantae; phylum Streptophyta; class Magnoliopsida; order Santalales; family Viscaceae; genus Viscum; species Viscum album. Next base: position 1,666,266,934 of record OY728147.1, on the reverse strand, counting down.
AATGTCATCTTATATGGAAAATGGATTTGATAAAACACGTGAAATAAACTCTTGAGGAAAACATCTTTTCTTCTCTAAAATCATTTCCTTTTCACAAAATTCCATGAAATTTTAAATGAAAAGTATTTTTTTGGAAATAGTCATAAAATCTTGTAGATTAAGTTTCCTGAAATTGAGGCGTTATGAAACCGTAAAAATCAGTTCATGCCAAATAAGTTAAAAAATAGTTTTCTCGTACTTTTTTCAGAAAAGTCAAAAAGTTCCCCACGTGGTAAAAAAAGTAAGATTCGTTTCATATCATGTGGTAAATATCAAAAATGGGTAAAAAGGAATTTAAAAATACATGATTTTTTTAGAAAACATGGGCATGGATGATAACAATAACCATAGTAAATACTTACAAATAACAATCTCGAATAAGAACGAGATTGGAATAGTTATCCCTTACCATAGGTCCGATATGATTCATATATATCCAAACCTCTTGTATAATGATTTAAATAATGTCATTGACTTTTTACAGAATCATATTAATTGTTATGATCTCATATATAGTTCACTTATTACATTATAGTACCTATTCTTTTGTAAATTCCTTGTTAATGTAGCGGTTTTGGTAAAATCGTTTCATTTATCGTACATGTTCCGACATGTTGTTCTTGATATTATTACATATATACTGATTTAAATCACTCTATAATGTAAAACATGATTTATATATAATATAAATTCAATATATAAATATATATTATAGATCGATAAATGGAATGAAATACATCGTTCATAGAGACGGTAGGCCGTACGTACACATGAACGTTGTTTTCTTTTCCTTATTGACTTGAATAGAAGTATGAAAATGACATATATATTAATATACATAAATCCAGTAGCTTTATCATGTCATATATTTCATTATTATTCATTATATATACTTTATAACCAATCTTGAGTGGTTATCATGGAGAATGAATCTCATCGCGTCGTGGAGACGGTAATCCTTACGTATGCACAAGCGATGATATCTTTCCAATAATTATTGAGTTGAATTGAATTGGATGATATAATAACTCAGAATTAGTATGATATTATAATAATCATATATATTTATTCATTACACCATTATACCCATCCATGTAAGGTGGCGGTGGAAAAACTAATTACCCCACGGTGTGGAGACGATATTCCGTACGTACACACGCGCGGTGATTTTGTTTTCCGTAGGATGGATAGAAGGTGAAATCTGTTTGTTTTATATTTATAATAACATATCAGTATATAAGTAATACTTCTGTTATTACTTTATAATGAAACAACTAAACAAGGGGAAGTATAAGAAGAAATAATCTTGGAAGAGTCGGTAGAAGAGATTACCTCTTCCTCGACGTACCTCTATTAGACTACTTCATAGGGAAATAGAGTTGGTCTTTTGAGAATCCCGGAACCTCCAGAATGTTTCTAGGGATGTGGATAAGAGAAATGGGTAGGGTCTGGCCAAGCATCAAGTCTCAAAATGGTGTGATGAGAAGAGAGAAGGGGTGCCCTTTTATAAGGGAGGAGAGGGGCACCTTTGGAAAAACATAAAATATTATTTTATAATAAAGTAAAATTCTGTTTATAATAGCTCAAAATTGATTTATTTATAAGATAATGTTGGTATTGGTCGAAATAATTTCAAAAAATATGTTTTAGTCATGTTTTGGTTACTATTTTAACCTTATCATTTAGATTTAACTCTAAGTTAAATAATTTAACTTTTACCTTGTCTTCTTGTTTTCTTACAATATATGGTTAATAAACTTACTATAACAAGACAAAATAACCCCAAGTGGTTCATTATTAATATATATAACCTTATCTAAGTCATTTATCTAAACATTACATTTTTAGGAATATAATAATAATTAATAATATAATATTTTTTTTAAAAACTATTTTATTTCAATTTTGAAACGATTTTGTAATTGATTTTTGTAAAAATAATAACAACATTCTTAGTTCAAACAAAGTTAATTTAATCAATAAAAACATGTCATAGTAACCTATAAAATTAGTTTAATTAATAAAACTTTTAATATTACATTTATTTGTGTATTTATAACATCAATTATGTTAATATTTCATTAATAAGGTAATTACTAAATCATCATTGTGTCCTAAATTAATTAAATTACTTAATTTATAAAAATTATAAATAATATTCCATTATGTTGGAAATTTTTTTTCTTACTAATGAATATTTATAAATTAATTTATCTTATGTATAACCCTATATTAAAAATGGTTTATTTATTAAACTTGGATTTTAACTATTTTAACTATTCTTTAAATAAAATAATAATAAGTGTCCTAATCTAATCCAAGTGGACCTAAAGGGTAATATTTTATTCCTTTTTTGGTATAATTACACTTATCCAATATAATTAGGACTTGTTTTAGGGTAATAAAAATATCATTTTTACCCTTAGTTACCCAATTTAATTTTCACCGTGGTAAATAAAAGTACAAAGTTACTATTCCCCAAAAATTATTTTTATCTTATTGAACCACATTTTACTCCTTGATATTAACTGTGTCTCTCAGATTTTAGAAATTCCACTCACAGAAGTGGTAAAATTATTTCTTATGTAAATTTTAAATATCTCCTTGGAGGTGGAAAAAGACGGTGAAAAGTTCAATAAAATTTTTATATGTCTAAAATTATTATAAAATGACTCCAATGAATTAAATTAAACTTATATACGTATTATGTATCAATTTTGACATAAAATAAATTTGAAATAAAATAAATAATTATTTAATTAAAATGTCGGTTTTTAAATAGTAACCCAGTGTTTTCACTATTCATAAAAAATTGAATGTTTTTAGAAAAATATCAAAAATTCACTATATGCTAATTTCGATATTCCTAATCCAAAAATAAAGTCCATTTTAAAGAATAAAATTTATAAAATTTCAAAAAGAGGGTATTACTATTCATAATGGCTAGTTCATAATAATATTATAATAATATATCGTTTAGTGAAACCAGGAATTGCGTACTACACACGCTATTGAAGAAGGTCTGGATTGCATGTAATGCAAACCAAGTCAGGGTTGCGTGTAGTGAAAGCTCCATTCGGTGTTTCATATAACATAATAAAAATTATTTCATTTATACCTTAAAAAAATCTATACTTAATGTTGCAAAAAATAATTTCCACAAAACAAACTTGAAATTGTGTATAACACGAGACAAGAATAATGTTGTGTATACTGCAAGATAATACGGTGTTGCATATAGTACAAGCTAATCTTGGTGTAGTTTACTATAGAAGACATCAAATAAATCAAAAATAATATATCTCATAAAATCTCAAGGTGTTACAACTACAGTGCATGTCGTTGCTATAGTGTCACTACTGCTATAGTGCACTACAATACTGCTAGAGTACACTGTGACCAATGGGTTTTGATCCCCCGTTTTTCATGTATGAGTATAGTGTGCTTACCACTAATCCAAACCCCAACTACAATAGGAAGTAATTAAAAATTATTCTCACATAAAATAGAATAATGAGGACACATAGAATAACTCAGGGATTTGATTCATTCTAATTGAAAATTCAAATTCCATGTAAATAAAGGATAATGATCATCAGGGTGGGAGATAGATCATAGTATACAACCATTGTTGTTAAAGTATAAGTTGAGGTAAAAATTTGGGGTATAAAAATTTGACATTGGGGGGGGCATTATCATTCCCACTTTTAGCAAGGTACATGACATACCCTCATGGCCTTCCAAATGATGTGCAAACTATATAGTATCCTATGTCCATGAGAGGAATACATTGCATGATTTTTTGGTAGATCTGAATGGTTTATAAAACCATGTGGATGTCATGTAGTTTGTCTAGTCCAATGTCACACAGTTTCAAGGTTCCCATTACATGTCTTGGAAACCATGTATCACCCTTCTCCACGAGGAACATTGTAACAACTCAATATTTTATGATAAGTATTATTTTTAATTTATTTGATGTCATTGTTTTATGCTACACCAATATTATCTTCTGTTATATGCAACACTGTATTATCTTGCAGTATACGCAACACAATTCTTGGATCATGTTATACACAATTTCAAGTTCGTTTGATAATAGTCATTCTACGCAACATTGAGTGTATATATATATATTTAAATATTCAATGTATAAATGAAATATGGTTTTATTTTTTTATATGCAACAACAAAGGAGTCTTGCACTACACGCAACCCTGACCTGGCTTTCATTACACGCAATCGCGACCTTCCTCGATAGCATGTGTTATACGAAATACCGGGTTTTACTAAACAATGTTATATTATTATAATATTATTATGAACTAGCCATTATGTAACTAAATTTTGAATTTTATAACATTATTATTCATCTTACACATTTTATAGAACATGGTATAAGAAAAAAATAATTTTTTCGGGTAAAATAAGTATTTTTTAAAAAATGCAGTATTTCCGCCTTTTGATGGTGCAACCACTTTAAATATTTTTTTTATATGTTTATAAGTTAAATTTTACAAAATAAAATTATTATTTTTAATCAGGATATAAAATTTTACCTTGGATAAATTTTTCATATTATTCTGATAACTTTCATATTTTAATGAATAGTAAAAACATGCTATATTTTTATTAAAAACAACTTTTTTCATCGTAATAACTGATCTGGTTAAATTATGATACTGAATGGTTTTAAAATATAAATAGAATATATTTTTACCAATTAATATAATTTATTTCATTATCATTGATTTTACATTGAATTTGTAGGTTAAATCAATTTAATTTTTTGCAATGTTTAAAAAAAAACCCGTTTTCTTTCGACAATAGGATTAATTTTAATTTAATTTCTGCAACTTATGTGTATTGAATTTTGAAAAATGGATACCATATTTGGAATAATTTGTTCCAAATTATGTTAATAAGCTACTTTTTATATTTGGGCATTAGGAACTGTAACTACAGTAAATTTTATTTACCATATTTAAAGGTAAATCGGGTAATTAAGGGTAAATATTAGATTATAATATAACCCTAACACCTGATAAAATCTTATTGGATAACTAAAAGTCGACCCATATCACCTAAAGGTCATGCTATATTCCTTTAATGGACTTTTTCCATGAAAATAATTTAATAATTATTAAAACCAAAGAAAGTGACAACATGTCACTCTCTTAAATATTCTAAGTATAATATTCTTAATTTAGTAATAAACAACATAACACTTCGAACATGAAAATTTTCCAGAAATATAAAAAAATTATCTACATCATGATAATTTATTTATAATTTTTAGGGATTAAATAATTGTCATTAATGGTGATACATTAATGATGCAGAAATTATTTATTAAGTGAAAAATCGGTAATATAGTTTTTATTGAAATAATAATACCCATTAAAAGGCCCAAAAACCTGAAAAAACATATTTTTAGTGTATATATATACCATAATCATCCAATTACCTAATATATAACCGTTTGTAGTCTTATAAAAGTGATTATTACAATTATATTATTTTATTTTAAATCATCCCAAAGTTGTCACCTCCATAATTTAATAAATATAACAATTTAAATATTGTGATTTTAAGACGATAAATTTGAGTAAAAGTATTATTTTGAAATTTTATAGATTTATCGTCATCATAAGATTTTATTTTTAATTTTTATGCAACACATATGTATATTAACTAATTGTACAAAAATGTTGTAGTAATTGTTTTATTAAGAGATAAACCAAATAAATGTTTTTAAAAATAATAAAATAAATATTATATGAACTATTTAATGTGATCCACTAATTTTATAGATACATATGACCTTTTATGAATCTATTAAAGATTTTATTTGGAACATATCTTCTTTATATATTTTATTTAAATTCATATAAATGAATAGTGTCAAAATTGACACTATTGTTATTTTATAAAAATAACATATTATAAAATTGTTTAAAAATCACAAAAATATAGAAAAATTATAAATTTAAATTTATATGGTCTAAAATGTTATAAAATATCCAATTATATAAAATTAACAAAAAATATGTAATTATTTGTTATAATTTAAATTTTAGAATGTTATAACCACAAATAAAATTAAATTGATTAAATAAGGATAAATCAAGATGTTAATGTTTAAAATAAATTCCTAACATGTCTAAATTTTATTGGTTGATGCGATTACAACCATATATCATCTAATATTCGTATATGAGTCATTTTTGAAGGTTTTTATGTGGGGATAGATTTATTATAAATTAATATTTTTTTAGATTTCCAAAGGTGCCCCTCTCCTCCCTTATCAAAGGGCACCCCCTCCCTCTCTTCCCCACACCACTTTGAGCCTTCAAGAATGGCCAAACCCTGAAAATTTATCTTCTTGACTTCCCTAGAAACATCCTAGAGGTACTAGTCTACCTCAAAGACCAATCTGAGTGCCCTAAGAGGAGGCTTCAAAGAGGAGTATCAAAGAAGATGTAATTTCTTCTACCGATTCTTTCAAGCTTCATTCTTCTTCAACGTCTTCTTCTGTAGTTGTTTCATTATAAAGTAATAACATTAGTATCTATAATATAATTATATGTTATTATAAATATTAAACAAACCCATTTCACCTTCTATCCATCCTACGGAAAACAAAATCACCGCGCGTGCGTACGTACGGAATACCGTCTCCACGGTGTGGTGTAATCTGTTTTTCCACCAACACTTTACATGGATGCGTATAATGGTGTAAAAAATAACTATACGTAGTTATTATAACATCATGCTGATACTGATATATTGTATCATCCACTCCAATTCAATTCAATAACTATGGAAATGATATCATCGCTCGTGCATACGTACGGACTACCGTCTCCATGACTCGATGAGATTCATTATCCATGTTAACCATTTAAGAATGATTATAAAGTATATATAATAAATAATAATGAAATATATGAAATAATTAAGCTACTGGATTTGTGTATATATATATATATGTATGTCATCTACTTAATTCTATTCAACTCAATAAGGAAATGAAAATAGCGTTCATGCGTACGTACGACCTACCGTCTCTATGAATAGTGTATTTCGTTCCATTTATCGATATATTATATATATGCATATTATGAATATATATTATATATAAATAATGTTTTATATTCTAGAATTATGTAATCATTATCTAAGAAATCATATGAATAATTACAAGTCAAAACACAGACGACAAATGAAACGATTTTACCCAAAATACTGCTTTAACATGGAATTTACAAAAGTACAGGTAATATAAAGTCATAAGTGAACCATAAATGATATCATAACAATTAATATGATTCTGTAATAATTCAATGAAATTATTTAAATCATTATACAGGAGGTTCAGATACGTACGATGCATATCAGACCTAAGGTAAGGGATGATTTTGCAAATCTCATTTTTATCCGAGATTTCTTATATGTAAGTATTTACTCGGGTTATTGTTATCATCCATGTAAATGTTTTCTAAAAGTATTTTTATGTATTTATAATGTCCTTTTTTCCCATTTTGAATTTTACCCCATGGTATGGAAGGAATCTTTCTTTTATTTACCCTACAAGGTACTTTTTAGACTTTTCCAACAAAAGTACGAGAAGAATGTTTTTTAACGTATATGGCATGAAAGTATTTTTACGGTTTTATAAAGCCTTATTTTCATGAAGCTTACTCGAAAATATTTCATGATTATTTTTAACAAAATACTTTTCTTTTAAAATTTCATGGCATTTTGTGAAAAGAAAACGTTTTTAAAGAAGAAAGGATATTTTCCTCAATAATTAATGCAAGTGTTTTGTCAAAACTATTTTCCATATAAGATGACATTATTTTGTATGATTATGTTTCAAGTATAATGTCTCGATAATTTACATGGTTTCACTTTTCTTATTATGAAATGATATCCATTGTTTTTATATGGATTATGTTATGATGGGATGATGTTTATGAAATCCATTTCTATTATTTTGGTTATGATGAATGATTTATGTTTATGTTGTGGCACAAGAAAGAATGATTTCATTATGAGATGGGTGAGACCTATATCTACCTCCAATGCATTGGGTAAAGATTTATATCTCATGAGATAGACATGGATGGAATGTTAAGTTAATCCAGTTCAGTGTTACAAGACTGAAATGAGGAGTGAACTCAATTCAGAAAGGGACTTTGTCCACTAAGATGGTTTTGGAAGAAATTCCTTGGCTACTATAGAAATCATAACACGTGATTAATGGTTCCCACAATTATATGTTTTACTCAGTTGCTATTTTATCATGCTTAGTGTTTCTTTATTATCTATGCCCTATGTACTTCTATGTTTTATTTCATTGCTCAATATTTTGATGTTTAACATTATGTTCATGTTTTTATTTTCAAATGTATATGATTTTTTCTATTTTATCCATGCTTACCCTTACTAAGCATTTGAGCTCCCCTTTTTATGTTTTATTTTCCCCAGGAATTAATGAAACGTTTTAGGTAAGGAAACAAAAAGGGTAAGATTGTTATGGGAGTTGTTGAAGATCTTTCAACATGATTAGAAGTTTATTTTCCAAGTTTCCAAAGACACTAAACAATTATGGTCCTTGTGTGTCTATTTTTGTTATGTATTATGTATTCTGCAAATGTAATGTAATGTCCATGTACGTCAAGCTTCAGGCCTCTACAATTGGTATTAGAGGAAAGGTTTAGTCATCCTTTGGAAACTAAGATGTGAAAACTATAGTGAGATCCCTATATATATTTCTAAGGTATATCTAGGGATGTCCCTAAGGATAAGTATAAGTTTAGGTTATAGACCTAGAATTATGGTAATGATGTTATAATTAAACTTAAGATGTTAGATGTAAAATGTACTCCCCCTTGATTATGTTATTTTCCTTGTATGATTTTTTCCTCTCACAGAATTCTTTTTGTGTTTTAGTGAATGGAGGGAACCAGATGGAATTCGGTTAACATTAAATCCAATGAAAAAATTGGTGACTATGAGCAACAAAATTGCGTAATGCCTAGAGAGAAAGATATTGTGATTATGCCGAATCAGTCATCGCGATATATGATTAACAAGGTGAAATTTAGTGGTATGCCTAATTCATCAAATAAGAGGAAGATACACTTTTATGCATGTTCGCATTTTGAGTAGCATAAAGAAAGGAATATTGAGATTTATAAAGAAGGGAAGAAGAACCTTGAGGAATACCTCAAATGGAGGGAAATATGTTATCTGTGTGGAGAAAAGGGTCATAGTGTGACAGACTATTATGGAGTTCAATGTCTTATTTTTAGAGAACATGGGAATTACCCAACTCAATGCCCTGACCTAAAAAGTTACTTCTACATCAAGGAAGGACTTATTCCAGGACAATCATTGAATAGGATGGATTGAAGTGTATATGTATTGGTAATCATGAATAATGTTGTTGAGGTAATTTTATGGTGTATTAGAATAGTTTTTTATTAGTCTATTGTGGTTTTCAATAATTTTATGATTCTGGTAACCATGAAAAGTGATTCAAATATTTTGGAAAGCAGATGATATGCGCATAATGAAGGGATAAGAAGATAATGAGATGTTTGATTGTATTCATGAGCTCATGATTGATGTAAGGACCAAGTGATATCATGGTTTGAGTATATATATGTAACACCACAAGTAAATAAATAATATGAAATTTTCATATTTATCCATATTTGTGAATAAAATATTAATATAACTTTAAAGGGGACATTATTCTAGATGGCGTACCCAACACGCAAAAACGAGTTTCTTGGGAATCTTACGTTGCACTCTAATAATAAAATAATATTATTTAAAATGGTAGTTAACATGTAGCCATTGTATTGATGGGAATGGATAGAAATAACTAAAATATGATTATATATGTTTTTAAATGTTTTTACATTTATCCAATAAAAGATAATGTCTTAAAATACAGGAAAATTCAATTTTAGGCGTATATGCCCTAGTTTTCACTAAAGGTTTACTTATCGCCTTTTGATGGAGAACCATCATTAAATATAGTTTTGTTCAATATTATACATTCTATTGGACCAAATAAAACTCTTTTTAAGAATTGGGACATCAAAATTTACTTTGTGTAATTTTTTTGTATCTTTTTGATAAAGTTCATTTTTTAATGAATAGTGTAAAATGTTGTATTTTAATTCAAAACCACTTTTTAATCTAATTTATTTATATGATTAGATTATATTTTGAATTGTTTTTTAAGTGAAATTAGAATGTATTTTTACCATTAAATCCTATAGTGGTCATTTGAATTAATTTCACTTTGAAATCAGACTTAAACTAGTGTCAATCTTTTGATACTTATTGTTTCATAAAAACATGCTATTTGCTCTGACAACGGGAATTAATTATTAAATTAATTAATGTGACTTATATGTTTTTAATTTTGTATAATATAATTCATTTTTTAATTTGGAATATCAAATATAGCTTAGGGTGAATTTTTGGGATTTTTCTGAAAAACATCAATTTTTGATGAAAATTGAAACCACTAAGTGGTACTTATAAAAACTGATTTTTTTGTTCAAATTAAAATTTACCAACTTTGTGTTTTGAATTTCAAAATATCCAACATACATGGTTGTCATTAAGAAGTAAAATGTGGTTCAAAGGGATAAAAATAATTTTTTGGTGAATAGTAACTTATTAAGTTTTTAATCGCGATTAGAGGTAATTAGTGTAGTTTATGGTAAGAATAATGTTTTAATACAATGAAATGACCTTGACACATGTCCTACCCTCATTGGATATTTCATGGCCGACCAGGAAAATCCATGTGTAAACTTGGGGACCCCATGGAGCCACTTTGGTTGGGAAATGACATAAATATCTTTTTATTTAATGTTAAAGTAAAAATGACACAAACATGAGATGTTTTACTAAAACAATTTTTACATGGGGTTATACAAGTCATATTTTTGACTATAAATATTCATTGGAAATATAACATGATTTAATACATCAGAGTATTTTTTTTAATTTTTAGACATTAAATAAATTGAATTATTTATGATAACATGATGATGCAGCGATGACCTCATTATTTAATGATTTAAATAAAATGGAAAGATAATGTAATATCTAAGACCTACACATGTCCAAAACCCATTGGATGATTGGATTTTGAAACCTTATCATATTATTCTCGAAATACATCAATTTGGGACATTTAAAATCCGAAACTCTTTTGAAAATAATGTAACATTTTGTAACTTTACAAGAGTGCCCCTCCGCTCCTCTTATAAAAGGCCACCACCTCTACCTCCTTACCCACACTCCCAAAGCCTTTGGATCGGCCAAACCCTACCCATTTTGTCTCTCCACTTCCCTCTCTTACTATTTGAAGCCTCACATTGGGAAGAAGTCTTCCCAAGGAAGCCTTTGAGCTCAAACAAAAGGGAGTTACCCGATTTTAAGTTAATGTCTTCACTTGTGTCATTTTGTTCTATTTTTCTACTCCAACCCCCTAAGCACTTTTTATTAATTTATTTTGTAACAAATCCAGTATCTTAAATATAATAGGATGTTTTATATGAAGTATTAGAGCTAAACTTACACACACCTACATCTAATGGTTAAAGAACATACTGTTTCCGTGGATGGTGAATTTCTGCCTCTCGAAACGATGATTGTTCAACATTCTTCTAACACCTTAAAAGGTGGCCATTAAGATGACACTCTATTTATATATGATATATAATATTTTTATGTTTTACTTAAGCTTCTGTATTTTTCATTTATGGCATACCTTTATGGTTTCCATTATGGGAAAACGTGATATCTCCATTTAAGGAAACGCGAACTACCGCCCCCTCAAAGTGATTTGATTCGTTAATACCATATGTGGTACGTATGAAGGATATATTTAATGATATTATATATTATACCATACTTAAATTAAAATACTTTTATTTATCATTATGTTCTAATTCCATTAAATATGAAATAGAAATGGAAGTAGCGTTCATGCGTACGTACGACTTACCGTCTCCATGAATGATACATTTCATTTCTTATCTCAAACTGTTATGTAATCATATAAGTAGAAATATATAATGGATATATCTGTAATATATTACATCAAAATTATGGATATAATTCTGTAATTATAACATATATATATCACTATCATTTTGTTTTAATTCCATTAATGTGACAAAAAATGAAAGTAGCGTTCATGCGTACGTACGGCCTACCGTCTCCATGAATGGTGTTTTTCGTTTTTTTATCTCCAAATGATATGGAATAGTATAAAATAAATATTTACTGGATATATATGATATTTTAATCATTAATACTATTCTGGTAATTATTTACTTATAACTACATGGGAAATCTTTTTTCAAACAAATTCATTCTTGACTCATGTACCAAACATCGGCAAAAACGTCTGATATGAACTAACATTATTAAAAAATTATTATAACATTATAATATGTGATATGAACTGAATAATAATCTCTAAAGGAGGTAATTAGGAAATTATTAATTGAACAATCTTTATTATTCAGGAATATAATGAAACGAACAAGACAAGTTGGACTTGAAGTAAGGGATCCTACTCCTCTCTTTCTTTTTAAGTACACTCTTTTATGTCATTCCATCTATGCTAATATTTCTTGTGATTGGGATGTTATTTTATATTACTCTTACTATAATTTTTATGTTCATATGATGAGAGACCCTATTCTCTCTCATCAATTAATTTTGGATGTTTTGAGTGGCGCCGTTAGGCTGCCGAATTTTCGTAAGTGATCTAACCTCTCTCTTTCTCTTTAAGTACTCTCCTTTATATCACTTCTTTGAAGATCTTATTTTTTATGATGGGGGATGTTATTTTATATTCTTCTTGATGTAAATTTTATTGTAATGTGATGTGATACCCTATTTGATCTCATCAATCCATTTTTGGATGTTTTAAGTGGCGTCGTTAGACTGCCATGTTTTCGTAAGGGATTTTTCATCTCACTTTTATTCCTATGAGATTTATGCTACATTTTCCACAATTTACTCTGAGTGGTGTATGTACTGACCATTATTTTACTCATTGTGTAATATTCTTTAATTTATGAGTATTTACATCAATGTTGAATTGTCCTTCTTTCACGGGGGGTATGTTTCGAAAGATACCATTGTCGGTAAGGGAACCTTTCACCCTCCTCTTTTTAAAAGACTTCATTTGTTGGGTCTTTTAATTCACATATTGTTATGTTGGGATATGTACTCATATATCCTTATTGATGTAAATTTTATGTCCAAGTGATGAGATACCCTTTTTTTGATGTGACACCGTTAGGCTGTCAAGGGAACTTCTTAACCCAATTTCGATTTCTTTGGGTTCAACATGTAGTTATGGAATATGTCATCTTTTGAATATGTGTGAATGAACTTTGATTATTTTACACATAATATCCACTTATATTTGGTGTATTCATTGTCACACATAATTATGTAATTGATTTATCCTTAAACCAAGGTAACCGTCTTTGTATGGGACTTCGTCTCAAAATCCTTTAATTGAGGCATATTTTGTTTTATACACAACCTTCTTTTATATGATGTATAAACCCCTTATACTTTTAAGTTTATTCAAAAGGAATCTTTTTTATATGAAGCGTTTACTAAAGGACAAAAGGGAATGTTTTTGTCGTACGTATGCGCCGAAAATGTCTTCTCCACCGCCGTGACCATTATTTGAGTTTCAGCATCCTCTACAAGCCATACCTTATTTTTAAAAGAAAAATAAATACGATGTTTTACTTTTCTTTTATTTTGGTATTGAAAATGGTTTTCATAATGTTTTTATTATATCAATGTTTTGTATTGATATCTTGTGATTGAAATGTTGAAATGTTATGTTTCCTTTATGCATGTTTTATGTGATACGATTATGTTATGGTTCTTGGGCATTATTATGAAGACGGGTGGTTCTGTGATAAAACTAAGGGCGGGTGAGCCCAATATAGCTCTCTAATGCATTGGGTAATGCGAAGGAGTGAAAGGATAAGGTTTCTCCGAAGATATTTAGGGAATATATTTTGATGGGTATTCCAAACATAACCAAGAGGGTTACTCCCTACGTAAGAATGTTATGAATGCCTCAAGTTACCTTTTATGTCTTATGATTTCTATGATTTATTCATGATTTTATGAGGTATGTTAAAGTTCTTATGTTTTATGGGTAAAGTATGATTACATTCTTATGTATACATGTACTCATGTTTCCTTTCAATATTTTTATATCCCTTACTGAGCTTTTTATGCTCATCCCATGTTTTTGAAATGTTTTTCACAGGTCAAGGGAAGGGTACATGATGTGATGATAGTGTCAAGGATGTGAAAAGAATGAATCCATGTTTTATTTTAAATATGTTTATGTTGATGGGAAGAATGAATACTGTCTTTTATATAACCACTTTGTTTAAATGTGGAATGCAATTCAAGTTTCATGATCTAATTCTCTAAAACTCTAAAACTGAAAAGATCCTCAATGTGTAATCTTGTAATAAGCCAAGATTAAGTAAGGTTTATGGATGGGGCCTTATAGTTGGTATCAGAGGTCGGTTTAGATAACTTTAGAGGTCAGGATATTCTTTAAGCATAAGTGACATTACCATAATGATTAGGATTTTAGAATGAGTCCTAGTTTTAGATAAAGTGAATGAGTAAGTATATCTTAGTGTTTATCTTCCTCATTAGTACATGATGGTTTTGTTGATATAATCACACTGACCTTTTTGGTTTTTGTAAATGGTTAGATCTAGTAGGCACCAATGTAACAGTTGATGTGAAGGAAACTGTGCCAATTTTTTAGCAAGCAATTGAATGGTATGGGATCTGCAAAGAGATTTCTTGTGATTATCCTCAACAAACTATCTGGAGTCGTGATTGACCACCTAAACCTTGGTGATTTCTCTAAGGCATCATATATGTGAGAAACAAATCCCTACGGAAGTACAGGTAATAATCATAAAGGTAAGTGTGTTAAAAAACCAATGTGTCAAATATGTTGAAAGAAACACCTAGGAAAATGTTTCAAAGGGACAAAAATATGCTATATATGTGGAAATTAAGGTCATAAAGCAAGAACCTGCCATGGAAAAAGGAAGAATCCATTTGACTCGAGGAAAGGGAAAGAAGTTCTTTCTGAGGGATCAATTGAATGTTTTAAATGTGGTGTGCATGGTCATTATGAAAACACATGTCCTATGAAGAAGTTTCATTAATGGGATCACCAAGAGCGTACAAATGTTCGTTTACCAATACCTAATGCCTTTCCGATTGAGGATGAAGAAACTGACAATGACCAATCAAAGATATGTATTATTTCATGACTATTGTTTTCCTATTTTGGAATCTTAGGATATGATTCATGATTTTGTTTGTAGGAAAGTGGTATTTCGGAATATGTTGGAAAGGAATGGTTAATGGATCATGAAGAATGTTGAATGAGTAATATGTCAACATATAAGGGCTTTAAGAGTTATGGTGAAATTCTTAAGAGTATTAAGTCTCTTTTGATGATGAGGTTACATTAGAAGACTTTTTATATTATGTGTAACCCTGATGTTTAATATATGAAAATTTTATTCAGGAATAGTTATCTTTTCTTTTGTGGACATAGTTATAAAGAACCATTTGGGTTTATATGATCCTTTCTTTTGAGGTAATTATGGGTTACTATATGTTATGATTGAAGTGAAAGGCATGAGATAAAATTGTGGTTAAATTATGTTATGGTTATTTTTTATGATTTTATCTCTTTTTGGGATTGAGTTGAGAATTATATAGTTTTGGAAAAAGGAAAACACGCAGACCGTGTGACAACCTGTCGCGTCGGACAATGCTGCGGGAATCGAACCCACAACCAAAGTGCGACTGGTATTTATCTCCTACCACTGGACTACGTGAAGTCCCTGGTTAGTTTGACAAATTATTTTTAGTTATATGATTTTATGAATTAATAGTAAGTTTATTTTAGGTTATTTATGAAAATGATTTACCTATGATGGAGGATATGTGATTAGGTTAATTACTTTTCAATACGAGACTTTAGGAGAAACTGATGTTGTTTGGAGATAAATGTTACGATTTAACTTGGAAGACTATGTGACTAAATACTTAAAATATTTGGGTTTCAATATTAGTTTGGTTTACTTTAAATAATTTTATGGAAAAATTGATTATAGAATGGTCCTTGTTGAACTTTGGGTTTTGTTGGACAAATTTTGGAGATTATGAATGGATTTTCTTTTTATAAAGGGTTTTCCTTTTCTGGATTATTTGATCTTGAACGAACCTTTTTGGTTTTGGTTTTGGTTAAAGTCTAAAGACATGGGGAGTTTATATTTATCTTTTGTGGATTAGGTGATTCTCTATAAGTTTATTATAGTACTCTTAATGTGAACAAGTCTTCCTAAATACTCGTCTTTTGGAGAAAATATGAGTTCGTGTAAGAAATATAGTAAAAGTTGAAAGTCAACATGACAATTGCGTATGCTTCCTTATATTTTAGTTAAGCTCATAAATAAATTCCTCAATGAAGAGTAACATAAAAAAGAAATGTTTCCTGTTAACTTTTCCTACTGGGGAATAGAATACCGTTTAACCCATCACAAGTTTGTGATTTTATTGTGGTTAACTTTCTCCTAAACATGTTTTCTATCACTCTCTATCAGATCATGACCCTTTGTTTTTTCCTCCATGTCCATATTTTCGTACATGGAATCCTAGTATGGGTTAACTCGGGTAACCTTTGTACTTATCTTTTTTTATTTTAAAGTGATTTTTTTACCGACTCTTGATCCGATGTGGGACTTTCAAGGATGTTTCCAAGCTCAATTTTAAAATTACGAGGACACAATTCCCAAAAGGGGGGAAGAATGTAAAACCCCAGGTAAATAAAGAATATGACATTTTCATATTTATCCATATTTGTGAATATAATATTAATATGACTTTATAGGGGACGCTATGCTCGATGGCGTACCCAACACGCAACAACGAGTTTCTTGGGAATCTTACGTTGCACTCTGATAATAAAATAATATTATTTTAAATTGTAGTTAACATGTAGCCGTTGTATTTGCGGGAATGGATAGAAATAACTAAAATATGATTATATATGTTTTCAAATGTTTTTACATTTATCCAATAAAAGATAAAGGCTTAAAATACGGAAAGAATTCAATTTTAGGCGTATATGCCCTAGTTTTCACTAAAGGTTCAGTTATCACCTTTTGATGGTGAACCGTTATTAAATATAGTTTTGTTCACTCTTATAAATTCTATTAGACCAAAAAAAACTCTTTTTAAGAATTGGGACATCAACATTTACTTTGTGTAATTTTTTGGTATCTTTCCGATAAAGTTCATTTTTTAATGAATAGTGTAAAATGTTGTATTTTAATTCAAAACCCCTTTTTAATCTAATTTATTTATATGATTAGATTATATTTTGAATTGGTTTTTAAGTGAAATTAGAATATAATTTTACCATTAAATCCAATAGTGTTTGTTGGAATTAATTTCACTTTGAAATCAGACTTAAACTAGTGTCAATCTTTTGATACTTATTGTTTCATAAAAACACGCTATTTTCTCTGACAGTACGAATTAATTATTAAATTAATTAATGTGACTTATATGTTTTGAATTTTTTAAAATAGACTTCATTTTTTAATTCAGAATATCAAATATATATTGGGGTGATGTTTTGGGATTTTTCTGAAAAACTTCAATTTTTGATGAATAGTGAAACCACTAAGTGGTACTTATAAAAACTGATTTTTCCGTTTAAATGAAATTTTGCCATCTTTGTGTTTTGAATTTCAAAAAATACAACATAAATGGTTGTCATTAAGAAGTAAAATGTGGTTCAAAGGGATAAAAATAATTTTTTGGTGAATAGTAATTTATTAAGTTTTTAATCGCGATTAGAGGTAATTAGTGTAGTTTATGGTAAGAATAATGTTTTAATAAAATGAAATGACCTAGACACATGTCCTACCCTCATTGGATGTGTCATGGCCGACCCAGAAAATCCATGGGTCAACTTGGGGACCCCATGGAGCCACTTTGGTTGGGAAATGACATAAATATCTTTTTATTTAATGTTAAAGAAAAAATGACACAATCATGAAATGTTTTACTAAAACAATTTTTACATGGGGTTATACAAGTCATATTTTTGACTATAAATAGTCATTGGAAAGATAAAACGATTTCCTACATCATAGTATTTTTTTATAATTTTTATACTTTAAATAACTTAAATTATTTATTACATAATGATGATGCAGCGATTACCTCCTTATTTAACGATTTAAATAAAATGGAAATATAATGTAATATCTAAGACCTAAAATTGTTCAAAACCTATTGGATGAGTGTATTTAAAACCCTTATCAACATATCATCGATATACATCAATGTGGGACCTTTAAAATCCGAAACACTTTTGAAAATAAAGTATCATTTTGTAACATTACAAGAGTGCCCCTCCTCTCCTCTTATAAAAGGCCACCGCCTCTACCTCCTTACCCACACTCCCAAAGCCTTTGGCTTGGACAACCCCTGACCATTTTATCTCTCAACTTCCCTCTCTTACTCCTTGAAGCCTCACTTTGTGCAGAAGGCTTCCCAAGGAAGCCTTTGAGCTCAAACCAAAGGGAGTTACCCGATTTTAAGGTAATGTCTTCACTTGTGTCCTTTTGTTTTATTTTGTTTCTCCAAACCCCTAAACTCTTTTTATTCATTAATTTTGTAAAAAATACAGTATCTTAAATATACTAGGATATTTTTATAAGAAGGATTCTAGCTACACTTACACACACCTACATCTAATGGTTAATGAACATACTGTTTCCGTGGATGGCAAATTTATGCCTCCCGAAATGATGATTGTTCAACATTCTTATAAAACCTTCAAAGGTGTCCATTAAGAAGACACTATAATTATATATGATATCTAATATGTTTTTTTTACTTAATCTTCTGTATTTTTCATTTATGGCGTACCTTTATGGTTTCCATTATGGGTAAACGCGATATCTTCATTTAAGGAAGTGCGGACTACCGCCCCCTCAAAGTAATTTGATTCATTAATACCATATGGGGTACGTATAAAGGATATATTTAATGATATTATATACGATACCATACGGTAATTAAAATAATATTATGTATCATTATGTTTTATTTCCATTAAATATGAAATAGAAATGGAAGTAGCGTTCAAGCGTACGTACAACTTACCGTCTCCATGAACGGTACATTTCATTTCTTATCTCAAAATGTTATGTAATATTATAAGTATATATATATAATGGATATATATGTAATATATTACATCTGAATTATGGATATAATTCTAGAATTATAACATATATATCTCTCTCGTTTTTTTAATTCCATTAATATGAAAAAAAATTAAAGTAGCATTCATGCGTACGTACGGACTACCGTCTCCATGAATGGTGCTTTTTGTTTTTTTATCTCCAAATGATATGGAATAGTATAAAATGAATATTTACTGGATATATATGATATTTTAATCATTAATACTATTCTGGAAATTATTTACATATAACTACATGGGCAATCTTTTTTCAAACAAGTTCATTCTTGACTCATGTACCAAACATCGGCAAAAACGTCTGATATGAACTAACATTATCAAACAATTATTATAACATTATAATATGTGATATGAACTGAATAATAATATCTAATGGAGGTACTTATGTTTTTATTATTAATTGACCAAATTTTATTATTCAGGAATATAAAGAAACGAACAAGACAAGTTGGACTTGAGGTAAGGGATCCTACTCCTCTCTTTCTTTTTAAGTACAATCTTTTATGTCATTCCTTCTAAGATCATATTTCTTGTGATTGAGAGGTTCTATTATATTAATCATACAGTAATTTTTATGTTCATATGATGAGAGACCCTATTCTCTCTCATCAATCCATTTTGGATGTTTTGAGTGGCTCCGTTAGGATGCCGAATTTTCGTAAGAGATCTAACCTCTCTCTTTTACTTTATGTACTCTCCTTTATGTCACTTCTTTTAAGCTTCTCTTTTTTATGATGGGGGATTTTCTTTTATATTCCTCTTGCTGTACATTTTATTTTAATGTGATGAGATATCCAATTTGATCTCATCAATCCATTTTTGGATGTTTTAAGTGGCGTCGTTAGGCTCCCGAGTTTTTGTAAGGGATTTTTCATCTCACTTGTATTCCTGTGAGATTTATGCTACATTTTCCACAATTTACTTTGAGTGGTGTATGTAATGACCATTATTTTACTCATTTTGTAATATTCTTTCACTTATGAGTATTTACATCAATGTTGTATTGTCCTTCTTTCACGGGGCGTATGTTTCGAAAAATACCCATGTCGGTAAGAGAACCTTTCACCCTCCTCTTTTTAAGAGACGTCTTTTGTTGGGTATTTTAATTCACATATTTTTATGTTGGGATATGTTCTAATATATCCTTATTGATGTAAATTTTATGTCCAAGTGATGAGATTCCCTTTTTTTGATGTGACACCGTTAGGCTGTCAAGGGAACTTCTTAACCCAATTTCGATTTCTTTGGGTTAAACATGTAGTTATTGAATATGTCATCCTTTGAATATGTGTGAATGACCTTTGATTATTTTACATATAATATCCACTTATATTTGGTGTATTAGTTTGTCACACATAATTATGGAATTGATTTATCCTTAAACCAAGGATACCATCTTTGTATGGGACTTCGTCTCAAACTCCTTTCATTGAGGCATATTTTGTTTTATACACAACATTCTTTTATACGGTGTATAAACCCCTTTGAATTTTAAGTTTATTCGAAAGAAATATTTTTTATACGAAGCGTTTACTAAACGACAAAAGGTAATGTTTTTGTCGTACATATGCGGGGACAATGACTTCTCTACCGCCGTGACCATTATTTCAGTTTCGGCTTCCTCTACAAGACATACCTTCTTTTCAAAAGAAAAATAAATACCATGTTTTACTTTTCTTTTATTTTGGTATTGAAAATGGTTTTCATAATGTTTTTATTATATCAATGTGTTGTATTGATATCTTGTGATTGAAATGTGGAAATTTTATGTCTCCTCTATGCATGTTTTATGTGATACGATTATGTTATGGTTCTTGGGAATTATTATGATGACGGGTGGTTCCGTGATAAAACTAAGGGCGGGTGAGGCTGATATAGCTCTCCAATGAATTGGGTAATGCAAAGGAGTGAAATTTTATGGTTTCTCCGGAGATATTTAGGGAATATACTGTGATGGGTATTCCAAACATAACCAAGAGGGTTACTCCCTACGTAAGAATATTATGAATGCCTCAAGTTACCTTTTATGTCTTATTATTTCTATGATTTATTCATGATTTTATGAGGTATGTTAAAGTGCTTATGTTTTATGGGTAAAGTATGATTTTATTCTTATGTATACATGTACTCATGTTTCCTTAAATATTTTTATATCCCTTACTGAGCTTTTTAGGCTCATCCCAAGTTTTTGAAATGTTTTTCACAGGTCAAGGGAAGGGTACATGATGTGATGATAGTGTCAAGGATGTGAAAAGAAATAATCCATGTTTTATTTTAAATATGTTTCCGTTGATGGGAAGAATGAATATTGTCTTTTATGTAACCACTTTGTTTAAATGTGGAATTTAATTCAAGTTTCATGATCTAATTCTCTAAAACACTATACCTGAAAAGATCCTCAATGTGTAATCTTGTAATAACCCAAGATTAAGTAAGGTTTAAGGCTGGGGCCTTATAATAGAATTTTGAGGATTTTGGTATGTGGGAAGTGTTAACTTTTAACAGCATTCATGTTTTCAATAAGGTTCAATGGGTATTCATTTTTCAACAGAATTCATGATTAAGGTATTCAAATGATTGGAATGTGACCAACAAGATATATGAGGGATAAATGATAGTATTCACATGCTTGTTATATTACCTTTTTAGTAATCGTTCCCATTATACTTTGAGTTTGGAAAAATGTATTTTGGATAAGCCCAAACATTGTAATGGATTTTATTGGACAGTAGTTAGTATTGTTTAAGGATAAAACTTTTTTCGATATTATTGATGGGATGTTATGGTAATGTTGTTTTAGAAAAAGGACAAACAGCAGGACGGGTGGAAACCCATTGCGTTAGACAAGGCTGTAGGAATCGAACCCACAACAGATTTATGACAGGCCTTTATCACCTCCCACTGGTCAACAGGATGTCCCTGGTTAGTATAAATTAGTTTTAATTTTTTTAAGTGGTATGTGATATGAAGTATAAGTCCATTTTAGGAACTATATACGATTAATAGACTTATGTATATTTAATAACTTTTGATAAACATTTGTTTGAAACAGATGGAATGACCCGTCATTCTATCACATGATCTTCTAACACTTCCCGAATGAAAAATTCAACGTCATTTCTATAAGAGATTATGTGGAAATCATTCAAGGCACGAACAACGGTGAGATTGTACCAAAATCATTTATGTATTTCTTTTGATTCGAAAATTATTCAACATTAGAGAAATGATCTTGAATCCCAAAAATGTTGTCATAGTGCCCATATATCCGATGAATCAGATGGTACCTTATATGATCACAAATCAATGGATTTGTGATTGTTGGCCTTTTCATAGCCCTGTTCTCTACCACTCTCCATCAGAATTGATGTTTCGATTTCTCTTCCATATCCATATTTTCACCTATGTTCTCCCAGGAGGAAACCCATTGATGAGTTAATTTGGGTAACCGTTACGTTTCATACTTTATTTTTTAAAGTTAAGTTTTGGTATTTAATTTTACGATGTGGGTTTCAATTAATGAAACTTTCAAATAGAAAACCAAGTATACCCCCGACGAATTTTGAGGGAGAAATTCATTTTTATGGGGGTTAGAATGTAACAACCCGATATTTTATGATAAGTATTCTTTTTAATTTATTTTAGGTCATGTTTTCATGCTACACCGAGATTATCTTGTGTAATACACAACACCGTATTAGCTTGCAGTATACGCAACACAATTCTTGGATTGTGTTAGACACAATTTCAAGATTTTTTGATTATAGTCATTCTATGCAACAATGAGTGTGTGTGTGTATATATATATATATATATTCAATGTATAAATGAAATATAATTGGATTTTTTTTATACACAACAACAAAGGAGTCTTGCACTACACGCGACCATGACTTGGCTTTCATTACATGCAATTGCGACCTTCCTCGATAGCATGTGTTGTATGCAATACCGGGTTTTACTAAACAACGATATATTATTATAATATTATTATGAAATAGTCGTTATGTAACTAAATTTTAAATTTTATAACATTATTATTCATCTTAAACATTTTTTATAACCTGGTATAAGAACAAAATAAATATTTCTGGTAAAATAAGTATTTTTCAAAAAATGCATTTTTGCCGCATTTTGATGGCGCAACCACCTTAAATATAGTTTTTGACATGTTTATAAGTTCAATTTTAGAAAATAAAATTATTCTTTGGAATCAGTATATAAAATTTTACCTTTGAAAAAATTTTCATATTATTTTGATAACTTTCATATTTTAATGAATAGTAAAAACTCACTATATTTTAATTATAAAAAACTTTTTTCATCGTAATAACTTATATGGTTAAAATTATAATATTTAATTGTTTTAAATTATAAATAGAATATATTTTTACCATTTAATATAATTTATTTCATTATAATTGATTTTACATTAAATTCATAGGTTAAATCAATTCAATCTTTTGCAATGTTTTAAACAAGAACCCGTTTTCTTTCAACAACGTGATTAAATTTAATTTAATTTCTGCAACTTATGTGTGTTGAATTTTGAAAAATTTCTTCCATATTTGGAATCAGTGGGTCTAAATTATTTTAATATGATATTTTTTATTTTTGGGCATTATGAATAGTAACTACGGTAAATTTTATTTACCATACTTAAAGGTAAATCGGGTAATTAAGGGTAAATATAAGATAATAAAATTACTCTAACACCTGCCAAAATCATATTGGATGACTAAAAGTCGACCCATATCACCTAAGTGTCGGATTAGATTAATTTAATAGACTTTTTTCCATGAAAATAATTTACTTATTATTAAAACCAAAGAAAGTGACAACATGTCACTCTCTTAAATCTTATAAGTATAATAATTTTAATTGTGTAATAAAAATCATAAAACTTTAAAGATGAATAGTCTCCAGAAATATAATAAAATTATCTACATCATGATAATTTATTTAGAATTTTTAGGGATTACATAATTTTCATTAATTGTGATACATTAATGATACAGATATTATTTATTATGTAAAAAATTAGTAATATAGTTTTTATTTTAATAATAATACCCATTAAAAGGCCCAGAAACCTGACCAAAAATTATTTTTAGTGTATATATATACCATAAGCATCCAAGTACCTAATATATAACCGTTTGGAGTCTTATAAAAGTGATTATGAAACTTATATTATTTTATTTTAAATGATCCCAAAGTTGTCACCTTCATAATTTAATAAATATAACAATTTAAATATTGTAATTTTAAGATGATAAATTAGAGTAAAAGTATTTTTTTGAAATTTAATATATTTATCTTTATCATCGGATATTAATTTTAATTTTTATGAAAAAATATGTATATTAAATAATTATTCAAAAATGTTGTAGTAATTATTTTAGTAAGAGATAAACCAAATAAATGGTTTTAAAAATAATAAAATAAATATTATACGAACTATTTAATGTGATCCACTAATTTTATAGATACATATGACATTTTATGAATCTCTTTAAGATTTTATTTTGAACATATTGTCTGTATATATTATATTTAAATTCATATAAATGAATAGTGTCAAAATTTACACTATTGTTATTTTATAAAAATAACATATTATAAAACTGTTTAAAAATCACAAAAATATATAAAAATTATAAATTTAAATTTATATGGTCTATAATGTTATAAAATATCCAATTATGGAAAATTCACAACAAATAAGTAATTATTTGTCTTAATTTAAAATTTAGAATCTTATTACCACAAATTAAATTAAATTGATTAAATAAGGATAAATAAACTTGATAAGGTATAAAATAAATTCCTAACATGTATAAATTTTATTGGTTGATGAGATTAAAACCATATATCATCTAATATTCTAATATGATTCATTTTTTGGAGGTTTTAAAGTGGGGTTAGATTTATTATAAATTAATATGTTTAAGATTTCCAAAGGTGCCCCTATCCACCCTTATAAAAGGGAACCTCATCCCTCTCTTCCTCACACCACTTTGAGCCTTCAAGCTCGGCCAAACCCTGAAAAATTATCTTCTAAAATTCCCTAGAAACATATTATAGGTCCCTGTCTACTTCAAAGACCAATCTTAGTGCCGTAAGAGGAGGTTTCAAAGAGGCGTATCGAAGAAGATGTAATTTCATCTACCGATTCTTTCAAGTTTCCTTCTTCTTCAAATTCTTCTTCTTTAGTTGTTTCATTATAAAGTAATAACATCAGTATCACTAATATACTTATATGTTATTATAAATATGAAACAAACCCATTTCACCTTCTATCCATCATACGGAAAACAAAATCACCTCACGTGCGTACGTACGGAATACCGTCTCCACGCCGTGGTGTAATCTGTTTTTCCACCAACACATTAAATGGATGTGTATAATGGCGTAAATAATAAATATACATAGTTATTATAACATCATACTGATTCTGATATATTTTATCATCCACTCCAACTCGATTCAATAATTATGGAAACGATATCATCGCTCGTGTATACGTACAGACTACCGTCTCCACGACACAATGAGATTCATTCTCCATGTTAACCATTTAAGAATGATTATAAAGTATATATAAGAAATAATAATGAAATATATAAAATTATAAAGTGACTTTATTTATGTATATATATATATATATGTATTTCATCTACTTAATTCCATTCAACTCAATAAGGAAACGAAAACAGCGTTCATGCGTACGTACGGCCTACCGTCTCCATGAATGGTGTATTTCATTCCATTTATCGATCTATTATATATATGTATATTATGAATATATATTATATATAAATCATGTTTTATATTCTTGAATTAAGTAATCATGATCTATGTAATCATATGAATAATTACAAGTTAAAACACAGACGACAAATGAAACGATTTTACCCAAAATGCTACTTTAACATGGATTTTTCAAAATAACGGGTAATATAAAGACATAAGTGAACCATATATGATATCATAACAATTAATATGATTCCATAATAATGTAATGACATTATTTAAATCATTATACAGGAGGTTAGGATACGTACGAAGCATATCAGACCTAAGGTAAGGGATAATGTTTCAAATTTCATTTTTATCTGAGATTGCTTATACGTAAGTATTGACTGGGGTTATTGTTATCATCCATGTACATGTTTTATAAAAGTGTTTTTATGTATTTATAATATCCTTTTTCCTATTTTGACTTTTACCCCATGGTATGGAAGGAATCTTTCTTTTATTTACACAACAAGGCACTTTTTTGACTTTTCTAACAAAAGTCTAAGAAGAATGTCTTTTTAACGTATACGACATGAAAGGATTTTTATGGTGTTATAAAGCCTTATTTTCATGAATATTCCTCCAAAATATTTCATGATTATTTTTAACAAAATACTTTTCTTTTAAAATTTCATGGTATTTTGTGAAAAGAAAATGTTTTTTAAGGTGAAAGGTTTTTTTCCACAAGAATTCATTCAAGTGTTTTGTCAAAACTATTTTCCATATAAGATGACATTGTTTTGTATGATTATGATTCAAGTATAATGTCTCTATGATTTATGTGGTTTCAATTTTCTTATTATGAAATGATATCCATTTTTTTATATAGAATATGTTATGATGGGATGATGTTTATGAAGCCATTTTTTATTCTTTGGGTTATGATGAATGATTTATATTTATGTTGTGGCACAAGTTAGAATGATTTCATTATGAGATGGGTGGTCCCTATATCTCCCTCCAATGCAATGGGTAATGATTTATATCTCAAGAGATAGACATGGCTGGAAAGGTAAGTTAATCTGGTTCAGTGTTACAGGACTAAAACAAGGAGTGAACTCGATTCAGAAAGGGACTTTGTCCACTAAGATGATCTTGGAAGCAATGTCGTGGATACTATATAAATCCTAGCACGTTCTTAATGGTTTCCAAAATTACATGTTTTACTCCCATGCTATTTTATCATGCTTAATGTTTCTTTATAATCTATGCCTTACCTACTTCCATGTTTTATGTCATTTCTCAATATTTTGATGTTTAAACATTATGTTTTTGTTTTCAAGTTCAAATTTATATGATTTGTTATATTTTATATATGCTTACCCTTACTGAGCATTTGATCACACCCTTTTTATGTTTTATTTTCCCCAAGAAATAAAGAAAGGTTTTATGTAAGGAATCAAAAAGGGGAAGATCGTTATTGGAGTTGTTGAAGATATTTCAACATGATTAGATGTTTTATTACACGTTTCCAAAGACACTAAACTATTATGGTCCCTGTGTGTCTGGTTTTGTTATGTATTACTTATTTCGCAAAAGTAATGTAATGTCCTTGTACATCAAGCTTCGGGCCTCTACAGTTGGTATCAGATTAATGGTTTAGTCAACCTTTGGAAACTAGGATGCGAAAACTATAGTGAGATCCCTAGAGATATTTCTATGGTATGTCTAGGGATGTCCCTAAGGTTAAGTATATGTATATGTTATAATCTTAGAATTATGTTAACGATATTATAATTAAACCTAAGATGTTAGATGTCAAAGGTAATCCCCCTTGATTATGTTATTTTCCTTGTATGATTTTTGTCTCTCACAGAATTCTTTTTGTGTTTTAGTCAATGGAGGGAACTAGAAGGAATCCGGTTAACATTGAGTCCAATAGAAAAATTGGTGACTATGAGCAACAAAATTGAATAATTCATAGAGAGAAAGATATTGTGATTATTCTGAATCAGTAATTGTGATATATGATTAGCAGGGTAAAATTTAGTGGTATGCCTAATTCATCAAATAAGAGGAAGATGCACTTTTATGCATGTTCACATGTTGAGGAGCATAAAGAAAGAAAGATTGAGATTTATAAAGAAGTGAAGAAGAACCTTGAGGAATACCAAAAATGGAGGGACATATGTTATCTGTGTGGAGAAAAGGGTCATAGAGTGACAGACTGTTATAGAGTTCAATGTCTTATTTGTGGAGAACATGTGCATTACCCATCTCAATGCCTTGACCTAAAAAGTTACTTCTAAATAAAGGAAGGACTTATTCCATGACAATAATTGAAGAGGATGGATTGAAGTGTTTATCTATTGGTATTCAGGAATAATGATGTTGAGGTAATTTTATTGTGTATTAGAATATTTTTGTATTAGTCTATTGTGGTTTTCAGTAATTTTATGGTACCTCTAACCATGATAAGTGAATCAAATATTTTGGGAAGTAGGTGATATGTTCATAATGAAGGGATAAGTAGACAATGATATGTTTGATTTTATTCATGAGCTCATGATTGATATAAGGACTAAGTGATATCATGGATTGAGTATATAGAATTTTGAGGATTTTGGTATGTGGAAAGTGTCAACTTTTAACATCATTCATGTTTTTAATAAGGTTCAATGGGTATTCATTTTTCAAGAGAATACATGATTAAGGTATTAACATGATTGGAATCTGACCGGAAAGATATATTAGGGATAAATGATACTATCTGCATGCTTGTTATATGACCTTTTTAGTAATCATTCTCTTTATACTATGAGTTTGGAAAAAGTATTTTGGATAAGCCTAAAGATTTGAATGGATTATGTTGGACAGAAGTTAGTATTTTTTAAGGATAGACCTTTTTTCGATATTATTGATGGGATGTTATAGTTATGTAGTATTAGAAAAAGGACAACCAGCAGGATGGGCGATAACCCATTGCGTCAGACAAGGCTGTGGGAATCGAACCCACAAAGGATGTGTGATAGGCCTTTATCACCTACCACTGGTCTACAGGATGTCCCTGGTTAGTATAAATTAGTTTTCATTTTTTTATGTGGTATGAGATAGGATGTATCAGATCATTTTAGGAACCATATACGATCAATCGACTTATGTATATTTAATAACTTTTGATAACCTTTTGTTTGAGATAGACGTAATGACCCGTCATTCTATCACATGATCTACTAACACTTCATGAATGAAAAATTCAACTTCATCTCTTTAAGAGATGATGTGGAAATTGTTCAAGGCGCGAAAAAACGGTGAGATTTTACCAAAATCAAGTAAGTATTTCTTTTGATTCGAAAATTATTCAACATTAAAGAAATGATCCTGAAACACAAAAATGTTGTCATAGAGCCCTTATTTCCGATGAATCAGATGGTACCTTATATCATCAAAAATCTATGGCTTTGTGATTGGTGGATTTTTCATAGCCCTGTTTTCTACCACTCTCTATCAGAACTTTATGTTTAGATTTCTCTTCCATATCCATATTTTCACCTATGTTCTCTCACGAGGAAACCCAGTGATGAGTTAATTTGGGTAACCGTTACGTTTCATACTTTATTTTTTAAAGTTAAGTTTTGGTATTTCATTTTACAATATGGGTTTCAATTAAAGAAACTTTCAAGTAGAAAACCAAGTATAACCCCGAAGAATTTTGAGTGTGAAATTCATTTTAAGGGGGGTAGAATGTAACAACCCGATATTTTATTATAAGTATTATTTTTTATTTATTTTATGTCATTTGTTTTTTTCTACACCAAGATTATATTGTTCTATACGCAACACCGTATTAGCTTGTAGTATACGCAACATAATTCTTGGATTGTGTTATACACAATTTCATGTTCGTTTGTTAATAGTCATTATACACAACATTGAGTGTATATATATATATATATTCAATGAATAAATGAAATATGGTTGTATTTTGTTATATGAAAAAACAAATGAGTCTTTCACTACACGAAACCCTGACTTGGCTTTCATTACACACAATCACGACCTTCCTCGATAGCGTGTGTTGTACGCAATACCGGGTATTACTAAACAACGATATATTATTATTATATTATTATGAACTAGACATTATGTAACTAAATTTTGAATTTTATAACATTATTATTCATCTTACACATTTTCTAGAACATGGTATATGAACAAAATAAATTTTTCAGGTAAAATAAGTATTTTTCAAAAAATGCAGTTTTTCCGCCTTTTGATGGTGCACCCACATTAAATCTAGTTTTTGAAATGTTTATAATTTCCATTACACAAAATAAATTTATTCTTTGGAATCATGATATAAAATTTTACCTTGGATAAATTTTTCATATTATTCTGATAACTTTCATAATTTAATGAATTGTAAAAACACGCTATATTTTAATTAAAAACAACTTTTTTCATCATAATAACTTATGTGGTTAAATTATAATATTTAATGGTTTTAATGTATAAATATAATATATTTTTACCATTTAATATAATCTATGTCATTATCATTGATTTTACATAAAATTCGTAGGTTAAATCAATTCAATCATTGACAATGTTTTAAACAAAAACCCATTTTCTTTCGACAACAGGATTAATTTTAATTTAATATCTGCAACTTATGTGTATTGAATTTTTAAAAATGGATTCCATATTTAGAATCATTGGGTCCAAATTATGTTAATAATATACTTTTTATTTTTGGCCATTATGAATAGTAACTACGGTAAATTTTATTTACCATAGTTAAAGGTAAATTGGGTAATTAAGGGTAAATATAAGATTATACAATTACCCTAAAACCTTCCAAAATATTATTGGATGACTAAAAGTAGACTCATATCACTTAAGGGTCATATTAGATTCATTTAATGGTCTTTTTCCCATGAAAACAATTTAATTATTATTAAAACCAAAGAAAGTGACAACATGTCACTCTCTTAAATCTTATAAGTATAATAATTTTAATCTAGTAATAAACATCATAAAACATAGAACATTAATTACATCCAAAAATCTAATAAAATTATAAACATAATTATAATTTATTTAGAATTTTTAGGGATTATATAATTGTCATTAATGGAGATACATTAATGATGCAGAAATTATTTATTAAGTGAAAAATCAGTAATATAGTTTCTATTTAAATAATAATACCCATTAAAAGGCCCAAAAACCTGACCAAAACTTTTTTTAGTTTATATCTATACCATAATAATCCAATTACCTAATATATAAGCGTTTGGAGTCTTATAAAAGTGATTATGACACTTATATTATTTTATTTTAAATGATGCCAAAGTTGTCACCTTCATAATTTAATTAATATAACAATTTAAATATTGTGATTTTAAGATGATAAATTCGAGTAAATATATTATTGTGAACGGTAATAGATTTATAGTCATCGTAGGATTTTATTTTTAATTTTTATGCAACCAATTAGTAAATTAAATAATTATACAAAAATGTTGTAGTAATTATTTTAGTAAGAGATAATCCAAATAAATGGTTGTAAAAATAATAAAATAAATATTATAAGAACTATTTAATGAGATCCAATAATTTTATAGATACATATGACCTTTTATTAATCTATTAAACCTTTTATTTTGAAGATATCTTCTGTATATATTTTATTTAAATTCATATAAATGAATAGTGTCAAAATTGAAACTATTGTTATTTTATAAAAATAACATATTATAAAATTGATTAAAAATCACAATAATATATAAAAATTATAAATTTAACTTTATATGGTCTAAAATTTTATAAAATATCCAATTATGAAAAAATCACAACAAATAATTAATTATTTGTTATTTTTTAAAATCTAGAATTTTATTACCACAAATAAAATTAATTTTATTAAATAAGGATAAATCAAGTTGATAATGTTTAAAATAAATTTCTAACATGTATAAATTTTATTTGTTGATGAGATTACAACCATATCTCATATAATATTCTAATATGAGTCATTTTTGGAGGTTTTTATGTGGGGTTAGATTTATTATAAATTAATATTTTTAAGATTTCCAAAGGTGCCCCTCTCCTCCCTTATAAAAGGGAACCTCCTCCCTCTCTTACTCACACCACTTTGAGCCTTCAAGATCAGAAAAACCCTGAAACATTATCTTATCCACTTCCCTATAAACATCCTAGAGGTCATGTTCAACATCAAAGACCAATCTTAGTGCCATAAGAGGAGGCTTCATAGAGGTGTAGCGAAGAAGAGGTAATTTCTTCTACTGATTCTTTCATGCTTCTTTCTTCTTCAACTTCTTCTTATTTAGTTGTTTCATTATAAAGTAATAACATAAGTACCACTAATATAATGATATGTTATTATAAATATGAAACAACCCCATTTCACCTACTATCAATCCTACGGAAAACAAAATCACCGCGCGTGCCTACGTACGGAATACCGTCTCCACGCCGCGATGTAATCTATTTTTCCACCAACACCTTACATTGATGGGTATAATGGTGTAAATAATATATATACATAGTTATTATAACATCATATGGATTTTGATATATTTTATCATCCAATACAATTCAATTAAATAATTAGGGAAACAATATCATCGCTCGTGCGTACGTACGGACTACCGTCTCCACGATGCGATGTGATTCATTTTCCATGTTAACCATTCAAGAATGATTATAAAGTATATATAAGCAATAATAATGAAATATATGACATTATAAAGCTACTGGATTTATGTATATATATATATGTCATCTACTTAATTCCATTCAACTCAATAAGTAAACGAAAACAGAGTTCATGCGTACGTACGACATAGCATCTCCATGAAGGGTGTATTTCTTTCCATTTATCGATATATTATATATATGTATATTCTTAATATATATTATATATAAATCCTGTTTTATATTCTTGAATTATGTAATCATGATCTAAGTAATCAAATGAATAATTACAAGTCAAAACATGGATGACAAATGAAACAATTTTACCCAAAATGCTTCTTTGACATGGAATTTACAAAAGAACAGGTAATATGAAGTCATAAGTGAGCCATATATGATATCATAACAATTAATATGATTCTGTAATAAGTCAATGACATTATTTAAATCATTATACAGGAGGTTCGGATATGTACGAAGCATATCGGACTTAAGGTAAGGGATAATTTTTCAAATCTCATTTTTATATGAGATTGCTTATACGTAAGTATTTACTAGGGTTATTATTATCATCCATGTATATGTTTTATAAATTTTTTTTATGTAATTATAATTTCCGTTTTTCCAATTTTGAAATTTATCCCATGGTATGGAAGTAATCTTTCTTTTATTTACCATACAAGGTACTTTTTTGACTTTTCCGACAAAAGTACGAGAAGAATGTTTTTTTAAAATATACAGCATGAAAGGATTTTTACGGTTTTATAAAGCCTTATTTTCATGATGATTCCTCCAAATTATTTCATGATTATTTTTAACAAATTACTTTTCTTTTAAAATTGCATTTCATTTTGTGAAAATAAAATGTTTTTGAAGAAGAAAGGATATTTTCCTCAGGAATTCATTCAAGTGTTTTGTCAAAACTATTTTCCAAATAAGATGAAAATATTTTGTATAATTATGTTTCAAGTATAATGACTCTATGATTTAAATGGTTTCACTTTTATTATTATGAAATGATATCCATTTTTTATATGGATTATTTTTTGATGGGATAATGTTTATGATACACATTTTTATTCATTGGGTTAGGATAAATGATTTATGTTTATGTTGTGGCACAAGTATGAATGATTTCATTATGAGATGTGTGGGACCTATATCTCCCTCCAATACATTGGGTAAAGATTTATATCTAATGAGATAGACATGGCTGGAATGGTAAGTTAATCCGGTTCAGTGTTATAGGACTGAAACAAGGAGTGAACTCGATTCAGAAAGGGACTTTTTCCACTAAGATAGTCTTGGAAGAAATTCCTTGGCTACTATAGAAATAATAACATGTGATTAATGGTTACCACAATTACATGTTTTACTCCCATGCTATTTTATCATGCTTAATGTTTCTTTATGATCTATGCCTTACGTACTTCCAAGTTTTATGTCATTGCTCAAGATTTTGATGTTTAAACATTATGTTCATGTTTTTAAGTTCAAATGTATATGATTTGTTTTATTTTATCCATGCTTACCCTTACTGAGCATTTGAGCTCACCCTTTTTATGTTTTATTTTCCCCAGGAAATAAAGAAAGGTTTAAGGTATGGAAACAAAAAGGGGAAGATCATTATGGATGTTGTTGAATATCTTTAAACATGATTAGAAGTTTATATTCCATGATTCCAAAGACACTAAACTATTACAGTCCTTGTGTGTCCATTTTTGTTATGTATTAAGTATTCCGCAAAAGTAATGTAATGTCCATGTACTTCAAGCTTCAGGCCTCTACAAACATTATGGGACAAATTATGTAATAATTGTTCCCAACCATGTGATATGCACTGGATATACCCCATTGTTTTCTCTTCATGTCCCTAACATCCTAGAAAATCCAAATACCTTACAAAATCTTGTGAATTACATCATTGACTATTTTAAATGGGATTAAAAAAAAATAAAATTAAAATGTTTCTCATCGAAAGGTTGGTATATTTTAAAGTAGACACATTATAATTGTTTATCCATTTTTTATACTCCTAAGCATCACTCAACATCCCTGGTAAAAATGTCATGTCACTGGTCCCTCGTATTAGCTTCTTCCTTCACGAACAACACTTAGGCTAACATCACAGCATTACACCAAATATGTTTCTCACTATGATCTACAATACAAATAAGATGATCCTCAAAGGATGCAACAATATATAGATTTACAACATCATTATGAATCAAATAATAATCATCATTGTGGTATTTAAAATGATTTGACACATGGAAATTTTCATGAATATTATTTTTGTTCATTGTATGATCCAACTAATATTCTACCGATTTGATCAAATCTACAATCACCTAGGCCTTGACATAACTAGGTTCCAACTTTTCCTATTTCCATATATGAAGGGGACCCAATATCAAAGGCACCTTCAAAAATATAAGGTAACCTGATCAAAACCCAATAGTTCAATGTATTGTATCAATATATTACATATGTCTACTCATTTCCATATTAATTCACCTATCGATCAACTGAACCTTCTCTGAAATCTTCTATAAAAGTTTTAGTCCCAACAATTATGTTTCCACTGATTTTATTCGATATAATTGATACATAAATGTTCTAAAGTAGAAAACATCATATGTTTCCACATTAAATTATATTTAATAAATTATTTAGGGGATCTCAATGAGTGCTACATGTTTTTCCCAAGTTTAACAAAAATCAAGGATGCATGATCTTAGAATTTACTCAAACACTTGGATAACATACTCAAATTTTCCATACTTATTTAGGTAAAAATATTTACTCAAAAACCTAGGTAACCAGTTTCTTATATAATCGTTGATAAAATCATGAAATAAAATAAGGGACTCAATATGAAACTGTTCTATGAGGAACCCCTTGCAAACATACTATCTCTTGAATATACAAATTATGAAACTGATGAACTTGTTTATTCTATATTATTGTTAAGAAATGTTCCCCATTGGTTAACTAATACATAATAACCTATATAACATCATTCTTGAATATATTCAATGGTAGTTCGAACACAAAATCAATCATTAAATCATTCTTCTTCTGTATCGTAATGGAAAACAACTACAATAAACCTACATGACACTAATTCATACCCCTCCCATACTAATAGGTGTTGAATCTAGTCATTTAACCTATGATATCATTATTCAATATCAAACACAATCGTTATATATGATTATCATGGTATATCACCCACTTTTAACCATGAAATGCAGATATAATCTCTGCTTTTATAATAGTAGGAATATTAACCCAACCTCAGACATGGATGTTCTCATGATCATCGATTCTCCGGTTAAAAGGTAGCTCCCTAGTATCAAATATGTTCCTCACGGATTGGAATACTAAATCTTTATAACTCCATTCCTTTATTTTACTCAGTGGATATGAAATAATGGATAAAGACATGAGATTCATCTTCCCCTAAACCCCTTGAACACCAAGATTAATTTCACTAAAAATGGACGTCATCTTCTAATCAGAACTCAACACATCAACTTAATGAGTATATATTTTTCTAATTGAATTATTATTTCAACTATTACTACTTATCTCTATACAGTCTAGATGAAAATAAAATTATTTCATATAATTAACTCATCTACGCAACTAATTATTTATATCACATTTTGAACACTTATATTTGAGTATTTTATGATTATTATAAACTATAATCCCTTCAACCAGAAGATAGTTATTCCAACATATTAAGTGAAAAAACAACTATCCTATCTCATGATCTTTGGTATGTTTGTTTTATTCATCTAGCATCATGTACCAGGATTTATATTCCATTACATAGAATTCCTGTATCAGCACTATACCAAGACCGATTACAAACACATTAGAAAACAATGTATAATCATCACTCAGTTTAGTTAAGATCAAAACTGGGGATATGGATAAATTCCTCTTCATCTAATTGAATGAATATTCACTCAACATATAAACAAAGGATTCCAAATAAGAAAAGTATTTTATGATCCTTTAGTATTATACATTAAAACCCAAAAGTATCTGTTTATAAAAAAACTTGGTTGTTCCAACAAAACAACTACTTGAACATTCTTAGGGTCTAATAGAACATAATAATATATGATTAAGTGAACTAAAAAAATTATGTTTTTTCAAAAAGAAGAATTTATATAACTCGTAATATAGCTAATTTTCTATTAGTGTACTTTAAATGATGTTAATAAGTTGGGCATGATCTTCTTGAGTCTAGGTGTATACTATGGTATCATCAATGAAGATGACAAAAAATCTATCCAGGTATGGGTGGATGATCTTTTTAATCACATCCTTGAACACATATGGTGTATTCAACAACCCAGATATCATCATGATGTACTCATAAAAACCATATCTATTTCTCAAAGTAGTCTATTATATATTAAATGGTCTTACAATCAACTGATTGTATTGTGACCTCAAACCGACCTTTGAGGAACATTGGAACCCTTAAGATATTCTAAATGATCATTGATACATTGAATAATATACCACTTCTTAATAATAAAATAATTTACCTAATGTGACTGACATAAAAATGATAAGATACTTCATCCTTCTTAGAAAATAAATTCAGAGATCCCCAATGTGACATATTGGGATGGATGAACCCTTTATCCTCCATCTACTCCAGTTGATTCTTGTAGCTATTTAGAAGTTAGTGTTTATGGTAAAATATATGATTGATCCACATAGGCATATATTCTATCATGAACTCAACACCCTCTCAGGTAGAAACCCAGAAAACATCTCAGGAATCCCATCATAAAATCGATCCATAATTGGAGGGAAGACATCATGGTACAATCCCACTTCATCAAGAACAATATTCACCACCTGTGTTATTATTTCTCCTATAGGTTGAATAAATGACCTTGCACAACCCAGCTAGACATCTCTCTCTCTGTGATAAATAGAAATATCACCCTTAGGATGAGTGAATGTAAATCTATTATGTATATAATAAATTTGTACATTATATGAAACCATCTATTCCCTTCAAAGAAGAAGTTATAAACTATACATGTCAAAAATGATCAAGTCATAAAGGATATGATACCTTCCGATAACAAGGGAATAATCATTTTGATTATGAATACAATCCAATTTCACATTAAAAAACATATCAATTGTTATAACACCATATATAAACTCTACTATTAATCACATGCCTTTAAAAACATAGAATATATCAAATAATGTGATGATCCTAATTCAAATAAGGCACTATAATATAAAAATGTTAGAAGAATCATTAATCAAATAGTAGATGATTAATCCTCACAACCCATGGGTGCAAGATGAATGAAATGTAGTTGATATATCCCCAACCCTACTATCTATTATATGTCTTGTGCTCTATACTTATCTACTAATATAGAATCTATAAAAAAAGGAATATGTAACCCACATCGATTGATGATGCTGGTGGAACTAAAATATCTTATCTGTTATGAGGAAGATGGACCTCTATCAATTCTACACCTCTATCAAGGTCATCCATAATTTCCCATTTATCAGGTGTTCCTATATAATATCAATACGTTCCTCACCTTTTTGATATTTTTACACATGATTGATTATTAAGGACCTTGACCTCACATAAGACTTGGATTTAAGCGATGATATATGAAGAAATTATTTATACCTTGAGTGGATCTACCACTCTCTTGGTTTCCATATCTTCCATTTCATTGATAGAAGATATCATTACAATGCTTCCTACAATTAGAAGAAGTACCACCAAATATCCTATATGAAACCACTTATCCAACACATGATTTCTCCTTGTGTTTCCCCTATAAATGATACTTTGATTCACCACCTCAAAAAATTCAATATTTTGATGATATTTAGATGTGACATAATCTCACTCATTATTCCTTCCTAAAAATGAATCACTCTTGTTGCCTTATATTCTACCAGTGTCAAGAAAAAACTCAATATTTCAGTGAAGCAGTAGTATAATCTATCACTACTATATTCCATAGGGCCAAATTCATGAACTCCATAACCCTTTCTGGGATTCGGGTCTTTTACTAGAATTTCTCCAAGAACATTACAAGGAATTCCTTTCAAGGTGTTCCCTCTTTCTTCTAAAAATTAGCATGAATATCCGAACAATTATTAAATATTCCTTTCAACATATATTCTTCCATTTTAAGCCTTATCTCTAAAGGGGTCTCTACATGCTCTATTTTCATCTAGATAGACATTATCGAGATATATGATGCCTCTGGTCCACCCTCCCCAGCAATCATCAGAGGGTGATACAGTTGAAACTCCATCATTAGTTAAACCAATATTTGAGATTAAATTCTAAGGTATATATCTATATACTTCATAAAAAATTAGTTTTTCAAAAACTAATTTTTAACTCTATTATATATATCCAATGGTGTTTTTGGTCCAGCTACCTAAGGCACATTCAATTTAGGTTCCTAATTTTTCCATACCGACAATCATCATCATGATGTGATCTATCTACAATGCCAATTTGACACCTCAATGAAAATAACATATATCTTTTATAGTTACCTAGAACATGGATTCCAAAAAACCAAAAAAAAAATTCCCTATATAAATATAACATAAAAATATAACTACAACACCATTATTACCCTCAGACATCCCTATCTGCAGTCATGGATAAAGTAGGATAAACCAAATATCCATATTCCAGTCATCCCATTAGAAACTATTTAAACTATTTAAATTTTCATCTTCAAATGTACATAATTCCATCATTTTTATTAGGTTATATCTTTCTAAAAACAGAAAATGATTGAAAGTCATTTTATATCCCTCAATCCAAGGAGAAAATTCTATTTTGTATGTTCATAACATAATTCATGCAACTTAAATCTCTAAATTTCAAAAAATATTCCAGCACACACAACATAATTCCATGCTATACAATGAGTAAAATATACTAAATTAAGCAATTCACACAATATAATCATCACCAAGGTTAAATAACATACTACTATAATAGGAAGGAATGATTATAAATAATCCCACCACGGGAACATTGAGTTTACCCTACAAATAGGATAGCTACTACCAAGTATGATCTCATTTCCAAGGATCCAAGGATCCAAGCATCCAATTATCATATCTAAAATTCAAAATTAGTATGTAATTAAAAAAGATAACAACTATGAAACCACTCTATATCATCTAGTCTAGAGTTCCACAAAATAGGTTCCCCGATCCGACACACTACATGAACCTATGTGTGCCTCTATAAATACAAGATGCTTAAATTTAGTAGCAAGGGTATCAAAAAATACCTAGGTAAATTATAACCTCTTTATTAGAGTAACCCAAAATATCAAATAGTAATAAACATGAACATGAAATATTAATAAATAACCATGAATAACATACCATATTCCCAAACTGGTGGATTACAATCAAAATGATACATTGAAAATGTCAAATTATGATAAGAAAAGGTGAAAAAAGAAAACTAAAAACAAATACACACTAAAAATATCCTAATTTAGGTTCTATCATGATGTCTTTCTCTCTCATCGAAGAACCATCACATGTAAACCATCTAACATATGAAATTTCTCTTTATCCCGATCTATAAATATGATGTCTAATTGGGCACTATAGGTGGCCCAATAATGATGTGAGAAAAACTTAGTAGTGCACCACTAACGTTGTCTATAACAATATCCACTAACAATATATGTGTATGAAAAAATGAGATAGAAATATAATTACAAGGCATGAATGAACATGTTTTTGGTTAAAAAATATCTGATAAACTATACAAGCCCTAGGCTCTGATAGTTATTCCATTTACACTATCTATAAAGAATTTATATTAACATAAATGGGTGGATGTTCAATAATCATTCATTTCATGGTATAAAATAGTTCCATCCATGTTCCATCATCATATTAAACCATTTGTTCTGCAATCATCATGTTGACACTTAATTAGAGAGTTTGTTATTCCATGATCATCACCTTAATCAGTGAATTATGATTTTTATTTCTGACTATTTGAAAAAAAGAGAATGAATGTCATGTCCAACATCTTTAACAAATGAAATGGAATAATATGTTCAAAATCCATACCCATGAGATGTGAGTATCATGCCACACACCACTCTTGTAATCAAAACTCATTCCAAATTTCAAGATACTAAACCAATTTAACACATGTTGGCAATATGAATATCTATTATTCTAAAACATTTTTTAATAACATGGTCTACCATATTCAACCATTCATTCATCTTTCTAAATAATGGCCCATTCATTAAAATCATTTAATAATATCCATCATTTTTCATCACATAACATTCTCATGGTATTTATCATTTTAATTATTTTCATGTCAGTCGATCAATTAGGAAATATTATCTTACCATGTAACCCACAAATTGTTTCAAACCCATAAGCTATCTATTTCGTCTTTCACATTCTATATTTTCCATTTTCAAGGTATTGGAACACCCCATGGCTGGCCATTATGTCT
The DNA here is from genome assembly GCA_963277665.1 of Viscum album. NCBI lineage: Eukaryota > Viridiplantae > Streptophyta > Magnoliopsida > Santalales > Viscaceae > Viscum > Viscum album. The sequence goes on along the minus strand of OY728147.1, from coordinate 1,666,225,463 downwards.
GATCTCAAAGTCCCCAACAATATTAATGGGACCTATAAAGGGTCTCACATAATATCCTAAAACCTAATTTATCATATTTATCCATGAAACAAATGCCCATTAGGTTGGGTCATTAACACACATCACGGACAAATACAAATCATCTATAATAAGGGAGAGATCATTAGACCACATACCTCAGGATATGAGATAATAAATCGTCCAATTTTTCTCATTTATTCATTTTAAAACAATATATAACACCAAATCTATGAATCTATTAGAAAATTAGGGTTTATGAGATTCATAATAAGAATATGTAATCTGTAGTTATTCACTAAGAAAATAAAAGAAAGAGTAATCATATATCCACATATGTATTTTATTAAAACAAAACAGCACTTAAAATCTCCTAAAAATGAAGCAGAATGATCCTTGTTGAGGGAAGGATATATTTTTTATCACGGATTTATTTTGGAGGATAAATTGGGTAAAAAATAACAGGAGAAACATTTTCGGTTAAAATGGATTAATTTTAATTTTTCAATTTTTATCAAGGCACACAGTTTGGCTACATGGTTTTACAAACTACACACCAACCATGCTGCCTTCTCTTTATAAGAGTGAAAAGAGTCAGAAATTTTTTGGGGATTCTATAATGTAAAAAACCATATGTAGGCAATCCAATTGTTTTCCCCTAAGGTTACACAGTTTCTAATATCACATTACATGGTTTAGAAACTATTTATGCGCCCTCTCCAGGGAACATGGTTCTATTGAATAGTTCATACTAACGAAGTTCCATCTATATACCATGAACAAAATGGAGCCATTTTCACTATTTTCTAGTCCAAAATCTACCCATACAATCTTGATACCTTCACTAGTGTTGGGAATCATTTAATTAACTATTTCAAAATGGACTAAACCTAAATTAATATGAAACATACCACATTAAATGTTTAAGATCATACATTCAAGATATAATTTAATACTATATTAATGTAAATTAATGAGACACATGCTCTTAGATAGGAATATACACGTAACTTGAATCACTTGGTTGTTATAGTGGTATGATTTTACTTTTAGTCTCCCCAATATAGGGATTAACAAGTAAACATTTTATTAGGCTAAGACTCTAATTTTATAAGACCCCAACACTTGATAGACAAATATAATCAAAATCATATTAGATATATATATCTAAACCACATGATGTGATTTAAGATTATATTTATAGCATCTTGTGGAACCAATTATAGATATGAATCCTTAAATTTTTTTATATAATCTATAATATAAATTCATTCCCATATATAGTATATATATATGTAATGTCACTATATTGATAGTAATATTAATATATATTGATCTTTATAACTAAATCGGTATTCAAAATTTACATTTTTAGAATGGGTTTTGGGTACCCACTATATTGGTACTGGAATCTTCAAGAATATGGAACAACACCATTAAAAAATGTACAAATTTGAATTTAATTAAAGTCATCAAAAAATTTATAATATTATCTAGAATCCATCTCAAAATTTACTCCAAGGTTATCCTAAATTCCCATATATCAAAAAAATTATTGTTTATGATAAATTTTATTATAAATATAATTCTTCAATTCACATCTTTATATAATTTATAATTTCACTATCATCATTTTAATTTCTTGCAATAGCCTAAATCAAAATTCAATTTATATGTTCATAGATTAACATTTTTTTTTGTTAATTTATATATTACCATTTATATTTTTATAATTAATTATCAAAAATCATCCAACCATAATAAAATTAAAAAATATGAATAATTTAAAATAGATTAATATAAATCGTAAACTCAAATAAAATACCATTTTTTCTATATTGATCACCAATCCTAAAAATATACCATAATTTATCATTTCTATCCCAACATCTATCATTTTTTATTCACCATGATAGAAATAATAAAAATATTCATTCTAAGTGTAAATAAAAAATGTCTTAATTTAAGGGAAATAAAAATTAAAGAGTGAATATCTTCCCTATGAAATGATTAATAAAAAGTATGCTTTAAATCTCCATAAGGCATGTATTAATTTCCACTAAAAATTCATGATTGTATTTTTGACTCATGAACTTGTCCTAGGTTTTAACAAGGAATATATATCCATGTATTTCCTTTTATAATCTAATTCAACATATTATTATAATAATTTTATTTATTCTATAAATAATTTTTTTTAAATAAATAACTAATTTAATTCAATAAATACCAAAAAAATATAACATAACATTGAATTTTATAAAATTAAAATCCATTTGTGAACATACCATCACAAATCTAATTGACCAATCAATTTTTTACTATGACTAGTAAATTTTCTATTTTTACAATTATGTTCAATATGAAAAAATAACCTCATGAATTTCAAAAATCGTCATATGAAAAATGTATAGGTCATTACATTATAAGATCGTTTAAAAACATATCATCGTAAAGAAGAATGAACATAATGATAGGGATTAAAACTAATGTGATTAATTGGATCAAACTATACTTGTTACACACTATAGATGATGTAAGAAATACATTCCAAAGATCGCAATGAGAGAATACCCAGGTACATACAAAATTATAATGATAAAAACAACGTACCTTATAATAATTATTCCAAATAAATTGGTCCTTCTAATTTGTTAGCTGTTGTTGGTGAAAATCACTTTTGGGGAATCATAACAGTAATTCTGCTTTGGTGTATCCATGGAATTGAACTACATAATCCATCTTATTGGTATCCCTTATTTATCTCCATGTTTTTATAGTATAAAACATGAAAAAGGAGGAATAATGAGGAGAGTTTGGGTGAGGGTGAGATAATCATCCATGAATACCAAGAACACCATTATATGGGTACTATATATCTATAATTCCCTTGAGGTGTCTTCTCAAGTAATAATGAATTTACTCTTATTCTTAGAGTTAATTCATGCTGTTAAATTAGCTTTAATCCTCACACAGTTCTACAAACCAGGGGTTTCTTTTGGTGAAATAACAAATTTTAATGATGTCCATTTGAAGGAAGAGATTCAAACCTTAATACATTAACAACCCACATCCATTCTATGGTACTTGACATCTATTGTATAACAGTCCCTATGAGATCTCAAAACTAAGGCATATTGAATTCTATTGTTTTTATACATGTCATACAATACAAATTAAAAATATAATATAATAAGATATGTCATAGATTCATAACATACATTTATTATTTAGATAATATAACCTTGAATATAACACTTTCATCTATGCATCATAAACATTGTTCACATTCACCATATTTTTCATCATATACAATAACCCAAGAATTAAAATCATCGTCCATTTTGGATATCTTCCAAAAATGTTTTGGAATGTTATCATCGAATTAATTATTTATCGCATCATATATAATTACATGTGAACTTCCATTAAAAAACCCTGTATAAAATCTAACACATTTTAGAGAAATTATTTGAGTTAAAATCAATTCCCATTAATTCAATCATAATTTGTGACCCCGTGGGACATTATAGCATTGAAAAAAATCTGAATAATTCAATATACAAATTTAAACAAAGAGTAGCCTATATAAAATCATTAGTCATACTCATGCTTCAATTTGATCTAGTTTAATCTCTATCAAACACATTTATCTCAATACATATGTGTTTCTAAAGCATTCTTCATGGCACACATCCATATGTTTTGGAGGATGCACTGATTGTTTCCCCGAATTCCAACTTACAATGGTCGGAAACATATGTCACTTATTTTGGTACGTTTTCTCCTTGATCGAAAGAGGATGATGGGAAGTCGGCCTCTCCTTCGATTGATTCCTCCTCAAAATTCATTACCTAGTTCTGGTCTCCATCAAAGATTAATATGTTTTTCATGAAACTCTTCCCAGTGTCATGTCTTCATGGATGCTGGTTAATTACACTACTTCTGTCATGGCATTACAAGGTGTCCAGTCAGGGTTGGAATCTTTGGTTGATGGAGTACTCACATTGAATATCATTATTGTGTCTCGACATTGGAACACTAGAACGTTTGGGTTTATTACCCTTATCAAAGGTCCCCTAGAGGTTGAGGTAGCCCGAATCATCCCATATCATGTGCGTGGAATCATATGTCATAGGCATGTATCTATGGTTTTCTTCAAATTCCCATGTTTTACATAGGGTATGTCGCAAGAGTAACATCCATTAGAGAGAGATTAGACTGATCAGAACCTTGAAGGGAGTAGATCAGGTGGGTGAAACCACTAGAGGGAACACTAATGCTGGGACTAATGCATGGTTTCTTACCTGATTACTTCTAGGAGCAGTGAGAGAGTGGGTGATGTGATCTTATTAGGTTGTGGCAGCCCAGGTATGAATTAGAATAGATATGGATTGTTGCAATAAATATAGGGTAAAATAATATGAAACTGACATGATGACGATGATGGTGATGGTATTTATCCTCTAAGAGACTTCCTACATATCCCATTGGTAGGGAATCAATGCCCACGTAGTTCGGTTGGGTGATAAGACACCTAAGAGGAGGCCTGTGAGAATAAATGCATGGATGGAACCTCAAGGACGTGGAACCTCTAGGTTGGGATATGACCTTCCTGAAACACATAAGATCGAGGTAATGTCCATGATGAGACATGATTGATGGTCTTGAACCACATGGAGGCTTCCTACACATCCCCAAGGAAAGGAATTAAATCCTACATAGTTAATCATGGGGGCATAGAATTGGGGAGTATACATAGGAAAACAATACTGATGACATGGTGGGGCTTACACATGGTTAGCATCTTGTGGTTGGTCTGACACATGAGGGGAAGACTAGAGATATGTTTCCCAACAAAGGGGACTAAAAAGGATTACTGTTGAGTGTGAAAGACAATTTATTACAGCCGGCTGGCATTGAGAATAGCATACCAACGATTGGGGAAGGAAACAGCATACTGCTAACTGGGGTTCTGACGTCTTACCACTGGTTGGGGTTGACAACATTTTACTATCGATTGGGGATAAAAATAGATTACTACTGATTGGGGGACACAATGTCTTACTTCTGATTGGGGGACACAACGTCTTACCGTCGATTGGGGAAGACAACAGCTTACCGCTGACAGGGGTTATAACAGCTTACTACTGTTTGGGGTTGATAATGGAATACAATCAATTGGGGATAACAATTTATTACCAATGATTGGTGGATACAATTTCTTACCAATGATTGGGGTTCATAATGGCATACTACTAATTGGGGGACAAAATGGCTTACTGCTGATTGGGGTAAACAATGGATTATTGTCGATTGGGGGGCACAATGGCTTACTGTTGATTCGGGATGACAATAGCTTACTGATATTTGGTGGATACAATGACTTACTATTGATTGGAGTTGGACCTCAGGGAGGCTTCTTACGTACCTCTTATGGGATACAATGATGAAATACCAGATAGTTTGAATTGGTACAGTTTAACGTCCTGTGGGATCAAAGGGCCTTATAGTTTGACATCTTGTGGGATGAGGATGGACCAACATGAAGGGGGTCGGATCAAATTTGTGTTGGGGTTGAACCTACGGGAGGCATTATATATACCTTTCTTTAACAAGGATCAGAGTCCACATAGATTAGGAGTGTTTGTTGAACCGACATGAGGGAGTCGGAAAAAATGGAGATGTTGGGCTTGAACCTCGAAGAGGCTTTATACTTACCGTTCCTTGGAAAAGATCAATGTCCACATTGTTTGGAATGGGTTTTCTTGAACAAACATGAAGGCGTTCAAGACCAATAGGTGCTGAGATCGAACCTTAAGGAGGCTTCCTACATACCTTGACATGGCAAGGATCAAAGTCCACATAGTTTGGAATGGGTGTTGGTGAGACGATATGAAATGGGTATGGACCAATTGGTGTTGGGATTTAAGTTCAGAGAGGCTTCCTACATACCTTACATTGGCATGGATCAATGTCCACATAGTTCGGAAAGGGTGTTGGGGTTACACGCTAAGGCATCCCAGAGAGAATTTTATGGTCAATGCTCACTCTAAGCCCACGTGAGTCATTCTTAGTGTGTGAAGCAAGAGGTAGCAAGGAACGGACGACCATGTCATGAATGGTGTATTCATGGGAGGTGGAATGGGGCTTACATGTGGTTATCAACCCAAATCAGAAACATGGGCTTATGCGTGGTTAGAAGCCCATGGAGATGGAGATTCGCACTTACTCCATGATGGTGGCCTTGGTGGTGACAAAGCCCAATGGAAGTGAAGTGGGATAATGAAGGTTTGACTGTCCATATCTCCTATGGTCTATGGAACTGAAGAATAGAGGAGGAGTGAAGGTAATACATTGTACAAGAAAGGATAGGGGCTTACACCAAGTTGGTTTCCCTTCCCCATTGACATGCACTGCTCCAGCAAAGTGGTTCTCAATCCATGTGAGGAAGATCTCACTCCCATAAAGACGAGCCGGCCCAGATAATGTCCATGACGAAACACCCCACATAAAGGACATGAGGTGAGGTCCCAGTTTAACATCATGTGCTGAGGACGATAGGGCATGGAAGTTTATCGTCCTGCATCTTAGACGAGGTGAGTTCACTCCGCAACCCTAGGAAATACATAACAAATATCTTCCCGCCCTTGGGGAAGGGATGGCATAAAAAATGTAAGGGTAAAGAGGAGTCGTGGATTGATCCATTGAGGGGCCCACGTTATCATGGCTTTGCAATGAAGCAATAATTTCTATTGTGCCTATGTGAAGAGGCATAAGGATAAGAAACCCAACATAAAGAACCACCAAAGGGACCATGAAATCACATCGTATGATTTTGGGAGGGTCATACAGGAAAAGGGTCTTCAAATAAAATGGATTCATAGGAACATGCCTCATGAAGATCTGCAGCTTCACGTAGCCGTATACTTCGTGATGTGAGGTGGCCAAGCCTAGTCATATGGCCTAGGATAATATGGACGGTGATCCATGGATTGGAATGGAATTCATGACATAAGACTTTGCAAAGGAAGGGTTTCCTATAAGTGTATCATTGCGATGAAATATGCTTCACAAAACACAGTGATCATTTCTTAACATAGTGTATGCTTGTGAATAGAGGGTACTTAACTAAGAATTAGTGCTCTGCAAAGATTCAAGTCCACTTGGGGATCACCTTCCTTTGCGGGTGCCCGTTGGCTCTGCGAAGGGAATCCATCATTGAAAAGGGGTTATATTTAAGCCATGGGAAAGACACATCACAATGCTCAGGTACACTGAAGAGGTCATTTTTTTAAGAGTAGGAATTTCTTCATGATTTGAGAGCAGATAAGGAGAAAGGTAGGTGGATCCATCTATTGGGCTCAAGGGGAGGTGTGTATTTATAAGAAAGAGGTACTACGAAGATGGGATCACTCAGTGCAAATCTACGTGGCACTTTTTGTACCAGTGGATCCTCCCACCTCATTGATTCTCAATTCTTCACAAATTTCAGGCAGATCACAGAGCCTCCCACCTATTTCCTTCATGACAGCATTGTAAATGTTAGGAAGATTGTAGAGCCTCCCACCACATTTCTTCATAATGGCTTCGCAAACATCAGGAGGATCGTAGAGCCTCCTGCATCTTTGTATCGTGGTGGCTTCACAAACATCTGGTGGACCACAGATCCTCCGTCCCCTTTTCTTCATGGAGGCTTCACAAACATTAAAAGGAACACAGATCCTCCTGCCTCTTTTTGTCATGGTGCTGGTGACGGATGTGTGTGTGTGTGGGTGGGGGGGGGGGGGGTTGCACTGTCGCAGTGTTATGGGGCTCCATGACTAGTCTTCATATAGAAAACTCTTTGTATTTGGATTTTGCTCTGCATCCATTTCCACCATAAATATTTTGGGGTTTGAGAAATTCCCACCCTCAAACATAGAGATGAGAAGAAAATGATGGTCTATGTTTGAGGGCTGATCAAAAAAACAATTGGTCAATCACAAAGAACCCTCATGAAGGAGGGTAGCAATGTGGAGAGGCAATGCATGGGTTGAGAGAGCCATGAATCCTTGCACAACCAGACATATTGTAAAGCACAAGGGGGCATCACCTATAAATTGGGGAGGTTGACCTCATATTTTTCTATTCTCACCTCTTCATTTTGGCGATATTTTTCTTGATTTGAGAATCTCTATGCACTATGTGATTTCTCTCCCTGAACCGAGCCTTTTTTCTATGTGGTTAATAGAATGTCCTTTAACTCCGCGAGTGTGAACTCCACAACTTCTATCTTCTAGAGTGGGGATAGGGATCCTCAATTTTTTATGGGACTGAGTTCTATGAATGGGCTTTGTAGATTGGATTCGAGAAAGGTATTCACAAACCAAAACCTAAAAAAGGTCAACATTTCAAAAATTCAATGGATCAATTGGGAGCTACCCGGGGGTCCTTGCAGATTCCATCCAGAGGGAAGGAATAGAGAATAGATCGGCTGTCAAAGAACTCGTATGTAGCCATTCATACCGTGATTCACTAGTGAAGCTATTACAGGAGAGCCAAAAGAACTACCCATTGTGTTGGAGGCTTTTTCTCTACTTCATTGGCCTTAGGTATGACATTCTCATCCCTAAATAAAGTAGGGATGAGCTAGCTAATTAGATTAGTAGCACACCGTGCTAGGGCCCGTGGTTTAGGGCGGATGATGTCCATACATGGAAGGATTTCATTCATTTCAATGCAAACTACTTTTATAACCACGTAAATAATGTTGATGGGAAATCATTGAAGCTAGAGACATCTCCCCCACTCTACAACAATATTCTAATGGTGGCCTTGTGGGACCCATAATATGAGTGGACTGACAAGTGGGATCCTCCCTAGGGAAACATCTTTATAGATGATTTGTCCTAGGCTTACTACGTATGCACCTCGTCTGAGGATTTCATGGTAGATCTAAGGTGAGTGAGCTTGTATGAGGCTTCCTGGGCCTCTCAATTCCATATATATTAGTGAAAGCCTTTGACAATAGAGTTTCAGAGTAGATGGACTTCAAAGACCAACATCTTCAATTTTCACAATGGGGAGAGCTATATCATCCTATGGGACTTGAGAGAGGTTTCAGGGGTCCCAATAATGGGGTCAATATAAGAGGTGTCCCTCCCCATTGTTAGTGCATGGGAGGACCCAGAGAAAATTCCTCCATTGGCAAGGGGATTGATGGACCTTTTTCCAAAATAGGACAAGGAGTTGGTGGGAGACGTCCATTTCATGTGGTGGTTTAAGAAATTTCTGAACATCCCAGAAGATGGAAAATTCATTGGGAGGCCGCGGACCTTCCCAAAGGGGGTCCAATGAAGAAAAAATAACTTATACTAGTGACTCTTGGGGGAAAACCAGTGGAAACCATAGGGGTTCACTGTCAGTACTGAGAAGCAATCGGTGGTTTGGTTGGATGCATTCATTGATGTGCTCATCTGCAGCTAGATCCTACCGGTGAGGGACACGAACATTGTTGTGAAACTGACCATGTTTATTATGGTGTCCATTCTAGAGATAGTGATATGGGTCATCATCGGGATCCTAATGCTCACAACGTTGTATAAGATGTTTTGTCATATCAACAAGCAGAAGAAGCCACAGAGGATATGCAAGCCGTTCCACATTCTGTATGGGTGGATAACAATGCATATTAGGGGTATCTATGAATATCCAAACCCCACATCCCATATAGGATTGAATTTCATCCCATCCATCATGAATGATTTGGGGAAAATTCTGACCAAGTTGACCCTGTAGGTGGTCCTGAACTGGGTCTAGGAGGCACAACATTTTAATTTCCACCTGTTCTCATTGCCAACAGGTGTATTCACTAACAATGACTATGGAAAGGAATATTATCATTTGTTTCTCCTTGAGTTTCGGGGTAGAGTCCCAGTGGTGTGGGTGGATTGCGATTCCCTCTGTAATCCATACTCCCTGCACCGTTTTGTGAGGAATTTTCAATGCATTAGAAACTAACCCCATAGGTTTATTATGGGATGTACCACAAGGATCACTCTTGTGTGATGAGGTATATGTGGCTCATGATCACAAGGGATATTGGGAAGATGAAGAACGAGATTCCTCCACCCATGTTCTTCTTTGATCTGGTCAAGGAATACACCAAGAGCTGGGAGACGGCATTCTCAGGGGAGACGATAAAGCATAAGACCATTCAGGTCAGTGATGGGGTATCTCCCCATCATCGAGGCCAGGGATGGAAGGAGGCGAGGAAATCTCATGGTGTAGAGGATTTAGTAGCATCCAGGCCCAAATTGATCGAAAGGGAGGTAATAATAGTCGATTCAATGGTGTTAGGGGGTTTCGTAGGATATCCTCTCAGGCTCTGGGGAAGCGGTTGCACAACATAGAGATGATGGAGAATGATCTCTTCCTAGAAACCTGGGAAATCATGGATGTCAACAGTCAATTACTCAACTCATCCAAGATGCGGAAACACCTAAACCACATCAGGAAGGATTTTCAGGTGATCGACCATGTCAGGGATGACTTTTTAGTATCCAAGGTAGAGTCCGATCAATACCTGGCCATGTTGGAGGACTTCATGCACTCCCAGGGTGCCCCGTATCCAATGAAGGATTAGTTAATGGTGTTTCTGGATCAAATGGAACCTCTTCAGTTGTAAGCTAATGAATTGAGGGATCCCTTCCATCTACCAAAATAATCGGATGAGTCTTCTTAGTGGGAGGATGCTGGTAGAGGGATACCTCTGGACGAGGGCGAGGTCAGTAATTCTGGCCTAGAGTTGGAAGCGTTTGTAGATGAAGATGAGGTAAAACCCTAAATTATTTTCCCAGAGTCTTTATCCAAGTAATCAAGGAATTATAAATTGATATATGAACTGTGCAGGAGGAATTTATATGCAAAACATGCTCCCACCCTACATTAGATACAGTTGTGGGGCCATCAGATTCTACACCCAGGGCTACGATGATCATCATGTAGGGAGGACCAGCAACACCCAGGGTGGACCTAATGGAACCTTTGTACATCCCGACAATATATGGGGGTCCACTCTATGTGGTTCTGATGACAACAACCCAAAAAGAGACCAGTTCTTTGATATTTGTATGTGTCCTCCACAGAATACAGAACTATCATCCATAAATCTGATTAATTGTTTCTTGTGTGCCTCTTTCATGCACAATTTTTTTAAACTGAATGGGATACCTTTTCAAGGTTGACTAGATATCCAGGTTGAACCCTTCTTGGGAGGATACAGATGGTCGTAGAAGTAGATACTCAGACTGACCAAGTCATGATTCCCTCGATCATAAGTGGAACATTCAGTAGGGAAGATCCTATGATCATTGAGGTGGGATCCAATGATGAGGATCAATTGGACAACACAGGTCCCAACATACCCAATCAGACACCAGATACAGACCCTGATGATGTGTTCATGGCGGTATTTCCCTCCTATGAACATGACGAACCCGCGATTCGGGACGAGACAACCTCTAATGAGGAGGATAGAAAAATCTCACATTGTCGACAATGGAAGAAGATCAAGCGCTTAATCGATGAGACCCCTCAAGCATAATGGATTGACCATAAGGATGGGTTTTGATCCTGGCTGTGTGAACTATGCACTGGGGGAGTGGATTCCCAGTGTCCTCACATGCTTGTCTGAGATCTCATGGTAGAGAAGATTCGGGAATATGATTGTGTCCTTGGTGTGGGTTGGCAACAGAGAAAAGTGGTGAAAATCAAGAGCCTCCAGAAGGATGAGGATGAGATTCAATGCATATAGGTTCGATATGATGTGTATTATTCCTTCCTCAACATGTAACCATAGCTTATATCCCGACTGTATGAACAACTTGTGATGGCTGATGGATGGATGAAAAAAACCTATGAGGAGATGGATGTCATCCAAAGAGATGAGTTTTGGGCCCATATTGTGGCTGAAAAACTATGCCCCATTTCTGCCAAAGAGGAGCGGGAACTAGACTGGTGAAAACAATTCCAAGATGCCACAAGACAGAGTGTGGAGGAGGTGAAACTTAATTTTTATGGGGTCAACCGATCCATGGGAGGGATTGATCCAAGGTTGCTGTAATGCATGAAAATTTTGACTGCACTTTCATTCATTGATTATTTATACTTGACGCATGCACGATTTCCATCATGTTTAATAGCCTACTACTTGTCAATAAAATTATTGAATCATCTAGTAATCAATCCTTAAGCTCACAAGGGCGGGAATGATGTGAGAAACAAGGGATGAACAAAATGTTATTCCATCTGAATATGAGAGTTCCGACCAAGATTTGGGCATACGGGGATTGAACAACCACTCCAGATTTCTAGGAAAAAAGAGGGAGGCCTGACTGGAGAATGAATATCTCAGAACAGTCAGATTTCCATTATCGCAATGTTCTCTGGTGAACATGTGGGACAACACAAGGTGCGTTGCAATTAATCCGAACATAAGGGAGTGGAATGTTTGAATCACGATAACCAAAATTTGAAGCACTGTAAGGATGGTTTGATAATTGAGGATAACTATTGATCTTGTTAGAAACACAATATCCCTATTGTGTTAGCCTGAAATGAGGATAACAAATGCGGCCTGACCGCTGGTCATGTTCACAATGAGAGGCCTGGCTTGGGATGTCATCCAGTTGTCTTCAAGAAAGTTGGCCGAAAACTTTAGGCAAGCCATTGGTTGAGCATCAACATTATTATGGTGTTATGTTAATCATGAATGAGGATGAGGGTCCAAATAAATAGAATTCATAGTGTGGAGGGTGGAGTGATGGGTTGTTTGAATGGAGTCCAACACTCATAAAATTACGCCACCATGGGGGAAACACATTAGGTGGGGACATCATTCTAATAAGGGATCAAAATTAAATCTAAACAAGACCTATTTTATAAATACCTACAATTCTATTTAGTTTTATTTCAAACCAATAATGGTGATAGACACATAGTTTAAACATCATATAGTGAGGAATGTTCACATTTTTTAATGGTTATACTTCTTGGACCATGATCGTGGACCAGAGGCTAGAAGGGGTAATGAACCTAGGGATGGGCCCAAAGTGAATTTCATGGGCATCACTACGTATCCCATGAATATGGTAATAAGGCCAAACTTAGTTCTTGATGTTTTTATTTCTGCTCAATACAGAGAGGATGTAGAGAGATCTTAGTTTATGGTCATAGATCTCAGACCAAAGATCTTAGTTTAAGGTCTTAGATCTCAGACCAAAGATGGTATGGAATGAGGGAAACATGTGGTCAGGTATTTATAACAGATGACTTTATTAAGGACCCAGAGTCTATATGAAAATGTGTTCCTTAGGGAGGTCTGAGGTCGATGGACCGAAAATGAATGTCATGATGGGCCTGGGGAAAAGCGGGTGGGAATTCCTATGTACCACATGAGAATGGGAATCAAGAAATACATAGTTCTGGATATGGAATTGTATGGTACCAGTGTCGGGGGTGATAATTTCATGCGGGGTAGGTCCATACAAAAAAATAATGGACTTTGATAGATCATGTTTGTTTGGTCAGATAGAAGACATTTTTTCATTGTGAAGTTATAAACCAAGGACAGAGAATCCTGGTATCACTACAGGAATCATGTGAAATGTAGGAATTGAGAAATGGTGTGGTGGATGGCCAATTTCCAACATGATGTCCCCCCCCCCCCCCCCGAGTAAGGACATCACAATGGAATGTCGTTTTTCATCTTGTGTCCATGATGATAATATCGTAGTTTAGGGTCATATAATAGGACCAATCATGAATTTTGACATCATGCAATAAATAAACAATAGTTTATTGTCATGTGAGACTATGTGGCATAGTTTAACAACATATGTCTTGGAAGATTTAGAGGATAATATTCATGGAATGATAAATTATAGTCGATGTGAATAAGGATGAGGTACACACTAAACCACACACAAATCTAGGGAAGAAACCATGGTCCAAGGGTTAGGAAAAGGATAGAAAAATATGTGGCTGATCTCATGGATGAAGTGGCTAGGTGTTCCTTCATATCCCATGAGGATAGTGAATCAATCCATACATAGTTCTGAGAGTGTCGTTTAACAACATACAGAATAATAAGTAGGAGGGAATGAATCCTATAAGGTGAGTACGTGGTGATTCTATTGCCAACCTGACATGAATGGGGATATAATATCATACATTCAACACCACACAATACTATAAGTGTCATGGCCTAAATTGATGAACAAAAGAGGTAATTAGTGGAACCTGAGCTGGACATGAATACAAGATGTTTAGAAATTATTATGTATCCCATAAGGATGGGAATCAAGAAATATGTAGTTATAATGGTTATAGTTATTTCAACTTTCAGGGAGGACATACAAGGAGATCTCATTTTAAAGTCATAGAGATCATACCATGGATAAGTGAAACTCTTCGAAGAAAGTGAAGACCTCGATCTAATCCCTAAGCCCACATGAGTCAATCTTAGTGTGTGAAACAAGGGAGGAAAAGGTATTTGCAACACAAGGAACACACGTAAAGGGGAAATCGGTGCAGAGCCCCTAATGATGCCTTACCGTGGCTTTTTCCCCCTAAAATGAAAATGTGCACTGAGGTATAGGACCAGGAGTATCAAAATTTCACTTGTACATGAGAGAGTGGAAAATTATGTGAATCCTGAAACAAATATTTAGGGAATGATGTTGGTGGTCTGATGATGTAGGATAATTTTTTACCATGTTCAAGACAGAGTATCTAAATCGTGTGACTTGAAATGGAAACAAAAATAAGTTTCCACCACTGACTTTATTAACAACATAGGACTTGTATCAAATTTCCATCAAGATCTTCTATGATGTTGTCCCTAAATGGTAGGACATCCCTTAGGCCTGCTATATATAACATTTGGGGGCCCTTTTGGATGACAAATATGATGAAATCCCAAGTGAAGGGGACACAAAGCCTTACAAATTAGTGAGATCATGTTGATGTAGAATCTGACACTCCATGTCCTAAACCATAGTACCCCTGAGCACATTGTTGAATCTCCAAATAGGGTTGAGGGGACCAACATAAGAGCAACTGACTTGAATAGATGAGTGTAGAATGGGGGAGTGAAGGGATCTCAGGATAAAGTGGTACGTGGCATGGTTGTTACAAACCCAACATGAATGGGGATATAATCCCACATCGCACCGTATACCCCTACCCCTGAAGGACTCAGGCCAAGGGTCCATAATTATTATGAGGCTTCTAAGAGATGGGGCTGGACCCGAAGACTAAATATTCAGGTGATATTATGTATCCCATGAAGATGAGAATCAAGACACACATAGTTCTGGAGGGTGTTGTGCATTTGACAACATATGGTAAGGACACTGATAGAAGCAAGGCATCTCAATGAGTGGTTTTCATGGAATACCGTGTAACCCAATATGAATAAAGACACAAGTATACACCACATTGTAAAATTTCGGAAGAGAACTTGTATCAGGGGGCTGACAAGATTGAGGATCTAAGATGGGACGTCCCCACCAATTTGCAGTTTAACTTTTTTTGTTGAGGACGATGGTGCTCTTAGTTTAAGGTCATATGAATCAGAACATAGATGACTAGATTAATTTCATATGCATGGGAAAAGTTACTGGAGTGGGTGATTCATCGTGCCTATGGAAAACCATGAAATGGAATTAATGATAGTGGATAACTGTTGACCATGTTCGAAACACACCAACCATATTTGTGTGTCTAGGGTTTGGGGGGAAATAATTGAGTGTCGATCGTTGACCACTTTCACAACATGGGACTTCTATCACTTTTTCTCTCGATGTCCTCAAGGGTGTTGGCCATAAATGATATATGATACCTTATGATAAATATACAAACTATTCGGGGACCCATATTGATGTGAAATATGATGAAGTCTCTAGTATAGGGAGTGTATGAAGAATAAATGAGCCCATGAAATTTAATGTCAAGAAGGATGGTGAAAGAGGTGGAGATCTCTAGGGAAGGGGATATATTTTACAGTCATGAAGAATCTGATGTAAGGGAAGGAAACAAGCCAACAACACAACATGTTTTGTGACCTGAGGGGAGAACTAAATGTTTGGGATCGGGTAGATAGACAAAATGTCTAGGTGTTCCTACATATCCCCTAAGAATTTTAATCAAGCCCCATGTAGTTCTTGATGGCCATGCAGTTTAGCATCATGTGGTGAGGACGTGGGAGAATAGAAGAAATAGGAGGGGAACATGGTGTTTTCATTGTAATCTTGACATGAGTTGGTCCAAAGAAGCCTACATGACACCATGCAAGACCCTCCAAGAGAATTATACCCATAGGGGATAGTCAAAAAGAAATATCAAGCCTGGACTCCAGATGAGGTATCTGAGAAATCCTATGTATCCCAAAAGGATGAGAATCAAGCCATACATAGTTCTTGAAATACAGTTAATCATATTGTGGGATGACATACAGTTTAATGTCATGCAGGACATAATAGTTTTAGGTCTTGTAGAAATGGATATATTTTAAAATTTTACGGGATGACGTACAGTTTAATGTCATGTGGGAAATGACAATTTAAGGTCATGTAGGACTCGATTCAGTTTAACATCATGAAAGATGACATACAGTTTATTATCATGTGGGAAATGGAAATTTAAAGTCATGTAGGATACAGTTTTCTTAGGCTACATATCTCTTGAGGAACATGGAATTGATGTGATGATTTATACACTCTCCATACATGGTAACCAGGGAGTATGTACCATTGGGTTAAACCTTATTAATGATAAAAGGACCTTATGATTTTATCACCAACATGGGAGGTTTCATACTAGGTGTCAGTATATTTATCAAGGGTAACACCAAGTCACCCTGCAAGAAAGAGAGGAGGAAAACATTCTTATTGATATCCCTAGCTATCTTGTTCTAAGGCCTCTCTAGATTGTGAAGGGAACAAAGCCTATTCTTGTCGAGTGCTTCCAATTCAGCCAGATGGATTTCAGCTACTTTGTCTGGTTCTTATTTATCATAGACAGTTGAGTGCAATGAGGGAAACTGAATATTGATGGGTAGGAAAACCTCCACTCTATACACCAAGGAGTATGGCGTCACCTATGTGGAATTGTGAGTTGTTTTCCAATAATCGCAGAGGGTGTGGGGGAGCTTTTCTAGTCTTCTCTTTTTGTTCTAACCAACCATCTTCTGTAAAATGTTAGTGTGGGTTTTTTTGAAATCCTCAGTATGCCCATTCTCATGTTATTGATAGTGGGAGGTATGGTTAGAAAAAATGGTGTACATGGCCTACAATTTCATCAGCTCAGCTTCTTGGAAGTTCATTCCATTATTGGTGAGAACGGCGTGAGGAAATCTAAACTAGTAGATGATATTAGATCTCAAAAAGTCAACAAGAAAATGATACATGACCTGCTTGATCTAAAACTCTTCTTCCCACTTTGAAATGAAATCTGTAGTGGTCAGGATTAACCAACACTAGTGACCTATCACCATTAGATAAGGTCCCACGACATTGAGTCCCCAGACTACAAAAGGAAAACATTACTTAGTAGTGTGGAGATTCTCTAGTGGATGATGAACAATGTTGTGATGAATTTAGAATTCATGGAACCTTTTCTCAAAATTTATGTTTTCATAGATCATGGAGGGACAAATATACTCCACTCTCCAAATCTAGTGAGAATATTTACACATGGTTTGATGATCCTCGTAGGAACTGGAATAAACCACCAACATGACTTGAGAAATATCAACTCCATGAATGCAATGGAGGAGGATCCCATCAAACCCAAACATGTAGATGATCTTCTCAAGACTAAGACAACTATAGAGGGTAAAATGCATCGTTCAATGTCTTGTTCTTAGAGTTCAAATCAATTTTCAAGGAGATTACCATTTATGTGGTACCTGAAAAAGGAGTTTCTCTAGTCACGATTCACATAAATCATTGCATCCAGGAGACCTGGGTGCCTTGAAATGGGGGCACTGGTAGTATGGTAGATTACCTACTAGATATCATCATCATCTAGAGTGATGGGGGATATGAATATTTTGTGTGCCATGTGGATAATCAAATCATCTTGATAAGGCTCTACATGAGATGCTGCTAGGATGGCCAACGTGTCAGCTCGGCCATTATGAGATCAAGGGACATCAGGTACATCCTGATGATATTGGAATTGGTCTATCAACTAGAGGGTGTGTTCCAACAGTTGTACAAGTTCCAGATTTCTAACAATATAGTCACTGTGGATTTTTTTGATGACTAGTTCAGTGTCCCCTTTCACATGAAAGTGGGGAACATCAATCTCAAGGGCCATATCGAGGTCATGGATGAGATCTTAGTACTTTGATTCATTGTTGGTATAACCCTATAACAAAAAAATGACTATGGAAAAACATCTTGTCCTAGAGTGATGAAGAAGATACCCATGATTTTTCTATTGAGCTTGGGGTATTTGAGTTTTCTGTCGATAGGGCTTCTGGAAGAACCATTAAAGTGAATTTGTAGTTTGAACTGGATAGGTATACATGGAGAATTTCCTCATCAAGAAACTCAAGGTAAAAAGACATGTAAACAAGAGCTGGATGAGCAATGGGAAATCATCCAATGCTTGCCCCTTGATAGCCTTCAGAGGGACAAAACTGATGTCGAACTACTAGATAATCACTACTCACTGAGCTAGACAGCCTATTAGCATGGGGCGGTTCAGGATGTACTTCAGCAGATCTACTTGGGAAAATGGATATATCTCATGGTGATTCAAGTAAATTCACAATTTCTATACTGTGAATACAATCGCATGGCATATTTTCATGATAGGGGAGTATCTGGTCTCCATATCGAAGAGCATGTGGATGAGATAGTATAGACTGTTCACCAATCCCTCATTGTTGTTTTGGGCAAAAAGAGAGCCAAAAGATCATTCAAGGGTAGTCACATAAAGGAATATAATATTTCTGGAATCTTGTGGCATCATGATCGGAGGCTGGAGAAGATAATACTTGATTTCCTCAAAACCAATATGAAATTCTTCATCCCACTGATAAATAGTGAATTTCTTCATGATATGGGAAAAGGGTTTACACTTGTTGGATGAATTCTCAATTAATCAGCGTATATAGGCCAAGATGACATGGAAGACTCGAACCTCCAAAATATTGCTCGAGGGAGACATCTGGAAAATGGACTTGATCTTCTTCGGGTCAATATCAATGCCCTGGTATCTGACAACAAATCAAAGAATCTTTCTAGAGGTGACCCCAAAGGCACAATTCAATGTGTTCATCTTCTGGTGGAACGAACAGAAGAATCCAAACACTTCCTAAAGTACGTTGAGAAGATAATGACATTGATGTGATTTTACTACCTAATCTTCCACATAGAATTACACCAATTTCCTGAGGATCAACATAAATATGTGATACATGGCTTGTTAATAGGTGACACATGCATTTTTTAAACCGATAGTCATTACCTGGAAACCAAATGTACATTGTGGTGCCTTAAAGGATGCATACTCCTCCTCATAGGGATCCATTCAGATCTAGTTATACCTGGATAACCCATCCATGAAAGAGAGGTCCTAGAACCCAACTGTAGCATGGATCAAAAACTCCATAATGGGAAGGGGAAAATCATCCTTCGAAAAATGACGGTTGAGGTCTTAGAAGTCGATGCAGAAATTGATCTTCCCATTATTATTCCTGAATTGAATAATGTTGGATTTCCATTTTGTGTTATAGACTTCTTAAATGAAATTTTCTTTGATGAGCTTGTCAACTTTGGCCTCAACAATGGCACCATGAGAAGGGTGCACCCTTCAGGGAGGTTGCTTAAACCTATAGTGATTTGCTGGGAGACCGAGGAGGTGGACAACTAACTAAGGTTATAGCCCTATAATTTCATCATAACTCCCCTAGAATACATCATGGTGCCTCTTCAGAATGTCAACATCATGTTTTGGGTCCTTAAGAGGCATATTGGCAGTAATCAATGTGGGGTTCAGATCTATCTCGCCATCAAGATTCACCTACACGAGTTCATCAAATATGGTAGATAAAACTACTTCAAATGAAGGAGTATCATTCTATAAGTCATCTTCTTTTCTTATGGGGTAGGGATACTCAGTGGTGGGGATCTTCCCCTAAATCCACAATTTCCAATGGGAGGCTGGTGCCTACCTGATCGGTGGAAGAAACTATATTGGGGGACTCTAATGTTGTCGAAAACATAACGATGAATCATGTTGATCTGATCCCATCGTGTCGTTGACCCAAGGTTCCATTCTTGATGATATCATAACAACAGTGAATCATTGTCTTTTGTCTCTTTATCCTATAATAGTAGAGCAATAATGTATGGTGTATTTCTATTTCCAAGTGGCCTTCATCCCGATGCCTTATGGGTGTAGGGGGCTCTGGGATCACCTGATCCTGATTCTTGTAAGTGTATAGGGTGAACATCCAACTTCACTTAGACACGGGAATGTGATCTCCCCTCATTCCAGAAACAATTAAGCATACGTCCCATGTTTTGGGTTGTATCCTCCAATCAGTGGATTTGATCGATGTAGGCATCATTTAGATATATCCATGGGTCAGTCGCAGATGTAGCATGCTCATCCTCATTACCCTAAATATTTTTTTTCTTTCTATTGTAATAGTCAATATCCAAATAGAAGGATTCACAATAGGAAAATGGAGATGGGTCACCATGATGTATACAAGGTCGACCATTAAGGGAGTACTTGAGGCACTGGTGATACGATGAAGGGACTACCACATGCTGGTGGAGCCACGACCTTTACATCAACGCATTGTATGCGGTGTCCTAGGAGACAACCATGAACTCATATCTTGATACCAGACCACTGAACTAGTTGTTTAGGCTAATGTTTTAGACCCTTGACTATTCTGTCATATCATAACCATGGATTTTTAGGTCAGAGGGACTCAGATCATCCTAGAACATCTGCAGTTTTCACTGTGTCTAAGTCGGGTTTAGGTTGATCCTAGAGCATGTGTCAACAAGACAACGACGAACCTCCACACCAATAAATTTTCATTGATGCACAGTAGAAATATGTTCCCTTATAAGTGAGATCCTTTATATTTTTAAGAGAAGAGATGATGGCTTGTCATTTAGTATGCTCGACTGCCACAACATGGAAGGCCTCTTTGGCTGTTACCTCCATTTCGAACTGGAGGGGGATTCATAAAAGCTCAAAGAGGGCCTCATGAATCTATAATAATAGTAAAAGTCCCCAAGGATATAGATATTTACTATAGTTCTAGAATGATTCTTAATAAAATTATAAATCTGTGCTAGGTGTGAGCTTTTTCTTACAGGATGTCGCTCTATGATGGGAGGAATGATGGGCCCTGCTAGCTGGATCGGCAGCTGACTGGTGCTAGGAATTTCCCCATGATTACTGGATGATGCATGTGGAGTGACTACCGAATGAGGTCTAGGTTATCTAGACTGGTCCCTAGCATATTTTGGTAGATCATGGTGTTGTCGAGGTGGATCCACTAGATTGAGAAACACAAACGATGGGGAAGGCAGACCTGATGACATAAGATGAGAAGGCTATGTGTGCGGAGCTCTGTGCTGGGCCTACTATCTAGTCTTAGTGGAATGTATGGCCTGGCAGGAAGTGCAGACAGAGGAAATCTGATGACCCCTAGAGCAACAACTCCGTCATCGATGGAAACTATTGGGGACATTGGGAGGATCTTCCAGGTACCCCTCACCATCAAAAATCATGCTGGGGTTTACCAGCTCTATGCTATTAAATGAGGCGTACCCTTGGCTGTCACCCGAAAAATCATCCAATATTGGATGAATTTTAGGGTGGAATCACCATATTTTGAGGCATGAATTCACTAAGACTACGATATAATGACGTCATTGATGGGGGGAATTTTATTCCTTTGCGCTCCCGATGCTTTCTCTTATGGGAAGAGGACGACTAAGCCATTGATACAGAGAAAGAAACATCTTATAATGGTTCAGGTCAATTCAAACGTGCACTAATAATACCATGTAAATAGGATACTACCTTAGGATCCATCTAGTCATCAAAATTCTGGGATCCACGGTTGGAAACCTGATGTTATTCACCTTCACTGTCACTTCTTCTATCGGTTTTTACGAATACACATGCCATTTCTGCTAGAGATGGGACCAACCTGACTACATTATTGTTGAAATGTCCTTAAATCCATTCCTTACACACATAGAACCATTTTATGGGTGTTCCCTAATATTCGGTGATAGGGGAAGTATTTGGTTACATCAGTTATATCCACCTCTTTTGGCCTTCTACATTCAGGTTAACATATAATTCCATGCTACAAGGAACATCAAAAATAACTAATGACCTAAGCCTCCTTAAATGGCTTGATCCAGTTGCATCTCTTTGGGAAGGGGGATCTGGGAGCAGGAACCTGACAAGGGGCTAGAGGAGCCTACCGAGGAGGTAGGACCTGGTTATCTTCCATGGGTGGTGCCAGTGTGTTACGTGGGGGCTCTTGCCAATTCTGTGGTGGGAGTTGTTAGGCCGGAGCCTGTTCTAGATGTTGTGCCTATAGTGGGGGGCCTCTAAAAGGCTGTAGAGGTAGCTCTACTAGAAATAATTCCAATTTTTTGGGGGCCTCTATTAGGGACACCGCGACAGTATCAGCCTTGGTCACCCTTCTCATGGGAATTTAAGAAGGGAACAGTCGTTCCTGGATGGAATTATTCAAGGCTTCTTCTATGAATTGGGACTTATCAAAGAAGTCTCAGAATCCTCCAAGGGTAATTCTACGTGATTAGAGAGGGGAAAAGTTATGTCTTGACATTCTCCACACACATTATCAATAGCTATTCTTGGGTCTGCAGTCTCTCTAAGAAGTAGGTAAGACATTTCCCCCAGGTGAAAAAGCCCATGACATGATCGTCAGACCTCTATTTCCTCATCAAGTGGGCTGCAATACTAGTATTCTGAGGGGGGAACTAAATTGGTAAAGAAATTGCCTACGAAGGTCTTCCCAGCTAGCTACTGATATAATGGGTAGTTGGTTGTACTAGAAAAACATTGGTACTTCCAATGTCTGAATAAATTTTTAGATTTTTGTTGCCTCCTACTACACCGGAGTTCTTAGCATGGGTCCATACCACAAAATGAAGTGGTCCAGATGCTTATGCAGGTCACCTGTCTCATTAAAAAGGTAGAATGTAGGATTTTTGAAACTAGGGGTGCTGGAATATCATCCACCCCCACCGTATATGACTTTCATCTAGGTGGAATTTTCACCTGTTGTGTTTCCAATTCCTCAAGATGAGAAATGATAGCCTCCCTATGATCATTGGGGTTGGGGTTCCTGTCTTGATGGGGATTTCTGACCACCCGTGCATTAGCAGGTTCTTCAACGCGATAAGAAGGCCCAATGACTCATGGAGAGGCTGGTGGGATGACATGCAGAGTGGTTTAGGGATCCTGAACTGAGTCTTGGGGATTGTCACATCTCTCTGGTAGGTTTTTTAAAATATATCATGCCATCATTCTCTATGTTCCAGCCTCTACCCTATTTGATTCGGTAGGATTATCATGTGTCCCTGGATGCAATTCACTAGGCGGAAATTGTCCATTCTACTTTTTCCACGATTGAGGATGTAACACCCCAAGCTTCTACGGTACTCTTCTCTTTGAATAATGTGATAGCGTGTGTTGTACGCAACACCAAGTTCTAACACACCATAACTAATCAAACTAGCCGTTATGAATAGTAATACCTACTTTTTGAAATTATATATATTTTATATTTGAAAATGGACTTCATTTTTGGATTTGGAATATTGAAATTAGCCTAGGGTGAAATTTTGGTACTTTTCGGATAACTTTTATATTTTGATGAATAGTGAAAATTACTAAATTTTAATTAAAAACAACTTTTTTAATCAAAATAATTAATAGTGATAATTTGTGAATTTGAGTGGTTTTAAAGTATATTTAGAATATATTTTTACCATTAAATATAATTTTGGTCATTGGACATAATTTTACAATTAAACCGAACATAAACAAGTGTCAATCTTTTGATAGTTATTACCTCTTAAAAACACGCTTTTTGGTTTGACAGCGGGAATTAATTTTAAATTAATTTCTGCCACTTCTATGTTTTGAATTTAGGAAAATGGATTCCATATTTGGAATCAGGATGTTCAAATTGTGTAAATAGGTAACTTTTATTTTTAGACATTTTGAATAATTACTGCGGTAAATATTTTATTTACCATGGTTAAGGGTAAATCCGGTAAATAAGGGTTAAAAAATAATATTATAATAATACTAAATTACCCTAAAACGTGTCTTAACCCTATTGGTTGATACATGGTCGATCATGGGAATCTTTGGGTCTATTTTGGGACCCCATGGATCCACTTGTAAGTGATAATGACACTTTATTTTAATTAAGTTAAAATGAATACAAAAATGACACAAGCATATATCTTTTAGAACAACAATTGTTACATAGGGTTATATATGTTGGATTTTAGATTATAAATATTCATAAGAAAGCTAAAAAGATTTCTTACATAATTATATTTTATTTATAATTTGTAGACATTAAATAATTTATTTTATTTATGACACAATGATGATGCAGTAATTACTATAATAGTGAAAAATTAAAATAATTGATATTATAAATACCCAAATAAATATAATATGAAACTTTTAATGAATTAAACTAATTTTCTAGGATAATATGATATATTAGGATTGATTTAATTGACTTTTTTCGAAGTAATCAATCTGTTATGAGTTTCACAAAAATCAACTATTGAATAGTGTCAAAATTGACATAAAAGTGTTCTTAAAACAAATATTATATTATTAATTGATATTAAATTCCTAAAAATATAAGGTTCGGACAAGAGACTTATATCATGATAGGTTCATCATTAATGTACCACTTGGGGGTCTCTTGGATGTATATAGTAAGTTTATTAACCATATTATATAAAAATACAAAGAGACATTGTAAAAGTGAAACTAATTAACTTAGAGTTAATACTTAGAGATAAGGTTAATATAAGTACCCAAACCTGTCTAAATTCTATTGGTTGAGTGGTTTTCGACCTCTCCCCACCTTAACCTTTGAATAATAATCTTTTGAGCCATTAGAAACCGAATTTGAATTTATTATAAATTAATATTTCTAGCTTTTCCAAAGGTGCCCCTCACCCCTCTTATAAAAGGGCACTCCTCCTTCTCATTTCTTCACACCTTCAAAGACTTTTGTTTCGGCCAAACTCTGCCCAAATACTCTCCCAACATCCCTCAATAAAACCTAGAGGCCTTAGTTTGATCAGAAAGCCAACCTAAGGAGCCCTTTTGATCAAATCAAAAGGAAGAACCCGAAGAAGAGGTAATGATTTCACCACCCTTCTCCAAGTTCATTTCTTCTTCCACTTCTTCTTCCTTTGTTCTTACCATTATAAAATAATAACTCCAGTATCTCACATATACTGTGATGTTATTATAAATATGGTACAACCATATTCAGTATTCTATCCACCCTTTGAATAACATGTCACCATACGTGCGTACGTACGGACTACCGTCTCCACGTCGTGGTGTAATTGTTATTCAATATAATATTATTTGGATGGGAATAATAATGATGTGTAACTCATGTAAATAATAAATATAACATGTTAATGATTCTGTATATATGATATACCATCCATTTATATATTATTCTAATATCGAAAGAATGATATTGCCGCTCGTGCGTACGTACGGACTACCGTCTCCACGAACGCGATGAGATTCATTCTCCATCGTATCCATTCAAGTATAATTATCATTTGATGATTTAAAAATGATGTTTAAGGACTAGATATAATTCTGGATATGAATAAGATACAACAACCATGGCTTATGTAACAAAACATATAAAAGAAAATGAGTAAGTTAACTCCCGAAACGACGATAATTCTAAGATATTATTAACAAATCAATGTTAAAAGATCATATATGATATCATATTATTATATATGATTATTGTATAATTTAATAACAACTATTTCACCATTATACAGGAGGTTAACCTACCCCAACCAAGGAAAAGTACAAGGTAAGGGTTTACTTTACAATCTCTTCATTATCCGAGGTTGTTTATACGTAATAATCTACTGGGATCTCTTTATCATCCACATCCATGTTTCTTAAAAATGTATTTCAAAACATTTTTACTATTTACTAGAATATGAGTTAAAGTCATTTATACCCTTTTTGACTTTTATAAGTGGTTTATAAAGGAATCTTTTGATCGTTTTCAAAACAAGGTCCTTTTTAACCTTTTCGACAGAATTAAGGTAAGAATGTTTTTTTTAACTTATATGGCGGGTGCAGCTATTTTCCACCGTTATAAAATCTTCAAAGCTTCCCTTACAAGCTTATAAGAATATTTTCAAAGAAAATGTTTTATTTTATATGGATCTTAAATTATTTCAAAATAAAAGGAGATATTTCTTTAAAAAGAATTTTGATTTCATTTATGTCAACATCCTTTGATGGATTTTTAAGATTATTTGAAGTTGATTTATTACGATACAAAACTTCTATATTGTATTGAAGGTTTTTTGATATGTTTGACTGTGGATGTGCTATTTTTATACCATTCATAGTTTATGGTGAAAGTATTGACATTTCGTATGCTAGTTTTAATACGAATGTTTATGTTATGTTTAAACCTTTTCATATGGGAATGCATTGGACTTAATATGTGACGGGTGGAGCCCGCTATAGCTCCTCGATGCATCGGTAGGTCTCATGAGACAAACTAGTGTCTTGGCACAAGGCCTTGAAAAAATCTTATTTGTAGTCTTGGCACGAGGCCTTGGCTATGTGGTTATGATAGTCTGGCATTATGCATTCCAACATTATGAAAGTGGTTATTGATTTTTGCATGTGATTATTCGATTAGTAGAATATCCATGTGAATAATTAAATGGCATTATTTCATTTTATTTATGCCATACCATGTTGAATGTTCATATTTAAAAGGCTTTTGTTTTAGTTATACATAGCCTTAAATGTTTATTCTTATTTATGAAAGTTTCCGCTATATTGTTATCCTTACTGGGCATTTGAGCTCACCCCTTTTCTATGTTTTATTTTTCCCAGGATGTGAAGAAGTAAGTTATGAATGACCTGCAGGGATTTTATGAGGGGTTAATAGTGTGGATTGTGGAAACATTATGTTGTTGTAGTAGTTTTTCATTTTATGATGTAATGTAAAACTTATGAATATATCTAGTGTTTCCAAGGCTACTAAACCAATCGGTCTTTCGAGATTTGATCTTTCTTGTGATCATGCCAATGTTATGTAATTAAGGCACCGACTCTGGGTAACTGGGGTGGGGGCGTTACAGTTGGTATCAGAGGAAGTTTAGTACAAACCTTGGAAACTAGATTTAAATAAACTCTGATTAGAGCACGTAGACCTAAGATGAACTTTGAGGATTAGTATAGAAGAACTTCCTAGTATTTTGGTATTGTAGAGATTTTGTGAGTTTTCCGAGCAATACATCCCTGTCTGGATACGAGCAGGTAGAGGCGGCTCTGGCACAAATGTTCCTAGGGGTAAAACCCGAAAACACCGCTTTGAGCTAGACTCGAACGGGAACTGGTGCACGACAACGGGCCTTGCTGCACTCTTGGTTACGACACTCCCGGGGGATATGCTTAGGATAACTCTCATTTTCATTACAAATCATTTTGAAGGGATTATGAGTATATACTTCCTCAAAGAAAACATTATTATGATTATGGATTATATCCATAAATAGTTCAATTTATGTTAAGTGTTTTATAAGTATGGGATTATGTATTTTGATTCATAAACTGATCTAGTTTATGACATTGTTTAGAAATGGCGCCTAGTGGAAGAAATGGAAACCGTATCAATGCACGCACTCCATGTAGGGATTGCCCTCCTGCTCAAGATAATTATAGTGGGGCTGGTGATGCAACTGGTGCTGATCAGCTAATCACCATACTGGGACAACTTACTGAGGTTATGAATAATAACCTTACCTGTATGGAGCACCCTGATCCGCAGCGTGGAGGAACAATGTTAGATCGATTCATGAGGCAACAACCACCAACGTTCAATGGGAATACAAATCCCTTAGTAGCTAAGCAATGGATATTTTCCCTAGAGAAAATATTTCAGGCTTTGGGGAGAAGTGAAAGGGAAAAAGTTATCATGGCAGTTTACCGCCTCACTGGAGATGCTGATCAATGGTGGTCATTGATTCAGAACAAGAAGGAAGATGATGAAGTATCAAATATGGAATGGAGGGAGTTCAAAGATCTTTTTTTAGAAAAATACTTCCCTTGCGACCATCGAGCAGATATGGAAAGGCAATTTCTGAGTCTGAGACAGAAGGAGGATGAGAATGTCACAAAGTATGAGGCTAACTTTACAAGGTTAGCGAGGTATGCTGGAGATTATATTCGCAACCCAAGAAGTAAGATTGATCGTTTCTTTGATGGGTTAAAACCATTTCTTCGTCGAGCGTTAGTCTCACAATCCTTTTCATCGTACGAAGACATTTTCTCATGTTCTATCAAGATCGAAAAGGAATTCTCTAAGTCTTATGACTTTAAAGAAAAGCAAGAGAAGAAGAGACCTGCTGATCAATCTGGGAATGGAAATAAGGGGAAGAAAGGAAAGGTTGAATATCCATCATGTGGTAAATGTGGGAAGAAACACCCCGGTACTTGCTTGAAGGGAATGGGAGTCTGTTACAAGTGTGGTGAAAAAGGCCACCAAGCTCATGATTGCAAGGGGAAGAAGGAAGCTACCAACGTTCAGTGCTACAATTGCAGGGAGATGGGGCATTATGCAAATGCATGCCCTAAGCGTCAGGAGAACATACCTCAGAAAAGGCCAAGGGATCAAGGCCAGGCTTATGCTATCACTACTGCTGAGGTAGAAGCTCCGAAAGACGTGGTGGCAGGTAATTTAATGGTTTCCTCAAGTTTAGCAAATGCATTATTTGATTCTGGATCATCGCATTGTTTCATATCTTCCTAGTTTGCTAAGAAAATTAGATATTTCCAATTTGATTTAATAAGGGAGTTGTCAGATAAAACTCGTAAGGGAAGTATCGTAGAAACAAAGTTTTGTGAATCAGTCCCCATTAGAGCACATAAATTTTCTTTATCTGCTGATCTCATCGTCATACCTATGATTGAGTTTGATATAATCCTCGGTATGGACTTGCTTTCAGACTATGATGCGAAGATTTATTTTAAGAAGAAAGAGGTTACGATTCTTGATGATAATGATAAGGAACACCTTATTTTTAGAGCAGAATCATCACCACCTAATTCTTATTTAGATCCACCCCCAGTAGCTCAACTTAATTCAATTATTGGGGAGGAAGAGAATGAAATAACTGTCGGTGAGGAAAGGAATGTTCAAATAGAGGATGTACCTGTTGTGAAAGAATTTGTAGATGTATTTCCGGAAGATTTACCTGGACATCCTCCAGAACGAGAAGTTGAGTTTTCTATTGATTTGATTCCTGGATCAAGGCCTATATCGAAGACCCCTTATAGAATGGCCACTGTAGAGTTAGTCGAACTAAAGAAACAACTAGAGGAATTGAGTAATAAGGGATTTATTCGCCCTAGTGTTTCTCCCTGGGGAGTCCCTGTTCTTTTTGTTAAAAAGAATGATGGATCTATGAGGTTATGTATCGACTACAGGGAGATCAATGCTATAATGATAAAGAACAAGTATCCCCTACCTCGTATTGATGATTTATTTGACCAACTGCATGGAGCTCAATACTTTTCAAAGACTGACCTTCGATCTGGATACCATCAGTTGTGTGTGAAGAAGGAAGACATTCCGAAGACAGCATTTCGAACCAGGTACGGGCATTACGAATTTACTGTAATGCCGTTTGGATTGACTAATGAACCCTCTGTATTCATGGATCTGATGAATAGAGTTTTCAAGGAGTATCTCGATGAATTTGTGGTGGTATTTATTGATGATATTCTGGTATACTCCAAAACCTACGAAGATCATGAAAATCACTTGCGCATTATCTTGAAGACTCTGAGGAGGCATGAATTATATGGGAAGTTTAGCAAGTGTAAATTCTGGCTTCAGGAGATTTCTTTTCTTGGCTATGTTGTCTCTAGAAATGGAATCTCTGTTGATCCTTCTAAGAGCAAGGCAATCCAAGATTGGCCAGCACCTATGAGTATAACTGAGGTACGTAGTTTTATTGGTTTGGCAGGTTATTATCGACGTTTCGTCCAGAATTTTGCCCGATTGGCTAACCCATTAACGAAGCTCACACGTAAAGGGGTTAAATTTGTTTGGACAAAAGAGTGTGAAGAATGTTTCGAAGAACTGAAGAGAAGATTAGTCAATGCTCCTATATTGACTCTACCATCGGGGAATGATGGGATCGTTATTTATAGTGATGCATCGAAGAAAGGACTTGGCTGTGTCCTTATGCAGAATGATAGAGTTATTGCCTATGCATCACGACAGTTGAAAATTCATGAACAAAACTATCCTACTCATGATCTCGAGTTAGCAGCAGTGATCTTTGCTTTGAAGATATGGAGGCACTACCTCTATGGTGAAAAATGTGAGATTTATACTGATCACAAGAGTTTGAAGTATATTTTCTCACAAAAAGAACTCAACATGAGGCAAAGGAGATGGCTTGAATTACTCAAGGATTATGATTGTACGATACACTACCACCCAGGGAAGGCAAACAAGGTGGTAGATGCTTTGAGTAGAAAAGACCATGGAGTTTTGAACAATATGAGAATTGAAAGGGATCCAATTTTCATGGATCTAGTGAAGATGGACATGGGAATAACCAGGGAAGGTGAAACATCAATGCTTTTTCAAATGGTTGCCAAACCATCTTTACTAGAAAGGATTAAGAGTTCTCAGACCGATGATGAAGAATTCCAAAAAAAATTAAAGCTGTGAATGATGGGAGATTGAGAGACTTTGTGTATGAAGATGGAATTTTGAAATTCGGGAAGAGACTTTGTGTTCCCAATATACCTGATCTAAAAAGGTAATTGTTGGATGATGCTCATAGTTCCAATTTCCCTATACACCCTGGGAGCACCAAAATGTATAGAGATTTGAAGGAACATTTTTGGTGGGACAACATGAAGAGGGAGATTGATGATTTTGTGTCAAGATGTATGGTTTGTCAACAAGTGAAAGCTGGAAGGCAACAGCCTGGAGGAGTCATGCAACCTCTTCCCATACCGGAGTGGAAATGGGAAAATGTTACGATGGACTTTGTCATGGGGCTACCAAAGACTCCTAGAAGGAATGATGAAATATGGGTTATTGTTGATCGTCTTACCAAGACAACACATTTTCTTGCTATAAGAGAAGATCTACCCCTGGAACGTCTAGCAAGACTATATATTAATGAAGTTGTGAGACTTCATGGAGTACCCCTATCAATTGTTTCTGATCGTGATCCCCGTTTTACTTCAAGATGTTGGAAAAGTCTTCAGAAATCCCTGGATACTGAACTTCATTTGAGCACTGCTTACCACCCTCAGACAGACGGACAATCAGAACGGACTATTCAAACCTTTGAAGACATGTTGAGATCTTGCTCACTTGACTTTCAGGGTATGTGGGATCAATATTTACCTTTGGTAGAATTTTCCTATAACAATAGCTTCCATTCGAGTATTCAGATGGCACCATAAGAAGAGTTATACGGAAAGAGATGTCGTACAACAACCTGTTGGGATGACGTTGGTGAAAGAAAACTTGTAGGCCCAGAACTGGTGGAGGAAATGGTGGAAAAGGTGAAAGTAATCTAAAATCACATCAAAGCAGCCCAAAGTAGGCAGAAGAGCTATGCCGATAATCGAAGGAAGGATTTGGAATTTCAAGTCGGTGATCATGTTTTTCTGAAGGTATCTCCGTGGAAGGGAGTCATACGTTTTGGTAAGAAAGGTAAATTGAGTCCCAGGTACATCAGACCTTTCGAAATTC
The DNA here is from genome assembly GCA_963277665.1 of Viscum album. Classification (NCBI taxonomy): domain Eukaryota; kingdom Viridiplantae; phylum Streptophyta; class Magnoliopsida; order Santalales; family Viscaceae; genus Viscum; species Viscum album. The sequence continues at coordinate 1,666,193,320 of OY728147.1, read as the reverse complement.
TAGAACGAATTGGGGTTGTAGCTTACCGATTGGCAATGCTGCCAAGTCTCTCCAAAGTTCACGATGTGTTCTACGTATCTCTATTGAGGAAATACATGCCTGATCCGACGCATGTACTCACCTGTGAGGAATTAGAACTGGAACCCGATCTGTCTTATTGCGAAGAGCCCGTCAAGATTCTTGATACGAGAGAACAAGTGCTGAGAAACCGGACGACGCGTCTGGTAAAAGTTTTGTGGAGAAACCATAAGATGGAAGAGGCAACGTGGGAACCCGAGGAACTTATGATGAAGAACCACCCGAGTCTTTTTATGCAGTAATACCCTAGAAATTGCGAGGACGCAATTATTTGAAGGAGGGGAGAATGTAACACCCCAAGCTTCTGCGGTACGCTTCTCTTTGAATAATGTGATAACGTGTGTTGTACGCAACACCAAGTTCTAACACACCATAACTAATCAAACTAGCCGTTATGAATAGTAATACCTACCTTTTGAAATTATATATATTTTATATTTGAAAATGGACTTCATTTTTGGATTCGGAATATTGAAATTAGCCTAGGGTGAAATTTTGGTACTTTTCGGATAACTTTTATATTTTGATGAATAGTGAAAATTACTAAATTTTAATTAAAAACAACTTTTTTAATCAAAATAATTAATAGTGATAAATTGTGAATTTGAGTGGTTTTAAAGTATATTTAGAATATATTTTTACCATTTAATATAATGTTGGTCATTGGACATAATTTTACAATTAAACCGAACATAAACAAGTGTCAATCTTTTGATAGTTATTACCTCTTAAAAACACGCTTTTTGTTTTGACAGCGGGAATTAATTTTAAATTAATTTCTTCCACTTATGTGTTTTGAATTTAGGAAAATAGATTCCATATTTGGAATCAGGATGTTCAAATTGTCTAAATAGGTAACTTTTATTTTTAGACATTTTGAATAATTACTGCGGTAAATATTTTATTTACCATGGTTAAGGGTAAATCCGGTAAATAAGGGTTACAAAATAATATTATAATAATACTAAATTACCCTAAAACGTGTCTTAACCCTATTGGTTGATACATGGTCGACCATGGGAATCTTTGGGTCTATTTTGGGACCCCATGGATCCACTTGAAAGTGATAATGACACTTTATTTTAATTAAGTTAAAATGAATACAAAAATGACACAAGCATATATCTTTTATAAAAACAATTGTTACATAGGGTTATATATGTTGGATTTTAGATTATAAATATTCATTAGAAATATAAACAGATTAAATACATAATGATATTTTATTTATAATTTTTAGACATTAAATAATTTATTTTATTTATGACACAATGATGATGCAGTAATTACTATAATAGTGAAAAATTAAAATAAATTGATATTATAAATACCCAAATAAATATAATATGAAACTTTTAATGAATTAAAATAATTTTCTAGGATAATATGATATATTAGGATTGATTTAATTGACTTTTTTCGAAGTAATCAATCTGTTATGAGTTTCACAAAAAATCATCTATTGAATAGTGTCAAAATTGACATAAAAGAGTCTAAAACAAATATAATATTATTAATTGATATTAAATTCCGAAAAATATAAGGTTCGGCCAAGAGACTTATATCATGATAGGTTCATCATTAATGTACCAGTTGGGGGTCGCTTGGATGTATATAGTATGTTTATTAACCATATTATATAAAAATACAAAGAGACATTGTAAAAGTGAAACTAATTAACTTAGAGTTAATACTTAAAGATAAGGTTAATATAAGTACCCAAACCTGTCTAAATTCTATTGGTTGAGTGGTTTTCGACCTATCCCCACCTTAACCTTTGAATAATAAGCTTTGGAGCCATTAGAAACCGAATATGAATTTATTATAAATTAATATTCTAGCTTTTCGCAAAGGTGCCCCTCACCCCTCTTATAAAAGGGCACTCCTCCTTCTCATTTCTTCACACCTTCAAAGACTTTTGTTTTGGCCAAACTATGCCCAAATACTCTCCCAACATCCCTCACTACAACCTAGAGTCCTTAGTTTGATCAGAAAGCCAACCTAAGGAGCCCTTTTGATCAAATCAAAAGGAAGAACCCGAAGAAGAGGTAATGATTTCACCACCCTTCTCCAAGTTCATTTCTTCTTCCACTTCTTCTTCCTTTGTTCTTACCATTATAAAATAATAACTCCAGTATCTCACATATACTGTGATGTTATTATAAATATGGTACAACCAAGTTCAGTATTCTATCCACCCTTTGAATAACATGTCACCATACGTGCGTACGTACGGACTACCGTCTCCACGTCGTGGTGTAATTGTTATTCAATATAATATTATTTGGATGGGTATAATAATGATGTGTAACTCATGTAAATAATAAATATAACATGTTAATGATTCTGTATATATGATATACCATCCATTTATATATTATTCTAATATCGAAAGAATGATATTGTCGCTCGTGCGTACGTACGGACTACCGTCTCCACGAACGCGATGAGATTCATTCTCCATCATATCCATTCAAGTATAATTATCATTTGATGATTTAAAAATGATGTTTAAGGACTAGATATCATTATGGATATGAATAAGATACAACAACCATGGCTTATGTAACAAAACATATAAAAGAAAATGAGTAAGTTAACTCCCGAAACGACGATAATTCTAAGATATTATTAACAAATCAATGTTAAAAGATCATATATGATATCATATTATTATATATGATTCTTGTATAATTTAATATCAACTATTTCACCATTATACAGGAGGTTAACCTACCCCAACCAAGGAAAAGTACAAGGTAAGGGTTTACTTTACAATCTCTTCATTATCCGAGGTTGTTTATACGTAATAATCTACTGGGATCTCATTATCATCCACATCCATGTTTCTTAAAAATGTATTTCAAAACATTTTTACTATTTACTAGAATATGAGTTAAAGTCATTTATACCCTTTTTGACTTTTATAAGTGGTTTATAAAGGAATCTTTTGATCGTTTTCAAAACAAGGTCCTTTTTAACCTTTTCGACAGAATTAAGTTAAGAATGTTTTTTTTAACTTATACGGCGGGTGCAGCTATTTTCCGCCGTTATAAAATCTTCAAAGCTTCCCTTACAAGCTTATAAGAATATTTTCAAAGAAAATGTTTTATTTTATATGGATCTTAAAATATTTCAAAATAAAAGGGGATATTTCTTTAAAAAGAATTTTGATTTCATCTATGTCAACATCCTTTGATGGATTTTTAAGATTATTTGAAGTTGATTTATTATGATAAAAAACTTCTATATTGTATTGAAGGTTTTTTGATATTTTTGACTGTGGATGTGATATTTTTATACCATTCATTGTTTATGGTGAAAGTATTGACATTTCGTATGCTAGTTTTAATACGAATGTTTATGTTATGTTTAAACCTTTTCATATGGGAATGCATTGGACTTAATATGTGATGGGTGGAGCCCGCTATAGCTCCTCGATGCATCGGTAGGTCTCATGAGACAAACTAGTGTCTTGGCACAAGGCCTTGACAAAATCTTATTTGTAGTCTTGGCACGAGGCCTTGGCTATGTGGTTATGATAGTCTGGCATTATGCATTCCAAAATTATGAAAGTGGTTATTGATTTTTGCATGTGATTATTCGATTAGTAGAATATCCATGTGAATAAGTCAATGGCATTATTTCATTTTATTTATGCCATACCATGTTGAAAGTTCATATTTAAAAGGCTTTTGTTTTAGTTATACATTGCCTTAAATGTTTATTCTTATTTATGAATGTTTCCGCTATATTGTTATCCTTACTGGGCATTTGAGCTCACCCCTTTTCTATGTTTTATTTTTCCCAGGATGTGAAGAAGTAAGTTATGAATGACCTGCAGGGATTTTATGAGGGGTTAATAGTGTGGATTGTGGAAACATTATGTTGTTGTAGTAGTTTTTCATTTTATGATGTAATGTAAAACTTATGAATATATATCTAGTGTTTCCAAGGCTACTAAACCAATCGGTCTTTCGAGATTTGATCTTTCTTGTGATCATGCCAATGTTATGTAATTAAGGCACCGACTCTGGGTAACTGGGGTCGGGGCGTTACAGAGGATCACCATAGTTTGGCCATTTCTCCACAACATGATTGTAAAGGTGGTCCTTGACTATAATCTTATGCTCCATGAGCTTTTAACACAATGAAACTATTTTGGGATCATCCTCTGTCTTTTTCACTAAGCCAAAGAGGACATAGGGTTTGATGGCTCCAAGGCGCTCCTTACCCTTAAGGGGATTTTGGCTGAAAAATAATTACTTAGTGGGCATTACAATACCCCGTAGATTTTTTTGCTGGCTAGTAACCCTTCTAGATCAGTCTAAGTGTTTTGGTACTCTTTCGGGGGTATGTTGTATCCATTGATTTCATTCTCTGTCTCTTTCTCCAATAAATCAGCCATGTTAACTGTGACTATACCGAGAGGCACATCCCTAATATCACTTGGCATTTTTGGAAGGTTCTAGATAGAATAGAATTGGAGGGCAACATAATGACCCCATCCACAAATCTGCATGTTGGGGGAAGCCAATTCGATAATCCTGTAGACTACTTTAATGATCTAAATGCATCACTGTTGGAGGGTCCTATGGCGGCCTGATGACTCAGGCTGTTGGTCTGCGGTGAGTGAGACCAAATAAATCCAATGACATTGTGGCATAATTTCATTGAAACGTGCTTGTATTTTTCGGTAAGACACTTGTTGATGAAGAATAAAGAAGTGTTTCACATTGAGGGTCAGTGTAAGAATCCAAATTTCTCCTAGGTGAGCGATTCCAATGAACTGATGTTTTGTGTTGCAAATGGACATAAACTCACTAGGAAATGGTATGCCGCAAGATTGTCCCACAAACTCTTTATGCTAGATTCAGGTTCCATCAATTAGTTTCTCCACTCATCCAAAAATGGTATCCGAGGAATTGGTAGCAGTACTGAAGCAGACCACCGAGACTGTAGGCTAGATGATGGAGAATAATGCGAGCAGGCTGACAAAAAACCGCATCTCATGCTATCATCTGAAGAGTGTAGCGAATTAGCCATCACAACATGATAAGATGGGCTGGTGACCACAGGTTCTAGAGTAGGGACTATGGCTGCTGGTGGTGGACCGTGTTGTTGTTCATTTTCCATCGGTCCCCAGAATAACTCTCTATGATTTCAAGTTGGTGTAAGGAATGCTTCTAGTGATGATGGTGGTGACCTCATGTTCGGACCCTAGGGAGACGCCAAATATTTGTCATCCTGGATGTATCTGCAGAGGGAGGTAGGGATTCGGTGGACCTCACATTCTAGAAGAATGGGGTTGATAATCCTCATTCATTCCACAACCCGTGACATGGAGAATAATGGTTAGAGTTAGATTACTTAGTTGTATTCCGACTCAGAATATGGTAAGAAAAAATGTTTACTCTCAGTTAGAATCTTCCCATAATTCTTTTTATGGCGGTGAAGACCTGCCTTCCAGGCCCAGGATGGCTCTACAAGATAGGGTAGATTTATGACGTGAGGAAGAAATTTTTCCGAACTAGTGATGGGAAGAAGAGGGATTTCGCCTGAGTAAGGCATGTTTTGAGGAGAACCTAGGCCGAGGAAATAGAGACCACGGGGAGGAAATTTATGTCCACTGGATGATGTGAATATAGAATCTCCACGGGAAGTGATGGAGTGGGTAGGACCTCTGCTGGAGTAGGTAAGAGCATAGTTAGGACGGAATGCTTATTTCCCCAACAATGTCATTGCAAGGAGGTCCCCATACTGCTCAACCCAAACATGGGTAGGACCAACATGCTGGGTGCTGATAAATAGAGGCTAACCATCACTCCTCTGATTTATAGGGTGAGTTGGACCTTCTCCGGCTACTATAAGGACATGGGTGAGGCCCCCAGGCTATAGATTGACCAGATGTGTAACATCCCAACTCTAGGGACCGGTGATAAGAGAAAAAACTCCATACATGAGGTCATGAGTATAGAAGAGACTTTTGTACTGAGTGTCACTATAATGGGGTGACCCTCAGTTGCATTGAAGGTGTAATGGGGTGGATATCCACGCCGAGCTTGTGAGTGGGGAGGACCTGTATTATCATTTGTGGCGGTGTGAGGAGAACTTCCGTTCTGGGTGTTATGGCCATGGATCTGCCGACAGCCGGCAATACCTGTATCGGCGAACGGGAGTGTCTACCCAGCTTACCTGTGGGGCAGTTGGGGCCTCAATTCGGGTCAGGCATATGAGTTCCCCTACTCGACATTTATAAGGGACTGATCATATGTGTTAGTGGTGCATGGGCCATGGTAGTCACTAACATTGACACCCAATGGTGGGAATCCTCCTCAACCTGAACCCGACACTAGAATTGGGTCATTTGAACAGGGGCATGCAGAGCAGGCGCATAAGTTACCTGTTCCTAAACCCGTGGGGTTGGGTTGCGGGGCTGGCTTCACCTAGTGGGGGCCCTCCATGGGAGCCCCTAGAATAGGATCCTGACCGGGATGTACCGGACATACCTAACCTCATTAGTGTAGGTTAGTGTGTAATCGAAGCACTCCAAGGAGAGGCTTCCAAAATGGGTGCGCATCAAAGTGGGGAGTAGTGGATCCCTATGTGAGACATGGAGGTAGTAGGGGAGAGGAGATGCAAATACCTCTAGGTCCTGTCAAGCCATGTACCTAGTTGGGAAAATCCCCTCCTCCCCTTATCGGAGAACGAGGTTGTTTAACACCCTTCACTAAATGGACTCATACAGGGAGAGGGGGAATGGGTGCCCAAAAGTTGTTGATGTGGAGGCTTCCATTGGGGAAATGAAGCCACACTAGATTTCCATGGAGGCGTTGCCCCTACCCATGCATTGGTTGGTGGGAGGTGATCGGTTTATTGATATGGAATATTGGGTCCTATAAGGTAGGGAGAATGAACCAATAGTTCTACAAGAAAGAAATCGATGCCCAGTTCCCCAAAACCATCATGTCTTCCATGGATGGTAAAGAGGATCCAAACTGAATACTTCGTAGACCAGGTTATCCAACGTTCAACTTCCCAAACTTTCTGTGTGCTTCACACCTGTCCCACTATTTTCTTGTTTGGACCCAGCGCCAGATACATGGATCCGGTGATGTGATAGTCAATTGATTTATCATATTATACTAATATTCATATTGGGTAGAATAATTTCACATCATGTTCTCTATTTCTGTTTTGGGCGCTATCATCAGGGCACACATCCATCTGTTTCAGAGGACGCACGGATTGATTCCTCAAATTCTTGTTTTCTAATGGTGGGTGACATCCATCACTTATTCAGGGATGTTCTGTACTTGATTGTAACAAGATTATGGGATTTTGGCCTCTCCTTCTAGAAATTTGTCCTTGGAATTCATTACCTAGTCTGTGTCTCCTTCAAAGATTAAGACATTTCTCGAGAAACTCTTCCTAGGGATATGTCTTCATGGAAGCTGGTTAATTACATTGCATCTTCCCAGACATTCCAAGGGGTCCAAGTAGGGAATCAACTTTCGGTCATGTGAGTAGTCATGTTGGAAATCATTATCATGTTTAGACGCTTGAACACTGGCATTATTGGGTTTCTTCCATTATGATAGGGCTTCTCAAGGGAACATAAGCCCGAGGAATCCCATGTCAATTGTGAGGAATCATATACCATAGGCATTTCTCTAAGGTTTTCCTCATCTTCCCTTGGTTAACATAGTTTTTTCCGTGAGTTTAACATCTATCAGATACAAATTAGACATGTCAGAACATAGATGGGAGTGGATCAATTTGGTGAAACCCCTGGAGGGAACACTATTCATGTGACTAACGTGTGTTGAGTTACCAAATTTCAACTAGGAGCAGTGAGAGAGTGGGTGACATGATTTCATTGGCATGTGGATTCCTGAGTAAAAATCTTATTGGATATGTATTGTTGAATAATTTAGAGGGGAATATGATATGAAACTGACTCAAGGACGAAAGTGATGTTGGGACTGATCCATGAAAGGACTTAATAAGTATCCTCGTGGTATGGAATCAATGTCTGTGTACTTCGGTGAGGTGATGGGACACCTGAGGAGGCGACCTGTGGGAATGGATGCATGGATTGGACCCAGAGGAAGTGGAACCCCAATGTTGTGACATGACCTTCCTGAAACAGATAGTCTCAACGGAAAATCCATGATTGGACATGAATGATGGTATTGAACCTCCTAGAGGATTCTTACGTATCCCTGTGGTAGGGAATCAAAGTCTACATAATTCAATATGGCGGGAATCAAATTGTGGTGTACACATAAGACATCAATCTAGATGACATACTGGGGATTACACGTGGTTAGTAGTCCAATGATGGTCGGACGCTCGAGAGGAGGGATAGAGATATGGGTCCCAATAAAGGAGACTAAAATGGATTTCCATGGAGTGGGAAACACAATGGATTACCGCTGGTTGGGGTAGACAACAACATACCATTGATTGGGGAATAAAACAGCTTACCACTGACTAGGGTTCCAATGGCTTACCATTGGTTGGGGATGAAAATAGATTACTTTCGATTGGGGAACACAACATCTTACATCTATTTGAATGACACAATGACTTACCACTGAATGGGGAACACAATGGATTACCATTGATTAGGGAAGATAATAGCTTACCAATAACTGGGATTCTAACATCATACTGATGGTTGTGGTTGAAAATGAATTTCCATAGATTAGGTATCACAACAACTTACTGCTGACTGGGGGACACAACAGTTTACCATCGATTGTAGTTCACAATGGATTACCGTTGATTTGGGGACACAACAGATTACTGCTCATTGGGGGACACAACTGCATACCATCGTTTGGGGGAAAAAATGGATTACCATTTGATTGAGGATCAGAACAAATTAATGCTACATGGGGGACACAATGGGTTACCATTGATTGGGGTTGGACCTCATGGAGGCTTCCTACATACCTCATCTAAGAGATAATGATCAAATACCACGTAGTTCCAATGGGTACTGTTTAACGCCTTTCAGGACAAAAGGATTGTAAAACTTAATGTCACATGGGATGATAATGTACCGAAATGAAGGGGGTATGGTAAAATAGGTGTTGGTAATAAACCTTGTGGAGGCTTCCTACATACATTTCCTTGCCAATGATCAAAGTCCATGTAGTTTAGGAGTGTTTGTAAACTGTCATGAGGGAGTCATAACCAATGGAGATGTTGGGATTAAACTTTATGGAGGCTTTCAACATACCTTTACATGGCATGGATAAAAGTCCACATTGTACATAATGTGTTTTTCTAAACCGATGTGAAGTGTGTCAGGTACAATAAGCGTTGGTCTTGAACCTCATGAAGGCTTCCTTCGTACCTTTCCTTGGAAAGGATCAAAGTCTAAATAGTTTGGAATGGGTGTTGGTGAACCGACATGAAGGGGGTCATAATGAATAGGTGATGGGATTGATCCTCAACGAGGCTTCCTACATACTTTGAATTGGAAAGGATCAATGTCCACATATCATTAAATGAAAGTCGAGGCATACATAATAAGGCATCCTAGATAGGATTTCATGATCAATGTTTACTCTAATAATCCCACGCAAGTAATTCTCGGTGTGAGGAACAAGAGTTAGAAAAGACCCGATGATCATGTTTTGAAATGTGCATTCATGGGAGGTGGAATGGGGATTACATTTGTTTAGTATACCAATGAGGAAACATGGGATTATTTGTGGTTAACAACCCAAAGATATGGACATTGGGACTTACTCTAGGATAGAGGCTTGGGAGGCGACAATGCCCAATGGGGGAGTAATGGGATAACAAAGGTTCCTGTGCCCATTATCCTCTGGTCTTTGGCACTGAAGAAGAGAGGAGTATATGTAATACCCCTTACACGAATGTCTAATGGATTACAACAAGGTTGTTACCCATCTCCACATACAATCGAAGCTCCAGCAAAAGGAATCACGTTCCATGTGAGGAAGATCTCACTCCTCTGGAGATGAGTGGGAGTAGAAAATCTCTAAGAAGAGTCACCCCAGGTAAAGTGAACGGAGTGAGGTCACAATTTAGTGTAATGTGCTAAGGATTATGGTGCATGGATGTTTAAAGTTATGTAGCATGGATGAGGCGAGTTCACACTCCACCCCTAGGACACAAATAACTGATTCATGCCTGCCCTTGGGGAAGGAAATGCATCATCAATTCCGTGTTAAGGGGGTTTTGTGGAGTGACCTCTTGAGGGGACCTCATTATGATGGTTATGAGAAAATGTAATACATGTTATCAAGCCTATACAAAAAGGAATAAGGCTATGTTAAGAAACATATAACACCACCCAAGGGACCTTGAAATCACTTAGTACGAACATGGATGGTCGAATGAGAAACGAGTTTACGTAGAAAAGGGGTTCACAGGAAGAGGCCTCATGAAGAACTGGAGATACATGTAGTGGAGGGGATTTGTGAAGGGGTATAATTCATGATGTGATGTGGCCTAGCCTAGTCAAAGGGCCCAGATGCATATGGATGGTGCTTCATGAAGTGGAAAGTTGTTTAAGATGTCGTGCTTTGTGATGCAAGGGTGCCCTTGGAAGAATAACACTATGAAGAAATGTACTTCATGAAGAACAGTGAACCTTTATTAGCATAGGGTGTATATGTTCATTGAGGGTACTTCATGATGAATTAGTGCTCTGCAAAGACCCGAGTCCGATTGGGGATCCCCTTCCTTTGCGAAGGCCCGTGGGCTCTATGAAGGGCTTCCGTCTTTAAAGAGGGGTTGAATTTAATCCATGGGAATGGAACTTCATGTTGCTCAAGTACCTTGGAGAGATAATTTTTTGCAGTAGAGAAATTGATTTGCAATTTGAGAGAGAAAAAGGAAAAAGGTCAGAGGATCCATCTTTTGGCCTCGTGGGGAGCCTGGTAATTAAAGGCATTAGGTGTTGCGAATCAGGTATCACTCAGTGCAATGCTACATGGATCTTTGTCACAACCACTGAGCCTCCTACCTATGTGATTCTTTAAGGCTTCGAAAACTTCAAGAGAATTTCATAGCCTTCCTTCTTTTTGATTCTTGGTGGCTTCACAAATTCCATTCAGATCATGGAGCCTCCTTCCTTGTTGCTTTCTGGCATCTTCGCAAACATCAGGCAGATCACAAAGCCTCCCCCCTATTTGATTCATGGCGTCTTCATAAACTTGTGGTGGATCACAGAGCCTCCCACATATTTGCTTAGCGACGGCTACAAAAATTTTTGGAGGATCACGAATCCTTCCACCTCTTTGCTTCATGGAGGCTTTGCAAGCGTCAGGAAGATCATGTAGCCTCCTGCCTCTTTGCTTCTCCGTGTCCGTGAAGGGGGGGGAGGGAGGGGTTCTTTTCAGTAGTCATAGTGATGTGGGGCTCTGCTACTTGTCTTCGCATGGAATCCCATTTGGATTTGACTTTCACTCTGCATCCCATTCCTCCATACAAGTTGTTAGTGCCAACACTTTGTCAACAAGTTGCATCATATGGAAACATGAATTCTAATATGATCCCTTTGTCTAATACATCCTGTTTCCATGAGACAAAATGTATCGCTATCATAGATATCATCCCAATACATTCATGATTCCACATGTATAATATTTAAATGTCAATGAATAAATAAAATTTCATTCACAATTATAAATGTGTGCATAACATATCCCTCAGCTGAATAAATAATCACATAATTAAAACTATTTAGGTATAGCCATACACTTCCTCTCTTTCACTCTCTCAATAGATAGACCACATGTCATACTCATAATATAAGAGTAAATATCCCATCTTTGTAATGAAAAAACAAATATCATGATAAACTACTTACCCAAAAACACCCTTATATGTTATGAATTGGGGATTGCATAAGAAAATTATCAAATTAAGATGGTTATCATTCTAGGAAACCAATAAAAATATGGAATTATGGACTTGTAAAATGATCCCGTAACCCCTAGTACACTAAATAATTAACATATACCACTCAATTTTATAAACATAGGAAGTTATAATGTTAACAATAATCATCTTATGACACATGTGATGATTACTCATCCCAATACATGAATCACTATAATTATAACCTTAAAAATTCATCATAAAATGGTATACTATATAGTGAACATCAATTAATCATATCTAAATTTTATAATTTTTTAGGTTAATTATCATTTCACTTCAGGGCGTATTTTTCAATATATATGTAAATATAATTAATGTGAAAATTGCTATCATATATATTACATTCGACAAAGAATGTTATATTTTATATTCTTAAAATTATTTTGAAATACATAAAAATCCTTAAATAATCACATGTATAACATATTATTTATTATAGACATATATATTTTCCTTATGATTGTAAAACTAGGGAATTTTATAATGAATCCATATATATATATATATATATATTTCATGGAATATCTCTATTTAACCTTATGATATTACCATAATATAAAAATATTTAGTGATTTAAATATTAGAGGAAAATTAGTATTAATAATAGTAATTATTAGGGACCAAATTCCTTATTTTAAACTAAATTAACTTATTTAAAATATTTATCTCCATGAAATCAAATTTGATGATTTTAATAACTTTTTAATCTAGATTTAACCGATTTGAATTTTTCATCATCATCCTTGGAAATATTTAATTGAAAAGTTTTCATTGAAAGTGATATTTAAATTTATTATATAATGGTATAATCATTTTTTGTCATATTATAACATCTTAATGTCTAGACATTCAAAAACTATTATTTTAGGCACTATATTATATACATAATATCATGATAATATTTAAAAATTCCTTTGTGTTTATGAAATAAATATTATTCCCATTAAGTTTCAATATTTATAAAATTGACTATTGTATTGATATCACATTTGAGATTCTATTTTATTAGAAAAAATTCCTGAAAATAGGATTATTATGTTAATTATTCCACTTAATGTAGTGGGACTAAATCCCTCATAATTTAACAATAATCTAGATAAAAACATTTATTTTAGATGAAATATTTTTTAGCCTTACCCTATTCTCGTTTATATTAAATAATCTAGTGGATCGTAAACCATGTAAAACACATCATATTATTCATAATAGATATTTTTAAAAAATATCATTTATTATCGTATATTAGAAATATATTGGCATTACACATCATTTAATAAAATTCATCTGGGATTTATAATTTCCAGTTATTCAATCCCATGATTTAGTAACCCGTCGAATCATCTGTTTTATAAAAACTACAAGATATAACATTTAATCACTTTATTTTTAAATCCTATATATTCAAAACAATTGAAAAGTACAAAATTGTTACCACAAACCCTTAAAAACTAAAAAATGATTTTATATCACACCAATACATAACATAGACATTACATGGAGTTTCGTTGAGGCCATTTGGATATCTAGATAATTCTATCCTATAAATTCATTAATCAATACTCTTTAAAACAATAGGTTTTAATGAACTAGATGATGTACTTCATTTTTCAGAACTTTAATCTATATTTTTTCTTTCTATTATAAATATTACCCAGTTTTTAATTTAATACATCACCCTAACATAGAAATCTTATCCATTGTTTATCCCTGCTAAAAAAATTTATAATATCCCATAAATATAATTAGTATTTTCTGGAAACCGACTTTTAAGGGTTAATTGAGAACCAAGACATAATTCCAAAAACAAATAGTTAAAAAATAAAGGATATCGTCTTAACAATTCCATGTGAATTAATATTATGGATCCATTTACCATATGAAGACCCGGATAAATATAATGTTTTTTCCAACCCATATCCCATTAAATTAAATCCTTAAAAACACATTCCCTCTTGTCTCGGGTAAGTACATACTACTCTAGGATGACCTTAACATCATTAAATCCATGAAGAAATATAAAATCTTGGATATCAATCTAATATATCCATTCAATATTCGTTTTAAATTTAATAATTATTTAATTTATAATATGATTAGATTAAAATATGTCTGGAAACTCAAATGATTCTTCTAATAGATCCTCCTTATAGTGAAAAATTCCAAAAGGAGCTAAGGGTAATGGATGGGTGGTATCATCACATTTGACCTCTGGCATCTCTTCAAGTTCAACAAATATCATTGAATCATTTGTTGTAGTTATCATATTCATATTAATTACAAATTTATTCTCATTTTCTATTTCCTTTCGCATCTAAATATTTTCAATAGAAACTAAAACCATTTTCATGTTTTGTTAATCAACGATCATGTAACCAATTTCCATGGCTTCTAATCTAGTTTCACTATCTTAAAATGGTTATATTTTTAGTTTCATTTTTTGGTTTTCTTCCCATCATATAAGGAATAAAAACCTTAGTCAATGGATTATTTATTCCAAATTGTTGAGCATATAAAAGAATATAAAATTCTAATAATAATTTGAATATGTAGTTGAGAGGACATCATACAATATTACTAAATAATTTAAATCTTTTAACCCATATGGAATTCCCTGCAGAGGCCCACACTCATCATGAATGACACTTCGGTGATTCTTTTAATATTTTGAAAAAACTTACTTTCCTCTTTGAGAATCATAATTACACTTTTAAACATTATCTGACACCATGTAACTAATATGAAATTGAACAATATTGAGTAATTTATGAGATTTAGTGCCTTTAAATGTCAAAGGATAAACTACAACACACACATGGGGACCTTCATCAAACACCAAATGTACTTTTTTCCTCTACCCCTTGTTTCTAATCATTAACCTAAACAAATATTCTTCATTACTTGATACTCCATATGATATACTATTTCATTCACCATTAGCATGATGAGTTATAGTCTTACTCATTATATATATTTGTTTCTTTACATTTTCTATCTATGAGACTATCTCTAGAATCTATTCTATTGAATGATCATGTAACAAGTCATACTATATGAAATTACAAAAGTTCCCTGAGCTAGTTCTCTACCAGACCTTATGCATGCCTCCCTCTATTCCATAGGCTTCTAACTATCATTATGGGTGTAGGGTAATACAATAGAGATACTATAACCTCTAATCATAGTGCAAAGTAATGGATAAAATAAACAAATTTTATATATCAAAAATAAAAATTAGAGCACATATGATAGAAACCCCAATTTTTATAAATATGCAATGAAGAAGTAGTAAAATCTTACAATGACAGTCATCCATTGGGATAATAACATATACAAAAAGAAAAAAGATATGGATAAAATAAAAGTTCTAGTGTCATAAAATATCTACGGTATTTTCCTAAAAAATAACCTCTAATTTAGCTCAAATTATTGAGCTCAATTATTAAAATTATATCAGGTCTCTACATAAAATTTTCATGTGAAAAGTTAGAGGTATACTCAGGTATTCATCTTCTTTATCCATCCAAATAAGGATTATGTAAAAAAATATAATGAACCACCAATGAATTCCAACCCATTACTAATACTTGCAGTGTATTTGTAGACGACATTATACGTAGAAATGTATAAATAACTAAGGATAATTAATTACCACGATATTACCCATATGAATTAGTGTATGAAAATTTTAAAGAACATAACAATGACTATTATATCCCTCAACTCGTAGGGGTACTATGTCATACCCTGATACCATTAACTAGTGTTTATCCTTAGGATCGGGACCCTGATCTACATTAGGCTATTTTACTAATGGAATGGTTTCTCTACAAACATCATGACTATCATTCCAACCATATAAATAACTAGATCCTAGGGTGTAACATAATAATCCCTCAACATAGGATAAAAATCATAACATTTCATCATAAATAGATCGATATCATGATACTCGGAATCATGGTCATCAATTTTACACTATGTATCATGAATGGATCCAATCTAATTCTTGAGAATCCTAGGTATCCACTAAATCATAAAAATATTCACATCACTAATCCAAATAGCATGATCCCAGTCATTATGAAAATCATGGTTACGAATATGTAACATTATAAATATTGACAAGTTGGATACATGGGATGAACTAGGAATCTCATAATAATATTATGGAATATAATAAAACTTCTAATCTTTATTAGTGGATCTTAATACTTTTTGGCATCCTTGGGACTTTTGGATTTCAGGGAATCACATAAAAACTCAAGAATAAATCCCACCATACTAGGATATTTTACATGGATCAAAAAATACATCCCTAGATGAACATCTTAGAATATCTAATGGCATCATTATATCCAATTAATGTAGCATTAGTTTCACACAAGGAACTCAATTTTGGATACTAGGAAGTACCTTAGGGCATCCCCAAAAGAAGATCACATCTTATCAGGACATTAGCTCAGGTCCAGTGTAATATATAAACAATTCCATCAATAGATAAAAAATAAATATAAAAAATTAT
This sequence comes from Viscum album, assembly GCA_963277665.1. Taxonomy (NCBI): domain Eukaryota; kingdom Viridiplantae; phylum Streptophyta; class Magnoliopsida; order Santalales; family Viscaceae; genus Viscum; species Viscum album. Next base: position 1,666,176,789 of record OY728147.1, on the reverse strand, counting down.
AATAATACTGTAGGTGTTCAAAAAATTACTAAACTGATCATTTATATCTATTTCACCTCCAGATAACATCGTGAATATAGGTACTAAGTAGACACCTGATATTATATCTTCACTTTATCAAGTCCACTATTTTTCTTGTGTGAAAATTCATAGGGTAACCAATAAGGTTCTCTTAATGTCTCATCAGGGAATTATTTTATTATTTGGAATGTGACAATAGGGATATTTATTGAATCCTCTTCCATTTTCCTAGTAATTATAGGAGAACCCACACACCCAACTTGTCTGCCAGTCTTTACAGGTTCTAACCATGAATGTAGTATCATCCTAGCCAGGGAGGAAAAATATCAACCTGTTCATCCTAATGTTACTGAAGAATCAAGGGTATCATTCATGACCAATACCATATCCATGAATTCAAAGTCAAATTGTTAAATTATATTCTCAACACTCAGGGATCAAGATGTCCAACCATCATATGAGGGTCTACCAGGGCCCTCAACATAATGTAACTTCAGTTATATGCCATAGATTTTTCATAAAAAAATATTTAAAAAATTGAAGTGGGACTCCACCTAATTTCATGGGACCATTCATAACACATTCATAAAAAACCATAATAAAAAATAAATGTTTCATGGGTCCCCTAACTTTTTTATAAGTGAACATTATTTTCAAATCCGGTCGAAAACTCCTTCCATCTATCTCCAATCCCATATGACCTTCATATAATCAGTAAATTTCTTATATAAAAAACATCAAATTAATTACAAAACTGAATTTTAATTAAATTAATTAACCAAGTAAATCAAGAATATATTTATATTTTAATTTGAATTGTAATAAATGCATAGAAACTCAGTAATTGACCTCATCCCACCAAAAAAATGACCAAGAAATTTCTAATGACCTTAGACATACTCCAAACCTTAATCCATAAATAATCATGAATACATGATGATTGAAATTTTAATCTAAATTTAATATAATCCAAAAAATATTTAAAAAATACACATAGGGATAGACCTCAATGAAACGACCAGAGATGGAAATTAGATTTCATCTGAGGTCATTATATACTAATGAATCTTTAAATCCCCTTGATGATCAGACGATACCACCATTCTCTAGTGGAATAGGTACAATATTCCTAAAATGGAAAAAACATTCTACATGAAGGGATGGGAGAGAAGATTGAAGGCTAAAATAATTGGATACACACCTTAACTTACTTTGTAATGGCTTTAAAATCACAAACAAATAATGTGGGAAGAGTGATCCATGGAGCGAGGGAAGAATTGTTCTTCCTTGACGAGGGGAATAGAAATGTGGGGGATACCCTCATAAATCACATAAGGAAAAAATCCTCAAAAAGAAATATTTAATGGAATTAAAATTTTACAAAACTGTTTCACTAAACACGTGAATGGATCTTCATCTATACCTCTACTTCACATGGTTTGGCTGCATGGTTTACCCAACCATATTTCTACCTTGTAGGTGGATTTGAATCTCTTATTCAACACACACATAATTTCCCTTATAAAATAACATGATTTCCCTTTACTATTTCTCTATTAATGCATACATGTTGTTTTTAGAAGGTTATTTACTGGATTCCTCCTCATAAACAAGGTACTATATAGTTTATTGTAAATTGTGGACCCCAATCTGTGCTCTCAAGGAAGAATCCTATAAAACAATATACACCTAACTAAAAACTCTCTATATTGACCCAAGCACTAGAGGAACCATCTAAGACTCATTCTAGGTAAAAACAATTTTGTTATGGTGTTATAACCCATGAAATTATATATTTATTATTTGATATAAAACCATGGAAACTATTAATTATATTATTAAAATATCATATATTTTAAATGATGTTCTGGTAATAGGTTTGTGAAGACTACCCACCATAAAAAATTTATTCTATAAGATGTATTAATGTAAATTAATTAGAAATCCTAACCTATCTCATTCATAAATTCATGTTTAATAGAAAACATTCATCTCTTAACAACTCAACTTACTATCATAGAGATACATTATGCACAAGAAATTAAATTGACAATAACATCATACAATGATAAAATTTCCCCCAAAACATCATGAAAGTACACCATGGGGCTCAACTTTCCCATGAAACACATTTGTCTACATACAATTAATCATCGATTATATGGTGATCCCTACTATATAACCTTACTAAAGGGGGACAATAATGAGATATAATTCCTTGAACCATTGGGTTTACCTTTTGAAAAATGATCTTTGTTTTACCATGAAACCCATTATTTGTATTTCTGAAACCTACACTCGAACACGACTGAAAAAACCGGTCTAAATATAGCTCAAATTATTTGTCTATATCTGGACAATAATTAATGAGTCCCCTTTCATAAAAAATGAGATATTTCTTAATTTTATTAAAAACTAATAGCTCCACATTGTGCAATATAATTGATGTGGTTTCTATCTGACCTTAGTATATATTTTGAAACAAATCTCAGTCAATCCTCGTTCGATCAAAACATATAAAAGTAAATAAGTCTTAAATATTAATGGAAAATCAGAACCCTAATCCTAGTGTCCATACTATAGGTGAAACCCAATAATAATTAAAATAATCCCAATAAGGATATCATCTAAATTCCAATATCTCTCCATATTTGTATTCTCAGTCTAGAAATACTATTTTCATGTTTTCCATACATGCTGATACAACACTAATATAACACCCACTCATATTCCCTCCAAAAAATGCTATCTAGATTCAAACACAATGAATAAATATGATAGAACACATGAATTTACACATGTAATTATCTTTGTTATCATCCAGAAACCATAACTATTTTTCCTTCGATAAGTAATATTTCCACAATGAACCTCTAAGGGATGATTACACACTTATGTGACATTTATTAGGTGTGAGTCACATAATTTGGATTGAAATCCCCTTACTTACCAATGGAGTGACCCTTTCATCATGCCACTTTTTCAAATTCCCAATCATCACAGTTGAAGCCACATGAATAATTGAATGTAAGGACTATGCATGGATAAAAATGCTTATAACTATTCACCACAAAAAAAAACATATCATAGATTCCTAGCTCATGGGACACCATACATAGGTGAATACTTAATTGATTTAATCACCAAAATTTGTTTCTCTCATCTAAATCCACTCTCATGAACCTTGTCATCTTTTAAAATAACAAATTCACATTCCCATACCACATGATCCTAGTTTTTGGCTCACAATTATACAATTCACACACTAGGGGACTATGTTGATGTTCTATAAATCCCAACCACGCTCTATGAAATTATAGTTCATTAATCCTACCACACTTTTAGTATTTACCCAACATTGTTCCATTCACGAGTTCTAACCAATTATTCAACCATTCTTCTAATAGAGCATTGATAAAACATAAGGCCAAATACCACATCAGACATTTACCTGAAACCACACCATTTTACCTAAGGATATAGAACTCATTTTTCCTCGTCTTAAGTTAATTATGTCATTAAAATGCATATACCATGAACCCACAATTACCCCCCATTAATTAGTCTCAAACCCAAGGCATATACACATTCCTTGACATTTTTATGGTATCCTCTTGGTCAAGATAGTCCATCTCAATGGATTTCCTAAAAAAACACAATTCATGAAACTCGATGTCATACGTAATGGTCTCATGGTCCTCTATCCTAGCCCTTATTAAAGTATCATATGTTCATAATAGATTGAAAACCTCAGGTTCATATCCCAAATAACAACAACATCATAATTAAAATTTATAATATAGATTATATTATAGTCATATCTCAAGAACATCAAGCTATATCTGAATCCAACATGGTTACTGATCCTCACCAAGAATTTTTACACCAAACATAATCCCTCAAGAATCAAAACCTTAACGTACAAAATCTGCACACACCTACTTTCATTATCAAGAATGATCCATGTCAAATGAGTCTTGTCAAATAGTGTGGTTATGTATTGTGTCCTTTAATTATTTATGTAAAAAATATATAGATTATTTTGGATACTTTAAAATAACCATTCCAATTTGACAACACCCACAAGGGGATCAAATTCAAGGAATCAAATGACAATACTGACCAATTCGGGTAATCATATTTCCATTGTTTATGAGGAAACCATCATCTTTAAAGAGATTCATCTAACCATTGATCCCCATTGAATCCAATTAGATGAAATAAGATTTAAAGTTGACCAAGATTTGTTGGTTGCCAAAAATTATTTATATAGGATAACCCTTGATGAGTAGTTGTTAACACTTTTAAAAACTGAGACTTAGTCTTCAGTAAAATTGTAATTTAGTAGGCATGATTTTCACGTTAATTATACAGGCATGATATAATGAATGAGACCACTATTTCCTATATAAGAAAAGGGTCATATCAAATCATTGGCCACTTTCTACTGGGGAAAATGATAAATCCAACAGTATACCATGATCATAAAAAATCCATTTGAGTCACTCAATGTGAAAATCATATACAAATGTAACATAAAAAACCCAAATAGAAACCCCATCACTGGTAACATTAAATTTCATATAGAATAAATGTTCTCAATACATGAGTCCTATATTAATCAAAATCACTGATACTTCCCTAGGTATCGTGTACAAAAAATAAAAAACCACACAACGAAAATTATACAATCCTCATATTCCACTTTGTTATATTCCTATATGAAGACCACTGAAAAGTGCTCTGAACCAATTCTCTACAAGACCAAAGTTGTACCTCCTCCTATGCCATAATCTTCCAAATATTTGTCGGGATCTAGTGTAGTATCATGAATATCCTCATGTCCTTACATAGGGTGTTATATGTCTAATCAAATCAACTTATAGCAAAAAAAAATGAATATAAAAATTTTCAATATATGAAAAAAACAGAATCACTAATAATATGTAATAGAGAATAAACTATTTCATAAAGAATAATCACTGAAAAAAATAATCACTTATAAAAAAAGTACATAATAAAATAATAAAAGTAATGTTCTAGAGGCTCAACTACAATCTTAAGACTTCCTATAAAACCAATCTATAATCCATTTTTTGTGGTCATAATAATAATAAACATCATGATGAGTCTTATTCTAAAATGTGAATAAGAAAAGTGAGAGGTGAACTCAGAAAACCAATGTCCATGGTCATTTATGAAGGTTGTGGTTATATAAATTTGTTGGTAACAACCGACATGTTTCCATAAATGACTAGGGTGTGTGGTGTATGTGCATGGGACATGATCAGGTAAACAATAAAAATATGTGTGGGAAACAATTACTATTATACTAAATTATTTTACATATTCCAAGATTTCTATGAGCATGTCATAATGACCATGGAGACCCTAACATTTCTAGGTGTCCAAGTCCCACCCCAGAACAAGTAATTAGTGTTGATCCTTAGGAATATGACCCTGATTAACAACAAATTGTTTTTCAAATGACATGGTATCTCTGATAATGTCACAATGTCCTTTCCGTATATATAAAAAAAACAATAATATGGGGTGAACCACATATCCCTAAATCATTGTCTTAAGTGGTAAAACATCACATAATACACAAAGTAACACAAAAATCATATGAATATTGTTAACCCCTACAAAATTCAATAACTGTGAATAGATTGAAGATGATTCTAGGGTATCCTACACAATCCCTAAATCTAAAATATTTCCACGTCACCATGCCAAATGGCTCAATACCATGAATCCAATGATTTACAATTAAGATCATGTAATACCAGGAAGCTCAACTATCTATATCCTATGAATGAACGAGGAATATTATATCAGTAGTAGTGTTTATAAAAAATCCTTTAACATAAATGGTTGGATCTTAGGAAAAATAGAAATCCTAGGGACCCATAGTTTCCATGACGTCCTTTATAGACCCTATATCATATTTCGTCATCTCCATAATTCATACAAGTTAAATAACTAAATCCTAAGAAGAATATTATAGAATAACCAATAAAAAACTTTACATCTAATTCATATAACATAGATATCACATAATTATTAAAAGATATATCCAAGAAGTACCTATGAGAATCTATAAAAATAACATTAAATCTCATTGGCCCTCAAGGAGAGGTCTTGGGTTTAAAATTTTATAATCTATTATAGCATCAAAAATAAATACAAGAAACCATAACCCCAGGGTAGGGGATGAAAATATTAATAAACCCTTAACATTTTTTATACCTTCATGATCACTCCAATAATACAAGTTCCCAAGTGAATCATTGAACCTTATCAACCCATTCCGATGTCTCCCATCATACTAGGGTCACATGTCAAATGGAAACCCACTAGATTCCCTTTAGATCATATAGTTTCCTTCATGGCCTTTTATGAATTAAAACATGGAAGATAATTTTTTGTAGATTAACCTGTATTAGGAATCTCAGGTTGACTGGAACACCAAACCTATGTGCCAATAATTCCAATGACTCTACAACCTTTCTATAATAAATCCATGGTTCCATATTCACCATTAAAAAATTTTCACTTATCTATAATCATACCATGAATATAAGATATAATCATTAGTAATTGAATTGAAATCCTATTCATGGTTAAGGTCCCACACTATTTCTCTAAAACTATGAGCCCTAAACCATGCACCCTATGTATAATCCTTTAAAACCATTAAATCCTATTCCAAAAATACCATGGATCAAATGAACAATCAATGAACCATCAAATCCTAATTACTCATCTAAAAATATCATGTTGTTTTGTTTTGATTCTCATTATTTCATACTGAATCATTGATTAAAATTCAACCCATCCAGTTATAAAGAATTAAAAATTTCCTGAATTTCAAACTCTCTTACGGTCAGATGGACTTAATGAACAGGTTAGAAGAAAAATTAATTTGAATAATTTAATACACTACCCTAACCCTAAACTAAGGAGGAATATTTATTATAAGTTTACTTGTGTAAACCAACAATATAAATCTTAGGCTGAGCAGTATACACATTACTAGAAATCTCCCTTGGATGATCATCAGACTCCAAACATTGAAGATATTTTTTTTGACATTACCTTGGAAACCAAATGTTTCATATAAAAGAATAAAATATTATTTTGTTACAAGTTCCCTATAAATAATCTCCAATGATAAAAAAATCCATATGTACACTAGAAATTGATTGTAGATTTTAAACGTGACAATAACCCATGAGAGAATTTGGTTGTTTAATGAGAGTATTTGAGAATGAAAACATAAGAAGTGCCCCAAATTATTTCCAACCATTTTCAAGAGTGATGGGTCATGGATATTAAAAATAAATTGATAAATTCATTACCATACAATATATTTTAGAGGACCCTTTTGCAATGAGATATTGAACACACACCTTTACATGAAGAATCGTAATAAACAAAACGTTTGGGAAACATGAGAGAAAGATAAATTGATGTCATACTCATTAAAGAGTTTCATGAGCATGTTCTAATAATCCATTATACCCACAAACTCATAAAACATAAATCCAAAATTTGAGTTGACATATTAAGTTTTATATCTTTCTGAAATAAAATGATTATAGAACCTAGAAACCAATGAGAGGTCAAGTAGCTTTAGTGCCCTTATAAACTCAGATTGGGAGATATGCACCATCAGTTTACACTCAACTTGAAGGAAAGTTCATGTTCTAGTTTTTTTTACATTGAAAATCACTAATAGTGGAGCCTCTTTTATAGAATCCCCTTCCCCATAATCTGGGGAGGGTTCATGTCAACTAACATCTAGGTTTGGGAAACAACATAATACTAAAAATTATTTATGAATATTTATAAATACTTATTTTAAATTATTTTCATTTTCATAATATTTTCATCAATGAAAATAAGAAAATTCTTTAATATGAATATGACTTATAGAAAACCAATTTGTCTAACCATATAATTTTCACAGTAAATTATATTTATTATGTGAGTGGACAGTATAGTCAGTAAATTTTTTTATCTACTTACTTTTTAACCTAATGTGAATCAATATTTGATTTTCACAAGAATCATGATTCATTTTTAAAATTCTTTCAATAGTTTATTTATTATTAAAGATATATATATAGAAATTAAAAATTCAATTATTTAAGAACCATTCTTATGTACAAGTCTTAAATGTATCACACATTGATATTCTTCTTTTCAAGGATTATTTACAATGTTATGTTTTACGGTGGAAATTGTTTTCATATATAAAAAATGATTTCATTAGATAAATATCAAATTTTATATTCATTTACCATGGACCATTATTAAATGTTATCGCACTAAATTAAATCTTTATTTGAGCTTGTTCAATTCAATAATGGACCAGTATTCATAATTCACTAGGAATGGATTCTTCTTATATTTTCCTCTCACCACCTAATAATATGGAGATGGAATAAACTAAATTATATCATATTTTAATCATGAATAGTTAAGTATAAAAAAAATCTTTTATCTCAGTGGTTCTATTCCCCTTAAAAAATTTATAGTGCTCACATCCGTAGGGAAGTTGCATCCTCTCATAGTCTGACCTCTATTTGTTTCTCATTTTTAAAAAATTTCATCACCCATCACTTCTATTTTTTCTAATCTAGGATTAATTCAACATTAACTACTACCCAATCTACATTACAAAATGTGACTGGACTACATTCTCGATCATATAAGATAATTTTCCCATCAGTTTATGATTTTTTTTTGTTTTGGTAAGTTAATTCTTTTCATTATCCTCATTTCATCATGGTTCTTGTATTAATTTTTATTATTCTCTATAGTTCTTGTAGTTTAGGGGGTTTTAATATTATTTTTCAGTTTTATCTATTATTCTTTTCCCAATTATTGGTTAGATATGATGGATTGGTTGTCCATTTGTGATTTTATGGTTCAATCCCTCAGTGTATAACACATAAATCATTTTTATAGATGTCTTCCCTTAAGATGTGTATTATTCCATATATATAAAGTGATTAATTATGATTATATAACATTCTACACTGATGACCTATTCCATTATTATATACCCTATTATGGCCTGGTGCATTTTGTTTCACAGTGTTGTTATGGATTTTGGTTGAGGTCCAGGAGGAAATCCAAGGTTCTATATCAAGATCTTCCTCTTTGTTTGATCGAGTATACTATGTTAGTTGATATTAAGTAACCCTATCCTGATTATTTCATTGTTGAGGTTTTTATCTTATTTTTTATGATTAATTATGGTGAATGGTTTATAGTGTTCATGAGAGCTCATGTTTTTTATTAAATGGTTCTTTAATGATCCTTCACCAAGGGTTAATAGTGAGGAATTGTTTTTGTGGTACTAGTTAATGGTTAATAATTTCCCAGTGGTTGTTTGGGGAAGTATTTCCTATGGTTTTTTTGTTCATTCAGTTCATGGTGATGTCTCATGGTGGTTCCTCTATTAATGGTTTGGGGTTTTGTGTTTCACCATTATAGTTTGAGTTCTAATGAAAAATAAGGAGTCTTAAATGGGAGGCAGAGGATGAAAGTGTCATATGGATGTATAAATTTATCCTTTACATCTATTCCAACGATCAAGTAATTAGGATCAACCTCAATATTCTCGATATTGTTTACTAGCTATTAGTTCTGCAATATTGTTTCAATTTTTTATTTTAGTTTATTGATACTAAATTTTATATTTTTGATTTAATATAGATATTTTAAAATATTATATTCCTAGTGAACGGACATCACATGTTGTAAACATGTTATTTTAGTTTCCATATTGAATTTTTGGATTTTTCTATATCATTTTTGACGTTTTATGTATAGTTCCCACTTAAAAATAACTTCTTATTATTTAAAAAATAGATTTGAAATTGTAAACTAAATAACATAGATGGATTTGGTTTCCTATATTTTAGGGTAATAAATATCAAAACAATTACATAATGTTATCCCAATTACATGTACCAATTATTGTAATGATTATGTTTTGAATTCTTTTAATTCAACTAAATAAATTTCTTCAAACCACACTGATGTGTGACTATTTAAAAAATTGATAGCATGTGGTATAAATCCACATTAATATCCAAATATATTAATGAATATAAAAAATAAATCCTTGAATATGGTACATGAAACCCATTCATGTAATAGTTTAAAATACTATAATTCAATAACCCCACATGAGTAATATTAGATCCATAGATAATCAGGACACACTTTTTAAGAAAAGGCATAAGACGCTGTGATAATGATCCATCAAAACCAAATTCAATCATCTAAGAGATATATTACTCATTATTGTTCTCAATTTAAGCTTAAATTTAACATGTAATTTTTTAAAAACTACAATTATCTACTTAATTTAATCTCACGAACCCATACAAGACATGGTTGAGGTAGATGAAAATGAATCCATAATTTTTCCTAGAAGGTAACTCCCTAGATACAACTATGATGACATAAATGCAGTATAACTACGTTGACTAAAGAACACTCCTATTAATAATATAAGATTTATGTACACTAATAATATAGTGGGGAATAAATAAATAAATAAGAAATTCAAGTATTTAACCATGAGATAAACTATCTATTTATATTTCTTAAATAACAATAAAAAAACACATTATAATTTTTCTATTCATTGATTATATTATATCATGAAATAAATAGAAATATAAAACATTTAAATCCATTTAAATCATGAATTTTCAATAATTTAAACCCTCTATTGTGTTACTTATTTAATTTATCAAATAATGATTTTTAATTTGTACATTTGAATTTAATATTTTATAAACATTATAATATTAATTATAAATAACATTATATTTTAAACATATTTTTTTTATTTTAAAATCATTTTATGCATCACACGTACAATTTCCATATTTTAAATTTATATACAAATCATTAGTTATGCCTCATAGTTTTAATATGGTAATTTTAAATTATTATTAATATTTATGGATCTTTATTCGATAAATAATTCATAAACACATTATAATTATTGAATATGTAAAAAACATCATAAATTAAAATTTTCAAAAATAGTGCATTTAATATAATATATAAACACATTAGAAATTATATATTTTAATTCATATTTCATTTTGATGAATTAAAAACATTTTAAAAAAATTTCATTTTTAAAATAATTACTCATAATATAAAATAATTTTAGGTGACCCTTAGTAGGATTACCTCACTCATGGTATGTCTAGAAGTGAATAAACTGGTGTAGTCCCTATGTAAAAATAATTTCACATTCCACCCTTCCACATCCTATGTCATACTGATAATTATAAGGATTAAACAGTGAATATGAGTTGTCACACATAAGGTTAACCCAAAAAAAATATACACTTGGATTAATAAGATTCATTTGGAAAACAGTACATAATGTTCTAAAATAATGACACCATATAAGGGAAAAAATTGAATCTAGTGTGTTGATCACAACATTTGTTGTGTTTCAGCAAAGGAGAAAAACATCAATATGGGAAGTAATTTTATCTGATATGCATTTCTATCATATATACAAAATCATTATCTATTTTTCAATGTATAATATCACATTATATGAAGTAGAATCCCAATATCACACCTTATGATATGTAAAATCCAAAAATAAAATCATTTTATTTTATATGATGATTTTATCTATATTATTTTGTGAATTTATGTTGGTTATTCTATCACATAAGTATTTCATGTTTCTATAGTAGATTGTATTATCATATAACATAATGTCATATCTCATAAGATATTACATTCTCAAATAACACAATTTATGATGTAGTTCACATTATTAATTCTTAAAATAAATATTAAAAAACCAAATCCATGGTAAAAATATGATTCCACTACAATGCTTCATTATTTCAAAAGACACCCATTAAAATAGCAAAAATAACCCAAATCCACTCCCAAGATCATCACATGAGAATAATTGAATCCACACTACTCTAAAATTATAAAAATATCATACCATAAATCAAATATCCCACAATCATTAATCTATTTTCTTTAATATATGTTGTTAATGAGGACCACCTATTAAAATAAAAAAAATTATCTATCCATAGTGAATCCATGGGTTGAAACCGAATCACAAAATATTTGGTTATGTCCATCCCAATCTATGTGATACACTAGTATCATTTATGAAAATATGAGGAAGAAGGAAGGGGTCATGGGTGACTATTATAGAATCTTCCATGAATCGATATACCTCCATCATATGGCTAATGACTCTATATAAATCCCTCAAGCATTCCACTCGAGTGAACATGTTGCAGCTCATACATTATATGTTAAGGCATGTGGTTACATGTGACATAATCCTCATCCATTCTAAATTCTTATATGTTTTCTTATATGAAATAAAAAAAATTCTAACTGCAGATATTGGAGGAAGATAATATCATATTAACAGTATAATTTTCCACTACCATGCTAAGGTAGTGACCCATTATCATACAACAATCCATTAGATATCAAAAAAATATGACCGTAGATATCCTTTAGTTTTTATGTATTCAATGATATATGAAAGGAACATATCATTCAATATGATATAACATACATTATTAATATTGATGTTTGATTTAGGGGATGTCTTATTAAATTATCTCTAGAATACCAGTTACAATTACATTCATAATTGAAAAAAAAATTCTTTTCAAAAAACAACTTGAAAACTTTTATTTGGGATATTTTACACTCATCTAAGATTAAATGTCTCATATACTCTCTCTTATTATGAAATAATTTAAATGAAACCTTACTAAGGGAATTGATCTTTCATGCATGATTATATATATGATGTTGAACATGTAGATGATACCAAAAAAATATTCTTCTTCCATGTTGTTATGATTAACAAAACCATTCACATGTAAACTATTATAGAAATACATATGATGTTATCATACATGTAATTTTTTATTGATATAATCAATATCTAGAGGTTATACAACCAATAAAATACCTAAATAATACACTCTGAAACAACAAATAGGAAAATAAATTTATGTTAATGATTAATTCCCTTACTAAAAATTCAATGTAATCATTGAGTAGAAAACAATAATAATACATGATATATGTATGAAAAATTCATTAATATTTTTCTTTAGCATATTCATAAAATTTTCATCAATGTAAATTCTTTATTGGATCCAGAATAATTTGAACCTGATTTTTCATATAAAATATAATATTTAGAATAATATTTGTGAATTCAACAATTCAATCTCCAAATAGGGTAAATTTGTATTACTATTATTAAAAATATTAATATGTATATATTAAAACCAAATAATTTTAATTGTTAATATAATAAATCTCAACAAATTATAAATTCCATAACAATGAAAAAAATCAAAGGTGAATTATTTAAAAAATACTATAATGTGTGGATTATAAACACATTATAACTATTAATCAAAGGTCATAATGTATTTATATAGTATAATCGAGTTTCAAGAATACTTTTCAATTCTATGCCTAAAAATGATATAAAAATAAAAATAAAATACTTTCATATAAAGATCATTGACCTATGAAAATAATTCATCCTTGTATTTTTTTGGGATGCTAAACAATTATATTGAAAACATTTTTTTATTGAAAATGATTTTACTTATATATTATATCAATAATAAAACATATGAAATCATGCATTCTCAAGGCATGAGGTAAGCCCAAAAAATATATAAAGAAACCTATTATTACATCCTCTATGAAACATGAAAGGGATGTAACAAACTATTTGGGAATTTATGTCTGACTATGACTTCAATTCATTTAAGAAACTAGAATAAAAACATAACTAAAAATTAATATTTTTTAGAAACCCAAATATATTCTTCAATGAATTATAAAATTTTAAAATGAAAATATTTATTTCTTTTTATAATTATTTTAATTATTCACAGATCTTATAGATTTACATAGACAACACCTAATGTTTTTAAATAAATATATAATCATAATGAGAAATAATTTTTTTATTCAATATATTTGTACCTCCACAACATGGTTTCCCATATACGACTCTTCTGGATATCACACTAATGAATATAATATTTTTATATTATAACGATATTTACACCTATATATATTCTCATCATCCAGCTATATGTTTATAAAAAAATCAATCAATTTTAATTCCACACTCTCTAAATTAAATATTTATCTATTCATCTGAGGAATTAAATAACCAACCACCATATTAACATTTCATAGGGTGTATATAATATCAATGTTATAATAATTTTTAAAATCCACCAATATTCTATACCATGAATTGAAATCCTTCTTGGAGATTATGTATCAAAATCAATTTAAGTTTGTATTGATAGTAAATTGGTCAAATAGTCAAAAATGACTCGGTAATAAACGATTAAAATCATTTGTAGCATATAAATACTTATGAGGAAATTACTATTTACAACCATATGAATTATATCATTTATCATGCATCAATACATATCTGAATTCAAAAATTTTTTCATCAGAATACATATTTTATATAATAACATATTTCAATAATGAAAGAATTTAATCAAACCAAAATATCCCGTTAAATAATTTAAATTAATCTTAAAAATCTTAAACTAGTATAAAATTATTAATTTTAGTTATAAAAAATTTAAATACATGGAAATTTGAGAAAATAAAGGTATCAAACTCTTATTAATAGAAAATAATCCAAAGAAATATTTCAACATAGATACATTCTTTGATGGGATCTAAGAGATAACCGTTTCAATCTTCGATCAGTCCAATACTATAAAATTTTCTGAATTTAAAAAACATAGGAATTGTATTTAACATATCTAGAATAGAAAACTATAAATTTTTCTATAAAAAATGTTCCCATAGTAAATCCAATTCAATCTTGAGATTCTATGAATGAACCAACTATGACTTAAATATAATCAAAATATCATTAATAAAGGATATAATAAATAAATAAATATGGGTTTTAAGGAATATATTCATAAATATCATTAATAGAACTAGATTATGAACACATATAAGAACATTAATAAAATACAAATTTTATATATGGAAATTAAGACATTTTACTAGGTTTTTACTCATACTAAACCTTTATATGGTGATATTTATACTATAAATTTGTCTTATCAAACCAATTCATCTTTTTATATTGATAAAAAATATTTTATTGGGGGATGATAATAACTAATCAGGATAAAGTTTATCAACCCTTGATAATATATACATAACCTAAATATATTTTTAATTTTATTATAGTTAACATCAAATAATATCTTAGTGATGAATTATGTCAAATAAAACCCCATATAATAATTTTTCAAAATGAATTCTCTACTCTGAAATCTATTTAGGATCTAGATCGTAATAATAAAATTTAATAATAGAAACACTAAGATATAAATATACCTAGAATTTAAAATCCTTCTTTAGTGGTAAACTCATAAAAACTTCTCATGATATTTCATAATCCCATAGAACTCAATGATGTTACTCTATATTTTTTATAAGTTAATTTTATGTAACTATGATATAATTATTTATTGATCAATCTATTTCTTCAAAAAATAGAAAATTTCTCCAACAAATAAAATAATAGTCCATAAAATATTATCTCGAATGACAGAGAGGGTGGATGAAAAATTATTTCATGTGGTTATAACCTTAGTATAATTAGAAAATATAGAAGACAAATAACATAATCATATATTATTGGAATAATATTAGAGTAATACATGAAATTATAGTAAAAAGGATATTTTGATAAATAAAATGAAATATTCTACATAATATTATATAATATAATATAGGATCACCCGATTGTATGATCATATAAATTATGCTAAATACTATAAAAAATAGCAAGGATACCAACTATTCTATCCTTATAATCACATTTGACCTATCTCCAAATCTTAGATGAGCATTACTATCCTATTCACCAGTACCTGGGACTATGTGTAAACCTATATGCCAACCAAACAATCAACATTTTCAAAAATTCACATATGTAAAGTGTGATTATAAAAATATGTTTTCCCCGAACAATAGTTCCTCAAATAATAACCATTATAAATCATCGTGAATGGTTTGAATGAAATGAAATATTTATAAAATCACATGCATTCTATTATAATACCATAAACATCTCAAGAATCCATCCAAACCAATGACCCTTTCATGTTTCTCCTAGTGAAAAAATGGAATTAGTATTCCCCTGATTTAATCACATAACAGGATAAATGATGAATTATCATATAAACAATAAATAGAAAAATTATGCATTTCCATATATAATGTATACAAGTGAGTGGTACATAAATAATAAAATAATTAAATATGTAACATTTTTTAAAATAATAAATTGTGAAGATAAATTATCCATTAGAGATTAAGAAAACATGTGAATAATTTATGAAAAAAATATACATGATGAAGGAATAATCATAGATTAACAACAGAAGTGATTTACCTATCGTCAAATAAATATATATAAGGGAATGGTTAATAACCAAATAACCATATAAGATATTAAATTATCATAGAATATATAAAACTAGTATATTGATTGACTAACAAATTACCTTAAAGGTGAAAATTTTGTCATTGAATGTGTAAATATATGTGAATATTTTATCACTAAATTGTAACATATTTGAACAGTTTATATCTAAACACATTTACTTGTATAAATGATATATTACTATACTCAAAAAATGGGTGAATGATGAATCTCTTTATATATAACAAATAGGATAACAAATTTTCATTAATAACATAACCCATTGGTCAATGAGTTATCCTGAAATATATTAACCATAGGTTATTTCATAATATACTTATTGAATGAGGAATCAATAAAATAAATCATTTTTTTCACCAATTCCATAAACACATATTTTAAATTTATAATACAATTTTTAATGAAATAATTGTTGAAAATTAATATGGAGTTTTTCTTCTGAAGAATAGACATACAAATAAACAGTTTTAAAAAAAATTATTTAAAAATAAAAATATAACATTTATCTCCCAAATATATAAACCAAATTATAGGACATCTTGGTAAAAATATATATATATAAAATTGTGATATTGAAATCCTACTAGGGTAATGAACATATAAATATAAAATAACATGAGTTTAAAGTGTTACAGTATGAAATCATAATGGGGTATATCATAATCATTGATACGTATCATAATGAAATTATTTCATATGATCATAAATATGTGGAAAAAATATAAAACATATTATCATAAACATAATCCATTTTTCACTCTTAATACATTCATCAAAACGTAGATAATATCCCATTGTGGATATAAGTTCACTATATAATACCTCAGATAACACCTCATTAGATATAAATCAATAACTAATGAAATGAAGGGTCACGTAATTATAGTCTAACCCCTTATAATAATTAAAATAAAATATATTCATTTTAAATGAGTAATTTAATACATTAATATATCATACGCATGCTCAATCCCCAAAAATGAAGTCGGTATCAAAAATATGACTCATTGAATAAAAATGGTAAATCATAAAGATTACCCATTTAAGAAAGAATAAAATCATTTTGAACATTCATAATTAATAAAATGAATATATGAATTGAACATGTAGTTTCAATTTATAAAATTCATGAAAAGGATCTCAAATAAGAAATAATAATTACACATCACTTGAGTGAGGATTAATAAAATAAGTAAATGATATTTTTAAAGGAAATACACTATTATTTTCCATAAATCCCAAATTGATGAAGTTGGTTTATAGAGAATATAGATATGTATTTTAGTGGTAATTATGGTTTAAATACATTTTATTGGGGGAATATTTTCAGTACACATGAAATAAGGATGTTCTCATAACCAGGATTACTTAATAGTGGTAATTTGATAGGGAAATGAAAACATTTATAATCCAATAATAGAATGGGATGTTTGAAGAGTTATAAATTCAATGGAAATATAAAAAATAAAACACTCAAATAAGAAGAAAATTTAATTAAATGGGAATAAATGTTTGTAAATTTTAACTAATAATTCATGAATGTGGTAAGAAGATCACTTACCATGGGTTCCAGATTCGTTCTACGCACATGCTTATAATATCAATTAACCAAATTAACATTATTAATTTCATAAATAAAGATCGTATTAAACTATATTTTATATTGGAATGTCCATTAAAAATCATATTTTATAAATTATATTACAATTTTATTTCCTACATAGGTTATTTGTGTTAGTTTGGTCGAATATTCACAAATTCTTATATATTTTGACCATTGTAGAAAGAATTATAAAATAGATTCATATTATCTATAATTTTAATAGTTTATGTAAATAATTTTTTATATTAAAAATATTTATAACACTAATGGAATATTTACCTATACAAACAGTTCAAAACCATCGGTATAGTCCAAAAACATTGGGTATAGGCTATACCCATAATTATTATGAACTATAAGAAACCAAGCTATCAGTATTGACCTATACCAACAATTTGGTCATTTTGTGGGTAATGGTGGCCTATAATCATGGGTTTTAAACCATTTTATGTGAATTTTAAATGTTCATAAATATACCCAAAATTTGGGAAACTATGGGTATATATTTTTTATTAAAGAAAATACCCAATGGGATTTGACCATTGCTCCTTCCGCTTATAGTCATGCGACATTAACACTAATCTATCACACATTATATGTTATAATATAAAAAATGTATATTTTATCTATATTATTATTCATAATAATATTTATATTAATATATTTAGTGTTGTTTTTATTTTCACGGAAAAAAATTTGGTCATGAAATACCCATGTTTTTGTCAAACTGAGGGTATTGAATGATATTTTTTCCCGTGTGAGAACTATTACCACGGTTTACCAAAAATATGGATACAAATCAAAATATACTCAAGGATTTTGACAGTATTGGGTATAGGTCTCCCTAAAATTGTTTGTACATGAAATCTATACTAATATTTCTCTGTAAACCATGAGAATAGGTAAATCTATACCAACATTTTTAAGTGTATAAAGGGTATAGGTGATTCCTATGAAATTTTTTTCTCGAGAAACATATGCCCATGGTTCTCCTAAAACTGTGGTTATAGTATTTTTTCTAGTAGTCTAAAGGCAACCTGGATGGTTGGGGATAACCAATAAAAATAAATTATATTAGATGTTATAGTTAAAACTTATTCAAAATTTATGTTTATATTTCTCAATAAATGAGTGGGAACAAAGTAAAAAATTAATTTAGAATTTCATATTAATATTTATATTATAGATGACATATATATCCATCAGTAATATCCTTTCGATCAACATTAAATGATGCAGAAGAAAAACAGAAGTGGTTGATTTTTTTAGGGGATAGTCCGTGCAATGCACTAATTAAGTTTTCTTTCTATTAGAAGATAGAAATAAATAAAAATTGGTTATTAAATTAATATAATAAAATATTTTTTTAAACTATATACATATTTATTTAAATTTATTTATTTATTTTATTTTTTAAGATAATTATTAAGTATAATAAGTAATGGAGAATGTAATTATTATATTTGATACATGATATTCTCTTTGATATTTTCAATGATGTGAAAATATTAAGATAAATTTTCAAACAAGGTACATAATAATAATAAAATAATGATAATAACAATTTTTTTGTAGAGTATAAAGGGAAATTATAATGGTATGTGTGCCGATGGAGTGGTTGATATGATGTCCTTTTATATGTGAATGATAGTGTTCTTTGCGAATATCCTTCACACTTCCCTGATAACATTACACTATTCCATGAACAATGATTCCTAATATATTAAATATTGGATTGAAAGGTGTTTCATGGATGATTAATCACCAAAAAATTCATTCTACACATGTTAAAGATATGATTTAAGTGATTTACTATATTTTTGTACATTATTTCATTTTTTCTATTGGTAACTAGTTATTAACTAAATAATGGATATTTTATTTTAAAATATAATATAATACCTATTACATTTTTTTTGTTTTTTTGAACCAAAATTTTGTATCCATTTAATCTAAGTCAAATAGGTAAATATAATAAAATCATCATTTAATGTAAAATATATAATATGAAAACATAATTTTTGTAGATAAATTAATTTTAATGATTATGTATTTTTTCATCTTACTTAGCATTGATTTAAAATTATATCAGTTTAAATATAATTATATATTGGTTTAAACCTATTATTTCAGTCATAATTTAAATCAAATAAATTTTATTTATTAAATAAAATTTAATCAATATTAATCAAAAAAATCATTTTTAAAACTATTTTATAATTATCATGGTAATTACATTTAATATTACTGATTTTATCTTTATTACTAAAAATGATGTTAATATTTATAAAGAATATTGAAATATAGAAATAAAATTATTAATATATTTTTTGATATTTATTTTTAAAAGGGTTTAGTGTATAATTTTTAACATAAGGACATATAAATAGTATTTAGGCAAAGATATTAATTAATCTA
This sequence comes from Viscum album, assembly GCA_963277665.1. NCBI lineage: Eukaryota > Viridiplantae > Streptophyta > Magnoliopsida > Santalales > Viscaceae > Viscum > Viscum album. The sequence goes on along the minus strand of OY728147.1, from coordinate 1,666,156,168 downwards.
CAAAACTGTTAACCATAAGTTAAATAAATTATGAATAGTATATATAAATGATTTATATTTAATATTACATATGTATTTTTTCTAATTTTTTTTGATGTTTTTAAAAAAATATTTTTCTATATATGTTATTTTTTTATGACAAATATTTTTATCCAAATCGATATTTTTACTATGCATTTAAAAATCAATTTTTTTTTTAAAAACCCTAAAATTTTTCTTGACCTATTACTGATATTATAAATCTAAAAAATATGTTAATTTGTTTAGATTAAATGTAACACCCCAAGCTTCCTCGGTATGTTTCCTTTCGAATAATGCAATGACGTGCATTGTACGCAACTTCGAGATTTTAACACACCACAACCAATCAAACTAGCCGTTATGAATAGTAATACCTACTTTTTGAAATTATATATATTTTATATTTCAAAATGGACTTCATTTTTGGATTCGGAATATCGAATTTATCCTAAGGTGAAATTTTGGTACTTTTTGGATAACTTTCATATTTTGATGAATAGTGAAAATTACTAAATTTTAATTAAAAACAACTTTTTTAATCAAAATAATTAATAGTGATAAATTGTGAATTTGAGTGGTTTTAAAGTATATTTAGAATATATTTTTACCATTTAATATAATGTTGGTCATTGGAAATAATTTTACAATTAAACCGAACATAAACAAGTGTCAATCTTTTGATAGTTATTATCTCTTAAAAACACGCTTTTTGTTTTGACAGCGGGAATTAATTTTAAATTAATTTCTGCCACTTCTGTGTTTTGAATTTAGAAAAATGGATTCCATATTTGGAATCAGGATTTCCAAATTGTGTAAATAGGTAACTTTTATTTTTAGACATTTTGAATAATTACTGCGGTAAATATTTTATTTACCATGGTTAAGGGTAAATCCGGTAAATAAGGGTTAAAAGAATAATATTATAATAATAAAAAATTACCCTAAAACGTGTCCTAACCTTATTGGTGGACACATACCCGACCATGGGCATCCTTGGGTTAATTTGGGGACCCCTTGGAGCCACTTGTATGTGGTAGGGACACATTATATTAATAAAGTTAAAATAAAAATAAAAATGGAATAAGCTTACATCTTTTAGAAGAACAATTTTTACATAGGGTTATACATGTTGGATTTTCGATTATAAATATTCATTAGAAATCGAAAAATATTTCCTACATGATGATATTTTATTTATAATTTTTAGACATTAAATAATTTATTTTATTTATGACACAATGATGATGCAGTAATTACTATAATAGTGAAAAATTAAAATAATTGATATTATAAATACCCAAAAAAATATAATATGAAACTTTTAATGAATTAAACTAATTTTCTAGGATAATATGATATATTAGTATTGATTTAATTGACTTTGTTCGAAGTAATCAATCTGTTATGAGTTTCACAAAAATCAACTATTGAATAGTGTCAAAATTGACATAAAAGAGTTCTTAAAACAAATATTATATTATTAATTGATATTAAATTCCTAAAAATCTAAGGTTCGGCCAAGAGACTTATATTATGATAGTTTAATCATTAATGGACCACTTGGGGGTCGCTTGGATGTATATAGTAAGTTTATTAACCATATTATATAAAAATACAAAGAGACATTGTAAAAGTGAAACTAATTAACTTAGAGTTAATACTTAAATATAAGGTTAATATAAGTACCCAAACCTGTCTAAATTCTATTGGATGAGTTGTTTTCGACCTATCCCCACCTCATCCTTTGAATAGTCAACTTTGGAGCCTTTGGAAACCGAATATGAATTTATTATAAATTAATATTTCTAGCTTTTCCAAAAGTGCCCCTCACCCCTCTTATAAAAGGGCACTCCTCCTTCTCTTTTCCTAACACCTCTCAAGCCACTTGGATCGTCCAAACTCTGCCCAACTAAGCTCCCCAAATCCCTATCCTCCTCCTTGAAGCTTCCCCTTAGGCAGAAAGCATTTCAAGAAGTCCTTTGGTTCCAACCAAAGTGAGTTACCTAGATTAAAGGTAACGATTTCTCTTAAATTATTTTCATTTATTTTGCTTCTCCAACCCCCAAACTCTTTTTATTTCATTTCTTTTGTAACAACACCAGTATCCAAAATATACTAGGATGTTTTTATAATAAGGATTCAAACTACACATACACACAACTCCATCTAATGGATGATGAACATAATGTTTCTGGGGATGGCAAACTAACGCCTCACGAAACGATGATTGTTCAAATACATCTTACCGCCTCTCATGGTGGCCATTATGATGGCACTGTAATTAAATATGATATTAATGATATATATTTTATATATAAGCTTCTGTAATTCCATTTTATATCATACCATTATTCATTTCATGTTGTATATACATACGATAATTTCATTTGAGGAAGTGCGGACTACCGCCCCCTTAAAATGATATGACTCGTTCATACCACACATGGAACGTATAAAGGATGGTGTTAATGAACTTAAGTAACATATATAAAATATTATATTATACTGGAATAATAATATACCTATGTATCATTTGGATTCGATTCTTTTAAAATAAAATTAAATGGAAGTAGCGTTCGTGCGTACGTACGGACTACCGTCTCCACGAACGCGATGAGATTCATTCTCCATTGTATCCATTCAAGTATAATTATCATTTAATGATTTAAAAATGATGTTTAAGGACTTGATATCATTCTGGATATGAATAAGATACAACAAACATGACTTATGTAACAAAACATATAAAAGAAAATGAGTAAGTTAACACCCGAAACGGCATTAATACTAAGATATTATTAACAAATCAATGTTAGAAGATCATATATGATATCATATTAAAGTAAATGATTCTTGTATTATTCAATAAAAATTATTTCACCATTATACAGGAGGTAAACCTACCATCGACCAAGGAAAAAGTACAAAGTAAGGGATTTTCTTATCTCACTTTGAATTCCGTGAGAATTCCATTGATCACCACTTAATTATTGCATGTGGTGTATGTGTACTGCCCATGATTTTATTCATTGTGTTATATACTTTTATTTATGGGTATTTACATCATCATGGTATGATAATTATTTCATGGGTGTATGTTTCTTAAGTTACCTAATCAATAAGGGAATTTGAGATTTCAACTTCCACTCATTTGGCTTTACGCATATTTCATTGATTATATTACCCCAAGATTATGTGTGGAATCACTATTCATTTGATTATGTCATAATTTCCACTCCCATTCCTGTGGATATAAGTTTGATACACATAATCACTCCATTGATAATTCTCAATTCATTGATTTGAATTTGATAAGAATAATTTTAACTCATTCTCCATTTATTGAGTTAAACATCCAATTCGTTGGTATTGTTTTTACAAGAATATGTGTGAATATACTTTGATTGATTTACACTAAATATCCAATCATATTTAGTGTATTTATATTTGTCACACATAATTATGTCGTTGATTTATCCTTAACCTAAGGATACAACCTTTATGAGATATTTCATCTCAATTTACATTCCATTGAGACTTCTTTGATGATATACACCAAATCACTTTTATGTGGTGTATATAATGTACTTTGACATAGTATATCATGAATTCCTTTATTCTCATGATATTACAATGTTTTGATTACCACAATTATTTGTATTCAAGTGTCTCTCTTTTGGTTAGAAACTCTAACCAAAATACCATTTTAAAATGTTTTAAAGAATTATTCTTCTAAATCATGCTCATTAATGTCCATATTTTAAAAATGGTTTTAAGGATTTATTTTTATGGACATTAAAGTTTTAAATTTAAAAATCCTTTTAAAAGTTTCAAAGTGGTATGGGACACTTTGATTCAAAAATCTATTTTTGAATGTCTTCTTGACAAATAGTGTGACTTTTAAAAGTTTTCAAGAAAAGGGGGATATTTCTCTCAAAAAGTTATGATGATTATTTTCATCTATGTCAACATCCTTCATTATTCATGATTGAGGTTAATGTGATACAATACAAGCTTTCCTATTGTATCAAATGAGTTATGTTTGACTGTGGGTGTTCTATTTTTATACCATTCATGGTTTGTGGTTAAAGTATTGAAATTTCGTATGCTAGTTTTAATACGAATGTTTATTTTATGCTTAAACCTATTCATATGAGGAATGCATTGGACTTAATAAGTGACGGGTGGAGCCCGCTATAGCTCCTCGATGCATCGGTAGGTCTCATGAGACAAACTAGTGTCTTGGCACAAGGCCTTGGCAAAATCTTATTTGTAGTCTTGGCACGAGGCCTTGGCTATGTGGTTATGATAGTCTGGCATTATGCATTCCATCATTATGAAAGTGGTTATTGATATTTCATGTGATCATTCGACTAGTAGAATATCCATGTGAGTAAGTAAATGGCATTATTTCATTTTACCTTCGCCATTTTATGCTGAAGTTTAAATTTAAAAGGCTTTTGTTTTAGTTATAAATTGCCTTAAGTGTTTATGCTTATTTATGAAAGCTTCTGCTATAATGTTATCCTTACTGAGCATCTGAGCTCACCCCTTTCAATGTTTTATTTTTCCCAGGATTATGAAGATGTAATTTGTGAATGACCTGCAGGGATAGTATGAGGGGATATGAAGACAAGATGTTTTTTTTGATGTAATGTAAAAAAATTTATGGATGTATCTAGTTATTCCAAGGCTACTAAACTAATCGGTCTTTCGAGACTTGATCTTTCTCATGATCATGCCAATGTTATGTAATAATGCACTGACTCTAGGTAATTAGGGTCGGGGCGTTACAGTTGGTATCAGAGGAAGTTTAGTACAAACCTTGGTAGCTAGATTTAGATAAACTCTGATTAGAGCACGTAGACCTAAGATGAAATTTGAGGATTAGTATAAAAGAACTTCCTAGAATTTTGGTATTGTAGAGATTTTGTGAGTTTTCTGAGCAATACATCCATGTCTGGATACGAGCAGGTAGAGGCGGCTCTGGCACAGATGTACCTAGGGGTAAAACCCAAAAACACCGCTTTGAGCTAGACTCGAACGGGAACTGGTGCACGACAACGGGCCTTGCTGCACTCTTGGTTACGACACTCCCGGGGGATATGCTTAGGATAATTTACATTTTCTTTAAAAACCAATTTAAGTAATATATATATAATATGAGAATAAATGACCTTGGTTAATCCCTAATATGTTTCAAATTGAGAATATGGTGACATTTTAATCTCTAAATGATTTTACGACTACTATTACTCACACAATGCTTTATGGTTTTAGTCAATGGCTGGATTCCAAGGAAGTCATAGTGACTTTGAGAATGATGTACAAGATGGGAACGGTGGTGGCAATGAGCAACAAAATGGAATGTTGATAGGCGTAAAAGATATCATCTTTATGCCAAATCAGTTTTCCAAAAATATGATCAACAACATATATATTAACCAACTCCCAGACTCAACAAGGAAGAGAAAGGTGATAAATGATAAGAGCTCCAGCAATGGAGACCATGGAGAAAAGAACCCTCAATTTTCATCATGCAGGAAATGTGGAAAGAGACACCCAGGAAAGTGTCTCAATGGGAAAACGAAATGTTTTACGTGCGGGAAGGAAGGACATAAAGTAAAGAATTGCCGAAGAAAAATGAAGAGTACTATGGATGAAGATAAAAATGGTCCCAAGAGTCCATTTACAGTCATTTGCCGTAAATGTAGGGGACCTGGCCATTACCCGAGTGAATGTCCTATTCTATAGGATATTTTCTTGGTCAAAGAAGAAGCTATGTGGGAATAAATGGTTGGAGAAATGTTTAAAAAGTATTAGCACTCCTTGTTGATGGGTTTACTATGGAATAATTTTCTCTTGTATTTGTAACCCCGCAGTTTGCCATGTGAGAATGATATTTGAGGAAGAATTGTCTCTTCTCTTGTGGATATGGGTATAAATAACCATTTGGATTTATATGATCATTGGGGTTTGAGAGAATTATAAGTTATTCTAATTTGGGATGAAGATTCAAGGTATGATATAACATTTGTGGTTAAATTTATGATATAGTATTTTGAGGAATTTATCTCATTTTGGCAATATTATAAAATATAGTTTTTGAAAAAGGACAACACGTAGACCGTGTGACAACCCGTCGCGTCGGACAAAGCTATGGGAATCGAACCCACAACCAAAGTGCGATTGGGATTTATCGCCTACCACTGGACTACGTGAAGTCCCTGGTTAGTGTGACTTTTTTTTAGTTAAATGATTTTATTGATCAATAATAAGTTGATTTGGGTTCTTATTTCATATCAAAAGAATACCCTTGGTATAGGAAAATGATTTGGTGATTAAGTGATAAATGTTATTTTGGAAGATGTTCGCTTTGTTGGGAACACTATATGCCCAAGGAAAATAGAATACTATGGGGTTTCATTTGTGGAGTAATGATAGATTTTTATCTACGTTTTTATTGTGGATTTATAGTGATTTGGGTTATTTATGGAAATGATTAACCTATAATAGAGAATATGTGATTAGGTTAGTTACTTTTGAGTATGTGACTTTAAGAGTATCTGATGTCATTTGGAGATACAATTTAACATGGGAGACTACATAATCAAATTCTTCTATGTTTTGGGTTTCAATATTAGTTTGGATTATATTAAAGGATTTTAAGGACAATTGGTTATTGAATGGTATCTATTTAACTTTGGGGAATTGTTGGTTTAATTTTAGAAATTAAGATTAGTGCATATTTATCTCAATGAATATCCTTTTGGGGGATCATTAGACCATTCACTGACCATTTTGGTTTTGATTAATCTTCAAAGACAATGAAAATATATTGTTTATCCTTCATGGATCATGTGATTCTATAGAAGTTTATTCTATCTCTTCCAGTGTGACCAAGTCTTCTTGAATACTCATCGTCTAAAAAAAATGAGTTAGTGGTGGAAATTTATTAAAGAATGAAAATCTACTTAAAATGTAAGTATATCTCATAATGTTCTTAGTCAATATCATAAATGAATTACTCTTCCTTATGTAATGTAACTTAAAAAAAATGTTGTCCATTTACTTTCCTACTAAGAGACTAATGGTCGTTTGTCCCAACACAAGTTTGTGGTTTTCTCATTGTTAACTTTCTCCTGATCATGATTTCTATCCCTCTCCATCAGAACTTGACACTTAGTTTATCATCCATATCCATGTTTTCTTACATGGAATCCTAGTATGGGTTATCTTGGATGACCCTTATACCTCTCTTTCATTCTTTTAAAGTGATAGTTTTATTGACTCTTTTTCCGATGTGGGACTTTCCATTATATTCCCAAGCAAAATTTTAAAAATTGCGAGGACGCAATTTATTGAAGGAGGGGAGAATGTAACACCCCAAGCTTTCTCGGTATGTTTCCTTTCGAATAATGCAATGACGTGCATTGTACGCAACTTCGAGATTTTAACACACCACAACCAATCAAACTAGCCGTTATGAATAGTAATACCTACTTTTTGAAATTATATATATTTTATATTTCAAAATGGACTTCATTTTTGGATTCGGAATATCGAATTTAGCCTAAGGTGAAATTTTGGTACTTTTCGGATAACTTTCATATTTTGATGAATAGTGAAAATTACTAAATTTTAATTAAAAACAACTTTTTTAATCAAAATAATTAGTAGTGATAAATTGTGAATTTGAGTGGTTTTAAAGTATATTTAGAATATATTTTTACCATTTAATATAATGTTGGTCATTGGACATAATTTTACAATTAAACCGAACATAAACAAGTGTCAATCTTTTGATAGTTATTATCTCTTAAAAACACGCTTTTTGTTTTGACAGCGGGAATTAATTTTAAATTAATTTCTGCCACTTATGTGTTTTGAATTTAGAAAAATGGATTCCATATTTGGAATCAGGATTTCCAAATTGTGTAAATAGGTAACTTTTATTTTTAGACATTTTGAATAATTACTGCGGTAAATATTTTATTTACCATGGTTAAGGGTAAATCCGGTAAATAAGGGTTAAAAAAATAATATTATAATAATACAAAATTACCCTAAAACGTGTCCTAACCTTATTGGTGGACACATACCCGACCATGGGCATCCTTGGGTCAATTTGGGGACCCCTTGGAGCCACTTGTATGTGGTAGGGACACATTATATTAAAAAAGTTAAAATAAAAATAAAAATGGAATAAGCTTACATCTTTTAGAAGAACAATTTTTACATAGGGTTATACATGTTGGATTTTCGATTATAATTATTCATTAGAAATCGAAAAATATTTCCTACATGATGATATTTTATTTATAATTTTTAGACATAATATAATTTATTTTATTTATGACACAATGATGATGCAGTAATTACTATAATAGTGAAAAATTAAAATAATTGATATTATAAATACCCAAAAAAATATAATATGAATTTTTTAATGAATTAAACTAATTTTCTAGGATAATATGATATATTAGGATTGATTTAATTGACTTTTTTCGAAGTAATCAATCTGTTATGAGTTTCACAAAAATCAACTATTGAATAGTGTCAAAATTGACATAAAAGAGTTCTTATAACAAATATTATATTATTAATTGATATTAAATTCCTAAAAATCTAAGTTTCGGCCAAGAGACTTATATTATGATAGGTTAATCATTAATGGACCACTTGGGGGTCGCTTGGATGTATATAGTAAGTTTATTAACCATATTATATAAAAATACAAAGAGACATTGTAAAAGTGAAACTAATTAACTTAGAGTTAATACTTAAAGATAAGGTTAATATAAGTACCCAAACCTGTCTAAATTCTATTGGATGAGTTGTTTTCGACCTATCCCCACCTCATCCTATGAATAGTCAACTTTGGAGCCTTTGGAAACCGAATATGAATTTATTATAAATTAATATTTCTAGCTTTTCCAAAAGTGCCCCTCACCCCTCTTATAAAAGGGCACTCCTCCTTCTCTTTTCCTAACACCTCTCAAGCCACTTGGCTCGTCCAAACTCTGCCCAACTAAGCTCCCCAAATCCCTCTCCTCCTCCTTGAAGCTTCCCCTTAGGCATAAAGCATTTCAAGAAGTCCTTTGGTTCCAACCAAAGTGAGTTACCTAGATTAAAGGTAACGATTTCTCTTAAATTATTTTCATTTATTTTGCTTCTCCAACCCCCAAACTCTTTTTATTTCATTTCTTTTGTAACAACACCAGTATCCACAATATACTAGGATGTTTTTATAAGAAGGATTCAAACTACACATACACACAACTCCATCTAATGGATGATGAACATAATGTTTCTGTGGATGGCAAACTAACGCCTCACGAAACGATGATTGTTCAAATACATCTTACCGCCTCTCATGGTGGCCATTATGATGGCACTGTAATTAAATATGATATTAATGATATATATTTTATATATAAGCTTCTGTAATTCCATTTTATTTCATACCATTATTCATTTCATGTTGTATATACATACGATAATTTCATTTGAGGAAGTGCGGACTACCGCCCCCTTAAAATGATATGACTCGTTCATACCACAAATGGAACATATAAAGGATGGTGTTAATGAACTTAAGTAACATATATAAAATATTATATTATACTGGAATAATAATATACCTATGTATCATTTGGATTTTATTCTTTTAAAATAAAATTAAATGGAAGTAGCGTTCGTGCGTACGTACGGACTACCGTCTCCACGAACGCGATGAGATTCATTCTCCATCGTATCCATTCAAGTATAATTATCATTTAATGATTTAAAAATGATGTTTAAGGACTTGATATCATTATGGATATGAATAAGATACAACAAACATGACTTCTGTAACAAAACATATAAAAGAAAATGAGTAAGTTAACACCCGAAACGGCATTAATACTAAGATATTATTAACAAATCAATGTTAGAAGATCATATATGATATCATATTAAAGTAAATGATTCTTGTATTATTAAATAACAATTATTTAACCATTATACAGGAGGTAAACCTACCATCTACCAAGGAAAAAGTACAAAGTAAGGGATTTTCTTATCTCACTTTTAATTCCGTGAGAATTCCATTGACCACCACTTAATTATTGCATGTGGTGTATGTGTACTGCCCATGATTTTATTAATTGTGTTATATACTTTTATTTATGGGTATTTACATCATCATGGTATGATAATTCTTTCATGGGTGTATGTTTCTTAAGTTACCTAATCAATAAGGGAATTTGAGATTTCAACTTCCACTCATTTGGCTTTACGCATATTTCATTGATTATATTACCCCAAGATTATGTGTGGAATCACTATTCATTTGATTATGTCATAATTTCCACTCCAATTCCTGTGGATATAAGTTTGATACACATAATCACTCCATTTATAATTCTCAAGTCATTGATTTGAATTTGATAAGAATAATTTTAACTCATTCTCCATTTATTGAGTTAAACATCCAATTCGTTGGTATTGTTTTTACAAGAATATGTGTGAATATACTTTGATTGATTTACACTAAATATCCAATCATATTTAGTGTATTTATATTTGTCACACATAATTATGTCGTTGATTTATCCTTAACCTAAGGATACAACCTTTATGAGATATTTCATCTCAATTTACATTCCATTGAGACTTCTTTGATGATATACACCAAATCACTTTTATGTGGTGTATATAATGTACTTTGACATAGTATATCATGAATTCCTTTATTCTCATGATATTACAATGTTTTGATTACCTCAATTATTTGTATTCAAGTGTCTCTCTTTTGGTTAGAAACTCTAACCAAAATACCATTTTAAAATGTTTTAAATAATTATTCTTCTAAATCATGCTCATTAATGTCCATATTTTAAAAATGGTTTTAAGGATTTATTTTTATGGACATTAAAGTTTTAAATTTAAAAATCCTTTTAAAAGTTTCAAAGTGGTATGGGACACTTTGATTCAAAAATCTATTTTTGAATGTCTTCTTGACAAATAGTGTGACTTTTAAAAGTTTTCAAGAAAAGGGGGATATTTCTCTCAAAAAGTTATGATGATTATTTTCATCTATGTCAACATCCTTCATTATTCATGATTGAGGTTAATGTGATACAATAAAATCTTTCATATTGTATCAAATGAGTTATGTTTGACTGTGGATGTTCTATTTTTATACCATTCATGGTTTGTGGTTAAAGTATTGACATTTCGTATGCTGGTTTTAATATGAATGTTTATTTTATTTTTAAACCTATTCATATGAGGAATGCATTGGACTTAATAAGTGACGGGTGGAGCTCGCTATAGCTCCTCGATGCATCGGTAGGTCTCATGAGACAAACTAGTGTCTTGGCACAAGGCCTTGGCAAAATCTTATTTGTAGTCTTGGCACGAGGCCTTGGCTATGTGGTTATGATAGTCTGGCATTATGCATTCCATAATTATGAAAGTGGTTATTGATATTTCATGTGATCATTCGACTAGTAGAATATCCATGTGAGTAAGTAAATGGCATTATTTCATTTTACCTTTGCCATTTTATGCTGAAGTTTAATTTTAAAAGGCTTTTGTTTTAGTTATAAATTGCCTTAAGTGTTTATGCTTATTTATGAAAGCTTCTGCTATAATGTTATCCTTACTGAGCATCCGAGCTCACCCCTTTCAATGTTTTATTTTTCCCAGGATTATGAAGAAGTAATTTGTGAATGACCTGCAGGGATAGTATGAGGGGATATGAAGACAAGATGTTTTTTTTGATGTAATGTAAAAAAATTTATGGATGTATCTAGTTATTCCAAGGCTACTAAACTAATCGGTCTTTCGAGACTTGATCTTTCTCATGATCATGCCAATGTTATGTAATAATGCACCGACTCTAGGTAATTAGGGTCGGGGCGTTACATTAAACCTATAAAATTATTATATATATAGAAAATTAAAATGTAGTTTTTCTAACTTTTCTCTCTAGATTAATAGCTATACTGGTCATCAAGAAGAAATAATGATTCATGTATTTTCCGTTGATTTTATTATTTCATTTAAAATATGATACACAACAAAATAATTATTAAGGGTAAATCATCAATAATTCTTCAAGTCATCTCATTCTTTTCATTTCAGAAATTTTCCTCTCAAAATTGTATTTCACATACTAAGTTGAAAACATAGGTGTGTACTTTTTGTCATGGTATGTTAAGGTCTGAACATTTCATCTTAATACATATGGCTTCTCAAAAGTATATTGAAAAGTTATTTTTATCACAAAACATTGAATTTATTGTCTAAGATCATTACTAGAGGATTTTTATAAGATATTTCAATATCCAACTATACCACCAATTAATTTAATACATCTAAGGCATCTGGAATGTATTTACTCAAATGAGATATGTAGAACTGGTCTTGTACTTCAGAGATCTTTGTTGGAAAATCTATTAAATATTTCATTTATATGATATTATCTAAAATCCCATAGATTGAAATATATGCCATTATCTTCTTCCACATCTTCCCAAATCTCATAATACTTTTCTAGAGTGGTATACAAGGAGATAATTTATCCCTATACTTAAATGTCAGGTCTCATCGACAATTATAAGAAAAGATATTCTGTTGAATATGTGTTAATTTTATGTGATGTTGAATGATATTTACTTTTATATAATTTATTTAACTATATCAGTCCCTAGAAGCATTTTTTAACCTACTCAATCCATGAACTTATGTATTCTTCTTCACTTCCCATACATGCCTTTTTATGGGGCCATTGTGATTCTTGAGTAAAAAATATTGTTGTAAGAGAACTAAACCAAAAAAAGATATTGGATCTTTCCACACTTAAATAAAATATTTAATTGTCTCTAAATAATATATATTTTCTTTATATTCCATTTCATTTAGAAATAACTCTAGGGATGATTGGACACACTAATGTTTATCTCTATTTTTAGATAATTCTTAAGACTCTTTCGAAACATTAGGCAAAACCTTATTTCCTGATTAGATACAACCAACAATTTTGGTTTATGTAGTATCAATATTTGTCTAATGTATATATTAGAAAATATATTTAGTAAAAAGTCCTCAATAATGTAAAAAAATTAGGAATTATTTTTAAAAATCCCACAAAATCCAATATAGAATTTTTATTTTTCAATGTTATTTTGGGACCCATGAAAAACTTCCTTAGTGAAGTTTTTCTAACATTAATATAGGTATTAAAAATGTATTCATGATCAATTGTGAATTTTTCTTCTTATGATGAGATTTATAACACCCCATTAATATTGATTTATATTCTAAAATATACTCATTTATATTTCCCCTCATAAAATATTCTCTGATATATCAATATATTTTCATCTTTCTACTATGGATCCAAAATATTGATCTATGAGATTCATTCATTATATCGTTTTTTATCTCTGAATCCAATGGAAGGAAATGTATTTTCCTATTTTTAAAAACTACATTATAATTGACCTTGCACTCATATCATTTTCCCTTACTTATGTTATATACATTCTTCTATATCACTGCATCATCACATTGATAATTCTAAATCTTCTAATGTTATAATGGATGAGATGTTATTTGAGAATGGTCGGAAGATGTTCCATTCCTCATGGTGACTATCTCCATCCATTAAAAGTCAAAAAATATTGGATAATTCACAATAATAATGTTATATAAGGTTATAGGATATTTTATTCATATATAATATGCCACTTTTTTCCTTCCCATTATGGTATATGAATGAGAAATAAAAATCATTTGGTTATCCCTAACCATCTTTGATCAGACATGATAAGATCATTATATGTGAATATATACTTCATGCTCTTTTGGTGTGTATATATTTCAAACTTATATCTATGTAGGTAATAATTATAAAATTTTAATGTGACAATTATCACAGTCAACTCTAAATCATGAGTAAGACAATTATATACATGATCCATTTACTGTGTCAAGGCATAATCATTGAGCTTATCATTATGCATGACTGCACAACCATTGAATTTATTTAATGAACCATTGTAATATGAATCCATTCCCATGTAATGGGTATGATGAGTATAGTGTTGTGTTTATCCTAATCATTTTCTCCTTACTGATCTCATCACACTCATATGTTAAAAAACAACACAATATTTTAATTTATCTTGGATGGTGAGTTTTACATTTTGGAGAATTTTATCACAAATTGATGATAATATCCATATAATATAAGGAATATATATATATATATATTTAGAATATGATCTAATAAAATCAACAATGACATTATAATTTAATGGTTATACATATATTCTATTTTTTGTGATAATATTTCATAGGAATGTTACATTCTCTATTTAGAAATCACATTTTCACAAATTTTCATATAAATTATCCTTAATGTCTTTAGAATGGAATTGAAATAATCATTTCCCTTTTACGTTATTTTGTATTATATAATAAAATAATTTATAAATTATACCAAATTTTTTCTGCAAATATTTTAGGAATTTATTCATTGTTTCCATAAAGATCAATGGATCATTAACGAGTCCAAAGTTATTGACTGTGAACTCATATTTCTCATACATTATACGAAATGAGTTTTTGGAATACCCCGATGATATTTAAATAAATATTTCATGACTTAAAATATACATTATAAATGTATTGAATTCCACATATCAAAACAAAAAATTTACCAATGTTAGGTAGAAGATACCTTTTATTTACCATGATCATATTGAGTTCATGATAATCAATATAAAGACACATATAACCATCCTTCTACTTCAAAAATAGGATCAATGAACCATATGGAAAAGAAAATGGTCTTATAAAACCCATGTATTGATGTTCATGCAATTTCATATTAAATACCTCCATTTTAATGGTGCCATGAATGTTATGGGAATAACAGAAGTTCCATAGTTGTTGTAAAACAAATAAAATATTTTGATTTTATGTGTCACTCATAATATTATAAATTAAATGGATTCCATTACCAAAAAAAATATTTCCATGAAATATTTATATAACAAAAAAATGTAACCCAATGGGGATATTTGTAATTTAAATTTATAAAAAAATTATTTATGATTGGTGGAAATAGGTACCTCTTCTCTGGATATTTCACTGACAAGGATTTTAATTATTCTGAATATCCAATTCTGATTACCATATTTGGTATTTGAGGATTTATGTATAGAATCCATCTAGTGGGGATCCACACACGATCCATTGATCACCAAATATCTGAATTGATTTATAGATTCAGCCTATAGAATTAATAGTCTTTCAATTTTTATTAGGATCACTGGAAGATCCATCAAGATTAATAGGTCTTTTTCTCATTCTTGTATTGATGGAAGGAATAATTTAAAGGATAGAGAGATATTTCCATTGTGGGATAAGACTGTACACACTGAAATTTCGATTAACCCTACACAATATATATAACAATCATTTTATAGAATTAGGGTTAGGTTAAAATAATATTGAATTTCTCACCAACCCTTAATTAATATTATAATCTTTATCAAACCCTATGCCAAATAATAATAATAATATTTTTTTTATAGTGACCTATAATATATGAAATAATAAATATATAATACTACATGCTTGTAAATTAATATTGATGGGAAAACATGATCTTAGTCCATTCAAAAACCTCAAAATTTATTGAGTACCAAAATAAATTTTTAATTAAGAATTTAATTCACTAATAAATATTTATGATTAAAAAACATGAATAAAATTTTTCCTCATCCATAAGAATAATATTGAATCCATTAATACAATTATATGATAATTTAATCTAGATCAATTAAAACTATTATTGTGAGACCCTCTTTCCTATGAATTGGCTGGAAATAGGTGTACTTTTCTGAATTCCATTAATTTTTTAGAAATGGGTTAAGGAAACCAAGATAATTAATAAAATATCATAACATCAAAAAACACATATGAATGCTAAAATTTTATTTTAATCCCTTTATCATAATATCTCATCAAGTATGTTACACACCGATGTCGTAAATATATATATATGATTAATTATTTTTTTAACTATGTAAAATAAATATATCATTTAGAAATGTCCGTAGAATTTATTTTGATGGTTTTATTCCAATAAATAGTGTTAGATATAAATATACATAATTTTGGAAGGGAAAATCCTTCTATGGTTTATTAAGTCATAAAAAATCACTTTTGATGCTTCTGATGATGCATCTTCTCCATGAACTGTATCATCATGGGGTTTGAAATATATCAATGTAAATGTGTTATAACATGGGTTAATAAAAAATTTAATTTATAATGACCATTACACACACTCCCAAATAGTAATACCAAATGACCCAAAAGTACATGAAATTTCTACTGATTGGTATGTTCTCATAATCTATCTTTTTAGAGATTACAATTTATGAACATTATGAGAATAAATCTCAATCACTTATGAGTAATTTCACACAAATTTCATGTTTTTTTCATCATATAATATTATTTATATTTATTATAATTCTTATTAATTTCATCATGTAATTTGAAAGATCTCTTCATAGAGGTGAACTTATACAACAATATCAATATGAAATACAATCTAGGAAATTATTAAATTAAATTCACAAATAATAATTGAAGATATATAATAATATATAATATTCATATTCATATCATTGAAAATATATGTAATCAATGTAAAAACACTAGGTGTTAGGACACTTACTTCAACAGAATCTCATTGACACTATATCCAACTACCTATGAATTTCAGTCCATTGGACCTCACTTTATAATCATGTACCTATCAATTCCATTCTATAGTCAAGGGGTCCTCCACAACATTTTTTATAAAAAGCCTAATCACTACAACATCACAAATTCTATATAATTCTCTCAATAGATGATAATTCTAATGTATTTTCTTGATCTACTAATGTGACATTGGATCTTTTGAGAAATCCACCACTAATGTATTATAACATGAAAATGTGATTTGATCTTTACTATAAGATACCAAATCATGATGATAGTTGAATATTCAAATCTATAGTAACTTTTAGCTACCTCATAATACCTAAAATTCTTGGACATTACTATATAATATATAACCAAAGACTACATTGATATCTTTTGGTTTATAAAAACTCAATTAAATGATAAGATATATCCCATTTGTGATTTCATATCATATTAGTTTATTTTGAAAATATATTTTTTTTACAAGGATGTGTAGTTCTTCATAACCATTATATAATATAAACATATTCTTAGAATTCCAAATATTGTTAGATATATTCTTGACTACCATCTAATATTGGTCACTCTTGTCAGCTTTGTATCATCATACTTCATTGAATACACTGGTAATGTGATGCCCATGAAATAACATGGCATACGAGACTTCCACAATACCTGAAACATAAGGAATCCTTCACATATGATTTATTTAATTATGTGTTTTAGAACACTTATTCAGGGAAATATGAATTCCATGTGATAATGGAAATAATCCCCTCATTGATCATTTCATACCGAGTCTATTCTTTATCTTATTATCACATATATCATGTCTTTTTTCAAGTATCCTCTTGTATCTATCATCATGGATATAAATAACTAGAATATATACTACTTCATATATTTTATTTATGGATAATAATTTACTAATCCAAACCTTAATAAACATGAAGACAAGTATGTAATTTATAATTAGTACTATTTCAACAATAAATACTATTTTGAAAATGACCACACTATCCTGGAAATTTGAATAGATACAAGGATCACATTAAATCATTATGAAACCAAATTCAATTATGGAATCATAAAACATAATATTCCAGGTCATGGATAGTAGATTTATTCAATAAACTAGTTTTTATAATTTTTTAATTATATTGAAATATTTTGAAGTTAAAATAACATCAGGTTGTGTCATTTAAGATTATTTTGAATAGTTATAGTTAAGGAAATATAATTTCAAATACATTTCCAAAATGTCATAATCATTAAATTTCAGAATGAAAATTCTAATTATATTTGACAATTTAATTTCAAATGGTGGAAGTGATTTTTCAAATTCAATGCGTTGATAACATTTAAAACCTTTTTCTACAAGTCATTACTTATAGGTATTGAACATCCCATCCTTGTCCAGTTTATTCTTGAAAAAAAATATAAATCAAAAGATCATTACATCCATTAAAAGATTAACCAATATATATACTTTAATAATGTACATAAAATAAAATTCACAATTTATGCCTTCTTTCTACTTATAAAAACATGTCCCACTTAGTCCTTTTTTATAGGTTAGAATATTATTATTGTCCAAAAATTATGAATAACCATAAATTTTGACCAGAAAAACATACCATTCTAGTCCTCCCAACCTCTCATGCACTCATATGTTGTAATTATGAATCATTGGACATCTTTTTTCCATGATTATTTAAGAATTTTATTCCAATTACTTCTCATGTATAACTTAAACATGGACTTCAACAATGTATATATCTCTCAAACAATAAATTTTAAAGATAGGATCATTTTCCAGGAATATGGTATTATTGTCTAATTTTTATTTAAAGGAATGTACATTTTAGATCCCCCTTTTCGCATGGAGTATCATTAAAATATTCCCATTGTACATTAGGGTGAATGTTTGTTACCTGAAGAGGACATAATAAATTTTTCTCATCCCCACACATGTATATATGTAAACACATGATTATTTTATTTCCATAACTACAATGGAATACCATATCCCTATTATGTTTTAAATCAATTTTATATGTATTCTACTATTTCTATCTCATAACCCTTAAAGGATAATGGAATACATTCATGAATCGTAATTAATCTCACCGTGTCTAATAATGTGTGGTTCCCCCACATGCACACATAGATCCACTGAGGTGTATATGGTGGAGTGAGTTTGTATAACATACAAAAAATTTATAAATAATGAATGATGTCTTGTTTAATACATTTTCCATAACAATTTGAGTGTATTTTCATAATCTTATTAATAAGATGATTTTAAACAATGTTCATGTTTTCCATTAATTGTTTATGTGTAATTATACTTATATTTTATCAAGTAGACATATCTATATCTACGAAAATTACCAATAAGAGTTACAGAGTATGATTGACCATCACATCCATGAATAGAAAAATTTCCACACAATTACACCAGAACTAATTCTATAAGATCTTTATCTGTTTCACCTTTTCCACTAAATTGTGTGTCATTTATTTTTTATTAAAAGCATATGTCCAATAAAATATGTTATTATGGCTCATAAAAATATAAATATCCATTTTTATTTAATTTAATAACACACTATTAATTTACTTGACCTAAATGGTGATATAATATTTGGGTGTATTTTGATTCATTTGAAGTTGTTCTATTATCAATTTTCATTACAATGTTTTATAATCCAACATATAATAGAAATTATTTTAATTGAATTTAACATAACAAATTCATTCATTATAAAAAGACAACATGTTCTCTAAAATATACATATAAATTCATCCATATCATATTTGGATGTAAAAATAATTTGTTTGGTAAGATGTGATACATAATGAAGTCTTTTCCGAACCATTATAATTAATGATGGAAATGTGAGGTTTTAGTTTCAAATGTATACATCAACAAATTTTTATCCATTAACATCTCATAGATATCCCTCTCATCAGTAAATTTTC
The DNA here is from genome assembly GCA_963277665.1 of Viscum album. Lineage (NCBI taxonomy): Eukaryota > Viridiplantae > Streptophyta > Magnoliopsida > Santalales > Viscaceae > Viscum > Viscum album. The sequence goes on along the minus strand of OY728147.1, from coordinate 1,666,136,395 downwards.
AAAAAAAAATTGGTTCTTTTATTTTAATGTATATGTGGGTACATTAATATTTATATCTAATACATAATTTTTAGAAACTTATTAACAAAACTTGATAAAAAAATACACCTAAATCCTTCCCATGATTAATTGGATGGATGTAATTTTTCCTTCCAGTGTTCCTTCTTGCAATATTTACAATATAAAACATCATATTCGATTTATTTCACTTTTCAATTATCTTTTTTGGTAGCGAATTATTATGAATATTTGGTGTTAGATATTTTTTACAATGAATTTGTAATTTTTCATTATAAGGGTGGAAATTTTTTAATTCACAATCTTCTTATATTCTTGAAAAATAAGATTAAACAAATCATGGATAGACTTTTAAATGGAATTCATGTTAAAATTAAAATTAAAGATGAATAATTTTTAATGGTGTGCTTAATGAAAGATATCAATGTGTATTTCTTATTGGATTTTGAACCATTTAATATCTAAGTTTTAATATAGCTAATGAGACTGACTACTTGAGGATTAATTTGTGCACCCACTATAGTAATGCTCTAAATTTAATCCATGGAGATATAAAACTATTCATGTATTTGTCTCTCCTAATAAATTCCACATAGATTCTAGATCGTTATTTAAGAATCCATTTTTTCAAAGACTATGTGAGTTTAGTTGACATAGATAAAGGAATAAAACATTGATAGTAAGACATTTTATTAAACTATTTCTCAGTGACATGAAACAATTCAGAGATCACCTCCATCAAATAAAGATCTCTTGTAATAGATTATAGTATATAAACTTTCTATTAATGGTGGAACACTACACTAAGGTGTCTTAATACTTCCTACAAGGTACATGGAGTGGGGATATTCCCTTTCTCCAAAATCCATTGGTGGGATAAAGTGTATGATCAGATTTCCATTATTCTAAAATTATAAACGAATAGATAATTATAAGTTCACATTACTATAAATTATGTGAGAGATAATAATAATTTAATTAAATTAAATCTCCAACTATTTTAACAAGTCTAATCTTACCTCCCCATTTATCTTATAATGTATAGTGTCTCTAAAAATATTTTGGTAATGATATATAGTTCATTTCAAAATATCTAGATGGATACATTGATTTATTCTAGAATTTATATTAGTAGGAACTCTTGTAAACTAAGGACTATCATTTCCACGATACATAAAGTGTATTCCCCAATTCAGATACCGTGGTTCATATTTAGTCAACACATTACTAAAACTTTGTATTCGATAGATGATGGAAATTTGACCCAATATTTATTTGGCTATGCCAACCCACTATAATATTAAATAAATCCTATCAATTAATTTGGTACTTGATGGGGGACAATATGAAACTTAAACAATTGTTCTATCTTAATTTAGATAATGACAGGAAAAGTAATTAATATAAAGTTGATGGATTCTGTTTTATTATGCATAATATTGTTCTTGTTTTATCAATTAGATGTCTTGTTCATATAATGTTTATTTTTCCTATGTGACAACCCATGTATTGAAATACCTTTAACTATAATCCTTTTATTAATATTCTAGCTTTTCATGTTATTTTATTTATTTATTTTATTACTGTTTTTCATCCATAAAAAATATAATTCATATGAATAAAAAAATAATTAAATGAATCAAACATGAGATTATATAATTGTCGATTTATTTATTATATGATAAATTAACTAATGAAATAAGGGTAAATTATTATGTGGATCACTGAATGGGTTACCAAATTACACTTGTGAATCACATATATCAAAATCATCTAAGATCAATCTTGAAATTCCTACAATATATTTAGGAGCCATCATTAATTACATTTATTTCAAACTCAAAATTAGGTGAGGAGAAAATGTTATTGGTTATGTGGAATTAAAAAAATAAACCATGATGTGAATTTCATAACTAAAAAAGAGAATAGGATGACTCCCAAAACATTATATTTAATTTAATAAATAATAATTAAAAAACCATGAGATAAATTTAATTTAAACGATGATTACAAATAAACATGTATTTTTCATTCTTACGATCATTTTCAAACATGAAACCATTACATATTTAAAATAACATTGTAGAATTTATTTCAGTTCATTATCTGATAAGATAAAACATGCATGAATTAATCTAATTAATTTTGTTATTAATCAATATATAAATTCTACATTACATTATCAAATCAACATTAAATTCCCATCCACTACGGATTAAAATAAATAAATAAATTTAATTTACTAAAAAATTTAATTAAATAATACATAACATTTTTACGTTGATGAAACCTAGTGTTTAACTTTTCAAACAACTATTAATGGAATAAATTTTAAACAACACATCCATATTACATTTTTTGTAAAAAACATGTATCATAATTTAACAATTGGAATAATCAATTTTATTCCTCGTTGAACACATGAAAATTATATTTCCTATACAAGTTAAGGTGTTGAGTCTCTAGTGAATAATAACCATACATGATTCCTAAAATCAAATGATATGAATATTTAATTAATAATTTAATATCATATTTCATCTAATAATCTATGTGTACTATTAAATTAATGACCAACATGAATGTCAGGTCGATGAGGTTTGGTGGAGTAATAAATTTAATTTAATATTTCTATATAAATAGGTATAGTACAATGTGTGTGAATTATTGACATATGGTGTTTACTTGTCCTCACTAGTCATTCATTGTAATATCATTCCCCTCCCCATTAGATAGGGTAAAAGAGGAGGTGTTACTCGGCCTTCAATGAAGTCTTCAAGGTAGTAATGTATGGAATTTTTTTTGAGGTATTCAATAAGTGTGTGTGTGGGGTTGGGGATTTTACATTTGATATAAAAAAATAAATCAAAACACACCATATCCATCTAAAACTACATAATGCATGTCCAAAATGTAAACCAGTTCAACACATTTCTATATGAAATCCATACAACCAAACCAGACCCATAACAATACTAAATCAGACAACCAAAGTGTAATACTAAAGGAAAAAACTAAAAGGACTCCAAATATCCACGCAAAGCTCTAGAATCTAACACCACAAGACCACCCATGTATCATGGTTTTTTATAAAATAAATGAGATGCTTTACCTTTTCCTTTTCCTCAGAATACAACATCTGCAAAAGCAATAATTTTCCAAAGAAGGCGGTGAGTAATAATAACATATAGGTTTTCCCAAAATGAGTTCCTCATCCAAGGAACTAATATATACCATGTTATCACAATTATAGAAATTAATTTTTAGAAAACCATTAAAATAGTTCAACATTTGAACACTAGACAAACATATACTTACCCAAATAAATTCACCAAAATAATCAAAATTAAAAGGAATGAAATGCATAATGTCATTACTGAATCCATATTGGCATAAACAAAGTAATTCTTTGTGTTTGAATTCCTACCACAACCATACTCAAAATTTTACACAAAATTTCAATTTTAACATTTACTGTGGACATTAATATACAACCTTATTCCCTTTTTGTAGTGGTACGTCAATAAGAAATTCTATTCCTTTGATAGTGGTCCTTAATGGCCAATATCCATCTAATTTTTCCAATAATTATATGAAAAAAACAAAAAATCATAACAGCCACGATCTACTAAAATCATATCAACATAGAATTTCCATAGAAAAAATTATTTAATTATTCTAAAAAACATTTCAACATAACATTCCAAACAACTTAAATAAATCACACATTTATTGAATCCATCCTTAAAAAATTATTCATTCCAAACCATACTTTAACAGAACAACATTTTTATTGAAACATAATTTTCAAAAACCATTTTCCAAAACCACCAAAGAGACTAATTTTAAAATCAATATTTTAAAATCCAATAACAAATCCCATTTCACAACAATGACCCATTTCCCACATAATCAAAAAATCATAAGAAAATGGGTCTCAAAATAGATTTTTAAAACAAAATCACAATCAATTTAAGGAAGACCCATTAAATATAAAATTAAATACCTCGATTTCTAAAAAAATTGAGAAGAGAGTGAAAAAACCTAACTTAGGGTTTTGAAGAAATAAACCCATGGACAAGATCAACAAAATCTAGGTGAAACATCCATGAAATCGCCTTAGGTATCTTTTCTTAACATCAAAATATGATATTTTACCATTTATGGAAACCAAAACCCTAATGATGCATGTGGAGAATTTAGATCTAGAAAACTGAGAGAGAGTGAGAGGGAGAGAGAACTTGTTCATGATAAAACCCCAAAATAACCAATGATAGAGATATTACAAGGAAGAACCACATTAAAAAAACCATGGAAACCCTATGATTTGCTTCTAAAAATAGTGGGAGAGCCTACCTAAATTCATTGTAAAATAGATACTATGTATAGTTTATATGGGAGGAGAAACTTCTTGTTTTGGGTAAATACTATGCCACCTCATTTTTTAAAACCCCCTTTTAAATTCATGTATAGTTAGCTAGCATGGTTAGACAGACCCTACTCTAACTGTGCGACTACTACTATCCCAAAGGGTTCCCCACATAGTTGAATGACACTATTTGAATAACCATTCAATAACCATGTGGAAGTAGACTATCTCATGTTACCTGGTTTTATTGAGTTTCTATATGGTCTTCACTAAGTGTGCTTAAATCGTGTGCCCTTATAAAGGAACCAAATCCTTATAAATTCCATAAAAAACACTCCAAAAAATTACTAAACCACATTATAAAAAAAGGCATAAAAAGGATTACATAACCAAAAATATGTGCTCTATATTATACCAACTATTTAGATTTCCATCCATGGAATGTATAAAACTACCATTTTCGCAATGGTTCTTGGTCCATTGTACAACCATATCTTTTTTCTTATTACAAATTATCCTCTAGAATCCGACCATGTTTCTACACCATTTGAAAAAATCAATTTTTTTCAAACCCAACACATTCTATATACTATCCAAAATATGAACTAGCACATGTGCTGATCAAGAATCCATCTATAGCTCAACATGATCTCAATGAATAACATTGTCATGATCTGGTTGATACTTTTTTGACTATAAGAGATGAAAAACATTGTGCAATGTACAAAAATGTTGTAGAAAGGAAAACTGATATGACACCTCTCCAACCTTCTTAGGTATCTAAAAAGGTTCAATTTACCTATGTTATATTTTATTTATTTCCAAAACAAATATTTCCCAACCACAAATATATTCTCTAGAACATAAGATCACCCACCTAGAATGAAAATGACCGATGATGGTGGACCACATAGGATTTGGGGGGACTCTGACCTGTCTCTATAATTTTATTGATCAACAAAATCTTACCCATTGTTTCTTAGACAGTGCTCAACCAAACAAACTAAGTATCACCTGTTTACAATTAGCAATGTGGATAATGACATATATGCCCAAAAAATTCTTCAAATGGAGCCATATGTATAGAGTCTTCAAGATAGTTATTACAGGAGAACTCTGCGAATGACATTTGTAACCCCCACAAGACACAAAAATCCATGACACAAGACAACACAATATCTTTTAATATTTGTGTATTCCTCACGGTTTCCCATACTTATGAGAATAATATGCCATTATTATTTTCAAGGGTGTCCCATGGTTATATTAAAATAATTTATAGAAAATATATGTGAACATAAGGTTTCTATATGATACAATCGAAATGGTTTAACCATTCTTCTTTAAGACCAACTATATATAAATTTTGTATATATCCTCCACCATATGAGATTCGCAAATAGGGATAAAATGTGATAACTATGTGAGCCGATCCACAGTCAACCAAATGGCATTGTGCTTCCTGAATATTCTTGGGTGACCTATAATAATATCTATCATTATCTTCCCCCATTTCTACATAGATAAGGGTAATGAATTATACATACATTCCCACTACTTATGCTCTATATTCAGTTGTTGACAATTCAAGAATATTGAGAAAATCTTGGGGAATTTTTTTCATACCCAACCTCCCAAACTAGGATTTCAATAGAATATACATTTTATAAATTCCATGATGGACATATCATTTGTAATGATGGTATCCACTAATATGTTATTTTGGAAAATTCACCGGTACAACCTTTCAATTATTGAACCAAAATAATGACTCCCCATTTACTTTATGTCCCAAAATGGTCTCCCCACCATTTTGTTTTGATTTCATAGCTACACTCGCTGAATCGAAAATCTTCTCCCCTTTAACCAAACCAACCAACTTTGGAACCAATGAGAATAGAAAGAAAATGGTTACATCTCCCTTGTATTCACATTCCAACCTAATGTCAGCTATAACAGACATCAATAGCACCAAAGTTAATTATCTTTCACCACATCAACATTTGAATTTCTAATAAATGCATCAACCAACGAAATGAATTTAACCAGTGTGTATATTAAGTCAAAGTAAAACATCTGTAGATATTACATTAATCTCATTTTACTCAAATTTAAATTTATATTTTAGAAAATATACTTTATTATCTTGTGATTAGAATACAAAATGAATTTCTTACCTAAGAGATAGTGACACCTCATTTTTAAAGAAAGGACCACCATTTTTATTTCCAAATCATATGTTGAGTCCTTCTTCTTAGATAAATTAAACTACAAGGGACCATACACAAACACATGATCCACTTGCATGGGAACAAAAAACCACCATGATCCCAATGCATCGCAACACACCACATACAATTTATCTAGTTCTACAAAATAAAGATTAGTGTTGTTGAAAGATGATCCTTAAGCTCATCGAAAGATTTACGAAACTACAATTTAAATTGAAATGATAATTATTTATTTTCAAAGCTATAATCAATGAATAAAATCAGGATAATTCATGAACAAAACATTGATAATAATAAACTATAAAAAATAATCCATGTCTATCAAAAATACTATTTTTCAGTTTCCAAGAGGTAACAACCTTAATCCACTCTGGATCCACATAAATACCTCTCTCAAAAATACCTTATCCATGGAAATGATCCTTTTTTATTCAAAATTCACACATTAATTATTTGAAATACAACTGTTGATATATCAAAATTTTCAACACTACATCCCAGTTATTCTTATTCTCTACCCATGTCCTTGAATACACCAGTATATCATCTATAAATACCACCCCGAATGAATCTATATATCTATAAAATATCCAATTCATAAATTCCATTAAGATTTATGGTGAAATATTAAGAAAAAGGGAATAACTAAAATCTCATAAATTCCATATCTACCCCGGAAAGAAATATTTGGAAATATCCTCCTTCCGCCCCCACAACGGGTGATATCTTGAACAAATGAAAATCTTATAGAACCTATGAGATCCTTTATATAATCAAACTAGTTATCAACTAATTGATGTGGATATTGATTATTCATTGTTTCTTGGATATAATTATAAAAATAAACCCATAGAAGTAGAGTGACACCAAGATTTATAACAAAAAAACCCAAGTTTCCCATGAAGAAGTGATAGGCTAGATGAATCCTTTTTTTCTAAATACTTCAATTGTATCTTCAGTCCCACAATTTTTTTGGTTCCACCCCATAAGATGGAATTGAGATAGGACTAGTTCCTTGAAGTTTATCAATAATAAACTCCACTTATCTAATGGGAAAAAACCCTGAGAATTATTCAGTAAAGTTATATATAAAATGATCAACCACATAAAAAGAATGATTCTCCCAAACTATTCCATTAATTTCAAAGTAAAAGAAACCAAATAATTTGAGAACAACCTAACCTGTATTACCAACAAATCTATTTCATGCACCCTTACTCTTTTTGTCTTATAAAGAGATTCTGTATGCCATCCTTTATAATAAAACTTATTGTTCACACATAACAATCTATATGGGACTTAAGAATCATCAACGAATATATACCAAGAATTATATCCTAAACACCCATATCAATAATTTAAAGGCCCCACATCATCTCAACACCATCCACAACTATAAAAAATGATCTAAAAATTATGTATCAACAATCTCCCTGTCCTAGATGATTTTTATGATTAAAAATAAATAGAATAATCTTCATAATTAAACCTAGAAAATCCACCTCATGAGATGAAATGAAATAACAAGAAGAACCAATATAAAAAAACACGTGTAAAGGTAGAATTAAAAATAATCATACCTTTCACCACTGATGGGAATAGTAGATCATCCAACATAACTTTCTCATCTTTAAACACCTACCTAATGGCCATAATCTTCTATTTGGTACCCTGATGAAACAACCCTAAATGATGATTCATGGTATTCCTAGAATCAACATCACTGACTAAGCTATGATTATAAAGTGTATCCTACTTCACCAGTCTTGTTAAGGCATAGGATGCATGAGAGCCCTAAGGATTGTCACAAACACCTTACCTTAGAGAATTGCGATAATAATCTAGATGATTACCCCACTGACATGCAGTTATGACATGCTTGAGTTTGTTCCATAAAATAACACTTTCTGTGACCTTAAAAATCACACTGAAATCATCATGTCATACTCTGAGGCTTTGTAAGAATATTCAATAATGCGCCCATTGCATTCAGAGCGATACCCCCACCCTATAAATAAGTTTCCCTCTTCCGCATGATTCCCTTATTAGAGTCACCATTGTCCCCCTTGTGTACCCACATTATTCCCCCACCTATAGCCCTCAAGAAATACTTTTCATCCACTGATTCTATATTTATCATTTCGATATACTCACTAATACATATTAACAATAATTTGGAATGTATTTCTTGCCTCAACCCTGTATAAAAAACGAGTCCCCTCAAGGGTGAACTAGCCGTCACCTCTAGTGAAAACCACAGTATGATGATAAACCTAAATGTATATTCATTCACCAACTTTTTATCATAATTTATGCGAAATAATTACATTGTATGATAAATTTTTAATGCGTGATGGTAATTTTATTTGCTAAAAAAATTCCTCAAAACCCGCTAATCTCATTCCGGGGGCTCTTCCATCATGGACTACCAACTCCCATAACTTACATTCTATATATTCTAACATTTACATTGATATATTCACATTCAATATTTTTTTAGTTCCGAGGAAATAAAATATCTGATTTATTCTATTCAACCATGTTTTTTCCCATTTTGGCTCTGAATCACCCAAATGAATCGGTGGATTTGGTTTCTGGAACTGAACTGAGGGATCCACATGACTCAACTGATCTATTTTATTACAATGTTCCATATCATATAAATATTGAACTATGATATTCACTATATATTAGCTCACCTACGATTTAGGTGCATCCACATTTTCTATAGCCTTCTATGGTTGGTCTCTACAGCGCCCACCCGATGTCTTTTTTATCAACACAAGAACAACTATAAGGTTCATTCTCTAACAACTGATGTATTAAAAATTCAAATTCAATTACATTGACACTATAAAAAACCAAATTTAAAAAATTTACATTTTTTACCATGGTAAACTAATTTTTAAAATTCTACTATTTTTTGAAAATAGTCAAATTTTTAAAATACCACAGTCAACCACTTTTGAAAACCACACATTTGATATCAATTTCTTGATTTTTAAAAACTCATTAAATTCATATATCATCATAAATCAACATGAGAAATGAAATATTAAATCATAGTAGGAATTCATTTATACAATGCATGCCATTTTAATATTATTAGCTACACCCACAATAATGAGATCGGGCTCTTATAAGTGTCTCCAAAATACTTATAAACCCAACTCCCTGGTAACATGAAGTTCAACATAAAAGGGTTAGATACATCATTTTATGTAATACATTTCACGTTATGAAAATATTATGCCTTGCTACTGTACCAAGTCATGGAATCATCCAATAACAAATGTGAACTTCAAGACCGACAACTGATTCCAATTGACTGTATATTATACTTTAATTTGAAAGTCAACGACTGAACAAACTAAAACCCCTTTTAACATCCCACCCCCTCCTCTATGACTTTAGATGAGATAGAGGTACAACTTGGACCTAAGAGACATTACCAATGCTCCAAATTCTAGAAATAAATGTTAAAAACTTCAGTAATTGTAGGGGGGAGATTTTCTGTTTGAAATAATAACATACAACCAAACACACCAACTGTCACAACCCGTCCTCGGGGCACGTTCCGTGACTACCCCAAGCATGCCTTCCATAGGAGAGGGGCTGGGGACTAGCACTAAGGTGTAATTCCCGGTAAAAAGGGAAGACATTTAATTTGTAAAGTAAACATACACCACAGAGCAAGCAAGCAGAAGAAGTAAACACTAAGTAAAAACTGGGTACAACAGTATGTGCGGAAAAGTAAGTGGGCCAGAATAAAAACCCAAACATAAAGTAAAGTACAATTGGAAATGGGAAACAACAACTGAAAGTAATGCTGCATCCTCGAGCCGTCCACTGGAAGTCCCACCTGAACGGTGGGAACAGATAGCCTCCACAGCTCCGCGGGTCTAGCCGTCCGCTCCGTGTACGTCCCGCCTAATGGTCCACCTCCAGGTACCGACATGCACCTCGTTCTTCAACCAAAATCAACGATTTCCATCGTTTGCAACCAACACAACGTAGTGCGGGCATAGCCCGTGTAGGGGTGAGTATAATCTACTCAGTAGGGACCCCGAGACCCCTGAAGGTCTCCCAGAATCCAAAAAAGAAAAGGCGCAATCACAAAGTAACATCCGACTCTACATAGGTATATGCCCATACATAAAATTAAGTCATCAATTCCAGTTCACTCCAACCTCCGAGCCCATGTTCGATCACATCCACACAGGAAATCACAACCTGATCCACACAGGAAAGAATAACGTAATCCACATAGGAAAGTAAGTCAAGATTCAGGTCACACAGGTATACTTCTTCGTAAGATGATAGAGATGATCAGATATTTCCACTGATTCATCTAAGCCGTCAGACCAACACAGGATCAATAGGTACTAACCCCTGAAATGACCCACAAAGAATCGATAGGTACTAACCCCCGTAATGACCCACAAAGGATCGATAAGTACTAACCCCCGAAATGACCCACAAAGTATCGATAGGTAACTATCCCCCGCAATGACCCACACAGGATCAGACCCACACAGGATTTGTAGGCGCTGGCCCACACAGGACCGCAGAGGGCTGACCCACACAAGATCGGACCCACACAGGATCGGTAGCACTGATCCATGTAGGATCGCTGAGTGCTGTAGTCGTCGCCTTCAAATCCACAGAGGATTCCTGTACAGTCGTCATCGTCGTCGTAGTCGTAGACAGCTCTAGGGTTCCCGCACATAGCAAGCTCATTCGGGAGGGTTCACTCCACGAGCCGAGGGGCTAATACATCAACTGACATATAGTCCGGAGTTGATGTATCCAAAATTTCTGTATCGTCAATAGGAACTCAACGTCACAGACAACGCATCAATTAGACGCCCGGTCTGAGAGTTATTGGCTTTTTCGTCCTAGGGGCCCGGTTGGTATTTAAGTTAGAACCAACCCGACCGTACTCCAACTAAATCCAAACCTCAAGCGGAGTAAGCCAAAAGGTCCGTCTCACTAAGAAGAATCCATCAAAGTTGACGACACGTTAATTGGACTTCCGGAGCTCAAGTTATAAGTGTTTCCGCTCTGAATGCCCTGTTGGTTCTTGTACGAACCAACCCGGCCAAACCCAAAGTACTCCAAATGTAACACCCCGAGCTTCCACGATACGCTTCTCATTCAGTAATACAATAGCTTGCATAGTACGCAACTTCGAGTTCTAAAACATCGCGACAAATCAAACTAGCCGTTATGAATAGTAATAACCACTTTTTAAAATTATAGAAATTTTATATTTCAAAATGGACTTCATTTTTGTATTCGTAATATCGAAATTAGCCTATGTTGAATTTTTGGTATTTTTCTGAGAACTTCTAATTTTTTATGAATAGTGAAAAATACTTAAAACAACTTTTTTAATCAAAATAATTTATAGTGATAAGTTATACTATTGAGTGGATTTAATGTATAATTAGAATATATTTTTACCATTTTATCCAATGGTGGTCATTAGAATTAATTTAACATTGAATTTGGACATAAACAATTGCCAATCTTTTGATATAAATTGTTTCTTGAAAACACGCTATTTGTCGTAACAGCGGGAATTAATTATAAAATTAATTAATGCAACTTATATGTTTGGAATTTTGTAAAATAGACATCATTTTTGAATTCGGAATATCAATTATAGCTTAGGATGAAATTTTGGCATTGTTCTGAGAAACTTCAATTTTTGATGAATAGTGAAACCACTAAGTGGTAGTTAAATAACTGATTTTTCGTTTAAATGAAATATTACCACTTCTGTGATTTGATTTTCAAAAATCCGACATACATGGTTGTCATTAAGAAGTAAAATGTGGTTCAATGAGATTATAATAATTTTTTTGGTGAATAGTAACTTATTAAGTTCTTAATCGCGATTAGTGGTAATTAGTGTAGTTTAAGGTATAGATAATACTTTAATAATATTAAATGACCTAGACACATGTCCCAACCTCATTGTTTGAGTCATGGCCGACCAAGACAAGCCATGGCCTAACTTGGGGACCCCATGGATCCACTTTTGTTGGGAAATGACATAAATTAGTTTTTATTTAATGTTAAAGTGAAAATGACACTAACATAAATTGTTCTACTAAAACAATTTTTAATTGGGGTTATACAAGTCCAAATTTTGATTATAAATAGTAATTGGAAAGCTAAAAAGATTTCCTACATCATAGTATTTGTTTTATAATTTTTAGACATTAAATAAATTAAAGTATTTATGACATAATAATGATGCAGCGATGACATCATTATTTGACGATTTAAATAAAATGAGAAGATAATGCAAAATCCGAGGCTTACACTTGTCCAAAGCCTATTGGATGAAGATATTTCGAAACCTTATCACCTTAGCCTCGAATTATATAGATGTGGGACCTTTAGAATCCGAAAAGCATTTTGAAATAATGTAACACTTCATTACTTTCCAAAAGTGCCCCTCCTCTCCACTTATAAAAGGCCCCCACCTCTCCCACCTCATTTACACTTTCAAGCCATTTGGCTCGGCCAACCTCTGCCCAAATACTCTCCCAACATTCCTCCCTTACTCCTAGAAGCCTCACTTTGGGCAGAACTCTTCCCAAGGAAGCCTTTGGCTCAAATCTAAAAGAGTTACCCGATTTGGAGGTAATGTCTTTTCTAATGTTGTTTTGTTTTATTTTTCTTCTCCAACCCCCTAAACTCTTTTTATTTATTTCTTTTGTAACAACACCAGTATCCTCAATATACTAGGATGTTGTTATAAGAAGGATTCGAGCTACACTTACACACACCTACATCTAATGGTTAAAGAACATACGGTTTCCGTGGATGGCGAAATTCTGCCTCCCGAAACGATGATTGTTCAAATTCTTTTAACACCTATAATGGTGGCCATTTTGATGACACTATTTTCATATATGATATATATATTATGTTTATGTTTTCCTTATGCTTCTTTATTTCTCATTTATGGCATACATTATTATTTCCATTATGGGTAAAACGCGATAATTTCATTTTAGGAAGTGCGGACTACCGCCCCCTCAAAGTGATTTGAATCGTTAATGCCATATGTGGTATGTATAAAGGATGGAGTAAATGGTATTATAAACTATATTATACTGGAATTATATTATACATTTATATCATTTTGATTTCATTCCATTAAATATGAAATTGAAATGAAAGTAGCGTTCATGCGTACGTACGGCTTACCGTCTCCATGAACGGTGCATTTCATTTCTTACCTCTAAATGTTACGTAATATTATAAATGAATGTATATACTGTATATATATGATATATATGATATCTACATCATTAATATAATTCTGGATATAATGGATATTTCACCACATGAACAACTTATAATTATAAGAAGTTTATTGTTGACTCAAGTACCAAAGATCGACAAAACGACCGTTATTAACTTAAATAATTACATAATGATCATATCATTGTAATAAGTGATATAATAAGGATAATGAAATTGAGAATGGTTCTTAATAAGGTATATATTAACTCTAGTTTATTATTCAGGAGGTTAAAGAACGGTTGAGTCAAGTCGGACACAAGGTAAGGGAACTTCTAAACCCAATTTCCATTCTTTGGGTTAATCTCCTACTTTCAAATTATGTCATGATGTTATTATGTCCTATTTTGTATTTTTACTTTCTTTATGTGTACCTATAGTGAATACACATAATAGATCTATTTTATTTTAAAAATTATCTTTTTAAGGACTTCGTCTCAATCTCCTTTCATTGAGGCATATTTTGTTTTATACACAACTTTATTTTATACGGTGTATAAACCCCTTTGACTTTTACATTTATTCAAAAGGAATCTTTTTTATACGAAGCGTTTTGCTAAACGACAAAAGGGAATGTTTTCCTTCCGTACTTATGCGGCGACAACGACTTCTCCGCCGCCGTGACCATTATTTGAGATTCGTCTTCCTCTACAAGCCATCATTTTTCTTAATGAAAAATAGATACAAAGTTTTAACTTCCTTTTATTTTGGTATTGAAAATGGTTTTGAAAGCATTTTTATTATATCAATGTGTTGTATTTATATCTTGTGATTGAAATGTGGAAATGTTATGTTTCCTTTATGCATGTTTTATGTGATATGATTATGTTATGGTTTATGATATGTTTAAACCTATTCATATGAGGAATGCATTGGACTTAATAAGTGACGGGTGGAGCCCGCTATAGCTCCTCGATGCATCGGCAGGTCTCATGAGACAAACTAGTGTCTTGGCACAAGGCCTTGACAAAATCTTATTTGTGGTCTTGGCACGAGGCCTTGACTACGTGGTCATGATAGTCTGGTATTATGCATTCCATCATTATGAAAGTGGTTATTGATATTGCATGTGATTATTCGACCAGTAGAATATCCATGTGAAGAAGTAAATGGCATTATCTCATTTTACTTTTTCCATATTATGTTGAAGTTCATGTTTAAAAGACTTTTGTTTTATTTATACATTGCCTTAAATGTTTATGTTTATTTATGAAAGCTTCCGCAATATTGTTATCCTTACTGAGCATCTGAGCTCACCCCTTTCAATGTTTTAATATTTTCCAGGATGTGAAGAAGTATTTTATGAATGACCTGCAGGGTTAGTCAGAAGAGGATATGAGTGTGGACTATGAAGACCATGTTATTGTAGTTTTTCACTTTTTGATGTAATGAAAGACTTATGAATGTATCTAGTGTTTCCAAGGCTACTAAACTAATCGGTCTTTCGAGACTTGATCTTTTGTGATCATGCCTATGTTACGAAGTAATGCACCGACTCTGGGTAGCTGGGGTCGGGGCGTTACACCAAAACATTGAGTGTGATATACCAAAATGACCGTCTCAATCCAGGGATCACATTGCAGCTTATGGTGTATCGATCGGAGGTCCGCAGCTCAAGTTATGGGCAACAGACCGAAAGAGGTTTGGTATTAGGGGGTTCGGGCCCGGTCCAACCCGGACTGATACCCCAAAGGTCGGCCCGAACCGGGTCCGGGTCAGGCCCGTTTAGGCATGGCCAGGCCTGGAATGGGCGCGGCCCGGCATGGCCTGGGCGTGGCCCGACTCAGCGGCCCGACGCGCTGGCCGTCCGGCACGCTTGCCAGGTGGCTCGGCCGAACGGCCTAGCCATTCAGGATGCGTGGGGGGGGGGGGGCTGCCCCCCGCTTGTTGTAACTGCATCCCCATATTGGGGCCGCTCACATCCGGCCTGTCTGGGGTTTTGAACCCCCAGTTCTTCCCTGTCCGGCAGGCCCGCTCCGGCCGGCCGGCTTCTTCCACCACGAGACCGGCAAGGCCCGTCCCCCCTGCTCCGACGCCGGCGGCCGTTCCCCTGCTCCGCCGCGGCTTAATCCACAGCCTTGGTCCATCCAGCAGAGCGTGATGGCGCCAGGGCCCTCCGCCGTGGCCCTGCTCCGGCTGCGGTTTCTTCGGGTTTTTTTGGCGTGACGCGACGACGCCACGACTTGGTTCAATTTTCAAATGGGCGGCGCGACAGCGCCGCACATCCTTGCCGCTCGTTCCCGCGCGGTGCAATGGAACCACGTCACTTTCCTTCAAACCATAACAACAAAAATAATAAGGGAGGAGGGTCGGCCATGTTTGTGCGGTTCGGCCCCCTCCGGTTAAATGATATCAAGCGGTCCAAATGAACGAGGATAGATGACGAAAGAATTTACAAATAAAAACACATAAACCCCTACCTCAACGTTGTCGTCGAATGATAGTTCGTCACGGAATTAACCGTCGCGTAATAAGAGGATCTTCATGGAAGGAAGCGTCACATAAGGAACATCGTTGGCATTAGGTGATCTCCGAGGAAGGCGTCTCTCGCCGTCGTCCACTGTCGGAGGTCGGCGTTCTTCATCGACGGTGGTGTGTTCTTCATGTTCTTCGTTGAAGAATTAATAATCCTCAAGACCTCTTTTTTTCTCTTAAAGGCTTCCACAACCATAATTCCAACAAAATAAAATAACTTCAACACTGATTTTATTAACATAACCTAAGCATTTGAATTTCAAACATTCACATTTAACTCACTTAATTAATTAAAATAATTTGTCAAAAAATTAATGGTGAGTTGAGGGGGGTTAGAGAATATGAAGGGGTGGGGTTCGTGTGGGTCCCACTAGCCTCATAACCTCTCATGGGAAGTTGGGTGGTTACCCAACTTCCACCCAAAGGATAAACACTTAGAAAGATAAATAAAATTTGTCATTTAAATTTTATTTTAACTTCCAAAAAAATTTAACAACTTCACCCATGAATACGCAACTCTGAAAAAGGTGTTCCTAAGCAAATACCGGCGCTGTGGTTCCATCAGTGCCCTCAAAATTAGATTCCGAGCATTAGTTCAAAAGTTAGGAATTCCCACTCATACGTTCACAGAATGTAACCGAGTTAAATATCAGATAGAAATTCCGGGAACACCGGGCCTTAGAATTAAGTTCCGTTAGAAACCGCGTTCTTCTAAAATCCCAAAGAAAATTAAGAAAAAATTTTCCTTGAATTTTACGGGTCTTTACACAAACGATAAGAAAAAATACATGATGCAAGATAAAAATGTCAAACAATTCAACCCATTTACAAGTGAAAACCATACAAATAATCCAAACAAATAACTATACAAATTCAGAATATAAAAATTAATAACTAAATGTAAAAACTCAAGGAATCTAATACCCCAAACTAAGATCCATGCTCGAGTACAACAGGACCACCCAAGAACATGTGGTTCTACAAAAGGAAGGAGAAGATTTACATTTACACGTGTCCCATAATACAACATCTCCAAAATCACCAATGTTCCAAATTATGGGGTGAGTAATAATTCTCAGTAGGTTTCTACCAAATGTATTCTATATTCACTCCACTAGGATAGAAAAAGTTAAAAAAATAAATAGAATAAATTATATAATTCCATTAAAATAGTTAAACCATTAACAATAATACAAACACATCCATACCCAAATAAATTCACCATAATTGAAAACATTCCAAGGAATGAAACCCAACATTTCATTAATCATTCCATATTAGCATAACAAATGAAATTTTTCTTTTCCCCAAACATAATACAACCATGATCTCAATTTTCCAAAAGTGCTCGATGTTACCATTGATAGTGGAACTTCACATCCAATCTCATCCCATTTTTATTTTGGTACTTCTCACCAAAATTCAATTACATTGATGACAATCTTTCACACCAACTACCCATCCTATACAACCCATTCATATACCACATAATCTCAAACTAATAAAATTAAACAACAACAAAAATCATATCAACAGAGAATTTCCAAAAACAAATTAACCCATTATGCCCAAATTTTTTTGAACCAAACATTCCAAGAGACTTCAATAAATCACCCAGTTTTTGATTTTTCACTTAATCTATTTTCATTCCAAACCATACTTATACAATTTGGTTTATTGACACTCAATTTTCAAAATACAATTTTTCTAATAACCCAATTCAATAATTTTAAAATCATTATTTTAAATTCCAAAAAAATCACATTTCAAAATAACAACCCATTTTCCCCAAAATCCACAAATCATCATCAAATAAATTTCAAGAAAACTTCACACATTGCAGTTAAAATAAATTTCATCAAAACACATTAAATTTGAAATTAAATACTTTATGTTCTATAAAAATGGAGATGAGTGTGAGGCCACAAACCTTAGGGTTTCAATGAAATTGACCAATGCAGAATTGGGGAACTAGATCTATAAAAAGTATCATATCAACCAAGGAGTGAGACATAGCATGGAAGAACTACCTTCAAACCACTAAGAAATCCCTTTCATTCACCACTAGAATTAGTGGGCAGAATTCCTATACCCTGAGACAAAGATAACCTAAATAGGATTCATATGGGATGAAAAATATGTTATTTTATGTTAATCCAGAACCCCCTAAAATATTAAATCCACCTTTTCAATTTGGAAAATATTATCTTGCATGGGTAGACATACCATATGTTAAATATGAAATTTTTACTATCCCAAAGGGTTCCCCACATAGTTGGATCACATGGTTATGAAAAAATGAAGTATATTTTTGAAATAGTATTATCCCCAGTTTCAAAATTTCCATGAGATTCTACATGGTTTTTTCTAACAGTTATCAAACCCTGTACCCATAAGAAAAACTAAAACCTTACCCAAAACCTTCCAAACTCTCCTAAAAATTAATCAATATCATTATACACATAAAAGTGACAAAAAAGCTACATACATTAAACCAATGGGTGGATATATATTTGTAGTACATTCTGTGGGACATGGTGTGTAATTATCACGAAAATTTTTGAAGTACAGAAAATGTAATTCTAGTTATATGGTTACCAGTCATTACAAGTCATGTATTAAATATATGAATTGTATTAATTACATTAAGTGATTTATTCCATTTTATTGCATATTGAAATAATAATGATTACACTTCCATTTTTAAAACTATATGATTTTTATTCCAAAGAATCTATGTTCCACATTTGAATGTCTACACATGATGAATTTATTTCATGCGGTGTGTATTAAATGTAGTATGACCCAGAATCCATGAAGCTGTCATTGTGTTAGAAACTAGGATACACAATATTTAACAGAGGAGTATATTCCATGTATTTTTCTATTATATATCCAATATATTTTGAACATTTGGATGGTGTCATCTTTTTCAATACTTGTTAATAATTAACTAATAATGATAATTTTATGAGAAATGATGATGATGAAGAAGATAATTTAATGAATGGTCCACAATGAATTAAAAATCAAATAAATCAATATTTTTAAATAAAAAATGATAAAAAATAAAATATATTATTTAAAATTTTAAAATGACAAGCATGATACCATTTAATGTTTTTAGATGCAATAGAAGTTCCTCAGAGAGTGTAAAACAAATAAAATTATTCAATTCAATATATATTACAAAAATTATTCATGATGTGAACGCAATGAACAAAAAAATATTTCAACCAAATACGAAAAAAGGAAAACAAATAACCCCTTGAGGATCATTTCATATAAAATTAATAAAAAATTTATTTATGATGTGGATAAATATTTACAACATCTTATGATCTGTCTCTAATGTTCATGTTTATAATTTTGAATAAAACCTCTTCAAATTTCAATCATTGTTCTTGGACGATAGAGGTAAAAAATCCCCATAGTGGTGGTCCACATGTTCTCTATTGATCTCCATGATGTGAAAATTAATTTCATACTACTACTACTATGGTTAATAAATAATTTGAAATTGATATTGTTGATCACATCAATATCATCATGTATTGAAGGATTTATTCTCATTCTTGAGTAGTTGAGAATAAAAAATTTTATAGTTTGAGAGACCTTCTTTGGGAACAATGATTCTCTGTTCAAATGTTTTGATTGACCCTACATAATAGGAATTACAATATATTTATAGATTAATGTATTGGGTTAAAATAGAAATTAATTGAATACCATCCCTTAGATAATATTATAATATTTTTCAAAACCTAGGAGTAAATATAATTATAATAATACAACTTTTTTTGGTGCACATTTTAAATTTCACAATAATAAATAGTTTATATTACTAGTATGTTAATTAAAATTTATCATTAGACATGGGATTAATCTATATGAACTCCATGGAATTTATTTAATAGAAAAATGAATATATTATTAAATATTCTATTAATTATGAAATATTTGTGATCAATAAAACTTGAGTAAAATTATTCCCTGATCTTGGGAATAATATATAAACCATTATTAATATTAAATTATAAATTAATCATTATCAACAAAAAAAATATAGTGTGTAACCCTCAAGGATAATTTATATTTATAATTTGGTAGGATTTCTTAACTTCCAGGATTACTATCTAGTAATGGGATAATGAACCCTAGATAAAGAACTTAATATCCCTACATCAAAAAACACATAAAGATGCTTGCTATGTATTATAGTCCCATTATTATAATATATTATCATGTTGTTTCTATATCATTGTTATCAAACTATATGATCGATAAATAATTTATTGACTATCTCAACTAATTATTTCACTTCACCAAGTGCGTGAAATTTATTATGACAGGACTATCCTAGTAAAAAAGATGACATATCAACTCCTTTAAAGATGGAAGAAAAAAACTTCCTTGAATTATTCATTAATAACACAACACATAAAACAAAACCAATATATCAAAATTCACCATGAAATGTATCATCATGATTTATTAAATACATTTACACGTGTGATTTGTAACATGAATTAATAGTAACCTTGAATTACAAGGAGAATTATACACACACTCATGTAAGAATATCTAACGGCACTAAAACATGAATATTTTCTAAAGGATGGTCTATTATCAAAATCTCTTAAATTGTTGATTATTATATCTGAACTTCATGAGAATATTTATCACCCTTGTAAGTAATAGCAGATGAGGTCCACATTCTATGCATCTCATCATAGAGTGTTATCCAATTGTAGAACTACATTGAAGAAAATGTTCTTGAAATTTATTGTTGATCATCATTAGGGGGAATTGATATGAATGTATCAATATGTAATATTATCTTGTATATTAATTCAATATAGTAATTTATAAAAATTAATAATATCTAATAATACATTTTAATAATAATAGAAAATAAAATAAATATGAAATATAATAAAAAATAGGTGGTCCTGTGAAAAAAAATCAAAATTCCAATCTAGATAGAGGCTTGGATATCAGAATAGATCTACATATATGATAAATTGAGAACTCATTCTATAGATTTGGAGGAATAATAGAAATTTCTTCAAGTAATTCACTAATATGACCCCTTATAATATCCACATAATCAGTGGAGTTGTTATCCATTCCTTTAACAAATTTAGAAATATATGATTTCTTAGAACGAGAAAATATAATGTACACTATATAATATTTCGAAGGTTATTTATCCACCACATTATAATTGAATGTGATCGTAGAGAAATTCATAATATAAAAGGATATTTACATCAGCCAAAAGTTGATTTTATCTATATATAGAGACAACCAATAAATTCATAAATATAATAAAATTACATTAAATATACTATCACAATGATCACTCTGAGGTTAGTCCCACATAGACCAACTAAGAATAGTTTCTGTAATTGAGATGAAAAGATATCACCATTAAATGTTTTCCCAAATAACATAGCCTCCATAATTTATAATAGTGTTGGAATAGTTTTAAAATACATGAATGATATTAATGAGTCTATTCGACCCGAACAAAATTGTACATTATGTATTATTCAGTGAATTACTATAGTACCCATCTTATTTTCATTTCATTAATCCACCTCTATAGAAGTAAAAACACAATTCCTTCATTGAAATAATGTCTTTTATGGATGTTTTCATTGGTTATCTTCAATAACCCTTGGTTTAATGATTTTTTTTGAAAGTTTCAATGTTATTTTAAATTGAATATTTGGAAAAATAGATGAGTATTAATCTAGAATTTATTTAATTTTATCACATAAGTAGGATTATTTATCTTACATATACATTAATTTTCATGATGTCCCTCCCTTCCAAATATGAAACATATCTTGAACCATTGGTAATTTCTAGTTATCCACATAATCATGGGAGTTGTCAAAAAATATATCAATTTTTTAAAAGTAAGAATAAATAAATTATATGTCAACTAATCAAATGCAGGTCATTGGAATAAGGTTTATATTTAATATATATATATAATTACATAACATTAATTCAAATATTTTCACTTTAAAATCACACTTTCTTGACATGCCAATTAGATTATATTTAAATTTATTTTCATCTCTTATGAAAATTAAATTTTGAATAACAGGCAAACACAGTTTTAATCAGTATAATAATTATAATTTAATAATATAAAAATAGTTTTTGACACCAAATATTTGTGAATGTAATTGAAATTAATTACATGGATTAAGGTAAAATTAAGCATAATAGGTTTCTAAACCTTGAATATAAGGGCCAAAATGACAAATAAAGTTTTCCAAAATCCATTTCTAGAATATATTTCATCCATTTACCCTATTGGATCAAATTTTATTAGTTAATGGAGAAAATATTCAGGAAATTTAACCATATAATACATTATGTAAAGGAAAAAGAAAAAAAGTGAAGTTTATTTTCATTTATCATTTCTAAATATTTAGAGTGTGGATATAGCTAGAATGTTTTAGTTACAATCATTATTTCTAAAGAGAAATTTTTTTTATCATGAAAATTTAAAAATAATTTTTAGATATAATATGATTATATTAAACACATAATGAACACTAAAACATGGATTATTTAGATAACAGTTAAATAATAACAGTGATTATAAACCATTAAAAGTAAAGTAAATATAATTATATTTTTGTTAAATTATGCTGTGTAGATAAATATGTCATGCAACAGAGATGTGAAGATAATATATTTTAAATCTAATAATTTTTTGATATTTTTAAACAAAAATTAATTATTTATTGTCAAAATTAACATTATGGTTATATTATAATAATATATATATATATATATTAAATGATTTAAAATTAATGAATATTCATTATTATTAAAATTGAATTGAAACTATTAGTAAATATGAAATATGATCAACTAATGGACCAATTTATATTTTATAAATAAAATTTTTACCTATAGATAGTAAAATCATTATTCTCACTATTCAGGTTAAAGAAGTGTTTTTCCCTTTACATGCACTATTATTAAAATAAATTACCATGAAAATGTGGTTTCTATCTAATAAAATTATAAAATATATTTATAATTCATGGTTATATATTTTCATATAAATAAAACATTTTATGTCGTTTTTTATTCATTTAACACCTTTCATGGTTTTTAATTACAATAAAAAAATTTCTTATATATGATATACATGATATTTATTATGTAATTATGATTTTTTAAATTTTTATATAAGACATGCCTTTATGCATTACCTTATGTTTAAGTATGATAACGTTGTTTGTGGACATGTGGGCAACTGACTCCTCTAAACGATGTGATACATTCACACATTACAAGGACTATATTATTGATTATTTTATTTAAAAATATGTGACATAAATTAAATATATTTGATATTCATTAAATTATTAATCTTCATGAAATATATAATATTATTTTTTACCATTTCACATGATAAAAAAGTGATTACATTGCTTGTGGATATGTGGACAACTGCCTCCTCAAGGCGATGTGATTTCTTTTACATCATAAGAATTAGATACATAACTAAATATTAAAAATAAAATTTATTTCTATAATTAATAATCGTTATTTATCTATATAATGTTACTCAACTTCTTTCGATAATTATCTTTTAAAAATGGGATGGTTATTCATGTGTATGTTCGACCAACCGTCTCTATGACTGTAATGCTGGTTAATCTTTATTAAATATATTTTATGATTGGTTTGAAAAGTAAAAAATAGGTATAAATGTTATTATTATATCACCATTATTCTTATTTATATGTTTATATTATGACCCATTTGACCATATTCGATGTAACCAAATCAGTCATGGAAGAATAACCAAATTTTTACCAAACACCTTATATTAACATTTATGTTTAAGTATTTATGTACAAAATTTTATTAACTGAATTAAAAATAATAAAAAACATCAAAAAACATATGATGAATGTATATAATTAATATAAACATATAATTTGTCAATATAATGAAACATGTGACAATTTGGGATCATGTTATGGGATTTTCGTCTAACATTTTCTTCCATGAGGCATACACCAGATTCACCACTTATTTATTTTTTAGGTTTATATATTGTTCCATTGACATGATATATCTTGAATATCATTTTTATCTAATATTAAAATTTTTATATATTTATATTTGTTAATGGGGATTATGATTCAAATGTTTCCATGTAGTGTGAGACACTTTGGAATATGTAAATATTTTTTTCATTGTGAAAGTGTTCAATGATTACTTTTTTAATCACACATTCTTTTGTGATTGCAAACATTCGCCTAAAAAATAACATTATTTTAATCAATTTTTTGGAAATTAATTTATTTTCAATATCTATATCATTATTCATGGGTATGATAATTACTGAAACCGTATACAATTTTTACATATGGTGTTCACTATAATAATATTAGATTCATTAAAGGAACCATTGATATTGTTAAATTATTTGGAAGGAAGCCTTGAATGATTTATATTCTCCGAATGAAGCATTAAAAGTATTAGATTCATGTAATGAAGCATTTATAGTGCTAGATTATTGGCATGAATACTTGGAATTATTATATTCTTAGCATCAATCCTAAACAACATGTTTTACATATACATCATTACAAATTCCATCATTATGAATTTATTTATTGTTATTCCATGAGACTATTCTATTTGTTAGAATCTCCATTGTTATAATTCATATCAGATTATTTATTAAAAGGAATATGTTATACTTATCTACATTTCCGGATTGATTATTCCTTATCCAGTTGTTTAAATAGTACGTGTGTTATGTTATTTACCCTTCCATATTTATTATTCTTATTTATTGAGTATTACATCTGTTGTGATTAACGTTTTTGAGCTTCTAAAATCATCATTATTAGGTATCATTTTCCATGGTTAGGAAGTGAAATCCCTTTAATGAGTATAATAGATGATTATATTTTACTTTTTATATAAAATTTTTATTATCCCCAATGTTAGATGGGTTTTGTGAATGCAATAAGGTCCTCCAATACTATTAACCTATGTAGTTCTTCAAGATTTGATTCCTTATTTTCATGAAAGTGTAATAAAGAAATTCATCGACCATTAGATTCTAGGGATTAGGTGTTACATTTGGAATCAAAGGAATTATAACAACAAAATTGGAAAAATTAATTTAGATAACATAGAAAAGTGAAAATAATCATAAAATCATCTTTAATCATAAATATAAAAGAACATCCAAAAGAAACCATTTTTATTATTATGAGATGAGAGATACATAAATCTTTTAATTTATGATAGTAATTTACTATTTTTGGAATTATAATTTTTTTAATAATTATATCATCTAACCAAGACTATTTTGCCATTTTGAAATGGCCTATAGAAGAAGTAACGTGTCCCTCAGTGATGCATGTCATCAAACGTTAATGAAGGAACATATATTTTATGGTCCTAAGACAATATTTAAATTGAAATTATTTCCCCAAGAATTATAATAATACGAGTACATCGTATCTTGTGATAATGATATAGAGAAATAATTTTATGTTTTATGGATTTTTAGGGAAACACGATAATAAGATGAAAACTGGTCAAAATATGGATAAAGGGAAGAAGGGAAGGGATATTTTTCCAAAATTTAATAAATGTTAAAATAATCAAAATGGTACTTTATTAATAGGAGTGAGAGTTTTCAAAATATTTATAAAAAATTTACACTATCCATTTTATTATTTCTATAAGAAAAAGTTTCATAGATTATATTGTTTCAACTATAAGGATATTAGATAATACAAAAGTAAATGTCTTAATTTTTAAAGGAATATACTCAAAAGGAGTCTAATCGATCATGTTCAATCATTTTAAACTACCCCAAAAGAAGATGACGGATTAATTTAATTATGTTTGGATTTAAGAATAATTTAATTTGAGAATTTTATCAATGATTTATTGGTAATTAGAATATTAGAATATATGAGAAATGTTATTCAATAATTATTGGTAAGTATTTGAGATCATATTTTAAATGGTATAAAGAAATGTCATTTATTAGATAGTTATAATTTTTGGAAAAAACATTGTTATGGGTAATGAAATCCTTAGTCTTTTTCTGAAACTGATATAATTATGTATGAATAATGATTTGATTGATTTGGATAATGTAAATATCAAATTTAATACTAACTTTGAACCAATTAATGATTTGTTGACATTGTGGATTATGATCTCATTGATGGGGATTACAATAGTTTTTGATTTATAGAATTTATCGAATAATATGTGTTTTAATTATTTAATAGGATAGTATTAATGTTTTCAATAAGGTTTTAGGGTAATTCAAGTTTTGGCATGTTTCAGGAGAATACAATATGGCAGTATTCACATTTTTGTAATGTGATAGTTTTGAGAAGATTCATATAGATTAAAGGCTAATTAGAGATTATTTTTTATAATTTAGTGACCTTACTTATAAAGAGTTTGATAAAAATATTTTTTAATATTTAACTATTTATTAGGTGATTTTTGTTAAACAATGGGTGTGTTTTAGTTGACAATAATATTTTTAAATATAAAACCCATTATTATTGAGAATAATTTTAAATTATGAGGAAAAAAAATGGATTACTGTGATTATAATGTAAGAAAACAATACATAAAAAACCATTAATTTGATAATAAATTTAATTTTTTTTCTAGGATTATATATACACAGTCATATTCTTACACTATGCACAACATTTATTTAGTGGGCGTTACATGAAAAACTCTTTTTTATGAAATTAAAATAGTGAATCTATTTTAAATAACTTTTTAGAACTATTATAAAATTTATCTATAAAAATAAACCAAATTATAGAAACAATAATTTAAAAATTATTTATCTATGATTATTTGTTAATTATTTTGAGAAGTTTCATTTTATGATGAATAGTGAATGAAAAAACGTTTTAGTTAAAAACCACATTTTTTAATTAAATTATTATTAATGATAAGTTATATTTTTAATTTAATTTGAATTAAAAATAGAATAATTATATATATATAAATCCTATTTAGATAATTATAATAGATTTTATATTTAATTTTAGTATAGAGACATAATGAAGTAATGAACATTTTCATTTTAAAAAACTGCTCTCTCGAGAAGTCTGCAGTCTTAGCTTTAAATTTATTTTTTCAAATTCTATGAGTTGAATATTGATAAATGGAAGTACGTGGTTGTTATTAGAATAACATTTATATTCTAATAAGATACATATAATGTATGATAAAAAAGGTAAGTAAATGTGATGATAATTAACTACAAAGATTACGTAAAATTATATTTATTGAGGGACTACACATAAATAATAGTGTTCAAAAAGATGTATAAACAGGTACAAAATACATTTTATGCCCACATTTATTCCATATATCCAATTTTTTAAGATTTTATGAGTTATTGAGGAATTTTCAATGAATGTGTCCAATATAAAATGTTACCTATGGAAGAAGAGAAAATGAAACCTTCTATAAATCAAGTATTTATACATACATAAGGAATGGATGAAGATACATAGTTCTGGTTATAAACATTAATTTTAGTGGTAAATGATTTTTTTTATAATGAATTTTTTTTATACATTTTAGAATTTATATAATTTCATTAAACTCTTAATAAAGGCTAACACATGGATTATTTAATTGAAAATTAATTAGGATAAATCATTCAAAAATATTAAATGTCATGTAAATATAATGAATTATTTGGTTCCATTATTTTCTATATAAATATTTCTTGTAAAAAATATGTCAAATTAATATATATTGATTAAAATAATTTATTTTTATTTTTATATTAAAATTAAATAAATAATTTAAAAATTGACATTAATTTTATTTTACAATATAT
Source organism: Viscum album (assembly GCA_963277665.1). Taxonomy (NCBI): domain Eukaryota; kingdom Viridiplantae; phylum Streptophyta; class Magnoliopsida; order Santalales; family Viscaceae; genus Viscum; species Viscum album. The sequence goes on along the minus strand of OY728147.1, from coordinate 1,666,108,074 downwards.
GAGTTTTTATTAAATGATTTAAAAATAATGAAAATCCAATATTATAATAAGTAGATTTTAGGTGTTAATAAATATGAATAATTTTTCATTAATATACCATTTACTCTTTTATTATTATCATATTGACCCATAGATGGAAAACAAATCATAGCATGATTGGTTATAATGTAATGTTTTTGGACGTTACACGATCTTATTTTAATATTAATTTCAAACAAACATGGGATTTTAATATTTTAAATAATAAATGAATATTATTTTATAGTGGTTCATTATTTTATAATAAATCTCACATTAATTTAGTATGCATGTTTAAATTACATTTGTTGTAAAATAAGTTACCGAAATGAAAAACTAAAAAAAAAATATAAGGAAACAAAAAGACTCAGGGAAAAATTATAAAAATGAATTTATATTTGTATATTAAGGATTTATCCTAAACCATTTTTTTATTTAATCCATTTTTTTCCATTGTTATTGGTACATGCTGTAAGGGAGATCTGTAAATAGTGTATACCTTTTGTATTTGCATGATTTCCACTCCCCCTCTATTATAAAAATGAATTCACTCTTCCCCTTCATCACATATATTAATACACATTATCTCGTAAAAAAATGAAACAAATAGTCTCTAATAACCCCCCATAATCCTATAAGTCTCACAATGGGAACAAATCAAACTAAGAAGGCATTGATGGAATCAAAAATGAGTTATACAAAAAAGTGGTAAAATTCCTCAATGGGCATTTATATTTTATTTTTTTCTCCACTAATTCATTTTTTGTTATTAAATAAAATTATAATAACATAAATATGATAAATAAACATATAATTTTTTATATTATTTGTTATACCTACACCTATCCAAACCTTTTTTAAAGGGGTTACAAATATACTATTTCTGTACGACCATGTACTGCCTCATGAAACAATGCCATTTGTTTTTCCATTACCACCATTCATGGTTGAGAATTACAATTGAAGAATTTTTTTATATGTTATATAAAATATATATTTTCTATTTATGATTTTTTACTTTTTATATAACACATTATTTTATGCTTTTTATTTTTTATGTGTACGATTACTTCGTTTGTGGATGTGTGGACTACCGCCTCTTAAACTGTTGTGATACGCACACAAATTATATGAAATGTATTAAAGATAGTTTTAATTAAACATGTATGACTTAAATAAAATCTATTTTTAATACATGAAATAATTGAATTTATTTAAATATAATATAACTTTTTCATTTTTACCACTTTCACACACAAAAAAAGTGATAACATTTTTCTTGGACATGCGGTCTATCGCCTCCTCAATAAAATGTGATTTATTTTAACTCAACATAATTGTATATATAATAAAATATGATTAAAATAGATATTATTTATGATATAATAAACATTTTATAAATATATAATGTTACTTACCTTCATTCCATAATTATCATTGAATAATGGGAGCATCCTTAGCCGGACGTGCGACCTACCATCTGCATGATTGTAACACTTGTTCATTATTCATAACCATATTTTATTTTAGTTTTAAAATAATAATTTAATAATTATTATCATAAATATTTAATAATTATAAATTATGTATATTTTTTAAATATTGTCTCTTTGACCGTAGTCCACAAACCAAAGTAGTTTTTGACACATAAACTAAATTTGGTCAAAACACTCAACATAAAATAAATTATTTAAGTAGTTGTATAAAACATTTATCAATTTAATTAAATTAATAAATAGAGTTTTAAAAGATTCTATATATATTAAATAATTAAAATTTTTATTATTATTGAATATAAAGGCACAAATAACAAGTGATACTTAATGTAAGGGATTTTTGTCTCACTTTTTCATCTATGAGGAATACAGTATTTTAACCTTTTATTGATTTATTTTTGTGTATATATTGATCATTTGATCTATTACTGAATTAATATAATTATTATCATTATATTAAAAGTTTCATTTAATGTTATTCCTTAATGGGTATTATGATTCAAATTTCTAAAATTGTCATGTGTCAGGAATGTTTAATGATTAGTGTTCTCAAAAATGTGTTTAATGATTACTTCTCAATATCACTTTATTTTGTCATTGCAAACCTTATCTTGAAAAATCAATTTAATGGAATAAATCTTTTGAAATTACATTTATATTAAATATCAATATAATTTATCAGGGGTATAATTATTTCCAAAATTATTTTCTATTTCTACATGTGGTGTTATGTTTGAATATATTAGAATTATGGAATGATGCCTTAAAAAATATATATTTTCCCAATGAACCCAGGAATGTATTAGTTTCTTGGATGACACCATGGTATTATTATATTCATTTCATGAAGACAAGATTGTATTAAATTAATGTCATTATGTCTTAAAGGTATTATATTCTTTGCATGAATCCTTGATGGTATGTTTTAGATATACAACATCATGCATTCCATCATTATGGATTCTGTTATTGTTATTACATGTTATTATTATAGTAGTTAAAATATCCAAAGTTAATTTTCACTCTCATATTATTAATTAAATGTATTTCATTTCAATTATCTGGATTCACATATAGATTATTCCCTATCCAATTGTTTAAATGGAATGGGTGTTCAATTATTAATCATTCCTTATTGATTATTCTTATTGATTCACGAATACTTCTACTGTACTTACTGTTACTAATAATTTGATCTCATGCTTATTAGTTTTCATTTCCCTATGGTTTTTTGAATAATCCCCTAAATGTGTTTCAATGATTATGATATTTTACATTTGGAATGCAATATTTTTTTTATCCCCAATGATAAATAGGTTTTTTTTGAATGTAATATGGTTTTAGAAAAACTATTAAACTTTTAAATCCTTTAGGATTTGATTCCATGAAGTCTTTCCAATGTAATAATTTAATGAATTGGATATAAGATTCCATGGTTAGGTAATTACATCCATATATTCTCTTATAACCCACTAAAGAAAAAATTCAAATTTACTTTTAATGTTAATTATTGGAATAGTGTAATATGATGAAATATTGGTGTTTTTTCCTCATATGATGTGTTAGTTTCATCTTATTTTATTAAATAAAAACAAAAATTAATAACCATTTTAAAATTATGAGTGTGATTGAAATATTTTTTTATAAATAACCAATTTAATTTAACCCATTCTATAGTTTTTATGTATTCCATGGGATGTTTATTTTTAGTCGTTTTCACCACTGATCATCTTCTCTCATATGTATATAAAAACAAGTATGACCTTTTCATGGTAAAAGAAATAAAGGATATAGAATATCTTCTAAATTTAGAGAATATATTTTTTATATATTGTGGGATAATAATATCCACCATATTTTAGAGGTATCTGGATCATAAGTGACTCAACATTAACATTCTCTCATGGAGGGAATTCCTTTCAGTTCCAGTTATTAGTGATAACATATGTTAGTTTTTCTAGAATATAAACAATGTTTATAACCAATTATCCCATCACATGAGGCATATAATTATTTTAATCATTACATTACTTATTGTATCATGTCGTTAACATGATTTCTCCTTACTTTATTAATTTTATTTGACAAAGGATAGTTAGTAATTGAGATACATTGATTAATAAAATTTGGAAACATAAAACATAAACTCATAAGAATTATGTTATAAATGATCTTTACAAAATAACTTATTACTTTATATGATTCAATCTACATTTTCTATGGTAATGTTAATATTAGGTTCTGTAACCTAATTATGTTCAAAAAAATTATATTCAAATCGTTAATAATGCTTTGTGATGAAAATCTTAATTAGTAAGAAAGTATCACCTATGGATTTATAGAAATAATTGAATTTTGGATTTTCTTATACCATAACATTTGTTAGAGAATAAAAAACATTCCCTCTGTATGTTTATTACCACAATTAATACTATGTTATATAGTGAATCAACATTCTAGTATCGATTCAGAGATATAATTACAAGGAAAACCACTATAGGTCAACTATACCAAAATTTTTAGGATATAATCCTAAAATTATTATTATCCATTATAATTATCCTTTTATTTTTCACTGCGGTTCTAAAATACTATTCTCTATAAATATCAAAGCATACATTTGATATCAACTATTAAAATAACAACTGTATACATATATTATTTCATATTTCATAATATAATTTTCCTATAAATAAACATCATGTATCGATAGTTCTATTATCATTGAAAAAATATATATAAAAATAATACGTCATGAACATGAAAATATAATATATATATTTAATAATACATTAGACACTCTAACATACATATATCTTTAATAATACATAGGATATCAGGGGGAAAATAAATATTTTTATGGGTGAACTAGGAATACGAGTAAGGGAATAAACATGAAAATCAGGAATAACTTGAGAGTAAATATGTATAACATGAAATCATAAATAATAATTCCATGATAGTAAATAAATCATTATTAATTTTTTTTATAATATAATATAATTTTTTTAATAGTATAAAACATAAAATCCCCAAAATAACAAGGTTCACTCCTAATACCATCATCATAATGTGTAAAACCTACCATTAAGGATTTACGTTCACTCCCTACTCCTTTACATGAAATACCGTGTGATAAAATTATTTAATCATTGGAATAGAGGGATTTTAAATTGTGAGTTTATGTCACATAAATGAAAATCATACATATGCATTACAAATGAGAAAAATAGTCAATACAAATATCATATGCATTATCAAATCAATGATAATGAATTGGGTGTTGTAATTCTGATTCATGGAATAAATAAAGGATAAATCAGAAGTATTCTCAATAGAATAATGAATTAAAAAATTTACATGTTCATATTTTGAAATGAAATACATGTCATGTAACATCTCAGGTAAATAAAGAACATGAAAATTTTCACATTTATTATTATTTTTAATTAAATATTAATTATTTTTTAAATGGGACCCTATGTTTGATGGCGTACCCAATACGAAACAATGTGTTTCTTTGAAATCTTACATTGCACACTAATATATTATAATATTATTATAAATGGTAGTTAATGCCTAGCCATTGTACTGGTAGGAATGAATAAAACTAACTCAAATATGATTATATATGTTTTTGTAATAGCTTTAAATTTATCCAATAAAATTTAGAGGCTTTAAATAAGTAAAGATTTCGTTTTTAAGCATCCATACTCTAATATTCACTAAAAGGATTATTTAGGGCCATTTAATAGGAAAACCTATTTAAATATATTTTTGTCACTTTTATATGTACAATATGAAAAAATAAAATTCTTCTTTAGAATAGGGACACCAATATTTACATTGTATGAAATTTTAGTATTTTTATGATAATGTTCATTTTTTAATGAATAGTGAAAAATAATCTATTTTAACTCAAAACTGCATTTTAATCTAAATTATTTATATGGTTAAATTTAATTTTTTTTTATAATGTATAAATAGAAAATATTTTTACCAGTTAATCCAATGTTTGAAATTGTAATTAATTTCACTTTGAAATTGTAGATAAACAACTGTCAATATTTTGATAGTTATTATTTATTAAAAACAATCTTTTTGTTTTGACAATGGGAATTAAGTTTAAATTAATTTTTTCCACTTATATGTTTTGAATTTAGAAAAATAAATTCCATATTTGGAATCATTTGGTCAATATTTTGTAAATAAATACCTTTTATTTCTAGACATTTTAAATATTTACTTCAGTAAATATTTTATTTACCATGATTAACTGGTAAATATTATAAATAACGATAATGTATAATATTATAATAATTTTAAGTTACCCTAAAATGTGTTCTAATCCTATTTGATGATACATATCCGACCATGGGCATCCTTGGATCAAATTCGGGACCCCATGGAGCCACATAGGAGTAATAATGACACTTTTTATTAATTAATTAAAAGTTAAGATAAAAAATGACATAAACAAATATCTTTTAGTAAAACAATTTTTACATGGGATTATATATGATTTCATTTTGATTATAAATATTCATTTGAAATCTTGTAATATTTCCTAAATCATGGTTGTTTTTAAAATATTTGGACCCCAAATAAATTTAATTATTTTTGACTCAATAATGATGCAGTATTTACCGCATTAATATATGATTTAAATTAATAAGATTATAAATATAAAACAAATATCCAAAACCTGTCCAATTTTTATAGGATAATTTTATTTCGACCATGATTCATTTTAAATTCTACATTAATGAATTTTTTACGTTTCGAAACGAAATATGAGTTTATAATTAAATACCTTTTCAATCATTCCTAAAGAGCCCCTCCTATCACTTATAAAAGGCCCACACTTCTTACCCATTTATCACACTTATAAACCCTTTTACTCATATAAAATCTAATCTAATAAGCTCCCAAGATACCTATATTCATCCTAGAAGCCTTACCTTAGTTAGAAAATGCATCAAAATACCATTTTGGTTCAAACCAAAGGGAGTTACCCGATTCAAATGTAACATCTTATCTTAAGTTCTTTTGTTTTATTTTATTTATCCAACCCCTAAAATCTTTTTATTACTTTATTTTATAACAAAAAATATATTATTAATATACTAGGAAGTTTTTATGAGAAGTATTCTAACTACAGTTACACACACCTCCATTTAATGGGTGAAAAACATGCTGTTTCTTGTGGATGGAAAACTAACGCCTCATGAAGTGATGATTGTTCAATTATCTCATACCACCTCTCATGGTGGCCATTATGATGGAACTATATTTATATATGATATATATTATATTTATATTTTTAATATTCTTCTGTAACTTTTATTTACAAACATACCTTCATGCTTTCCAATATATGTAAACATGATAATTTCATTTGAGGAAGTGATGACTACCGCCCCCTCAAACTGATATGATTCATTCATGAGATACATGGAACGTATAAAGTTGGAGTTAATGATATTATGTAACATTTATATCATATGATATTATATTTTAATTATAATAAACCTATGTATTATTATGTTTTCATTCTATAAAATATTATATTGAAATGAAAGTAGTGTTCATGCATACGTAGGGATTACCGTCTCCATGAACGGTGCATTTCATTTCTTATCTCAAAATGTTATCTACTATTATAAATAAATATATATATATACATACACTGGATATATTTGATATATATGATATCTAAATCATTAAAATCATTCTGTAGATAATGTAGTTTTGACCACATGGAAAAATGGTAATTATAACAAGTACATTTTTAACTCAAATTCCGAACATCGACAAAATGTCCGATACGATCTCAAAGAATTAACAAACACTTATTTCAATGTAATAACTGATATAAAAGTATTAATAAGCATTAAAAAGTTTATGAAGAATTTATAAATTAAATTATGTTTATTATTCATGAAAGACAGGGAACATACCAGTCATGTTGGACACAAGGTATGAGATTTCTTATCTCACTTTCAATTCTGTGAGATTTCCATTGATCACCACATTTTTATTATAAGTGGTGTATTTTGTACTACACTTTGATATATATAATCCTGATTATATTTATATTCATGGTATTCTTTGATTCATTTTGTGTTTATTAACTTTTTCTCATATGACACGATTCATTACAATGTGGTAAGGATTTTTCATCTCACTTTTTATTCCCGTGAGATTCATGCTAAATTAGCCACTATTTCCGTTTTTGTATTGGATTTACTGCACATTAATGAATTATTTTTAAATATACTTTAATTTATAGGTATTTACATATTCGTTGTGTGATATTTCTTTCATGGGGTGTATGTTTCATAAGTTACCAAATTGGTAAGGGAACCTTTCACCCTCCTCTTTTTAAAAGAATTATTTTTGATATGCCATTTAATTTACATATTATTATGTTAGGATATGTTCTTCTATATAATTATTGATGTAAATTTTATGCCCAAGTGATGAGATATCCTTTTCCCCCTCATTATCATATTTTTTGAATTTTAATGTGATGTCGTTAGGCTGTCGAATTTCTGAAAGAAATCTTCGTAACCCAATCTATATTTTTGTGTTAAAAATCTACATCTTGATTATTTCATGCTATGAATATGTGTGACTAACCTCTGAATTCTTTACACATAATATCCACTTATATTTGGTGTATTTATATTTTTCACACATAATAAGGTACTTGATTTATCTTTAATCTAATGATACAGTCTTTATAAGGGAGTTCGTGTCAATATCCATTCATTGAGGAATATTTTGTTTTATTCTCAATTTTCTTTTAGGGTGTATAAATACCTTTTAATTTTCATTTCAATCAAACGGAATCTTTTCCTACAAGGTGTTTTACTAAATGAAAATAAATAATGCTTCTTTTTAACGTAAGCGGTGACACCGACCTATTCCACCGCCGTGAGTATTATTTGATCTTTGGCTTTCTTAACACGCCGTAATCTTTTTAAAAGCAAAATAAATACTATATACATTTTTTACATATTTTGGTATTTAAAATGGTTTTGATAATGGATTTGTTATTTAAATATATTTAAATGATATATTGTGATTAATATGTGTAAATATTGTCTTTCCTTTATTTTTGTTTTATATGTTATGAATATTTTATAGTTCTTGAGAATTTTTTATGCATCTATAAGAACCCGGTTCACATTCTTGTGTAAAAGATTTCAAATTTTCCTTTTTCCTATGTGTTTTATAGAAAACAAGGGAAATTTGGGAAAATACAAAATTTATGGGTACATGTTGTATAGTTTTCTACACATGTCGTGTACTTTGGACATGTGGGGTGAGAATATAGGGAAGGCAGGTTTAGAAGTGATTAAGGGTTTTAAAAGCTAACTATATGCTATGTACTAAGTAATAAACGTCATGTAATCACTCAACAGATGAACAGTGAGGCGGTGGAATGTAGCAGCCAGAGGAATAGTTCAAAAGGAAAGTACACGCCGTGTACTTGAGAGTACGTGCTGTGTAGTTGTGTTTTTTTGCTAAAAACTAGTATTAGCATCCTTATTCAGCATAAGAGTATAGGGCTCCCAAGGAGTAGCAAGAGATGAGGCTAAGACATGAAAGAGATCCATATCGCTTGCCGGGACACTGATTCTTCTGCCATCGATCTTGTTTAAACTGTGCGGGTAAGGTCTTCCCTCTTCTCGAATTTTTCATTCCAAATATTTTCTTAAGATATTTTATTTAGGTTTGAACCAATAATTGTTTATCTCAGATCTAAGTCGTTCTAGGTTGTTTCGAGAGGCACCTTTCATGTAGATCAATTAGAGTAGATCAAGGTAGGTGGTTTGGTGTTTATTTCCAAATGTCAAGTTGATGTTGTGTATTATTGTGCCACATTCCCATGTTTGGGGTGTCGCATGGATGACACATTGACAGTTGAGATACCTAGAATTGCATAGGTAATGTAATGAGAAAGTATAAACTACTTTCTGAGATCGTTTCATTGATCTAGGGCCACCCCAAGGGTGTATTCCCCATGTCTTGCCATTTGGCCATGATACCCATTGGTATGCGCGATTATATCTTATTTTTAGTTTTATTGAGAGGAAACATATATAAATTTCTGGCTTATGCATTGGTATTGTCCGAGTTACATTCTTTTATATGGAATTACTGAGGGTATTGTATTGTTTAGAATGAGGGAAATGTTTCTTTAGCCTAAGGGAAAGGTTTTTTTAGCCACATAGTAATGTTTCTTATGACTGTGGGTAGTAGATTTTGTACCTGAGGGCGACATATCGTATGCCTGAGGGTGATATTCGTTATGCCAGAAGGAATTCACATGAGGGTCTCATTTCTATTTTATTGAGTGTAAGGAATTACAAGATTGGGGAAAATGGTTACTTTGAATATTAATTGTGGTAATTTCTTATTCTTTACCTACAAATCTAAATAACATGCTTGGTATTATTATTTTATCTTTTACTTGTTAAATAGCCTGTTGTGGTTTCTGTTGTGGCACTAGTATAAGAGATTGTCGGTCGAGGCCGAGTCTCTGAATACTCAGAATATAATTTTAAGGAATTGTTAAATAATTATTAAAATGGAAATGTACCTTGTAGGAATGGTTACTTTTGAGTACTTTCTAGTTTACATGATTTCATTATTGAACACTATTGTTGCAAATTTTCACTGACAATTCGGCATGAGCCTTTTGTGGTTGGCTTCTAGGATTTATTTATCACACCCTATTTGGGTCATGTCTTGGGCCCAAGCAGATTATATTGATGCATGTTTCGATAATGGAAAGGGTCCCTACACAGGTACATGGTTGATGCAAAGGAGTAGGAGAGCATGATACTGAGATTAGGATTTCGATGCTGCTGCGTTCCTATTGCACTACTCTGGTTTTGTTTTGATGTACTTTTTACCTTGTGCTGTATTTTATCAAATTGTAGTGTGTCTTATTTTGGGTTCTATCATAGAATTAGAGACATGTTGCATCAAAATATATATGATTGTTGGTTATCTATTACTTAAGATTTGTTGTCGAAAAGTCATTTATATGATGATGCAACATGTCTCTAATTATATGAAAGAAGCCAAAATAGGACACACTGTAATCTGATACAATAAAAAACAAGGTACAATGTACTAAAAAATAAATCCAAAGCAGAGAAAGAGGAATGAAATAGCATCGCAAGACTATGATCGGGCCCATGCTCTCCTACTCCTCTGTAATAATCATATACCAGTGTAGGGACCCTTTCCCTTATCGGCACCTCTAGCAATATAATCTGCTTGGGACCAAGACATGACCCAAAAAATGTGTGAGAAATAAATATGAGTAAGCAACCACCCAGGGCCTATGCCCAACTATTAGTTAAAATGTTCAACAATAGTGTGCAATATGAAATGAAAAACTCTAGGAAGTACTCAAAACGAAATATTCTTATAAGGACCCGACCGTAAAACTATACATAATCTTGAATTAAGTGAATAATTCACATGGAGAATCCTTTCAGGTTTAGAGTTTTAGAGAATTAGGCTATGAATAATACATAACAACATGAAGATTATATGTAGAAAATACTACTCAATATCATTTTTATCATAAAATAAAATCTTTTGAAAAAAACTTGTCTAGTTCAATGTTTTATACAACATGACTTTTCCATGATCCATTCCATGAAAATATTAAATTTTAAGTCTCGGGAAAAAAATTTCAAAAACTTCGGAAGGGTATAAAAAGCTCAGTGAGGGTTATAAAATAAGGAAAGAAATCATTAGACCATCAATAATTACAAATCAATGAAACCAATACTTTTCAATCATAACATACCTTACAAAATCATTAGATTTATGAATAACACATAGAAATCATAAATCATAAAGGTAACTTATGGAATTCATAACATAATTACATTGTAGCTATCACAGCTACATAGAGAGTCACATTTGGAATACCCATCATAATATATTCCCTAAAACTCCTAGGAAAAACATCACATTTACCTATTTCACATTACCCAATGCATTGGAGAGATATCTTGGGCTCACCCGCACAAGCTTTATCACGGAACCACCCGTATACATAGAAAATGCCCAATAAAACTTAACATAATCATAAAACATAAGACAAGTATAAAGGAAAGATAAAATTTCCACATTCCATTATATCAAATCAATATATTTAAGTAAACAATTCTCTATCATACGATATTCAAAAACCATTTAAAAAGAGAGTTTTGAATCAAAGTGTCCCATACCACATTGAATATTTTTAAAGGAATTATCATTTGAAAATATTAATTTCCATATAAATAAATCCTAAAACCCATTATTAAAACATACACATTAATGAGAAATATTTAGAAGAATAAATATTTAAATCATTTAAAATGATATTTTAGTTTGAGAGTTTTTAACAAAAAGAGAGACGCTTGAATACAAATAATTGAGAAATAACATTTTATCAGAACATAATAATATTATGAGAATAAAGCGATTCATGATATAATATTTCAAAGGACAATATATACACCATATAAAAGTGAATTTGTGGATAACAACAATGAAGTCTCAATGGAATTGTAAATTGATATTAAATCCCCTATAAAGAAGGTATCCTTAAATTAGGATATATCAATCTCATAATTATGTGTGAAAAATATAAATACACCCAATACAAGTGGATATTATGTTTAAGAAAATCATAGGTCATTCAAACATATTTATATGATGACATAAATAAAAAATAGAAGATCAACCCAACGAATGAGTATTGGGTTAAGGAGTTCCTTACCGATTTGGAATCTTACAAAACATATGCCACATGAAAGAAGGATCATCTAATGAAGATGTAAATACTCATAAATAAAAGTTTATTACACAAATTGTAAAATCCTGGGCAATACATACACCACAAAAAATGAGATAGTGGAAAATATATCATGAATCTCACGGGAATAAAAACAAGTGAGATGAAGACCCCTTACCACGTTGTAAATCAATCGAGTCATATGACCAAAAGTTATTAACCCCAAAAATAATCACAGAATACCATGAATATAAATATAATCATGATATTATATAAATAATTTCAGTACACAATACACCACATACAATAAATAGGTGGTGAATAATAAAAATCTCATGCAATTAAAAGTGAGATGAGAAATCCCTTACAAAAATTCGGCAGCCTAACGACGCCACATAAAAATTCATAAAATGAATTCATTAGAGTAATAGGGGGTATTTCATCATCTGAAAATATAAATTACAATATTGTGAATATGAAATAACATCCTCTAACATAAGAAAACAGAGCATAAAAGAAATGACATAAAAGAGAGTACTTGAAAAGAAAGAGAGAGGTCAGATCCCTTACCTCGTGTTTGACTTGACTCGATCATTATTTAATCTCTTGAATAATAAACTAATGTTAATTTCTACTTTCTTAAGAAAATTTTTTTACTTTATTTTTCCTTTTATATCACTTATTAGCAATTTATAATCATTATGTAATCATTTAAGTTACCAATGTTCATTTTGTCGATATTTGGTACTTGAGTCAAAAATGGACTTCTTATAATAAAATATTATTCATGTGGTCAATAGTTCATTATATCAAGGATGATATTCATGATTTGGATATCATATATATCATATATATCAAGTATATAAATGTATTTATAATAGTACATACCATTTAGAGGTAAGAAATGAAATGCACCGTTACTGGAGACGGTAAGACGTATGTACGCATGAAGGCTACATTCATTTCTATTTATTATTTTAATGGAAATAAAACATAATGATACATAGATATATTATTAATCCAGTATAATATCAAATATAATATCATTAAATCCATCCTTTGTACATCCCACATCAGTCATTAACGAATCAACTCACTTTGAGGGGGCGGTAGTCCGCACTTCCTCAAATGAGATTATCGTATTTACCCACTATAGAAACCATAAAGGAATTCTATAAATGGAAAATAAAGAAGCCTAAATAAAACATAAACATGATATATATCATATATAAATACAGTTCCATCATAATGGCCACTATGAGAGGCGGTTAGAGATATTTGAACAATCATCATTTCGTGAGGCGTTAGTTTTCCATCCACAGAAACATTATGTTCTTTATTTATTAGATGGAGTTGTGTGTAACTGTAGACCGAATAATTCTCATAGAAACATAATAGTATATTATGGATACTTACTTTTTAAAAAAAGAATGTAATAAAAAGAGTTTAGGGGTTGGATAAGTAAAATAAAAGAAAACAAGTTAAGAGAAATTGTTACCTTTAATTTGGGTACCTTTCTTTGGTATGAACCAACGGACATATTGAAGATCCTTATGCCTAAGGTAAGGCTTCTAAGAGGAGGATAGGGATGTTGAGTTCTTAATTGGGAAGAGTTGAATGAGAAACATTTCTTGAGAGGTGTGAGAAATTGGTTAGAATTGTTCCCCTTTTATAGGGGGGGGGGGCTCTTTAGAAAAGTGTGAAACTATTATTTTGTAATATAATGATATTCGGTTTATAATGGTCCAAAAATCATTATATTAGAAGATAAGATGATTCATGGTCGAAATAAGATCATCTAGGTATAATTTGACATGTTTTGGATTATATTTTAATCATTATAATCTTATTTATTTAAATCATTTATTAATGAGGTAAATTATTAATCATTATTGTGTAATAAATAATTTAATTTATATGATGTCTAAAAATTATAAAAAAATACCATCATATAGGATATATTTTTATCTTTTAAAATAATATTTATTGTCGAAAATAGGACTTATATAACAACTTATAAAAATTATTTACTAATATATTTTTTTATGTCATTTTGGCCTTTACATTAAATTAATTAATCTAAATTGTCATGATCACTTCCAAGTGGATCAAAGGGGTCCCAAAAATATACCCAAAGATGACCATGGTCGTTAATGACTCATCCAATAAGGTTAGTATAACTTTTAATGAAATTTTGAATTATTATAATATTCTTTTAACATTTAATTACCGTATTTACCTTTAACTGCGGTAAATAAAAGTCAAAAGATACTAGTCACAAAAAATTATTTTCATCTTGATGAACCACATTTCACTCATTGATAACAACCATGTCTATTGGATTTTTGAAATTAAATTCACAGAAGTGGTAAAATTTCTTTTAAATGAAAAATTCAGTTTTATAACTACCACTAAGTGGTGTGACTAATCATCAAAAATTGAAGTATTTCAGAAAAATACCAAAAATTCAGCCTAAGCATTATTTGATATTCCAAATTAAAAATTGATGTCTATTTTTAAAAATTCAGGAAAAATAATTCTCATTAATAAATTTTAATATTAATTTTTGTTATCTCAAACAATAACGCGTTTTTAAGAAACAATAACTATTAAAAGATTGATACTTTTTATGTCCAATTTCGAAGTGCAATTTATAACAGTGACCAAAATTATATTAAATGGTAAAAATAAATTTTAATTACACTTTAAAACCAATGAAAATGATTATATAACCATATAAATAAATTATATTGAGAGGCACATTTGAATTAAAATACAATATTGTTTACTATTCATGAAAAATAAACTTTATCTGAAAAATACCAAAAATTTTCACAAAGTAAATTTTAATGTCCTCATTCTAAAGAATTATTTTATTTGGTCATATAGAATGTATTAAAGTGACAAAAACTATATTTAAAAAGGGTTCTCCATCAAAAGGCTTAAATAAACATTTTAATGTAAATTATGCTAAAAATTAGATTCATTCACATTTTAATCCTGTAACATTTATTGGATAAAAGTAATAACATTAATAAAACATGTATAATAATATTTTATTTACTTTTTTTCATTCCCACCAATATAATGTCTAAGAGTTAATTACTATTTAAAATAATAATATTATATTATTAGTGTGAAATGTAAGATTTCCAGGAAATCCATTGTTGCGTATCAGGTACGCTATCAAACATAAAAACCCATTTAATGTAAAATTAATATTTAATTCACAAAAAATAATAAATATGAAATATTCATATTCTTTATTTTCCCAGGATGTTACATCCTTCCCCCCATTTGGAAATTACGACCTCGCTATTTTAAAAATTGGGCTCGAGATCTACATTGAAAGCCACACATCGAAAAAATAGTCAGTAAAATTATCACTTTAAAATAAAGTAAGAAAAGTAAAAAAGGTTACCCAAGACAACAAATACATGGATTCCATGAAAACATGGATATGGAGGTGAAAACAAATATCATGTTCTGATGGAGAGTGATAGAAACCATGTTTAGGAGAAAGTTAACAACCAGAAAATCACAAACTTGTGATGGGTTAAATAGTATTTGATTCCCCAGTAGGAAAAGTTAACGGACTGGGTTTTTGTTTAAAGATACTTTTCATTGAGGAATTTATTTATGATCTTAACCAAAAACATATGGAAATATACTTACTTTTCATGTAGACATTCATCTTTTACTATATTTCTAACACAAACTCATTTCTTCTGCAAACGTTGAGTATTCCAGATGTCTTTTTTTCATAATAAGAGAGATATAATCATCTTTGAGAGAATTACATAATCCATAAAAGATAAACTTTATATTTACCATGTCTTTAGATATTAACTGAAACCAAATCATTTATTATAAGATCAGATAATTCCCCAAAATCATACACTTTTACATAACGAGAAACTACTTATAATCTCCAAAAATTGTCCAACAAAACCCAAAGTTCAACAAAGACCATTCAATAAAAAATTATCCCTAAAATTCTTCAAAAGTAATCTAAACTTTGACTGTATCCAAAATCTCATGAAGATTTAATTACATAAACTTCTAATATATATCATAAATTTTATCTCCCAACAACACCAGTTACTCATAAAGTCTCATATTGAAAAGTAGTTAAACTAATCACTTATTATTCATGATAGGTTAATGATTTTCAAAAATAAATCAAATCATCATGTTTCCATAATAAAAACATATATTCTTCCAAACTAAAATATCAACCATTATTCCACACTTTAAATCCCATAGTATTATATCATAAATAGGAATATAGTGTTTCCTCAAAAGGGAGAACATCTTCTAAAATTACCTTTATCACTTAATCACTAAATCATTTTTCTATAAAATGTATATCCATTTGATAAAACATAAGATCCAAAACAACGTAATCTTATTCTATAAAATCATTTTACAAAGATAATAAGTCATACTAACCAGAGACATTAAGTAGGCTTGTGGTAGGAGATGCGCCCTTGTCGCCCTTCGGTTGTGGGTTTGATTCTGGCAACCTTGCCCGATGTGATGGGTTGTCACCCATCTTATGGGTTTTCCTTTTTATAAAACTCAAAATAACCCTAACATGTTTTATCCTCAATGGTTTCCTTATAACTATCATTTTCATCCAAATTCGTTATGATGTCAACATCATAATTCTTAAAGTCGTATTTCACCACCATATGATAAAATAAAACGATTCCCAAAATGAATAACATCATACCATGATCATGGCGTCCACATGGTTTCATCATCAACTTGTTCACGTAGGTAGAAGGTCCATGAATTACAATAATGATTTATATATCCTTCAAAATCATTTTCTTCCTCCATCCAAATACACCTTGTACAACATGGGTCATAGCGGGGTTCACAGAGAAACAATTTTGGAAAATAATCATGGATGACATATAATTTCAAAACATCTTATAAAACATAATTTCTATAAAACAGTCGAACCGAATTTGAGTTAAAACATTCAATTAATGGTCCTTTTAAAATACCATATGTATGTGCTGAGAAACTATATTTTAAAAAGAAAATATTAATAGGTTGCGCAGGGGTCTCCTTCTTCAGCACCATTTTTAAAATTATAATATGCTTCAACATCTTGTGATAAGGTAAAATATTTTAAAATACCTTGATAATATTTACCTTTCTTGAAAATATGAGAACATTATGAAAATAGGATTTTTCTAAATACAACCCATGATCAACGATGATAATGAGATATAGTGGATGTTTTTGATACCTCAAACAACTGCTTACAAGTGAGTTTTATGCTAGAAAAAGTTTTACAATCATCTGAACATGATGATGAAATAATTATTGCAAGCATGTCATCAAGAAGAGACAGAAATTTCATTTGAGATCTTCCTCCTTCCATTTGTAACTAACTTTCCTTGATCTGAAAAAGTTATAAAACAAGGATTTAACTGAAATAGTAGATTGGGACTAACCCTATGTCTAACGAAAATTCCTGATCCCTAAAGTTGTTTAAACCGACCTCTGATATCAACTATAAGGACCCATCCTTAAAAAATACATAATCTTGAATTAAACGAATTATTCACATCGAGAATCTTTTCAGGTTTAGTGTTTTTGAGAATTACGCCATAACTAATACATAACAACTTAAAGATTACATGTAGACAATACTACTCATTATCATTTTTATCATAAAATAAAAACTATTGAAAAGAAACACGTCTAGTTCCATGTTTTAGAAAACATGACTTTTCCTTGATCCATTCCTTGACCATATTCATCTTTAAGTCCTGTGAAAAAAATTTCAAAAACATGGGATGAGCATAAAAATCCCAGTAAGGGTTATAAAATTAGGAAAGAATACATTAGCCCATCAATAATTACATATCAATGATAAAATACATTTCAATCATAACATACCATACAAAATCATAAGATTTATGAATAACACATAGAAATCATAAATAATAAAGGTAACATATGGCACTCATAACATACTTACATTGTAGATATCACAGCTACATAGGGAGTCATATTTGGAATACCCATCACAGTATATTCATCAAACCTCTTAGGAGAAACATCACGTTTACCTCCGTCACATTACCCAATGCATTGGAGAGCTATCTCATGCTCACTCGCCCTAGGTTTATCACATAACCACCTATATACGTAAACAATTCCCAATAACCATAACATAATAATAACACGTAACACAAGTATAAAGGAAAGATAAAATTTCTACATTCTATTATATCAAATCAAGATATTTAAGTAAATAATGCTTTACCATACAATTTTAAAAAACAATTTAAAAAGAGATTTTTGAATCATAGTGTCCCATACCACTTTGAAGATTTTTAAATGAATTATCATTGAACAAATTAATGTCCATATAAATAAATCCTAAAACCCATTTTGAAAACATGGACATTAATGGGAAATATTTAGAAGAATAAATCATTAAAACGTTTAAATTGATATTTTAGTTTAAGATTTTTTAACAAAAAGAGAGATGCTTTAATACCAAAAATTGAGAAATAACTATTAATTAGAACTTTATAATATCATGAGAATAAATGGATTCATAATATAATATTTCAAATGACATTATATACACCATATAAGAGTGAATTGGTGTATAACAACAATGAAGTCTCAATGGAAATGTAAATTGAGATGAAATCACATATAAAGATGAAATCCTTAAATTAAGGTCAAATAAATCTCATAATTATGTGTGAAAAATATAAATACCCCCAATACAAGTGGATATTACGTGTAAAACAATATGAGTTCAATTGCAGATATTCATAGGATGACATAAATAAAAAAGAGAAGATCACCCCAAAGAATGGGAATTGGGTTAAGGAGTTCCCTTACCGATTTGGTAACTTACAAAACATATGCCACATGAAATAAGGATAATCCAATGAAGATGTAAATACTCATAAATGAATGTAAATTACACAAAGATTACAATCATGTCCAGTAAATACCTAACACAAAATGATATAGTGGAAAATTTATCATGAATCTCACGGGAATAAAAACAAGTGAGATGAAGACCCCTTACCATGTTGTAATTCAATCGAGACGTATGAACAAAAGTTATTAACCAGAAAAATAATCACAGAATACAATGAATATAAATATAATCATGATATTTTATAGAAAATGGCAGTACACAATACATCACATACAATAAATATGTTGTGAATAATAAAAATCTCACTGAATTAAAAGTGAGATAAGAAATCCCTTACAAAAATTCGGCAGCCTAACGACGCCACTTAAAAATTATTACAATGAATTGATGAGAGTACACGAGGGTATATAATAATATTAAAATAAATATTACAGTATGGTGAATATAAAAGAACATCTTCCAACATAAAAACATGTATCATAAAAGAAATGATAGAAAAGAGAGTACTTGAAAAGAAATAGAGAGGTCGGATCCCTTACCTCGTGTCTGACTTTACTTGATCGTTCTTTAATCTCCTGAATAAAAAACTAAAGGTAATTCATAATTGCTTATTAACCTTTTTAGAGTTTATTATTCCTTTTATATCACTTTATACCATGTTATAAACATTATTTATTCATTTATGTTAATAATGATTGTTTTTTCGATATTTGGTACTTGAGTCAAAAATTGACTTCTTATAATAACATGTTATTCATGTGGTCAATTGATAATTATATCCAGAATGATGTTCATGATTTGGATATCATATATATCATATATATCAAGTATATAAATGTGTTTATAATAGTACATACCATTTAGAGGTAAGAAATGAAATGCATCGTTCATTGAGACGGTAAGCCGTACGTACGCATGAACGCTACTTTCATTTCTATTTCTTATTTTAATGGAAATAAGACATAATGATATATAGGTATGTTATAAATCCATTATAATATCATATATAATATCATTAACTACATCCTTTGTACATCCCACATAAGGCATTAACGAATCAAATCACTTTCAGGGGGCGGTAGTCCGCACTTCCTCAAATGAGATTATTGTATTTACCCACTATAGAAACGATAAATGAATTATATAAATGGAAAATACATAAGAATAAAGAAAACATGAACATAATATATATCATATATAAATATAGTACCATCATAATGGACACCATGAGAGGCGGTTGGAGATATTTGAACAATCATCGTTTCGTGAGGCGTTAGTTTTCCATCCACAGAAACATTATGTTCTTCATCTATTAGATAAAGGTGTTTGTAATTGTAGATCGAATACTTCTCATACCAACATCTTAGTATATTTTGGATAATTATTTTGTTACAAAATAAAGTAATAAAAAGAGTTAAGGGGTTGGAGAAGTAAAATAAAAGAAAACAATATAAGAGAAACTGTTACCTTTAATTTGGGTAACTTCCTTTGGATTGAACCAAAGGACTTCTTGATGTGCCTCCTACCTAAGGTAATGATTGTAATAGGAGGAGAGGAATTTTGAGAGATTAATTGGGCAGAGGTTGGTCAAGCCAAATGTCTTGAGAGGTGTGATAAATTGGTTTGAAGTGGTCTCCTTTTATAAGGGGGAGGAGGGGCTCTTTTGGAAACTGTGAAACTATTATTTTATTATATAATGATATTCGGTTTCTAATGGTCCAAAAATCATTATATTAGACTATAAGATGATTAATGGTAGAAATAAAATCGTCCAATCATAATTTGACATGTTTTGGATAATATTTTAATGATTATAATCTTATTTATTTAAATCATTTATTAATGAGGTAAATACTGCATCATTATTGTGTCATAAATAATTTAATTTATTTGATTTCTAAAAATTATAGAAAAAAATACCATGATATAGTAAATATTTTTATATTTTCAAATAATATTTATATTAGAAATTATGACTTATATAATTCCAAATAAAATTTATTTACTAAATGATCTTTGTTTATGTCGTTTTGGCCTTTACTTTAAATTAATTAATCTAAATTGTCCTTATTACTTCCAAGTGAATCAAAGGGGTCCCAAAATAGTCCCAAAGAAGCCCATGGTCATTAATGACTCAACCAATAAGGTTATGAAAAGTTTTAAGGTAATTTTGAATTATATTAATATTATTTTAAGCTTGAATTATCCTATTTACCTTTAAACGCGGTAAATAAAAGTCAGAATTTACTATTCACCAAAAATATTTTCATCTTAATGAACCACATTTTACAGCTTGATAAAAACCATGTATGTCGAATTTTTTAAATTCAATTCACAAAATTGGTAAAATTTCCTTTAAAAGAAAAATTCATTTTTTAACTACCGCTAAGTGGTGTCACTATTCATCAAAAATTGATGTTTTTCAGAAAAATACCAAAATTTAAGCCTAATCATTATTTGATATTCTGAATTCAAAATTTCTGTCTATTTTTTCCAAATTGAAAACATTGAATTGGAATTAATTAATTTTTAAATTAATTCCCGTTATCAAAACAAATAGTGTGTTTTTAAGAAACAATAACTATCAAAACATTGATACTTGTTTATGTCCAATTTCAAAGTGTAATTTATACCAATGACCAACATTGGATTAAATTGTAAAAATATATTTTAATTTCACATTAAAACCAATTAAAAAGATAATCTAACCATATAAATAAATTACAATAAAAGGCACTTTTGAATTAAAATACAATATTTTTCACTATTCATTAAAAAATGAACTTTATCCGAAAAATTCCAAAAATTTTCAAAAATTAAATGTTGATGTCCCCATTACAAAGAATTATTTTATTTGGTAATATATAATGTATTATTGTGGCCAAAACAAGATTTAAAAATGGTTCTCCATTAAAAGGCGGTAAATCGGATTTTTAATGTAAATTTTGCTTAAAATTAGATTCATTCACATTTTAATCCTCTAAAATTTATTGGATAAAAGTAATTAAATTTAACAAAAATGTATAATAATATTGTATTTAGTTTTTTTCATTCCATCCAATACAATGTCTAGGAATTAATGACCATTTAAAATAATAATATTATATTATTAGTGTACAACATAAGATTTCCAAGAAATCCATTGTTGCGTATCAGGTACGCTATCGAACATAACAACCCATTTAAACTAAAATTAATATTTAATTCAAAAATAATAATAAATATGGAAATTTTATATTCTTTATTTTCTTGGGAAGTTACAATTCCTACAAGTTACATTCCCATTTTAATAATTATTTTACAATTCAATATAATTAAATTCATATTTTCTTGAGACTCAGCCTTGACCTAAAATATCCTATACCAGTGATACAACATAAACCAAAAAATTCTATCTAACATGTAAAAGATAAAATAATAATACTAAGCCTATTCTTTAGCTTGGAATGTACACCATAAGAAATCACCATAGTGAATATTCAATGTTACCATTTTCTTCAGACATATACATCCTTACCCTCAAGAAAACAGAAACAAAACCCTCAAGTGAATACCCTCAGGCATAACGAATAATGCCTGTAGTCATACAAGATATCTCCCTCAGGAATGAATGCTACTGCCCACAGGCATAGGAACCGTTGCCCTCAGGCTAAACAAAACCTTTCCCTGAGGCTAAAAATTACATTTCCCTCAGACTAAACAAAACACTGCCCTCAAGCATTCGACAGGAAAAGCACGTAACCAGGCCACTCCGAACACATAAGCAAGAAATTTATATATGTTTTCTCTCAAGAAAACTAAAAATATTCTATAATCATGTAATACCGATGAGTATCCTAGCCAAATGGAAAAATAAGGGGAGCACACCCTCGGTGTGGCCCTAGATCAAAGCAACGATCTCAAACAGAAGTTTATATCTACTCATTAGATTAAGTATTCAATTCTAGGTATGTCAATAGTCAATGTCTATTCCATACGACATCTTGAACATGGCCACATGGTACAAAGGTATAGAAAATCAACTCGACAGTTGAAATTAAACACCAGACCGCCTATGTCATTCTCCTCTGATCAATACAGGTGAAAGGAACCTCTCAAAACAACCATGAATGATGTTGATATGAGATATATTATTACCCATTCAAACCTAAATAAATTAACTTAGGAAAATAAATAGAAGGAATTACTCATGAAGAGGGAAGACCTTACCCGTACGGTTCATACGGGACCATCTATAGAAGAATCTGTGTCTCAGTGAGTGATCAGGAGCTCGTCCAAGTCTCAGCCTCCTCTACAGCTACTTCTGGTGATCCCTCTGCTTCCTATGCCGAATGAGGAGGGTACAACCTATTTTTGACAAAAAACCATATCTACAATGCATGTAATCTCTAGTACATGGTGTGTACTTTCATTTTAAATGGTTCCTCTGGTGGGTACTTTCCGCCGCCTCCCTATTCAGCTGCCGACTGATTACACGACATGTATTACTAGGTACACTATGTGTTGTTAGTTTTTACACTCTTAATTTCCAAAAAGCCTACACACTCCGTACTCTCATCCCACACTTCAAATGTACATGTTGTGTGTACAAAAGAACACAAAGTGTACCCATAAATTTTATATTTTCCCACATCTCCCTTGTTTTCTCAAAAACTCTTAAGGAAAAGGAAATTTAGAAACCCATACCTCAAGAATATGAATCGAGTTATTACAATATACAGGTGGTTACTTGATAATACTTGGTAGGGTGAGCCTAATATAGCTCTCCAATTCATTGGGTAACGTGATAGAGGTAAACATGAATTTTTCTCTTAAGAGATTTAGGTAATATAATGTGATGGGTATTCCAAATATGACTCACTATGTAGCTGTGATAGCTACAATTTATGTTTGGTACAGATTACACAATATACCTTTATGCTTTATGATTTATACGTGTTATTCATAAATCCTTATATTTCAAAAGGTATGTTTCGATTGAAAATAATGGTTTCAATTTTATTTATTTATTTATGGGATAATGTTTTTATTCTTTATTTTATATCCCTTAATGATCTTTTTATTCTCATCCCAAGTTTTTGAAATTCTTTTCGTAAAACATAAAGATGAGTAAGGGTCACGAATGGGATTAAGGAAAAGTCATGCTGCATAAAACATGGAACTAGACATGACTCTTTTTTAAGAGTTTTTTATGAAAAAATGGATACTAAACAGAATTGTATACATGTAATATTAATGTTGTTATGTAAATGTTATGACCTAATTCTATAAAACACTAAATATGAAAAGATCCAAAAAGCTAATTATCCATTTAATTCAAGATTATGTAATGTTTAAGGATGTGTCTTTATAATTAGTATGAGAGGTCGGTTTTGATGGCTTTAGGGGTTAGTAATTTTTTGTTAAATGCATGGTTAGTCCCTATGACTATTATCTTATTTAAATTATTGTTTTATAACTTTCTTCAGATCATGGAAAGATAGTTATAGATGGAAGGATGAGGATCTCAAAAGACATTCATGTCTTTTAATGATGACTTTCTTTCAATAATTATTGCAAGGACATTTTCATATGATTGCGAAACATTCTCTAGCATACAACTCACTTGCAAGCAGTTGTTTGAGATATCAACCACCTCCACTATACCTCATTATCATCATGGATCATGGGTTGTATTTAAACAAATCATATTTTCACAATATTCTAATATTTTTAGGAATGTAAAATATTATCAAGGCATTTACAAATATTTAACATTATCACAAGATTTTGAGTCATATTATGATTTTGAAAAAGGTTCTAAAGAATGAGACCATTGAACAACCTATTTATATTTTCATTTAAAATATAGTCTCTGAGCACATACTTATGGTAATTTAAAAGAACTATTAATTGAATGTTTCCACTAAAATTAGGTCCGATTATTTTATAGATATCATGTTTTTTCAGATGTTTTGAAATTATATGTCATCTGTGATTATTTTCCAAAACTATTTTTCTATGAACACCCACATGGCCTAAGTTGTACAAGGTGTATTTGGATTATGGATGAAAATTATTTTGAAGGATCTCTTAATCATAGTTTCAATGCTTGGACCTTCTAACTATGTGATGTAGATAACTATTAAACCATGTGGACACCATGATCAAGGTATGATGTTCTTTATTCTAGGGAATCATTTCATTTTAAAATATGGAGGTGAAACTAAAAAAATGAAAATATATATAAGGGGTTAAGAATTTATAAATGGAGATCATAATTATTTGGGTTAAAAATGAGAGGTAGAAGGAAACCATTGAGGTTAAAACATGTTAGGGTTATTTTTCAGTTTTATAAAAAGGAAAACACGGAGACTGTGTGACAACTTGTCCCGCCGGACATTGCTGTGGGAATCGAACACACAACCAAAATGCGATTGGGATTTATTGCCAACCCCTAAACTACATGAAGTCCCAGGTTTCTATGTATTATTATTTTTAGTTAAATTGTTTTATTGATCAAGAATATGTTTTTTTGGATCTTATATTTTCGGAATGGATATCCTTATTATAATTAAATTATTTGGTGATTAAGTGATAAAAGTGATTTTGGAAGACAGTCTCTCTTTTAGGAACACTATATGCCTAAGAAAAATAGAATATGATTGGATTTCATGTGTGGAGTAATGATTGAAATTTTATTTTGGAAGAATATCTATTTTTATTATATACATATAGGGATTTCAGTTTTTTATGGAAATGATTAACCTATCATAGAGAATATGTGATTTCGTTAATTATGCTTCAGTATGAGACTTTAAGAATAGTCTATTTTTTGGATTTAAATTTTAATATTTACTGTCGAAGACTGTGTGATTAAATCCTTCTGAGTTTTTTGTTTCAATCTTAGTATGGACTATTTTGACTAATTTTAAGGATAATTGTGTATTGAATGGTCTTTCATGAACTTTGGGTACTTTTTGTTATAAAGGATTACCCTTTTTGGGGATTATATGATCTCATACTGACCATTTTGGTTTTAGTTGATGTATGAAGACAAGGGAAATATATTGTTTTTCTTTTTTGAAATATGTGATTCTCTAGAATATGATTCTTGTGCTTTTGATGTGACCAAGTGTTTTTGAATGCTCGTTGTTTTGCGAAAAGATTAGTTTCTGGTAGAAACTTATTAAAGGATGAAACTATAACTGAAGGTAAGTATATTTCTTTATGTTATTATTCTATATAGTAAATGAATTCCTAAATTTTTTGAGACGGAACGTAAAGAAAAAACCTTGTCGGTTTACATTTCCTACTGGGCAATGAAAGACCATTTAAAACATCATATGTTTGTGATTTTCTAGAGGTTAACTTTTTCCTAATCTTTATTTCTATCACTCTTCATCAGAACTTGACCGTTTGTTCTCTCTTCCATATATATGTTTTCATACCTATAATCCGAGTATGGGTTTTCTTGGGTGACCATTGTACTTCTCTTTAACAGTTTTAAAGTGATAGTTTTACTGACACTTTTTTGATGTGGGACATTTAATGATGTTTCTAAGCCCGATTTTAAAATTGCGAGGATGCAATTCCGAAAAGGGGGGAAGGATGTAACATCCTAGGTAAATAAAGAAGATGAAATTGTTCATATTTCTTAATATTTTGGAATTAAATATTAATTCTTCTTTAAAGTTGATGCTATGTTCGATAGCGTACCCAATGCGTAACAATGGGTTTCTTTGAAATCATACATTGCACAATAATAATATAATATTATTATTTTAAATAGTAGTTAATGCCTAGCTATTGTATTAAAGGGAATGAAGATAACTAACTAAAATATGGTTATAAATTTTTGATGAATATTTTTACATTTTTTCATTAGGCTTAAATGAAGTAAAGAATTCGATTTTAAGCAAAATACTCTAATATTCACTAAAAGGATGATTACCGCCTTTTAATGGAGAACCCTCCTTAAATCAAGTTTTTTTTACTTTTATATGTTCTATTTGAAAAAATATAGTTCTTATATAGAATTAGGGCATGAAAATTTACTTTGGATGAAATTATATTATTTTTCTGATTATGTTAATTTTTTTAATGAATAGTGAAAAATACTGTATTTTAATTCAAAACTGCATTTTATTGTAAATTATTTATATTCCAATATTAACTTTTTAGTTTGATATAAAGTTTAATTATAATATATTTTTACAAGTAAATCTAATGTCGGACATTGAAATTTAATTCACATTGAAATTGGACATAAACAAGTGTCATTATTTTGATAGTCATTATTTCTTAAAAACCTGATTTTTGTTTTGACAGCAGGAATTATGTTTAAATTAATTTATTCCACATCTATGATTGGTATTTAGAAAATTATATTAAATATTTGGAATTATTAGGTACATATTTTTCAAATAGGTAACATTTATTTTTAGACATTTTAAATATTTACTTTAGTAAATATTTTATTTACCATGATTAAAGGGTAAATATAAAAAATAAGGGAAAAATGTAATTTTAGAATAATATAAAATTTATTTAACATGTTTTCTAATCATATTGGCTGATACATATCTAACCATGGGAATCCTTGGGTTAAATTTGGGACCGCATGGAGCCACATGTGGGTAATAAAAACACATTATATTAATTAATTTAAAGTAAAAACAAACATGACATAAACTAATTTTTTTTAGTAAATAAATTATTAAATGGGGTTATATAAGGTATATTTTATAATATAATTATTTATTTAAAATATAAAAATATTTCCTACATCCTGGTATTTTTTCATAATTTTTGGATATCTAATAAATTACATTATTTATGACACAATAATGATGTAGTATTTACCTAATTAATAAATTATTTAAATACAAAAGATTATAAATATCAAAATAATATCTAAAACCTATCCAATTATTATTGGATTATTTTATTTCTATAATGAGTTATCTTAAATTCTACTTTAATTATTTTTTGGACTTTTGATACCAATGATGATTTTATAATAAAATAATTCTTTCAGACTTTTTTAAAGAGCCCCTCCTCTCCCTTATAAAATACACTCCCTTCCTACAAATTTATCATACTTCTCAAGCCTTTTCATGTAAAAAATCTACTCCAATAAGCTCCCAAGATCCCTCTATTTATCATAGAATCCTTACCTTAGGCAGATTGCTCTTCAAGAAACCTTTTTGGTTCAAACCAGAGGGAGTTACCCAATCTAAAGGTAAGGTCTTCTCTTAAGATCCTTTGTTTTATTTTTCTTCTCCAACCCCTAAAATATTTTTATTACTTTCTTTTATAACAACACCTATATCATAAATATAATATAATATTTTAATTAAAAGGATTCTAACTACACTTACACACACCTCTATCTAATGGGTGAATAACATACTATTTCTGTGGATGGAAAACTAACGCATCATCAAGTGATGATTGTTCAATTATCTCCTACCACCTCTCATGGTGGCCATTATGATGGAACTGTATTTATATGTGACATTTATTATGTTTTTGTTTTATATATTCTTCTGTAATTTATATTTACAAACAAACCTTTATTCATTCCAATATGAGTAAACCTGCTAATTTCATTTGAGGAAGTGTGAAGTACCACCCCCTCAAAGTGATATGATTCATTCATGACATATATGGAACATATAATGAATGATTTAATGAAATTATGTAACATATAAATCATATGATATTATACTTTAATTATAATATACATATGTATCATTATATTTTCATTCCATTAAATATTAAATATATACGAAAGTAGTGTTCATGTATACGTATGACTTACAGTCTCCATGAACAATGAATTTCATTTATTATCTCCAAATGTTATGTAATATTATAAATATATATATACACTGGATATATAAGATATATATTATATCTAAGTCATTAATATCATTCTAGAGATAATGTATTTTTGATTCCATGGACAAATTGTAATTATAACAAGTTCATTTTTAAATCAAATTCCTAACATCAACAAAATGTCCGATATGAACTCAAATAATTTACTAACTCCTATTGAAATGTAATCAGTTATATAAATGTAATAATAAACATTAAAGAGGATATCGATCAAGTAGAAATTAAGTTATGTTTATTATCCAGGATGAACAAGGAACATACCTGTGAAGTTGGACATGAGGTAAGATATTTCTTTTCTCACTTTCAATTCCATGAGATTTCCATTGTTCCCCACTTATTTATTGAATATGGTGTATTTTGTACTGAAATTTGATAAATATTATCATTATTATATTTATATTCATGGTATTATGTCATTAATTTGGTTTTTATTAACTTTTTATCATACTACTTGATTGATTACAGTGTGGTATGGATTTTTCATCTCAGATTTTATTCTCGTGATATTTATGCTAAATTAGCCACTATTTTCTTTTGTTTGGTGGATGTAATTACCATGATTGTATTATTATTGTAATATAATTTAATTTATGGGTATTTACATATTCAATGTGTGATCTTTCTTTTATGGGGTGCATGTTTCATAAGTTACCCAATCAGTAAGGGAATTATTCACCCTCCTCTTTTTAGAAGACTTAATTTTGTTATGTCTTTTAATTTACATATTATTATGTTAGGATATGATATCATATATCCATAATGATGTAAATTTCATGTCCAATTGATGAGATATCCTTTTCTCTCAGATGAATTTTTTTTCTGAATTTTAATGTGACATCGTTAGGCTCTTGAATTTCTATAAGAAAACTTCTTAACCCAATTACAATTTTTAGGTTAGACATATAATTCATGATTATTTCATGATATAAATATGTGTGAATAAAATCGTATTGTTTTAAACATAATATTCAATTATATTGGGTGTATTTATAATTTTCACACATAATTATGTAAATGATTTATCCTTAATCTAAGGATATTGTCTTTATAAGGGACTTCCTCTCAGTCTTCTTTCATTGAGGCATATTTTGTTTTATTATCTATTTTCTTTATACAGTGTATATATAACATTGACATTTTATTTCATTCAAATTGAATCTTTTCATATGAGGTGTTTTACTAAATGAGAAAAATATAATGTTTCTTTTTAACTTATGCGGTGACAAAGTCCTTTTCCACTACTGTGAGTATTATTTGATATTTGGCTTCATTAACTAGACATATTGTTTTTAAATGTAAATAAATAAAATATACTATTTTTATGTATTTTGGTATTGAAATGGTATTTATAATGGATTTTTTATATCAATATATATAAATTATATATTCTGATTAGAATTTGGAATTGTTGTATTTCTTTTATTTTTGTGTTTTGTGTTATGAATATGTTATGTTCTTCGGAACTTTTTAGGCATACGAGTGGTTCCATGATAAACCTAGGGAGGGTGAGCCTAGGATAGATCTCCAAATCACTGGGTAACATGACAGGGGAAAACATGAATTTTTCTCTTTAGAGATTTAGGGAATATATTGTGATGAGTATTCCAAAAATGACGCCCTAAGTAGTTGTGATAACTACAATGTAAGTTTGAAATGGATTCTACATGTTACCTTTATGATTTATTATTTCATTGTGTTATTCAAAAATATAATGATTCCATAAGGAATTTTATGATTGAAATGTATGGTTTCGTTGATTTTTATTTATTGATGGGCTAATTTTTTCATTATTTATTTTATATCCCTTATTGAGATTTTTATGTTGATCCCTAGTTTTAATATGTTTTCCATATTACTTAAAGATGAATAAGGGTCAAGGGTGGGATCAAGGAAATTTCATGATTTTTAAAACATTGAACTAGACATTACTTTTTCTATCGAGTGTTTATTAATTTTTTTGAAAAAGTTGATACTTATTAGAATTGTCTACATGTAATATTCATGTTCTTATGTTTTGACATAATTCTCTAAAACTCTAAACTGGAAAAGATCCTCAATGTGAATTATTCATTTAATTCAAGATTAGGAAATGATTATGGACATGCCCTTTTTTGTGATTATCATTGAGTCCCAATATTGGGAGTTCCTGAGAATGATTAAGGAGGAGAAATAATAAAAATTTTCTTCTTGGTAAAGATTAAATAAAATTTAATATGGATAATTAAAAAATGAAATAATTTATTATTTAATATAAAAAGATAATCTTACTAGAAGGGATATATATAAAATAATGAGGGGTTTTAGAATCTACATAGTAAAAAAGAGTTTTATTCAGTTTCCACTCTCTAGGGCATAAGAAAGTAAAATTTTCCCCTATATAGGCTTTCATAATAGTGGAAATTTTATATTTAACTACAAACATATATAACTGAAAAAATTAAAGGGATGTCAAAGTAATTATATTTATAAATGAAATATATAAAACAATATAATAATTAAATTATTATAATAGTTCATTAAATTTAGAAAATGGTAGAGAACATGTAATCGACAAGTCATAAAGGCGGTATATAAGATCACTTAACTCAAGATCCATATTCATTCACTACACATTCGTATCTTAATGAATTAACAAATTATCATTACAGAATAAACAAATAAAAACCGTATTCAACATTATTTTATATTCAACTCCCTTTTATCTATCATATGTTATCTATTTATTATATACTTTTATTTCTTACATATGTTACATGACATTGTTCAATCAATTTTCCATAACAACATATATATGTTGACCATCGTTTAAGGTGTTTTAAAATAGTTCCACAATTTCAATAATATTAATAATTATGTGGAAATAATGTATATATGTATATATATTTATTTATTTCTAACCATGATGTGTGATGAGGACAATGAGACTCATTACTCATGGAGGTGATAGTTTGTTCGCATGCAAGATTATGTTTTCAATTTCTCCCTTAATGAAAGGGAAATAAGGTACATGAAAATTATAAATTTCATATCCAAATTAATTATATATATATATTATATTAATTCATATTTTACAACCATAATATTATCCTTGGTTGGATTATATGAAAAATTGAAGAGTCACTTTATAGAGGTGGTAGTTTGCGCAACCAACTAACAATGTTTTGATAATTCATAGTGGATGGCAATGAATGAATAATGGTTATTACATCAATATAATAACATATAATAATAATATTTATAAATATTTTATTATTTACTTATTTATATAAAATATTAGGAAGATAATGATTAAGTTGAAAAAGTTACGAAGAAGGTAATACTTATGTTGGTGTGTTGATCTTCTGTATATATTTCCATTGAAATGGGGGCCTTGAAATGAATTATATAGAAAATGTTCAAACGTATTATAAAATTATATATTTGAGTGTTTTTTGGCATGTAATTCTTGTAAAATTTGAATGGTATGTGTATCCATGGAGGTGTAGAAGTGATACCCCTTTATAGGTAAATTATAGAGAACCTTTTGGAATACTCATTAAATTCTCTGATTTTATTTCACTATTCAATGGTATGTTACTTAAAAATTTATAAATAATGGATTTGAGGTGTTATTATGTCGATAATGTATCATAAAATACATTATACTCAAATTCTAAACATATTCTGAGTCTTTTACCACATGACTTTACATTTTTATATTTTGATTTTCACATTGTTAAAAAGTTTTTAAATAAGTAATTTTTAATTTGTTTGAAAATATATGTTAAATGGTATTATATTTATTTTTCATTGAACCCATGTTAAATCTCCATTTTATGTATTTAATTTCATTATTATGATAAAATTATTTACTAAATTAAAATATATAGTAGTAAAACATATTTTTACTTTAAAAATGGATTATTACCATTATGATTTATTTAATATTATTTAGTGTTGATCACCAATTGAATTCATGTTATCATAATTATATATTTGTTTACAACTAATAATAGAGATATCATTTAAACATTATTAATTTTATTTGTTGAAAACATACTATATATTAATAAAAAATCATTTATAAACAATTTTTGAAATTTAAAATCAAATATGAAATATATTTTTAAATTTAATTTATTAAATATATATGTTCATATTTTTATCTAAGCATGTAAACTAAATTACTCTGAAATGTTACTCAAGTTTCAAAAGTTGTAAAAATATATTTTATAAACTAAATAATGTATTTTTAAAATAATTATATTGTGTAACTAAAATATATTTTCTATATTAAATATTTTTCATATTATTTTATTTTATCATTATACTATGAAAGTGAAAGTTTTTAGAAAAATATTTTATTTAACTAGTCACCAAAAAATCAATTACATTAGTAGAACACAAAAATTCATCTTATTTAAATATAGATATAATATGTCCAAAAATGAATTTATTTTTCTAAACTGGAATTATAAATATATTTAAATATAGTGATGTAGAAAATAATTATAACTATATATTCTCAATACTTCAGTAGACGTAACTATCATCCTTAATAATTTATGTTACACAATATTTGGTTTAGTCTAGTATTGTTTTAGCCCAAGATACTCAACACATTACTTATAAAAATGTTAAATAATAATCATTATCTCATGTTTTTATATCATGTGAAAGATATATCACCAATTGGTGATCCACATATCACCATAATACATCAATTATAGTGAAAATTGTTTTAATAAACAACTAAGAAACCATTAAAACTAAAATATATCCTCTGCAAATATAAAAACATACATCCATTAGCTATTCCAACATATTTGGTCCTCTAATTATCATCAATATAATAGGATGAACCAGTACCCACCCATTGGGTATACCAAAACATTTCAATATGGAGAATGATTGGAAGACCATAATAAAAAACATGGGTCTTACCATATATCAATCACAAGACCAGTAAAACATCTAATAACTCATATAGTAGACATACCTGTAATAGAAGCTCTATTTTCTTGGATAAAATCACCGATGTCATTACTTACAATAGTTACTAAGTATACTAGATAAGGATAAACTCTCACTATCACAAACCACAACTATGAAAACCCCTTGCTATGTGTTTCAAACCTTAGGCCACTATATATATTCATTATTCCACAATAATGAATTATAGGAAAAATCTATCAATATCACCAATAAACATGACATTTTCCGTTATAATTTAAAATAATTTATGTAAATTGTTTTCATGAAACATTAGACCAATCACACCAGTTAGTCTTCCCAAACATGATGAAATTGAGAAATGGTATCCTCTAGCCAAATCAACACACCAACACATAAGAAAAACTTATTACTATGTAGTTATCTCACTAGTCAATGCTTGTAATAAGTCCAACTATAAACCATAA
Source organism: Viscum album (assembly GCA_963277665.1). Taxonomy (NCBI): domain Eukaryota; kingdom Viridiplantae; phylum Streptophyta; class Magnoliopsida; order Santalales; family Viscaceae; genus Viscum; species Viscum album. Next base: position 1,666,073,532 of record OY728147.1, on the reverse strand, counting down.
TATCCTCTCAATCCCCTTTATATAAACCATTATAAAATCTATATATTATCTATTGGTTGACCTATAATACCATAATGTAACTTATATAGACACTCACCTAACACATCGATATTTGTCACTCAAGTGGGTTATCATATCCTTATAAATATTAATTTTCAATGTCACTAATGACATTTTACTAGTTTATTCACTTTTTATGGTTCCAATTTCTCTCTAATATAATCTTTTATTGAGGTATCATAACAATTAGAAACAATATAGATAAGAAATAATTCTCAAAAGACCCAATATTTAACTAATTGATCACACTTATCTCACCAATGATAAAGAAATCCACCTTTATTCTTCATTAAGACAATCACACTAACTTTTTTCCAGAAAAAAACCATAATACCTAAAAATATATATACGATAGCTAATTGTTTTGTAAATAACCCGAATTAGAGTTAACCACCTATCCAGGATTTTTGTACCACTTTTCCAAGCCCATATTGAACATAGTCTCTTTAAAGAACCCATATCTAATTTTTGAAGAAAAAAAATTTACTATAAAACATTTAGGAATATTTTTTACATTAATTATAAGTTAATTTAATTAAGAATAATTGTATAAAATTTACATTTTGGTTATATCCTGATCATATATTAAAGTAGCGATTCAAAGATAACTCTAAAAAACCTATCTCTCTTATAATAAATGTATTTATTTTCAATAATGCTTTATTGGGGGAGTGTGTCCATTAATTGAGAAATAAAGAAAATAATTATGGAATATACCTACCTATACTGAACAACTTCAATAATTTGGAATTTTTTTTCCATGATCCTCATAATGAAAATATATTAAAATGCCCATCTAAAAACTGTTATTCTGTTAAGATATAGGGTACTGTGGTATTAAATTTATAATGTCACACAATAAAATTAGAGTAAAAGAAAAGGTGTATGAAAGGGGAGATAAGTAGATTATAAAACTTTATACATGTATGAAGAACATTCCCAAAATTCCTTAGATCAATTTAGATAAGGAGTAGGTAATGTGGGGGGAGAGTTTTATAACTTATACGAGATTTAAACATATGTATTTGAAGACCCATAATGGAGGGATGAATTCTAAAATCCCAACATAGTAACTCCCCTCTTTTCCCAATGAAAAATCATTGGCTTGGGCTATATTGGGAACCTAGTATATGAAGTCTTGAAACATAGTGATTGTCACTGGAGGAATGACCTTCTAAATTCCCCATCAGGTTCTTTGTATACTATCATGATATACCCAATTATATATTAAATATTATATAGAACTAAAAGGGTGACATTGGTAACTCAATAAACCACTTAAAACAACCCAGTGGCACTTGATTCAGTCGGATTTTGTACCATCAATAACCATTCCATTAATCAAACATGAAAAGACCCTATAAAACCTGTAATAATAAATAAAATTTAGCACTATATGAATCATATTAAAAATAATCAATAAATTCAAATCGGCCTTGGTTGAAATTTCATTAATGTCTAAAATTACCCTTGTTTAAGCAAAAAATGATAGATAAGACCACTAAAGACATTTTACAATACTATTCTTCAGCACCAACAAGCCTCAATGTGATGATCCTATGAATTTCAGTAGTCAACATGAGATTATAATTATTATTTTACCCATATAATCAAGTAGTTATGTCATAATACTCTCATAATCAAATTTGTGTAATTTTAAAAATTTTAATAAGAGACAATATTTTATCAAAAAAAGATATATTAATAATTTTTTAAAATATAAATATCATAAATGATTAGAATATTTCCATTGATCATGTGTTAAATATATAAAACCCCAATCCACTAGATTTTTCTGATAACTCAGAAACTGACACAATATAACATCATCCAATTCAATAACTTCAATGAAATATCCTGATATTATAGAAATTTAATGAATGACCAACCAATGTCATTATATTTTTTATGGTTTACATCACTTTTTTACACCATAAGTATTCTATCATTGATCAACCTCTAAAAATTTCTCAATCATCATGATAAATTTTACTCTCCCACTGGAGATTAAATATATATCATGATACATCTCTAAAATATGATTGTTTTAATACACTATAATTAGTAAAAAATATTCCATAATTGTCACTGCACTAGGTCATGTGTTAAATTTACCTTGGGATATAATCAAACATACTAAGGATGAAAAATCGATACAATTTTATAGTAAAATTCAGTATTCCATACGTAATAATATATATATTTGACACTAGTACCAAAACACCATCATGAAATGTTCATAACCCCTAGTGTTTTATTTTCCTTCACATGAATAACTATGTATATCAATATTTATTAAAAATGAGAATCATACTAGAAATCATATGATAGAATTCTCTCCACCATAGTATTTCTTTTATTATTAATGTACAAGAATCAAATTGTAAAAAATAATTTATTACATATATATTGTCACTCACAAGATACTATTAATAAATTATATTCATAATAAATTATCCCTATAACAAATATTAACTCTAATGTACAAACCTATCATTATACTCTATGATAAAGCTTCATTTTTTAATCCATGATCCTTTAACACATAACCTAGGAATTAATAGATAATAATGAAAATTAGGGTCATCACTATCTACCATGAAACTAACACATTCCAATTTAATATAGACTCCTATAATCTCACTTATATTTTAATGATTTCACAAGTCCCAAACTCATATTCTAGGAAAACTATAAAATAATTAGTAATACATCCATTAATATCAGTCAGTATGTTAATGAGAACTCATTGGCTATCTGAGAATTTTTTACATTATTCCAGTGGTCAATTCTCATTTCCCACATGAATTGAACATATTATACTAATAAAAATTAACATAAACCCCTAGTATTTCACCATCTTAGTATTGTGTTATTTTCTCATACCTCATTTATTCCTTATTTCATCGATTCACAAATTCTAGATTATACTCAAGAATTCCATATGCTATTTATGATCTTACTCATAGTTACTAAAATCCCATGACTTACACAAAAGTAGTCATGGAACTGAGGATTCATAACCCCGTTAAAATGTTTATGAATATCTTATGTCCTAATATACTATGTTATTTTCAAGGAATTGAACATACATTCCATCAATTCATAACAGACATACTGATATGGTGTGTCATGTTTTAATCATGATATCTATTCATCATAATGACCTACCAAGAGAGTCATGTTACCTTCATAACCCAATATTACTATCTAGAATTTTTCTAAAATTCACTCCTCAGCAAGCCCCATATTTTATCTATGGCCGATCACTAAACAGATAATGATATCACTATTCTTTATTGAGCATAATTAACACTATCACACATACCAACCATGGAGTGATAATCAATACCCCCTTATCCCCACAATAAGTGTGTATTCAATGAATCCACCTCTAAATGATTTCTAAATGACCTAGTTATCCATCAAATATCTTAATTTTAATGGTGAAAACTGTAATTGTACATTATTTTATACTTATCATATGACAATATGTGTTATATGACATGGATCATGGTATTACACACCAAATCTAACAATTATGTATTCTAAGAATGTATTTCATGCACCCTCACATAATGACCCTTCTATTCTCAAAAAAGGAAAAACAATTAAATATACAATTAAATATGGAATTTAAAACATTTTTTATATGTTCTATCACATTAATCTTCTTACCTGGTATATAATGACTAAAAGGAACACATGTTTCTTATATAACACTTTTCTCATGGGTTATAGTAAAAAATAACTACCTATCAAAACCATTATAGGGAAACAACACTACTAAAATGCCAATATATCTGACTTTGAAATATTATAAGTCATATGTCATCATCACCTAGATCTATAAAAATATTTATAAAAGTTTTCTTATAATAATCTCATCTATTAAGGTAATTCCAATTCCACAATATTAAATTAGTCAAGGAAGGTCATATACTATTACACATTACTCTCAGACTCTCATACACATTGGGTGTCCCCAAACCCAAATTAATCCCCTAGAGTCATCAAAACTATATATTTATGCATCTTGATGATATTATTATATAGAGAAAGGTTAGTAATGTAGTGTTATAATATCAGTTAGATTATTAAAACAACTAATTATTGTTTAAATGTTATATAACTGAAAATTCATTTATTTCACAAATACTAATTTCATAATGATATAAAAGCATATAAATGACATGTGAAACTACATGTCTTGCATAAATAATGGACATAGTCATTTTCCATATTCGAAAAACTGTAAAAAAATCAACAATTAATCACATCCCATAAATATCATACATTTTTAAAATTCATCAAACATAAAAATAATAACTGAAAATTAAAATTGCACCTCATTGAAATATTATATTATTACACATAAATATGATGGAATGGAATAAATACAAATCCCATCATATATTCTATGAATTCATAGGTCTATAATATGTTGAATATATAATGAAAAAAATGAATTTATACAATTTTTTAATGAATTTTCCTAGTCACTTTCTATATAACCATACCCCATTTTTGATGTGAACTCATGGAAACCTTCATGTATTCCATATAATTCCATATTATAGTAACAATTGATAATAAATTCATTGAGAGACCATTACCCCGTTATCATTTTAAAAATATTATATAAATCATATAAATACTAAAATATGTTTAACAATAGAGTATGACATGAAATAATAGAGGAAGAAATACCATGAAATATAAAAAACATATTTTTATTAAAAATGATACCAAAGATGATCGTATAGTCATATATCGATACAAGAATGATCAATGTACAAATATTATAAATTATAATAGAAAACGTTGAAAAAAAATATAGAGTATAATATCCTATAGTACACTGTATATCTAAATAAAAATATAAATCGATCTCCTCTATCTTGGAAACATGCACTAGTGTCTATACCTGAACCATCATGTTATACATAAGGAATTCAAATACATAATGTTACATATGAAAAGTGTGAAAATAAAAATAAGTATGCCACCATAAATAATTTTAGAAAAAATAACCATTATATATACACATTCATTTACCTACATAAGTTATATAAATAATTATAAAATCATAAAAATTTTATATAATCACGTTCTCAATAGATCACCCTAACTTTTGACTAATACCAATATTATCCACTGATTGAATGGAAGAGTATTTGATTGAACCGATAATATAGGAGGATGATTAATTTATCACATTATGAACAAAATTAAGTAAATAAATAATCACCACATAAAAACCACATATATTAATGATTCCTAACCATAATAAATTGAGTGTGAATGTGTTTTCAATATAATAAACTATAAGGGTGAGGTATTTTTCACTGAATAAAAACATCATTGAATAGATTAATGTTAAAAATATGTATAATGTGAATACATTTTCACCATATAAGTAAATAGATAAATAATTTATCAGTATATATATATATATGAATGAATGAATCATCACTATATAACCATATATGTGAAAATTTTATCATCAAATACATATAGCTATATGAATGATTCCCTTCTTAATAATGAAATAAATGGATGATTTTTTATTAAATAAATAAATATGTGTGAATGATTGATTAATGAAAACACATATTGATGAAAACATCAGTGCATGGTATATCACATTGTATATAAACATTTATGAATGATTTATCACTATATAGGTAACCCATATGTGAATAATTTTTCTATAGAAAAATAAATCCTAGGTTATTATGTTATCATAGAATTTATAATCAAGATGTGATGGATTTATCATAAGATACATATATAATATGTGAATGAGTCATCACCCATTGTGAATAAGATATCACCAACAATATATATGCATAAAATATATCACCATTAGGGAACTATATATCATAATTCATATATCAATCAATGTAAAAATTATATAACTAAACTAACATAAAAAAATTTATTATGGAATTACAACTTTTTATATAGATAATTTATCCTTTTTAGTTGTTACCACATATAAGATATAGTGAATATCTCTCAAATAATATGTCTGACCCCAATTTATCTCTTAGTATTATAAATTAATTATAAAAAAATACATCACGATGAATATAATTGTCAACAATAGAATAACCCAACCAAAATAGTTTCCCTTAATGACACCACATAGAACCTTTTTTGAAACTAATCATAATGAAATAACCTCCCAATGCTTAGCTAAAATCATTAACCACATATCATAAGTCACTTTTCATGTACCCCTAAAATGAATTAAATGTCCTAGTTGTGGCCACTACTATAGAAACCACCTCTTAATTTTTTCAAGACCTGATTCCATAATATGTAATCCCTATTTATTTATCAGGATGTAGACTAATCATTTGAAAATAAAACAGATAACACACCCTTGGTAGATAATTTCGTATAATAGAATATGTTAAAATATGGTCTAAAATAATAACTCAATCCCATAATGTAGCCAGATATATAAATATATATGAGTGACATAAAAAGGTTTCACCACCAACCCAATATATACACTATCACACACTGAAATTTTACCTTTAAATTGGTTTATAACATTTCAATTCTTGTAAGATATCACTTTATAACTGATTAAATCGTTCCAATTCGATTTAGAGAAGCCCATACCAAACCCTGATACCAAATCTCATTGTCAACCCAAAATCCCAATAGGTTACTTAGATGACCACTCACTAAAATTTACCCTAGTAATCTCATAAGGGGAATGTCATACCGTTTCACATTTGACCATGGTTATAATTGCTTATAGTTAGACACTATCTATGTCTATAATTTCAATCAAGGTTGTCCTTATTCTAGGAAAACATATCACTTAGTGGATATATTAAAAATTTATAACACATGTATGACCCACTATTAACATAACATATATCACTCTTGTTGCTCAGAAAATAGTAAAATAAAACAGTTCTACATCAAATTAGACAAATTTTATAATTTCTTATTTCTCATGATGAAATAAATGTAATTACATGTATATGTTGTAAAATTTGGTACAAAATAAATTTAATTATATATAACCACTTTTTTGTGTCACATGAATATACACCCAAAAAACATCCTTGCCTTATTGATCCCCATTCTCATCCAATATCTCTTCCAAATATGTTATAAATAATTTATAAATTTTATCAATTACAATTATAAAAAAAATTAATTAGGTATTATAGGGAAAAATTGTCATTTATAGTGAAGATTCATTGAAAACATGACTAATAGGTTGTGGATGACTAAAAACACACCCCCTGAGCTTCATATCATAAAATAAACAATTTTTAAGAGTAATTAATCTATTAATTTCATTGAAAAATTAAATAATATCAACAAAAATATTGGTAAGTGACCTAATAATTTTAAACCTATGAAATCTTCTATATTCAACATCCATGTTGGTCCTTTGAAAACTATTAGAAAATAACCAATAGAATCAAATTGAGACCTATTTGATCTAGTAGAATAGTTAATCAAATCCCTCATTCCCAAAAAAATATTGAAAATAAATTGATGAATAAATAACATAGGATGTTATGATATCACCTCATACTAAAAAGAAAAAATCACCAATTTACATTAATTAAAGGGAATAATGATAAGCTATTTGGGTGTTAGTGGGATGGGGGTGATTCAACCTCTCTATCATTTGCAATTTAAAAATGATGACCTCCCTAGATGGGGTGTTAAATTTTGAGTATTAAAATAGAAACTCTACCACATAAAAAATAATGGTCATGGATTTACCAAAAACTTAACTCACCCTCACTAGGTATCAAACATCATTTATATAAGTACATACCTCCATTAAAGCCGAGAAAGTACTAGATAATATAGAAATATGTACCCAATATAATTTATATATTCCTATAGAATAACTAAGGATATAATGGTTACCTAAAACCCGGATGTGGTGTTAAGGTTAAATATTTTTCCCCATATTTTTATTAAAATATTAATTATATAATTTATTAATTATTATATTTTTGATAACAAATTACACATTAATAATTTCGTAGATTAATTTATCAATTAATTGATTTTAATATTTATTCTTTTTATGATTTTAAAAAAAATTATTTTTCTCTTAATTTTATGGTGCACTAATTTACTAAATAATTTTTAAACATTATTTGTACTTGTTCTTTTAATTATATGTTATGTCTATTTATTCAATTTATTTTTATGTAATTAGCTGAATCTTAAATTTAATTTTTTATCTTTTATTATTGTATTATGAATGAGCTTAACTCTAATTAATAAATTTTTATATTTAATTTGAATTATTATATTCATTTAATTATTTACGTTGAATGTTTCATTTTAATTAATATTCAAATATTGAAATATTTATTTTTTATGTTTATGAATTTAATTAATTTTGTTCATTATTTTTAGTATTAAATTTTTATTCATTTTTTGAGTTTATATATTTTATTTCTTATTTTTTTTTAATTTTAGTATTTTTCTGTTAATTAATTTTCATATTTTTTTTTTAATTTGTTGAAAAACGAACTACACACCTTCGAAAATATCTGACACCAACAGCACTATTCACATGCCACCAATAGTGTAAATATACACACCCTTAGCATTAGGGCAGTGCCTCATCCTCTCACCACCAAATATATGAGCCAGTAGTGTCTCATAAGACACCCTGAGCTTTTTCATGACACTATCAGTACTCGATTTTCACATCACCAGCACCTGTATGAGTCACTGTTGCAAATGATCCTCTACCACATCCAACACCACAATGTCACCACATAGATGAAAATGAAGTCCTGACACATCAAAACATATGAACCGGTCCCAAAGACCATTCCATGTTCACCTTAAAATTTTAAGATAATCATTTATAATGTATATGCTCAAGTGACATGTTTATTAGGCGATATCAATAGGTGTTAAATTATTTATATCATAACAAATATTTGTTGATGGAACAAGGGTGCAGAAAAATGGACAATAAAGAACATTATGAATATAGGAAGTCATGAATTCCAAAATCATTCTTTTCACACATCAACCATTAGGAGCGTGAGAGTAAAATATATAGAGATGACAAACAGTAGGAGTAAAAACACCAGGAGGATAAAAACATCACACACAATAGTGATCACCACTCTTAAGGGATATTATTTCTCATCTTTTATTAAATTCATCATTTTATACTTTATGTTTTTAAATATTGATATTAAAATGATTCTTGGATAATTTAGTTTATTTGGCTATTTTTATTACTTTTGTTGATGTTGGTTTGTCTCTTCATGAATCTTTTTTATAGAAGTTAGGATCGATTGAAAAGATCAAATTCTAATTTCAATTTTTAATTATTTGGATTATTTTTTAAAATAAAAAATTCAAGATCTATCAAAAAATTGATCATTATTATTTTATTCAAATCTAAAAATTAGTACTTTGGAATTTTTTTTGTGTATTTTATTCGATTTTCATTAATATTCAACTGTCATTGTAGTTTGATGATTTCTGGAAAGATGAAATCTAATACATCATCCTTATGTGTGTTTTATATCCTAGAAGGGGAGATTTATCGAACATTTTTTAATTTTTTAGAATTTAATTAACATTATACTAAGAATATTTCATTTTTTATCCAAACTTTTATGAATTAACAATCATTTTTTGTTGGTCAGTTTTTGTTCAGCCTCCATTACATTTTTACTACATAGAATTCCCTATTAGTTCATATTATATCTAATTATAGACATATTTTTTAAAAATTACTATATCAACATTAAAAATTTACATCAAAAAATAAAACCAATTAAAAATATAGAAATATAATTTACCCACTGTTAACAATGGTGGGTATTTTTTTCGAAAATTTTGTCAATCAAACACAATTGTTTCCTTCACATGGCTTCAGCCCTTCAAAAATTTACTAATGTAGTTTTATAAATAATATTTTTAGGGTTTTTATGATCTTCAAACATATAAAAATTTGGTACCATTGTCGTGAAAGTTATTCATTTATTATCTTAGGGTTATAAAATACAAAAAAAATCAATATAATAAAAACAAAAACAAAAACATTTAAAAAAATAAAAAAGGAATTTTTTTGCTACTATAGAAAATTGGTTATATAAATTCTTTAATATGTGAAATTTATAAAAATCTTTTTCTATGTAAACTATTACTATTTTCATAACATATCTATAGTGTTGAAATTAACAGAATATGTGGCGAAAGATGTTAACAATTCAGTTGTTCGATTTCCAGTTTAAAAAATATGAATAATGATTTTGTGATACATGTAAATGTTTTAATGAATTTATAATTCAATTACCTTAACATGGATTTAAATTATGAATTCTGTTATAATTATTCTTTAATAGATTTAATGATGAATAAAATTTTTATTGGGACCAAATCATATGGTTGTTTCTTATGTGTCATAGTATTGAAAAATTGTGGAGTGTTTATAAAGAGGTATCACATAACGTTATAAAGAACTATAAATTTTTTAAATAAAAATCATTATCTTTGAATTCCGTTAATGAATAATTGTTAGAAAAAATGACCAGTGAAAGATAAAACTTTTCTGAATTTAAGAAAATTAAAATCTTGGAATTTAAACAAGGAATAACAAACACGAAATTGATTATTGTGAAAATTGATAAATTCACCAACTCATTTAGGTAATCTAATGATGAAATTAATCAAGAAAATAAATTTAAAATTAAATGTTTAAAAAATATTGAATTTCATTTTTTCACAAAATTAAATCCAATGAACCCTGATTTTATGATCATTTTTTGGAAAAAAACCCCACACCAATAAATTGTTGAAATGATTAGAGAACCAAAATATTTTTGGAGTTTGTTATGATGGAGGTTGGAATGAAAATTTTTCATTTATTTCTAAATAAAAACACTAAAATTAGTGTGTAACTAAAAACATGGGTTGTTTAAAATAATGTTCCGGATAAAAAAATATAGAAATGGGTGTAGAATTGGTTTAAAAAAGAACAAAAACCTATTAAGTAGGATTATAAAAACACCCTCCTAAAATTAAATCTCAAAACATAAGAGTATTCAAAAATATTTACATAGAATATGAGAGTGTTTTTTATGAGTTATGTTTAATGGACCATGATTTAGTCTTGGAGGCCTAACTTACCAAATGAAACAACAAAAGATCCATGACTGGGTAGATTATCTTTTGAAATTTAAATTAGATAATGAGAAGATATAGGCTATAAAACATAACAACTTACTTCTAAATAGTGTTAAGGTGGTCTTCTAGGGTTTTGTTCAAGATGATAGGGGAATTTATTTCTTCTTTAAAATAAATAGTTCCATTTTTATGGATTTTCACAATATTTTTTTTGAAAAAACATATGTGGTACTTTATGGAAAAGAAACTAGACCCACCTAGTGAATTTTTCAACAACTGGGTGTTGGTGACTGATCATACACCCTACCTTTATTGTGCTTATAAGAATTGTTAAGGTGGTCTTCTAGGGCTGTGTTCAAGATGTTAGGGGACATGATTACTTCCATAAAATAGATAGATCATATTTTAATGATTTCCAACTAAAATTTTTAGGTAAAAAATATGTGGTAGTTTATGGACAATAAACCACACCCAAATTGTATATTTTGTAACAACGTGGTCCTAGTTGTCAGGTCCTGGCTTTCCAGGAACAATAGATTTCCCTACAGTCATGTGGTCCCCACCCTGAGGAACACACATATGCCCATACCAATCTTATGACTAATGACATTCCCCACATGCCAACACATGTCCCTTCTAGTGTTCTTTTTCCTCACCTGCACACACCCTCGGAAAATTACCATAAAGTCACCCAACATGATTATTAATCCTGGCCAAGCATCCTTAACTTTGGAGTTATAATTAGTTAGGCTCTTGAAAAGTAACGTGCACCTTGTCGACATGAGTGATATCATTTAATCATTTACCCCGTTCTCATTTTGTGGGGATATATTAACCCCCCCCCCCCCCCCACCAAGAGAAAAAATTCCTCATTATGGGCCCCACATCTCAACCAAAGAAGTGCGCATCAGTGAAGGATGGGTTCCTCTTTTGATACACAAAGTAAAAACTAGGTCACTGTAATAGAATAGACACCCTGGCTTTAACATGGTCATCAGGTCCAAATCCACAAGGCACCACATGTTTCCTTAAAGACGCGTAGTCCCCGCCCTGGGGCATACCCACGTGCTCAAATGAGTCATCTAACTAAAGAAATACCCCAAAAGCCAAGTGAACATGACAGATATCTAGGTGGACTATCTATATGTATTATTTTGTTTCCATCCATAATGATCAAAATAAATACTTTATTCAATAACCTGAGTAGAATAATTTTCATTCTTCATATAGAAGTATTATGAATGTATGGACTTAATGACTTGAGAAAAAATTAATTTTTGACCTTTAAAAAATGAATGTGGTTTCATATATGTAAATATCCAAATAAATAAATTATATTAAAATATAGATGAGTAACCTTGTATAAGGAAAAGGTTTTTTTATTAAATATATAATAGTTTCTTATGTTAAAAAAATTTTGAGAATTAAAAATGGAAACATGATGGATATGAAATGTGGATTTAGAAAAGTCTAAAATGAGTGAGATAGAATTCCATACGTTGTTAAAAAATTATTTTACGAGTAACGAAATGATCAGAATAATAATAAAATAATGCAACATACCATTTATAATATGTAAATAATAATTATTACATGACTATAAAAAGACAATGAGAATTCCCTTACTTCTAAATGATGCTCCTAAATATTGATGATTTTAACCATGATTGATTAAAGAATAATTACGGGACACTGTATAATAAAAATTGACATGAACCTCATGGAGGATGGATTTTCATTGAGGGGGGGGGGGGTGATATGGGTGGGTATTTATAGAAACAGTGTATTAACTCCTGAATTTTATTCCAATATAGGTCTTGGAATTATAGGTTGTGGAGAATGAAAAACCATTAGCTAAACCACAGTTTGGGCACTTTGTTTTGTACAATTGGGTCACACTGTGTGATATTTTAATCCATTTGAACTGAAAACAAATTTTTTTTTACTTATTTGGACATTTAAAAGTAGATATTCTAAAAAAACAATGTTTTAAATCCTATTTTTCTATTTTAGATTTTGAAATGTCACTTATAAGTTTGAAAATTGATTAAAAGATATTAAAAAACATAAAATTAGAAAAATAACTTATTTTAGGTCATGTAATGTGGTTAATAATTTATTTACAGCATTAGGACAGAGATATGAACCTGTTAAACATATTAAAACCCAAATTGTATATTTATTACTCATTTAAATATAAATTTCTCTCGATTTTTTTTAAATATTCCCCTAAACTAATTTTTAATTGATATTTTCAAATATAATGTTTATTTTACTGAAATAATTAACTAAATATGTAAAATATATATTTTAAATATAAAAATCCATTATTAATGAAAATAGTTGTTTTTAGAAGCCTTATAAATTATGACACTAACAAAAAGATTTGAGAAAATTATAAAAAAATTAATCTTTCTGTTGAAGTAAAATTGTTAAAGAAAATAAAATTTTACTAAAATAGAATTATTTATAATACATGAGTTTATTATAAATGATTATATATTATCAAAAAATAATAATATGTTTTATTTTAATATAATAAATAATTTTTCCAATTTGAATTACTTAAAAGTTTATTTTATTATAAAAAAAAAATGATTGATGGTATGAATTTTTTTATTTATTAAAATGATATTAAACATTATGTATCTATATTCAGAACATGTTTCCCCTTATTAGAACTGCATAACCCAAATGTATAATGTGTATGATGATGGTAGTTTCATTGGGTGGGTTGACTAACATTGTGTAAGTGGTAATCTCCACTAACATGAACATCTATCATGGGTAATTTTATTCAATCCTCTCTTGTTGAAGCTTGACATGGGCTTGGTCAAGTGTGAACCCTATTGATGATTCCTCGACCCCCCCCAAGATCTGAATAATAGGCTTGAAATATCATAGCTTTACTAGTTAAGGCCATCATTTCCTTTTTATACAACACTTACCATTTTTCATTAGTAATTATAAACATAAATTATAGTGAAAAAGGTTTACTAGGGGGTATATTTATAATGGTTAAATAAGTTATATTTATAAAAAATAATATTAATATTACAAAAGTCACTGTAGTCCCTTTAAATAACACTTCATTCCTCCACCCATTATTCATTACGATTCCCCTTATGGTGGTTTTTTAATATGTTAATTATTTTACTAATATTTTTGTTCATTTATATTTTTTTTTTAGATATGGGAGATGATTATTTAAGACAAGGGCTATCCTCATTGTCATATTCTGTATTTTATATTTTTATTATAGTTGTAGTTGTCTTTCATTTCCAATGGTTTCATAGAGGACTAATGAAATGATTTTTTAAATGAGATAAGGTTTTTTGGTTCCTCTATATATGTTTTATGTATTATATTTTATAATATGACACTTAGTTTCTTTAGAGGTAATATCATTTAAATATCATGTGTCATTACAATAACCCCCCCTTTTAAAAAACATTCCATGAAATTTAAACTCATATTCTTGGTTAACAATATTAAAGGGTACATTTATTTCATTAGTTCAACTAGTTCCCATGTTTTATATTACTACTTATTGTTCCTACAAATAACATTGACTAGGTGAGTTATTTTGTGGCACAGAACAGTGTCACTATTATTTAAGATTCTCATCAACTACTCCTCGTTAGATACATCATGTTTTAATTATACCACCAATGTATTCATTTAACATGGTTGATCAGTTATGTAATTACATACAAAATATACATGGAATACATATTCAACAAGAGCTAGGCATGGGAGAACTGATATCTGATAGTCTACTAGTCTTATGCGATCAATGAACTCAATGGGGAAAATGAATATAAGAGCAATATTCCCCATACATACAAACCACATGATTTTCTTCTATGGTATATTTGGACGAAAATATTGTCTCCATCATTTATCTTTATGTCCTTTAAAAAGATTTTATATTAAATCTTCTTCCTACTCTAAGCTGATTTAATTTTTTATTGGATAGAATGAACATTTTCTTTCATCTATTGCTAAGATCATGCCCAAGTAGCTTTCTATCTCCAACATCATCCCAACTTGTAGAAGTTATACATTTCTTCCCATAGAGAGCATTATAGGGTTTCATTTGAATACTTAAGTGTTATTAGATATTTCAAATGAAAAAAAAACTAATGAGTGGTGATGTTCCCTTGCAGTATTAAATACCATTTAACATGTTCTCATCACTTCATCAAGTGTATAAATATTCTTTTCATATTTTTTATTATTTTGAGGGTGTTATGACCTAGTAAAATGTAATATAGTATTTAGAATACATTAAATAGATTTAGGTAATTTGATTGTGAACCTTAGATCATGATAAAAAAATTATTAATTGTGGAATCCCATGTATCTTCCGAACAAAAATTATGAATATCCTTGAATATGGTATAATATATAAATCATTCTAGATGATGATGAAATATTATGTCTTTGTTATTCGATCCACTATAACCCATATTTTACTGTGTTCATTTTTATGTCATTGCGAGACCAGTGATGAATTCCATATTGATATTTTCTCACACCCTTGATGGTATATGTAGTGGTTACAATACCCCAATAAGATGTGGTTGATCCACCTTCACTTGTTCACAGACCACGAACCTTGCGGGGTAGTTGGAAATATTCCTTTTCAAATTATCTCAAAAATAATGATCATGAAAGTCCCTAAATATTTTAGTGCTTCAAGTATTAATAGTGAATATACACCTATGAGATTTATCTATCAAATCATTTTTATCTCTAGGATAAATTAGACATAGAGAATTGCATGAAATTTCAGTACATCATCTGGATTAATATTGAACATAAGAAATAACCCATTATTTATAGACTATATTTTGTTTCTTATCAAAGGATAATATCTTTTGGAAATCATCATCTTCCTGAGAAATGATGTTTGGGAAATAATTTGTGTTATGATTGATTATTTACCATCCCTTATGATTTCCAAGTCCCTCAATACTAGGTAATTTATAAATGTATATCCTTGAATCCTCATAATTTTTATCACAACACGGTATTTTTAACTTAATGAATTTTTAATTTTTTTTCTCGTATATGTTCATAATGAATTGACTAGTCATAGTAATTAAAAACATCCATATGTATCTTTTTACTAATGTTAAATTACTTTTGAGTTAACATGAACTTAAAAATTTGGCGGTCCTTTTAAATGTCAAATATCCCCCATAATGGTAATTCCTCAATATCATCACAAAAAATGGCTATAGCTTGCAATGGGTCTTGCATAGGATAATTATTCTCATAAGGATTTAACAGTTGATATTAATAAGTGATCACCCTATCTTTTTTATATATGATTCACCCAATACCTTTCATTTATTCACAACTATAAATAAATAAAAATCATTATTTGGCATAGGGAATAGTGAAAATTGTGTTGTAACAAATATCTTATTCGGGTATTGTAAAATTCCTCCACACTTCATTATCTAAAAAAACTTAGTACCATTTTGATATAACACTGTTAGTGGGTTAGAAATTTAGGAATTGATTTTCCGAAGCCTTCTATAATATCAATATAAATCATGAAAAATATGATTCATAGTTGCTGTTGTAGCATGAGGCCACTCATCATCAACCTTTTTCTCGGCAGGGTCTACTAAGATTCATTAGTTGGATAAAATGTTCCCCATAAATGAAAACTTTTTTAAAATTGAATTTAAATATGTTGAATTTCCCAAATATCTTGTACTTTATTATAATTTTCAATATAGACCTTATATTATCTTCATTATACTCATTAATTTTAGAATGTTTTAGTATATAAATAATAAAAACCACTATGATTTTATCATGTATTTCATAAGATACTCTATTCAGTATATTGATAAATGTAGAATGAGAATTATTCAGTCTAAAGAGAATTACAAGAATCTCAAAATGCACATACTATTTTCAAAAATAAGGTTTTTGAAAATCACCATTATTCACACTCAATTAATGATACCCATATCGATAGTTAAACATGGATAAGTATTGAGACCCTTGAAGAAGGTCAAAAAAATCATTAATCCTTGGGAGAGTGTACGTGTTCCTCACTATGATCATGTTATGTTCTCTATAATAAATCCATAGTTTCATTGATCCATCATTTTTATTTACAAAGAGAATATGTTCTCCACAACGAATAAAACAATTTTGGATAAATACCTTCACCAAAATATCATGAAGTTGTTTCTATAATTCGCCTAACTGCACATTTTACATTATGTATGGGGTCTTCAACATTGGCTTGGATCTACGTATGAGTTGAATTGAGTACTCAACCTCACTTTCTCGGGTATGTCTTAGTAACTCCTCATGAAATTAGACTATATAATACAAAAACAATGGGACATTTTATATCTTTATACATTTTTTCTTTCACCCTCTTCACAGATCATCATTTTAATGATGGAAATCGAAGGTGCTTCTAGACAATGATTGGGCTTAGATATCTCTCCATTGAAAATAACTATAGGTTTCCCATTTAATAAAACAAATTTTTTTTCTCCTATAGTTTATATTTTCAAAATACTTTGAGATCCTATACAACCATAATATAATGTCGAGTTACAACATGGGAATGACTAGTATATTTGTGAAGAGATTGCAATTTCCAAAAAATAATACCATAGTTTCTATACACTGTTGATCCTAGGATAATACCTATAGAAGTATTCAATGAAAACACTATATCTAGAATATTGGGTATTGGTTCTATGTTCTATGAAAGCATGGATGAAATAACGGAATGGATATAGGTAGAATGTAACAAACATCATTCATACTTTGAGTTCACAATGAGTGTAACTTCTACCACAACATTTATATCCTCCAATTTTTCTATCATGATATAAAATTCTAAACCATGTTACCCTAGACTATGGTAAGGTTAATGGTGGTTTCCCTCCATTATTTTTTAATGTTGACATTTATTAGAAAATTTATAAATATGACCACACATGATGCATTGGACTTTAGGTTTGGCATGCCCCACCTTCCCTTTGACATTACTATTGAGAAGTTGAGTCTTGACATCACTGAAATAGTTCCTATCTGTATTCTAATATCTTCTACCCATTTATAACCATCCAATACAATGAAATATGTTCCAAAAATGATTCATACCTTTTTTTGGAATGTTTATAGTTTCAATTAATTTCGTCATTTTCCATGGTCAAAATTATACTTTGAGTTTATCTCTATTCCATTCTAATTTTCATTCAATCAATGTAACCATTAGGTTTCTTAGAACATCAATTAAACATTCATATCACTCCACACATTGAAGTCATAGATTTCATATTCTCAATTTTCTAAATTCCTCCATGGATAGGGTTTAATTCCATAAATGAATATATGAAATATAATCTTAGTATACATAAAAATATAGAGGTGTTTTTAGAATATATTGTAATTTTAATTTCATATCTTCCCACAAAATAATAGTATTCATCCAACATGATTCATGTAATTACTCATAACTCATGATATTTGTTTCATCATCATCATAAAGTCTTACATTGTAGATTCCATCAAATAGTCATAATATTATCCACTTTTTCAGTCATCTATTATGGTATTATTCCAATTCCACACAATTTTTTCAAAAACTATAAACCATATTGAGAAAAAAAAATATTTTTTGGATTCTTATTATTCTAAAAATAGTTTATGTATTAAAATATTGTTAAATATTTAATTAATTAATCTACTTTAATAAAAATTTAAATTTCTATATAACCTTAACAAAATTTCAAAAAAAATATTTTTATTAATAAAAAATATCCCCTAGGAGTGTCAAATGACGTATCCAACAGTGCATATTTTCATGCACTAGTTCCCAATTGTGTCTCGCACTATAAAGGGTTCTCATGATACTTACCCGCAAGTAAATATATTGTATAAACACATCCACCTATAGTCTCTAGATATGGATTTTATTTCTTGAAACCACTAACTTAATAATTCACAGAAATTATTGGATTTTATCTAATATTAATACTTATCCCTTGGGTTCTTACTAACATTTTGAGTACTAATTTCAAAAAATAACTAATCCATCCTATAATAAAAACAACTACACCCTTAATTTTTATAAAATAATAATTTAATATAAGTACTAAGGGTATGATAAATATACTAGGAAAATAAATTATCGTTTTATTTTGATTATATATGAAAAGAATTACATGAGAGGAAAAGAAGACGATGAAAATTCTATTAAATTGAAGAGTTTATTCTCAAACATGAGGACTGAATCCCTGGCTGTTTGAGGAAATATTAGCTGGAATCATTTGGAATAAAATGACCATAAATCCATGTTAGAAGTTTTTGGAGTGAAGGGGTTGGGTAAAATGTGTTGTTATTTATAGCAGAGTTTTAGGAATTGTTTAATAATTTCCAAATATGGTTCCTATAATTCTATGTTGTGGAAAATAAAAAACTATTAACATACTGATGGTTTTTCCTCCTGGTATATGAAATTTGTATCACATTTGGTGATATTTGAATCCATTATAACCAAAAACAAATGTTTTATAAATATTTGTACACGGAGAAGTATATTTTCTATAAATCAACGCTTTTAGAATAAAAATATCCATTTTAGATATCCTTTGAAACATATAGGTTCGGAAACTGATCAAAATACATTTAAATATATAATATTAATATAATAAAATTCATTATATCATTAATGTTGATTAATTAATTATGAAATCATTATGACATGAATATGATGTCATAAAACATACAGAAAACCCAAAACAATATATTTATTATTTGATGAAAAATAAATTATTTTAAAAAAATCTAAAAAATAGACCCTATAATAATTTAGACATGATGAATTAAATTTTTTTATCAAATTTTTTATTATTATTATAATTTTATCTGTTAAATATAAATACTATTTATTAATAAAAAAGAGTTGTATTTAAGATAGTCAAATTTATTACACTTATAAAATTTAATAGGACATTGTAAAATTATTTTGTCATTTATATTTTAATAAGTAAGTTTTAAAAGACTATTTCATTAAAAAATATTAATAATAATACCAGAGTTTATTGTGAACATATTTTCTAAAAATAAAATTATGTTTTATTTTTATCCAATAATAAATATATCAAATTGGTATTAATTAATCAAATATTTTGCTAATCCAAATTTACCTCAATATGGTATTGATAAAATTAAAAATAACTTATTTATACAAATAAAATTACATATTAAATAACTATTCCCTTGAAACATACCTCCTTATTACACCCTTATAAGAACTAAGGTTATGGTCTATGGTAGTGGTTGTTTATGGGGGGATTGGCTAACCATTACATAGTGGTAATCTCAAATAACATGAATTTCCACCATATGTGACTTTTTTAAGCCTCACTTATTAATTATCAACATAGGGATAATATAAGTGAAATGCATTGACGCTACCTTCCTCCCCTTATATTAATAATGGGATTAAATTATCATGAATCTACTAGTTGTGGTTATTGTTTCTCTTTTCATTATCAATTACCCATTTTCATTACTACATGTAAACAATAATTATAATGGTAAAATTAATACGAATGGGTATAGTTACAATGTTAAACTAGATCAATGGATAGTGTGACCAATGGTCATATTACTATTCCAATGGTCATATTGCTCCTTAGGTATACCACTACATTCTTTCACTCAATTTTCATTACAATTTTTAATAAGGTGAAAATTTCATTTAATAATATTTTTATTGGATTAAATTTTTTTTTTCATTTATATAGTTATTTCAATGGGGTTGATTATTATTAATGACTAAGGAAACCCAAAATTTCCAATTATATATTTTATATTTTTTCCAGTATTAATGTGCAAAATTTTCATTGGATTCGTAGCTGACAAATGTAATGATCATTCACAATGACATAAAGTTTTTTTTGGGTTCCCCGATATTTTTTATTTTTATAATATTATATAATATAACAAAAAATTTATAAGAAATTAAATATCATTTAAAAATAAATGGTAGTTACAAGTAAAGAGAAATAACCTCAAAGATACATCTTTATATCTAAATTTTAGGTATGTTTTAGATGCTTTTGTATAAAAATAAGCCCATGTAGTTGTGTTTCAAGCCCTAGAGTGGTAAAAAATATAATTTAATTATTTTGTGAACCATCCATGTTTTTTAAGAAATAATTTCATGATATGATGATTTCATTTTAGGGTATGACAATGATAATATGTACTAGTATTATCTATTTTTTATCCATTAATCATATATTTATTTAAGAAACGTTATTCATAACTAGATGTAAGAATAATCCTTGTAAATTTATTTATTAGATAATTAATGAACTTTTAATGATCTTTAGTTCTAATAGCCCTCATATTTATGGGATTAGTTAACATCGTATAAGAAAATATTATCAACTACTTTTCATGGACACGTTAGGTATAAAAAATGTTTCAAATTAAGTTAGGATGTTTATTAATCAGACTACCAGGACATTTATATATAGTGAAATTGCATAGAATAAAATAGAATTAATTATATAGCTAACTTAGAAAATCTATAAAGTTTAATACATTCTTTTTAATATCCATATATTCATTTAACAAACATTTTTATAGAATATATTTTCTCAATAATAACTCATAACATTAAAAATGTTTAAATTATTTTCTATGTACTAAAAAGACATATATATTATCTTAACCATAGGGTATCTAATAATTTTTCATTGTTTGGGAACAAAAATATTATTCCTAAAGATAATTTAAGATTTACGCTTACAAATATAATGTCCATGAACATATTTCTAATGAATGGATATATTGTTAATCACCCTAAAATTAATTTTGGAATACTCTCTAAAAAGTATAATTTCATTTACCTAAAAAGGAATGAGGGAGTGACTAAATTTCATGAAAAATTCATCATTCTGATATGAACTATCTATGTATTATTATTAATATGTCATGTTAAGGAATTCATCACACTATTAATGAGAGTAATAAGGTTGTGGATCACCTTAATTCGAAAGGAAATATATAAATTTTGTTGAACATTTTATCAAATCTAGAATAATTATAATTGTAATTTATTAATAAAATTATTGGGGATGTGCTAAATAATAAAAAATTCCATACACCTTGAACCTTTTATTCCCATTTCCCTATATTATAAATATATCAAAACAATGTTTTTAGTCAATAATAAAATAGAGGAAAGGGAGAGCATCCCACTTTATAACTCCTATAGAGAAAAATAAATATTCTTATGGTGTGCCATTAATGAGAATATAGAATCTATTACTCTTGAGGATTCTACATATAAATCCAGTAAAAGTGTATTAGCACCCATATCTTCTTAGGGTACCCATGAAGAAACTCTATTTAATCAGGTCAAAATTCAAGGAAATATTAATGTTAACATAAATGTTACCATATTTTTCATTACTAATAATATTATTAATGCATTCAATGATTGTAAAAATGATGTTATCAAAATTCATCCAAAGGATAAAAATTTTTTTTTCAGTAATTTCACAACTAATAATTACTCAAAAATTTATGTTCAAAATATTTCAAATGAGATTATTATCAATTATCCCAATTTCAATTATTGTAATGTATTTAATTCCTATAACATCCCCATTATTTTGATACTATGAAATAATGTAAGAGTTTATCGCAAATGGAATAGAGGTAAGTGAAATAAATACACCTAAATCCTTCAATAAATTGTTATACATGATAACCTAGTAGATCATGAGGTATTTTTTACTAAAAAAATTAGGTATTAATATTTATTAAAATTTAAATGAGAATATTGTATATTTTATTTCATATAAAGAGAGGATGATGATTATATTTTGATTTTGAGTGTCAAAAATTAAATGTTTAGGATTATCAATCTGTTGATAGTTGTTGGGCTTCCCACTATCACTTTAGTTCTCTTGGAAGCAATTCAAAAATAGATTTAGTTATATCATATTCGGAGGTACAATTGAATTAATAGACACATATATAAATTATCAATATTCTTGTATAATATCTGTTTTTGAAGAGAATAGGAAAATCATGAAATCCTGGAACAATATTAATTCTATATAAAATCATATCAATATCTAATTACATTTTCCTTTATATTTAAGGGATCCTCCAATTTTGAATTCAATTGGAATTCATCATGAGATGATTTATTGATGAAATTTTAAATTAACATATTTTATATTGTAATTAAATGGTTATAATTAAAACATATTGATATTTAATGGTCAAATGTGAAATAATTATGTTTTTATGGAATTTTAAAATTAATACATATAATTGAATAAAGTTGGAATTTGATATTTTTTTATTATGGATTTTTCACATAAAATTTTCTATAGTCCATGTAAATTTATAATTATTATTTATTGGATCGCATGCATATTGAGATTTATTTCATCTTTATGAACCAAAATCTAAATCAATTATTTGGAGGCCCAATATACACACACAATCTGGGGAAAAAACAATGCACAGAGCTTGAAACATCTAAAGATATGATTATATCATGAATTTTGATAAATTAATGAATCTCAAATTCATAAAATATATATATGTAGAGCTATGAAACAATATTCATAAAGGATTTCATTTGGGATTGTTCCATCATTAAGTACATTAATGATTAGGGATGTGGAGAATTGGGATATGAATTATAACCTAACAAGAATTAAATTTTCATAGTAAATCTGCCATAACTATAACATTTTGTGTCAATCATGAGGAAATTTAATGTGATATCATGATATTAAAATTAAATAAACGTTAATGAATAAAATTTTTATAAATTTGAATATTTTGTGGGCTATCCATGTAGAAATGTTCAGAGGTCTATGTTTTGGGTGAAAATCTCTTACTTTTTTCCTATAAATTGTCACATCCTCTCCCTTTACAATAGAAAAAAAATTTCCATGTAAATTTAGAGTTTAGTTTCTATAATATTATTTCATATTTTCAATTAATATTAGTCTACATCGTACTATTTTTCTTTCAATTATTCTTTATTTTGTTTGAAATTTTTTGTCTCTCCCACCATGATTCATTTATCTCAATGATTGTGGAGAGCTAAACCTCAATATTTTTTGAGAGGGGATGTGGTGGTATTTTATTTTATTATTCATTCATATAGTATCATGTATTATTCTAATAACTCACTAGTGTTTAAAATTATTGTGCTCAGTTTTCTCATAGCATTCTCTACTATTGTATTCTTCCTTCTCATTCACTCATTATCCTTATCATCCTTATTTAATCATTGTTATTTTATTAAAAAGAAGAAATGAAAAAATTGATATACTGAAACACATCCCAATTAGGAGTGGGTTGGTCTAATTTATTGATATACAAGGTAATCCCCATAAAAAACATTTTTCCACACTATAGAAAAGGAATTCAAAGATTATAATAGAGTAAAATCACTTGTGTGAGATGCCTAAGAGGTAAAAAATCCACTACCATTATTCCTACCATAAATGTGTGGAGGACAATAATTTTACTATCAATATGACCACATAACTTCAGAATGAAATAAATGATTGACCTAGGGGGGATACCACTTCCTTTTAAGGGATCATAGAGAATAAGTGAACTATTCAAACTGATGTGATATAGATCTTATTTTAATATCATAAAAAATGACATGTCAGTAGTTCCAAAGAATCCACTTTAAGAGAATATCCATGGCCAAAAAATTCACTAAATACAATAATGATAGAGAATTTAAAATCATGAACCACACCACCTCTTATAATCATATTCAATATAGAGAAGTCACCCATATTAAATTTTAATCGTAGTGGACGTGGTTCTCAGTTTAACTAATAAAAATGTATTTTGTTACAATTAGAGTTAAATAGATGAAACATTTCTTCATATTCTCTTAAGAGTGGGTGAATCCTTATTATTTTTCGAATGGTTGATCTTGTCATGTAAAAGTTATTTGGTGTACGAAATCAGTTTATATCCCCTACTATTAGCTCATTAAAAAAGATTATAATTTCAATCCTTCCATATAAACCAATATCTTATGAGAAATTTGATGAAAATACTATTCATTTTTGGTCCTAAATAACCTACACCAAGAAACTATTTATTGAATAATTTGATGACCATAATCTATGATGATGAGAAACCGATGAAGTCACCAATGAAGATCCATAAGATGTGGGCCAAAATGCTCTAAAAATGTGGTGATCCATAGTATCTAACATCAAAATTCTACAACATAGGATTATGGACACTATGTTAATGCCCAAGCATCAAAAATTATCTTACATTCTTAATGATCAATTTCATAATCTCCATACTAGAAAAATGTATTAAGGAGTTATATACATTCTACAAATAACCTCCCCCACTTGTAGATTCTTTCACGATAGTACACTACCATATCGTAGTCCATTATAGAGAAATATCTTGATGAAGACTCCATAAAAATGAATTTTTCAAACTGTAAAATAGTATCAATGGTGTTATAAAAGATTCATTGATCTGGGTTAAGAATAGAACTAATTAAACTCATATATTTACATTAAAATGTGAACATTATGCCAGGGTAAGGAAATCCATGAAACCCTATCATGGATCTAGCCTAGTTGTGATACCAGAAATATATTACACCCCACCCCATAATCTATCAAATGTGACAAAGGGGACTGTGGATATGGTGGATGACAAGGGTCCAAATGGTGGACAAGATTCCCACTGTGTCACCCACAATTCTATCATGTTTATCTTTCATATGTTTCTAATAATGGAATTATTCCTCATTAAAATCATGGATGGTATTTTCATGCATGTTGTACAGATTTTCCTTGATATATCTCATGTTAATACTTACCTGCCTTTTAGGTTTATCCAGCTACTCCTAGGAGGAACATTAATTCTTTCCTTTTGAGGGAGAATCCCAGAAAAAATGTGAGGACTTTATCAGTTACTCATATGACCAGTTTGGAGACCCTTATTTTGGAGATTTCATATAAAATGATGGATGAGAGAATACTATTTATAAATATTATTCATCCACCATGTGACAGGATCACATTATTCTAGATCAAAACTCTACATAATATTCTCGTTTTATCTGATCGAAGTGATGAATTTGAATCTTCAATGGGGAGACAGTGGTTCCTAGAAAATCCACAGGTAAGTTCATGGTTTTCATGTTCAATATATTAGTTATAGAGCATGAATTATAGTATGAGCATTTACTAGATATAAAAATTTAACTGTTTTTTCTGGTTGATCAATTTTCCACTCCACTTGATGTAATATTAAAGAACTTTTATAATTCCAATAGTTGATCTTTTACTGGAACTTAAGAATAAATTTTTATCATGAACATACATTTGTTAGGAAATGGGGTTGTGATACATCTTACATAGATAAGATAATATGATTCCCTACATCATGCTTCTGTTAATGAGGTGAATAAGAACATCCTTTGAGAAAATGAAGATAATAGGAGGTAGCATGTCTCACTATGACATACCTCACATTGTCATGAAGTAATTATGGATTTTTACAAAAAATATATGGATAACCAAGAATAGATAAAGCATTGGAATGTGATATCTAAATACTAGGAGGATAATCCCATAGCAGTTAGAACATATATCATGAAATCATACTCAACTCGTTTATATGAATTATTCATATCTAGTTTGACAACATTATTTGAGCCATGAGTTTTGTAGTTGATATCATTTATTAGATCACGATCCAATGAAATTTCCCATTGTATTGTCTATCCCTTAATAAATATATTCTAATAAATATATATTGGGAGAAAATGAGTGGTAAGATTACTATTTATGACAGTAGGAAAAAAATTATGAGTGAAATTGCGTAAGCTTATTTTTCTATAATGGATAATCGATGAGGGATAATTAGTTTTTTTGTACGAGATCTATGAAAGTGGAATAGGAAACTCAAGGTATATCAACTACATGAAAAAAATCATTGAAATCATCCACTAAATTGGAACCTACTAGACATCATGATCCTCTGAAGAAGGACCCAATGAGTTCACCAGGATTGAGAGCGCTCTGAATGTTAATACCTCTCCTCACATCATACACCTACATCCTATTTAGTGAACTCTTAAAAACATGTTATCCTAACTAGATAATAAGTTGAAGATAAAACTGTTGATCTCATCATAACAAACTAGGTACCCTTCATGAATATGGGTATTATGATCTACGATAAGATCTTTAAAATGTAAAAGGACCTGGTGCCAAACACATATGAATTTGTTAGTGTATGAGACATAATCAGGAATAATATTTTTCCTTGATGTTAATTCCTTTTATTTAATATGATCATGTAAATAGGTTGTGTTACGATCACCCTATCAGATCAATTTGGATATTTCTTGCTCCTAAGCCAGCTATTTATTATCAGGAATCATTTCCTGCAAAACCTCCTTCTCATTGATATCTAATTCATTAAGATGGTGGATTTTGTAATGGGTATTACTGTGTAACAAGATAATATTATGATTAGAGGTCTCAGTGTAGAATAATATCCATAAATCGAGAGGATATGGAGTGATAGTCCATAATCTCAAAATTGAAGAAAAAATGATAGACATTTTGAATAATAATGATTAGAAAACAATGAAACCTGAGAATAATGGTTTTCTTCTGCTGATTTCATTAGGTTTATTTTATCCTAATTCATTGGGTTTTTTATTTTAATAATTATATATTGTATTATTATAATTCATGTGTTTTTATAATAAACCCCCCTAATTTATTTCTAAATGTGTAAGTTATATAGTACGTAGTTTATAATAATGATGATATGAAGATAGTGTGTTGTACGCGGCCTCCTTACGATCATCCCTATTGTGTTCCACTATGGTGAATTATTTGAAAAATAAGAATATAATTTAATAGTGGTACATGATAAACCACTCTCATTAATTTTAACTATTTTTGGGTAGACCAAGTTCTCTCACACAATTTTTTTCATGAAAAACCAAAAAAAATTAAAAAATCACACAAAAGAAATTTAATGAATTTTTCTTAATTTAATGGTAAAGTTGGATTATTTTTTTGTTATAATTTATATTATAATAGTGATAAATAATCTAGATGGCAGGAGACTTTTATGATTCAAATGGAACAAAATTATATTACGATTTAAGATAGTTCCAAAATTCTTGAAATAGAAAGCATGTTGGTATCAACACTGGTTCCTGGAGTTTAATATGAAAAAGATCAATTGATGTAATTTAAAAAAAGATGAGGATACTGAAAAGACTATTTCACTTATAGAATAATATTATGAACCTAAGAGAGACATGAAGATGAAACATGAATATTAAAACATATCTCTTTGGACTTTTCTTAAATAGAATCCTATAGAATTCGTGTCGGCACATACAAATATGGGATTTCAACATTTATTAAATGATAATTGGAAAGATTTTGCTGAATAAAATAAAGGTAAGTGATAATTGAATATTTTTTAATGATGAATAAGTGTGTATATACCTCTCTCTTTACTTGTAAGAATATCATGATAATGATACTGAGAAAGAATTCCAAATGGTCATTTATAAAGAAATAGACATTCAGTCCTCTTTAAATGAAGGAGAAGATTACATTATTGATTATAATTATTTTAATTGACTTAAAAATAAAATTTTCAAAAAAATTACACTTCATAAAATTATAGAATTATTATATTCAACTATTGGAAACTAAGATTCTGTCATCAATGTTGTGTATGAAAAAAATATGACCCATTCTTCATCCTTCACCCATTATTTTAGATGTACCATATTGTAATGTTGGCGGACCTGATGTACTCTATGCATGGGTTCCTCTATGACTAATATAAGTTAAATATTAATTAAAATAAGATGTTTTGTTGGTTTTTAAGAATTAAATAACATCCAACTTTGGATTGGGGTTAAAATGTTTTAATAGCTTTACTTGTGTTAGTAAAAACCTGGAACCTCCTTGGGGGTCAAACCAAGAATTATCCATTTCATTTCCACTCTCTATTTTATTTTCATTATTTTTCTCATTTATTTCATTTAATATTATTTTAATGTGGTAGTATCTATGAGTATAACTCAAGGCTTCCACTAGAAAATAAATTTATGTTGTATATTTAATTCTCATTATTTTTCTACAATTAATTATTATTATTTAGATTAAATGAGGGGTAGTGAAATTATGTGTGGGGGAAATGTTAACCTGCATTGATTTTATTATGTTCTTATCAATTTTTTTCCCATTTATTATATTTCTTAGGTTTAATTAATATTATAATAATTTTTCTCATATCAATTTATTTAGTGAAAAATTGATATGATTTTTTAAATGATGAATTATAAATGATTTTGACATCATTTTTTCCTTAAATTTGAATATAAATAATTTTTATGAGTTTTATTGATTTTCTTTAATCCATTCCAATGCAAAACTATATCAAAGTTTTATTCTTTTCCTATAAGGTATTCTAAACCAATTAGATATCTTCTTTATAATTCCCACACATTCTTCATATAAATGTGGATTTTTAGTGAGATTCAGAACATGTGTTTGTTCTCTTTCAATGATTTCAATTTCAAGTAATTTGTTTAATATTATTGAGTCACTAATTTAATGAAACAATTATCATGAGAAAAAACCATACTTATTTCCTTCATTAGCCATTAGATTCTATCAATTTTCTTATAGGATTATGATATATTACAAACAAATTTTTCCTTACACACATACATTATTAGAATTTGTTCATGGATGTTTGGAATTTTTTAGTGGGGGAAGGGACTTTATAATCTTTTATTTAATATTTGATGGTTTTTTGGGTGTTTTGAGGTGTGTTTCATCATTATAGGTGATAAATAATTGGAATATTGGGATTTATTCATCATTTCATTGTTCTTTACTTGATGTTATCTGGTTCTCCTTAAAAAAAGAAAAAAATGAAATGAGAGGAAAATAGAAAAGGGGGGGAATTATGATGAGATTGAATTTAAAAATTAATTTATTTTATGAATCATATACCTATAAAAAATAACGGAGGTGAATTTTTATTTATTCATTGTATTCAATGGTCATCTCATTCCCCCAAAAAATAAGAAATAAATAAATATAATGATTTTTCTTTCTAGAACATTAATAAATAAGGGGGAGAACATTGATGATATCATTCATTTTAATAATTTAATTAATTGGGTAACCTATCTAAAAAAATGGGGGAGGTTTTTTTTTCACATTCTTTAACTGGAATTCAATGAGGTTTATACCCTATTTCGACATGATTACTCATTTATTTTATATATGGGAGTCGCACCTCCTCTATCAGGCCTTAAATTTATAACCAATTTTCCTACAAACCCTAAGACATTGAATAAACCCTAGAAAATACCTCATGAGTGTAATAATTTTCATGTTTTAGGATTTACAGAAATTTGAATTGACAAAAACCTAAATTGATACACGCATTTTCTAAGTACAAGAAACACATCAGATTCAATTTCTCTTGAGTGATTTTTGAAATAATATTTAAGGAGATATAGGGTGTGATTAGGGCATGGAATTAATTATGATGTTGAGTAAATATAAATTTTAGAATTGAAATTATGATTAACTATTTTTCATAAATGATAAATGATAGAGTTCTATTTTGTACAAGAATATTGATGTTTTTCACTTTTGATTGTGGTGTGGATTATGATTTTAATATATACTGATTTATCCTAAGTGAAATGATTATGTGTATGGGAGTGACAAATATAATATTTTAATATATTTTTTAATTAAATTAAATTTTTAAAAAGTATTTATATTATTATTTAATGAATAATTTTCATATTTTAATGTTTTTTTTAAATTTTGAACTTAATCTAAAAAATTCTTAACTTTGGAGTTTAATTTTTTTTCTTTTTATTATGTATTTCTATAATAAATTTTGGTAAAATGAATGAAATTGTTAAATACCTTTTTTCCTCCGTACAGATTGGTCTTCATTTAATCATTATGTACCAATAGCTCAATCAATCATTTGGAGACCCAAAATGAACTCAAAATTTAGGCCTCAGAAACGATGTCCTAATCTGGACTCCTTGATAGATATGGTTATATCTAGAATTTGGAAGGCCGAATGGATCTAAAATTTGGAAAGGAGATATAATTATAGTTTAAAAAAATAGTATTGAAGGATTACACATGATATTTATACTTCTTAATGGTTATTAATGGATAGGAAAGTGGATATTTGTAATGTGAAGTGTCATATGGAAAAAATCAAAATTTTAGAGTAAATCTGTCATAACTAATCCACCCTATTTCAAATCAAGATGAAACTTTGAGGGAACATTTTAAATAAAATTGGAAAAACATTCAATAAACTACTATTTAATAATTCTAAAATATAATGAAACATCCACATAGAAGATTTCCATTTTTATATTTTAGAATGAAAATGTCTTACATTTTTTAGTAAATTATCACAACCTCTCCCATTAAAAAGGATATCCATTTTTCAGGGGAACAATTCAGTTCTATCATTGTAATATTATTTTATATTTAAAATTTTTATTACTATATCTATTCATCCCCATATTTCAATATTTTTTATTTTAGAATATTTTATTTCTACCATTGTGCTTCTTTTACCTCCATGATTATTGATAGCTAATCCTCAATATTTGTTATAGGGGGGAGTTGTCATATTTGAGTATAATTTACATTTATTTCTTATGATGTTTTATTATAATAATTATGTATTGTTTATAATGATTATAGTGTGTATTCTCCCCAATTTATCTAATGTTGGCTTCTTCCTCCTCATTCACTCATTTTCCTTCTCATTGATATCTAATTCATTCAGAAAGTGGTACTTGGATTGTGTATTGATGTTGAAGAGATTTCTCATATATTTAGAAGTCTTGGTGTATGGTAATACCATACAAGTGATATGGTGTAGTTTCACAGGTTTTTATCTCCACATTTAATAAAAAATTCATATATTTTTGGTAGAATAATGATATAACCACCATAACACCAATAGAAATATGGATTTCTTATACTAAATTATTTGGGATTATCTTATTTATTTTCATTTTTTTAATTTTCATAATTATACAACTTATATATATATATATATATATATATATTTCATGAATTTTCATTATCAAACCACCAATTTATATTAGTATATATGTTAGTATATTTTAGTCAGTTTATAATACGGACAATATGAAGATAGTGTGTTTTAATAGGCCTTCTTATGATCGACCCTATGGTGTGAAACTATAGTACCTTCTAAGAAAAATATGAATTTAATTGGATATTAGATTTTGATAAACCAATATCATCACATATAATTCCAATGATTGTGAATTTTGTATATATCCACCCCTATTTATCTCAATTATTATCCTCATCCAAATTTTGTTAAAAATACTTACTCATTCCTCTTAAATGGAAATTGATATTTTAGATATTTTCATCAAATTCCTATAGAGGGATTACAGAAAAAAACACACAATCCATAAAAAATAACATTAATATATAGAACTATGGGACATGAAATATTGAAATTAAATTGAAAATAAGTGTCTCTAAAAGTGTGAATATTATCATAAATAATTATATGTATATTTATATACTTAAATAAAGGAAAATGAAATCTAGATACATACATAATCATGTTATATTTATTCATCTAAAAGTCAAATATTTCAGGATTACAAGCATTTTTCCAATAACTGTGTATCTTATACATTTGAAAACAACCCAATATATACTATACTCACCCATATTTTAGGTTTCTATATAGTATCAAAATTAATGGGTATCAATCAAATTAAAATTAAGGATATATTTTGGTAGTTCAATGATCTGTGTTGAAATCCCCAATAATAACCCATACCTTGTTTGATTAAGAGATCAAAATTACCAATTTCTTATTTAAATTCCTAATAAAAATATATATTGTTATAGAACATATAAACATAAGGGAAATTACTATATTATTCAATGAGATAATATTGAAATGTTAAAAAAATGTGAACAGATTTATATAAATTGAATACTTTAATTCCATAACGCCAAAAGTAATTCAACTACACTCTGATGTAGATAATGTAATTCTATATAATATCAAAGAGATGAATGATTTTCATTTTTTTTAATTTTATTTATTGTTTCAGTGATTCTATCCAAAATTGAATTACTTATTGAAATGAAATATGGATTGGATGTTACAATCAGATATTTTTCTAACAATTTAAAATTTTAGAACATGAATTTTATACGAATCATCATATGATCCTCAGAATGTGGATTTTTTATATAGTCCCAGAAGTCATATTATGAGTATGTTCTCTTATTTTATTAGATTCATTTTCCCATTTATAAGGTACATAAAATTTATTATAGAGGATAATTTCATTATTCTGGGCATGACCAATATTATATAAAATCCCATTAATTATATTCTAACACCCATTATCCTTTATATATACATCAATAACTTCATTAATCTATGTTATCTTTGATTTTCAGTTGTCCTCAATATATTCTATCAGATCAAGAGACTTATTTCCAAGACTATTATTATATCCTAGATTCTTATAAGTTCAACAACATTCAGTCATTGATAAATCAAGATATATTCTTCATGAACATCATTAATTTCAAGAATCAAATATTTTTCTTCTTCTTCTATATAGTATATATTATCATTAGAATCCTCTCATAAATAAATATTATCTTTGAAAATTTTATGATCTTATACAATATTATGAACATAATAATTATTTCTTTCCTACTCTGCTGTATACAACGTAGTTTCTTTATATGTTTCTGTGGAAAGATCCTTCCCGGGAATCCATTACCTCTTCTAGGAATATCGATATCACTAATGTGGGCTGATGAATGCTACCATTTCATTTGTTCAAAATTACTTTTATATATTTCAATAATTTATATTAAGAACATTTATTCTAAAAATATAATATGTTTTTATTGTACTTTTATTATCATAAATTTTATGGTATGTCATAAAAAATTCCTTAAAAGCATTTGGTGTATATTATAGTCAATAATTAAATTATAATTTTCATCCATTGTGTAATGAAACAAATTATCAATAAAGGTCATAGAATGATGATTTACAAACCACCCCTGAATGTAGATAGGAAAATCAACATTAGTTTCGTTATCAATTATAATTTTATTTAAAATTGTACATGTATTTTTTTCAATATCCTAAAATGATAAAAGAGTCATATTCATATAGAAATCATGAACCGAACATAAGAAAACATGTTCTTAAAATAAACATGATTAAAATGGTTGTCTCATTACTAGAATCAAATGAAACAATGTTCTATCCATAGAAAATAAAATACTTATGCTATTCCATTTAGTGTATTTGAGAGAAACATAAAATTAAGGAATACAATAATTATAAAAATCAGTTTATAGTTTGGTAAAATGAATATACAAGTAATAATTTACAATAACCCTCCATAATCCATGGATTCTCCCCATATGGTAGTGAGATAATTATTATTATCAACTATATATTGGGGGGAAACCATTCTATAATATATTCTATATTCATAGACACATGATAAATACTAACTTCCTCAAATATTTTCAAAATCATCTATCAATCATAATCAATTTATTCGATGTTAACTTGTTATCACACAATGGTAAAAAATGAATTAAACCTTAAGGGGTCCGATAATTAAAAATTTACTTGTCTATTGATTATATGATTAATCATTGATGACAAAAAAGAAACATTTGAAAAATGATAGAACAAAATATATAATAAAATATCACAAAAATGATTAAATACTTATAAAAACACCACAAAAATATAAATAATATTAAATATAATATCATTACAATTATTAATCAATAAATCATATATTTTGTCCAATTTTAGAAAAATATATAGTGAATTGTTACTTATAATGAACCAACACCAAAACACCCATAAATATTATATATTTCTTCATTATTGGATACCTCTAACAATGTACACAAAATACCTTTAATTTTAAATCCACAAAGAAACCCAAAATAAATAAAATAATTCTGAAAATATAGAAAATAAATGGGAAAGAAGGAAATAGGAAGCTATTACATATAACTGATGGTCAAAAAAGATAAAAAACACAATATATCCAATATAATGGAAGGGATGGAAAATTAGGAGGAAATGGGAGGTATCACCATACAATGAGATGACTAATAGAGTAAAACCTTTAGTGGTATTAAAATAAGAAAATAAAAAATAAAACAA
Organism: Viscum album; assembly: GCA_963277665.1. NCBI lineage: Eukaryota > Viridiplantae > Streptophyta > Magnoliopsida > Santalales > Viscaceae > Viscum > Viscum album. The sequence goes on along the minus strand of OY728147.1, from coordinate 1,666,037,946 downwards.
TAACATCACATTTTTTATTTCTAATTGGGCAATCATATTCTGAGAAGACCACCAATAGTTATCCACTAGACCAATATAAATACAATGAAAATTTTCCACTCTTCTAGTGGCATTCTCATGGGTAAACCCCAATAGTTTGTTTATCAGGTACCCAAATTAGATTTATCAGTGTCTTTCTATCATCCTTTTTCCACATCCATAAATTTTTCCATCCTTCTAGAACCCAAAATTCTACTACTATAATATTCAATTATGTTTTCCATCTCCCAATAATTGTTATATTTTTTTATAAAATAACCAAACAATTTTAAACCTGATCAACAATAAAAAAATCACATAAACCTATAATTTTCATCAATAATTTCCGAAGTAAATAACATTTAATACCTTTATTAATTTTACAATATAATGGGTTAATAAAAATCAGACACCATAATTACATATATCTAGAAAGAATATGATTCCATAATTCCTTACCTCTATGGATCATCAATTGATAGATAATACATGAAATTAAATCCCCAAAAAACAAAAAACATCAAATAAAAAATCCCCAAAAATTACCACACTACTGCCATCTTAAAACACTATATATCATGATGTGTATTTATAGATATTCCCCATATAAATTCCCTAAAATAAAGTTTTTTCACTGATTTTATGTTCTTATTTTTCATGAAAATATCCAAACATACCAAATTAAAATAATGTAAATTCTAAAAAAATAAAAAATATATTCTATATATATTGAAAAATTATCCAAATCTATTTTACTTATAAAGGATGCATTATCCTAGAAGATTCATCAGAAATCAAATTTAAATATTCTTGTTCTAAAAAAATTATATATATATATATTTAAGGAAGATAAATCAAAATTTATGATAAAACAAAAGATCAATAACAAAATTTATTTTTCAAAAAGAAATTATAAAAAATAACATCCAAAATTAGGAAAATGGAAACATTTTAATGGATTTTTAAACATTAATACTTTCTATAATATCTTTTTTAGTTACAGAGATATTAAAATATATATCTTCTAAAGAAAATTTGTATAAATGTGTGTGTATTTCAATAATGGTATACCCCAAGTAATATATACTTGAAATATTATTTCTTTTTTGTCAGATTTAAATTATTTTAGTCATTAAAATATATTGACCAAAATAATTGAAACATTGGTGTCTTACAAGTGACTATCCTGATGATGTATGAAAAAATGTTGAAACATACTCTTGTATAAGCCTTATTACCCTTATAAAGATCATGAAATCCCTAGTTTCGATACGAAAACGAAAGTATCACACATTCATACTGTTATTAGAAAGAAATCCCAAAAATCATAAATATATTATGTTTTAGAAAATTCATGTTATCTATACATGATCATGATGTACACCTTTTGTCCCAAAATCTTATATTTAAATAATAACAAAATTCTAAACACTACTCTAATACCTCTTTCTAATGACCAGATATTCATATTCTATTAATATAGTTTTGATTTCCATATACTTTAAGCATGCCTCCTAATATCTATGTTTTATAGAATAGAATTGATACTCTATTGAACCAATTAAGAAATAATTTATTCTATTATAGAGTCAAACATGACCATTTTTAGATTATATATAAAATATAGATAACCCATCTATATGTAACATATCCTTAAAACATTTAACTGATCCACATGTAGAATATATCTGAAAAAAGAAAACTAGGATCTATAAGTGAATTACCGAATATACTAGATTTGATAAAACAATTACATATAGAATTAAATCTAAAATAAAACATAATTATATTCACATAAACTATATTATACATATAATATTAAAAAATAAAAAATAAAAAAAATGAAATGACACATAACTCCTACTATAAAAAATAGAACCCCATACTCTTTCCTTTATGGGGTCAAAATTTATTATATAGATATACTAATTATCCTTCAATAATGAAAGTAGTTATCAATGCATAAATTATCATAACTATAATTTCACAAGTGAAATAAAATTCCCACCATGGTATAAATGATGGGTATCAGTTCAATGCCTATGTCAGCACCACCAAGAGAACTCAAATCTTATATGTGAATAATCAATCATATTTCAGTGTGTGTGACGCTAATGTTTACACTCCATACATACATATAGACATACATACATACATACTCAAAAGAATATAAAATACAAACATAAATACATAGAAACATATATTCATAAATTTATATATATTTACATACATACCTAGATATAAACATACATACATAAATACATGGATGCATCGATGAATTCACACAATCATAAATGAATTCATACATAAATATATAACATTCAAATCATTTAATAAATTAAATATGAATGAAAAATACCATAAATTGAAGAAAAAAAAGTGACTATTCCAACACTACTATGATGATATATACCTACTTATAAACTAATATTGGAATCCAAGACATTAAGAACACGAAACCCTATATATGATGTAGTTTACCGTACATATAAAACTATACAACCTGAAATATGAATCACCTCTTCTATTATAGGTATTTTATTCTCTTATAAAGGAATATATATATTTATATCCACAATTACATTGGATGATTCCTTAATCATAAGAATTTATTTCATTATATATATATATATATATATCTATATTTATGTTTGTGTTTCTTCCTAGAGTCAATATTATTGAATGATTATAAAAACTTCTTGAATTTTCTATAAAAACACTAACAAATACACTATGATGTGGAAGACTACCACACTTTTCATAAAATGATAATAAATTTTCAATATGATTTTTTTTCTGCAATTTATATGTGTTTAATATTTATGTATAAATCACATAAACCACATAAAGAATTTATTTTATTTCATTAAACCTTGAAAATATATATAAACAGTAAAAAAATAAGGAATTAAATATAGACCAATTTGATATAAAAAATTTAAATAAAAAGCTTAATTTTAAAATATAGATTTTTTTGGTGTCCTAAAAATATCACATCCATAAAAACCACTATATAATGGTAAATAATTATAAATATGATTAAATTTTTTTAAATGAAAGGTGATGAATTTTTTATTAAATTTAGTAAATCAATAATTATGGAACTAAGTGTTATTTATAAGAATTATATTAAATATATTAATTTTAGAATAATAACATAACATTAAAATAATACCTGAATACTGGATTGTTAACATGACAATTATGTGCTACAATATTTATAATAATTAGTATTTACCATTAATAAAGTAATTAAACATAAATATGATAATAATATAAAATGATTTTTGAAAATATCAATCTTGATAAAAATATAAATATAAATTCTATTAGGGTGAAGGGTAACTCAGAAAGTAAATTTCATTTTTTTATTTAAATATAAATATTTATAATAATCAATCAATAAAATTATTTTTATTAAAAGGAACTAAATATTTTAATTGTTATTATTAAATTACATCTATATGAATTTTTTTATTTACAGGGAAAGTATATTTTATAGTTGATTAGTAAAAAATATGTTTTTCATATACTGTAAGATATATGATATCGTTATGATGTAAAAATAACTCAATAATTTCAAAAAGATTACAAATACCTTAAATTATATTCAATGATTAAAAATAGTATTTAAATATTTGGTACACAATTCCAAAAAATGTAAATAAAACTTTAAAGCTTCATTTTTATTTTTACTTATAAAAATGTATTTTTTTATCTTTGCAGTGAATAAAATAATTGAAATAAAAAATTTGGTTTTCTCACATTTGAAATTTGATGTAAAATTAATATTTTTATTACAAACAATTAAAAGCCACAATAACCAATACTATTCATGGTATTGATTATAAATAATAAAATAATCATAATCTTATTCAAATATTCCCCTCTCCCTTAGATATATAAAAAAACCCAATACACAACTATTTGATATACAAAATTAACTATTACTAGTACATTGAGATGGTGTTGAGGACAAATTAGTCTAATGAAAAGTTAATTATATTATTTTTAATTTATAAATTTTCAACAATGAGGGTGTATAGATTTTATTTTTCTAATCCAATCACAATCACTCTTCATGCAAAAAAATAATTAATATATAACAAAAAATATATATTTCAAGAATTTTCACCACAATTTTTTGTGAAAAAATTATTTTTATAATTATTAAAATGAAATAATTTAATATACACTAATTTAATAAAATAGATATAGTTGATATGGTTTAATTATAGACCCTTTAAAGAATTTCCCAATTGGGATCATATCTTCTAGAATGTTACCAAAATAGGATTCCACCTATTTATATTCAGTGTTCAATCCTAAAGATGAGATATTCAGTAATCTATACTACTTAAAAATTAACAAGTATATATTTATCCCATTAAAGGGATGAAATCATAAAAATAAGAAAAATATTTCATGATAAATTCATAAATGTACAGTCTCTCACTAACATGTAAGTTTTAAAAAGTATTTTTTTAAGTCCATCATCAAAATAATCAATTCATTATTTTCAAATGGAAATTATATTATATTAAACCTCATTAAGTGAGATAATTTTTATAATAAATAATAAAATAAACTCATATTTCATTAGATACAATGAAGATAATTTTTTATAATGTCACATCACATATGTTAAATACTCCCCCTTTCAACCATTTTATTATTATATATTGTCCTTTGCATATTACCATTTTTATCATATCATCCTATTTACATGTATTATTTTCAACATTTTTATATTCAAAATAAATAAAATCATGTCTTTATGATCATTTTGTGAACATAGTAATATATTTATATCTCTAAGATCCCAGAATCAATCTTCATGATAAGAAAATATATAATTCTATATAAACCTAAACAATTTCCATTCAAAATCATTATCAAATATATATAAACAATGAAATTTAAATATGCCAAAAATATAATTTTAAATAAATTAAATTCTCCCCTATTTATAGTGAAATTTCACTTACACAATTTTTGGTTATTATTATGTAATATCTATAAAAGAATATGTGATCTTATGTTACATTTATGATATAATAGATTACCCTTATGTGAGTTTTGACACTTCCAAATGTATTTTTCAAAAACATTTGATTATTTACAATTGAGTTCAATAGTAATCATTCATATCCTTAAAGGCAATGGATTTTGTCACATATTTACTATTGATAACCCTAATTACTCTTACATTTCCATGTTCAATTTTTTTTTGGCCAAAACAAAAAATTTATTTTACCTTAAAAGACCCAACATTATATAACCATGGATTCGAGATTTTTATAAAACAATCTTTTAAAATCCATAGACTATCCTACACAAATATTAGATTATTATATATATTAGGATATTTAATATCCATCATTGTCTATACTTATTTATGTAATTAAATTAATTTCAACTCACTTTAGTTAAATCCTTAAATATTTTCAAGTAATAAATAGGTATTAATCACTATTTCCAATAGGAAATAAGTAATTAAAATAATATTCCACTTCCTTAGTAAAATATCATATATACTAATAAAAAAGAATCAATGATATTTATTAAATCAAAAATGAATAAATTCAAAAATTATATCATATTAAAAAAAGATAGTTCTCAGTTATCATCACCATCGATGTGAAGATTGCAAATCATTAAAATTAATTTATGTGGAAACACAGGGAATAATTTTCATTAAAACCAAAATCATATTTTTATGGAGTTGTATCACATAACAATATAATAAAACACTATATTACTTATATTAATCTTCATCATTGATATCCTATCATCAAAAGCTAAATAAAATATCTCATCAACTAACTTTATTCATATGATACTTTTAATTATCTGTATTACATAATTATAAATTATATATGTCTATACATATCATTATATTTAACCCATTAATCCTCATCATATCATCCCATGAAACCCATAAAATCATCAATCATACTATATTTTATTGTGAAGTGAACTCCTATTTTAGGATCATGAACCATATTATCCATTCTTCAGTAGATGAATACACTTGTTTACAAATATACTATTGATATAAATGGAAATTCAAAATTCATTTATTGAGTATAAAAATTCATTAAGAGTAATATATATCGATAAATGGTGATACACACTATAATAATATTAAATGGGCACTCAAATACCCTCTATTTCAATTATTATTCAATTTTTAACTAATATATATTAACATTATTTATTTTGTATACAAATAAAACTCTTTCCCAATAAAAATATCTTCCAGTACATCAAGAACACTAGGTTACAAATTTTGATTTTTTTATAAATTAAATATAGTAGATGAATGTTAATTTTTGGCCAAGGAATTAAATCTTATAATATATAATTGTCTCTTATTTTCACTTATTTACAATAATAAAATGGATGAAATAAGTCTGTAATAAATTTTCAATATATATGTCAACTTGAGGAATGATCAATTTATAATAAATTGATGATTGATTAATTTATTCCATCTTTCCTAAAAAATTTATTCCTCTACATATTAGTATCTAACAATTTCTCTAGGGAATGAATCTATCTGAGGGGATGCACTAGTGTTTTCCCCACATTCACCATTTAAAGTGGTGGGCCAAATCCATCTCTTTAATCTGGGATGTTTGATTTGTTATCGAAATGGGATGATGAGATTTATCCCTATCCTTCCATGGATTCCTCCTTGAAATTAATGACATATTCTGGGTCACCTATAATGATTAATATGTTGTTCATGAAATATTTCCCAGTTCTATATATTTTTGGACACCAGCTAATTACACTGATTATGTTCGGACATTCCAGGGGTCATGTTAGGGAAACGAACATCGATCAGGGGAATAGTCACATTAGGCATCCTTGGCATGTCTAGCACTAAAAAAAGGTACACCTACATTTCTACTCCTAGTTATAGGGCATCTCAAGGTCTTGAATACCCTAGGTACCCCATAATGAGTGAAAAGAATTGAATGAAATATACATGCCTCCAAGTATTACCTTGTATTCCCATGTTTAACATGAGGCATGCCATGAATTTAAAGTCTCTTAAAGATGGAACGGACTGATCAAGACATTGATTAGTGTGGATTATATGGGTACGTCCATTGGATGGATCATCTGTGAGATTTACTAGATTAGTGGACCATGATTCCCAATGAGGATAGATCCAAGGGTGAATGGGTTCTAAAAATAAGACACCAAGGTTTACCATTGGATGCGGTTGAACATCATGGAGGCCTCCTATGTGCCATGTATATAAGATAGGGATCAAAACCCTCATAGATTGAAAGGGTGAATTATGTGATTGGGTTGTGTAAAATGAAAAAACCCAAAGGCATGATGGGGAATACACATGGTTAACACCCCAGTTGTTATAAAGGAGGAATGAAATTAATGGAGATAAAACATTGTTAGTTTCCCAAGGATGGAGTGATTTCATCAGGATTCGATGGGCCAGGTAAAATGAGTATGGATATAGATGAAGTGTCAAAGGTCTGAATGTGTGTGGATGAAACTGAGGACCTCTGTAGAGTTTACTGTATTGGTCTTGAACCTAGACGTGGTTTGTTATGTATCCCTATAGAAGGTAATAAAAGGCCAAATTGTTATAGAAATTTTGTGATGATTCCCCTGAAGAGGAGACTCATGATAATGGACAAATGGATGAAACCAAAAAGAAGTAGAACTTATGAGATGGGGCCTGACCTTCCCGAAACAAAAAGTATCATGGGTGAGACCAGAATGGGACATGAGTGATGGGGTTGAAACTAATGGATTATTCTTCCCTACCATACTCAAAAAGGTAATTGATCAATTTCCATGTAGTTCAGATATGGGGGTATAGTATCAGGGTGTACATAAAGAAAAAAACTGACAACATGTTGGGGCATACATAGAGATAGAGGCACATCACTAGAGTGAAAATCATGGATGGATGAGTATGGATTGGATGAGGGGCATACATATGGTTAGCCTCCTGGGATCTAGACTAACACCACTAAGTGGTGGACAAACGGTGTTGGTCCCATGAAAGGGGAACTAGATGTTTACTAGTATTTGGGGTTGAACCATATAAAGGCTTTCAACGTACCATGTCTACAAGAAAGGGATAAAAAAACACGTAGTTAGAATGAATATAGTTTAATGTCATGCATGAAGAAAAGAGAATATAGTTTAACATTATGTCGGATGAGGGTGAGACAATGAGAAGTCGCCAAGTCCGATCAATGATGGACTTGAACGTTAGAGAGCCTTCCCACATACATTGTGTTAAAATGGAAAGGATCAATGTACACATAGTTGTGATATGAGTAGCATGGGGATTTCACACCATTTAGGCTCCAAGAGGATATCATGGTCGATGCTTATTCTAAACCCATGTGAGTCATGCTCAGTGTGTGAAAAAAGAGGCAACAATGAACTGACAAAAACAATGTGAAAGTTTCCTCTACAAGGATTGGAGTAGGGAATACATGATAATTAGTGCACCAAAGAAACAATATATGGGAATTAATTCACGAGGGAATCTCATGTAGGGGTCCTGAGGTACAAAGAGGATATGGCCACCATACCCAGAACTCCCTGTCAAGTTGGGTTGGATCCCATGAAAAGAATTCTTGAGGTGTTCATGGAGAAAAATCTTAAATGAAGAGGAGAGTGAGAAGGTATTAGTTCCCATCCCCTTCACAGTCCTCTCTATACATTCCTCTTAGGTGGTTTTTAAAAATTAACATCATGTGTTTTGGACATGATTGCATGTCAATTTAATGTCTTCTAGCTTGAATAGTTAGGGTTCACATCCCATTAATAGGACATATATAACTTTTAAAAATCCACTCATTAGGTAGAGAAAGTACATGTAATTTTTTATGAAGATTGGTTTGTGTAGTGATGCAATGAGGGGCTTACGTTAGCGTGGCTATATGAATAAGCTATATCCATTAGTGAGCGTATGTGAGAAAGAACGATGCAATGCAATGAGACATGAAGCAATGCCCATGGGATGTTAAAATCACTTCGTACAATCTAGGATGGCCGCACGAGGGATGTATGTGCAAGACATGGGTGTTGCATGTAAGAGGGGCTCAGATATAGTGACTTATGGTTAGGAAGGAACATGGAACACACTAAGAGGGTCATTCCAAAGATTTTAGGATCCCATGAAAGATTAGGGTCGGATCATAAGATGGGATGGTTGCATGAAAAATTAGTGGTTGAGTGTAATGGGGAACCCTACATGCAAGATTGGTCCCTCATAAGGGAAATCATGCATGATAGAAGATTGTTTTGTGAAACATTTCCTTATAGTAAAATGAAATGGGAGAGGGTCAAGCCGTTGTGGGTCCAACTAATGGAGGACCCTTGGGAGACATGTCTTGTAAGATCCAATACCTTAAGGCCATATCATTCTTGTGGTTGCAGTATGGTCTTCTTGTGTGTAAGAGATTGGTGGATCAACTTCCGTAACATTCCCTTGATGTGTTTGAGTACATTTTTATTTATACCCAAAAACATTGGAAGCATTGTGAAAGGTGGGATGTTTGCACGTGGAATATGATGTCACATTGGGTGTTGAAGATCATTAACACAATTTCTAAACTTGCGCACCAGTCAAATTTCATTATCTCTTTTGACATGGATATTATTCAGAAGGTTGATATAGAAGAATCCATTCGACATTGCATTGGTTGTGCAAGATCCTCACACACTTTTCAATATTACTATCCACCCTAGGATATTTCATGCACCACCCTTGGGTGTCTCAGAATTGTTCTATAATTCAAAATATTCCTTTTATTTTCTCAAAAATAACAATTCATGGACATAATCAAAAACTTTCACAATGAAATAGCCCCTCGAATCAGAGTTTATGGGGTACATGAAGGTCAGATTCATGAGGGATAATTTGGAAAAAAGAGTTTTTGATGGAGGTGCCTAAAAAAATCCCATTCGGTGTGAAAAACCCTTTCTTACATGTGAAGGTTCATTCCACCCCTATAAATATGTAGGGGGTAGGTTCCCCACATTGACATTCCCATGTGATAAATGGATTTTCTCTCATGTAAAAAATTTATTCATTTCTATGTGAATGATAATGTTTTTGCTCTATATCTTGTGCTGAACTGTGGAATCCTTCACACAGCGTCCGATTCTTTCCAGTACTCACTTAGATAGTTCATTACACATCCTAAACCCATGTTGGGCGAAACAAAATATCTATCGAACTAAGACCTCAATCCAACTCCCAATTCCCTCTGTGAATTTTTGGCCCTGAGGGAAGTGGATTTTGAATATAATGATTCATGGAGGGAAACTGATGCTACTTCATGGAGGGTCCATATGATCACAAATCCTCATATTCTTCATGTGAGAAGAGTCGTTCCTAATAATAAAATTCTTTTTGGTATACAAATTCATGCTCCAAAGGATTATGTTTTTATTGATAGTATATTTATAAGGAACATAGTTATTCTGGAATAGGTGTTGATACCTGGCTTCGAGACCGATACACCATTTTCATAAGAAAAATGCAAGGATAGCCATACACAATTAAATATCATGTGCTATGGTCACCCAGCTAGGGAAACACATAACATGACTATTTATGTCTTGAATATGAAGACAAGGAATATTGTTGGGAGCTATCTAGTTCATGAGGAATATCATTCTTACTATATGAGAACTTTCAAAAAGTGAATTACTAATCAAACCAACAGTTTTCAAGAATGGTATTTCAGGTCTAAAGGGAGATTTACGAGTGAATGGGCATGGGAATACTAGGTATAATAGACATGAAAGGAGTCATGGGAGAAGCTATGGCCTAACAGGTTTTTAAAGCTGTGTGAACATCACAGTTTCATTTCTAACATCAACAAGATATGTTCTTGAGATAATTATGTGATGGTCTCCCGACACAAATACATTCATCTTCCACCGTAGGGATGTAGGGATCTGCCTTTGGTACATCCACTGCATTGGGGGAATTCCACAGGAATGGATCACATACAATGAATTCCTTACAACTATGAATGTTTGTGGGGATAAGATGTGCAACCCCTTATAACATGGAATCTGTTGGAACTGGATAAGTAGAAGCTGAAAACCATGTACATCCTGAAGGATATATCCTATCTGGGATGGTTTAGGCTATTCCTGACACATGTCAAGGAAGTGAAAATTCTAGTACATGAGAAGAATACCCTGAACACATCATAGAGGGGATCGTCTTGATCATACACGATGGTCCTAAAAGAAGGCGAGTATCAATCATTGGGCTTGCGGATAAATGAATTTTGATACCCAAATCTACGATATGCTGGGTTCCATGGCACATTTATGAGTGGGGGCTACTTCCCATGCGGCACATGAGGATGGGGATTCGTTTAGTGATGCTAGTGATGGATGGAATCATGGTGGACAAGCATAACGTTAACCTGGGTTTACCAGTATCATCCAGTTTGTGTAACATTCTGGCACGTTTCTCTAGAGGAGGAACACCCAAGAGAGTATTCAGATTGTTCCAGATTCTTCATTGCCAGGCTGTAGTGAATTTATCGGGGTGTGACTTTATGAATTTTAACCATCATCCAGTTGATGGTATGAGACCATACCTATTGAATTTTTTTTAAAATTCTCCCTGCAATGCTTAAATAATAATGGATCAATCTCAATATTGGAAACCGTGAAATTTTTTTTTTTTCCATTTTGGAACCCAACTGTCTAGATGGTGGATGGAGGGAGAGGCCCATTAAAAGGAGGAAATACTTTCATATCATTAGTGGTGGTGTTATGGTATCCAAGATTAATGGATAAATCATTTTCTAACCCTATGTGATGTCAAATATTTCTAGGAAATTCAGGTTCACGAAGAGAATGTAGAAGAAAGTATATATAGGGGTTCTGGAAGAGTGGAATCCTTGCATCATTCACAAATAATGGATCATGTTCATGATTAAATGTTTTGGTGAAGTCATTAACCTTCCCCCTACTGATGTCAATGTTTTCCTATCAACAGAGTTTGACGACCATTAGATCACAACATACAGAGATGCGACTACACATTAATTAATTCTGCAAATCAATGCGGCCAACATGGTGTCCTGATAGTGAGGAAGTGGACAAGGTATTACTAGAGAGTTTATATAAGTAATAATCCTGGTAGTTGGAATGACAGGGGCTGGAACTTCATTGATAGGGGTGTCACATGGTGAGAATGTGCCTCTGCCTTGTGAATAGTGTTGGTCTAATGGGCAGCCTCATGGGGAAACTATGGAACTCCCTAGGAAGAAACTATGATATCTTATGAAGATGACCGCCAACTAAATTTTCCCATATCTATGGTCATCTTCAAGAACTATGGGATAATCTATGTACACATAAGAGCTATGGTGGAGATTGGTTCACACTGTGCTTGACCTACCAGATGTAGGGAACATTCAGGTGCTAGAGAGGATGAGCTTTCATCACTGACCTACATACCTGATAGCTATGGATATTTATGGATTCCAATGAGGATGGTATGAATGAACACTTCACCTACTAGAAGTGATGATTGTCCAGGATTACAATCAGGAAAAGATATAGTATGAGGTTGAAGATGAAGATGATTAAAGAGGATAAGGGGAAGAAGAGGAGGAAGAGGAGGAAGAGGAGGAAGAGGAAGAAGAGGAAAAAAATAGAAGACAAATAGAGAGAAGAATCAGTTGGGGTGAAGTTCTTGGATTTGAGAGACCTCCTGAAATAGTTGTCTATTTGGGAATCCCGCATGAGTGTTGTCAAATCATACGGACAGATGAGGAACTGGTATGAAAACTTGAGGTGAGTCTCCACTCCTATATTTACTGGACTTTCTCTTTTCAAAAATTGAATCCAATTACCAATATTTTCCCTATTCAATATAATGTAGACAAATATATACATGAATATTCCCTATTGGGGATGTGAATGTACCCATGGATTTGTAAAAACATCCTCATGAATATGCATTTGCGATTGAGCAGGGTAGTGGACCAACAATAGTGGAAGAAATCCCAGGACCAGCCACGATTGAAGTAGTAACTGATAAGATAGTAGGAGGGGAAACAATTGAGACCTTAGAGTATCATGATATTATATCCATTAAAAAGGATCCAACTCTAATCATTGAATTGATAAGCACTGAGTGATCTCTTGTGGTGGAACATCCTACCATGACTCAAGCACTGGACACCGCTGCTCTTGGCTCCTGTATGTTTCATCCTTTGTATGGTCACATCTTTTGTTAGGGTACTCGGCTGACCAAGATATCGATCCCCAATATAGTTATCTCAAGGTTGGAGGCTTAGAAAACTATCGAGTCTGAAACTTCTTCGGGAGCTCTACTAGTGATCGCACCATTGACTGTAGTGTCAATTATTCATGTTTTTCTAGACTTTACACCGAATGAGAATGAAGCTTCAATCATGGGTGATACTGCTTCTTGGGTTGATCTCTAGGCTTGTAGGTGTGAGGTCACTGGAGAAGAAAGAGTGATGGAAGAGGAACCTACTGTTGAACTCTTGAATACTTTCCCTAATTACATGCCTATAGATACTGAGGAGATGAAAAAATTAAATCATGAAGAGGACAAGGGTTTTCATATGATGCAACGCAAGGAATGAATTTGCATCAAATGTTTCCTCAATCAATCATAGGATGAATGATTGAGCTGGAAAAGGTCACCTCAAAAATATCTATACATTATATGCACTAGAGGGATAATTCTCACCATATTCATATAATAATCCGTGATTATATGGATGAAAATATATGAATGTGTATCCAATGCTATAATATTTACTGAAGATGGATGTAATAATAGAATACCTAGATGTTTCATAAAGTGGAGTATGAAGGCCAACATCTTAAAGGGTATGGAAATAACATAGCATCATTTTTCAATAACAATTATGAACTTATTGAATTGTTTAAGGCCCAGCTAGAGAATTCCCATGAGAATGTAGTGCAGGAAAGACATCAAATGATTGAGCACCTAGCTAAGAATGAGAAAATGTTGGCCAAATCAAATGATATTTGCTTCGTAGTAGCTGATGAAGAGAGGGATCTCAAGGAGTAAGAAGTATCCCTAGAGGCTACGAGTGAGTAGCTGAAATCACTCGAGCTATCCCTCAAAGTGGATGATCCATAAGGTCTATATTTAGCCAAACTCATAAACATATCTCCCACTTTATTTTCCAATCCCGAACTGCATGCATGGACTTATTATTTTCTTTCTTTCCTATTTTAGTGAACCTTGACCATAACTATGATGTAAATAGAGATCAATCCGTAATCTCATGTGGGTCATTCCTAGTGTGTTAAACAATAGAATACTACATAATTATTTACTTTTCATGTTAGAGTTTTGGATAAACATTCAAATATTGGGTGTCTATATGAACACCAAGAGTTTTGAAGTAAAATAGGGATCTTGAACCAAGAATAGGGTCCTCAAAACAACCAAAACGCTCAACCCAACATACTCTAGTGCAAGAGAGGGATGAGTCCGGTTGTGTTAGAATCAATCCGAACATAGGGGAATGTAGAGTGTGAATCAGGATACCCAAAATTTTGAATGTAGTGAGGATGGAATGATGATGGACGGTAAATGCTGACCAAATTATAACCACATCATCAAAATCACATTAGCATGGTATCAGAACAAATAAATGAGGGCTAACCACTAACCACATTCCAAAACACGAGACTAAATAATAAGTATCTTATGATGTCTTCCAGAACATTGGCCTAAGATTGTAGGCATGACTTAGCTCCAAATATCCTAATCATTATGGGGTTCCTTCATGGGTGAATGAAAATGTGGATCCAAAATACTTTTAATGAAAAGCATGGTGATAAAATGACGGTCTGTTTGGATAATGGCCAACACTCTTGACATTACCCCTCTATGATAAAAGAACATTCTGTGAACATATTGATCTGAATCAATATCTTGACTACATTTATAAGGGGCCTATATGGTGAGTAACTAAGATGGTATCAATTTCTACTTCATGTAAATGGTGAAATAAGTGTTTAGTTTAGGATCATGCAGTGAATATGATTCATGGATACTTTAACATCTTATGATTCAAACACTGCATATAGTTTATGTTCGTACTTCCAGAATCCCTAACTATAGATTAATGTCATGTTACATGTACAATGAACCCCTAGTTTATGGGAAATACTATTTGTACCATGATTATGGTAAAATAACTATGAATGTTTAGGTTCATGGGGTTGGACCCAAGGCGAAAGGCTTGGGCATCGCTACATATCTCATAATGATGAGAATCAAGCCAAACACTGTTCTTGAGAACAACGTGGTCAGAGACCAATGATGGTGGGATAAATCTAATTTAGTGATGAATCTAAGACATCCCATAATTATCATGGGGATTCCGGAACTTGTTTAGGGAGGGGATACAGTTTAACGTTATGTTTCGAGGACATGGGTACCCCTAAAGGAAAATTGTGTGGAGTGGTCCACAACCGGATGTGAATGGGGACCAAAGAGGTCTACACCCCATCATATGTTTCTTGAAGGGATGTCTAGGATGAGATGGAAACTATAGGGAGTTTACTTTATAGTGGCTAGACCTGGAGATTATATGCTCAAATGTCTGTATGTATACTGCAAAGGTAGAAATCCGGTCTGATGTAGATCTTTGTTTTCTAAAAAATTTAACATCATGTAGTGAGGATGACATTTTCATTGTTTATGGTCATATAGCAGTACCAATGGGTCACATTGTCTCATATATGGATATTTACCTATGCCTATATGTGCCATGAACAGTGTAGGAACCATAAAGCATTGTATGGCCTTCCTTATCTAACAAGAGCATGAAACATTGAAAAGAAAATGTTTGTTGGGGAAAATACCAGATGAACCAACATTCCGACTCGACACACACTAATGTGTGGTGTTAAAACTCTAGATTAGTCAAGGATCCATAAAATATAAAGGTACATTAAAAATGGGATTCATTGAATCTAGTATTTCGGGTACCAAGGGAGTATAATGATGATAAAGGATAATTTTTTCCATGTTTGAAGAATAAAATACATTTCACATTAGCCTATAATAGGAAAAAATAAATTGTGGTCAAATAAGGAAAATGTTTGAGATATGATATTTTCATCAAATTGTAGTATGAAATCCCATTATGTATTGACACAAGATGATAAGAGAGCACTGAGGCCTATAATACATAATGTTAGGGGGTTCCTTTTGATGTAAAAGATAATGAAAATGAAAATTAAGGAATGTGAAAAGTTTGAAAATTACCCATGTTGTTTAACAATCATTTAGGATGAGTGCATGGAGTGGTAATCTAAACAGAATTATATGGAACGATTATTTTCAACGTGACATGAATGAGGAATGTTGAATTCCACACCACACCATGTAATTTTAGGAGAACTCAGGACACAAGGGATTGGGGAGGTGAAGGTGGTTTCAACTATACCACATATAGGAAGTTTGGGGGTTACTATGTTTCCTATAAGGATGGGAATCAAGCCACATTTAGATAATTGATGTGGTACGACTGGAAGACAATAACAAAAGTGAGTGATATCCTTTTTTAAATTTGAATCATGTAACTATTATACAATTTAACATCATTAAAACATAGATGGTAAGAGTCTTAGTTTATTCTTGTGGATCATCGAACGTAGTGTGCCAATTTTTATTTCTATTTTTCATTGGTCTTTCCTGTTCATTTTATTTTCATGTGATATTAATAGAGAAACAAATAACTCTTGAGAGAGGTAAATGACATGTCTACTTCAAACATGATATGAATAAGGACATAATTCCACACCAAACCAAATTATTTTGAAAAGTGACATGCCAAAATGGCACATGAGGGTTAATATTGAAGCTTCTTAATTACAAAAAAATCCATGGAATCACTACAAATCACATTAACATTGAAATCAAGCCACACATAGTTCATGAAGAGGGTAGGCTGGGTGGCGAAAACTATAAAGGGGAAAGGTGTTATCAAGTGAAGACATCATATGGATGGGTAATATAGTATTTCACAGACTGGGTTATGAATACATAGATTATCATTATATGATATGGATTTAAGAGATCATAGATTATTTTCATAGAGATGGGACCAAAATTGGGAGTTTCCCAATGTTAAAATATGTGATCTGGTGCCACAAAGAAAACTGACGTGTATAGGGAAATGTTAGTCCATGCCACATTAAGGATTTCATTGAGAAGACACATAGTCTATACCCATTATGTATGGACTAGAGAACTAGTTCTCCTAGTTTTAGGTCATTGCGATTGGTCCAAAATGGGGATGTGAACCTTCCATAAAGGTAAACCCATACCCAAATCCCTGAGCCAATATGAGCTCTACTCTGTGTGAGAAACAAGGGCATAAAGGATCATTATAGTAAATTGTAACACAACGTAGAGGATGAAGGATTAGAACCAATGGTGACCCCATTACACTGTTTCATCCCCACAATGCATAAAGCTGCATAGAGGGATAACACCATGGGTGTCAATATTATACTAAAACATGATTGAGTGGAAAGTGATGTGAATCCCGAGACAAATATTTAGGTCATAATGAGGGTTTCATAATGATGGAGGATAAATATTGACCATGTTCAAAACAAAACATCTATATCATGTGACCTAAAATGGGAATAACAAAAAAGGCTCCACCACTGACCAAATTGTCTACCAAGAAAGTATCTCAAAATTTAGTTCAAAATCCTCTAGCATGTTGGCCAAAAGTAGTACATGAGCCATTAGTCTGGGAATATATACTGTTTGGGGGACCATTTGGATGTGAGATATTATGGAAACACCAGTAAAAGGAGACATGAAGCATGAAATTTCATGAAATAATATCCATGAAAAATCCAACACTCTAGGTCCCTAACCAGAGTGCATATGATCACATTGGTGTGGCATAATAGAGGTCAAGAAGTCCAGAAAATTTAAGGGGAAATGGGTTGATGAACCCATGGATGGACCCTAAGAATAAATTTATGGGAATTCTTCCGTATCCCATTTGGAAATGAATCATGAAAATCATATCTCATGAAACTCTATGAAGTTTAACATTATGCGGTATGGACTCAAGGGGTTGAGGATTCTCAAGAAAGGAACTTTTATTGCACTACAAGATAAACCAATGTGAATGAAGACCAAATAAATCTACATACCACACTATTCACGATATTATGATTTAATGCAGGCCAAGGGGCTGGGAGAAGTTATATAAGATCTTGAGGTTAGACCCAATGATGAATTTTCTAGAAATTCCTATGTATCCCATAAAGATATGGAATCAAGAAAAACGTTGTTTTGAAAATGTTTTTTAGATTAATTTCAGGTAGTTAGGATGAGGGATTATGGATTGGAGACCCCTGAAAAGGAAGTACAAGGAATTTCTATTATAACCCTAACATGAATAAGGAACAATTAGGTCCTCTCCACACTATGTGATTTTGACCAAGTGCATGGTAAGGGGTTGGAATGAACTCTGTATTTGATTTTACTATAGTTGGACCTGAAGAAAAAATTACTAGGAATACATATATATCCCATGTGGATGGGAAAAATCCACAGGTATATCATGAAAACTGAATTGAAGGATTCTAATGTCAGGGGAAATACTATCATGTAGGTCTGAACCGTGCACAGAAATAAGCAGCATTTGATGGATCTAGTTTGTTATGTAGTGTAGGTGTGTGTTTATTTGCGAAACAATCCTAGAATGAAAAATTAGAGAATCATTATAGGAATAAAGAAATATGTATACCTTGATAAATTTAAGTGTGGATGACTGATTCCAAACATGATTTCCCTTTAAGAGAGGAAACCACAGTGTGGTGCCATAGTTCTTCATGTGTCCCGGGTGATAGTTTTTCAGTTTAAATTCATATGACATGTCCATACCTTGCACTGTGATGTTGTTTTAAACATATGGAACATGTTATATTCATGGAGGATGGGGTATTTTATTTTATCATCATACACTTTGGACACATTTGAATGAAGAAGGTTTTAAGGGGAATTCACATTGCATGATAAAGCATACTTGACATGAATGTGGAAACAATTCCACACCACACCATGCACAATCCAAGGGGCAGTTAAGGAAAAGGGTCTAGAGAGGATTGATTGAACTAGGGCTTGACTCAAAGAATAAATGACTGTGCATTCCTTCAAATCCTATAATTATTTGAATCAAGCCGTACATTTTTCTTGAAATAATTTGTGGTTTATCATCATGTAGTAAATATACAAAGAAAATGTGTTAGAGAGCTCTCGATAGAGGTACGTGGCATGGTTATTAAAAAACCAACATGAATGAGGACATAATTCCACATACCAAACAACATACCTCTAAGAGATCATAGGAAAAAGGGCAAAAAAAGAGAATGTTTCAAAAGACTGGGGCTGGACCCGAGGATGAAATGTATGAGAATTCTTATATATCTCACATGGAAGAGAATAAATCCACACATAGTCATTGAAATACAGTTATGTTTAAGATCATGAGGTAAGGACATAATTAAAATTTATATCTTAAATAAGAATGTGAATGATGTGGGAAAATTACCCGACGTGAATGAGGAAAAAAGACAACATACACCACACTATTCCAAATTCTAGGAGACAACTCAGGTAAAGGGTTTGAGAGGAAGAATAGATAAACCTGGGATGGACCCAAAGAATAAATTTCTATTCATTCCAATGTATCCCATAAGGATGGAAATCAATACATGCGTAGTATTAAAAACAGAAATCAATTTAATGTCGTGAAACTAGGACATAAAATAATGGATGTTCTGGATGGAGGGGCACATGACACGGCCATTGTAGATCCAATGTGAATGGGGAATAAATAAATACACTCCATACCATATGAAACCCTAAAAATGGACTAATCTTTAGGGGAAAATATAATTTTTGGGATGGAACCGAAGAAGAAATGTCTGGGAATTTCTATGTATCCCATAAAGATGGGAATAAAGACACATGTTGTTATGAAAATGTTGTGTAGTTTTTTATTTTGTAACTAGGATTTATAATGGAGGAATGTCTCAAGGGGATGTGGGTTTCATGGAAAAAATAACCCGACCTTAATGAGGAAAAATAGTCTATACCACACCACAAAATACTAAGAGAGGAATTGGTCAAATAGAGTGAAAAGGTTGAGGGACCTGGGGTTGGTCCACATATAAAAGGTCCAGCCATTCCAACAGATCCCATAAGGATGGGAATCAAGACATATGTAGTTCTAAAAATGGCGTTCAGTTTATCGTCAAGCAATATGGGTGTGGATGATCTTAGTTTATGGTCGCAACGTTAAAACTGTATATGCCAGTTTAATGTCAGGTGTGTGGGATAAAAGGACATAAAATGGTGAATCATAACACCTATTATTTGGGAGAAAATGGTGATAAAAACAATAATAAAGGATTACTACTGACCATGTTCAGAACATAGAATCCATCTCATGTGATCTGGAATGGCAACAAACAATTGAGCATCAACTATTGAACATATTCGAAATGTGGTAGTTTTGGGAAATTGTCATTCGAGAACCATCAAGGTGTTGGCCCCAAACCATAACTGAGGAAAGGTGTCATGAGACCAGGCCACTAGGGGGGACCTTTAAGATGTGAAAGATGATGGAGACCCAACTGAAGGTATGCATGAATCATGGTGGTACCCATATAGGTTAATTTTTTGTAGTAAAGATGATAGATATCTCATCATAAGGTTGTTGAGGTTGGACCATGAGGTGTATTCACTGTTCAAAGATTATCATCATGTTGTATGAAAGGGATCTTAGTTAAGGGTCATGGATCTCGGGACATTTATAGTGTAATGTCTTCAAGGATGAGGATGGGAAGTAAAACGTCCTCCAGGAAAGATATTACCTTATAAGAAGTGCTACATGTGGAAATTGGAATTGGTGGGAGGAGTAATATGTTCACTATCAATAGTGACCAATGAGTGGGTACCATTAGGGTAATTCATGTGAATTAAATAAGGTCCCTCCCATTTGGGCTCTAGCATTGGGGGACTCCTGCTGGGTATCCTTGGCGTCCTCACAGCCAATAACATGTCACCTTGTTTGAAAATTCAAATGAAAACATTCTTGTTGAATGCCATGCCAATATTGTTCTGATAAATCTCTAGATTATAAATGGCATGAATCATGTTTTCATCAAGCACTACTAGTTCAACTAGATGGATTATTGCTACTTTTTCTAGGGCCTACTAAACTTACACAATTGTCTATAGTGAGGGTAACTGGAATCTCGATGGGCATGACTGCCTCTGTTCTGTACACGAAGGAATATAGAGTTTATTTCATGTAATTACATGTTGTAATCTAATAAGTCCAAAGAACTTTGTAGAGTTTTTCTTGCAAACTCTTCTTGTTCTAACCAATCATCTTCTGAAATATGTTGAAAAGGGTTTTTTGAACATCTCAATCTTCTCATTTTCTTGCACATGATATCAATATGTATGATTATAATAGATATTGTACATGATGTACAATCTCTTCATATCAGCAACCCATAAGTTAGTTTCATTATTAGTATTAATAGTGTGAGGGACTCTAAATCAGTGGATGATATTGGATCTCATAAACACAACAATAGAACGAGCATTGACTTCCTTTAGAGGAATTTTCTCTATGAAAATGGAAAATAAAATAATTAGCGGTCAGGAAGAACATGTTCTGATGAGCTGTTGTTGGTAGGAATTTTTCAAAGAAATCATTTCCCTAAACTGAAAATGTCCAATATTACTATGTATTATAGAGAGTCTATGGTGTATGATGTGAAAAATAGCATGGATATGTAACTCAAGGCACATATTGGAAAACATGATGCAGTAATAGAACATCGTGGGCCAAAAGTATCCAAATCATTAGATCTTTTGATAGATAATCAGCCCTACCTAAGGATCTCTATAGGAACTGGCATGAATATCTAGTATAACCTGTGAGATCTCGACTCCTTGAATCCCACAAAGGAGAATCAAATCAATCCCATGTCTATAGAGGACCTTCCATACACTAGGACCACTCTGGAGGGTGAACTGCATTACACACCACTAGAGTCATTCATATTTGGGTCAATCATTCCAGAGATTACTGTGTAGAAAATAAACGATAAATGTAGTCATCCAGTCAAGGGACTCTTCTATAACTATAGTAGGGGGATGTAGGTCCCATTGTGGAGGCGTTAATGGTTAGGTAGATTACCTATATGCTATATTCATTTTTCGGAGTTATGGGAGTAATTATACTTTGGTAAAACACATGAATAATCAATTACCTCTTGCCAGTATATACAAGATAAGTGCCAAGGATGGCTAGGGAATCGGCTTGACTATTCTATGATGGAGGGACATGAGTATCTTTAAACTGAGAAGGGAACTGGTCCATCATCCAGTAAGTATTCTCTAACATAGGTACAACCTCTGGTTTCCTAACAGCATAGTCATCATTGACCTATTTGATGACCAGTTCAGAGTCCCCTTTCACATACAGGTGGGGACATCAATCATGAGGTACAACTTGAGTCTAGTGAAAAGATCAAGGAACTCTTCGTCATTATTGGTGAAACCTTCTGTCAAAAGTGTAGAATAGGGTATTACAGCTTGTGTAGTCATGATAAGAATGATACCTAGGCCTACTCTATGATGTCTTGGATCATTGGGACTCCAGCTGGACATGCTTCTAGAATTTCCATAAAATTTCATTTTCCACAATATAATGGCTTGATCCATTAAGAGGCATTCCTAATATAAAATTCAAGATCCTAATATCTCTCCGTGGGGGTTGGATGGGCGACATGAAATTATTTTAATTTCGATATCTTGATAGAAATATTGAAGAAAAAGAAGATATATAACTATTTTAGGATCACTTCCTACTGAGTTTGATGTGCCATTAACATGGGGTTGTTCAAAATGAACTTCATAGGATCCATCCAAGACACCAGATGTATCTCAAAATGATACATGTAATGTCACAATTTAATCATTAGGAATACAAGTTTACATAATCACTTATCTATAGTGAAATATCTGGTCTTTGAATCGGGGAGCATGTGGCTGAGATGGTATAATTTGTTAATTGTTATCTAATTGTTCATCAGGGTGAGAAGGGTGTAGAGGTACTACTCTATATCAAACACATAAGAGACCATAAATTTTTTTAAAATAAGAATCATTAGAACAAGAGGTTCTAGTAAGAATTGCTTTATATTTTCAAAATAATTTTAACACTCTTTATCCCACTAATAATTGGATCTTTTATTCATATTCTTGGAAAAGGGAATACACATTCTGGACAGATTTCTGATGAATCATCATATATTGGCTACAAGGCCTTTAAAGCCTCAAATATCCCAAATATTACTCAGAGAATACATCTGGCTGATGTCCTTGATCTTTTCTGGATCGATATCAATACCACTATATCTAACAACATAGATGGTAATCTTTCTGACAGTTACCCTAAAGGCATATTTTAAGTGGTTCATATTCAGATGATAGGAATAGAGGCAACAAAACAATTTATCAAAATCCATGAGACAGTCCTAATGATGGAAAAATTTAACCAATAGATATTCCACATAGAATTCAATAAATTGCTCAAGGATCATCTTGAATATACAGTGCATGGATCATTGATCGGTGGCACCATTATTCTTTAGAACGAGAGGCTTTAACAGGTTTAAGATGTACATTTTTGTACATTGAAGGATGTATAATATTTATCTTCGATTCCCTTTAATATTTTATTATATCTGTAATACCCATCTATGAAGGAGAGATACAAGAACCAGGTGGTGGTGTAAATAAATAGTTCTGTGACTGGAAGGTGAAAATCCTCATTTGGTAAGTTATGGTTGAGATCCCAGAAGTCAGTGAAGAACCGGATGTAAAAGTTTTTCATACTGAATGGAACAATTCGAGCATACCACTTTGTTTACTAGACCTCCTTAATGAATTTTTCATTGATGAGATTATCAACCTTAGCCTCGACCGTGGCAACATGAAAAGCATGCAACTCACTTGACGCGTATTTGAACCCACGATGATTTGATGGGAGACTAAGATTATACAAAAGGTCCTGAGGATATATCCCTGAATAATTTCATAACTCAAGGAAAATACATCACAATGAATTTTTTAGTAGATCCACGTAACGACATTGGACTTCCACATGCATTGTTGCGCTGGTCAGTGTTAGAATCAGATATGTCTTGTCACCAAGGTTCACTTAGGAAAATTCATAAATTTTATTGGATAAACCATCTTCGAATGTTGGAGGAGCATATTCCAAATAGTTTCATTCATCCACAATAATAGGATCATTTGATGAAGGTAACTATTATGAATTGGTTGATCCTGATGGGACATTGGTTCCATCTTGAGTGGTAATGGAAACCTCATAAGGGGACACATGCACAACTAAAACCATGGTGATGAAAGTTTTCAATCTGATCCCACTTGGCCTAAATATAAGTGGTAGTGTTTGATAATATCAATTCAATAATGGCACATAGGTATGATCCAGTTTATCCCAACCTGGTGAAATATAGATTTATGACAAATTGATGTTGCCATGGGGTAGACATGTTAATATGTTATAGAAGTTAGGGGCCCTGGGATCACTCAAGCCTGATTTTTTTTTCAGAATATGAGGTGATATAAAGGAGTTCCTTATAATTGGGTATGTTCCACCATCTCATTCCATAAAGAATAAAACAATTCCCCATGTCATGGGTTGTGGCATTCAATTAGTGAATTGGGAAAATGTGGGCGTTATCCAGGTCTATCCATGGGTCGACCATGGCCATAGCATGCTCAACCATGTTATCCTAAATATTATTTTACATTCTATTATAGTAGTTAGAATCGAAGTGGTGGTATTTGTAAGAGAATAAGGGAGACAAATCACCTTGGAGTATGCCTACTCAACCATTAATAGTGTAATTAAGGAATTGGTGATATGAGGAAGGGACTACATCATGCAGGTGGAGCCATGGTCTACCCATTAAACCACTGAATGTGGTGTCTTGTGAGACAAACATGAACTCAGTGTTGGAAACATTCCCCCAAAACTGGGTCTTCCAGCCGATCATTCCATCTTTTGTCTACTCCATCCTATCATAACCTTGAATCATCAGATGATAGGGAATCTGATCTATACAAGATAACCCCATCATGAGGTGTATCTAATTTGGTATAAGATTTTTCTTAGAGCCTTTGTTGACTAGATAGTTATGTAACTCCACACCATTGAACTAGCCAGTGATGTATAATAGCCAGATGTGCCCCTATATATGAAAACCTTCCTCTTCTACAAATAAAGGTATGATTTCCAAACATTCTTCATGCTCAATTATCTCAACATAGAAGGCTTTGTACCTACTAAATATGTCTCAAAATGGAAGGGTCTTCATAAATCCTATAAAAGGGATTCATACATTTGTGCTAATAGGTGGAGAACCACGATGATAGAGAGACTCATAATAATTCTAGAATGTTGATTTAGGATATCATATTTCTATTCAAGGAACTCACTCCTACTGACACGAGGAGTCTCTATTGTAGGAGGCATGACAAGAACTACAGGTTGAACCGAAAGACTCTGGCTAGGGATGGGAATGCCTCTCTCTACACTAGTCGAACTGTGTAGATTTACTACTGGCTGACAGTCATATGAATGAGGTCCATCCAAAATGGAAGGTTGCTAATCACAGCATGGTGGTTGGGGCGATGCCTGATAAAATAGTACAAATTGTGATGAAAGGGGATTTAATGAAACATTATGTAAAGGTTGTGCTGGCTAAGATATATGATAAAACTGGTGTTCTATCTCGGCGACATGTATTTCTTGTCATTAATCACATACCAATGCATTCTATTGATTCAAATTCCCACGATTCTCTCGATTATGGCATCCAATGTTGACATTGGGTGTTTCATCCTGGATCTAATCATTATCAGAAACCATGTATGTGTTTACCATTGCCATTGTATTAACCGAAACAGACCCCTGGTCATCACATGAAGAATCCTCTATTGTTAGGATGATTTTAGGGGAAATCCCCATTTTTGGAAGCTTGAAAAATCCATTATTATGGGATTTATTTGGCACAAGCGGTGGGATTTTCCTTCCATTATGTTATCGGTGCTTGCTCCCATGGGAGGGCGACAACTGAGATGTTTATGAAATTTAGTGGATGGATGAAGTGTAGAAACAACTAAAGGATCATGCTAATTCAAACATGCACGAATAATTCCATGAGAATAAGGGACTAACTTTCTATCCATCTGGTCATCATATTTTTGGGACCCACCATTACAAGCTTGTTGTAATTCACCCTCACTATCACTATCTGGATTTATAAACACAGATTCCACCTGTGTCAGGGCAGAAACCAATATAACTATTTTATTATTCACATGGTTTTTGGGATAATATTTGACCATATTGCATTACATGAGGGTGTACTTGAGGAACTGGTTATAGGGGAAGCAATTGGGGTAAGCAGAGAGATCCACCACTTCAGGCATCTTGTATAGTAGCGACCACAGGATTCCCTAGTCCAAGGCACTTTAGTAATAAATGAGAACCTGGGACTTAGTAAATGAGTAGGTCAATCGCCTTCTATTCAAGAAAGTATCATTGGGATCATAGAACTAACAAGGGGATAATAGAGCCTATTGAGGATGCGGAACCAGATTATATCACTTAGAAGGAGGTGGTGTGTTACGTAGTGGTGCCTTCAAATTCTGAGGTGGTATGTGATGAGCCAAAGGATACACATGAGGTGGTGGGCCTTAGAGAAGCTATTGTTGTGTCTCTTACAGTAACAATTCCAGGTACCTAGGGTCCTCTATTTGTGCTATGATGGCTATCTAGACCTTTACATCACTTCTTGAAGGGAGATAAAGTAGGTAATGGATATTCCTTCTTGTCTTGTTTCAAGTCTTCTTATAAACAGTTCTCATTTCTAGAGATATCCTAAAACACACTATGGATGTTCTGGGTGATGGGAGAATGGAACAGTTCAGTCTTCACATTCCCTATGCACATTTTTAGCATCTTCTTCTGGTATAGTGGCATACCAAGGGAATATGTGTGGCCCTTTAATGTGGCAACAATGTCTGTGACATGCTCGTTAGGCCACTGCATGCACTTTAAGAGGTTAGTTATTATTGTATTATAGGTTGTGGAATTGAACTGGTAGAGAAACTACCTATGAATATCCTCCCAACCAACTATTTACCCAATGTGTAACAGATTTTACAATATAAATGTGCTCCCTTCCTGTGTTGTATGAAACAATGATGCTTTGTAAACTTCTGCTGCACTGGATATCCTAGCATGGGTCAACACCTTGAAATTATGTGAGCTATATGCTGGAGTGGATCAACTATCCCATTGATAGAGGAGAAAGAAATATTTCAATAACCCAGAAGTTCTAGAATGTATTCCACCAATTATAGATACATCTTACCATCAAGAAGGATTTACACATTTTGAGTTTTTAGGGCCTCAAGGTGAGAAACAAGTGTTCCTATAGGATCATATGGAAACGTATTATGATCATGATGAGGGTATAAAACCACAAATCCATTGTTATGTTCTTCAACATGGTATGATGGAAGGCCTCTCATGGGGGAAGTAGCAGACATACACTGGGCTCTTTGGGAATAACCTGTAGAGTGACTGGTGGGACTTGTGGAGAGGCCATCATAACCTGGTCTAGTTTTGAGTATGGTTGTCACACAATTGAATATAATTGAGTGATGTATTTTGTGGGCACATTCCATAAACATAAACATATACCTAATCTAGATGTCCACAATTGTAGAGATCACTCAATGTAGAAAACACCTAAAAGAGGTTGTACCTACTCCTGCCCCTATTTCCCAGGTCGAGGATTACTATATTCTGGACATTGTTTTGGGATGTGCTTGACAATGAGCTTTTCATCCATATTTTTCTGTTTAGAAATACATTGACATAGAACGTACATTTTAGGGTCACCCTCCTACGTTTTCACTAATCTAGATGGTTTGGAGGGATTATCAATCACAATTTTATCATTCCCATTATTGGAGTTTTGAATGAGTTCCAATGACTCAAAATGTATAGGAAGGAAAATAAATGTTCATTGTTTGTTTGTATGGACACCCTCGGGGTCTTTTAGACATTATACTACCTCCACAAGCAATTCTTATTCTCTATGTCTTGTTCCAGTGCACCCTTCTAGGAATATTTCATGAAAAACCATGTTCACTGTGATGATGCTCAGAGTTATATCCTTTATATCATCGGTTGAACCTTGCTAGAATAGTATATCACTGAAATCTAGGGAAGTATACTGCCCCCACCCCCCGTCCATGGATTTAAACATGTGGGGTAGCCTATTTTTGAAATTTTTGGAACATAACATTGTGTCAGATGCATTTTTCCTAGAGATTATGATGATAACTAGGAAACATTGGGTGATGAGTAATAGGGAGTGTAGAAAACTCAACTAGGGGGCACTGTTGGAAAATGTTGTCATAGTGTTCCCAGCTCTTAGGTTGAGATAACTGATAAAAATGGAGATGTATATACATCAAATCTAATGTTTTGAATTTCCACATATCCTCATTCAGGTTAAGGGATTATAGAATGTTGAAGTTTTGTGTTGAAATTGTCCATAACATCCCTTAGAAGTGGTAGGCTGTGATAATGTCCCACAAGCTTTTCAGATAAAACTTTGGATCCCATCCTTGATTTCACCACTCTTCTACTATAGGTGGTTGTGGGACTGGTAGCAATAATAAAGATGAATGTGGTTGTAGTAAATAAGCTGGTGGGGAGAGTGGCGCACGAGCCGAAAATGTGCCGCATCATGGGATGTTTTTAAAATAATGCACTGACTGCACGACCACATCCCTATAAGATGGAATAATGACCACTACTTCCCATGCAGGGGATACTGTCATTGGTGGTGGGTCACAATGTTCCACATCCACTATTAGACCCTAGAAAAACTCCTCGTGATCTCTTGTTGAGGAAGAAAAAGATACTTTTTATGATAAATAGGATTGCATGGCCATACCATGTAAATGGGATAGATCTTATTCCTTATGTATGTATATTGAGAGGGATGAAATGATATTTTGGACCTCAATATCCATAAAGATGACATTGATATGCCTTGTTACTACTCTTTCCCTGGACTCATAGTAACTGGGTGAAGTTTTGATCATTGAATCACATTCCACTTTGGTATTTGAAATGTAGATGAGTTTGAATGCAATTTTAGGATTTTTAGGATTCTTCCTCAATTGGGGATTACATTCCTGCCATCTCTATGAGGGTTTTTCATAGATGGTTAGATATTTGAAATGGGGAGAAAATCATCTCCTATTTTTTTTGGAGTGGATAGGACCTCCACATGGACAAACCAATGTGCGGGGAGCACTTGGGAAAATGTAAAAAAAGGGGGAGCTCTTCTATGATTGAGGGTTCTTGAGTACATAGGTCCACTACTAGAGCTGGTAAGTACATGGGGAGGTCCTATTTGGTTATCTTACATTGTGTGTGGAGGAGCACCATTGGGATAGCTCTGGAACCTTTAGTATGATTAGTGCCTTCGTATTGACCATACTGGATATGAGAAAGACCCTCGGGACAACCGTCGATGATACGGGGAGGGACTTCGCTTGAGTCGGCCAGAACATGAGTAGGACCCCCATACTTCTTGGTGAAATGGAATGGAGGATCCTCACATTGAAAACCTGGTAAGAAATGGAATTTTAGTACCTAAGACTATGGGCATGAGGAGGACTTTTTGTTGAGTGTCAATGAAGTGTGGAGGTCTATCATTGGTGTCAGTGAAAACCCAGGGAGGAACTGCATGGTGGATGAGAGAGTAGGGGAGTCCTTCATATTGTCTAATGATCATACAAGGAAGACCTCTATACTAGAAATAATCAACTCTGATCATCTTGTGACAGCTGCAACTTGCACCAGTGACAGGGGAGGTCAACTCAACCTTCTAGTGAGGTGGCTTGTCCCTTACACTAGACAGTGCATGAAATATTACCCGAACAATGACATGTAAGTGCCCCTACTCTATGTCATAAAAAGTGGCCAATATAAACTTCCAATGGTGTCTTGGGCCATATGAGTCATAGAAGATGATTCCCCTAGAGGCATATTTCTGAGCTTGCAACTGAAGTTGACTTTGGGTCTGTGGAACTGGGTTTGACAGCCCAGGGGTATGAAACACGTGCTCCTTGGCATGTGAGAATGGCTAGTAATGCTGATGTTGTTGAGTGGGAGCCCTCCTCAGTGGATACCTATCTGTAGTCCTAGCAAAGAAGATGTGGACATCCTTTACTTCACCCACATAAGGGATGGAATCGTAAGAGCACTCCATGGATAAGATCCTAGATCTATTGAAGGCTGGAGTGGGGAGTAGTAGCTCCCTACATAGCCCCCATGCAGGGTAGTGATGATTGGGAATAGGTACCTCTAGGTCCTAAGGGGCCATGTAAATTGTCTATATACCCCCCTCATATTAATATCGACAAACAAGAGTATTGATTAGACACCTTTGGATAAATTCATAGGGTGAGATGGGGTGTGACCACTCTATAGTTGTGGTCAAAGTATATTCCGTAGAAGAAATGGAGTCATGTTAGAATACCATGTTTTCACTACACATACACACACGTCCACGGGCCATAGTTGATCGATATCTTGTTGGTGTATCTTGGGTCATGAAAAGTAGGAAAATTATTCCATCAGTACACACAATATAAAAGAAATTCCTAGTACACCATCATCATTCTATCATCCATGACTGGATTGGATGGTTAAATTTAATATCTTCAAAGACGGGAATCACAATAATCAACTACCCGAAATCATGGTGAGCTTCATGCCAGGCCCACTATTTTATTGGCGAGTCCTAGGAACGGATAGCCCGATCCAGTGGCATTCTTTTTTGATGATGTCTCAAATGCTACTAATATCGATATTTAGGAGAATAAATTCACACTGGATTCATAATTTCTGTTTCCATTTTTTTTCTGGGGTCCACATCCATCCATGGGGATGCATTGGTTGTTTCCCAGAATTCCCTCTTTCTAATGGAAGTTTACATCCATCACCTTATTAATGTATGATTTCTCATTGATCAAAATGGGATGACCGGAATTCAGCCTCTGCTTCCATGGATTCCTCCATGTAATTTTTCTCCAAGTCTGTGACTCCCATAAAGATGAATATGTATTTTGTTAAACTATTCCTTATGTAATAAAATTTTGGAAAACAATTAATTAGACTACTTCTACCAGAAAATTTGATATGGTCAATTGGGGAAAGAACATTCGGTCCGGGGAGTAGTCTAGTTGGGCATCTCTAGTGTGTCAAGATGTTGGGACAATTGTACACCAGGATTTATTCCCCTTATGATATGGTTTCTCAATATTGAGTAAACCCAAGGCATCCTACATCGAGTTTGTGGAATTTTAGGCCATGTGCATGTCTCCAATGTTTTCTGGGCATCCCAAGATAAACATGGGGTATGCCATGAGTTTAACATCTAGTGGATACATATGAGACTGATCAAAACACTTATGGGAGTGAATCATATGGGTACATCTATAGGAGGGAGAATTTGTGATTTATTCTATATTGGTGGATCATGATTCCCAATGATGGAATGTTCGAGAATGATTGTGTCCTGGAAAAGGGGACCCTATGGTTTACCATAGGTTTGGACTGAACCTTGTGGAGGCCTCCTATAGACCTTGTATAGAAGACATGGATAAAAAACATTGACGATCGAGAGGGTCAATCACGGTATTAGTGTGTGTAAAATGGAGAAAAAAATGAAGAATGTTTTGGGAATACACATGTTTAATGGATTGGGTGTTACAACAGGAGAAATGAAATGAATGTTACTAACACATGGTTAGCTACCTGAGGATGGCATGATTCCACCTGAATGTGGCAGTTCAGGTGGAATTAGGATGGATATAGATGGAGTGTCAAAGGATAGAATGAGTGGGGATGGAAATGATGACTGTTGTAGAGGTAACTATATTAGTCTTGAACCTAGAAGTGGATTCCTATGTATCCCTATGGCAATGAATCAATGTCCACATATTTTTCGAAATGGGACGATGAGTCACCTGAGGATCCGACTTGTGATAATGGACGCATGGATCGGGTCTGAAGAGAGTAGAACCTCCATGTTCGGGCATGAAATTCTCAAAACAAAAAGTCTCAAGGGATAGACTACGATGGGACATTAGAAACCCGATGTCATGATGGGGCTTATGCATAGTTAGATACCCATAATGAGAGTGACACTCTTGGATAGAGGAGTATGGATTGAATGTGGGGATTACACATGGTTTGATGTCCTAGAACTAGTCTAAAACCACTATGTGGTAGACCAAGGGAGTTATTCCCAACAAAGGGGACACTAATTATTATAGGTGTTCTAGGATTGATCCTTAGGGAGGTTTCCTATATACAATTTATTGGAAATAGGGATGAAACCCCATGTATTTCGAATGCATACAATTTATTTTCATGAGGAACAGAAGGGGAATAAATTTTAATATCAAGCGGGAAGAGGGGGATTTGACATGATGTTTTCTAGACCAATGGGTGATGGTATTAATCCTCTTAGAGACATCCTAAGTACCTTTCATAGAAATGGAATGGATCAATTCTGCAGAGTTTGGATTTGAGAGACATGGTTATCACACCCCAAGGAGACGCAAAGAGGATGTCATGGTAGATTATTACCCTAAGACCACATGAGTGACAATTTTTGTGAGATAAAGGAGTCAATAAAGACATAGATATCAAATTATTAAATGTGTGTCTCATAGGAATGAAGTGGAGCTAACACATGCATATCATCCCAATGAAACAATAGTTGGGACTTATTCTTTGATGAATGCTCAAGTAGGGGTCCGGATGTATGAGGTGGATATGTCCACCATACATGGAACACCCTATCAGGTTGGGTGGTGGCTTATAAAATATTGATCGAGGTGCTCATGGAGACAAAGATCATATAAGAGGGGAGTGAGGAAGCACTGGTTCACATCACCATCATTGTCTTCTCTAAACATGTCTCTTATGCAGTGATGACAGTTTAACATCATATGTTATGGATGAGGGGGATTGAATGTTTAAGGACTTGCAGATTACATGGTGGGGATTCACTCCCCACCCCTAGGATCCATGAAATGTGTACCAATCCAATCTCGAGGGAGGAAAATAACATCTCATTCCATATGAATATGGGGTTTTGGAGTGATCCATTGAGGGATCACGTTACCATGGATATACAATGAAGCTATATACATTGATGTGCCTACTCGATAAATCATAAGGAAAAGCAACGTGACAAGAATCACTACCCAATGGGACTTTGAAATCACTTCGTACAAGCCTCAAGGGCCGCATGAGAAATGTATGCACAAGATATGGGTGTTGCACATAAGATGACCTTAAACATGGTGTCATGGGTAAGGAGGACACATGGAGTAGACAAGGATGTGGTGTGTTACTTAATGAAGGGATTTATTCACTATATAAAACTATGTGAAATATGGGATGGATGAATGAAAAATCAGTGGTTGCATGTAAGGGGGAACTATACATGAACGATTGTCCTGTCAGAAGGGAACACATGTATGAAAGAAGAATCTTTTTCGTACAATTTCCTTGGAGTAAAAGAAAATTGGTGGGGGTCAAGCCTATGGGGAACCATCCAAAAGGGGACCCTCGTGAGACTAGCAGTGCATGTTAGAGTTCAGTGACTCCATGTCATTCATGTAGTCATAGAAGGGTCGCCTTTTTCACTATAGAGGGGAAATTCAACATTTTAACCATCCCCCAATGTGTGGGGGAACATTTTTATTTATATCAGAATACATTGGCAGTAGATTAAATGGTGGGTTTCGTGCAAGTGGAATTTTATATAGCACTGAGTGTGGAAAATATTTCATGCAACTTCCAAACATGTGCCCCGACCAAATTTCATTCAAACTACTAGCATGTCTATTTTTTTTAAAAGGTTGACTTGTAAGAATATATTTTATTTTTCATTGGGTTCACATAGTCTTGCATGCACATTTCAATCTTGAGCCCCACCCTAGGATCTTCTATGCACTTCCCTTGGTAATCTCTATATTCTTCACCGAAAGAAAATATGCCTTTGGTTTTCTAAAAATTACCCATTCATGGACTTAACCAAAATTCATAATTAAATAAAATTATGCAATTTCATAATATAATTCCCCCTCCCTTGAATTTATAATTTATTATTTCAAAAATAGGATTAAAAAATATGAAAACAATAACCTAAAAATGATATTTTGTAGAACTCAGATTTCCAAGACATCCCATATTTTAATTTTCACATAAATACATGAAAATAATCATGTCATCATGTCATCACATATTGATTGAGCTACCAGAATATGTGAATTGATTTGGGACCATAGAAATCAATGAAGATATAACATGAAATTTTATAGAACATGATAGTTTTTTTGATATATATTTGGCTTCCATCGAGATATACCACATTATTTACAGTCATTTTGGAAAGCTTTTCCTCCTAGAATAAGATTAAATCATTCTGAAAAACATGAATTTTATTCGTATAATATATATACCAAAAACATAACTTCCATTCCATATAATTATTTGGGGGAAAATTTTCATTTTTAGTAAGTGGGACATTCAAAAGGGTAAGAATAATCAATGGAAATAATGGAAACACCATACCTGATTTTTCCATGATACATCTTCTTAAAAAATTAAAATTTTCTCATTTTAGTATATTCCCAAGATCTAGTAATCCTAAAATCATCCATAAATTATTTCACTCTATTGACTCCATTATGTTCATTATTTTACCGATTTATATTTGATATCATGGTATTCTTGCATTTTCATACTATCTTCCACTCGATAATGTAAAAATAGAACCAATTCAAATATCACATTATCTATACCACTAATTTATTTCATTCTAAAAGAATAGAAGTTGTATCTTCTCTTTATTATAATAATAATAATAATCGTCCTTTTGAAATATGATTTTTATTAAATGGTAGATATCATCATCCAAAAATAATTGAATGCTTCTAACAAAATTATAACAAGGAAAATATGAAAACCCCCACCTGAAGCATCATTAAATGAAAAATCTGAAACAATTCAAAATATTTTCCAAGACTATAGAAATTGTAACATTGATCTAGATTCAGTGGAAGCCCACTCCATTATTATCTTCAAACTGATACAGTTCAAAGTTACAACCACTTTTTCAATCTTAAAGGACATTAGATTATGTATTCACATTACTAGTGACTATATGAGGATTCAACATACATATCATGGTCTAAATTTGGTTGAGGAACACTTACGATCCATTACAACCCCATGGAACAGTATCAACTTTTTTTATAGCTGTAAATCACTTTATTATTTGGGGGTGATTCTTGTGAAAGGGGACTCCCCTAGGTTACATTATTTTATACTATCATATTCTCTTCTTTTGTTTCTTTTTCAGTATTTATTTACACAATAAAAATAATAATAATGAAGATATTTTATAGTAGGAAGAAAAATATGTTAATATCATCATAATAAATTAAAATATAAAAATTTAATTTCAACCAATTTTACTGTGAAATTAATTAATGTGTACTAGTATCTAGATAATTAATAATTAATTTAAATGAAATATGTTATAACCAATGTATATAATTTTTTATCAATAGAAAGTATAATACACAGAATAAGAAAAAATATATTTTATAATCCAATTAATGATATATGTATTTATAAATATATTTTAATAAAATTAATTCTTTTTTCTAATATGACATAAATCCTCTTAAATACACATTTCATAATGATCGAAATTATTTAAACTTAAATTACAATAATATCTCACTGAATAAAAAAATCATGTATTTGATACATATGTTTTTATCTTTGAAAAAATTCATAATAGACTAAATACATGATTTGGTATCACATTGACATAGATCATTTTTTAGAAGATAGTTCAAATACTATTTTCGATATGAATGTGACCGACCAATAAAATTAGGTATCCAAATAATGAATAAGATATTTAATATTATAAAATTGTTTCATGTTAGTAATGAACGAAATAACATATAAGACATGGAATTGGAAACAACTAATATATTTAATTTGATTTAAATTAATTATAAAAACATTTTGTCAATCAATTTTGAAAAACAATTAATTGAACAGTTTCATGTCATCCTATTATATTATAAAAGATAAAACATTTCTATAATATTTAATAATATAATAAATTCCTATATATTGCAAAAAAATTATTTTGGATTTATATTAATGTAGTTAAAAACATAATGTTAAAACATACATATTTTATATAATCACATTTGTTATGAAATATCATAATAAAAACGAACTAAATGAACATTTTTTAAAGAATCGAATAGAATCATGAACTAAAAAGACCGTGATTAGAATTTAATATATAGATAAAAAATGAAAATTATTCTTGATAAATGATATTACTGATTTTGAACTCAATAATTTGATGTTTAGTAATAAAATATTATAAAATTCAAAAAACAAAGGGAAATATCTAATGGTGATGAGAGTAAATGCTTGAAGCCTTGTTAAGGGATATTAGTGATAATGAGTTGGGAGTGAAAGAGGATATTTAATGGATGTTATGATAAGAACTGACCAAAATAGATTATAAAAAACCATTCATATTGGATTCTGAATACTAAGGGCTCATAAAAACCACTTTTTTATGTTTCTAGAAGTTACTATGTGAAAATGGTTCAAAAAGACCATTTGTATAGAGGAAATGGAATTTACTCAAGTTCGTGCTTTCCATTGCTGAAATTTTTTAGAGGTCGACATGTAAAAACCTCTTTATTTAGTTTAAATGATAACTTATTTTTATTACCCATTTAGAATGCATAACATAGTGTTTCTTTATTCAATTTACATTTTGGTATATCTAAAAATAAATTTCTCATATAAAATTATATGTAATAATAAACAATGCCTTCTCTATGTATTTTATAAAATATCTATAATTAATTTTTTTCATCATTTATTTATTTTATTATTTTGTACACAAAAAATTAAGATATAGAGTGTTGAAATTATCAGATCTTGGTGCCTTATATTTATATATTTTATCATTGAAAGTATTATGAATATCCATAGATCGAGAAAACATGAAATAAAATTATGAAATAAAATTTAGAAGTACAAAGACAACTTTTACAGGTAGTGTTAAAATGTAAGGTGTGTGTCACACCCAAGATGTCATCTCCCAGCATTTTAAAACAATATTCTGCAATCCCAAAGGAACACATGGTACTCATTTTCAAAATTTCATCCTTTGACTGTTTTTATTCAACTAGGTTAGCTTCCCTATAGACATTTGAATTTGTCAAGCTAAGGTGGTTTACATGAATGTGGAAAACAATCCACTGATGGATAATTATATATGGTTCATCCATTTTTATAGCTTTAAGAGCACTAATATAATGTTTATAGTCATTTTCAATCCATAATCATTTCTTATTATGTTGATTATAATAGATAATTGTAGAAATGAAAACAAATATATAATCCTCAAATGAAAATTATGTAACTAATAAAATGGTTGGTGAAGCATTTTTGAAATCCATAATGGTTGTGGAAGAAACCCCACAACATCAAGACCCCAAAATTACAATAGATACTCCATTAAAACTAATCATAATACATAATGACATAATGGGGATCCATTATATGAACTTCAATGTAAGATTTTTCTTTGACTTTAATGCAATTCTAACTAGAAATAGTTTATTTATGTAATCAATGAAGTTTCTAATGATGTATGGATGTACTTATGCAGCATCAAGAAGGTTCATGTGTCCATTAATTAAAACTACATAAAATTCTGAATCTTGATTATTAAACTAGAGTCTATTTCTAGCTGTCTAGATGGAGCTAAAACTAAGGAAGAATTTAAAGGAATGATATTGTATTTTCAGTCACATATCCCGATATTCATAATGTGTTGAAGAAACTCCTCTATGTCTATGAATTAGTTGAATTAAATGAATATTAGCGTGCCTACATTTTTCAAATTACCTTGAAAATATTTATAGTGTCATAAGATGTGTTTCATAATTTACTCGTCTCTCACATAGATGTGACATCCTGTGATGATTTAATGTCAGGCCTTCTTCAGTTTATCATGAGTGGGTAGCTGATTATTACAAACCTTGAAGAAATGTAATAGTTTTCCATGTTGAAAAAATGGTTACTTGAACTGAATCAGTCAATCTCATGGCTTAATTGGTCAATAACACTACATCATGTGGTATTCTATAGATTGAATGTGACCATTCTGGTTCACTTCCTAGAGCAGGATCTTGACATTCATAAACAAATTTTATTTCCATCATAAATTTAGTGGAGAAAACGACATCATAAATATTATTGAGAGACATGAGATGAGTAACATACATATTGAGAATACTGAAGGGACCATTTGAGCTATGAAATAGTATTGAGTTTCCAAGGTTTGTGCTATCAATTTTTTTAGAATTTATATGGATGGTTCATTTTGAGTGTTTCATGACAATAGTGAATGAGTTCCAATGGGTGGTCAAAATAAATGATGTGAGATAATGGGAATATCCACCCAAAAGATTCATCTTGATCCTGAATGAAAAAAAATCAATCTCATTGTCATTTGATGTTAAGAGGTTCCATGTAAATTGGTCAAGAAGGTCTTCATTAAAGGTCATGAGATCTTTGATCCCAAGTCCTCTTATCTGTACAGGTTTGATAAAATCACTCTAGGTAGCATTTACACTCATTTTTTCATGCCTAGATAATGTCTGCATAATTCTCGTTATCATCCATTAATGTCCATTCAAAAATATTCTTAGATATATATAAATAGGAAATTAATGAAAAAATTTAGATGTGATGGAAGAGATAATGAGGAAGACCCTTCCAATTTGGGTCTTTTCCATCCCCTTTTACCTATAAATATGGTTATTGTTTCCTGAAAAAATTATTCTAAGGTTGTGACATCAAACCTTTCCCCAAATCAAGTGTACCCCAAGTAGTTGAAAAGAGTGAGACTTTTCCTACACCAATAATTATAATAATTTTGTTTTCCACACAATATAATACTTATTTCTGAAGATAATAAAATATTTTTTCCAACTAATGGTATGGACACCCACTTATTTATAATTGATAAAAAAATAATTGATAATAGAAATTGTCTACCATGAAGTTTTCCTATAATGTAGGATGGCATCACCCCATAGCAGGTGAGATGGAAGGAAGTTATCTCTATTATCATTAATTTTTATATAAAGAACATGATGGGTGAGTTTATTTAATTACATAATCTTATATTATTCAAAAATAGGAAATATTATCCCTAATTGTGGATCCATTTTCAAAACAACCATAATGCAATGAAAATATACCCCAATAAATCAATTATTAAGAATATAAAGTATCATGAAGATGATAATTATATAGATAAATCTAATTAAATCATTAGAAAATCCATAACATATCAGAAAAATAATCCAGAAACTCTATTTTATTATGTCGAAGGCATTATAAATGTCAATCTTGTGGGAA
Source organism: Viscum album (assembly GCA_963277665.1). Classification (NCBI taxonomy): domain Eukaryota; kingdom Viridiplantae; phylum Streptophyta; class Magnoliopsida; order Santalales; family Viscaceae; genus Viscum; species Viscum album. Next base: position 1,665,998,119 of record OY728147.1, on the reverse strand, counting down.
AAGATCCCCTGATAGTTTTTTATTTTCCTCAAATTATCACTTTAAAATGCTATTAATAATAAATAATATAATATTATACCATGAAAAATCCAAAACTAATGTGGGATGATGTGTTCTTTAATGATTCCTCCCAATAATATTATAATGATCTTAATAGTAAATTTAGGAACATTATTCATGTGGGAAACCGACATGAAAATTTAAATGTCAATTATATTTTACTTCTTCGGTATTAAAATAATGACGTTTGATTTGATACCAAATAAAAAATAAGAATGATTGAATTTTTTTTGATTTTATTAGACATTCCATCTGGAAGTGGATCTGATAAAAACATGAAAATTTTATTGGTTATTCGTCCAACCTAGTAGTACTATAGATGTTGATGAAAGAATTGGATTTCATTATTTCCTCTATCAAAGAGTCTATAATGAGATATTGGTTTTGATGCACCTTAATTAAAGGGGGAATACTATCAAGTATATTATATATTCTATCAATCTCATCATCATAGTAAAGGTCTTTGATGTAGGTCACCACTAAATTTGATATTTCACTTTTAGAGGTGTGAAGGAACTTATTACCAATGTTAAAATTAATCCCTACTGTTTTTATATTATTTATATAGTATCAAATTTTATTTGTGTTTATATCAACCTCTTTTATACATTTTTCTTTTAATTGATTTGTGTCCATCCATTCATTGAAATTTATAAGGTTATAAATTTTAGAGATAACATTTATTTACCCTCTTGAATGACAACATTGGTAATTGTTTCTAATTTGGAATCCTACCAGATGCTCTTAAGAAAAAAAAATCATAATGTAAAGAGTTTGAAAATGATTTAATACTCTAGTATATTAATAATATTTTAAAATTATTTACATTTATATTATCATTTTTATGTGGGATTCCAATATAATCCAACTTCTGTACTAAAAAGACAATATTCCAACATCCAAAATTAGTAAACTATCCATTGTTGAAGAGAATTGGTAGACATTATATCCTTATAGTGTTGTTAGATTATTCAACATGAACATTACTAGGATTATTGTTGTGATATGGTTGGGTGTGACATGAGATTCTAGTTTTCCCACTCATATCATCAATTTGAACAAAACGTTTTTCAATAGTTATTATATGTATTTTATTTAAAGTGTATATACTCCATGTGAATTCCGAACATCTAATAGGTTCTTCAGAAAGACTATAATTATTGATGAATAAAGATTATTTATTTGAGGAACATCTATTAACATCAGTTAATTTTTTTTCTCTGGCTTTTGAATAATGTTAGTGTCACCCATGATCATCCATTTATGACATGTGGTGTCAAAAAAATTGTCATGTTCTTTCAATATTTCCATATATGTAACGTAAGAAGTTGAATAATTTTCTAAATAGAAATAGAGGATAGAGTCACAGAAGTATAAAGTGTTAGATATGAATTGTGATTTTATGATTATTGATGCTATATTTATATTATCATGCTTAATGACTAAAAGATGATCCGTGTATATGTCATGGAGATTTTGGGGAACACAATTATAATATATACATGCCAATTTATGGCCAATCCATTTTAAAAGAGCATATTAGGATCATAGATACCAATAAAAACTAGTTTTAGGCCATAATATAATGTTTATAATCCTTGGAAAATGTATGGATCAAATAACATGACAATTATAGTAAAAAATATTCAATGGAGAAGAGAATTTTCCCATGTCTAGGGCCCTTCATCCTTTGACACATCCTTCTGTAGATTCCCTCCTTGTATTCTACCATTTTTACATATAGAACTTATATTTGATCCCATAATAATTTTATCATCCTTTTCATCCTGGTTATGTAATCCAATAATGATTTGTCCCTCCTCCGGATTTAGAGGGTTATTAACCAGGTAAATGGATTTTAATTCCTTAGTCTCATCAAAATAGAAGATTAAACTCAAAGGTGTAAATTTATTACTGTATTAAAAATTCTCATGATGGGTATATGTATTAGTGCTATTTCAAGCAGTACTGGTAGAAGGTAAATTTAATAATGTTTTGTCTAGGTAAATGTTGAAATTGGTTGTATCATTCTTTCCTTCATGATAAACATTTCCACTAGGAAGGGAGGGTGTACTTATCAAGGATTAATTATCATAATATTTGTATTTTAATTCATTTAATGCCGATATACTATAATTATTGATATAACATATTTCTACTAGAGAATCCTAAACATTTCCATCATGACCCTTATTTGAATTACATATTTAACGACCATTTTTCCCAGATTTTGTCATGATGAATGTGTTACCAGGATGTATCCTTTGACATGGAGGAAAACACGAGAGAGGTTCCATGGATCCATAAAGTAATATGGTTCCCAATGAGCCTTCATTATAATTATAATATCCTTCAAGGATGATATTACTACTAGGGGAGATATCATTCCAGACTAGAGAGTCGTCTGTAGGAGTTCTTGGATAATTTTGAGCATCCACTGATTCTTTATTCACACATTTTCGAGCATTCCATCATATATCATCGAATGTGTGGAAAACCTAATTGGTTACAACCCAATCATCCTCATTATTGGTTTCATGATTTGTTATAATTTGAGGATTAGGAGAATTTACCTTTTTTTTCACTTCCATCATCTATAGGTGGTATCATCATGTACTTTATCCTCTAAAAAATATCATTCCTTGTCCCTGTTATAATCCATATACAGATTCCTCAAATTCATGAATCCCAAATTGAATTTATTCAACCTCTCATATTTACTATCAACCCTCATACCATCATCAATTGTTTTTAAAACAAGTTATTCAACAAGAGTGGTGTATGTGTTAACATACAATAATAGTCTAGAATAATGTCCAAAATGGGGATTTCCTTTTTTATTATTAGTCGAATAAGATTCACCAAAGAGGATTTATTATCCTACAAAATCCACTAGTGCTAGTAGATACAATTCGACATTTATATACATATCCATGACTATGTTTGTGTATTCTATAAATTTATGGGGTCAAAATTTATGTCCCATTTATATATACATAAGAAATCAGCCTTCAAAGGGACTAATCAAATTCTCTTTGCCCGCCACTTGAATTAAAAATAATGGAAAACTACATGAATGTAGCCACTCCCATAATTTTCATCATCGATTCTATAAATCATTATAGACCATCATTTTTTCTGGTGTGAGAATTAATCTTTCATAATTTTTCAACATTAGAGATCAAAACTCATGCAATGATTGAGTACCAACATAATTTAACCATTCCTCTGGTTCTTCTTGATTTGAAAAGACATGTGATACTATTACTTTCATGATCACTATTCTAGAAGAAATTGAATCAAAATAAGGAAAAAAAATCTAGGTCCTTCCCTCAAAACATATACAACATTCTTCTTTTGGATAATGATATCATCAAGAAGATGATTAATCACATTTTAGTTCTTCTTATAAAGGCTTAACAACTCCTTATTCCCAATGTATTCAATTTGAGAATTTTACACCTCCTATATAATTGGATTTGTTGAAAAATTCATCTTGTCACTGATTAATGTCTCCAAAATTCATGGATCACCTAATGTAGGGATTACCATATTCTCATAGTGTACGAACAACACATATTTTCCCGCTCTTTGAATATAATACATGGAATATTTTAAAAATCAACTCAATAAACTTCATATTATTTTTTAGAAATACATATATTAGTATGCTTCAATCCATCAACATATATAACTTTATTGAATATAAATATAATTGGATTTCACATTAATATATCTCCCAAAATATTATTGATTTCATTTTCAAAAAATGTTACATAAAATCCATAAATCTTGTGTAATGAATGTATATTTGAGAAGTATCCAATCATATACCTCCAGAATTTAATATATATACACCACATATCATTGAAATTATTTCAACTTTTTCCTAATAATTAAAAATAATTCAGGAATAATTTTTAACCATATTCTCAAGACTCCATAATTGATAGAAACCAATTATTTGGGAACCCAAATAATCTTGTGCGTTCTGTAAATTACATCATTATATTCTAATATTATTTTTGGAACACAATCATTGTTAATTCGATAAAACTATCTATTTATTAAACAGAAACTAATATATTAGTTTCTAGTTTCTCCATTATTAGAACAAATAACATTAGAACTGTTTTTTTTTCAACTAGGGAATGTATATTTTATTATAATTTTTTATTTTAACTCATTCCTCCAATTGAAAATCAATACTTTTGGAATTTTTTACAAATAATTATTTTTATAAAATTTTATAATTTTATGAAAAAACTATAATCATCTTTTAGTATTGAAATGAAATTTCTATGCATTCAATTTGTATACCATGATCAATACAAGATGTGAGAAAATATTTTTGCATAGATCCTGGATGCAGATTTTTTATTTAAATAATATATTCAATTAATATACTAGTTAAAAAAATTATAATTTATTTATGTTTAATTTTCAAAAATTAATACTTAGATTGAATCATGTTACAATATTAATTTAATTTTTGAAAAAAAAATGAATTTTCATTTTATAGATCATCTTCATTATAAGAAGTGTAAAATGGATAGACCTCATCAGGGTTTGACAAAACAAACTTGTTGGATTTTTTATTTGAAATTTCAACATATGATTAAAAATAATTATCTTCACTAGAATCTATAGAATAAATCCATGATTCTTTAAAAATAATTTTCACATTTATTAGACACTTGATTCTACTTGTAATTATAGTTAAATTTATTTTTTCCAGAATCTATGGATTATATGGTGTGATATTTCCAACTATTTTTGATTCGTAACACCGTACTTCCTTTGAATATCAATCATATTTTATGTACTATCTGTAGATATTTGGAACCTAATTATCTAATTATAAGTATGTTTAAAATCTATTTGGAAATACTAATGTAAATATCTAATGTTGATAAATTTTTTTGTATCTTTATCATAAAACAGAGAAATTTTTATTCTTCCACTATTATAGTCATAATTTAATGTTGAGAAATTTTGTTCATCACTATCCTTCTTATCCAATATTTTCTCACAATAAATTTCATCCATATCCTTCTTATAAATCATAAGATTTCTAATGAGATTCATTATTTTTAAATCTTTTACCTTAGTGGATTTCTATATAAAAGATGAAATTCCACCTCACATAGAGAGTAGTAAACTAAAAACATTCAATGGTTGGTAAGAGTTAAATTTTTTCTCAAATTCAATCATAATTATTTACTATTTTTTAAGGATCCATTCCTTTGTGTTATAGTTTATCTATAAACTTTGATAAACATATCTAATTTATATTGGAATTGTATTAGCTAAGCTATTTTACATTATCAGATACTTCACATGCTACTAATATCACTTCCCTCTCATATATGCTATGGAAATTTGTGAAACTCCACTGAACTAATCAAACCATTGTTCAAATATTAAAGAATTATCTCTTGAATTTATATCGTATTCACCATTTTTAGTAGCTAGAAATTAATTTGTATATACATTAAGATTTATGTAATACCTTATATTTTTTAAATATAAATTAGATAAATTCTCATTAAATTGATAATTTTTTGTGCCCTCCAATGAAAATAATTTTCTCCATTATAATATGAATCTTATCCATAGACATTATTCATAGTTTTTACCCATTAGATATATTATATGATTATATTATGACTTAAACAATTTAGATTTGATAACTCAATATTCAGTGCATGTGATATAAATTATTGTATGGTGATCAACTAAATATGAATCAAGAGGATGCTGAATTGTGTTGTTGAAATTATCCTAATTTTAAAACCACCCCCATTAAGGTTTTACATTTTTATAGGTTTATATTATTTTAAAACCACCCCCATTAAATATAAAAGGCCTACCATTGTATTTTTATAGTGGGTTTGGGCAGAAAAATATCATTGTACCATCCTCAAATTATCAACTCCAGTATCTTGGTGATATTCACTAGCTCTAGTACTTTTCCTATGGGCTTCCCGAATGAGTACCAGATGTTGTCACATGGTACAAAAAAATAATCATTTTTAGCCTACTTATGGATTAAAAAACATCCTTCATGATCTCTTATTAGGAACCTCATCATATTAGTATAATCATATGAAAAATATTGAAATGATAGATAAAAATGAATATTTAAAAATAAATCCAATAATTATATAATCACATTTCAATATTAGATGACTTATATATGATATAGAATAGATTCTAGTTGATATTCGAGGAGTGTTTTCTAAAATATAGACTTTTTTACATTTGAGACTCAGCTAGAGAAAAATAGAATATTTTTTATTTTCAATTAAATATCATAGGGAAAACACACTAGGCTGTCAGAGAATGAGAGAGTAGAGATTGAAAGTGTCTGTTTTTATTATTCATACATCTATGAATTTTTTATTACTCATTTTAATACTTTTGAATGAAAGAATAATTAATATTTTATAGCTTGATATACCATAAAATATAGTATCTTAATTTAATTCCATATTAATGGTTCTCAAAAATACATAGAAAATATGTATCAAAAATAAATTATTTTGTAGGTATTTTTGTCTCCTGAAAACAATAACCTTTTAAGTGTTGATTTTTACTATAAAGAAATAGTCAAATATATAATGCATCATAAATAGTATTAAGATACACTTAAAGTACTCCAATTGTAAAAAATATTAATGTGGTATAATAAATATGATGATTCTAGATCATCACATAGATAATTTCAATGTTGATGAATTCACATTGTAGAATTGATCAATGTAGAAATTTTTAAAATAGATGACTTTTCACATAAGCAGAACATATATCCATATTTCATATATATATATATATATATATATATATCCAATTTTGGTATGATTAAATGAATATTTTAATTGACTAGAACCATATATTATAATTTTCTTTGGATCCAATTCACATAGTTTATTACTCCAAATGCCAATTAAATTTCTCATATAATCAATGTATATGTTTACTCATGTGTATAATTCATTAAAGTATGTTATTTTCTTGTAGATTATTTATTGACTTTGTTTTTTGTTTGTGCCAAAATATAGTACATAAAAGAAAAATAAGAAATCATTAGGGGTTACCTCGCAAATCCTATTCACAGAGCCCCAGGGGACCCATGCCAGTGAAAAGATCCTCCTTCGCAAAGCCAATGTGGAGAAAGGTGGAGGTATGCTCTTCGAACCCCTTCGTCATTTGCGAACCTGCCATGGAGATAGGAGGAAGGATGCTATGTGAACCCCTTTGATGTTCATGAACCTACCAAAGAGCGAGGAGGCAGGGTTCCTCGTGAACTAAATTGAAGTTTGTGAACCCACCACAGAGTGAGGAGGGGGGCTGCTTTGCAAACCCTTGTGAAGTTCGCGAACCCACCACAGAGTGAGCTCTATCTTTGCATCAAGAGGGATCTGCTTCATCACACCTCTCCTCTATAAATACCCATATCACAACCTTTATGTGAAAGGTTATTCCACACCTTGGCCTTCTGATCTCTCCCATTTTGTGTAGCGCCTGAGCATCGCAACATGATTCCCTTCGCGCCCTTTTCAAAGGAGAGAGCACCTTCAGGTTTCTCGAGGATCCCTGAGTAACATCCCTTCGCGAAGCTTCTCCACAAGTCCATGCACTTTGAGAAGCTTTCTTCACAACACTTCTATGTGAATCCATGCTCCGCGAGCAGCTTCCTTCGCAATGCTGCTATGCGAGTCAATTCTCCGTGAGCAACTTCCTTCGCAAAGATTCTCCACAAGTCCATGCACCGTGAGCACCTTCCATGGAAAGGATGCTCAGTGATTCCATGCCCAACAAGCATCTTTTCCTTTATAAATATGTATCCTTTTTGTGGCATCTACCTTTGCGCCCACTGGTCCATAATACGGGGGTTGTGCCCCGCACCCCCGCTCGGGTTCAGAGTCGGACTGTGGTCCCGGCTCTCCGGGCATGTCCCTTCGCTAACGTCACTGACCCCCATATAAAATGGAGAGCTGTACCACAAACTTTTCGGGTCAAGGTGTCACCATATCTCATTTGTGCCCTTATACACACTCACCTTCCACCTATGGAATACCATGATTTGAGATATTCCTCCATACACCAATAAACACATTGAGTCGACATATTGCACTTGGTTTAATTCCCATGTTGTGAGTTGAGATTCTCATCATCAATTCCCCATGTACTTTAAGTCAATCCATTCCTCAATTAACTCATACAAACCCCATCACTTGAATCAGATACCAGTTTTAACTTTAAAGGACTGCTCTTGTGTAAGTCCCAACCCCAGAACTTTCTAGATGCCTTCTGGCCAACAATCCTTTCTACATGAATATAATCTTTTGTTCACACTATGTTCCAAACATAGGATTCCTCAAGCTCCCAATGAGATATTCCTTAGGCTCTAAGAATGAGATGCCAATATTCCTCTCTACATGACTATAAACTATAGTACACCATGTCTGACAAACATAAAATGCCTCTTTATCAAAATAAGAGATGCCTTATGCGCCATGAATGAGATTCCAATAGTCCTATCTATATGAATATAAACTATAGTACACCCTATGTGAAAAACCTATGATGCCTCTTGCCCCAAACATGAGATGACTTATGCTTCAAGCATAATATTCCAATAGTCCAATCTATATGACATTACATTGTAGTATAACATATGTTGTAAAAATAGGATGCCTCTTTCTCAAATAAGAGATGCCTTATACACCAAGCATATGATACAAATAATCTTCTCTACATGAATTTAAACTATAGCATGCCCTTTTATTCAATAATGGGAGGCCACTTGTTCTAAATAAGGGATTGGTTATGTAAAAAGCATAAGATACCCCATGCAATGATTACATTGGAGTAATTTCAAGAGTGTTGGAATCTATTAAAACATTCTACCAGTCCACCACTTGCTTTCTTTGTCCTTATTTAAGATCTTCATAATCTTCCCTGTCTAAATGGACCCCCTAATGGCTTGGTATAATACCACATTGACTCACATACCATCCTGGGCCAATGCCCCATAAGACATTGGACTAGACTTCAAGTCAGGTCATGTGTTTCAAACACAGTTAGCAGTCGACCCACTTTTGTTTTTCCCCATTTCAGGCTTACACGATATGGATGATATGTTTCAAACATGGTCAACATTTATCCTCCAATACCACACCACCCTCATTTAATTTGGAATTTTCGGCATGTGAATCACAGTTTTCATACCCCTTTGTTCATACTGATTACAATGCCCCATGGTGTTATTCTACTTGTGCACCAACAGGTAGATGTTTTCCCCAATTATATTCCTCAAACCCCCAGGTGGTTGGGATTCCTTCATGGCCAGACATGAGGTAAACATTATGAGAAGCTTCCAGGCAAAATCCCCATCCACCATTGTCGCTCCATAGCGGTACCCCGACAGGTTCCATGCATAAGCCCCATCCTTTGACGCTTGATAGCGGCACCGATGAAGCCTCTTTGTGTATGTTCCTTCAATTGCCTCTCCATAGATGTACCTAGGTAGCTTCTTTTCATATACCAAATTCCCCATTACTTCTCAATAACGACACCTGGGCAGCTTCCTTGCGTAATCCCCATCCACCATTGACGCTCTGTTGTGGCACCCGATAGCTTCCTTGTGTAAGCACCATCCACCATTGCTGCTCCATCGCATTACCGATACAACTTTCTTCTGTAAGCCCCATCCACCATTGATGTTCCATAGCGGAACCCGAGCATCTTCCTTGAGTAAGCCCCATTTCCCATTGATTCTCAATATATGCACTCAAGTATCTTCTTTGTGTAATCCCCATTCCCCATTTCTTCTCAACAGTCGCACCCGGGAATCTTCCATGCATAAGCCCCATGCAAAATGTATGATCCATAGCGGCACCCAGGAAGCATCCTTGCATATGCCCCGTACCCCATTTCCACTCAATAGTGGCACCCGGACAACTTCCTTATATAAACCCCAACCACCATTTCTGCTCTATAGTGGCACCCAAGTAGCTTCTTTAGGTAATCCCCATCTACCATGGCCGCTACATAGCATCACCCATGCAACTTCCATTTGTTAGCTGCATGCACAATTGCCGCTCTATAGAGGTACTCATGCATCTTCCAAGGATAAGCCCTATTCCCTATTGTCGGTCAATTGAGAATCTTGAGCAACACCCTTGCATAATCCTCATTCCCGCACAATAGAGGAACCTGGTTAGCATCCATGTGGAAGCCCCATTCTCAATTGCTTCTCCAAAGTGTCACCTGGGAAGATTCCTTTTATAGGCCCCATCCACCATTGCTGCTCCATAGAGGCACCCGGACAGCTTCCTTGGGTAATCCCCATCCTCCACTACCGATCCATAGCAGCACCCGAATAGGTTCCTCATATAATCGACATCCACCATTGTCACTCCAATGTGGCACCCAAGCTGCTTCCATGCATAAAACCCATGAACAATTGTCGCTCCATTGCGGCACCTAGCCATCTTCCATGCCTAAGCCCCATTCACCATTAGAGATCCTTATTAGCACACTGGATGCATCCATTCGTAAACCCCATCCACCGTTTTTTCTTCTTAGAGGCACCCAATAGCTTCCTTGTGTATGCCCCCTTTTCCACCCTTCATGGATTCCCCTTTACGGTATGATCGTCAGGTCCTTGCTGTCTCTTGGTTGTCACACATAGGACAAATCACGTGGGCTTATAGTTGTAAGCATTGACTATGACAACTGCTTTGGTCAGCCTAGGGTGTAAGCCCCAACCTACCACCTGATATACATGGTCTTTGATCCTTTCCATGACAAGGTATGTAGGAATAATTCCTGAGGTTCAAGCCCACCACCCATTAGTTTCGACCCCCTTCACGTTGGTTCCCACTCCACCCAAACTACGTGGTCATTGATCCTTGCCAATGAATGATATGTAGGATGCCTACCTGGGGTTCAAGACCAACACCCATTAGTCCTGACCATCTTCACGTTAGTTCACCAAACACCCCAACTGAACTACATGTTCCCTAATACTTTCCAAGGCAGGGTATGGAGAAAGCCTACATGTGGTTCAAGCCCACATTACAATGGTTTCGACCCCCTTCAGGTTGGTTACCACTCTAACCGAACTATGTGGGATTTGATCCTTGACTTCTAGAAATGGTACGTATTAATCCTCTATGAGGTTCAACACCATATAGAAATAAGACGTTGTGAACCAATATAGCGGTAAGCCATTGTGACCCTATCCAGAGTGTGCCATTATGCCCCTATTCAATGGTAGGGTGTTGGAGTACCAAATAGATGGTAATCCATCTTCAAAATAACTACATGGACTTTGATTCCCTACCATAGGTATACATAGGAAGCCTATTTGAGGTTTAAGCCCATCACTCAGGACTCATCCTGGTCTACCTCTCTATCTCATGTGTTCCAGGAAGATCATGCCCCAACCCAGAGGTTCTATTTCCTCCAGATCCAATCCAGGCATCCATTTTCATAGGAATCCTCCTCAAGTGTCCCATCATCCCACTGAACTACACGGACTTTGATTCCCTTCCGTGGGTAAACGTTGGATGTCTACTCAAGGCTCAAGCCCAACATCATTATTGTCCTGAAATTGGATCCATCTCATTCTCCCCCAACTTCATTCAACTATCAATCATCCTTCTTGAATCTTACCCGGACCACCACACCCCGGTGGGATGATGTCATCCATCTCCTCACTGCTCCTAGCAGTACATGGACCACTTTTCATGTTTAGGCCTGAGCATGTATCTGAGTTGTTGTGCTTTATATACACCCTGATTCATCACCACTTTGAACTATGTGGGATTTGATCCCTGTTGTCAACACACGTTACATAGAAAGCCTCCACGAGGTTCAATAAAATCCAATTGTAAACCTTGGTATCCCCCATTATAGGGTTCACTCTCCCTGATTCTCCCTTAGTGGTGTTCAGATGATCCATTAATGTGTGAAATCTCCCAACCATGGGATGCACTACCTCAGATCCATCCTCATTGGGCGTCCTCGTCCACCCATCTTCCAGGTGATCGCTCCATGGTATGTACCAATCTGATCCATATCTATGGGAAGATATGATCACTCTCATTCTATCTTTCCAAGACATTAAACTCACAAACTACCTCGTGTTAAACATGTGTTTCTTGGGGAAAACCTTTAAAGAGATGCCATTGGCGTAACCGTCTCTGTTATATAGTAAACACTTGGAATACCCTCTGTTAAACATAGGATGCTGAGGAAATCCTTAGAGTTATCACTCCAGAAAAATATACCCCACGACTGACATGGAATGCATCATGTTATGCGCCCTTTAGATTCCCTCTTATGGGGAAGAATACAGATTCCACAATGTCCACACATCTAGAGATGCACTGACATGCCTGATGTCGTCATATACTCTGACTGATGGTCACTACGATGTCATGACCCCATGGAATTTCCTAACAAAATTAGTGTAATTAACCGACCTCCACAACGATATGGCACCAGGAACGAGATTCATGAACCATGACTTAATCTTTAAGGGAGACCCGAACTAGGTAACGAGTTTCAAGGAGGAATCCATGGAAGGAAGAATAGACATCCGGTCATCCCATTTCGATCGTTGACTAAATTTCCCTGAATATGTAACCGATTCTTCCCGCCTTTGCAAGGCGTGAATGCGGGGCAATAGATGAACGCCCTCTATGGACGGACACACACACTCCAACTAGAGAATCAGAAACATCGATACACATAGGAAATTTCTTCATGTAACCAATTGATATAGGTGACTCCTTCATATAGAAATTTGATATAGATAATCTTCAAACATATCCTTACATCAACATAGCATAGAACCTCACATATCAGATTTCACATACACAGTAAACATTCATGAAATCCTCCAAAAATATATATTTTTTGGGAAATTTACTAAAATAAAATTTACAGCCCAATGAACAAACATAAAAAACCAAATCATTAGAAATTATTGACGGATTTTAGATCATAAAAACATAATCTATATAGGAAATGGATGAATAAAATATCTAGTATAGAATAGAACAATCCTATTGTAACACACATCAAATATCAATGTGTGTTATGAGTTTGAATTTCCATAATTTGGTGTATCATTTATATTTTCAGTCATTGGATGGGTTAGAAGAGGTTCACAAGATTGGTTTTTTGGGGAATTATGGGGGATATATATGGATGTTCGTAGGAGAATTTAAGTGAATTAACAAATGGTTAACTTCTTGAATCACGTGGAAATCAAGGGGTTCTACTTCTATACTTTTAGGGTGCGACCCAATGGTTTGAAGAGGTAACCACTCCAATGTTGTTTATTTCAGTGATTTAAAAGAGTGAACTCACATAAATGACTCTCATTTATATTCCCTCAATCTCATTTTGTAATTTTGGGTAAAATAGAGTGATTTGATTTCTAAGAGATCTTACGACCTTATTTTTTGGTGGATTAATTTATTAATAAATCTAGTGGACTCCTTTAGAGAATTCTAACCTCATTCATTAAAAAATAATTTCATTCTTCTTTCTTTAGGAATTCCTTCTCTAAATCTCCGATATTTGTTGATTAGGGATATTATCTTCTATTCAATTTTTTAGGTTTTAATCGAGTGGAGATCCTTGAGGATTTATATTTTTCTAACTAAAGTTATGAATTCCATGCCATATTATAACACTTCTATGAAATTTTATTCCTTTACGTGCATATGGTTTCTTGTGTAACCCTATAGGATAGGTTTAAAAGACATCAATGCACTATTTGAGTTACTTTTGGTTTATTTTGCACACAGTGGTGGATTGACAGTCATATGGACTTGAACTGTGGGAACAAGCGTTATAACATGGTTACAATACGGGATATCCATAATGGTTAATTGGATTGGAATGATCCTTTAAAGCTCTTAAAAGTATAGAATAATATCTTTTATATTGTGAAGATATATATAATTCTATAATATGACAATGAGTTATATGGATAACAATGTAACAGACATATGGTAATGTTATGAATATGATGATGATGTCCAGGATGGTGATGCAGGAAAACCATTTGTGAATGTTTTGTTCATGGATTGGAGATACGGGTAGGCCTTCACAGATTTATTTTAATCTAGGGTAAAATAGAGGATTTCCATGAGTGATATGGATTAACATGAAATGTTTTTAGGATGACCATGTGGGAGGTGGTTAGGTCCTATAATGACGATGATCATCGTAGTGAGTGAGAAAATGGGGTGGGATATGGTTTTGGGAGTATCTTTTCATTATTAAAAGAATATATTTTTATGATTTTTGAGGAAATAATATTACTATTACATCTAGTATGGAGCTTAAGTAGGACGAGATTGGGTTTATGGAAGATTTTCTAGATCCCTAGGACTTGGTGGTCTATGTGTTTTCTTGGTACCCATGTTTTAATGATAAAAAATACTGTTTATTGTATTATTAATGTGTTTTATGTATTTTGTATCATTTTATATCCTATGTATGATTAGTGAAATATTTCTTATTGGTGGAAAGATCCACCATTAGACTATACTCTTCTTCAGTATGAGAAGCTGGATATGTATGGGAATGAACCACTGTAAGACATGACTCACCATTGATGTTAGAAATTTGGAATAGTATGGGAATGATCCAACATCATAGATGACTCATCATAAGAATTGTTTTTGAAAATTATGAGAAATAACCTATATTAGATATGAATCACCATTTTACTATGAAATTTGACAAATTTATGAAAACAAAAACCGTCATAGGTCAATGAACACATGGATGGAAATTTTTGGAATCGTCAAAAAGAACAACCACTATCCTAAGAAACCACCATATCTATGTCACTATTATGAAGATCTATCATAATTATTTATATTAGTTTTAATTAATTGGGTTCTAATGGCTATATTATCAAAAAAAATTATGATATTCATTTTAATAAATATTCTTAAATTTCTGTAGGAATGCATTATATTTTATATCAGTCATCTAGTATGAAGAGTGTAGGATCCATATGATTATTCCATCATTATTCTGGTACAATAAAAATTATAATCCCTCATTTAGATACAAATAGAGATGCAAAAAACATATTAATCTACTTAAAACCATATTGAATGAAACTGAATAGTTCCACATATTAAGATCTGACATGTTACGTCTTTCCCACACACGATTGTGAGAAAGTGTAGCATAAAAAACATAAAAATCATTTCCTACAGTAATAATGTTGAGATCTTATGAAAACCTATTTTACTATAATATAATGAAAAAACCCCTAAATGATGTTAAAATTATATCCAATGATAATCAAGAATCATTTCTTATATAATCCCTCTAAACATTTTTACCGACATGTTGTTGAAGAGGACCCTATATTCCTTATTATTTTTTATTCCCATGGTTAATGTTGAATAGGTCCTTGTGTGGCCAAAATAACTAATCATACATTTTATAATCCTAATATAGGTTGTGAATAAATATTATTTTATATAATCTAGAAGGAAGTAGGTGATTTCTAAATTGGGGATTAGGTCTTATGTTGAGGATGAACATCTTATATATAATCCACATGGTGTTTTGTTTTGTTTGATTTCTAATATTTAATCTGAATTTTTTAAATATAGAAAAAACAAAAAATATTATAGTTAGTCTCATCTAATTTTTATATATTGTATTGATTATGTAAATTGATATAAAATATTAATTTAATATCCTTATATTTTTTTCAACTGAGACATAATAACTATTTGAAGAATCTACTTGGTGATCAAAACATCTATTGATCTGTTCTTTTTATTAACATGGTTATTTTTAATTAAACTGGAAAATTTAACATGTAATTGTATTCATAGAAATTTTTTTATACTCAATTCAACCCCATATAGAGATACTCACTTTGAATAAAATTTTGTATCATTTTAATATAAAAAAATCAGCTATCAATTTTTGTTTGTATTAATGATGATAAATTTCCCTATATTCTTGTATTTGTTATTTAAATAGATAATATTCATGAAGGTTAGGATACCAACATACCTCCTTTATTTAATATAAATAAATATGGTCACTGGAAATTAAAAATGAAAATTCATATTGAATGCATGTGTTTTGAAATATTGTATTCAATAGAAGATAGATAAGAATTACATAAGATGACAAGGAATATTTAGGATGGCGAAACAAAATGTTCTTATACTAACAATTATAAATAAATTAATACTTCTTATGGTGTTATAGGAGTAGAAATTATTTTATTGGATATATTATAGAAAACAATATTTTAAATTTGGGATACATTATCTATTTCTTATAATGTATTTAATATTGATAAAAACGAGATTGAAACAATACACAACTAAATATGATACATTCACGATGAAACATGATGATTTGATTTATGATATGTATAATAGGTCCAATTAAATAGTGAAAAAAATGAGAAACGTGTTGAATCCAGTGTTAGACAAACATAAAATTATGCAGCTGCTAAGATTTATTCCAGAGAGATGGAGAGGGAAATGTTAATAAATAACATAATCACAAGACATTAGTAAGATACATGTCAAGGAACTGATTGGGAAGTTAATGATGTAGGTTTACGAGATTACGATTAATCATAAAGATGATGATGAATTAAATATAAAATATGTTTCATTGATGACTACTACATAAAAAAATAAATTAAAGGAGAAAGTCCAAGATGAATGTTCCAGTGATGAGGAATTGGCAGCTGATAGTGACGAGGAAATTGACAATCTGGATATATGTTATTAAAATTTTTATTAGATGAATATATTTTTCTGAAAACTATGTTATAATAAAATGTATGACAATATAGGTAATGGAAAAAATTGTTAGAAAAGAGGTGAAAATTCAAGTTATATTACCTGTTATGAGTGTTAGAGGAAAATAAATGTTAAGGCTGATTTCCTTAAGTTGAGATACACGAAAAATTATGTCGGTCTAGATATAGTATATAATAAATGCACTAATGGAACATGCAATGTCTCTACAGAAATCTCTTGGGGCTTAAACTAAACTCACTAATTGGTAATTGAAGGAGAAAATATATGATTCAGGAAATTTATATATGGTGGACCTTCTGTATAACCTATTAATAATAATGATCAATATAGAGAAGAAAATGATGATGGTATTTTAAAAGTTTATAATTATTAATACTTAAATATAATGGAGAATAACTTTCATGATCTTAAATAAAAATAAAAAATTCTAAAGAAATCGCTTTCTTCATCTACAAATAATATGTCTTATTTTTGTATATGGAAAGAGAATAATCGTCAATTATAAAATTAAAATATTTAACTAAAATATTTAATTATGAAAATAAAGAAATAATTAATGAGTATTAAAAATATAGGAGAATTAATCACTCCAATATTAGTAAAAACAATTTCTCTAAAATATATTAGTGGTCTAGGTAATCAATCTTGTAATATATAAAATATTAAGATATCTTTTCTCGCTATTTCTAATTCAATAAATTATATTTGTAATTTTTCTTGTAGTGAACCTAATTTGTTTTATTTCAAAAATATAATAATCTTGTTATGGGAATCCTATTAAGAAAAAATTGGTTTTCAAACTCAAAATTTAAAATATATAATGTTCCATGAAAATATGTGCACCAAAATAATTCTTTTAATAATTTTTTTTTGTAGGAAAGTTACTTAGATTGAACATATAGAAATATTTTGAACATTTAAATGGATATTCCAATCCTATGACAAGATTTTATTCGATCTTCATGAAATTGATAATGGATGATGGTGGTCATGTACCCTTTATTGATAATGTTAAAAAAACATCATTGGACATGGAAAAAATAGAAAAACTAACAAAATTTTAATTTCAA
The DNA here is from genome assembly GCA_963277665.1 of Viscum album. Classification (NCBI taxonomy): domain Eukaryota; kingdom Viridiplantae; phylum Streptophyta; class Magnoliopsida; order Santalales; family Viscaceae; genus Viscum; species Viscum album. The sequence continues at coordinate 1,665,980,136 of OY728147.1, read as the reverse complement.
AAGAAAATTTTCTTGATGATTTAAAATATAATAGGTTTAGAATATCATAACTATGTGTGATAGTATTCTTGTTATGTTAGAAAAAAATCGTGGAATGTTTTTAATTCTAGAAATTCATTACTATTTACTACTTTGAGAATTGATAATGTGAATTATATTAATATTATATATTTAATTTCACAAAAATATTCTTTCACTTCCGACATTAATATAGAATATTGTACTTATGATGGTGCACTACACCATTGTAACATTCACACAGATAGAAAGATTAAATAGTATGGGTTAGTGAGGGATCCAAAAAAATTGAATTCCAGAATGATATTTCTTGTAACACATTTCCAAATGAGTAACATAAAAATATATATTTTAAATTAAATACATATGTTTCAACTTATCAAACCCTTGAGTTGGTTCACATTGACAGGTTTAGACCATCTAGAGTTTATAGTTAAAATGAGAGCCACATTATCTATGTACATATAGATGAAATTACTAGGTATACATGGGTATTCTTTTTAGACCAAGCGAGTGATGTATTATCTTATTTTACCTTGAATTTTAAATCTTTATAAAACCTATGTGGACATAAAATTATTACCATAAGAAGTAAACATTGTTATGGGATTGAAAATAAAAACATTTAACCCTTTTTCTCAAAACAATTTTATAACCATAAATTGTATACTAATCGGACCCATAAATATAATAAGGTTTAAAATAAGAAATTGAATAATTCATGAGATATCAAATAAAATTATTAACGAATATTAAATACCTATCCACAATTAAGAAAAGTTTGTTAATAAAACCTACTATACAATTAACATAGTTTTAATAAGACAAATTTTGAATTAAACCCCTTATTAACATTGTAATAATATAAAGCATATGGTTAATTTATTTATTTTTTTGGTTACAATTTATTTACTCATAACTATAAGGATTGTTTTGACATGTTCTTCTCTAGGGGGTGATGATGGATTATTCCTTAGCAATTACTTCAAGTAAATAATATTTGTTTTAAAAAAAGAATCATGAATATGGAAGCTTATTTCCATGTTATTTTTGTTGTGACATGTCAAGATTAACCTACATAATGTTCATAAATTGTTTAGGATTATTTAATCCTTTAAAAATAATTCCAAAGTTTATGATTTTATTGTAATAAAATTAGAAAAATATTAATCTTATATGGATCTTCCAAAACCTAAAACTATAAATGTCCCTATGATTACCATCCCTTCCTTTTCTTGAGTCATTAGGTAACATAGATACCATCTTTTAAAGTCTAATTTTTGGAAAAATATATAGTTTAAAAAAATAATACTTCATTGAGAAACCTTGTTCATCATGAATAATTATTATCATTTGGTGAAATAAATAACATCATTTTTTAAATTAATTATCAATTTTGGTAATGGATATGCATGAATAAACTAATACTTTTTAAATAAAAAATGTTTTGAAACGTATTGATCGGGCCAAATACAGTTTGACTATAGGCACTAAATGAATGTTTATAAATAATGCTGGAGAATATGGGACAAAAGAAAGTAATAAGGCTAGACTAGTTTCATAATGGCATAATCGGTATAGAATATGATGAAACCATTCAAAAAATAGTCATATGCAAATCCATGAAAATAATACATTCCTATGAGAAACATCTAAATTTTAAAATATATAAAATGGTTATAAAAAGTAAATTATGTAATGGGTTTATTGTTGAATTATGTAATGGATTTTAAAATGATATTTTCCAAACTATGTTTCCAAGTTAAAAAAATAGTTTTACCTTTTAAAATAGTCTCTTATAGTATATTGTTATAGGATCAACTATTTTATTATTTCAATTGGATTTTTAAAATCTATACTTGATCCTACTATTTTTATAAAAATAACTTCAAAAGATGTTTTAGTTGGTCAAATCTATATATATGATATTATTATAGGATATTATAAAAATAATTTGTATACCAACATTTGATAAATCATTAAAAATTAATTTTAAATGTGTTTAATGGATGAAATGAAATTATTTCTCTGTTTTTGTATTTCTCATGATAAAGAAGGAATTATTTTAGACCAACAAATATATACTAAAGAAATATAAAAATGTTTTTGTTTATACAACAAATTGAATAGTGAAATTCTAATGAGTATCACCGGTATATTGGATCTTGGTGATATTAGGAAACCAAGGGAAGAAAATAGTTACAGATGTATGATTGGTAGTCCTGTATACAAGACTACTAGATGATCTGACATTATGTCTAGGGTGTGTGTGTGTGCGCTCATTTTCAAGCATTCTATTTAGAATCAAAATTTATTTATATAAAATGTATTTTAAAATACATCATATATGAATCCAATTTAGGATTTTTATACCCTAGAATATTGGAATTAGATCTATTTAGATATTTAGATTCTGATTTTAGTTGTTGTATGTTAGATAGAATGGGCACCACTACAACCTGTCACCTTTTAAAAAAGTATCTAGCTATTTTGTGTAGAAAGAAATAAAAATATATTGTGTTTTCTACTACTATATATGAACACGTAGTTGAAGGTGTCTATTATATATAAATTTTGAGGATCAAACACATCTTTGTAGACTATGGATATCAATTTCCACATATACCTATTAATTTCAGAAATACAAGTTGTATAATTATTAATAAAAACAATTTATCATAATATATAACAAAAAAAATTTATGTAAGACAATAATTCTTGAGAGATCATTTTAAAAATAGTTATAAAACTATTGAACACATTGGTACAGAACATCATCTTGTAGATATTTTCCCTAATCCCGTGAATTCCATGGGAGTAAGCTACATAAAACATGAAGCAGGAATGACTAATATTGGATAATTTTTTTCGACCCCCCATTGGTGTTTTACAAACCATTTGAGTATTACCCACAATTGGTGATTTACCTAATACTAGTGTTTGACCCACATTCAGTGTTTTGAACATTGTTTCTAATTAACCCACAATTATAATTTTACCCACCATTGATTTTTTACCCATCATTGTATTAACAAAACATTTTAATTTATTTTTATATAGTATTTATTTAACATTATTTTAATTTTATTTTAATATTTATTTAAAAAATCAATAAATACCTACGTTATAGATGTTAAACATTTTCATAATTACTATACTAACTCACTAGAACCTTACTTACATACCATTCTCTCTGAACCATCAACCTTCCCTAAAATTCTCCAAATCATCATGAGATAATGATCATGTTTATTTTTAATAAATACACTTAATCTTATCCCAAAAAATTTGTCCTTAAAATAAGAAGAAATGAGAGTAGAGATGTCTAGATTTTATTGATCCAATCGACCCAGAGATTACAAAATTATTTTTGATACTCGAGAACGAAGTTCATGGTTAATGTTACATGTCAAAAATGTTTTTTGTACTTAAATTTTGTCAGTATAGTGATATCTAAAATGGTTCTATAACTTATATATTCTCATATATCCTAGAATAGTTAATAAATTATATCAATACTTGATCTTAGTTTCGAGGAATATAGATATTGGGTAAAAGTTGAATAATTGGGCCCAAGTTGTCTTCTCTTCATTAAATTGGTCAAGATGTATGAAAGTACATCAAAAATTTGTTTCAAATGAATATAAAATAAGTATTACAAGTAATAGTTATACATTTTATTAGGATCATTGGTTTAATAAATTTACTAGATATGTGATAGTAATAAGAACACTTTTTAAGGAGTTAATGAGTGATTGTCGCTTAATTTTCATGTTTATCTGACTTATGTTATGCCTAAGGAAGAACAACCTTACCACAATGAGATATAAAAATGTATATATTTTAGAAAAAATAAATATATGTACATTTATAATGGTTTACTAGATAGATATGTGAAACCCATAATCTATATTTAACTATCTTATTTATCCACTATTCATTTCATCTATACCGGAGGCCAATGGATTGGTTAATAGGGAGTTTAATGTAGAGATTTTTAATTTAAAAGTTAATTTGATAAATAATGAAGATATTTTTTATCCCCTATAAGAGAAAATTTATTGATGATAATGATAGGATGTATGAGTATTTCGATCAAGTTGATCACCCTTTAAAACCAAATAATAATGTGGATCATGGACTAAATCTAGATGTGGTTGTTGAGTATTGAAATGATAAAAAAGAGCATGATATATCCTCTAGTGATAAGGAAGATGAATTTTTAGGGATTAAGGTAGTGATCTTGAGTGGCCTATGTGTTTTGATGATAATTCAAATATTGATCCATGTCCTCATAGATCCATCCCTGATCAAGAGGAACTTTTAAAGGAAGAATGTGATGATGGAGAAAAATAAGTATCTATTGAAGAAAAATTTAAGGGAACTTTTAAATATTCTGAAATATCAACTATGGAAATGATAATAAAAATGATAATGAATAATATGAATAATATGGAAAATAATAAATGATAAAAATGGATATGGAGAAGCAGATGATTGTGATGGAGGTTTTAACCATGATGGTCTAAGTGGCTTCATTGGTATTGAGGATGTTGAGATACCATGAGAACTAATATCATCTCTATGTTTTTAAATTATTTCTATATATGATTATGTTTATAGATTAGTGGATAGATATATTATATATTAAATGGAAGTATTTTTTGAGTAGGAGGAATCCCCAAACATCAACATTCACCCTATTGATCCTGTTGTTGGTGTTGATCATAGTTATCTAATAGCTAATGTGAAGAAAGTTTATGATAATAATGTTTTTAGAGTGATTTGAGGATAAATTAAATATTGTTCCTACTATTGATAACATTATATTTTATAGAAAAAAGAGGTAATATACCATGATCTAACAATTTCATCGGAGTTTTACAGACTGTTGAGTCTACAGCGGCTGAGCAGATAGTTTTTAAGACACATAGTAAGTATTCAGACAGTTTGGGGGACCCACACATCTCAAAATTAGGACTTTAACAGTTCATTTTAAGGGGATCTATCAATTCTAAAATGTCCCCAAACATTGAGTGATGTTAAAATGAGGGTTTTTAACATCACTAAAAATGCGATGTTAAGGGCGCCATTTAACTGCGCTAAAAAGTACTGATAAAGTCACCCATTAACATCTCCCTTTTAAAAATGTTAAAGCATGAAATTATCTGTTATTTTTATCATTATTAGATTATTTCTTGTAATTTTTAAAGGATTTCCTTTAAATGAAAAAAATCATATTTGAAATAATGAAATTCTTTTTTTCATAGACCCTTGACTCCCACATTTCTCACCACTTTCAACCCCCTTTATTAGTTTATTCGACATCCAACCTAACATCATGCCCCACAAACACATCCTTAGTTCTACAAGGCTACCCAAAATTCCTGCGCACACTTGGATTTGATCCATATAACTCTCTTATGCGAATGAAGCTCCTTAGCACAAAGTCATTTGTGTTTTATTTCATATTTAATTACTTTTCTATTTATTCAAAAATATGCTGAACCTTTTCATATATACATACACACAAAATTAAAATATATTATATTTAAATAATCCTTTATATAAGTTAGCATAAAAATGTATATAAATGTAAATATATATATGTTTATTAATACACAAACATATGTATATATGAAAATTATATATATATATTATTGGATTTTTGTAGTGTCAAAATAGATAAATTTTTTTCACTAAATAAAATAAATAATAAATTTTTATATTATATTTTCAAAAATATATTTTTACATAAATATATTGATATATGTATTTATTAATGTTTTTTATTATAAGGAACTAAAATAAAAATATGCATATATTTAATTATAAATAAAACTACATTGTAAAAAATGACATTATTTCAAAACAATAATATCAATATAAATGATATATATGGAAATAGATTTACCCCCCATAAAAAACAAGAAATAATACCCCCTTAAAAGAGGCTACAATTCTAACAAATATTTAAAAATTGGGGTACCCTAATAAAAGAGATAATATTTAGACTCTTTGAGGGATTATTAAGACCTCAGAAAAATAGTGACTAAGGAACCACTCATCAACATATAATAGAGCTCATACAAATATTTAATTTGATGTGTGGTAGAGCCTAAACATACTCTCAGATCTAAATTTATGGCCATATAAACTTCAATTTCCATTTTCAACTTATTTTAGATCTTCTATAATTTTTTTTTAATTTTTTTAAATGACTATTAACAAACAATAATCATCAATATTTTAATTTCAATATTGTTTAATTTCTTTATAAAACATTTTCACAAAATAACATATATATTAAGGGTAAATGTTTAGTCAACCTTTCCTACAACATATTTAAAAAATATATATACTCTAATAATATAAATATCAATATATATATATATATATATATTTTATAATAATATTTTTAAAATATAAAATTTATCAGTGCTAGTAAAAAATAACTACTAAATGGGGGTCTTTATTAACACTTCAAAAAGCATATAAAAATACTGAAATTTGTATGAACGATTTTTTTTTATCACTGATAAATGGAGGGTCTTTATCAGTGATTTTTTACAAGTGATGATAATGGGGGAAATTTATCTATGCTTAAAATAAATTTATGATAATGTGGGTTCTTTATAATTATTTTTTAGAATTATTAATGATCCACTTTAATAGTGCTAAAAAAGAACTAGTAAAGACACCCTTTATCTATGATTTTAAAAGCACTGATAAATGGTGTCTTTAATAGGATTTTTTCAACCACTTTTACATATATAGTAATGGATATACTCTTTATGTATTAGTGACAACTCTTGAAGAATGTGAGATGTACCTTGGCTATATGAGACTAGTCCTATAATTTACAGATTCAGATGATGATGGTTGTCTACCATATCATGGTGGAAATTCTATATGAGTAGAAATAGATCATAATGAATCATTATCATAGTAGGTAGATGCTTTGGTGGAGCTACATATATTTTCATCTATTCACCTACCAGATCTGAGTATACACAGGAACCTACCATTAAGAGAGTTTCATCTTTCGTAACAACACCTATTATTGCATCTATGATAATTTATGTATTCTCCAAATATATTATTGAATCCTTTAGAGAGATTATTATATCTTATATTAGTATGATAATAAAAAATAAACATCCCCTAATCCCCAAACATAGTGAGAAATATACAAGGTAATTGTTAGGTCTTTTGATCTGGTACATCCAGTCCAAAATGATGCTTTACATTCTTTATGTGGAGATAAAAAATCAAAGGTTATAAAATGTGATGAAGACCGTTACGTCTACATTAGATGTGTTTATATCTTTCTTTTTATATTCTAGTGCTGGCTTTCTAGAGATGATGAATAATATTTTTTTATCTTCTTCTATATCAAGTGCTCCTCCTCCACCTCTTGATGTTTACATGATTTGGTCAGTGGTTAGAGAAGAGCTTAAAGCTATTTTAGGTGTTGTACCTGACACCCCTTTAGTGATTTTTAGGGAAATAAGTCATAATAATGATTATATGGATATAATGGTTATAGAATATATGATGGATATGAAATATGATAGAGAGGAAATTGAAAAGGATATAACAACCATCTGTTTTGGATATATACTAATCATGAGTGGAAATATCATTTCAAATTACTTATAGATAATAAAAGGATGCCTATTGTGACTCAAGCTTTTAAAGAATAATTCAACTAGTTAAAAGTGATGTCCTCAGTTCCCTTATTGTTTATGGAAGTGAAAATGGACTTTTTAGAGAAATGGGAAGTGGAAATATTAGTATACACTTTATAAATTTGATGAAACCCTTTCATCATATTTATATAACCATAGTCATGGATTCATATTAAATTATTGTTACTTCTCATCTCACCCCTCTGGCTTTTGATCTATAATTTTTTAGACCACGTGTTGCTAGAGTTCCATGTAAACCCCAAACTTCTTTTTTTCCATCCCTTTACTTTGACTCATAATGATTTTTTCTTGTGTCCCATGCCTACCATTATCATGATGACCCCTTTATTTCTTGTTTTCAAACATCCATCCATATAGTGAACTCATGTTTTTATGATAAATCCTTTAATTTTTATAAGATGTAGGGAAAATAACCACTTATTCCTACTACCCATCCCTAAAAGCATTGCTAATTGAATTTAGTCTTTGATAAGTTATTTTTTTATGAGTTTTTGTTGTTACTTTTGTTTTTTAATTCAATTTATTTTTTATTGGAAATTATCTTATAATATATTTTCTATTTTAGTCACTTTTTGATAATTTCAGAAGTGGGAGAATGAATCTATGACAATTATTTATTCTTATATTCATTCATTAATGTTCTTCATTCGATACCATCATATTCTAGTAGCCTTGATACCATATCTCTTTTATAGTAACCTATATTAATAAAATTTATCTTATTTATAGATTTGACTCCATTTCATATTTAAGTTGCACCTTATAAAAAACCCCTCACAATAGATTTTTAATGTTCTTTGACTGTTTATTATCAAACCAACGATTATTATATACATGGTTTACAAAATTCCATGGTTTGTTATAATAAAAAATAAGGATATTATTGGAAAACTTTGTTAAATGATCAATGAACCATGCTTATTTTTCTACTAATGAGTTTTATGATTTTAGAAGAATTTTACAATATATTTTCAATTATGGAAATTTTTGATAAGTCATGAAATAACCCACCATCAGACACTACCCACTCTTAGGATGTAAACTAGGAAAATTATGAGAAATACACACTGTGAGACATTACATGTGTTGAGCTCGATAATTTTGAAAATCATGGGAAGGAACCACCATCATAGATTACTCACATTCATAATGGGTTTTTGAAAAGAATGAGAAAGACCACAATCATAGATGACTCTCAATTGAACAAATAATTTTAAAAAAGTGTGGAAAAAGCCTAGTTTAAGAGACGAATCACCTCTAGTATGGAAATATGAAAAAGCTTCAAAACAATATACCACTATCCAATGTCACCACCTGAGCTATCTCACCATTCAGAAGAGTCATCATGATTATTTTTATTAATTTGAATTAATTGAATTCTAACAGCTATGTTGTCAAATTTAATCCTGAGTATTCTTTTAATAATCATTCCAAAACTCTTTTAGGGATGCATTAACGTATGTGTCATTCATCCAATATGATATGTTGGAGAACTAAATGATTCTTATAGCTTGATACTGATAAAAATTAAGAAGAATTCATTAAGAGGATACATAGAGAGATATATACAAACACATGATGTGAGTTGATTTTTTTACAAGAACCTAATGTGTTCAATTTGTTGAGAGAATAAAAAATGCATCATTACAACACATGAATATGAGAAACAGATCATAACATGATTAAAAACACTTTCCAATAGTAAAAATAAAGTGTTCCCATGATTCTATGTTTTACTGCCATTTTTAAAAACATGACTCAATCACCTATTAACGATATATTAATTGATACTCAGGCTTAAGATAATATCAGTAATAAAAAATATATTTGATATCTATAATTAATTTCTCTCTCTTTCTATTGTATTTTCATTTTATAGAGTCTTTTATTAAATATTTATAATAAACAAACACACTATCTCAAATATTTTTAACATGAAGATACTAAGAATCTTCTCTACTAAATTATATTTACCCAAGTGTTATGGAAGATGGAATTTTGTGGACTATATTTCTTTTATTCCCATGGTTATTGAAAAAGTGGGAACTCTATGCCCAAGACATCAAATTATTTGTTGAATAATAAAAATCTAGCGTATGGGTCATGATTATATTATATAATCTTCTTAAAAAAGTTAACTTCCATATGAAGAGGATTAGGCCTCATATTGAGATTTAACTTCATATATTTAATCTATTGTGTGTTTTTTAATTTTTATTATATAAAATGAACTTATTGTAAAATATAAAAGATTTTAATCATTGATAATATGTATTAACTAGATACAATATATGGTTTCATTCATTAAACTTATATTAAATGGTATAGAAATATCCACATATTCATTAATCTAATAATTGGTAACTTTTTGAGAAATATATTTAATGACATTGTCTTAAATCAATATGATATTTTGATTAACTGTGAATTTTTTTAAATAAAATAATGGACTTTATTTATACATATTTTAACAGAAATTTTTATTGGTTACTAAATTTAACTCCCTCTTAAGATACTCACTCTGACCAACATTTTTGTTTATGGATTTATTAGATATAATTACATACATTTTAATATGGTTGTTTCAATTAAGTTAAGGATGTGATTGTTGTGTTCTAATATTATTATAGTAAAAAAATGGAAGAGAATATCAACAGACATGTAATGTTTACATTTAGCGATACACTAATGGGTGTAGGCCTTATAATAAGTTATTGACTAGGTAGAGTGAGATATATTAAGGTAATATTAGGAAAAAAAATATATTATTACATTACTAATTAATTTAGTTTTATTATGATTTAGTTATATAATGATTAGCAGCATTCGGGGATCTCTCATTTCAATCACGTATTAGATATTGTATAAAATCTGACATTTCATGCATTGATATTAATTTTATTTTGTTTGAGTATTGGTTATTTGATTACTTTTACAGCTGAATAATATATTTTCTATACTTACTCTAATTTTTATATTTTTCCAAGGGTAGTGTCTACATAAGGTACACTTCGAACATCACCACCAGTTTGTATTATAATGATTGTGGGGAGGTGTGCAGGAGTCAAAGCACCACTGCAGCTCTGATCAGTTGATTCATGTTATGTTATGTAAATTTTTTATTATAGTGTGTTTTCTATTTTCTATATATTTTTGGAATGTTAAACAGGATACTTGAAATTTTTTTATACCTAATATGAAATTAATCTCAGGATGTAACTAACCCTTATTCAATGAAAATTTTAGTTTTCTAGGGGTAGGATTTTGGTTCATGATTTTGATTTTTACATTTGACCAATATCACATTTAGTGATGAAATTTATTTTGTTATTTTTATTTTCTGAATTTCTCTCTTCACCTAGTTGAAATTAGTGGTTGAGTTTATAATACATGGATAGGCAAATCCGTTCACATGTCATTTGTTTATTTTCTTGAGATTGATAGGGGATAAAAATAAATATTTTTTTTTGAAATATTTTATTTACAATTTTTAAAAATACATTATTGGTGACATTAATTTAACAAAAATTTTACATGTTTTGAAAATTTTATATATACATGACCATGAATAACGTAGCGTCATCCCGATGTAGATTTTTTCCTTGTGTAGGTGGTATATCTTTTGTGTGTTCTCATTCCATTGAATTTTCATTACTAGTTTTTATTTCGAGGATTTTAATAATTGAATTAGACTCACATATGGAATTTAATTGTACTTAAAAATTATTTTATATTGTATTATAACTTTGTATAAAAAGGTGGATTTAATGTTTTTTGGGGTTAAAAGGAATTTGTGAATGAGATGTGTTTCTGAAATGATATAAATAGAAGTTTTAAATTGAATTAAATATGTCAATGAGTTTTGGCCTATGTTAGTCCATGAATTAGAGGGAGTATTACTTTTATTGAATATTCACAATTGAGAGTAAATAGTGTATTTTTTCCAACATCATTAAAATAATTGGGATTTTTGTATAAGTTTTTGAATATGGCTCCCATAATTATTGGTTGAACTGGTGGCCCCAAATATAATTTTAAAATGTGTAAATGTATTTAAAAACTAATGTAATATTTTATTATAGACCATTCAAGATTATTAAAATAGGTTTTAATGGTGTCCATATGTGTGTATGTGTTTATAAGACTATCTTGAATGTGAATGGTTGTTGTGTTTGATGTGGATCTGGCACTAATAATGTGGAAATATTATCAATGTATTGTTTGGAGACTATACACCCATTATAGTATGATATTGAATATGTGTAGATAGTTTGGATTAGTGTATTACTTAGTAATGTACAATCAGAAGGAGTGAGTTGGAATGCGACGATTACTTGTGGTTGGTGTCTGACACTATTTTATGAAAATATATACAACGAATATATGAGGATGGTGGTTGTGTGATACCCTATGGTTGATGTGGACACTTAATTTTTTGGGAATGTGTTGTGTTTTTTGGTTCGAAATATATGTTATAGATTTTTTATTATGTGGAGTCACCCTAGTTTTGTTAATATTTAGCTCCTTCTGTTTGATCCAAGATAGTATTAACACAGGAAAAATGGTTTCACTTGTAATCCATTGGTTTGGTATTTATATGTGGGGAAATCAGGCTTCATAGGATCTAAGGGGGATGTGATTGGGTTACTATTATTTCCATTAAAAACATGTGAGTGAGAAATTTTTTATTCTTGGTTTTTGGTAGTGTGTGAACAATGTTTTGGGGACTTTATGTCAGTACGAATGATCAGTATAAGACTGATCATTTTTCTTCATTAGGAGATGATTTTTTATAGAACATCATTATTTTGACAACACCATGATTTGTGTGATTACATCCTAGGTATCAGTATGGTGGAATATTTTTCAGTCAATTTTATATTGGATAACCAAACTAGTAATTTGAATAATTTGATGATATAATTATTCATATAAGTGGAACAAACCATGCGAGACAATGTATTCATGAGGTATAATTAGATGACAGTGCATGGAGAATCATGTTGAAATGCATTTGGATCCCAAGATTTAATGATTTGAGGAAATGAGGATTTTATAAATTGTAATTTTTAGACTATCGTTATAGTGAGTATTTTGGATTTTTTATGTGATATTGTGATGTTACATCTAGAGCCTTAGTTTGGGTATTAATTTTCTCATATCAGTAGAAATATAGTTAACACCCCTTTAAAAATCATGTTATTTACATTGCTATATCTTCATGTTGTTTTTTCTTGTCACCCTCCCTTCAAAGGTACCATTCATGGTCTATAAATTAATTAATAAAGATAATTATCCCTTGAGTTCCACATCCTAATGGATAAGGGTTAGTGACTGGAACTGAGGGGATACAAATTTGACAAAGTAGTGGCATTTACCTCTATAATAATAGGATCAAGTATATGAAAAATAAACCATAATAAATATCATGAAATAATATATAATGGAATCCAAAACCATCCTATATTAAAGGAAAAACGAAATGGATATTGATAAATGTATCAAATTTAATACCCACAACAGAAGAGAAGGTAAGGAAATTGAAATAACTCAATATCCTAAAATTCAAATTTCCATCCCGATCCATGATGATCACTAGGAAACCTAAAACTAGTTTTTATATATGTAGGATTAGCATAAATGTATATTTTCAAGTGTTACAAAATTAACTCTTGCATGGGTTAAAAGATCATACAAATTCACTAATGTGTAAATTGTAAAACCAACAACACTGAAACATTTCAATAAACCATAAAATCCTCACCCTGGAATGATCATTGAAAAATGAATCCATTTGTAATTACTTAAATTGATTCAAATAGATAAATGTTACACTATAAAAATTTTTATTTCATTTTACACACTCACAACCAAATGTTATACAACATGGTTTTTCCATCAGTTCTGAACAAAACAACTTTTTAAGGAAGCCACATTCAATTTCACATCAGTTCACAGATTTTCCAAAGAAAGTTGGGTCATCAAAAGAAATATATCCCGAAGGTACCTAGACAATCACATCACATATCTCTCGAAGAAACATGGGATATCACATCACATCTTAGCTAAAACAGAATCTAGGGTATTATGGTATCATGAAAATGAATGACATAAACCCCATTCCAACAAATTTCCTTGGATAACCCATAATATAATCTTTATCATCATATTTGTAAACATCATTGTAGTTCACTTTTTGACTTATTGAAGTCAAATCCTATGAATGTAATTGTTTCTTAGTGGAGATAATGTGAATGTGTGGATAGTTAGAGATCCATCAACCCCATTAAGATGTTTTGAAAAAACACCAACGAAATATATGGGTTTCCTTGTATAATGCTCAATGTTCGTGAGAAGAGAATAGAAAATTGCAAATAAAATACCTAGATTGACTATATATATATATAACCACACAAAATCTTAACCGAAGGGTTCACAACAAAGAACTAACTAACTCACAACATCACCACCAAACACAAAAAAACCATCACATTCAGTGCCACCACTAAATGCATAAGAACACATAATAGTCCATAAGATACATTTCATATTTTTTTGTCAACTTAATACATTATAAAGATTTCACATTACCAAAAAATCACATTTTTAGGCCATTCATTTCATTATTTATTCCTTCTAATTTCCCATTAAACATCAACCATATTTATCAACACTTTTTATTTTTTATTCTATGATTATCCAATTACACCCCATTAACCAAGCCATCCCTTGATATTTAAATTTCTTCATTATGATTTAATTCCAATTGTAACCATGTGAATAGTAGAACACATCACTAAAAAAAATGTATCATCATCCATGTTATGAATTATACACCCAAACCACTAAAATTTTAGAGAAACAACAACATCCTCATCACTATAGCCATATCACATCCATTTCCCATACCATCAACCACATCACACAACCAGAAATCATCAAAAAAATAAACCCACATAAAAAATTCACATCCTAGACCCACAACATGGAAACACCATGATACATCATCCCCACTAACCAAAACAACACATTTCACATCCACATAGAAATAACTTATCTGATTTTTTATTTATGTATGTCTCTTTATCAATTCTAATTTTTTATTCTAGGTAATTTGAATGAAATCCATAGTTTCCATTTTAAATAAATTATTTTTCCTAATATTAACAATTAAACAAATATTCAAGGTGGTATCACAAAAATTACACATTAATGTCTCAACAACAAAGATTAATTCACAAAAAAAATATAGGCTCACAAAAACTATTATATTTGGTCTTCCAAAGATCACGAATAAAATCTATATCAACAACATAAAAAATAAGACAGGAACATGAAAATAATTCTCCATGCCCATTAATTTGAATTTAACATTTCAAAACCCATATTAGGATAGGAAAATACTATATTAACGAAAGTAAAAAATTGTATAACCCTCTTATATGATACAATTTTATGTGAATCAAAGAAACCCAACCTCAAAAAAATATTTTTAATCAACTAATCAAGGATAAAATATTCGAAAGGACACCGGAAATCAACAAAATGATGTATAAAAACTCAATCACTCCAAAATAAACACCCATCAATATATTCTTATAAAAAACTCTAATACAATAGGATTTATCATGTAAAAATATGTCATAGTCCAGAAAATCTGAGAAATTCTGAAAAATGAAGGGAGGAACTCACCTAAACCACTAAGGATTGACTCCCATGACCATATCCAAAATCATATAAAAGGGGATAATAGTACTATTTTGGGTGCACTTTTGTTTCCTTGGAAATGAGAGAAAAACTAGGTAAATGGTTCATTTCATGCGGTATTATGAATTTCTGGGTTGTTTGTAAAATACTGGACCATAGTTCATCCATCCTTAGACATACCATTGAGTGAGATGTATATTGTGTAGTGGGGAGGACCAAGACCCATCCAATAAAATAAAACTATATTTCTTGATATGTGTTTATTTCTATTCTAAAAGTCCTCTACTCTAGGGTAAGGAAACATCTTTTCCCAAATCACTATGCCATAGCCTTTTAGTAATGAAGAAGTGGTTATTCCAGAATAAGGTACTCCATGTCATTGAGGTGCATAAAAAATAAAACCCACTTATAACACAACCGAGATTACATAAAACATAGCCATTGTCTCCATGTCAGAACCATTAACTTTTAATAAGGGGATACACTATATAAAAGGCTCTATAATGCAGATCACCCATTTCAAGAAGAATCTCCAAAATGGAATCCATGCGATTCTTACACCGTATCCATCTCCTCCATGTTGTAGCCTTGTCTTATATGCCATAGAGACCACCCCTATGGTATAACATATTTTTCTATGCTTCAATACTTTTCCTAGCTAGAATTTTTATATACAACCTCTCCTCCACTCTCTAACTTATTCAGATTTCACCAGAAACCTCCTTCAGTAGATATACAACAATGCATCATGTCATATATATTAAGTCATTAAATTATATAACTATAGATATATTATTAAATACCCAAACCCACAACTCAATATTTTTTTACAAAAATATTCTATGTTTTATATTATTTAAAAGTTTTTGAATATTACATAGTACATTATAAAACCAAGGTTATTTTTTGTTCTTGGTTTTAGTTGATTAGGAATATACCATACATAAAAGAAGAATGATCAAAAATAATAATTCTAAATTAAGTAATTCTCTTCCTTTAGAATCACTACTTATAAAAATAAATATATTTTAGAACTTAAATGATACTAATGAAAATATTTTTTAAATAATGGATGAACGAAAAAAATCCCAGTAATAGGTTTTAAAACTACTTATTAATTGTTGTATTCTAAAATATTTGATAAATTATTATAAAATATTAAATCAAATAAATATACTTGATATATACCATACTTTTCAACAATGCTCATCACTTTTAGAATTCATTTTAAAAATAATCTTCAAAAATAATTTGAATTCTCTTTGAAAATATTTTTAAAAAATAATACATTAATGGATTAAAATGATACATGATATATCATATACAACACATTCGGACACACATAAATATCGATTATAAGAGAATTTTTTCTCGAGGACATGGGTTTACTACTCATTCCCCATTATATCATTCGATATGAAAATGAAAATTTTTCATTTATGACAATTTTTTTTAAAGAACCACATTTCATAAAAAAACCCATTAATTTTTTTTTAATTTTAAATTTATATTCATAAGGGAATATAATTTTAAGACATATAAGATTTAATAAATCTGTTTTTAAAAAATCCATAAGAGAAATTATAATTTTATTAAATTCATGTCGTATATTAAAATTATATTTAATAAAAATGATTAATATAAAATTCATAGGATGTAAGGGATATTTATAATGATTGTTCATATATATATTCAAATAAAACATCCATAATTTTAAATGATAATTCTTTATAATTATATATAAAATAATAACTACGGATTATTATATTTTGATTATGTTAATATTTATAACGACAAATGGTTCTATACTCCTTCATATAAATTATACCATATAATGAAATTTAATTAAAAAAAAATATATTCAATTTTAGAATAATATTTTTATAAAATATAAATGAAAAAAGGAATTCAACAATATAAATTATTTAATTATTATTTAATATCATAATATCATAATTATTTTGGAAAAAATACAATCCTTTCCACATGAAATAAATAATCCCTTATTCAAAAAATGAATTTTCTTAAACATATAATCATTGAATATTTGTCAATAAAATTTACTCCCTTACCAAAAAATAACTATGCAACATAATATCAGAAACAGGGACCCACGTATATGTTAATAGAAATGTTAACTAGTGTTTCTTCTCCTTTCATTCTCCACTTTTAGACCCTAACTAAAATTATCTATCCCTATGTCACTATCACTCTCTCTCACTCTTATTTTCCCTCATTCTCCATGAATAATAAAATAGATATCAAAACATATAAAAACATGGATATGACCCCTTCATCACTTATCATCAGGATATACACACACATGTATATATTAACTCAATAAAAATAAATCAATGGAGAATATAGATATAATTTACATGATTTTGAAGAAGGTGCAATCATTGTTCAATCTTTTCAAAGACAATAAATATTCATTATTTCAATGTCATAAACCAATGAAAGTAAAAAAATGAAAATAAATACAATTTGTTTTTTTGTTTTAGTCTACATACCAACCTAAAATTCCTAGAAAATTAATGAACCGAAAATTAAAAAAATGATAAATGAACACAGCCAGCAATGATTAGTGTTTTGGATAACAATCAATGTTGAAAAATATAGAATAACAAGAATAAGTGTACTAAAAATATTGTCTAATGAATAAAAATTGAAGAAAATTGTGATTATATTTTTTTAACAGGAAATGATACTGAAATCATATTCACATACCTACCAAATATTATCTTAAAATAAAAAAATAAGAGGAGTTAGGTGACTAAATCATATTGAGTTAAAAATACATTGAAATTTTTTAATTTTGGAATACAAACATAGTTTTTTATATGATTTCTATATAGAATTTAAAACCTATCATATTTACTTAAGATGAGCACAAATATCCTCTCCAAATGTCGAACCTCCTATGTTTCTTGATATCACACTCATCCTTTCATAATAAAAACCATCATCGAGATACACTTTTAATGTTGGTTCGCCCTCAATCAGTGTCTCGTAAATAGTCGATTCCCTTAGTCAAATCTTCCGAAGATAAAATAGAAACACATGATTCTACATTATATACTTTTACATATTTCAGTAATTTATTATTATTTTATTTTATTTATTATAATTTCATTAATATTCATAATATATATTATAAAACAAAATATAATTTTCATTGTGTCATATAATTATAAGAAAATATTCTGAATTTTGTTTATTTTATTATTTTTTAAAATTTTAGTTATAATTAGTATTAAAATTTTCAAATTATATTTATATGTATAAATATAATTTACTTTTATAATTATTTTACATTTTAAATTACCATTTATTTTTTATTTAAATCCATAATTTTACATGAATAATAATTTTTCTGTATATACATATATATACAAACACACATTCAAACACAAACAGATATATATATATATTTATTGGAAATAAAAAAATATTTTTTTTTAATTTAAATATATTTTTGTGTTGTAATTTTGTACAACTATGAATTAAAAAATGATAAATATCCAAAAATTATAATTTTTTATATCTTTTCATAATAATGTAAATCTAAAAAGAAAATTAAATAAAATTTATAAAAAAAATTAAAATTTGATATTTTATTTAATTTTGAAATTTTTATAAAAGTAATTTTTTGAAATTAATAATTATTTTTCAAATATTATAACACAAGATTTGAAAATTATAAAATTACCGTTATATATTAATAGAGAAAATTATTTAATATATCATTATTTTAAATTAATGTATTTTGTTGAAAAATAATATAATGTAATGTTATTTATAATAATTATACTAATGATTTTTATAAATATTCATATTACCATGTAATAAAAATTTATTTTGATTTACTGAAATCTAAAAATGGTAGCTATTAAACATTTATATTATTCTAATATTGTTGGGATGTTCCATTCTCCAACTTAAAATTATTTCTTCCCTGCTAATTAGTTTTTTGGACATAATGATATTATGAATTTTTATATCCAAAATTATGATAAATTGGAACATATAAATTTTTTTATAGATAATTATTGACCTATAAGTTTTAGAGAAAATTATATACAATAAATTTTTTTGAAAAAAATACATAATCTCTAATGACGTATAAACCATCTGTTGGATAACAAATGTAAATACTTGTACTTCCTAATTCAAGTCTAAAACATAAAGTGTAATTATTTCGTTAGTATGTAACTGAAAATACATAGTATATTATACAATCGAGGATATTTTCCTTATAGTTTTTAGGGGATAAAATAATATCATATATAAATTCATAGTTTTAAAAAATATTAATTATAAAATAACTATTTTTCTTCTTGAATGTTATCTCCTTAGTCAAATCTATTCATTAAAGATCATCTAAGATACTAGTGAAAATAAAATAAAAACATGGGATGAGAAGAAAATTTCCAAGTAAGGAAAATAAAAACAATGAAAAAATAAATAAATATATAATATGTTATTTAAAAAATTATGAAAAATATTTTCATAAAATTAAAAAAATTTATATATAAAACATTATAAAAAAGTACGTATCATTTTGAAAATTAATTTAAAAAATAATATTTGAAATCCAATTAGAATTTTCTATGAGAATAATTTAAAAATAATACTATTTTTTTGGTCAAAATGATACATTATATATCATATAAAACCATTGTAGACACTTAACTTTATCACTAGTATGATAACATCCCATTGACATCATGGGTTCACTCCCAATTCCTCACAATCTCATTTGGTATGAATGTTCCAATAATTTTTTTTTATTTTTATAGTATCTTTCTTCCTTAAAAATAAGCCACTAAATTCATTTCCAAAATATATACATAAATTATTTTCAATGAAGAAAATAATTTAAAAACATATATAATTTGAAAAATAAGTATTCAAAAAATCCATGGAAGTAATCCAAAAATGATAAATTTCATGGCATACCTCAAAATAGTATAGATTACATAGGTATAATATACGATGCTTGATCATTTGATGATACAGATTATTCATGGAAATTTATATATGAAAAGTATACATCCATAATTTCAAATGAAATTTTTAAACATTTTACCTAGAATAATTACTATAGATTATTTGTATTTCATTTTTTTAACATTAATGACAATGCTGAAGGACCCCGGGACACCCTGAGAGGGGAGGGGTGAATCAGGGTGACAAATTTTTCTTTTAATGTGATGGATCTTGTTCCCACGTTGCTAGGAACTTGTTGAACCTGTATGATGATTATGATCAGAAACCAAACATTCACATGCATAGAGAAGACACATCCCTTTTTACTTGGTTCACCACTAAGGGCTACATCCAAGGATCATACGCCGGCAGGTTGTCGGTCATACCAAAATTCACTATGCTTCACTAGCGGTAGATTACAAAAGATCGGGTAAAATTACTATGTACCAGGCTCACTACCTTTACAAAGTTTCAGGGATAGCCCACTGCTCCCCTCGGGTCACTCCCGTTGACTCCCCCTGGCTCACTGCCGTTGGTGAAGTCCCACTCAGTTTATAGACGTGAAGCTCTCTTCATAATTTTCATAAGAATGCATCTTCTGATGTATGTAGATTCTCTATTGATGTCTGATTCTCACCAGATGCAGAATTTCACTTTTCCTCGAATGTATCAGGTAGTCTCCTGGCTTTCGTGCAGCTCCAAACAGGCCGGCGGGCTTCGGCAAAACCTGTCGCGCTTCTCCAAGTCGGACGCGCAAGTCCCAATACAGCGCACAAGTCCAAACTTGCGCGCAAGTGTCACAAACGTACCTGCGCGACGCTTCCTTCCTCGACAACAAACTTGCGCGGTTAACTTCCTTTTACTCCCAAACCGCCTTGGACGCATAGCAGACAACCGGCGCACAAGCTCTACTTGCGCGACCAAACTACCACCTGTGCGACTCAACCACCTGCGCGGCGAGAGCTCGAACAATCTCTTAGCCTTGAACTCTGTAGGAAATGAGTAGGGGTGGTCCAGTATTTATAGGCATACTGGACCCCCTGCGTGGAGGTGCGCAAGTCCCTCAGCGGCGCGCAAGTCTTGTCTCCAGTAACCTCTGTCGCGCAACTCACTTGAACGACCCAACCAACACTTGCACGACCTTCTTTCCTTAGACAAATTTTGATGTTCTGATCCTCAAAAAAATATGGCGCGCAAGTCTTTTATCCTCTAAGAGCACGGCGCACAAGTACCTTTTCCAAAAACACTTTACTTTATTGGCCGATTTTTAGGCCAAAAAATTTGGCAAACACAGGGAAACAGTACCACATTCACTACTGTTTTCTGCTTGAACGGTATGATCGCTTTGTTGGTACACATCCTGAACTTCCACTGAAGATTGACAACAAACACAAACCATACACCAAATCATTCTTTGAAGACCCTGGTTCCAACAAATGAAACTATTATTCATCTTGCATATAATTTTTACAAAATAATAAATTATAATAAGAAAATATAATATTATTTTATATAATTATAAAAATAAAATATTTTAAATATAGGAGTGAAAATTGAATTCATTCATGTAAATACATTGTATATATTTTAAATATATAAATAATTAATATTTCTTTAAAAATAGAAAATACTTTGAAAATAAAATAATTACTCCTCTATTCGACATAAGAAGTTTATAAAATATAAAATAATAGATAAAATTTCTTCAAAATTACGTCTCTTACCTCAAAAATAACTAGTTATAATACTCTATGAAAATTAGACTCACATATATGATTAAAAACATGATAACTCGTGTTTCTTCATCCTTTCATTCACCACTTTTAGGCCATCTCTATAATTTTATATCTCTCTCCCTATCTTTAATTTTCTCCCCTTCCCCCAAAATAGTGAATCACATAACACATTAAAGGAAGCGATGTCAATAATCCCTCAATCACTCATCACCAGACTTTGTACACATTTATATATATACCATAAAAAATGGCATAGGTAGATATTATATGTTGTCTACATTAGAAGACAGATTACCATCTTAATCCTCTCAAAATACATAGATAAAAAAATTTAGATACTAAACTATTAAACTAAAAAATACCAGTAATGAAATCTTCTCTAATCTGGTCTCAGTCCACATATGAAACAAAAATCGATAGGAAATTAATGATCCGAAATATTAATGAAACATAAATGAATACGACCATTGAAGATTGGTGTTGTTGATAACGACCGAAGAAGAATAATGTAGAATGACAACAAATAGGGCACTGTCAACATTTTACAAGAAAGAAAAATTGATGAAAATATAGAATATATTTTTCAATAACCAAAAATGTAATTAAAAATTAATTCACAAAAAAATAATAAATTTTATTTAAATTGAAAAATAAGAGGAGGTATTAAAGTGAATTCATCTAGTTTCAAAGACCTTATTAGATCAATGTTTCTAGAATTTGAACATTGAGATACTATATAATTGCTCTATGATATTCCTTCTCCTTATCATTACTCGATCGTAGCTTGAATCACCTCTCCATATGTCTATCCTCATTTAGTGTTCGATCTCACGTTGGACCTCTAAGAAAAGAAACCCTCATCCTAATCACTTTTTCAACATTCATTCATCCTCGCTCGACCTCTTGTAATGAGTTCAATCCCTTAGTCGACTCTCTTGAACATGAAACACACAAACTCTAATGTATTTTATTCATTTTTACCTATTTTAATTATCTAATATTATTAATATCATTTTTATATTATAATTTAATTTAAATTCCTAACTGAAATATCAAAATTATTAACAATTGTTATCATTTCATATAATTTTATGTAAATATGTTAAAAATAATTTACTTCAAATAATGTTAGTATTTTTATTATATTTAATATTATAAATTTATAATTATATTTATATATATAAATATTATTTATCAATTTTATTTCATATCATCATTAGATTACTTTAAAATTTTTCCTATATTTTCTTATTCAAATCCAATATTTTAAAAATTAATTATTTAGCCACACACATGAAACCACACACATATATATATATATTGGAAACAAAAATAATTAGTATTTTTATTTGTAATTAGAACATCATGTTTTTATATTAACGTAGTTCAACTGTGAATTAAAATTTTATAAATATTGAAAATTTATAAATTTATCTACTATTTTCATAATCAAATGAATATTAAAATTTTAATTTAATTTAAATAAAACCATGTTTATAAACATTATATTGTATTTTAAATATAGAATATTTCATATAACATAAATTATTTCTTGAAAATAATAATTCATTTAAATGTATTATAACATAATATTTCAAAACATTAATATTTTCATAAATTTATAATTGATGAAATGATTTCACATATCAACATTTATAAAAAAACATATTTTTTTTTTTAAAAAAATTCAGGTAATATGTTTAATAAAATTTATTTTTAAATATTATATATTATTACAATTAAAAAATAACAAAATTTTATTTCGATGTACAAGGATTATAAAAAAAATTTATAAGAATTTCTTTATATTATAAAACTCATTGGATCTTACACTATTATTTTCCTCTATAAATTAAAAACCTACTGGGAAACAAGATAAAAGGTCTAAACAACCATCCCTCAAGATACCCATCAAGGATATCATTATAAAAAAAACTCCACCACTATCCAAAAAAACAAAAACCATCCAAACAAATTCCCCAAACATCCCCCCCAACCACAACACCACAGTACATTTAAAATCATTCCTAATAAGAGAAACAAAAAACAATATCACATTTACTTAAAAACCCCCTTTTCATATATCCAACCATTCCTCCGTCTCAACATCACTTCAATCCATGTCACAAAATACCATACCCAAAAAACAACAAGTCTTCATGAACCAAAATCAATGTATTCCAAAACACTACGATATGATATATTTAACATTGGTTTGAAGTAACAAACATGGGGGTTTCTAATCATGTAGTTGTATAATACATCTTGACTAGGAATCAGGTTTTCCCCAATTCATGTTCATGAAAAATTATCACATTTTCCATCATCAAGGAAATATTACATTTTATAAACTAAAACAATTTAAACATTGTAGTTTCAAGAAAAACAGGACAAGTAAAATCAATAAAATGATCAAAACATATTTAGTAACTTTTCATGCATCTTCATATAATTCCCCAAAGTAATCTAATCAATGTCCTCATTCCTCCATCGTATAATAACTAATGGAATTGTATCCCGACACATTACCTTGACTCAATGATCTTAGTTCTATAATACCCTTTCTGAAAATATTGAATCAACCTCAATATCCATCTCTCCAAAGTAAATTATATAGGCGTCATTGTTAATATATATATGTAGATAAGATATGTAAGAGAAATTTATGATCTGTTCCATCCATGGCAGATGTCCCAAATGATAATCCACCTCACATTGATGGGATACTCTCAATATCGTATAGTCTCGAACCTCTAATCCCAAGTACGACCTCCTATGATTATAATATGAATTCTACTAGTCATGTAATACTTTTATCCAATTAAGAATAACCTGATACTTCTTTTAATGATTTTCACCACATCAAGAACATGAATCGATGAATCTCCCACCCTGGCCCAAAAAATGGGAAAATGTATAAAATTATATTCAATTCCTCAAAACATGCCATATTGATACATGATTTATAGCTATTATAAAATGAAAAATCAACCAAATGCATGTAAATCTCTCAAGATCATCAAAATCTAATATGAATTCCCACAACATATCCTCCAGTTTTGGATTTTTCACCGCATTTGATTGATTGGTTGTGTGTTGAAACTATTACTATGATATAACTGAGTTCCAAAATCATATTGTAATATATGATTGACTTTTGAGGTATAATTAGTATCTTGATTTGAGATAATGTACTATATAACTCCATGATAATATTCTACCACATCGACATAACAACCAACCAAAATATCTAGGATTCTTGTCTCCTTGATTGCTAATAACTGGGTCAATTTTATCTTATATGTTGTTATTATATAGAAAAAATCAAAATTACATTGCTTTCTGCTTTACCCAATGATGATGTTGTTACAACCTGGCATATAAATAAGATGATCATATTCATGAGTTATTTTTTTTTTCAATGACATTTTAGAATAATGGAATCCAACTAACGTTGAAAAAGAGGGTAATCAAATTCACCTTAATACTCAGGTAATCATATTTACAATCTCATAAGATATTATATTATATAGGGATTGATTTTTATGGAAGAAAATGATTATTGGAATCACCTTGTGTTTGAAATATAACAAATATTTTAATAAGAAAGGGAATCATATTTTGTATGGATCTGATGTAAATCTGAAATTGATTATCTATTTTGTTTTTTTAAAAAGAATTATAAGTATTCATTAAAACATATTATTCAAAATTTATGAATTAAATGAGGAGAAAACAATATTCTAATCACATTAAATCCAATAATTTTAAGTATTGTTTGTGATTAAAGAAAGTTTTTGTTATGGAAGGTATGTTATGATAGTCTCCACCAATAATTAAAATTATTATATATATAATATTCAAAAATTTAAATTCATGAAAGAATTCATTATTACAAGAATAAGTTTGTGAAAGGAGAAAATTATTAAATATGATAATTTTTTGTATTAGCACATCCATGTAAGAATGTTTTTTGTATATGTGGTTGAAGGATATAAATGATTTTTTGGATTTTTTATAATATAAAGATGCTTGTTTTAAATTGGGACAGTAATACAAATGATATATATCCTCCAATAATGAGTATAGTGGCTATGTATAGTTTGTTGGTATCAAAATTTGAAAAGGAAATAAGTTGTTGATATTGAATTTACATGAGCTGGTCCATTGGAGTTGGTGTTCTACATATAAAAAAGTAACCATGTCACTGATTTGTTATTAAAATTGTTTGGTATTTTTATAAAATTTGAATAAGATTGAAAAAAACATTCGTTAATATATAAATGTTTTTGGAAAAAATTCCATGGGATATATTGGGACACAATAATAAGAAATATTTGTTGATTCAGTCAAGTGATAAATAATTTTTTCAATATCACTAACAAGTGGGTCCACAGAAAAAAAATGATGAAGATTCTTGTTTCATTTTTTTGAAAGAGCAGTCGAAGGGGGTCATGAAGATTGGTTAATGATCCAATAGTTTTTTCCTTCTTTTCAGTTGTTAATAAGCAATGTAATGTGATGTATTCAGTTATGATTTATTTACATGTGGGTCACAAAATACATAATGATTAAATGACCTCAACATAATGAAGAAATATAAATTTAAAATTAGAATTGGAAGAGGAAGGTGGTTTTCAATTCATATTAATGGTGTCAATTCCTTTGTATATGAAAGTGGTACAGAGAATTTTAACGGTGAATTTATATTGGGAAATATGAATATAGAATCAAATTCCAACTATATATTTTTTTTTAATAAAAAATAATTGAAAAACTCAATGAAGTATATGAAAATGAACAAAAATTAAAAACAGTAAACCATTCATGAAGAGATATCATATTTAAGGAAGAATAATGTTTCGAGAAATTTGGTAAATATTGAATACATTTTTAGAATCTTTAATAAACCTTATTGAGTGTTTATAAAAGGAGGATACTTATTTTTTGTCTTATGACTTTCATAGCTTGTGATAGAAGAGATATAAGTTCCATAGCTTTATCAAAAAATTATTCCAACGGTATGTTTTATTGGAAATTTCTTTTTGATATAAGAATAACAGATGAGATAAAATATCATATTTAGATGATCATAGTGTTGGGATAGACTATTAGAATCGAAATATGATTAGTATTTTGATTTTTAAAATAAAATAAGATCAAGATTGTTTTATAGGTATTTGTGGAGAATATTATTTCTTTATTGATAAAAAATAATTGGAATGAGACTAGAAAATCAAAATGAGTAGCATTATGAAGTCTTTGAAGTTAGAACCACATTCCTTATATAAAAGCTATGAATTATTTTTAAGGATTGTATTTGTTAAGGATGATCAAGAATAACAATACCATGTTCACTACAAGAATTATCTAACATCATTTCATGCTTATTAAATAACAAGAACTCTTGTATTAATCATAGTGCTACCCAAGTGTAAGGGTATACACTACTCATTATATTACACAGAAAAGAATTTTTTTGATGTGAATTTTCTAGTATTGGATTGTTTCCAAACCATCACATGGACATATATACTCTTGATGAGATGTAAACCATGTAATGTCATTCTATGGATTTTATATTTGTTTTAATTATTTTCACCATGTAAATAAATATTAGAAATGAGGGAAATATTTTTTCAAAAGAAAGTAAATATTAATCAAAAATATATGACGAATTCATCCCCTCCCCTCTTAGTAATACAACAATAATTAAAGGGAAATTACAGTTTTAATATTTGAAAAGGATTCATTTGTTTAATATTTTTTGACATTTTGAATAGAAGATGATGGACAATATTAACTAGATGAATAGTAAAGGGATTCTAATCATAGATTTAAATAACAATAATATATGGAAATATTGAATTATTTACTGTATTATGTATATTGGGTATGATGTTCTTGAAGTTAAAATAGATGAATTTATCCCAATTTATGATAAGGTTCTTCTTATAACTATTGATAAAAATAATCTTAAGTCTGATGGATGTGCTAAAAATTATTTACTCTCATCACATTATGAAAATATGTTTCTTAGAGTGATTGTTCATTCCAATTCCAATGTTATAAGGGATAATATGAGAATTATTTATTAAAGGAATAAAAAATTTAATAAGGACAGATTAATGATATATAGATTGATATCTAAAGATATCATGATAGGTGAATATAAATATTTTGGAGCATTTTTTACCAGAGTAAATAAAAATGTTATCACAATTAGTTTTCTTACTCTGAAGTTGTAAGACTCAACCATTTTTAGAAGATCATTATAATACTTCATGAAATGATTTATGAAAAAGAAACTTCACTTGAAGATATATATCTTAAAAAATTATATTTGGATGATATCCATATTACTCTCATAATTTATGAGATGATAATGGAGAAGATTATAAAATCTAAAAAATTAATTCATTTTTAATTTTATTACAAGGTTTATAAGAAAAATAATCCATAATTGTTCATGAGGAATATGATATTGTTGACACTGAATCTGAAAATTAGGTATGTAAAAATCATGATGAAATTTTATCCTTTTTTTCTTAAAAATGTATGAAGGGGTATAGGTAAAAAGGGAAACATAATTTAATTTATTTTCAGATTGAATTATTTTGGAAATTTTTATATTATTATCCTTGATGAAATAAAGAATAGGATTTTGATAATGAAGAAAGAATTCCGAGAAGTTTGGGGAAGTAATAGGTAGATATGGAAAAACATTTTCCCAAAGGGAAAGACCAAAATTTATCCAAATACAGATGTATAAATTTATTTTCTAATGATGATAAAAAATAATATATTAAATCTAACTAATGAAAATATATTTAGCACTCTTCTGAGAATAATTTTATCAAAATATTGAATAATGAAGAATTCAGAAGTTGTAGTTTTTAAGAAAGAGAAACCCAATTATAATTTCATCATAATGAAAAATTGAAATAACGTTTATGGAATAATTGGTGGAATTAAAAGTAAATCAGGACACTGAGGAATGAAAATTACTCATAAAATATCAAGATGGCATTCTTGATGAAAATGTCAAGATAATGAAATAAATTACTAATTTAAAGAAATATATTGGGAATGTAAATAATCTTAATGAACATATGGAAATTAATCTTAAGGAAAAATAAGAATAGTTGGAACATGTCCAACATAAACATTTTATAGTTCATCAGAGAGGTACATGTTTCATAAACCCAACAATGAAGTTAGTGAATGCTATTATATGGTTTACCATGATAAGAATCATTAAAAGATACCTTTGAGTTAGAGAAAGAATATTGAGATGTTTATGGGAAGGAGAATGTTGTAAGTATTTATGACGAAAAGAATTGTTGGGAATGTCATGTATGTGGAAAATATCAACAAAGTAATAAAGTCATAATTTTCAAATAATTATTATTCAAAATGAACAAATATTACCTTTTCATTAGATAAGGTTTAAAATAGAAGAGAGATGGAATCGAATATTTAAGTCAGATAGGTTGTTGGTCAAAAATTATTATAGAAGAAATAAAATAAGTATTTTTATATACATATTCATAATGTTGGTTAGTATGGATGTTTAAGTGGAAAATATTATTTCTATGGAAACTTTTGTTATTTTTGTGGAATTGGATATATAAAAAATATATGTTGGCTCAATAAACCACATTATAAAAATTTTAAAAATTATAAAAGGAAATGTTTGAGGGGGTCAATCTCCACAATGGAAGAAGTCAAAGAAAAATATTCTGAGTAATGTTGAGATGATTGGTGTGAAATTTGAACAATGATTCCAACCATATGGAATCTATTTGAGAAATATTTGAACAACCAAGAAATATTTCTACAGGTTTTCCAGTTTTATTATAATCAAGATCAAGTTTTGTTAATAATTTATAAAAAAGATTGATAAGGAAATAAAAGGGAAAAAATATCTTGGTGTAGAAACCACAATGAAACCAAAAAAGTATAATAACCATTGATTGTTAATTGTCAGTTTTCTCCTCATATGACATGAGACGTAAAATTATTAATGATTGTGAATGACTTTAGAGAATGTATTGTAAAATTTTGAAATGATGATTCTTTGATATCAAAGGACTTGGACTAACCATCATTGGGAATGAATAACTTATTTCCAAGAAATATTAGTATGTTGATGGGATGAATCACAACTTGCTATTTTTTTCAAATATATTCCATGAAGGAAAGAAAGCCATTTTTATAAAAAATCTTAATTGTCATTTGGAGTTTATAAGATGGGAATATAGTTACAAGAGTCTAATGTTGATATGAAATTAAAATTTATGATTTTAAAATAAATATTTTTTGTTACATGCGTATTGTAGAATAGAATTAGTTTTGGAATAACATTTAGTGGAACAAGTGTTATAGAATTTCGATTATGTTATCTAAGAAATAAAATGTTCATAGAATTCTAAATATTTAATGATGAAAATATTGGTGTTGCTCCATTTTTAAGATGAAAAAATTACACTCTCAGTGCATAGGAATGTTGAGAATTTTCAAAAATCTAGAAATAATTCAATCCTTCATTTATATGACAATGAGAAAATAATAAACTAATATATCTAAGTACATAATCAAATTAGTTAATGAATTTAATAAAATTAATTTTGTTATTTATTTGAAACCTAAGTTATATTCCATGAAAATGATTAAATTTTTTAGAATGAATGTGAAGAAGGAAGTTGAGTATTCAGTAAAGAACTTGTGAACTGATAATGGGAGTGAGTATAGAAATGATGAATTTAAAATTTATCTTAAGATGCATCGAAATTGTAACGAGTTTTGATCATCATACACCTCTCAAGAAAATGGGGTTCCTCAATGGAATTATATAAGTTTTATTAAAACTATAATAACTATATCACATTAACGTGGCCATTCTCATTACCTTTATAGGCAGGACATGAGTACTACTATGTATATCCAAAACTGATGTTTCAATAGGGAATGTTTATATATGACTCTATATGGATTTTTTCTGAGAAAAATACAGGTTTGAAACACTTATGTGTTATTGGGAGTCTATAAATCATAATGAAAGGAGGTGGAAACATTTGAAAGATTGAGAGGATATGTGAATATGGTTTTATCCAATCAATGCATTAGGAGGAAAAAAATACTGGGTTTTATTTAAAAAACATGAATAATACTTAATTGTTTTGATTTTAAAGTTATTAAAAATGTTGATGAAGATAACCATATTTTATCTAATAAATAAGTTGAATAGGATAATAGAATTTTTAAAAAATTTCATAAGGATAATAAAAATAGTAATCAAACTCAAGAACAAGAATTAGACATAGATATTTCAAGTGATGAGGATGAATCCCAAAAATATCATCCTTGGATAAGGATGCATTAAGAAAATCAGAGCAAAATTTGTGATCAAAATCAATATCTTAAAACAAGAAAAAAAGATTATCATACTTAATTATATTCAAATGGTGACATGAAAAATGTGAATAATGATTATGAGAATCTGGAATGGGTATAACTATGAATGGGGATTTCTATCAGATAGAAAACATTAATACTTGGTAACTCATTCCAAAGACGGATAATAAAATAGTTTTTGGAACAAAATATGTTTTCTAGAACATGATAAATGATTATTGTCAAGGGATAAGAAACAAATAATGTTTTGTGTGAAAATGTTACTCAATGATGGATTGCATTAACTTTGATGAATCTTTTTATCGGGTGGAGAAGATTAAAATAGTCATAATGTTTCTAGATTTTTCAATAAATTTAGGATTAAAATTATTTATAATGGATTGGAATACCACTTTTATTAATGGGGATATTAATGAGGAGTATCATGTTGAACAACCTTGTGTATTGGTTAATGGTAAAGATGAATGTTATGTGTGTAAACATAATAAAGACTGGTATGGGATCATACATGATCCAATATAATGGTATTCCAAATTTAATACTTTATTAAGGAAGATGAATTAAAAAAAAGAGTTGATAATAATTTTTACATCAATAAAATTCTAGATTACTACATTATCATAATTTTATATGTTGATCACATTATTTTTTTTATAGGATTAACGAATGTTCTTTTAATTTTTTTTTTCTGTATAATGAAAATGTTATCTGAGATTTCCATGTTCTGGGAAATGAAATACATTCTTGAGTCAAAAATTTTCAAAAATAGAAAAAAACATTTTTCATTGTTAGAATTTTTATAATGATTTTCTTCTTAATATGCTTCTAAAAAATATGAACATAGTATCTACACATATTTCAGTGAGAAAAATTTTCCCATTTATGGATATGTTTGAAAGATGAATATATTTTTTTTTCAAAATCTTATAAGAATTTTATTAAATTTAACAGCCTCAAGACTTGACATTGTTTAGGATCATAAAGTATGTGGATGATTTCATAGTGCTACTAAATAATCACATTTATTTTCTATAAAATTTATTCATAGATAAATCAAAGATACAAAATTTTTTGGAAATAAGTTTGATATCTCACAATGTATTGACTTGTTTTTGTATTGATATGATAATTGGTATGAAATTATTGATGATAGTTGATCCACATCTGTTGGAATTTATTTTCAAAATAATGGTTGTGTTAGTTGAAATACAAAAAATATTCAGTAACTCTTCATATATATAAAGATGAATAAGTTTTTACCATTGAAGTTCCTTGACAACTAATGTGGATGAGGAATCAGTTATAAGATATACTTATTGATGTAAATATAACCTTACTCTTGGATTGTGATAACCAAAGTTCATTCATACTTATAAGTAATCCGTTATTATAGATTTTTAAAACATATTGATCTAAAATATCATTTTTCTGAAATAACATGTGGTGTAGAATGAGTTGAAGTTGGAGTAAGTTCCTATATTGGAACATTTTACTTAAATTTTCTCAAACCAGTTACCAAAATAATATTGTTATAAATTTATTATGTGTATTAGAGTGCAACATCATTCTAAATATGTTTAAGGTATGTGAATTTTTACCCTCTCTCAATAATATTTTTTATATTGTTTTCAAGTGGAGAATTCATTCGTAAATCTATCTTTATGAATTCATGGATAATGGGGGAGTTGTGGGTATACTATGAATCCATTAATTTAGTGTGTAAAGTATTCAATTTTTTTTTGGAGTGGTTGCAATAAAAGAACACTACTGCTAACTATAATATTGAAGAGGAGTAAAAGTAATGTTTTTTACTATAATATTAAAGGAATAAAAAAATGATATGAGTAAAACATTATGATTTTGATGTTTTTCCTTAGTATCTTTTTTAAGAGAACCTGGTTTTTCTTTCAGTATTCTTTGTTTCCTATAATTACTAACTAACCTAGGCTTATAATTCTTGATAAATAATCCATATATTAACATTGTAATGTTTAGTTATTTTTAGACCTTGGTTAAAAGAAAATCCAAAAGGGGATATTTTTATTATGAAGCAGATAAAGAAGATGATTGTATTAAAGAGCGTTCATTTGTTATTAATGATTTTGAAGAATAAAATAATTCAAATATCATGGAAAAATAGTGTAATTGCATCCATCTTCATGGTATAGAAATTGAACTAATAATTTTTAAGAAATTTAATCTTATTGTGAATTTTTATTACAAAAGAAAATGTTTATCAGACCCACCATAGGTTCAGAATATTAGAAATATCATAATAAAAAATTGAATAAAATTTTGAATGGATATGATGTAAATATGATATTTATTTCAAAAAAAATATAAGTATTTCTTAAATCTTTTGATTAAATCATGATGCAATAAAGGAGAAGAAAATGTGTTGTTTATCATATTTATTCCAATCATATTGACTATTGGTTAGAATGAATGTAGGTTTCTTGAATGGATGGTAAGATACAATATATTCCATTAATATGCTGGATTTTGAAAACGATGATATTGATACATTTAAAATTCATGACGAAAGTCTATCATACAAGTATAATTTTGTGATATATTGAAGTTACAGATGATGAAGATTTCTGGAATCAACACATCATTATTAGAACAATGAATTAATAATATCATGAAGTATGTGAAAAACTATTGTAAATGATACAATACGAAGATACTAGTTTTTAAACCAAAAAGTATTCCCAATGATATTAATCTTAGGATAAATAGGATTGTAGTTTCTAATAGTACATTAATGTCATAATACAAAAAGAAAATAAGTTTCTAAAGTCAATGTTCTTAGAATAGGTCAATTTGAATTTTTGTTCCCCCAATAAATGATATAACATTGAAATTGATTATCTGTTAATATTGATTGGTTCATTAGGACACAGAAGGAAGATTGATAAGAATGGGTTTTTGAAGGATAAATGTTTTTATATATAATTCTCTTGAGATATGTTCTCAAAATTGAATAATAAATGTATTTTTGACTGAGTTAAGGAATAAATAATGTTTTTAATATATATAACTAGTCGGTTAAGAAAAATAATAATAACAATAGTCTTTTTTGAGGATATATTAAAAGTGTTGTCAAAAGTGGACATTAATCCAGCATGAAGTTACAATATATGATTTTACACTGTTATTCTCAGTTGTAATGGATAAAATTAATGGGTTAAATTTATTTCTGATTTATTTATAATTTGGTCAAGAAAATATATGTGACCAACTGACCTCATCATAATGAATTAATTATAATTAAAAATCAAAATCAATATCAATATTAGGTTTTCATGAAGATTGAATATATCTTTTAATAATATATGAAACTTTAATATGACATCGTAATTGATAAATTGTATTGTGAAATTGGAAGGGATAATGAGATTCAGACTAGATATTTTATAATATTTCTATAGAATTTATGAAGTCTATGTGAGATCCAAAATTTAAAATAATTTGAAGCCAAAAATAAGTCATGGAACGATTGGATATTTTAGAAATAATGATAATATAGAAAATTTAATAAAGAGGGAAAACCTTTTCATAATACCACATTAACCTTATTGGTATGTATATAAAATTAATAGAATTATTTTTTGTATTATGAATTATACAACTCGTGAATGTTGGGAGAGATGTTATGCAGTTGTTGCAATAATAACTTTCTAGATGATTTATTTCAGAATACATTTTTTAGGTATAATATGAAATGAGAAAAGGAAATATCATATTCTACTTATCATTAATTTTTTCATGATCATTGAACAAGGAACAAGAGTGATATTTCATGACTCATATTTAAATAAATTAATGTTTATTTCAATTCTATTCAGACTGAGTATTATTTCCATATTAAACAATCATACATGTGAATTGGGTTAGGAAATAAGTAAGACTGTCATTATAATGTCTTAGATCTTCTAACAATATTTTGGATAAGAAAATGATTTTTTTGAAAGAGACATATTTTTGAATGTTGGTAAGGAAGAACCATACCATGTTTTATACAATATTATCTTAAATAATTTTATGCTACATAGAGAACATAGAATATTGAATTTATCATATTGTTTCATGTGTGTAAGAGAATATATGGGTTACTGTACTCCACACAAAAGGATTAATTTGCAGTGGATATTGTGGTATTAGATTACTTCCAAACTATACCAATGACCTAGATACAATTTTTGATTTGTGTACCTTATAAATTCTTGTCTTCCCATATGTGTGTGTTGGAATAGTTTCAACAGGGAATAAAATATTAAATAAGTGTCAAATGTTGTTTCAAAATAAATGAAATAGAAAATTAAAATATATAACTGAATCACACTGTCTCCCACTCAATTTGAAACCATATTGACTAGGAAATTATATAATTATAATGATATGAAATCCCATTTAAACTCAACAACATCTATAGTAGATGAGATATGGATAAGAACACAATTTCGAGCCATTAATTACATTAAAACCAATGACCAATCCATATACTCTACCACCAAACATTTCACACTATGCCACAAAAATATGTCCCCAATCCATGATACATGTGGAATACTCTTAGGTGTACCTCAAAAAGTTGATCTTTGAATCATAAATGTTAATATCTTGTGAATCTATACAAGAAAAAAAACCTATCATGATAAAACATAGAGTTTTTGTCATCCTATGACTATCTCTCTAGATCCTCTCTACGACCAACAAGATAGAACATAAGCTATACCTCTAAGTATGCCAAATAATTATATTCCACATACTAAATCAGAAATGAATGCAAGGTAATTTTTGAAAAACCAAATCCACTATAATTAACTATGACATCATAGTAATGGGATATCAGATCCTCCAAGATACTCCAAGCATCTCCAGAGTCCTGAACAACATCGTTACACAAATTCCAACTGAATACATTAGAAAAAACATTTCACTCTCATGAGGGTTAAGTGATCTTAATGATATATTTTGTTAAAAAATATATCCAACTATTCTTCTATGCATTCATATCATTCAATGAAAACATATAATTAAAAATACTATGATTTGTGATAATAATAATGAAATACCCAATAAGGTAACACTGACAAAAATTCATTAATATGAAAACCACAAGTAGCTTCATATCTGGGGTAGAATATATTCACTATGTTGATTCTACCATTGATCCCCATAGAGGATAAATTCCTTCTCATTCATCAATAAACATCCCAATCCCAGATAAGAGGTGTCCTAAAAAATAAAAAAAATTACATTTTCCTATTGAAACTAGAGAATAGATCAATTTCCCCTTTATGTAGTATAAATCTAATTAAAATTTATTAGTCCTGATAAAATATAGTTTTTTTCTAGTAAATTTATTAAATTGTGATGCATTACACTATAAATATACAGTAAACCTTATGTAAGAGTCTATAATATTTTAGAAATTAAGAACCTTTAAATGATTCTTGGGGTTTTCAAATGAAGAAAAGACATCAAATATCAATGAGTCCACATCCGAACTGTGTCGAGACATTAAATTACTAAAGAAATACATATATAATATCCAAACATTATTATTTCAAAAATATCCATAGAGATATTGGAATTAAGAAACGTGAAATACATCTCTGATATGATTGGCGTGATCTTCTATGAATTCATGTAGATAAATATTTCATTTAAGAACATGACAATTAACTAGTCTTGGAATTCAATGGACATGGTGTTTATAATACCCAAAAACATATTTTAATATTTTATGGCACTTAATGTCAGGAAATTTTACTTAAAGGGACCTCACCTGCATCAAAATACATTATTCTAGATATCAACCAACTTCACACTCATTCAGTGATAACTAGATCTCTGAGAGATCTTAGAAACCCAAATCAACAATCTCAACTTGGTGAAATGAAATTGTATCACTGAATGTTGGTAATTTTTTTCCTTTCAACATATTATATCTATAGTTCCCTATACATAGAGGCATAATAAAATTTATCTTCATGATAAAGAAAACTAGAGAACCCCTCAGTGACACACCTGTTTATATGAAACCTTACGGTGTCTAATAATATTTTTTAATTCTCAAATCATGAAACTAGTAGGGTTCCATATGATAATGATAAGTCAAAATAGAAGAGTCACAAGGAGGTAGATGTATCCCAAACTCTACATCATATTGACGGGATAACATTACAACCCCTTGGGAAAACATAAAAAACCACCCAATAATATGTCAACCAGCACCATCACATAGTGTAATAATATAAAAACAACATTAAAGAAAAAAAGGTGCTCCATATGTCTAAATAGCACCTAAAAATACAACATTCTAAAACAAACCCCTATAGCTAATCATTGTTCATGAAAAGAAATTTCCTCCTATAATGTCAATGAAAACATTCATATAATATGACTATTCGATACAATGGGTGAGATTTTATAGTTACATCTAAATAAGGCACAAATACTCCTTGGAATTATATGAACTCACCACCAGTCTATAACCCTGACACACATCAATCTATATATTAAATCCTCTGACTAAAATTGTCAACACCAAGGGTATATGAAACCTATATGTGTAAATCCAAAAAGTATATACTAGAGATGGTGTAATGAAGGAGTGAATAGTTTCAGAATATATAAAATAACAAGGAATGGTATATGATAAAATGAGCACATATCCAATGATAAATGGACCCTCTTGATGATCCCCCTAAACTAATAAGATTAATTAATTCCCATCTACTCTATATTTCTATTGATGGACAACTCTATGTCCATACTTGGTTCGAGGTCTATAAACCATGGGTTCATATTAAGTTCAAACACTCTATACTCTATATCACACTTTATTAAACAATCTTTGCGCCGCTTTGGTTGAAATGATCATATTGGAACCTATTTATGGGGATGATGCTGAACCTATTCACATCTACCAATCAGATATCAATAAAACACTGGCCATTAATTGAAACGACTCTAAAAAAATCCATAATTAAAAACACTAGGAAATACCCCAAATGAAAATCATAAAAATCACTAGACATAGAAGGAAAAAAATATTTTTATGAGGTAGAATCTCTATTTTTTGAAACATCAATGGACCCAACACCAAAAACATAATTATAAAAACACGGCTCCTCTGGAAACCTTCTACAATCCCTTATATGGTAAACATCATCACCAGTGTTTTATCCCAATCACATATGGAACATTCTAGAACTATAGATACATAAATAATTTAAATAAAATAACTAGTTAAGGTATTGAAGGATGTATTGCCTCCTAAAGACTCCACATATGAGAATCCTCCCCTATAAAATGGAATAGGAAAAAAAATCCTTGAATGTGATCGTGATCTCTAAGATAAATGTGATGCTCGGAAAAAGTGATACTAGTTCCCACCTATTCACTTCCATCATAGTTGATGAAAATAAATATACTATAAACTCCTTTTAAAATTCAACCCAAATAATATCATCATACTTCTACTCACAAATATAAATTTACCATGATAGACTCACAACTCATATCATCTAACTAACTGCAAGCATAACCCAGTACTCTGCTAGGGCCGAAATCCAATTGTGGATACTAACTATGATCTAAAAAAATGGGAAATAAATATTTTATATTTTTGATACTATTTGATTTTACAAAGGTTTATTTATGTCATATTAAATTATTAGAACCACCAAAACTAATACAAGAACATAAATCATTCATTATACATGTGCCATTCCCATGTATCAACGTTGTAAGAAATTCCAACTCACTTGATCGTTCAACGAGATCATTTTCCTTTCATCGGACTATAGAGGGTCCTAAAATATGGCTATCCTATGAATATGTCATTTACTATATAAAACTAAAATCATTCCCCCCCTATAACCTAGGGTATCCTCACTATGCCTAACAAAACACTACATCATATATCTTAACCATCCACTATGAGAAAACTATGTTATGAACCCTCCCTCCAATGGTATACCTAAAAGTTCATAAATGGAGGAAGAGTGGTAATGAACCTTTATACCCACCATTAGTTTGACCTAGTTTGGGAATTTTCACGAAAGGATAAAAAAATCACACAAATGGGTGGAATTTCCCTCTATAATAATTGGATTGTGAGACTGAATAAATCAACCAAAATAAACTCCAAAAAATGATATAAAATTGAAAACAAAACCACTGAATTATGTATATTTGTATGAAAATAATTATGATAAAATTCCTCCAAATAATCACCCAAAATAAAATATATAGAAATGATATAATAAGAACTCCAAATCTGTATCTAGAAATTTAGATTCTAGACTACGAAGTCATCCTTGAATCCTGGAAGTTATTTGTAAATAAGTAGGCTATAAATTGAAGTATACTGATTAGTGTAATCAATTTCTATTGTGTATAAGTGAAAAGATCATAACAATAAACCAAGGTTTAACCAATATAACTTTCTTCAACTAAAAATGTTAACTACCTAATACCATCCTCACATTAGCATTATAAAAAAATAACACATCCATGTATAATTACATAAAAATAATTCTATCATCAATTGGTACTCATCCCTACATTCCCACTAATTTTATGCTCTCACACCCTAAAATAAAACATCATAGCTCTCCCTTATATTCCCATCATCACATCATTCCATGAACCCCTTGTGAAAATGGCCACCAAATCACAACTGACACAAAGACACAAGGTCCATCACATCAAATATCTCCTGATGAATCCTAATCATTCACATCATTTCCTAATTGAAATAACATGATCAATTACATCCCATCTAAACTAAAACAATATCTATTATAGCAGTATCATGAAAATAAAGGACATTAGCCATGTTGTCTCATCCTACAATGTGTTACCCCCAATAAAATCCATATCATCGTCTCATCAAACATAAATATAGTTCATTTTTTACATTTCTTACCACACCTTATGAATATGATCATAACATGAAAGAGATATTGGGAAATACATTGCATCCATTCATCCATCATCACCATCGATATGTTTGAAACCCCCTACAAATAATGGGTGTTGGTACATAGTGGTCAATGTGAGTGGGCTGAAAATAAAAAATAAAATGGAACATACATGTTGTATATATATTTCTACACTCAATCTCTACATATTGGTTCACAACAAAGATCTTTAGAAATTTAAATATCATTATCAAACATTACAATACTATCACAATTTCTTCTACTAATAAATTCACAACATTGCATAATAAGCCACAAACCATATTTCATATTCTTTCTCAACACAATAAATTTTCTAAATTTCACATTTCTGACCGGTGCCATTACCAAACCCATTAATATCATTTTATTCCAATTTAATTTCACATTAAACATAAAACATATTTGAACAATCATACAATTTTTAGTTAATTCATTATCCAATTCCAACCCATTTAACGTCCGATGAAATTTCTATTTCTGCATTTTCATTTAATTATAATACTAATCAAGAGACAACATACACATAACATCACAAAAAATACCATCAAAATCATAAATACCACTAGTCACACATCACCAACATCTCACTTACACAACCACAACATTGTCAACAAAAACACATCATAACAATTTCATATCTCATCCACTACATAACTCTACCACAACACATCACATAACCACCCCACATCGCAATTTTATATAACTTTTATATATCATGTTAACACAATATAAATCATCCTTATACACTATAACTACACATTTGACATTAATAAAAAAATAAATTATCAGATTTTAGATAAAAAATGGAGCTAAATCAATTCCTCTTATTTTCATTATAAAATTCTCACAAAATCTATAGTTTCCATATGTGATGAATTATTTTTCTAAATATAAGTATTTAAAAATTTATTAAATGTTATATCCACACTATTAAATATTTTGAGAAAAGGATAATTCAACATAATTAATGGCTCCCAGTTCCCATGATTTTTTGTGGTACGAAGGCATTAAAAATCACAATATCAAAAATAATAAAAGGATGAAAAATTGAGAATTATTATCCTTCCCAATCAATTTAAATATACCAATAAATTATAATTATTAATGTTGTTAAAAAAATCCCAAATATAAAAGGGAGAGTAATCGCTCCCTCATGATACAACAACATGAGAAATAAAAGAACCCTACCTCAACCGATGATATCTAATATACTATGTAAGGTAGGAACATGAAGATGGCCACCACTGATAACCATAATGCAGAAGAATACCTCGATCAACATTAACAAAATACCCTAAAACATTCTATTATTAAAAAATCACCAAAAAACATTATTTTCTTTTAAACTACCTCCCTAGATAAGAAAACATTGGGGAACTAGGAAAAAAGAGGGAAAAACTGACCTAAACCATAATAGATTGATCCTATGAGGATGGGGTTGAATGATAATGAAATGGGCCTAATGATATCATTGTGATTCACTTTATATTATCATAAATGATTTAATATTCATGTAAAAGGTTTGGTTTTTGTGATATTTAAAATTTATATAATTTCTGTAAAATTTATGACCATGTCACAACAAACAATCTCTGTGATGTAGAGAGAGAGAGAGAGAGGAATATACTGTAGTGGGGTGGACCATCTCACTTCTAGGATGGTTGAACATGGCTCCAAAATAAATGAATATATATATATATTTTAAATATATAAACATGTGGAAAATTATGGAATAACCTAGACCACTATGCCTCATACCTTCAATAACCTGGAAAAGGATTCACTAATGTTGGGTGCTCTATGATACATTGGTGTATAAACATGAAGAGCCACTAAAAATTCAACCCAAAAACTAAATTTTCAGCCATATTTTATAAAATTTTTCCCTTAACTATTGGGATTGGTATAAACTCATTAAAATTCGATATAGTGCCACTAAATGTTTTCTCTTAGTAGCTCTAAAACACCTCCTTAGGATCCCTAGGCCACAAAATTCACCTCCACACAATAGTGGCCTCTACTACAGTTTAATTTATGTCCCTATTATTAAAGAATTCTCGTGTATATATTTTATACCTACAACCTGTCCTATAGTTTCAAACATAAAGGGACAACCTTGGACCCCTCCACCTCTATAAAATGATCAATTTTAATGTGTTTAATGATCTATACAATTATTGGTCCCACATAGAGGATAGTGGAATCATATTATATTATTCCAACATTGCATGTAATAGGTCCATGGATGAGTGTGGTTTGATGATGAATATGTGAAATAAACCAATGATCAATCATTTTTTATTCATATAATTATAATGGTTATATGGGTAGTTTATAAATAGAAATTTGAGACCATATATTGAAAAGTATCATTAGTTAATTTTTACACATGGATGGTCTTATATAATATTTGATCAAATGATTATATGATTGTTGGGGACTCTGTGCTTGGAACACGGTTTTCTATTGGGAGTCAATGATATGGGTGGATTAGTAGTTGGTGGATGATATGTTGATTTAATTTGACAATATGGATAGATATTTTTTTAATTTGGAGTTAATATGTACTGACGGTTAGTGATTATATATATGGATTGAACAAATTAATTAAGGAGCCTCATGTTGTTTTCATTTTGTGACCTAATATTAGAAAATTGGGATGAGGTTTTCGTGTATGATAAGAAATAATATTTTGGGGTCAAACTTTAAAT
This sequence comes from Viscum album, assembly GCA_963277665.1. Lineage (NCBI taxonomy): Eukaryota > Viridiplantae > Streptophyta > Magnoliopsida > Santalales > Viscaceae > Viscum > Viscum album. The sequence goes on along the minus strand of OY728147.1, from coordinate 1,665,936,859 downwards.
AATACTAATCCATAGTAGTACGGTTATAGTAGCGATGTTGTATGAGAAATACCATGATAGGAGTTATTCTTATTATTGGTTACCCTTATGAAAGAGTGATGTAGATCTATATCAGTTGAGTGATAAAGAGATTACATTAAATGATGGTTATTTTAATTTTTTGGGTGTATAGTTTGGTGAGTGATTTTAGATCAAAAAAATATGTTCTACTTAAGGGAATAATGTCATTTGAGGAAGTGAATAACAAGTCGTGAAACTAGCGAGTTGAGGATTTTTTATATAGCTTAATGATATTTTTCCACGTTGAAAGGTAGTATGGTATATATATTATTACTCTAGAATCAATATACTATTGATACATGAGTTATTTTTTTATAATGAAATAAAAAAATTAATGAGGGGACATGGTGTAGTGGGTCTGTGAGTTTATCTGCTCCTCCAACCAATGAGTTGTTACCCTTCAAAGAGTAGGTAGTGTGTGGTTAAATTATATGTCTTTGAAAGTTATTGTGGTTTTATTAGCTAAGATTCAATTTTTAGGAATATAATGATCTCTTAAATATGATATGTGTTGAGCCTAATAATTTTATGGTTTTTATAATGAGTTGTTTGGGTTGTAGTAAGATGAATTGGGAGAGTCATGTGCTAGTGAGAGAGGATGTTTCCCTTGAGTTGAGCCAGTTGCGGTTTGATATTATGATATTATTTGAGAAGTGTTAGTTGATATCATGAATTTCAACACTCAATTAATAGTGAATTATGTTTTCTACTGCCTCTTAGTGGATTTTGATGTTCCTTGGTGCATCTCATAAGTAATATGTATGAGAACCTAACCCACATGTAGAGGTGGCTTGTATTAGTACATGAGGGAAAAGTGGGAATTTCATCAATAAATTATAGATACCCTTTTTGGGTATATATTAGAGATGATTAGTTATCATTATGTTTTGTCAACCAATGAAGTTAGGAGGGGGTCGTTAGGCTAGATTTATGTTTGGTGGTCATGGAGTTACGTAATTTCCTGGTGAGTATGGTGTCAGTTTGGGGATATCATCAAGGATTAGTGGAGTTTTCTTGTGATATAATCATTTGGAGATCAATATAGGTTTCCCACTATTTCTTTGATTAAGGTGTAGTATTCAATTTTCATTGAGTGGATCTTGGTATGAGAGGTTACAAATCGGGTGTAGTTATTCAACAGAAGAAGATTACCAGTTAGAATCAGTGGTATTGGTATGTCAACCAAAGGTGATGACACTTGGAGTTTATCTGGGGTGATCATGTGATCTTATAAATATGACCTTGGTTTCTAAATCAATACATCTAGAATATATTATAATTCCTTAATTTTATTGAAGGTATGAGCGGGAACATTCATGTGAAGATGTTAGTGAAAATAATGGGTTATAGGCACATGTATATTTTAGGGGTATGCAATTTGTATTTGGAAATGAAGTGATGTTGGGACGTTGAAGACAAGAATAAATTCTTCTAATAGTTTTTAAAATAAATTTTAATATTTGGAAAGGATCTTTGGAGTGGTATTTTGATGTATGGGTGCAATGGATAGAGTTTCCTAAATGTGAAACCTAAATACACTTTTCAGTGATTATAAATCATTTGAGGAGGAGTTTTTAACACCCATAATATTTAATGGTGCGATTAATTATACAAGAACCTTAATTATTTTCATTATTATAAGGATTATTAATTTCATGGGATAAAAGTAGTTTGGGTCTATGTTTTAGAAGAACACATGGGGTTGTTACTGAAAGGTTGTTGCTGAATAGGTTCATGGCATGAATCTTGTGAGAAGATACCAAGGGATTCTACAATAGTAAACTGAGATTTTTAATCTATCAATAATTCTATGAACTAATCTAAGAGGTGTTTTTTATTTATAATATTATAATATCATCCTGGAAAAATGGATGGTTTTTGCCTCTAGGAACACCATATACCATGTTTCTTACATGGTAAAGGAATCCACAAATCTAAAAAAATTATACTGGTAATTATAACCTCATTCATACGAAATATACACTTTTACTTCTTTAATTTTATGTTTTCCCTATTTAAAATCAAAATATATGAGTAATAATTCAATTTACCTAGATTAGATTCATTGATCTCAAATCAATAATAAATTCAATGTGATTTAGCATTATAACTCTTATGGTACGAAGGCCTTACCATGATATAGAAATTGTAAGAAATATATTCTATTAAATTGAATGAGGCTTTATTTCTATTCCCATAAATCGTAATATTTTATGTGTCAAAGTATAGAGTGGTTCATTTTTGTTGAATTGAAACAAATTGACAAGAACCGTGAGTGATATAGATTTGAATTAGTAGAATTGTCCTTTTATAATTGTTATAATTAAGGTTATAATGAAGGGTTAATGAGATTTTAATGAGTTATTAAGGATTTTGGTAAGGATAGAATAACCTTGTTTGATGATGTTCATGTTCATATGTTGATGTGTCATATTCATGAGTGATTTGTCTAAGCATGTCATTGATATATGATCTAGTAATGGGAATGAATAATATATTCATGATGGTTATGTGGTGTAACCATGAGTCATATTTTTGAGCTTGTAATGGTTCTACAGTTTAGAAAAAAGTGATATAATCACGTCCATAATGAAATACTTTCTTGTAATGATTATTTGAGAATATCATAGAATATGTTGTGAGGATGTCCACTAGTGACATGGATGGGTATTATAGTGATAAAAATTGCCTCCATGAGTGAGAATTTGGGTTAGTATATTGTCATATTTGTTTCTAATGAGGAAGAAAAGAGAATTATTATGGGGGATTTTGGTGAGATGTTATTATTTTTCTATTTGACATATATACTTTATGTACAGGGCCAAATTTTATCAACTGAATATTATATATTACAATTATTTAATATAGTATAAATCACATAAAATCATTTATAGAACACATCATCATCTGTATAAATGTATAATGAATGGTATAAGAAGTAATTTTATATGTTAAGGAACCTATACCAATGGAATGGTCACATGACATTTTGAATTGTAATATGAATCTTAAAAATTGTAACCATTCCAATAAAATAGTATATTTCCCCACAAAAGTATAAATTAAATTTAATCATCTTATAAATGGTAATACGATATAATTATATCATATTATAAGTAAATATATGTATTATAAATTGTTAAATAAGTGATGGTATTTTCGTAAGACATAAATATATAATTACAATTTTATAATTAATGTAATGATTTAAAAAAGTCACATTCATTAAAGTTATTTATAAATTAATATTGTGTTTTCCTATGATTTTAATATAATTTTAGTATACAGTAATTAATTTTTAAATGCACAATGAAGTCGGTTATAATTTTAAAATTAAAAATTTCTTATTAAATGATGAATTTTATTAAGAATTAATGTCTTCATACCGAGAAAAGTGTCTTCATGAAATTCAGTTCATTTTTGAATTATACACATCAAAAAAATGGTTGTGCAGAATTCTTGGGAATTTTATGAAATAAATGATTTTTTGAATGATAATATACAATAATTTAGAGTATATATACATTATAAGTAATTTACACAATTCTTTGAGTCATCAATGATATATATACCTGAATCTCAGAGTCTCATTCATTATATTAATATATTTTGTTATTATCATCAAACTATTCATTATATTATGATGAAATAATAAAATAATGAATAAATTAATGAGAAAACACCACTATCTTCCCTGATAAATACCTCCCCTCACCACCGCTTCTCCTCCCCACTTCCAAGATTTGGTTCTTGTCCAAATTATTACCAATACTCTTATAAGGAACCTACCCCATGTCTAGGAGCTCTTGGTCCCATAAAAATACCAAACCCTTTTCACTAATAAGGTTAACAATAAGAAGGATTTATGAGGTAAAATCCTCTTTATTTACTTTTAATTTCATTAAAAGTTATTATATTTTATTTTTTTATCCTCACTACCCCTCATCCAAATGGAATAATAACTAAAATAACTTATACATAAGGGATTTTTATTATTCTAATGGAATAGTCTGTCATCAAACCCTTTACCCTCTCCCAATTATTCTTAAAATTAATTTATAGCTGGTGAGGTGTTGATTTATCTCCCTCAAGGATGGAAGGATTTAATTTTAAAATACCCCCTTCAAGGATGCTGATGAATCCATTTTAATCGATAAAAAGATTATAATTTATATGTTATAAATTATATTATGTTCTATATGTAAACTATTTACATAATACTAAATTATAAAATAGAACAAATTTGTTGTAATTAAAACCCACCATAATAAACTAAATGATTACCATAAATGTATTATATAATGAATCAACCTAATACCATAAAAAATGGTATATGTAACCATTTAAATATATTAATGATAATTAATAACCTATAATTTATATTAAAAATAATTATCCTAATTTTACATGAATTTCCATAGTTTTATACATGTGATGTTATTATGAAAACCATGAAAACAAACACTCTTGAATGATGAAATTGAAATCTATAACTCATTAAAAATCCCTTAAATTTACTTAATAAAAAAATGAAACAATTTCAAGTGTAAAGTGTTTTTTATTTTCAAACTATATAATTTAGTTTTATTATACATGATATTAAAGTGATGAAATCATGAAAACTTAAAGTGAGGGGACTCTAAACCAACTCTATTTAGTTATGTTTTCCCTCACTTACTTCATTATAATTTTATATTTTCTTTAAATTTTCATTAAATATAATTTATTATTCATTCACTTTTCTTTTTTGGGAAATACATGTTTTAGATTTGGTTTTCTGGAAAATGTATTGATTTTTTCCAAAGAAATATTCATTCAAAAAATAAATCTATTACATATAATGAAACTATTTGTATTCACTGGAGATTTATTATTATTATACCACTTTTGATATGAAATAAATTATTTGGAAACCAAATTGTTTTTTCATGAATTTATTCTTCAATAAATGAAAGCCTTTTATATCCATTGGGTATTTTATTTTCAAGATTGGAATATGTCCTATGTGTGAGTCATGATAATGTAAAAAATATGATATGATAGGTGAAACCAAAATCATATAGCACATTTAAATGTTATGGAGTGATGGGTGAGCATATAATTATATAGAATAACAAAGAATTTTTTAATTTGATGGATCTCATGAGATAATCACAAATATGATTAAACATAATGCTAGATCATTTCACAAATATTAGTGGTATTTGTCCATGAAGGCATGGTGATTAATTTTATGCATTACCACATTTCATTCCTTTATATAATTTTTCATCTCAGGATTATTGCTATGATTCTTGTATTATTTTAAGATGACTAATATTATTCTCACCCATGATTCATTTCTATTATCCATCCCCTTATTGGGATTTGAGATCACACCTTTTTTATGTATATCCTCTAGTGAATACTTATATTAAGATGTAAATGAGTTCCATAAGAATATAAAAATGAATAATGAAAATAAAATTCTATGTATAACTATGTTAATGTGATATTTGATCCTAATTTAACCAAGACACTAAATCATATGATAATGTTTTTTTAACTCTTTTATGTTGTTTATCATTAAATTATATAATAGTTTTTTTTAAACGCAAATTCATTACAGTTGGAATCAGATAATAGTTTAGTAAATTTGGGAACAAGGATTAGATAACCTTTGTGAAAACCCTTATTATGAGACCATATAAATTTAAATACATGAAAATCATTGTTTTATAAAAATATTAAAACTAGGGATCCCATAAGATATGTTTTTTGTCTTAATTTTGTAAAGTAATAACTTATTTATACCCAACATTTTGGATAATGTTTTGACTTAAAATTTTCTATTTTAGAAAATGATGGGAACTTGTAGAAATTAGGCCAACAACCCATGTGAGGATCACTAGAGTGATTTATTTAATGGAATCTACAATGCTTTGGGAGGAGTAATTATATGTTTCATATTAATTATAACCTAGATGTCTTAGTCTATGAATAATTAATAGGATGACGTGGAACATACTACATCACCAAAGAGGTAGTAACTCTCTATCTAGTATATTATATGGAAATGACCATTGACACATAGTGGATCTCTTAATCCCCATGATATAGTATAGGTAAAACATTGATGGAGAATGTAGTTTTCATTATTTTCTGATCTGCGATGTGTACATTTATTGTATCTCTTTTTCAACTAGACATTCATATTGACCAATGGTGAAAAATGATTATGAGCACCATGATGAAGAGTAAAATTGAAGAGATAGAGTGGGAATACCTTAAATGAATGTTTTCTAAGAATTATTTACCTCGAACACATCCTACAAATATATAGATATATTTAATATAGAAGAAGAAAAAATAATGTGAATTTGGGAATGCCTAAATAAAATATTTCACAAGGATTTTAAAGTATAGTTTTGGTTTTGTTACTAACAATGATAAGAAAATTTATAGATTCTTTAGTGGTTTAAATCCACACCAACAAAAGGCCATAGAAAATTGTGAATTTGTGGGTTAGGAAAAGGTTTTTAGATGTCCTCTCAAAGTAGATAACGATTATATTGAATGATATCATTAATATGGTGATAATAAATGAAATATGTAGTTTAAAGTGATATGATCTAATGAGAATGGAGGAAATAGATCATAACAACCCACTTGTTAGATATGAGGTAAGAATAATCTTTAGAATTTAATTAAAGGGATGGTAAATATTATATGTTTGGGAGAGAAGGACACGAAGCTCATGAATGCTGATGGGACATGAGGATTCTAGCCAATTGAGTTGAAGAATATAGAGCACCACCCACCATTAAATGCTTCAACTCTAGGGAGAAAGGACACTATGAAATCCAGTGCACTAAACATTGAGTCCTCAAGGGTAATCGACATCATCAACCATCAAATCCAAAGGAGAAAGTGAATGATTATTCTATAACTGCATTTTTAGTGGTTCACAAGAATTATGTGTTGATATTTACATTTTTTATTCATACAATGAGGGGGAAAATACTATTTGATTCTAGTTATGAACATTCATTCATATCATCATAGTTTAGTAGAACTATTTAAACACCACCTCAACATATAATGGTTGACATATCAATGAGAATAATAAATGGGGTAATTATTTTATCCAATTAATATTACTCATCCCCATTTTTTTTGTAATGAACCTCAGATAAAATAATATCATAATTTCATTGGTAGAGGATGAAAATATATTTTTCATGGATTGGATATCTTTATAAAAATACAGCATCAAATTTCTGGAAAGGTATATGATTTTTCACATCATGTTGCATCGTCCAATTCTTTAGATGTTTAAAGGAGAGGTTAAATATTCTTCAGATCCATCATCCCACATGTGGATATTATTTCTCTATGAAAAAATCATATATTGATCAATTGACTGATACCAAGGATTGAATCATTATTTAAGACTTTCCTAATGAAAGGGCCAAATATTATGTGTTCCCCAATGCATTTCTTAGTCTTCATTCTGATCATTATCTTGATTTCTCAATTGAAGTTATACCTGGATATCTCTCGATATCAAAGAAAACAAATAGAATGTGCACCATTGAGTTGGAGGAACTAAAGAATCTATTACAATAGAATATGGAAAAGGGTTTTATATGCCCAAGTTATTCACCAGGGTGTGCATTAGTCCTATTCATCATGAATAAATATGGATCAATTAACCATTTCATTGATTATCATGAGAATAAAAAATAGTGAAAATAACAAGCATCTTCTTCAATTTATCAATGAATTATTTCATAAACTTCTTAGTTTTGTGTATCTCTAAGGTGGACCTTAGATCGAGATATCACCAATTAATGGAGAGGAAGGAAGCTAATATCATGATTTATTTCAAATAAGGTGTGTACACCATTAGTTCATTGTGATTACCTTTATACTCACTAATTCACTAGAAATATTCATGGAAATAATGAATAGAGTCATTAGAGATTACCTAGAATAATTTTAGGTTGTCACCATTGATGATATTCTGATACACTGCAAGAGAATGGATGAAATGTGATGCATTTGAGTATTGTGTTAATTAATTTTTAAAAGGATTTAATTTATGAATACAATACTAAATTCATGTTCGGAATGAAGGAAGTATCACTCTTGGGGTTTGCAATCACTAATAATGGAAAATAATTGGACACTTCCAGGGAAAAAGAAATCTAGTAGTGGCCCCAAATGATAGCTATAATGGAGATCTATATTTTCCTTGGAAATCTGGTTATTAACAAAGATATGTGATGAAATTATCATGATTTTAAAATCCAATAACCAATCTGACTAAAAATGGACAAAATATGGCCTCGAAAATTGAATATGGGGGCTTTTTCAAAGAGTTAAAAATGTTTCTCATCACAACACCAATACTCACAATTTCGAAAAGTGGTGAACACTTTTTAGTATAATGTTATGATTAAAAAAAGGTATTAGTGTTTTTAATAATTCAAAATGATAAATTGGTAGCCTACGCCTCATGGTAGTTGATAATTCATGAGAAAAACTATCATATTCATTATTTTCAGTATGTAGTTGTGAAATCAACATTGAAAATCTGGTGGAATTATCTATATAGGGGGAACTGGGAAATATATAAAATTCATAAGAGACTCAAAGATATATATTCACACATAAGTTGAAAAATATGATCCATTATCGGTGGTTAGATCTCATCCGAGATTATGAAAACGCAATCCACTGCTGTCTTATTAAGGAGAATAAAATGATCAATGCTCTTTGTTGAAAGGATCCTATAAAATTTTCAGTGATTATAATCGAGAAGGGTCAAACATTCCAAAGATTTAAAGGTATAGAAATAGAAATAATTAGGAAAGAAACATCATTAATACTTCCCGAAATGAGTTATTAACCATAACATATAGAAAAAATAAGGGATTCTCAAAGAAATGATGTAGAAATTAATAATAATATAGAAGTTATGAGAATGGGTAAATCATTAGAGTTTCAAAAATATGTGGAAGTGGTTATAAGATTTGGTTCATGAAAATGAATACCAGCAAACCAAAAGATAAAGAATGATCTTATAAATGATGAACATAACACAACCTTATCTATTCACAATGGTAGCACAAAGATTTATTGAGATATTTTGAAAAAATATTGGTTGGAAAAGATGAAAAAGTTGATATATAAATATACATCAATGTGACATGTATGTCAACATGTGAAGGGTGAGATATAGTAGTCTATGTAATTGGTGAAACCATTAACTATATATGGAATTGGGAAAACAAAATCATGGAATTTCACATTGGACATACAAAAACATCTAGAGTAGACCTTGATATATGGATTATTATAGATTGTGTTTCAAATATTTCTCACATTTTTAACAAATGAAGAGGAATTATCGGTAGATAAAGATGCAAAAACATACATCAGAGAAGTGGTAATTATACTAATATTTATACTATCTACTGTATCCAATCTAGATATAAGATTTACTACTATCTTTTAGAAAATTCTCAAACATTATTTAAACCCTATGCTGCACATTCATTACAGATTATCATCCTAAAATTGATGACCAATCTAAATGAACTATTATGTCACTGAGAGACATGTCAAGGAAAATTTTTTTAGACTTAAAAGGAGTATAGGACCAATATCTACCCTTGGTTGTGTCCTTTTTTAAAATTAGTTTTCCTTGGACAAGCCACATGTCTAAATATGAATCCCTTTATTATAAAAGTTTCATAAAACTCACATGTTAGTGTGAGGATGGAGAACATAACCATCCTTGACCTGAAATTTTAGAATAAATGATTGAAAAAGTGAGAACCATTTATTAGCACATAAATGCATCCCAAAGTCATCATAATATCTATAAAGAAAATCATTGACTAGACCCAGAGATTATGTTTAGAGAAATTGTATACTTGTATATGTATCCATGGAAGAAGATCATGAGATTTGGGATGAAAGTAAATATGAATCCAAGGATCATAGGCCCCTTCGAGATTCTTGATCGATTCTGAGTTGTGGCATATTGACTAAATATTCTAGCAACCATGTCTTCATTACAAAATGTATTCCAAGTATCCCTCTTAAGAAAGTTCATATTAGATCCATATCATGTACTGAATGTAGATGTCATATAATGGGAAGATTATCTCTATTCTGATGATAACACAGTAATGATAATAGACAATAGATATAATGTTCTATGAAATAATACTACACACCCAGTCAAAGTAGTATTAAAGTACCATATGTATGAAGATTCAACATGGGAAAGAGAGGAAGCGATGAAGAAGAAGTACCATCACCTGCTTTCACCCTAGTTTTTAAATTAAATTTTTTGAGGAAGAAATTTTTTAAGGGGGAACAATGTAATGACTCCAAATTTAATCAATGGAAAATCCCATAATATAGTTATCTAATATAGTATAAATCACATAAAATTATATAAAGGACACAATAAAATAAGTATTGATTAAGAATGAATGGTATAAGCGGTATTTATAGAAGTTAATTAACCTGTAATTTTGGAGAGAGTTACATGGCCTTCAGAATACTAATATGACCATTATAAATAGTAAATCAGCCAATAGAAAAGAAACCCTTCATCTGAAATTATAAATAAAATTTTATCAAATTGAAAATTATAATATAAATTCATTATATCATTTTATATGAAAATAGTTTTTTTATAAAATCATAATTAATTTTAGGTTTTTTTGTTTGTCGTAAGTATTTAATTATAATTTTTAATTGATATAATGATTTAAAATAGAATTTAATTTCATAAGAAATTTTATATATGATTTTTTGTCTTGTATTTATAAGATAATTTTATTCGACCTTAATTAATTTTTCAATTTGTTTTAAAATCACTTATAAATTCAAAATAGGTATTTTCTAAATAAATAAAGATTATAATTAAAACCTATATTTCTCATATGTAGAAAACTATTTTCATAAAATGGAGTTCATTTTTTAATTCTAAATATCAAAAAATTTCTTGTGAAAATTTATTTTCTCTTTATGATTTAATTTAATTTTTTCTAAATAGTAATATATTTTAATTTAGGTATATATACATTATAAGATAAATAAAGTATTTCATGATTCATCACTGATTAAATAACCATAATCTTGAATTACCCTTCATTACATAAATATACGGAGTGATAATTAACATATTATTCATAGTCTGGAATAAAAATAATTAACTAATGACTATAATTATAAGAAAACACCTATCTCTTCCAATATAAATACCACTATGCACCCCCACTTCTCCTCAAATCATAAATCCATTGATCCTTTCAAAATTCTTCAAAATTCTATTCTCAATCCCCTCTCCCATATATTGGATATCTTGTTCACGTTAAAATACCAATTCCATTTAACAAATGAGGTTCCCAAGGGGATAGATTCAAGAGGTAATGTACTATTTATTTACATTTAGTATATTTTGGAGTTCAAATATTTTCTTATTATATCATCACCCCCTCATAAAAATTTAAAGAATAATACGTTACCTTACATATTCTATAATTTTATTATTCTAATGAAATAATACATCATAAAAATTGTTCTCATTTCTATTATATTCTTAAAATGAATGCATCATCGTTGTGGTGCTGATTTATCGCTTCCAAGGATAACATGTTTTAATTTCCCCTTCCAATCATTAAGGATGGCCATAAAAACATTTTATTTGAAAACTAATATTAAAAAGTTTATTTTATAGTTTTCTTATGTTCTTGATGAAACATATTAACATAATAATAAATGGAAAAACAAAACTAGTTCATTTTCTTCAGAAACACCTAAAAGAATTTAAATGATTATCAATAATGTATTATTTAAATATACATCTACATATAATATAATTCTTTTTATATTTATCCATTAAAAATTATGTATGATCATTAATAACATTTAATTTAAACTTGTTATAATTATTCCAGTTGTACATGAATTTCTATACTTATATAGAATAAAGGAGATAATAAAACCAAGAAAACAAAAACTCCTGAATGATGAAATTGAGAATTATAAATCATCAAAAAGAAAATAATTGAACATAATAAAACAATACTGAATAAAATTTATATCTAAATGGTTCCAAATTTATCATTATTTAATTTAATTGTGTTATCAAAAATATAAATGTGAATAAAGCATTTGATCACTACGTTAGAGGATTCTCAATCCATAATCTCATTCTATGGGGTTTCAATCATTGACTCCATATTCAATGTAGATGTTACTTTAATTTCCCTTAAATATCAATTTGTTTTTCCTTACCATTTCATTTATGGGTTATACATGTTTCCAATCTTGTTTTATAAAAAATGCTATAATTTTTCCTAAATAAATATTGTTTCCAAAATTTCAAATTTTACTTATCATGTGATTATTTCAAATTAACTCATGATTGAAGATTATTAAACCAAATATTATATTATGTATTTTATTTTGGAACCCAAAATATTATTCATGAATGTATTCTCTATTAAATGAAACCAGTTAAAATCCATGGGATATTTTATGTCCAATATGGAAATATGTTCTATGTGGCATGCATGATAATATAAATGTTATGATGTGATGGGTGCACCTTGAATTTATTAGATCATGTAAATGTTATGATGAGATGTGTGAGATTTTGATTATATAGATCTCAAATTAATTGGGTAATGTGATGAATCTTATGAGACATAGTTAAATATGTGTGAATATTTTGTTAGCTTTGTTCACAACACTGTGTGCTATTTGACGACCATGACATGATGATTCCTTTTTTTGCATTTCTACATTAAATGACTTTATCTATTGTTTCCTCTCATGAATATGTTTATGATACTTTTATTATATTATGAGGATGAGGTATATGATCATCCATGTTTAATGTATCTTATTCATCCTCTTGTTATGATTTTATCTTACCCCATTTTGATGAACATCATCAGGTGAATACTTGAACTATGAAGAATACGAGGTTTAGTAAGAAGCTATAAAAAATTTAATTGAATAATATTTTATGTTTTATTATGTAGAAGTTATATATTTTTCCAAAATTACCAATACACTATACCCCAATTTACTAGTTGGTTAATGGTTTTATGTTTTTTTTCTTTAAATGATGTAATATTTTGGTAACAAAAAACAGGGTCTATTTACAATAATGGCCATGTTAAGGATAATCAAAGCCTTGTTTATGAGAAATTACATGGTGCTTTGTGTATTTATTTATATATTGGCTTCATAAAATTTATTATCAATTTATATGAATATATAAATTATCATAATTATGTGTTTGTGGTGTTCTTCATTGTGTATACCCAAAAATTGCATAGGATTCATGGTGAGTGTCTAAACTTTTCATTCAGGAATCCAACCAAGGGTTTGGGACTACATTGGCATATTGAGAAGGTGGATTAAGAAGATTTTAGGTCATACGTGGGAACAATTTATAATTCATTTTTGATGTCACATCAATATTTTTTCAATGGGACCTTTTTTATGTACATTAGTCATTTGAGGGGATATCTATTTTGAAATATGTACCTGATATTATATGTAATCTCATAAAACATGTGTTGTATAAATTATTATAAATTTAAATGATAAAATTTATTTATTAACATTAATATTAAATCTTATATGTTATTATGTTACACCAATATTAACTGTTTTTGCTGAGGTTACTATGTCCACTTGATTAGCATATGTAATCACTGATAGTCAACCACCTCTTATGTATAGGGAGGTTCACATGAGTTCATTTATCAATTCATCCCAAACTGGGTGACTTGATTTTGGGTGGTAAACCTATTCCAGGTAAACTATAAACCATATTAATTAAGGCTCACACCACTACTAGAAAAAAAAGGTCATGTATATGGGTAATTTTTAAATGGAAAGATATTTATAACAAATAGTCCCTAAGAAAGATGTATTCTAAACTAATGTAATTTTCCATCACAAATAATGGTTATTTATGATGGAAAATTAAATTCCATCACAAATAGCATTGGTGCACATTCATGCCTTCAATGTAGAAATTTATTTGAGACTTCTAATCGAGGGATTTTACTATATCCATATCTGTTAGATTTCCCATCAGGATATTTTTTGATAGGATTCATTACACATAAAAAAAGGTACTTATAAAAAAATAGTGATTGGATAAATTCTATCACTAATAACACATAAAATAATAATAATTTATTACAACCACCTCTCTCCTTCCATAAATTTCTTTATCTGCCTAAAAACATAGTGTGCTCACACATCCACTGAATTCAGAATCCACAAATCTTATAGCATGCCCAATTTCATACAGATTTCTATTCGAATACCCCATTCTTGAACTCCTATTATCTTATAATTCTTTGTTTTTGTAATTCAATATTCAATAATTTTTAAATAAGTTTCATAAAACCCCATTTCCAAAAAATTATATGATTTTACTGGTTTATTTTGAATTTAGGGTTATTATGATTTTATTATCCCCTATTTGGTTTTCCATCATCTACACACGGTTTGATTCAATTTAATTGATGTATTTTACACAATTTTAATCCTTTGAAATTAATTTATTTTATATTTTTTACTTTGGTTTACTATAGAATTAAAATTTTCTATTATTCTTGGAAACTAGATTATTATGGAAATTTATTTATAAGGTTTTATATTTATAAAAATTATGATAGGGTTTACATAATTCAATTTTACTGTTCAATTGTATTACGTGCATGTGATGTTATTTTTTTCAATAAATTATAAAAAATGTGTGGATTGTGGTCGTGATATTAAAACATGTTTTATTGTTATATTATGATGTTTTTATATTTATTTAAAACTTGTGAATATTGTTTTGTAGACACACACACACACACAAACACACACACATAAATATATGTTACATATGAATAATCATATATAAGAATTAAAAAAACAATGTACATTTTTGGATTTATATATATCTTGTGAACATATGTATATAAACATTTAAAAAATTTGCATGTTTCATGATATATATATATACACACATATGTATGTACACATATATAAATATATTTGATATATATATTAATTTAAAAGAAATTAATTTTTTATTTACAAATATTTTATTAATAAATCGTGTATCAAACACACACACACACATGTCTTACGAAACAAATAAGAAATATGTGTTTCATAAAAATGAAAGGAAAATAAATTTTTGAAAATAAATGAATAAACTGTTTTTTAAAAAATATATAAAATTCATTAAAATAATTGTTTTAATAAATAAAAATATAGTTAATTTAAAATGCATAAATAATTGATATTGATTAATAGAGGATATATTTGGCCATAAAAAAGAATTATGAAATTTCATAAATGTTCATAGAATTTTTAATTATTGTGTACACTATATTTGGAATAAATAAAAAAAATAAAAATAATAGTAATAATAAATAATTTTCTTTATAAATATTATATATAGTTAATAGAAAATAATTACTAGAAGTAAATACATCTACATATCTTTAAACAAATTAATTACTCCTAAAAAATAAAAATTACTTATAAAATTTTAAACAAAAAAATAATTAGAAAAATTATATTAATTTTTTAAAAAAAATTATTAAAATTTAATCATTGTTTATTATTTAGTAAATAATTTTTAAATATTTAAATAATTAATAAATGAGAAAAAATTAATAATTTTTTTTAAAAAATAATTTATATTAATAATACATCAAATAGGATCCCTCATATGCGATGTTACTAAAAACCTGACCACATAAAAGTTATATCACGATTGAGATAAAACCATCATCTTATAACTGAATCTGGTATGGAATTTATCATATCATACAATTTTTGAGAGAGATATATATTTTTTATAAAAAATTATAATAAAAATATTAAATAAATTAACCTTAAATGGGGTGTTTCCAAACTCTCGATGATCACAAATTCTATGATGCAACATGGTTAAACCCTAGATATCAGATCTAAGTGGGGTTTCGTATTTGCCATTTGATAGACTATTTAATAGTCACTATTTTTTTTATAAAAATTTTAATAAAAATACTAGAATAAATACACCCACATATGACGTTTTAAAACACCCCACATACACAAATTTTATATCACTCAATGGGTAAACAATGAATTCAATAAATAATTACACACATCAATTTCGTATTCAATACAATGGTCAGAATAAAAAATAATTTTTACTATAAATAATAATAATAATAATAATAATAATAATATTATTATTATTAAATCAATTCCCCTCACGTGTGATGTTACCATACATCTGATGCACTCTAATATTGTGTGAAACCAATGGTGAACCCAACATATTGGACCTACTTTATGTATTATATTTCTCATAAAATACTTATTTATGATAGATTTTTTTATATAAAATTTTAATAAAAATATCAAATCAATTACTCTCAAATGTGATGTTACCAAACACCTAGAACACAAAAATGTTATTTCACCTCAAAGAAAACCCTAATCGTGATTTTAATAGTGGTATCGTTTTTCTCATAAGGGATATTATTCATGATATATTCCATTATTTTTGAAAAATGGTGAGAATTATATAATTTTTATATTACTTTAATCCAATATACACAACACCAATATGGGTCTTGTAATCTCATTCTCACATAGCTCATCCCTCAGAAAATATTTCATAAAATATTAAAAAGTGATAAAATATAAAAATAATTAATAATTAGTAATGAAGATTAATAATTATCATTTTCATTTTTTTATAGATAATTAGGGACTCATAAAGTAGACACTTGTTTCTATTATACATTAATTATTAAATAAATCAGTGCTAAAATTCCAATTGATGTGTTTTAAAACCTATCTACATAAAGGTTATTAAAAAGTTATATCATTTATATCATTAAATTCATAGTTGTTTCTAACAGAAAAATTAAATTCCCTTGTTCAAAATGTGATATTATGATAATTGAAACATTATAAAATGAGGTACCTCATATAGAACATTTATTTTTTCAAAGAGATTATATTAATTTGGAACCAAAATGGTATAAAAATTTCATTATAATATAATTTTTTTTGTTCTGGATAAATATTTTCATAATTGAGTACATGAGGCTACACTACAAGTCATTCAATAATCCAAAACACCAACTAATATTCTAAATCCTAAATTATAAGCTTCATAGTTTTTAATTTGTAAAAATATTCCAAGGAGACCATATATCTGGGATTATATATTCGAAAACAAGAATCTTTAATATGATTTATGACTATTATATCAGACATTGGAATGTTAAATAGTTTCTATTATCAAATATTATCTTTTATTAACTCATTTTTCTCAAGAAAATATATTATTTATATGTTTCTATGAATTTAAGTGGTTGTTTCACAATTTGGTTCTTTATTTTATGAAGATACATTAATGTTTATATGATTATATCTTATATTATGCTAATTATGAATAATTATATAATTATATTGCATTTAGGTAATCAAGCTATAAATCGGTAATATAAATAAAATTATGTATTCCCCAGGAATAAGTTGTGGTGTTTCCCAATTATAATCCATTTATAACAATTATCATGTCTCACAAAACAACTAAATTGATGACATGACATTAATCATTTATTTACATTACTAAATGATTCAATCATCCATTTGATGTTGATTCCTTGAATCAAATTGATCAATTATATATATATTTTACTTCAAAACATTGCTATATAAAAGTGTGTCTTTCTAGTCATTGGTTTTTTCTATTAGGTACTTACTACAATATATATTCTTGTATGCAAGTTTTTATTACTCCTTATAACATACGTTCTTTAATTCTTGTTTAGAAACCATATATATATATATATATATCATAATTACATGAAAACCAAAGAAGAATATTAGTGTTTATTTGAATCCACTAATTTATGAGTTCATTTAATTATTAGAAAACATTGTACCCAGATCTAACATGGTCTTAGGCCATAGTTTTAAAATCAGGGTCTCATTAATGTGGATGATAAATGTATTTTTTGTGTATGGTTTTTCATCATGATTTAGTATAAATTGAATATAATATTTTTCTAACTAAATACTGAGGACATTACTTTAATTCATGGAAATGGGTGAAATACTAGTTAATTATTTTGTTCATCAGATGTTTTCTCCTCCAAAGCACTCAACTCCAAGTAATTGAAATAATTTCATATAATGTATAATTGAATGTGACTATATTCCAGTAGTTCACATTAGTATTTTTGTAAAATATATAATTAATGCATTAACTATTGTTTATTTTGGAATAACAATATATTATCAAAAATATATATGGTTTTGTGAGATACCATATTTAGATAATGTATTTTATTTTTTTGGGAATATCATGTTGGTCATATTTTTTGGTTCATCACATGTTATATGTAATGTATATTTAAAGGAATGTTTTTATAACATATTTTATACTATTTTATACTCACCTAGCAAGACCAATGTTAATATAATTTAATGGTAATATTATACCTAAATTTGGAGATGTCATAAACAAGAATTAATTTAAAATGAAAGAGAATGGAATTTCATTAATCAAAAATAATTATACAAAATTTCTAAAAATCAATTTATTATTAATTCAATGGATTGTTGATTTTAGGTTACCAGATGGTAATTCATCTGGTTTTTATAATTTCAATACAAATGGATATATTATCAGGTAACAAACTCATGATTAAAATGTCATAATGGAATTCTTACTACCAATTGGTCTTAGAGATATATTAAATTCATCAATATAAGACATGTGGGCCAAAATAACATATTAATTTTGATTTTTTTTGTGAAAAATTTGGATTATGATTCATTGAGTATGTTCCAAAAGATATGGTTTTAATTTTATATAAAAAAGAGAAAATATTCTATATAGCCTTCTATAATTCGATGAAACATTTGATATTTCATTTTTCTTATGTATCTAAATTTGATGGAAAAGATAAATTCTAATGGATGTGACTTTTGGGATATCTATGTAAAAATTAATCAAGAATGTATGTAATAATGAATCAATTGATGGGTTGATTGCAGAAGCATAATTATTGGAGGATATTTTAAATTTATGTTATTAGTTTATTACTTCAGAATAATATTTAAATCTCAATCACATGTGTCATAATGCGGTAAATGTTGATGATGTAACAAAATTTTATTTCCATGTTTTTTATTACGATTATTACAGTTTTAGTGGTAATTTTCAATGACTAATTTCAGAAAAAATAACTTGACATATCTCATACACATGTTTGGATGAATGATGATGAAATGAATTTGTTATTCAATACATAAAATGTTTTAATATTTAAATTTTTTAATATATTGATTTATTTAAATTATTATTTTTGATTATAGGATTACCTTATAAAAATAAATTTATACAAATTACCACTAATTCCCTTGAAGAACATCGTCAATATAATTCTATATGTTTGTTTGAAATACTGATATTCATTACTATTTTTAATAGATCAATAAATTAATTTTTAATGATATCTATTATTAAATTTTTTTATTTTTTTTCATGTAACAAAATGTGAAATTAATATTTATAATTGATTATGTGTGTTTAACAACCATATCTAGAAATTGTTTATATCATATAATGGGTATGTAGTTAATGTATTTTTATTTTATAAACTCTTATTGATGAAACAACGAAATCAAAACTACAGTTTTTTTTGAAAGGATGTCATTATAATTAAAATGAAGTTCAAATTTATGGTATGCTAGATGAAATAATTTATTTGTGTTATCATGGAGAGAATTATGTATCAATGCTTAAATTCCATTTAGATTGATATTGATTGAGGATTTCATGTTCATCCACAACATTGATTCATTTTATTTAAATATGATTTTTTTCTTAAATTAAACTCCCCTTGTATTTTTGAACATCAATAACATCATGTTTATTATAAAAATTACTATGATATTCTTAGTTATGTGATAGAATGGTGGATGGTAATATAAATAAAATCTCATGAAAATGAGTTTCTTCAAAATGATTATAGTTATACAAAAGTGAATCATTATAATGCGTTTCAATAAAAATACTACAATATTTTTCATACATAATGAGATTTCAATATAAATTATGAAACCCCCAGTCTTGTACTAATGATATTGATAATGGTTTTGAATTAATTAGAAATGATGAAAATGAAATTCGTATGGATGAAAATGTATCCCCCCATTATTTTTTATGGAGTGGAGGTACTCGGTCCTCATCTTCTCTAGATGCAGAGCCATGATAATTTCACCCATTTAATAACCCTTAGTATCTTAATAAATTCATATATATTTTGTTATTCTTAAAGGATGAAGATCTATATAATGGATCATAATAACTTTCAATATATACAATAGACTTTATTTAAGATTCATGTATTCAAAATAAAACCCTAGAGGTTCGATTCAAGATTGATCAGATGTTAGTGGACTCTTTAGATAGGTTCATCTACAAATGATGGCATTACATGAAAAAGAGATTTTTTAGTGATTTTAAAAATGAATATATAACAAATGATTTTTATTCGACAATCAATTTTCTTCTTTTGTGGTAAAGTGCAATGTCGAAACGTAATAGTTGTGGATTCTACCTTTTTTTATTTTTATAAAACTTTCACATGATGTGTGATTTTCATAATACAATGAACTAGGTAGGCTTCCCCAAACTAACAATGTTTTCCAAAATCCATCTATTATATTTATGATGGAAAATTCAATAGGTTGTTATTTTGTTTTGGATATATATGAACTATTGTTTTCTAAATGATTTATCTATGTATCTATATAGAGGTCGATGTATTAAAGACTCTAGTGTAGTGTGATTGGTTTTATGTAGGAGTTGAAATTTTTTGTGAACATGAAGTCATCTTTGAGTACATGAACGACTATTCAACATCATGCAAACATAGGGTCCATCAGGATTCAACTTTTCACACTAGAGATTGGGATAGGGTGATTAAATTAATATCAAAATATGAATTGTGGAAAAATACTTTCACTTGTCGCATAGTTGAGTTGAGTAGAAAGAGGGTAGCTCATGATAATCACATTAATAGTTCTAATTTGTAGATTTTACTCATCATATATCATTTGATGATTTTTTTGGTCGATCAGAATAATAAATTGAATGCATGTTCTGATATGGGGGGGGGGGGTCTGTAGAAGATTTTTTGGATCTAAACAATGATATATAAAAAGCAGTATCATCTGCAAAGGAAGTGAAGATTGGATACAATCCTAGATATGAGGTGGTACTTTAGGGGGTAGTTTATGGATGCCAATATGGGTGTATAAATATAAAATATTAATCTTTGTAACACCAGTTTAGAAATGAAGATTGGAAAATAAATATAACTTTTCAAGATTACGAAAACCAATGCGAATAGTTGGAGGATGGGTGAAGGTAATGTGTAAGTCAATTATGAAATGATATCACCCAACCATAAACTGTAACAATCACATTATTGGTCTATAGGATACATGATTGGTTGTTGAGCAAGAGGATTTGGGACTGTCATAATTGTACATGAAGACTCCATTACCAGAAGAGAGCCCTACTATCAATCATGTCTTCTCTAATGTAAGATATGATGATGGTGTCTCTCATAAATTATCAGATTATAGTGTAGATGGAATTAGTGGATGTGGAATCCATATTCTATAAAAGTTTAATAAATGTAAATGAAATCATTATGTGGGAATGTAATGTTCTTAATTGAACTACAAGTAAATTTCAAAAGAATTATTCTATGCTACCTAGGAAAATATAAAGTGATCAAGAAGGACCATGATGAAGGAATGTTATCCAAGGATTCATGAATATGAACATTATAATGATTCATATATATTAAGTGGAATGATAAAGGTAATTTGTGGGGTCATTAAGGAACAAGGGCATGGGGTGCGGTAGGAACAGTGGAAGGGGAAAAAGAAAAATTTCAATGATCTCATTCCCTATTCTAAGGAAGAAATTCAATATGGTTTCTTCCAAATAAATAATTAAAATATTTATGTTGACATAATATCATAAAAAGTGGTTCTAATTAATATTAATTATCATAAATGTTCCTATATCATAAAAAAATATCTAATTTGGTCATATGCAATCAATGAAATGATGATAAATGAAGAGGAATAAATTAAATCTATGGATAAGCAAGGGAATCCTTTAGAAGACATAATCAAGGAAAATATAGGTATGATGGTAAATTACCTTCAATTATAGGGCTTAAATATTTAAATATTCCATTAATTTTATCATTTTATGTAATGATTATTTGTTTTCTCACATTGTTTAATAATCCATTGTGTTTTACTGCTGAATATTCTTACTTTTTCCCCAAATGTGTTTTTGATGAAAAATTAATTTTTAAGTAAAAATGATGAGGAAGAATATGATAATTAAAATGTTATATTTAATTATTTATTAATTTTTTATATTTTACATTTTTTATAACAATTATTTAGATATATGTTTTTTTTTCAGATCAAAGGATAGGATGATATTTCATGTTCCTTCACAGATGATAGTAATTGTATTATTTTAATATTATTTATTTATAATAAAATTTATTTGAATTTATGAATATTACATTTGAAATATTATTTATTCAATTTTATATATTTTATATCTTTGTATAAAACAATTTAAATATCATTTTATTATTATTTTTTATTTTTTTATATGAAATTAATCTTTTTTGGTATTTATTAGTTTATTTATATATATATGTTTTAAAAAATAGTGACATCTAAGATTATTATATTCTGTTGTATATTGGTAGTTTATATTTGATACATATTTTAACAATTTCTTACAGTTATAATTATTTTGTTTAGATACCTGAAGATTATCCCAATGATAATTTATGTTATCTCACAAATTTTGGACTTCCTAAATATGTGTTTGATGAATCTGATTATTAAGATTTCGTGTCTATTAAGAGGGGTAATGAGTTCTCATGAATGATTATTCTAAACTAGATTCCGTAAATATTTTCTTCAGATTATTCTGGTCTTTGTTTATAGAGTAATTTTTAATTGGTAAATGTATTTATAATATATAAATTTTTTTTATTAAATTTGGTAATATTATTATTAATAGTTTCTTTTTTAGAATTTTTTTTAATATATATCTATTGATAATTATTGGGTGATTATATGAAATTATTTTTCTAATCCATGGGTTTCATGGTGCAAGATTCCCATTATTGTACATCTTTAGATGATCAACAACTGGACTGTACATTGTCGAATAAAATATACGATTTTAAATTTATTTAATTAGTAACATGTTGTTTTTAATTTTGATACTGAATTTATAGTACCCAATTTTTGATTTCCCATGATATCTTATCCATGATGCATGTGATACTTTTATACATGAACATTTTTAAAAATTTTTACACAACCATAGAAAAAGATCCATTGATTGGGATTAATATTCTCTCTTCGACCAATGATGAATCTCCCATCAATATAAATATATCATAGCATATAAATGGGATAGATTATGATCCTATAGTCTTTTATATACATTTAATAATACGTCATCATCTAGATATTATAACCTCAAGATGTATGAGTTCAAACATAGGTTTGATGGTCATACATTTGGTATACAAGAATGAAATATGGTAAGTAATATTTATTATTAATGTACATATACTTTAAATGATAAATTTTAGTTATATTATAAAATTTTCTACTTACTCTTCTACTATGGAATTCGATGATAATAAGGATATGTACACTAATCTTTTTATAGGAAAGCATGTTGGTTGGAGACAATTCCTGAATGTGATTATTAGTTTTTTAAATTTCATTGATATAATTTTATTGTTATTCTAATTTTTAATTATATTTGAATGAAATTAATAATAGTATGCTTTATCATTAATGAGAGTTAGGAGAACATAAAATTTGATGCCACTTCTGAGTCACGATTCGATGAGGACACTTTGATACATTTGACAATACATGGTTTCAAGAGATGCAATGCGTATTGTATTGGTTCATGAATATCACCAACCATTTATTATGGTACTTCTATGTGGTCATCGGTTATCTATAAATGAGATCATGGTGATTCATCATCGTCATCCACTATACATTATAAGGAGAGCTATATATATTGGGATGAGATGATACCTTAGATAAAGAGAGATGGAGGTGGATTATGAGTTATTAAATTAGAATAATGAAAATGTATTGGATTATATGCAGCAACATTCATGAGGTGTTAGTATAGAGTTTCCTCTCCCTGGAACCACTACAAAAGATTTCACTTTTTCCAACGGGGACATATCTGTTGGTAAAAGTGAATTTATTGTTGGTAAAACGTTTTACCAACATATATTTCTCTGTCACTAAGGTGTTGGTAAAAACTATGTTGCAAAATGTTTTTACGATAGATAAAATAGTTGCTGCAATTATAATTATACCAAAAGATAATATATATGTTGGTTAAAGTTTTTTGAAATAGGTTATGGTAAAAAATTTATCTATTGGTAATATTTTTACCAATATATAATATGTATTTATTTATAAATCACATTTAGATAAAAATTATATAATTTTATTGCTAATAAATTTTCATATTAATTTTATTATTTTATCATATATAATACATAAAATACAATTTTAACACATGTTCCAAGTTAGAAAAAAATCAATTATATTAATATTGAAATATCTTATACAAAACGTTAGATCCCCCAATATTAATAATGAAATATTTTTTAAAAAAATGTTTGATCCCCCAATCCCCCCACACTGGATCCCCTAATAGGGTCCATCCCACCTCTAAGCGACCCATCCATGCCATCTAGTCAGCTCTAGCTCCAGCGACCCAACCATATCAGTAAATCATCCATGCAATCTAGTGAGTTCTAGCTCCAGAACCTCAACCATGTCATCACCCCATCCATGTCATCTATTCACCTCCAAATCTAGTGACTAACTCTAGATAAAATCAAGATTAACTTTTACCAAAAATAGAGGAAGTTCTGGTACAGTCTACGGGCATCCTAATCGACCACCATGCTGGAAGGCTCAAGCTGCATGTCATACATTAGAATCCAACCATGGTCTTCCAACATCAACATACTTCAAAAATAATTATGAAGAAAAGAAATACATTTCAAATTTATAATCAAAACACAAACGAAAAATAACAAAAACTCAAGAAATACATAAATATGTACATTCAACACAGAAACTCAACCTGTTAAAAACATAGAAACTCATGTTTCATCTCATACTCCTATAGCATCTATCCATGATCCTCCATCATTAGTTATCTCTAAGGTGATTCACAGAGGATATCAATTTATCTCATGCTCCTAGCAATGTTACCTTCACATTACAACTGTATACAACAATATACCCATGAGATATCATCATTGAATCAAAATACAATTTCATTTAATTTAAATTTTAGGTGATTTTGTGTAAGAAGAATTACATTTCTGCAAGTGTTTCAATACATGTACGTGCAACTAACTCTGCCAAGAAAGAAACAATCTTTACAACATCAATTACTTTTTCTAAGGAAAAAATGTTTAAAACCAGGTGATAGGTAAAATAAATAAGCTAGAATTAAATTATGAAACACTAACCAAGCTAAGTGAAATGAAATGGAGCTTGAAACATTCCAATTTTGAGACACCATATCATTGAAATAGAATAATGAGAAACCCCCAAAAAGAACATACTAGACCTCCAGTATCTTCCTTCCATCCTCATCATCAATAGCTTATAAAACCCTTCATCTATCTGAATAGATTTATATCAGTAATGAATTAAAAAACATCAAGAAAAACAGCTACAAAAATACGATCAACATTCGAGAAAACTCACCTCTCACATCTTTGAATATATCAAAACTAAGACCAAAAACATTCAAGAAGATCAAATGGTACTCCAAGATGAGAATATTCATGAATTGTTGATCATATTAACAAGAAAATCTAATGGTGAATCCTAAAACCATGTTAACATTATGTAAAAAAGTAAAAGAAGGAAAAATACCACAAAATCATGATAAGAATGGGTTTAATGGTTCATCGATATGAAATCTTGAGTCAAAAAAACAATCCCTTAACCTGGATACCCAAATCATAGAAAAATTTCATATCCATCTTAGGATTATCTACTATTGTAATGATCAAACACCCACAACCTTGAGGCAAAACATATCACTCTCTATTTTTTTTCTCCTATAATCACATGAATTCAAAATCCAATCCACTTGTTTAAACATTTCACTACAAAAAAAACCCAACAATAATGAATTGTCCAAATAATAGCCATACCTCTAGTACCACCTGTCCTTGAATAACAACTTTGAATCTAGTGTTGTAGATCGGCCACATACACTGCAACACACCACTAAAAATCATCATTGAAATCCAATGTACACATAAAGAACCTTGAAATGAACCTTAAATGTATAACTAGAATAAGAAAATCAACACACACAAAAACTATAACAAACCATAAAAACACGAACACACATCTAATAGGTGAATCAATGAAAATTTATCAAAGGGAATTCCCTATATTGTTCGCAATAATCAGTAAATAAAAACAGAGACCATGAACAAAAAATTTGACTCCAAAATACCTATCTCACAAGTAAATATCACAAGGTAAGTGATAAGATATTCACCCTAATGATGATGAGTGACAATAAATAACATAACAAAATGTGAACCAAAAAAACATGACAAACAATTTCCATGAAACTATCTGAAACCAAAAAATAATAAATAAAACACCCAGCCTAATAAAACATCCTTAATATGTTCAAGTCATCACTCAATGACCAAGGGATAATGATCATAGAAATTATTTGATAAATCTAAAAAATATGGAAGATCAAAATTATTTATTAAGATCATTTTCAAATTCAAAAAACAAATAATCAGCAATGAAATTTGATAACATATTCCATTCTATAGAAGCTGAAAGATAACCAGTGAATAGTAGACCAAAATTATAATTTACTATATTATCAACTAACAAAAACATGCAAGATATATTCATAGTTTGAAAACCATAATTTAACATATATGATTTAATTCATGATAATATTCACATCAATATCAACATACTTATGATTCAATGCACAAAATGAAATGATCTAAACAACGTAGTAGTGGTCAAAACAAAAGAATTTGTGCCATAAAATAGGATCATAATTATCATAATTAAAATTCTAAAACACAAAATGATGTATAACCAGTTCAAGGAAAATGAAACAGCACAGATGATAATAACTGACTGATCATGAAAACTATAAACAACAGAGTTCTTGACAAATAAAAGTTACATAGTTAACAAAAGCTTGAGATATCAACATATACACCCACCTTATACTAACTCACTCACACATATATCAACATATAATCCCAAATAAGATTTTCAATATAGAATGATCATGTATCCAAAATGTAATAATAACCTCTAACAAATGGGATTTTAACAAGAAAAGATCACAAGATTGATAGAGAACTTCACTAGTAAGTATTCAAAACATCCAAATTCTGAGTAATGAAGTAAATGGATATAGTGATACTCTAAAGATACTTGATTTTATCACACATGAAATATTTTAGGCTCAATTATTATTGATTTTGATCTTGACTTACTATAGAAATTCATCATTTTGAAATTAAATAATCGAGAAGCTGTGGACATAATGGATGAGATGTCATTTTATGATATGAAATTAATGTTAATACATATTTACTAGTTGGAATACTTTTAAAGACACTGTATAACTGGGGCTATGTATTTCAAATTTTGTATATGTGTTTATATATCATTTACAGAAATGCTTCTTCAGGTGATCTCTAATAACATGGTTTCAAATTTGAGTAGAGTTCAATATTGAAATTCATTATTCAACATAGTTTTAAATGAGAGTCAACCATGGGTTGAAGTAGTATCATATATTTACATGACTCGACTTAATTTGATTACACCCCCGAATAGGAAACATGAAATCAATTTGAGAAAAACATATACACCTAACTTATAATAATTATCTACATATAACCTGGCATGTATATATGATATTTATTTATATTTAAAATAATAATGTCATTGTTGCCTTAGGAATGGGAAACACTCCAAGTGGAGCCATATAAGAGCTGATATAGTAGTCTAAAGAGAGTTAAAGATGCATATTTTTCACTTTTATATAACCAAAATTGTAGAACAATGTGATGTAGGGTTACCTTTGGTTGAGAGAAATTTAGTAACATGTTCTTTGCGATGTGGTTTGATGAACCGAAATTTGTTACTTATGTTGTTAGGGAAAATGTAACTCCAACAAAACTTGTAAACATTAAAAAAATATGACATAAAATAAAAATTTTTTAAGGGATTTTTCAAAAAATATTTCAAATTACCATAAAAAAATTTAAATAATTACTGTAATTTTTTTTCATTAAAAAAGATTGAAAATATATAAATAAATCATAACCATACCAACTATTTGCCTTTGTGATTACAAAAAGATCTGGACCACACCCATAATGTTAAATTCACTATCAGGACATAAGGATTACAATTACTCTTTAAAATATAAAAAATTGAATAAAAATAGATGTTTTTTATGAGTGAGAATGATTGTTACCCTCAAAGTAAGTCATCTTGAACACATCTCTAATTAATAAAATTGATCCTGCCATTTTCTTTTTAGAAATTATCAAATCAATGACACAAAAAAATATGCATGTTGAGTGGAAACTAATTAGTGATAAATAGGGTAACATTGCTCAAAAATTAATAATAAGTAATAAATAAAAATTAACACAGAATCTAATGGAGGGTGAGGAAAAATTGATGTTGTTTCTAAGTAATAATGAGTGTATCTTTGCGGAACAATTATTAAAAATTCAAAATTGAACATTAATAAAGTAGATAAAAATAATATAACACATTTATTAATTCATTTTAAATACTAAAATAAAGTATGATTCATTAACATGAAGCGCCAATGGTTTATAATCAAAAAAAGTCATTCTGATGTTCAAAATATAAATGAAATTCAGCGTATATATCAAATAGAGTATACATAATCGAACAGAACATTAAAATCAAGAACCAAAAAATAATGTAAATTACAAAACATGAAAAGTAATATAAAGAAAACATGAAAGAAAAAACCGATATAACATGGTTCAAACCAATACATTATAATCCTCAGAAAGTATGCTCTCACAAAATTCAACAAAGAAAACATTTTGAAAAGAGATTTCCAGAAATATGAAAGATGTCCTTTTGAAAAACCATGAGTCATCATCACCTCGGCCCATAGAATCGGTATTTACCCTAATTTGGAATTTCACGGTCATAACAGGAGACATATTAATGATGTTTAAAGATCCAAAGAATACTTGTACAAGAAATAAATATTATTAGAAAAGAAAACAAACCAGAATCTCACCAAAACAAGAGAATAGAGTAACAGTAGTATAATAAGGCAATAAAATGAAAAAAAATAACAATAATTAGTACCTCACACAGTCCACCACAGCATCCTAATGTCACATTAAAAGTAAAATATTGAAGTAAAGTTATATCTATGGCTAATGATCTAGCATGGAAGTGTCGCGAACAAGAAGTCCTTACAATGGTCACTCATAGGCAAAAGCTGGGCCGCCTTCTTGTTGGGAGGACCAGTCGACCGCACATTTTCCCCCATCATATATTTAACATCAGAAGGGAGTAGGGATGTGATTAACTAGAAGATTTAAGGTGGGGCGGTAGTGGCGTGACGGGATGTGAGGCATGGTGGCGGAGGCGCGACGGGATGTGAGGCCGATGTAGGGCATGGCAGGGTGGCAAGATGTGATGTTAGAGTAGGGAAGGGTAGGATGTGAGGCGGGGTGGGGGAAAGGTCGAACACAGATAGGGGTAGCGATGGAGTCCCAATTAGGATTAGGGTTTTAGTGGTGTTTTTTAATAAATATTATTTAAATTTTTATTTAATAAATAATCTTGAAAAATATAAAAACAATAAATATTCCATGAAAATTGAATAAATCATATTGAAAAATATAAAAACATTTAATAATTTGAGAAACATGAAAATTAAAAACAATTATGAGATGGTATTAATAATGATATGAGAAATAAAAATTCACTATGATCATAAAAATAATATATATATATATATATATAATGTTTCTTTTAATTGGTTATTGATAAAATCTTAAATTTGGTTCGTTAGTTTATTGTAACATTTTTTATGGATGTCAGCAGATTTGTTTGTAATAGCATTATTTATAACAGATTCATGTGTTAGTAAAACATGTTTGTATTAGTATGATAATGTAACATATTCAACTATTAGAAAATGATATTTTGGTATTGAATGATTAATATTAACAGATATATATGTTATTAAAAATAATAGTTTGTATTAAACATTAATACCAATAAATTTTTTTATATGTTGTAATTGATCATTTATACCAACATATATATGTTCTGTCAATAAAGTTTTGTTGGTAAAAGTCAATTTTTTTTTTGAACATTGAGTGATCCTCTTCCACATAGGGTTAAAAGTTGATGTCATTTGGTTTTTAGAGCCATATTTTATTTTGGGGTGATGAAAATATTATGCTTTATGTGATGTATAAATTTATTATTTATTTTAGTTATTTTAAATTACTCTTAATTTATTAATTTGGTTAATTTTTATATATATATTATTATTATTATAAAAAAACTTTAGTAACTACGATGAATAACTATAAGTCAAAATTTATTTTATTATAAAAATGGATGCCTTATTTGCCTCAAAAAATTGAGATTTAAAATTATAATTTTTGTGATGGGTCTATAAAAATAGATTATTTTAAAAAATGTTATGGTATTATGTTTAATGGGTGATTAATCTATTTAAAAATAATATTTTCATTCCAAAAAATAATAGTGATTCCCTTTTATCATAAAGATGATTAGAAAAGAATTCCCATCTCAAAAGATCATTAGAAATTGAATCCAATGCTAATGACCCATTGACAAAATGTGAAACCACTATAGTGCACACCCAATATCACCACCTTGAATAATAATGTATTATGAAAAAAATAGTTTTCTATAAGGAAAACCATGAAAATGTATCCTTAATTTTTGTTTTTGTGATGCCCTAATGACAGACAACATACATTTCAACCCATGCAATATAATATCATAATATAATATGTTTATATCTCTTCTACATACAACCGACTATAGCCATAGCCCAATAACACAACAAATAACAATAGTTGGCTATCATGAATATAATTAGAAATCAATCTTATTATCTACACCAATAATGTATAAACTAAACCATAATCCATACACCAACTATATAAACAAACTATAAAATATATATATACACAAAATTATAAATCCATTATTCCCCATATATATATGAATACCTACTGTGATCCACTATAACCCATGCAATGTCTGATGAGGGATATATGAGATGGTAACAATAAACCATCGATTCCCATTAAATCCTTTATGTAAAATAAACCTATAACACCCATATTTTATACAATATATATCATTTAATTTAAAGCAACATCGATTGTTTATTACTCACAAAACAACGAGTTTTAAACCATAATAAACTATTAACTATGACCATTGGAATAGTAATGTAAACATTATGAATTGTAATATGACCAATATAAAACTAACTTCACCAATAAATGTATAAATAATATAAGGTATCTTATGACTGAAAATATGTAATATTTATATCAATAAATAAGTAAATATATGTTTTATAAATTATATAATATGTTTTAGGGTTTTGTGAAAAATAAATCTAGGTTTAATATATTATAATTAATATAATTATTTAAAAATAATAATATCACAATATAGACTAATAAATTAAATATTTGAAATTTTATTATTATAAGATAATTTTATGAGAAATTAATTAATTTTCCCTTGTGCCATAATAAAAGTTTCATATTAAAATATTTATCTTTTGAGTTAATGATGATTTTATGTTAAAATTAAATTTATAATAATTTGAATATTACATTCATAAAATGGATCCCTTTTTTAGTTATAAACATAATATAATGATAGGCATAGTCTTTGGATTTTTCTAAAATAATTACTTTTTTGGTGAATAATGAAATACATAAATTTATGATATTAGTTAAATACATAAATTATTGAGTCATTGATTATGTATGGATGATGTAGGCACTATTTTTTCAATCTAACATGATATTCATATATATTTTGTCAAATTAATAAATTATATTCTTCATTTTTGAGCAAATAAAATAAATCTAGAATAAAATAATCAAAAAACACCTGTCTCATCCACTATGAGTACAACCCCTCATCAAATTTTATCCTCTCTCATCCAAATCCATAAATAATTTCAAATTTATGCCCAATAACTCTACCAAACATCTCCCAACTGTTTCGATATTTTTGGTATTAGAAAAGGTACATTTCAATGTTCTTTAAGGTTCTTCCAGTGGATAGAAATTTAAGAGTTAAAAACCATTTTCATTCTTTTAATTTTCATCCAATTTATTTTATTTTAATTTATTTTCATTATATACACTATATTATCATGCATGATAACTATATTATCATATTAAAGATCAATATTATTGTTATAATGAAATGTATAATGTCAATAATTTTCTCTTCCCATTTTTATTCAAAAAATTAAAACATCATCTATGAGGTTCGGATTTACCGCATTCATGCATGATGAGTTTTATATTTTTAAATTCCATTTTTAAGTAATGTAATTAAACAATTTTTATGGTTAACAAAATATATTTAATATTTTTTATATCTTATTTAATGTTGTATAACCATTTTATATTCACATTTTTAATTAATGAATCAAAACTATTTTGCAATGATTGAAAAAAGAGCAACAAAATCTAAACGATTCTCATTAAAATTTTATCTAACAAATCCTACTCATATAATGAAATAACGTTTCAATAAAATTAAATATTATATAATTTCATTAACAACATATTATTCTAATTCGAAAAAAATATTCCCATTTTCTTTGATCATCTATACATTTATACATGTGAATCATTCTTGAAAACCAAGGAAATGAACACTTCCAAACAATGAAAATAAATATTATAACTCATAAAAAATACCATGAATGAATATAATAAAATTATAATAAAAAAATTAATACGACCTAAATTTAATTATAAATGATTATAATATCAATTTTTTCAGATGTTAAATACAATTATATAATAATTTCATATAGAAAGTAAAAGATTCTCTCTGAACCTTCATTTTTCATTTGGTTAATGATTTCTCTCTCTTTACCATAATGTAATTATTATTTATTTTTATAAAATTATTCTAAATTAACTATATATGTTCTAAATTCATCTATCTAGATCATTTCATCTTTATTTTGCAGGTAATTACATGTTTTATAATGTTTCCATTTCAATTTCTCTTGATATGAATTCCTAATTAAAGGGAACTTTCAAAATTCATACCCATTTTCACATACACTCCATTATATGTTATATGCCAAAAATATTTTTCCAAAATCCTTATTTTGGTAATGAAAAAACATATTATTTAATTTCTCTTTTTATGAAAACAATTATTCTTTTTTATACTTCAATGAATCATTTAAAATTTCAATCAAAGTGCACTGATGTGGACCATTTATAATGTTTCTTAAACACTATAATCACATGTTTTTACATTTTAAAAAAATTAAGTATGAATAATATTTTAATATTCTGAAAATATAATTTCATTCCCTTTTATTTTATTGGAAAATACACTTCAACATTCTTATTTTTATGACAATTACTATTTATATTCCAAAATACGTATTCATTGAAAAGTAAAATGGTGTTTTCTTAATGAATTTATCAATGATTTTATTAGTGTATTTAAATATATTTCAACACCATATTATTATTATTATTTATTGAAATATTTATCTTATGTTAAAATATACCATATTTTAATGAATGGTTTAAGATTATTTATGGGGGATGAAAAATCATAATACCATTCTCCATATTGCTCAAGAAGATTTACAGTTTAGTGCATTATTCAGGTAAAGTTATTAATAGTTAATATTACAGTTTGAATATTAATTATATGTTGATTATTTTTCACCCCTTTCATAGTATAAATACATAAGAATTCGTAATGATGGGAAGTGTAGTGACCCAATGTTTTACGTAGATGGACATTACATTACTTTTGCAAAATACTTAATATATAACAAAAACATACACACAAGGACCGTAATAGTTTAGTGTCTTTGGAAACTCGGAATATAAACTTCTAATCATGTTGAAATATCTTCAACAACTCCCATAATGATCTTCCCCTTTTTGTTTCTATACCTAAAACCTTTCTTTATTTCCTGGGGTAAATAAAACATAAAAAGGGTGAGCTCAAATGCTCAGTAAGGGAAAACATGGATAACATAAAACATTCCATAAAAATTTGGAAGAAAAAACATGAACATGAAATTTAAACATCAAAATCTATAGAAAAGACATAAATCGTGGAAGTACGTAAGGAATATATCATAATGGAACATCAACCATGATAAAATATAATTGGAATAAAACATGTAATTGTCACAACCATTCAGAACATGTAATGATTTCCATGGTAGCCAAGGCATTACTGCCAAGACCATCTTAGTGGACAAAGTCCCTTTCTGAATCGAGTTCACTCCTCGTTTCAGTCCTATAACACTGAACCGGATTAACTCACCATTCCATCCATGTCTATCTCATGAGATATAAATCTTTACCAAATGAATTTGAGGGAGATATAGGTCCCACCCATCTCATAATGAAATCATTCTTTCTTGTGCCACAAAATCATATATCATACATCATAGCATAACCCATGTAATAGAATGAGATTCTTAAATATCCTTCCATAATAACATAATCCATCTAAAAAATGGATATCTTTTTATCATAATAAGAATAAAATCATGTAAAAAATGGATACATTATACTTGAAAGATAAACATATTAAATACTGCCATTTTAGACGGAAATTGTTTTTGATAAAAACACTGGAAATGAATTCTTGAGGAAAATATCTGTTCTACTTCAAAATAATATTCTTTTCACAAAATGTCATGAAATTTTAAAAGAAAAGGGTTTTTTTGAAAATAATAATCCAATATTGTAGAGGAAGGTTCATGAAAATGAGGCGTTATGAAACCGTAAAATCCATTAATGCCATATAAGTTAAAAATAACATTCTCCTTGTACTTTTGTCGGAAAAGTCAAAACGTTCCTTGTATGGTAAAAAAAAGAAAGATTCCTTCAAAAACACGTGGTAAAATTCAAAAAAGGGTAAAATGACATAAAAAGTACTTGAAAACATTTTTATAAAACATGGACATGGATGATAAATATAACCTCAGTAAAGACTTACGAATAAGAAATCTCGGATAAAAATGAGATTTGCAAAATTATCCCTTACATTAGGTCTGATATGCTTCGTACGTTTCCAAACCTCCTGTATAATGATTTAAATAATTTCATTGACTTATTATAGAATCATATTCATTGTTATGATAACATATATGGTTCACTTATGACTTTATATTACCCGTTCTTTTGTAAGTTCAATGTTAAAGCAAAGTTTTGGGTTAAATCGTTTTATTTATCGTATGTGTTTGGACTTGTTGTTCTTGATATTATTACTTATATCATGATTTAAATAATTCCATAATGAAAAACATGATTTACATTTAATATATATTTAAATATATACATATATATATATGATATATCGATTAAATGAAATGAAATACACCGTTCATAGAGACGGTAGG
This sequence comes from Viscum album, assembly GCA_963277665.1. Taxonomy (NCBI): domain Eukaryota; kingdom Viridiplantae; phylum Streptophyta; class Magnoliopsida; order Santalales; family Viscaceae; genus Viscum; species Viscum album. The sequence continues at coordinate 1,665,900,849 of OY728147.1, read as the reverse complement.
TCGTACGTATGCATGAACGCTATATTCGTTTCTTTATTGAATTGAATGAAATTAAGTAGATGATATATATATATATACAAATAAATACAGTATCATTATTATGTCATATATTTCATGATTACTTATTATATATACTTTATAGTTATTCATGAATGGTTAACATGGAGACTGAATCTCATCGCGTCGTGGAGACGGTAGTCCATACGTACGCATTAGCGATGAAATCATTCCCATGATAGTGGAATTGTATTGGAGTGTATTTATACTATATCAGAATCAATATTACTTTACAATAATCATATATAGTTATTACTTACACCATTATACCCATCCAAGTAATGGGGTGGTGGAAAATAGATTACACCACAGCATGGAGATGGTATTCCATACATACGCATGCGAGGTGATTTCATTTTCCATAGGATGGATAGATGGTGAAATAGGGTTGTTTCATACATATAATAACATATCAGTATATGAGTGATACTTATGTTATTACTTCATAATTAAACAACTAAATAAGAAGAAGTGGAAGAAGAAATAAAGTTGAAAGAATCGGTAACAGATATTACCTCTTCTTAGATGCGCCTCTTTGAGACCTCCTCTTAGGGAAACAAAATTGGTCTTTTAAGAAGACCAGGACCTCTATGATGTTTCTACAGAAGTGCAGAAGATAATATGTCAAGGTTTGGCTGAGAATGAAGGCTCAAAGTGGTGTGTGGAAGAGAGGGAGGAGGTGCCCTTTTATAATGGAGGAGAGGGGCACCTTTGGAATAACAAAAAATATTATTTTATTATAAAGTCATATTCGGTTTTTAATAGCTTAAAATTGAGTTATTTCGAAGCTAAGGTGGGTATGGGTCGAAATACTCTCTTCCAATAGAATTTAGACAAGTTTAGGTTTCTATTTTACCTTATCATTTATATTTAACTTTAAGTTAAATAATTTTTCTTTTACCATGTCTTCTTGTTTTCTTACACTATAAGATTAATAAACTTACTATAACAAGACAAACGAACCCCAAGATGTTTATTATTAATATATATTACCTTATATAAGTCATTTTGTCGAACCTTAGATTTTTAGGAATAAAATAACAATTAATAATATAATATTTTATTTAAAAACTATTTTATTTTAATTTTGACACTATTTGGTAATTTATTTTTGTGAAAATCATAACAAAAATATTAGTTCTAAAAAAGTAAATTAAATAAATAATAACATGTAATATTAACGTATTAAATTATTGGAATTCATAAAAAGTCTCAAATTACATTTATTTAGGTATTTATAACATCAATTATGTCAATATTTCATTAATAATATAATTACTCCATCATCATTGTGTCATAAATAAATTAAATTATATAAAGTCTAACAATTACAAATAAAATAACATTATGTAAGAAATATTTTTATCTTTCTAATGAATATTTATAGTCGAATTTATCTAATGTATAACCCAATATTAAAAATGATTTACTTATTAAACATTGATTTTAACTATTTTAACCCTTCTTTAAATAAATTAATAATAAATGTCCTAATCAAATCCAGGTAGGCCTAAATGGTCATATTTTATTCCTAAGGATTTTTTGTTCGAATAACACTTATCCAATAGAATTCGGACATGTGTTAGGGTAATAATCATATCATTTTAACCTTAATTACCCTATTTACTTTTAACCGTGGTAAAAAAAGAAAAAAGATACTATTCACCAAAACTTATTTTCATTTCATTGAACCACATTTTTCTTACTGAAATCAACCATGTCTCTCGGATTTTTGACATTCCAATCACAGAAGAAGTAAAATTATGTTTTATGTGAATTTGGAAATTCTCCTATGAGGTGGATAAAAGACGGTCAAAAGTTCAATAAAATTTTTATATATCTAAAATTATTATAAAATGACTATAATGAATTAAATTGAACTTATATAGGTATTATGTGTCAATTTTTACCTAAAATAAATTTAAATAGATTAAATAATTATTTAAATAAAAAGTCTGTTTTTAAATAGTAACCCAGCGTTTTCACTATTCATCAAAATTTGAATGTTTTCAGAAAAATACCAAAATTTCACCCTATGCAAATTTCGATATTCCAAATCCAAAAATGAAGTCCATTTTGAAGGATCAAATTTTCAAAAAGTTGTTATTACTATTCGTAACAGCTAGTTTTAATAATATTTTAATAGCATATCATTGTTTAGTGAAACTCGGTATTGCGTACAACACATGCTATCGAGGAAGGTCGTGATTGCATGTAATACAGCCAAATTAGGGTTGTTTTTTGTGCAAGAATCTTTTTTGTAGCTTACAACATAAGACATCAATAAAATTAAAAAGAATTTTTTTCATAAAATCTCGGCGTGTTACATTCTACCCCCCTTAAAATGAATTTCGCCCTCGAAATTCGTCAGGGTTATAAATGGTTTACTTTTTGAAAGTTTTGTTAATAGAAACCCACATCGTAAAAAGGAATACCAAAACCAATCTTTAAAAACTAAAGTATGAAACATAACAGTAACCCAAATTAACTAATCGCTAGGTTTCAACATATGAGAACATAGATGAAAATATGGATATGGAAGAGAAACATAACCATCATGTTCTGATGGAGATAGGTAGAGAACATGACTATGTAAAATCCAACAATCACAAAGCCATAGATTTGTGATGATCTAAGGTACCATATGATTCATCAGATATAAGGGAACTAGGACAACATTTTTGGTTTTCAAGATCATTTCCCTAAAGTTGATGAATTAAAATAAATACTTAAATGATTTTGGTATAATTTAACTATTGTTCGTGAATTGAAAAATTTCCACTTCATCCCTTAATGAAATAAAGTTAAATTTGTTATTCGTGATGTGTTAGCAGATCATGTGATATAATGATGGGTCATTCCATCTGTTTCAAACAAAAGGTTGGAAAAATATATTAGTCTATCTTATGGTTATATTACTCATATATGGTTCCAAAAATTAACTTATACATCATATATCATACCGCCTAATAAAATAAAACTAGTTTCAACTAACCAGGGACTTACAGTAAGCCAGTGGTAGGTGATAAAGGCATGTCGCATTTCTGTTGTGGGTTCGATTCCCACAGCCTTTTCCGACGTGATGGGTTGTCACCCGTCCTGTAGGTTGTCCTTTTTTCTAAAATTACATTACTATAACATCCCATCAATAATATCGAAAAAACTTCTATCCTTATTCAATACTAACTTATGTCCAACATAATCCATTCCAATCTTCAGTGTTATCCATAATACTGCAGTCCACATTCATAATATAGTGAAAACGATTACCATAGATTTCATATAACAAGCATGTCAATACCATCATTGATCCCCATATATCATAAGATATGTCTTGTTGGTCACAGTCCAAATATATGAAGGCCTTAATCATGTATTCTCTTGAACAAAATGAATACCCATTGAATCATAGTGAAAACATGAGTGCTGTCAAAAGTTAACTCATTCCCCATACCAAAAACCCAAAATTCTATATACTCAAACCATGATATAAATATTTCATTATATCAGTCATGAGATCATGAATACTGTCAAACATTTAATTTTCTCCTTATCCCTTCATTATATGCATATCATCTTCTTTCCAAAAATATCTCAAACACTTTCCATGGTTATCGGTACCATAAAATTATTGAAAACCACAATAGACCAATACACAAATATTCCAATATTCTATGATACTATATACAACATTATTTTGGAATCCCATTACATAAACACTTAATCATTCCACCACATCGTTGTCATATTCAACATCTCCAATAGTGATCGCATGTGACTTACCTTTGTCCTTTTCCTTAAGTGGTTGCTCATGTCGATCATCATTAACCCTTGGATTAGGGCATTGATTAACATAATTCCCCATTTCATTCCACATGAAGCATTGAAGTGTTGGTGGTGCGTTCTCTGCAGTCTTTTCATTATTCACACCATTAGCAAACCCTTTTCCATTACTTCGACACTCAGCTACTCGATGACCTTTATTTCCACACTTAAAACATTTTCTAGTCCCTTTAAGATAATCACCACCATGCTTCTTTACACACTTTTAGCATAAGGAAACATTCATATTCTTTTCACCATTATTTTGAGATTTCTCCTTAAACTCCATCATTCGTTTCTTGTCAAAACCATGAGATGGATATGTAACACCAACTTTCATTTCTACCTTGATAGAACAATTCACAACTTCTTCATAGCTACTGGATCCTCTTATAGCTAATTCCCTTCGAAGATTTGCTTTTGAGCCACTGAAGAATCGATCAACTTTACTTTCAGGTTGGATGATAAAGCCAGATTCATACCTTGTAAGCCTTGTAAAATTCGCTTCGTATATACCAACAGATTCATCATCCTTTTTCTTTAGTTCACGAAACTCCTTCTCTATCCTTTTTCGAAGAATATGAGGGAAGTTCTTATTGAAAAATAAGTTCTTAAACTCGTCCCATTTCATGGACTCAATTTTCTCTCTTGGCCTCGTATTCTTGATAAAATTCCACCATTGACTAGATTCACCTTCCAAACGATATACTGCTAAGATGACATTATCATGTTCAGAACATTGAAGAACTGAAAATATCTTTTCAGTGGTACTGATCCATTGTTCAGCAACAAGTGGATCGGAAGACCCACTGAAATAAGGTGGATGTTGCCTCATAAAGGACTCAATAGAATATTGTTCCCTTCTCTGCTCATTTAGATGTCAATAATGATTCATAGCTTGTGTAAGTATTGAAATAAGATTTTTCACTCCATCTCCCATAACATTAGTATGTTCGAGAGGGAAATCATTGCGTTGTCCATTACATTGATCAACACAGTTCTTTCGGGTTACATCCATCGTCTAAAACCCAAAAAGAATAGTGTGAGAGGCAAAAATCATGCTAGGGAAAACAACATAGTAAAGGGGGAGCACCTTAAATATCTAACATGTTAGGTTAAATTCTAAGATCGTTTCCATATTTCTAGGACTATATCCTATATATACACTTATCCTTAGGAACATCCCCTGACATACCTTTGAAATATCTCTAGGGATATCACTAACGTTTTCGCATCCTAGTTTCCAAAGGTTGACTAAATCTTGCCTCGGATACCAACAGTAGAGACCCAAATTTTAAAGTACATGAAAATTACATTACTTTTGCAGAATACTCAATACATAACAAAAACAGACACACAAGCACCATAATAGTTTAGTGTCTTTGTAACCATGGAATATAAAAATCTAATCATTTTGAAATATCTTCAACAACTCCCATAATGATCTACCCCTTTTTGTTTCCTTACCTAAAACCTTTCTTTATTTACTGGGGAAAATAAAACATAAAAAGGGTGAGCTCAAATGCTCAGTAAGGGCAAACATAGATAACATAAAACAATCCATAAATATTTGGAAGCCAAAACTTGAACATGAAATTTAAACATCAAAATCTTGAGAAAAGACATAAATCCTAGAAGTACATAAGGAATATATCATAATATGACATCAACCATGATAAAATATAATGGGAATAAAACATGTAATTATGGCAACCATTCAGAACATGTTATGATTTCCATGGTATCCAAGGCATTACTGCCAAGAACATCTTAGTGGACAGAGTCCCTTTCTGAATCGAGTTCACTCCTCGTTTCAGTCTTGTAACACTGAACCGGATTAACTTAAAATTCCATCCATGTCTATCTCATGAGATATAAATATTTACCCAATGCATTGGAGGGAGATATAGGTCCACCCATCTCATAATGAAATCATTCTTTCGTGTGCTACAAAAATCATAAATCATACATCATAGCATAAACAATGTAATAGAATGAGATTCTTAAACATCATGCCATCATAACATAATCCTTATAAAAATGTATATTTTTTTATCATAAGAAGAATAAAACCATGTAAATAATGGAGACATTATAATTTAAACATAAACATATTAAATAATGTAATTTTAGATGGAAAATAGTTTTGATAAAAAAAACATCAAATGAATTCTGGAGGAAAAATATCCTTTCTTCTTCAAAATCATTTTCTTTTCACAAAATTTCATGAAATTTTAATATAAAAGGGATTTTTTTAAAATAATCATGAAATCATGTAGATAACTCTTCATGAAAATGATGTGTTATGAAACCGTAAAAATCCGTCCATGTCGTATAAGTTAAAAATAACATTCTCCTCGTACATTTGTTGGAAAAGTCAAAAAGTACCTTGTATGGTAAACAAAAGAAATATTCCTTCCATAACACGTGGTAACAGTCAAAAAAGGGTAAAAAGGACTTTAAAAATACATGAAAACATTTTTATAAAACTTGGACATGGATGATGAATATAACCCCAGTAAAGACTTACGAATAAGTAATCTCGGATAAAAATGAGATTTGAAAAATTATCCCTTACCTTAGTTCCGATATGCTTCGTACATTTCCAAAACTCCTGTATAATGATTTAAATAATGTCATTGACTTATTACATAATCATATTAATTTTTATGATATCATATATGTTTCACTTATGACTTTATATTACCCGTTCTTTTGTAAGGTCCTTGTTAAAGCAATGTTTTGGGTTAAATCGTTTTATTTATCGTACGTGTTTGGAATTGTTGTTCTTGATATTATTACTTATATCCTGATTTACATAATTCCATAATGTAAAAAATTATTTACATATAATATATATTTCATTATATAAATATATATATTATAGATCGATTAAAAGAAATTAAATACACCATTCATGGAGACGGTAGGCCGTATGTACGCATGAACGCTGTTTTCGTTTCCTTATTGTATTGAATGAAATTAAGTAGATTAAATAAATATATATACACATAAATCCAGTATCAATATAATGTCATATATTTCATGATTACTTATTATATATACTTTATAATCATTCATGAATGGTTAACATGGAGAATGAATCTCATCGCATCGTGGAGACGGTAGTCCGTACGTACGCACGAGCAATGATATCATTCCCATGATCATGGAATTGTATTGGAGTGTATGTATACTATTTCAGAATCAATATCACTTTAAAATAATCATATATAGATATTATTTAAACCATTATACCCATCCAAGTAAGGTGGTGTTGGAAAATAGATTACACAACGGTGTGGAGATGGTATTCCGTACGTACGCACGCGCGGTGATTTTGTTTTCTATAGAATGGATATATGGTGAAATAGGGTTGTTTCATACTTATAATAACATATTTTTATATGAGTGATACTTATGTTATTACTTCATAGGTAAACAACTAATGAAGACTATGTGGAAAAAGAAATAAAGTTAAAAGAATCGGTAGCGGATATTACCTCTTCTTTGAAGTGACTCTTTGAGACCTCCTCTTAGGGAACCAATATTGGTCTTTGAAAAAGACCAGGACCTCCAGTATGTTTCTAGGAAAGTGTAGAAGATAATTTTTCAGGGTTTGGCCGAGATTGAAGCATCAATGTGGTGTGTGGAAGAGAGGGAGCAGGTGCCCTTTTATAAGGGAGGAGTGGGGCACCTTTGGAATAACTAAAAATATTATTTTATTAAAAAGTCAAATTCGGTTTTTAATAGCTACAAATTGATTTATTTAGAATATAAGGTGGGGATGGGTTGATATCTACTCATCCAATAGAATTTTACACAACTTTAGGTTTCTATTTAAACCTTATCATTTAGATTTAACTTTAAGTTAAATAATTTTTCTTTTACCATGTCTTCTTGTTTTCTTAAACTATAAGGTTAATAAACTTACTATAAAAAGCCAAAGGAACCACAAGTTGTTTATTATTAATATATGTAACCTTATATAAGTCATTTGTCAGAACATTATATTTTTAAGAATAAAATAACAATTAATAATATAATATTTGTTTTAAAAAGAATTTTATGTCAATTTTGACACTATTTGGTAATGGATTTTTCTGAAAATTATAACTGAAAGATTAAATAGAAAAATTTAATTAAATCAATAATAACATGTCATATTAACATATAAAATTATTGGAATTCATAAAAAGTCTCAAATTACATTTATTTAGGTATTTATAACATCAATTATGTCAATATTGAAATAATAATATAATTACTGCTTCATTATTGTGTCATAAATAATTTAAATTATTTAAAATCTAAAAATTACTAATAAAATACCATTATGTAGGAAATATTTTTAGATTTCTAATTAGCATTTATAGTCGAATTTATCTTATGTATAACCCTATATTAAAAATTATTTACTTATTAAACATTGATTTTATCAATTTTAACCCTTCTTTAAATAAATTAATAATAAATGTTCTAATCTAATCCAAGTGGGCCTAAATGGTCATATTTTATTGATAAGGTTGTTTATGGTCGAATAACACTTAACCAATAGAAATAGGACATGTTTTAGGGAAATAATAATATCATTTTTACCCATAATTACCCTATTTACTTTTAACCGTGGTAAAACAAATATAAAGTTACTATTCACAAAATATTATTTTCATCTCATTGAACAACATTTTACTTACTGACATCAACTGTGTCTCTCTTATTTTTGAAATTCCACTCACAGAAGCGGTAAAATTATGTTTTATGCGAATTTGGAAATTCTCCTAGGAGGTGGGTAAAAGATGGTCAAAAGTTTAATAAAATTTTTATATATCTAAAATTATTATAAAATGACTCTAATGAATTACATTAAACTTATATAGTTATTATGTGTCAATTTTTACCTAAAATAAATTTATATAGAATAAATAAATATTTAAATAAAATGTCTGTTTTTAAATAGTAACCCAGTGTTTTCACTATTCATCAAAAATTGAAAGTTTTCAGAAAAATACCAAAATTTTACCCTAGGATAATTTTGATATTTAGAATCCAAAAGTGAAGTCCATTTTGAAAGATAAAATTTTAAAAATGTTGTAATTACTATTTATAACGGCTAGTTTTAATAATAGTTTACTAGCATATCGTTGTTTAGTGAAACTCGGTATTGCGTACAACACACGCTATCGAGGAAGGTCGTGATTGCATGTAATGCAGCCAAATTAGGGTTTTATGTTCTGCAAGACTCCTTTGTTGTAGCATACAACACAAGAAATCAATAAAATTAAAAATAATATTTTTCATAAAATCTCGGGGTGTTATAATCGGGGCCTATTAAACCCTTTTGATGCATCATTAGGTCCCATTAGAAAAAATAGAACTTGGTTTTACCCATCTATATATGGTGTCTTGAAATATTCTTTGAAGGTATGTTTATGATGACTTGAACATTAAATTTCTTCATTACAATACTATTAATTAATAGTCAATGGGATAATTCAACTAGTATAATATCCATGGTTAAGATTTTATGTCATGTGATTCTTTATGAAATTATTTCAACAGTTGTAATTCATCCCATATTACACTCAAGATTAAATTTAAATGCATTGTTATTTTTATTCTTAATGAATTATTGTTTATGTTTATTTATTATAGCTTCCACTATGTTTTGTACCCTAACAATGCATCTAATATAACACATTTCATATTTCTTATTTTCCCCCAAGATGTGAATCTGTATATTATAAATGTATTTAAAGGATAATATAGTAGTTTATGGATGAACCCAATAGAGTTTTTATGACATTTTATTAATGTAGTACTGTAAATGCTATATATATTTTTTTTTTCCAAAGAAACAATACTACTTGGTCTTTTGGGATATGACCTTCTTGTTTATTATACCAATGTAATAAAATACACCACTAAATATGGGTTACTATGGGTGGTGTATTTATAGTTGGTATCAGAAAATGTCTATTAGAAACCTCAACAACTATAATTATAAAACATATATTATAGAAAACAAGCATATGATTGACATTAGAGATATGCATAAAAGAATATCCGATAATGTTTTTCAGTTTTGGATTATGTGGTTCTTTATAGAAATTTATCCCCATATATATACTACAAGTAGACGTGGTTCTTCCACAAATGCAATTAGGTGTATAGGGCCAATATGGTGAATTGGGCATAAATCAACATATACCAAGACCTGACAACATTATATATTGTATTCCATCTTTGACACTCATTGCAGATATTTTTAGGATAATTTAGATTTTCTAAAAACCATTTTGAAGGATTTAAAGTTAAATATGTCCCAATGAATCCATGTTTATGATTATGATATTAGAAAAACATACGTTTTTCAATTAAACATAAGTGGTTTTCTAGTTCTAAATTATATATTATTATAATTCATATCCTAATTTAGTGTATTCCATTGTTTATAAATGGAACCTAGTGGAAGGAATGGATACCATATCAATGTACATATACCATATATGGATTTACCTTCTATGTAGGATAATGAATGTGGATAATGAATTTAAATAATATTTGAGAATATTATTACTATATTAGGATAGTTGAATATGTTTAGAAATAATAACCTTACTGGTATGGAGAACCATGATTCACAATGTGAAGGAAAAATGTTAAACCACATCCCGAGACAACAACCCCATTATTCCATGGGGCTAAAAATATATTTATAGGTGATGAGTGGATAAATTCATTAAAGAATATATGTTTTTCATGGATAAGTAACAAAAAGATATTGTTTTCGGGGAGTTTTATCATCTATCTGGAGATGTAAATCAGTGGTGGTTATTAATTCAAAACATAATGGAGGTGTATGAAATTGAAAACATTGAATGAAATTATTTTGAGGAAATATTCTTAAATAAATATTTCTATAATGAATAATGAGAATATATGGATAATAAATTCTTGTGATTGAGATAGAAAGATGATAAAAATGATTCCATGTTTGAATCTATATTTAAAAAGATAGTATGTCCTATTGTGGATTACATATTCAATCCAAATATAATGATTTATCATTTCATTAACAGGTTAAAAACATTCCTCTAAAGGGAACAAGTCTCCCAAATTATTGCATCATACAATGATATAGTATTTTTTGTTATTAGGACAACAAAAAAAATCTATATGTCTTATGAAATTAATGTAAATCAAGAGATTAAGAGGGTTTCTAATCAATTTAGAAAAGGTAAATAGGAATAAGAGAAGAAGGGAAGAGTTTACTTTCAGTCCTGTATTAAATGAGTAAATAAATATCATGGAATATGCCTATTAGGGATTAATGTTTGCTATATTTGTGGAGAGAAAGGACATAAAATGATCGATTATAAGGGAAATAATGAAGGTACCAATTTTGAATTATATAATTATATATTGATGATGTTATGAATTTTTTCATTAGCATCAATGAAACTTTCCCTTGAAAAGTCCAAGGGAACTTGGCTAAGCTTATACCCTCACAACAATTGAGGATGACGTTTCTAATGATGTAGTATAAGGTACTTCAATCATCTCTTCAAATGTAGTTTAACATTTCATTTATTATAGACAATAAATTTATTTATATCTTCATTTTATTCTTTTATAATTATGTATTATCAATTCACTTTAATAAGCGAGTTGATAGTAAAGACTCATAGTGGAAACCTTGTTGCATCAAATATGTATCGAGAAGTTCCTATTATGCCACATAAAATTAAACTAATTATTGATTTTATCATCATACCTATGGTTTGTTTTTATATAATACTTATTATGGAAATTATTTCAATATATAATTTATAAATTTATAGAAAATAGATTGAAATTATGGTTTGTGATGAAGGTATGGATGTTCTCATATATAGAGGGGACACTTTATCATCTGAGACAAATCTGGATCTAACTCATATACCTCTTATAAATGAAATTTATGGGGAATAAGAGAAAAAATCATCTATGGATGTGGAAATAGATCATCAAATTGAGAACACACTTATTTTACAAGAATACATTATTGTCTTTCCATAAGGTTTACCTGTACATCGTCAAGAGTACGATTTTTTGATTTATATTGACTCAATCCAAGAGGAAATAACTAAATCAAAGACTCAATATAGAATATCCATAGTTGAGTTAATAGATCTAAAGAAACAACTAGTTAAATTGAGTGATAATTAATTTATATTCCATAGTATTTCAACTTTGGGAGGTACTATGTTTTTAAATAAGAATGATGGATCTCTGCGGCTGTGCATTGACTATAGAGAGATAAACAATATAAAAATAATGAAAAAATATATATTTTCTCTATTTTGGATTTATTTGATCAACGTACTAGAGATGAATATTTCTAAAAGATTCATCTATGATCTAGATATCATTAATTTAGTGAGAAAAATGGAAGATATTCCAATGACAAAATTTCATACTAGGTATGGATATTACCAATTTACAGTAATTCCATTTGGAATGACTAATAAACCCTATATTTTTTAAATAGATAATAACCAGAGTGTTGAAGTAACAACAAAACAATTTTTCTATGGCATTTATAAATGATATATTGATATTTTACAATTTCTATTAGGCCCATTATAAAATCTATCAAAATTCCTAGTAACTCTTTGAAAAAAGAATTATATGATATTTTTAGAAATTGTAAATTATGGATTCTAACACTTTCATTTCATAGAAATATTATCTCTAATGATGGAGTCCCAGTTTATCCTATAATGAAAAAGGATGTTTATGAATTTCCCACAAAAACTAGCATAACCGAGGTAAATAGTTTCATTTTTTTAGTTTGTAACCATTCACATTTAGTTCATAATTTTTTATGATTTGTTAACACATTTACCAAACATACTGGTAAAGGTGTTAAGATGATATAAAAAACTAATTTGAATAATAGTTTAGTGAATTGGAAATGAGATTAGTGAATACTCTGATATTGACTATACCATTAGGAAGTGATGGATTTTTGTTTTTTATGATGAATCCGAGAAATTACAAGGATGTATCCTTATACATAATTATAAAGTTAATAATAATGAATCATGAAAGATAATAAACAATTAATAGATCTATTATACTCTGGATATTGAGTTAGAAGTTGTAATATTATATTTTATTTTACAGAGAAAACATCTATATGGTAAATAATGTAAGATATATACAGATTAAAAGGGAATAGAATATATCATCCCATAGAAATAACTAAACATGAGGAAAAGATAATATCTAGAGTTACTCAAGGATAATTAATGTACAAGGAACTACCACATAGTAATAATAATAAGGTAGCATATTCATTATGATGTAATGAAAATTGAGTTATGAAAAAAATGATGATTGAAAAGGGTCCTCTGGACGTGGATTTATAACAGATGGATATGAGAATTATCATGTAAGTTTAAAAATCATTAAATTTTCAATTGTTTCAAATACATATTTATTAGAATGGATTAAATGTTCAATGTATAATGATTATAATTTTCAAATAAATATTAAGGTAGTGAATAATTCTAAGTATGCAGTGTTCGTGTATGACGATATAATTATAAAATTTTGGTAGAGGATTTATGTACCAAATATTCCTATGATAAAATTAGAGTTGTTGGATGAGTACCTAGGACAAATTTCAATATAAAACCTGGTATAATATGATGTATAGAAATTTAAAGGAACATTTCTAGTGGGATAACATAAAAATAGAAATATCTGATCAAGATGTTTTATTTGTCAACATATGAAGGCTATAAGATAATATCATAGAGGGGTCATGCAACCTCAACATATTCCCATGTGTAAATGATATGACATTATAATGGATGTTTGGTATTATTATGAATGAAACAAAGAAAAAATGATTCCATATGTTTATTTTTTGACCAACATTCAAAATAGTAATATTTCCTCACTATATGTGAAGCTTTTTCATTGGGAACCTTATACTACTCTATATTAATTATGATGTAGGTATTTATGGGGAACATTATAAAATTGTATGTGTTCATGATCCATGATTTACATCAAAATTCTCAAAAACGCTTTATTATTCTATACATAGATGTTCATTTGCGTACATATTATCACCATCAAACTGACAGGTAGTCATAAAGGAACATTCAAACATTAAAAGACATGTTGAGATAATCCTAACTTGACAATCGAGGAATGTGGTATCAGTATTAAACACTATAATATTTTTCATACAATAACAATATCCATTCATATATTCAATTGTCACTATATGAAACATTTTATGGAATGAGATGTTGAAAAACATATGGGGATGAAGATGGCCAAAGGAATCTTGTAGCCCAATATATTGTAGAGGAAACAACAACAAAGGTAATGACTATTAGACACAATTAAAAAAAGATCAATGTAGGAAAATGATCATTGTCGATAACCAAATAATGGATTTCATAATTTCATGTGGTAGATAATGTTTTTTAGAATGCAACTACATGGATGGGTGTTATAAGATTTTTAAGGAAAGGTAATCTAATCCCAATGTACATTGAATAATTTTAAGTGTTAGAGAGAATTGGAGTTGTGCATTATTGTTTGTAAATTACAACAAGAAATTCTAATGAAAAAAATGTGTTCCGTGTTTTTAATAATGTACATTCCATAACCAATGCATATACTTACATCTAAATTAGTATAATTCGAGACTGGTTTATATTAATTTGAAGGTCATATCCATGTTATCAATACTAGAGAGCATGGTTGATGAATAAAATGAATCATCCAGAAAAGATACAATAGGAAAATCATAAAATTGTAGTGTATCCATAGAAAAAAGATGAATATATGATTAATAACTACCAAAATTGTATTATGAGGTGACAATGAAGAATTTTTTAGAATGAAATTTTTGAAGGATTGTACAATTTAACACCATATGATTTTATGGTAAGTATCTTTTAAAATTTATCATATTTGATTTTTTATGTTTTTCAGAACACAGAGTTTAAAACATTAATATAATTTTAAATCTTACCATTTGAATTGTAATGTGAGCAATTGGAATAGTAATATGACCAAGAAAATCGTACCTTCAACTATAAATGTGTTAATAATATATTGTTATATTTTGAATGAATATATGGTATTTTTAAATCATGGAATGTGTAAATAAATGTATTTAAAATTATACATTTAGAATTGGTATATTTTGTCAAAATAAATGTTTATTTAAAATATTATAATAAAAATATATTTAAAAGGAAATTCATATTCATAATTTTTTTATAAGTAAATTTATATTTTTCCAATTATTAGATGCAAATTTTGAATGGCCTAAATTAATTATTTTGGGTGTCATAAAAAAATTGTTATAAAATTAAAATCGGTATATTATGGAGTAAATGATGATTTAATTTACAAAACCATTTTCACATTATCAGAATTTTTTTCATATAATAAAGTCAATTTTTTAATTTTAATATCCAATAAATGTTTAAGGTGATTTTTTTAAAAAATATTTTAATTTTTTGTGAATTTTAAAATATTATAATTTATGGTAATAGATAAATACATGAACAATTGAGTAATGGGTGATTTATGGACAATGTAGGAACTAGTTGTTTGAAATCATATGGTCTAGTTAATTTATTTTATTATAGGAATAAACAACATGTATTTTCATGAGACAAAATAATAAACAAGTGAATAAAATAATCAAAAAAATATCTCTCTCCTCCACTATAAATACCACCCCTAACCACCTCTTCTCCTCACACATCCCAATCATTGAATATTATCGAATTTCTATCCAATACCTATCCCATTAAACCCTTCTATGTTATGGTATTTCACTTCTCACCATATTTCCATTTCAATGTTCATTAAGGAGGTTCTCAAGGAGAATAATTCAAGAGGTAAAATAATTTTTTTTCTTTTAATTTTCCTTCAATTTATTTTCTTTTCATATCCTCTCATTACTTCATCTATCCAAAAATTCATGATAAATCTTGTATTTGATATAAAATTTAATGTTATTTCAATATTGTTATATTAAACATCAATTCATTTCTCCTCCCATTTTTATTCTAGAAAATAAAATATCATTTTTGCGGTGTCTATTTACCTCCTTCCTGGATGATTAGATTTCATTTTCAATTATTCCATGACCCGCTCCCCAAAAAGTATACCCCTCCTGGGCCGAGAATGTGTGAATGGAAATAATGACCCTCGAGTCCCACATCCAATAGGCCCCTGGATGGCGAATAGCACTTAGGGTATAGAAAACACACAAATGGGAGGCATCAACCTCTATAAGAAGACATGCAGAAAAGAGAGATAAGATAGACACCAATCAACTCCAAATGAACCAGTAAAAAAAGAAATCCCAATTACAAATATGAAATATCATTCAATACTACTACAACTGAAAGAATAAAAACTGTATGTACTAAAAGAAAGTAGAACGGCAGTAACCACAAGCCATAACAGCTCTCACAACCACAAGATAGTTGTAAATAGCCTGATCTCGATCCTTCTCTAAGTGACCTGAAAAATAGTTTAAATATACATAGGGTGAATATAATATAATACTCAGTAATATCCTCCCTGATGTATCTTGTGCAAAATTAACGAAAGAATGCTAAAGAACAGTGAACAACAAGTGAAACTAACTCATCACCTAATTTGGAATATGATGTTCTCAACCTCACCATGGATACACTCACCATGTAATGAAAACACGAATATATCATATAATAAAAAATATCAAGGGTAACCCTCTACTACTTCCCCATTGGTTTTCCGCATTTCTCCAATGCCTCACTTCTTGAGCATCTCTCTCTATAAAGGCTTGCACACAGACACCTGGGCGAAGCACAACCACATGCACCTTGTGTAACAAAACTAGAACATCCTCCTAATCAATGTAACCAGTTAGTTTCTGGGAGACACCACTACTCGCATAAGGTGTATCATAGATAGTTCATTACACCTCAAGCCATTAAAGCCCATACACCGAGTAAGGTTCCTCAAGCCATCACAGCCCATACATGTTACAACTATAGTAGTCCATGGGGAAACTATATTCAGAATATATGTCTGTGAATAACCACTAGCCATTACCTCCCTCTATACCCATATATAAGGGCAACTAACAACAATTACTACCAGCACAAGTAACTACCAATAGAAGAGTTCAGGGCCCAAGGGGGTAGTCAACCATTCATCCTCCCACTAGAATGTTGGGAAAAACACCCCTCAGGTCTTAGAATCCCCGGGGTGTCTGTTGTACTTACTGATAGGCTGGAGTAGCATATAGAAACACAAAAGTAAAAGATATACTATATATCATAACCACTCTATGTGTATAACCATTTCATAGACTCAACTACATCTAATGTCTCTCGGACTCTAGGATACTACATCTAAGACTAGGTATTGTATAAGCACACAACCATTTTAAGGGATTTAATATGTTACTTAATTACCTTTTATCAGTTCCAATTTATGTAAAATAATTATTTAAACATTAATTAATCATTTTAAATTCCACATTAAACTACATTAGAATCACACCCAAATTCCATAGTCCCTTTAAAATTACCTCTAAATCATTATGTTTAAGTAACTCGAACCTCAATAGTTAACATCATTTATTAAATTATTCATTACATAATTAGATTCCAATATTCTAAGGAACTTTAGAAAAACAATCTATGCTACTAAACACAAGGGGCTCAACACGGTGAGTAGATGTACGAGCCGTTGAGTCTTTACTGCTTATAAAAAGTGCATAGACCCATCATCCCTTGAGAAGCTAATCACAGAAAGCACATGGCATACCGCGTGGGTCATTTCCTCTTTCGGAAGAATTGTATATAGGACTAGCTACCTTGAGTAGTAGGGAAATTTAAAGAAGATAAACAACCAATAAGAAACAAAAATCATCCTACAATCACATCCATCCCATTCCATCATCCCTGGTGTCTCCCCCCCCCCCATCGACACTAACATGCATAAACTGATGCATCTCACCACTCTAGGCGTCATATGCTACCCCAAACAAAAGACCTACAAGCCCCCACATAACACAACA
Source organism: Viscum album (assembly GCA_963277665.1). NCBI lineage: Eukaryota > Viridiplantae > Streptophyta > Magnoliopsida > Santalales > Viscaceae > Viscum > Viscum album. The sequence continues at coordinate 1,665,882,866 of OY728147.1, read as the reverse complement.
ACCTTCTAGTATCACATCACAACACTAGCAGCAGGAAAAAACATTTTAATAGTTATGCACATGGAACTTTAACAAAAAATAGGGTAACTCCGAACCCAACAAGAATTTATCTTTTATCAATCAAACAGTTATTTAATTGATCATATATTAAATGATTATTATTTCTACAATCCCTATTTGGGAACCCTAATCATTAAGATATCATAAATAATTAAACATGATTTCTACGCCAATTTGATTACCATCAAATTACAACAAGGTGAACGATATTCATTTCCATGCCTCATTATCTTATGAAAAATCAATTATCAATTAATTTTTGTTTATTTTTATTACCAATTACTATAAATAACGAATAGTTAAACAAGGAAAGCATAGATATCATACTATCTAGAAAAAAGATGCAATAACATACGATCGATATCAATTTATTTATCAGGTTCAAATATTTGTTATGTCAATTCCATTGTGATCTAGTGGGATAAAAAATTCTAACTATACAGTTGAACAAAAAATTAAAGAGAAGCCACTAATCCTTTACTTCAAACAGTTCTTGATCTTCTTTATACGAGAAATGTAAACACAACAAGTCAAGATCCTCCTCTCGCGACAAATGCATGCACCCGAGGATGCCACTGTATGACCACACCTATCGAAACCCAAGAAAAAATCCATTAGAATATTAAATATTACATGATATAATATGTAAAGGAGAAATAAGAGAAGATGAACTCCAAAATAATGATGATAAGACATACCTTATATCTAATATTGACTGATACAACATGGTTGTATCAAAACAAAGGAAAAATAATCCAAGGAGGAAATTTTGATTGCGAAACTCTTATGAGAAGGAATGGGATGTTTGAGGAACTCAGATCCGAGAATAAGGAGAACGAATTAGGGAGGAAGATGTCCCGTCCCTTTAAAATATTTATCTGAGCATCGGTTTAAGATATGATTGATTTCCCATTAAAAGTTTATCGCATTAATAAACATGTTTTGACCAAGTAAAAACATCCAAAGTCTTAGAAATAATTAATATAGGAGTTATGGCCTTTGAATCGGCCTTAGAGTCCATAAAAAAGTATTTAAAATCATTTTATGTCAAAGGAAAATGATAAAGGGGAGAAACTTTAAGAAGCTGGAAACATTGTTCACGAACACAAAACATGGAAATATAAGAATAATGTTCATAATCTTCACCGTTAGAAGACCATTCATGAACCTCATTGATAGAAAATTATTCATGAACCTCACCATTAGAACCTCATTGATAGAATACTATTCCTAAACCTCACTGATAGAACACTATTCATGAACCTCACTGTTAGAACCTCACCGATAGAACAGTGTTCATGAACCTCACCCTTAGAACCTCATAGATAGAACGTTATACACCCACCATTTGAGGTTACTAACAAAACAGTTCTCTGATAAAGCTATTCATAGAATAAAAAATTTGGAAATGGAAATTGAGGTTACCATTAGGGGTTACCAATAGAAATATTCACCTACAGAACTGTTCATAGAATTGGAAATTTGGCGATGGAAATTTAGGTTACCATGGTAGTTACAAATAGAACTGTTCCCTGATAGAACTGTTCATAGAATTTGAAATATGGAAAAGGAAATAGAGGCTATCATTATAGGTTACCGATAGAATTGTTCACTGATAGAACTGTTCATAGAATTGGAAATTTGTCAAAGAAAAGAGAGGTTTCCATTAGACCTCACTGTTGGAACTGTTCATAGAATGTTACTGATGCACTGTTTACAACTGTCTATCTTTGGAACTGTTCACTGAGGGTCACTGACGCTATAGTTCAGGGGAAGGTAAAATTGGAAATGTGTTGGGGATAAGCCTCCTTGACCTCCCAGAACACCTCAAACACTATATTTTCACAGAGGAATAGACCAGAGAGGTCCGTGCCATTACATCAGATATCTCTCAAAACATTTTCATCCTCGACAATTCAAAACCCACCTAAAGTGAATAGGTAATGGGGTCTGAACAACCACCCATTTAGATTCCTCTCAAAAGAAATAAAGTCACAAGAAACAGCAAAAGAAATTCATATTATAAACATGAATGGTCTAACCACAAAGGAGGCATCGTTACATGAAAAGAGATAATCAAAAAACAACTCTGGGTAATTATCATGTATCTATGACTCACATTCCAAAGTACTCTCCTCCATGACACTATTCCTCCACAAGACATGAACCATCGATATATAATTCCCACACAACACCTTCTTCTTGCGATCTTGGATCTCCACAGGTCACTCCACAAAGGTTGCCTCATTATCAACAACGATTTCTCCCCAATCAATGACGTGAGAGTCATCATGAAGATAACGACTGAGATATGAAACATGGAAACCATCATGTATCCCACTCATCTTCGGGGGAAGTACTACTCAAAATTCCACAACCCCAAAATGAGGAAACACCTCAAAAGCCCCAACAAATCGGGGAGAAATCTTACTCCCACGACCAAACCTTCTCTACCCATGACAAGGAGCCACATTCAGAAACACATTATCCCCAACAATATACTCTAAGGGTATCCTTCTTTGATCAACATATGGTTTCTGATGATCTTGTGTGGATTTTAACCTCTAAAGAATCACCTGAACCATTTTTATTGTATTCTGCACTAGTTCCAGTAAGAGAATTATTGACTCTCTGACCCCAGTCCAGCACAAAAAAGAATGGAATGGTCTGCCATATAAGACTTCAAAATGCAGTATACTGATAGCGGTGTGAAAAATATTACTGTAAGAAAACTCCTCCATGGGTAATTGCTTCATCCACGAACCTCCAAAATCAAGAACATAAGAGCTTAACATGACTTCAAGAGTCTGGATGGTTTGCTTTGTATGAACATCTGTTTGAGGATGAAAAGCAGTGCTAAGGAATAACTGAGAACCAAAAGGTTTCTAGAGGCCTCTCCACGCCCTAGAAATAAAGAGATTATATCAATCAGAAATGATCATCCTTGTAACTTCAGGAAGTATCCCAACCTCCTCTAATAACTACCTTGATATGTACTCCAACTTTCACTGAGGAATCTCTAATGGCTGGAGAAGACCACCAAAAACACAGTGTTTGGCCTTTAACTTCTGGTAGTCCAAACATTGAGATACAAACTCTTTAACTCAATGCTTTAGTACAGGCCACCAAAACTGGGTCCTCAAGGCTCAGTACATCTTTTTCATTCTAAGATGACCCACTAAAGGTGAACTATGAAACTCTCTGAGAACCATCTCATGCATAGTAAAAGGAATTAAAAGCCTTCCATGATACAACACTTGGTGTTGTTCATTCTCTGACCAACCATCAGGGGCCTTGCTGCAAACAAATCGGTCACTCCAGACCTCCACCTCTAGATCCCCCAATAGGGACTCTACGACCTTCTACATCGGGGATGACTATATCATCACCTGAAAAACCAAACCTCTTCCACCAAATTCACCCATATCAATATGTAATACTTACAGTTCTTCTAGTACCCTCCATGAATCATCAGATTCACGCACAACAACAGTACATGACTTTTTACTCAACACATCAGCTACAAAATTCTCCTTTATAGGTTTATATGATATCTAGAAGTTGTATTCCTATAATAAATCCATCCATCGGCGCTGTCGTAAGTTCAAGTCTCCCTCGGAGAAAACATACCCCAAACTCTTCTGATCGGTGAAATCAACAAAGCACTTGCCAATGAGGTAGTGTCCTCAAATATTCAAAGCAAAAACCACACCGGTGATCTTAAGATCATGGGTTTCATAGTTACGTTGATGGGGACGCAATTGCCGAGACCCATAAGATTCAACTGACCTCTGGTGCATGAGAATAGATCCTAACCATAGATGTGAAGTGTGTCATACAATATGAAACTGAACTCCCTCAGCTTGAAGACATAAAACTAGAGAAATTACTAATTTCTCCTTTAGTTACTCGAAATATTCCTAAAATTGATTAGTCAATATGAATGGATAATAACTCCTTTTAAATTATATCAGAGGAGTCACAACTTGTGAGAGGTTTTCTATGGACCTCCAGTAGTAGCATGGGAGACCAAGGAAACATCGCACCTCTGACATTGTCCTGGGGGCTGCCCAAGACAAAAATTCTTCTATGGTCAATGGATCGACAGATACTCCCTGTTGGGAAACAAGATGCCCTAAGAAACATTCTTCTGGATCCCATAACACAGTCATCGACAACTTCCAAAATAGCGGAAGATGATGAAGAACTCTCAAAATGGCATGTAGATTCTCTGCATGATCCTCCTCAGATATGCTTTACAGAAGGATTTCGTCAATGAAAACCAACACCAACATGTCCAGGAGCTCACAAAACAAATCATTCATAAATCCCATGAACATAACTGGAGAATTAGTCATGTTGAACGAGATTACAATGAACTCATAATACCCATGAAGACAACAGAAAGTAGTATTCAGGATATCCTCATTTGTCACATGCATAAGATGATATCCTAAATGCACGTTGATCTTTGAGAACCAACTCGCACCCTTCAGTTTATCAAATAAATCATCAATCTGTGATATAGGATATAGATTCTTTATTGTCACTTTTTTTATGTGACGATAATCGACACACGACCACAAACTATCATTATCCTTCTTCACAAACAAAACTGGTGCAATCCATGGTGACAAAATTGGCCGAACAAAACCGCACTGTAACAGAACACCAAGCTGTATATGTAGTTCTCATAACTCAGAAGGGCCATACTATATAGAGACATAGAGATAGGAGAAGCTCTTGGATGTAGGTCAATCCCAAACTCAATCTCTCGTCTAGGGGTTAATGCTACAACCACACATGGAAAGACATAAGGGTACTCTTCTATGACCACAAGAAGCGCTAACTGCTGAACCTCTAAAGAACTCAACATCATATCAACCATCATGGATGATAAGGATGGACCGTGCCTATGACCCATATGAGGATCTCTCTCTCCATCAAACATCACCAGCTCTCCATCCACACCAAAGAAAACGACCTTCTTCCTAATGCAATCCACGATAGCCTACACTGAGCAAAAACCAATCCATGTTGAGGAAGACATCATATGGTTGTATTTGTAAACCCAAAAAATCACCCCAAGAAAGGTGTTTCCCCTATACTAGCTCACAATTTCTACATGCATCAAACAAGTCAGCTCGACCTCCGACTGGTGTAGTCAACTCTAAGGGTAGCAAAATCTTCTCTGCCTCATGTACCAAAGAATGGACAAGGGTGGGTGATATGATGTGGAGTGTAACTTATGAATTAAACAAGGCATACAACAAGATAGAAAACACGCATAGGGTAACTCAAACGATGTATGGATCGCCTAGAGATGGCAATGTTAGATCATGAAGTTGACGATGACCTCAGCCCTGGCCTATCTGACCATAGTGACCACCAAGACCACATCCACGCTCTACTCTCTGAGGATAGGGAACATCATGGGTCTGGCCTCTGCCAGTCCCATCTACCCTCTGGTGATCTAATGATGGTGCAACCTGCTGCTGTTTCCTTAACAGGAACTACCTCAATGGAGGAACCTGAACTGAAGCACTTGGTGAACAGTGACTGCTTTATAAGGTCAGAAACTCCCACTACTGATGAACTCGTTCTTCGCAAGAAAAACAAACACCTGATCCCTTGGAATAAGAATGAGAGTTATTACCTCCATAGAATCGAGATGTGAAGGGCATGGACCTATCTGTGGCTGAATGGAAACTCTTTTTCCCTGAAAACTGGGAACCCTAGACCACATATATACTTCATGAGGAATCACAATGACTCCTTTACCATGATGATCATGTTATAGACAAAGTCCCCTTGACAACATCTTCCCTCACCAGCACCTCAAGATATGTTTTCAGCATAAATGGGGTGACCTGTAGCTGTATCTCTAGATGCAAATCCTCCTCGAAATTCCTCACCCTAGCCTCCTCATCTGGAAGTAGGTCCAAAGCATATCATAAAAGGTTTCTGAAATGGAATCCCAACTCTCAAAAACTGCAGCTTCCCTATAAAATATTATGAATCTCCTAGTTACTAGACACCTTTGCATTTGAAGAAAGAAACTCTACTCTAAACTTATCTTGAAACTCCACCCATGAGATCGATGAATCCTTGCGATTCCCAAGGAATAAGAACCACCACATCCTCACTGCTCCATGAAGCTTCTTCACAACCATGGACACCCAGTGCTCCTTCTGAGCATGGTTCGAACGGAAGCCTATCTTGAACACCTCTAACCAGTCTTCTATGAATGCATCTAAAACAGATCCATCATACTTTTGCAGACTCTGACACTAAAACTCTTGGAGTATCTTCCTCCTAGTGTCATCATCGTCAACCTATCCTCTCTCGTGATCTGCTGGAATATCGTACTGGACAACTTCTATGAAAACCTGATGAGGACGTTGACCTAGTGCCATACCTCTAAAATAAAAAATTGTTGGTGATCCTGAACATGTATGTAGAGACCCGTAGCTTGACGTACATGGACATTACATTACATTTGCGGAATACTTAGTACATAACAAAAACACACACACAAGGATCGTAATAGTTTAGTGTCTTTGGAAACTCGGAACGTAATCTTCTAATCGTGGTGAAAGATCTTCAATATCTCCCATAAAGATCTTACCTTTTTTTTTACCTAAAACCTTTCATTATATCCTGGGGAAAAGAAAACATAAAAGGGTGAGCTCAAATGCTCAGTAAGGGTAAACAAAAGAAATATCAATCACATCATATACATAAGAACATAGCTTTTGGAAATCTTAACCTGCAAAAGAGCTCATAATATCATAACATGGGATAAATCATAGAAGTGAAAATGAGATCACATAATCATAACATGAAACTTGAAACTTTGTGGCATGCACACATAATCATGGAAAATCATTTCTTGTTAGTCATGACTCATTGCCAAGACTATCTTAGTGGACAAAGTCCCTTTCTGAACCGAGTTCACTCCTCGTTTCAGTCCTGTATCACTGAACCGAAATAACCTTCCGTTCCAGCCATGTCTATCTCATGAGATATAAAATCTTTACCCAATGCATTGGAGGGAGATATAGGTCCCACCCATCTTATAATGAATCCTTTCTTATGTGTGCCACATAATCATAAATCTTACATCATCACATAACCCATGTAATAAAAATGGGATTCTTAAACAACATGACATCATAAAACAATTCATATAAGATAAAGGAATTAATAAAAATAATTCTATCACAACATGATCAAATCAATTTAATAATAGGGATAAAAACAGAACCCTTTATTTTCTTAGATGGAAAATAATTTTTATAAAACACTTGAACTCTATTATTGAGGAAAATATCCTTTCTTCTTCAAAAACATTTTTCCTTTCATAACATGTCATACAACTTCAAAATAAAAGAAGTTGATTAAAAATAAACTTGAAAACTTGTAAAGGAAGCTTCTTGGAAATAATTTTTTAAAAATCCATTCATGCCGTATAAGTTAAAAAAAACATTCTTCGTACTTTTGTCGGAAAAGTCAAAAAGTACCTCGTACGAAAAACGACAAAAGATTCCTTTCATATCTTTTACAAAAAAACTTACCGAAGGGTAAAATTGGATATAAAATATTGTAGAAGGATGGAAATAATATTACATATTGAGGAAACATGGATGTGGATGATAAAATACACCCCAGTAATTACCAATGTAAAAACAATCTCGGATAAAAGTGAGATTGTGATATTTCCCTTACCTTAGGTCCGACTTGCTTTGTAAGTGTCCGAACCTCCTGTATAATGATTTAAATCATGTTATTGACTTATTAAAGAATCATATTCATTTTTATGATATCATATATGGTTCACTTATGACATTATATTACCCGTTCTTTTGTAAATTCCATTTTAATGAAGCGTTTTGGGTAAAATCGTTTCATTTATCGTAGGTGTTTTGACTTGTTGTTCTTGACATCATTATTACTTATATCATGATTTACTTACTTCCAGAATATAAAATATGATTTATATATCATATATATTCAGTATATATATATATATAATAGGTAGATAAATAAAATGAAAAACACCGTTCATGGAGACGGTAGTCCGTACGTACGCATGAACGCTGTTTTCCTTTCCTTATTGTCTTGAAATGGAAGTAAGTAGATGACATACATATGTATATATATACATAAATCCAGTAGCTTTATAATGTCATATATTTCATTATTATTTCTTATATATACTTTATAATCATTCTTAAATGGTTAACATGGAGAATGAATCTCATCGCGTCGTGGAGACGGTAGTCCGTACGTACGCACGATCGATGATAACATTTCTATAAATATTGAATTGAATTGGAGTGGATTATACAATATATCAGAATCAATATGATGTTGTAATAACTATGTATAGTTATTCTTTACACCATTATACCCATCCATGTAAGGTGGTGGTGGAAAATAGATTACACCACGGCGTGGAGACGGTATTCCGTACGTACGCACGCGCGGTGATTTCTTTTTCCGTAGGATGGATAGATGGTGAAATAGGGTTGTTTCATACTTATAATAACATATCAGTATATGAGTGATACTGATGTTATTACTTCATAATGAAACAACCTAAGAAGAAGAAGTGGAAGAAGCAATAAAGATGAAAGAATTGGTAACGGTAATTACCTCTTCTTTGAAGTGCCTCTTTGAGACCTCCTCTTAGGGCACTAGAATTGGTCTTTGAGGAAGACCAGAACCTCTAGGAAGTTTCTAGGGAAGTGGAGAAGGGATTTTTGCAGGGGTTGGCCGAGCTTGAGTGCTCAAATTGGTGTGAGGAGGAGGGGGAGGAGGTGTCCTTTTATAAGGGAGGAGAGGGGCACCTTCGGAATATCTCAAAATATTATTTTATATTAAAGTCAAAATCGGTTTATAATGGTTCCAAAGGGACTTATTTCGAAGATAAGGTGGAGAGGGGTCGAAATCCTATCAACCAATAGAATTTATACAAGTTTAGGATATTATTTTAACCTTATCAATTAGATTTAACTCTAAGTTAAATAATTTAACTTTTACCATGTCTTTTTGTTTTTCTTTCACTATATGGTTAATAAACTTACAATAACATTCCAAACGAACCCCAAATTGTTTATTATTAATATATATATTTCTATCTAATTCATTTGGCCGAACCTTAGATTTTTAGGAATACAATAACAATTAATAATATAATATTTGATTTAAAAACTATTTTGTGTCAATTTTGACACTATTTGATATATGATTTTTGTGAAAGTCATAACAGAATTAAATGTTCGAACCAAGTTGATTAAATCAACATTAATATATCATAGTAACCTATAAAATTAGTGGAATCCATAAAAAAATCTCAAATTACATTTATTTTGGTGTTTATAACATCAATTATGTCAATATTTAATTAATAAGATAATTACTGCATCATCGTTGTGTCATAAATAAATTAACTTATTTTATGTCTAAAAATTACAAATAAAATACCATCATGTAGGAAAGCTTTTTAGATTTCTAATGAATATTTATAATCTAAAATCCAACATATATAACCCTATGTAACAATTGTTTTGCTAAAAGATATATGCTTGTGTCATTTTTGTATTCATTTTAACTTAATTAAAATAAAGTGTCATTATCACTTACAAGTGGATCAATGGGGTCCCAAAATCGACCCAAAGATGCCCATGGTCGACCATGTAACAACCAATAGGGTTAAGACACGTTTTAGGGTAATTTAATATTATTATAATATTATTTTTTAACCCTTATTTACCGGATTTACCCTTAACCATGGTAAATAAAATATTTACCGCAGTAATTATTCAAAATGTCTAAAAATAAAAGTTACCTATTTACACAATTTGAACATCCTGATTCGAAATATGGAATCCTTTTTTCTAAATTCAAAACACAGAAGTGGCAGAAATTAATTTAAAATTAATTCCCGCTGTCAAAACAAAAAGCGTGTTTTTAAGAGATAATAACTATCAAAAGATTGACACTTGTTTAAGTTCGGTTTAATTGTAAAATTGTGTCCAATGACCAACATTATATTAAGTGCTAAAAATATATTCTAAATATAATTTAAAACCATTCAATATTATAATTTAACCACATAATATATTACGATGAAAAAAGTTGTTTTTAATTAAAATATAGCGTGTTTTTACTATTCATTAAAATATGAAAGTTATCGGAAAAATATCAAAAATTTATCTAATGTAAATTTTAACATCCTGATTCAAAAGAAGAATATTATTTTGTCAAATTGAACATATAAACATGTCAAAAACTATATTTAAAGTGGGTGCGCCATCAAAAGGCGGTAAAACTGCATTTTTTGAAAAATACTTATTTTACCCGAAAAATTTATTTTGTTATTATACCATGTTCTAGAAATGTGTAAGATGAATAATAATGTTATAAAATTCAAAATTTAGTTAATACTATTAATAACGGCTAGTTCATGATAATATTATAATAATATAACATTGTTTATTAAAACCCGGTATTGCGTACAACACACGCTATCGAGGAAGGTCACGATTGCGTGTAATGCAAGCCAAGTCAGGGTTGCGTGTTGTGAAAGAATCCTTCATTGTTTCGTATAACAGAATCCAACCATATTTCATTTATACAGTTAATATATATATATATATATACTCAATGTTGCGTAGAATAACTATTATCAAAATTGTGTGTAACACGATCCAAGAATAGTGTTGCGTATACTGCAAGCTAATACGGTGTTGCGTATAGCGCAAGGTAATCTTGGTGTAGAATACAACACAAGACATTAATGAAATTAAAAGAATATTTTTCATAAAATCTCGGGGTGTTACATTCTACCCCCCTTAAAATGAATTTCGCCCTCGAAATTCGTCGGGATTATAAATGGTTTACTATTCGAAAGTTTCTTTGATAGAAACCCACATCGTAAAAAACATACCAAAACTTATCTTTAAAAACAAAAGTATGAAACATAACGGTTACCCAAATAAACTAATCACTGGGTTTCCACATAGGTGAAAATATGGATATGGAAGAGAAATCTAACCATCATGTTCTGATGGAGAGTGGTAGAGAACATAGCTATGGAAAAGCCAGTAATCACAAATCCATAGATTTGTGATGATATAAGGTACCATCTGATTCCTCAGGTATAAGATCACTAGGACAACATTTTTGGTTTTCAAGATCATTTCCCTAAAGTTGAAAATTTGAATTAGAAAAAATACTTTCTTTATTTTGGTACAATCTCACTGTTTTTCATGCCTTGAACAATTTCCACTTCATCTCATAAATAAATGAAGTTGAATTTGTTATTCTTGAAGTGTTAGCAGATCATGTGATAGAATGACGGGTCATTCCATCTGTCTCAAACAAAAATTATATACATAAGTCGATCTATAGTGAGATTAATCACATATGGTTCCTAAAATGGACTTATACTTCATATATCATACTGCTTAATATAATAAAACTAGTTTCTACTAAACAGGGACTTCCTGTAGGTCAGTGGTAGGCGATAAAGGCCAGTCGCACTTCGGTTGTGGGTTCGATTCCTACAGCCTTGTCTGAAGCGATGGGTTGTCGCCCGTCCTGCAGGTTGTCCTTTTTCTAAAACTACGTTACTATAACATCCCATCAATAATATCGAAAATCTTCTATCCTTAAACAATACTAACTTATGTCCAACATAATCCAGTCTAATCTTTAGGCTTATACATAATACTGCAGTCCACTCTCATAATATAGTGGCAACGATTACCAGAGATTTAATACTGTCGTTGATCCCCACATATCATAATATATGTCTTGTTGGTCACATTCCAAACATTCAAAGTCCTTAATCGTGTATTCTCTTGAATACCTTAGTGAAAACATGAGTGCAGTTAAAAGTTAACACTTTCCACATACCAAAATCCTCAAAATTCTATATACTCAAACCATGATATCACTTAGTCCTTATATCAATCATGAGCTCATGAATACTATTAAACATTTCATTTTCTCGTCTTCATTATGCGCATATCATCTTATTTCCAAAAAAAATATCTCAATCACTTTGAATACCACATCAATAAATATTGCAATACAACATTATTTTGGAATCCCATTACATAAACACTTAATCATTCCACCACATCGTTGTCATATTCAACATTGCCAATAGTGATCGCATGTGATTTCCCATTGTCCTTTGCCTTCAGTGGTTGCTCATGTTGATCATCACTAACCCTTGGATTAGGGCAATTATTAGCATAATGCCCCATTTCCTTGCACTTGAAGCATTGAAGTGTTGGTGGTGCGTTCTCTGCAGTGTTTGCTTTATTCACATCATTAGAAACCCTTTTTTCCATTACTTCGACACTCAGCTGCTCGATGACCTTCTTTTCCACACTTAAAACATTTTCTAGTCCATTTAAGACAATCTCCACCATGCTTCTTTCCACACTTTGTGCATAAGGAAACATTCATCTTCTTTTCACCATTATTCTGAGATTTCTCCTTGAACTCCATCTTTCGTTTCTTGTCAAAACCATGAGATGGATATGTAACCCCAACTTCCATTTCTACCTTGATAGCACAATGCACAATTTCTTCATAGCTACTGAAGTCTCTTATAGCTAATTCCCTTCGAAGACTTGGTTTTAAGCCATTGAAAAATCGATCAACTTTACTTTCAGGTTGGATGATAATACCAGAAGCATACCTTGCAAGTCTTGTAAAATTTGCTTCATAGGTACCAACAGATTCATCATCCCTTTGCTTCAGTTCAAGAAACTCTTTCTCCATCTTTGTTCGAAGAATACGAGGGAAGTACTTACTGAAAAACAAGTTCTTGAACTCGTCCCATTCCATGGACTCAATTTCATCTCTTGGCCTCGTATTCTTGATAAGATTCCACCATTGATCAGCTTCACCTTCCAAACGATATACTGCTAAGATGAATTTATCATGTTCAGAACATTGAAGAACTGAAAATATCTTTTCAGTAGTACTGATCCATTGTTCATCCACAAGTGGATCAGAAGACCCACTGAAAGAAGGTGGACGTTGCCTCATGAAGGACTCAATAGAATATTGTTCCCTTCTCTGCTCATTTGGAAGTCCAGAATGATTCATAGCTTGTGTAAGTATAGCAATAAGATTTTGCACTCCATCTCCCATAACATTTGTTTGTTCAGGAGGGCAATCATTGCATTGTCCATTGCATTGATCAACACGGTTCCTTCGGGTTCCAGCCATCGTCTAAAACCCAAAAAGAATAGTGTGAGAGGCAAAAATCATGCTAGGGAAAACAAAATAATAAAGGGGGAGTACCTTCAATATCTAACATCTTAGGTTTAATTCTATGATCGTTAGCGTAATTCTAGTACTATAACCTATACGTATACTTAACCTTAGGGACATCCCTAGACATACCTTAGAAATATCTCTAGGGATCTCACTAACGTTTTCGCATCCTAGTTTCCAAAGGTTGACTAAACCTTTCCTCTGATACCAACTGTAGAGACCCGTAGCTTGACGTACATGGACATTACATTACATTTGCGGAATACTTAGTACATAACAATAACACACACACAAGGATCGTAATAGTTTAGTGTCTTTGGAAACTCGGAACGTAATCTTCTAATCGTGGTGAAAGATCTTCAATATCTCCCATAAAGATCTTCCCTTTTTTTTACCTAAAACCTTTCATTATATCCTGGGGAAAAGAAAACATAAAAGGGTGAGCTCAAATGCTTAGTAAGGGTAAACAAAAGAAATATCAATCACATCATATACATAAGAACATAGCTTTTGGAAATCTTAACCTGCAAAAGAGCTCATAATATCATAACATGGGATAAATCATAGAAGTGAAAATGAGATCACATAATCATAACATGAAACTTGAAACTTTGTGGCATGCACACATAATCATGGAAAATCATTTCTTGTTAGTCATGACTCATTGCCAAGACTATCTTAGTGGACAAAGTCCCTTTCTGAACCGAGTTCACTCCTCGTTTCAGTCCTGTATCACTGAACCGAAATAACCTTCCGTTCCAGCCATGTCTATCTCATGAGATATAAAATCATTACCCAATGCATTGGAGGGAGATATAGGTCCCACCCATCTTATAATGAATCCTTTCTTATGTGTGCCACATAATCATAAATCTTTCATCATCACATAACCCATGTAATAAAAATGGGATTCTTAAACAACATGACATCATAAAACAATTCATATAAGATAAAGGAATTAATAAAAATAATTCCATCACAACATGATCAAATCAATTTAATAATAGGGATAAAAACAGAACCCTTTATTATCTTAGATGGAAAATAATTTTGATAAAACACTTGAACTCTATTCTTGAGGAAAATATCCTTTCTTCTTCAAAAACATTTTTCCTTTCATAACATTTCATACAACTTCAAAATAAAAGAAGTTGATTAAAAATAAACTTGAAAACTTGTAAAGGAAGCTTCTTGGAAATAATGTTTTAAAAATCCATTCATGCCGTATAAGTTAAAAAAACATTCTTCGTACTTTTGTCGGAAAAGTCAAAAAGTACCTCGTACGAAAAACGACAAAAGATTCCTTTCATATCTTTTACAAAAAAACTTACCGAAGGGTAAAATTGGATATAAAATATTATAGAAGGATGTAAATAATATTACATATTGAGGAAACATGGATGTGGATGATAAAATACACCCCAGTAATTACCAATGTAAAAACAATCTCGGATAAAAGTGAGATTGTGATATTTCCCTTACCTTAGGTCCGACTTGCTTTGTAAGTGTCCGAACCTCCTGTATAATGATTTAAATCATGTTATTGACTTATTACAGAATCATATTCATTGTTATGATATCATATATGATTCACTTATGACATTATATTACCCGTTCTTTTGTAAATTCCATGTTAAAGAAGCGTTTTGGGTAAAATCGTTTCATTTATCGTAGGTGTTTTGACTTGTTGTTCTTGACATCATTATTACTTATATCATGATTTACTTACTTCCAGAATATAAAATATGATTTATATATCATATATATTCAGTATATATATATATATAATAGGTAGATAAATAAAATGAAAAACACCGTTCATGGAGACGGTAGTCCGTACGTACGCATGAACGCTGTTTTCCTTTCCTTATTGTCTTGAAATGGAAGTAAGTAGATGACATACATATGTATATATATACATAAATCCAGTAGCTTTATAATGTCATATATTTAATTATTATTTCTTATATATACTTTATAATCATTCTTAAATGGTTAACATGGAGAATGAATCTCATCGCGTCGTGGAGACGGTAGTCCGTACGTACGCACGATCGATGATAACATTTCTATAAATATTGAATTGAATTGGAGTGTATTATACAATATATCAGAATCAATATGATGTTGTAATAACTATGTATAGTTATTCTTTACACCATTATACCCATCCATGTAAGGTGGTGGTGGAAAATAGATTACACCACGGCGTGGAGACGGTATTCCGTACGTACGCACGCGCGGTGATTTCTTTTTCCGTAGGATGGATAGATGGTGAAATAGGGTTGTTTCATACTTATAATAACATATCAGTATATGAGTGATACTGATGTTATTACTTCATAATGAAACAACCTAAGAAGAAGAAGTGGAAGAAGAAATAAAGATGAAAGAATTGGTAACGGTAATTACCTCTTCTTTGAAGTGCCTCTTTGAGACCTCCTCTTAGGGCACTAGAATTGGTCTTTGAGGAAGACCAGAACCTCTAGGAAGTTGCTAGGGAAGTGGAGAAGGGATTTTGGCAGGGGTTTGCCGAGCTTGGGTGCTCAAATTGGTGTGAGGAGGATGGGGAGGAGGTGTCCTTTTATAAGGGAGGAGAGGGGCACCTTCGGAATATCTCAAAATATTATTTTATATTAAAGTCAAAATCGGTTTATAATGGTTCCAGAGGGTCTTATTTCGAAGATAAGGTGGGGAGGGGTCGAAAGCCTATCAACCAATAGAATTTAGACAAGTTTAGGATATTATTTTAACCTTATCAATTAGATTTAACTCTAAGTTAAATAATTTAACTTTTACCATGTCTTTTTGTTTTTCTTTCACTATATGGTTAATAAACATACTATAACATGCCAAACGAACCCCAAATTGTTTATTATTAATATATATATCCTTATCTAAGTCATTTGGCCGAACCTTAGATTTTTAGGAATACAATAACAATTAATAATATAATATTTGATTTAAAAACTATTTTGTGTCAATTTTGACACTATTTGATATATGATTTTTGTGAAAGTCATAAATGAATTAAATGTTCGAAACAAGTTGATTAAATCAACATTAATATATCATAGTAACCTAGAAAATTAGTGTAATCCATAAAAATCTCAAATTACATTTATTTTGGTGTTTATAACATCAATTATGTCAATATTTCATTAATAAGATAATTACTGCATCATCATTGTGTCATAAATAAATTAACTTATTTTATGTCTAAAAATTACAAATAAAATACCATCATGTAGGAAGGCTTTTTAGCTTTCTAAGGAATATTTATAATCTAAAATCCAACATATATAACCCTATGTAACAATTGTTTTTCTAAAAGATATATGCTTGTGTCATTTTTGTATTCATTTTAACTTAATTAAAATAAAGTGTCATTATCTCTTACAAGTGGATCAATGGGGTCCCAAAATCGACCCAAAGATGCCCACGGTCGACCATGTATCAACCAATATGGTTAAGACACGTTTTAGGGTAATTTAATATTATTATAATATTATTTTTTAACCCTTATTTACCGGATTTACCCTTAACCATGGTAAATAAAATATTTACCGCAGTAATTATTCAAAATGTCTAAAAATAAAAGTTACCTATTTACACAATTTGAACATCCTGATTCCAAATATGGAATCCATTTTTCTAAATTCAAAACACAGAAGTGGCAGAAATTAATTTAAAATTAATTCCCGCTGTCAAAACAAAAAGCGTGTTTTTAAGAGATAATAACTATCAAAAGATTGACACTTGTTTATGTTCGGTTTAATTGTAAAATTGTGTCCAATGACCAACATTATATTAAGTGGTAAAAATATATTCTAAATATACTTTAAAACCATTCAATATTATAATTTAACCACATAATATATTACGATGAAAAAAGTTGTTTTTAATTAAAATATAGCGTGTTTTTACTATTCATTAAAATATGAAAGTTATCGGAAAAATATCAAAAATTTATCTAATGTAAATTTTTACATCCTGATTCAAAAGAAGAATATTATTTTGTCAAATTGAACATATAAACATGTCAAAAACTATATTTAAAGTGGGTGCGCCATTAAAAGGCGGTAAAACTGCATTTTTTGAAAAATACTTATTTTACCCGAAAAATTTATTTTGTTATTATACCATGTTCTAGAAATGTGTAAGATGAATAATAATGTTATAAAATTCAAAATTTAGTTAATACTATTCATAACGGCTAGTTCATGATAATATTATAATAATATAACATTGTTTATTAAAACCCGGTATTGCGTACAACACACGCTATCGAGGAAGGTCGCGATTGCGTGTAATGCAAGCCAAGTCAGGGTTGCGTGTTGTGAAAGAATCCTTCATTGTTTCGTATAACAGAATCCAACCATATTTTATTTATACATTTAATATATATATATATATATATACTCAATGTTGCGTAGAATAACTATTATCAAAATTGTGTGTAACACGATCCAAGAATAGTGTTGCGTATACTGCAAGCTAATACGGTGTTGCGTATAGCGCAAGGTAATCTTGGTGTAGAATACAACACAAGACATTAATGAAATTAAAAGAATATTTTTCATAAAATCTCGGGGTGTTACAATGTAATATTGAATACTCAATATTAATTAATTAATTATTTTCCTTCATCGATTTTGGTATAACCTATCCCAAGGTCACCAATTCAAACAAAGGAACAAAGAAGAATGATGCATTATACATTACTAGGTCTCCTCCCTAAAACTTATATCACCTTATTTAGTAGCAATTGAAAACGTAAAGGTTTGTACATCAGATCATAGGTGGCCCTAAACACCTATGTCTCATCCGGTCTGTAGTGCTTACATCACTTGCAAAACATAAATTACACTGTTTGCCTACCAACCCATTGCAACCTCACCCATGCCTAACTCTAAACTCCATCCTATCCATTAACCTGGCCTCTGATACTACTCTGTCAAGACCCCCTTCTCACAAAGTATTTCCCTCCTCGGCCGAAAATGGGAGAAGGGAGATAATGACAACCCCAAGTCCCACCTCTAGTAGGCTCCTGGTTGGTGACAAGTACCGAGTGTATAAAAAACAATAAAATTGGAGGCATTACCCTCTATGACAATACATGCAGAAGAG
Source organism: Viscum album (assembly GCA_963277665.1). Classification (NCBI taxonomy): domain Eukaryota; kingdom Viridiplantae; phylum Streptophyta; class Magnoliopsida; order Santalales; family Viscaceae; genus Viscum; species Viscum album. Next base: position 1,665,864,371 of record OY728147.1, on the reverse strand, counting down.
AGAGATAAGATAGACACCAACCAACTCCAACACAACCAGTATGATAAAACAAATCCCAAGTACACATATAAAATGTAATGGAAAACTACTACTACTGAAGGGAGAAAAACTGAAAGTACCCCAAAGAAAGTAAAATAGTAGAAACCAACATCCCGAATAGTTATAGAAAACACAACCTGGTTATAACCATCCTGATATCCAACATGCTCCAAGTGACGTGAAAAACAGTTTATATATACATAGGGTGAGTATAATAGTATACCCAGTTAGATACTCCTCGAAGCCTCTCATTCAAAAGTAGTGAAATCATGCAAAAGAATAGTGAACAAAAAATGAAACTAACTCATCACATAACCAAGTATACTATGTTACCAACCTCACTGTGGATACTATCACCATGTAACACATACTAGAATATATCATATAATAATGAATATCAAGGGTACCCTACTACTACTTCCCCACTAATTATCCACTTTTCCCCAACGTCGCACGTCCTAATAATCTCTCTCCAAAAAAGCTTCTCTACAGACACCTGGGCGAAGCACCACCACATGCCCCTCATGTGACAAAACAACCACATCTTCCTAAGCAAAATTACTGGGTAGATATTTGGGAGACACCATAGCTCACATAACCTGTATCATACATCGGGTATTATACCTCAAGCCATTACAACCAGACACCGAGTAAGGATCCTCAAGGCATCACAACCTATACACGTTACACCTACAATATTCCTTGGGGAAAATATATCCAAAATATATGTGTGTGAATAACCCCAAGACATTACATACCTCTACACACATATATGTGGAAAACAAATCGTTGTGCCTACCAACACAAGTAATTACCAATAGAAGAGTGTGGGGCCAAAGTTGGTAGTCATCCATTCATCCTCCCACCGTAATGTTAGGGAAAACACCCCCAGGGCTCAAAATCCATGGGGTGTCAGTTCCCCTTAATTGAAGGGTGGAGTAAAATATAGAAACACCAAAAGTAAATGATATACTATATCTCACTACCGCAATATGGGCATAACCTAGTCTTAGAATCAACTACATCTAAAATCTCTCAGACTCTGGGATTCTACTTCTGAGACTAAGTGTCATATAAGCATACAACCATTTAAAGGGATTTAATTGATTACTTCATTTTATTTTATTAGTTCTACGTTTTGTTAATTAATTCTTTAAATATAAATTAATCATTTAAATTTCCATATTAAACTTTGCTAGCATCACACCCAAAGTCCACATTCCCAGTAAAATTACGACCACATCATTATGTTCCAAAAACTCCAACCCCAATGGTTAACATAATTTATTCAATTATTCATTATATAATTAAATTACCATATTCATAGGAATTCTTGAAAAAAAATCTATGTTACTAGATAGAAGGGTCTCAACATGGTGAGTAGATGTACTACCCATCGAGTCTTTGACGCTTATAGAAAGTTCATAGAACCATCATCCCTTAAGAAGCTAAACATAGAAAGAAAGTGGAATACCCCACGTGTCTTCATCTTTATAGGATAAATGGTAAGTAAGAACAAATTCCTTGAGAATTGGGGAAATGTAAAGCAGATAATGAACTAATAAGAAACATAAAGCATCCAACAATCACATCCTTCTAATTCCATCATCCCTAGTGTCCTCCCCGACACCCAAATGCATAAACCGATGCATATCGCTGCTCTAGGCGTCATCTAATGCAATGAAAAATTGGCCTCCATGCCCCCACATATCCTAACATCCATCCAAGCTCACATAAAACACAAGCAGTTGAAAAAAAAACATATTAACAGTTGGGGTCTTGGCCCTTAAACACGCAATAAGGTAACTAAGAACCTAACAAAGATTTAACTTTTATTGATCAACCATTTCTTTAATCCATCTTATATTAACCGATTATTATACCTAGGTTTCAAATTAGGGAAGCCTAATTAGTAAGTTATCACATATAATTAAACATGCTTACTGTGCCAATTTGATTAACATCAAATTACAACAATGAGAACCAAATTCATTTATAAGCCTCTTTATCTTCTAAAAAAATTATTAATTTATTACTATTTACATATATTACCAATTTACATCAATAACTAATAGCTACAAAAATAAAGCATGGCTATCACACTATCTATCAAAAAAAGATGCAATTACATATGATTGATATCAATTTATTTATCCAGTTCAATTATGTATTATGTCAATTCCATTGTGATCCAGTGGGATAACACATGCTAACTATACAATTTCACATAAAGTTAAAGATAATCAATAAATCCCCTACCTCAAATAGTTGTTGAATTTTTTATACGATAAATTTCTGTACAACGGGTCATGGTCCTCCTCTCGAGACCACTACATCCACCTGAGTATGCGACAGTATGAATGAACCAACAGAAACCCAAGAAAAACTCCATTAGAATCATGGAGATTACAAGATATAATATGGTAAGGAAAAATAAGATAAGATCAACCCCAAAATAATGATGATAAAACATACCTTATATCGAAGATTGACCGATACAACTTGGTTACATCAAACCAGAGCGAAACCAATCCAAGGAAGAAAGTTTGATTGTTCAACTCCTATGAGAAGGAATGGGATGTTTGAGTGTCTCACAACTAAGAATAAAGAGAATGAATTTGGGAAGAATATATACCATCCCTTTAAGAAGATTTATCAGAGCGACAATTTAAGATACTGTTGATTTCCCATTAAAAGAGGTTTGCATTAAGCCATGTGGTTTGACCAAGTAAAAACATCTCAAGACTTACAAATAATTAATATAGGATTTATGGACTTTGAATTGGTCTTAGAGTCCTTAAATCAAGGCATTAAATTCATTTTATGTCATAGGAAAATGCTAAAGGGGAGAAACTATAGGAAGCAGGAAACACTGTTCATGAACTCAAAATTTGGAAAGGGAATAACACTATTCATGAACCTCACCGTTAGAACTTCACCAGTAGAACACGGTTCATGAACCTCAATGCTAGAACACTATTCTTGAACCTCGCTATTAGAACCTCACCTATAGAATACTATTCATTAACCTCAATGATAGAACACAGTTCATGAACCTTACCGTTAGAACATCACCGATAGAACACTGTAAACCTACCAATAGAGGACACCAATAGAATTGTTCACTAATAGAACTGTTCGTAGAATTGAAAATTTGGCAATGTAAATAGAGGTTTCCGTTAGAGTTACCAATAGAAAGGTTAACGGATAGAATTATTCATAAAATTGGAAATTTGGAAAATGAAATAGAGGTTACTGTTAGAGGATACCGATAGAACTGTTCACTGATAGAACTATTAATTGAATTGGAAATTAGGAAATGGAAATAGAGTTTACCATTAAGGGTTAACAAAAGAAATGTTCACTGATAGAACTATTCATAGAATTGGAAACTTGGAAAAGGATAGAAAGTTTATCATTAGACCTTACCGTTGGCATTGTTTAGAGAAGGTTACCGATGCATTGTTTACAATTGTCTACCATTGTAACTGTTCACAGAGGGTCACTAATGTTATGCTTCAAAGAAAGTGAAAATTGGAAAAGTGTTGGGGATAATTCACCATGACCTCTCAGAACACCTAAAACACCATATTTTCTAAAAGAATGGATCAGAGAGGTGCATGCCATTAGAAATTACGTCATCAAGGCTGGACATAAAATGTTTTATGGTTTCAAATAATGAAACATATGTATTAAAACTTATTTAATCTTTTTGAATCATATGTATTAAAATTTTTAATTAATGAAAACAAAACTCGTATGTGATGATAAAAAAATACCAAAACAATCTAAATGATTATAATTTATATTTTTTATAATGAGTTATCCTCATGTCTATAAAAAATCATATTTAAGATTATTAAATATTGTGTATGTTCATTAGATACATATAATTTCAATTCTGGAGAACTATTCCCCTTTCACATGATCTTTCACACATGTATAAAAGTAAACCAATTATTAAAACAAAGGAAACAAACACTTTCAAACGATGAAATTATATATTCTAACTCTTATAGAATCCATATATGAACTTAATAAAATTATTATAAATAATATAAATTATTAATATTTTATAAATTAAATTATTATAGGATCTAATTTCATTATATTGGATGTTAAATACATGTGAATAATTATTTAAACCATAAGGTATGAGATTTTACTTGAACATCCATTTTCTATATGGGTTTCACTTTCTCCATCATTAACCAAATTTAATACCTCCTCATTTATTATGCTTCTTAAAAATTCTATTTATATGTAAAAAAATCATGTATATAGATCATTTAATATTTTTAAGGGGATGTACATGTTTTATAATGTTCCATTTTCAAATTCCACACAATAAGCATGCCATATTAAAGAGACCATCCTAACTCCATACCAATTTTCATATATACATTATATTATATTATAAGATTCCAGTAATTTTCTCAAATCATTATTTTTTCATGAAAAACTATATAACATTATTTCTGATTTTATGAAAACAATAATTCATTTTTAAATCTCAAATACTCATTTACATTTTCCCATAACCTATAATGATGTGTTTTATTGATTATATTTCTCAAACAAAATTTTTACATGTCATCACTTTAGTTGAGAAATATAATTTTGAATGATGTTTTAAAATTCCATAAATAAAATATCATTCCATTTTCATTTTTTAATATATATGATTAAAATTTTATTTTTACGATAAATAAAAATCACTTTCCAAGAGAACTATTCTTTCCAATGAAAATGGCATTTCTCATAATAACTTCCCAATTATTTTATAAGTGTATTTAAATCTATTTCAAAAAACTATTTGTAATCATATTATCTATATGGATTTATATATTATGTTACCACCTACCATATTTTTTTGAATGGATTATGATTATATATGGGGTTGTAATATCATGATACCATTTTCCATATTACTCTAGATGGTTTTCGATAATTTTTTGGTTATGGGATTGTTATTAAAATTTCATATGATAGCTTAAATATGATTGAATATGTTCTTTATTTTTCATCCCTTTAATAAGGGGGGTTCTTTAATGATATTATGTGATGTGTGTGGCACTCTATATCTCCATGATGAATCAGTATGTCCCTTGAGACATAATAGACTAGGTTTTCACGCATTTATGCATGATGTATTAGATGAAACCTTGATGGTATGTTTATGAAATATATATATATATATATATTCATTACCTCTTTATTATATTATTAATTTCTAGTACATATAAAAATTAAACTAGTAGAATGTCCATGGATAACATTATTTCTCATGTGATTATTTATGTCCTTATTTAATCATCTTCTATTAATACCATGTAATGATCAAGATTATGTTTAACTAGAATGTGATTTTATTTATTCACTATATGTCATGGTTTTTGTTTATTTATATAACCTTATATTACATTGATTAACCTTATTAATCATCTTAGATCATCCATTTCTTATGATTTTTCCCCAGGGTGTGAAGATGGATATAATGAATGATATGAAGGGATAATATAAGAGTATATGGATGTTTCGAATGTATTTTCTATTTTTTCCATTAAATTTATAATGAAACCATAATATTGGTTTTTGGTTTTACAAATCGTCTACATTTCTCTTTCCTTTTGTCTGAAACATCCCTATTTATTATACCAATGTAATAAAGTAGGGAAAATATTCTAGGTTTCTAGGGTTGGGTAATTTAAAAAAACACAGTGTTTATGTCCTCATATGAGAACTAGTTTTGTTAATCAACATGAGTAGACATGGTAATGAAATAAAAATAAAATAAAATAAATGTGTATATCAACACAAGAATAACTGATTGTTTTATAGAAAAAACAAAATGAACACTCCTAATAGAAGAAACATTACTATATCCACTAGATAAAAACTTATAAAATAATTATAAAAAAAATCAACCACATAATTTTACCTACAATATTAACAACAATATTATTATCTTCCCACTAATTTTATCATTTCCACTACCACCCAAAAATAATTCAATTAATCATATTTAATTAAAAAACATTCATTTGACCCCATTTTCACATTAATTAATTAATTATTTATAGACCTTTATTCTGAATTCTTCTATATATTAAACAAAATAATTGTATTCATCACCATTAATCAATTAAAAACACATCATCTTCGACTCTGGTGATGTACCCCCTTATAATTTCATTTTTTTGCTACCACATTCCATATCAATGGGTACATAAAAAAACATCACAACAAAAAAACCATCCCCCTTAAAGCCACCTAACAAACCATTATAGAAACTAACACAATCACCCCATACCGACCATGGAAACCATGAAATAACCGAAATTCACATAAAATAGACACAATGTTTTTATAAAAACAACATAAGTCATCATGTCTCAAATTCACTGACTAATTCTTAAGTCATCATACCAACCATCCACAAAAACCTTCCACTAAAACTCTAACCATTATAAGTTAGTTGTCCATACATGACAAAAAAATAAAAACCATAGAATAAATTCATATTGAATAATGACTTATTAATCATTAATATAAATTCCAATAAAATTTCATGTTTATTATTTAAATATATAATTCGATATTATAACATAATGGAATAAATACAAACTATATTATATTTACCAATTATAATATGGGATTATAATATATGAGAAACAATAATAAATATTGTTCATAGTAAAAAAACAACAAACTAAATAATAAGTAGAAAATTACCATCGTAAAATATGACAATCAACAAATAACCATTTTTTACATTTCAATTTCATTATTTAATTTAATTATCATGATTATGGTAATCCTTTCCATCCAATAAATTAAAATTAACACATAATAATTCCAACCGGGAATATGAAGAAAGAAAATTTATTATTGAATCCCACATCTCAAAAAATTATAATACATTTCTTTAGGAAATAGAGATAATAAATTCTGTACTAAAACACCCATAGAAGATCCTAAATGGCTTATTACACTATAGGTTCCACAAAAACCACTACAAAAGACTAATAAACTGGATACAAAACTATTAACATACATGTTGATATATAAATTAGTAAAACTGATTATAAATATTCTAATGAGGATAATGAGAAATATCCATGAATAAAAAATCATTATATATCATGAATATAATAGAAAATCTATTCAAAAGGAGTATATGTAACTCAAAAAATTGCACCTATGGACACATAGTGTTCAGAGGAAGTTATATTGTTTGAATAATATACATGGAGATAATAAAATATATATTTTCACTTGAGGAGAATAAAAATGAAAATGTGATAAGGGTCAAAATGGGGAGAAGAACCCTTAGTCCAAAATTCAAAGCATAATATATTCCTAATTATAGGTACAAAACATTATGAAAGCAACATAATTTAATGAAGTACATGACATGATCATAGTGTCTATTTTTTGGAACATAAACACATTATGATTGTGACATGATTCTCAAAAATCTCTCTTCTCAAACACATGTATTACAAAATGAATGAGTTTTTTACAAAACTTGTTATGGATAGACCTAGGGAAATAAACCCCCAAAACACCTTCAAATTAAAAACATTCTTAAAATACAATAACACATTATATCAATTTAACACAATATAATAACATTATAAACTATTATACAACCACTATTCCACTACCAGAAAATAAAACACTAAATCCTCACTTCCCCACCCCTACACCTCAATACACTGACCACACCCCATCCTATTTGTTCATATATTGACATACCATACTATAAAAAATCAATTTCCTTAAGCTATATCATCATAGTGTATTCTATCAGGAGACATAGGAACACACCAATCCAGATAAATTTTCTATTATGACCTAGTATTATTTTCTCTATATTTATCTTAACACCACCAATATAACAAAACACTAATTTAGAATAAATATTTTTTTAGACCATTGAATTATTATTATAATTTTATATAAATTAAACATCTCAAACATTATTTTACTATTAAATTTTATTATATATCCCTTAAGTGATCATTTAAGATCATAATTCACTATTATAGTACATCACATCTATTCCATCAATATAATGATTATTAGATTAAATAGTATAATATTGTTCTCTCTCAACCATAATCTTATTTTTTGAAAATACAAGAGGATTTATGTGTGATAATTTTTCATATAAATTACCCAACATCATTCATATAAATTCAAATTTTCCTAGAAATATAAATTATAAGATCATAATTACAACATAATTTTATCAAAAGTTTATCACATTTATAGAGAAAATATTTTTTATCACTTATGATTCTATACATGTATATCATCTCCATTACATAAAAAATTTAATTATGATGCAATAAATAGACCACCCTATTTTTATAATATTAATCATAAATGATTTTTTATGAAACATTACTTCTGAAACTTCAAATTAATTCTTTCATAGAATATTGATTTATAATGATTATTTTACACAACATCGAATTAATTTAAACATTGTAACGTCAAACACAAAAAAATGTGACCATTCCTTATATAAAAACATTATATACTTTATAAAATGAAAAAATTAACATTAACAAACACATAACATAACTATAATATTTAATATGTTTATCAATGAACTTTAATAAAATATTTGAATAACATTCCTTGAAAATTGTATGATTTATGATTATTCATGAATCGACCATCAAAAATCTCTTTCTTAGTCTTGAAATGGAATTATCCAAAACATTTTATTTTCATTTAGTGTAAAAAATTCCAGTCCAATCATTATCATTTTCTCTATAATTATTTTTTTAAAAACTGATAATGATCATTGATTTTATAATTATCATCACTATAGTACATTAAATATTTATTTACATCTCAAATAACGATATGTTGGTTCTAAATTTGATAATGAACAATTATATTGATATATAATTTTAATATTATGTTGATATTAAAATCAAAATTAAAAACATTTATTGTAACAATTTTTTTAAATAATATACCAAATCAACAATTATTAAAGAACTTTTTTGAATAGATAATTATGGAATCAGTGTTGGGTGAATCATGGGAATGTTTTTTTATCATTTAAATAACACATATAGGGTCAAATTATATTTATATTTTTTTATATGTAATTAGTTTATATTTTAATTTTATTAAAAGATGTTGTTACAATTATTAATCAAATTCAATGGGGGAAAAATATTAATTTCAAAATTTTTTAAAAAATATATTTTCCCTTAGTTTTTTATAGTATTATGGTTCTAGATTAGTATAATTTGAAAAAGAATATGTTGTAATTTTTGAAATTAATATTTCAAAATAATATTTATGAAAAAATTATTTATTAATTATTATATAAAACATTTTAATATTTTATATAAAACATTCTGTGTAAACATATATATTTCATTGTTGAGTTATTCATAATTAACGCCTTACTACACTAATGTTCAACATTAGATATTTTTTTTGATGGGTAGGATTTTGATAAAGGTAAATGTTAATATTTTTATGTGATTTTGAATGGTCTAACCATGGACTAGTTTATGGGGTGAAATTTTATGATATTTAATATCTGATTATTGGTGTAGGTACATTCTTTGTGACACTTAAATAAACTTCTAGTTAGTATAATATACCAAAAATATCTATATATTTACACCACATAATTTAAATATAAATTTATAATTAATTACTAATAAAAATAGAAACAATTATACTATAATCCACCTATAGGGGAATTAAAACTTAATGATGATAGTTATTATTTTAATGGTTTAGTTTAGGGTGAAAGATTTTGTGTACTATATTGAGTGATGTTTCCTTCTATTTGAAATGTTTTTTCTTAGGGAATTTTCTTAATTATAAAAAATGATTATCAGTATTGATTTTTGTTTGATGAAGTAAATTTTGACCATTACTATTATAAATTAAAAATTAATTATTGTGATGTTTCATGTTAACCATTATATTCATCATTCATAAAATGTCTATATAATTTAGGAATATTTTATTATAAATCATAATAGAGAAAATATTTTACACATGGAATATAGGAAATAAAATAGTGAAACTTCTAAAAATGATATACTATTTCCCAAGGGATTTTTTTGTTGATAGGTTTGATTTTATTATATATATGTTTTATTTTTTATCCATTAGGTCCCTTAATATATATTCCCCAATGATTTTATTATATGAATTAAATTTCATGTAAATTATCAATATAATATATTTATCTATTAAAATTCAAATTTAAATCAATAATAGTAATATGGATGGGTCAATGTAGAAGGAAATATGGGGTTTTAGTAGTATCGTATCAACTATAAAATAATCAATATAGGAACAACATATAGAACAATAGTTAAAACCAATAAAATTTTTATGTAGTGGACTTATTTATTATTAATGGATATAATATAATCCATTAGACTTCATATTCGAATGGTTAAATCATTAAGGTGGATGTTTCTCAAAAGGGGTACATCCAAATAAATTTGGTTGAGATATCTTTAAGATGTTCATTAAAACAAATTTCATTTTAGGGAATCATTTTTTTCATTTAACATTTATTTCTAATGTAAATAAAAGTCTTCAACCTTATTATAAAATTATGTATATAATTTAAATTAAAATATTATGGGTAAATAAATTAAAAATATTATATAATAAGGATTATATTAATTATAAAAATGAAAATGAAAAAAAAAAGTATTGCTCATGGTTTCTAAAAAATATACATAAAAGGCTTATAAATTTTATGGATCTTAATAGTTAATAACCATCATGTTCAGGAATATTTAAATATAAATAATGAAATATATTATCTATAGAATGTAAAATATTCACATTTCATCAATATAATTTTATTATTACTTCATTAATAGATGTTACAAAGTGAATTTAATTATTTTCATTATAATTTAATGAAATGACTATATAAATAATAATTATATATAATTATTTTCTACATTCATGTAAAAACTATACATATAATTATTTTATCCTTTAACATTATTTTATGGTATTTAATTTATAATATTTTACATGTTCTATGGGAAATAAAATAACATTCAAAATCATGGTATCCCAACTGACTAGGAAAATAGAAATAGATGACTAAAAACATCAACACACCTCAATAATCATTAATATAGATTGGATTATTTTAAATATCCAAGATAGATACCTGTTATATAAAAAATAACACTACATTATAAAACCTTCTACATAATTAGATCATTAATTTGTACATAAGAGAGTCTCATCTTATACAATTTAGTAGACACATCAATTTTAATTTTTATATTATGTTTTCTGGATGTGTTTCATTCAAATATTAAATCATTTTATAAAAAAAAATTATAGGCGGGTTTCTTTTTTCTATGGAAGGTATACTAGGATGAAATGTCCCAATGATTATTCATTTTCAAGACCACCCACCAACATAGAGTTTATAACCCCATGATATGATTTTAAATTTTTTAATGGATGGGTTTATTAATGAAATTTTGGCCCCCTTCCTTGATAGATGATTATCTACTAGATGATATTATAATTTATTTTTTGGGAAATAATGAATATTCATTTCATTATCAATAAATCATCTATGTCTTATATGTTAATCCTTGTATATTAATCATTATCATATTATCATTATTTTATGTAAATTTATATTATTATTTTTATATAGTAGAAAATGAAACTATTTTTAATCTGCTATATGAATAACTTTCACCCAGGAAACCCTCCTATTAAATTTTCACTTAAATTACTACCACTACTTTAGTATTAGAGGATTATTTCTCATTCTACTTGGTATATAAAATTTTAATCTCTTTATATGTTTCTATTAAACAATAACAAAAAGGTTTAAATTTTTCTGAAGTAAAAAATCATAAGATATATCCTAGAAATTATTTTAGTTTTTCCCTTATCGAATGCCAAATATCCCTTTCCGTTTAAACACTTCACTCCTTTATCTATTTAATAAGACTTTTTCCAAAATAATTTTAAAGGTTTTATGAAAATAATTTATCCAAATTGACTCACTAGTATGTGATATGGTAAATTATTGTATGTTCATTCATATAATATTGTTAACTAAATAAAAATAATAAGGATTGATTCCCTTAGATCAATCCTTTCCCACATGAGGTGATCATTCACTGGCCATGGTCTCCCAATCAACAAAAATCATTGTGTAATTTGAGTCTAATATCCATTATTTAATCATTACATCTAATTTAACCTTAATGAGTTCCTTGTCCACATGGAGTTAATCATACTCAAGAGGATGAATTTTATGGGACTCACCTCCAAAATGATGGATGATTTTTAGGAGACCATTGGGAATGATGGAGGATTAAATTATGAACATTATTTATAATGAATATATTTTTTTAAATGTCACAATTTCTAAACATTTTTATATATAAAATATAATGTATTTTAGAAACATCAAAATCAAAAAATGTTTTTGGATCAATTGGATGAAAAAAACACTACTCTTTATATCTGACCACTAGAACCAAGAAACCATAGTATTAATAAACTGAATAATTGAGGAATTTTGTTTTGAACTTTTCAGACTAGGAATATGGAATTTTTTTTGTATTTTAAGACACAAATTGATCAAATTTATGTTATAATAATTTAAAAATATTTTATCCTTTTTCAATGACATTAGTACTTAAAATGTGATTATTTGTTTGTTATATTCATGAATAAATTGAGAAATTGAATTATTTTCACTATATTATTAAGTCGTGACTTATCTATAATTGAATCTGGTACTATTTTCCCATGTAAAATAATGATGTTGACATGTTCTATTAGCCATTTTTGATTCATTTGTTAATTATTCATTGATGTTTAGAAATTATTTTTATCATTATGTATTTATATTATCAGATTTTATTCTTATTCATTTATGATTTTCTATAAGAAAAAAACTAAAATATCCCAAGTGATTTTTACCCATATAAATCTTATATTCTACCGCGATATTAATTCTTATCAACTAATAATTTTATAATTAATTTTATATCTATCTTTATAGAATGCATAAAACTTTAGCTTACATTTTAGGAAATTATCAATTAATTTTTACATTATTAAACACTTGTAAATAATAATTCTTGTATATATCTCATGTATGAAATTTATGAAACACATAAAAAAAATATATATTACTATTACGGAATATATAATATTTTCATACTAGATATAAATTTAATTCCAGAACTATGCTTAAATAACAGTATGATTTTACCCTTAAAGGACATATATAATATGAAATATAAGATTACATAACTCAAAAGGAATTTCTTTTACTTTTACACATGAAATTATATTTTATATATAATTATTTATTTGATTTAATTACATAAATATCTCTATTATGTCTATTTGAAATAGTTTTATTATTTTATAAAAAGATTAGATTCAGTTCCAGTGAGAGTATATAATATCTCATACATCCAAATTTATGAAAATTATATTGAAAGTTATTTTATTGAAAACTAAAATATAAAAATGACAATTTATTGAATGATTTATTTTTTTTTATTTTAGAGAATCATGATTAATTTATTTTTTATGAATTTAATTTTAAATGGGTGTATGAATTAAAATTTTGTTCAATATTATAATACAATAACTATATTTATTGAATTTGACAAAACCAGGTATATTTCTAAAAATATAAATGAGTAAGGAGATTTTTAAAAATCTTGTGTGATATTTTTGATGTGAAAAATTGTATAATAATAAGTATGAATAAAAGTGATCAAATAATGTTCATAAATCATTATTAAGATTTATTTTAGAATACTACACAATATTATGTGATGTTAAAATTGATTCAATATCATTATATGGTTCTCTATCTAAACTAATTTTGGGGTTTGTAATTCCATTAAATTTTCAAAGATTATTTTCCTGTTTTTTGAGTTTTTATTAAAAAAAGAACCATATTTTCAGGATATAAAACCTAATATATATATATGTGTGTGTGTGTGTGTTGTTGATAACTGATAATACGAAAGTGGATTTGATTGGCCAATGGTCGAGTAAAATTAATGGTTGGTTTCTTCCACACTATTAAATGGAATACAGTATCATTGTTCCTATATAGGATTAAAATGTTTTTATTGTGTTGACCATATAGGTATTAAAAATGATTATTTATAGGGTTTTAAATACTCATAAATATAATTAGATTCCATTTTTTCGGGTATCATTTAATTATTATATTACGAGATTTGATGTTTAGGTATATGATCAATATTTTCTAAAATACTATATAAATTATCTATTTTTTATTTAAATATATTTACCCTGGAAATTTGTATTAAAATTATAAATTAATTAAATTTATTGAATTTTTTAATACATATCACATCTAGATTATTTATCCATCATTATATAAGGATAAAAAAATTCCTTCAGATCCCAAACCCTATCATTGGTGTGTGTTTATATGTAATTATTTAGTTTTACCAATAAAATTATATATTAACTATTATGGAAATGGATTTATTTGAGGTGAAAGTAATATATTAAAATTATTGTTTTATTCCTAAAAATATCCCATTAATTTGTTGAACAAATCATGTATATTTAAAATCATCTATATAAACTTACCATAATGACATAATTACCGAGTGGTTAAAAATCATAGTATATCATTATGAATACCAGGCATTGATGACAATAAAATAAATATTAATTAATCCATTATAAATGTTATAAACTAAATTATAATGACTATGTTGTATTATATTATAAATAAAAATTAGTATATCCATGTACATGTTTGAAGAAAAAACACATAGTATTAAAAAAAATTAAAATTCATTAATCTCTTTTCAGATAAAATTTTAATATAAAAGATCAATATAGAATCTGATAAACATGACCATATAATTATTTTACATAATGAAAATAGTTTATTAATTATATTGAAAATAATTTCTATTCTTAGATATTCTAAAATTTAATTAAAAAAATTAAATAATAAATATTTTAAATATTTTAAATGATTTTGAATTTTCCCACTATAAAAGCTTCTAATTATTAAATAAAATATATTTAACATCAAACAATAATTACTAACATAATATACTCTTTTATAAAATTTATAGTTTTCATATCATCAAAACATGGTGAAATTGAAACATAATAAATTGCGAGCTTATGTTCTCTATAATGATAAACAATTGATACTATCAAATTATCATATGTGAAAATGAGATTAAAATATGGGTTGAATCAAGATACGTACAAAAATTATATCCAATAATTCTTAGGCCATAAATCATGAAACATGACATGACAATAAATAAGACACGAATAAAAAGTGTGAGTTAATAAACATTATCAATGAAGGAATAAAATAGTGTTGATAAAAAATAATAAAATAATGAAATAAATTTCAAATATAGAACATATATAAGTTTATGAATTATAGATTTCATGATCCACAAAATCAATTACCTTGATTATGAGAAACTAATGAATAATCATTAATACCTATCTAATGAGATATACCCTCATAATAAATTGATTAGAGGGAAATATTGGTCCCTTACCATAGTCATCTATATATTTTAGTGTTAGAAGAAAATATTCATTCATAATATCATAAATTACCAATTGTAAAAATGGTTTTTGTTTATAACATCATAAATAATCCATATAAATAATATTAGTCGTATATCCTTTTAAAATTAATTTACATAAGTAAATAATGCATAATTTCAGTAATAATCATTACAAGATAAAAAAAATATAAAATAAAATAATATATTATGTCATAAATTGCATACAAGGTAAATAAAATTAAATCATGATAATAAAGTGTATAATATTTACAAAATATCGATTAATGGTATGAAGTTATGATAATAATTTTCATCAATAAATCGATGTATAGAAACTTGGTGAAAAAACATTATATATAGGATTAATAAATAACATATTCATAGAGTAAATACATTGAAATAATATTTTATTTTATACATTTAAATTTATTTTTCCAAACATAGGAAGTGATAGATCATATCCCAATAAGATAAGAAAATTACATTATCCCCCAATAGAAATAAATTAGGAAGTTAAACTTCTAAAAATTCCTCAACCACGAATTATATGTTTCAATTCCAAATGACATAAATTAAAAATTAATTTAAATGTCTTTTCAAAAATAAATTTAGATAAAACAAATATCCTTGATATTTGGAAAAGGATTTTTACATGGTAAAAATGTACGTCTCCAAATGTAATGATATTATACCACATAATATATTCATAAGATGAAATTCTCCCACATCTCTAAAATATGATCAAGAATAATAATTATAACTCAACAAATGATAATTTCATTAAATGAACCTTATATTACATTAGGATAATTTAATAATAAATACCTTTTTAACATGCGATCATTAAATTTAAAATAAATTTCCATTAAAAAAGATATATAGTGATAAAATAACTCAATTACACATCTTATACATCACATAACCCAAATTCCAAATTAATGATATCATGTTTATTAATTACATACTAATGAACAATATTTATATGTATATTCATTAAAAATCTCAATTAATAATCATTCAATATATATATATAAGTATGTTATTACTAATTTTCCCACATCATGTTCTTATAAGCTTAATTCTTAATACCAGTTTCATATGGGCAGTTTTAGTATTTGTTATTCCTCTAATGTTCCTCATTCCTAAATTTTTTATTTTACTAAAATGTATCATTTATATTGTTTTTTTGCTTAAATTTTCATTACTTAGTAATAAATTCATTATCCTTGAAGGTGAAATTGACAATGATAATTATCAATTCATGTTTAACATACAAAAGTTGTATTATTATTTCATAAGTAAAATATTCATATACAATTTTCTTAACTATATAATATATATTTACATAATTATATGATATTATAGTAATAATTTCATATTCTTAGTTTTCCATGATATAATTTTATATAAATTTTCATGTAAGTGGTTCAACCGACCCAAACATGTACATACCATGATAAATGTATTTTTATGAAGTGATTAAGTTACAATATCATTATACCACTAGAATAGGGATATAATATATACATTATTATTGTGACATACTAGAATTTGAAAAAATTATATGAATAAGTTTGGTAAATTTAAAAAAATTATATTATGAATAAATTGTTTCCCACTTATCTTTTTTGTTTAAGATATTTAATTTTATAATGAATATTTTTTATTCATATAATTATGAGGATAATAAATTGGAATTACTATAAACTAATTCATATTAAGAAATAATAGCGTTCATTCAAACCCTTATTTTGTGAAGTCAATAATGGTAGTAAATAAATGGACTCATTTATTCATATAGGTGGTAGTTCGCACAAACTAACAATCATGTTTTTTTAATCATAGAAAAGTGAAGATGTAGTTTGTTATTGTACCACCATAATAATAATAATTCGATATAGTATCGAAACTATAGTTATAATTATAGTAAGTATAAATGAAATTTTAAAAATATTATGTTCCCAAAAAAGAAATATAAATAATTAATAGAGCTGAAGAACTTATACCTAACTTCTCTAATTATATCCTTAGTGTAGGGGAAAATGGATTTTAGGGATGTTCTTTCGAAATGTCCAAACCCACATAAAGGTGTAAAATAATGTTTGGGAGGGGATTGTGAAAAAAAATTATGAACATGGTATGTTTTTATGTGACATGATGTGATTGGAGGAGACCCTCATTTATAAATAAAAAGGGAATGTATTTTTGTAAATTCTAAAAAAACATTAAATAATTAGAGTCACACACAAGAAACCTTTCTCTAAAAATGAGAAATAATGAGATATGAAAGATAATTGATGATGATATACCTCAAATATTAAATAAAAATCATTTTTCAGAAATGCTAGACCATTTACCTCTTATATTACTCATTTTTCCAATTTTGGTTTTCACCAGAGTAACTAGTTCTACATAAGGAATTTATCCATTAGTGCCAAAAATTATTTTTTACATATTATATAATTTGGACCAAATTCTTATAAATATCAAATCCAGTTTTATTAAATTCCTAAAATTTTAACAAATTAAATTTAAATAAAAAATAATTATATATTACAAATGTTTTATTAGAAAAAATAACATGAATTATAAAAGGTAATATATGATTTTTTAAAATAAAAACAAAATTTTTGATGTAATAAGGTCACATATTAAATTCATATGTGGTATTATTAAATTGGTTTATGAGTTCAAAATTCATATTTAAAATTCCAAAAATATTTTATTATTTGGGAAAAATGGTATTTGGTACTATTTGCCTAAATTTCATTATTTTTTAAATATATAATTTATAAAATATTGTAATTTTTAATATATATATGTGATGTTTTATGAAATTAAAATTAAAAACATATAAATTGTTCGTTAAATGAAAATATAATATACTATGAAAATACTAATATTATTTAAAAATATTCCCTTTTTAGTCATCAAGTGATTTTAATATTATTTCATTTAGATTTATTATCATTTGATAAAGATATATTAATTTATGAGTAAAAATATTACATATTCTTTTAAAATTTTAACTATGAACAATTTAATTTATTAAGATAAAATATAATACCAATGTTTTTAAATTCCATTTATAATGATATGAATTATCTTAATATATTAATAAAATACAATAATTATACTAAATTTTTTAATATACTACTGTCTTTTTATTTAATAATAATTTAATACATAATCTATAATTAGTATTCCCGAATTCATTTTAGTCAGGTGATTCACTAGCTTGTTGTTTTTTGTGACAAGAGCTCTTGAAGATAGTTTCAATTTACAGCATCCAAAATCTTTTGTCATTACACTCATCATTTTAAGTGTTAAATATAATATAATTAAAATGTGTGAGGATGAAAGTTTTTATCAAATGATTCAAATATTTACTGGTATATTAAATGTACTGACTGATTTAGGAGAAACTATAGTTAATTATATATTTTTTTGAAATATTTCATAATGCATTACCTTTGTAATGAAATAATAAGAATGTTGAATTTGATGAGAGTAAAATTTTCAAATAATATAACTTATATGAACACATAGGATCATTATTTCAATATGAGTTAGAATAATAAAATATATATAATTTAAAATATCTAAAAATGTATTGTAGTTACCTTTAAAATAAAAATTCATGTTACTACATACTCCTATAATTCTAATTTACTAAGTACTGAATCAGATCATGTTGGTAAGGTATCTAAATGAATAAGAAAGATGGGTTACTCAAAAAACCATAAAAATGATTACACTTGAGTTGATCATAAATGGATAAGGATGGTTATACCATGACTAATGATTTGTCTGATATTATTTCTCAAGAGTATAAAATGATAAGTGACATTAATCGTAATTCACTCTTTATAAAAATAATAAGAATAACATAAATTAATATAACGAAGTGAATAAAAACATGGATTAGTGATGTGGTTTTTTTAAGACACTAATTTAAGTGAAAATTATGTTTCACAAAATGATGTGAAAGACCAAGATTCATCGTATCCATCAAACAATGTAAGTGAATAGAATTATTATTATTATTCATAATCATACTATGAAAAACCAAAAATTGGTTACTTTTATAAATAAAATAATATCTTATATCATATAATTGAAAAAATTATTAGATTTCACAAAGATCGTGAATGTAAACATATGTTAATTAATAAAGTATATGAATTTTAAATAAATATATTTAATTCTTTATAACCTATTAAAAATTAAAATCTCCCCCAATAGAACTAAAATCTATAGATGGTGAAATTTAGAAACATAAGGAGTAAAATCAAAAAAAAAAATAATTTCTTTCTATTAAAAATGTATATTAAGAAATAAATTTAAATGTAATTAGTGAATATAATGAATGGATTAATAGTAATTATAAATGATTGAAAATATATCAATCAAATTTTATTCAGTGAAGGGAAAAATATTATAAAATTTTATGGAATAATACAATAAATTAAAATTAAACAGATTATGGATATGGAAATGTTTTACTCAACATATATATGAATCATTTAATTTGGAGTTATAAAGATTGTACAACTAATGCTATACATTTTTTATATAAAATAATGCTTCGTCATTGAAAATTGTTTTCTTCAAAATTTTAATAGACTCTTGGATAGACCAATTTTGTTATCTCTATGTCATTCTATTATATATTAGCAAGAAATAAATAGTTTGAATTATATTGGATTCCCATGATTTCTTTTTTATAACCATAGGGGTTACAACTTTAAAAAGGTTCTAAAATAATATTCAATATAACTTTATAGGTTCCTTTTCATGGAATTTTAAAATGGAACACCTGGAATATAGATTTTGGATACTCAAATACTATTACTAGTTATATCTCAAATTTATTTTATTTTAATAAATATGATGGTGGTATTGTTAAATTTGTATATAATTATAAAAAAAATAATCTATTTTAGAGAAGATGCAATATCTTATTACATAGTAATTTCGGAATATTTATATGTTGATTATTTCAAAAATTATTAAATAAATATTTCTAAATTATGTTGTGATTAAATTAATATTAAATTTAAAAATCATAAGTTTTTCATTTAAATATGATGAATCTTTTCAATTTTTTAAAATAAGAAAAATAAATTTATTCAATCAATTTTTTAAATTTTAATAAACAAAATCTTAAAAGTTTCATTTCAATTACATTTGATAAATATTTTTATCAATGAATTTAGGTCATGTAATATTAGGTTTCTTGAAAATTTTTTGTATAACCAATATTTTATGAATTATCTAAACTCATGGAGAATAACATCAATTATTATGGCTCATTTATGAAATCTAAAAATAATAATAATTTTCAAAACACATTTAAGAAGTAATAATTGTACGACCTATTCAATTTTTGAATGTAAATTTATTTTTTTCCAGTTAAAAATGAAAATACATCAAGATGGAATTTTTTTAATAATTATGTTTTATTTTAATAGATACACAAGGGATTATTCTTATTCAAATAAATAGAAAACTATACTTTAGTTTTTTATTTTCATAAAATTTTTATAATTGAAAAAGAATATATAATTATATGTAATATAAGTGATAGAGGTTTGGAAATGTTAAATCTAGAATATGAATAGTTTTGTAAATAATTTATTTATTTTCATAATTTATATGCCCATAGTACACAAAAAAATGGTTTGTTGACATTAAAAATATATTAATTCTTGAAATAACTAGACACATTTAAAGTGAATATTTTAAATAAAATTATTTTTTGGTTGATGTAGTCAATAATTCATTTTATATAGATAATAAAATAATATTATAACTTATACTGAAAATTACTTCATAGAATATTAGAATTGAAGAAAACCCAAAACTGGTTTTTATGGGTTCATTTAAAATCTTATGCTTAGTAATATGTATTTCTTGGATAAATTTTATGAAAAATATGATTATGGTATATTTTTGGATATTTTATTTTGAGGATTAATGATTTGATTTATAATAAACTAACCTTGGTCTTGGAATAATAGTTTCATGCCAGGATTGAAGAATGTTTATTAAAAGAGGCTAATATTAATTTATTTCAAAAACTATAGGAGTAAATATTTTTTTTCATGAATAGGATCAACATTGTGTAATTAATGATCCAATTGATGATGAGTATGCACAGATAACCAAAAAATAATATCATATAAGTTAATAACACATTCCATTATTAAATGGAAAATATAATTTGAAATGTTGAAAAAAATTATCAAATTAAGAGTTCTGTTGTACACATTTTGGATTATCATGATTCTATTAATGAGTATATTCCTACCCAAATGGTGGAATATGTAAATGATATGAAATTTTACTTGTATATAAAATATTTTCTAAAATAATTATTTAAAAATCATTTATAGAGACTTTTTGTTACACCTAATGATTCTCATACTATTGGAGGTAAATGGATATTAAGAATCTAACTTTATTATTAAAGACGAATCTCAAAAATAATGACTAAATAGTATTCAAATAATACTATAAAGTTGTAAGTATTGTTTCTGAAGAATTATTTTCCATTTTAGATCAGTTATTGTAAATAAATATACTATTTTTATATGAATTTTTATTAGGTATCAATTAATGCTAAATGGATATTAAAAGTTCATTGACATGTTATGGACTTTTAAGGAAGTGTGTGTAAATACTACACATGAATTTAGGAATGAAATTTTTTCAAATATCAGTTTACGTCATTCTAAAAATTTATATGGTTTAAAAAAAATTCTTGGGCTTGGAATTAAATTTTATTAAATTTTATTTTGAATATAATATTTTTGAATGGAAAGGTTAACCTCATTTTTAAATTTATAATTTTGAAGGTATTTAAAATGGTAAAATTTTTATAATTTATATAACTTTTAGATTACAAAAAATTTATTTCTAAAATGAATTTTTAAATTTTATGTTCAATGAGTTTTATACGAGTTTAATAAATGAACATATATTTTTCATTTGTCTTCAATTTTCTATAAATAATAGTTGTAATTTTCTCATAAAATATTTATATGTTAAGGATTTGATAAATTATTTTTATTATAAAAAATTAAATTTAAGTATAAAATATTGTTTATTATTAAAAAAATTCACTGCGTTTAATATAAAAATATCATCATTTAAAATTTTATAATTATTATTAGTAATTAATTATATTTAACTTTTTTAAAGATGAAATTGTTGTTTTCATGTTTAATGTGTGATAGAATTTGAATGTTTTTTTAAACAAATTCAAATAAATTATATTAAAAATATAATAAAACATATAATGTGACCCTCAAATCATAGTTTGTTGTACCATTCTAAAATTTATTTATATTTTATTATCTAATATGCTTTTTATTATACTAGAAAACAATTACGTAAAAAAATCCCAGGTAAGTGTATTTTTTTAAAAAAATTACATTATTTGAAGTTAATAAAAAAATTATATTATTTATCTAATACTAAATTTTATTATTTTCATTTATTAACTTATTTATATCAATCATTATGGATTAAACAAAATTTATTTAATTTTATATTTAATTTGAATGTGATTTCAATTACTTATGATAATAAATCTATAATTTCTTTTTCAAAACCCTTATCATCACTCAAAATCTAAACTATTTGATGTTATATGTAATTTTATTCAAGATAATATTCATAATTGAAATGCCAAATTGTAATCCATTTAACTATTCTTTAAGGAGGTTCTTAAAGAGAGTAATTCAAGAGGTAAAATCCTTTTTCATTTTTTTAATTTTCTTTCAATTTATATGTTTTTCTTACCCAAAAATTACTTAATATGTCCCAACATTCGGGAAAAATATAGTGTCTTATATATAATGTAATTTTACTTTGATATTTATATATCCACAATCAATGAATTTCTCAACATATTTTTATTTTAAAAGACAAAAAAATATACGTGAGGTGCCTATTTGCTGCCTTCATGGATGATTAGTTTTTATTTTTCAATTTTTTCTTCAAGCCTAGTTAGAAGAACATTTTACTATTTACAATAATATAATATATGTATTAAAAACTATTTAATGTTTAATAACCATTATATATATGTATTTTAAATTATTGAAAACAAAACTACAGTGTGATGGATGAAAAAAGGAAAATATAGTCTAAATGATTATCATTAGTATTTATTTATATTTTATTAAACATATGTCTAGAGAAAATAATATATAATATAATTAAATACTATTTATTTTCATCGATAACATTTTGGATAACTATTCCCCCTTTACCTGATCATTCTTACATGTACACATGTTTACCTATTATGAAAACCAAGAAAATGTCCACTTCCATATGAGGAAATTGAATCTTATTACTCAAAAAAAGACAATATATAAACTAAATAAAATTTTTATAATTCAAAAAAATATTTATTAGGTTATATATTAGATTATTAGTGAATAAAATATTATTATCTAGGATTCTAATTACATTTGCACAATCCTTTCAAACATAAGGGAAGGGAGTATCCCTGAACTTCCATTTTCAATTAGGGTATAATTTTCACCATATTTACACCAATAAAATACCTATTTATTATTATATAGATCTTATAAATTATATTAATATGTTACTAAATAATTAATTTAGATCATTTCAACTTTAATTTATATGTGTGTACATGTTTTATAAGGTTCCATTTTCAATTGCACCCAATACCAGCTCGATTAGAGTGAACATCCAAATATCTTACCCATTTTCACACACACTCATTAATCTGTTATAGGCTATAAATATTTTTCAAAAATATCTATTTTGGTCATGAAAAACTATATTAGTGATTATTTGATTTTATGAAATAAATTATTCTTGTTTACACTTCAAACAAATATTTATATTTTTTCTTATACGACAATAAAATATATCATTTATAATGTTCCTTAAAGACACCATTACATGTTTTCACTTCTGTAGTGAAATTTCAATATGACTGTTTTTTTAATATACAACAAATATAATTTCATAAATATTTTTTGTGGAATATAAATTTTTTATAATAATATTTTTAAGATGAATAAAACTGTATTTCCAAGAAGAAATATTATTTTTTAAGAAAAAAGGTATTTCTCTCAATAATTTCACATTGATTTTGTCAGAGTATTTAAATATATTTAAAAAAACTATGTTGAATCTTATAATTTATTTAAATTTATATATAATGATATTCAATACCCTATTATATTGAATGGTTTATTAATATTTATGGGTATGTACTATCTTGATACCATTTAATCACACTACATTGGATATTTTATAATTATATTTTTTGTTTGGGGAAAGTTATTATAATTTCATATTCACGTATCAAGATGAAGGTATATGTTGATTATTATTTATCACTTTTATATTAAATATTCATTGTACTTATTATGTGATGGGTGTGACCATTTGTATCTCCTTATGCATTAGTAGGTCTTATGAGACTTACTATACTGGGTTTTAACCAATTTATATTTTGTGTTTTGTATGAAATTGTGATGATAAGATTATGATGTCTAGAAATATGAATTACCTCGTTATGATAATAGTAATTGATATTACCTAGGATTATTATACAATTAGAATATCAATGGTCAATTTTCATTCTCATGTTAATATTTATTTTATTTTTTAATCATATTTTATTCATGACATACTATGCTCAATATATTCTTTAAAAGGAATGTGTTTTTAGTTATTAACCATCCCTTATTGTTTTTGTTTATTTATGATAGATTATATTTTATTTATTACCCTTTGAGATCATCTGATATCATAGTTTTCTTATGATGTTCCCCAACATGTGAAGATTTAAATTATGAATGACATGGAAGGATAATATAAGAGTTTATGGATGTTTTGAATGGAGTTTAAATTTTTTTCAATTATATTTATAATGTTAGAATTATATTGGTATTTTTTTTTAAAATAATCTAAACTATTCATTCAATTGGGATGAAATTTCCTTATTTCTAATACAATTGTAATAATGTAAGGAACTGACTCCATGTTACTGGGGTCATGTCACTTAAAAAAACACATAGAGGAAATGTTATCATATGATAACTAGTTTGGTTACTCTAAATTAGTACGGATTCTTATGAAATAATAATAAAATAAAATGAATATTTATAGACACACTAGACTAACTGATTGTTTAAAACCAAAAAAACACATTCATCACCCGCAAAAGAAACTATACTACTAAGTCAATATGATAATGACCAATACCATAATTATAACATAAATTATATTCATATTTCTACCCATAATATGCACAACAATATTCCTAACTTCCCACTCATTTATATATTTCCACTACGAAGAAAAATAATTTAATTAAAAATATTTAATTAATGAACATTCATTCAACCCCATTTTCATATTAATACATTTATTTCTTACACATATTTATTCTAAAATTTTACCATTTATTAATGAAAATAATTTTACTCGTCACCATTACTCATTTAGAAATACATCATATTAAACTGTATTGAATTACTCACTTACAATTTCATTTATTTTATCTGTATTCATTGGAAATGGGTATCTAAAACACAACCCCATCACAGTTAACCCATCCCCATCCAAGCCACTAAAAATTCCATTACAAAAATCAAAAAAATTACCCAATATCTACCCTAAATATTGTGAAACAACCAACATTCACATGAAATAGAAATATAATTTTTACAAAAACCACATACGTTATCATTTCCACCAATACCATTACTAATTCATAATTCATCAAAATAGCCATGAACTAAAACTGTCCACTACCACTCTAACCACAACAAGATAGATGTCTATATAAGAAAAAGAGGAATGGTATCATAAATTTATATTGAATAATGACTAATAAATCCTTAATTTAATGCCAATAAAATTTCATATTTATTCATTAACACTATAATTCTATATTATTACATAATGAATTAATTACAAATTATATATTATTAAGTAATTATAATGGGTATTATAACATATTAGTAACAATAATAAATAGTATTCATATATAAAAAACAACCAAAATAAATAACAAATAAGTTATTAACACCATAAAATATAATCATAAAAAATAAGAATTTTTTATCATTCAATTTCATTAGTCTTTTTAATTCACTTAATTACAATATTTATTTCCATCTATAAAATAAAATTCAATGCATGATAATTACACATGTGCATATGAAGAAAAAAATATTATTGAATCCCCCATATAAAGGATACATTGTCAATTTCATTTGGAAGTTCGGCTAATGAATTCTCTACTATGAACACCCATAGAAGATCATCAATACCCTATAACTCTTTAGATTCCCTGAAATACATTATAAAATTCTTACAAACTAGATGTGAAACTATTATAGTATACATTCATAGATAAATAAGTGGAAATGAAAAAATATAACAACAGAAATGATGAGAAATTTCTATGTGCAAAAAAGAGTTAGATATCATGAATGTAATGGAAAAATGTAATCAAAAGGTGGATATGTAACTCAAAAAATTGAACCAATGATCACCATCGGTTCAAAAAAAGATAAATAGTTATATATAAATACAAATATATAATAAAATCTATATTTTTACATGAGACCAATAATTATAAAAATGTGACATGGGTTAAATAGGGAAATGAACCTTCACTATAAAATTCACCAAAAAATATATTCCCAATTATAGGTGAAAGCATCATAAAAAACTTCTTTTAAGGAATTCCATTACATGATCATAGTTGGTATTTTCCAGAACATGAAAAACACGAGGAATAAGAAATGAAACCTGGACTTATATTTTTTCAAACTCTTATATAACAAAATTAATGACATTTTTGTGCAACATGTCACTGACAGAACTAGGGAAATAACCACAATAATCTTCCCAACTAAAAACATGGTTACAAAATAATAACCCCTTTTATCAATTTGAATTAATGGATTAAAATAAGATAAAACTATTATCCATGATACATATCACTACCATATAGGAATCCATGTCAAAAAAACCCATCATTCTATAGTCGACCAATTATATGATTACAAAAACTGCTTGGGGACCTTAATGCCAGAACACGATACACTATTCCACACAGTGACTCCAATACTAGAAAATAAAACCCTAATTCCTTACATCACCTCCCTTACACGTCAATAAAGTGAAAACACCCCCATACTATTTGTTTATTGATTAACATACCACACTGTATCAAAATCAATTTTCTTAATTTATCTTATCACAGTGTAGTCTATAATCTCACAAAGGAACACAACAATCCAGTTATATTTTCCTCCATGAAACCATATTACCTTCACAATATTTATACTAACACCTCAAATACCACAAAAATAGTGATTTATTATACATCAATTTTTAGTCAATTAAAATATTCTTATTTTTTTATATAAATTAATAGTATCAAATTTTTGGTTACTATTAAATAGTATTATATATCACATATGTGAACATTTATGAGCTTAGTTCACCATTATTTTACATCATGTCTATTTGATCGATATCAATGAAATTAGATTAAATAGTATAACGTCATTCTATCTAAACCATAAAGAATTTTTTTGAAAATAAATAAGGATTTATGTGAAATCATTGTTCAAAAAAATTACATGACATCCAACATATAAATTATAATTTTCTAGGCCATTTGAGATAAAAAATATTAATTACATTAAAATTATTTCATTATTTCAAAAAAAATATTGGAAAAATATTTGGTATCTCTAGTGAGTCTACACTTATAAGTCATCACCATTACATAACCAATATATTTATGATGCAATAAATACACAACTCTATTTTTATGTTATCATTCATACAATGTTTTTCTAAAACATCACATATGAATCATAAAAATAATTATTACAATGAATATTCATAACTAAGGATTAATTTACCCATCATTAATATTATTTAAACATATTAACATCCAAAATCAAAAAATTTCATTATTCCTTATTTAAAAACAATATATACCTTATAAAATTTAAATATTAACATGAAAAAAACATAACATATCAAAAAAAAATTAATATATTTATCAACAAACTTCAATACATTCTTTGAACTAATTTATTTGAAAATATTATGATCCATCATCAGTCATAAATTCGACTTTCAAAAAAACTCCTTATTAATATTGAAATGGAATAATCAAAAACATATGATTTTAAACTACTGTGAAATATATTTCACTACATTCATTAATTATATCTCTATAATGGATTATAAAAAAAACATAACCTATAATGGTCATAGATTTAATAATTATAAGCACTATAATACATTCAATCCAAATTTACTTATCTAATAACCATATATTTGTAATAAATTTGATAAGAAAACAAAAATATTGATACAAAATTTTAATATTATGTTGAAATAATAATATAATGTATGTCCATCAATTATGACAATTGTTTCTATAATATAACCAATTCTCACCTATGATGGCATTTGTTTGATAATAAAATTTATGTAATCAGTGTTCGGTGAGTCATGGAAATGTTTTTATTATCATTTTCACATCACATATAGCATCACATTGTATTTATATTTGTTGTATATATAATTATTTCTATGTTTACATTTTATTATTTGAATTTTGTACAATTTTTAATCTAATTCAACTGGTATAAGAATTATGGATATCTAATTTTTATATAAAAATTCTATATTCACATAGTGATTTAATAATTTTATGGTTAAGGATTTTCATAATATTAAAAGCTGTATGTTATAGTATTTGAAATTAATTTTTCGAAATTATAGGTCTGAAAATATAATTCATTAATTTCTTTGTAATGAATTTTTTATTTTATATAAAACTTTGTAATTAAACATATTCTTGTTAATGTTGAGACCTACACAATTGAGGCCTTTGTAAACTCCTGTTCAACATTAATTAATATTACTTTTTTAATAGGAAGGATTTTGATAATGTTAATGGTAAATATTTTAGGTGATTTTGAATGATCCCAACATGGTCTGGTTTATGGGATGATTTTTAACCATATTTAAGTTCTAATTTTGGGTGGAGGGGCCTTTTTTGTGAGACTACAATCAACATGGTGTTAGTTGATTTTACCAACTATATATATATATATATATATTAAATTCTATTCATTTAATTGCATAATTATAATTCATTACTTATCAAAATATAAATATATTTCACTAGAATATTCATATGTGGGAATAAAAACATAATAATGATTGTTATTATTTTAATACTGAAATAGAGGGTGAAATATTAGTACGTGTTATAGAAAGTGATGTTTTGTTCCCATTGAAAAAAAATATGATGGAGTTTACTTATTTACAAAAAATAGTATATCTTTTAAATATTTTCTAGAGAGGTGGATTTTTCACTTTAATATTATACAAGACTCATTAATTATAGTGAAGATTCATGTTATCCATTATGATCTATAATAATCACCAGTATACCTAATTTGGGAATTTTTTGTATTCATACTAGAGAAAATATTTAACACATGGAATATTAGAAATGAAATAGTGAACCTTCCTTAAATGATATGTAATTTCACAATGTTTTTCATATTTCTTATAGGTTTAGTTCTGTTATATAGATTTTGTATTTTGTATCCATTATGTCTCTAATTTGTTTTCCGCAATTATTTTTTTATTTCAAAAAATTCTCAATGATATAGTCACTATAATAAATTTAATTATTAAATTTATTGTTAAAATCAGTAATAGAAATATGGTTGGCATAATGTTGTAAGAAATATGGTTTAATATAAATCTCATATCACCTATAAAATAATCAATATATTAAAAAAATATAAAACAATAGTTAACAAACAATAAAATTTTGAGGTAGTGGGATTATTTATTATGAATTGACAGGATATAAACAATTGGTGTTCATAATTTGAATAAGTAAATCATTATGTTGGATGTTCTTCAAAAGGGGGTATCTAAAGTTAATTGAAAAGGATATAATTTTGATGGTCATTAAAAAACTCATATTTAATGTGACCAATTTTAATATTTAACATTTGTGTGTAACATAATAAAAATATTTAAAAATTATTATTAAATTATGAAAATAATTTCAACATAAATTTTACAGAACAATAAATTAAAAGTCAAAAATAATAACTATTAATATAATTATAAAAATGATATAGAAAAATAAAATTTATATACCCATTATATATATAATATCCATAAAAAGTTTTATAATTTTTATGGCTCCAAGTCTTCAATAATCTTCAAGGAAATGAATATTTAATAAAAATTATGACTAATATTATCCATAGAAAATATATTTCCTCACATATCATATATAGAATTTTTTATTACTTCATACATAGATGTTATAAAGTGAAATTAAATATTTTCAATACAATTTTATGAAATGAATATATAAGTAATAAACCTGGCAAATTATTTTCTATATCCTTGTAAAAAATTACATATAATTTTATTCTCCTTTAACATTATCTTATGGTATTAAATTAATCCCCTTTCATGGGTTTTAAGGGAACACAAATAATATTCCTAATCATGACATCCCAACTAACCAGATGAACAAAAATAATAGAGAGAAAACATCAACACACATGCATAATCATTTATCTACATTGGAATCTATTATATATTCTAGATAGATCTATAATATCATAGTTTGAATATTGTCTAAGATAATAAAAAATGAAAGAGGTAATCGATTCTAGGAAATCAACATAGTTTTCTATATAGATTTTATCATGATTAATTTCTAATCAAAATTCTGTGACTATATCCACTACTTATGATCATCATTGATTCTCTATATAAATCACTCTATTTTAGTTTACTATGCTCTTTGAAATTAATTAAAATATAATAGGGAAAAATCATGCCGAAATTCTAAAAATAATAATATTATATTATGAAACCTTCAACATTATGAGATCATGATATTATCCCTAAGAGAGACTCATCATATCAAATTTTTTATACTTTTAAATTTTAAAATTTATGTCAATGTTTTTTGGATGTTTCTCATTCATCAATTAATTCATTTTTTTTAAATTTTTATAGATGGATTCCAATTATCTACAAAACTTATATAAGTATAATAATTCCCTATGATTCTTCATTTTCATGAACAACCACAAACATTGATCTTATACCATCAAGATATGATTATAAATTTGTTTATTGGATAGGTTCATTAATGACATTTTGGCCCTCTTCTTGGTTAGAGTATTCATTACAATAAGATATTATAAATGATTTTAAGGGATATAATGAATAGTCATTTAATTACATTGAACTATTATAAGGATTATATTTGAAGAGATATATTATTATCATTATCTTAATAGAATTATTGTAAATGAATTTATAATTGTTATTATTATATTTTTAGTATTTATATATTTATATGAAAATGAATCTATTTTTATTCACCTATGTGAATCACATTCACCCAATAAACCTTCTGTGAATCATTCACTTTCAGTCTTTCTATTGTGTTAGTATACTATCATTTTTTCTCATTCCACTCAGAATATAAAAATTGAAACACCTCATATGTTTCATTTAAACAAAAACCCAATGTTTTACACTATTCTAAAATCAAAATCCTAAGGTATCTCCTAGTAATGAATTTTGTGCTTCTATTATCAAATGTAAATTATAAATACCCTCTTACAGAATATATTCCTTTCTCCCTTTAATAATAATTTTATTGAAATACTTTAAGCGGATTTATCCATAGATATTATTGGACATGAATCACTCGTATAGGATTTGGTATAGACTTTGTCACGAACTGAATCTGGTCGCCATCAAACTGACACCAAACCCGGCTCAGGGAAAGACCCGAAGGGTGTTCCCCATCCCCACGGGCTGGAACAAGTGCCCGGGTATCATAAAAAATCATTTGGGAATGATTTACCCGAGTTTGGGTTCATAAAATAACCAAAAAACAAAAAACAAACCAAATCTGAAAAATTATGTCGAACAAGACTGAATAAAAATTCAGAACTGAGTTTATGGGTTTAAACAAGACACAAGAGGTCCAAAGATACATAAAAGTAGCTGTAAACAGCCCATGAGACTCCACATGACCAGGGGTCATCACCCACAAGTCGTCTCCACCACATCGCACCATCGAGAGAAACTAGCAACCCGAACTGCCATCGCCCAAGGCCTTGCCTTTGCCTATGTCAAACATGACCAAGTCTACTTACACCCAAAGGAGTAAGTAGGGTGTGAGACTAAGCCCAATAGGATATCACCCAAGGATTCCAAGTGATATGCATTATAAAATAAAAGGCTTGCAAGAGTTATAAATAGATAATTGTAGCATTTATTTCTAAAAGTGAAACTTTGAAAAGAAAATAACTTTCAATGGGGATAAAATTAAAGAATGAGTGAATTTGAATAAAACAATCAATCTACTGGTTTTCACATTACAAAATACTATAATGAAATTATAAATTCCAAAAAGGCTACGAGCACCAAGCATAGGAACACCCCTAGGTACTAGTTTGTTGTGAGCCCCAAGTACCTCGTACCTCGGTGAAAGTAACCATGATGAAATTCATTCTCGTGCAGGAGCCACTAGTAGTGAGCATACCCATAACCTAGTGGTCTCTTATCATCTCCATTAACGTTTTGTTAGTGTTATCCATGTCAATCTTGCTAAGTGAACCATGGTCAAAACCCCTCCGTTCACTAGCGTACTAGTACACGTTATCCCACCTAGTTACCCGGGTTTCTCGTATTGTGCTCAAATAGTCACCACATGATAAAAAAATCAATTTTCACATATAAATATCAGTTCAGGTCACACACATTCAAAACATAAGCTACACATTCTTTGCACCTTTCGTATAACTCAATAAACCACTTATAATTTTCATAAAACAATTTCATGAAAAGCAATCAAATTTTGCACATTAAATTCATCTAAAATCCCATGTTTAAAACCAAATGGAGACCAATATTATGCCAAAACATAAATATCGGCATTAAAAAATTTTATAAATCCAATCCATGAATTATAAAACAACACCATGATGCACAACATGGGTTGCACATGTAAAACACCCATTTTTACGCAAAATTGGCACTTAAAAATCAACCGCATTTAAAATGATACCGAAATAAATTTTCGTAATCAAAATACTGAATGAAGAACATAATTTAAACATAAATACATCAATCCAACTCATTCTACAATACGTACATATGAAATCTCCTACCAAAAGAGTCAAAACCCCCAAATCCTTGTGCGTCACTTCAACCGCACCTCCGCCGCACCACAAGGGAGTATGATTGAACCTAAAACCAGAGTATTGGAGCAAGAAACTCAAAACTAAAACCCTAGGTACGAATCTCCATCTTCTGGACATTTATGGATTCAATAAAAAAAGAATAAACCCTATGAAGAAGGGAGGAATAAAGAAGAGAAACAACTTACTTGAGAAATCTGGACTTTTTTAGAGCTTCAGAATCTCGACCCAAAATCGCGATGAATCTGAGCTCCAAAGATGAAACAAAAAAGATGGTGGTGTGGATGGGTTCTATGGGAACGTCTGGGAGGTGGAATCACTGAAAAATGATAAACAATAAATATTTATGAAAGAATTAGAAAACAATTTTAAAACTAGAAATGGCCTTTCGGGTTGGCCCAGTACCTAATTTGATCACCCAAATCCAAGATGCTAATGAATTTTTAAGGGGCCCAAAATTATTTTTTGTTTTTAATATTTAAATAAAGGTCATTTTTAAAGTTTAATTGGTGAAAAATGATGAAAAACGAAGGAGTTATTAAAGACACCAAATTTACTTTCAAAACTGGAAATGGGCTCTCAGGTTGACCCAAATTTTGGAAACCCACTATTTCCTTCAAAAATGAATGGAAAACTACCAAAAAACCAATGATGTAAATTAAATGAAAAATAACTTTAAAATATGTCATGTATGTGACAATTCTCCCCACCATGAAGGACTTTCCGCCCTGTAAATTCAACATGAGGCTTGATTGGAAAACAAGAACGGGTACTCTTCCTCGACCCACAACTTTCGCTCCCATGTCTCATGTGTCTCATTCTCATCCTTCCATAGAACCCGGACTAATGGAATAGACTTCCCTCAAAGTATCTTCTCTTGGGAGTCCACTATTTTCACTAGCCTCTCAACAATAGACAAGTCAGGCTCTATCTCCAGTTCTTCCCAACTCAACACATGGGACGGATTCGGGTTTTATTTTTTCAACTGAGAAACATGGAAGACATCATGGATGGATGTCAACTGAGAAGTTAAGGACAAACTGTATGCCACCTTTCCAATACTTTCCATGATCTCAAATGGCATGACATACCGCAAAGTCAGTTTACCTTGCTTCCCCAATCGATGATGGCCCAAACGAGGGGCCACCTTCAAGAATACTCTGACACCCACAGAAAACTCTAGGTCTCGACACCTCCGGTTAGCATATGATTTATGATGTCTCTAAGCTATAAATAAACGTTTCCTGATTAATTTTACCTTCTCAGATGTATCGTGCACCATACTCGGCCCCAGTAGTGAGGTCTCACCTACCTCAGCTCATCATAGGGGGGACGACAAGGCCGACCATAGAGAGACTCAAAAGGAGCCATTCGAATCGAGGAATGGTAATGATTATTATAAGAAAACTCAACCAATACCAAATGGGTATCCCAAGAACCTCCAAAGTCGAGGACACATGCACGAAGAATGTCCTCCAAAATCCGATTCGTCCGCCGTGTCTGACCATCCGTCTGCAGATGGTATCCTGTGCTCATCTTATTCTGGGACCACAAGGCATTCTGAAGGCCTTCCCAGAACCGAGAGGTGAAATGAGAGTCTCTATCTGAGAAAACTGCTATTGGAACACCATGGAGTCTCACCACCTCCTGAAGATACAAGCGGCCCAACTCATCCACTTTAGATATATCTCTGATTGGAATGAAGTGGGCTGATTTGGATAGACGTTCAATCACCACCCAAATGGCATTCTTACCTCGAGGTGTACGAGGTAATCCAACAATGAAGTCCATGGAAACCTCATCCTACTTATAGGTAGGAATGGGTAGTGGTTGGAGCAAACCAGAGGGCCTTTGGTGCTCTACTTTCACCTGCTGGCATGTGTAGCATCTCGACAAAATTCCACTATGTCCAATCTCATACCAGGCCACCAAACCTACCGACGAACATCATAATACATCTTCGTGGCACCCAGATGTACAGCCCACTGAGACTGGTGGCTATCCTGCATCACCACCTTCTGTAGAGATAACGACACTACTGAACGGCCCTTGAAGCACAAGATTCCCTCGAGAGATGACGACCAATCAGAGGATGTATCCCCACCATGATGAAACTTCTTTGACCGCTGAAAAAGCTCATCACTGGGTTGTTCTTACTGATTCAACTCCAATAGAGAAGGAGTCAACTAGATGCTCGCCAAGAATTCCGCTCCACTATATTCCTTGGTCTCCACGTGCATCTGGGAAAAGATCCCCATCAATGTCCACTCATTACTGGACTTCCTCAAAGCCTGCACTAGAACCCTTCTGCTCAAGGCGTCGGCCACTACATTACCCTTACCTGGGGTATAGACAATGTCATAGTCAAACCCCTGCAAGTACTCGATCCAGCGACACTGCCTCAAGTTGAGGTCCTTTTGTGAGAAGATATAAGCCATGATTTTGTGATCAGAAAGACCAAAAACTTCTCCCCAAAGAGGTAGTGACTCCACGTCTTCAATGCATGCATCACTGCTGCCAACTCCAAGTCATGGGTTGGG
Source organism: Viscum album (assembly GCA_963277665.1). Taxonomy (NCBI): domain Eukaryota; kingdom Viridiplantae; phylum Streptophyta; class Magnoliopsida; order Santalales; family Viscaceae; genus Viscum; species Viscum album. The sequence goes on along the minus strand of OY728147.1, from coordinate 1,665,827,873 downwards.
TAGTTATTTTCGTGTGGGCAGAGTTGGAGAGATCCATACGCCACTACGTGATCATCCTTCATAAGCACGCACCCAAGACCCATACCTGAAACATCACAATAAACCACATATCCCTTTCCAGACTCTGAAAAAATCAGCACGGGGGCTGTAGTCAATCGCCTCTTCAGCTCCTCGAATGATGCCTGACATTATGGACCCCATAAAAACATCACCCCTTTCTGGGTGAGGGAAGTCATCGGTGAAGCAAGCCTAGAGAAATCTGGAAAAAATCTCCTATAATAACCAGCCAGGCCAAGGAAACTCCTGATCTCGAACACATTCTTCAGCTTCTCCCATGAAATAACCGCACTAATCTTTTCAGGGTCCACTGAAACTCCGTTCTCTGAGATCACATGCCCGAGAAATCTCACCTCCCTGATCCAGAAAGTGCACTTTGACAACTTTTCATAGAGGCGGTGATCCCGTAATGTACCCAAAATGACCCTCAAGTGATGTTCGTGTTCCTCCTCATAGCTAGAGTATACCAGAATGTCATCTAAGAACACCAAAACAAAGGAATCAAGATATTTATGGAACACCCAATTCATAAGTTCCATAAATACTTCTAGATAATTTGTCAATCCAAAGGGCATGACCAAATACTCAAAGTGGTCGTACCTGCTTCAGAAGGCTATCTTTGGGATATATGACTCCTTCACCATGAGTTCATGATACCCTGAACACTATTATATCTTTCAGAACTACTTTTCCCCCTTCAACTGATAAAACAAATCATCTATTCTAGGTAAAGGGTATGTGTTTTTAATTGTTACCTTATTCAGCTTTCAGTAGTTAATGCACAACTAGAGGGATCCATCAGCCTTTTTCCCGAACAATACAAGAGCTGCCCAAGGAGATAAGCTCGGGCGAATGAATCCTTTGGATTCTATGTTGTCCAGCTGTATCTTTAATTCCCTCAGCTTGGTGGGGGACATGCGATAAGAGGGAAGAGATATCGGCTGTATTCCCGGTGCCAGATCAATATGAAACTCCACATCTTGCTCTGGGGGCAAGCCTGAAAAATCATCTGGGAATACCTCCGGATACTCATTCACTACATGAGGTAGTGAACCTTCAAAGTAAAGACCATACTATAACATAAGATAAGATAACTAGAAGATAACACTTCCAAACTATGGGAGTGGAGGCCCTACACGACCTGACCAAGGATCCCATTCTCCATGAAAAACCTGACGACTCCCATCAGGTGCCGTGAAAATCACATGACGTCTGTAGAAAACGATGTATGCCTGGAAGTGTACTAGACAATACATCCTGAGTATGAAATCAAAAAGGTTCATATCTAAGACCATGAGGCCCCACTCCATCTCGACCCCGGACACAGAAAGCGCACATGATGGGCACTTGAGACCTTGCTCCTTCTTCTTTCCTAGCGGTGTCACCAACTCCACTGCGAATGACGTCAAATCACTTGCCAAATTTAGAATGTCCACAAAACAGGTAGATATTAATGAAATAGAGGCACTAGTATCAAAAGGAGCAGCATTTATAGAAGATTAAATCAAAACATTACCTCGAACAGTCGACAGTCCCGCCTCTGATATTGCGGGTGCCTGATCCACCGCATGGAGATGTCCAGTCTCTACCTGAAGAAGACCGCTAGTCTGTGGCCGTGCCCTGAACTGGATCTTCCTAGATGATTACCCAGCCCTACCACCACTTCTTCCAAATCGAGATCCCCCAGTCCTCGACGGCTCAGATTATGGTGGCACTCCTCTGGGAGCCATTGATCCTGCCCCACATTGAAGTGGACGCGCTATCCCACAAAAGCGTTGGACGTGTCACATACCTCAACACTGGAAACAGGTCTTTGGAGGATGAGGGAATGCAGGACGGATGTGCCCAGGATTCCCACACTGGTGGCACACGACTGATCTCGCATCAGAAGCCGCTGATGAAAACTACCTAGAAGAGTTCCTTGAACTGCCTCCTCTTTTCTTCACATGATCCACCCGCTTCCTTTTCTTCTCTGAGGAGCTTACTCTTCCCACTTCTGATACTGAACCATGGAATCCAACCCTGCCTTTTCTATCAATCTCAACCATGCACGCCTGATCAACGACTTCAACACAGGTCCTCAGCTTAAACAAGAACACCAGTGAGTATATCATTGGTCTCAAGCCTTTCTCAAATATCTGGGCCTTCGCTTGCACATTAGAGACAATTTCTAGAGCATACCGAACCGACTCAGCGAAACGATTGGCATACTCCATCACAGATATATTTCCCTGATCAAGTTCCATGAACTCTCTAGACCTGGAATAAGCAAACACCTCAGGGAAGTACTGTTCATTAAAGATAGCCTTGAAATATCCCCAGAGCATCTGCTCATTGTTCCCAACCTAAAGCAATGACTCCCACCATTTATGTCTAGGACCCTCCAACAGAAAGGAGGCATACTTCATCCTGAGATCCTCAGGTGTTTCCAGTAACTCAAACATATGCTTGATCTTCTCAACCCATTCCTCTGCTTCTTAGGGTTCTGAGCTTCCTCGGAGGGTTGGATGCTTATTTTTCAGGAACTCCTGGGTCGTATCCTTTCTAGGACCAGTCTCATCCTATCTAAAAGGAGCTAGAACTAGATATGGTCCATATCCTAGAGCCTGGACAGCCCGGACGACATCCTCGACTAGCCTCTGATCAATTGGTGTGGGAGAACTCTCTCTGGCTTCCTCCCGTGAGTGCGTGAGAGCTTTCCGGGGAGGCATGTTGCTACAAAATGCCACAGTCACAAAACAAAAATCAATACCACAATTCTGAAAATTTTAATCAAATACATCAAATATAAATAATCTAAACACATTTCAGTAATAAAATAAACAACTACTCCACATCCGCCTGATGTCCACATGTGGTCTGCAGCCCACACGTCTCTCCTGGAAGTGAAGTCAATCTGTAAATTCCAACATCCCCTAGTGACTTAGAGTCTGCCATGAGAGGTACTGGCCAGACACCCTACTGACAACAAAAACCCCAAGACCCGATAGTCCTAGCTCCTATCTATCCCGACTCATCCCAAAATAACAATATAACACAAAAACAGTAACCGACTCTGATACCATTTTGTCAAGAACTGAATCTGGTCGCCATCAAACCGACACCAAACCCAGCTCATGGTAAGACCCAAAGTGTGTTCCCCATCCCCACGTGCCGAAACAAGTGCCCGGGTATCATAAAAATTAATTTGGGAACTATTTGCCCGAGTTTGGCTTCATAAAATAACCAAAAACAAACAACAAACCAAATCTGAAAAATTATGCCGAACAAAACATAATAAAAATTCAGAACTGAGTTTATGGGTTTAAACAAGACACAAGAGGTCCAACGGTATATAAAAGTAGCAGCAAACAGCCCATGAGACTCCACACGACCAGGGATCATCACCCACAAGTCGTCTCCACAACATCACACCATCGAGTGAAACTAGCAACTCGAACCGCCATCGCCCAAGGTCTTGCCTTTGCCTGTGTCAAACATGACCAAGTCTACATACACCCAAAGGTGTAAGTAGGGTGTGAGACTAAGCCCAATAGGATATCACACAAGGATTCCAAGTGATAGGCATTATAAAATAAAATGTTTTCAAGATTTATAAATAGATAATGGTAGCTTTTATTTCTAAAAGTGCAACCTTGAAATGAAAATAACTTTCAATGGGGATAACATTAAATAATGAGTTAATTTGAATAAAACATTCAAGATACTGGTTTTCACATTACAAAATACCATCATGAAATTATAAATTCCAAAAAGGCCATGAGCAGCAAGCATAGGAACACCCCTAGGTACTAGTTTGTTGTGAGCCCCAAGTACCTCGTACCTCGGTGAAAGTAACCATGATGAAATTCATTTTCATGCACGAGCCACTAGTCGGAAGCATACCCATAAACTAGTGGTCTCCAATCATCTCCATTATATTTTTGTTAGTGTTATACATGTCAGACTTGCTATGTGAACCATGGTCAAAACCCCTCTGTTCACTAGCATACTAGTACACGTTAGCCCAACTAGTTACTCTGGTTTCCCGTATTGTGCTCAAATAGTAACCACATGCTACCAAAATCAATTTTCACATATAAATATCAGTTCTGGTCACACAAATTCAAAACAGTAGCTACACATTCTTTTCACCTTTTGTATAACTCAATAAACCACTTATAATTTTCATAAAACAATTTCAAAAAAGTAATCAAATTTTGCACATTAAATTCATCTAAAACCCCACATTTAAAACCAAATGGAGACCAATATTTTACCAAACCATAAATTTTAGCATCAAAACATTTTTACAAATCCAATCCTTGAATTATAAAACAACACAATGAGGCACAACATGGGTTGCACATGTAAAACACCCATTTTTTACACAAAATTGGCATTTAAAAATCAACCGCTATTAAAATGCTTCCCAAATAAATTATCGCAATAAAAATACTGAATGAGGAACATAATGGAAACATAAATACTTCAATCTAACGAATTCTACAATACCTACATATGAAATCACCTACCAAAAGAGTCAAAACCCCCAAATCCTTGTGTGTCACTTCAACCACACCTCCGCCGCACCACAAGGGGGTAAGAATGAACCTAAAACCAGAGGATTTGACCAAGATACTCAAAACCAAATCCCTAGGTACAAATCACCATCTTCTGACCATTTTTGGGATTCAATAAAAAATGATTAAACCCTAAGTAGAAGGGAGGAATAAAGAAGAGAAACAACTTACTTTAGAAATCGGGACGTTTTTTTGGAGATTCATATGTTCGGCCATAAATCACGATGCATCTGAGCTTCAAAGAGTCAAAATCGAAGATGGTGGTGTGACTTGGTTTGATGGGAACGTGTGAGAGGTGGAATCACCGAAAAAGGATAAAAAATAAATATTTTATGAAAGAATTACAAAACAATTGTAAAACTGGAAATGGGCTTTCGGGTTGTCCCAATACCTAATTTGATCACCCAAATCCAAGATGCTAATGAATTTTTAAGGGACCCAAAATTATTTTATGGTTTTAATATTTAAATTAAGGTCATATTTGAAGTTTAATGGGTGAAAAATGTTGAAAACGGAGGAGTTATTAAAGAAACAAAATTTACTTTCAAAACTGGAAATGGGCTCTCAGGTTGACCCAAATGTTGGAAACCCACTATTTCCTTCAAAAATGCATGGAAAACTACCAAAACAAAGAAATGATGTAAATTAAATATAAAATACCTTTAAAATATTTCATGTATGTGATATATTTAAATATTAATTCATTAAAACTATTTCACCATTTCAACATATAATGGATAGATTCCCTCATATCGATCATCGCCCAATTTAGGTTATCTTTCTACAGCCATTGTCTCCCATTAAACAACACTAGTAGTAAGAACTGAGTCTAAAATCCATGATGGAATCATTATATCTATTTTAACCATAATGAGACTTATTTCCACATAGATCAAATCATCCTCAAGAGGAAGAGATTGATGGTTCCCACCTCTCTTAAGATGGAGACTATTTATAAGTAAACTTCTAGGATTTATGGAAGAATAATAATGAGTACATTATTTATAGTGAATATTTTTTTTTTGAAAAGATACCCTTTCTAAAAATTGATAAATAGGAAATATACAAGATTTTAAAAACATCAACATCAACATATATTTATTGATCTATGGGATGAAAAAACAATACTCCATATATCTGACTACTAGAACCGAGAAACCATGTTATTAATAAACATAATAATAGGGGGATTTCATTATGAAAATCACAATCCTGGATAATGGATCGCGTTTTTTTTAATTTGAGTGGATATTTGATCGAATTTATGTTATAATATTCTAAAATAATATTTTATCGATTCCCTTTAACATTACTACTTTATAAGTGTTAATTATTTTGATAAATTTATGAATAAATTGAGAAACTGAGAGTTTGTACTATATTATTGAGTCATGTATGGTTTATTATTGTATTTAATAATATTTTCCAATGGGACATCATGAGGTTACCCTACTATCGGTGAGAAAAATGGGACTACCCTAAACCATAAAAATGGGGTTGTGGGAGAGCCATACAAGTGTCGTGCTGCTGGGTGAAGTGGTGGAGTGATGCACCCTAGATGGAGAGAGTCCAGTAGCCGAAAGCATCACTAGCTTACACTCTAACCCAAGTATCATTGGGCACATGGAATCTTGTGTGAATCAGCAAGGACCACCATGAAAGGCTAAATAATCATGGGTGACCGATAGCGAAGTAGTACCATGAGGGAAGGGTAAAAAGAACCCTGTTTCTTTTCACAATTATTTATTCATGTATTAACTACTGATTGATTTAATAATAATTTTTTAATAATTATTTATTTTTATTATCACATGTTATTATTATTTTTGAATGAATTTATATGGAGAAAATATTAGCATTTCCCAAGTGTTTTTCCCTTAAAAAGATTATATTCAACTGTAATATTAAGTCTTATCACTTTTAAATTTTATAATGAATTTTGTATCTACCTTTTCAACATGCATATATTTTTTGAATACTTTTATTTGGCACTTATATATTCAGTTTATCATTATAAAATAAAAATTAAATAAATATTTATTTTATATAACTCACTTATTACATTTATTCAACTCATATAAAATTCTATATTACCATTAAATACATATAGGTTTTCATATTATACATAAATACGTTGAATTATATACTCTTAAAAAGCAATATTGAGTTACCCTTATAGGTCCTATATAATAATCAATATATGCATACATAACTGAAATGGAATTCATTTTACTTTTTCCCATAGAATTAAATTTTAAAGAAATTTTTATATTTATTTAAATTACACAAATATATCCTATATGTCTATTCCATATAGATTTATTTATTTTAATAAATTTAGAGTCACTTATAATGGGAATAAATAATATATCATGTATCAATATTCATGAAAATTAAATTAAAATTTAATTTGTGGAAAATAATAACATTCCAATGATTATTTATTGAACAAAGAATTTTTTTATTTTAAGGAATTGTGATTAATTAGTTCTTAAAAGATTAAATTTGAATTGGTTGTAAAGATTAATAATTTTTTCAATATGTCAATACATGGACTCTATCAATTTAGTTGGAAAAAATCAAATATATTTTTAAAAAGTTAAATGATTTTGATGATTTTAATAAATGTAGTTTGTAATTTTTCATGTGACAATAGTAGCATAATAACTATGAATACAAACGATCAAACAATTCTGACACATCATTATTGAGATACATTGTGTAATATTACACTATATACTATGATGTTAAAATTGCTCTAATATCTTTTTATGTGTCATTATCTAATCAAATTCTGTGGGGTTGTAATTACATTAATTTTTCTTTGTTTATTTTTGTGATTTATGAGTTTTTATTTTAAATGGGCCATATTTTTATGATATACCACCATGATAAAATTTATATGTGGGTTGTTCCTCAGTGATAAAAGTAAAGGTGATTTTATTGGGTTTTGTTCTATTGAAATGTAATGGTTGTTTCTGCCACTACATTAAAAAGAATATACCAGAAATGTTCCTACATAGGATAAAATTGATTTTATTGGGTTGAGCCTCTAAGGATTCAAAATTATTCTCTATTGTGTTTTGAATACCCATAAATATTATAAAATACTATTTTTGTGGGTATCATTTAGCTATTCGATTATGATAATTGATGTGTAGATATATAATTAATTTTATCTTATATTTTATAACAATTTTCTTGGGTACATTTATCTTTATTTCATCAATAAATATATTTTAGCATTTTAAATTATTTAAATTTATTGATGTTGTAAATTAAACCCACATATTGACTCTTCATCCATCATTATACGAGGATCATGACATTTCATTCAAAGAAAAACACATATCATTAGTGTGTTTTTATGTTTATTTATTTATTTTTCCAAATAAAATCCTTAATTAACTATTAATGGAATATATCAATTTGAGTTGCATGTAACATATTCAAATGATGATTGGATTCATAAAAAGCATACAATCATTTTTGGAACAAATCAACAATATTTAAAATCATATATAGATACTTACTTTAACTATCTAAGAATTGAGTGATGGAATATGATAGTCAATCGTTATGAAATAACCGAAGATGTTACCATCACATTAACTAGAAACTAATCTGTTATAGAAGTTATAAACTAAAAGGTAATGACTATTTTATATTATATTATTAGTAAATTAATTTATATCCTTGTACCTATTTGAATAAACGCATTACATTTGAAAATTATTTAAAGTATGTTAGCTTTTTTCAGATGAGATTATAATAGTAATTCTCAATATAGAATCCTTTAAACGTGACTAAATAATTATGTAACTTAATGAAATTTTTTTTATAAATTTTATTAAAAATAAATTTTGTTCATCAATATTTTTAAAATTATGTAAACACATTAAATAATAAAACTTATCCATTTTTTATCTAATGAAGATTTATCTCTCTATATAAGCTACTAATTATTCCATAACATGTCTTTCACGAAACCTTATAATTCATCAAATAAACTAATCATCTGTAAAATTTATAATATTTTTATCATCAAAATGTTGGGAAACAAAAACATAATAAAGCATGAGTTGAAATGCTCAGTAAGGATAAAAATTCGATACCAATAAATTATCCTAAGTGAGAATACGATGAAAATATAAGTATAATAAAGATTCATAAAAAATAATATCCAATAATGCTTATGTCAGAAATCATGGAATAATACATGACAGAAAATAATATATGAATCAAAAGTGTGACTTAATAAACATGATCTATGGTGGAATAACATAGTGATGATAAGAAGAATAACACAACGAAATAAATTTCATGTATGAAACCTATATTACACTACTATAAATTTTTCCATGATCAATGCTAGAGAAGTGCATTAACAGTGCTAAAAAATTCTATGTTAATCAAGGTGAAGATAACCAGGGGTCCCATTTATCATCACTCAGAAAAGTGCTTATAATGGACACATTTTTTGGCACCAAAAAAGTTATGATAAAATACACCTTTGATCAGTGATAAAAATGTGATGATAAAAGTTAAAAAAATAAAAAAAATAAAAAAGAATATATAATGCAAGGGGGGGGGGTAGGAGATTTAAACAGAACCTGACCCCCTCATTTATCAGTGCTAGGTGGACCCCCTCCAACACTCCCACACACTACCCTTTCCTGTGCATCCCACACAAGCCCATGCATACCTCCTTGCTTCCACCAGAACTCGAACCCATGATCTCCCACCTTGTGCGCCCACACCTTTACCACTAATACATTTTGTTATTTCTCTAGGTAATGATATATCTATTTATTTATATATATATTTTGTTATATTTATTCATATATTAATATAGATTCATAGTAAGATAAATATATTTTGTTATATTAATACATATATATTTATTCATATATTATAATATATATATTCATTTGTATATTAATATATATATATATATATATATTTGGATGTTAATATAGATTCATATTAATATAAATATATTTAGTTATATCAATACATATATATTTAGTCATATATTAACATATATATATATATTCATATATTCATATATATAATTACATTTATATATATATAGTTATTTTTATTCGTATATTAATATACATTCATATTAATATAAATATATTTAGTTGTATTAATATATATGTATTTATTCATATATTAGTGATTTTATATATATTTGTTCATATATATATATATATATATATTTTTAATTTTTATCAAGGTATTTATTTGTATATTAATACAAATTTATAAGATTAGTTTTAAATGAATAAATGAAATATGTTTTTATGTTTGTTTATAAATAAATAAAAACATACATACAATGATATATACAACAATCACTCACACACACACACACATAAACACACACAGACAAATATATATATATATATATATATTCTTGTATTTGAAAAGCCATACAATGTTAAAATGACAATAACATCTAATCAATAAGTCAGTTTCTACTCCACAACCAGTCAAATTGAGGAAAATGAATCAATCTTCGATATGATATGTGGTACAGATCTATTTTACATCTAGATCATTAGTTATACTTATTTAAATGTTACAAAATCGGGTTATCACGATTAAAAACTCATTTTTGGATAACATCATAGGATTTTTGGTCCTTGGAAAATGATACAAATGGTTTCTTTGTTCACTAGAGGTTATATCTAATTGAATACTTTTATTTGATATATTGTAGATCTCAAACGGACACTCGAATCAAAAGTTATGGTCATTTTAAGTATGAGTTTCATTTTCAACTTATTTTAGATATTTGTTTTTGATTCTTTGTGTCTTTAAATTGTAATTAAATGATTATAAATCAATTATAATTATCAAATTATTTTTTCATAATATTTTTTTAAAATATTTTAATTCCTTTTTTTCCAAATTTATTATATATTAAATGTAATTATTTATTTATACATATCTAAAACATATTTAAAAATAGATATTATATTTATATCAATAAAAATATACTTATATAATGATTTATTATTTTTCATGATTTTTTATTGAAATATTAACTTTATCAGCACTAGGAAAAAGCACTGATAAAGGGTGGCGCTATAGAAACCCATTATTGTTGTAGTGTTAGTATATGAAATACATATTTCATGATTCACATAATTAATTAACATGATTATAAAAAAACTAATGCAAACTCAAGAATACTTATCTAATGAGATAAAAAAACTCATAATAAATGCATTAGAGGAAAATATTTTCCCCTTCCTCTATTAATCTTTATATATTTTTGTGATAAGAAAATATGTATTCATTATATCACAAAGAACCCATGAAAAATTGGATTTCATTCAACACGTCATCATAAAAAATTGAAAAAAATGGTTGTATATCAATTTCAATTGGGTTGACATAAGTAAATCATTCATAATTCGACTATGAATTATTCCAAAATAAAAAAAATATATAAAATAATATTATATCCAATAACATCAATAATATACTAGGTAAATACTATTCAATCAAAATATTAAAAAAATATGGTATTTACATAATATAAATTAATGGTATACCATAATGATAATAATTTCACTCAATCAATATATGTGTGGAAAATAGGTGGAAAAAAATTAGGGAAATGAATTAAAAATAGTTTATTCACATAGAAAATACATTGTAATAAAATTGATGTTTTTACATTGAAAATGATCTATCCAAACAATGGAAGTGATCAATCATCTCTCAAAAATAGTATTACATTACATAATCCCCTAATAGAATAAAATTGGGTATTTAAATTTGAAAAAAATACTCAACAGACAATAATGCAATTCAATACAAAATGACTTAGATGAAAAATAATTTAAATGTGTTTTCAAAAATCAATTTAGATACAAGATATATCCTCGATAAATTGAAATTGAAATTTACGTGGTAAAAATTTAAATTTCCAAATGTCCAGATATTATACCACATAAGATAGTGATAGGATGAAATTCACCAACGTATCTAAAATTTGATCTAGAAGAATAATTATAATTCAATGAATGAGAATTGAGTTAACTGAAATTTTTAAAACATACAGATCATTTAAAATAAATACCACCTGAAAGTGAGTTCATAAAATTGAAAATAAATTTTCATTAAAAAATTTATCTAATGATAAAATTTCTCAATTATACAGAATATGCATCATATAAAATAATTTATGTTCCTAATAAAAATAATGTCTCAAATGGATGAATGTGATATGAAAACCCTTAACTTTGTCACTATTCATTCTATAATTCCACCTAATATACTAATTATTGATATTATGATTATTAATTACATACCCAAGAACAATGTTTATATATAGTGTTGGATCATGAATGTAAAGATTATACACAAGAGGGGATGAATTGTGTCTTTCAGATTTTTCATTAACTCTTCGATTGATCGTGTCCTGTCCTCTATGGTTTATTGGATTTGATTATGCATCATAATAAGTAAAAGCAGGGACACACGGATGTATAGTGGTTTGGGGAACAGAAGGCCCCTAGTCCACTCCATCAACACTCTACTCCATGAACGTGGTGATTTTAACTATCTGGTCTTCTAGACCATCCAATAACTGAAATCAGGTAGTTCACACCTTTATAATTTTTAGGAAAACAAAGCCTTCTGGTTGAAACATGAATGTACTCTGCTTTGTACGAGAAGCTAGTCACTGAAGATAAAAAGTGTTTTTGGTTAGAAATAACCTTTCCAGTTGATCTGCACAATTTCAATAGAATTAAATTGACCGTAGATGGGTCGTCATCTTTAGAAATATTGATCTTTGAGTTCATCTGGATGCAGTAGATTTAGAAAATACAATCGAAACATAAGCATAAAAAGATTCACAAAATATTTTCATGGAAAAATAGATGAATCTTCTACTGTGTTACTTCTTCATCAAAAAAAATAGAGTGTAGTTGCTCTTCGTAATCAGTTGATCTATGTATCTTGATTTTCTCTGTTTTCTCTCTTTATAAATAGTGTTGTCTGTGCAGCATATCTTTCTTTTGAATACAATGATTGGATCTGCACTTGTGTTCTTTATCACTATGTGTTCTTCTTTTAAATCTTCGCTATATCGATCTCTGTACACTTTTTCATATATCACACATGTTTCTTTTTTGATGTGTATTATGTTAATTGAAATTAAATATGAGAAAAGATATATCAAGCGCTTCCTCTACAAAATCAGATACACAAATATCACCCTTTGACTCTCGATATTCAAAGTTGTGAGTTAATCTGAGCAGTTGTAAAACTCCATAATATTCACCATAAAAAACTCAAGTTAAATTAATCCTTCAAATGGCTCTGAAATAGTCAAGGACACACTTCAAAATCATTGTTTAGTCCAGCTTAAAATTATAATGATCAGTCGCTTGCAGACCATTGAACAAAAATATCAACTTTAAATTCCCGACACCAAATGTAAGGTTTAGTTGCACTGCATGCATCTTGTGAAACATAACAAAGATCAAACATAGGGTTGATGTCGCATTCTTCAAATGTAAGGTTGATGACGAACATAATGTTGATGACATATAGTTGACCACAATCATAGAGTTGACCATCCATACTTTTCTCTTCTATATCCAAACGTATATCATACATTTCTAAGTATCCAAACGTAAGGTTGTTTAACCATAGTTTTGAGAAACAAACAAAACATAAAAGACTTATGTAATGTTTCTTCTTCCATACTTTCTCAATATCCCAAACAGATGGTTCCTTCTTAATGTAGGGTTCTTCTTCCTGTAGGGTTCCTTTATTTCATACTTTCTCAATATCCAAAACGTAGGGTTCCTTCCTAATGTAGGGTTCTTCTTCACGTATGGTTCCTTTCTTTCATTACGATATGCTTTCCTTTTTTTTATTTATTCTATGCGTTCCTTTCTTTCATTACGCTATGCATTCAATTCTTTCTTTATGCTATGATTTCCAAATGTAAGGTATGAATAGTGTTTCTAGGACACTTTGAATTTATTCCCGGATGGTTTAGCAATGGTTCCACACTATGTAAACACTTTAATATTCTTCCAAAAATGAGAATATATAAAAAATATAATCCTTGAATAATACTTAAATTAAAATCATTAGAAAACAATTAATGTGTATTTGTGAACATCCTAATCATCATAAAGATATAGGGTATTATTCTCAACAATATCCCACATTAAATAATAAAACAGATTGTTGAAAAAAACACATGCACACCAATCTCTCCATTAAATATATATTGTTCAAAATAACACGTGCTCAACAATCTCCCCCATTTTGATGATCACAAAACCCATAAAATAATAAGATTAATTAAATGTAATTAACTTTCAAAATTAGTTACATAATGTTTAGAATTTTGAAAAGATAAAACTATATTTAATTTTAACAAAATAATTTCAATAAATAAACATTGTTTTATCATTAATAGTAAATTTCTCCCCATTTATTTATAATGAAAATATAATTATTTTTCATTAAAAATAAAAGTAAATAATATAATAAAAGTTTTCAATTTTATCCAAATTTTATCCTCTGAATAAAATGAATGTATTCAAATTTCTCCCAAATAAAAATAAAGGAAAATTTCCCTTTATAAAAAATGACTATTAATAACATAAAATAGTTTTTTTATAAGTATAAATCTGTATAAATCCAAATAATTTTAAATATTCAGGAAATCATATATATAATGTTTTAAAATCTTAAAATAAAATGATTTTTTTATCCAATTTTCTCCCCCTTTATGTGATATTAAAAATAATGATAAATCATCGATTTTATCACATTGAATGTTGCATTGAACTGTAGGTAAATACTATTATTAACTGTTTATGAATATGGTAATCTGGTATACTAGAATATTTAAACATAAAAAAGTAAAATTAGATAAACCAATAGATAAATAAACAAATAGGCAATTAAAAAAAATTTATTCAAAAAAAGAAGTATGTACATGGTAATGATATACACATGAATCAAGGGATATGAGGGTTAATATAGGTTCTATTTTCTCTAAACAACATCCTTCATTTCTGTAAGTTCTTCCCTTAGGGTCCTCATCATCTCATCTCCATGTTTGATAATGATCTCTCTATTCTCCTGAGACATATGATGTTCCTCGATTAAATTGATTCTAAAAAACTCATGCACTCTTCTCTTCTTTTTCTATAAACATTGACATCTTCTCTGACATCTAATATAACATTGTTTTGATTCATGGATCACTGGATATCAGCTGATCTACTAAAAATTTCGGATTTTCCAGCAACACTAATAATGGTGTTCTGTTACATTGAAGATCATTCAACCTCTCATTCATATTGCCCATTATAGTTGTAATAGCCTAAAATATCTTTATGAGGTTAGGTGAGGTACCTAAACCACTGGCTCCACTAGACCTTGTGGATTCAAACTGAGATTCCATATAATCATTAAATGCAGATAGACATTATTTCAAATCCATTTATGACTTCATTTAGACCACTTCTGTCAACACTTCCTTCCTGAAATTCCCAATTTCATTTATTGAAATAGTGCTGGATTTTAGTCTCTAAAATCTCAACTTCTCTAATTCAAAATCTCTCCATAGAGCAGCATTCCTAGTTTCTAGTCGGTGTAACTTCTTGTATTCTTCAACTACTTCATTCTGTGAAGTGGAAGCACTCTGTGTTGGGTTTTTTTCTTCAGTTCTTTGATGTATCAACACTAGTGGAAAAGATTCTTTAATTGTTTCTTCATATCCCTTTTTAGCTTGGTCTACTAATTTTCCCTCAGAGTCTTTCTTAGACTCTTTCACAGAAAAAGCATCCTGCAACACTTCAGTGTAAAAATCTGATGCATCATCATCATGTTACTCAATAATGATATCATCTTGAACAAGATTTTCCACAACAACATCTTCCTGAACAGCCTGAGGACTGTCCACTTCTCCTCTAGGCACCACCTCTTTCACAAATTCAATTAGAGTCTAATTTTGAAGTTCATCCACTGATTCAACACTTTCAAGTTCAACCACAGCAGTTTCAGGTCTCTCTGTTTTAACATCCATTGCAACTTGAGCTACCTCTTCTTGAGGTTCGACAATATTAGGCTTATCCCTCACAAAACTATAGCCCATAATATCTTTAACAGATAGTGGTTGAGAAACCACTATTTCTTCTACAGATCTTGCATCTCTTTTCATTGTTACTTGAATTCCATCATGACTTCCATCATCTTTAACCTCTATAATATAAAAACAAAGTTTCCTTACAGTTGTAGTTGCTCTGGTTTCAGGTTGTTTTTCTTTTTCTTTTCTAGGCTGAGCCAGAGCTATCTCCTCTTCTTCCTCTTCAACCCCCACTGGTAAGATTTTTCCTTTTATGGTGCTCCAGAAATAACCAATTTTACTTAGTGTCCCAACACTAAATATATTACCATGATGACACGTTGTTATCGCATCTACAAGTCTTGTCAATCCTTTCTTGAGCAACAAATATTAAATGAACCTTCAAAAAGGATAGAAGTTAATTCTTGCCTCACTCTAGAAGCAGTAATTGAGGTACCTTACCATGTCCCTTGGGAATTTTAATTTGATTTCACTTAATAGAGGATACATTATTTACATATCATGGTACAAAATATTTTCCATTTCGGACATCCTTGGAGCAATTCTAGCTTAATTTTTTTTACCAAGATCTTCAAATCCGGTTCTAAATCCATTACCATCATTTTATTATTAGTAGTTGTTCCAAAAAAAACAATGTCCTCAGACTTATGCATAGAATCTGCATTTTTTTGAAATCAAAATGATATACTCCATTATGAAGGAAATTCAGGATTTTCCTATTTCAACAAAATCGATTGATAAAGATCTGTCCTCAATCATTGAAATCATGGTGTCTTTATCCACAACTAGAGTGAACTGAACTGTTATGAATAAATAACACAGTTCTACCTCATAAATAAACTCATATGTTTCACTATTTAAAGTCTGCTTATGGTTTTGAAAAGACAAAGCCTATTTCAAGAACATATTAGTCTGTAATATCCATTCCAGATCTATAACTAAACCTTGAAAACGTTTTCGGCCAACTAACTTTTTCTTATTTACATCACTACTCTCAGCCTCTTCTGCTTGCTTGGTCTTTTCCATTAATGAGTAGATTTCTGAAGGTTCTATGATTTTAGGGTTTGATGATTCAAAGATCATGGGTTTGCAACAGTAATGAGGTTTCAGGTTCGAAAGGGTTTTTTCGTGTTTGGGAAATAAAACAGTTTTGAATTCGAAAGGGCTCTAATAGCCTTGATTCTCATGTAATCACTAATTATTACATTTATTTTAAAATAAAATAAAAATTTTCTACGGAAAATATAACATAAATTATAAAAAAAGTGAAACCGTTTTCGAAAAACAAAAAACTTAATTCATTTTAAACAATATTTAAAAAAATTACACAATTAATCAAATAAAATTAAAATAAAAAAATTAAATAAATAATATTTAAAATCATAAATTAAAATTATTGAAAATTAAATAAACCTAGATCCCCGTTAAAAAAATCAAACCTTGAAGTGGTTAGTGGTTTAGTAAAAATATCTTTTAATTAAATTTATGTATTTATAAATTCAAAAAATATATCTTTTTTAATAACATGATCTCATATAACGTGATTCCTTATTTCAATTTTCATAGTCCTAGAATGACTAATAGGATTTTTTGTAATATTAATTGAACTTTTATTATCTCAAAAAATAGGGTTTTTATTAAAATTCAATCCAAAGTCAATAAGAGTGTTTTTCATCCACCACACTTGTGCACATCAACTGCCAGCAAGTACATATTCTTCCTCAGCTGTTGAAAGGGAAACTGAATGTTGTTTCTTACTAGACCATGAAACTAATGATTATCTAAAAAAGTGACATGTTCCTGATGTGAATTTTCTATCTAATATACAACTTCTAAAGCCATAATCTGAATATGAAATAAAATTAAAATCGTTTGTTTTAGGATAGAGTAGATATTGAAAAGTAGTTCCTTTTAAATATCTAAAAATTCATTTAACAGTAGTTAAATGAGATTATTTGGGATTTGATTGAAATCTAGCAAAAATAAATACTGAATACATTATATCTGGAATGCTAGCAGCATGATATATAAAACTACCAATCATACCTCTATATAACTTGTTGTCAACTGATTTCCTAGTTTCATCCAAATCATATTTTATATTAGTACACATAGGATTTGTAAATGTCTTGCTGTTTTCAAGTCCAAATTTCATATGTAAATAAACAATGTATTTTCTTTGATATAAAACATCTCCAAAATCTTTTTGAAATATTTGAAGTCCCAAATATAAAGTTAATTCTCCCATTATAATCATTTCAAATTATTCTTGCATTAATTTTTAAAATTCATGACAATGTTTTTTATTAGTTGATCCAAAAATTACATCATCAACATAAATTTGAACCAATAAAACATTATTTTTCACAGTTTTTTTAAAATGTGTTGAATCTTCCAAACCAACAATAAAATCATTTTTCAAAAGAAAAGAACATAAACTTTCATACCAAGCTCTATGTGCATGTTTAAGGCCATAAAGAGCTTTTGTATATTTAAAAACAGAATCAGGTTTTTGAGAGTTTTCAAAACCAGGAGGTTGCTCAACATTAACATCCTCCATTAAATAACCATTTAAAATGGAAGATTTAACATCCATCTGAAATAATTTAAAATTTATATGAGATGCATAAGAAAAAATCATTATAATGGCTCTTAACCTAGCTAGAGGTTCCAAAGTCTCATCATAATCTAATCCTTTTTTCCTGATTATATACTTTAGCTACTAATCTTTAATTATTTCTAGTTATTATAACTTGGTCATCCTGTTTATTTCTAAAGACCCATTTGGTTCCTATTACTAGATAATTATAAGGTCTTTTCACTAATTTCCAAATTTCATTTCTCTTAAACAAGTTTAATTAATCTTGCATTGATATTACCCAGCATTCTTCATCTAAATCTTCTTCTATAGTATTGGGTTCTTGTTGGGATAGAAAGGAAGAGAATTCCACTAGATTTCCTATGTTTCTTCTTGTTTTAATACTAGTATCTAATTCACCTATCATAGTTTTTAAAGGGTGATACTTTAGGGTTATAGATTGTCTAGGCAATACATTTAAAGGATCTTCAGTATCATGTTCCTCTGAACAGGAATGAATTTCATTTATATCATTTTCAAAATAATTCTTTATGTTCTCAAGTATCATGTTATTATTAGAGTCAGGTTCATCTATTTGATCTGTCCTTTTCTGAAAGGGATCAGATTGATCAAATTTCACATGAACTGATTCTTCAACAATCCATGACATTATATTAAAAATTTTATAAGCTTTGTAAATAGAAGAATATCCCAAGAAAATTCCTTCATCAGATTTTGGATCAAACATACCAAGATTGTCTTTGGTGTTTAAGGTGTAAACCATGCATCCAAAAACATTAAAGTAGTTTACTTTAGGTTTTCCATTATTCCATAGTTCATAGGGTGTCTCTTTCAAAATAGGTCTCATTAAAACTCTATTAATTTTATAGCAAGTTGTATTTACAGCTTCATCCCAAAAATATAAAGGTAGGCTATATTCATTTAACATAGTTCTAGAAATTTCTTGATTTATTCTATTTCATCTTTCTATAATCCCATTCTGTTGAAGTGTTCTTGGTGTAGAGAAAGTATGTTTAATACCCATGATTGAACAAAAGAAATAAAATTCATGATTCTCAAATTCTCCACCTTGATCACTTCTCAATGGGATTATATTAAAACCTTTTTCATTTTGAACATATTTGCAGAAACATGCATATAATGTAAAAGCTTCATTTTTAAATTTCAAAAAAAAAAATCCAAGTATGTCTAGAATAATCATCAAATAATAAATAAACATATAATTTACCAGCCAAGATTGCTACTCTTGATGGTCCAAAAAATCCATATGGATATGTTCTAGAGGTTTAGTTGTAGCAACTTTGTTAACAGATTTGAATGATGATTTAGGTTTCTTTCCTTGTTTTCATGCATCACATAATCCGTTACATTCAAATATGAGACTAGGAAAATCAGAAACTAAGTGTTTCTTATATAAATTATGTAAAACATATATATTACAATATCCAAGTCTCCTATGTCAGATCCATGATTCACTTACTTTAGCATTCAAGAAATTTAGTTATTGTTTACACAAGGAATTTAAAACCAAAGTATAGACATTGTCAGTTATTGGTGCCTTAAATTTAAACAATTTATCTTTAAAAATAGTACAACAATTGTTAGTAAAATCAACAGTATATCCATTATCACAAAGTTGAGAGATACTTATCAGGCTGTGTTTTAATCCTTGAATATAAAGTACTTTGTTCATTAAGACTATTTTTGGATTTCCAAAAGTTCCATTGCCAATGATTTTTCCTTTGGCATTTTCACAAAATGTGACAAGTCCTCCTTCCTTTTGAGTGAGTGTTCTAAAATTTGTTGAGTTCCCACTCATATGCCTTGAACAACCACTATCCATGTACCATATATCTTTTCTTCTTTGGTGGCCTACTACCTAAAACACATTTAATCAAATTTCTTTAGAACCCATATTCTGATGGGTCCAGGGGTGTTAGCTAGCAATGATCTGGGTATCCAAATTTTTTTCATTCTTTTAAATTCAGCTGAATCATATAAGTCTTTTGAAACATAGGCTTTCTTAATACCAAAAATTTGGGGTTGTCTTAAGAAACAATGTTTAGCTATATGTCCCTTTGTCCCACAAAAGTTAAAATTAATCCTTTTACTGCTAGGAACAAAATAAATTTTTTATAGCTTAGGTTTTTCTCCTTTACTACCAATTACAAATAATTCCTTTTTAATGAATGTTTTTATAATAGTTTAATTTAATGAATTATCTCCTTCTATAAAAACCAATGCAGCATGTTTGTAAGATTCTACTTTATCATGCGGTGTTTTTATTCTTGATTCAAAATTAATATAGTTAGTATTAATAGAATATTATTTATGAGTTAATTCCTTATGTTGTATCAGCATTATTTCTCTTTAATCTAAAACATCCTTATGTATATTCATTAGTGAATTATGATTCATAAACAGTGAGTTATATATTTCTTCAAAAATATTTCAGTAGGCTACAAGTTTTTCATTTGTGTAGCTTGATTCATAATTTGATTCATTATTTGAGTCGGAGGAGTACTATTATTATACCTCAACTATTTTTTACATGAAACACATGTTTATATTCAGATTGAATTCTTATTTCTTTGAGCTTGACTCTGGAGAGCTATTGGAGTCTTCAGATACACTTCAAGTGTCTTTCATAGATTTTTTTCCCTTTTTTCACATAGACATTTCTTTTGAATAATTTATTCTTCTTTGTATCTTTCAATTGTGGGAAATATGGTTTGATGTGTCCCATCTTCTTGCATTCATAGCATATTACTTCCTTATCATCTTTCTTAAAGGATTTTTTGAAGCCTCTTTTCATTCTTTATAATTTACTGAATCTTTTGGCTAGCTAAGCCAGTTCTTCATCTAAGTTTGATGAGTTAGAGATATCTGAATTGGATTTTACTTCTCTCTTATTCATCGTTCTATTCTTTTGTTGTTATTTTACCTTCAATGATGTATCATTCTTTTTTATGTAAACATTATGTTCATATTCCTTATCTTTCATTTCATCTTCATACATCATCAGTGTACCAATCATCTCTCTCATGGTTAGATCATTAACAGGTGTTGGTTGTCTGATTGCAGCAGATATACAATTCCATCGAGTAGGAAGTACCCTCAGTACTTTTAATTCTTGATCAGCCTACATGATAGGATTTCCAAGAGACATTATATTATTGAAAATTTCTATCAATATCCCAGTCATTTGGGTAATTATTTCACCTTCAAACATTCTAAAAGTATCAAATTTCAATTTGGTAGTAGCATATCTCATTTTTATCACATTTTCTGTTCCATCATAAAATATAGATATTGTTTTCCACATCTCGTATGATGTCGGGCACTGAGATACTCTGTTAAATTCATCTGGTCCTAGAACATAGATAATTTCCTTCATATCCTTCAAATTAATATCATACACTGCCTCTGTAGCAGCACTCCATGTCTCAGAATTTTCAGTAATTTCATAAGGAGTCGGAATCATTGAATAGACATTATATCTGAGGAATTTTAGATACACTATCATGTGAGATTTCCCTCATCCATAGTTGTCTCCATTAAAATATGTTGATATGACCATTGAAATCCCTTCTCTTGTATCAGTCACGATGCTCTGTTTTATAATCTTTAAATTCTTCTCGCTTGTTAAGGCTCTATCAGAAGATCCACCTTTGATACCAATTGTTGGATCTTGAATATACAGATTATACATAAGAGGGGGTGAATTGTGTCTTTCAGTTATTTTGATAACTCTTTGATTGATCGAGTTCTGTCCTCTATGCTTTATTAGTGTTGATCATGCAGCAGAATAAGTAAAAGCAGGGACACACAGATGTATATTGGTATGTGGAATAGATATCCCCTTGTCTACTCCACCAATGCTCTACTCCACGAGCTTGGTGATTTTCACTATCTGTTCCTCCAGAACATCCAACAACTGTAAACAGGCAGTTGGCACATTTACAATTTTCACACAAACACATCCTTCTGGTTCAAACACGAAACTACTCAGCACAGTATGAGAAGCTCGTCACTCAAGATAATAATTGTTTTCGTTTGGAATGAACTTTTCCAGTTGATCTTCACAATTACAACAGAATGAAACTGAAAAAAGATGGATCGTCATCTTCAGAAATATTGATCTTTGAGTCAATCCAGTTGCAGTAGATATAGAAAATACAATCGCAACCTAAGAAGCATCAATTTTACAAAATATTATCTATGAAAAATAAATGAATCTCTTGTTGTGTTCCTTATTCTTCAATAAAACAGAGCGTAGTAGCACTTCGTAAACAGTAGATCATTGTATCATTATTTTTTTGTTTTCTCTCTTTAGAAATAGCATTGTTTGTGCAGCAGATCTTTCGTTCGATTATAATGATTGTATCTGCACTTTCATTCTTGATCTCTATGTATTATTCTTTCAAATCTTCTCTATATCGATCTCTGTACACTTTTTCGTATATCACACTTGTTTCTATTATGATGTGTGTTATGGTATTTGAAATTCAAAATGAGAACATATATATCGAGCGCTTCCTCTACAAAATCATACCCACAAATATTGCCCTTTGACTCACAATATTAAAACATGTGAATTAATCCTAGTAGTCATAAAACTCTATAACATTCTCCATGAAAAAATCCGGTTAAATCAATTGTTCAAATGGATCTGAAATTGTAACGGACAGACATCAAAATCTGTGTTTCGTCTGGCTTAAAATTAGCCTGATCAATCGATTTCAGACCGCTGAACAAAAATATCAACTTCAAATTCCCGACGCCAAACGTATGGTTGAGTTACACTGCATGCATCCTCTAAAATGTAACAGAGATCAAATGTAGGGTTGATGTCACGTTCATCAAATGTATGGTTGATGATGAATGTAAGGTTGATGACATATTGTTGACCACAAAAATTGAGGTGACAATCCATACTTTTCTATTCTATATCCAAATGTATATCATACTTTTCTAAGCATCCAAACATAATGTTGTTTACAAAAGTAAGGTTGTTTAACAATACTTTTGAGAAAAAAACAAAACATAAATGACTTACCTAATTTTTCTTCTTCCATACTTTCTCACTATCTCAAACGTAGGGTTCTTCTTCATGTAGGGTTCCTTTCTTTCATACTTTCTCAATATCTAAAATGTAGGGTTCCTTCCTAACATAGGGTTCTTCTTCACGTAGCATTCATTTATTTCATTACTCTACGCTTTCCTTTCATTATTTACACTATGGTTTCATTTTTTTCTTTAATATATGCTTTCTTTTCTTTATTTACTCTACGTATTCCAAACGTAAGGCATGAATAGTGTTTCCAGAACACTTTAAATTGATTCCCGAAGGGCCTAGAAATTATTCCACACTGTGAAAACACATGAATATTCTTAAAATAATGAAAATATAAAAAATATTTGATTCCTGAAAAATACATAAAGTAAAATCATTAGAAAACAATACAGGGTATTTGTGAACATCAAAATCATCATAAAGAGAAAAAGTATTGTTCTCATCAATATCCCCCATTAAATAACAAAATGTATTATTGAAAACAACACTTGGTCAATAATCTCCCCATTAAATATGTATTGTTAAAAACAACATGTGCTCATAATATAGAACCATCCATACATTATATTATTAATCACTCCATATATATATTTGTATGTTTCAACGGATTATCCAACAATTTGTTATTATAATTTTAATTCTTTATACAAGTTTCTTTGGGTTGGTTTTGATATCTATTATTTGTATAATTTTTCCCATTCCCAAATAAAAAAATTTAGTAAAATATATAAAATATATTATTTTATATGTTTAATGTTTCATTCATTATAATTTTTTTATCCTTGAAGGTCAAATCAACAACGATTAATTTTAAGTCATGTTTAACCTATGATGGTTGTTTTATAAATTCAAGAGTTAAATATTCATGTATACATTCCATTACAAAAAAATTTAATTATTTAAATGGTTATAATATAATATAGTTGTAATTATATTTTCATATTTATCATTATATAATTTCACATAAATTTTAAACTACGTGGTTCAGCTAACCCAAACATTTACAAACCATGAAGAATAGATTATTACAAAGTGATTAAGTTATAATATCACTATACCATTATCGTAGGGATATAATTTATTTTTTTCTCTGATATACTAGAATTTGAAACAATTAAGTGAAAATGTTATGTATATGTAAACAATTCATATTATGAATAATTTCATTCCATCTTATCTTGATTGTTTACGATATTTAATTTTATATTGAATATTTTTTTATTCAAATAGTTATAAAGATATTAAATTTGTAATCCCATAAACTAATTTATATCCTGATATAATAATTTCCATTTAAACCATTCTTATATCCACTATATAATGATTTCAATAAAAAATGTCTCATTTATTTATGTTGGCGGTTTTTCCGCCCACACCAACAATTCATGTTTTTGTTATTCATAAAATAAAAGTGAATACGTAGTTAGTTAATATACCACCATTATAATATAAGATAGATATAATAAGAAAACTAGAGTTATCATTATAAAAAGGTTTATTGAATATTTTAAAATATTGTGTTCAAAAAATTAGAAACACGAAATAGAGGTGAAAAACTTATGCCTATATTCTTTGATTATATCCATAGTGAAGGGGAAAAATTCATTCAGGGATGGTCTTTTGAAAAGTATAAACCCACATGATGGTGTAAAATAATGTTTAACAGGGGCATAGTTAAACATTTTATGAACATGGTATGTTTTTATATTTGGGGATGTGATGGAAGGATACAACCTTTTATAACCAAGAAAGGGAAGGTATGATTGTAATCACAAAAACAAATTAAATAATGTGAAGTCCCACATAAGAATAGTGGCTCCAAAATTGGGAAATAATGGGATGGGAAATATATTAGTTTAATATATACCTCAAAAACTGAATTAAAAACATGTTTTAAAAAAGATTGTACCTTTGCCATCATGTTTACTCTTTTTTTCCATTTTGGATTTCACCATAGTAAATAGTTCTTACATGGAAAATTTATGCATTATTCACAAAAATTAAATTTTATATAATATAAAATTTCTATGAAATTATTATAAATATCAAATCTAGTTTTTTAATTCATTTCTGTGATAAAATTTAATTTTAAATACAAAATTAATAGTATAATAAAAAATGGTTATTGAAAATATAAATTTATTTCTAAAATGTAATATATGAGTTTTTAAAATGAATCCCTGATTTTATATTTATAAGGTCACATATTTTTTTCATATACAGTGTTTTGTAAATGGTTTATTAGATTAAATATCATATTAATAATGTCATACGTTTTATGTTATTTGGGAATAATGTTATTTGGTACTATTCAACTAAATGTCATCATTTTTTGAAAAAAAATTCACATTATATTGACATTCTTAATATATATATTACTTTTTATGAAATTAAAATTCAAAAAATTATAAATTATTCATTAAATAGAAATAAAATATAAAAACAATAGAATCATTTTATTTCAAATGTGGCCTTTTTTGTCGTCATGTGTTTTTAATATTATATCATTTTGATATATTAATATTTTAATATTAATTTATTAATTTATTAATAAAATTACTACATATTCTGGTAAACTTTTAAATATGATAAATATAAATTATTAATCTAAAATACAATACCCATGTTTTTTAAATGGGGTTCTGAAAGACATTCATTATTTTAATAAATTAATAAAATAAAATAACAATTTAAAAAAAATTATTATTGTCTTTCAATTTAATAAAAATTTAATACATTAAGTAATATTAATATGTCATGATTCATTAGGGTCGGATGTTTCATTGGTTTGTTGTGTATGATAAAACACCTCTAACATAGTATAACTTTAAAAGATCCAAAATCTTATCCCATTACACTCATCATGTCACGGTTGAAATACAAAATAATTAAAAATGTGGCAATGGAAATTTTTATTAAAATAAAAAATATGTTTACTATTATATTAAATAGAGTTATTTATTTAGGAGAAACTATAGGTAATTATATTTTTTTAAAGAGTTCATAGAGAATTATGTTATTTATTAAATTATAAGAATTTTGAAATTTATGAGAGTTAAATTTTCAACTAATATAACCTAGATGAACTCATTAGATCATTATTTAAATATGAATTATTATAAAGAAATATGAATAATTAAGATAATAAAATTTTTATAGAGTTACTTTTTAATGGAAAACTCATGTAACTACATACTCTTATGATTCTGATTTACATTGTATTTAATCATAACATGCTGTTTAGGTTTCCAACTAAATAAAGAAGAAGGGTTACTCAAGTATATTAAGAAAGGATTACCCTTCAGTTTATTGTAAAACAATATGGAAGATTATACAATGCCTTAAAATATGTCGGATATTATTTTTTATGGGTATAAAATGATAGTCACATTAAACATAATTCACTTATTAATGAAATGATAAGAATAAGAGAAAATTTTATATTTAAGAAAATAAAGATATTGATCATTGATTGAGTTTTATTAAGGACATTAATTATAGTGAAAAATATGTTTCAGAAAATCCTATGACAAACCATGTTTCAGTGCCTCCCTCAAAAAATATATGGGAATAAAATAATTATTTTTCTCTAGACTCATACTATGAATAATCACCATATGGTCATATTTTTAATTAAAATAATATTTAAGATCATATAATAGAAAAAATTCATAGATTTCACAATTATCATAAAAGTAAACCTATATAAATTCATAATGTATATGAAATTTGAATATATATATATATATTCCTAATTTTACAACCTATGAGTAGTTTAAATCTCCTCAAATAGATCTAAAATCATGAAATGGTGAAATTGAAAAACATAAGAGGGAAAATAAAAGAATAAAATAATTTTTTTATAATAAAAATGAATATTAGGAAATAAATTTCAATGTTATTTTTGATGATAATGAATGGATTGAATGTGACATTGAACGATTGAAAATAGATCTATCTAGATTTAATCATTGATGGGATAATTATTAGAAATTTTTACGGAGTAATTAAATAAATAAAACTAATACATTTCAGGTATATGGAAATATTTTACTCAAAATTTATATAAATTATTTCATCTAGAGTTAGAAAAGATGTACCTAAAATTGTATATGATTTAGATATAAAATGAATGATTGTAATTGAAGTCGTTGTTCATTAAAATTCTAGCAGACTCTTGGATTGATTAATTATGTGATATATAAATCATTATTATACATATTATCTTCAATTAAATATTTTAAATGAGTTTGGGTTCACATGATTTAATTTATATAACCCATGTGGATCAATCTTTGTATAGGTTTAAAAAAATATTATATATGATTTTATATGATTTCTTACTTGGATGTTTCAAATGGAACACATGGAATATGTATTGTAGATACACAATTTTTATTACTAGTTACATGTAATATTTCATATCACTTATTAAATTTGATGTTTGTAATGATATATTTGGTGATAATTCTAAATCTAATGTAAATTGTTTTAGATAAGACAGAATATCTAATTAAATAATAATTAAAAAATATTTATATGCCTATTATTTAAAATATAATTTAATAAGTATTTCATAATTATGTTCTGATGGAATAAATATAAAATTTACAAATGTTAAGTGTATCATTTAAAAATGGTGTATCTATTCCATTTTATTAACATTAAAAAAAATATTCAATAAGATTTTCAAATTTTTCTAAACAAATTGTCAAAATATTCATTTTTACAACATTTGATAATTAATTGTGTCAAAGAATACTTGGTCATGTAATATTTTTTCATGGCATGTTTTCATATTACCAAACTTTTTTGTATTAGCTAAACTCCAGGATAATATCATCTATGATTATGACTCATGTATAAAATCTAAAAATACTAAAACTATTCAAAAGCAATTAAGGAATTAAAAATTTTAAGGCAAATGAAATTATTCCATTTAGATTTGTTTTTATAATTAAAATATAAAAATATATCTGGAATTAAATGTTTTTTTAGAAATATATATATTTTAATCAATACACATGGGTTTATTATTTTCCTAATATGTATAAAAAATCTCTTTTGATTATTTATTTTTATTAAATTTATCAAATTGAAAAAGGTTTCTTAATTATAAAAATTATAAGTGATAGATATATATAATTATCAACTCTAGAATATGGATATTTTTGTAAATAAAATAGTTATTTTAATAATTTATATTTTCCTAGTACAACATAATATTTGGTTTTATGGAGATGAAAAATGCAATAATTCATGAAATAATAAGACACATGTTAACTAAATGTATTTACTAAAAATATTTTTTGGAATATGGTATTAATTATTAATTTTATATATATAATAAAAAAAATATTATAACATATATTGTAAATAAATCCTTATGAACATTAGAAGAGAAGAAATCCAAAAATTGCTTTTTTTTGTTTTTTTCAAAATATACATTCATGGTACTATGGTTGTCCTGGAAAAATTTGATGAAAAACACAATTAATATATATTTCTCTATATTTAATTTTGATCCATTGTTATATGATTTATTACAAAACAATCATGGTTTTTGAAGAAACTTATCATTTTAGGGATGATGAAATTTCATTAAAAGAGAATAATAGTGATTTAAATCAACATTTTGGGTATTTTAGATGATTTTATCATAACTAGGATAAATATAGTGTAACTAATTCACATATTTATCGAGACTATTAATAGGTAACCTCTCAAAAAAATAAAATATGTTAATAACTCATTAAATCATTTAATAGAAATTTTATTTGAAATGTTGAATAAATTGTTCAAAAAAAGGATATCTACTATACACATTTGGATTGTCATGTTTCAATATTTTATTATATTCATACTGAAATGGATGAATATGTAAATGATTTAAATTTTTCATTGGATAAAAAATATGTTCCAATCCAATTTATTATAAATAATATTTAGAGTCTCGTTGTTGCACCCTATAATTCTCATACTATTGGGGGTAAATATATATGAAGAATTTATATCAATGAATATGGTATGGATCATTAAAAATAAAGAATCAACACTGTTTCAATAATACTCCAAAAATGTTGGAATTAATTCTGAAAAATCATTTTCATTTTCATATCAGTTAGTGAAAATAAAAAAATTACTTTCAAATGAATATTTTAATGGTTTCAATTAATTCAAAATTGATATTAAAAGTTCATTAGTAATTTAAGGAATTTTAAAGAATCATACATAAATAAAAAAATCAAATATAAGAATGAAAACTTTTCAAATATATTTCTAAATAATTGTTTTGATTTATATTGATTTACAATGTCCACATGGTCTTGGTATCAATTATTATTAAATTTTATTTTGAAAAAAAATTATTTTGAAAGGAAAAGTTAATAATTTTATGTTTTTTATTAATAACTCCGAGGGTATTTTGAATATTTAAATTTATATAGATGAAAATATTTCTAGATAATAAAATATTTTTTAATATATTGAATTTTTATATTTTATGTCTGGTGAGTTTTATATGTTTTTAATAAAAGAACACACATCGTTTATTCTTCTCTAATTAACTCAACTAAATGATGGTAGATTTATCAAAAAATATTTCTACTTTGAAAAATTTGTTACTTTAATTTTGTTAAACAAAATTAAAATTATGAATAAACTCATGTGTATTAGAAGGAATTTTTTTTTGACAAATAAAAAAATATTGACGTTAAAAATTTTAGTCTTATGATCAGTAGTTTTTTTATTTAACTCCATGAAGGTATGATTTTATGTTTTCAGTTTTATGTGTGAAATAATTAATATGTTTTCTATAGGATATTCGTATAAATGATATTAGAAGGATAATAAAATATGGAATAATGAACATAAAATCATAGTTTACTGTACAATTCTAAAATAAATTTATATTTTTAGCTAATTTACTTCTTATTATAATAGAATCAAAATAATTGGAAAAATAAAACCTGGTATGTGTCATTATTTTATAAAAATTTTATTTCATAGAGAATTAAAAATAAAAATGTATATTCCTTCTCCACTAATAAGTTTGAATATTTTTATGTTGTATCTTCTTGATCACAATTATTATCGATTAAAAAAGTTTTATTCCATTTTATTTTCAATTTTGAGGTGATCTCAATTTATTGTGATAATAACTCTTTAATTTACTTTAAAAAACCATTATCATCACTCTAAATATAATCTATGTGTTGTTAGATTTATTTCAATTGGAGATAAAATTCATAAAGGAATTATTGAACTAGAATATATTTCTAAATAAAATAATCCTACAGATATTTTTAAAAATCCTTAAGATTTAGCTCAATTTAAAAAAATTAATATTATTCTTGGAATAATAGAAGTACAAATATTTTGTACAAGGAATCTATTTTTGGGGTTTTAAAATTTCAATCTATAATTTATGAATTGTGAGATTTATATCTTCTATAAAATTTATTTTATATTTTGTATTTTAATGTTTTATTTTACTCCCCTAGGGATCCATTAAAATATACTGGGGTTGTTTTTTATTCGGTATTTTTTTATATCACATTTAATTATTTTTATTAATTATTAGTATTGTTAATTATATTTTGATAACATGAAATCAATTTGCGTGTGATGATTTTGTTTTTATGTTAAATTTAAAATATTTAGTTTTTTCCATGTAATTAATATTTAATTTAGTGTGAGGTTAATTTATTTTTTGATTTATTAGTTCTATAAGGAATACATGTACTAATTATACAGTCAATTTTATTAATTCCAAAAGTTTGATATTTTGTTCTTCTATTCTTTGTTACCAAATTTTAAAAAAAGAAGGATATAGAAAATTGTCCCTTTGATCTAATTTATGTTTTTATAGTTGTAGAACATTATTTTTTATATTAATTATAATGTGAATAAATTGAGTAATAATAATTTCTAACACTAGTATAAATTGATATATGAATTCTAATTTAAGAATAATATATTTTGAATAAAAAAATATTTTAAAATAAGTTTTTCTTCTTTATTTATAGATTGATTAATTTTTTGTGAATTTTATATTATTTAAGTTCTCATTCTATATTAATATTATGTGTTTTATTGTAATTATATTTATCTTCATTATCAGGTAGTCTTTTAATTTCTTCCATATGTTATTACACTTATTTAGTTCATTTTTTAACATTATGGAGATACTTTTTAAAATAATAATGTATAATGAATTTTCTATATACCATTATGTGATGTTTAAATACTCAGTTTACCTTTTAGAAATTCTTCAATATTCAATATTCATTTATAAAACACAAACAAAATCCTTATTACCATTATATGGATCAAATATTTTATTTATAAAACATTATTCAAATTCAATACTTTCTTTATATAGATGAATTATTTTGTATGTTACCCTTTTATATGAATCATAAATCACTCATACATTTCCCGATGGAGTTTCCCTTACATAGTCTCTATATTATGTATGTCACCCATAAATGGCAATAAATCTATACATGTTAGCTCAATGATTATAATTTAATGTTATTTAGATATGTTTTTTATTTTAATTACAATAATATCTCTATTGGGTGTTTCAAATGGTATTATTATTTTACCAAAAATCCAAAATCACTTCTAGG
The DNA here is from genome assembly GCA_963277665.1 of Viscum album. Classification (NCBI taxonomy): domain Eukaryota; kingdom Viridiplantae; phylum Streptophyta; class Magnoliopsida; order Santalales; family Viscaceae; genus Viscum; species Viscum album. Next base: position 1,665,795,802 of record OY728147.1, on the reverse strand, counting down.
GAGAGTAAATGATGATCTCAAGCATCATTACTCATGGAAAATAAATCAATGATTGATTTGAATGATCTAAAAATTCATCAATGATTATTTATTGAATAGTGTGAAATATATATTTGAGTTTAGTTATTCCAAATTTTTTAATTATCAGGAAATTTTATTTAATAATGATATAAGAATTAAAATTTTAGTCAAGGTGAGAATGAATGAATTATATGAAATTTATTTTACAAAACTATACCAAATTAATGAATGACAAAATATATAGTATATTGATTCACATGTTGTGTAATATTTTTTAGGGAAATTTAGTATAATTTTTTTGAAGAAAAACAATCAAATTATACGAATACAATATTTTTTGTTTACTTATGAAGGACTAATATTTCAAATATTATTTTAAAATTTCATTAATATCTCTTTCAATTTCTCTATGTAAACTATGTTAATGGATTAACGTTATCAGCATGGTGCTTCCTTACAATTACAAGACGGGTAGTTACGATACCTTAGGTTCACCACCCAAAACTCATGAGGTTTTCAACTAGTAGGGAGGGTGTAATGAATAAATTGAGAAATTAAACCCTATAACACTGAGTATAACAATTTTTGGAAATAAAATTAATATGTATAAAATAAATCTTCTACACATCCATAAAACCCCATTAAATAAAATAATATTAGTAAACATGTCATTCCACAATGTATTTTAATCATTTGGACATGCTAAAAGTCATAAAAGTAAACTGAAAATGAATCCAAAAAACCTGGTCCTGAAACATATGATCAGTCCTATAGCCATGATCTAATCTTATCCAGCACTGTCATCAATCGTGTATAAGGTTCCATTCCAATTTTCATACCAACATCACTGAAATCATCAATGGTACCCAATAGTGGTTTGAGCATGGTCAGAGTAAAAATCAGTTGATAAAATATAATTTTATAAAATCATGTCTTAATATATAGTGGATGGAACATGGATATTATCAGGGAAATTAATTCATAAATCAATAGAGATACTCTAGTATACAAGCATACCGATTAGATAATGGATGAATGATGGGGTCAAATAAACTGAATTCGGCATGATGTCGGTGGTCTATATGCTTACATTATAGTTCAATAAGTAGACACAATTCCATTTCAAAAATATATTCAAATATTTTAATGAACTCCATTTCTAACCAATAAGATCATCAAGGATATAGATCCATTTCATAGTAATAATTTCATCATAAAAATAATTCCCTATACAACCAATAATATTATCTTGGAAGGAATTCCATGTCCAACAAAGAAATTCATGCAGGAAAGAACACATTTTCCAACAAATAACAAAATAATGGATGGAATTCTATGTCCAACCAATAATTTTATCCATATTAATTAAATTAATAAAGAGTAATAATGATAAAAAAAGATAATTTTTACATTTAAAATTCCAATCACCAACATTATAGACTTAATATTAACATATTTATTGGTCTATTTATCAATTAGTTAATCATCATTCCTATAGACCATTTACCATATTCATGCAAATAACCAATAAAAAATAATTTATAAATTGAATCTAAGTTACAAATTATCAATATAATATTAAATTTTTCCGTCTCAATTATCATATAATTACCAATATCAATACACATATCATCATATCGATATTTCGTGAGGCATTTATTCTAATTAAAATTAAATTCTTGTTTACCACTTAATGCTATTTAATTTCATTTCAAGATAATCATCATAATTAAAACATTAAGGTAATTCTCATATCAGATACAAAAAACTAACCATGTTAGAAAAAATCATTACTCATTCCCAGTACTTCCAAGAAATCATTTCTCATTCCATTTAACATTCACAATAGATTCAAGAGTCACCGCAAAACTATGGTGACTAAAAGTCCTAGTTTTAACATTAATGGGGCAAAAATTATTCAAGGAATATCTATTACTATGGTCTAAAAAATAGGGTTACTAATAAGGTTTTATTAGTTCTATGGTGTACCCACATTGTGTACTAACAAAACGTACTTGATGAATCAAAAAAATAATAATATTGGAGTTATTCTAGAACAATCACCTCAAAGGTATAGAAGATGAATAATTTCCATAATGATTAAGGAAAAACATAGTTACATTGTTTCCATTCATTTAGTGAAAACTAACAAAACACGATTGGGAAAAGTAAAACAACATAGATTCTAGTGTGGCGATACCAATAGGGAGATATACCAAAGGAAAACTAGTGATGAAATAAGGTGAAGAAGAACTAAGAGTCTTACCTTCTATTTCTACATCCCGTATTACAATATACAATGGAATCATCTTGTAGATCAATGAGAACTCTAAAAATCATAAAAGGGATTAATTCAAATTTATGGAAAATGGAATGAGGATTGAGAGGAATATTGGGAAAATGAATTAGTAAAACCATTTTACATAACCTCATTATCAATTATAATTGGTGTATCATTTCATTAATAATCATGTTTTCATATAATCCATAATAAATGAAATTTCAATATAAATTCTTTGAATTATTTGAAGTCATGAATGATATATCACATTATGATCCAATTTGGCCATAAATTTGTTTCACCCCCAAGTGGAATTTCATGGAATATGCTAAAAATATTTTTAATTGTTATTACACATTCAAAATGTGAATTAGTTTATATATCAAAATCCTATTCTCTATTATGATTCCCCCTATAATGAACTCCAAAAATTTTGTCAATAATATAAATACAGTAGTTGATATAATTTAATGGATCAGAAAAATGTAGAGAGGATATACCTAGTAATATATAAGACCTTAGATCCTCTACACCCAAAAAATATTGTTCTCTGTATATTCCCCCAGGAATCATTATGTGGTTTTGACAAACAACATGGGATAATACACCCATATATTTGAATCCATCTCCCAAATTTCCAATTATACGCACCCATTATTCTACTACAATCTCACAAGAGGAACAATATTCCCTAATGGAAACCTATATCTATGTACCAAAATATTGATTATAATCTCATAATAGGATTCATCGACATGAATCTCAATAACATCAATATATATTATGCGAGAAGGTCAATGGTGAATCCTTTGATGCTATGAAATATGAAACACATCATGAATGGAACTATATATCAATGAATTGTTGAATATATACCCACCTAGACAGACCATCTCCACTATTCCAAACATTTTAATAAACCAATAATTTGGAATCCACTATTTCTAGATATGATGTTTCCCTAGACTAGGTGACACCTGATGAAAAAACTGATGACTATCCATGAACTCTAATGGTCAACATAAATGGTCATCATATGATTTCATTCGACATTGTGTAGTAACAAACTACTTCATGGACAGTTTAATATACTCAAATATCACATAAAGAAGACTAGGTCCAATAAGAGTAGGCTCGCCTTCCTCATACACACATAGATATGAATGAGATAGCATTCAATATCTGTAGATGAAATGATCCATTTAGATATATTCCTGGAAGTTATAATTATATTTGAACTCTATATGTGTGATATTATTATACCAATAAAAAATCATTAACATAGGCAACTAACATATAATTTATAATCTAAATTTCCTGTTTATATTGGATATCAGTATGATGATGATTGTATGTAATCAAAAGAACATATTATTCTGAAGCTTTCTGATGGAACTTCTGTAATCATGACCTAAAAGGGTGATGTAAATTAGATATTATATTCCATAAATCAATATTCTATATAATTGTATCTAATATGCAGAGACTACGTATATCATCAATGGTTACTATCTCCATGATATGTAACAAGAAGGAAAACATTTTCAGTTGATGAATGACCACCCTAACTTGATCATCATTTATATGGTTTCATATGTATTCTTTTTATGAAGTCATTTGTGATTTTATCATAATTTCATTCCATAATTATAAACATTAAAACAAACTATTTCTCCTCCAATTATTAGACATCACCTACTGATAGGTGAAAAACATCACAAAAAATCACACTACCTATTTTTTTATCTCTAGACACCATTTAAAACTACAAATGTCATTATAAAAAAAATTAGACCTGGCTATAACACCTATTTAGTGGCTTGAGATACTCTAATCTAGTCCTTCTAGAATTTTAGAGAAACCTATACTCTATCATATATATGAAGAACTTTTCCACTTCAAAGAGTCCATATTGATGGTGGAACACCACCATATAAGTTTTACATCAGAAATAATTTCATAGGATTGGAAGACATGACTCCATTGATTTATACTAAGACCATGGGTAAAAATAATATAAATTTACAATTTTCTCATCAGCGAGACTTATGGACATCTAGATTCGTTTATTAAATAGATTCATTAGCGACCACTCATTATAGGACAGCATACCTACCCTAATCTATTTCATTCATCTGAAGGAATTAGAAAAAATTCTTTGTTTCACAATTTTATAGTCACACTAAATGTCAAAATAATATTGATACTCGACCAATATCATTAAGGATATGTTTATGAGAAACATGATAAGATGTACTAGAGGCTATTGAGATCATTGTACACCATAAATCACTCACCAAAAATATAATGTCACCAATAATTATGATGTTTACAACTAAAACAAAATCTATACATTGAGTAGGATCATACCACTTGTATGGTTCCAAGCACATGAATCCATAAGAAACTATTTGATACTCCTGCAATATAGGATCCCCATGTCTGGCTCTTAAAGAATCCCTATACACATAATATTTCATACATTTCTCATGTGTGGAGAGGACCAGTGCTGATGTAACCCTTATTTTAAGGTCTTGGAATTCCCTCTCTATAAAATCCGAACAACTAAATATGAAACCTTTATTGGACTTCTTAAACATGAATTATACCAGTCTTGAGAAGCCCTGGACAAAACACTATAAATATATTTTTAGACCCATAAATCCTTAAATATCATAGTCATTCATGTGTCACATTAAGGTAATATAGATTTCAAATTATCTAAGATTTATAACACTCTATCCTATAAGATAATTTCACAAAATATGTCCAAATTTTTAATTTTGAAATATTATATAGAAAAAAAGAGTAATGTTAATGCTATATAACTCCATCCGGGATGATACCAAAATGTTTAGGACGATAGTATGTACAGTGGGAGTAAACCAAGATGTCATCAATAAAAACTACGAAAATTTAAACTTGGATTAGATGTATGATATGATTCATGAAATCCATGAATGAAACTATTATGTTTTCTAGACAAAACAACATAATCATGAAATCATATAGGTAGTATTTACACTTAAATGATGTTTGAGGTATGTCTATCATTCTTACACTCAACTAATGGTAACCATCCCTCAATTATGCATCGGGGAAAATCATGGATCCTATAATATAATCTAATATATCATTGATATGAAAAGGTAAAATTTTCCCTTGACCATAATATAGTTTAAACATTTATTATAAACACATAAGTACAATTTCATGCTAGTCATATTAGAAAAGAGAATGGGAGAATCACAAACTGAAATAGTTGACCATATAAATCCATTTACATAAATATCATATAACTGTACTTTCATCTCATGATGCTATTTTTATTACAACATATAATATTGGATACAAAATAGCTAGGTTTCTGACACTTGATTGACAGTGAACTAAATATCCCAATCAGCTCGTAATCTGATGAAGTCCTCAAGAGTGATTACTAGAAGTGGTATACAGCTAGAGTAAAAGAACATTGTTGCATCCCACAATCTTCCATATGAAATAATATTCTCTGGTTCATAAGAAAATCTAGGCCTCCCAAAATATTTTATTTATGACCAACCTAATGATCCCATTTAAGCTGGGGGACATGACTACCTCTATCTTGAGATAATAATGCATATATCCTTTGGTATCAATTGAAATGAACCTGGAAGAGTACAATATAATAAATAAAAAATTAAAATTTAAACCTACTATTTCAACCGTGATGAGACTCCAAATGAAATTTTATACACCACTATTAAAATAATACACCTTACTGCATTTGATACCCTCAAATCGTACCGCTTAGTGTGTGTCAATTGTCATAAAATCATACAGTATCTAAAAAATCAAACCAAATCCATTAGATAGACTATCAGATAAAAATGAATGTCTTGATATAGTATTATAAAATTAATTTTTTGTAGAATATATAAAAATAATATCTCTAATAGTAGAAGGCACTATATTCAATTTTTCATTGGTAAACTATATAACATGAATCTAAGACCTCTATTTCACAAGGCTTTATGATGATATCCCTACGTTTATCCAACCTACTATATTTTTTCACATGTGATGGGTTATGACATCCCCTACCTAATATTTATCTTCTTATGGAACCCTAGATTATAGTATACTAATGGGTTGTTGAGTCAATCCTAAACTATGACTCCTATCCAAATGCATTAACACCTCTCAACTGCTATGGGATCCTATAAAAACCCTAAAGATCACCAAAATTAACGTAATAATGAATATTTACTACTAGATAATGAAATTAAATGAACATTTAGACATTCTTTCTACATTATTACCATTTCAACATTTTGTTGTCATGATATGGTTTCTCGCTTCCTATTATTCTCTTCCCACACATTTCCTAGACGTAACTATTGGAGTAAAAGTTCTGGTTTCATAAATAAGAGATTTGTTTCCCTAGTATGTCTAAATTTCCATAAATCAGGGCCTCAAACAGGTTCCCTTAAGTGATGAAAGGAAAATTCAATATGTTAGTGACGTTTTTTAGGTGAAATAAATTCACATATAAATATATCTCATAACGCTATCCTTAAAATGATTGACCCCTAAATTATAATCATCTAAAAAGGAAAAAATTAATCATGTTAGGTCAGTGGAGCATGAAGTATTGTCTATCACATAAACTCTCTACTAAATTATGTTCATTATCTTTTTATCCCTATCATCCATTAAAGTATTTAGATATAATTATTTTATGTACTTCACCTAAATTTCCTTATATGATTTTTCCTACTATTACCAAGAATTATATAAAATGTCCATACAATTTTCTGATTTTAAATATAGAACATCAATAGAAAAATTCACCCTTGTACTTATGGGTGTATTAAGGTTCCCAATAATTATATGAATTGACTCTATCTAGGTCTCCACTACTAAGGGGCCTCCCTCCCTAGTGAACATAGGTTGGATTTGTAGCTGAAAATCACTCATGAGATCATAATTCGATATAATGGTGATAGAAACCTTTCATTATATAGATATATTAACCCATAAGAAATTATTGATGAGTTACTCATCCATATAATTCCTTAAATCTATAGGAATTTTGAAATCAATAACATTATGTGGGGGATTATTAGAACTCTCATATTTCTCATCATGACGACAATTAAATAGAATTTCCTCAAGAAGGGTCAACAGACTCTTTAGTTCATATAATACATAACAACATAATCCTCTTAAGTTAATGATATCAATAGGGAACAACCATCACCAGGTAACACCAAAACATATCATAGAAAGATTTTCTGAAAGTGATAACATTTCCATTTATTCATTTTTATCAAATATATCATGTAATCGCCTCTCAAAAATTAGATGTTCAGGTATATCACAAGTGATCAATATTTCCTCACAATAAACAATTCTTATCAACATATATCCCTATATCCCTACCATGATGTATGTATGGTCACAGAGTGTCTTAACATTCAATCATTAAAATCACATAAAATAGCAATACCAAACAATAATTGAATCACCCAATGTGAAATAAAATCACAACTATAACATGAAAACATCATGATCAATAAACCAACCCTAAGGAACTCAGCTTTCTGCCTACACATAGGCTATATTCCCCCACGAACGGGAAAATTACCAAGCATTGAAAGATCCTATTATCCTTCTGAATATTCAAAAATAGTAAAGAATCTCAAAATACATAGAATTTGATACCCCATTGTAATGTTCATGGTACATTACTCCATAAAATGATTTAGATAGGTAGTTATGAGACCTATTTTTATCCTCCCTTATGCCTGACGATGCTGAATAGAATCAATGGTGCGTGAAATAATTGTTGGATACAATAACCTTTGGAACATAATTACATCACAATCAATGTTATTTATTTATTAAGAAAGAAAAAGGAACTATAATACAAGAAACCTATGCCAAGAAATCTAAGGAGGTCTGAAGTAGTGAAGGATGAGGGTGTCCCCTCTAATTAGAATAACCCATTTGGGTTCCAAGGAGAGGATATTATATAGAAAAATTGGATCAATACCAGGGACTTCCAATGATGCCAGGTAATCCGCCACTTGTTTACTCTCACGCATGGAATGCATAACATTGATGTTATTGTTGATCATGACGTTCCAATTTCGAGTAATATAGATAGTATACTATGGAGGATGGAAAATTTCATTGAGGATATCATGGAGAATCCCTGAGTCCGTTTCAACTTCTAATAATGTTAAAACCAACAGGTGTAAAATATTGATACTCATGAGCATTTCCTTTGCTTTGTCCTGAAGAGAGGAACCATAACACAAGAAGGAGGAGATATCCAAGAGGAACGATCCCCTAGAGTATCGGATAGAACCACCCATGCAAAATACACCCGTCCAACAAGAACCATCAGTGTTGAATTTTAGGCCCATCGAGGGAGGATTCCATCACACCTAGAGGCTGCTAGAGCATATGTCAACTACTTGGACATCGTGTGAACTAGAGTTCATCCACCGTAATGTGGTTGCATCACTCGAATTTCCATAGATTTGGCCCTAATATAGGGGGTGTTTATAGTCTTAATGATAACAGACATACTATATGAATAAACCCCCTCATGTCTAAACTTATTTTCAGCTTTCCATTTAGACAATCACCCCGCTATATGGATCATGTATAGGGTCCCTTTAAATTGTCTATACCTGAATTTTTCATGTCTCCCCATGTCAAAAATACTGGCCAGATTAGGGTGTGAGTACAACATATTAGAACAATTCAAATGGAATTTAAACAATGAAAAAATAATAAATTTTACATACAAAAGTTATATGATAATGATAATAAATCCATAATTAAATAAGGGACATTAAAAAAACATGTCGACCCTCGAGCTTTGGTTTGACACTCGGGGTGAGCCAAAGTATCTTCAACACAACATTGAATGTGTCTTTCTAGGTATAATGGTACAATAATCAAAATAAATTCCATGAACAACACATATTCTCATATTATAAGGAACACCGAGTCTAATAACAATTCACATATTACAAGGAAGAAAATGACTTATTCCTAATTTCATGGAGAAAGTAACACCATGAACAACCAATAATTTTATCATCGGAGGAACACTATATAGAACTAATAATTCCATCATTGAAGGAATACCATGTCCAAAAAATAATTTCATATGGGAAGGAATTCAATTTTTTGACCATTAATTTCATCCTGGGAGGGTCATTATGTCCAACCAATAACCTTATTTTGTATGAACTTTCATGACCATCCAATAATTTCATCTCTATAAATTATGTGTCATATGATTCAGTACATGAAAGAAGGCACGAAATTTATTTATAAAACTAGATTCCAACATGATACACAGGTTTTCAAAATAATTGTTTATCAATTAAACATTTTTTGAATTATTAGTACATTTATCCTATTTAGAACATTTATTCCTGTAAAAATATATAATGAAATCATCAATTTATAGAAAATTATCATTTACCAAAATAATTATTACTATATCTATTTTAGAAAAGCATTTATGAGAATTCATCATTGAATATATCATAATATCTATAATTCACCAATCCTTTATAACAATTATAAAGAAAAGGGAGTTTACCACTTAATGTCTATTCGATTTATTCACAAATTAATCATCACAATTTCAAATTTAATCCAATTCTCAATTAACATTCCTATCCAATTATATTTATAATGAAGATCGTAACAAATTATTAATTTTTTAGGGGAAACAAGTTAATAGCACTCAAATTATAACATAGTGTAAAGGGTTCTCACACCACTCAGGTGGCATAAAGTATACCTATCAATTTATAATAGCCAAAGAAGTCTAAGGGTGTACAATTCATATTATTCAATCAATATAGTTTTTTTATAAATTGGTTATTTAATTCACACAGTGTTATGAAATAATCTAACATTTTACACATACTAGATAAATCAAAGAAAGATTTAAAAATTCTTGTCCACCGACCTAAAAAATAAGTTAAAATGAAAATATTCAACAATGAAAAATGAAAATATGTATTTTTCCTTCCTCTCCTCCAATGCAATCCTAATAAAATCTAAGGTAGAAACAAAAAAAATGTTTTTATTGAAGCGGTGGAACTACTCTGGGGTTCTACACATATATCAACTAGAAACACAATAAATAGAAGAATAACCCAGAGTCTTCCATTTAATATCTAGTTTGAGTAAATTTAAAATATAATGAAAACATACATTACATATAATTGAACACCAAAAAAATCCATTGTGAGGGATATAATTTTAGATAAAATAGAATAAGGATGGTTAGAAATTCTATGAATCATAATTTAGACAACAACTTGACGGATCCTTATTTAAGATGTGACTAGGTGTATTACACAATGGATATTCAACTTGTAATATATGCGAAAAAATATAATTTCCTCACTAAACAGTAATTTTTTTAATGTAATTAATGAAATTTCAAATCATGATCCAATTCCATATAGATTAACCTTTTATTTTCTAAATAAATTTTGTCACATTTTTCATTACATTTCTCATCATGATTACTCATTTAGGATGTAACTTATTTTTTATATACACACTGCCTTATCCATTTTATTTTCACCTATTACATACTATATAAACGTTAAAAAAAGGAACATGAAACATTGATATATTTTAAATGGATAAAAAACATAGAATGTAACATACCTGGGAAAAAACGTGATCTTACAGTTGTTTTGTAATTATTATATATTTTTATGTGTGTTATTTGTGGATAATGAATTTTCACTAAAAAAAGAGGTCTTAGAGAAAGGTTAGACAACTATAATAATATGGATATTTGTGTTTGAACTAGTTTTTTTTAATGGAGGGTATTTAAAATTTTCTTATTTTGAATAAATTCATTTTATTAACATTCCATTACATCATAACGAAATATATTGGATTAAGTCTCTAGGTATTAAACGGGAATCACTAGTTTGAGCCTTATGTGTCTAGAATATCATTTTAAAAGGGATTTCACTCCCCATTAAAATAAAAATATTTAATTTTTTTAGTATTCATTTCTCTCATCATTTAATTGAACTAAATTTTAAATGGTGGAAAACTTTTATCTAAATTACTATAAAAATTAATTATTCATATTTCTTTTGATTTCTACTGCATAAGTATATAAAATATATTAATTATTTGAAATATTTTAAAGATTTAAATATACCACCCACATCTTAACCATTCAAATATATTTAAATTCATATTAAAATTCATAGTCTCAAGGTCATTTTTTATATACATTTAAACCACACATGAACGTGATAATTTTATCTTTTCAATATTTAAGGATTCAAATTTACCCTTCCATTGATCCTATGAGTTCAATAAATGTTTATAATCCACCATTTTCATTCATTAATATATCAAAAAACCTCATTATATGTTTTATACTATAAAGAAATGTCTCTAGGATTCGATGAAATCGTGATTAAGCTACTATATACTCTTTGGAGAAGATTAGAAATCAAGGATAACCATCATAAAAATAGTGTCCCACAGGCTCAATATGATAGGTTGAAAGGCCATAAAATATAATAGGTTAGTAAAGGTAATAAATATTTTAGGGGGTCCAACATGATACATCTCTCCTTCCGAGATGCCTTCATCATACACTAAAGTGAGAGGGATGGTAGGTGTGGCTAGTGCTGGTTTGAAGGAAACCCATAAGAAATACATGACTTCTATTTCTATTGGAAGTCCACTATATATAATTCACACGTTAAAACATGATACATGTAATACAACATTAAATATAATAAAAAAATTATTTTGAAATTATTATATTATATTATGTGATTATTATATTTGTTAGAAGACAAATGGGTAAATGGGCATGTAAATTTTTGGTGAAATGGTTTTTATTTGTTCAAAAATTATTATTCTTTATTATGATATATTTGTTAACCATATATCCATAATTACTAAATATTTAATTTAAATGGTATTTTTTGACAAATATTTATTTATTAAAAGGGTTTAATAAAATTTAATTCACTAAATTAATATATCATTTAATTTTTGTAATTTATTTTATTACACACATGGATAGTTTTATTATATGTTTTTTATAAAAGTAATATAACAATTATATTTTATTATTTTTATCATAGTATATTACATATTCTAAATGTGGTATAACTCAATCATATTACATTAAAATGAAAGACGATAGTTTTTCATATTGAATAACATTTTATGTGATTAATTTAATAAAATAAGTTTTAAAATTAAAATTTGCAATCCATAAAAATTTCATTACTCATTTATAATATTACATAATAATTCATCATTTATTTATTGGGATAGTTTATTTTGTCTTTGTATTTTTATTAAAAACCCCCAAAATCTTTTATGAAATATTTTAAAGATCTTAGGTAGTTAAAGAATAAGACATTTTTATATTTATTAATAATTATTAAATATATTGTAATTTTACCTTAATTGTATGATATGTTAGATATCATACTGTAATGAAAGAATAGGGTTCTCTGAAATCATAGGTATCATGAAAGATTGAGTAATCCCAAAAAAATAATTATATTGTAATATAAAAATATTAAGTGGTAGTTTTCTCCTAGCTGTTAGAATGGGGGAAATGAAAAACATTAAATATATTGTGAAAATATATTTTACACATGTTTATATAAAAATTATTCTCTTGATAGAAAATTAATTGAAAATGAAAATAAAAAAAAATTAAATATAAATGATGAGTTTTTATGATGGACTATACAAGTTCCAATAATTTTGTTTGTAAGATAATAAAATCACCTTTGTTGAAATATAGTAATGAAATTTAAATTAAATATTAGTTTAAAAATTTATCTTATATGTTTTCATGAGATGATATAATAAAAATAAAATTTTATGCTTAAAAGGACTAATTTTTTAAAATAGGCACTTTTATTTTCTATTGATGGAGAACCCATTTTGTACAATTTTTTCACAGTGTTATATGTCATAATCAAAAAAATAACATTTTTATTTTCAATAGGGCCATCTTAATATAATTTTTTTTCTGTTTTATGTATTTTTATGACATAATTTCATTTTTTTATTGAATAGTGAAAAAATAAATTATAGTTAAACATTGTTTTTCTTTATTAAAATAAATATTATATATTAGACTGATTTTTCATGTCATAATATATCAATAATAAATGTATTAATTCAATGAAGGTCATTGCAAATAATATTTATATTGAAATTAGATATTATAAATTCTTGAAATTTTGAATGACTCTTTTACCTGCCTTTGGAAGCCACTTGGGTGTGACTATGACAGTAATAAGTATTTTTTATAAGTCGGAACAACGATGTGGTAAACATGTCCCTTTTTATAGAAATGATTTTAATTTGGGGTTATATAAGAGATATATTTAATTATTAATATTCCTTAAAAAGATTAAAATATTACCTACAGAATGAAAATATATTTACTATTTTCTGACATTATATAAGTAAATTAGATTATAACACAATTATGATACAAGAATTACTTTATTAATCATATAATTAAATAATTTTTATTAATAATATTAGTATAAAAATAATATGTATTTGTTTTTTCCATCAATAATTTTATTGAATAATTTGACTTTTTATATTATTGTTTGAGTAGTTTTTTCCATCGAATCAAGTTTTTATGTTTTTCAAAATAGTTAGGTTATGAACCGTATCAAAATTTACAGTATTTGAATATTAAAATGTAAAAATTGTTATTAATTTATATAAAATTTATCAAAATATAATTTTCGGAAATTTTATTAAAAACACTAAAAATTTCATCATTGACTCACTCACTTTTCTTTATTCAGGAATTTTTATTTATTTTATATTTCAAAGTGTAAATTACAGGATAAAACAGTTGGAGTTAAAAGGGGTTGAAACAAAAAGATATGGTTTAAAACATATTCAAAACATCTCTTTAATTTTTCATGACTATATTTAATCCCAAAATCATAATATCTTTCAAATTAATCATTTCGGTTCCATTTTTGAATGAAAATGAATGTATATTAATTTAATACTCTTAATAATTCCATGAGAACCTCTTATATGTACTATAAAAGGAAACATGTTCTTCTATATTACATACACATAAAACAATTGGTTCAGATAACATCTACATAAAAAACATACTTGAATCTATCCTCAAATTATAAAAGCATTAGTTTTGGCATTTAACCCTTGTTAGAGGTGTTATAGTCGAATGAATGATATTTATATAAAAGAAAATGTAATGTTTTTATTTATCTTCATCAATTTTTTTCGTTATTAATCTTCATTAAAGTCAACTCCAACCATGATTAAATAATAAATCTAGTATTGTTAATTTACTGGGATGTGATTATGTTAATATCATTACCAAAATACACCTCTTATTCTATCAAATGGGAATAAAAGCAATTATTTACTGTACGTTTGACGAATCACCTCCATGAAACCATATAATTCATTTTCCATATCTGTCTCTCAGGAATGGTTATAATTATATCATTGATAAGAATATGTGATATTAATGGAAAACATATAATTGTTAGAGAATAATATATCAATTAATTTATTACCTTTGATGCATAAAAAATGATAATGGCATTTAGGTGTACGTGTGAACTCTCACCTCCACGAAGCGGCGTGATTCATATTTTATCACCACATCACATTGATAATTTATATAAGTATATTTAATTTATAAATATAATAATAATTATATTATTATAAATCTATAAATTTATAATGAAATTTACCATATTACTATATTTCATATTGTAAAATGATACAACTACTTAAATATACTTACAAATTACCCTCTCTATTATTATAACAATGTTCATATTATAAATCCAAATACAATGATTGGATTTAAAAGTATAATTGATAAATAAGCTTGTTTATTATTGGTTTAATTTTATTATAGAGTTTATCGAATTATGAACACATAGACTATTGACATCATACAATGTACATTTTTGACTGAAGTACTGAATATTGACAAAATGTAAGATATAAACTTTAATAATTATATATTTATTATGAAATATAAATAAGTTATATAAAAGGAATACTAAACATGAAAATATATATAAGAAAATTATAAATTACCCTAATATTATTATTTGGGATGATAATGTATATACAAGATGAGTCAGACATGAGGTAAGGGACTTCGTCTTAATCTCCTTTCATGGAGACATATTGTGGTAATATACATTACCCCTTTTATGTGGTGTTTAATTAATCCCTTTTACTTTTAATTTTATTAATATGGATTCAAAAAAATCATTGTATATGAATTGTTTTATTAAATGAATAATTGATTGTTTTTAACATATACGACAACAAAGTCCTTTCGGAAATCATGAGCATTATTCGCTATTTGGATTCCTCTAGAAATCGTAGTGTTTCTTGAAAAGAATAAAAAATACAATATCACATTTTTAGGAGTATTAGAATTGAATATGGTTTTGAGAATGGACTTATTATATCAATATCATGGAACAATATACTGTGATTATTATGGGTAAATATTATTTTTTATTTTATGCTTTATTTGTCTGTTATGATTATGATATGGTTCGTGGACATTGCTTATGAATATAAGTTGTTCTATGATAATCTGGGGTACAGTGACTCAATGATCATTCTCCAATACATTGGGAATAGAGAAGGACATTAATGATAAGGTTTCTCAAAATATATTTAAGAAATATACAGTGATGGGTACTCCAAATGTAACCATATGGGTAACTCTCTATTTAGTATTGAACTCTACAATATATGTGTGATATGGTTTTAAAAATTTAACATTATTATTTATGCTTATTATAGTGTTTTATATGAATATTATTATTTAAGTAGTTAAGGTAATGTTTTTATGTTTTATTAGTAAAATGAATAGTTTTGTGAAAATGATTCAATGAGTTTAAATTAATAAAGGGATGATAATTATTTTTCTTCATTTATGACCATTAATGAGCTTTTATATGATCATACCAGGTTTTCGAACTGATTTTAAATTAATATAAGGATGTTTTATTGATATGATGATGTCATAATGAATTTTATAACTGTTTTTAGCATGAAAAATAAATCAGATTTTATATTAAATTTTTTTAAATTTTGAATACAATGGATAGGGAGTAGACTTTTCCACATTGTAATATTTATGTTTTTATATAAATGTTATGGCCTAATTATCTAAAAAAATAAAAAATATCATTAAATTTAATAATCTACTAAATTCATGATTATGAAACATTTAATCCTAGTCCCATATATTTGGTATCATAGGTCTGTTTAGATAACCTCATAGGTTAAGGTGTTATTTAACCATAATTGACATGTTCTATATAACCACAATGGATAGTATATTCAAAATATTTGATGTATTTTTAGATTATTTGAATGAGATTTAATAATTATATAATAGTGTTTGTCCTCAAGAAATATTATTTGACAATTTAATTTTTGTACTCACAATAATATATTTTGTTTTAGTGAATGGATTTATCTGGCAGGCTCCAAAGTAATAATCGATGTGAAAAAATGTGTTTGTTCTTTGATTAATCAACTGAATGAATTGGGAGTTTGTGGTGATAACTCATGCGGTTATTATAAACTAACAACCTTGATTCATGATTAAACATTTGAACGTTGGTGATTTTTCTAATTCATTATTTATAAGAGAAACAAATCCTTAGGTAATTGTTGGTAATGATCAAGAAGTTTTGTATATTAAATGACATTTTATTCGAGGATATAAAAAAACACCTATGAAAATGTTTTAATGGGTTGGTAATATGTTATAGATGTGGTAATTATGTTTATAAATAAATAACATTCTAATGAAAAAATAATGAGTTTGGTATATTTCATGAATGAGAAAGAAGTAATTTTTGAGTTATTAATTGAGTGATTTAAATTTGTGGTGTATAGTAATAATGAAAATCGATGTCATATAAAGAATCATTGTGAGTGGTATCATCAAAGACATTCCAATATATGTTTATAAATACCAAATTAAATTCTAATTGAATATTAGGAATCTGAAAATGAAAAATGAAACATATAGATTGATTCTTGAGTCATGTATTAAGATTACTGAATAATAAAACATGACTCGTATTATTGTCTGTAAGAAATAAGTATGAATGTATTCTATAAAAAAACATGGTTTTTGGAAAATGAAGAATGTTTGATGGTAAATATCTCTACATTTTAGTAATTAAAGAGTTTTTTAGATCATTGAATGTTGATATATTTTAATGTATTAATTCTCAATTGATCATTGGATTACATTGGATGTTTTTTCTACTATATGTTACCCTAAATATTGTTATATGAAAATCTTATTCAAGTAGTAATTAAATTTTTTTACGTTTCTATAATTATAAAATTATGAATAACCTTTGGGATTTATAGGCTATTTGATTTTGAGGAAATTAAGGGATATTAAATTTTGTGATGAGAAATGAAAGGCATGGGACAAAATTTTAGGTTGATATAAGTTATTATTTATCTTGAGGATTTAGTCTATTTTTTATAATATTATATGATTTATATAGCTTTATAAAATAAAAAAACTATAGGTTGGGTGAAAAACCATCGCATCAGATAAGGATTAAGGAATTGAACCCACAACTAAAGTGAGAAAAGGATTCATTGCCTACTATAATACGATGTGATATAACTAATTAGTATACCTCTTTTAGGTAAATGAGTTGATTGAGTAAGAATCTATTAATTTTGGGAACATATTTTTTAGAAAATTTATATCCTTCGTTTTGAAAAAAAATATGGTTCTGTGATAAAATTTTTTTTAGTAAAATTTCACTATTATGAAAACATTATATGATTATGGTAAATATAATACTTTGTTATTTAAAATTAAGTGTAATGGATTAATTATATTTTTTAAGTATTTTTTATTTTATGGTTTAATTATGGAGAGTTAGGTTATTTATGGAAATGATTAACCTATCATAGAGAATATGTCATTAGATTAATTACTTTTTGGTTTAAGATAAATAGATTTTTTTGTTATTTAGAGATAAAAGTTAAAATTTATCACGGATGACTATATTATCAATTATATATGAATTTTCTGTTTTATTATTAGTTTGGATTATTTTGAAGAATTTTAAGGATAACTATTTTTTGAATGGTCTGTGATGAACTTTGGTTAGCAATGATTATTTTTTTAAATTAATGAAGTTTTATATCAAACAAATATTTTGCATATATATGTCTTCGAACCTAAAATCCTAGTATGTGTTATCTTAGGTGACATTTTTAATTAAATTTATTTATTTTATAGTGATGTTTTTTTGACTATTTTTTAGAAAATGGGATTTTAATGAAGTAAATTTGAAAAGTGAAATCATAGTTACCAATATTAAATTTTGAGGATGTAATTTTCAAAATGGGATAAGGATATTACATCCTAGGTAATTATATAATAATAATTTTATATTTATTAATATTTATGAACTAGATATTAAAATTTCCTTAACGGGATTCGAAGTCTGATATCATATCCGACATGTAACAATGGGTTTCTCCAAAATATTATGTTGCACACAAGACTGAGTAATACTGAAAAATATATATTATAGTATTATTATTTTAAGTAGTAGTTATTTCCTAGTCATTAGAATAGAATAAAAGAAAAAATACAATATAAATTATCCAAAAATAATTTATAGATATTTAAATAATTAATATAATTTGGTTAAAAATGTATTAGAAATGAAAATAAAGACCCATTGAGTATGAAATATTTATTTATTAAAATCTATTCATGTTTGAATAACTATGTTTAGAAAAAAAATTCACCCTTGTTGGAATATATTAATGAAATATATATTCAATATTATGTATAAAAAATCATCTTATATCCTTTCTAGAAATGATATAAGAACAAATTTGATTTTACGTATAAAAATAGTATATTTAAAAAAACAAGGTTAAAGATATTTGATGGAGAATCCGTTTTAACTATAGATTTTGACACATATATGAGTTTTATTTGAAGAAATAAATTTCTTATTTCTAAAGGGGAGATCAAAATTTTCTTTGGCTTATTTTTAGTATTTTTCAATCAAATTTTATTTTCTTAATTAATAGTGAATACAACTACATAAAAGATAAAATAATATTTTTGGATAAAATAATTATTATGAAATAAATTAAATTTTTAATATAAACATATATTAATAGTATAGTAATTAATCCAATTTATGTCATTCAAATAATCTTAATATTGAAATTATGTATAAATACTTATTGAAAATTTGACCATCTCCTTTATCTACCATCTCGCCACATTTGTTGGATTAGTGTTAAACCAGATTTATCAAATTGTATTAATTTAAGATTAAAAAATTCACATAAATGGCTTTAATCATTATGAATTATGTGTAATAATAGGGTAAAAATAAATTTCGGTGAATTATAATGTTTGAATTTTATTTACCACCGTTATAGGTAAATCGGGTATTTAATGTTAAAAATAATAATGTAATAATATAAAAATACACTAAACATGTCACTATCTTAATATATGAGTTAATTTTTACCAATAAAATAAATGGGCCGAAATATTGTCTTTTTAACCCACTTGGGTGTGATTATCACATTAATAACATTCTATTAAGTCAAAACAAAGATTTTGTAAAAATGTATCTTATTACTCAATGAAATTCAATATTGGGTTATGTATGTGATATATTCGACAATAAATAATACATTGAAATATAAAAATATTGCCCACATCATGATAATTTTTTTTAATTTTTTTACATAAAATAATTAAATTTAAAAATGACAGAGTGATGATAAAGTAATTGATTTATTAACCAAATATAAAAAAAATTATATTAATAATATTAAAATTTATATAATTTGAATTATTTTTTGACATAAAATAATTTTTAGGAAAAAATTGACTTTTTATGTGTGATAATGTATCCATTTATAATTAATAATGTTGTTATGATTTTTTTAAAAGTGATATTATGAATAGTGCAAAAATTTAAATAATTCGTATTTTAAAATATAAAATGATTAATTATATTATGTAAAATTTTTAAAAATCTAATATTCAGCCAATATGTATATATAACTTGTAAAAAGTCATTAATGACTTATTTATTGGAATTTTTTCAATATTTGGTAACTATTTTAATTGTCAAATATTAAATTACATGATAAAACTATAGGAGTTAACATGGTTAAAATAAAGAAGACAATGATTAAAAAATAATCAAAACATGTCTATTTATTATCGGATGATTATATATTGACCAAAGATCATCATATAATATAACTAAATCAGTTTTGGAAAATTTGGAATAGAACATGAATTTATATTAATTTAATAATTTTTATAATTCAATTCGTTCCCCTCTTCTCTCTTATAAATGGGGAGTCATCCATATCTATTAATAATATGCCAAAAACATTTTTATTCAGGAATGATTTTCCAAAACCACTATCTAGAATCCCTTCACACATTATTGAATCATTATTTTACCCCTAAATCCTTCCATAGATGTGTTATGGTGGTAAGAATGGTGATCAGCTAATGTAAGAGTACTTTTTTTATTTAAGTGGTTCTATTATATTTATTCATCATATTCAGTGAAATATCCTTCATATATAATGAAATAATTAATTAAGTATCATAAGTTTAATGATATTTTTTATGTTAATATAGTCTCCTAAATCTATCTCCAATTCCATCAAATGGAAAAACAGTTAATCGTTCACACGTACATCTGAACAATAACCCCAACGAAATGATATAATTTGTTTTTCATAACCATCTATAAAATTTTTTTATAATGATATAATTATTGTTCATATGTGATATTCATTACATTTTTTTCATTATAAAAGACTAATACATTAATTAAACTCTTAATTTACAAGCACATAAATATGATAACATCGTTCATGTGTATGTTTGAACTATCACATCCACAAAGCGATGTTACCCATTTTGAAACTCCACATCACTCAAATAATTTATATAAGTATATTTAAGTTATTAATAGGATATTACCCCTATTGTTATAACTGTAGTATGATAAAATAATATCAGTTATGGGTCCTAATATATCCATATTATACTAAGAGGAATTATTCACAATAAATTTATTGATTAATTCACACATTGGTTTCATAGATGTGATAATAGATGCTTCAACTACAATCCATAAAAAACTGAAATATCATGATTATTGTCAATGGTTCTAATTACAATATCATTTATTATTTAACAACAGTCAAAATTGGTAGGATGTGGTTAATTTTTGTTGGAATTTAACAACAATATATTTTTTGAATATTTTTTTTTCTTATAATATTAAGTTATATGAAAATTTCAACGATTTCACAAATATATCATGAAAACATGAAAATTATTTCAAGATAAATTACATACATTAAAATGATAAAATAATTATTATTTCATTAATTTTGTAATGTTATATTGAATTAAAATATATAGATTCACATGACATATAAATATAGTTAATATAATATATGAATTTAATGGAAAATAATATTCAGTAGGCATCAAGGATATGATTATTTTAATAGAATTTATGATTATTATAATACACGAAATTGAATATCTTAACAGTCATAACATCATAATAATTGGTTTGTAACTTCATAGTCAAATTGTAGAAACAGAATTAAGATAATATATATATATAATTTATTAAAATAATAGTACATATAATAAATTCACATAAATATTTCATAAATTAAATTGAAAAATATACATATAAGAATCATAATAAATATAATATGGTATGAAATATATGAGAATGCATATTTTATAAAATGATATAAGGTATTTCAGGTTTTTTCAATACTACAGGGTATGTAATTGGGTAATGGTTATTTTAATGTCATTTCATCATGTTCATTGTATTTATTCATTATTATGATATATTTTCCTATTCCTAAATAGATAATTACAAATAAATAATTTATATTTATATTTAATTCATAATTTTATTGATCAAAATGCTTTTATAAAATCTCATTTAGTGAATTCAATAAAAAACACGTAATTTTATTTAATTTCTCATTGAAATAGTTTTTTTTGTGCCCACAATAACTATATTGTTTTCAGGGGATTTTAATTGGTAACATTGTGTTTTTTATGGTTCAATAGTGATATAATTGTTACATATAACTATAAAAAGAAATAAATTGTTTTTAATAGCATCGCACATCTTATGATCATAAAAAATTAAAATAAAGGGTAAAATTATAATTTCACACTAAATGAATATTTTATTCATTATTAATAACATAATATAATTTTAATTTATCATTTACATGGTTATTATCATATTTTAGGTTATTTTTTTACTGTAAAATAATCTCATATAAAAATATTATTCAATATAATTTACACATAAATAAATATTTTAATTAATTATAGTTTTCAGTTAAAGGAGTTATTTCATGTAAATATATTATCATAATATAAAAAACTGCAATTAAATTTTGAGAATAAACTCATTAGAATATAGATATAGTTATTAACACTTTATTGTTAGCGTAATGTATAATATTCATCCACACAAAACAATTTTGATACTTTTTTAGTTAAAAATAATATTTCTCTTAATAATAATAATAATTATATATATATTTTCATTTTTTTAATATGGGCATAAAAATTGTGTTATGGTGAATATTACTAACAATAATAAAAAAATTATTTTATTTGAATATTAAATTATATATATATATATTGAATTTTTTTGAAAAAAATATGATCGAAATAATATATTTTATATTATAGAAAAATTTTTCGGACCTAAAATATATTTAATTAGTAAAATAGGTCTTTAAAAAATAAAAGCAATGTTTTAAAAACATAAAATTAAATTTTCATAGAATATACTTTATTTTATTAAAATATGATATTATTTATGATTATTTACATTGAATAAAGTATCTACCACCCAAAATCTAGTAACCCAGAACCAAAATTAATCTTACAGCATTATCACAAGATACAAGAGATATCACCTCAAATGGTTGAATATTATATTAGTCTAATGAGACTCAATATATAAATGATTATCACATTACATTTTAGAATAATTGTGAGAACATATAATGATGGATATATATATTTTATTGATAAAATATTTAAAACATTAATTAAATAGTATCTTTTATAACAATCTTGAATAATGTAAGAAAATATCCAATATGTAAAATCATTTTACCAAATCATGTCACATAAAGTCACCCAATTATTTTCTAGAATGTAGCCAACAAAATTGGCTTTATCGTATGAATTTGAGATGATGTTGCTTCATAATGAGAGCTTTTACTGGCATTTGATCTATAATGTAGTTATCATAATTGATAGATGAACATTACCATTTCGAATATCACGAAAAATGGTTGGAGAATCAGTTTCAAACGATAAATTTTTTCAACCACGTTTTCTTTTCATTTCATTATACATTGATCATGCCATGTATTTCATCATCCTTTTATGGGAAATCTGAATAAAGTACATATAGACATCCCAAAACATCAATATTATTATTTATGAAGATAAATCCAATGTTGGAAGGTCCTAGATTCCCTCTTCATTCCCCATATGGGATGTATTTAATACATATAAGGAATGATAGAATCCATTTGACTTTATGATTAATAGAAGGAGGGTGGAAATTACCTTTAATTATGTGATTCTTAACAATATAATATTCATGAATGTAGTTATTATTGTGACCATTTTGAATGCAGACAACTTTTTTTTTTCTGCATCCAAAATCTCAAAATGTTTGGATTCAATGTTAAAGGAGTAATTATCATGTGTCACTTTATCTGAGATTTTCTAAATTTCATGGGTAACTACTATAATGGGTTATTGTGGAATACTAAAAGGCTATTCAAATAGGGGAATAATTATTTATTATTTGATATGATCTTATATATGTTCTATATGAGGAGTCTTATATTAAAATATAACAAATATAGAATTACATAATGCAAAATTAATGATGTTTCTCAAGAAAAAATGAATAATTTTGTCCATATAATTATTATATAAAAATATTTTGGAGAAAGAAGAATGCATGAATGTTGATGGAATGAGTTAATTAGATGTTTGGGTTACACATTCTAATATATTTGTTTTTATATGTAATGAATGATCAATATTTTGTACATAATTATAATCCAGCTGGGTATATTTACTTCCGTTGGAATTTGACGGTGCAATTTAGTGGTTTAGATATTGTTAATAGTAGTTTTCATGATCATAAAATCATTACCATCTATGATGAATTTATAGTTGCAAACTTACATCTTGATATCAATTGGTATAACAACCATATAATTTTCAATTTTCCAATTTATCATAGTAATTACACCCATAAATGGTTCAATAGGGTTTATTAGGTTTATAATATGTTTAACTATCCAATATTCCGACTATATATTGAGACTAGATATTTAATTGACCAGAAAATGTGACTAATTTAAAATATTAGAGAATGTGCCCATAATATGGTTAAAAAAAGTAATTCACATAATTTAAATTTCAATATCGGATGTTTTATAACAATTTTGATCATAAAAATAGAGGTGTGTCCTATTTCACATTAATAAACATCAACATAAAATGATCCAATGAATGTTTATTAAAATAATTGTGTTTTTTTATTTTAAGTCCTTGATAATCAATGTCTTGATAGAATTTCCTCTAGTGGAAAATAAATACCATTATTTTAATGATTCTTTCTCTTTAGATTATTTTATTGATGGATATATTTTCTCTTTTAAAAATGCAATATCCATTTGTGAACTGTGAATGAATGTATCAATTTTGAAACAAAATTTGATTTAACAAGACAGACCCTACTAGCAACCAATAAATCATTGAAATTATAATAATCATTTTAATTCATAATATTTAAAATAAATTTGAGTGATGCTAAAATAATGAGGTATTCCTGAAAACATGGGTACACCAATGTAAGTGAATTGAAAAAAACCCTCCTTAATTTCTATATAATTAATAATTTCAAATTATTGGTCTTCATAGATAATATTACTAAAATATAATAATTATATGTTATGAAATATCCCTTAGCATAATAACATTTATAATAAATAAGGTAATCCATGATGTTTCCAAATTTTCACATATCATAATGAATGAAGGGAATGATATCATCAACATACAAAAAATGTGTATAAAAAATATCACATATGGTAGCTCTGATAGTTTTTCTAATTATATTCTCTACCATGTATTAGAGATGTCTTCTTTTTTATTCATGTACAACAGAGAAAACCATGGTTGAATGTGAATGAAATTGTCAAAATCCTCCTAAACATTAAAAGTAACCCTTAAGATATACATTTATATGAATATAAATATGTTTTTAGCTAATGTGTATTTTGACCAACATGAAAATTTCACATAAAAACCAAATATGGTTATGTCCATAAAAATTAAACAACCATATGCCATCACAATGTATTTTTTACCATATAATTCCATGAAATGTTACTACTATTTGTGTTTTTTGTGAAGATTTCCTCATTATTTTTCAGTGATGAGATAATATCTAATGGACCTTCCTTTAAGGAGGCTAAATTTATGTTGGAATAAAATATTTCTCGCAACAGTTAAAAGATATTTGGAATGATTTTTTATTATAAATTGTTGGATTTTATTGAAATGGGTCGCAACCCTAAACATGTGTATTTCAATTATATTATCCCCTTTCAGCATTAGGGGTTGAAATTAATTATTTATTACCAACATGAGGTGGAGACCACTAAAGAATTGAGTAAAAGTACTAAAAAGTAATTTTTGGTAACCACCTAATGGATTGAAGAAAAAGTTTGTGAATCCATGTAAGCCGTACTAAATACCAATATTTAATATAGATATTGTTTCATTCATCTGAAAGTCAAAATTAATTGAGGTAGGATTCAAATTATCGACATTATATACCATTATGAAAATACTGTCCAATAAAAAAATAGTGTTGGAAGTGAGGCCATTAACATGGTTCTTGCAAAAGGATACAACATGATCAGAAGAATAATTCATTAAATCAATGAAGTATAAATCATCATTGATAATCGAAAAAGGGATAAATAATTTTTATAACATTGTTAATAGTTGATCAAAATTGAATTTCCTTCACTATCCGTGAGAGATTTAGCATTGAGGGTTTTCATATAAAATTTTGTTCATATTTAAATGGTTGTGGAGATCATGAGATACTAAAATTTCCTACTAAATTTATAATGAAACATCACTATAAAAATAATTATCTTTCATGAGGTGATGTGTTTATTCAATCAGAAAAATATAATTATAAATTTATTTGAGACAATCACTGATCAATTATTTTGTTTTCCTATTAATAAGTTTTAGATTAAGGAAAATGATAATGTATCATCTTTATAATTAGAAGAACCTCGTTTATATTTTGATTCCTTTTTGAAATCAGGTTATAAGATCCAATATTTTTAGAATCAGAATAGAAAAGTTAGTATAACGGATCCATAATGTTTTTTTCCAAAATATATGGATGATGTGATGTGATTCTTTATAGTGAGGAATAAAAATGGAGGCTGAAACAATAAAGTGATACTTAATTAAAAAAATTCATATCATGTAAACTTCTGTTATTTTTTGGAGGTGTTCTACATACCATGTGAATTTTTTACCCAATATATATACTTCACAATGTTTATTAACATTAAATTATTCTGTGAGTTCTATATATAAGGAAAAACAATGAAATATAACTATTATCTATTATTTATTGAGAATATAATTAATGTTCCCATTATATTCCTAGGAACATTGAATGAGCCACTTGATGATTGAATGAATAACCACAATTCCTTGAAATATTGTAATCTATTATAAGACTATATGTTGGGAATAATGTACCATATTCTCATGATTTTAAAACTAATGGTGGAATATTTTCACTAGTGTTGATAGATGTAAGATATTACATATTTGAATAGCATAATATCCCATGTCATTTAACCTCTATTTAGGACATGAATATGTAATGAAAATTATATAACATAATTTTATTAAAAGAAATTCTTGAAGATCTGAACCTCATTGGTTCAAAAAACCATATTTGATCAGTTTTTTTCTTCTAAAAAAATAATAAGAGAATTGTTTCTTTTAGGGCTGGTCAGAACCTAGAAGTTCTATAGGATGGTAATTATTTAGTTTTTTAGGATAGATCCCCCTTTTTTCATTCATGTTTCATGCCCCATGCTGAATAAAAAATTCCACCAAAATTATTCACATTATGAACTAGTTTGTCATTATTTCCTCTATACTTAGTATATGAGATATTAAAAATATTCCATTAATATCATAACATTATGGTTGATTAATTAATAGAATTTGTCTATTTTAAAATTTGATGGAAAGAAATATCCTTGGGAAAGCTATTAACCTCTATTTTCTATAATCATTTGAATAATATGTAGTTTTAACATTTTTTATACACTACATGTTTTATAGTATTTATAGGGGAATTATTCTCATGATCATAAGGGTATTATAGTCTAAGAGTTCCTTATTTTGCAATTTTTTATTGAGATGTAAGAGGATACGAAATATTTTAATTTTGAGTAATTTAAATATCCCAAAATTGACTAAATGTTTCATCATCCTATAGATATCTAAACAAATCCATAATTTCATTGGAAATTGTAATGATTTTTTTGTTTCCACTCTTCTATCATGGGATATATTCCCCAAATAATTTTAATTAGGATAACTTTTACCATTTTATTGTAAATGAAGAATAGATGAATTTATATTATTCGTATTCTTTCAAAATATTCACCCCTGATATTTCAAATCCTTATTTTGAATTTTGAATATTTTTCGTCTTAAAAATCTCCCATTTTTTAGGATCATATTTTATCAAAGGATCTCTTTTATCCAAGTAATTTTTTGAAAGGTGGTACCTTGGTCAAATACCAAGACAGAACATATTCAATAAATATAATGAAATTACATTAGTCTAAAGTAGGGGATTTTATTAAAATATTTATCATAGAGAGGGAGAATATCGACCAAAAAATCATCCATCCAAGTGATTCCCTGTTTGATTCTCTTATTTGAAAGACTGTCAGCAACCATGTTCACTTCAAAGAATGCATGACTGGAAATGTTTCTTATCTCCAAAAGCAAAGCAAGTAAGCTCATCTGGTGGGTAGTAAGTGGCCATGCAAGGTGCACCATAATATTTTAGATAGCATGGAAAATATTGGTAGAGTCACATTCAATCCCAATGTTGTTCCAACCCTTTTGTTTGACATATTAAACTACAAGAATTACATCCATCATTTCCACTTCTAATGCATAGGCAACACCACAACTTCCAAAAATAAATCCTTGATAATTTCCAAGGATGTCTCTAAAGATAGCACCACATCCTACAGGTCTCTAGTTGCCTATGGAAAATTCATAAAAATTATTTTTGATCCATCCTTGGAGTGGGGAATTCCATAACACCTTAAGGTTGTTACTCAGAGGTCTTTTGAGACCATAAATCTTATTTCTGTAAAGAATCACATAGTCTCCAACCGTGTTGTCTCAATAGGCTTTCTAAATTGATGCTACATCATTAATGGTGATGATAATCCACATACAATCAGAATTATGATTGAATGGACAATTGTTTTGAATAATGTAGTTTCTATTATAGAAGATCACATAAAAGAGCTCATAAATGGATTATAAGAAGAGGTTCATTATTTGTCTTCAATGTTTCAAGATCCGAAAATCATTTTATTTTCCAACAAATAATGTCAACTAAAAACCATCTGCAATCAAACCTATTATTAATATAATTCAAGAGAGCAGAAGTCATAGAACAAGGCTAAAAATACGGTTAGTATCCTCTCTATGTTGGTGAAACAAGTTTAACTTAGAGTAGAGGTTGATAACAAAATATTGAAGACAAACCTTTGAAAAAATATGGTTGTTAGAAATGCACCAAAAAATATTGAGTCTTGATTGTTTAATATAGGGTTTATCAAAAAGTTTCAACCATCCAATGCCTGATTCTGAATTTTGTGAAATTATGGTTGTAAAAACATTCTGATTCTAGCATGAATTTGTTGGAAGGCTACCAAGTATGAAAATTACATTAATAAGAGAACATATGATTATCAACAACATGAATGATTCTATTAGTAAAATTGAAATTACCAGACTGAATCACATCCCTTATAGTGAAATTAATTTTTTAGGGATCAGAATTGTGAGGGAGAATAATAATAGGGGCTTTTCAGTGTAGTTTTATATCCAAAATTTCATGGATGAATCTGAACTAACCATCTATATAGATTTATTCATATTGTTTTACAAAACATTTCCTAATGGATGGCCATATCGAAGAGTTTACATATCTCAAATTAACATTCTTGATATACATTAGGAATAATTTTTTGAAAAAATCAATTAGATCAAAGTTATTATTAAATAATCTCTAAGTGAGTCTAGCTTAAAGAGCTTCCTTAACGATTTTGATATTTTTAATGCCAAGAATACCTTTCTCAAGAGGTTTGCAATAGATTGAGCAGGGTACGGTAATAAGATTCCATTCAAGAATGATTTCATTCCAAAACCACCTTACTAAATTGGTTTGAATTTCCCATGTTTTTTAAAAATATCACAAAATGTGGTGGTGTACTCAAACTCCACCTTTACTTCAATTTTTTAATCATTAATAATAAAGTTGATCACATCCGCATAGAAAATCATTTCCATTGTCAACAGTTAATTTCAAAAATATCTTGGTGAATTATGTTCATTCCATATTAAATTCTTTAATTAGACTAGGATCACTCTTAATACTATTATAGAAGATATATTTTATTACTGAATGGGGTTCAAATCCCGATCCATAACTAATTATCTGAAAATATGTCATTCATTAGCCAAGGAATTTGAGTGATATAATGGAACCACCAATCTATAGTTTATAATTTAAACACCCATACATAGTTTATAACAGAACCAAGTATTGTTCATTATAACATAACCATCTATCAAATAATTGAATCCTTATATGTGTTCCACAAGATCATAAAATGGTCATCATATCTTTATTGTATAACCCATGAAAAATAAATCATCGTCGTAAATATCTCATCATCTAAATTATAACACATCTGAAGAATGATTAAAAATTGATTCATTGGATCATATACCATCTAAAATATATGCATACTTCATAGATTTTATCATACATTAAAAATCATTAAAAATAATACTTTCATATAGAAATATATTCCTTAAAATAAAATAAAAAATCATTTTTTGGGTAATAATTTTATTTAAAAAAAATGAGGTAATCATATGAAATTATAAGTATTAAGTGTACTAAAATATATTTTTGAGGTATATTTTACAATAATTATTTTGTTCACATATTTGATAAAGATAAACTCCGTCAAAATGTGATAAGAATAATATTTAAATTCTTTTATATTAAATATTTTTTAATAGAAAATTTAATCAGTCATTAGATATCAGTTAAAACATTTTTCTAAAATATATAATTACTAATATATACACAGAATAAAAAAACCTCTAACCAAATTGAAAACCAATGTTGGATTTCCTTAAAAAATGACACATGACCTTTGTGTTCATATGGAGAGGAAAATGATAGAAAAAAAGAAGAATTTTAAAATATAAAATTATTAATTGAAACCAAATCATATTTGGGAGATATAGATTATATATTTTCATCATCATAGGTTTACGTATAAAAAATACATGAAAAAGTGAAATTATAACATAAAACCCATATGGTGTTAGTTTATTTTGAATTATAGCCCCCATAAAAGATATAAATAAAATGGAAAAATTTAAATTAATACAATATAGTTTTATTTATTTTATATAATATAAAATTGGTTTAATATACATCACATGAAATAATGAAGGTCTAAATTTGACATACATCTCACATGAACAAAATTGAGACAAGAAACCCTTACAGAAAGCATCACATATATTTTTATAAGTTCAAACCTCATATATAAAAAATATATAGTTATTATTAATATATTTTAGAACCACCATAACACATATCATTTCATATATGATTACCTATGAACATCTAATCACACATTTATTAGCAATTCTATATTAAAATCAATGTTTCGTGTTATAAGTGATTACTTTTTCAAACATGTTTCAGTTTAGAGTATCCAAACCTTGTACATTGATCCTGGTTCTATCATATACTAAATATTAGTCACATAATTAATGTATTTTTTAATCAACATATACAATTTTATAACTATTAATATAAATTGGTGAAGAAAACTTATTTACATCGCTTTGTCGTTATGGTAATATATCTGTACACGTGAGTGATGATACCAATTTTCCTGTTTGGAACAAAATAATTGTGAAAAATAATTAACTATGAACTAATTCATTATTATATCAAAATTATTGCATATATTAAATAAATCTATCATTATTATCATCTGTGTAAACTGGAATTAATAAATAGTATCACATAACTTAATGGATAATGTAGTCCATACATACACATAATAATTATTATCATTTTACAATGGTAGTGATGTTAATAAAGTTGATAAGATATTATAATCTTATAAGAATATTTATTTCATAATTATAATATATAAAAATTACATTTATTATAATATCCAGCAATATAATACTATGATGGAAAATAAATCATACCATTCTAGGGATGCGGTAGTTCACACGTATTTATGAAAGATAATTTAACTTCAATTTTGTTGGATAGTTGGAGAAAAATGGTTACCACTTAATAATAATAACATATCAATATATTTATTATTTGGAAAAAAAAATTATATAGTATAGGACAAATTTATAGGTAGTAGAAAAAATTAAACATTGAAGGATTCGAGTATAACGATTACCCCATCATTGAGATGATTCCTTTACCTTACACCTCAATACATTTTATGATGGTCTATGTGGAAGAAAACTATATATAATATGAATGTAAATAATGAAAGATGATCCTATGGTAGGGATTTTCTAATCATGAGTCATCGAACATTATGAAAATAATATAATTGGATGTTTTACTTTATAAATGTGGGAAAATACACACTTGGAATATATTAAATTATTTATATATAATATATATCATATTTATGTAAGGTGGAAAAAATTGGAAAAATATAAATTTAAGATGCCATAAATTCTAAATACAATCAAATAATAATATTTATTAAGGTTTATGTTCCATTTTAAAATGTATCTTTTGATTGAATGACCATGTAAAACATTTTCAACCGTAATAGTGGTAAAACATTTATTTTTCATTAAGGGTTTTAACTATACTTCCAAAGTGAAATTTCATTATTAAATTATCCATGATTGATATTTTTAACCTTTCATATCCCAATTTCCCCTATTTTTTTTATTTTTTAAATTAGTAGAAAACATTTTTTTATCATAAATCATCAATAAATTCATTATTTGTATTATTTGTTTAATTTGACATTAAATACATAATGAAATAAATTTGACTCAAATATAAACATATAGAGAATCAATTATAATTAATAATCACATTACAATTATGTAATTCCAAAAATCATCAAAATAATATTAATTTTACTATTTCTAAAATCAATGACCATGAATTTTCACCTTTTTGCAGTTAAACTCTATCAGTAGACCATAAGTATTTAGGGTAAATATATCATCAATACTTTTTTAAAATTAACATCAAAAAATAATTTATTAAAATTTTAAGAAATATTTTGTATTAACAGAAAACATATTTTTATACCTATGAAAAACAATAAGAGAAAATAAAAATAATAAAGTGAAATTTTTTTTATCTATTTATAAAAATATAATAAATATTATAATCAATGAAATTTGTAAATAATTTTCCATATTATTTTAAATAGAATATATTTTTTAGAAAAATACTCATAAAATAGGTTAAATCCATGCATTAGTGTTATTTCATGGACTTTGCTCAATATTTTGATGTCATTTGACCCTTACCTAGTTGAGAAATATTTATGAATTATTACAAATCATAATGAATAATAATAAAATGTCCTTATTTACCAATTTCGAACATAATAATTCCAAATGTGGAATCCATTTTTCAAGATTAAATTTCTTGAAATGAGTTAAATAAATTTTAATATAAATTCATTAAACGGAAGCAGATTTTTTTTAGAAAAATGTTTTATTAACATAAAAATTTAATTCTACAAAAATAAAATATCATGACTATTCTTATGGAATTAAATAGATTATGATTTATAAAATAGATCTTACATTGTATTAAAAATAAATCAAAACCATAATGGGAAAAATAAATTACTTTATTTAAATCAAAGTAATTATATTTTTACAAAAATATATATTCAAAATTATTAGCAAAAAAATATATATTTTTATAAATAATAATAAAAGTTAATCCTATAATAATAATGAGAATATAATCTAGAATTAGTTATTTATTCCCCTATATAAAATTTCTAAATTGTTTTCAATTTTATTTACTGATCAAAAAAAATTATTAAAAACTATTTTTGAAGAAAGCATATTTATAAATCATAAAATAGCTTTATAAAATGCTGAATACATATATATTATGAATTAATAGAAAATTTTTCAATATATGAGACCTTAATATATATATATTTTTTATAACGTGTGGATTCCAATTCACACCTCCAACATTACAGTTCAGTTATAATTATCACATTTAAATAAATATATTTTAATAGTATATTACTATTCACATACATATTTGTGTTTTTTTTAAGACATCTATGTAGCATAATATTATCTTAAACTAAATTTTTAGTGTAATAAAATATCCCCCATTAAAAAAATTTCACCCTCATTATTTTTTAATCTATAATAAAATAATCAATGATTTAAAAAAAATTGGTGAAAAACCAATCATATACTGGGATAATAAATCATACTTCGAGAAAGGGATGATGAAAATATATTTTTTACATGACAAAATAGTTAATCAGGTTCTGAAGTAAAGGATAATGTTAAATTAATTTAATATATGGAAATTGAGTTGAATGAGAATGTTTTAGTAATATCACAGAGTGATATATGACATGATTATGGGAAAGTTAATGGCCACTAAATCCTAAATTAGTGAGGGATAATAAATAACACCCATTTATAACAAATGAATGTAAAATTATTAAATTTTTATTTTCAGATCCATTTCATTGAGATGAGAGATTATTTTACTATAATGATAATGAAGAATAAAGAATATACTTATATTAGTTAATTATATTTCATAAGAAGAATTTAATTATTTGGTTTTTCATTAATAAATATCCACTTCTATATTATCTCTTAATATATGAAATTAAAATTGAAGATGTTATTTTTATCTATGAAGAAATATAATTTACATTTAAATGATTATAAAATTCTAAAAATATTGATATGTCATTACTTCTATCTCTATAAATTTTCCAAAACCAAAATTCTTAGAATAACTTATGTGATATGGAAGTATCAGCATACGATGAAATAATTACATAATATCTAAATCCTAGAGAATAATATCCAAATATATACATAAACTATTCCTTAAATAGTTAACCTTAATACACCTCAGTAATATGCCTGACCGAATTCATTACAAAAAAATATCAAATATGTAATGACCCATCCAGTGGGGCCCGTGCTGTAACTCCCAAAACCTACCTCCAATAGTCCATGGGCTGTTGACTAAAACCGAGTAGGAATATTAATAATCATGGGAGGTATTGCCTAACTCCCTGTACAAATGCACACATATCCAAGCCCACAAATGCAAAAAATTTAAAAAACACTAAGGAATGAAATGAATGCATACAACTAAACCGAACCAACAGATTATGATGGAAGGTAAAATACTGAAGGTAAACTGAGCCAGAATACAAGCCCACCAAAATAAAATTTTTAAAACTGTAAAGTCCAACCTATAAACACAAAAGGTACTGGGACTACCGCTCATAGACATTGGAACGCCCCAGCCTGTTGGGAACTTAGAAATCATGGTCTTGTCCTAGTCTACCCTGGAATCTGTCAAACAGATTCTCATCTAAACAAGACAAGACACGTGTAGGAAAATCCCATGTAGGGGTGAGTATAACAATACTCAGAAGAGGACCCTAAAAGCCACAAAGCATTTCCCAAAGTAAAGGTACAGTTATCTATGAACAATATATGTCTACAGAACATATATCACAAACCATATATACTCAAAACCTAGACCCGTAGTCCAGAGACATGTCACACAACCGTATACCCCTAGCTATTGGTTCATTTCAAAGATACCACGAAGCACTCATTCTGGGAGAACACAATCCACATGTCTTATAGCTCTGATGATGTTCGTGTGAGAATTAATTTTCATCAGGCAGCGTCACGAGAGGTAGTTACAGTCGTTACGGGAGACACACTCTTAAGTGATAAGGATAAGGTAGATAGATGCAATCATTACGGGAGACACACTCATGAGTGGGGAAGATCATGATACATAGATGAGGATCACATCCAGTGCCATGGAGAATACCAAGAATCATCCAGAAATCACCTTTTAGGTAGAGGATTGATGCCCGGTAGAGTTAGTCATATCGATGCTGGACTCCACCTAGGGTCATGAATGGGTAAAGGATCTTGATCCGGGTTTATCAGAATGGATTCCTAACTTTATCAATAATGTTATCATAAAGGGGTCATTTTCCTGTAAAAGAAAACGATGCCTGACCTTCAAGGGAATTAGAAGAAGGGGCGTTAACCCAAACGAAAGGTGTCTAAGATGACGAGAATAAGAGGACAATGTCATTTTCCAAAAAGTACACGGCGTGTAGAATATTTACACGTCGTGCTGTCTGACCCTTTGTACTGCTCGTGTACACCAACCCCTTTCATAAGGCTGATTGTGTAGAAAAATTGAGTACATGACTTGTAGTACAGTGTACACGTCGTGTCCAAGTGACTGGGGTTAGCTCCGTGTGCGCTTTCCATGCACTCATACATGGTCATCAACCCATGTACTACCACCCATATAATCGGTACACAGGGTGGCCCACGTTACTATTATCACCTCTCCATGAGTTGGAGTACACGGTCGTGTACTCCATCCCATGTCTGTGTATCCCTAGAATACACACTGAGTTCCGTGTCACTGCCTCTCCCATGCTGTACACTTCTTATCACCTGAAGTCGTGGAGTCCAACTCGTGTCCTTGCACTTCTCAATAATACATGTCGAGCTTCAGGAAAAGTCTAACACACCGTGTGACCAGGGTCACATGCCTTGTCATTATTCTATGAACCACAAAACCCTAGCCGCTGTTTTCAGTACTACACGGTGTGTTCTTCGGAAGTACACACCGTGTATTCTTGAAATTTCCAGAAACGTGGACCTCTTCTATCGTTCCACTAGTGAGGCTACATTCATCGATTCGTCCATCTGATCACCACAAATCAACCATGTTTTGGTCACCCAAACACCATGAAGCTGATTCTGTTGTTTTTGGACCTATGATCGGCTCGGAAAACATGCAATGATAGAACCGCGCGAAGAACACTCGAAGACCGGCCCTTTCCGATATGGTCTAATTGGTCATCCACTATCATCGCCACGCCTCTGCAAGGTCGTTTGGTTGTCTACTCATTAATTTGATATCTTTTTGTCATAGAAAGGATGTGCAATGATCCTCTGTTCATCGCCCCGCGAATAATGTGATGAATGTGTGAGAAGAAAATCAGAGAAGGAAAATCAGTCAAACAAAAAGAAGAATGAACCTCCACCGTTGTTCGTCACTGCGTTGTTCCGCTCCCATTAATAAGCTTAAATGGAGTATAAAATCAATAACAAAAATAAACATGGATTAATTTCCTCCATAATAATCCCAAAGAAAATCCCTCTCATAAGAACGCATGAATCCACAGATTAAATTTTTTGTGGTTGATATACGTTTGTCATTTAAATAAAAAGTGGGGAACAAAAAAATTAAATTACAAACCCATACCTAAAACTTAGATCGATCACTGCTGAAGAGACCATGCTACCGTCCTCATCAAGATCCTCTAACCT
This sequence comes from Viscum album, assembly GCA_963277665.1. Lineage (NCBI taxonomy): Eukaryota > Viridiplantae > Streptophyta > Magnoliopsida > Santalales > Viscaceae > Viscum > Viscum album. Next base: position 1,665,758,273 of record OY728147.1, on the reverse strand, counting down.
TATTGGAGTAACAATTCACAAATTCGATCCATCGCCGTTCATCATCAAGAGTTTTCTCCAGAGTTTCTCTTAATCTTTCCCCAAATATCGACATTCTATTATCCCAGTAAAAGGGAAACATATTTGACAATAAAAAAATATTTTTTGTTATTAATGAGTCCAAATTTATATTATTAATTCATTGTGATGTGCCATTTATTAAGGAAACACTCTCCCCGCTTCCGCGCAGTAGCGGATGGTTCCAAAAAATGAAATAAAATAAAGTTGGGGATTTATTTAATTTCATTTTACTTAGATTGTCAGAAAATTTACTTTTTTCCCTCAACCCGCGCCATTCGAGGTTAGCCATGTTCATAGGTAATGTCGTCGCCCCAGACGGAACTGCTCCCTCTGATTTTTAATCTGGCATCTATTTGGAAACTGCCACAATCGTGCACAAGTGCCAACTCAATTTACTTAAAAAAAGTTCAAACCACCATTCTGGGCTCACTAGGCCTCAGAATGATGTTTCATTTCCGCGCGTGGTCTTGAAATAATTCTATATAATATTTAAAACTAATATATGGAATATTCGAGACATTACATTCTCCCCACCTTGGGGATTTACGTCCCCTAAAATCTAAAAAAATGGCTAATAAAAAAGATGAGGGTAATGGGCACGAATCTGGGCCCCCTGCTCCCATGTTCTCTCTTGAAGATTATCGTGCTACCAACGAACGTGCACCAAGGGAATCATTCACCCACTAAGGATCCTCACTTGGTGATCCTCGATCTCCACCTGGTACTCAGAAAAGGTCACTTCATCCTCAATTTGCAGTTCACCCCAGTTGATGACGTGGGATAGTTCATGCATGCACCTCCTGAGCTGCAACACATGTAAGACATCATATACCCGATGCCACTGTGATGGTTGAGCTAGGTGGTATGCCACATCCCCAACACTGCACAGTATCTGGAATGTTCTGATGAACCTCGAAGATAGCTTTCTGCCCTGGCCAAATCTATGTAACCCTAGTCGAGGTGAGACCCGAAGAAAGACGTGGTCTCCCTTTTAGAACTCCAATATTATCCATCATCTATCAGCATAAGTCTTATGCTGGCCCTGTGTAGTCTTCATCTGATCTGGGATGACCTGTAACCTATCAGTGATAGCTCGCACCAACTATGGACCCATGAGTGATAACTCATTGATGTCAGTCCAACAAAGCGGTATCCAGAAGGGTCTCCTATAAAAGGCCTTAAACGGTGCCATACCAATGGTGGAGCGGTAGCTATTGTTATACTCAAACTCAACCAGTGGTAAGTGGTCCTCCCAACTACGTCTGAAGTCTATGACAAATCCTCGCAACATATCCTCCATAACCTGAATGGTCCACTCTTTATGACCATCTTTTTTGGGATGAATTGTTGTGCTCAAGAGTAGCTGAGTCCCAATAGCCTCTTGTAATCCCTTCCACAGCCGGTATGTGAAACATGTGTCTCAGTCCGAGACTATTATTGAAGATACTCCATGATTCCGGACTATCTCCTGCACATAAAGGCATCCCAAGATCTCCATGGAACTCTGCTCACTGATAGTTAGGAATTGGGCCGACATTGTTAGTCGGTCAACAATCACCTGATGAAATCATGCCCCTTAGACGTTCGTGGTAAGCCTTTCATGAGGTCCATCAATATTCCATCCCACATACATTTAAAACTAAAAACACATTTAGATTTGTAAAAAAACATATTTTTGGTTATACATATCTTTTTGGATGATATATGTGTCATTTTTATCATGAATATCCACCATTAATTTTTATAGATGAATTAGTTTATTAATGTGATTATCAAACACCAACATAGTGATTTTTTTTAATAATCAACTATAATAAATGATAGAATAAATATTAAAAGAAAATAAAATTGATTGATTTATTGACTTTAGATAATATTTGAGATAAATATATTATGATAGGAAGATTTTAAATGAAAATATTTTATTTATAATATTATTTTGATATTTTTCTATTAATATTACCTAAATAATGAAAAAATTAACATTAATGTTATTTTACAATAACTAATATTTCACTAAATGATTAAAAATTAATAGAAAATTTATATTCATCAAACATATGGTTAAGTTTCAATAAATATCAAATACGGTATATTAATGGACCATTTGAATTTTTATAATTATATTATTGATCCATAAATAATAAATACATATGTAGAATGATCAGGACTAAAGGAGTGTTCTTGCACATTACGTGCGCTTGTGTTAAAATAATTTCCAATGCAAGTATATTTTTTATATTTTAAAATATATATCACTTTAAAAATTATGTCGATCTTTATTTAAAAATAAATATTACTTTATTTTAGACATAATGGTAAAATTACATTTTCCAGAAAGCTTAATGCTTTTATAAAAACCAAAATGATAAAATTGGTGAATCTTGAAAGTTATGGGATTTTTTTTAAATTCACATATTTTACTATGGTGGAGTTTTTTATCAACAATTGCTAAACAATAATAAATTATATTTCTTTTTTGAGTACACATTAGAGAAGATATACCAGCAATTAATGAATACCTTTTGGATTTTATAAGATTAGCATTCCCCCTCCACCATAAAAAAGAAAAAACTCTACCCCTTCCTCACAGCAATGAATCCATGATTTCTCATAGAAATAATACAAAAATGTCTCCAACAAAACTACCCTCATCCTAGAATCCCATCATGGGGTATAAATCGTACAAGCTAATCTCATTGGTATATAATATAGGAGTTCCCCGATTAAGAGGTATCATCTTTCCTTAATCTCTTCAATTTTATTTCCATTATCCACACCATAAAATATTCTTATTGAATTATTATAAAAGAAAATTTCTGATTAATATTATAGGATGTTTTCTAATATGCGTTTTACTAGAAATTATACACATTCTCATGTAATTGGTAACAAACATACTGTTTATGTGAATAGAGAACTACAGCCTCACAAAATGATAATTGTTCATTCTTCCATTACACCCTCTCATGGTGGTCATTATGATGGCCAGTATATTCATATTGGATATATATATATTATTTATTTATTAATATTTAATTATTTTATAACAAACACCTCTATACATTCCATTTTGGGTAAATTTGATAGCATCGTTTTTGGAAGTGTAGAATATTGCCACCTGAAAGCAATGTGATTCATTAACACAACACATGAAATGTATTAAAGATGATTTCAAAAAACTTATGTGACATTTATTATATGTATATGATACTAGAATTATAATAAAAATATTTATCATTTAATATTTAATGTTTTAATATGACAATGAAAGGAATGTAGTGTTCATGTGTACGTACGACCTACCTTCTCCACGAACAGTGAGCTTCATTTATAATCTCCAAATATAATAGAGAATTATAAATAAATATTTCATTATTATAAATGATAATTAAATTATGTTATAAATTTAGGAAACAACTATATAATAATTTATTTATTAGTAATAACAAATCATAAGTCAAAACATACATTAGAAAACAAATAAATTAACAAAAAATATAATAAAAATAATGAATGAGTGGTAACAAAAGGGTAATAAAATATTGCAATAAGTTAATATATGATATTATGACCATGAGTATGGTTATTTTATAATTTGGAAACATATTTTATAACAATATTTGTGAGGATATGGACCAGAAAACAAAAGGAAGGTTATAGTGAGTGATATTCACCTCAATATAAATTCTATTGAGACTTAACTATTGTTATAAACCAACTCACATTTATATGATCTATATAAAACCATTTCATATTTAAAATCTATAATTTACTTATTTTAATAATATTACAAGTTTCATTTAATTTTATTCCTTCATGAGGCTTATGATTTAAAATGTGACAAAGTGGTATGAGAAACTTTGTAATGATTAAATATTATTTTCCTAAAAAATGTTTTAATGATATTTTAATAGGATTTCACTTTATCCACATCAAAACCCCTTGTTAATACTTATCCTACTCTTAGGAATTATTGAATAAGTTGTATTCATTATTAAATATTTATATTTGATAAGTAATTTTTTTGGTTTTTATTTAATATGTGCAAACCATTAGACTTGTAATGATTAGTGGGGCCAAGGAATTATATACCCTCGATGCATCAATTTTTTCTCATGAGATGTATAGGTTGGAGAAATTAAAAATATTTATATATTTAGTTTACACCATATATTGAATGTTTTTTATTGTATAGGTTTTCATGTGGCATATACACGCCATCCAATAATTAATAATTTACTTCATTTTTCAAATTATTACTTCTCCGTGATATATTGAATAGACATGTCTTTGGAAGCATTCTAATTATAAATTTATTGATTAAATGGAATGATATTGAGTTTATTAATATTCCATAATGATTTTACATGTCTATTTATTCAAATGTCTTGTGTTACAAGTTATTTACAGTTCTATATTGATTTATTATCCAGGTTTAATTATTTATTCAACTTTTCTAACCCTTATTGAGAATTCCATCTAACTATTATTATGATTCATTTACCATGTTATGAATAAGAAAATATTGAATATGATTTCATGGATAAAGTTTATTTAATTATTTTGTATATCATGATTTATTTTTTCCCAATGTAATATGTCTATCATGTATGTAATATGGAATTCCACAACTGTTAAAATAATCTATCCTTCTGGATTTGATTCCTTATAATCCAAACAATGTAATAATATAATGCACAAGATCTAGTCTTCAATGGTTAGGGAATTATTGTTTGTTTCATTGTAGGTTTAATAGAAACCATCGCATAAGATTTAAAAAATATTGATTAAGGGACATAACCATATCATATACATTGAAGATAGTAATATATGAACATCCTCAAATTTAGGTAAAGTAGAGATTATGTTAATATCCCTAGAAAAATGTCTAATTTGGATACTACAAGTGGATGTTGTTCTAGAACAATTGTATGTAAGAGTAACAACTCTTATAAGGTGAGTAGGGACTGACATGGTGTATCTTGGTACATGAAAAAGAGCATTAATGTGCACCTGTTTTGACACACTATATGGATATTCTTAGGTGAGATCACATTTTCATTTTATACCATTATGAAGGATATGAATGTATAGATTTTACTAAAGTATCCAAAGATTGTAATTATAGGATTCACGATACATAAATTTATGTTATGTTCTATAATATAATTATTGATATAAATCTTTTTATGATTCAATTTTCAATATTAAATTGTTTTTAAAATGGAACCTAAAATAAGTAATGACAACTCCACCAATGCATGTAATCTAATGAGTAACAAGGATTATATCTTTTATGACCTTAAGTCAACATTTCATAGGGATGTGGTTTCCCATGTATTGTTATTATAGGAAAAAGTAATGTCATGTTCTAAAGAGATGTGTAAATAATTCTTAAAGTCATATGGGTTTGAATGGAAGAAATAAGTGAATAAGAAGGAAAAGAAAAATATGGTTAAAACAATGAAGGGAAGGATCTACTTTCCCACATGTTATAATTGTGGAATGAAACATCCATATATATTATTAAATGTAATAGGAGTTCACTACAATTATAGAAAGAAATTCCTCCATGTTTGTGATTTAGATGGTATGAAAAAGGTTTCTAATGTAAAATAATTCAAGTACTATGACATGGGTTGGTATAAAAATCTATATTAATAGTATCAACAAAATATATCCCAAAATTATGCTATTAGATTATGTCCATGTTATGATACATACCTAGATTAATAGGAAAGCTTAATTTTTTTCACAAATTATATCATATGAATATTTAAATAATGATGTAATAGTAAAAAAGAGTATTGAATATGTAACGATAATAAGGATGTACTTTTTCATTCATAATTTGATACTATATGCTAAATTGTTCCACAGAAATTTAATCACTACAAACATAAAATATTAAGAAAACACATTATTTTGGGAAATAAAAACTATAATACGTTTCTATTCTTTACATAATGATGAAGAAATTATTTATTTGGACAATTTCTAACTACATTGTTTTGTTTATTGACTTGTAGATGTGTAGTTTATGTTTTCATTTATGGTTTTAAAAAAATTATAGATTAAAGGAATATATCGGATAATTTTTTTCTAACTTATGGAACAAAGATGAATACATGTTTCTAATAAGGTTTTATGGTGATTCAAGTTATTATTAATTTCCAAGAGAATAAATAATGAAGGTGTTCACATATTCAAAATCTAATAATTAAAGAGATACTAATTGTTGCTTGAAGGCTAAGATATGTTCATATTAGAAATTCAGTGAACGTCATTCTAAATTGTTTGATGCTAATTTTTTTGAAAGGATCACCATTTATGAATTGTATTAAGTTGATATTTGGATCAAGTTTTAGCGAATAACATGTTACATCATTATATGAATAACCTTTTTCTATAAGTTGAAGTATAAATAGTTCATGGAAATACAAAAGGATAATATTTTTCTTATAGGAAGAATCCATGTAAGTATAATTACATATATTCCTAGAGAGTGAATGAATTATTCAACACAATGAAAAATGATGTTGAATCTAAAAGTGATTTCCTTGTACCTCATTTTTCAGATATACTAAATGAACCCATAGATCATCACAGATTTAGAGCCTGGTTATTAAAAACCTTCTCATAAATGTGTTCTCTATTACTCTCTGTCAAATCATGATTGTAATATTTTTTGTCAATATTCATGTTTCCATTTACCACTTATGTTCTTCTTCTAGGTAATATAGTTAGATAAACATTGTAGTTTATTTTATATATTATTGACAAGATTTCTTGTTAAACCTATTTAAGATGTGGAGATTTCAATAATAGCTTATTTTTAAATATCAATCCCTTGACTATAGAGATCGGGATTAAATTGGGATGATGGAATTTAAATCATGTTGGAAGAATGTAATACCCTAATATATTAATATATTTTTATTATATAATAAAATTAATTTTGTTAAAATCAATATATATACTCAAAACTATTCTGATGTTATGTTATACAAAATACTAAATTAGCATGTGTTAGATAAAAGAATGAGTTTTACTAGGTTTTAATAGTGTACCTATTTTAAAACTAAATTTTGTTACTTTTTTAATTTTTTTATCAAAATAACCATATCTTCTACCTTTTAATTTCAAAATAATATTATGGTGTCTCTAGGTATTATTCTAATAACTTTTGTTTTTTGATGAATAATGAAAAATACTGCATTTTTATATGATTTTCATTTTATTGTAAATCATTATTAATGTTGATTTATATTTTAAATTGGTTATTGAAGTCCAAATAGATCAATTATACATATATTAATCCAACATTGGTTATAGGAATAATTTTTATATTGAAATTGGATATAAAAACATATTGATCTTCTAAAGGATCTTACATTAATAACCCATTTTATCACAACATTTTTGGGATTAGTGTTAAGATTAATTATCACATATCAATGATTTGAATATTGAAAAATGTGTAAAAACTATTTTAACCATTTTAATATATTTTTTATAATATTATCAAGAAAATATTTTAAACAAAAATTTTATGAAAATTAATTAAAATAAATTAAAGTGATTAAGTTAAATTTACACTTAACAGGGGACTAGACTGTAATCTTAAGGGCCAAAATGAGCAATAAAATTGCCAAAAATCTATTTGATACCAATATAGAGAACATATCCCCTATTTTTTAATATTTTTTTATTGGGATTATATTTTATGAATTTATTTATATGATAATTTAAGTGCGAGAAAAGGAAAAAAGGGAACCTTCCATGCCTTTATCATTTATAACACATAGAGATAGGTCAGAAAACCACCTAGTTTAAGTTATACATATCCTTTTGAAATATAACTACATTATTTTAATAATAATAATTTATCCCAATTTTTTAGAGACTTATTATATAACTAAAATTCATAATAAATTCCAACATAGTGATTATTTAAAAATATTTAAATAAAATAATTGATTTTATAAATATTAAAAGTGAATAAAATTGATTGAATTATTATATTTTTTTATTTTTCAAAATAAATATATAATTTTAAATATATATGAAATTAATATATTTTAAATATAATATTATTTTTAAATTTTTTAAATTAAAATTAAATAAATATTATCAAAATTATAGTCATTATTTTTAAAAAAATTATTTTTCATTATATGAATAAAAATTAATTAAAATTGTGTATTATGTAAAAAATAGTTTTATAACAAATAAATATTAAATATCATACATTAATTTGCAAATTTACCTTTTATAATTAACTTATTTACCCATCGATTGTAAAAAATTTAGAACGATCTCGATTAATGTAATCTTCTTGCATGTTACATGAGCTTTTTTTACAGTTAATTTCCAATAGACATGATATTTTTATATTTTAAATTGTATATCAAATTATAAATTATGTATATATATTTATTTATTAATAAGTCTCATGTTATTTTTCTCCTAATGGTCAATTTACATAGGCAATAATACTATATTATTTAATAAAAACCAAAAATTAGAAAATTGGAGATTCATTGATGTTTATGAAACAAATTATTAATAATCACCTATTTTTGTGTGATGGTGGATTATATCAACAAATTTTAACCAGTAATCTTTTATTTTATCATTTTTGAGACATATTATCAGAGGATGAAATCCCATTAATGAGTACCATTTTGAATTTACAAGTGTATAACTCCACATCCACTATAAAAAGGAAATATCTCAACCCCTTTCTCCCAGCTCTCAAGACACTTTTGATCATCCAAAATCAATAAAACTATTCACCAAAAATACCTCCCCTTATCCAATTATCATCCCATTGGTCATATATCCACCTAAGGAATCCCTTTGTTACAAACCAGTAGTATTTATCTGATTAAGAGGTAACATCTTTCCTTAAACTCGTTAGTTTTATCCCATTCTCTACCACCCAAACAATACTTATTCAATTATTTTATGAAAAATTGTATCATAAATATTCTATTATGTATTTAGGATCATTTTTTGACCTACAATTACTCACACTCCCATTTGAATGGTAAATAACATATAGTTTATAAAGATGTTGAACTATCACCTCATGAAATGATGATTGCTCTATCTTCAATTACTGCCTCTCGTGTTGGTTATTATGATGGTCACTATATTAATATGTAATTTATATTATTTTATTACTATTTTTTAATTATTTTATAACACATACCTCTCTATAAATTATTTTTTTGGTAAATATGATAACATCATTTTGGGAAGTGTCGACTATCTTATCTTTAAAGAATTGTGATTCATCCACGCTATACATTGAATATATCAAGGATGATTTTAATAAAAATATGTAATATCTAAAAAAATTATATGATAATAAAAATAATATATATATGTGAATCATTTATATTTCAGTCTTTTAATATAAGTAAATGAATATAGTATTCATGCGTACATACAACCAACCATCTACATGAACAGTGCACATCATTTCATAAATCCAATGATTATGGAAAATTATAAATATATATGTAATTAATATATATAATAATCAGGGCTTCAATTTTAGATATTATGGAATAATTATCTTTGTAACAGTAACAACAAATCAATAGTGAAAACGTAATTGAAAAAACTATGCTATAAACATAAGAAATAGAAAAAATAATGATAGGGTATAAAAAATGTGAGAATAAAATTTTCTAAGAAGTGAATATATGATATTATAAACCTTATTATGGTTCTTCAATAATATAATAACATATTTTGAACCCCTATATAGGAATAAAAATATCACACAACATACATAATGTTAAGGTAAGTTATTTTAATCTCAATTTAAATCCCATTGAGACTTATTTGTTATGATGCACCAATATACAATTAGATGGTGTATATACTACCATTATACAATTATTATCCTAAATCAACTTATTATCATGATATTATGTGTTTTATTTTATTTTATTACTTTATGAGTATTATTATATAAAATTTTTCAATGTGGTATGAGAGGCGGTAGAATGTTGAATGATTATTTCCCTGAAGAATATTTGATTTATATTTCATTAGTTTTTAATTCATCAACTCATGAATCCATTTTTATTAATTATACTCCACTAATGAATTATCAATTAAATTTTATTCATTATTAAATAAGAATATTTTATAAGGAATTTTGATTCTTTTGATTATTACAAATGAGTAATTATTTGAATAGGTATTCATAGACGTGGTCCCTTCTCTCTATAAACCCCTAATGCCTTGATAGGTTCTCCTAAGATGAATAAGTTGGCCAAATTAAATTTTATTCTTTCCGTAGTTTTAAACTATATTTTGAAAGGGCTTGATAGTTTTGTTTTTCATGTGTCTTAGATATTAAATCCTATAATTACGCATTTCTTTTATTTTGATATATTTATTAATATCAATGACACTTTTTGTTGAAATATGTATATATATAGATGCACTATATTTCCTAGTTTATTAATTAAATCGAATATTTTTTAGTTTATTACCTTTATATATTAATTTTTCCATATCTATTTCTTTTAATGGCATGTTTTATTAGTTATTTACATTTCCGTGCTAATTTATTATCATTGATTAATTATTTATAATTCTTTGTTTACCATTACAAGGAATTTAAGCACACACTTATAATGTTTACATTAAAAATATATGAAGAGAAAACCATTAGATAAACTTTCAAGGATGAATTTTATTTTATTTTATTATCTATCTTGTTGTATTTTCATTTTTGAATATATTATGGGTATCATGTATGTAATATTTCATTGAAAATTTTATAATATTAAAATTCCTAAAGAATTTTATTCTATGTAATCATGAGAATGTAAAAAAATAACGCACCAGTTCTGGGATTCTGGCGTGAATGTGTTACGTAATATTTAAAATTATTATAAACAATTATTTTAAAATTAATCTCAAATTTAAAATTAAAGGTAAATTGTTATAAGAAAATCCAAAACCATATATCTATAGAATTATATTAATATTATTAATATTATTATTGAAATAAAAATGTCAAAATTATTTAACACTAATATATTCAGAATTCTCTTAGATTGTGGATTTTTCGATTAAAAATAAAATGGCACATAAATATTCTCTTAATTATGAAATAATAATGAACAAAATAGATATAATAAATACTATAAATGGTATCCATGTCCAATAAAAAATTTAAAATTTACAAAACATTGATTTTTTTATTTTATTTATTTTATAAATCCTTTATGATTCACCCAAAAGATTTTTATGGTTTTAAAATCATCTATTTCATATAAAGGGTCACTTCCGCATAATCTGGGGTGTTATTATATAAGTTATGTTCATTCAAAAATAAAATAATGAAAACAATTCCCCTTTATTTGAAACCATGGGAAAACAGCATGGGAAATATTGTGGTTTTAGTTATGTTGTTTTATAGAGTACAAAACCTATTTTTGAGAAATGAAAACAATTCCACACTCATTTCATTTAACAACCCACCCAAGAAAAAACATATCATTACTAAAAACCCTATTATAATTATCTTACTATTTACTAATATCTTTACTGTCCTCTAAAGGTTCTTCAAACTCTCAAGATGCTTATTCCAAGCATTTGAAGTGACACTCTAAAGGTAAGGATACATTCATTATGTTCATTATTTGAGCCTCTTCATTTTCTTATACATTAAATTTTAAATTACTAATGATGGGATATTATTTTCATTGTATGTTTGCTATAAATTTTATGTCCAAATTATGAAATACTATATTCTCCCTCATCAAACCATTTTATAAATTTTCAATGTAACAAAATTATGATGCCAAAATTTCAGTCTGATTTTCCCTGACAAACAAATGAGTAATGAATATCCAAACCATTTTCCTATCAAGGGTGCTAACCTTTTGAACATATATTCATTGATTTTGGACCGATATTTATGAATTACACACTCTATGACCATGTAATGAAGTGTGGAGTTAAATTATTCCACATTTTATAATTTATGTGTCACAGATAAGCATGAAAATGAAATTTATAGGAATGGTTCACTGAAAATTATATAGTCCTCCATTGTATTTGGTAATATTTAGTCTAATAAGATGTCATGTTATAATAGATAGTGAACCATATTAATTTATAATACATTATCCATCTTGAATTCTATACATTAGGAATTTACTAGTTTTTATGATGTAGTATTTAAGTTTTTTCGATATTTCCCATCTTTCTTTTATGTTATAATGTTATATCATGCCTCAATTTCTATGTTTATCATTCCCCCTTCCTATAATACATTTAAATTAATATCGAGTAATATGTATTACTTTCTTCAGAAAATTTCATTTCTATTACCTTAATGGGATTTATAGATCACCCAATTCACATATATGTCACCATGTCGTCCCAATGTGCATTATGCATGGTCATTTTAAGAAGGTTTTTAAAAAATATGACGTATTTCCAATTTTATGTTGTTATTTAATGGTCTTAATTTCCAAATACACAATTATTATCATTCAACCTAGTTATATTATTTGTAAAATTATATAATAAATCATGTATTAATTTGAAATAATTTGATGTGTTGATATAGTTGGCATCATTGGAAATATTTATTTTTGTATTAGGATTATAAAACTCTAGTGGAAGCTATAAAGATAATAAAACAAAAGAAAATACAGGTATATTTTGGAATGTATAGAGAATTAGTTTGATAATGGAAGTATATTTTGGACTAGAAATTATAGATAGATGTGGATCTAGAACAAAAATCCATAGGGTTCAAACGTGAAAACACCACGTTGAGCTAGAATGAATTGGGAAATGGTACACAAAAATTGGTCGTACTCCACACCTAGTTTGAAAATTCCAGGAGATATTATGTGGTATATTAATAATAACATTATAACCCATTAGTATGAGAAAAAAATATTCCTACAATAGTTTAGGACATGAAATATATCATCGATAAAATATATTGAAGTCTATAAATATAGAAGGGAAAGAAATAAAAAAAATTCGCAAGTGTTATCCTTAATTTCATTATATTACAATTTATTTAATTAGTATTTTAGAAACACTTAATCAAAATTTTTCATTTATAATATAAAATGAGAAAAAATAGGAGGAATAAGGTAAAAAAACAAATGTGATGGGAAATGGGATGAATTCCCCAATACGATTCCCAACCCAGTTGGAGAAGAAATAAAAAACTCTATGGATAGATATTATCAACTGTATTAGGGTCTGAATAGAATCCTAGATCTGAAGGACATCCAAAACTCTATAATATTGTAAAATCTACAACTGATATGTTTATTCACCAAATGCCACCTACATTCAATGGTCTAACTCCTAAATTAATCATAGAATGTGTGATCAACTATATTGATATTATCTTCTCCATACATAAATGTTCTGAGGAAGATAATGCTATTATATTAATTTACCATTTGGAGGGGTAAGTAATTCAGTTTGGAAGATGATAAATATTTTGAATACTGAGGAAGAGATCAAGTATAATGGATGGAAGTAATTATAAAAAATGTTTATTTTAATATTCGCCTCCTACTATGATATTTAATAAGTAAAGTGATTTAATTTATATCAAGAAAATGTAGTTGAATATCTTGGAGGGTAAAATGAAAACTCAAAATGTCATTTATGTTATGTCTCTGTCTTTTTCTATAAAATCTAATTCAAAGTTAATAATTTCATTGGTGGGAAAAATACGGTATATGAAAATCCCTATAGATATGAGTCTTTGATATTTATGATGAAATTTTTAGATTTGACATCGGAGTGGAAATAAAGATTTTTGAATATCAATGGTATAATTATGATAATAATAAGAATGTGAAATTTAATTCTAGGGGTATGATGGAAAAATATGAGGGTGATAAAAAATTTCAAAATCCCACTTTTCAATAATGTGGAAAAAAGCACCCCATAAATTATATTTAGGTGTCAAGGAAATTTTTTTTGTTTGCGATGAAACATAACCTATCTAGTTATTACCTAAATTAGAAACCCACTAAAGTGTAATAGTAGTGTAAAATATCAATAAACCATCAACACATTGTTTATTGGTTCAACATTAAGGAACTAGGGAACTTTCAAAACCAACGCACTAATCAAAGGTTCTTCATAGACAACCAATAATATCTAATGTAGAAAGGGTGATGTTATTACATCAAAACCATTTTGGTGGATCCCATAATTGAATTAGTTATAGCTATTCTTATTATTTAATTATGAATAGTAAATTATTATTTTGATTTTGTTTCTAAAAATTCCGTTATATCATGAGATCTTACTAAAACTATTCAAATACCACCAATCGTCATATATGTAGAGTTGTTGATGAAATTGGAAAATGGGGAAATTATATCATTCCATGTATATATCTCCCCACCATTAAAATCTATAGACTGAACATCCCAAGGAATATTTATCTTCTTCATGTTGTGGAATTTTATATAATACTGGGCTTGTAATGAATTTCTTAATGTCAAAACAACATAATATTTTGTGAGAATGAAATCTCCCTTTTTATTAAAAATCATCCTTTTATTTTGTACATGTTCAAGAAAGAGGAGAAATCTTATTTTTCACCAAAACATTAAGACTCTATATTAAATCCTTATGTGAAAGCATATCAATCTCAAATTATTTATTCTATGGATATTTTCATCCTTTAAGATGTGAATATTTTGAAAGAATATGTTAATATGTTTCCCGTTTAATTTCATTGTCTTTCTTCTATTCGAGTAGTTGAATTTTAGAGGATGAATATACATGGGGAGATTCTACTATACAATACACACTATAGAATGGATATGGTGGAAATTGAGGAGATTAACAAAAAAATATAGCAGAATCTTGGTAAAGGTTTCATACAGCTATGTTCCTCACCTTGAGGTGATGTAGTTCATTTCATAGATAAGAATGTTGGGTCAATGTGCCATTGAATTGATTATCTTGATCTCAACAGGATCCTGATAACTTACCAGTATCCTCTACCATGGACTTATGATAGGTTCAATTAGATATATGGTGAATAATACTTCTCCTTAGTGGATATACATTCAGAATATTACCACGTTATGGTTACAGTAAGGGATTTCCCCATGACAATTTATCTTATAATGTAAGAGAACTATGAGATCGTTGTAATGCCTTTTGGACTCCCTAATTATCCATAAATCAATATGGATATGATGAATAAAATCATTAGATATTATCTTGAAAAATTAATTGTAGTATTTGTAGATGATGTTCTAATTTACCTCAAAAGTATGGTGGATCATGAGGTGTATTTGAGCACCATGATAATGAACTTACAAAAGGATTAAATTAATACCAAGTATATGAAGTGGGAGTTGTAGTTGAGTAATGTATAATTCCTAGATAAAATAATCACATGTAATGGGATATATAGGGACTCATCAGAAATGGAATTAATTGATGGATGGTTGATGACAACATCTGTGACAGATATATTTCGTTTTCATAGATAATATGGGTTTTATTGTAAATTGTTTCTTAATTTATCACAACATTTAAACCCTCTAACTAATAGAACACATAATAGAGTGATTTTTTCATCGAATAATAAAGCTTATGTGTGTTTGAAGGATTTAAAAAGGAGGCCGATCACTCCACAAATACTCAAACTACCCCAATGTAGAGATATTTTTGTGTATTCAGTGATTCTTTAAAGATGCTCTTAGGATATCGGTAAATGTAGAAAGAAAAATCGATAGCCTATGTTTCAATGATATTTATGGTTAATGAATAAATCTACCCAATTTATGATATTGAGTTGGTGGAATTTATCATGGAACTAAAACTATGAATACATTTTCTATTTGGGGAGATTTTGGAAATATATATGGATTAAAAATTCCACAATTATATATTAACACAAAAATACATTAATACTCTCCAATGAAGATGGTTAGATATAATAATGAACTACGACTGTTAATTTCACTATCATCATTGGAAATATAATACGGTGGAATATTATCCATGTAGAAATGGATTAAATATTCATTCATTAGTGTGAATTGAGAGGGATGACATCTTATTAGATTTGGGAAGGATAGAAAATGGAATCATAAAAAAAATATTATTATCAATCCTTTATCAACCATCCTTTAGATAGAATTTAAATGATTCTCAAAGAGATTATATTTGAACTAAGATAGAACGGGAAAATATAAGAAAGGATAAATACTATGAGTTTATTATCAAAGAGGAAGTATTTTCATAATTTGTGTCGTTAGAATGTGTGCCATAAAATCCCAAGTTAAAGAATTTTTTTCTAGATGATACACATACTTCGACCTTCTATATCCATCCAGTAAGAAAAAATGTTTTATCGAGATATTAAAGAGAACTATTGGTGGGAAAATATGAAAAAGGAGATCCTAGAATATACATCAGGATGTTTTTTTGTAAAAAGGAGATGATGAAATGTATAAAATCCAAGGGGGGGGGGGTACAATAATTACCTATATCTATATGGAAATGAAGAATAATCACCATGGACTTTTCAAAGGAAATTCAAGGACATCAAGAGGACATAATGTTGTCTAGGATGTTATTTATATTATTTAAAATAAAACAATATTCATTGTAATTCTAGAGTATTTATCACTTGAAAAAATATAAAGGATATACTATAAGGATGTGGTGATACTGAATGGCACACCATTGTCGATTATATCTGACCAAGATCCATGATATACCTATATTTTTTGGAGGAGTCTCTAAAAAGATCAGAATGCTGAGTTAATCTTAAAAATTACTTATCATACATAAAATAATAGAAAAACTGAGAAAAATATCCATAGAAATATGGAATTATTATATCATACACAACTAACATCAATGGAGTTTATGATCAACAACATTCTCTAGTCAAGTTATCATTCAATAATATTTTCAAATCATGATTCTAAATGGTTCACTATGATGTCCTTATTAGAGAATATGTATAAAACACTAATATGATGGGATGATATTGGGGAAATAAATCAAATAGATTATGTAATAGATATGGAATTTTTGAAAAATTTAGGACAATTCAACCACACATCATGGATTTACAGAGTCCAAAATAGGGTTATGCTAACAATCATACATGATAGCAAGATATTTATGTTGGGAAAGAGTCATTCCATTGAATATATCCATTAAATAAATTCATGAGATTTCATAAGAAGGAAATATTAGTACATGATACACTAGACACTTTTAGATCCATGATCATATAAGAGCATTGTCCTACCGACTAACATTATCATTTAAACTACCTCAATTACACGATGTATTCCATGTATGAATTTTTAAAAAGTATAAACCTATATAAGGCCCCAGTTGAAAACATTACATAATCATGAGTTAAGTCAATAATATGAATTTTATTCACATCGAGGATCTATTCATGTTTAGGGATTTAGTGAAGTAGGCCACAACTCAAACATAACAACATAGTTATTTCAAAGTAGACACATTTACTATATCTCCATTTTTTCATTAATCCAATAAAATTTCAGAAGATACACGTATTTATTTATTGTTTAAAATCCATAAATTTTCCTTAATCATAACCTGGAATATATTATTCATTATATCATGAAAAAAACTGTTATAAAATTAAGATTAACAAAATAAAATTCTAATGGGAATCACAAAGAAGGAAAACTGATAGTCATTTCAAAAACC
The DNA here is from genome assembly GCA_963277665.1 of Viscum album. NCBI lineage: Eukaryota > Viridiplantae > Streptophyta > Magnoliopsida > Santalales > Viscaceae > Viscum > Viscum album. The sequence continues at coordinate 1,665,740,459 of OY728147.1, read as the reverse complement.
TATAAACCGTGAATAGTTTATCATAATGTAATACATTTCATCATTAATAAGTTGTAAATATACTTCAATAAATAAATGATAATTTATTACTATTTTTTCAATCAATATATTAACTTAAAGCCTATATAAATAATATATACCATATAAAGATCAAGTGGGGCCTGATCATACGTAAATGGATTTTTTATATGGACGAATTCAACACATAACACTCTTACAAATGTAATATCCATATGACCGAAATATATACCCAATGCATTGTAGGCTATATCATAACACCCATTACTTTGTTAATCATGAAACAACCCATAATTTGTTTTAATCTCATACAAAACTTCTATATATTATCATAAAACCACCCATGAAATTTCTGAGTACCATTTTATAATAATATCACAATAGATATAACTTTTTTCATCATTTCAGTAAAAAAATTCCATTTTTAGAAACAAGAAATCATTTTAATATATTGAAATTTTAAATCCATTTTAGAAAATAATTTCAAATTAAGTGTACCCAAAATGTGAATAATTTATTTATTTTACCTTTTTAAAACATATATGATTATAGAGGAAACCAAATTTCAATAAACAGTTATGGTGACAGAGAAGTCATTTTCTCCGCATATGTAAAAAACATTCATATTGAAAATTTTAATGTAGATATATATTTTTTATCAAAATATTCGTTTTGAAAACATTCAATTAAATTATAATATAGACATAAAAATTCATTCATAATCCTTTTATATAGATATATGTAAATATAAAAATTTATATTATAGTGACAATATTTTATAATTAAAACTTTAATCGTCCAAGGTGTCATACACTACAATGAAAATTTAAATCATAATATCCATGAAAAAATAAATTTCTTAAATTATTAAATAACATTATTATAGATAAAATATAGATATTGAATTTCATCATTTCTATAAATACTCCTAAAAAATATTAAAGGTGCATATTATCATGAAATATATCAATGAAAGGAGATTGAGATGAAATCCTTTACCATGAGTGTGAATCACATACTACATTATTTAACTTCTTGAATAATAAAATTATTTTAATCTACATTCCTAATAACCTATTCCATATTAATTAATCTTTTTATATCACTTATTTTCACATATTAACAATTAAATAATGATTAATGTTTAAGTCTTCTATTTTGTCTATATTGAGTACATATGTCAAAAATAACAGTGGTATTATAGAAATAGTCCATGTAGTCATAAGTTATTCATCTCCAAAATAATATTCGTAATATTATATAATAATATTGTACATTTAAACAGAACAATTTATTTTTGTAGGAAAAATGAAAAAAACATAATCTGTGAGATTTTTGGTCTTACATTCGCTTGAGAAACATTTCCATTATTCATTGATCATTATAGAAATAAGGTAATTATTATCTTACCTTCCCAAGAATGATCATAACATACTTAAAATGATAATAATAATTTAAATATTATTATATATATCATTCATGTAACGTAGTGAATATAAATTATTCCCATCGATTCATGGAGGTGATAGTTCTCATGTACGCCCAAACAATGTTATAATTTATATGTTCGGAGAATGTATGAACATAACTGATCTATTATTCACATATAATGATAAATATTTCATTAAAATATTATAAAAAATAAATTCCATAAATATTAACTGTCTTGAGAGGTGGTTAATGGATGTAAATTATATCTATTCGTGGAGGTAATATTTTACTCGTACATAATGATGATTAATTCATTACCATTTTAATAGATGTGGCGAGGGATTTAGATTATTATATAAATATAGTATCATATAATTATATTTATGATACTATAGTCATTTTTTCGTAATCGGTTATTAATATTTTATGGTAGTGAATGATGAAATCAAATAGAAACACATAAATAAAATCATTACATCTATTTAAGATGAGAATATTTCATAACACATTAACACCTCTAAATGGGTTGTTTTGACAAAAATAATGATTCAAGAATGTGTAGAGGTATTATAGAAATTTTTTTTGGGTGATCATGTCTGAAAAAATGGTTTTTAAAGTTTGAGTAATAAGGAATAATGGGTTTTTTTATTGGTTATGGGAGGGGCACCTTTTGAATTATTGAATGTATTAAATTACTAAAAATTCACATTCAATTACAAAAGGGTAAAAATATATTTATCTCAAATAATAAGATATTATATGTCCATATATAATCATCTAATAATAATTAGACATATTTTTTTATATTTATTAATCCTTATCGTTTTTAACCCCTTTAAACTCTTACAGTTTTTTCTTGTAATTTATACATTGAGAGTTAAAATAATTACTATATCATGAAAAAGTCCAATAAATGAGTCATTAATAACACATTTAGAGTTATGAAATATATTTCCATAAATATGATTTTTTTTTAAAAAGTTTGTCCTTTAATTAAATATTTTATATTTTAAAATATGAATTATGTCAATTTTGATACTATTCATTTAATGACTTCTAAAAAATATCATAACTACCTAATACCATCAAACAAACTATATTAAATCAGCTATAACATTTCATATTCATCCATAAAATTTTTTGATGGAATGAAAAACATCAAATTATACTTATTTTAATATTATTAATATCAATTATTTGATTCTTTTTTAATAAATATTTTACTACATCATCTTTATGTCATAATTGAATTTAATCATCTAATTTCTAAAGAAATAAAGAAATTACTAATACATAAGTAGTCTTTTATTTAATGACTATTTATATAAATAAATATAACCAATATTACACAATATTATAAAAAATCAGTAATTGGAGAAATTATTATAACATATTTGCCTTTAAATGAAATGTTACAAATGTCATAATAACACATAATTGGACTCCAAAGGCCTCAATTTCAACCCAATGAATTATTTTGTGAAAATAACTCAACAAATAATAATAGTACAACTATTACGGTTGTCTTATATTATTATATATTTATTTTTTCCTTTAATTGACTTATTAACATTTAACCGTATTAAAAAAAATACAAAAGTTACTATTCACCAAAAAAACTATATTGATCGTATTGGAAAAAATTTGTCTCATTGATTATAACCATTTATTATAGTTTTTAAGAATTTAATTCAAAAAAGTGTCATAATTAAATTTGGAATTAATCCCATTGTGGAATGAGAGAATGAACTTTTTATATAAAACATTCAAAATATCGGATTGTTTTTCTATTCAATTGCAATATGGAATTTCATTAAATGAACTAAATTTAATAAAATGATAAAAAACTAAATCTAATTTAAATTTTAAACCAATTTAATGTAAAATTTTATACACTATAAATATGTTAGACAAAAAAATGTTTTTGAATTGAGATATAGTGTGTGTCACTATTCATTAAAAAATCATTTTATAAGAGAAATACCAAAATTAGACCAAAGTAAATGTTGATGTTTAGATTCCAAAGAGGGATTTTATTTTTTTCAAATATATCTTAAAAATGTGTCAAAATGAGACTTAAAACGGGATCCCCATAAAAAGGATGTGAAACTGTATTTTTAGAAAAACACTCATTTCATCCGTAAAATTGTATTTATACTTATATAATGTATAGAAAACAAAGAAGTGAAATTTTATAAATTATATTGAATTAAAATTTCATTAATATAATCCATATATTGTTATTTTAATATAGTATAAACATAAATTTTTTCACATAAATAATTATTTATAAAAACACATCTTTTATATTCAATTGGGATTTATTTACATTATTATTAATTTTCTAACCAGTAAATCATTTTATATACATGTGTAAAACCTATGTTCATAAATTTGTTAATATTGTTCATTCCTGACATTCTAATGGATATGTGATGACTATAATATAATATAATAATAATAATAATATATTATTTCTAGTATAACTCAACATTTTGTGCACCATAAGATCATGAAGAAACCTACTATTGAGTGTTGGGTATGATATGAGACATAAAATCCAATTTAAAGTAAAAATACTATCTAATTAATAGTTCTTAATAAATATTAAAATTTATTTTCCTATAATTACCAGAAATGTTACATACTACCCCCATTTCAGAAATTTCATTATTACAATTTTAAATTTTGGCTCGGTCATAATGGTTTCTCTTTTAAAAATTACTTCATTAATATCCCACATCATAAAAGGAGTCAATAAAACTTCCAATATTGAAAAATAAATATAATTAAGAACGTAACATAAGATAAAATATATTAGGATTACATGTAGGAAAATAGGGATGTGAAATAAAATCAAACATTTATATTTTGATAGAGTGATGGAAATGATAATCATGGGAAAGTTAACAATCAAAAACCCAAAAACACATGATTGGTTAAATAGTCTTTGATTTTTTTGTTGGAAAAGTAATTGTATAATTTTTTTCAAAGATACTTTTTCCTAGTTTTATAATTATTTTACTATTTATAACAATAACATAAGGTGATATACTTACATGATAAGTACATTTTCATCAACCAATCAAATTCCACCACATTCTCATCTTTTCTTCAAAATGATGAGTATTAAAGTGGAAATTTTCACTCTTGAAACACTAGATGAATTATCAAGAGAATCAAATAATCCAAAAAGTATTAATTAAATATTAATATTTTCATGATTCATTAACCAATATCAATAAGGTTAGCATAATATAAAATAATTCTCCAAAAAGAGAAACCATTAGATGAAGAAAATCTACTTTCAATTTTTAAAATTCAACTGTAATATAAAAAGTTAAATATATATCATTCAAAAATTAACTTTGCGTCATATTCCTCAAATAATCCAAACTATGATTGAAACCCAAAATTTATAATCACTTGATCACATATAATTCCATGATATTTTTTATATTTTTTTATCTAAAAAACATTAATCACAAAAAAATTATTATACCAAAACATAAATTCTTAATCACTTATTCTTCATGGAAGGTCAATCATTTATAGAAATAAATAATGCCATCATAATTATAAAATTATAAATCCCAAATTTTTAAAATATATAATTCAAAAAGTACTCCTAAAATAAATTCTAATAGACGCCCATTTACCTTAGTCATATATAGTTCCCAAAATATTAAACATCTTCCAAAATAACATTATCACAAACATCCAAATCGGTTTCAAATACCAAGGATATCCATTTGATAAAACATAATTTCACAAAATATACTTCATCTTATTTTATAAGTAGTTTTACTGAAGAGAAAAATCCATACTATCAATGGACTTCATGTAGACCACTGGTAGGAGATGAAGCTTTGTCGCACATCAGATGTGGGTTTGATTTTCAATGCCTTGTCTGATGATATATGTTTTCACACTTCATTAAAGTTTTCCTTTTCCCAACTTTATTTAAAGATATAACATTCCCAAAATGAGATAAAATATTTAAAAAATAAGAATATCATTTTTTATTCTAAATATTTATCTCATACCATTCATTTTCAAACCCTAAATTTCATAACCAACAATTACATCAAAAAAAATAGTTCATATAAACCAAAATTTTTAACTATAACATAATAATTATGCACTCATGAGAAAAGATAATTCTTCATCAAATAACGTTTTCACCTAAAAAACCATGGTCATACACATACTATAAAGAATTATTCTAATGTAATCTCATCATCAAAGTCATTTTAATAGTGTTAAACATTTCATCATCATACAGTCTACCATAACTATTGAATATTTTATATGTAATATTTTTAATCATTCAATGTTCATCAATATCCTTAAACTATGTTTTCCATATTATTAATTTATAATTATATCATACAATAAAATAATTGGGTCCTAAGGTTTTATATATTTAAAACATGAGACATGAATTAATCCACACCTTTCAGATGTCATTTTCAGTTTCCACATCCTTAATTAAAATGTAATAAGGTTTTGTGAAAAATAAATTTTTATTGTCCACTTTAACCCAATAATGATAAATCTTCATTAGACATTCATTTTCATAATGATCGTACTCCACACATCAAAAAAAGTTAATTTATAACATAGAAAGAACTTATTTCCCTTTCTTGGAGTCAACTGAATTCTTCCTTTTAATGGTAGCTTCAGGATTTATAACCTTCATTAGAATATCTATAACATCTTCCCTTACCTTTAAAAAAATATGATGTGTTTATTTCCACATCCTCGACACATATTTCATTAAATAAACTTTCCATTATGATTATTATGTGAAAATCCACATTTATTTCTTACTCATATATATGATGAATTAAAAAACACACAATTGTTTTAGTGGTTAGTCACAAGTCCTGATAGTACGTTCAGAATAACCAAGAGAGTTCTTATTTAATAACCCCTTTTATTTGGTTTCAAATATACCTAACAAACACATTTTACATCACATTCATTGCTAATTTGGTTCCCATTAGATATGGTCATTTCTTTAAAACAAAAATTAGTGTGTCAGTATATAAATAAAATCATCATATTCTATCATAATCGGTAGATAAATAGTAAGAAATTCTTTACTCATGTTATCTCAAAATCATTAAATATATCTAAAATAAATACGACTCTTTTTATTGAGCTAAACATAGTAGATATTTATATCTTGTAACTTATGCTTAAATATCACCCTAAACAATAAAGTTTTCTAAACTATCCTTTGATTGTTTCTATATTGCAACATCCTTAAACATTACTTAATCTTGAGTTATGTTAATAATTTTACATTCAGTCAAATCAGGGATATTTTATGGTTTTGGGAATTATATTATTAGAGAATCACACATACATAACTGCCTAAATATTACAATTTGGACACTTCTACTCACTGACCATTTTTTTTATAAAACAAAAACGGTTTAAAAAGAAACATGGTTTTGTTTCATGTTTAAAGTTCTTAACATTTCATTTATCTCATAATTGACTCTATTATTCTTTTAAAACCTATAAAAAACTATTTAAAATAAGGGATGAGAATAAAAATATGAGTAAGGGATACATGAAGAACGTAAATTTTTAGTCTTTACTAAATCCTCTAAAACATTAACACTTTATCATAATGTAATACATTTCAACTTTAATTCGTATTAAATACAATTCACAGAATATAAGCATATTTCATACCCTTTATACAGTAAAAATATTACCATAAAACCAATAGAAATCATACATAACAAATAATTTTAACATGGTACATAATCATACAAAAATTTATTAACCATATAGTTGACTTCCACATATATCACTCTTATAAATGAAAATCCCAAACAATCGTCTTCCATAACCAACACATTGGGGTTATAATGAAAGCACAGATCCTTTATTTATCAATGAACTAGCAAGGTTTGGCTTATCACAAAACCACCAATCTTTGGTTTATCACATAACAACCATGAAAATGCCCATATACAATTATAAAATCATAACACTTAAAATATTTCAATTGTCAATATTTCACTAACAAAATACCATTTGAAATCACAAGAAATCACATCAAGATATAAAACTTTTCAATCTATTTCCAAAACCATTTTCAGTAATAAAATATCCAAAATGGAATAAGGTATTTTTCCCCTTTTAAAAATGTTAAATATTATAGAGGAACTCATTATTCAAATAATGGTTATGGCGGTGGAGAAGTCATTATTGTCGCATACATAAAAAATCATTACTTTTTTCATTTTGTAATGAAATTATATTCATTGTATAAAAGGATTAATTCTAGAAAAATTCTAAATGAATAAAATATATACATCAAAAATCATTTTTAATCATTTTTTCCAAATCAATAAATATTTATATAATATTATGATGATAATATTTGATAATTAAATCTTTATTTGTTCAAGGGGTCCCATACTGCTTTGAACATTTAAAACATAATATCTATGAAATAATACATTTAATGAAATATAAATTAACATTAGTATTGATAAAATATGTATATAAATTTACAAGTTGATATATATACACCAAATTAATGAATAAAAGCCCATATTATCAAGAAATGCCTTAATGAAGAGTGATTGAGATGAAATCTAGTACCTTGAGTATTAATCATATCATAAGTTCTTTAACATCATAAATAATTGAAATATTATAATTCATAGATTTTATTAAATTTCTCATTTTCATTATAATTTTTATATCACTTATTACCACGTGAAAATAATTACATAATGATTTATATTCAGGAAAGATGTTTTCTTGACATTCGGTACTTATGTCGAAAATGAACTTGTTACGATGTCAATATTCCACATGGTCAAAATTACAACATCTCCATAATAATATTCATGACATTATGATAATTTTTATACCTAAATTATTCCTTTCAAAAAACCATTTATTTATGATATGAATGATGAAAAACATTATAATTCAGGATATGGTAGCCAATATGTCTGTATGAGTTACATTTCCACATTTCATTGATCGTTATAGAAATTTGTAAATTATTATATTACCTATATTGATTTATAATAATATAATTAAAATTAAAATAATAATTTAATTATACTTATATATATCATACAAGTGATGCGGTGAATAAAAATTAATCACATCACTTTCATGGAGGCGATAGTCGACACGAACGCACGAACAACGTTATAATTTTTATAGGCATGGAAAGTAAGAAATTAATTGTTATATTTTTCTATTATAATGAAAATATTTCCTAAAATAGTATAAAAACATTATTTCAATCCTTATGACTAGCCTTTTAGGACGGTTATAGAAAATTAATTATATGAGCTCACAGATGTGATAGTTCACACGTACGCACGAACAATTAATTCCATTCCCATTTAATGGATTTATAGATGGATTTAATTGATGATATTAACATAAAAAAATATTATCATATTGATGATACTATAGATATTTTTTCGCCTTGATTGAATAATATTTGATGTTTGTGGAAGAAGAAGTAAAATAGAAACACTTAAATAAAAACATTACCATTCCTTCAGATGAGACCCTTTCATAACACCATAACACATCACATTTTGTTGTTATGTCTAAAATAAGGTTTCAATAATGTGTGGGGAAATATATTTGTATTATTTTTGGATATATGTTGACTGAAAGAAGGATTTTTTGGTTTTAGTAATATAGAAGAATGGGTTCCTTTATATAGGATAGGGGAGGGACACCCTTGGAAATATTAAATGTACTATATTATTATATATTCATTATAGATTGATAAAGAGTCAAAATATAGGTATCTATAATATTGGATGAGTATAATTTGAAATAATATCATCTAGTAATAATTAATAATGTTTTTCATAGTTTTTTTAATCCTTTGATTTTTGTTATAACCCCTTTTATCTCTAACCGTTTTATAAAGTAATTTAGACATTCAGAGTCAAAATAATTACAAAATAATTCCAAAAGACCTGTGAATGATTCATTAATGACATATTTCATGTTATGTAAACTTTTTTAATGGAAAAATAGTTTTTTATAAATTTTATATTTTTTTATTAAATATTTTACATTTTAAAATATGAATTATTTATTTTTATACGCAATTCAATTATTAACTTTTTAAAAATATCCCCAAAACATGATTCTTTAGAAAAAAAATATTAACTGAAATAAAACATGTCATGTTACTCGAGAAATTTCTCTTATGCCATTAAATATTTCAAATTATATTTATTATAATATTATTAATATCATTTATTAGATTTTTAAAATTACTAAATATATTACTGTATCATATTTGTGTCATAATTATATTTAATTATTTAATGTATAAAGATTATATATAAATTACCATTATGTAGTTAATATTTATTCTTCCTAATGATTACTTATAGTCTAAGATATCAATAATATAATATCATTGTTGGCGCCAAAATATGGAACGAAAAGAAGGCGTGAAAAAGAATCCATGCATGCTGCCTCACGAAGCTCCGATGCGAAGCTCCCCGAGCATCACGGCCCCGCGAAGCACAAGAGGTGGTACTGCACCACGAACAGACTGATGTTCGCATGCCCGCCACGAAGTATAGGAGGCGGTAATGCTCCGCGAATAGCCTCACGTTCGTGAGCCCTCCGCGAAGCACAAGAGGCGGTAACGCTCTGCGAACAACCTTACATTTGCAAGACCGCCGCGAAGCACAGGAGGCAGTACTGCGCCGCGAACATCCTGACGTTCGCAAGCCTACTACGAAGCATAGGAGGTTGTAACGCCCCGCGAACGACTTGACGTTCGCGAGCCCACCGTGAAGCACAAACCGCCCCTTCGAGCCGCGTGAGTTCTGCTTCGCGGCGCCCCTTGCCTATAAATACTGGGTTCCCCTGGGTCCATAGGACCGACAATCTGACCTTTCAGCTTCTCAACTCCTGAATTGCGAAGCACCCTTCACCCCGGGAATCATGAGCTTCATGAGTTATTTTTACTTCTCCAGATGCCTTCACCTTGTCTCATTTTCAGACCCTCTTCTGAGAGGGATGCCCTTCACGAAGCCCAGGGAATTCGTGGAGGGGGATTCCCAAGGGAACCCGAGTAGCCGCAGAGCATTAATGCTTTGCGAAACACCAATCATGTACTAGTGATCACCATGCCAAGGTCGGGTCGCAGCATATCACGAAACAAACTTCCTCACAGCACCTTGCTTTATGAGGCACCTTTTCATCGTGAGGTAGTGCTCCGTGAATACTATTCCACTTCGCGAAGCACCCCCCATTCACACCTTTTCCCCATGCTATGGCCAAGGCACTCCACTTCACGATGATCTCTTCTTTTCTTGGTAATTCCTCTTCCCGTGCGACCCTCCAAGTTTGCATGATTTTATTTCAATGTCCCACAGACAACACTACTCGTAGCGTTGCTTTGACTAATGCTTCTTCGCATAGGCACACTAACAGTTATTTCTTCTTCACATAGCCACACTAACATATACCCCTCTATGGTTCACTCTGCGACCCCCCTTGACCACCAACTTACTGGCACCTTCCCTCCCCCAAGGAGCAGAGGGTGCTGGTCATGTATGTCCTAGGGGTGAAATGTAAACCCACCTCGTCTAAGCTTCAGGATGTTAAACTTCCAAGCACCTTATCTTCAACACATGATGATAAACTATTACCCGATCTCGTGCCTCGCACATAGGGTCCCCCATCTCAGACATTCTTTATGCCACTCACCTCCACGGGGATGGAATCCCCCCCATCCAGAAGGGGGGATATCCTCCTTATCAGAGCGGTGTATGTCCACGGGAGAAGGGAATCCACCTTGGTGTAAGCCCCCTATCCCTTCTTGTAGAAGGTATCACTCATGTACCTCCATACTTCCCCACTGCCAAGGTTAGTGTAGGGAGAAATTAGGGAACGAGGAACCTCCCATATTTGGTCCCAAGTCCCTATCTTGCTGTGCTTTTCCTCACTTCATACCTCTACCCTAGAGTAAGTCCCAGCACCATGGGTCGCCTAACGCATAAGCCCCTGTTCGTTTCTCATGGACGCACACTATGTGACATGATCGTCACGTCCTTACTGCCTCTTGTTTCTCACTCCGAGCATGACTCACGTGGGCTTAGAGTTAGCATTGGCCATGGAAATTCCCTCATCCAGCATGACATTAAACTGTATGCCTCGTCCAGCATGATGTTAAACTATATACCCCTATTCGGCATGACGTTAAACTGCACATCCATTTGAACACGTCATTTCATCACATCGAGTTCTACCTTCGTCCAGTATGACGTTAAAATGCATTCTAGTCTGACGACAAAGCCGTTGTGACCAACCCAAACTATGAGGACTTTGATCCATGTCATGGAATGGTACGTAGGAAGCCTCCATAAGGTTCAAGCCCATCTCCCATTGGACCATGGTCCCATCCTCACGTCGGTTCACTGACACCCACCATCTTTCTGAACTACTGGGTCTTTGATCCATGTCAAGGCATGGAACATAGGAAGCCTCCATGAGGTTCAATCCCACCACCCATCGTTTATTCACGTCATGGTTCATCTTCATCCCGCTTGACGTTAAACAACATTCCAGTCCGAAAGCAAGCCATTGTGACCATCCTGAACTAAGAGGACTTTGATCCATGTCAAGGCATGGTACTTAGAAAGTCTCACGAGGTTCAAGCCCACCACTAGTGGACCCCAGGGTTCACCTTCACATCAGTTCGCTGACGAAACCCTTTGATCTATGAGGTCTATGATCTGTGTCACGACATGATACGTAGGAAGCCTCCCGCAGGTTCAAGCCCACCACCCATTGGTCACTCCGATCTTCTTCACGTCAGTTCATCTACACCCGGGCAGCCTAGTTTGTAAGCCCCACACCATCTGGACCAAGGCCCTTTCTCGCATCGGTTCGCCGACACACCATCCCGAACTATGAGGACTTTGAGATGTGTCAAGGCATGGTACGTAGAAAGCCTCACGAAGTTCAAGCCCATCCCTCGGTCGTTCCGACCTCACTAACGTCGGTTCTCCCACGTCCTGCATGATGTTAAACTGTATTCCACATTCCATCTGAACTATGGAGACATTGATCCATGTCAAGGCATGGTACATAGGAGTCCTTCACGAGGTTCAACCCCACCACCAGTGGACCCCCAGGTTCACCTTCACATCGGCTCACTGACGATGCCCATCGAACCAAGGTCCACATTCTCGTCGGTCCTCTGGCGCACCTACCCCAACTATGCGGAACTTGATTCCCTGCCAGGGGGATAGGTAGGAAGTCTCTTCAAGGATCAAGCCCAACATTACTTTCTCCCTTGAGATGGTTCCCTTTCCTTCCCCCTCCACTTCATTCACTAATCTATCATCCATCCTGATACTCACCCGGACTGCCATATCCCGACAAGATCAAGACATTCCGATCATTTTCATATCATTCGGGAAACCGCCTACGGGTTGGACCCAATAAAAGGCATCCCTTCAAGGGAAATTACTCAATCTGTTCCATTCCAGTCATTTCTCTAATCGGGCCGATCTGTCTCTGCTAGACGTTAAACCTGTGGCATACCCTGTGTTAAGCATAGGAAGATGAGGAAAACCTCAGATGTATGCCTAAGGTATATAATTCCCCGCACTCGATGTGGGATGCCTCGGGCTTCCAAGCCCACGAGAAGCCCTATGACACGGGAAAAAATACAGACACACCAGTTCCCCAGTGTTCAGACACACTACTGATGCCTCGACGTGACTACTCCCCTGACTGAAGGATGCTTCCCTAACCGGACCCTTTGGAATGTCGTGTCAGAAGTGGTGTAATTAACCAGCGTCCATGAAAACATGGCACTGGGAAGAGTTTCACTAACAACATATTAAATCTATTAGGGAGACCTGGAATAGGTGGCGAATTCTGAGGAGGAATCCACGGAAGGATGAACCGACATCCCATCATCTCGATTTCGATCAAGGACCAGACGTCCCTGAATAAAGAACAGATGCCGCCCGCCTTAGGAAAGTAGGAATGCGGGGAAACAGCTGCGCATCCTTCACAGACGGATACGGGCGCCCTGGAGAAAGTGTCGGAAACTGAAATGGTGAACCCGAAGTGAAATTCTTCTCATCAATGTGGGGATTAGTAGCATTCGAGACATGAGTAGATTCATGTTTCAACGGATCCAGATATCCTGCGCCGGGTCCCGCCAAGCAAATGGCGGGCCTGGTGTGGAACTCACGGGAAGATGGGGAAGTAGAACGTGGGGAATTCCATTCGGCAATGTGTTGGCGTGGATCCCTCTTACCGACATAGAGAATGGAATGACGTTGGGGCACTGGTTGTCAATGCTTTTCCTTGCAGTGCTGATGAGTTGATCGCTCCGTTTCCCAGGAACCAGGTTGCTGTTGTAGAGACACGATCACTGCCCGCTCGCCTAAGCAGGGGCGGGGGCGATACCGGCACAGCCGCCCCGTGTGGCTCTGCTACCACCACGACGGCCCCAACATCCATGAATACGGGGCACCCACATCCCCTCTCCCCATTAGAGATCATCTAGTGAAGGGTAATCAACAACCTTGTACGCAGGTACGAGGAACAAGGGGTCATCCCAACTCGGGGTATGGCCTGCCTGGACCTAGAGCCATCCACGCCCCACCATCAACGCCGCCCTCAAATTCTGCGCAGGGAGCCCCTGCTCTCTACCCCAACGTTCAATCGTTTCGGAGACTGCCCCTGGAACACCTCGATGGCTCCCCGCCTTACGCTGATGAGGCAGGTGATGTCCGGCTCGGCCCGCTCAGAGTTCCAATCGAAGGGCTCCAGGAAAGGGCCCCCACCTGGCCATGTCAGCGCCGTCTTCAGGCATTGCAATAAGAGTAGGTAGGATATTCCCCTACAACACCTACGCCAGCTCGTCTGACCCATCATTAGTGCCGGGCCCGAGCTGAGGATGCTCGTCAAGGTGCGTCGACGTCAATAGCTATTGTGTCCCTAGCCACCACCGACGTGCATTATGGAGTCCCTGCACACACTGAACAATGTCACTCTTTCACCCGACTAGGATCGAGGCCTCAGCTGCCCCATGGGCAGGATGGGTTGACTCTCAGGGTCACAGGCCCGAGCGTTGATTGCTGCGAACCAATCCGAGGTAACGTCTCTCCATACGAAGGTCCTCTCCGTACCACTAATCTACAGAGCGTGGGCATTCCCCTCTCTGAATCTCGTCACGGAGGTATGCCTCGTGATACACCATCCCGAAGGAAGACTTGCCCCGCGGTAGTGACGCTCAGCGTGGAAACCTCTCTCGTTCCCACCATACAGGGTATGTAGTCCCTCCTCCTGTCCCCGACCGTTGATGTGATGGCACTACCCATCTGATCCCTCTTCAATGTGGGGTCCTCCCTACGTCCTCTCTACAATAGGTGAAGGTCCTCCTCACCCCAGAAACTCGAGGAGTGAAGGTCTGCCTCGCTCTACCCGTATCGACTATGGAGGTCCTCCCCATGCTCCTGCCGATTCCAACAGAGGCTTCGCACACATGGGTGAGGTCCATCGAGGCCATCCCCATGTACCCTTCGACATTTTCCCTTGTTCCCCACACTCCCCGGCTATCTCGAGTGGGGTCCCTCTTGGCCACGAATATAGCACCGCCCCGAGACAACATGTGGAGAGTCAACCATGTCTTGAAGAGCCACCCAGGGGAGGAGAGTGGGTCGTCACCACCACAAGAAGAGTCCTGGGGGGGCCAGGTGGAGATCAAACTGGACCATTTCTCGGATTCTGAATCGGAATGGGACTCAGCGATGGATCATTATCCCCGCTCCTCTGCGTCAAGGACTGGGGCATGAACCAGGCGCGTCATCATCATTCTCCTAGAATGTGAGGTCCACTATATTCCCACCTCTCTCCGCAGGTACATCCAGGAAGAAAAAATAGAGAAAATTCCACAGGTCCCGACTTTGAAATCACCACCATCGTCACCAGAAGCGCCCTCTACCTCTACCAGAGATTACATAGAACTATTTTGGGGACCAATGGCGGTAGAGCGATGACATGACCTATCTCCGTCAACAGCAATTACTGTGCTAGAATCTGTGGCTATCAGCACATCGTATTGGGATATCGTGGTCAGATCACCACACTCTTCATAGGATGGCCCGGAATTCGGCTGCCAGTCAGCTCATTCATCGTATTCTCCACCGCCATGTTTAATGTCCCAGCGGTCCGCCTCGGTACCGCTACCGGTCCCTCAGCCACCTCTGGTTGATGAGTGGGGAAGTACGGTGCCGGACCCTGAGTCCGAGCCCAGGAGCTTCTGGAGCATTCTCGCAGCAGATCACATCCTGGACATGTTTTGGCCAACGACATCACTGAACTTCTACGCACCAGAGTCCCTTACCCCAGAGGAAGTGGGGTGATTCTGCCGAACCCTATGGGCGACACACATCAGCCTTCATTAAGAGCGGGTGATGTACCCAAAGAGTCGAGGGAACCTTGAAGAAATAGGTGATCTATGACACCATATCGATTTGGCCGCACTCCCTGTGGCCCAGCGCCCTGAGTCACCAGGCCATCAGAGCACCCTTCAATGGAAATTCGTTCAGAGTTTCAATGTACTCCGCAGAGTCATTAGAGAAGTTGCCCCCCTTGTGCAAGTCTGTGGCTGGGGACACTATGCCACTCTCCTCTTCAGCCCTATCCGACAGCAATATGATTAGTTACATGACATTTAGGACCTTCCCTCGAGAGGGGTCATAGTTCACATGGCTGACGTAGTGGACAAGGAAGGCGAGCTTGAATTTCTCGATGGAGACTTAGCCCCTAAGGGTGTTCCGCCACTGCTGGACCCATCAAGGAGGATTACCCATCAGTAGAGGAACCTTTTAGGCCTCCCAGTACTCATCGAGTCACTGGTACACAGTCGAAATTCCGGTAAGGGTAAGGAGCACGTCAGAACTGTCATGCACTCCGACCCGTCTACCTCTGTACAGAAGATGGACGAAGATCCTGAAAAGGTCGTATTGCACCAGCAGCTTATTGAACAGGAGAGGCTTGTCAACGAACTCTTGGCCGAGCGTTCTGCAGAACGACGACCAGACTACGGTAATCCTAAGCCGGGGCAACAGGGGCCGGAACAATTTCCACCCGGCGAGATGCCTCCGGGCAACCCTGACCATGCTGCTTCCACAAATAGTGCAGAAGCCGGAGCCCACGACAAGAGGGTGCAATACATCTTGCCAAACCCTCATGAACGATGGTCAAATCTGAGGAATCCATCCCAGGTTCCCCCAGTCACCCCACATGTCATTCCACCAGTCGCTCCATGAGCCGCTGAAGCCACCTACCGTGTCGAAGAACGGGCAACACACTTGTGATTAGTGATCCCCATAAAGACAGGGACCCCCACCCGGATGATCTTATAGCGGCACTCATTGCCTGCCTCGATGCTTTGGAAACGCGATAGGTGGCAGTCCCACCGGATGACAAGCCATATCCCGTGTGGGTGGATGATATGCCCGCACACCCAGGTTTCGGGAACCCCACTTTCTCACCCTTCAACGGGACATGGGACCCACCACAGCAGTTGGCCCATTTTTCTTCCAGGTGTGGCCCACTGCTGGGGACTCCGGCGCAGCATGAAGCTGATAATATCCGATGTTTCATGCAGACATTGGAGGGCCCTGCATGCGTCTGGTACAACCAACTCCCAACCAGGTCGGTGACCAGTTGGGAGGATCTCTACAGGCAGTTCCTATACCAGTTCAGCTCCACCACGTGGAATACCAGCATCGCAGACCTCTTCAAGTGCATGCAATGGCCTGATGAGTGAGTCATAGACTTCATCGCCCGGTGGAAGGGACTTACATATTCCCTCGACATGCCACTGACTCAGGAGCATTTGCTGACAATGTGTGTAGGGAACGTGAAAACGGAGCTGGTACCTTCCCTGATCACCCAGAACTTCCCTAGAGGGTTCTGGGATTTCTCAGATAAGGGCCAGTGCCTTGAAGAGGCTCTGCATTAGGCTAGTCAGGCACATTTGTTTCCCCCTATGATCCCATCCAGGAGGGCTTCCAGAGCCGAACCCGCCATGGTTGACCAAATAGAAGCCCTGAGGCACTGGAATTACTGCCAGCAGCACCAGCCCCGAAACCCTGCAGAGGTCCTCCACCTCAAGCGTAGGCTCGTGCCGAGCAGCGGCTGTCTCAGAATCAACAGGATTCCATGTGCAATGAGCCACCACCACCTAGGTGATACAATCAAGCGATGCCTCCTCGGCAGGCCCGTCCGTCCCCTTATCAGGGCCAGGCCCCCAGGGCCCCCTATTCAGAAAGAGGGCACCATACTTATTTGTTCAAATAGAATCAGGTCCCTGGCTACTTCCGAAGTGCTCTAGGGAAAGGGATTGTGCGCCTACCCGAGCGTAGAAGGCCGGTGGAGGCGAATCTCACTGATCACCCCAACTATTTTCCTTATCATCATATTTTGGGGAACACCCTCAAGAAATGATATGTGTTTAAAGACTGGCTCCAAGACCATGTCGACAAAAACATAGTCAGGTTGGGCCAGGCACCAACACAAGTAGCGGGTGTCTTTGTAGGGTCAGATATCGGTAGCGACAACGAAGGCTAGTGGAAGCAAGTTCCCAGCCATGGGTCCCAAAAATACGACGACTGGATGGCTCAAAAAACCATCACCTGTGCCCAGGGAATCATCTGGGCTTCCTTGAATCATCTAGATCCCCCGAAGGAAGTAGTCGGTGCATCTACATTGCGTTCACAGCTGACCTCTTCCCAAAAGGGAAAGAAGCGACAACGCAACAAGAAGCAAGGCGCTCCGCCACTACCATCGTCATCCCGCACTCTTGGGAACTTTATGCCCCCTGAAATGGGTATTCCTCCCAGAATCCGCCCGGTGGTGGATTACTCGTTGAGTGACAGCTAGGGGTACGCTTCTGTTAACACCGTGGAGATGGTAAAACCCTATATGGCTCCCGACGTGGGGGAATGCCAGGCGAACCTCCCCAACATTTCCAGCCGACGTCAATGTCATTGGAACCACAACCACGCTGGTCATCGAGGCATGTTAGTAGACACTTTCAGTTAGGCCATGCATGCTACTGAATCTAGATAGTAGGCTTAGCGCAGAGCTCAGCATGAGAAACCCCATCTGACGCCCTCAGCTCTACCTCTACCGCCGTTTGTGCTACTGGATCAGGAAGAGCTGCCTTGTCTGTATCACAGTCAGTCCTTCCCGGCTACAGGCCAGTCTCTACTGTCTGATCCTTGTGTAGAAACTACCCTTTGGGCTTCGACTAGAAGGCAGCGGGACGTACCTAGCACTATCCAACTGCCAGTTCAACCGGCAAGACCCACTATCCCTACAACTGCATAACGACCTCCTGTAAGCAGAGTCTCACACTTGGAATGAACGTATGATGTCCTGAAGCACCTGGTCGGCATTCCAGCAAGGATTTCCATCCTTGAGGCCCTTCGCTTATCATATGAAATGCGCGAGGCACTTGCCGAGGCCCTAAAAAGCCCCCTTCATTTTGAGACATAGGTAGCAGCTGTGGAAGCCTTCAATGCTGAGACAATTGAGAACACCGAATTCCAGGTAGTTATCTCGTTCTCTGGTGAAGATGAGGACCCTACCATACAGAGGCATATTTTCCAACTGTACATCACTGGCCACTTCAATGGTGAGGAAGTCTGATGCTGCCTCGTTGATACGGGTTCCGGGATCAACCTAATCCCGACTCGGACACTGCGAAAGCTGGGTCTATCTGAAGATGATTTAACTACCTCTGAACTTAGAATCCAGGTATACGATAGGACCGAGAAATCCCCAGTCGGAAAGATCCGCCTGAAGACTCAGTTCGGTGGCCTAATTGCCAGCACCGAGTTCATGGTTGTCTCCCAGGACACAGCCTACAATGCATTGATGGGTGGGACATGACTCCGTCTTCAAGTAGTGGTCCCTTCGTCGTATCACCAATGCCTCAAATACTCCCTCAATGGTTGAGTAGGCGTGCTCCAAGAGATGTGTCTCCTTTCACCTCTTGTGAAGCCCGATATCTGGATGTCGATTATTACAAGAGCAAGGATAAGTAAATCCTAGTGAGTGAGGATTAACCCACCTCGGTCACAAGTGATCCCTGGGAAAGCATAGATGACGCCTACATCCTTCTGATCCACCAATTGGAGGCCAAGACCCCGGACATGGGGCAGTGTTTTGTTGTTTCGGGTACGCATGAAAGGCATGTTCCCATGTCCAAGCGATTGCAGAAAATCACTTCGTACTCCTACACTGACCAGGCTTCGGTGATCCCAGAGCCCCTACCCCTGTGTGGTACCAGAATGTTATGCTTATAACAAGGGAAGTACGTCATACGTGTCTCTTCCACCGGGCTGGAATCAACCGACACAGGCCAACGTGTCACCATTGCTTTGACATCATCAAACGTGGCCCCTTAAGCCAAACGCCAGATGGGATAGGATCGACTGTCTTCATAGCTATGGTCTCAGTGGTGAGAGGGTCTCCTGGTATGATGACCACTACTGCCCAACTCGGCACCAGCTGCCCGTCATGGTTTGATAGCTCAGAAGAAGCTCCCTTTGCGGGGAAACCCTCCACGAGTGGAGAGGAAGATATAGATGATGCTCCTCCCTCCTTTGAGGAAGGCGTCTCTACCACATTTGATGAACTGGTATAGGTGAAACATGGTAGCGAGGTAGATCCGAGACCAACATTAATCAGTGCAGCCATGTCCCCCAAGGAATCGAAGCGGTATATAGACTTTCCCAAGAAAAATCGTGATGTGTTTTCTTGGAGCTATGACGAGATGCCAAGACTGGATCCCCATGTAGCCCTCCACCACCTGGGCCTCCCATCAAACCATTGCGGGTTTAAGAAGCCTTCCAAAAAGATGCACCCCTCTCACGGTGCAATGGTTGATGCCAAAGTTGACATGCTTATCAAATCCAACATCGTCAAGGAAGTACAGAACCCCATGTGGCTTTCCAACATTGTGCCAGTCAGGAAGAAGAATGGGCATATCAGGGTATGCGTCAACTTTCGTGACCTCAATCGCCACTGCCCAAAGGATGACTTTCCCCTCCCAGTGACCGATTTATTTATTGATGCCATGACCGGGTTCCAAGCTCTCTCTTTCATGGATGGTTATTGCGGGTACAACCAGATCTAGATGGCCCCCGAGGATGAAGATTCCACCACCTTCAGGGCTCCCCATGGTACCTTTTGTTACCAGGTTATTCCCTTCTGCCTAAAAAATGTAGCTGCCACTTATCAGAGGGCCATGCATCGCATATTCAAGCCGATTCTCGGGACGCTTGTGGAATGCTATGTGGATGACCTAGTGGTCAAATCGCACCAGTGACAGTACCATCTCAAATACCTTGAGAAAGTGTTCGGTTTCCGCCATTCCAGCCACCTTAAGATAAGCATGTTGAAGTATGCCTTCAGGGTCACCTCTAGCAAGTTTCTTGTCTTTATTGTTAGATGCTGAGGCATTGAAATCGACCTAGTGAAGATCGAGGTCATCAACCAAATGCCTCCCCTGAGAAATATTCAGGAACATTGAGGTCTCCAAGGACTCTTAGCCTATATACGCTGATTTGTCGCGAATCTGGCCAGCATGTGTAAGCCCTTTTCCCGGCTCATGAAGAAGGGCACCGCCTACAAATGTGATGAAGAGTGTCGGACCGCCTTCGAGGAAATCATCAGTACCTACTCCAATCTCCGGTTTTGATGCCACCCGTCTCCGGAAAGCCACCGGTCCATTACGTGACCACCCTGGAATGGTCCCTCGGTGCACTTCTCTCCCAAAAGAATAATGAGGGTACGAAGAACAGTCTCTACTATCTCATCGGCATGCTTATTGATATAGAGACCAGATACTACCCTATCGAAAAGAGCTTCCTTGCACTCATTATTTCGTACAGAAGTTGCGGGATTACCTGTAGCACCATGAGGTACAATTGGTCTCTCGAGTAGATGCACTGAAGTACATCCTGAACTGCCCCATGTTGACTAGCTGACTAGAACGGTGGACAGTGATCCTCCAGCAGTTTGACATCAGGTTCATGCCTTAGAGGGCCATTAAGGGACATGCATTGGCAGACTTTGTATCTTCCCATCCAACCTCCACGGATCAGTACCTAGACCTAGATTTTCCTGATGAGGAGATCCTCTCAGTCGATCATGACATCTCATGTTGGAAAATGCACTTCGACGGTGCCTCCCGGAGCCCCACCGGTAGGAGTCTCAATGTTCCTAAGCTCAAGAGAGTGGTTTGGGTATTTTCTTCATTATGCCGGAACAAGCCATCCTGCCGTACTCGTTCCATTGTCAGAAAGTTGTACCAACAACGAGGTAGAGTATCAGGCTCTCATCACCGGCCTCATGTTGGCCCTCAAGATCGATGTTCCCCATCTCCATTTGAAAGGTGATTTCGAGCTGGTAATCAAACATGTCAATGACGATTATGTAGTTAGGAGGCCGGAGCTTGTACCATTGCTGGAGTGAACCCTCCATCTAATGGCCCAGTTCTCTTCTCAACCAGAGGTTACCCATGTCCCTCAGTCACAGAATGGTCGAGCGGATGCCTTGGCTGGTTTAGCTGCATCGCTCGCATAACCCAAGCAAGATGATTTGATTATACATGTGGCACACAGGTGAGTCATTTCCCCCATCACCCAAGAAGACAATGATGGCCTTCGGGTAAGTCACCTCACTGCTAGAACTACTACGTCGGGGGTCATGGGTCCGTTAGAAACAGTGGCCGAGGACCCTACCGACTGGAGGGCACCTTTTGTAATGTATCTCCAAAATGGCCGCCTCCCGAATGACAGGGCAGAGCGCGAGCGAATCCAATGTCGCGCGTTGAAATTTACCCTCCAGAGCGGTCCCAGTCTTGAGAAGATCCTTTAAAAGAGGATCTTCGATGGCGTCCTCCTCCGTTGCATTCAAGGAGTATAGATTTCTCATGTTATGCAAGAGTTGCACGTCAGCTCCTGTGGTGCCCATCAAGATGGGCCAAACCTGTCCCATCAAATCCGGAGGTTGGTGTACTTATGGACTTCTATGATCCATGATTGTATTGGGTATGCCAAGAGATGGCATGCGTGCATGTTCAAGCCAACTTCCTGCATCGGCCACCAGAGCCCCTCCACCCGACCAAGTACTCTTGGCCATTTGCGGTGTGGGGAATTGATGTAGTGGGATCGTATCCACTGGCGACAACTTGCCAGTGTATGTTCATCCTAACTGATACATATTTCTTCTCCAAGTGGGCAGAGGGAGTTCCACTGAAAGAGGTTAAGGCCCGTTCCATCGTCAACTTTGTGAAATCCAGCATCATCCACCGGTTTGGGGTCCCTCACGCTGTCCTCACCGATAATGGCACCAACTTCCGAGCAGACGAGCTGAAGAAATTGTATTCCAAGTACAACATTCGTTTGAATCATACCTCCCGCTATCACGCAAAGGCAAACATATAGATCAAGGCGTTAAACAAAACCCTCTCTAACATTCTGCAGAAAATGGTTGGTCAGAACAAGAAAAGATGGCCGGACAAGCTCCCCAATGCCCTCTGGGCTTATCAGACGACGACTCACAACTCTACCCAGGTATCCCCATATTCCCTGGTGTATGGGGCTGAGGCCGTCCTACCCATTGAGATCCAGCTTCCATCGTTACGCACTACAGTCTATGACCACCAATCGCCAGATGAGGTGGCCAAAATCCATCTAGTTGAATTAGAAGCACTGGATGCGAATAGGGTTCGTGCCCTGCACAGTCTGGAAAGGAATCAGAATAAGATAGTGAAGCCTTCAACAAGAAGGTTCACCTTTGTTCTTTTCTACATGGCAACGTAGTGTTGGCCCTTCGAGCGCCAATGATCCCCGGTAGGAAACCGCCCAAGCTAGAGCCCAAATGGGAAGGGCCTTATATCATCTATAAGGTTTACCCCAACGGGGCATACTCCTTGGTGACCATGGATGGTGAGCGCGTAACTCCTCCCACCAATGCCAAGTTCATAAAATAGTACTATGACTAGGCATCCATGGTCCGACATGACCTTAAACCTTATGGTCCGACGTGACCATAAACCGTATGGTCCAACACACCCTTAATCTGTATGGTCCTGCATGACTCAAACTGCACCACCGTCCTGTAAGATGATAAACTGTAAAATGGTCCGAGCTCTGTGACCTTAAACTAAGATCTACCTCCCACATACTCACCACATGAAGTTAAACTACATGTCCTTCAAGAACTACATGTGGCTTGATTCCCATCCTAATGGGATATATAGGAACGCTCGGATGCCTCGTCTTGAGCCCTGCCCCGAGCTCTTCTCTTCCACTGCACCTGGGTATAGTCTCCTTGGAGGATCCTTGCATGAAGAGGAGTAGTCTTCCTTAGCCTCGCTCATATGAGGATTATAAGGGTTGCACCATGTGCCCACTCCCATTATTTTATCCTCCCACATCCTCACCGCATGGCGTTAAACTTCATGTCTTTCAAGAACTACATATGGATTGATTCCAATCCTAATGGGATATGTAGGAACGCCCGAACATTTCGTCTGTTGGCCCAGCCAAAAAGCCAAAATCTTCCCCTCGGGTCAAGACATATGGCAGGTTGCACATTTTTTCCCCAACTCACGTCGAGCAAGCCTTGACCCAGCTGCACGTCCCCCCTAGAGATGTTCACCTCTTTCATGGATGGATACAGCTATGCTTCACCCACTCCGTGACTAGGATTCCATCATCTTTCGCACCAGGAGGGACCCCCAAGAACGGCTTGGATACTACGCCCAAGGGCTCTCCTACTGACACAGGCCAACGCCCCCCGTGGGTTTTCGAGCAACAAGCCGATACAAGCCCCGCGTTGCAAATTTGGTCAATGGTCGATGCTCATTTGTTGCTCCCATATCCGGTCACCATCAGGACGTTGTGTTTCAAACATGGTCAACAGTGTCCTGGATCTTTGGGTCCACCATGAGATGTCCCAAACATCAAGTTTAGTGATTCCTTCTAACCCATCCCGAACTGACAAACTTCCCTCTGGGTGGTGCCAGCGGTCAGGCCCACGACCCCGACTCTCTTATAAGGGATGTACGGCGGGGTGAAGGATTACGTCTTCATTCACGCCATGTTAATTGCCATGCTGTGAACATCCTCAGATGAGATATAGTTATCTCTTTCCCCATCCACATGTAAGACGTTAAACCACAAACCAATCAGGCCTTCCTGACCGATGCCTGACATAGGCCCCTTGGCCTTCTCGGGCCCTAGACCAACCTTTTACTCGGAGTGTACGGTGTGGTGTGGGAATATGTCCTCATTCACGTCGGGATCATGTACCATGTCGTACCCTTTCCCTCATGAGGCCCATCCTTAGGCCTCTCGGCCATTCTGGGCCCTTGACCCTTGTCCTCACTGCAAGACATTAAATTGAAAACCGGTCCGGCCTTCTTGACTAGGGCTCAGCCTCAGGCCCATTGGAATTTTCGGGCCCCTTAGCCCAACATCTTACCCGGAGTGTATGGTGTGGTACACGGTTATGCCCTCATCCACGTCTGTTTGTCCACCGTATTATAAACTTCCCCTTTCATTGCTTGGGGGTATCATACTCCCTCATCCCATCCTGCATGATGTTAAACTGCATCTAGAGAACTAAGTATGGCTTGATTCTCATCCTTATGGGATACGTAGGACCACCCAAATATCTAAGCTTTGGGTCCAGGCCCATCTCTTGGGAATCCTTATCCCACCACGGCTCCTCAGCCTACTCTTCCTCCATGAGGGGATTATATGGTGTGGTGTGGGATTATGAACTTACTCACGTCGGTCCTATAATGACCACACCATGTACCTCTCATTCCCTAGTTGTCTCGTCGACCTTTCCCGACAGTTCACCAATGTGCCCAAGGGTACTCCGGTTTATTCACTTGAATGCCAGACTTTACTCGGACACGTCCGTACCCGCTTTCCAGGCTTCATGTACCCCTTCATCAGGGCTTCCATCATCATTCACACCTAGAGGGACCCCCAAGAACAGCCTGGATACTACACCTAAGGGCTCTCCAACCGTTACGGGCCAACGCCCCCGAGGGTTTTGGACAAAAAATCGAAAAAACTCCCGCGTTGCGAATATGGTCAGCGGTCGATGCTCGTTCGTTATTCCCACCTCAGGTTAGTGCAATATGGAGACCATTCTTCCGCCACAATTAACTGTTATCCTCCATCACCATGCCAACCCCATTAAGCGCAAAATTTCGGTTACACGATTCACATCCTTCTCCATTCTCATAATGTCCAAGTGGAGTTTCGAATCTCTTGGTACTATTCCTCTGTGCATGTCTAAGTGTTGGGGGAACAAAGCCGCATCAAAGGCGTCTTTCGGGGCTCTTCACCAACTTACCCTCGATGGATGTTTCGGGTATTGCGATAAGGATCTTCCCCCTTGTTTCCCACACCGATTTTAACTCACATGGGCTTAGGGATAGGGTCGAGGTCTGTGCTTACCTGGAAGGTTTTCATCCACCCCTGGTCCGAGCTCTAAGACCATAAACTAAGATCTCCTCAGAACTACGTTCATCTTGATTCCAATTATCATGGGATATATAGGTCCACACAAATGACACTTTTTCGGGTCCATCTCATTTGGGAGCTAGTCTCTCCCCCGTTACCTTTCACCTCTATGTGGGCCCCTCTTCCTGAGGTTCCTCTCTCGGGATTGCGTACGGTATAATGTGGGATTATGTCTGCATTCACTTTGGTTATGACGCACAACACCATAAACATTCCCCGCCTAGCATCGTCTCTGCTAAGTCTCGGCTTCATGACGTTAAAATGCATTATTGGCCTTATCAAACGACCCTAAACTGTGACATTATCGTCCTGGACGCACGACAAAAAACGGAACTACATTGTGATGACCTCGTAGTAGAGGACATCACGTTGGGTATTGGTCACATGCCATTCCATTTGTCAATGCCTATCACAGCTCGATTCTTGTGGCGACACTGGGGCCTGCTACCCTAGGCATGTCGCTTCACAAAAAAGACCACTCACCTTAAAGGAAAAACAAGATTTATCAAATTTCGCTTCTTTTAGTGTAAGGTCCACGCCCGCACTCCCCTTTTTCCACAGCCCTGGCACCCTACCATTCCACCTTTCAGAACTATGTATGGCTTGATTCTCATCCTCATGAGATACATAGGAGTGCCTGGGAACTTCCTCGTGGGCCCAGCCTAACCATCACTTTCGGTCCCTCGACTTGAGCATTTCTATAGAGAACACATGGTATGTAAGGCTTAGGTCCTCATTCACATCAGGTTTTGTAACCGCCTTTCCATGTGTCCCCTCCTCCCCTTACCCATTCATGGTCCGAGTTCTAAGACCCTAAACTAAGATCTCCTTATTGGAAAGGACTCTTCTCCCTCTATCTAATACGTACCATTTTCATATTCAGATTTTCTTTGACAAAGAGCCCGAAGTGTGGGATTTTCATAAGGACATTCCCCTCGTCCCATGGCCATGCTTTGTGAACTCGATATTTGGATCCTCATCCTCTTCCACATCCAAAATGACCCTCGGACGACATGGATACTAGGCTTAAGGGATCTCCATGAACGCTGGACCTAAGGGCCCTCTGATCGTTTCAGGCCAACGTCCCAACGGATCTCTGACAACATTTGTCACATGGTCCTGTGTTTCGAACATGGTCAACGGTCGGCCCTCATTTGTATGTCCCATTTATGGGATAACACAATATGGATGTTGTGTTTCCACCATGGTTAACAGTTATCCTCTATCATCATGTCGCCGTCATTGTGATTCAATTCTCGAGCATCATGACTCACACATTTCCACTTCCTCATGTTTAGGTGGAATTCCAACATGCTCGGCTCCATCTCTTCGCGCATCTAGGTGGGCCACAGGATTTTGTTAGTGTCATTGAGCCGGTATTCACCGAGGCTCTCATTGCCCTAACCTTCCCCATTTTGTCTCAGGAAAGTCCCACCACTACTTCTTGTTTCCAACACCGAGCACGACTCACGTGGGCTTAATAGTTTTGGAGGGATGTGTACCAACACAGACAGGCTTCTCATACTCCTGCATGACATTAAACCGCGCTTCTAGAACTACGTATGTCTTGATTCCCATCCTCATGGGGTATGTAGGAACACCCGACTGCTCTGATTCGGGCCCGACCTAATCCTCACTCTTGGTCCCTCGACCTGGAGAGTTTCCTCCGGGGGTACGTGGTATGATTTGGACTCCAAGTCCTCATTCACGTCGGCTTCATGACTACCACACCATATGCTTCCTGGGATCTTAACTTTCATTCCACGTCCTATCTTATGACGTTAAACTATAGGATTCCATATGTCCTCAATGCATGACACTAAACTGCGGTCCTACCCTGAACAAGTGTAGGATGCCCGGTGTTAATCATGGGATGCACCAGAGCCTCTGTCAGAGAGGATTTCACCTTCCGGTGTTGGTCTATGACTACACTGTGCTTCCAGAACTACGTGTGGCTTGATTCCCATCCTCATGGGATACGTAGAGACACCCTGGTATTTTACCTAGGGTCCAGCCCATAGGAATCAGTAATCCTATCCTTCCCCTTTCTGGCCCCCTGGCCGAACCCCTCATCAAAGAGGCCCTATCCCAAATAAAGAAGGATCTATAACCAAACCAATGCTGCCATCTGGCATACTCCCACCACGGTGGTATAATTACATGAGTGTCGTATTCTGTTCGGACAAACCATAACTCCATATTCCATGCATTTCGTGCCACTTATTCGGACCCTCATCCCCTTTCATGTCTGAAGGGACCCCTTAACGGCCTGGTCTCAGGCCGCATCGTCTCACCTACCATCCTGCTCCAACATTCTGGAAGACTGTTCATGTTTGGAAGGACCCCCTAATAGTATGGATGCTCGACCTAGGGTCCGCCTACTGTTCTGGGCCACCATTCCGAAGGATTGATCGACAACAGTAGTGGCGTGGTCCTCTGTTTCGAACATTGTCAACAGTCGACCCTCATTTGTTATCCCCATTTCAGGATAACACGTTAATAATATCATTTCTCCACCATGTTTAACTATTTTCCTTTATTGTCACGCCATCCCCACAGTGTTCCGAATCAATGGGATCGTAATTCACGCTTCAACGTTTCCATATGTTCGAACCAATTTCAGCTCCCCTGGAATTGCACCATTCATGCATGAGGGCGCGCTGGAGAAACAGTAATTCAGATGTTTTGAGAACTTCCTTCTCCGTCCAGGCCTCTCCCTTCTTTCATAAATCCGGAATGGTTATCCAAACCCCGGATGCGTGAAGCTTGGTTTCCACTCCTATGTTGAGTGGGATGAGAAGGCAACTATCCCCTGCTTCTCACATCGAGTTTGACCCATGTAAGCCTGGGGAATTATCGCCAAACGACCCGCAAAACATCATAGGGATGTAATGAATCGATTGAAACAGTGGAAATCGTGCATGGTACGACATTCGAAACAAAGAAGGAAGGAATTGAAGCACGAAAGTACCATTAAAAAAATTGTAATTTGTAACAATACCCAGGGGCCGACTCCCCCCATGGACGTGTTGACCCCATCAAAAGAACATTGCAGCTCCACCACCCTTCGACTTGTGGCGTCTAAGACTTGCTGCCACTGACTCAGATCCCGCTCCTCTTCAGCAGCGGCGGGGCGCAGTTCGTCAGCCTTGGCTCTGGCCCTCTCTGCGCCAGCATGAATGGCTACCATCTTTCCAGAAGCCTGCCTCATATGCTCTTCTGCCTCTTCCAGCTGTGCCTTCAACCCTGGGATCAGCTCATATTGTGCATTAAGAGAGGTTGAGTGCTCATCTACCCGGGTCTACAGCTGTTGGACCTCGCTTTCAGCCTCGTGGAACTTCTTGATGTCTGTCGCCTTCCTCCACTACTAGCCCACACTAAGCCCGTGATCATACTACCGGATCTTTTAGGCCATGAGATCTCGGATGAGCGTATGAGTACATTGGGAATCCAGTACCCTAGCGCACTGTTCGCATAGCCGCGAGCGAAGTCTGTCCATTTCTTTCAACCATAGCACTTGGGGGTGTCCTTGATGAAGTGCGTGATTAGCTTCCACGATCGGCGAAGGACTATGCTGTTGTCTTCCTCGTCGGAGGTCATTTCATCCCAGTCTGCGAGATTGGAAGGCCCGTACATAGGGTATGCCCATAAGAAGTCCACGGTAGGATCTACATCTAGTGTCGAATCTGGCGTGACGTCTGGCGCCGGGGAAGGCATGACGGGACTTGGGTTAGCCGATTGATCATCTTCATCAGACTCCACCTCAATAACCTCATGCATGACCATGCTGGTGGCCCCACCGATGATAGTGTGTGTTGCAACCCAGGGAGATGTGGGGACTACCTCCACCATCACCGGCATGCCCCTAGGAGGGATTCCACAAGACATACTGACCAGCGTTGCCGCAGTAGCCCACACCAATCGAAGAACTGTACCATAAGAAATAACACAAACATTAGTTGGCACCATCTACATATTACGACCATGAATCCGGTGGAGGAAACATACGGAGATCGACCTCCTGGTGTTTCTCTTGTGTCAATGCTAATGGGACGCCGAGGCGGGGCCCTCCGTATACTGTTGGAAGGTCTAGGGATTCTTATGGAGCCACCTCGGGTGCTCTGGCCCCACCGGACGCAGAACTGGACGCAACCATAGGTGCATATTCTGAAGGTCCTGCATCATTACCCACCAAGGGGCGGGAGCATGGCCTATATACAAGTTCCACCTGCATGTCTCAAACATCGGTGAGAAATCCGTGATAGCCCAAGAATGGACCATATGGAAAGAGGTTCGAAACGCTACCTCGAGGGTATCTGCGAAATCATTAGAATCTAAGTTGTGGTCTACAACTTCACCCTCCTCCAAAGGGCTACCTCTATCAGCCTCATCCTCCCGAGAGGAGTCCTATGATTATTCCGGCAGGGGGAAGTGCTCCCTCAGATCGGCAGCTGACAAATGTGGGAGGACCATTCGATCCAGCAATACCCTCACTCGGCCTTTCATTGGGTGTGGGTCATCACTGTAGTGAACGTAGTCCTCCATCTCATCCATGTATTGCTCTGCCTCCGCTGGAGATGCCATGAAACCAGCCTGGACTGGGCTTATGGATGATAACTCCATGCCGAGGCAATTCAAGTGCGCCCATATCTCGGGTGGACTGAGGAATTGTCGGTTGATAACACAAATGTCCTAGGCCTCCGGGAAGACGGAATCCTCTGCCATTTCGATATGACGCAGCCGCTTCCCTGAAGCCTGAGTGGATATCCTAGTAAATCCCCTCGGCGACCACCCCTCTAGATGGCCTTGCCCTTCCAGAATCACCGGATCTTCCGCTGCTGCCACACCCTCGACTGGTGCGGGTCCTGCCGCCATGGCAGCTTTTCCACTGCAAGAGGCCCTTGCTTCCCTCGAACCCCGACCTTGGGATAGAGGAGGCCCACCATCACTAAACTAAATAGTTCGCTTCTTCAGCATCTCCCCCAGATAAGCAGCCTCCTAGCCGTTGGCATACTCCCTCACCAATCCGAAAGCGGTGGTGGATGGAGGAAATGTAATTCGCATCTTCCTCTCTTCCCGCGTGAACATGAGCCACAACTGCCTCATCATACATGGGTGCTCCTCGTGACGCACCTCCCAGTAGACCTTCAGGGTCAGCCGCTGGAGGCACTGGAACTGCCTCGCAAAACGATGCGGTTGTATGGTTTACAGAGCGGCTCACCGTCCACTCGTTCCACCAAAACTCCTCCTCGAATGGCCAGGAGATAAGCTCGGTGCTCTTCCATTCCCTGACCGTCATCAGCGAGTATCCCCGTCAGCAATGTGAATGGGTGGTAGTTAAACACATCCGCCCTCCACACCCAGTTCAGCACCATCGGCACGATTAGTTTGAAAGGGAATCTCCCTTCCGCATTCATACTGGAGGGGAAGATGTTTGATCCTGGCGGAGAAATAGGGTCTGGATACTCATATATCCCCCTGAAGTGTGCCGCAATCCACCCATACATGAGGTGGAAGGGCCCGTATATCCTTGGCGGCTTCTTTCCCTCGTGAACATGCTGCAACTTCTTATACAGCTTGGCGATCATTGGAATCCCCAGATTGACCCACTGCCCCATGGCCAGCATGGACACCATGATAAATGAGGTGGGCTGCAGCCCCATGCTGTTATCCCTCACTGGTAGGATCCTACTGCAGATAATGGTCACGATGAATGATTCGAGCCTGACTATCGGCTGCTGTTCAGTGCTGATACTGAAACCCCAAGTCTTCTATTGGATGTCCTCCAAGACGCACCAATACGAGTGCCCCTTACCCCGTTGAGATACCTTCAGAAATTTTCAAGGCCTCTGAGGGAACTCTCGATTTTCTGGGAAATTCAGGAACCGCTTGAACCACTTACTAAAGTGGACATCTCTCACTGCTTCCTTGTCCTCTCCAGGGACCAATGCCATCAGTGCCGACGGTAGTCGCGGCATATGCTATGTATCCTCCCACGCGCTCATGACGGGGAGGAACTCATCATACATGGCACCCAAGATCGAAACTCCCGAAATCTGGTGGACATCCCATAGGCTGATGCCCACCTTCCCATGGTGCAGGTGAAAGGTATTGGTCCAAGACAACCATTTTCTCAGCAGCTCCGGCATCAGCTGTTTCGGTTGGTAAATGTGGAATTCAGAGGCCCATGCCGCCTCATACAAACCGACTCTGCTCAGCTCGTCCCCGAACTCCTCACATGAGGCACCTACCCAGTAGGCCCATGCCCAGTCATCGGTGAAGTTGCCGCCCTGGCGCATGTCCCACTCATAGGACCACCCCTTCATCGAATCCTGCAAAGCCGCCTTCAGCATGGTATGGTAAAGAGGAGGGGATGTCTCCGTTTTCAATGGATTCCCGTCAATATTTTCCACACGGTTGTAGAGACAGAGGGCAATAATGGGTGTGAAGTCCTCCCGCACATGACCATGGCCGCAGTGAACCACTAGCGCTGACATGGCATGCTCATAAACCAACAAACTGATTCGCCCCTTCTCGCCTTAGGGATGAAGATGTCATCCCTCAACCTGAAACCATACAAGGGAAGATTATTGCTCTTCGGATAGTTCTTCTGACCCTCCGATAGTAGCTATTTCAAAGAGGTATGATCCGAGTGGCTTCGGACCATCTCCCCAAGGCCTAGACAGTTGGCCATATCATCCCTCCAGGGGGCATCTTCAAGCACCCCCAATACAGCTTCTCGATGGGCCATTTCGGTTTCGGTACATGGAAGACAATTTTTTTGGGCCGGATCATGAAGCTGGCTTTCGAAGATCTCTCATGAAGTTCGGGAACAAAACCAAGCGTCATAGTCTTCCCTTGGCCGGCAAACAGAAGGTCTCTTGGCATAGTCGCGGAGTCGGAGACTCGCGGTTCGCCGCAAAGCTCTATTCGCGGAGAGCAGACGCGGAGTACGCGGAGCTTCGCGAAGTCGAGAGCGCAAAAGGACAAAGTCGCGAGAGGCCAAAAGAGAGGTCAACCCCCTATTTATAGGTGGGGACCCTGGAGCTTCGCGGTGCGTCCCACCCACATGGAGCATTGCGTCGCATCCGGACCGCGTGGCCGCTTTCAGCACTGCGGGTCCCTTCGTGAGGCCGCATCGTGAACCACTGATAATTTTGGCAATTGTTCCCTCAGAAATCGACCCTTAATTCCTCCGCGGCTCTAAGTCTGAGGGGGGACATTTTTTGGTGCCAAAATATGGAACAGAAAAAAGGGGAAAAAAGAAGCTCTGCATGCTGCCTCGCGAAGCTCCGACACGAAGCTCCCCGAGCATCGTGGCCCCGCGAATCAAAGGAGGCAGTACCACGCCGCGAACGGACTGAAGTTTGTGAGCCCGCTGCGAAGCACAGGTGGCGGTAACACTCTGAGAACGGCCTTACGTTTTCGAGCCCTCCATGAAGCACAGGAGGCGGTACCGCAACGCAAAAGGCCTGACGTTCGCAAGCCCGCCGCAAATCACAGGAGGTGGTAACGCCCCACGAACGGCCTGAAATTCATGAGACCACCACGAAGCACCCACCGCCCCTTCATGCCACGTGAGTTCTACTTCACGGTGACTCGTGCCTATAAATATTGGGTTCCCCCTCATTCCAGAGGATGGACAATCCGACCTTTCAGCTTCTCAACTCCCAAATCACGAAGCACCCTTCGCCCCAAGAATCATGAGCTCCGCGTGGTATTTTTACTTCGTGAGATGCCTTCTCCTTGTCTCGTTTTTAGCCCCTCTTCCAAGAGGAATTCCCTTTGAGAAGACCAAGGCATTCACGAAGGAGGGGGATTCCCAAGGGAACCCGGGTAGCCGCAGAGCATTCCTGCTTCACGAAACACCCATCCTGTAATAGTGATCCCCATGCCAAGGCCGGGTCGCTGCAGATCGCAAAGCACACTGCCTCGCAGCACCCTGTTTCGCGAGGAACCTTTGCTTCGTGAGGTAGTTCTCTGTGAATACTATTCCACTTCACGAAGTACCCCCTATTCACACCTCTTCCCCATGCTAAGGCCATGACATTCCACATCGCAAAGCTCACTCCTTGGCTTGGAAATTCCTCCTCCCGTGCAACCCTCCAGGTTTGCACGATGTGATTTCAATGTCCCACGGACAACACCACTCATTGTGTTGCTTCGCCTAATGATTATTCGCATAGGAACGCTAACAGATATTGATTTTCACATAGCCATGATAATGTGGACCCCTCGATGGTTCGCTCTACAACCCCCCATGACCACGGCCTTACTGGTACCTTCCCTCCCCCAAGGAGGAGAGGGTGCTGGTCATGTAAGTCCTAGTGGTGCAAAGTAAACCCACCTCGTCTGAGCTGCAGGACATTAAACTCCCAAGCATCTCGTCCTCAACACATGATGTTAAATTGTGACCCGACACTATGCCTCATATGTAGGGTCCCCCCAGCTCGTACATTCATTACGCCACTCGCCTCCACGGGAATGGAATCCACCCATCCACAAGGGGTGATATCGTCCTTATCGGAGCGGCGTATGTCCACGGGAGAAGAGAAACCACCTTGGTGTAAGCCCCCTATCCCCTCTTGCGGAAGGTACAACCCATGCACCTCCGTACTTCCCCACTGCCAAGGTTAGTGGAGGGCGTGATTATGGAACGAGGCACCTCCCATCGTTGGTCCCAAGTCCCTCTCTCGCTGTGCTTTGCTGCACTTCGGGCATCCACCATGGAGTAAGTCCCAGCACTGTGGTCCACCTAATGCGTAAGCCCCTCTTTGTTTCTCACTGAAGCACCCTTCGCGACGTGATCGTCAGGTCCTTGCTGCCTCTTGTTTCTCACACCGAGCATGAATCATGTCGGCTTAGAGTGAGCATTGGCCATGGAAATGCCCTCGTCCAGCATGATGTTAAACTGTATCCCTCGTCCATCATGACGTTAAACCGTATGCCCCTGTCCAGCATGACTTTAAACTTCACATCCATTTGAATGTTTCATTTCT
Organism: Viscum album; assembly: GCA_963277665.1. NCBI lineage: Eukaryota > Viridiplantae > Streptophyta > Magnoliopsida > Santalales > Viscaceae > Viscum > Viscum album. Next base: position 1,665,705,379 of record OY728147.1, on the reverse strand, counting down.
TCACGTTGAGTTCTACCCTCATCCAGTATGACGTTAAACTGCATTCCAGTCTGACGACAAGCCGTTGTGACCAACCCGAACTACAAGGACTTTGATCAATGTCAAGGCATGGTACGTAGGAAGCCTATATAAGGTTTAAGCCCATCTCCCATCGGACTAAGGTCCCATCCTCACATCGGTTCACCGACACCCACCATCTTTCTGAACTACAGGGTCGTTGATCCATGTCAAGACATGGTACATAGGAAGCCTCCATGTGGTTCAAGCCCACCGCCCATCATTTATTCATGTCAGGGTTCATCTTCGTCCCACATGATGTTAAACTACATTCCAGTCCAACGGTAAGCCGTTGTGACCATCGTGTACTACGAGGACTTTGATCCATGTCAAGGCATGGTATGTAGGAAGCCTCACGAGGTTCAATCCCACCACCGGTGGACCCCCGGGTTCACCTTCACGTCAGTTCGCCGACGAAACCCATTGAACTACGTGGTCTTTGATCTGTGTCACGACATGGTACCTAGGAAGCCTCCCACAGGTTCAAGCCCACCACCCATTGGTCACTCTGACCTTCTTCACATTGGTTCATCAACACCCGAGCAGCCTAGTGTGTAAGCCCCACACCATCTGGACCAAGGTCCTTGCTCGCGTCGGTTCACCAACACACCATCCCGAACTATGAGGACGTTGATACGTGTCAAGGCATGGAATGTAGGAAGACTCACGAGGTTCAAACCCAAACCTCGGTCGTTCCGACCTCACTCACGTTGGTTCACCCCCGTCCCGTATGACGTTAAACTATATTCTACATTCCATCTGAACTACGGGGACTTTGATCTATTTCATGGCATGGTACGTAGGAAGCCTTCACGAGGTTAAATCCCACCACCAGTGGACCCCCAGGTTCACCTTCGCATCGGCTCGCTGACGATGCCCATCAGACCAAGGTCCACATTCACGTCGGTCCTATGGCGCACCCACCCAAACTGCGCAGACATTGATTCCCTATCACGGGGATACATAGGAAGTCTCTTCGAGGATCAAGCCCAACTTTACTGTCGCCCTTGTGATGGTTCTATTTCATTACCCCTCCACTTCATTCACCCATCTATCATCCATTCTGATTCTCACCCAGACCGCCATATCCCAACAAGATAATGCCATTCTGATCTTCTTCATAACATTCAGGAAACTGCCCACTAGTTGGCCCCGATATCGGCGTCCCATCAAGGGAAATTCCTCAATCCGATCCATTCCAGTCAATGCTCTAGTCAGGCCGATCCATCTCCGCTGAACGTTAAACCTACGACATACCCTGTGTTAAACATAGGAAGCTGAGGAAAACCTCAGATGTATGCCTACGACATTTAATTCCCCACACTCGATGTGGGATGCCTCAGGATTCAATGCCCTCGGGAAGCCCTATGACAAGGGACAAAAGATAGACATGCCAGTTCCCCAGTGTTCAGACACACTACTAATGCCTCGACGTGAATACTCCCCCGACTGAAGGTTGCTGCCCTGACTGGAACCTTTGGAATGTCTTGAAAGAATCAGTGTAATTAACCAGCATCCATGAAAACATGGCACTAGGAATAATTTCACGAAAAACGTATTAAATCTATGAGGGAGACCTAGACTAGGTGACGAGTTCTGAGGAGGAATCCACGGAAGGAAGAACCGACATCCGATCATCCAGATTTCGATCAAGGAGTAGACGTTCCTGAATAAGGAACGGATGCCGCCCACCATTGGAAAATGGGAATGTGGCGAAACAGCTGCACATCCTATACAGATGGATGCGCGTGCCCCGACGAAAGTATCAGAAACAACCATATTATTATTATTTGAGTAATAATAGAAATGATTATGAAAAATCCTCCTTCACATTAAATTAAATGTTATAAAAGTCATAATCCCAAAAAAATGTGGATTCGAAAGGCCAAAATATTGACCCAATAACCTTCTAGGTCGACAATAAATTATAAAATATAATGAAAAAATATAGGGTTTATTTGTATTTTAATAGTATTATATTTACCTAAATTTGCACTATGTTCCTTATCCATGTTAAATAAAAAACTAAAATTACTATCCACCAAAAATTATTTTGATCATATTTGGAAAAAAATTCACACTAATTACAACCATGTATGTTATTTTTTTAAGATTAAATTCACAAATGTGGAAAAATTAAATTTATTATTAATCTCAAAGTTAGAATGAAAAAAACAAGTTTCTTAAGTATAATGTTTAAAAGTTCATATAGATTTTTTATTTAATTTCAATATGACATTTGGTCCAATTAAATTAATTGCTTTAAATGATAATAACATAGTCTAATTACACATTAGAAACAATTAAAAATACAATCAATTTATATAAAGAAATTATAAAAAACCCCATATTTGAATAAAATTACATTATCATTAACTATTCATTAAAAATGTATTTTATCCGAATAAAACCAAAAGTAAACTAAAGTAAATGTTGATTTAGTTACTAAAAATAAGATGTCTATTTTGTCAAATATTTTATCTAAAAGTGTCAAAAAAATTATTTAGAGTTGGTTCCTCATCAAAAGGTGGTAAAACTATATTTTTATAAAACACTCATTTTATCCATATAATTTTATTTGTTCTTATATAATGTCCAGAAAACACAAATGACGAATTTTAAACATTATATGGAAATAATAATTTATTAATATAATACAAAAAGTGAAATTTTATTATTTTATAGACACAATTATTCTCACATAAAAACTTTTTTTTATAAAAAACATTCATTATATACAATTGGATTTTATTTACATTTATAATAAATATTTAAACCCGTGAATAATTATATAAAAATATGTAAACCTTATTTTAATAATTTATATAATATCAATCATTCCCTCCATTATATCTATAATTCGATAACTACCACAGAATATAATAAAATAAATAATATATAATTGTATTTGTATAACTCTGCCTTGCATGCAAGGTAATATTTTGAAGAAAACCATTGTCATGTGTCGATTATTTTAATAGAAATAGAATTAAATTTAGAGTAAAAATGCATTCTAATTAATAGATATTAATATATATCAAAAATATTTATTCTATAATTACATTGGATTTTACTCTGTACCCCTCACATGTTCTTAATACAGAGGATGTACATTTAGAGAATGTCCTCTCATATGAGGACTAATTGATGTAGATCATTGAACACAAGGGAAAATATCACCAAAATATTATAGTTCACTTTGTCAAAGTCCTATGGAGAAACCACATATTTGAATTGTTGACATGGGAACTGGATAATGTGAGAAAATAAAGTTACCCTTATATCTCATAATTATCATCAACGTTATTTATTTATTATAAATCAATAAATATGAATAAAAAACCAAAAGAGTAAGGAAATGGTAAAATAAATACAACATGATCATGACCCCTTAAGGTGATATTAATATATATATTGGGTTTTAATAAAATCTAATTGACACATAAAAATGATGTGATGACTTCAACTAGTAAAATTATACACAATAAATCCCATTTATCAGAGCATCCCAGAGATATAGAATACCAGGGAATATTCAATATCTATGTCCAAGAAGAAATCCAATAACAAAATTAGGATTGAAATTTTTTTTGGGAGAATTTCACATTAACTAAGGACATGACAAATCAATGTATTCCAAACCATCCCATGAATGTCTCACCATCGTGAACCTAAACATCATGGTGTTTCTTAGTTTACTAAAGGGTTAAGTATAATGAAAATAATAATATAAATATGTATAATGTATTTCCAAATATTAAAGTTCACCTTTTACTATTATCATTACATTAGAATAGGATTTTTTTACGATAAAAAATTGTATTTTCAAAAATAATTCAATTTCGATTAAGATGTTTATTTTCTTAAAAAACAGATTTTTCTAATATATAATATTATAATAAATTATTATTTTTAAATTATTTTAATTCAAATATAAATGATTATAAATTTCTAATGAAGAAAAAGGTAATATTTACAAGGGTTCAAAATATTTTGTTATGAAAAAAACTAGCATTTCTCACTAACTGAAGATTCGTATTCAAAAAATTATAATAAAAATATTTTTGTAAATTTTTTGAATAAAATAAATATTATTTTTGAACTCATAATTTTAATGATATATAGTGGTGAATTTTTAATTATATTCACAGACAAATGAATTTTTGGGTAAAAAATATATACCATATAAACATATGTTGTGTAAATTTACATCATAATGAACCAAATGTTATGTAAAAAATACTATAAATGGTATATCCAACCATATATATGTTTTACCTTCAATATAATGTGATTTAATTTGTATTTGAATAATTTTATAAATCATTTATGAATCCTCTAAAACCATTATTTTAATTTTATGTTTTTAAATAATTCATTTAAGATATTGACTCACTTCCACATTATAAGGGGTATTATATTGATAAATATATACCTTGGACTTTTAAAATAATGAAAAATATAATTTTTGAAATAAACATGGGGAAAATGATGGGAATGTTTGTCATTTTTGTTATTTTATTATATGGATTCTAAAACCTATGATAAATGATAAATAATTACCTACTCATTTATTATATAAAACCACAGAATCTCCCACATTCCATCACTGAAAATACTTGATCAAAGTCTTTAATTTTCTTTACCATATCTATCCCCCCCAATTTTCCCACATGTTCTATAGAGGCGCCTCAGAATCACTTCATGACACACCCTCAAGGCATCACATACTTTCATTGTATAATTGTTTCAAGCTTCTTCATCATCTTTTTCATTATATTTCCCATTCCAAATTTTGGGATATGATTTTACATGTCCATGTTTCTATAAATTTCATTTCAAAATTATTAAAGACCCCTTTCTCCCTCATCATAAAAATTTATTAACTTTTAATGAATTATTTTATGCTTATGAAATTTTACCATGATTTCCAATGCCAATCAAATGTGTAGTGAATACCCAGACCATTTTCCACTAAAGTTTGATCACTTTTATGAATATATATTTATTTAATGGGGATATACATGTTTTTATTACACACTCCATGAACATGGAATAAAATGAGATGGTAAATGATTAAATGATTTATGATTAATATGGCCTACGTAAGAGTGAGAATGAAATGAATGTGATGCATACACATTGATTAATATAGTGATAAAATATAATTATTAATTTTTAGTATATTAAGTCATCATGATGGGACATATAGTGAACCTAATTCTTTTATATGATTTTACATCATTATTTCATGGTAGTTAGCCATGTACTATGTCTATGATGTAGTGTTTTATGTTATTTCAATATTTAGCTTGTTCTTTTTAAGTTATCATGATATATCATGCCTCACTGTTCATGTTTATGATTCTATCCCATTTTATGTCCATATAAATGAATATATCATATTTTTTTAATTTCTTGATGTTATTCATTGATGATTCCCTTTTCAGGATTTATATATCACTCCTTTCTTATGTATGTCCCTGGGGTATTCCAAGGAGTTTTATGTACGATCATACTATGGGTGTTTTCAAAAAATATGATCTATATACTATTTTTTATTATAATGAATTGTATATGATTCCCAAATATGCTATATATCTTGATATTATACGATGTATTATGTATAATATAACATAATAAATAATTTACTAATGTAAACTATAGAGAATTCTTGTTACATGAAGGATGAAGGGGAATAAAGTCAAATAATAACAAACCATTATAGAATAATTATTAAATCATAAATATATTGTATATTCAAAAAACAATATCCTCATAAAAATCAATTAAATGTAGACATGAATAATGAATAAAATATCTTCATGGGGGACACAATCCAAATTTTTTCATGAGAAACATTATCATTTTTTAATATATGGGAAGGTTAGGAGGTTTATAGTATAAAATAATTATAGATTAATTACAATGTCATAAATTTAATATATAAAATTTAAATTCTTCATTATAATCATCCATTCAAAATGGTGGTAGATAATTAATAATATCATTACATGGAGGCAGTTATCCCCACCGATACACAAGGTTTATTTCATTTCCCATTTGATGGATTAGAAGTAGAAAATGGTTTACTCAACATAGAAATAATGTATCAATATATTTATGAGACTATAATAATAAATATTTTGAGATAAAAAATATTTATAGGAAATATAATAATAAATAAACATATATTGAGTTGGATAAAATTATTTCATCTTTATTTATATACATCATTTGGATTAAATATTAAGCCTTCACTGATTAGTATTACAATAATAATAGAGTCTCTAGGATTAATAGGTGAAATATAGTAAGGTACTAAAGTAGGTGTTGGTTGATATAGAGCAGTTATTATTTTTTAATAAATGACGATAATAGGTTCACTTTTATAAATGAGAGAAGAAATAAATTTTGATTTATTTTAATATATAAATGTAATATACCCCATAATAATTTTAATTGGTAATAAATCAGTAAAATATAGAAGTTATATATTAAAATGTCTAAATAAAAATAACATAAAATATATTAATTTTTATATTACATTTTAAACATTATCTTTTTATTTAACAACCACATTAACTCTTTTACACCATAATTTTGTAAAAATGTTTTCTAGAATTTACAAGTCATAAATATACATCTTTAGTTATTAGTGGATAAAACTATTCCATTATTAATAATCAATAAAACATACATTCCACATATCCTATTTTTTTTAAAAAATCACATAAAAAACTGTTAATCGTAAAATATCATTAATGTCAATTTTTTAAACTATGTGGTTTCTGATCCCTGCTGTCTACACAGGGTATGCAGGAAACCTCTGTATGGATCAATACATGGAAAAGGTAAGCCTTGGTGTTCCACCTATTCATTGGTGGACACTCGCTGATCTACCCTCAGTGGTGTCCACATCTACATTCACAATTTTACATCTTCCTTTTATGGGACACACCATCCTGGGTCTGCTCTTATGAAGTGTTTTGATCCATCTACCTAGTAAACAATCCTGGATCTACCTCCAAGGGATGTACCAATTTGATTTGACTTAATGGGACATTCTAATAACTCTCATTCTAGCTCTGCAAGATGTTAAATTCACAACATACCTCATGTTAAACATATGATGTTGAAGGAAAACCATGGAGGATATTCCTTTGGCATAACCATCTTTGCATGATTTTAAAATCATGGAATACCTTATTTTAAACATGGAAAGATGAGGAAAAAATTAGAGACATGCCTCCAGCATAAGATACCCCATGATGATGTTGGAAGCCTCAGGTTATCCACACTCAAGATGTCGTCATATGAGGAAACCCAATGATTCCCCAATGTCACCACATCCATAAATTCCCCAACATTCTTGATGTTATCATCTACTCCGACAAAAAGTTTTTACTAGGTCAAGACCCCAAGGAATATTTTGAAAAAAATAGTGTAATTAAACAGAATCCACAAAGATATGGAACCACAAATGAGATTCAAAAACGAAAACATAATCTTTAAGGTATACTTAGACGATGTAATGAGTTCTGAGGAGTAATCCACGGAAGGAGGAACTTATATCCCATCATCCCAATTCTAACAAGGAGAAAATGTCCCTGAACAGGTGACAGATGCCACCCACCTTTGGAAGCATGGAATGTGGGGCCACAAACATCATTTCCTCATCATCCTCGATAGACGGATGCTCTCACCCCGACAAAATCATCTGAATCAACTATAGTTACTACCGAAAAATCAAATACATCATTGGTAAATATTATATTCTTCAACAAATTAACATCTATAACAACCAATATTAATATGGATAAACAAAATTCTGATCTTGAAGGAGTCCTTATAATTTTAATATGATAAAAAACAATTACAGGACCCATATGTTCATCTAAATATACAAAAAAAACTTTAATATTATCCAAATATTTTTTATCTATGTTGAAATTACAAGGTTTAATTTATTCAACTAGAGAAACGTCTCCCTCTTCTCTAAGTCAAGTGTAAAAAATATTTTCATCTTGGACCTATACAACTATAAGTTTAATGGATGTAATGTCATTAGAAATATATTTTAATCATCTATCCACAATGTAATAGGGTATTTATCTATTAAGTTATATATGTCCATCTCAATATGAATAGATGATGTTACAAATATTAGACCTCCAATAACAGATATGGCTCCCATGATATTGTCCCCCACAACATGAGACGGGTTATGTTTTACTTCACTGGATCTAAAATCCATAATTGATTTGACGGTAGTTCTATAAAAATACCAAAACCTTTTATGGACTCTGTTACCTATATTTTCTATTCATGAATCTTAATGATCATAATTTCACAGATAAAAACATCAAATACTAAAAATGAAAGAGTAAGAATTCATCCAAAATGATTGAATCAAAATAATAATTTGTTCTAAAGTTATATAGAAATCCGATCATAACACAAAATATTTATATTATGATCAATAAATATATGATAAATAAATAAATATCAAGAAAATAACCATTCTCAAATACAAGATTAACATTTTAAATTGTTATATGAATGAATTTAACCATAAAATTTTGGTTTGGTCTAAATATTTTCATAGACTTATTCCCAAAAGAAGTATCTCTTAAATGATATGAAATTACTTTTTTAGGTATAAGCTCATAAATTATTAATATATATGTATTGACATCTAAACTAATATTTTAATTGGAATGATAAACTTCAGTAAGCTTGATTATTAATAATATTATTCCCTTTCCAATCTCTATTAGAACAACTATTTTTAACCCTCATAAAAAAAATCCAAATCATTTGAAAAAATATATAACCATATTCTCATAAAAATTAATATATTCAATTATCATCAATGATGTAATAAAATATGAATAATTTTATAACATTTTTATTCAAAAATAATCTCTATTAATGATTTTCAGGTTATTTTTTAAAAGAATATGGTAAATGATTCATGCCCAAAATTACAATGAAGAAATCTACCATTAATTGTAATGTAGGGATTCACCATGGAAAATATTTTTCCTTATTTAGTGGTCATGATCATGGTGGTTGAATTATGGGGAGGACCATTACCATTTTCCTACATGGGCTTTGATGGAAATATTCAAAAATAGGAAAAGAATGAGAGAATAAACCCATGGTTATCCTCATGGTGGAATATCATTGATCATTTCCATAATGGGATAAAAATGTAACCATGCATATGTTGGAGGTGACCAAGATTTTTAGGTTTAAATATAACATAAAATTCCCAACACATATGCAACATGACATGGATAAGAATCCTTGGTTTTGGATTGCATTTGAAAAAGGTGGATATAAGGAAAACCGTCATATTTTAAAAGGATTTGTAATGATTTGACTATCCAATGTACTATTGGAATCAATATTTTGGATATTTTATATTTCATGTATTATATAATTTAAATCTATAAAAAAATAATTTTTCGAGGCTATACACATGGTTTTGGTCTTGTCATGGAAGAATGGTCAAATAATTTTCACTCTGGAATGATGAGATATGTTTTCAAATTTGAATTTCAAAATAAAAAAACACTTGTTGTAAAATATTAAATGTTATAAAATCTATAAATAACATATACTTGTGGTTTAATGAAAATATTTAAAGGCCTTTAATCCTTGAATTTAATGTATTATAGATATAGACATCAGAGAAAGTTTTCGATGGAGAAAGAATAGGAAAGGGGTATACAAATATTCTGCATGATTTAAATTAATTACGGAATAATGATGGGAGAGAATACCATATATCATATTTATGTATGAATATCATATAATATACCATTATAGAATCTTAATATTCTTAGAATTAGTCTATATTCTATGTCCTGAAGAGAAACACCATTGTTGGTGAATGTATTTAGCATCATCTTATAGTGAAGTGGAACATCAAGAAGAAGTTCTATGAGTTTCCTATTGAAGGATGATAATTAGATCTCAAATTACTCATAATATTAAGCCTTGAGGGTTAGTGAGACCATAATAAAATAGAAATATAATAATGTGGGATTCAAGTAAATTTTCTGTAAAACTAATTATTATACATGCTCCTTAGACTAGTCAACTGTGGGTGAGCCACATTAAATTACTCATTTCATGTAATTTTATTATTTCTCAAATATTATAAATAATCAGTGAAATTATGTTATTTCTAATAGTAATAGATAAAGATACCGATTCATGGAAGAAATTTTTTCACATCATTTATACCCTAATTCACCCACCTCCCACAAGTGATAACAAAGATAACTTTAATATTTTATTCTATAGGAATAATGAATAAAATTATCAATCCCCAAGGAATCCATATATTTGACGGAATAAATTTATAGTTTTGGAAAATCTAGATGAAACACTATTTTAGATCCCTAGAAATGGATGTTTAAACAATTCCCATTTATGTTATCATTATTGATTTAAAGAGTGTATATTTGCTAGATAATAATAATTAAGAATCTCATTTTTATTACAATGATATAAATTCAATAGATTGATTTATTTCCAATAATATGATAGAAAAATTAATTTCATGGTAAAACATTCATGTTATGTGGAAAATGATTTTTAATATTGATTTATGTAATTTTAAGGATCAAGAGGTAATTTTGATGATTATATGGAACAAATATGAACATCAAAGGATTTATTCAAATGAGATAATTTATGTATTTCATAATAATATAAATTTTCATATTGAAAAAATTTAAGGACTTGGGAAATATCCCAATGATGAAAATATTTTTAAGAGGATCATTATAAATAACCCTCCTAACCTCAATGAAAACATTTCAGATCAATATAAAAATTATTAGATTGGGTTTTTTATATATAGTTTTTATATAAATAATGTATATTATGAGTAGAGAAATTAGATTAATTATTTATTAAAATAGAGAAAAATAGATATTTTTTAGTTAATTACATGAATAATAATAATATCTAGTATAACTAAGTTGTTTACTAGATTATTTCATTTCTTTCCTCTAAACATAATAGTTGGAGTTGATGGTTTAATGGAATGCATCCTCATTCTTTCATTAAAGTTGGTTAGGTGGGTCATATTAAAACTAAATGTCTAAAAACCATTCTAAATGATGATTAAGAAGATATATATCCAAATAAGACAACAAATTAAGGAATATATAATCAATATTTGTTGTCCTAAAAATAATAAAAACCTATTTCTAAAGAATAATATAGTTTTCTAGAATTTGAAAAATAGGATGATGAAAATGAATAATAATGGGGTGTGTGTATGGTTATTTAAAATAACCTAGGAGACAGATATATTTATTATATCATTAAAGTAATTTTAGTATTGATTTATATATAACAATAACCTATGGAGGAAATATTGAACATAATGTTTGGAGTGTAATAACTAAGATGGACAACATAGTTCTGAAAAATTCAAAGCTCGAGATATAATATTATAAAGTACAAAATTCCGAACTGAGTTCTAATTTTCAAAACCTAAAACATTGAATTTTAAGTAATTAGCTACATTAAGTTTAAATTAAACATTATAATGAAGAAAAATATTTAATCATTGATGGTGTGGATAAAATTATTAATTATAATGAATAGACAATTGTGGAGTTAGAAGAAAAAGTGATGAATTGGTTTCATATGTGATGATGATGATGAATTTTTATCGACAACTAGTATGATGAAATTGAATTATAAGGAATAATAATAAAGTTATGTCAGTATAATTTCAATGTAATATCACATACCTACACCCCACATATATCGATTAAAATATAAGGGCAAATAAATTGTGAATCATGATGAATTAAAGAATATAATTTTGGTTTTTTTGAAACCAAAAGAACCAAAAAAATAAAAATAAGATTGTTGATCATGATATTTTAAATGTAAAAAAATAATGTTTCTATAGTATTTTATTAGGCATTAAGAGTTATAAACTTTTATATGGAACATAGGGACAATGTTTCTAGGTGTTCACTATTTCTAGAATTTCTTCCCCAGAGAAATGCCAAAACAAACGACCAAGGTGAATGTAAAATAACTATTAATTTTAGTGGATACTATTTTTTATGAATTATACATTTATAATGAAATAAAAATATCATCATGGATGGAATAAATATCATAAATAATTATTCAAATTGAATGAATGAAAAATATGGATCATTATTCAAAGTTCATTAAAAATGAAAGTTGATTTTATGTTTTACAAGAATAAGAAATATTCATTGAGATAAATATTGAGTAGGAAGATACATTGCCAATATGGGTGATTAATGTGGTATCAGAAAAGTCCAATTTTGTTGACCTTCACTTTAGGGTAATCAAAAAGTCAATATTGAAGATATTCAACTGTGGTTTCACATCACACTTGACTGGATAGAAATACCTTATGGTTTATTTTTATCACAATTATGATTTTTTATAACATTTAAATAATAATAATTTTATTAATATTTTTTATTTCATAAATGAAAATATCAGAGGAAAAAAACTCAGGAAGAGTCACATTTTTTGTATGGTGTGTCTGGTCAAAATATTCTAAATGTTAGTAAATTGTGTGAGAATGGACATGCAATAGAGTTCAATGAAAATGTACATAATATAAAATCTAAGGAGATTTATCTTATTATATAGGTATAAATAACCTTATTATATTTATACTTTTAAAGAGAGTATAATTTATTTATGATATTTTAATTAGACGAGTATAGGAAATTTCATAGGAAGAATGGCCATTTTCCCCAACCATTTTTAAAATGTACGATAAAGGGTAATAGAGAACATTATATTCCCCATATGTTGTGTAATTAAAGTCCCATATGTCATTCTTTTCAAAAGAGGATGATTAATAAAAATAATTTCCATAAAAATTTTACTAAGACTTCAATGTTTCTGGATCTTATGCACATCGAATTTGTCTTTCCAATCTCACATAAATAAACAGATGCAAATTGTCATCATGTGATATTTATTTATGAATTTAGGAAGATGGCATGGATTATTGGAATTATATACAAGATTGAGGTATAAATATACAGCTACCTATATCAGAGTTGTGATAAAAATAGTAATTGTGGGACGATTTAGAAATTATTAATCCACAATGGGGATGAGTTTACATAATTCCATGATTTAGAATATTTAGAGATGCATTGAATTAGACATCATGTTTCAGTAGGTATTATTACACTATTACCAAATTTGATAGTGGAAAATAAAAATCAAAAAATAAAAACATTGCCCAAAATTACTTGATAGAGAATTCCCTCTAGAAATATATTGGAATGTACTGGTTCATACTATAGTTTAAATCCTTAATAGATATTTTCTATTTAATAATGAATGGATACTCCATATGAAACATAATATATAAAGAAACCTAAACTCAAATAATTATAAAAATTTGGAATTATAAATTTTAGTATAAATAGGGATATAATAATAAAATTTCAATATTAGGAGGATAATGGCATATTTCATAGATACTCATCAGATAATAAATATGATGTGTGTTACAATAAACGACTTGAAATGTTTATGAAGAAAAATTTCATTATAGTGGTTGAAATTATAAATACGGAAATTGAATATGGGCTTATTACATTTAACAACCTACTAATATGTGAATCTAAATGTGATGAAGAATAACAAGTTATTTTTGGAGTCATCAACGAATGGATATAATTATTATGAAAACTGTATTTTTTATACAACATTATAAATTATTTTAGCTTAAAAAAGTAAAAAATTTAGGGATGATATCACTAAAAGAAACATTTAAAGAGATAAGGCATCAATGGTTCAATCAAGAAGAATTAATTCTCATAAACATTATATTTTTTGTCAATGGTGGAAACAAATCCATATAAATAAGATATAAATGTAATGAAATGGATATTCTATATGAACGATGATATAAACTAAATAGAGAAAAAATATATTCCAGAAGATTTTCTACAGAAAAGTGATTCATATTTAATCATATTCATGTGGGGTCTCTAATAAAATCATGATATGAAAAATAGGATTAAAATAAACCATGGATATTTTGTAGGGTGTATTTAAATACTATATAAATTGATGCTAATGAAAAGTTAAAACCCATAGAGTTTCATGAAACCTTTTTATTACTCTAATTCATGAAAATTATGAAACAAATCAATTAATATTATTATGACTTTAAATCTACTTTCCTGAATGGGTCCCATGAAAAGGAAGTGTATATTAAGAAACAGGATGGGATTCTCATTAATGAATATAGTGATAGTGTGAGTTTTTCTTACACTTATGATGGGGAGTGCACATCCGTCACGTGGAGGATGAGTTGATGTTACCCCGAATTCCCTCTTTCTAAAGGCAGGAGACATCTACTCCTTATTCAGGGATGTATACTCTTTGATTGAAACATGATGATGAGATGTAAGTTCTTCCTTCAATGGATTCCTCCTCGGAGATCTCCACCTAGTCCGGGTCTCCCTCATAGATTTAAGATGTTGTTCGTGAAACTCTTCCTGATGGAATATCTTTATGGACACTAGTTAATTACACTACTTCTGTTAAGAAATTCCAAGGGGTCCAGTCATGGAAGCTACCTTCGGTTAGGGGAATAGTCATGTATGAAAAAACTGGAGTGTTTTGACGTTAGGGGATTGGAATGTCGGTCTTCTGTTCCTTATTATAGGGCTTCTCGAGGACGCGGAAGCCTGAGGCATCCTACATCGAACGTGGGGAATCATATTCCATTTTCAAGTATATGAGGTTTTACTCAGCTTCCCATGTCTCACACCGGGAATGCTTCAATATTAACATCCAGTAGAGATAGATCAGACTGGTCAAAACAATGATTAGAGTGTATCAGATTAAAGAACCCCTTGGAGGGATCACCGATATTTGGGCCAAAATATTGGTGGATTCTCGAATGATGTCAAAAGAAACCGGGAGTGGGATGGCATGATCTCACCGGGATGTGTCAGACTAGGTAAGAATCAAGATGGACGTTGTCTTTGGGATTGAGCATTGAAGAGACTTCCAATGTATCCCCGTGGTGGGGAATCAATGTCCACATAGTTCGATGGAATGATGGGACACCTGAGGAGGCGACCCATGAGAATGGATGCATGGATGGGACCCAAAGGAAGTAGAACCTCTAGGTTAGGGAATGAACTTCTTGAGATGCTTGGTATCAAGGGAGAGATCCAGATGAGTCATGAGTGATGGGATTGAACCTCATGGTGGATTCCTATGTATCCCTGTGGTAGAGAATCAATGTCTACGTAGTTCAGGTGGCATCTGAGGCATATGATCTGAGGCAACCTATGGGCTTGATAAACTGAAATGAAGGTGGAACAGGGGTCCTAATGGATGTTGGGATTGAACCTCGTGGAGGTTTGCTACATACCATGCCTTGACATGGATCAAATTCCCCGTAATTTGGGATAGAAAATACAGTTTAAAGTCACGTGGGACATGGGAATTTGTGGTTTATGCTCTGAGGTAGCCCAAGGTGATTGGGGCTTGATCCTTGTGGAGGCTTCCTACGTACCATGCCATGACATGGATCAATGTCTCTGTAGTTTGGGATAGTAAATAAAGTTTAACACCATGCAGGATGGGGGAATTTGGGGCATATGCTCAGAGGTATCCTAAGGTGTCTGGGGAATTAACCTTATGGAAGCTTCCTACATACCATGCCATGACATGGATCAAAGTCCTCGTAGTTTGGGATGGGATGGGCTTTACGCTTTTAGGTGGCCCAAGGTGATGGTGAACTGAAGTGAGGATGGTTAGAACGACCGGGTGGTGGAATTGAACCTCGTGGAGGCTTCCTACGTACCATGCCATAAAATGGATCAAAGTCCTCATAGTTAGGGACGGGTTGAGGATTAAACTATGATTTAGCCCATGGTGTTTGAGTCTTGAACATCATGGAGGCATCCTGCGTACGATTCCTTGACATGGATAAAAGTCCACGTAGTTCCGGATGGTTTGGGGATTACACTCTAAGGATACCCAAGGAGTTGGTGAACAGACGTGGGGATGGTCGGAATGACCGGTTGGTGGGATTGAACCTCATGGAGGCTTTCTACATACCATTCCTAGAAATGGATCAAAGTCCCTATTGATCAGGATTGGTTGGGGATTACACTCTGAGGTAGCCGAAGGTGTTTGTGGCTTGAACCTGGTTGAGGCTCCTTATGTACCATGCCTTGAAATGGATCAATGTCCCCGTAGTTCGGGATGGGTTGGTGTTTACACTCTAAGATAGCCTAATGTGTTTGTTCATGGTCGGTGCTTGCTCTAAACTCACGTGAGTCATGCTCTCTATGAGAAACAAACGATAGCAGAGACCTTTTGATCACATCGCGAAAGGTGTGTACAGGGGAGATGGAGTGGAGATTACGCATGGAGCAGCCCACAGAGTAAATAGGGTCTTACACATTGTTAACAGCTCGAGAAGTTTGGGCTTACTCCAGAATGGAGGCCTGAGGAAAAAAAGCACAGTGGGAGAGGGATTTGGGACTGAAGAAAGGTGGATCCCCATTCCCTAACATTCCCTCCACTGGCCTTGAAGACCGTAGGTGAATGGAGGAGCAGGGATGATAAATCTTGGAAGGAAAACTAGGGGTTACACCAAGGTGGCTTCCCTCTCCCCATGGGCAAACGCCACTCCAATAAAAAGGATATCAACCACTGTGAAGGGTGATACCATCCCCGTGGAGATGAGTGG
The DNA here is from genome assembly GCA_963277665.1 of Viscum album. Lineage (NCBI taxonomy): Eukaryota > Viridiplantae > Streptophyta > Magnoliopsida > Santalales > Viscaceae > Viscum > Viscum album. The sequence continues at coordinate 1,665,688,554 of OY728147.1, read as the reverse complement.
GTATGGAGAATGTCCAAGGCGGGGGGACCCTGTGTGCATGGCATAGGGCCTGGTCAATGTTTAATGTCATTTGCTATGGACGATGGTGCTTGCCGGTTTAACCTCCTGCAGCTCAGATGAGGTGGGTTCGCTCCACACCCCTAGGACTTATATAACATGTACCCTCTGCTCCTTATGGGAGGGAAGGCAGCGGTAATGCTGTAGAAAGGGAGTGTGTTAGGGTGAAACATCGAGGGGTCCAAGTTATTGTGGCTATGAAAAGATGCAATAGCCATTAGCGTGCTAATGTAGAGAAGCATGCGGCAAAGTAATGCAAAAGACGTTGTCATCCAGGGGAATTTTATGTTACTTTGTACGATCCTAGAAGGTCGTACGGGAAAATGGTGCATGATGCAGATTCCAAGGGTGTGAAAGGAACCTGTGAATGGCATCCATATGAAGAGCATCGGGTGCTTGAGCAAGGGGGTGCCTAGGGAGCACCAAGATGGGAGGTCCTGGGGGGATTGCGCACAACCTTTGAGGCTTCAGCGAAATAAGAAGACCTCCACAAAAAACACTGGGCTGGTGCGAAATCAATTATACTTGAATGTAATTGAAGCCAAGGTTTTTTTTGCCACTAGAAGTAGTTCATGTGAGGAGAGACCACACACAATGATGGGGTTAAGAGCAATTGAAGTGGATTGCACGCCATGGAAAAGGATTGCGCGCAATTGGCTGGGGTTGCATACAATGGAAGGGGTTGTGCGCAATTGAACAACCCACGTGTAAGGGTAAAGGATTAAACACAAGGGGTGGACCACAGAGAAATTGTAATTTAGTGTATACAATGGGGATCTCGCATGAAGGCGGACCCCAGGGTGACTTGGCACGAAAAGAACCACACCTGAAGGCCATATTTACACACACAGAAGATGAATTTTGCGCACGAGAACCGGTTCAGATCTTTCATCCTTAATGTGGAAGGGTGTATCTATTCATTTATAGGTGTTCGGAAATGTGAAAACTAGGTTAGTGTCAAATAATTGCGCGAGGGAGGTGGCAGCGCAGAATGTCAGCCGCGTGGGGTGGGGAATGAAATATTTCACACACCCGTCGCTGACCATTCACGAATACCCAAATATTCCATGCAGGGAATACATTTTTTGTGTGCCTATGAATTTATTTCGTGAAACCCCTCCAAGCCCCCCCATTAGGGGTTACCTAGGATCGATTATGACTTTTCTTTGTCATTTGGAAAAATTCTTTAGCACTTGAGCTCTTTTCAACGTCTACAGTGAGTTAAATGAAAAATTATTTGTTTATCCTCAAACAACGACCATGATATTTATAAACTAGTTTAGATAATTTCTTTAATAATTACTATTAATATAGAGTATGATTGAATTAAAACATCTATATCAAGTAGGATAATGGGTTGTGATTGTTGGTACTTATCTATGTTGGTTAATGATTTTAAGGAAGCTCATATTAAAACCAATGGATGTAGTTATTATTACATTGATAGTATGAATTTTTTATGACTCTAGTTATTGAAATATCAGTTTCCTTGTATATTTGGTTAATAGAATATTTTATAGGTTATTTACCTAGAAAACAATGTATAAATATGAGATTTTATGATGTTTTCTTTTGAATGATTCAAGGAAAATCTCAACCCTAGTAGAGGCAAGACTGAACAAGTCCTATTATTTTTAGGGGTAAAGGTTTATATTATTTTTTATAAAAAATCCTTGGGATCTTACTCTATATGATAGACACATGACCAGTAATTTTATTTACAAAAATTCTATCCATTTGTATATGTTGTGAGATATGAAATGAATATTCAAATATATCAAGCATAAGATTGAATATATGTTGTTATTTTAAAAATATTCACATCAAAATTAGATGAATTTTATTGATGTGAATTTATCTAGTTAAGTATATCATAGAAAAAAATCACCAAGAGTTTCCTTTTATCTATGGAGCTCATGTATATCATTGTAATGTAAGATTCTTGATTACATATCCCTGGACATTGTGGATGTTGAATACATTATTTTCACTCAATCATACACATAATTTCTATTGATGAAACAAAAATGTTATTTTTGAGGGGATTTATAATATAACAATCACCTTCAATAATCCATGTGCATGAATTATATAAAAAATAATAATTTTCATTTGAGGGACATGAACATCAGGATAAAAAACATTTCATAAAGGGCATGGTGGAGCATGAATTATTTTAGATAATTTGTCAACTCAAGATATTGTAGCTGCAATCTTGAAAATGGAACTAAGTAAAGGGGGGATTTAGCAGCATTTATTATTCCTTAAATTTAAGAAATATATATCCTCTTTGTTTACTTAAGGATTAAACCCTTACTCCCCATTGATTCTAAACTGAGTAAGGTAGGTTCTCTCAACACTATGTGATAGATTCCTAACCTAATTATCTAAAATTATTAGATATGTGATATATGTGGGTACAAACACAAATTGGGAGAAAATATTTATCTTTTCTAAAGGGTGATAACATAAGAGTAAATGTGGGAGAGTACATAATTTATAAATTAATAGGTGAGAGGTGGTTGTGGATTCGAATGAATGTAGATCTTGAATATCTTTTCACACAATTATTGTATCTCATAATGAGTATGGGTCACATGGTCTAATAAATTGTGATTAGTTCTTATTTTATACCCATAATGAACATGGTGTTTTCAAAATGACGATGAATTGACTCCTAGAGAACCTGAAGTATTGGCCACAAACTCATATAGGTATTTTTGGTAAAAAAATCTATATAAACTCTTTTGGTTTTTTTGAGTGTGTCGGTGAAAGTTGAATGTTGGAATTCCAAATGAAAGTGGTTTACATGTTTATAAAATCATTGTGTCACCACAAAAAATACCATGTCATGAAAAATGGCTATGGTGAAGGTAAACTGTTTTCTAGGTGGACCACACCAATTTCCATGGGCGTGTTGTGAAAGAAATCCCAAAAAATCGGAAAAAAATTGGACCATGCCTATTGTCCTCCCTATGATAAAATATCAGTGATACAATCCGAAATGGTCAATATAAGTTACTACACCATTTTTTTAGATGTATATGATCATAATGTTAACCTAAAATGAACACACCCAACACATATGCATCGGGCAATAGAGAAGAGAAAACAACAAGGTTTACTGTCAAAGGTTGTTGAAATGTGAGAGAGAATTCTATTTATCATTGTTTGGTGGAGATTGGGTTTTCTTATGTACCATAATAATCCTAACTTTATATTTTTCATTTTTTGTATCATGGATCATTTATATGTATTCAAAATGGTTTCAGTGGAAAGATACACTAAGTATGTTTTGCATGTTATAGAAAAAAATGATTCCTTACACGACGGCATATGGAAATCATTTCTTAAATCCAGCTATCAAAATTCAAATTATTCATGGAATAAACAATTGTAATTTATGGAATTTTTATCCAAAACATAGTGGGTGATTTCATTTTAGTTTTAAGGAATATAATTAATAAATTTACGATATGATAAATTTAAAAGTCAGATACATTTTTTTATATATGTAGAAGATACAAGGGTATGATATGTTGATCTATTGCATTATTTTTTCGAAAAAAGTGTGGAAGTGTGGGATTAATTGTAGATCTCATATGGAATTCTTAATGTCAAATAATAATATATTTTAATTGTTTTATTTTCATGTTATAGGTTTATATTGTATGTGCTGAATAGAACACTATTTTTTGTGAATGTTTTCATAATGATCATGTAGTCAAGACGAATATAAAAAAATTATAGAGAGTTTCTTGGGGATAGTGGTTAGTGAGTTCTCTAACTATTGATGGCAGTAAACTATGAGGGTTAGTGAGACCACTCAAAATAGTATTTTTCATGATTTATTCTTATTCTTAATATGGTTCACAAATACATTTCCTTGAATTTTCCTTTGATCAGCCCTGTGTGGGTGAACCAAGAAAAATCCCACATGTCATTTACATATTCTATCACCCATTAAAAGGAAATATTAATTAAAATTTATGTTTTTGGAACAAGATAATTAATTAAGGAACAATTTTTTAATCATCTATATCATAATTCACGAACACCCATTTATGTGTGTAATATGAAATAATGATATGACACCTTAATTAACATATTTATATTCTATAACTAAATAAAATACAACAAATTTCTAGAAACACCGTTAACTATTCAAAATTCATCATGTAATATCCAAAGATTTTCTTATGTTTCATATTCATTATAAGAGATATTTGGTTATAATTTTTATTGATTTTTTATAAGTAATATGGTTTGGATTCATGAAATAAGAGACTCTATTGATTTAAAATGTTTTATATTAATGATAAAAAAGTTGATATATTTTCTAAAATAATTATTTTCTTAAAGTGAAATTTTAGATTTAATTTAGATAAATTTATAAAATTGAATGGGTTTTAATATCATGTTTTCACAAAATAAAAAATTTATGTAAATAAGTCGTAATTTAGGTATTGGATAAGGTAATCAATTATTTGGTTTTAATATGAACACAATAATAAAATAAAATAAATTCTAATACATAGTGACCTATATAAATATTTATTTATCATAACAGTTTTTAAATAAAAAATATATTTGATTAATTTCAATTTATCTGTGGGAAAGTGATAAGTAAAAAATATCATAAAAATGATTTTCATTAAATAAGACATTCAAAGAGCTTTCATATTGTTTTGAGCCATTCCCTATGAAATGTTTTCATATATTGACATTCTTTGTCCATGAATGGCACATTTCATTTTCTAAATGTTGATCGAAGATGTATTATAACATTTAATTAGCATAGTATAAAGATTTTATAAAAATTCAATCAATGTGTGCTTAATCCACAATCCTGAGGTAAAAACTACTGGTTATAATTTACTCATCCATATGAGTTGATAATGATAATAAGTGTATCTTCTTACCGGAATATGTAATCTTTGGTTTTCCCAATATGTGATATGTTCTAATTTTACTCTTCATATCTTACCAACAACAATATATATTGGCATTAAATTATATAATAAATAAAATAAATAGTTTTATTTAAAATATAATAATAAATAAATAGTTAATTTAAAATATATTAAAATCATTTTCATTTTTTAATATGAAAATTTAAGATATTTTTTAAATATAACACATGAGAAGATAAAAAAACATGATATCTTGTCTTCTAGTAGTTATATATGGAAAAAATCAATAATCCCACAATATAAATTGTGTCAACTAGTTTATCAACATCATACAAATCAAATTTAATGTTGTAAAATATGGGATTTTTATATAAATTTGTATTTTAATGTCCATACATTTTTAGTTAATACTGTATGTATATTTTAGAAAATAAAAATTCATAAAAATGTTTCTGATTTTATTGAAATACATAAAAAAAATTATTCTAATATTATTCCAATTTCAAATACATTTTTCATATCATTTGTAAAACATGTGTATATATTTTAATTTATGGTTTAATATTTTTACATTAAAAAATTAAAATGTTTCAAAAAAATATCTTTTGATGATGATTTCTTAAATTTCAAAGGGTATATAAATCGTAAAATAAATCATTTTTATAAAATAAACGCTCATAATCATTTTGACCAAGATTAAGGTTCATGTTTGAGAATAAAAAAATATTTGGTATGTTTTAAATAAATATTTTGATATGGTTATTTATAAAATAATTTCGGTTCTCAACCTAAACATCCACCATAATTAATATATATAAAAATAATATTTCTCATCCATCTAAAATAATTTAAAATTTTTAGGATATTTATATTCAAATATTATCATCATGGAATCTAATATATCAATAGGGGAAATGGTTTCTTCATAGTTTATTCCTTTTATTGGTTTTATACATTGGAAAATAATATATCCTCATTTTGTGTACTTGCACCTTGGTCATCCTTCATATTTTTAAATTAGTTCTAATAAATGATTAATCATTGGTCTTATCAATTAATATTCATACCTTTTTCCTTTTAATGTAGTTTAGTTATACATTTATTTCAAAACAAACTATAATAATTTTTTTATTATTCATTCATTTTATATTGTATCATGTATAAGAGACCATAAAATTTATCACGATGTCATAAAGATATTCTAGTTCTAACTCCCTAATACAATAATCATAGTACAGTTTATAAGGGTAGTTTTTAAGGGTTCAATGCAATGTATGAGTAACTTGTTCAATTTCATTGCTTTAAAAACATTCAAGACTATATTATTTGTGAATAATTTCCACATCATCATATATTTTCATAAAAAATTGTCAATATTGAAGTTACATTACAATTACTAACTATGTGTATATTGAAAAATTTTATATTCAGTTTAGTAAATTTTAATTTGACATCAAATTAAAAAAATTCTGCTTTATGCATTACTCTGAATTAATAATGACCTAAAATATCTATCACGTTAATAGGGTTATACCAGTTCCCCGTTATATTGAGAACCATGAAGTAATGTGATGTTATTATTTAATATAATTATATGATTCAGTAATATTTTATTATGGCACACACAAAACATAAATATCATGTGATAGTTCTCATAATATTATGAGTCTTTTTTTGAATACATTAATACATGATAATAATTATGATGAGAAATTATCAGAATCAACATTCTTGTAGGAATTACGCATATTTTGGTTTCATAAAATATTCATTTTTGAGAATGTGAGTGTGGTTCCATAGACATTATTATTATTATTATTATTATTATTATTAAATTTTACAACTCATGTTGTTAAGTGTATTTCATAAAAATTAATGATAAAAGATCATTGTAAAGTAGTATATGTTGGGTGTGTTACCAGTGATTTGTTATTAATGAATTAATCCTGAAATGATTATTACATTTCATATATAGAATATTAAATATATTCACTTTTATTAAAATACAACCATAAAATTTAATTTCACGTAAATTTTTTAACGAAATTTTAATAACATATTTTCAATAACAAATGTATCAATCATAAATATAGGAGATATATATATGAAAACATCATGAAGAGAAACTATGAAAAATATATCATATTACACATTGATAATTCATATTATGTTGAAGATATTGAGGAATTGTGTCCATTACCAAATGATATATAGTAATCATGGACATTAATTCAAAATTCTAAAAGATAATGACGATTAATCCTAGAGGGTCACACACTATGTTATTTTGTTTATGATGACTAAATTATATTTAAATTAAATTAATAAAAGAAAAATTTTTCTCAAGACAATAGAATATTTTTCTAATATTTAATGGTAAAAAATATTTTCTATGATGAGTAAAATAAATAGCTAAATATTTATTTAGGTATCCAAAAAGTTCGAAGGAGATCAAAATACCAACTACCATATCTAATTGTAATTATTTATTTCCAATCCAGTGAAAGTTGATTTATTTTTTCACAAGAAACTATAAACATAATAATTTAGTAATAATTTTATTACTTTTTTAAATTGGTTTTAATAAAGTTTTAAATATTATATTGGCTCACATGAAATTAAATAACATTTTTTACATAATCATTATCTCAATAAATAATTTTTTTACTATGTAGTGTAAATCATGAAATGTAGAATTGGTGTAAACCGAAAATTCTATATAGAATTTATTTTTTATCACTCGCTCGTAATAACTAGGAACAAAAGAGTGACTCCATCAAGATTGAAGGATGAGTGATCAACCTGAATGATAAAAAACTAATTTTCTCTACAAGGAAGTATATTTCAATTAGAATATCTTGATAATAAATTCATATCTTCTGGAACAGTTCTAGAGAGATTATACACTTGGATTATTTAAACCCAATGATTGAAATTCAAAAGAGGGTTTTGGGAATAATCAATTACTAAATCAATGAAAGGATCATAAGGCATAGCAAGTCATTTCATTATATCTAATTAAAATAATTTTAAATTTAATGTGAATGATCTACTCTATGGGTTCCAGGATTCCTTAAATTAATATCCCTTGGAAATATTTATTTGTAATGGAATTCATGTCACTAGTAATATTTTAAATGATTGAACAGATTGAAAAAATATTCTAATTTATCACCTTGCTTTTCACATCTTCCATAAGTGATTCCTCCATGTTGTATCATAATGGTTACGTTTCTAATTTATAATTATTTATTTATTATTGAATTTTTTTCATTTGAATGATTATATCAATTAATTTATTTAATTAATTCTTGACATTTCACCTTAATATCATATTCATCTACATCATTTCTCAAAAATATTATGATAATTTGTTACTGAATAGTGAATTTTAGATATCAATATCTCATATTGATGTTATAAGGATCCTAATTGGATAATAAAACGATACATGGAGTGTAATCCCATGACACACACCATATATACTTATTCATTGTAAAGGTAAACCAGCAAGGATTATTGGTGTTTGGGTAATATATAAATTCTATGTGAAATAAATACACTATATGTAGACTGGTTATGGCAGAAAATAGATTTTTAAGAGTTCAAAAATCATTTCATGACTACACACCATGCATTACAAGTGTTTTTAGGATTAAAAACATGATGTCAAACTATGTTTTGTAGTTAATGTAAGGAAATTTTTTAGTACATGATAAATATTGTCTGGAGACCATGTACCTTGAATTGCTCACTATGTATCAGACACACACACACACACACACACTGTGTTTTTAATATATGATCATATTAAATACATAATATTTACCTAGTTCTATATTTTAGTTATCTGAAATGTATTTTTACAAATCATGTAGCTGGATTATACACACAGTATACTTTAGCTATTTATGGGGGATGTTTATAATTAATTAATTACACCGTAAAAAAATTGACTTGAGGTACGTAGTTCATTTTTTAATAATCCACAATTTTTACTTGGTTTTATATTATATTAAATTTTTTATTAATTCTTCATAATTGTTGAGAATATAAATCATTTATTTTTATTGTATATAAAAAGGATCAACAATTAAAATTGTATATGATATTTAATTTCCATGTGTAATTTGGGTCGTTAGGTTGATAGTACATAAAATTAAATTGTGAAAAAAATATATTAACCCAATATCATGTATAGGGAAAATATATTTTATTAAACCATATTGAGTAGCTCATATAGGTAATTTTTAGGATTATTCCATGTATAAACCTACGTATTATTTTAATGAGTTTAAAATAATGTAAAATAACTTACATTTTTAATATCACATCAGATGTTAATTTGAGGAATATTGTGTCAAATTAGATAAAATTATCTTATTTATTTATAAAACAATTAATTGGATTATTCCATGTGTGTTATATTTTTAAAAATAATGAATTTAATTGATTTATAGATAATTATTTTAAATGTTAAAACATTTCATTTTTTTGGACAACAATTATCATGAATATAAATGTTTATGTGGTTGATATATTCATTACATGTGTTTGAAATTATTTGTTATTAAATTAAAATAATGACCTATATGTCATATAACCCTCCATTATTATGTCAGACATGCATGTTTGATGTTATTTATGTGATTCCCCAATAATGAATAAATTGTTCCCCATCAACTGTGTGTGAGTTATATATAATTAAAATTAATGGAGTTTCTCATGGATCATGTTGGCTGTTCAAGAAGGAACCCTTATGATGTTATCCACATTGACATATAGGCGGAACAATGGAATTTTTTAACACTTGAGAAGATGAACAATATGAGTTATTAGCCTACGTCATATGTAAATTTATTTTCCTCTCAATAAATAAAAAGTTTTACAAGATCATTATCATTTATTTATTTGTTTATTTATATTTTTCTATGAATATTTTATTTTATGGATGAATGATAGTGATCAAATAAATATGTCAATTAATGTTAAAATATGGTATTTAAATAATCAAATTGCCCATAAAAGTTTTATCCAACATCATTAGTTAATATAATAAAATCCCCTTAATATAAAAAATAGGTAAATGATAAAAAAATATAAAAAATGTATTCATAAAAATAAAATATAATAGGTTAATACTATTTCATTAAGCCTTCCATCGTTGTAATTATGATTCATTAATGGATTTTGTGTTGATTCCTCCTTCGACATGGGAGTTTTTAATTATTGGGATGTCTTACCTATCATAGTGGGTTGAATAAAATAAATCTATATCTGTATTTATCGAATAATTATATATAATAAAAATTTGTTATAACCTGTTAAGGGAATTTTAGTCAGGGTTTTAGATTGGGGATTCCACTCGACAGATCAATGAGTTGCAATACCATAGTTTGAATGACCATCATGAAAAGTAATTCCATGTAATTCAGATGGCCTATATCCATATTATGAGAAAGGGAAATATGTATCTTTTCCACTTGAATTTTTAGGAAACAATAAATTTTATGTTTAATGGTGATGGATATTGGGACATAATAAAATTATTGGTGATTCAATAAACATAATTTATAACACTTATTAGGGAATGAGAGATTTTACATTAAAGAATCCTCAATGGCTAATCCTCCAAACATGGATGTGAGTGATCAAGAATTTATATTATATGAAAAATATATAAACAATGTGGTAAATATTTATTGTTTTAAATTTAAAAATAAGTCTAGTTTACTCATTAAATCTCATGAAAACACGGTTGCTTATAATAGGCTCACTCATCTCCACTACCGAAATCTATATAGAGATATAAAATAATTATTTTTTTCTACATAACTATTTTTTTAGAAATTTTATAGGTGTGTGATCTAAGCCTCATGTAATCTAGCTCATTGTCTATATTGAGACTCTATAGGATCTATGCATTAACTCCCCAAAAATCATGGAAACAATTACATTATTGCATCACTCTCTCATATCTTCACTAGATTTTTGTAAATTTTAGTATGAAATGCATTAAAAAGACTCTCCCAGATATAGTTGTCCTTCTTCAAATAGTTTATAGTTAATTGAACTGTGAAAGGACTTCATCACTTATGGTGATAAAAAATAATTTCAATGAGATGATGAGAAAATATTATTTGAAATAGAATTCCATAAAGTGTAATACAATGTAAAAATAAAAGGAATATGATGATGGATATTTAATATGTGGTAAGAAGGGTTTTTGGATGAAAAACAGAACCCTACCAATGAATCATGGGGAATATTAAGGTGTGTTTTTTTCTTTTTCAATTTTGGTATTCTAAGAAATGGATATTTGAAAAAAAATTGATCTCATATGTTTTCAAAAATAGGAGAAATATAACTTTAAAAATACTTTCCAAGGGGAGGTGGAACTGTGACAATCTAGGTGAGATAAGATTGTTGATGCATCCATCACGGACTACCAACTCATGTTCCAAACATGAATGATCATGTTTTTAATGGATTTTATTTTGCACCATCTATTACCTAAAATTTTATTCCTATATCTAGAAACAAATATAGTTATTTATATTAATTTTCAATAAAATCACATGGTGTATACCATTCAGGTTTATAAAAAAAATGACTAAATCATCATTTAGTGGAAAATGTAATTGTGCTAATGAAAATATTAAATTAGATCTTAATAATGCTTTTGACAGTTTTTATATGAAAATAGGGGTGTGGACTCATAAAACATAACTTTTATTAATGATTTTAGATGAAATGTAAATAAATTTTTAATGTTCTATATATTATATTATTTTAATGAATATTATTATTCCAAGAAATCATTTTTCAACCAAATTGGTAAAAAAATTAAGAAACTCTACACAGACCATGGTGGAGAATATCATAAGTAACGCTTCATTGATTATTTATATAATTTTTAGATTCTATCCCAACACACTCCATCTTATACACATAAATTTAGTGGTTTAATTGAAAGGATAAACCACACATTGTTTTACAGGATGATATGAAGGAGGAGTCATGTGATTATTCCATTTCTCATTTGTGGGTAGATGTTATAAATTGAATCAAATGAAATAAATTTTGTTCTAACAAAATTTGAAGAAGGTATTCAATTTTTTTTTATTCAATGATACATTTATATTCATATATAGATTTATGGGGATTTGAATAATTATTAAGGCCTATTTGGGTAACAATATATCACCCCAAGGAAGAAATAATTTATTTAAATAATATCCCAATGAAACATGAGGATAAAACGTAAAGACTTATTCCCAAAATTGGATATAGTTAATGACAAGCCTATATTAAATTAAAAGAAATAAATCTATTAAAGAGATGGTGGGAGTGTGATAGAATTATTTGAATTCCACAATCAGTATACAAAGGTGTTGGTGTAAGAAAACAAATCACAATGTATATTTGATGATAATGTTCCAGAGACACAAAAACTATGTAGGATTATAATAGAGCATAGATAAGGTGAATATTATATTTTTATAGTAACTGTGGTTAGTGGCTATTTATAACTTGATGACGATGAACCACTAACCTACAAGGAAGAAGTAAATGGAATATATATTTCCAAGTGGAACAAATTCGTCCTTTTTTAAATGGATTCCTTGTATGAAAACATAGATTGGATTTTGGTATATCATCCATTTGATGAAAATAAAATTGTTTTAAAATGACTATTCATGAAGAAACTGGAAATTAATTGAAAAGTGAGTAACTATAATGTTTTAGCAGATGAAAATGGGTTAAATTTGTATTTAATACATGACTATAATGAAACTTTTCCACTAATATCAATTCGTAAATTCATCAGAATTATACACTCTATTATTTATTTCATGAATATGAAATTTTTTAAACATATTACAAAAAATCATTTCATAATGGGAACCTATTGGGATATGTCTACATGACACAACCTGATGTTTTTGTTACTCCAAAGGATTCCAAAAAGGCATAAAAGGTGGAAAAATGGATTTATATATTAAATAAAATATCTTTTTCATGTGATATCTATTTTGATGAATCTATAATGTAATCTGGTTTTATAATGAATGAATACATGCCTTTTGTCAATAAATTATTTTGTGGGAGTGTGATTTCATTTTAGTACTACTTTTAGTTGGTGATATATTACATATTAGAAATGAAAAAATAGTCTAACTATCCATTAATGAGTTTTTGAATAAATTCATACCAATGATGGAATTTTTCATTGGGATATATTTTGAGGGGATCAATATTTTATGTGATAGAACCAATAGTTTAATTGGACTACGTCAATGTACACATATTATCATTATACTAAAGAGTTTAAATAAAGAAAAATCCATGAGGGTATTATTTATAATTTTAGTTGGCATTCATCATTCCTTTAAATTATGATGCTCAGTACAAGAGAAAATTAATATACTTTCAAATATTTTATACACCATAGTGATTTGGATAGTCGGGTATGTTATACAATGTATGAGTATATATTTCTCTTATGCCTTGAGTGTAGCATGAAGATAGTAACATGATATAGTTGTCCATCATTGGAGAAAGTTCTATATTATACTTAATTATTTGAGGCATAATAAGGATAAATTCCTACAGTATACAAGATATAAGGAACTATTCATCAGAGGATATACATATTCTAGTTTCACTATATATCATGATAGCATGAAGTCTCAAACATGATAAGATTGAATTCTCAATAGAGGTGTTCTATTCTATAATATCCCAAATTAGGTGATAGTTTCAAATTATAGAGTAGATTGTTACTATACAGAAACTTTTCAGGCATCTAAAGATTCTATATGGATTCACATCTTTATTGAAGAGCCGGATTTTTTTTTGTATTTGAAAATATTCAATGAAATTCTATATTCATAATAAAAAAGTGATCGCTCTCGAAAATGGTCGAAGGATAAATCAATGAACAATGAACATACATAAAAATTATAATATATATATATATATATATATATGAAATTTTCATAGTGAGGAGAAGTTGAACTGAAATGTATTACAACATAATACAACATGGAGTTCCGCTTAGGTAATGACTTTTATAATAATGGACATGACTGTTAGGTGAGGTCTAGTGGATTCAATGTATTATGCAGTTGGCTCTCATCCATGTGGGAGTTTTTTGTTGTTAGAGTCCTAATACCAATTTTTTTCATTTTTTACATTTATATAATATTTATTTAATATAAATAAAACATATTATAATAGATTGTCCATTATTCATCATGAATATTATTAAAAAATTTCTTATAATATATTTCACATTTATTATGTAATACTAGTTCCCCACTATGATGATAAACTTAATGTTCAATTAATATATTTCTATATTTTGGTGTATTGTCAAATAATACACTATGATGGGACACATAGGATGTGAGTTTTAGGTACGAGTACTCATACGAGGATGAGGGTTCTTCTCAGGAAGTTTATACAATGTAATATTCATGAAAGAAGATTATAAGAATGAAACCACCATTAAGAATTACATGTGTTATGGTGTCATGATATATTAATATATATGATCCTTTATTATTGTTCATATCAATTATGATTGTTATTAACACAAGTTACAACATACACATAATGGTATTTTTCATACCATGATGATATAAGTACATGGAGATGTTGGATATGTTTGGTGTATCCTGAGTGATATATTATCAATAAATAATTTTTAAGATGGATTATTCTTTAAATTATTTTAAGAATCAAATATCTTTATCATTTCATATGAATAGAATCATCGCATTAAATTTGATGGGTATGGTGTAACTCTATCCTAATTTCATGTAGTAAAATAAAGAAGTATCAAACACATTGGTTGGTGACACATATTTGAACAGTACATTATAAGGTATTGTTATAAATGGATTTTAGAATACCAGGATCATTATTGTTTGTTTATCTATATTATGACATTATTCTATTTCCCCTTGGTTCCATGAACTATTTCTAGAAAATTATAATGGGATTTAGGAAATAACACCTAATTCCATTATGGAATAATCTGATCAGGTCACACATTAAGGGTTTCAATTGATCTTGATTAAATTATATTTTCAAATATTTAATAGAATAATTATTATTATTATGACCAAGGAACAATTTAATTAATGATTAATGATTGAAATTTGTTGAAAATTAAAATATCTATTCAGTTGGTCAATAAATACCCAATAATTCACTAAATAGGACCATATCTACTGATAAAAATGAATTTTTAGAATAAAATATAATAAGATTTGTATCTTGTTCATGACTTCACACATTTTATAAAATAATTTTATTATTATTATTTTTGAAATGTGATTAATAATTATTATTAAATTATTTAATGGTGAGTATAAATTTAAATTATATTATTAATCTAAGCCAATGATCTATAACTATATGGTTATATATATTTATTATGGTTAATCAAGAAATACGGAATTATTGTATGCAATTAATTGTATCCTGAATTCTATTTTTTATCACACTATCAATAATAAAAAATGAATAATTGATTATTTTTTTTCAAAGAATGAGTGTCAACACAACAGATGAATTATAGTTGATTCACAATACTAGAACCTAAAAATCAATTTGAATTACCATGAGATCATAGTATCACATTTTTATACTTTCTATAAGGGTTCTAAAGCTGGATCCTAAGAGTGGAAAATTATAATCAAGTAAGGGGTTTGTAGATGATCAACATCTAAATAAATGAAAAGATTATATGAAAATTTAAATAATTTTATCAAAAGAAAATATATAAATTATTAATTTAACATGAAATAAAAATTCTATAAGATATGGGTTTCCATATATCAATTTCAAATGGAAATATTTCATTTCTCATGGAAATAACCTGAATGAAAATATTGTGATTCATCCATGAGTTAAAAAAATATTTTCATTTGTCTCCCTTCCTAGGACTTCCATGATAACTAGAACCATTAGTTTAAGACTGTTTTTTTCTATATAATCACTTAGTTCATTAATTTAATTTTTTTTTGATCTTGGGGATCACATTCTTCATTTTTCACAAGAGTAAAATATTAAAAAAATACATGGCTTCCTATTGAGAACAATAATGTTTTTATAATTAATAGAGTAATGAAATAAGATTCCGTTATCAATGTTTTGACAGTATCGACCGCGTGATTACCTATTACTCAATATATATTATTTATATCCAAAGACGATAAATAATCCATCCTTTTGTTTTAATTTTTTCAATTTATAATATGATGTTTTTTAGAAATAATAATTGTTATTACCCTTCTAAGGACATGTAATGTTGCGTTAAAAAATTATTCAAATAAATGGGTAGGAGTAAAATATTTGAAATGTATTATTTTAGAAATATATTATAATATATTATACCTCCTTTCAACAACACAATTATTTTGTGTTGTTCTATGGTAAAAATGTGTACGATTAATTCCAGGTTTTATGAAATAATAATAATTAAAACTCATTGTTTTTATGATCATCACAACAGTTAGTTCTCAAAGACACAAATTTACTATCTTTTTCATTTCAGACATTTTGGAAAATTTAAATAAAAAATGATCATTAATCACTCTTAAATCATGATAAAAAACCCAATAAAATCATATAAAATCATCAACATAATCATAATCAAAATATTTAGTATAGATGATTCTACATAGGGAATGTATAAATAAATATGTAGGATTAATTTATTTTGGTTTATAAGTTTCGGTTAATTAATTTATTTTAAAACAAATTTTTTATTTCATTTCTATTTTGAATCAAACACATTTTTTTTCAATATTATGCTATGTAAAATAAAAAAACGGTTTTTTCATATATAATTTTATCATGGAATAAAAATTGAAATGTAAAAAATTGTAAGTCCAAATCAAATATTCATATACTATATTCAAATATTTTAAATTATAATTATTTATTTAATTGATATATAAATTGTAATTTTTTTACTTTATAATGATACAAATTTAATCACTCTATCATTAATAAATAAGAGATGTTAGAAATATAAACCAAAAATCCATCATCACATGGTGGATAAATAATTATTTGATCCTACATGATCATTCATTACAAATTACCTTATTGGTGAGTAATGAATCCAGGTCACTAATAAATCCAACATTAATAATCTTTCCTTTGGAATTGTCAAAAATTTATATATAGCCTCCATTAATATTTAATTAGGAGTAAATGAAAAAAATCCCCATGCATTTTTCATAAATATCAATTATCAATAAATCATTTTTCATTATTGATCCTATGGATAAATTTGTTGATTAAAAAATGAAAAAGAATATCTTTTGGTACCAAAATTCCCTTGGGTCCACCCATGTTATCCTCTATATATTTGTGAACAAAAATCTAAAGACACTTCTAAGAGAATCAATAATTAAAATTTTATTATTTTATAGAAAAAATACATCTTAAAATATTATGTGATGAAAAATTAAACAAAAATAAATACAGTAATTAACATCTATAACATAGTGGAAAAAAGAAATATGAAACACATTTTTATTCGTAGAAATAGCTATAAATATTTTTTGTATGTAGATATTTTTTCTATATTACCATATATAACTTATTTATCAACATTGAATTTGTTTTTATAGATGAATATCTTGATTTAATGACCCCCTTAGTAAAGACACATGAACCATATTTTAAATGTTATTATAAATCATTAATTACATATTCTCTTTCATGGACAAAAAAACATAAATTAAAATAATATATATTATATTTATTTTCAAAAAAATTATTTGAAAACTCCTAATTTTATTTTATCATAATAAAATAGTATTTCTTAAGAGTACCGTAATTTTTGATTAACAATTCATAGATTTCATCTATAATTGAATTATTCTCATTTAATATTTTTTCGTTCAATTTTCTATTTCAAAATAAGATTCTAATGAAGAATAATAATCCAAATGTATTTTTTCTCTATATGCTATTAAGATTATATCAGCCTTCTAATTAGGATGTTTATCATCAAAATCATAATGATAACTACTAATTGATCCTTCATGATCACTAAAATTTTTTATTTACTTTTTTGTACATATTTTTATAATAATATTTTATATTGATCATTTTTAATTAAATATTATCACCAACTTTGGGAATTTATACATGATATACATGATGTAATAACCGTTGTATTACCAAACTATAGTTTTGAGCAGAACAATGATTTTTTTGTCAGATTCTCATAATGGGTAAAATAGTCTTTTTCACCAATAATGTGATGGTAGATAATTATTATGACCACTCATTTTCCTTGAAACAATGTGTTTATCCTAGGACATGAGTATGGTTGATATCTGAGCCATTAAAATATTTTAATATTTTTTATTATTTAACATTTATTAAATTTAATGTTAAATTATCCTCATAGGTTCTTTTGGAAATAACTTTTGAATGGAGCATGAGGTTGAGATTCTATCTCTAACATTGATTCCAGAATTTTGATTTTTTCCTCACTAATGGATAAAATTGTGTTGGGAACTGAGGCCATCCCTAAATATTTTTTCATCCTTGTCATTTCATTTTTTTTATTTCTTCTCTCTTCTTTCCTTCTCCTACACAAGGATTCATATTTTGTGGCTCCTCCTACACCATTCAACTGAGGGATAAAAGGTATGGGATAAATTAGGGGTAGGGAATGAGAGGGTTTTACCACTATGAATCCCTCAACACACTGAGTAGGCATATGATACCCATGGATCTCAAAATCAAAAGAATATTCATAGTTTTATTCTTGAAAGTAGGGCCAAATAAATATTCACCATAGTTACCCTTTGAATTGGTTATTTCACGTTCTTAAATCCTTATATTGATTTCAGGAGTCCTATTGATTCCCGATCAGTTTTTTAGGGTGGTTAAACAAGTTATATGTGTGATATGAGGGATCCTTTTCTAGGATACCAGTATACATGGTGTGTAGTCTGGGGTGACACATTGTGTGATATTCTGTTTTGAGAGTATTTTCCTTTGGGAGTACACACTATGTAGAGGGGTGTACATGCATGGTACCCTTATTTGGTTATCTAGATGAGTACCTGAGCATGTCTACCCATGTAGTGGTACACGACCATGTGGGGTATACAACCAGATCCCATGTATGGTAGCACACCAAGTAGAAGTACAGGTCTTGGACTTGTAGATGACCAAACCACTTGAGGGATATGGGAATGAACCCCATGTTGTGTACATGTTGTGGAATCATGTTACACACTATGTACTGGTGGTGTTTACACTCTCAGGCTGGTGATAATACATCCCCAATTGGCAAGATGGGGGTACACATTGTTTATAGTCTATAAAAACCATGTACTATCCCCTTGTAACTCATGGGGAAGGTTTCATATTTTTATGTCGTATTGTCTTAATTATACCCGATTGTAATCTATTATGAGTGATTCTATGTGTAGATTGTTATAGTATATCCAATTGAGAATTTTGGAGATTCCAAATGGGAATTTTGTGTCTTTGATCTAAATATAGAGGTATTTCCATTGAATTTGAGTTTCATTTATCTATAGTGTGTGATACTAGACTATGAATGATATGATTGGTGTTCAGACCAAACTAATTTTTGTTATAAATATAAGATTACCTATAGGTTATCTCTCATGATCAGTTCCTAGTAAATTTCTAATGAGGACAACTCCCGTATGAGTTGTGCCTTTTTATCCTATGACACTGTGAGACCAGATGCTTCTAAGGATCACATGAGGGAAAAATATTATTGTAATTTTATATAGGGAGTCCCTTGTCAGATCCATATACTCATGAAACATTGCGAGTATCCCCGTTATAGGATCCCCATATTGATTACCATTTGAAGATCTTGTGTTGGATTCCTCAATTACATTTACAGCTGATGATAAAGAATAAGATGACCTTTCATGTGTTTATCAAGAAGATCATGATTAATATTTAATTTAGTTCATGGATTGTGGGACCAATTGAGTTATCTTTGTTTAATAGGCCCTTATATGATACATCATGTTTGGGTAGAGATAGTGTTTTGGTGTCACCAAGAACCCGTGTTGAATTGATTCACATGTGTGGATGTTGGTTGAGTGTTATGTTGGGAATTGTGTCCACCTCCACTTTTTTTAGTCTATATTCAAGATGGTTTTTCTGATGCAGCTATGTTCACTATAGGTTCTTCCTATTTAGTGGATGAGGATCCTGACACGAGTTGTCTTTCTTGATTATTGTTATGACCATGGGTTTTTCATGGGATCTAGCTTTTAGGCCATGTTATTTCTGGTATTTTACTGGTACAAAGAATAATTACCTTGGAGTAATCTATTAATACTAATTATATATATATATATATTGTGATATAACGTTTGTTGGGATCAACATAGGGGCTTCTTGAATTTCTGATTGTTGAGCCTTACTGGATGATTAAGGATTTTGAACTTTATATGCCTAATAATGTTTTTAATAAAATATTGAATGATTAAAGGGTTAAATGGAAATGGTTGAACCATTTACCAGGGATAAAATACCATGGACGCATTATATGACCATTGTACTATGTACATTTACTGAACAATGGATTTTGATTTTAATTCCATGGGTAGAATCCAAGAGGGTATTATGATTATCGTGTGAATGCACAAAAAATGTGGTGGATGGGTTCATAGAGGATTTATTTAAATGTTATGTGAAACATGGATCCATTTGAGGATTACATGGATAGAATTTAATGGAATTGTTTTTATACCATGAGTGATACAAAGATTCCTATTAGAGTAATGCCTTAGATGAGGTATGTAGTCTGATAATTTTTATATGCTGGGTGATACATGGATTTTAGTTGTAGTAATTCCTTTGACGGGCTCAGTGGTTTGTGAATTTTTATACCCCGAGAAATACATAGATTCTCAGTGGAGGAATACCTTGGACGAGATCAGTGGGATCAGGGCTTATATTCCTTGAGTGATAATTTGTTTCCTACTATATGAATTTTCTAGACAGGCTAATAGGGTACATGCTATTTGATCACAATGATTATGATATTCTAGATTAGTTATGGGACTAGATAGGTGTAGCATGAATCATCACATGATTTTTTTTAAAGTAATATTTCCTTATAATATTGATAGACGTTATATGGTATCCTTAATGGTGATTAGAGGTGAGTATGGGTGAACCCAGGTGTGGGATGAGTACCCCCCCCTATGGTGACATACCCTACTCAAATACTTTTCTGGAATTTTTATGATGTATTTATATGATGATACTGTTTACGAATGTAATGATCGACTTAATGATACATGGCCTGAGTGGATCAATGTCTAGCTCAATTCCCATGCACATGATGTCCATGAGAATATTATTATAGACCCATTAATTGACTGATGATGTGGTTTCATGTTATTTGATTAACATACCAATGAATATTCATATATATGTAAATATGTATAGGTATGTCACTATAAATTTGTACATATATAGTTATGGACATACATGGTAAAACCTGCCCAGTTGATAGGGATTATATACCGATAGTTCAACTATAGGATCACGTTGTATTTAAATTCTTTTTTGGTTGTGATTCAGGAAGGATGAAAAATCACTTTTTCATATAGATTTAGCACCAAAGGTACACGTATCTTGTTAGGGTGGCCTAATGAGAATTTTTTCACCCCTGCACATTCAACTCAGTGCATATATAGATGTTATAACTTTGTTTCCCTTGATCACAGGTTTCATGGTGGATGGGGATGAAGACCATGTTTTCATGTTTGAGTGGAGCGCTCATGTGGTTCTAATGATTGTGCTCATGAAATTCAATAGTATCTGGAGATCTGGAATGCGGATTTTCTCAGATTTAGTAGTAGATCCCTATAATTATACTCTCAATTTATCTCGTACATGTATCTATATGGTTGGCCCAATGGGTTAACAGTGTTGAATTGTATTAAATATCTATTTTTGATTTCACAAAATTTCATTTATTATTAAAAAATGGTTTATTTCATAGTTTTAATTCTTCTACACTGTGTTTTCTTTCTAATGTTCATGATACATAGTTTTTTAATATTTTATTACTCTCATTTGATGTAATAGTCTACCAAATATCATACCCTTGGACATAACTACTAGTTGGTAGCCTTTGGAATGTTGGAGGGGTGCATAATGCCCTGTAACCCACCTGGTCAGACCACTAGTTTAGTGAAATCCAAATTGGGAAATTACAATGTGGTATTATATGTGTTCTTTTCCTTGTCTATATTATTTATGATATGGTAGATAAAAGTACTTGTAATATTTTGGAAGCTTTTTGGATATCACATTAGAGTGTGGCGACAATTGTTTCGGTAATATTTCATGGTTTCCATGTTTGGTATTTTTTATCAGATCGAGGATGTAACAATTGAATATGATTTTTACCTTGAGAGTAGAACATATTGTGTTGATATTTTGATTTATTGCAGATATATGGCTCTTTTACATTGGTATAAGGCTAACAATTTATCTTGACTCTTGACTAGAAAAGGAAAAAGGCATTTCACACATCATACATGGTAAAAAGGATTCACATCATACAAGCCTACTAGTGTGTGATTTTACTAGAGAATGAGGCTATTTGTCATAGATATGTATATATTACTTCTGATTGATGGTAATGTTGATCTAGGTCAAGGTGCTTTGTTTTTTTGATGATAACTCATTCCACATCCATGGGGTTGGAGCGACTATATTACGTCCATATGCCCTGTAGTTCTTTTTTATGTGTCCCTTTTTAGGCGGTGTTTCTAAAGTATATAGTTATCTAGGTGGATATATATGTATGATGATGATATTTACTTTGAAAATTATTACGAACTAAACACTTATGGGTATTTCCATATATTGATACTTGATGAGTGTTGGTTCAGTTTCCGTTCAGCATTAGTTTTGTGACCTCCATTGGAGTAGTTCCATCTGAGGATGATTATAAAGGATCAAAGGCCACTGTAGGTTGGGTTTTCAGTTTTTACCTTTTTAGGTCCTTAAAATCAATACCATTTATTAAGAGGATTGATATTTTGGGATATGTGTTAGAAATTTGTGACCCAATTTCATTTTTTTTGTTGGGATAGCTGAGAGACCTAGTTTTCCCCAGTTCGACTCTGAAATTTGTAGGTCGACATCTATTTTTTTAAAGGGTATCCTATGTGAGAGGCTGGTCCATGTTTTTATAGTTTTTTTAGTGAGATTGGTCTTATTCTCATTCTGTGATCGAGGTATGGTATGTGATCAAGTTCGACATTAGTGGAATGATGATGCCTTTGGTTTTAATGAAGCACCTTGAGTGCTTGTTTTTTGAGATTGTTGAGATAGGAATGTCATTTTGGGTACCTATCCAAGTGAACCAGTGATCCCGATGTTTCCAATTGAGTTGGAAAGTGGGTAGATTCTTGTGTCCAGAACAAATTTTTGTATATGGGTTAGGGGATACAGAAAGACGGTGGTTACATGTGGTATCATTTTTATCTAAATAGTCTAGTTTACGGGTGTGAGAAAATAACTGTTGTTTCAAGACACATCATGGGATTAGATGTTGAATTTTTAATAGGAAGATCCCTATGTGGTAAAGGTGACATTTTTAATTGTTGTCAAACAATGAGATGATTAATCTCTAGATGAATCTTAGTCATGTTTTGACATTATGTGTGTATAGAGTAGAGAGATCATTATATTCGTTAGTGGAATCATAGTGTACTCATGTTAGAGATGATCATGCATAATCGTGATTTGTCTTGAGTAAGCTAAGAGAACAGTGACCCTACACCTCACTCCCTATCTTTCTAAATGTTATACGCAATTAATGAAGGGAACCTATTTCGGTTTTGATCAAGGAGTGATGTAAGGTATTCCATATGGTGGGGAGTGCATCATAATCTATTTTAGGGTGGTGAACCTCATTTTTAGTTGAAGCATTCATTTTTCTAGTGGGCCTCGGGGCTCATAGGTTGCTTTTGAGATACCAATAAGGGTATTTTTGTGGTGAGGAGTACAAGATTGGTCATAGTTTTATGTATTCCACATAAAATTCAGTTTTTTATCTATGAGAATATTCATTGGATAGTCCAGATATATAGGTTGTGTAGATGCTCAATTTGAAATCATGGTTTTTGGTTCCTTTAATAGGATTCCAGTGGTCGAGAAGGATTATAGTAGGGAGTTTTTAAGAAACTTCTTTTTTAGAATTTAGTTTTGAGATGAAATTTTAATTTTTTCTATCCTATTTCCCTGAAAGAGAAATTTTTTCTTTCCCTATAATATGAACATCGATAATATTTCTGACCAGTGAGTTGGACTCAAAATAGGGTTTTTACCTTATGACATGAGTTTGGTATAAATCTGAGGTGTTTGAATTTTATAAAAATAATATATATTTAATATATATTAAATAAAATAATAAGTTATTTGAATAGATATTTTAATCGATAATTTTTTAATAGAGAATCGTATTGAGATTCCATTTTTACTATTTATTCGTGAATTTGGAGTTTTCCTAGGAATGTTATAAACATCTATGGGGGTGTTGGTGGGTTTATCATGCCACTTTTTCACCATTTTCATTCCCTTATTTTTTATTATTTTATCTTATTTCCTCTTACTTCCCACCCATTTCTCTCTTGCATCTCCTCTGAAGCTATTCAAATGAGGAAGAAATGTATGTATAGGATATTAAGTAGAGGTAAGGAGAGTATGGTACCGTCACAAAGTCCTCAATGCACTGAGTCGGCGTATGGAGACCGTGGACTACGAAATCAAGCAATGCAGCGGCTGTTTCCACCCAAAGGGAGGCCCATATTTTTTTCAATATAAATACCATTTGAAAGAGGTTTTCATTTTTTTAATTTGCATATTTATTTATGGTGTCCTCTTGAGGTCCTATATATTGTTTAGTTGGTTTAAATGATTGAGTTTTGTTACCCAATTGTTTCCAATTTAGGGAAACTAGGATACCTATCCTATAGTCATGGGTGACACATAATTTGTTCTTTCAGTTGAAGTATGAAGATATTTTTCAGTGTACATGCCATGTTTAGGGGTTTACACACCCTGTACCAGTACGTGGCCATGTAGTTGAGTTCCTGGGCATGTCTTCCCATTTATGGGTACATGGCTATGTGGGTTAAATGGCTATATCCTGTGTAGGGTATCACACCATGTATATGTACACAACTTGTCCAAGTAGATGGGAATTCCAGTTTAGGGACATAGGTATATACCTCATGTTGGGTACATTCCATATACCCATGTTATATACCATCTACCTGGCATATTTACATGACGAGGCCAGTAATAATTCACACCCATGTGGTGAGTTAAGGGTACACACCATGTATGGTCTCTACATGGTGTATTCTGTCACCTTAAATATTTTTATTGGATTTTCATGTTTTCATTACCCGATTTTCGAGTTTGACATGAGAGATATCCGTTCGGAGTGTTTTTCACATTGATCATGGTGGTGAAACCTATAGAGAGCTCAAAAGAATCATAATGGGTGTTAGGGTTCTTCGATCTCATTATAATTTATTTTTTCAAATGGATTTATGTTTTATTATTCTCCTGTCAGTGAGAATATAGTGTAAATAATATGTCGGGTATTCGGACCAACCCATTTTGAGATCATGATCTCATATGTTCCATGGGTTATCTATCATGACTGGTGCCTAATGTCTTTCTAGTGGGGATGTCTCCCATGATAGTTGTGTCCTTATAGCCTATGAGGCCATGATACCATATGCTCTAATGGATCCCCTGAGGGATGCATTTGATTATACATTTACGTAGGGGACCCATTATAGGATATCAATGATTTTGTTCAATTTAGAGGACCCATGTTGTTGTATGCATCTTTTGTTTATTATTAGATGATATCATGTTGAATTTCATCATTACCTTTACTATTACGGATCCTGAGTGGGATGCCTTCACTCGTGTTTAACTGGTGGATCCCATGTAGAATTATTTTTAGTGATTGAATGAGGGACCAAGAGGGTGCTCGTTTTTTGAACAACCCAGAGATGCTACGTCATTTTTGGGTATAGATTGTTTTTGGGTGTCACCTAGAACCTCTGTTGAACTGATACAATAATAGGTTTATAACTAGATTGTTGGGTTTGGTGTTCAAGAAACCATAAATAGTTTTTTTATATCTCACATTATTTTTATGATACCAAAATGTTTAAAAAAGTTCCTTCATAGTTGATGACTGATGAGCCTAATGTGAGGTGTCATGCATTCTTATTGGGATAGTCATACATGCTCTCTTGGGAACCAGATTTTAAGCCATGTTATTTTTGATATTTTAATAGTACCCAATGGTATTACTTGGGAGTTTTCTATTGGGGATAATTATATATATATATATATATATTAATATATTTTGATATATGTTTTGTTGAGATGACTAATGTTTAATCATGGTGTCTATATGATGAGTCTTACATGATGATTTTGCATTTCCACATTCTTAAAAAAATGACTGTTTAATTAAATTTGAAATTACTAATGGGATAAATAGAACTAGAAAAACCATGTCCATAGGTTAATAGTATAAGGATGAGATCATTTTACTATTTTACCCTATACCATGGGGTGAACCATGGATTCAGATTAGAATTACATGGATATACCCAAAAAGGGTATTATGTTTAATCCATGAGGGAAACACGAATGTAGTGGATGGGATAATGGAGGCTTTAAATAAATTTTGAGAGAACCATGGTTCCATTTTCAGATTCCTCGGATGGGATTTCTTGGATTTTTTTGTATACCCTAAGTGATACATTGATTTATGTTGGAGTAATTCCTTAGAAAGGCTCTGTGATATGATAATTTTTTTAACATGAGTTCTACATTGTTTCCTATTGAAGAAATTTCATAGACAAGCTTAGTGGTTTGATAAATTTTATACCCTGGGTAAGACATTGATTCCTTTTGAAGGAATGACTTAGATAGGATTAGTGGGTTCATGAATTCTACTCCTTGAGTGATACTTGGTTTACTACTACTGGAATACCATTGACTGGATCATAGGCTAGATATTATATGATCAGAATGGTTACACTCTTCCAGATCAGTTATGGGACTCAAGAGGTGTAGAATTATGTTTCAACTCATGTCTATATCTTTTTCTCAATAACATTCCTTATAGTATTGACCGTCGTTATAGGGTATCCTTACTGGTGATTGGATATGACTATGGGAGAACCCAAATGTCAGACCTGTATCCCCCTATGGTGATGTACATTCTGAGATAATTTTCTTTCATTGGATGTAGTAGGTATATGATTATTGGTATTACAAACCCAGATATCGACATTAAGATACACATATTGAGTGGAAGGACATCTAACTCAATTTCCAAACATAGGATGTCCAGGCGATCCGGATACAGACCCAGGAATCGACTGATAATGTGGTTTAATGTTATTTGATTTACATACCAATGAATATTCATATCTATGTATATTTGATAGATATGGGAATATACAAATTTATGTATATAGATATGTAAATCAATTGTGGAGCTTTATTATTGACATGGATTAGAGACCCGGTGTTCGCGTACTGTCTCACGTAGGTTTTACATTTTTTGGGTGGTGTTTTGACAAGGATGGGCATCATTCATTTTCATACACTTTTAGAATAATTGTTTTAGGTTACATGTTAGTTTGTCCTTCATAGATTCTTTCTCACCCCTACACGTGAACCTCAGTGTAATTGAAGATATTTTGTATTTTTCTTTTTAGGATGAGCATGGGTTTCACAGGGAATAGGGATATGGCCATGGATGGAATTTTTAAGCGGAGCTACTCATATGGTTCTTCTTATCGGGCTGGTGTAGTTCAATAATGTATAGAAATTGGCAACATGGAATGGATAGGATTTATTAGTAGAGCCCTGTACATTAACTTTAATTTTCTCTTATAATTGTATCTATATGGTCTTCCCAGTGTGTGACAAGTGTTGTATTATATTGCACAGTTGTTTAGGAAATTAAA
Source organism: Viscum album (assembly GCA_963277665.1). Classification (NCBI taxonomy): domain Eukaryota; kingdom Viridiplantae; phylum Streptophyta; class Magnoliopsida; order Santalales; family Viscaceae; genus Viscum; species Viscum album. The sequence continues at coordinate 1,665,660,503 of OY728147.1, read as the reverse complement.
ACATTCCATTTACTGTTACAACTTGTTATATTATAATTTTTTAATTCTTACCAACTCTATTTAATTTCTATTTTGTATGATAGTAAGTTGTTTTCCACTATTTCTTTCTATATTATTAGGGAATAGTCTCCCCACTATCACACCCTCAACACTTTCTACTAGTTGTTAGCCTATGGCATATGGGGATGCATTCTTGGGTCCTTATAACCCATCTTCATATAGCAATAGTTTAGTGGAATCTAGGATGGGATGTTACACATGATATTATTTAATTGATGGAATCTTAAATTATTAGTATTTCAATTAATCTTCGTGCACATATTGAATGACTTCATGAAGCCTCATAAATATTTTAATCATTTTTAATATTTTTTTTAAATTAAGAATTTGTTTCCTTAGATTTTGAGAAACAAGATCATTATTAATTTGATAATTCAGATAAGGTTTGTTCATTAAATTTTATTTTATCCCATGAATTTGTTAAATTAAACTTATTATGTTAATTTTCTATAGTATTATGATTGTAAACCTATTATTTCATCTTTATTGCATACATCATGAGAGTTATAATCAAATCCTTTATCTTTATATCGTTTATAGGATTATATTTTCTAATAGATAATGATTTTCCACTCTATTTTACTAGTAAAACAATAAGTACTTTTAATGATAAATCTAATTCAAGAAAAGGAGTTCCCAATCAATCATGGTTTTTGATTATTTAAATTAGTATACCACTAATTTGTGTAATGATTTCATCCACTAATAATCCAATGGTGTCAAAAGTAATCCTAATAGTGTTATACCATAGTTCTGTAACATTTCATATTCCCTCATAGGCTGCAATAATATTTTACTACATTTCATTGGTAATAGATAATTGTTGTATATAATTGGATTTATCTAGAAAAAAACCAAAAAAATATATAATTCATTTCTCTTGATTTAGATGTTATTCAGCTTCTAGAGAAATAGACCAAAGTTTTTTTATCCTTTTAAAATTTTATAAAGCTATATACCATTCAATACTACTACATATGTTTCCTTTATGTCTGCCTTTTTTGTGACCACACTAAATTTTCCAACATATGGTTTATTCTATTGAGATGTATTTGGTGATGCTATTAGGTAATAAAGAGTAGGGTCTCAGGTGCCAATTGTGTGAACTTACTGTATTGGGGGTAGATATGTAGTGGGACCTATTGGTATTGTATAAGGATATTCATTATGTAATCCTTTTCATGGATTGGTTAGTGCACTTTCGAGAGCATATATATTGAATAAGGTAGAGGGTGAGTTTCATGGATCCGAATGAAACTCCATAGGATTTTCGTATGGAACAGGATCCTCATTCGAGTTGTGCTAGACCTCCACTCCCAGAGTTTGGAAAAAATTTCACCCAGTTTTGCCACTCGTGCTAGAGGATGATGGTACTTCTCCTGAGGGTGGGTTATCTCTTGCAGTGGATGATTTCCTAGAGGAATTTTTAGATGATTCTTTAGGCTTTACCACAGATTAGGATGTGGAGTTCTAAATTTATTTAGCATTGGGGCTAAAGTTGATATATCTACCCTCTTATCATATGGTCCCCGTATAGATGAGTGGATTAATGATAGAAATAGAAGATTTGGAATCCAAAGGATTCATTAACCCGAGTATCTCTTCATGGGATGATTTTGAAAAATTTTTCAATGAAGGCCAATCAATCCCACTAACTATGTATCGACTATCGGTACCTGAACAAGGTAACCATCAAGAACAAATACCTTTTTCCACAAATAGATGACTTGTTTGATGCGCTAAAGGATAAGAAGTGTTTTTATAAAATATTATTCTATTGTGGTTGCCTCCAACTTAGTTCAAGAGAGGTATATATCTCTAATACTTATTTTTTAAGCATGTATGACCAATTTGAGTACCTGATCATGCCATTTGGACTAAACAACACCCCTACGATTTTTATATAACTCATGTGTAGGGTGTTTCACTAGTATCCCGACACTTTCATCATGATATTTTTGTACAAATTGTAGTTTACTATGAATCTGTGGAAGATAGTGGGCATCATATTTAGATAATGTTGGGCACATTGTGGTATCATTTCTTTTACAAAATGTTGTCCAAGTGAAATTTCATGATCCGTGAAGTGAGGTTTCTTGTTCATGGGATCGTGGAGTAGGGGATTTTTGTGAACCCCATGAAGACCAGTGTAGTGATGTCATGGGATCAATCAAAGAACATGTTCAAGGTTAGGAGTTTCATTATCCTGTTATATTATAATATGATGTTTTTCTATAATTTATCTCATCTTGCCTCACTCATGACCATGCTCACTCAGAAAGGGCTGAAGTTTATCTTGGTCCTATAATTATATTGATCCTATGAGGATTTGAAGTAGAGGTTGACTACCACCCCCATTATGATCTTTCCAAAATTTGTAAATGGATATGTGGTGTATTGTGATTCTTTAGGAATGGGTCTTGGGTGTGCTCTTATGTTGGTTTACCATGTGGTGATGTATGGAACCCGCCAACTCCAACCACATGAAAAAGAATTTCAGGACCCATGATTTGGAGTTGGAACCATTGATGCATGATCTGAATACAATGGTACACTATCTATTTGGGGTGATGTTTGTGGTCTACTCTGGTCACAAAATCATATCCTTTATTTTCTCTCAAAATGATTTTAATCTGGAGTAATTTCATTAGATCGAGTACCAGTAGGGGTCTGAATTCAATATTGTCAATACGCCAGGCAAGGGAAATGTGGTTTATGAGGCCTTGAGTAGGAGTGTAATAGTACATGTTTCTAAGAAGTCTAGTGATGAGTAGAATCTGATGAGGCTATTTTTTCAATGTCACATGGGGGCCATGATGCACAATGGAGGTGTATTCATGGCAAGTATTCAGTTGAATCCAATTTATTTTTAGCTAATTCAGCAAGAGCAGCCCGATGATGAGCTATGTCAGCTATTGAGGAATTTTTTCTTGGTGGGGAGATGTATGGCAATTTTTCTTCAACTACCATTTGAATTTTTTCTTTAGGGTCCATTCAGTGGTGCTGTTTTTGATGATAACAGTGCTGATGTATGATAAGCACTAATATCATTGGTATGTACATCCTAGATCCACTTAGATGTACTATGATGTCTATATCTAGTTATGGTGGCCATGTTTGAGATGATACATAGTAGGTATTGGGTCACGATGCTACACTTGTCAGCAGGTAAAATAAAAGCAATAAAGACCCTAAGGCTTTCTCTAGTTTTTACTTATTCCAACCTAGAAAATTGATGATTTTTCCATGGATTTCATTGTATTATTAACCAGTACACCATAGGGTAAAAATTATTTATGGGTAGAGATTGATCATTTAACTAAATCAATCCAGTTTATTCCAATAAGAGATATGACTAATTTGGACGAGCTGGGCAGATTTTATCTTCTATATATGGTAAGGAATTATGGTGTTCCATTAAAAATGGTCTAATATAGAGACCCCCCATTTGACTTCCCATTTTTGGGAACGAATTTTGAGGGGATTATGTTCTAAAATGAAAATGAGAATAGCATATCTTCCAAAAAAAGATTGTTGGACCTAGTGGGAGAATAAAACTTTAGAGGTCAAGATATGTGTATGGTTTTTGGAATTTAAAGGTTCTTGGTATAACCAATTGGGATTGGTTTAATATGTATATAATATCAGTTACCAAAACTCGATTATAATGGATCCTATTGTGGTGCTCTATGGTTTTTCTTTGTTGGTAACATATGTGTTGGGATGTGGTAAGTGAGACCACATTGTTGGGGTTGGGACTTGTGCAAGAGACATCTTAGAAGATCAAGTTGATTTTGATGTGATTATATATAGCTCAATGTTTCCAAAAATCATAGTAATTTTTTATGGGTGATCGATTATTCTCGATTGTGTCCCCTCATCTAGTTCATTGTTATTTGGAAATGTAGGGAACACTAACTTCGAGATAATTCAAACCATTTGAGATTACCGAACATATTGAAAAAATATAGTACATGTTATATTTACCCTCTTAGTTGAAATATATTCAGTATTTATTCTGTGTATCATAGTTGAAGAAGTAAAATACGAATCTTTCTAAAGTGGTGAACTAGAAGGAGTTTGACATAGAGCCTGATTTGTCAGTTTTTGAGCTGTCAGTGAAAATATTTGATTCCTAAGAGGAGGTGATTTGGGGAATATCAATCAAACTAGTTTGGGTCCTTTGGAATCATGATAGATTTTTATAATAAATATGGGAGTGTATGTCTTAGGTTGAGGATGATTACCCATTCTTGTTTTCTGATCAATCATTTGGTTGACATTTTGGGGTAGAAATTCATTCATGATGGGGAGATTTTTCAAATACGTGTCCTTATTTTTATGGATTGTTTTTATCTTTTATTATATTCAAAAAATTCCCCATATGTTTTCCATTTTCCCCCCTTGAATTTGAATGGTTTTGTACTTTTTTTGCGTGGCCATAATGGTCCATGCGGTTTATTCGCAATGTTCACTAAATCCTATTCTCCCACTTATCATGAATCTAAAATTTTTAAAAATATACGGATTCATACCTTCAGTTTTATTGGTGTTTTTTGGTCCAAAATTATTTTTTTCGATTAGTTTTCGCTCCCTAGTGGTACAGTAGTGGTTCGATTGATGGTTCAAAAAAGGATTTGGGGGATTACCACTTTTGGTAGGTAATTACATGTGTAAGCATTGTAGAATGATTTAACTTATGAGAATTATATAATTTCATGATCTTGACTTATATTATTTTGATCAAAAACTATTTTTGGTATAATTTGATAAGAAATTTATTTTTAGGTGTATTTTTGTGTGTGAAAATATGGGGTTTTCATATGAATTCTATGTTATACAAAATTAATTTTGTTTTATAATTCATTGAATGGTTTTATTTAAATTTCTTAGTTATTAATATTATATATTTTTTTAATATATGTATGAACTTGGTTTTAAAAATGGAGTTTGAAATGAATTGTATGTGCAAGGTTTTGTTATACATTGTGAAATTGTTTTCTTGAAATTAGAATTGCTTTATTAAGTTATAATAATGATGAAATTCCTTTCTAGATGATGTTTTGATTGTGTATCAACATAACATGAATATTTATGTGTTAAATTTATTTTATAACACATGTACCTTGTTTGAGAAGATAGAGGGAGACTCTGGTATCTTGGTGGGTGGACATGTACTAGTATACTAGTAATCCGGAGTTGTTTTTCCCCTGTTTCACATAGAATATTTTACATTGAGAACACTATCAAACAATAATGGTGATGATTATAGACCACTATTTTATGGTTATGTTACATACAAGTGGAACTTTCACTATGAAAAATATTTTCATGGTTGATTTTACATCGAGATATGAGGTACATGGGGCCAAAAAGAAGCTAGTATCTAGGGGTGTTCTCGTGATTACTGATTGTTGACTAATTGGTTTTTCCAATTGGTTTTTGGAGAATTTGTCTAATAAATATTTTTGCATACTGGTTTTAATGATATGTATTCATTATTTAATTTTGACACTTGATAAAAAATCCATTAAATATTTCACATTATAAATTTTTTCTACCATTTCTTGGTTATAATGACATTCATGATTTGTAACTTATAATGTTTTTCACATGGAATATTATGGTCGTGCTCAATTATGATTAATATCAAACCCTACATACACCATAGTGTGTATGTATAATTGATAATGTTTGACATAGGTAAGGGAATGGACCTTGGAGATGGCAGTTCGAGTTGTTAGTTTCCTTCCAAGGTTCAGTTTATGGAGACAGATTGGTGGTGATTACTATTTAATATGTGATTGTCCTCGGGTTTTTTATACTAATTTATTTTTTCTGGACTTCTTTTGTCATGTCTAAAACCATTTACTCTTTTCTGAATTTTATTTATAGATTGTTTGGTTGGTAATTTTTAGATTCAGTTTATTTATTTTAATTGGATGTTTTTTGTATCCTAAGTCAAGTAAGCAATTCATTTACCATTTTTATCATACCCAGACACATTTCCCTTTCTGTGGGATCAGTAATTCTCTTCCAGACATTCCATGGACCAGGTCAGGTACCAGTTTTAACGGATTCAATATTTGGATCATAATAATTAAAAATGGTTAATATGCTAAAAATTAGATTTTGAGTTGAGTGGGAAATTTTATTGATTTCTTACATTATTCTATTGTAGAATAGAAAAATAAAAGGGATTTCATAACAAATATGCCAACATTTTTCTTATTTGTGAGTGAATAAAAGTGATGAATAGTAAATATCGATTTGAGGTTCTATCCAAGAAAACACATTGCTAATGAAAAGTCCCCACATAGACATATCAAGAAATGGTGTAATAGAAATATGTATTGATCATTTGTATCTAACATAGTTTTTTTGGTTATATGTATAATAGTATCATAAATATAACATTACAAGAATTCAAGTATTTGATAAACATTTTCTTAATTATAACATTGGATAGGATGGTATCAAGTTTTTGCAGTGATGTTTTCATATTTATAAATTCCCATGGGGATATGAATCTAGGAATATCATAATGAATTATTGAGTTGTTTAGCCTAGAAATCCATTAACTTGGTGTTGAGCCACTAGAATGGTGTGCAAGTTTTCTCCTAGGCATTCCATAATACCTCCAAACCATGAACTGTTTGATAGTGGTGTGTTTAATGGTTAGAAAAATAATTGTCGAAACATGCATCAAAATTATACATCCTATCATTAATTGTATTTGGGTAACATGGTTAGTGAAAATATTTACTACTACCAATATTTCTCACCCACCAAACAGTGATAATGGTTTGTAATTAACCAAAAAGTATAATTTAATTTTTAAGGAACTTTATTTAATATTCTAAACACTACCATTAAACAATAATATGATTCCTCCATGTTTGGGGGATCTCAAGAAGATATTATATTTCCAACAACATATTCTATTTTTGAATCAATGTGCTGGTGTTCTTATTTAATTTTTATCCATCTGTCAGGAGGTTTCTCCTGATCATATTATTCCCACTTCTTTATAGAGTGATATTCATCATGTTATTGATGGAAATTTTTTCCATTTTCGTGGATCTTGATTCTAGGTTTTATTTCCTGATATAATTAACCATAGTTCCTATTTGTGTTCCCATTATACTGGGTGTTTTGAACTTGTGATTAATGGTAAGAGAATCCATAAGGATTTACCTAATAATTGATCACCTATATTTCCTAACAAATTTAAAATGACATTATAACAATATTAAAAATATATAAAAAATATTATATTAGGTTTTATTTAAAAAGATAAAAAAATTGTGAAAATCAAAATATCACGATAATTGATAATAACTGGTGGATTTTGAAAAAAAATAGATTACATGAATTTTTAAGGGATTTGATGGAATGATTTGATGTATATTCTCTAAGAAAATTCTAAAAAAGAATTTTTATTTGAAAATTTATAATTTTTGTAAAACACTATGATATTGTTTTTGAAATGAAAATGATTGATAAACTAGTAATTTTTAAATTAAATTATGAATTATTCAATGATTTTAATTGATTGATTTTATAATGATTATTTGATTGATTGTTTGAAACACATTTCATTGTAGGTAGTAAATATGTGATTAGGTGTAAGACGCTGAGATTTAAATGTATGAAAATCATGTTCGATTGAATATATGAAATGTAACATCGTACATATAAGGGAACATTAAATTATGAAAATTTATAAAAAAATTTATTTTAAAAAACTATAATCACTTCGATATCTCGCAATGCACGTAACATCAAGTTCAAATGAAATTTAATACACTATTAAAATGTTATTATATAAACATGATCATAATAACATTGATGTTAAGTTGGAATATAGTACTACAACAAAATAACATAGGATATTTATATTTCCTTATACTTTGTAACATAATTTAAATGGTTATCCATTGATTATATATAAAAAATGAACTAGTTGAATAAAATTAGTTTGGAAACATTTTTTTAACGGAGGTTGAGTCCTGTTTTGAAAAAAAATAATGTAATATTAATTTATTACTTTTCTAAAAAATATTTTTGACAAATTAAATATAATTTTTATATTCTTCATGTAAAATTTTTTTTTGGGTGAACTTATGTAATATTTTTGAAAAGCATCATTTTTTAGGAATAATGAAAATATTGATTGTTATTAACATCTTCATTTCTATAAAAATGTTAAAAGTATAATTTATATTTAAATGTTTTCTTAAAGATTATATTTGATTGATATATTAAATTCTAGATATTTTAGTTAATTATAGTAAAATAAATATTGAATTATTAATTAGAAATCTTTATATCTTATGAATGATTTTCTTTGGGAAACTCATTATTTGACCCATCTGTGGGATTAATTTTAAATTGAATTATATCTCTTATATGAATTAAAATTGGAAAAATAATTAATATTTATAATAAGTGTAATTTTTATTTCTTATTAATGTTTAGTTAATTTTTTTACCAAAATTAATTGTGAAAAATGTAAAAATTTAGCATCAGAGGTAATGGAGAAATGGGATTACTAATGGTTAAACTATAACTAAAAGGGATAAAAATAAACTAAATATTATGCAAAATAGATTTTTTTTGGAAATATTTTTATCTTAAAAGCTCTTAAGTTAATGAACCATTATTTATTCTAGTTTCATGATACATATATTGGTATGAATTTTTATTTTCAACAATACCATGGGTGTCCTCTACCCCACTAGTAAAAGGTCACCCAATATCCTCCAATATTCAAACAAATGTTTTTTAAATACAATAAAAAATACATTACTAAATTATATATATATATTATATAGGCCTTATATTAATCATAATTTAAATCAATGATATCTTAAGTATTAAACATAAAAGATTTCACTAAAGAAGAGGAAAAATATTTAATGTGCATATTTAATTTATTTCACCCTCAACCTCCGTCAAATATTTCTCATATATTATAGTATAATAACACAAACATATCTTACATATTGATATTTTTTCTATTTTAATGGATTTATCTCTATACATATTTTCTTTAATTAAAAATCAAATTATGATGTCAATCGTGTGTTAGACAGAATACAACATCGCGATCCAAGGAAATATTTTTCCAAAACCACCTTTCAAGATGGATATATAATGGATTTTATATATTTATCTTATATTTATGAAATTATTGTAATTATTTAATTATTGTGTCACAGATACTTTATTACATTTTGTTCTCTAGGAAGATACGATAACAATGTTCATGTGTATGGTAGACTACAACCTCACAAAGTGATTTATTTTGGGAATGCATTCTCTAAAGAATACTCTATAAATATTATTGATTTTTGTAATCAAAAATAGCCTTTTTTGTTTTAATAATGATATTAAAAAATGTATATGTCATAAAATCAATATTCATTGAAATCATTATTATTGAAATATATTCAAGCTTTCAATTCGTAAGGAATATTTGTTATATCATTTGTAATGCATTTTTCACTTTCATGAAACGTTGTTTATACCATATATTCTATAATAGAACATAAAGAACAAACCCTATGTTTGGAATAATGAACATGGAATAAACCCTACATTCATAATAGTATGTATGGATCATCAACCCTACATTTTTTAAAAATTATGGTTAAGGAACCTGACATTCCTCTGGAACCTAATTTTTGTTATGAGAAGAAATTATGTTTTTGACAAATCTCCAATGTTATGAATCCGTTATTTTAGATAAAATATATGGTTCATCAAACATACATTTATGATCAATATTAAATTTCAAAATTATTTTTATTGAATAAACTCTACATTTTTGAACCCTACACTTTGTATTTTTTCTCATTATGAAGGAACCCTACACTTGACTACTCAATACTGGATGTTTAAATCCAAAATTCTACCCCAGATTTCGTCAATGGTTTGGACAGACATGGTTATCTGTTAAAAGATGATTTATGATTATTTCGAATCCCTTTATGATAGATTCAATGAACCTTATTCATTGTATAAAATCACTATTGTTCTTAAGGGACGTTACAACTCCCCTATTTACTTTTTATTTGAATACTTGCATTATATTAAGTGATTATATTAGATGTTGAATTACAAAAAAAGAAGTATAAACTATATACTCTGTCGAAAATTCTTTTGAAAATCAGGGATACATAAACATATATTTTACTTTATTCTTGTGAATATCAATTACACTTTTGTAACATCATATGAACCATTCCTATTTTCTGGAGAGGTTTTACATTGAATTTTCTACATATTTCAACTATATACTACAATTAAAGTACTACAAATATTTGTTTCTATTCAAATTGACCATTATTTCAACTAGGAACACATTAGAGTTATTCTTTCATGAATAATTTCTTTTTTTTAAAATATGATAGAATCTACTATTAGTTGCTTCTAAAATTGTAATGTTAGACCAGAAATATCAAAAAAATAACATTATATTGATTTATTAGAGTTTCACATGATCAGACTCAATTGTGGTGGAGTATCAGCTTAACAATCTAACATGTGGAAATCCAGATCCATATAAAATAAACATATAGATCTATTTTTTCCAATTTATAAATGTGTCAACTTGCAGAACATAGATGTGGATTTTAAGGTCTAGTGATAAGATGTCCTCTCTAGTGAATTTATCTAATATCATAGAGAGAGAGTTGGTGGCTTGAACTAGGGTATCATTTTTCCTCTAACCACTATAAAATTTTTATATTCATTCATTCATTCTATTTATCCATTTATAATATTTTATACAAAAGAAAACACTAAATATCTACAAAAATCAAAATGTAATTCAAAATCCAGAAATGGGGAATTTTATTAAGAATAAATAATTCACACCCTACTTTTGTATTCCTTGTATTATTCTATCCTATCAATTTTTATCATAGGTCATATTTTGGGATAAAGTTGTAGACAGATTAAATATAATAAGGTCTATAAAAAATATGGAAATGGTTTATTTGAATGAATTGATTTCTATGGTTTATGATATATACATTATTGGTGAAAAATATGGGTATTGGAAATCTCGTATAATGATTTATGTAATGAAGATAAACTTCAATGATTATTTAGTTTTTGTCAATTCTTTTGTAATTTTTGAAAAACTATAGACTTGGAACAAGGAAATAAATCATTAATATGACATCAACTCAGAATAAATGAATGATATCACCTTTGGCCTTGGACATAATGAATTAAATTGATAATCATGGTGCCGTACTACTAATGACATGTGGTAGTCAATAGTTGTTACATATTAATGATCAGAAAACATCATATATATGAGGTATCTATTACAAAACTATTTTTGACACTATTATAATTACTGATGGTGAATGTATAAAAAAACAAAACCAATGGTTAATAGAGTTTGTTAAAAATATTATTTAATTGGTACATCCCATTAGTCAATCATATTAATCACTTCATGTATTTAGAGTACAACCTTCAAAATTAACTAGAATATATCTAGCTATATGAATGTTATCACTTATCAAGAACATTATTATGAGATTAATAATTGGATAATTGATTATTTATAATGAATAAATAAATGATGAAGCTGACGATCAATGGATTGTACTAAAAAATACAACACTTCCCTTATAGTGACATCTCAGAAGCGTGAAATATATTCAAAACATGATTTCAAACCATATAACAATATATGTCCTAGTATTCTAAAATGGAACCGAATCATCTAGACTTCAAGTTTATGAAATTATTTAAGAATAAAATAGTATTTATATAATAAATTGATAAGGATAAAATAGAAACTCATGAAGTAAGATGGTGTGAATGAAAAAATCGGGTCACATCCGACCCGATTTTCACAATTGATTGATAATAGAAAGAGGAAAGAAAAGAAATATAAGAAGAATGTAGATTTTGAGAATAAAGGAAAAAAAGAACCATGAAATCTACATGGAGTATCTGAAGACCCCAACATCGATTTGAAAAGTGATTCAGATAAAGAGACAAAAAATATCAAAGACAATATATTCTTTATCATTATAGAAGAAGAAGATGTAAACACTTATTATTATTCTATCTCTGACTCTGTTAGTTCATTTAGTAATAAAATGGATGCTTATTATTCATTATAAAGAGAGAAATATGATTCATTAATAAATAAAAATAAAAAAATTTTAAAATACAATATTTTTTGTATGATAAAGAGACATTATTCTAAAACAACATGAAGATATAATTGCAAATTTTAAATCAAACACATCACACTAAATTGACCATAAAAAAGGGATTAAATAATTACACGAAAAAGTAGAATCATAGAAAAGTTTTTCTCTTGTTTCTAAAAAAGTATAATAGACATTGAATGAGATTTTTTGGAACAAATGGTTCTAAAATAGAAAATGTCTGAATATGAAGCAACAGTGAAAAAATAAAATTATATATGAATTATTTTTTCCCAATTCAATAAATTATACCCTTTTTAATTGTGGAATAAAATTTCTTTACACTAAAAACAGTTATTTTGTGAAATCCTCAAATTAGTGGTATTTAATTTGGATTTTTTCAATGCATTTATAAAAGAACAAATAATTAATTTATTGGGAAGATATGAAAGACCATTATTCCTATATCATTGCTCACCAAAACTACTGGAGAAAATAAAATGTAAACACAGAAATAAAAAAATTACTAATTTTTTTCTAGGAAAAATGAAAAGGGAAAAATTATATAAGGTCTTTGGAAAGGGGGTTTTCCAAACAAAAGAGTGGATACTCATAAAATTTTAAAATATCCAATCAAATTAATATTAAACTAGTAATAAACAGTGTCCATGAAAAATGAAAGATCATTTGAATAAGAACAATTGGATATCCATAGAATACATCAATCAAAAAATAATTTTATGTGTAAGGCTTAACACATAACCATATAAGTTATTATCAACATTTTTATGATAGATTATTTTTTATATTAAAAAAACTCCTTCTCAGTTTTCAAAAATAAACTGCATAAATTTAGAGAACCAAGAACTTAAAATATTTATACTTTGGATCATAAATATATATATAAATAAAACAAAACATTTTAATGACATTGAAAAATGAGTCGTGGACCTAGTATATAAGACATATACATTAAAGTATATATGATTTATATATATAATATAATAAATAGATAATTTAGTGTTTGTCTAGTCTTCAGTTTTAAAATGATAGATTCTATGAATCATGTAAAATTGGAAGATATCAAAAATCTTCATAAAATCTATTAACAACTTTGCTATATTGAAACCATTAAAACATAAAAAAATATACTTTTTGGACCATCAAGAGTAGCATGTTTGGTTGGTAAATTCCAAGTTTATGTTTTAGTTAATGAATTTTCTAGATTTACAAGTATTTATTTTCTATAAAAATTGAAGTATTCTCTAATTTTTAATGAGTTTTTAGAATTTATACAAAATGAAAATGATTTTATGAAAATTTCAATGAGAGCAGATCATAATGGTGAATTTTAGGATCAATAATTTAATTGGTTTTTATTAAACATAAGTATTAAACACACATTCTCTAAACCATGAAATCCTTATCAAAATGGAATTGTTGAAAAAAGAAATATAATAATTAACGAAATTACAAGGACTATGGTTAATGAATATTTCCTTTATACCTATTTTTATGATGAATCTATCATCAAATAATTCAATATCATGAATAAATTGTTAATAATACAAATAATTAAAATTTCTTCCTATGAACAGTGGATTAACCAAAAACCTAATGTAATATACATTAAGGTATTTGGATTAAAGGTTTATATCATGAATTGTAACGAAAATAAAAGTAAGTTCGATTCATATGATAGTGAAGGAATATTTTTAGAATATCTTGCTACTTCTGAATCATCTAATGTTATCAATATAAAATCAAGATTTCTAAAGAATTAGTTCATGTAAATTTTGATGATGCTGACCCTTTCATTAAAGGGAAAAATAAAACCAATGAAATTACTAATTAAATTGACAACATGACACATGAATCTCCTAAAGATTACTTTGAAAATGATATAAATACAATTTAGATCAGATCGTATGAACATGAAACTGAAGAACCTAAAGGTGTCTTACCGAGATAGTATACAATGTAAACAAATCAGGATTTTGAAACTTTTATAGGAGACCTAGATACAATAATTAGAATTATAAGAAATTTTCAGAACCTAGTTCAATTTTCTACCATTATTTATTAGTTAGAACATAAATCAATTTACGAAGTCGTAGAAGATGAGGGTTGCGTTATAGAAATATTATAAGAACTCAACCAATTTAAAAGAAATGATGTTTGAGATTTAGTGGAAAGACCATCAGATTATCTATTAATTGTTAATGTGTGTATCTATAGAAATTAATTTTGTTTGTAAGGGATTGTAAATAAAAAATATCAATATTAATTGAAAAATGATATAATCAGGTAGAAGTTACAGATTTTTATGAGACCTTTTCCCATATAGCTAGACTAGAGGCCATTAGAAACCTTTTCTCTTATGCATATTATATTAACATTAAATTATTTCTTATGGGTATGAAATTTATCGATTTAAATGGATATTTAATGGATGAAATTTATTTTGTACAACCCTCATGTTTTTAAACAATTATAAACAAAAATCAATTTTTATAATTACCCAAACTCATTATTTTCTTATATATTAACATAGAATTCCGTATGAATAATGATGATTATTTTTTTTGGAAAAAGTATTTTTTTTGTACAATTATTATATAATAATATTTTAATAAAAACTTTATATTCTAATATTTTATTAGTAAAAATTTATGTTTATGATTCTTTAGTTTATCAAATAAAATGCATTATAATTATTTTTCAAATTTAATGAAACCGGAATTTGAAATGAGAATTATGGGAGAATTGAGTTTATATTTAGGAAATCAAATTTATCAAATGGATTATAGAAATGTTTTAAATAAATTTAAATATATTATTTACTTATTGAACTGTTTTGGACATAAAAATTATAAGAATTATACAATTCCTTTGTGTACCATTATTAATGTTGTTTTGGATGAATCTAGAAATCTAGTTGACAATAAGATTGATATAATTATGATTAATAGTTTACTATATATTACTTCCAGTATACTAGAAATAATATTTTTAGTATACCTATTTTCTATATTTCAGTAAAATAAGAAAGAATCCCATGTTACTCTTGTTGAAAGAATTTGTATGTATTTAAAAGGAACTATTTTTCAATAACTTTTTTACCCCAAAACATATGATTTTAATTTAATTTAATATTAAGATACTGATTTTGGTTGTTATAGATTTAATTGAAAAATCTCCTCATGAACCTATCCAATTTTATGAAAAACCGTAGTATCATGGTCTGGTTAGAATCAACAATTAGTTTACCTGTCAATATCCATGGTAGTGTTTGTGGATGTTGGTAGTTTATGTGCATAACTATTGTGGCTGAAACAAAAACTACTAGATTTTGAAAAAAAAATATATTCTGATTTTATGTGATAATACTAGTTTAATTAATATTGTAAAAAATACCATTTTTTATTCTATGACTAATAATGTTGATATATGAAATCATTTTCTAAGGGATCATCTACTTAAAAAGGATATGTCCATAGAATTTTCAAATACCAAATATAAATTAGTATATATTTTTAATCAAAAAATTTCTAAATAATGTTAGGACTATATTAGGTGTTGTTGGGTTTATTTTTTTTAAATAAGGGTTTATTAACTTATTTGTGTTAATTTTCATATTGTCTTTATATGTTTTTAATTTAATTTAATTTCCTGTCAACTTTATATTTCATTAGTTTTCCTAAATGAATTTTCCACATTAGTATACTAAAACATAATTTTCTAAAAAAATATTGATTTACATATGTAATAGTCATGAGAAAATTGAAAATATCATCATCCATCAGAAAAGTCCTCAACCATACATACCATATATTTAAAAAAAATAACCTCCCAAATACCTCATCATTCATCCAAACCAAATAATATAAAAAAATTAATAATAAATTATTTCAATTAGTAAATACCAAGAGAATAGATGACGGATAATCAAGAAATATGATGCATCATCGTGTCCCTTTAAAAAGGATTCCTCAAGTAAAAGTCATATATTTTGAATGGCTGTACAGGACAATCCTTTTGATGTAGAAAAAATTTCATTTCAATGTTTGGAATTTTTTTAATGAATAGAATTTGTATTTTATTGATTATATAATATTGAATCCATTATATACCATTTTTCTGTTTAGTTCTGGTGAAATATAAGATTTTATATTCTCTCAAAAAAAGGATAATGAGTTTTCGAACAACTTTTTTGAAATTGTTCAAATTTTGATATTCACTTGTGAAGGCGTATTCCCTTCTGATTATTGATCAATTTTAAGTCACTATCACAATGTAGATGATATTATGTCATTTATATTTGGATTGAGATTATTTGAAAATGATTGTTATTGATCTGGGGGTGGACCAGAAGTTGTTGGAAATGTTTATTCAAACTTATATTCCTCCTTGGGTTGTTGGGATGGAGAAGATATTATACCATGAAATGAATATCAAGTTTCTTTTCAATTGCAAAATTATGTTGAAATTCTCCAAATAAATGTTGAGGTATCTGATTTACTATTGGAATTAGAGGAAATGATGTCATTCTATCATTATAGATGGATAATTTCTATCATTTTTTTTAGAAAAAAACTCATTTTTTTATTCACTATAAAAATTTCATTAAATAAATTCCATGACTGAAGTTACTCAAAGAATATTTTGTCTCATCTGGAGTTTATAAAATGGAATGATAATTCTTATTGTTGCGTATGCCGAATAAATAATTTGGATCGTTTTCTAAGGGTGATCATGGAAATATGGAGTCTTTATGAAATTAATAATTTATATAATCTTGAAGGGGTCACTAAGAATACCAAAAGAAAGATTCAATATAACGATAAGAATATTAATAAAGAATTTTAAAGTGTATAAAATCATAAGGAACTTGTCTTAAGTCATTGTAACATAGATGAACCCCAACATGAAGAACAAGTTTTAGGATCTGGAGATGAAAATAATTTAGTCCATTCGGAAGACCTAGATCACAGAACAAATAAGCTTGAGAAATTCATGATCAATAGTATAAGGTTGTTCCACAACCTGATCAATAGAATAGAACTAGTCAAGAATATTATTATATTCTAATATTGATAGGGGATACCACAATGATCATTTAAATTCATGTTGCCTCTACCATTTTTCAATCCTTATTAAGAACTACAACAATTCATTGATAAAGGAAATATGTCTTTGATGGTATTTTATTTTCATGTGAAAAGTCTATTGATAAATCATTTAATTTTCCAGATTCTACTACACTATCAATGAATTATGATGAATAAATGTTAGATTACTGGAAAAAGAAGATTTGAGATCTTTTAATAATGATTAAAATGGTTCAAGGTGAGAAATGAAGTCTTCAACGAGATATTGAATCACAAGAAGATATTTATAATTTTTGATGAATTCATCTATTTCAATGATGTAATTAGAGTTTGTTCAGACTAAGAATAATGATTTAATGGAAAATTGTGTGGAAAATGCATTTGGATGCATTTACGATAGATATGTTAGTCCAGAATAGGAAACTGAAATCCATATCTATTTCTTAACCAGATTATTCAGATTTGAAATGATACGATGGAAATAAATTTTCTTAAATTAAAGGATATATCAGTTAGTACATAACATCTTCTTATGAACCTCCAATATCAATAGAACTAGTTATGAGACACTAAGCTATCACATTAGTAATGGACTATATGAATAAATGGATTCATAATCATCAGAAGAATAATGCACTGTTTTCAGTTTTATTAGATAATCATAGATATCTATTTGACGAATTGACATCATGTGGACATATCCTATAGATGCTGCTTAATAATTTCATTGATATGACATATAATTTTTTTTATAGAGGATAGTTTTAATGACTTTCAGAATGTCAATTTGGTTTAAAAATGAATTTATGTCAGTACACATGAACAATGATAAATAAGTTAGAAGAAAATATTTTAGAAAAGCTTCATGATAAATAGAATAATTGACTGCATTTTATGAATCAGCATAGACATCACTAGAACCGTCACCAGAAACCACTCCTATCTAAATCCTTTCACCTTCAACCAATCATCGTGTTTAACCATTTCATAAATACTAAACATACACCAGTATGTATACAGTTTTTATAATAAAATTTCTACTTTTCCTTATATATTTCATCCTTATTTTATTTATTTTATATGCTTACATCAACTAATAAATCCCATGTATTACTTATCAAAAAAGGAAAATATATAAATAAATTTATTATTTGTCACAAATTTAAAAGTATTTTACACAACTTTCTTATATTTTATTTCTGATATCACCAAAAGTGTGAGAAAATTGGTTAAATAAAATATTCAATATCAACATTAAAATTTATTTTTTATGAATCAAAATATAATATTGAAATCAAAATATATTATTGAAAAAAGAAAATTTTATTTATTTATTGTTTAATATGTTTTACAAATAATTTTAGGTGTTTTTTGATCACCAAAACGTGAACTAGTGTGGTGTCTCTGAGCAACGGGTCTGCTCCCCTTCACCACATCTAGGGGTTTCGTCGTGAGTTATATCTTCCCCCCTGGCCTGGATTGGCGGATCAATGTTGGTGAATTCTGGATCTGCAGCATGTGAGGTGTCCATCGGGATCTCATCTCAGACATGCATTTCTTGACGATAGCTTCAATGTGTCCTAGTGTGGCTCAGACTGTCTCCGTCCATCCGGCTTTGTGATGTCGCATTTCTTCTAAAGACTCCTCTGATGCTGCTCCGGTAATTTTCTTTTTCCAAACATCATCCTCGATCCAATTTTGGTTGTATAGTCCTCAGTTTCTTCAGATCTGATGAGTTTTAGGTTCGATAATGGTCTAACGTGTTCCTTGGCATCTGTGATATCCGACTTGGCTCAGATCTAGTGTGTTTCTGAGTTCAAGTGTCAGCCCAGGTTAGAATATTGGTATTAGAGTGTTCCGCGACAGATCTGATCTGGTGAATCTCGATTCATCTCGGTTTCAGATGGATGGTTTGGCTTTTCCTTCCGCACGGATTAGGGTGTGGGAGTTTTTTGGTCCTTAATTGGCTATGGGATTTTTCATTTTATGGTCCTGGTGGTTCTTTTACAGGTTTTGAATGTTATCTTTGTGGATGGTGTTCTTGTGGTGTTTACATTTCAGGAGAAGCCCTCCTTGTTGGTGCTTTCGTTTCCGGTGGTTCGACCAATTTTGAATCCGATGAGGGTTCTTCAGAAGTTTGAGATGACCAACTTCGTTCTCAGAGAGGCGTAGCAGGTTGTGATTGGCTCAGAACCCCCCTATATGGATACATCTCATTAATGTGTTTTTGGGTCTTCATGTCCTAGGTGACGAAGGCTTAGATTCATGTTCATGGTTTTTCTTCCCACTCGATTTGCTGCGTGTGGTTTCGGAGGTGCCCATGGATCGATGAGCTACTGTGGCATTGATTCCAACATTGTGTTTCTTATTTCTCTTTTGAAGATGTTTTATCTACAATGATTCTTTACGTGGTCTATTGGATTGGAGATGTACTTGAGCTTGATCTCATGTAGCAAGTACGAGAGGAGTTTTTATAGCTAGTCTTTTATCTTTGATGTGCTACATATTTGAAAGTTGAGAGGGTATGGCATCAGCCATCAGATCTGGTGTGTGCTTTGACACAGTACATTGGCTTGTTGTACAACCGTGAAATGGTTGAGGGCCTTTTACGGTCAAATTTTGGGGAGGGATAACTCCAAATTTTCGGGTTGGTTTGTATCTCTAGACTTTCGGTTTGTGATTTACCTATGTCCATGAAGTTAGTTTAGGTTCCCTCTTAATCATTTTAAAGGGGTTTTTTGTTTAAAATATAATAAAAATTTGAAGGCATTCGAGCCGTTGGATGGATGGATCACCAAAACGGGGGATATTGTTGGGGACAATTTTCTCAATAATACTCTATAAATAATATTCATTTTGAGGATCATAAATACCATTGATTGTTTCACTAATGATGTCATAGTAACTTTAATTTAAGAAATTATTATTAATTTTAATAATTATTCTAGGATAATATTCATGCTTTTAAATTACTTGGAATATTAATTTAAGCAATTGGAAAAAATTATATTATCAAGAAACACCATTAACACCCTAAATTGTTAAATATAATATAAGGAACAACCATACTTTTCTAATAGTGTTCTAGGAATGCACCCTAATTTCAAAATAGTATGTATTGATCATGAAAGATAATTTTTTCATAAAATTATGGTTATATAAACATACTTTGATATAGAATCTTATGTTTTTCAAGAGAAAAATTAATCGGAAATAAATCCTACATATGAAAGGAACCCTATGTTTCAGAAACAAACATATGGGTCATCAACATTAATTTTTTGATCAACCAAACATTGTCAACCATAGGTTCATAGAATGAATTCTATGTAGTTTATCCCTAAGTATGGTATTTTTTTGTTTTATGAATTATTTTAATTTTTAACAATTCAACTCCAATTGTTTAAATCCATGATTACATATGAGATTTATTCAATGATCAAGATAGATATAAAGAACTTATAAATCCTATTTTATGACCAATTCAACGATATTTATGATTGATTAAAATAAATGTATTCATCAGAAAAATAACTCATAATCTTAAGTGATGTTATGATTACCCTATTTATTTTTTATTTGAATATATCTGTTCTATGAGATGATTTTAATGGATCTTGAATACCAAAAAAACATACTCTATAAATTCTATCACAATCTCTTTTAGAAAAATAGAATACACACACATATAATCAATAGTATTCTGGTGAATATCAATTACATTGTTGTGACATAATGTGATCAAATCAGTTAAAATTTTAAAGGGATACACATAGAATGTTCTACATATTTAAACATTCCATTGACATTAATTTACTTTTGGTATTTGTGTCCATTAAAATTAAAGATCATATGAATGCATGATTAATTTAGAGTCATTCTTTCATGAGGACATTAATTTATGAAGACTAATATCCATCATCTGTCAATTACAACATAAATTTTTATGTTCAACCAGCACCACTGATGAATCGAATTCAATTGATTTATTTGAGTTTTGACCACAATGATTCAGTTGTGGTGGACTATTAGATTCTCTATCAGGCTTTATGATAGTTGGTTCCCTGTAAAATAACCATAATATTATATTTCTATCCTTTTAATAATGTTGTAAACCTTCTAAAAATATATATTTATTATAATTTCTAGTGATAAAGGACCTTTCTTGTGAAATTCATCATGCTCACAAAGAGATCGTTGGATGAGTGGATTAAGGGATCAGTGTGCCCTAAACCACAATAAAAATTACATGTAAATTATTTATAATAATCATCTGACCATATTTCATATATAATAAAATTATTTATATTTGGATAAATCAAAAAGTAATTCATAATCTTGAATTAGTGACGTTTAACTAGAAGAATCAATTCACCCTCAGTTATGTAGTCTTTATATTTTTCTGACCTAACAATGTGATGATTTATTTACATAATATTATATGGAATTTATTAAGAAAAATATTAAAAAATATATGTGATAATTATTACCTAACCATAATTTCAGAAATAAAATATGAAATTTGACTTATTAACATTAAATACTTTTGTAAAATAATAATATCACTCATGTGTATGTGTGTACTACCTTTTCCACATAGTTTTGTGAAATGTTTTTTTTATATTTTTACATGGATTAGAATGATGAATCATATGATTAATTTTATTTATATATATATCAAATGAACTATTATGTTAATTTAAATTAATAATTTGTTTTCTTTTATTATATATATCAAGAAATTAGAAACAATATTCATGCATCGGTACAACCAACCGTCATTATAAAATGTTTATTCCATTTACTATCTATATACTTAAAGGAATTATGTAAATAAATTATAATTAATATGTGAATTATTTTTATAAAAAAAATAACATTATGGATATAATTAAAATGATAAATTTTAGAACGATAGAAATTACCATACCAAAACATATATAAAAACAATGCAATTATCACAAAAAGGGTGATTTTAACAAATAATTATTAATAAAAGTGTGATAAAGTCAATAATAATATCAATACATGTAAAATAAATATAATTATGGATTATTGATTTATTTAAAATAATTCTATAATAATTATATTGGATGTTTTATCACGTATGATGAATGTCCGAGGGTATGTCATCTCACTTTTACTTTTATAATAAAAATGCCATATTATCCACTTATTCATTGGTATGGCATATATACACCCCTTTTTGATATATTATAGTATAAATATATTTATTTTCATGTTATATAAATATACATTTGATTTTATTTCATTCATGGGGATTATAATTGAATTGATTATAATGTGGAAAAGGTTTTTGTAACAATCTCATCATTATTTCTAATTTTTAATTTTTAACACTTCTTTGAGGGACTTAATTGATATTTATATCATAAAATAAAAGAATTTTCGTATTCTCTATTATGCATGAAATTTTATCATGAAATATTATATTCCCTTTCTCATTGGTAGTTTTAATGAATGAACATTTTTAAGAAAATATGAATTTATTTAACTCTTCGATCAAAAAAACTTTTTCATTCATGACCATGTTTTTCAGAAAATGTAATCCATATTGGATAACATATTCCAAATTTTTTGTAATATAAAATTTCGCCAATTTTATAATTTGTAATTTTTTTAAATTAATCATTATGTTATTTTCTAAAAAATACTATTTGTATTTTATTGAAACATTCAATTGAATATTTGTTCTAACATGCAAATGGTTAACAATTTTTTTCAGTATCATGATGCCTAAATGTTGTTATGGTTATTAAAAAAATTATTTCGTTTTATGTGTAAAATATTTTTGAAATATTCGGTGAATGGATTATTTTAACAAAACATTTTTAATTTTATTTTTTTCTCATGAGTTTTCGTAATGTAATTTTTTGTAATTTTATGAATTATTACATTAACCCTTCATTTTAGTTATGATCCAATGGGGATATATTTAATTGAATTCATCTTGTTATATATTTCGATGGGTTCTAATCATTTTTCCTTAGGAACTAATTTTTATTATAATTCATTATAACACTCTGGATGGTTTTAGATTATGTTTATTTTATTATGGTATGCAATTACATTTTTTCATGTTTTTAAGAAGAATATTTTTAATTATTAATATTCTAAAGATTAAAATGTGTAATGAATTATACATATTTTTTTGTGGGTGAGTCCTAGAATTATATAGCACCTTGATTCTTCGATGGGCCTCATGAGAAAATTTAGTTGGACAAATTAGATTAGTTTTCATAGATATATTCAATATATCTTATGAAAGGCCAAGAAAATAATTTTTTAATTGTTATAAATTATGAATTACCTCATTATGATATTATTTATTAATTTCATTATGTTTATTAAATTACATAGAAAATCTAATTAAAAGTTTCAATCTATTGTTATCGAATATTTATATTTAATTGATGATTATTTATTCCTACCATATTATGATCAAGATCGTATTTTAATGGGATGTGTTTAGATTATTTTCCATTAAATATTAATTATAATAATTTATTTATTATTATTTTCATTTTAGACATATCCTTTGTAATGATTTGAGATCACCCATTTATTATGTTTCATTCCCAAAAATTCTAATATGGTTATTATAATTAATATATAGGGATGTGTTAAGGAGGAAATGAAGTTCTAAATGATAACATTTTATTTTTTAAATGTTTTAAAATATATATGAAATTTTTGTATGTATTTAATTTAATAAGAATAATAAACTATGTGGTATTTAGAGAAGTGATTTCATGTATATAGTTCAAATATAATATAGTCAAAGCATTCACTCGGTTACTGGGGTCAGGGTCTTTATTGTTGGTATTAGAGGAAGTATAAGAGAATCCTTGGGAACTTGATATAAGGAAACATAAATTAGCTACCATAACCCCCTGGTTAAAATTTTAATATAAATATAGGATAACATTCTAATATTTTTTCAACATATATATTCTTTGGAATATATACAAATAAATCAATTTTGGTTACCAAAAAAAGGAATGATTATTGAATTGATTTACATATGGGGAATAACTCCATAAAATTCATGTTAGGCTACAATAAACAATTACCTTATAAAAGAAAACTACTCTGAATATTCTTATAGTTGGAAAATATTATGGGATACTTAAGTATTAATTCATATATTATTTATAATTTTTTATGAAGGGTTTTTAAATATTTTTATGATTTTAAAATAATCAAAATAAAACCATGTTTATGAATGTGAGATTATCCATGCATAAATTATTTTACATAAGATATTAATTTCAATAATTTTTCAATTATACATTATGATTAATACACTAGTAGATATACGAGATTTAATGTCAAATTTATAACATCGGTTTTTTATAAACTGAAGGCAATGGTTTAAGTGATAAATTCTTGGAATAGGTTTTTTCTAACTACAAACAACAAAAACTATAATTCGATGATTTTTTACATCAGTTTAAGATAAAATTAATGCCAAATATAAAAAAAATTATTTTTCGTATCATTTGTTATGAAAACTGACACCATAGTTTTAATTTTCACTGTCAATTTTTTGGGAAATTGACACCAAAAATAAAAATATGGAATAATTTATGCATCAGTTTTTACCAAAACTAATGTGGAATGTATAAAATATATAGATTAGAGGAGTTGTTTTTATGAAAAACCAACTGGGTAATTTTTTGAAAATTTTATGGATCAGTTTTAGTAAAAATTGATGCCAAAAGTCATTTAAAAATGACAGGTTAGGGAAACCCGAAAATTATTCATTCTTCGAAATAGAAACCCGTGGAAGCTTATCTCTACTCATGATGGCTTTGATGCTTTATTTGTGATCTTCAACTGCCATTTTTGATGATTTTCTTCTAGTTTCATGATTTGATGTCTGCACTCTTCATAAAATTTCTTCATTAATCTTCATGAACATTATTTGTTCTTATGAATTCTATTTTGAGCTATATTCATCCATTGATAGATTTTATGATATTTTTATTTTTATTTTTAGTTGTTACAATCAATTTGTGTCTATATTGTACAATTCATAATTTTCAGAAGCATTATACGAATCAATGTTCGGATTGGGGAAATATTTTCATGTGGAACTCTAAATTTTGTATGTTTTTTTATTTTTGAAGATAAATCACTGATAATATTATTTTTAGTGTAATTTTCGTAAAATATTAGGTTATAGATTATTTAAAATGTGTTGGGACATAGTTAGTAGTCCTCCCAAAATAGTTATTAGTCAATGTTCATGATATAGATTTGTTATGTTATGTCACATTTTATTCCTATCTTGACATGAAAATATTTATGCATTTATTTGGTTATGTGAAAATAAAAAATCATTTATCAATGTTTTTATTTTACTTTAGCGCCATTTAGAAACATGGATACTGTATTTTTTTATAAATTTCACGAAAACATTTTTAATTAAGGTATTGATAAATTAACAATGTTTTTATTCACACTTACCCACATATTTATGAAATATTTATAGTGTGGATTTTATTTAAAAATAATAATTGAATTTAGATCATTTAATATCCAAAAAATAATCCCCCATTCAAACAAAAATGAAAACAAGCGTGATTTGTGTATCATTACTTGGTCTCTACCCTGAAATCAACAAAATTTCACTTGGTCATTTGGTTAAATCGACTTCCTTACATTGGATCATAGAGGGACCTACAATGCTATGTCAAAACCGGTATTCCTAGCTTATATCATGCACCAGGATCAACTAGTATCATTTCTCTACCAACCCATGAAATCCATAAAAGTGTCTAGATCGAGTTGCTGCCATAACTCTTATCCAAAATCACAGATGCCACTTTGTCACAACATTCCCCCACTAGGAACCCCTCCTGGGTCTACAGTGAGGATGAGGGTAACCCCAAAAGAAAACCTCCACAACTGCTTATTATTTCTAAAATAATTCTATTATTCTCTCACACAAATGTGTTATATGATATATCGATTCAGTTATGTATTTAATTTTTTCTGTCATAATTTTGGTTGTATTAGGATTTATTTAATTTTTAATATGAACATGTATAGTAATTAATATTTCATATTACTAATAATATAAAAAAAATCCCTTTAAATTAATTAAATATCTAATAATTTTGACACATTAAACATCAAAATAATGTAACAACTATGTAAAATGATCAAATAAATTTTAGAATATTGATATTAAAATTTTATTAAAATATCAATATAACACATGTATATAATACAAAAATAAAATGTTCACTATTTGTAAGTCTGTTTCATACATGATGTTTTATATCTTATTATCGATAGTTTTTATTAAATGTGTTTACATTTTCAATTTATTTGTGACTATACATATAAGTATATTTATTTAAATTGTTATATGTATTAAGAAATTCACCAATTATTTTGTGATATCAGATATTGAATGGATCATAATTGGATACATTTACAATGAACCACAAGTGAATATAAAAAAGGAGTTGATGAATTCTTGGAATATTCTAAACGACATCTTCAAAACATTTATTCCATTTTAGGTTCATCAGTGAAGTGTTTAAATAAGAGAGAGTTAAACTGCATAGATATAAATGACCATCTTATTTGTTATGGTTTTAGCCATAATTATACACATTGGATCTGGCATTTGAATGAACTGAAAATTCCACTTCTATTATTGATAAAATTATTCCAAATGAAGCATAAGATTATATTTAAGAATTAATTCAGGATTTAGGTGTTGAAACCATTGAAAAAATATCAGCAGATGAATGATTGTATAGAGTTTCTAAGAAACTATTAATCCTAGTTTGCAGTAAATATACATTGTTATTACAGGTTTCGAGATTAGTTATCTTAAAATCAAAAAATGGGTGGTGTGACTAATGATTCCCCATATTTCTTGATCTTTTAAAATAGCTACTTCAAGAAGCATCAGGCTTCCATATTCCAATTATGAGGCTATGAAAATATTATTCCAAATAGTATTGGGGTGTAAAATGATACATGCTTTCCCAAGTGATTCTGTACTATATAGGAATGAAAATGAATATTTATCAAGTTTTCCTACATGTGGTACATCACTCTATATGATATATGGGAAATTCAACTTTGATTCCACCTCAGGTGATTTCATCTGACATAACGAAAAATAAATATTGTATATTATAATGATATCATCCTATATTTTTTCATAAAATTATTATATTTCAATTGCGATTCATTATTAGGTACCAGAATCAAATCAGCTGCTAAAGAAATTGGGGACCGTCCAAAAATTCCTCGTTTGAAGCATATGTTTTCAAATTCAATTAACACAAAAAGGTTGTGATGGAATTCATATTAACACATATATGATGGTAACTTATGTCTCCCTACCAATTCACCAAATTTGAAGATTTTTATAAAAAAAAGTCATGATTTTGGAAGTGAAGATAGAAATATCATAATGGGATTGTTTATTGATGGAATGAATCCATATCTGAGCCTCCGTAGCCGACATAGTTAATGGCCTGTTTTATAGTTAGTTTACAATTTTTCATCACATCTGTGTGTGAAGAAAAAATATGTAATGATGAGCTTGATGATTTTTGGACCAAAACAACCAGGAAATGATTTTTATGTGTATCTTTCACCATTTATTGATGATTTGAATCTGATATGGGAGGCATGTGATATTTTTTTCTAGAATACAAGGAGAAGTATTTTCTTTTGCATGCTATGATAATTTTCACAATAAATGAATTTATTACATATGGAAACATATCTAGATATAATGTTAAGGGAAATTAATAATGTTAAATTTGTGAATAACATACTTCATATTATCAATTTCATAATGGAAGAAAGACATTGTATATGAGACATCGATGACTTTTGCGAATTTATAATCCATGTCGTAAATTAGAAAAAACGTTCAATAGATTTTATGAATACAACCTTACCCCTTGATCATTGTCATCTGAAGATTATTATGATAGTGTTTAAGATATTGATTCAACATATAGAAACAAAAGAAGTTCTGGTCTTCAAATAAATATATGGAAGAAGTAGTATATTTATTTCAAACTTCCATATTGCAGATTTTTAGAGATAAAACATAATATCGATGTTAGGCATGTTCAGAAAAAAAATATGTGACAATTTGATTTAAACAATGTTAGTCATATAAGTAATGAAAAAAATATGGATTTTATGATATATTTGACTTGATATTAATGAGAATACGTTTGGATTTATCTACCATTATAGAAGGAAACATAACATATTTACCTCCAGCATGTCACACATTAAGTAAGATTAAAAAGATGAATTTCTTTCAAAGTCTTCCTGGTAGTAATGAACCTAGTGGTTTCTCTTTAAATGTGAATAATTTGGCGTCATTGAAGGATTGTAAATTAATATGTATGATATATCATGGTTTTTATGTGTTGATGAAACAAATTCTACCAGAATCATTGCATGGTATATTGCTGATAACTATCAGAATGACTATCACCATGTTATTTAATTTTTTTAAATCCACTTTTAGAAAACTCTTTGATCCAAATTTTTAGGAGTGTTGGAAAATTAAGAAACTCCTATTATTTATCATCATGAAATGTATTTTATATACACATTTCTGGATTTAATGGATCATATGTATATTCATTTGGTGCATCAGATAAAAATTTGTGAGCCTGTAAATTTATACTGGATGTATCCTTTTAAAAATCATGTGAAAATTTTGAAGGGATATGTTAAAAAAATTTATCGACCAGTGGCCTCTATAGTTCAGAAATATTTATCAGAAGAGGTGATTGAGTTATATACAAATTATATGTATGAGGAGGAGCATATTGGACTTCATGTTTCTCGACATATGATAGTTGATAGTGAATGAAGAGGGGTTTGAGGGTTAAATGTAATGTTCATTCCATGTGATGAAGTGATGTAGGAACATTTATACATTTTGAACAACACAGATGAGGTTTAATAATATATATTCACACATATTGATGAATTATAGTTTTGGTATCAGAAAAAAAGTGGTTGATGATTGAGCAGAATAAGACACGTATTTCATGTTTTAATGTGAAAGTTACCTCATATATATCTGCTATAGAAAAAAAGAAGTGGTTATCCAGGGGACCATCTGATAATGTGATCACATAGTCTAGTTTTGATTTCAATTGCTAGACATTTTAGAAAAAACTAGATGATAGGAGCACTATTCACAATAGTGGTGTGATGGTTTTTGATAAAGCAGTGCATTTTTTGAGTACCAAAGATAGAATCCCTATTTAGGGATCAATGCCATATTTTGGAGTTCTATAAGACATATGTAAAATTGATTATACTAAATTTTGGGTCACCTTTTTTATGTGTAATTTGGTTGATAGTAATAGTGGTGTGAAACATGATGTATATAGTTTCATACTGGTTGATTTCGAATGATTTTTTTCAAATGAGGAACAATTTATGATGGTGAAAAAAGAAAAGAAAGTATCTTATGTAATTGATTCATCAAATGAACAATGTTCATTATCTTTTTAAAAAA
This sequence comes from Viscum album, assembly GCA_963277665.1. Classification (NCBI taxonomy): domain Eukaryota; kingdom Viridiplantae; phylum Streptophyta; class Magnoliopsida; order Santalales; family Viscaceae; genus Viscum; species Viscum album. The sequence goes on along the minus strand of OY728147.1, from coordinate 1,665,630,591 downwards.
ATATACAATTTGGGTGATGATGATGACGCTGACGATGTTAGTGATTTACATAAGCCATATTCATCTATTACTCAATTTTCGAAAGATTACAGTGAGTATCAGACAGATACAATTCATGTTGTATACAATGATCATGCTGAAGCCATGTAGGAAAACACTAAATTAGTCTCCTAATTTTTTGGTATATATATATATATATATATATTTGAAACGTAAAAATGCATGCCTCTTTTTAAAAATAATTATTATTTGTCTTCCTTGTTTCTAAATATTCTATTTTCTAATGATATGAAACTACACAAAATTTCATTACACTTTCTAGAAGCAATATCAGATACATATAGAGAGGAGAAATTTTCAAGGTATATCTATTTTAAAAATTATTAATTATTCAGAAATATATTTATTTATTAAAATAAAAAAAATTATTTAAAAAAAGCTTATGTAGATCCACTGATGTGTCCTCAGCAGAGGAGACTTCTCCTATTACTAGATCAAAATCATGTTCTCAAGTTGATAAATGTGGTATTACACTTCTACCAAAACTATCAATTTATCGTGATGAGGAAAGAGTACAGATACGTTTTGATGATGATAATAATTCAATTGGCCAAAATTTAGTTCATTTTTTAGTTATATAGTGATGTTTTTCCATTGTAGGATAAGTATTTTATATCGTGATTGGATATTTGTGGCCAGGATAGAGAAACAACATCTTTGGGTGGTCGTGATGGTAAAATATCTTAATTTCAATATTTTAACACATTTTTTTAATATTATATACTTTAAATGATATATTCAATTTATTAAATTACATATTACATTCAGTTTTTTAAGAATCTATAGAAATTAAGAAAAGACATCTCTATTTAATGGTGGTTCGACAGAGATATTTTAAAACAAAACTGACAAAATATTATGTTTTTGGAAATATAATGTTTGAAAACACATGTCTCAGGAATCTGTTTATAGAAGAAGATACATGGAAGTGATTTGTTGATAGTTGTAATGAAGAAAAATATCATGTTTGATAATTTTTTTATATTGTAATATTTATTATAAATTTTTACTATTACGTAGTAGTTTATTTTTATATAACATGCCTCTATGAGATCTCATCATGTGATCTAGTTACAAAATATATACCCTCATACCTTATTACATGGTGGGTACTCGTATTTGGTGTAGAAAATGATTGATAAAAATGTTTTATCATTAAGATCTCAATCTAGTAGTTGTTCAAAATAGGTCAAATTTTGTCCTCCCTCCCCTCCGCTTATCGTGAAAAATGGAAAATAAAACGAAGAAAGAATAATGAAAATTAAATTATAAATTATGCTATGAAAGTAGATTCTAAAATTGTAAATAAATATTATTTATTTGTCATTAATATTTATATTTTTTAAATTAAACAATAATATAAAATTTTTATTTTTATTTTCTTGATGAACATCAAGAGAAGAAGAATCATGGATCTTTTATCTCCGAGGGTAGGATAGACATCCAATAAAATGATTTAAGAAAGACATAACACCCCAAACGTGTTAGAGTATATCAGGCGGGTGTTAGTATTCAGAAGGTGTTGGGTAAGAGTAAGCAATCAAGAGAACCAAAAATATAATTCTGAAAAGTAGAGCTAAAAGATATGAAATAGTCTGTGGGTGATCAAATTCAATAAGTAGTGCATAATTATTTGTTATAACACATGGAAAGATAGTCACAATCTCTACAGCCCTCCCAGGTATATATTTTTTTTATCAATTTTTCGATTTTTTAAATTTTAAACACTAATATAACCATTTCATTATTCAACCTTCCATGTATTCTCACCTGAACTACCCTACCTCATCTTCCTACCCCACCCTGTATGATAAGGCTTCCTAGATATATAATTTATTTTTCATCACATTTTTTATTTTACAAATTATAAAAACTAATATAAAAATTTAATTTTTCAGTCTTCCTAGCCAACTACCACGGACAACCCTACCTTATATGCTTACCCCACACCGTATGAATAGAATTTAGAGTTATATTATATATGTTCCATAAATTTTTATATTTTATAAATTATAAACACTAATATAACTGTTTCATTTTTCTGCCTTCCCATCCTGCTCACCTGGACTACCCTACCCCATCTACCTACCCCACCCCCTAGGAGTAGTCTTCCCAAGTATATTATTTATTTTTTATCATTTTTTCTATTTTATAAATTATAATCAGTAATATAAATTTTCATTTTCTAGCCTTACCATTCTTCTCACCAAAACTAACCTTCCTATTATGACAACCCCGCTCAGTGTGACCAAACTTTCTAAGTATATTATTTATTTGTAATCAATGTTTCTATTATATAAATTATTAACTGTATCTTAACATTTTCATTTTAAGCCTTCCTGACCATCTCATGCAGACTACCCTAACCCATCTTCTTAAATTGAATCTCCACCACTTCTCTCGGGAAAAAATTCCTATTTTGATTTATTTGCTGGAGATCCTCAAATAAATATTGTTGCATTAAGACACATAAATTTCTTATGGATACTATAAATCACTAGCCTATGCACATGTGTCATGTAAGAGTATTAGTACTCGATATAGTAGATCTGAGGGTTCTACTACCATTTGTTACCGTAGATATCACCAGAGTTGGGGATTGTGTGTGCAATTTATTACTTTGTCCAACTGGTGTATTCTATTATATTTCATATGAGGTATGTTTTTTTAAATATTAATTACAAATAATTAAAAAATAATTATAATTTATTTCATACATTTAACTTATATAAGATTATCTCAATGCAAATGAATCTGCACAAATGAAACAAAATGTTTAGGAACAATCGACTATTGATGCATTAGATATTTCTCATGGGATACCAAGATTATCATAACCATATTCTTCATTGAATTAAATTTACATTTTTAATATGAAGAATGATATATTCATAAGATAATATCCATTGAAATTATTCAATGATGATATCATGAATCTAGTATACTTGGAAGAGCTCGGCTTTAATGAGGTGTTGTTTTTTAATATGTAAGTAAACTGACATTTGATTTTTATTTCATTAATAAAATATGATTTTAATTTGACTGACTATATATTCATTTTAATTTAGGTATCTAAAAAATATTCTTCTACAAAATGAAATTACATACATTTATGGGTTTATAGATCCAGAATTCATTTACATAGAAGTGTAATATGTGAAGAATCCTCTATGCGATACATATATGTGTGAGAGATTATCCCATACAAAGATTCAATGCTGGTATATTCCATGTCATTCTAAGTAAGAATAGGAAGTGTGATATAATGATCCAAATAATTTCATTAATTGTGACCATTTTGTATTGTAGGGGGAATTATATGTTGGGTGTATTATTCCTATGTTAATGCACTGTATATTGGTTTTTCTCTTTTTTGGAAAATGCTCATAAAATATTTCCCTATTATTGATGTATGTTTCTTTTTTTATATGATCATTATGTTTTATTCCGTTTTTCATGATAGGTATTATTAGTTTATATATATGAAAATTCTATTCATTTAAAAAATTTAACAAGGAATACAAATCGATAACGACACTGAATAAAATCAAATAGGTAGAAGTGTAGGTAATTAGATTTTATATTCTAATATATTCTGATTTATTGTTTAATATTAAAAATTATTAACATCTTAATTGTTTATAATTGTACTGTCATCATAAGAATGTAAATGATGAATGTGGTTATAATATTCTTGGATTCATGTATGAGATAATCACAATAGGGGAAACAACTACATTTAATATGCTTAGTTGTCTTAATGTTTCTATATATTTTTTCATATTATTATTATTATTATCATATATAATTCAATTTTATTGTAGGAATTATATGATTCACCGCCTTATTCCAAATCTAAAATGACTCATATTCAATCTATTTTTGCGAACTATATGTTATGTCTATTTACGATTTGAGGAATGTATATATAAATATTTATAAATAATATCACATTTGGGTTCAAAAAAATATATATTTATATATTTTTTCGGTTTGAACCTACTTATAATAAAATGAAGGCTTCAATAATAACCAACATTTTAGGTACATGTATTTTTATTCTACTTTATTTTGAAAGATTAGTATTCTTAATTTTCTAATGTTTTTGTAACATTCAGAATAGTTTTTTTGTTTGTGCATGGTATATTGAAGAATAAATAATCAATAAACAATGTGTTGAGAGGCTATATACTATCCAATATGAGAGGATACCATGTCGTACCAACTACAACTCTATTCCAAAAGGATAAAAAAGTCATTAGAAGTGAACAAGAACAATACAAACGTGCATCAATCATATTAAATGGTATACATAAGGTATTGAGTATTGAGTTGGGACACAATAATTATGAGTGAACATATACTTAATATCTATGTGACATCAATTTCTTACTTTGTACATTGTATCCATAATGAATTTAATTTTATGTCTTTCCACATGACTAACATAGATATATCGTAGTCATTTTCTCATGTCAAGTCAACCTCACTGGTATAATCATATCATGATGTTCCACTTGTTCCAACAACCAAATAATGATTCCTAAGGTGTGGTAATACATTCTTAATGAAAAGCCATTAGAGGAAGTATAATACGTGTCATCTTGAGATATATTGTTTCATTGTTCTTTAACTAGAATTCATTAAGTTCTCTCAGGTTCCTCATCAATGAATTTTTCTAAATTTTTATAATAATTATTGATCATTACATTTTAAAGTGACTAAAATGAACTTAATGATAACTACTACTTGATATTGGTATATTTTGTTTTTTATAGGTGTTTTGATTTTATTGGAAATATTGTTTTTCATTTTTTTTCTAAAAAATATTTATCTTACTGTGTTGGTTATTTCGAAACCTAACACTGATATTAATAAAAAGATTTTCATTATCAGTTATACCTAAAAGCAATGATAAAAAATGATTTAATGTCTCGGTTTTATCGAAAACCGACACTGAAAACCCGGTATTACATTATTTTCTATGTCGGTTTTTCCTAAAACTGACGTCAAAAGTTGGTTATTATTATTTTTATATTAAATAATCTGAAGTGGAAACCTTGAACAAAAATTATTTTCAATAGTGTTTTTTAGAAAACTGACGTTAAATATAATTTTATTTATATTGTCTTTAGAGACGTCAGTTATAAAATGAGATAAAAAATATAAAAATACCAACGATAAAATGATTTTCTTACACTATTGATAATTTTATGATCTAATATATTGTTTTCCATTGATTATATATGAATCCTAGAAGAATAAATGTAAACTATATCACTTAACACAACTCATGTGGGGATTCCCTTATGGTAAATATAATATTGTTGGACTTGGAGGTGCATATAAAAATTTCCAAATTATTAATATATTAGAAAATATAACTCATGATAAGATAAATAACCATAACTATATAGATTATCCTAATGATCCGTTAATCATTTCAATAATGAAGTAATTCATTATCCCTCTGAAACCTCCTTTACATAATAATATTGCAAAACTATTTGATACTAGGAAATAGATATGTTCCATATAGAATAAATTTCTCACTATGGGAAGTTATGAAATGATGAATTTTTTCATGGATTTTTATCATATCTAATGAGATATGGATCAATGTAAGTCAATAATTCAAAACACTGTAGATGAAGAATTTATATAAGACCTAAAATTTAAGGATATTAAGGTACTCTATAAGGAAATGTATTTTCCTCATTAGAAACAGGTGGATATAGGGAGACAATTCATGAATCCTAAAAAAATATAAAACTGTTTCTATGATAGAATGAAAGATTAAAATTATTGAATGGGATGTTATAAAGTACACAGGTAATTCAAAAATAATGATTGACTAGTTCTTTGATGGGATTTAGCCATTTCTTTTTAGAAAACTAATCAACCGAACATTCCAATCATATTATTAAAAAATGTAATATAATGTCACAATAGAGAAAAAATTATATATATATTATGGATTTGATGGGATGAAATATAATAATATGATGGTAGAGAAACATATATTGAAACAAATAATTAGAAGAACAATTTTCACCACATTAGTTAACTATGGAAATAAACACTCTGGTACATTCTTTATGGGAATGATATTTTTATACAAGGGTAGAAATAAATTACAAAATTATTTCCATTTCAAGGATCTGAATGTTGTTTCTAATATTCAAATATGTAATTATAATAAGACTAGTAATTTCATAAACGAGTTTCCAAACTGTCATGGGAATATACCTCAGAAAAAAGATAAGGGATCAAGGTTAATATTATTCCTATGATATTATAGATGTTGAATGAATAATTTTGTTTTGTATTTTGATTAAATAATTATGTTTAGGATTTATTTATAAATGATATTGATTTTATATGAACCCAAAAACATATAATGAATGTATTTTAAAAGTTTTTAATTTGGATATGAAATAATATGTTTAATGGTATGATTACAAAGAAAAGTGTTTCATTGGAAAGTTGATCTTTTTAGAAAACAAATGGTTGAGAAAATATAACATTTAATTTATTATCAACCCTAGTATAATAATTAAAAATAGTTATTTATGTTATTATGGTGATGATATTTAAATTATTAAGTGATATAATGGTTTATGTTATCTTTTATGAAGTTTATTTCATTTTTTTGATTTATGGAATATAATTGAAAACCAATTTTTTTGGTATAATTCTTGTATTAAATTAGGTTTTACTATGATAAAGGTATTGAAATATTTTGAACATGAAATTAAGATATATATTATATTACATGGAGATTTTAATAATAATTTAATTCACTTCATTATAAATTTGTAAACATTGAACTCACCAATAATTTTTTTGGATAAGTCTTTATGGGTAACTATTTATTAAGTTGATTCATTCTAATTTTAAGAGTCACTATTTAGTTAATATATATTAATTAGTTTTATACAATCACATCTTCTAATGAATTTATTTTTAGTAAAGATATGAAAAATAGTTTATTACTGATTTATGGATTTTTTGTTTAGATAAAAAATAATTTTAGTGATTTTTTTTAAACAATTTACCTTAAATATTATTTTCACTGAATAAGAAATTATGAACAAATTAATGGTGAAATTATTCTCAAAAAATTATTAAATAATTAATATTTAAAGTCTTATATATCAGGATAGTGAAATAATTAATTCACATTAGGAAACCGATCTTGAATCCCAAATGTAATCATGTTAACATTATATCAAATGAATCCAATGGCCTTTTAACACATAAAAACAATTTTATTTTGAAGTACATAACTCAAAATTGATAATTTAATTTATTATGATCAATTATCACTATTACACTATATATTTATTATATTTACCTTCTAGGTATATATGTTCACATCCCAAAAATTTTCTAATATTTTGAAATATATTTACATGTTATTCTAGATAAAATTTGTACTTACATTTCTCTATTATCAATAAGATGATTTGATAAAGATTTTAATGAAGTGAGTTTCTAACAAATCTAAGATAATATTTTGAACCTTTGATTTCTGATATAGAGATTATATTATGAGGATGAAACTTATATAAGGGTGTAAAATATCACATCCCTAGATTTAAAAAGAAGATCATATTGTTTGATATAGTATATGAAATGATAAATAAGTATCCGAATATAATGTTACACCCTGATAAATTATTAAATATTTATTTATTAATAAATTCAATCACTTCAATAGCTACAGATACACAGAACATTTGGTTTAATCAATATTAAAATATTATTATTTTAACATGGCCATTATATCCTAGATATTAAATTTTCATGTATAAATAAGAATAAATAAATTAAATAATTTCTATTTTATTAAAATGTAAAAAATAAATTTAACGTTCATATATTAGTTATTAATAATAAAATAACAATTTGGAAAACAGGTAACAAAAAACATTAGTTTTCTAAATGGTGGTTAAGTAAATCTTTTTTACATAATTTAGTATTAATATAGACGTATTTTATAAATATTATTTTCATAAAATAATAATTTTTTTAAAATAATATTTTCAAAAAATAAATTTGTGTGAATTTTCTTTTGAAAAGAGTAATTTTTTATGAATAGTGAAAAGGGTAATTTTTTATGAATTCTGAAAGGGATAATAAGATTTTATGCTTCTAAAATCTATTTTATTTGGAATAAAGTTTTTTCAATATGTCTATCAGTATAATTTTAAGATTAATTCTATAAGTTATGTGAATTAAATATGAATAAATATAATAACTATTTTGAATATTAATAATTGTTGTTATTTAATATTTTCAACATAATTTTAGAACACAATTAGTAGTGATGCAGTAAAAAATAATTATCGTAGATAAGGTAAAAACTGGATTAATGGGGGTAAAAGATCAGATATAATGATTATAAATGTCTTTAAACCTATCCAAAACCAATTTTATTTTTTTATAATGGAAAATTAATCTTAAAGATTCAATAATATTCCATTTTGGATTGTTTCATGAGTAAAACATGGGTATCACAATTTCTTTAAAAAACAACATGTGTCCTCTCCCCAACTTATAAAAGTCCACCAAATTACACTCATATTTTCAATTTTAAAACCTATTTATCTGGACATGACCTTAATGAGTACATGAAATAAATCTATATAAACATCCTATATTTCTTTTATTTATCTGAAATCCAATTTTAGAAGAATTTTTGTATAAACCTAAAAGAGTTCCTTGATGAAGAAGTAAATCCATCATGTGAATATTTGTTTTATTTCATCCGCAACCTCCTTAAAATATTATTCATATATGATAATAAAAAAATAATAATATATCATATTTACAGAGATGTTATATTGTTGTTTCATGACCTATATCCACCTTTTCTTCAGTTAAATGGAAAACAATATAGTAAATTGTGTGTACGATGAACCACAACCTCATGAACCAATATAATTAGTTTTCCATCACCACATTTCATAGACCGGTATGATTATGAATTTGAAATACATACAAGTTAATTATGAAATTATTAAAAATATAGAATTATTATATCACTTTTAATTTCTTACGTACCATAATTTTGGATGATTCGATAATGTCGTTCATGTGTTCGGCAGACAACTTCCTAAAAATGAGATGTGAATTGTTTTATAATTTCACATTAAATGAAATGTTAAAAATTTATGTTTAATGAATAAATTTTAAATTTATTAAATAATCAAAATTATTGATAAATTATAACCCAAAAAACGACTTACCTTTTAATCTATTGAGAAGACTATAACATTTTTCGTGTGTACGTTTAGACTTCCACCACTACAAATTGTTGTGAAATGATTCTGTTTTAATTTTTACAATGACATTAATATGAATTAATTTGAATAATATTATATATATATATATTATTATTATTATTTTACTAGTATTTATTTCTGTTTTATCTATCCATATTGAAAATGGAATCATAGTTTATGTGTAGGAACAACCTACCATCTCCATGAATGGCGAATCCATTTCCTATCTATAGATATGATATAATAATATATATACATTTATATTGAAAAGATATGAAATATATATCATTTATTAAATTATAGATATTATGTATCCATGTTTTAATTAAATGTAGCAAAATTATAGAAGAAAAACAGTCTTGAAAAATAATCCATTATCAAATGAAACAGTGATTTTAAAAAATATATTTTAATAAAGGGGCGATAAAATACTATTAGTAAATCATACATGGTATGATATATATGATTAATGTTATAGAATCGATTTATTATAATAGTATATATATTATATAAGAGGTTCCAACACATATAAAGGATGTTAGGCTTATGTTTAGGATTTCTTGTCTCACTTTTACTTCTATGATACATATTTTATATTCGACATTAATTCCTTTGTGTGGTGTATATACTGACCCCTTTTTTATTTTATATAACTAATATTTTTATTTAAATGATATATAATTTTTATATTTATATTTTTTCTTTCATGTGGTTATGATTCATAAGACAAAAATTTAGTATGTTTCTTTCTCCATATCAACATTATTCGATATTTCTTATCTGTAAGTCTCCCTTGATAAAATTATTTTATAATTATATCATAAAATAAACATATAATATTATCCTATATTCTTTCATGAGCCTTTTCATGTTATATTATATTCCTTTTATGTTTTTTATTAAAATATATATATATATAATATTATGAAAATTTTATTTCATTTATCTATTTAGTCAAAAATACATTTTCTTCCAATTGTTTTTTGAAAAATCATTTTTTAAATTATCAAAATTTTTTATTAAATTTTTTTAAATTTGATTTATTTTTTGAAAATTATTTTTAAATTAATCATTATGTTGATTTTCAAATAATTCATGTTAATATTTTACTAAAAATTTTAGAGGGGTATAAGTTTTAACATCTATGACATGCAGAGAATCTTCCACCGCCATGCCCACTCAAAGATGTAAATAGTCTAATAAAATTTTTCATTGGGTATTTCAAAAAAAAATTTAAATTATCTATGAACATTTATATATAATTTAAAAATAAAAATGTTCTTTCTTACAATAATTTTTTAATGACATTTTACAATATCTATATGCATCATCAACAAAAAATATTTATTATAATTATGGTACACTAATGAAAATTTGTATTTATATCATCCACATTCTTCCTTTGTACAGTTTATGACCAGTTTCACTATTGATATACATTTTAATTTCCATGAACCACATTCCTCATTATGGATTATGTATATTATTATTTGATTTGGGAATGTATTAACATTTAAAATTTTATATATTAAATTTAAACGTTTATGATAATTATGATTACACATTCATATGTGAAATGAATTGGAATTATTATGAGATTGGTGGGGTAAAAAATTTTATATCCACTGGATCTATTGACATATCTCATGAGATAAATCATTTGGACAAACTTGATGGTTTTTAACTATAGATTTGAACTATCTTAAGAAATGTATTAATAGTGTGATTCAGATGTTCAGAATTATGAATTCCACCATTATGATATTATCTATTAATTTTCATGTGATTATTTTATTAGTTATATTATCCCTATAATGGTTTCATGATAATGTTATTATTTAAATTTTTTTATTTGATCATTATTTATTTCTTGAAAATTATATTGATGTTAAAAATAAAAGAGAATGTGTTTGAGTTATTTAAATTTCCATATTTATTATTCTTATTTATTCATTATATCCTCCAGAATATGAATAACCTTAACATGAATTTTATCTAAACCCTTTATTTTTTTCTACACTATGATAACACTAAATGTATTCTGATGGACATGTAGGGATATGATAACATGAATACTGTCATTGAAAATTAATAAAATGTTTATTTTATTATTTCAAATGTATGTGAAATTCATGTATGTATCTAGTTTACTATTAATAACAAACTACATAGTCTATGGGGATGAACGTACATGTATCTAGTGCCAATGTAATAAGGTACTCACAAGGTCATGGTGATGGGGTCAAGGTATTTACATTCAGACATAGACACTAGGATTCAAACTGCCTAGAAATGGAATGATGTTGACAACACAAACTAAACCTAGTTTGGCATGATTTATTATAATGTATCCCAAAATTAGGTGCTGATTTATTTATTATAATTGGTACACAAATGGTTTGTTGAATTAATTCATCACTCATATATAATTATATGATGATGAATGAGAAGTATGTATATCATATCAATAAAAACTAATGTAACTTATGGCTTATGACTACAATGAGTTGTTTTGGACATTATTGTAAATTACATCAAACATAGAGCTATATTAATCATTATATCAATTTTTAAAAAATATTTTAAATTAAATTCTCATTAAATCATGTTTTGAGATATCTACCATCTTTTTGGTTGGAAATTGATTTTTTCTAAAAATTTGTAAATGACTTATATTGAATTATTTTATTTAAATTAATATCATTAATGGTTTATTATTAAGTAATTTCATAGGGAATATTTGGTTGTATCCTTCTAATCTATTTAACTAAAACCCAACATTTTCATTCAATGGATTGGATATTATATGAGTCTAGGTTAATGAAAAGGTAATTTTACACTTATAGGAAGTGGTTGTACCAGATTAATGTAACCTTAAGTGACGGATGTAACCATTATTGATGTTATCCACCTATTATATTAGTTTTATATGGGTATAATTTAAAATTTTCAGTCTTATTATGATTTACTATTTTGGTATTTTTTTCCCTATTTGATTCTTGAACTTTATCCTTGAGTGTTGGAATACTATTCTGTTATTTTTCTAATTTTTATGTAAAAAATCATTCCCATAATTTTCTATATGATTCTCGATGTTAATATCTCTCCCATGGGAATTGGGAACTCCCTTTATGCTATATATGGATAGGTGAAGGTATAAATGTACTAGTTTATTCATTTTGGTTCCAGAAAATGTGGTATAAAATGTTGGATGTTGAACATAGTTTTTTGATGTCATTGTATAGTCTTTGGTATTCTAGTAAATAGGAGGTTGTGATGTTGTAAACTATGAAGTTTTTGTGAGAATTTCTTTATCCATCTCTCATCATAATAAGCCATATTTCACTATCGGTTATTGTTATGATCTTCCTTCTTGAACTTATTTAACTAGTTATTGTTTTTTATTACTGTTCTTTGAGTGTTTTGATATCCATGTAACTCATTATTGAGTATGATAATTGATTATTTTTTTTTTAGAATAGGATGTTTATGTCGTGTAGCAACAGAAATATGATAGGCCATATGGGTAGCCCATATGAGGAATCCATTGGTGAAGCATAGAGAGTGGATAATTTGGTAGATTAAAATATTATTGATATAGTAAAACTCACTATCAATACTGTAGAATGAGTTGATAGACCTTTTTTAGTTTATCCTCCAATAGTGGAACATTTAATGGATGAGACGAGAGATTAATAATAGGATTCATTTCTCTAGAATACAACTACATTAAATTTATAAAGTTAACCTCAATATGTAGTAGACTAGTTGAGAAAGATAGATATTCCTTTTATGTACTTGGAAGCACCAGAATTGATGATGGTATGTTGTTATTCCTTCATACTGGATGGGCATAGTTGGAGATAGTGTGATTCATTGGTGATAGAAAAAACATGAGGCAATTTAGTGGAAATAATTTTGAATTACATTTATAGATTAGTTTTGTCAAGAATATATGGTCTTAAAAAATCGCAGGAGTTTCATAGCCTCTAATAGAGCGATATAATCAACACTTACTATGCATACCAATTTGAGGATCTAGTTTATTTTCCTACTAATGTCCTTAAATATCGAATATATTAGATAGGTCATCTATTAGATTTTTGAGTCTAGGTTTTCATGTTAAAGATCAATTATTTTGTTGAAATACATGATAGATAATTTATTGATAAAAATGATTTGTTTAATATGATTGATATGAAAACTGTTATTTTAATCCTATTAGATTTTCAATTAGTTACTATATAGGAAACAATAAATGTGATGAATCTCAGGGTAGTCCCCAACATCAAGAACAATCCTGACTTCTTGTAGTGTCTAGTAGAGGTTATATGATTTTTTTAGTGTGATAATGTTCAGAATTCCAATTATGTTTTCACCAAGGAACCCAATAAATATAGTTCTTATATATGTATGGTCACCTATAGAAGTTATATTTCATCATTTATTCTAATTTTAGTTTAATGGTATTTTTAGAGATAAAAAGTAAGATGGTTCAATCATATGAATCCAGAAATTAGGGGTTCTAGACACAATCATCATAAATGATGATTCCTCACACAGTTAACGAGTATTTAAAGGTATCTAATATGGTTCCATACACTGTGATAGGTAACTATATGATAACTATATCATTATTGTCAAAATTTTACATACTCTTACATATTGATCATTTATATCAACTCATTTTGTGCACCTTAGAAATCCTTACTTAGATCTTAATTGTTCTTATTGATATTACTAAGCCCCTCATAACTAAGAGAGATTTAGGTTCCCTAGGGCCCTATTATGTTTTATATCTATTATATATTGTTCTCTTGTTGAATTATATGGGGTATATATGAAACCTCATGATGTCATTACCGATATAGATTTGACAATTTCTTTTATGACATCGATTGCTTATTGCCTTTGACGAGTCCTCACTATCGCACCCAATGGAGTGTTTTATGATTTCATTGTGGGTGGGACCTGAGGATGAGTAGTTTGGGACCATGTTTTCTATAGATTTTCATGGAAAAATTACTGTATATTTTTTACATCATGTGAGAAACATTGAGTGATTATCTCCCACCAGTTTTTAATGAGTTTCCCAACATAATTCTATCTGATTTTCCTAGATTGGCTCTGATAGGAGTGGAAGAGTCCTACATTGATTCAAAAATGATCTCAATCACATGGGAAAGATTATTATTATTTTCGGTATGGGAAATGATATATTTCTATTGATGAGCTAAAATAATTTATGGTCTTTTTCATGTATTGACTCTTCTAGAGGATGTGAAGGGATATGTTGTCTTTTGTGTTGGATTAGGTTTAATTATGAGTTGTGTTCTTATAATGTGTTAATAAATACAAGTATATCGTTCAAGAAATATTGTGAAAAATGAGAATAACTATCCTACCAATGATATTAATCTCATATATTTGATTGAAATCCATATGTGTTAGGGGAATAACATTTTGAAATAAAATTTTTCTTCTTATTCCGACCACCAAATAATAATTTATATGTTCTTTATAAATGTTTTTATCCTTTGTTAGAGATTTTTGGTGGAGTATGATCTTTATTTTGATTTCTTCAATTAATACACCCATTTTAAGGTTATTTTATTTATTGATTAATTTATCAAGAAACTTCTAACAAAATCCATGAATATATAATCCATATAGTCAAATCTAATGGTTAAATTTTCCTAGTTAAAATTGGGTGTCCAAGAGAACATGGATGAGCTTGTTTGAAAAAAAAATAGTTGAAATATAATATTCTTGAAATTATTCTTCATGAAAAACATATTTGTGAACAATTCCATGGAATGAAGGAATATATTTATTTTGTGGATACCATTAGTGTATTTTCATTCCCCTAATAAGGATTATGATTTTTTCAGAACCAATAAATTGTAAATTTTTTAGTGATAAAGGCCTCGATCGAGGATTTCAATAATTCCATATGGGTAGACCACACAAGAACCACCAATATGATCGATGATATATGTAGACTATTCTGGTTTCTAGGTTTGTAATGAGAAATCTATGAGTTTTCTTCAGGGTCAAATATTTTAATATGTAAAATATGAACACCACAAACCATTGGGTATTCTACACCCCCTTATAGTTTATTATTGGTAGATAGAGTAGATATGTTTTTGGTTTTTTTGGTTAGAGTTTCATATTCCAATCCAATAGAGAATCCGATATTTCCTCTGATCTATTGGTAGACTTGATTATATCACATTATTTCCATTGGAGTTAAATCAAATGTTAATGTCATGAACTATCACTATGAGAAATAGATTTTTAATTATCAGGGAGTATAAATTGTCATAGTTTCTTTTGGGGGTCCCCATATTACATCTATTTTTATAACCACCATGAGACAATGTGATAGAAGGTATATATAAGAATATCATATCATTTAAAGAAATATGTCTTGATATAATAATATATAGATATTATTTGATAAAATCTATGTTCTTAAATTATTCACTTTTGCGTAGATTAGGATAACCATTTGGGATTGGATGAGCTTCCCCAATACAGAAATAACTAGTACACTATTAGAATGTCTCATTCTGAGGCCTTTTATAGACATACTATTTGATCTATTCTTTTTTATATTGATATTGTTTTAAAATACATGTTCTAAGAGACAATAGTGATTATTCAGTTAATTCATCAATGAATGATGATAAATATGACTCATTATAAATGGAATGTTGATTGTAATCATTTAAATTTAGAGTAATACATTAATGAACATGTTATATTGAGAGTTTCTCCACAATTTGGTCACTATCATATTGGGGAAGATGTAAGTATAGCATCACAGAATATTGATCATCTTGAGATTGTTGAGTTTTTATTGGCAGTGGATTACCATTTGCATGTAACAGGATAGTAAAAATTTAGCTAGATTTTTTTTTCATGTATCTTAGCTTAAGAAGTTTCTTTTGACCCTTCTCATGGCCTATGTTGGTACGATCTTGATGTTAAACCTAACTTTTCCTTGATATGGCATCTAATGGGGATTGTTGATTCTATAACAAAGGTATTTTATTGAAATATGATAACTTTGGTATATGTGATATGGAATCGTGGTTCTAATACACCTGATACATGGGAGTATAAGCCATTATTTATAGAAAAGTGGCCTCATCTCATTGATATAAAATCTACATGAAATTATCTCTAAGGATTGAAAGTCTCTGTGGTGGGATGTTTATAATGTAATGTCAATTGGGTTCAAAAATTTATTAACTCTATTATTATTCATAACATGATTGTGTATTGTATCCTGATATTTTTTTGTGATGATTTATTTTTTTAAATCCCATCAGGAATTGAAATGTAGGTGAATGGTTAGGAAAAAAAGACAATTTTGTTATAGAAAATCGTGCTCCATGTGATGAGTCACTACAAGGGTGAACATGGATTTTCCAAACCAAAAAGGAAACCATAAAAACATGGAATCCTAAGACCATGGGATTTTTCATTTTTTAGAAATAGTTAGTTTAACCATTTCTTTATACCATGATCCCCATCTAGAAGTCCAGTAGGGGAGCATGGTTATGGAACATGATTAATACTAACCAAACAGTCCACCAGAAATTTTGCGTGAGTGTTTTTTAATTATGTATAAAATTTAATTAAAAATAACGAGACCACAATTTATGATTATAAACACCCCATATAGAACTGGACATGATTTATTCATCTTTATATTATCTGGATAAGTTTCATTAGTTCCTCTCATCTATTCTCTTTACAAATTGAAGTGTTGATGATCTTGTTGGATCTCATTTTAGTTAATGTATATCATATTTTTTGGTTTCATCATATCATATTATTTACACTAATACAAAGTTAGATACATAATCAAGTTATTTATGGATTAAGAATTAATATTTATAGATATCGATTAATATTTTTCTTCTCCATCTCCTTCATATATGATCTCATTAACATCCCCATTGTGGGTGTTATTTTGATCATTTGAATAACAGTTGTTTGTTCTACAAGGATTCACCAATAAATTAAAAACCAATATTTATTTGTTGTTTTAAAATGATTTTTTAATTGCTTTAGAAACCCATATTTTAGTTTTTCTATTATTTATTTAAAAATGTAACAGGCCTGTAAATACCCCACATTTCAATGTAATTTCCATTGTCTAATAGATTTTTATGTAAATTATAGATTTCATTGAGTGTGTATTTCAATTAATTATTTGATATTTATGCATTTTAAATATGAATTAAAATGAATGATTATTTGAAATAGAATAAATTTTATGAAAACCATTGATTTGGTTTTCAAAATGATAGTGAATTTTGATATAAAATTTGGTAAATTGACCTATAAATGATTAAATTATTTGAGAAGATTGAATTTCCCATGAGTGATTAGTTGGTTTATTAGAGCACATATGGGTCTAGGAAGTTTGTGGGTTATTATGTAAATAATTATAGGACTCTGATTCTCTAGTAATTGATTAATGTTAACAACATTAACTAAAAATAGATTTGGATCATTTCTATTATAGGTACCTAAGAGGGTTTTTATTAATTTTCCATAATATATCCCTTTTTTTTGTGTTTATTTGATATTACACACATATATTTATTCATGATGATGATTAAGATGTGTGAGGATATTATTTACAAAAAAATGTAACATAAGGATTATTCTAATGTTGTCTTGTTTTCTTTGACAATGATTAAACATTTCATTTAGTATATTTCTCTTCAATTCAGGCTAACTTATTTTTATAAATATTCAATATATTATGTCTATTTAATCCTTCATTGATACATATTCCATATGTTTAATTTGAATCCATGGTTTGTTGAGAATTCATTATTAAATATTTTTAAAGGAAATATTTATTGTCTAAGAAATATCAATTGAAGATAAGAACACCAAATTATAAGATAAATAAGTAAATAAAGACAATCATAAAATATTACTTCTGTAGGAGTGTAAAAAGCATAATGAATGACATAAAACTAAACATGTGAGTGATATACACACAAAAATAAGTGATCTTAAAGATTAATTAGATACCTCATCAACAAAAATTTCCACCCATAAGGGATAATATATGTGGGGTATTTTTTCGGAATTTGATGTGATATTAAAAATTTACAATAAAATGAACTCTACGCTACAAGATAATTACAAAGTGATTAATGTGGTAAATAATTATAACCTAGATATAAAATAAAAAAATTAAACTTACACCATATCTCTATGATATATTCTAGAATGTTTCATGAAGAAACATTTCAAAATTTAGATGCTGTATGTAATGATAAAGTGGGGAGTCTATATAATTATAAGTGTTTAACAATAAATTTGGTTGAGAATGATATGTTTTTGAGAATCATGGATTTTAAATAAGGTGAATATTTATATATTACTGATATATAAATAATTTAAAAATAATATATGTAAATTATTACACAGGGAAAAAAAATTAAACAACAAGATGAATGTTAAAAAAATTAGAGGAATAAACATCAAATAATATAATGAAAAATTTAAACAAAAATATTGATGAATATTTTTTTCACAAACTCTAATATTATTAAAGGATTTTATAATTCCATAAATAATAGTTGATAAAAACTAAAACATTTAATTATTTTTAAATGGTTGATATATGAATAATGAATGGGATATATCTCACTAAAAATATTTGAATGAAATGTGTTTTGGAAGAAGCTTCCACCGATGAAAACATGACATAGTGAAAACAATTTGGCTTTCTTGTGACTATTGGAACATCCAAAAGTTCTATAACATGACTATTGATTAATAGATAAATTTATCGGTGTATGATGAACAGAGAAATCATTCATATTTTTGGAGAAAAATTTATGGATAATGAAACCTAAATATAAATACCAAACCATTACAAAAAAATATTTAATAACTTGATTTATTTTCTTGTTATTGATAAAAATAACATCATAAATAATTTTATTTTCTCACTTATACCATTTAAAAAACATGTAATATTTATTAAATGTTTCCCAAAAAATAAAAATAAATATAGGAATTTAGATATTAAATCTAACATAGAGTTAAAAAATATATAAAGAAGATTATTACACAAAGGAGAAATTCTAGGAATATTTCATATAATATGAAAGTTCATAATTATATGGAATAAAATTAAACATCATGAATAGTTTCAAACTGTCCAAAATTATTAAATAGATCATATAGAATTTTATGAAATATAACAAATAAATTAGATTTTTAAATTAAAATATTGTAACAGTGGAAGAAATGTATAATTATGATCTATATTTTCATGTGATGTTACATAATAATAATAACATAACAGATGATACTAATTTTTTAGAAGATTCCATTTAGCTTTCCACATTTTTGAATATTAAATAACTATGTTGTTGGTTCATGTGATGTTTTTACAGAAGAATAAAAAATATTTTGAAGGATGTAGTGTTGTTTCAATGAAATCTCATCTTAGGAATAAAGAAAAACATAAATCTATATTTTTTAGGGATTTATGGTCGAAATATTTATTGGAATCGGGGTGGTAGTAAGTGGAATAAAATAATAATAATGAACTATCAATACTATAATATATAATAAATAATGAAATAAATTTTTTTAGAAGAACTGATGATGAGAAAAACCCAATGAAACCTATGATGATAAATTTTATAACAAAAAAGGTGAATAAAAAAATATAACTAAATAAAAGAAATATTTTGTATAGGGGAAACATTCGCAAACCTATTCCTCTATATTATGATTCTAATAAAGATCAACTATTTATCATATAATATTTAGAGAACTTGTAGTAAAAGTGATAATACTGAGGGGGATTTATAATGTATAAATATTAAAAACTTTAATATAGATTCATTAAAAGTTGAAGAATAAGGCCATTCAATACCACCCAATTATTCCAACAGAAGATACTATATTAAAAAAATATAATGACATCCTTAGAGTATTCTATATTAATTTCAATTTTCATAAAATCACTAAGGTAAAATAAAAACATTTTTTTAGGAAATTATTATTATTATTTTCTGATGAGAGAAAAAACATGTACATTTTATGATTGGACATTTTCAATATCATTATTTAAATTGTTGTAGGAAATTATGCTAAATGAAAATATGATGAAATTTTACTAAAATGATGTTTTTATAAAATTTTTCATCTCATTAAATTAATAATTGATATATTTAATATATATGTTAATCATTATTATTTTATAAAATTATCATGCCTCATAAAGATATATACATTGTCTTTTTTAGTATCACTTCCTAAAAAATGATGATTCTACCCTTATATTCAGAATTATAAATATTATACATGGTTTTTTAGATGAAAATAAGTGAATATGAATAGTTGAGAAGAATGATCATCTAACAGCCCAAAAATGAAAATAAGAAAGATTCAAAATTTAAATCATTTTAGGAGAGAGAATAATTTACCTTCACTCGATGTTTATATATAATAAGGTGTTGAAGTCATTTTCAAAAATGGGGAGAAATATCTTAATTACATTAATAGGAATTTGGTATTGATAAGAAAATATGAAGGGTGATACTTATGATCTTATATGATGATTATTATGTCATATTGTACATGTTATCAATATTATTTTTGTACAATCAATGGGGTAGTTAAATATAAAGGATGTACATGTAATTATTTATAAAGAATATTTTGAAGAGTTTATTTCTTCAATAAATTAGATAATGACTGTAAGACGAAGAAGCACCATTATTGACATTTGGTGTGGATTAATTATTTTATAGTAGAGACGTAAATTGAATAAATGAAAAATAATGTTTTTCTCGAGGTAAAACCATAATAATAATAGTATTATAGTTATCAAAGAATTCTATGATAGAAAATGAAGAAAAATAACATGGAAGAGTCCCATGTTAGTTTCTATAGAATCATTGAAAATATTCTTTATGGTAGTTATGAAAGATTAAATATAATGTTTTTATGGGTGTGAATAAAGGTTCTTTAACCATGTCAGGAAACATTATTATAATTTTCTATGATTTTAAGTAATATAATAAGTTCATAACATTATAAATATATTCAAGAATCATGTATCAATCCAACAAGTGTAATTGGGGTTATTGGATTAATGTAACTGGATCAAGGATAATGAACATAGATCACCAATAATATTTTATTTCAAAGATATGTGGTATATATTCAAGATTTCACTTTCCAAATTTTATTCGAAGGTAAATTAATGATTTTACGAGATTAATAGATTGTTGAATTTATCATTCTAATGTGTAGATTTTCTATAGTTTCATACAATGAGATGAATACACTATTAAATATATATTGTTAGAGTTATGGATAAACAAAATACAATCCATGGTAGATATGTTGCTTCGGGTTATTAGACTAAATATATTTAAGTCTAACTACACATGTAGAATTCATAGATAGGGCGTATAATGTTGAAATAGAATTATTTCAAATATTGATGTTAAAATGTTGATGTCTTTGGATGTATAATAATTAAATTAATTAAGGGAACAATGCTATTAATGAATTGGAATGAGTAAATAAAACAATTATGTGGTATGATTCCATTGGACTGAGAATAATGAGACTATATCTTGGTTTAAATAGAGATAAATAAACTCCAATAGAAGTAATCACCATATAAATATTTACAATGATCCAATGATATATTTACTCATTTTATCCCCAATTTATGTATATCGAATAAAAAATTATTCTAAACTAAATGATGTTCTATTAGAAGATATTTTATAGACTCACATCTGATGTTGATTTACGATGTCACCCACTAATGAAATATGACGTTTTCAGGGTATAGAATTAAGTACACATACTGATATGAAACATTACTTCTATAGGATATAAAATTTATAGCCTTCTAGCAATCAATTTTTTCATCAAAATTAATTCCATGATTATATTTTTTATTTTAGGATGATTAGTTGAAGAATCATTGGATATATGAGCACAAAGAAATGATCATGTTCTTACCATACACACATTATAGTGTTTTTTTATAAATGTTATATTGTTGAGTCAATAAAATTTGACATGAAACTGAGATGATAACAGATCGAGAAGAAAAATTTGGACAAAAATGTGATCCCATTAGACAATGGTTTCATGTAAATATAATTTGTGAAAAATATTTTATGTTCATCAAATTTATCTAATTAGATGATATAAGATATAAATATGTGGTTTACTTTTTCTGGAAACATCAAATTAATTAAATATATAAAATGTTAACCCGGTGGAGGAGCTATTAATTAGGCCATCAGGTGAACATATGTTGGAGGGAGTACTAAGGAGTTTTAAAAGTCTATGTGAGGTGTGTAACATGAAAATGCTATGATGATCTTTCAATGTGATTTATTTATATAAGATAATTATACTTGGTGAATTTCAATAATAATAAGGTTAATTATGTTTGAAGAAGGTTTTGGATGTAACAGTTTTCATGAATATTTATGAACATTCATGATGAGATTAGATGAATCCAATAATGCTGAATGTAGTAGGACATTTGAAATGAGAATTTTAGTTGAGGAGGAAAGCATACATAAACCCCTTCCCCTTTACCTTAATCCATTCCTATATATTGTCGAGTATTTACTAAACATACTAGCACTTTAATTATGCTTGTGTGTACCGAAGTGATGAATATTTTGAGGTATCATGGAGTTATAAATAAATTAAAAAATTGATGAATAAGAGGAACCAAACACAGGTATCATGTAGATTTATACTAGCCTGATATATTGATCGTAGGAATCTTCCAAAGGTTCACTAGTGATATGTAATATGAATGGAGTCCTATCGTACAAATGAATTGATAAGAGTCTACGTGTTAAGTTTAATTAGTTGATTTCATAAGGCATTGAGGTATATTGTACATATTAACACCATATAGAGTTATTGGATGGATAATTATCTAATGGAGATTAAATTAGTTGTATATATGTTTTATATTATATTGTATCAAAAGACAAGTAATCATGGAAATTAAAATGATTTATTATTATTTTCTATTCATGGATATGAGTATATTTTTTGGGGATATCTCAATTAATGGAATTTCAAAAAAATACCCCACACTGATAATTGATGAAAATATTATTAGAGTAATAATCCATGGACCGATAGTAGTTTACATTATATGGATATACGTTCTCACACTGAGTCTAGTAAATATAAAAATAATTTTGTAAGGATTTGATTAATTCATAATATTTGTAATATGTTATATTATTGAATAAGTGTCTCTAATGATCAATACATATTAGAAGAAAATAGTCGTTTCATTAAATTAATGTACTAATGATTTTATATTGAGTAGAATCAGAAAACATAGTTACCATTGATTCTCTAACCTCTCAATGTGACTGCACTATCGATCATGGAATATAAGATTTTAAAATATTTTCAAACTGAACTATCTAATCATAGAGGTTCCATTTTTTCTAAAACTATAATTGAAAATGTTAATATTTAGTAGCAACTATTGTCTTACTTGGGGGTATATATTTTATTAAGAACATTATATTTACATAAAAATGCCATTCTTCATTCAGACATATCTATATCCAATAATATAGTAGTATATAAATACATTTCCTAAAATACTAAAATTGTAAAAATATCACAAAAAAATAAATAAAATATTTAATATAATGTTTAGTTTTATGAAATCATCATTCAGTAACATATTTTGTTAACCCTTTTGATGGACTGGCATAACTAATCGCTAAGGAATACTTATAATTTTCTAGAAGAAATTCTTCACCATAAATATATAAATTTGAGAGTTATATCTCAAATACACATATGGAAATTCCACCATCATTAGATAAATTAATTTGAACTCACAATTTAAAAATATAATTAGTCAACTATAAGAGAAATCTATAATTAATAATATATTCTTGTTACATTAACTATAATAATGTTTGAAAAATGAATGTCAAATAGAAAATAATTTAATTTCAAAGATAATTGGATAAAAACATTCCAATATATAAAGTGCAGAATAATTTGTGGATACATATTACTATTTACAAATGATGTATCCTATTAAGTTAATTTCTATTCATAATAAGGTAATTTAATTACAGAAATTCCCATAATATAAATTCATTTATAAAATATCTAATTCCACAAAGAGATTATTTTTTGGCTTTTATGATACAATTATTTAATGAGACTATTGTCCAGTGATCATAAGATAATTCCATTATTATGTAGAATAAATTACATAAGATCTATTTATAATCCTTGAAAACTATATGACATATTTCGTTAAATATAATTCTTCAGACTTAATAGAATACATTAAATCTTAAAGGATTCCAATCATAATACCATTTATATAAATATAAACGATTATCCTATAATAACTAGTTAAAAAATTATATATAAAATAAACATTAATTATTTTATCATCAAAATATATAAAATAATGGTATATAATTGAAAAAAATGTTTGTCTAATAACAAGTTCTTCTTAATTGGGGATCAATAATTATTCATGATAAGGGGTTAAAAGAGGTGGTTTATAATTCAACTTATGTTTAAATATATTCATTATTTAATTTGAAAAAATGGGTCAAAACTTATTTTTCTAAATGTATTTTTCATATATACATTAGGATATCCATATAATATAAAATTGGTTATTAAATTATATAAAAGGAATTTTTTTAAAAAAAGTTGAATAATTACATAAATGGAATTTCCAGACGATTTATGCCCATGTAATTCATCAATTACACAAATCTATGTTTTCAATGATATATATACATCAAGGTATAGAGAATATTAATCAATATTTTAAAAAATTAAAAAAATATAGAGGAATGATTCTAAAAATAATAAAACAAAATTTTTTATAATCTTGAGTTAGTTGTGAATAAACTTTTTATGACATTATATTATAATATTTAGTAATATTGGTTTTAGTAAAATATCATCATTGATTCTAAATATTTGAAAATTTTCAACCTCAAGTTTATATGTTGGTGATTAATTTTATAACGTATTTTATATTGTTATAAAAAATAGTTGTAACTTTAAACCATTTATATTTCTTTAAGTTATTCTACCATTCAATTAACATATTATTTGTGATATAAATTGTTTTTTTGAAAACATTTTAGTTATATTCACATTTTCAATTAAAAATACATGTCTCGGATCACTAAGTCTCTTCCATGTTCTATTTAACAAATATTTTTGAAACATGCATAAATGTAATTTATTTCATGCATGACCCATTCCGTTTAATAATTCTATATTAAAAAGAGTCCATGTTTACTCATTCCATCTCCGAGATAATGATATAAAATCTAAATCACTACTTTAAGAATATATAACTCTCAAATCCAGGGTACTAGAATAGTACATGAGGTACGTAATCAGTAACATAAACTAATTCCCATATCCCAATAGTATTATAAATAGTGTCATAGGTATTGAATTATCTATGGGGAATTATTTACCTATTTTAGAAGAAATATGTATTCATAACCTTTTATTCAGAAAACCTATCATGTTCTAATAGTATGTTGGATGCTCTTAAAATAATAATCCATGGTAAAAAAATAATCTATTGGATGGTGTGTAAGACTATAAACACTTAAACATAAATGCTAATAATTTTAGTGGCACGGTAAATCTAATCCTTCCAAATAAACACCATGTAATCTAACACCAAATATGTTTCTAAACTCAAAATAATGACATCAACTACAAATTCATCCACCAATATCCAATAACTACAGATATAATTGAGATATATAATACGAATGTATGTGTGCATTGGGATGTAGATGCAGGATATGAGAATAAGTACATAGTTGGAAACCACTAATAGTGCTTTAACGAACACAAAGACTATAAAAATATATGCATGAACATTTCATCTCAATGATATATATATATATATATATATATATATATATATATATTTAGATTCATTAAAATCAGTAAATCATAATAATATTGATAAAATAAACATTTATATAAAAATATATGAAATAAGATTTAAATCTCTTTTACAGTAAGATTCATACTTGTGAAAACCTACATCGACCATACCCCAATATATATTATGAATATATATATTAGATTAAGGGAATTAAAGAACATACTTTAATGATAGAGTTCTAAAAACACTCGATGATATTAATTATGTTTAATGAATGATCACATACCGAATCAACCATGTATATATAACTATTTAACGATGAATATTCAAGTTCCAAAGTGCCCAGATAGTCCTCATTAAGGATGGAAATTTAAAATACTAGTAAAAATTAAAGATAATTATAAATCATTAGATAATCCTAAATATATACATAGTATTATAATCCTAAAGATGTTATTATATATATGATATTGAAAGTTAAATCATGTCACTAAATATGAATTCATAAACAAACCAATATGAAATATGGAAAAACAGAACATCGCATAAACAATAACATTATTAGAGAATATTAAATATAAAATCCAACAACCCTGAGTCATTTACTAGGGCATATGAGTTTTACATCAAACCTAGAATAAAACATAATTCTGAAATTTTAACATAACAGGGGATGTACAACCCTATACTTACTAATAATATTTTGTGTAAATTATATATAATTTCATAAATAAATTAAATAGAATATGCTTATATAAAAAAAAATTTCAATGAATAATGATTATTAAAAACCAATATTGAAATAAAATATCTTACCAAAATACATATAAATATTATTTATGAATAATATAATGTGTTTTAAAATATAAATTGGTACAGAACAATATATTAATTTAATTTAGAATTTGTTTTAATTTTACAAAAACTATTTCCGAGAAGAACTCATTATCATAAATACTATATTAAACACATGTAAATAAATGTGTTAAAAGGAAAGGTATGTTTTTAAAAACAATTTTTCATCAAAATATATATCATTTAATAATGACGTTTACCCATGAATATATTTTCAAATAAAATAACATAAAAATAAAATATATTTTCATAAACCAAATGATATTATCACTCATTTTTCCAGTTATAAATCATTTGTATGTATTTTAATACCATAAATGTTAAATAGAATAAATCATTCATCCAATTCGATTAACCCATATATTATCTTTTAACGAATTATTTGATTAACCAATGATAGGTATTGTTAAATGAATTTAAAATTCATTAGGATTTTATAGAATTGATAGATTACATTATCAAAATATAATAATAATTAAAAGAAATTTTACCCTTCTTACTAGATAATCATTTTATGATGATTAGTTTAATACTAATAGTTTTTTATTAATAAATGTTTTGTAAGACATTGTTATATTCATATACATAAAACTGTAATTCAAAAATGAAATAGAATTTAGAAAATAGAATCACAATCAAAAAATATAAATATAAATAAATGTTAAATTACATTTCCAACATTTTCATAAGAATATTGATTATTTTACATTAAAATATTAAAATATGTAGCATAACCCTAACAAATGAAAACCATTTCTTAATCAATTTTATTATTTAATATATTTTCCATACATAAAATTCAAAATTTAAATGAATGTAAATAATTAATGCACACAATACCACAATCTAAGATTATTAAAACTATAAATAAAATAAAATAAAATAAAATATTATCAATTGATATTCGAGATGAAACCAAGGGAAAATTCATAATGTAAATATTTTATTCATATAAAAAATAAATTACCAATTGATAAAATCAATATGTAAAAATTTAAAAATTTATTATCCAATTGAAATAAACAAACCATTATAACATAAATGTATTAATATAGTTATATTAATATTAACTTCATTTTTTAAATAAAATACTATTTTCATAATGTTCTCAATCCTCATTTTCTGTAATTTAATGAATAAATAGAAATATTTAACTTAATTCATGAAAATTAATATTAAAAAACATTAATTTAATGTATCAAAAATATTATTGAAATGAATTAATTTAGATATTATAAAAGATTTGTTTTATGTTCAATATTTATTTGAAATCTAGTGGTATTCATGTCATTTGAATTACTTGAAAACCACATCAAAATATGCGAGATCCTAGCATAATCATTGATGAGATCCTCATACTCCAATGGTCACCAATAAAATCTTAAAACACATAAACGATGTCGCTATAACCAATGAGTACAAATTACATGGAAAAACCAAAATAAAATAATTTAACACGAAGAAAAACAATTGTGATCAAATACTAAAATACAACAACTATCAAAATTTCCAAAAACACCTACTTTATCAATTATATATTCATCCTGATTTAATAAAAAATTAATTATGTACCTATAATATGTGACCAAATAATCTCTATAAATAACAATTGTTACCAATATAAAATGATTTATGACTATAGGCTTCCCCTGGTATGATATTGAAATCCCCATTGCTATGGAAGAATTCCTCAATGCCCCTAATTTAGTCAAGATTCAATAATGATGAGTTAATGTCTGAATAATAAAAAAATAATGTGACAATATATAATCATAAATTAAAGAATATATTAATTTCTTGATTTAGATATTATATCTCATATGAAATTTAATATACTATGGTCTAATACTGTCTTCAACATGATCTACCTAATGTAATTATTTTTAAAACACTTGATATGATTTTCAATATTAATGATACTTTCATATATTTACATATATACAACATGATATAATCATCCAAAAACTAGAGAAATGGGAATTTAAGAATGGGATGAGCTCAACTATTCAGTAAGGGAAAGTCATAATGTATGAGACAATAAACAATAACGTGGACAAGAAAAGTTGATAAATATATATTTAGTATATCATAAGGACATATATGATTATTATAAATTCTTTTTAGTCTAGTATATGATCATAAATTTTTATAAGTAATAATAAAAGTTATGGAATAGCTCAAAATACATCTCATAATAATAAAACATGTGATGCTTACATAATCTTTTGGAAAATTATATGAATAAGACAAAACATTATACCATGGAATATAATGAAAATTAAAATCAAAATGGAATGTTGTTATATCTTGATAAAACAACATGAAGATATTATATAAACTGAAAAACACCTAGAAATGGGGAACAACCATGAGAATAGGAGAACCATTGTGAGGAAACTCATTATTCTCATTCCAAGGATAACAAACTCATTTTATTCACTACTAGAAATGTGATAAAAATCATTATTCACATGAATGCGTGAAAAAAATCATTATTTCCATACCTAAATTTTTTATTGAAATCATTATTACAAGGAAAATATAATCCCACCAATCATATCCATATCAGAATATCTCAACAGATATCCACAAAAACCAATGCAATAGAGGTAAATATAGGACCCCACTCATCATCATCCTAATATATATTTTCTAATAATAATAAACCATCATCATATCTTAAAAAATCGATGTTAAAATAATTTGGTACATGAAATCTTCTAAAAATATCACATTATAAGAACGTAAAATGTAATATGATATAAAAAAATTAATATAAAAAAATTAATTCTATCAAAATAAAATATAAATGATTATCAAACCAGAACATTATAGTCTATAATCCTTGGTGGAAAAAAATAATTTTGTTACATAATTTCCCACAATATATTATAAATAATGATAGGAAATGGTAACTAAAAATAAATTTTAGAAAAATTATTGATGAAAAAGGGAAGTCATTTGAAAACATTAGACTAATGATTTTCAAATAAAATAAAAATTGAAAAAAAATATAATTATTAATGATTGTTTATTAATAAAATGAATATTTTAAGGCTTTTTAATCTATTAAAATGAAGAAAAAACAATGGAGAAACACTAAAAACATTAATTTCTTAAAAGAGGTAATGTAAAATATGAATATTATAAATTTAAAAATATATATTTTTTAATTAAAAATAATAATTTTCATAGTAATAAACTAAAAATTTAAGAAAGTGTTCATCTTTATGGATTATATTTATTCCTTTCAAAAAATTTATTTTATTTCGCAAAATATTTTATACTGTTAGTGGTTAATAATAATAAGAATTAATATCATAAAATAATATAAGGATGTGTAGTATTAAATAGTTTAATTTTTTGGATCAAATAAATATTGAAAATTATATTTAACTAAGAAATAATGTGATCGAATGAATTAACAATATAGTGGCTGAATCACTTATATGTCCAATAATATTTCCTTTATAACCACACAAGTTAAATAAATTTGAATTGTAAAATGAATATGCTGATATATATGAGAAAAATAATTCAAAATATTAATGTGGAATTATATACACAATTCTAATGTA
Source organism: Viscum album (assembly GCA_963277665.1). Taxonomy (NCBI): domain Eukaryota; kingdom Viridiplantae; phylum Streptophyta; class Magnoliopsida; order Santalales; family Viscaceae; genus Viscum; species Viscum album. The sequence continues at coordinate 1,665,599,830 of OY728147.1, read as the reverse complement.
AATACGATTTATAATCATCACTATTTCTTAATTGGTGAAATGTTGAGAGAAAAATTTGTTACCAAAAATTCTTTCTTAGTTGATCACAATATAAACATCTTTATATCAAATATAACTATATTATTCACCTTTTTCATATCCTTATTTATTTATATAACCATTTATATTATTCATTTATAATTATTCTGAACATGTAAATTAGTTACATATTACCTATTTTTAATGTCAAATGTGAATAATCTTGATCGTTTTATACTAGTTTCATGGTAGAATGGTCAAAATTTATTACTCTAAAAATGTACATCATTATTATATGATTCAATTTTAATTAATTTATTCCAAATAATAATTTATTACAATATACTTTCATTCCATAGGAAAATTGTTTATAATACTTGAGATGAAGTGTGTGATGTGTATGATTCAGTGATTTTTAATGATCAAGTTGTTGTAACATACTGAATAAGTTTATGTATAGAATTAAAATTTCAAAACAAAAATAAAATAATTATTTTAGTTTTTATATAATATATTATGAGAAATTATTTTCTCCTTCTCATCCATGATAATATTTTATATCATTATTCAATTAGGTGGACAAAATAACCTAAACATGAACATATTATAATTAATATGTGTTTATGATTATGAAAATAGATTATTTTGTTAATAGTATCATTATATTATTATAATAATTTTATTACTTTAATAAATTTAATTTTTTTGAATCATATCGGAATAGGTTTTAACAAATAGTAATGAAACTAGATGTTAAAAAAGAAATATATTACCTCATTGAGTCGGTAGTCAGCAAAACAGACGATTTGTATTTTCAGTTATCAAAGGTGTGGGTAGAATGTAGATTATAATTTTCTTGTAAATAATAAACATTTTATCAAATATTAAATATTTATTCTATAATTCAAGTCATTATATTATTTAAGGAAATGTAGTAGAGAAAAACATAATTCTTCACTTTGTGTAGGTAGTAGTCAGAAAACACATGAATGCTGGTATCATTTGTCATAACCTAAATATGGAATGACTGTTAATTATTGTAAAAGAATAATAAATAACATTAGATATAAAAATAATTATTTTATTACTTATGAATTATAATGGTAGGTTCATTATTATAAGAAATAAAATAAAAAATTTTAATGGTGAAGGTGCTTGCGTTGAAGACACATGCTTACCTTTGGATGACCCCATCGAAATTGTAGTATTAATCAAATAAATTTTGAAAAACATATAGTGTAAATGTAATTTTATTATAATATAAGTAAAATGGTAAGATTAATAGGTTGAAACATAATTCATCCAGTGGTATTTAATTTTTGATGAGTGGCTCATTTATATGTTTTCTGAATGAATTTTTTGTAATTCTAGTCCATTAATATGAAGAAAAAACAAATAAAACATGTACCATGGATAAAAATAAAAAATAACGAATTGGGGGATGCGATAATGTCAATAATCCCTCAACTATTATTTGTAATATATATATATTAAAATATTAGGTCATTTGTATTTTAATACTTGTTTTTAAAATATGTATTTTTACTAAGGTACATAATTTTATACCAATTATATTGATTTCATTTTCAGAATATGTATATCATAAAAATTTAATTGGAAATGTTAATTTTAAATAAAATTTTAATTTTAATTGTTAATGTATAAAATTTAAGAAATATTAATTTTTACATTATTGTGTTTAATGCATAAAAACCAATTTTTAATAAAACATGAATTTTTATACATAAAATTAATGTGGTTGATAAAATTATTAATGTATTTTATTTAAATGATATATATAATATTATAATTAAATAATAAAATATATTTTTCATTTCGATGAGGACATAAATTTTTAGAAATATTTTATTTAATTAAAAGATAAGACCAAAAACGGATTTGGTTTGAAAATACTACATAAGGTCCTAAAATATAGAAAAAATGTTTTATAATATAATTTCCCATAATTTCCAAAATTTTATTTTTTATATGTAATTATTTCGTGAATGATAAAATTTTACTTCACGTGATTCTGAGGCTAGATTTCCTGGAATGATCCATCGAAAAATGTTAAGCATTAAATATCATGCATGACCAATTTTCCTAAAAAATTTGAATTAATCTTCAGTGGGTGCATCGATCAAAAATATGAGGGAACCATTACAGTCAATTCGGCAATTTTACCCTAGGAATCACTTATGTTTAGTCAGTTCATGCCTCTGATGAGTAAACTAGAAATGTCTTAACCATAAATAAAATAATTAAATAAAATTATTTGATTTTTCAAATACTTATAACACCCGAATAGTGACTCATTTTAAAAACCTGAGACAATCACTGAGCTCATGAGGGTATGATTTACTTAGGCAGATCCTAACATAGGCCAGCGCATGCCAAAAGTGGAAGCTAATTTTTCACTGCAATTAAAATATTTAGGAAATAATTATTTTATTATAAAATTCATTAAATTCTAAACTGTAACACGGATTAAAGATCCATGAGTATCATTGTGTTTGTGTGGGTGTGTTTCCCTTAGGTGGAGCCCAACCCAGACTAGCACAGGTCGAGGGTGAATGCTATTTATTTTTCAATTTTTTTAGGTACGTATAGTAAATGTGTGAGGAGGATTTGTATCGTTAAATTCATTGCTCAGATTGAAAACCCAAATGTACCACTGAATTCATTGAACTAGAATTCACATAGGCTATTCATAACATCCATCAGTAAGGGTCAGATGAAAAATAAATATTTTAGGCATTATGAAAATTATAACAAAATGAGTTATTTATATCTTTCTCTAATAGATGAGCAGCAGTTTATGTGACCATAGTTTAACATCAGGCACTGAATAAAAGAAATCTAATCACATGACTATTCGATTGTGTAACCACAACACTCGTAGGATTAATGTATCTTTAATTGGGGTTCATAAATGAACCGCATTAATAAACACAACATGGGAGGTTATATTTATTTTACTTAAACATACCATTCCCATGGGTTTTGGGTTCCTATGAGAGGAACCTCTAAAAAATATTTTTAATACATCCTCCAATGTTGAATGATGTTTTTATTAAAGGCCATTTGAGGATTCAAACTGGACATAGACAGGTGATGGTGAGAACCAACGAAAATGGAATGTCTGTGAATGTGAATCGTCTCCATTGATAGTGACACCATTTCTAGGTAGGGGATTATGTATTTTGATGTTCCACCACTTTTCGTTCTTTTAAAAAAAATGAACACAGACCAACCAACTGACGGGTTTATCCCCGTCTCTTATGTTCATGTAGGTGTTTTTTACGGGGTCTTAAATTGAGGATTGATCTTCTTTTTTGATTATTGATATCACCCAATGTTAGAACACTAATGTGGAGGTTACAAAAAAAATCCAAACAAGGAACGGACCCCTAACTGTTCTTGGTTTATGAGTGTTTCTTTTGTGCAACAAGGCAATATTACGGTAGGGAATTTTGGAGGGCTTTGTAGCGAATGAGGAAACCTAGGAGGCCCATAGACATAGATGAGAAGAAAAATTTACCACTAGAGAATCTTTGGTGGCCTGTAGAGGCAACCTTCAGCGTGATGGCGTCGGAAACTGGAAATGACGGTTGACCGAAAAAACCATGTGGTTGGGTAGTGGTGTAATGGTGTGGCTCTAATATTATATGTGCAGAGCGAGGAGTGGCCCCCAAGGGCCACTCTGGTAGATAAAACGGATTGCTGGCCTAGAAGTTTTGGAATAGGGGTGGCTCCTGCTGGCGTTGCTAGCTGGTCGCCCCAGACGCTCTACATGTGGTTAGTGCACCAAAAAATGGCCTAAATGTGGACCAATTTCTTCCTGGTGGACCAGACCCTTGAGCTGGGCCAAACCCGCCAGTTAGTCCGAGTCCACCATCTGGGCAGGAGTACGGGGGCGAGGTGGATCGAGCTCGAATTCAACCGGTCCCTTGGTACCAAAATTCCTATAACATACATACCAGATGTCTAAATTATGCGTTGTCTGTTGCGTTGTAACCCATATGAAATGGAGATTATTATAATCAATTTTTTATGGGAATTTGAAGATGTTTACATACAACCAGTTTCTAGAGTATCAGATCCTCCCGAAATCAATCGTGCTAAGTCATGGAATCCATTGGTTGGATATAAAGTGATGAAGAACCTATATATCCTCTGTGGGACAGCAGTTAGTGATCCTCTATGGGTCACCACATGGAGATCCAATGTCGGTTATCAGTTAGTGATCCTCTATGGGTCATTACTTATAAACCCTCAATGGGTCAGCACATAGAGATCATCGGTGTGTCCACACTTTGTCATCCTCTTTGGGTCAGCACCTAAATATCATTCATGGGTCAGCATCTAGTGATACTTTGTGGGCCATTATCTAGATAACTTGTGCGATCTAGTATATAAATCCTTTTGAAATAATTAGATGATATAGCTTTAAGAATAATCATCATTATTCGTATTCATTAAGTAGCATACCTAGTCTGAGTTGTTATTTTCTTGGTTCTTTGTGATTGATATCAAGCCTTCTATCATTTCATTGTGGAATTCTGAGAGACCTTTGAGGGTCTTGAGATCGTTGATGAGTATTTTTATACTCACCCATGCATAGGCTTCACCTGGTCCTTGTTTTGACTTTTTCAGATGAATGATATCTTGACTGAGACTCTGGGAGAAGAGGCTAGATATTGCTCGGAGGTGATTGGCAGACGGTTTGAGAGGCAGTGATGATAGACAATGAGCTTTACCTACCCTTTAGGTAAAATCCTTAGTGGAGGACCACCTGATCATATTTCCCCCTTTTTATGTACTTTTATTTAATTTGGGCTTGTATACAGGCCCCTTTACTTTGAGTAAATACATTTACTCATAGTGGTGGATTTTAGTAGTGGTTATACCTTCCCATTTTCCTTTGTGTTTTATTTTTATATAGTTCATACCACGTATGTGTGTGAATAGGTTTAATGAAATTGTATTTCCTTTTTTTGGTTTCTTTTTTCTGGTGCTAGTCACCACCCCTGGCAAATGGAATTTGGTATTGGGGTAGCCACGACATGGGTCCCAAGGGATATATCGTGGAAAAGTGGTATCAAAGGGAATTCGGTTCTACCAGATAAACTAAGAGTCACCTTTTTCAATGGGGACAATAGTTATATGTTTCTTGAGTTTGGATTTCAGTACAACGAGTCTATTGATGGTGTGGTGGCCGATATATCCATACACCATGACCCTGAGTTCTATTTTATGTCTCGTTACATGAAAACTCTAGTTTCATGTTATTTATAATCTTTTTTTTCTATTGAAATATTTTGATTCATCTCTGCAGAGATGACTTTTTTTACTATGGTTCATCATGATTATGCATCAAGATGACTCCACACAGACATCTAGTTAGGATTTCAATGTCTGACCATTAGGATGGTCCTCAGAGTGATGAGACTTCACTACATGGATAGTTTCTTGAGTTGGTACCTTTGGGCATTGTCCCAGTGATTCTATTGCGCATTGGTTAACAGTTACTACCAACGCTTCGAATATAGGATACATAAAGGCTTTGTGCCTTAAATGTGTTTCAGTGATAGATACCGCTTTGGATTTGAGGCGAGCTTGACTAATAAGTAGCTAAGGACTGGCCTGAGGTGGTGAACATGTTTCCATCAAGCCAGGACACTATTAGATCAAATTTAGATTCATTAAAATCAGTAAATCATAATAATATTGAGAAAATAAACATTTAACTAAAAGTATATGCAATAAGAATTAAATCTCTTTAACAGGAAGATTCATACCTGTGAAAACCTACATCGACCATACCCCAATATATATTATGAATGTATATATTAAAGTTAGGGAATTAAAGAACATCCTTGAATGATCGAGTTCCAAAAACACTTGATGTTATTAATTAGGTTTAATGAATGATCACATACCGAATCAACCGTGTATATATCACTATGTAATGATGAATATTCAAGTTCCAAAGTTCCCAGATAGTCCTCATTAAGGATGGAAATTTAAAATACTAGTAAAAAGTATAGATAATGATAAATCATTAGATAATCCTAAATATATACATAGTATTATAATCCTAAAGATGTTATTATATATATTATATTGAAAGTTAAATCATGTTACTAAACATGAATTCATAAACAAACCAATATGAAATATGGAAAAACAGAACATCACATAAACAACAACATTATTGGAGAATATTAAATATAAAATCGAACAACCCTGAGTCATTTACTGGGGAAATTGAGTGTTACAACAAACCCAGAATAAAACATAATTCCGAAATATTGACATAAAAGGGATGTACAACCCTATACTTACTAATAATATTTTGTGTAAATTATAAGTAATTTCATAAATAAATTAAATAGAATATGCTTATATAAAAATAACTTTTAATGAATAATGATTATTAAAAACCAATACTGAAATAAAATATCTTACAAAAATAGATATAAATATTATTTATCAATCATATGTAGTTTTTTAAAATATAAATTGGTACCGAACAATATATTAATTCAATTTAGAATTTTTTTTTATTTTTAGAAAAACTATTTCCGGGAAGAACGCATTATCATAAATACTATATTAAACACATGTAAATAAATGTGTTAAAAGGAAAGGTACGTTTTTAAAAACACATTTTCAACAAAATATTTATTATTTAATAATGAAATTTACCCATGAATATATTTTCAAATGAAATAACATAAAAAGAAAATATATTTTCATAAACCAAATGATATTATCACTCATTTTTCTAGTTATAAATCATTTGTATTTATTTTAAAACCATACAAGTTAAATAGAATAAATCATTCATCCAATTCGATTAACCCATCCATTATCTTTTAACGAATTATTTGATTAACCAACGATAAGTATTGTTAAATGAATTTAAAATTTGTTGGTATTTTATAGAATTGAGAGATTACATTATCAAAATATAATAATAATTAAAAGAAATTTTAGCATTCTTATTAGATAGTCATTTTATGTTGATTTGTTTAATAATAATAGTTTTTTATTAATATATGTTTTGTAAGAAATTTTTATATTCATACACATAAAACTATAATTCAAAAATGAAATATAATTTAGAAAATAGAATCACAATCAAACAATATAAGTATAAATAAATGTTAAATTACATTTCCAACCTTTTCATAAGAATACTGAGTATTTTACATTAAAGTATTAAAATATGTAGCATAACTTTAACAAATGAAAACCATTTCTTAATCAATTTTAATATTTAATATATTTTCCATACATAAAATTCAAAATTTAAATGAATGTAAACAATGAATGCACACAATAACAAAATCTATGATTATTAAAACTATAAATAAAATAATATAAAATAAAATATTATCAATTGATATTAGAGATTAAACCAAGGGAAAATTTATAATGTAAATATTTTATTCATATAAATAATAAATTACCAATTGATAAAATCAATATATAAAAATTTAAAAATTTATTATCCATTTGAAATAAACAAACCATTATAACATAAATGTATTAATATATTTATATTATTATTAACAAGATTTTTTAAATAAAATAATATTTTCATATTGTTCTAAATCCTGGTTTTCTGTAATTTAATGAATAAATATAAATATTTAACTTATTTCATGAAAATTAATATTAATAAACATTAATACAATGTATCACAAATATTATTGAAATGAATTAATTTAGATATTATAAATTTTTTGTTTTGTCTTCAATATTTATTTGAAATGTAGTTGTATTCATGTCATTTGAATTACTTGAAAACCACATCAAAATATGAGAGATCCTACCATAATCATTGATGATATCCTCATACTCCAATGGTCACCAATAAAATCTTAAAACACATAGAGGATGTTTCTATAACCAATGAGTACAAATTACATGGAATAACTAAAATAAAATAATTTAACATGAAGAAGTGCAATTGTGATCAAATACTAAAATACAGCTACTATCAAAATTACCAAAAACACCTATTTTATCAATTATATATTCATCCAAATTTAATAATAAATTAATTATGTACCTATAATATGTGACCAAATAATCTCTATAAATAAAAAATGTTACCAATATAAAATGGTTTATGACTATAGGCTTCCCCATGTATGATATTGAAATCCCCATTGTTATGTAGAAATTCCTAAATGCCCCTAATTTATTCATGATTCAGTAATGATGAGTTAATGTCTAAATAATAAAAAACTAAAGTGAAAATTTATAATCATAACTTAAAGAATATATTAATTTCGGGATTTATATATTATATCTCATAAGAAATATAATATACTATGGTCTAATACTGTCTTCAACATGAGCTACCTAGAGTAATTATTTTTAAATGACATGATACGATTTTAAATATTCATGATCCTTTCATCCATTTATATATATACAACATGATATAATAATCCCAAAACTAGAGAAATGGGAATTTAAGAATGGGATGAGCTCAACAATTCAGTAAGGGAAAATCATAATGTATCAGACAATAAACTATAATGAGGACAAGAAAAGTTGATAAATATATTTTTAGTAGATCATAAGGACATAGATGATTATTATAAATTATTTTTAGTCTAGTATATGATCATAAATTTTTTTAAGTAATAATAAAAGTCATGGAATAGCTCAAAATACATCTCATAATAATAAAACATGTGATGTTGACATAATCTTTTGGAAAATTATAAAAATAACACAAAACAATATAACATGGAATATAATGAAAATTAAAATCATAATGGAATGTTGTTATATCTTGATAAAACAACATGAAGATATTATATAAACTGAAAAACACCTAGAAATGGGGCACAACCCTGAGAATAGGAGAACCATTGTGAGGAAAGTCATTATTCTCATTCCAAGGTTAACAAACTCATTTTTTCACTCCTAAAAACGTGAGAAAACTCATTATTCCCATGACTGTGTGAACAAAATCATTATGTCCATACCAAAATTTTTTATTGAAATCATTATTACTAGGGAAATATAATCCCACCAATAATGTCCATGTCAGAATATCTCAATAGATATCCACAAAAACCAATGCAATAGAGGTAAATATAGGTCCACACTCATCATCATCCTAATATATGTTTTCTAATAATAACAAACCATCATCATACCTTAAAAAAGCGATGTTAAAAGAATTTGGTTCTTAAAATCTTCCAGAAATATCACATTATACGAACGTAAAATGTAATATCATATAAAAAAATTAATATAAAAAAATTAATTCTTTCAAAATAATATATATATGATTATCATACTAGAACATTATAATCTATAATCCTTGGTGGAAAAAAATAATTTAGTTACATAAGTTCCCCCAATATATTTGGAATAATGATAGGAAATGGTAACTAAAAATAAATTTTAGAAAAATTAAAGATGAAAAAAAGAATACATTAGAAAACATCAGTCTAATGATTTCAAAATAAAATAAATTTGACAAAAAATCTAATAAATACTGATTGGTTATTAATGAAATGAATATTTTAAGGCTTTTTAATCTATTAAAATGAAGAAAAAACATTGGAGAAACACTAAAAAAATTAATTTATTAAAATAGGTAATGTAAAATATGAATATTATAAATTTAAAAATAAATATATTTTTAATTAAAAATAATAATTTTCATAGAAATAACCTAAATATTTAAGAAAGTATTCATCTGTAAGGATTAGAGTTATTCCTTCCAACATTTGTATTTTATTTCAGAAAATAATATCTAATGTTAGTGGTTAATAATTATGAGAATTAATATTATAAAATAATAGAAGGATGTGTAGTATAAAATAGTTTAATTTTTGGATCAAATAAATATTGAAAATTATGTTTAACTAAGAAATAATGTGATCAAATGAATTAATAATTTAGTGGATGAATCACTTATATGTCTCATAATATTTCCTTTATAACCACACAAGTGAAATAAATTTTAATAGTACAATGAATATCCTGATATATAGGTGAAAATCAATTCAAAATATTAATGTGGAATTATATACACAATTTTAATGTAAATACGATTTATAGTAATCATTATTTCTCAATTGGTGAAATGTAGAGACAATAATTTGTTACCAAAAATTCTATCTTAGTTGATCACAATATAAACATCTTTATATCAAATATAACTATATTATTCACCTATTTCATATCCTTATTTATTTATATAACTGTTTATATTCTTCATTTATAATTATTCTGAACATGTAAATTAGTTACATGTTACATATTTTTAATGTCAAATGTGAATAATCTTGACCGTTTTATACTAGTTTCATGGTAGAATGGTCAAAATTTATTTAATCTAGAAATGTACATCATTATTATATTATTCAATTTTAATTAACTTATTCCAAATAATAATTTATTCCAATATACTTTCATTCTATAGGAAAGTTGGTTTTAATACTTGAGATGAACTTAGTGATGTGTATGATTCATTGATTTTTAATGAACAAGTGGTTATAACATACTAAATAAGATTAAGTATAGTATTAAAATTACAAAACAAAAATAAAATAATTATTTCAGTGTTTATATAATATATTATGAGAAATTATTTTCTCCTTTTCATCCATGATAATATTTTATATCTTTATTCAATTAGGTGGACAAAATAACCTTAACATGAACATACTATTATTAATATGTGATTATGATTATGAAAAAGGTTTATTTTTTTAATAGTATCATTATATTATTATAATAATTTTATTATTTTTATAATTTTAATTTTTTTTGAATCCTATCGGAATAGGTATTAACAAATAATAATGAAACTAGATGTTAAAAAAGAGATATATTACCTCATTGAGTAGGTAGTCAGGAAAACAGACGATTGGTATTTTCATTTCTCAAAGGTGTGGGGTAGAATGTAGATTATAATTTTCTTGTACATGATTAAAGTTCTATAAAATATTTAATATTTATTCTATAATTTCATTCATAATATTAGTTAAGGACATGTAGTAGAGAAAAACTAAATTCTTCACTTTGTGTAAGTTGTAGTCAGAAAACACATGAATGCCGGTATCATTTATCATATCCTAAATATGGAATGATTGTTAATTATTATAAAATAATAATAAATAACATTACATATAAAAATAATTATTTTATTACTTATAAATTATAAAGGTAGGTTTGTTATTATAAGAAATAAAATAAATAATTTTAGGGGTGAAGGTGCTTCTATTGAAGACACATGCTTACCTTTGGATGACCCCATGGAAATTGTAGTATTAATCAATTAAATATTGAAAAACATATTCTGTAAACGGAATTTTATTATAATATATGTAAAAAGCTAAGATTCATAGGTTGAAACATAATTCATCCAGTGGTATTAAATTTTTGGTGAGTGCCTCATTTATATGTTTTGTGAATGAAATTTTTGTAATTCTAGTCCATTAATATGAATAAAAAACAAAAAAACATGTACCATGGATTAAAAAAATAATGAATTGGGGGATGAGATAATGTCAATAATCCCTCAACTATTATTTTTAATATATATATATAATAACAAATTAGTTCATTTGTATTTTAATATTTGTTTTTAAAATATTTGTTTTTACTGAGGTACATAATTTTATACCAATTATATTGAATTCATTTTCAAAATATGTATATCTTAATAATTTAATTAGACATATTGATTTAAAATAAAATTTCAATTTTAATTGTTAATGTACAAAATTTAATAAATATTAATTTTTAAATTATCATGTTTAATGCATAAAAACCAATTTTTAATAAAACATGAATTTTTAATCATAAAATTAATGTGGTTGATAAAATTATTAATTTATTTTATTTATATGATATATATTATATTATAATAAAATAATAAAATTTATTTTTCATTTCAATCAGGAAATAAATTTTTCGAAATCTTTTATTTAATTAAAAGATACGACCAAAAATGGATTTGGTTTGAAAATACTACATAAGGTCCTAAAATGTCGAAAAATGTTTTAAAATATAATGTCCCATAATTTCCCAAAATTTATTTTATTATATGTAATTATTTCATGAATGATAAAATTTTACTTCACGTGATTCTGAGGCTAGATTTCTTGGAATGATCCATCGAAAAATGTTAAGCATTAAATATCATGCGTGACCAATTTTCCTAAAAAATTTGAATAAATCTTCAATGGGTGCATCGATCAAAAATATGAGGGAACCATTACATTCAATTTGGTGATTTTACCCTAGGAATCACTTATGTTTAGTCAGTGCATGCCTCTAATGAGTAATCTAGAAAATGGATTAACCGTAAATAAAATAATTAAATAAAATTATTTAATTTTTCAAATACATATAACTCCCAAACTGTCACGACCCGTCCTCAGGGCTCGTGCCGTGACTACCCCAAGCCCGCCTTCCATAGGCCAGGGGCTGGAGACTAGCACCAAGGTGTAAATCTCGGTAAAAGGGAAGGCATTGCCTTTGAAAAGTAAACAAACACCACAGAGTAAGAAAGCAGTAGAAGTAAACCCTAAGTAAAAAACAGAGTACAACTGTAAGTGCGGAAAATATGTGGGCCAGTATACAAACCCAAGCTGAATGTAAAGTACAACTGGAAAGGGAAAAACAACAACAGAAAGTTAAAGCCGCAACGACGAGCTATCCACTAGAAATCCCACCTGATGGGTGAGTACAGATGGCCTCCTCTGCTCCTCGGGTCTTCCTGACCGCTCCTAGTACGTCCCGCCCAGTGGTCCACCTCCAGGTACCGTTCTTCTCTGTAAGCCTCCACCACGATCAGTGATGTCCGTCGTCTGCAACCAACACAACATAGTGCGGGCATAGCCCATGCAGGGGTTAGTATAAGCTACTCAGTAGGGACCCTGAGACCCCAAAAGGTCTCCCAAAATCCACAAAGGATAAACAACAAAGAAAAGAAACAATCATGAAGTAACATCCGACACTGCTTATGTATATGCCCATATATATACCTAAGTCATCAATTCTCATTCGGCTCCAACATCCGAGCCCAAGTACATCCCAGTCCACACAGGAAAGCAAACCTATTCTACACAAGAAGCAAAACGTAATCCACACAAGATAGCACAACACAATCCACATAGGAAAGAAAAACGTAAATCCACACAGGATAGCACAACACAGTCCACACAGGAAAGTAAAACAGGATTCAGCTCACACAGGTATACTTCTTCGAAAGAGGATAGAGATGATCACTGATCCATCTAAGTCATCAGACCCACAAAGGATCGATAGGTACTAACCCCCGCAATGACCCACACAGGATGGGACCAACACAGGATTTGTAGGCGCTGGCTCACACAGACCCACTGAGCGCTGACCCACACAGGATCGGACCCACACAGGATTGGTAGCACTGATCCACAGAGGATCGCTGAGTGCTGTAGTCATCATCATCGAATCCACTGAGGATCTCTGCACAGTCGTCGTCACAGTCACAGTAGCAGTCACAACCATCACTAGGGTTCCCGCACACTGCAAGCTCATTCAGGAGGGTCCGCTCCACGAGCCGAGAGGATGATACATAAACTGACAAATAGTCCAGAGTTGATGTATCCAAATGTTCCGTATCATCAATTGGAACTCAACGTCGCAAACAGCGCGTTAATCTGACGCCCGTTCTGAGAGTTATTGGCTTTTTCGTCCCAGGGGCCTGGTTGGTTTTTAAGGAAAAACCAACCTGACCATACTCCACCTGCGTCCAAGCCTCGGGCGGAGTAAGCCAAAAGATCCGTCTCCCTAAGAGGAATCCAACAGAGTCGACGACACGTCATTCGGACGTCCGAGGCTTTAGATATGAGCGTTTCCGCTCCGAGGGCCCTGTTGGTTTCGTGTACGAACCAACCCGGCCGAACTCAAATTATTCTGAAACCTTCAGTGAAATATACCCAAAAGACCGTCTCGATTCAAGGATTTAATCGCAACTGATGGTGCATCGATCGGAGGTCCTTATACCATGTTATGGGAAAAAGATCGAAGACGGTCCGAAAATGGGGGTTTCGCTCCCGGACTAACCCGGCCCAAAATCCCCTGGTCGGCCTGAACCGGGTCGACCTGCCCCGGGTCTGGGTCGGCCTGGCCCGGCTTGGCCCGGCCCGGCTGGGTGCAGCCCGGCCCGGCCTGGGCACAGCACGCCTAACGCGCTGTCCAGCTCGGCCAACGGCCGAGCCGTTGTCAAAGGGGGGGGGGGGGGCTGCCCCCCTGGTGTAACCGCGGCCCCCCAATTAATGGGGCCGTTTTTTGTAGGTCTGCTGGGGGAATTAATTCCCCTGGCTCCCCTTTGTCCGGGCAGTTCTGCCGACAAGGACCGGCGACGGCCGGTCCTTTCTCCTTCGCCGACACCGGCGGCCCGGAACCGGCCGCCGGTCACCCTACTCCGCCACATCCTAGAACCGGCCACGACTTACTTCTTCTGGCGCGGTATGACGACACTGCGCCCTTCCGCCGCGGCCCCATTCTGGCCGCGGTGTCTTCGGATTTCTTCGACGTTGCGCGACGGCGTCACGTACTTGTTCAACTTCACGGCGCGGCACGACGGGCCTGCGCATTACTTGCCGTGCGATTCTAGCGTGGTGCGATGACACCACGCCATTCCATCCAAACCACAAAGTATCAAACAAGGATAATGGTGGAGATTCAGCCGTGATTGGGCGGTCCAGGCCCCTCTCGTTAATTGAAATAATTTGGTCATATTTTCACGAATAATGACAAGGTGATAAACACGAACAAATTAAATAAACAACCCCTACCTTGATAAATGAGATGGCGAACGTTAGCGTCACGAAGCAAGGATTCGAAGACGTTGATGGAGATTTCATCACGGAAAACCGTCGCGAAAGAGACGTCGTGGAAGAAGAATGTCGTGGAAGAAGAACGTCGTGGAAGAATACGTCACGTCACGTGTCGGTGTTGTGGAAGACGGTCTCGGAGGGCTCGACGCTCCATGTCAGAGATCGTTCGTTCTTCGCGTTCTTCGTCAAAGGGAACGAGGAACTCAAGACTTCCTTAGCTTTTTCTCCAAAAGATCTCAAACAACTAAACACCAAACCATATAAAATAAGGTCTCAACTTATTTTATTAACACAAAAATGCTTTTGAAATTCAAGTGTTTGAATTCCACATCAACTCACCTCATTAACTCCATAAGTTATCAAAATTAATGGTGAGTTGAGGGGGTTAGAGGATATGAAGGGGTGGGGTTCATGTGGGCCCCACCACCCTCATAACATCCCAAGGGAGGTTGGGTAATTACCCAAATTCCATTCCATGGATTATACACTTAGAGTAAAAATACAAAGTGTTGTTAAATTTTTATTTTTAACTTCCACAATTTTTATTAACTTCTCTCGTGTAAAATCAAATCTGGATTAAGCCTTCCTAAGAAATTATCGGTGCTACGGTTCCATCGGTGCCCTCGGAATTCAATTCCAAGCACTGGTTCAAAAGATAGGAATTCTCGCTCATTCGTTCAATGAACATACCCTAGCTAAACTTCAGATAGAAATTCCGGGCACACAGGGCCTCAGAATCAAGTGTCGTCGGAAATTACGTTCTTGTAAAATTCCAAAGAAAATTAAGAAAAAATTTCCCTTGAATTTTACAGGTCTTTAAATTACTCCCACCTCAAGGATTTACATCCCCGTAAAGATACAACGAAAACTAGGGAAACAAATGTGGGTACTGAGCACGCATTTGAGGCTCCCACTCCCAAGTGCTCTCCTGGAGGTTCCTGTGTTGTCATCTGATGCACACTAGAGGAATCGACCGTCCACGTAGGACCCTCTCCAGTCGATCCTCGATCTCTACTGGGAACTCCGTAAAAGTCGCCCCATTATCAACATTAAGCTCCCCATGGTCAATGATATGCGTCAGGTCGTGCACATATCTCCTCATCTGAGATATGTGGAAGACGTCGTGCACCCGGTGCAACTGAGGTGGTAGAGCCAGGCGATAAGCCACCTTTCCAATCCTGTTGTTGACCTGGAATGGTTCGATGAAGCGTGGAGAGAACTTGTCTCCTCAGCCAAATCTCCGTAATCCACGTCGAGGTGAGACACGCAAGAAGACGTGGTCACCATCCACGAACTCTAGTGGCCTCCGCCTCCTATCAGCATATGACTTCTACCGGCTCTGAGATGTCCTCATCCGCTCCTGGATGACCTGGACCTTCTCTGTCATGGCCCGGACCATCTCTGGTCCCACAAGTGCTGACTCCCCAGGGTATGTCCAGCACAAAGTAGATCTGCATGGTCTATCGTACAATGCCTCGTATGGTGTCATCCCAATGGTGGAGTGGTAGCTGTTGTTGTACGTGAACTCTACCAAGGGTAGGTGGTCCTCCCAGCTGCGACCAAAGTCGAGGACACATGCGCGGAGCATGTCCTCAAGAGTCTGAATGGTCCTCTCCTTCTGACCATCCGTCTCAGGGTGAAAGGTTGTGCTCAGATGTAGGTGCATCCCGAACACCTCCTGTGACCCCTTAAAAAACCAGGAAGTAAAGAGAGAATCACGATTGGAGACGATAGATGATGGAACACCTTGAAGCCGTACGATCTCTTGATCGTAAAGACGTCCCATTCTCTCCACTAAGCCCTGCTCTCTGATAGGTAAGAAGTGAGCCGACATGGTGAGTCAGTCGACAATCACCCAGATGGAGTCGTGACCTCTGGATGTGCATGGAAGTCCAGTCACGAAGTCCATAGATATCCCGTCCCACTTCCACTCCGGGACCTCTAAGGGTTGTACCAAGCTAGTTGGTACATGGTGCTCTGCCTTCGCCTACTGGCAGGTGAGGCATCGAGAAAAGAACTCTGCCACAACCTTCTTCATGCCCGACCACCAGTGCTGTCGTCTGAGGTCCTAGTACATCTTCGCCACTCCAGGATGTACCGCCAAAGGAGAATTTTGAAACACTATCAGCACCTCCTCTCGTAAAACGACTGGTACCAAGGTACAACCTCTGAAAAGTATTTCGTGCTCTGCTCTAAATGAGAAACCATCAGGTACCCATCCTGAGGATATTTGTGCACGCCGCATCTCAGAGTCAGTGTCCCCATGATGTGCCTCTTTGACCCACTACAGTAGTTTAGGAGTGACTGTGAGAGACTGAAGGAAGGCTGCTCCATCTCTATCCACGAAAGATATCCGCAAAGAGGCTAGCTGCTCTGTCGCCACCTCATGTAGATGAATGCATGTCCTCTTACTGAGATCATCAGCTACCACGTTCCCCTTCACAGGAGTATAGACTATCTCAATGTCATAGTCTTGGAGGATCTCGAGCCATCTTCGCTGTCTCAGATTCAGATCCTTCTGAGAGAAGATATATCTAAGACTCTGATGGTCAGAAAATACTATAAAGCACTCGCCCATCAGGTAGTGTCGCCATTTCTTCAGAGAGAAGACCACTGCTGCTAACTCTAGGTCATTAGTAGCGTAGTTCTGCTCATGGGGCCTCAACTGACACGATCCATAGGTGATCACTTCCCGCTCCTGCATCAGGACACATCCGAGTCCAGTCCCTGATGCATCGCAGTAGACTATGTACCCTAATCCCTCCTCAGGCAACCTCAAGATAGGTGCGCTGGTCAATCTCTGTATCAGCTCCTGGAAGCTCTACTAACATCTGTCTGACCACACAAAGGGTTTCCCCTTCTTCGTCAAAGCTGAGAGTGGTACCACAACTCTAGAGAAGTCTGCCACAAATCTCTGGTAGTATCCAGCTAGTCCCAAGAAACACCGCACCTCCGTCACCCTCCTGGGTGGCTCCCAAGCTAGCACTGCCTCAATCATCGAAGGATCCACTACAACTCCCACCGCAGAGATGACGTTTCCCAAGAAGTGGACCTCTCATATCCAGAACTGGCACTTAGAGTGCTTACCATAAAGCTGGTGCTCTCGGAGTGTGTCTAGTACAACCCGTAAGTGGTAGGCGAGCTCCTCCTCAGTCATCGAGTAAATCAAAATGCCGTCGATGAAGACCCCGACATATCAATCGAGTTATGGATGAAAGATCCTGTTCACGGGGGCCATGAACACTTCTTGAGCA
The DNA here is from genome assembly GCA_963277665.1 of Viscum album. NCBI lineage: Eukaryota > Viridiplantae > Streptophyta > Magnoliopsida > Santalales > Viscaceae > Viscum > Viscum album. Next base: position 1,665,581,682 of record OY728147.1, on the reverse strand, counting down.
TTGGTTATGCTGAAAGGAATAACCAAGAACTCATAGTAGCCATACCGACATCTGAAGGTCGTCTTCTGCACATCCTCGTCTCAAACTCTGATCTGATGATAGCCTGACCTGAGGTCTATCTTCGAGAACCACCATGCTCCCTTGAGTTGATCGAAGAGGTCATCAATCCTCGGTAGTGGATACATGTTCCTCACTGTCACCTGGTTCAGGCCATGATAGTTGACCCAATGTTTCAAGATCTCGTCTGCCTTCTTGGTGAACAAAATGGGGGAATCCCATGGTGAAACACTGGGTCAGATGAATCCATTTCCCTGCAAGTCCTCCAATTGTACCCATAGATCTCGAAACTCAGAGGGGGCCATCCGATATGCTGGAGTCGATATCGGGGTTGTCCCGGGGTACAGGTCAATATAATAGTCTACCTCCCTGCGAGGAGGTAGCCCTAGAACGTCATCGGAAGGCATATACATACTGATCCACCACTACAGTAAAACCAGGACTCCGTACATCAACTGCTCATAGGATGAAGCTAGCCAACTGATGAGTGATCGATTGTCATCTCCTTTGCGGAAGTCCATCCTGTGCTACGAAGGCTCCCTTCTCTCCGGTGAAGGTGAAACTGCTCCCATCGGTGCGTACACATCGCACCTTGCGCCTAATACAGTCAATCTGTGCATGGAATGTAGACAACCAATCCATGCCCAAGATGATGTCGTAATGCCTTGACTCCACTACAAGAAGGGCCCAGACGAAGCTCTCACCTCCTAGAGTAAGCTCACACTGCTGGAACCAGTGCGAAATTGTCAAGTCTGCTTTCATAGGAGTCTCTAGCTGTAAGGATCGAGCCAACGACTCTGACGGAATCTCCGAGCTCCTAACAAGTCCAGTAGCTATGAAAGAGTGACTTTATCCTATGTCTATAAGAACTATATAAATGGTGGAATAGACACAAATTGTACCTCGAATCATCTCGGGCGCGCTGTGGTCATAGGCCTCCGCTAGCTGGAGCTGTGCCTGTCTCCGCCCACCAGATCCCTGTGGTCGGGGTGGATCTCCTCGTTGTGGTGGAGGTAGAGCCTCAAAGCGTCGCCCACCACCTGCTGCTTGTCCTGCTTGTCTACCTCGTCCACATGCTCCCAGTGGACCGCCACAATCGACCCTATACCTCTGCCTCAGTGGTCCCTTCAACCTTTTGCTGCTCCTTGGCATGGCGGGTCGGGCAGGCACAAGCAATGTGGCCCTAGCCGCCGTATGAGTAGCACTACCTGCCTCTCGAAAGTCTGGCTCCACGCTGTGTGCCCCGCACTGCTGAGCCAGTGTTCTGAGGTCGTCTGCCTAAGGTTCTGGTATGCCTGGACCTATGAGTCATCCGTCGACTGCCTACTACTGAATACTTTGTTAAATGCCTCCCTGTGGTGGGTCTCGGCGCTAGTGTAGACTCAGCAAGAAAACTCTCGATCAAAAGGGCTCACTCCAGTACTCCTGTCTGAGTCAGAATACTGAGGGAGATCAGCGATGCCCTTATCTCGTGTCTCAATCCCTGCTCAAAGGTCCAGGACCAGAAGAATGGGTCCCGTACCATGTCTGTAGAGTAGCGTAAGAGATCGGTAAATCTCGCTGAGTACTGGGAAACCGTCATGCTGCCCTGCAGCAGCTGAAGAAACTCATGGATGTGTACCGCACGGAGGGTGGATGGGACGAACTCTGAGCGGAAGAGGCTCTAAAAGTCCGTCCATAGAAGAGATTCCACATCATGCACCTGGTGCATCAATCTCCACCATCGGCCCACTGCTGCGTGCAGTAGGCTCACTGCGAGGATCACCATGAGGTCTGCTGGTTTCCTCACTAACTGAAAAAATTGTACCACTGCCTCCAGCCAATCCTCGGCTGCTTGGGGATCCGTCTCCCCACGGAACCTGGGCGGTCGCTAGCACAGGAAGTCATGCAGTTCACTAAGGCGACGTCTATCTTCAGTGGCTGGGGCTGGAAGCATCGGTGGCTCAGCGGGTAGAGCTACCGTCGGTGCCACTGCTGACAAAAGGCCCTACACCGAGGCCTCGTCGCTTGGTGGGCTGTCGTCACGCTCAACTCTCGGAACCCTAGCTGGCTGCCGTCGTGGGTCCATACAGAAAAGGAAACAAGTGCGCCACAGTCAGAATAGTATACCTGGTGAGCTGATATAATGTAATCACAAAGAAAACTTGAAACACATATGCAATCAATGTTTTCATGCATTAAGTCGGAAATCAGATGTTAGGGTCCTGGTGTATGGATACGTCGGCCGGCGCACTAGCACGGGACTGTCTGGACTAATAACCGCACCCAATACGCTAAACACAATTGCTTCACATAGAAAGAGATCAGATTCCCAAGTTCTGTGGTAGAACTGAACTCCTCTGATGCCAATTGTGACAACCTGGTCCCTGTGACAGCACAGACACCCCGCCTTAACATGGTCGTCGGGTCCTGGCCTACCAGGTACCACCAGTTGCCCTGCAGACAAGTGGTGCCCACCCCAGGGTCCACCCACATTCCTGACCAAGTCATCTGACTAATGATAGTCCCAACAGGCCAACACATGTCCTTTCTAGTGTGCTTTGTCCTCACTCACACACACCCTGGGAAATTTCCCAGAAGTTCACCCATCCTGATCACTACTCCCGGCCATGCATGCTTAACTGTGGAGTTCTAATCAGAAAGGCTCCCGAAAAGGATGGTGCACCTTGTTGACATGAGTCATATCATTTATCCATTTAACCCTTTATCATTTGGGGATGTTATAATCATGACCCGTCCTCAGGGCCCGTGCTGTGACTACCCCAAGCCCTCTTTCCATATGCCAGGGGTTGGCGACTAACACCAAGGCGTAAATCCTGGTAAAAGGGAAGGCATTGCCCATGTAAAGTAAACAAACACCATAGGGCAAGAAAGCCGTAGAAGTAAACACTAAGTGAAAACAGAGTACAACTGTAAGTGCGGAAATTAAGTGGGTCTGATCCTGTATCGGTTAGCGCTCAATGGTTCTGTGTAAGTCAGCGCCTACAGATCCTGTGTGGGTCCGATCCTGTGTGGGTCATTGCGGGGGTTAGTACCTATCGATCCTTTGTGGGTCCGACGACTTAGATTGATCAGTGATCATCTCTATCGTCTTTCGAAGAAGTATACCTGTATGAGCTGAATCCTATTTTACTTTCCTGTGTGGACTGTGTTGTACTATCCTGTGTGGATTTAAGTTTTGGTTTACTATGTGGATTGTGTTGTGCTATCCTGTGTGGATTACGTTTTGATTCATGTGTGGAATACGTTTGCTTTCCTGTGTGGACTGGGCTGTACTTGGTCTCGGATGTTGGAGCCGAATGAGAATTGATGACTTAGGTATATGTATGGGCTATACCTAAGCAGTCTCGGATGTTACTTCGTGATTGTATATTTCCTTTGTGGTTAATCCTTTGTGGATTTTTGGAGACCTTCGGGGGTATCAGGGTCCCTACTGAGTAGCCTATACTCACCCCTGCATGAGCTATGCCCGCACTACGTTGTGTTGGTTGCAGACGACGGACAACGCTGATCGTGTTGGAGGATTTCAGAGCAGAACGATAACTGGAGGTGGACCACTGTGCGGGACGTACTCAGAGCGGTCAGCTAGACCCGAGGAGCAGAATAGGCCATCTGTACTCACTCTTCAGGTGGGATTTCCATTGGACAGCTCGTCGTTGCGGCTTTACCTTTCAGTTGCTGTTTTTCCCTTTCCAGTTGTACTTTACTTTCAGCTTGGGTTTGTATACTGGCCCACTTACTTTCCACACATATAGTTGTACTCTATTTTTACTTAGTGTTCACATCTACTGCTTGCTTTCTCTGTGGTGTTTGTTTACTTTACAAAGGAAATTCCTTTCCTTTTACTGGGATTTACACCTTGGTGGTAGTCGCTAGCCCCTAGACTCTGGAAGGTGGGCTTGGGGTAGTCACGGCACGGGCCCCAAGGATGGGTCGTGACAAATTGGTATTAGAGGAGGAACCCAACCTTAAGTGCGATGCACTGCCTGGGATGAGATGTAGGGCCCACAACAAGGGCGTTGTGCTCTAAGGGGGGGGGGTGATTATAACATCCCCAAATGATAAAGGGTTAAATGGATAAATGATGTGACTCATGTCAACAAGGTGAACCTTCCTTTTCAGGAGCCCGTCTGATTAAAACTCCAGAGTTAAGCATGCTTGGCCTGGAGTAGTGATCAGGATGGGTGATCTTCTAAGAAATTTCCCAGGGTGTGTGTGAGTGAGGACAAAGCACACTAGAAAGGACATGTGTGGGCCTGTGAGGACTATCATTAGTCAGATGACCCGGTCAGGCATGTGGGTGGACCCTTGGGTGGGCACCACTTGTCTGCAGGGCAACTGGTGGTACCTGGTGGGCCAGGAACCGACGACCATGTTAAGGCGGGGTGTCTGTACTGTCAGAGGGACCAGGTTTTCACACAAACAGTGACTCATATTAAAAACCTGAGACCCTCACTTAGCTCCTGAGGGTATGATTTATTTAGGCAGATCGTAACATAGGCCAACGCATGCCAGATGTGGATGTTAATATTTTATTACAATTAAAATAATTAAGAAATAATTATTATATTATAAAATTCTTTAACATCGAAACGGTAACACGGATTAAAGATCCAAGAGTATCATTGTGTTTTTGGGGGTGTGTTTCCCTTAGGTGGAGCCTAACCCTGACTAGCATAGGTCGAGGGTGAATGTTATTTATTTTTCATTTTTTAGGTACGTAAAGTAAATGTGTGAGGGGGATTTATATTTTTAAATTCATTTCTCGGATTGAAAAACCAAAGGTACCACTGAATTCATAGAACTAGGATTCGCATATGAAAAGCATAACATCCACCAATAAGGGTCATATGAAAAAGAAAATTGTTAGAAATTATGAAAATAAATAACTAAATGAGTTATTTGTATCTTTCTCTAACAGATGAGCAGTAGTTTATGTGACCATAGTTTAACATTTGGCACTGAATAAAAGAAATTTAATCACACGACTAATCGGTTGTGTAACCACAACACTCGTAGGATTAATGTATCTTTAATTGTGGTTTATTAATGAACCACATTAATAAACACAACATTGGAGGTTAAATTTATTTTACATAAACATACCATTCCCATGGGTTTTCTGTTCCTATGAGAGGAACCTCTAAACAATTTTATGAATACATCCTCCAATGATGAATGATGTTTTGATTGAAGGCCATTTGAGGATTCAAACTGGACATCGACAGGAGATGGTGAGAACCAACGAACATGGAATGTCTATGAATGTGAATCTTCTCCATCGATAGTAACACCGTTTCTAGTTAGGGGTTTATGTATTTTGATGTTCCACCTCTTTTCGTTCTTCGAAAAAACAATGAACACAGACCGACCAAATAAAGGGGTTGATCACCATCTCTTATGTTCATGCTGGTGTTTTTTACGGGGTCTTAAATTGAGGATTGATATTCTTTTTTGATTATTGATATCACCCAATGTTATAAAAATAATGTTGAGGTTAGAAGAAAATCCAAACAAGGAAAGGTCCCCTAACAGTTCTTGGGTTATGAGTGTTTCTTTTATGTGACAAGGAAACAATATGGTAGGGAATTTTGGAGGGATTTGTAGTGAATGAGGCAACCCAGGAGGCCCGTAGACATAGATGAGAAGAAATATTTACCACTAGAGAATCTCTGGTGGCCTACAGAGGCGACCTTCAGCGTGATGGCATCGAAAACTGGAAACGACGGCTGACCGAGAAAACCATGTGTTAGAGTAGTGGTTGAATGGTGTGGCTCAAATATTATATGTGTAGAGGGAGGAGCATCCCCCTAGGCCCACTTGGATAGATAAAAAGGCTAGCTGGTCTAGATTTTTTGGAATAGGGGGTGGCACCTGCTAGCGCTGCTACCTGGTCGCACCAGACGCTCTACATTTGGTTAGTGCACCAATAAATGGCCTACAAGTGGGCCGATTTCTTCCTAGTAGACCAGACCCATGAGCTAGGTCAAACCCGCCCGTTAGTCTGAGTCCCCCATCCGGGCTGGAGTACGGGGGCGGGGTGGATCATGCTCGAATTCAACCGGGCCCTTGGTACAAAAATTCCTATAACATACATACCATATGTCTGAATGATGCACTGTCTATTGCGTTGTAAACCATATGAAATGGAGATTATTATAATAAAATTTTCATGGGAATTTGAAGATTTTTATGTACAACTGGTTTCTAGATTATTAGATCCTCTCGAAATCAATCATGCTAAGTGATGGAATCTAGTGGTTGGATATGAAGTGATGAAGCACCTAGATATCATCAATGGGTCAGCAGTTAGTGATCCTCTATAGGTAACCACAAAGACATATTATGTGGGTTATCATTTAGTGATCCTTTATTGGTCATCACTTATAAAACCTCCATGGGTCAGCACATAGAGATCCTCGGTGTGTCAGAACATTGTCATCCTCTTTGGGTCAGCACTTAACTGCCCTTAATGGGTCAGCATCTAGTGATCCTTTGTGGGCCAGCATCTAGATACCTTGTGAGATATAGTAGATAAATCCTTTTGATAAAATTATATGATATATCTTTAAGAGTAATCATCATTATTCATATTCATTAAGTTGTATACCTAGTCTGAGTTGTCTTTTTCTTGGTTCTTTGTGATTGAGATCAATCCTTCTATCTTTTCATTGCAAAATTCTGAGAGACCATCGAGGGTCTTGAGGTCTTTAATGAGTATTTTTATACTCACCTATGCATAGCCTTCACCCGTCCCTTGTTTTGTCTTTTTTAGATGAATGATATCTTGACTGAGACTCTGGGAGAAGAGGCAAGACATTGCTCGGAGGTGATTGGCAGATGGGGTGAGAGGCAGTGATGATAGACAATGATCATTACCTACCCTTTAGGTAAAATCCTTGGTGGAGGACCACATGATCACATTTTCAACTTTTTATGTACTTTCATTCAATTTGGGCTTGTATACAGGCCCCTTTACTTTCATTAAATACATTTACTCATAGTGGTGGATTTTAGTAGTGGTTATACCTTCCCTTTTTCTGTTGTGTTTTATTTTTATGTAGTTCATAGATCGTATGTGTGTTTATAGGTTTAATGAAATTTCATTTCCTTTTTTGGGTTTCTTATTTTTGTTGCTAGTCCCTAGCCCCTGGCCAATGGAATTCGATATTGGGGTAGCCACGACATGGGTCCCAAGGGATATATCATGGAATAGTGGTATCAAAGGGCAGTCGGTTCTACCAGATCAACTAAGAGTCACCATTTTCAATGGGGACAATAGTTATATGTTTCTTGAGTTTGGATTTTAGTACAACGAGTCTAGTGGTGGTGTGGCGGCCGATATATCCATACACTATGACCCTGAGTTCTATTTTATGTCTCAGTACATGAAAACTCTAGTTTCATGTTTTTTTATAAACTTTTTTTCTATTGTAATATTTTGATTCATCTCTGCAGAGATGTAATTTTTTTTCTATGGTTCATCATGATTCTTCTTCAAGATGACTCCACACCGACAGCTAGTTAGGATTTCAATGTGTAACCATTAGTATGGTCCTCAGAGTGATGAGGCTTCATTACATGGATAGTTTCTTGAGATGGTACCTTTGGGTAGTGTCCCAGTGATTCTATTGCGCATTGGTTAACATTTACTACCAACGCTTCAAATAGAGGATACTTAAAGTCTTTGAGCATTAAATGTGTTTCAGTGATAGATACCACTTTGGATTTGAGGCGAGCTTGACTAATAGGTAGCTAAGGACTGGCCTGAGGTGCTGAACATGTTTCCATCTAGCCAGGACAGTATTAGATTAAATTTAAGTCCTGGAATTGATCATTTTGTGTGGATCAACAATGTGATTGTATGGTTTAGAGTACAGCTATCTTACGATGAGGTGAATTTTCTATTGATAGTTCCTGAGAACCTTCTTTAGAGAAGGTTGTTTCATTACATAGAAAGATATTTGGTTTGAGTTACCAAGAGATTTTACACTTCCGACAGGACAACATGTCAGTAACTAAGTATTCATCAAGGACTACCGACCATTCCATATACTTGATAAATATGATACTAATAGTGCTTCAAAACTCAAATCTCCAAGTGTGATGTGATTAAGGACATCAGAGGATGCACTATTCGTTTTTTAATTACTACTTATGTTAGGGTACTAGATAGAACAATTCGGGTTTAAAATTCATTGGCTAAGCAGATACAACCGTTGAATGTCAATAGTGGGTAGGTATGAAACCAACAATAGTCTCAGAGACATGGATGTGTAAAATGTTTCAAGATGAAGAAATTATAGGAAGATATGAATTTAATGGAAAAATTATGTGGAAGATGATCTAAGAGAGAAGCTGGGGGTGATATACATTTTGACATGTTATAACAACCACCAAAACCAGGTCCCCAACAGGCTCAAGGAGTTTGAGGATAGGGGAAGGTAGTAGCTGCATGTAGTAATGGAGTGTGACCCAAGGGATAAAGGAATGACTCGAGGTACGTGTTATTTATACAACTAGATATCTTAGTAATATGCATATGTACCAGTAATTACCTCATGTCACAAATCATGTAATAGTACTAGAGTTAATAGTTAAACAATTGACTTAACCCTTATATGTGGAGAAATGTATTGGAGGATACTCGATATTCACACTTATTCTGATTGTGTGACAAGAACCTTGATGCGAGAGTTTTGGTTTTATCCTCTTGGTGGAAACATTGAGGACTTATTGCGTTAGTTTGGGTATAGATTGGTCATCCACAGTTCATGATCAGATTGACTGTTTTAGGAATAAGGTTGTGGTATATACATAATGTTGGAATGGGGTTTTCCTTGGTTGGAGAAAAAGGACACCCATGCAGCATAGGATAAAATCATGCATAAAAGGGTGCAACCAATCACTATTTAGCCGACCAACCATACCCTTGTGGAAGAAAGTGTTGTGAGTTTTCAATTCCCAATATTTGTAGAATAGTGCAAGAATAACCTTTCAAAAGACGTTTTTAAGAATACCTCCCAACAGGGAGAGGGACTTATGCATTGGGATGTTCTGAGGAATGTCACTGATATCCACAACTACATGTTGGATGGTTCTCACAGAGCACCAATAGCAGAGAGTATAGTTGGGGGACTTGCAGAGGAATGGATTAGTGGGACCCAATTTTGAGGATATGTGTGGATTATTGACTCTTTAACCAAGTGGATGTAGAGAATTATTACCCACTACCAAAAGGTCGATGGTCGCATCAATCAGTTAAAAGGGGTATCCATTCTCATGGATGGAAAGGTGAACGTTGGCCTTAATGCTGTTGAGACAACGATGATGTCTAGAGTTCCACAAGGACTATGAATTTGAGATAGTATATGGTCATGGGAAGGGGACCATGGTGGTTGATGGACTTAGTAGGAGGTTTGGTATACAACTGCTATGTGAGGTGATAGAGGAGCTTTCCATGATAAAGATATCCTTTTTGGATACAGATGGAGCATCTTACCTTCAGTATGTGAATGTAACTTCCACACTGATACAACATGTTAGGGAGGCCCATCTTGTGGACATCGACTATGAGGCTCGATGTTCTTAGATATCCTCATTTCATTCTCCAGATGGATTTTTTATAGGTTGGGATAATGTCATCATTTTTAAAGGATGCGCCATCGTACCCGTGACATTATGGGAGGAGGTGTTGAGGGAATTCCATACATCCCCTATGGAGGTACATCTTTATGTAGAAAATATGAAACAGTACCTCTGACATAATTAATGGTTGTCAAGGGTTATGGAAGCAGTAGTATAGTTCATTAATCATGCCTCAGTTGTTAGTAAGTGAAATTTGAGCATCGGGTTCCATCATGTTTGAGCACATTTTTTACGCCATGAAGATGGTCAGATGGAGTGGACCCTATAGACCATGGATGACTTGATTTTTTCTTGTGTCTTCAATTTTGGTTATAGTCGTAAGGAACACCTACCACTAGTGGAGTTTTTTTACAACAATATATTCCACTCCCCACTTGGTAGAGTATCATTTGTGGCCTTGTATATGTGACTTTGCAGATCACCCCGTTACTGGACAAACCTTGTGGAGTCTGCACTCATGGGTCTAGAGTTTGTATAGGCTTACACTAAGAAAGATGGGATCATCTATAAGAGGATGTATATTACACTGAGCAAGAGAAAGTCATATACAGGCCGAATACAGAGTCCCTTGTAGTTCAAGGAAGGGGACCATGTCTTCCTTTGGGTCTCACCTCGATGGGGATTACAATTATTTGACCTGGGTAGAAAGCTATCTCCTAGGATAATCAGAACCTTCCATATTCTCATCAATGTTTTCATAGTGTTGTACCACATATCACTTCCCCCATAGATGCACATGTTTCACGACATTTTCCGCATGTCATAATTGAGTAGATACATGCATGATACATCGCAGGTCAACAACAAGGGAGATAATGACATTAATGATTGGGTGACTTTTGTGGATATCCAAGTGGAGACAGAGGATTGAACAGTGTGGGTCCTTCATGAACAATTCATATCTCTGGTACGAGTCAGATTTGTGCACATAATCTTATAGGAGATCACATAGGAGTGAAAGGCTCAGATTCATGCTGAGTACCCCCATTTATTTTCTTAGCCATTTTTGTGGCTTTTGAGGATGTCAATCAATTTTGTGGTGGGAATTTAAAGACATGGAATTTACATATAGTTTTTTTGTTATATAGAATAATTTTGAGACTAAAAAATTTTACGAACTGTGATTATGAGGCCCTTGAGTGCCCGGAATGGTCAATCAAAAAAATGTTAATCTTTAAAAGGAAAAAGAGAAATTTTTTTCCAAATAAAGTGGAAAAACTATTTGTCATGTTATTAGATTAAAAATATGAGTTTATAATTTCATTTATGATGGAGAGTTTACTCTAGGCACAACATTTGTTAAGTCGGTATAGGGAACTGGTAAGAAAAAATAAAAATGGAATAACTGTAAGTAAAATAATTAAATAAAATTAATTTATTTTTTTTAATGAATATAACTCCTGAACGGTGACTCATATTAAAAATCCGATACCACAACTGATCTCATGAGGGTATGATTTCCTTATGAAGTTACTAACATTTCATAGCACATGCCAATAATAGAATTCAATTTTTGGGCATAAATAAAATAATTAAGTAACAATTATTTTATTGATAAATATTTTAACATCGAAAGGGTAACTTATATTAAAAATCCTTCAGTATTGTTCAATTCATGGGGCCATGATTCTATTAAGTGTAGACTAACCTCAAGAGGCACATGTCGAGGGTGAATGTAATTTATTTTAGAACATTTTTTGTACGTTTTTTAAATGTGTGAGCGGGGATTTCATTATTTTGAATCGGTCCTCAGACTAAATATCTGATCACACCATTGAATTCATAGTACCATGATTATCTTAGGTGATGTATAACTTCAATCAGTAAGGGTCAAACAAAAATGTTAAATTTTGGACTTTACAGAAAAATAATAAAATAACTAAATGGGTTATTTTCTCCTTTATCAAACAATTGACCAATAGTAGGCATGAATGTAGTCTAATTTCAGGCACTGAATAAGATACATTTTATCACATGACCATAAGGTTTCGTAACCGCGATGGTAGTAGGATTAATGTGTCATTAATTTCAGTTCATTAATGAACCACATTAATAAATGTAACATTGGTGGTTCCTTTTCTTCTATTTAAAAAACCATTGGTATGTGTTGTGGAAACCTATGAGGGGAACCTATGTCGAAATGATGATGATGACTTCCACCAATGAAGAATGGATTATTTATCAATGACTGTTGGATGATTTGAACCAGACATCAAAGGGCGATGAAGGTATCCAAAAAATGTGCAACGTATATTAACATGACTCTTCTCCATTGACCACAACATTGTTTCTAGATGGGGGGTTTACTTTTTTTGATGATCCCCCTATTTTTTTTCTTTGAAAATATAATGAATTTAGACCAAATGACTAATGGGTTGATCATTGTCTCCTCGGTTCATGTGGTGTGTTTTTTGGAGGGTCTTAAAATGGGGATTTTTCTTCCTTATTGATTACTCCATGTTAGAAAAATCATGCAGAAGCTGTGGGAAAATCAAAATAGGTTCTTCCCCCACACCATTATTGGTTTATGATAGAATCTTATTCTTGAATGGGTAACATTGTAGTGGGGAAATTTCGAGGTCTTCGTTGAGAAATCAGCAACCTGGGAGGCCCGTATATGCTTACAAAAAGAAAAATGGACCACCAGAGCATCTCTGGTGGCCCATATAGGCAACAGCCGGTGCATAACCATAGGCGTGGAAGCACTAGAAACTGGTAGTGGTGGCCTGCGAAGCTCACTGTGGGGAGGAGCAGCACTCACAGGCGCTGCGGCTATGAGAGCCACGATCAGCCGAGCCGTGGTGGTGGAATGGTGGGGAACCGATATTCCATGCAGAGAGGGAGGAGGGGTCAGCTTGGGCCACTTTGCTGAAAAAAAAACAACTAGTTGAGATAGTTGGTTTGAAAGAGGAGGCGACACTAACTGACACTGCCATTAGGCCTCAATAGATATTATGCATACTGTTGGTGCACTAGCAACCAGACCACATGCGGGCCAGGTTCTTCCAGGCGTGCTGGAACCCTACCAGACCCGGACCCGACCAACCCTGTTTCACAAAAATAGGTGAAACTCGCATACCGAGTGAATGTTTGATATGTTTTAAGTAGTGTGAGAACCCTCAGGATGAGGGGGACCTATTGAAATACTCCTCATGGGTTTTGGAGAAATTTTTAGTACAAGTGGGATTGATCAAGCTCGAATCCAACTGGTCCCTTGGTACTAAAATGTCGATAACTTACTGACCGGGATTCTGATTGATGCATCGTCTGTTGTGTTGGAACCCTTATGACATGGTGGTTCTTTGAGGTACATATTTATGGGACATAATTTCAGTTAATGTATAACCTATGGGTTTAAGGGAAAATCCTCCCTGATGCGTGCTAAGTGCGGGTATCTAGTGGTTCTTTGTGACGTGATGAATAACCTAGCGATCCTATGTTGGTTATCCATTAGCGATCCTCTGTGGGTAACCACGTATAAAGCCTCTATGGGTCAGCAGTTAGTGAAACATTGTGGGTCAGCACCTAGAAATCCTCTGTTGGTCAGCACATAACTATCCTCAGTGGGTCAACACATAGCGATCCTTCGTGGGTCATCACCAAGAGATTCTTTAAGAGTCATCACCTAGTAATCCTATGGGGGTCAGCACCCAACGAAATTATGCAGTCTCATAGAAAAATACCCTTGATAAAATATGATGACTTAACATTATGGATAATCATATTTATTCATGTTCTTGATGTTTTATATCTAGGGTGAGCCGTATTTTACTTTGTGATTTGTGATTGATATCTTTCTTTTTGATTTTTCATTGTGAAATTCATATAGACCATCTGGGTTCTTAGAGTCCCTACGAAGTGTTATTATACTCACCCATACATGGGCTTCTCCCGAACCTTATTGTGACTTTTGATGATGATAGATAGCTTGAATGAGACTCAGGGAGTGTGGGATAGATGGTGCTCAGAGGTGATTGACAGATTAGGTGAGCGGTAGTGATGACAGATGATAAGATATACTAACCCTTCAGGTCTGATACTTGGTGGATGACCTCTGGAGAATGTTTTCCCCTTTTGTATGTACGTTATTTCTAGTTCTGCTTGTATACTATACCCATTACATTCATTATATACTTTTACTCTCCATGGTTGTTTTTAGTACTGGTTTTACATTCCCTTTTTCCATTGTGTTTTACATGTATGCAGTGTGCACCTAGTCTGTGTGTGTACTAGTTTAATGGAAATCCCTTCCATTTTTGTGGTTTTCCTTTCTGATTGTAGTCACGAGCCCTTAACCGTTGGATGTTGGGATTATGGTAATCAAGGCACGGACCCAGAGGGATGGTTCGTGAGATATAAATACAACATAATATTTATAATATTTATATTTTTATATTATTTAATACATAATTTTCTAATTAACCATTTTTATACATTTCCTTGAAATTATTTTAATGTCATATAATTCATAATTTTGGTAAAACAATATTTCTAAAAAAATTTATAATAATTCAATCATTTGAGAAATTAATAAAATTTCAACATAATTTTATTTTGAAATTATATATTTTTAAATGAATAAAATTTCATAATATTAAAATTCTAAAATTTAAAAATTTTTCATTAATATATTAAATAAAATTACAATATTTTTTATATAAAAATATTTCATTTACATTAAATGTCAAAATAAAAAAACCTGTAAAATATAATTGATTAAAATTTTAATACATTAATAAATATAGGATTATATCCTAATAATTAATAGAAACATATCCTTATAAAAACTTTGTGTAGGCTCATATTATTATGTAATATTTTATGGTAGTTGTGGTTGTTGATTTTACAATCCAAGATTTCATGAAATTTTCCATGATTTTGAATTTTTCTCAAATATGATATCACACATATTGTATGTGTTCATGTGAATATTTTTATTGTAATATATTAAATACTATTTTTGATAACTGTATATAATGATTAGATTAGTGGAATTCATATGCTATAATTACATTACTCATTTTCATTTCATTCATTTGTAGATATAAAAATGGGTATATCACTATATATATGTTAATTTAATTGATATATTATAATGATAAAATATTATTTCAAAAAAATAATTATGATTTAATTCACTGTTTGATGTAAAAGATCAATTTATGTAATAATAAATTATGAAAAATACATATTGATGTTATGAGTTGTTACAATTTTCCTAGTAAAATAAATTGGTTCCTCACAATTGAAATTACTAATCACTAAAAAAATAACTATGGGTCTAAAACTTTTTGATATGACTCAACAAAATATTTTAATTATTGTTTCATCCTTTCAATATTATGTTTCAAAATTAAAATCATATATTTCATTAAAATTAGAATATAACTAATGCTGGTAAATTATCTCACCAATTGATTCAAATACCCCCATAAAATGGGATTAATTTTTCATAGGGATGAAATAATTAACCTTGTACCAAATGGTGAGAAATGGATGATTTAGGATGTTCAAATTATTTTTAATATCATGAAAATTATAATTTTTTCTATGCATAATGGTCCAATCCAAACCTAATATGTCATAAAACATGAATAACGGTAGGATAGAAGGATTTTTAATGAAGTGCATTCAAATAAACATATATTAGTGAAGATAAGTATAATTGGGATACAATGATCATAATACTATAAATTGTTATTAATAAATGTATTTGTATCAGTCAATATGATACAATGATGTCCCTATAAAAAATCATGGAATAAATAATTTGGTTGAATAATATAAAAATACTAAAATCTTAGTTATAGAGTAGTTGAATGCTATTTCTCACCCCACATAAATATTTTAATAATTTACTTTTTTTCAAACATTCCTTTATAATTTTTTTCTTTTTTACTTGATTGAATAATATCTATCACACACCAGAAATTTTCAATATCATAAATTTTTTTCTAATAGTATTTTTGATTAAAAATATATTACTCAACAATAATTGGGAATTTTGAGGTGGCTGAAAATCACTTTAATGGGCATCACCCTCTTCTAGAAGACATTGATTTACATAATACCAACCTGGGAAATCTATAAATATATATAATTTACAATTTAAAAAATATTTTTGTAATATTAATAACTATGAAACTACAAAATGATCTATATTAAAATTTTTAGATGGTAATAAAATGGATCTCCAAATTCAGATTGAAATATAGTATGTTCTATTGGGACTGATTTAAATCCATATACTAAAATGTAATGCTAATTAAATTATCTTGGGTTAGAAAAATAATGTGATCCTGGTGTCGATGTGTGCATGGAAGCTCGTGGGATGGGTAAAATAAATTTTACCACTAGGGAAAGGTAACATTTTTTCTTAAGTGTTATACGCCCTGATATAATATATGGATCTTAAATTGATTAAACAAATATCATGAAAAACATAATTATTATATGATTCCTAATATAAGAACTCTCAACATCAGATCATCACCAGTGACCTATTATTAAAGTATCTAGATCTGAACACCTCTATATTTTTGAGTCATTCACCAAGATTCCACTTAAACATTGATTGTTTAATTATTTTTTATATAATAGAGCATTAATGATCTCTTTAATGTCATAAGGATAACAATTATCTTGTTCCATCAACACATCAAATGATGATTTGATTGAACAATAGAGAGATAATTTTTTTTTCTAGAAAATGGTAGTGAAAGAATCTCTTATTTTGAATGAATGGATAGTGTTTGGAATGATCATCTCCTACACTTATATTTATGATTTCCATATTACCCAGTTAGGGTTCCCCGACCCTAGTAAATTTAACAAATATTACATAATTCATAACTATAAAAATATGATGAACTAAGTACATAAAAAATCATTTACATTTTACCGCACACATGAAATATTTATAAAATATATTAAATGAAGAACATATGTGCTTAACCAGACTAGTAATTATCATTAATATTAATTGAAAATTGAATATTAAAATAATATCCACTCAAATATTATTATTACTTATATTTAAATAAATAGTTTTAAATAATATTAATAAAGATGTTCTACCCAAATATTAAAAATTCAAATAATAATGGATTTATTTATTTATCATTTATCGATAAAATATGGAAAAATATCAGACCCTATGGGGCCCTTCAATTTTTCTATATACTTATTCTCCTGAATATTGAAGATTCTTAAATACACTATTGAGTGTGAAACTCAAGGCCCTTATCGTGATTAATGTAAATATTATTCACAAACTTAGAGTGGGGTATAACAACCCATCAATTCCCTAAATGGGTTAAAAAAAACTATTATAGAAAGAAAAACCATCATTTGATGACAAATTGGTTTATATAACACACATTTCATTAGATATTTAACAATATAAAATTCATGAAACCTCTTGAACCTTCATACCTATATAACGAGTATTCATACCAGTGGCTCACATGGCCTCAATAGCACACCACTTTACACCAAAATGATGTCGACTTGTAGTGAGGGTGTACTGGTGGTTTAGTGGGAGAATATACATTCATAATCAGAGTCATATAGTGGTATTAAAATGATAATAATATGAAAACAACATAAAAATTATTAAATTAACAAAATCTAGTAGTGTGTGAAATGTTTTGATTAAACAATAGAGATAAATTTTATTCACCAATTCCATATAAAGACGCACATAATTCCATGTGTTTCCATATGTTCAAGCCGCAAGAAAACACAAATAGGAATTCAATATATCAATTGAAAAGAAATACATAATGATCTAATCCACAAGCATCACAAGAATGATCATGGTACTTTGTTCGCTAACTCCCAAGTGCGCACAAAAAAACAAGAAATGAGTCCAATGACCTACAATCATGTAGGACTACTCTGGTACTCCTTTGCAATGGTAGCCTGAGTACGGTGTGAGACAAAATTCATAGTAGTTCGGCACCACCATTATCTTTCCCAACCAGTACAATGAATTCTAAATTATGATTGTCAGTTTTGAAATAAAATTTAAGTGTGATAATAATTAGAAATAGAATCATAGTACAAGTAATTAAACAATCACCAGTTCCATACCAAATGCTTCAGCCTATGATGGACGTATGAAAATTATAATTTTTTAAAGGAGAATATATATAAAAGTGTTTTTATAACATGGAATAAAAATGATGGCATACTCTTGAGGATGTGATTTGTCTTGGGGGATAAATAATTTGTTATCATATTAGGGTTATAGTAAATTAATGGAATCATATCAAGTTCGTGATGAATACATGATAAAAATAAATTTATGAATCTCATATATAAACAATGAATCAATTAATCCATCAAATCGTAGGTGGTGTTATGTGACTATCCATGGTGATGTAAAATAATATCAAGTATCACAATGAGAACATATAATAATATTAATTAACAACATATTTATCTAAGGTGATCCATAAATAATCCCATTCATCACTTCCAGATATGGTAACATTGAGTCTGTCCTATGTATCTTATAAGGAGACCATGTATCACTTAAGATATAGAATATCCTTATTTACAATGGTTACTTCCATTCTTTGTCCCATAAGTAGCTAGTATCACTCAGGAGTATAGAAACCTACCTTGGAATCCCTCACCTGACAAGGCAAAGAATCTACCTCAGCGCATCGGGGTATAACCACCAATCCCAACAAGTCTGTCATTGATTCTTTAATATGAATCCCACATTCTCTCACATCCTGTTACAAGTGATCAAGTATCCAAGGTACATGACATGGTATGGGATATATATATGATATCATTCTATTTAGAAAACATATCATTATATAATCCAAATATTAATTCATAACAACTCGTGTAATAATAATAATCTACAAGTGAAATCATGTAATGATTCTGATAAATATTATGGTGGAGTGTGAGCCCATCCCCACTGATCTAAAAATAATAGAATTTGTCCCTATGGTACAATTGATATAATTTTATACATCTGATTCCATACAATATAATTCACAAGGATTCACTAGTCTCACATGAGTCATAGTGACTCTGAGTCTATCCAAGGTATCTCATATGGGGACCATGTATCACCCCGAGGCATGCTATAGCCTTCTTACCAAACGGTCCATCCATGGTTTCTACACTAGGTAACGAGTTTCACTCAAGAATATAATAATAATTCTCGGAGTAATAATCCATGAATGTCAAAGCATATCCTCATCTAATTGCGGTATAACCACATGGTCATGGGAGTCCATCTGTGAGTCCAAAATATGGAACCCATGTTTTCTCCTAGCCCATGTGATGTTAACTAGATCATGCATGGTACACAAAAAACATGAAATAATATTTATATATTAATAATTAAATTCCATAAATGGAATTTAATTAAAACAATATATCTAGAAAAAGTCTTTATGGGGGGAAAGTGAAATGTGTGGCCTTACCACACTTATTACCATTAAACTCTCATGGTTCAGGATAATCAAATTTATTGAAGTCATCATCATACCGCCAAATTCATTTCCACTTCATAATAAAAATTTGATTCATTCCATTAAACTTACTTGATAAGGAATTCTTATTTTCATATGTCGATATATCCCTTAATAGGTATCTTAAATTAAAAGGAAACCACATACACATTTCATTCTAATTGATAATATGGTCACACACTTAGAAGGTTCCTTGATACATATAACATTTATTTTGCAAGTGGAAATCCCATTAAAGAATATTAATAAGGCCTATTTTTTTACCATTCCACATTCTAATAGTGATATTAAAGCATAAATAACTACTAAGAAATATTGATAAGAAAACTAAATACAGATAAACTATAAATCCATGTTTTCATGTATAGCACATCTATTTTGGAGGGGTTTATTATAAAAATCATTAATTTTTTATCAAAAAAAATAAATTATCCACATTGAGGAGGAATCCAAGAATGAATAAATGTGTAATCATTATTGTGTATTTCCAAAGATAGTTCACCCCTATTTGAGGCGTTTTATTGTAAAAAACCACATCTTTTCTTAGTAAACAATTCATTTATCACAAGTATGAATTTATACTATAAATCATCTTATAATAATCAAAGGAAATAATGGTGAGAAGGATATAAATTGAGTAACTATAAAATTTCAGATTAATGGGAATGGGATATTACATCCGTAATCTCAATTTATAATATAGCTAAATAAAAATTAATTATCAGTCTTAGTTTTTTATGACCAAATACCTCTATTGGATGGATTCTATTATAAAACTATAAATTTTTTTATCAACAAGTTATCTAACATAACTAACCATTTATTCTACATATCCAGAACATTAATTTAATTCTATGAAAGTGCATAAGTAGTTATTTTATGCATTGTGAAATTAATGGGGTGGAAAGGGATCCTACCTCGGGAATTTGATGAATATGAAACTCAATACATGATAGTTTTTGCATTGAACACTCAAAACTTCCTCACTCTCACACACACAAATTATCATGTACATTTATATATATCCATTAATCAAGAGAATGTATTCCACTAACCATTTCAGAATACATATGAGGATTATATATATATATATATATACATTCCTATGTATATGTGTGTGCATCTTTAAAGACATTGAATCCTCAATAAACAATATACATAGGACTCAAAACACATAAAGACCCTAAATTAAAATAGGAGAAACAATAAAGATGATGGAAAAAATTACCCTGAATGGTAGAGGCTAAAAAAATATGACCAATCTACTTCTCCTTCATTTTTGGATGTCATAATAAGAAAAAAGACATCCCAAATTACCCTTCTCACACCTAAAAAATGGATAAAAATCAGATTATCATAAAAAATAGGTTCTGGATAAACCTCACTGGTTTATATAGAAAAAAGAAATTAGACACTAATGGGAGATCAAATATTTAGACGCCTTGCCATAATGGATAGAAGAATAAATAAGGTGATATTCATTGGAAATCAATAATGGAGAGGAGGTTGCAGAGGGGTTAACATGCTAGATGGGGTTTGGCAAGGAGGTGTGTCGAGCCTAAGGGGACGGGCATGGCATGTTATATACCATGGGTAAAGGGGGAAAAGGGATACCCGTATTGGGGTTTAGAAATACAAAACCTATAATAAGAATAATTACAACAACAATAAAATCAATGATAACAAAAATATTAATTATTATTGTTTATATTATTATAAACACATTTCATTAGATCCTATTCAATTTCCATATAATTTCATTTATTTTTTTTCCACCACATTTTGATTTAATTACTTATTAAAAGTAAAAATTCCACATGATATTCTACATAAGGCCGTACTGTTTTAATTAGACCATTCACCTTAGTCAGCACTTCAAAACCATTTGGTTTCCATGATCTACACATTTAAGACTAATCATGGATCTTGGGAGACTTCTAGGACCTTCACTCAAGTCTAGAAGAAAGAATTATGAGTTTTCCAACTCTCAGATGTATGATATTAATATCAGTTTTAATAATGTACCATCCAATAACTGCTAAAATACTAATTTCCCCTGAATTTTACAGTTATACTAAACATGGAACAGTACAACATCCCCACCATTGAACATATCATCGCTGAGAAGCCTTAGGGAACAAAGGAAATTTCACCTGACATACGAGGTTCGTGAAGGATCGTTCATGTGGTTGCATTTTGTTTTCAAATACCCAACACACCTACAATATTTCATAATCATGCAACACATATCCCATCAAAACATTAATCAATGATCATTATCAAAACAAGACTCCAAAATTATACCTACCTAGGACCATTGAGTTTGAGACATGGTCATATGACCAAATATTTAAATATCTAGCCAACGGTTCTCCCCACCATTGGGTTTTAAAATGGATAACAACCAATTCTGTTCCACAACTCTGCATCTACCAATATTTCCTAAAAGGCATAACTATAATAAAATTATGAATGCACCTTGTGTGATTTCATTAAATAGGGACACATGAATACCAATTGACCAAAACTAAATGTTCACACATGTTTTCTATATGGAATTGTCAACCATGTTGAATCCATACCTACCAAAACCATTTAGGAATGATTAAAATGTTTTAACACTATGAACACACACAAGAAAATGGAGAGATAACAAGTTGACACACCAATGAACAATATATCGAAAATATTCATATCATAGTTGCCTAAAAAATTTCAAAAAAAAAATGAAGATGTCTTGTCCTAAGGTAGTAAGTGTTTACCATGAAGAAATTCACCAGTGCTCATAACTAACCTTAGATAACGTTCCTTGTTCAAAACATCACTTGACCATTTTATGTTTTAATTCCTCAACACAACCAATGTCATAACCCATTAAGATAAATGACATAAATAATTTCCTCGATGTAATATCATTACTCTATTAGTTATTCAAGGATGGCGTCGAAAGAGGGGAAACACACATCACATAGAAGAATACACCAAGGGGATTGAATAGTTTCACATCAAACATTTACTAGTACTAGAAAAAAGAGAATTTGAACAAAAAATAGTTTACCTGAAAGAAAAAACCCAAATTCAACCTTTGATGCACCATCCTTACCCAATCACAATGCATTCAACACAAAATTAATTCAATAAACATTCAAGATTAGCCACGAAAGACAATCTGAGGCCATTGTTGTTTCTCAAAGGGTTTCATACAAAACCAACCACCTTATAGTAATTCTACAAAGTAAGCATTGACATGATTTAAAACCCATAATACTAAATTTGATTCATGAATGAAATCTAAAATCAAACCAAAACTATGGGCAAAAACACTAGAGTCTTAAGCCAGTCATACCATGAAATGGGACTAGCATAACTCATTAATTTCCATGTCACTATACTTCTAGATGGACATAGACCATTCAAAACATCACAAGGATCAATGATATTTCTGAACTCAGTAGTCTCATTTCCACATTTAACACTCGTTGATTCAATATATATCAATGAACACTACCATTAGGATATATAACAAATACGACACATACTCTATATTGTCCATATGCCAATTTCACAATGCATTATAGTCTCAAATTGTCCATATATGAGATGAAACACAAAATCATATTTCTTGATATAACATTAAAGCAGAAGGATGACCTCTTGAGCCATCCAACAAATAGGAAAAGGGTGACAAGACCTTCTATGCAGCATACCATTCTCAAGGAACATCTAAGTAATTGGAAACAAGAATTACACTATTCTCATGCTCGTAACAAAGTTCAATGATTCAACCACCAACCATCCACATAATGTATTATTTTTGATTCATTGAGTCTTGTGAGGGTCAATAACACCCAGACGACAACCATCATCAGATAACAAATTGTATAAAGTACAAAATTTAGTATCTAAGGGGTCTATCTACTTTGGGACAAAACCATATAAGATATGAAATAATCGAATCAGAACATGGTCACGCTAATAAGAGTCACTATACTCAAGAGTTGATCTTCCTAGCTCTTGAAAAAGTAATGAAATCCAAAGTAAGACAATTTTAGTTCTATTCCAATGATACTCAAGGAAAACTATAAACAATCATTCCCCAAGGGTTTTAAACAAAAGACACCACATAGGGTTCCATTCCCTTGACCTTTTTTCACATATAAAATATAATCATTTAAAGGATTTAAAAAACCATAAGCATGAATTAAAAACTAAAAAATTAAATGACGAGGGAAGGAAATCATGTTTCATAAATTATACTTTTAAAACATAAAACATTTGTTAAAATTCCATCAATATTATTAAATGTATCATGTAAAATACTTTTAACTGATATAGAGACCTACTAGGGTCTCGCTAAAATTTATTGGGTTCATTCGAAATGAATCCCAATAGAATTTTCCTAGAAATTTAAATTATAAACACACATAGAGGTTTATCACCTAATAAACACACCCCAACTGACATTCATGGGTTCATTTGAGTATTTATATAGTTTATCAGTCCATTACAAATTAAAAAACCATCTATAATATGTGAAGCTCAAAAGATGTTTTGAAAACACAAGTTACCATTTCCCATTTTTAAGGCACCCATCAATCATAAATGTAAAACTAGATCATGTTTATTAAAAACTATATAACATAGCCCATTAAACCAATTACATATCGAAAAAGAATTGAGGCACGTCATTACATGTAGCCAATAGTAAGATGTATTCTATTTCATGCCAACTCATAAAATATAATAATCACAAAATTTTTTAAAATAAGGAATTTAATTAAAAAATTTAATATAATATAATTCAAGTAACACAATCAAATCATTCAGTAATCAAAAAATATAGCAATGTGGTAAAACAGTTACATTACATGATAAATCTATGTTCATATAATGATGCGTGATTGTTTTCTCTTCATCGAACTAGGGCAGGTGAGTAGTTAAATAATAGTACATAAATTATTAAGTAGTAGAAAGAAATAAATTTAGTAAATTTGAAATAATAAAAACCTATAATATGAAATAACATAAAAAAATTACTAGCCCGATTTCCTTAGTCATTTCCCATACACGGAATGATCAGATCCATGAACAAAAATTAACCATGCATATATTCATTCATAGTATCCTATCTACTAGCTGCAAAAATTATGAAAAAGTGAAAAATTACATCTAATACCATTTTATAACATCCCAATCCAAATTATTCTTACAAAATGTAGTAATATGGCTAATTCACATGGCATCAGGCATGCCTCCTCTTACATAAATGGCTATAGATTTGCAAAAAGGGTGTAAATGTTGTTAATTTGGGGCATTATACCCTCATAATCATTTTTTCACATCAAAATAATAAATTATTAGTCTCATACAAAAGTGTAAGTAGTAATAAATGTATTAAAGATAATAGCGTAGGAAATAATATAACTGAATTAATGAGATAAATATTCATCACTAATTCCATATAATGATGAATTTAATGTTAGGAATTACTACAAATGAAAGAATATATAAAATAAAAATATAAATACAATATAATAACAGGAATGAAAAACCCAACAGTCAAATCTTATAGTACCATGAACAAGAGTATATTCATGGAATCCATTTCCCACTTTTATATATCAAAACACTTGTAACAAATCTAATGACCATAAAGCATATAATACTACTCAGTTACCCCTAATGAAATGGAGGCCCATGTGGGGTGTGAGACATAAATATCAATAGGATGATTTACGAGTGTCTAGTCGATAATTAATTATAAATTATGGAAGTATTCCATGTATAATAATTTCAAAGTGATAAAAATTAATAATTGAAACTTGGTTCGGGTTCATAAATGGACACTAATCCAATATAACCTTCTTTTTTCATATCTATAAATTTAAAAATATACTTGAGAATAGAAGAATATATATATATATATATATTACAGACTTTTGTGTAATATAAAACCCAGGTAGGCATAACCCAAGGTTGTGATTTGTGTTGGGGTCTAAATCCCACATCATCATATTAGTGTTCCAGTATAGAATGGGTAAAATATCAAATAAATGCACAATAAATGATAATAATAATCATGGATTTATCATATATATATATATATATATATATATATTATAGATGGAGTCGCATTCCTATCCAAGGAAATATACAATAATCGCATGTCTCATAATAGGTTCATCACATAATATACAATACCAATAATTAGTCAATGAAAAACCATAAAGAGTCCATTGTTTCATTTTGATGTGTAGTAACTCTGATTTTGTCCCAGTAATCACTTAAGGGTACATGTATCACTCGAGGCATGTTGTATCCATCTTTCAAAAAATCATAAACAGTTTCTCCCCTAAGGAACCAGTATCACTAAAGATTATAATAAACTACCCAGGATGACCTTCCCCAGCATGCCAAAGCATCACCCCTAGTGTGTTGTGGTAAAACCAATGAGAAAAAATAGTCCATCTATGAATACTTAATATGTAAAAAATGTTCTCTCTCGGCCCATTAAAAGTAATCATTTTTTTACATCCCATCTTAAGGTAAGGCACACATTTGTTAGATATCATTCCTTTAAATAAAAATATCATGGTAAAAGATAAAAATATATTCATAAACAAAATATTAATAATAATAAACCATAAGTGAAAGCGTACAAATCATCGATCAATTCTAATTGGAGAAAGTGAGTTGGTCCATGGGAATCAAAAAAATAATTTTCGGTATCGATTTATTACATCTGATATAATCCAATAGCACATTGTTTTTCAAATGGGACTCATATAGAATCTTTTGTATCACTTGAGTCATGGTGAATCTTATTCTACCCCATTTATCTAAAAATGTCACCATGTAACACCTGAGGCATAGAATATTTGTCATTCCAAAATATTCAACCTAGGATTCTCTTTATGGGAATATATATCACTCAAGCATATAATAAACCACTCATGAATCACTTTCCTGGTAAAAAAACTTCGCCCCATCTACATCATGGAATGACCACCAATGTAGGGGAGTCCATCAATGATTCTTTAATACGAAACCAATTTTCCCTCCTAGCCCATATCATGTGAACCATATCATACAAGGTACACAAATAACAAGGAATTACATTTATTAATATTTAATAACATTTCAACAATGAAATTTATATGAAATTATATATCATGAATAAGTATTTAATTTGAAAAAGAAAAAGGTGTGGCCTTACTATAGTTATAACCATCAAACTCTCATGTATTGTTCTTATAAAATTAACTAGAGGCATGGTCACACCACCAAATATAGTTCTACTTAAATATAACCATTTAATTCATTTTATTAAATATGCTTGGGAATGATAAACTATTTTTTATAAGACTAATGACCAATTTACATGTTTTAAAATAAATTTATTCCACTTACACATTTAATTCTAGTTGAAAATTGGATCAGGATCATAGAAATTTTCATTATCGATTAACATTAATTTTTTTAAAGGGAAACTCCATTTATTATCTTGAATAAATTTTATTTTATAAACATTATACATTCCAATTGTGATTGAACAACATAATAAACTACTAATAATCATGTCTAAGATAGAAAAATACACACAAACTATCAAGGTGAGTTTTCAGATACAGAAATCCTCTATTGTGGGGGTTATTTTGAAATCCATGTCACTATTTATAAAAAACCATTTACCCAAACTAAGAAGAATAAAAATAATGAATAAATTTGTAATTTTTATTGTGAGTTTCATAAGATAGAGGTCCTCTGTTGGAGGAGTTTTATTATAAAAAACTAATTTTCTTTGAAAAAATTCATGTTTCACACACAATTTTTTTTCTATATATAAAAAATTAAAAAAAGAATTTACTAATGGTATGAACTAAATAAATTAATGAAATAAGAAATTTTATTTTCATTTTAATAGGATCCAACAATGGTAATACCCAATTAAAAAATACGCTAAATAAACATACATTATCTCTGTGAGTTTTTGAAGAAATCACACCTCCATGGGGGTGGGGGTTAATTATAAAACCATGAATTTGATTCACAAAAAATTATTTATCATCACTAAATATTTATTCTAAAATTGAAACATTATTATTTAAATTCTAGGAATGTGTTTAAATAGAAAATTACTATATTAATAAATTAAATGGGGTGGGGAATGTGATCCTACCTCCAGAATTTGACTAAGAATACACTCAAATCTTGATAGATTTGTCAGTGACCACCTAAAACTATCTCACACTCACAGTCACATTAAGTCATATATATATATATATATCCTTTAATCCATATAATATATTATCCATTCCATGAGGTAATACATATTTGGATGATATATAAATATATACATACCTTTTTATATGTGTGCGTGTTCAATCTCATTAAAAACCCGCTGCAAAATATAAACAGTACTCAAAATATATAAAGTCCCAAAAATAAAAAAAGAAAAACCATATAGATAATGAAAAATATACCTCAGATGGTGGAGGCCAACCGAATTTAGCCAATCCACATTACCTCTAGTGGTGGATGTTAGAATAATCAAGAAGACATCTGAATGAAACCATTGAATACCTAGAAAATAAAAGATAACCAAAAAATAGGATCAGCCAAAAATCATAATGATTGGCCAGAACCTCATTGGGTGACTAAGAAACCAAAAATTAGCAAGAAGTAACAGAATAGGAATCCCAAATCCTTACCTCAATAGTTATCAGAAGAAATATGGAGAGATTTGTTGGACATCTCTAGTGGAGAGGAGGCCAGGGAGGGGTTCGAGTGCTATAGGGTGGTTCGGCAGGGGTGTGTTCCACACCTAAGGGTTTGGATAGGGGGTGTTGTACCATGGGTAATAGGATAAAGAGTGACCCACTTAGGGGTCTAAAATAATGTGACCCATAATAATATTAATAATAAAAATTTTAATAAATACAATATTATTATCAATTCGATTAATATAAAAATATTTATCTATCCCTTCTCCATTTTCCAAGAAATATCATTTAATTTATTTTTCATTTTATTTTTAATATAAATAATTTAATTAATTTCATAAAATAAAAAGTACAATAATTTTTTCTATAGAGGGTCAAACATTTTCATAGAAACTGTGTGTCTTAGTCAGTGCACCGAAATCAGTTGGTTTTCTGGACAAATGCTTTTGAGACTAACAGTGGCCATAGGGAATTTTCTTTTACCTTATATCAAGTTCATAAACTACAATTATTTTTGTTCAAACTCTTAGTTTATGTTATGAAGATTCAATTTAATAAATTTATATCATGTAAGAACTAAAATTCAAATTTCCCCTAAATACCACCTCATCATTATACAGGGGGTGTTCTAATTCACTCTTGGGTCATCATCCTTTCTTTTTTATTACATATTAATCTAATATGATAGATTTTCCTTCAAATTCAATTTCCATTGATTTATGAAGGTACTACCATCTAGGAAAAGTAGGATCAAGATATTACTTCTTCAACAAAGAAGAAATAAATTATTTTATAACCATTAAACAAATTCCATGAGCCTAATGACACATCCAATAAAAGCTACAATGTATTGATTTAATTATCATTATTTTTTTATTTCCATCAGAGAATGAGATCAACTGGAACACATAGGTAATTACCTCATGTTAAAAGACCAATTAATATTTCCTTATATAATATTACAAATGGAAACTAAAACTAGTGGTGTTCATATTATTTAGACCATACTCATGATCTCACCTACCAAAGATCACCATTTGAAAAAATAATTAAAATAAGCCATAATGCTTTTGGACACAACTGATATGGTGCCTATGTTTGGGGGGGTACAAGCTATTTGAGGGCATGGAGATAGAGATCCTTACTACTGTGGTATTTTATACCTATCTTAAATTTTCTTCACTACGTGATAGTGGAATGATAACTAGGCACGACATGGAATGAGGGAGCATCATGTCTCGATGATAATGTGGTGAATCTCTCACACCTATAAATGATTTTTGATGATAAAAATACATCTTGTTAGGGTATAGGATGTCTACAACTACTATATATTTCAACATTGGTTCTCACATATGATGTTTATGTTGTCTCTAGATCCAATCATCTAGCTCTTATTGTAATCGATCGTGAGGCTAGGGTTGACTACATGAGGTTTCCTAGTAAGTTACTTATGATTCATGATTCAATGACTCAGGATTGCAGATCTGATTTGGATACTCAGTATAAAAGTGTTCTCCCTTTCATTAGGAATTTTCAGGATTTAGATTTGACTTGGTCTATTCTATAATCTGCACTGAATAGGGTAATGTCGAAGAGTTTCCCCTCCATCTTCGTGATTCATGATCCTCATATGTTGCATCTGAAGGATGATTCTAAAGTATGGAATATCAATGCATCTAAACTGAGTGGCAGTGTTCTAAGGGATTTTCCGCCATCGGTGCCCCCATTTTCATAACTCATTGACTCCAACTCAAGTAGGATTCTCTAAAAGGGGTTATCATACCATGTTTATGTTAATCTTGAAATGTTCATTGATAGGATTGAAATAGGATATAATTCACTTATTTCACATCTCGTTTTACAAAAGGGTGAGTGGTCCTAGAGGGTTGATGATCTGATCAAGCCGATCTCATTTTATGGGGCTCTTCTAATTGGATGATTGATGATCTGGAGGATTGATGATCTGGAGGATTTAATTCAATCTTGATGTTAATCCTGTTATCTTTGCTGATATGTTCTCTTGGTTGTGGATTATTTAATTGAATTCATCCTATTTGAAGATTTCATAATACCTGCATTGAGCATTGGGTCCTTATCAATAAAACATGTATAGATTAAGATTCATGAATGGTTTGTGTGATTTAATGACTCACATGCATAGAATTATCTATCTGAGGTCTGGGTTTGTTTTCATGTGCAAAATTGGGTCATTTGGAATCCAATGATTTTACATGGAATTGGTATGGAAATCAGTTCCCCTATTCACCTTGACAATGAAAATGAGGTTGTTTCATTTTGACACATTCTACGAATGTTGGTGGAGGTTTACATGAGCTTGACATCGATCGATATAGAAACATTCTTCAATCCCACTAATAAAATCTATATTGATGATTAGTATGAAAGGAAGAGACCTTTTTGTATTTATTTTAGGTATATTAGGCACTCTTTGGAGTTATGTCAGAGTAAGATCTCTTATTATAGATGTGGGATGAATGGTCATCTAGTTACTCTTTGTCTAAGGAATCCCAAGAGGTTGTAAGAGGATTGGTCAAACCCTCTTGGTCATGATAGAGATTATTTGAAAAAACCACCTTCCAATAAGGCTTAGTTGTTGGCTTCTGATAAATTTATCTCTCATGTGCATAACTTGAAGGGGAAAGGACTAATGGTGGATAATTCCCTGATGAGTTGTCCCTCTACTACTCAGGTAGATATTTCTACGGATATTACATCTAATGATGGTTGTGTTGATTCCCACACTAGATGAGTTGAGACTAAAAAAAACATAGTCTCTCTATGTCTAGAGATCCTCCATATAACGACCCTCCAAATATATTTTTGATTGATAGTCCTGGTGTAGTATTTCCACTTGATGAGACTGTCAAGTTGGCTCCTATCACTGTTGATCCATAACACATTTATTGTCACTATGAAATCCATAATATTATGAACTCCCCAAATATTTATGAGATGTGCATTGACATCTCTGAGGCAGAATAGATAGAAGCGGTTTGCAGGGGTCCTATCAGTTTCAAAGATGCAATCATTTCTATAAAAGATAATATTGATGATTGTTTGGGATTCACTCTAGACCCCTTAAATATTATGATGGTGAGGGGCTGTTATGTCACTCCTCGCATTGGGTCTACCTGATATTTTAAGCTATTGTGCAAGTACATTGTAGATATTCTTAAGATATTAAATCTGGGTAAGTTAATTTTAAAATGGGAAATAGTTTATGGCTCATATTATGGGAATGACTTATCTTTTTATGATTTTTAATTATGTGGTGGATGGATTAGGGAAAGACCCATATTGACCCCTCTTACCTTCAATGTGCCCTTTTCATTTATTTAATAAATAATCTAATGCTTTTCTTTCAGTTGGACTTGTTGGAGGGATTATGGTCCCCCATTTCATGAATGCAATATATCAACTATTTGAAATCATTATGATGAATCTATACCATATGAAATATTTTTAATATTAATTCCATTATCTTGATTTCTAATTATATCCCAGGATTTGTTATAACCTATTGATGTGGAAAAAAATCTATAGATGTTACAATGAAATAAGCGATTCATATATGTATACACTATAATTTTTAGCACAAATCATAAATAAATCATATTATACCTGAAATGATAAAAAATTACTATTTTTAGGGTATATGGAACTGACTAATAAAACATATTTTATGTCCTTTAGACTTGTAATTTTTACTCTTATAATGTTTTGTTTTACAATGAGAACTATTTTTTTCCTAAGATATTTACATTTAAGGACTAAAAATAATATTAATAATTTTAAATTATTATTACCTATAGAATCCGACTATTAGATAAATGTTATCATACACAATAAATAAGTGCACAAAAATAGATTTTAATATTAGCGCCTATAATACACAAAATATTATCTTATAAAAAAAGTGTATTTTTAAATATAAAATTAAAGTGAAGGATAAAGCTATCCTTATAATTTATTTCCATTGTAAACACTATTTTATTTGAAAATAAATAAAATTAATAAATTAGTAATATCATTATAGAACAACATTTTCCTGAAATTTTATTTATTTAAAATAAATTACCAATAAACAATTTGAAAATAATACGTATGATATTAAAATGATATTTATAGTACTTGTCAATACAAAATAGTGTATTAAAAATTTATATTTATACTTCTGGAAAATAAATTTTAAAAATTATATGGTTTTTATACTTCAAGTTATTTCTTATATATTGATAAATATATAGTTTTTGTTAAAATGACATTTTTTTCAATTCACCTAAAAATTCAATTACTAATAAAATATAAAAAATCTTTTTAAGTTTATAATGAGATTCCTAATTTAAAAAACAACATAATTTTATGAAATTATTATTAATAGATTAATATTTATATCATTAAAAAAAGAAATATAAATCATTGAATTTTTTTATAGTAGAAATTAATAAAATTAAAAAGTAAAATTATAAGATATGTAAGATATATGTGATAAAGAATTGACTAATTTAAAAAATAGATGATTCTATACAAATAATTTATAGTTATATTCTTCCTTATTTTCTCATTATAAAATCAAAGCATAAATTAATCTCTAGTGGAGGTCATGGGTAGTGATTCCACTAGCGTAAATATTGTGGAAATTTCCATGAGATTGAATATATCTAACATAAGATTTCACTCCTCCAAAAAATTATTCGATTTCTGATTATGATTTTTCATTAAAACCATTTTAAATATAACTAGTATTCATGAATTAATAAATGAGATTTATATGTTATAATTAAATTACTTAATTTAATTTCATTCCAAAAGAAATTTTATAATATGGTTACTTTCTTATATACCAACTAATTTAATAGCTATATTATAATGATGTTATTTATTTTAAAATATCAAATTTTTTTAGTTCATTATTATTTATATAAAAAATAAATCAAAAAAATATATGTTTGTAGAAATTACATATTGATGTTTTGGGTTGTTGCAAACAAGGATGGGGAAGTACCTTGGTTTTTAATTAAAATCATCATCAGATAATTCATAAATAAATTATAAAAAAGGTTAAGAATAATAGATCTATTAGGATCACATAATCTGCATATATATGAAAATGTGGATAATTAGCCAAGTGAAACACAAAAATGGGATATATTTAAATTGAAAGAAAAATACCCAATTTCAAGTTATTTGAAATAAATACTAAAACTATTATAAAATATAATTGGTATAGGGACCATGGGTACACTATGGAATCACTTATATACCTCATTTTTACCTTACTTAATTAGTCCCATATTCCCCCCAATATACATGTTTTCATCTAAAGTCATAAACAATATATTCCACTCACTATTTCCGTTACCGAAACACTGATGCATACCGTCAAATGTCAAACCATGTTTAAATTTAGATAGCTCCACACACACCCAAAATCATAATATAATTATAATATAACCCCATGTTGGTATTGAAAAAAATAAACTAATCATTTTCTTTTCATAAAAAATAAAATCTGAATACTTTATGATAACATAATTGATAATATTATGAAATAATTCTAAATAAACAAACCACTATGTGATCGCTAATATGTTATAGTCAATCTAAACATGTCTCCATGATCCATTTATATAAAAAACAACAATGTAACATGAATCAACTACAAATAATATTATATTATATCCGATGATTGTATCATTTAAACATCCTAAAACCAAAACAACACATTAATTATCACAAGATTTTATGTATAAGAAGATATGTTAACACATATAATTTTTTTCACAATATTCTGTAACCAGTATAAATATGTGAGATAATTTTACCTAATAGAAAAAATACCAATAGAAAACCTCATACACTATTCTACTATATTTCTATTTTAATAAAAATGTTTCTTTATTTAATGTTTTTTTCAATTCATTTTATTTATTTTTAAAATCAGAAATAAATTTATTGTTCATAATAACATTGAATTTCAGGAAATAACAAAAAATATAAATCATTTTATAATAGAAAAAATTAATTCTTTTAGAAACCTACAAAAATTATACATCAATGTTTAGAAAATGTAAAATGAAATTGTTTTCTATACATTTATATCACAAAAGTAAACAATCATTTAACCAAAAATTGCATGTTAGAAATATTTTCTTTGAAATCTCTCTAAATAGAAAGTGTATCATTCCACAATTAAATGGAGAATAATAATTATTATTATGATATGTGAATGTGATAATAATCACTTCCCAATATCACCCATATACTGAAATATGGAATACATTAACACTAGAAATGAAGAATATTTCAAAATAACTACTTTACATCAATATAATTACTTCATCCTTTTTATATCATCTTCAAATGGGTATGATGATGATAAAAATCAAGTAAAATAATGTCATACCATTTCAAAAAAAAATCCAAGGTCTAGCTATATCAAAAAATCATTCATGGGGGATTCTTCATTCAATATGATTTTTTTAGAATCTCAAGTTGAAAAGAAGGTACAATTAGTGATTTTCACGTTCCAAGGATTCTCACTCTATCTTCACCATAGGGACAATATATAAACATTAAATGTAATATCACTTATCGAAATTAAATTTATAAATTAATTTATTTGTTTATTAATTTTGTATTTTTTTATTGTTTATCATTTTAAATTCTATGAATTTCTCTAAATGGCATTGTATTTGTGAATGGACAAATGTGTTTTCATGGTTAGTGCTAACTATAAAATAGATATTAAGAAACCTAAAATTTCATAAAAATGTTAATTTTCACAAATATATCATGGTTTTATTAACAGCATGGATAATCCATGGTCACTATCTGTTAGCACGATGAGGGGTGGACCACTTTGAAAACCTCGTGGATAAACCATGTGACTCACCTAAATTTCACAAAAGTTATAATAGCTCATATAAATTTTCATGGAATAAAAACCCCTCTAGTCTCCTTAACCATAACATGACAAAAAATATCAATTAGGGTACCTAAACAAGACATTAATTTACTTTTAATTGTTTGGATTACCTCCATCAATTTCTATGTATTCTTATTTTATGTAATGTATTCTTCTCTTTGCACTTCCATTACATTTTTATTATATTCTCATTCAACTCATCCATTTGGTAAAACCCGTGTTTAAGGTTTGATGAAATGATGTGTGATTATTTATTTTAGTGTATCAATATCATATTTCATTCTCATATTCATCCATATTTGTGAGTTTCTCCAAATACACAGTTTGCTACAGTTGGTATTTCTTTGAATTTTAATTTTTTATAAAAAAGGTATTATTTTACATTAGAATGATTTTTTGAAGGAATTGTTTTACATTTTTTCAAATAAATGATTATATTTTCGATAGAATGCTAAAATAAATAAATTCATTTTTTATTTTTTATGTAAAAGGATGAATGTTTGTATTTTGATAAAATGGAAACAGATTTTTCATAATGGTTTTTAGTAATTCTATTGATATTTTAGTTGTTTATATTTTTTTATTTGATTTTATATATGTGCATGGGTAATTTATTAACTCGATCATTCATTTATGAAAATATTATGGAGTTATATTGTAAATACAATAGTATTTTATCAGTTAGTATTCTTTATTAATTATCATACGTTTTCATTTAATGCTTCCCAGTTATGATTCTTGTATGAGTCATTATTTTCATTAAATGTTTGAATTTATATATATTAAATGATATATAAATTTTGTATCTATTTCAAAATTATTTTTACAAAAAAAATAAACATATTTTTTAATATTAATCCTTCACCCCCATTTGGAATTTTAAAATTGGATTATCAAAAGACATCTATTTGAAATAGGTTAAAAAAGGAATAATGTAATGATATATATTTGATAGAAATATATGGCCCAGTTTTATCCTTTATAAATTATATATAAAATATAAAATTCCATCAATATAATCCCATATACTTTCTATTTGTTAGATATTTTATTTTATCATGATTGTGACATATCCAAGGATAACCGAGAGGGATTCTTGTTTATTTATGTGTGTAGGTGGTATGAGTTTATTAAATATTAATGAATTGGTTTTATTTGAAATTTAACTAATGACACATCACCTCTATTCACAGTCATAATAGTGATACTATCCGTATTATCAAGGGATTGATGAATAGTTACTATCTAGTCGTATTGTGACTAAATAGATACACTATTGTATAGAACATGACTTTTCCTTGGGTGAGTTCCACAAATGGGTATAGTTTCAAGTATTCAGTTAGTTTCAAAGTAGGGATGAATTAATAGGCCAACACACTAGTAAATCTAGGATCATATCATGGGATATTTTTTAATTTCCCATTATTACCTATCTATTAATATTTCAGGCTTAATTTTCACATTTATGCTGATTTTCTCATGAAATGTTCTACTGTATCTTTTTTATTATTAATTTCCAATACATTCACTGTATAATATTTCATCCATTATTTAATTTGTTTTTAACATTATGTTTTATTTTATTGGTATTTCTGATTTTTCTTGACTTAGTTCATTTACACGACTATTTTTTTCTTGTAGATAAATTCAAGATCCTTTTTGGGTTGTTTTAAATAATATTTTATAATTATATCAAAAATTATTATTTTCAAAAATAATTTCATAATGATTTATTTTAAAATGTTTTTTCAAAATATGATTTAGGTCATTACAAATTATTTTATTTTAAATATGATTTTTTTTTTCATTCATGGGAATGTCCTATTTTATAGTTTTAATAAATAAATAATTATACTTTTTTTTCTGGTAAAAATGTGAAAAGACTATATATTTATTATCTAATTGGATGTTATGCTCACACTATTATTAAACCATAATTAATTGTAAATGATGAATCTATTTTTTTTGGTTTGGGTTTAGTATTGGGATCTCACATTGGGATTGATTGTTGGATTATGAATGGTGATCATATGGTCATGGGGTGATTTTCTATATCATATCATGGAAATATCATCTAAGTCCAAAGTCACACATTATTTATGTTTTCTATATTCCAGTTCTTATTTATGTGTATTTTGAGTTTGTATGGGTATATCATCTAGTTTAATTATTTTATATGTTACTATTATGTATTAGTTTATTGTAGTGGTGTATGGTTTTATAATGAATGGAAGTTTCATTCAAAAAATTTATGTAAATGATATATAAATTTTATTATTAATTAGGTGAATGGTTTCCCACTCAGTGTATCATGGCTCACACGAAGATGTTTTCCTACCCAAGTGATTTTGGAATGCCCTTTGTGCCATTTCATGGGTGAGACCGAGTGATCAAATTAGGGGTAGTATATAGTTTTTTGTAAAAAATGGTATTATATAATTCTTTATTATTTGTGTGCATATAGTAATGTAACAAAAATAACCCCAGTAGTCTAGAAGGAGTGTCTACATTATTATATTGGAAACAATACAAAAGATAACATCCCCAACGAATGATCAGTTTAACAGATTTGAATAATCATATTTATATGAAAAAATCATTTTACGTTGGGAGTACAAAATATAATATAATAAATAACATTTTAAAATGAAACATACCCTTTAAAATTTACTGAAATATTTATTCTCTGTATCCTATAGAATATAAAAAATTAGGACGAGACAAAATTATTAGTAATTTTCAATTAAAACAAGATCAATCATGATTAACTGAGAATAATAAATATTACAATGTAAATAAATAAACATAAAATTACTTTAAATTAGTATAATTCATAAATATATTAGGAATATTCCATATGGAAAGATAAATAACATAGAAAACATTCAATTTAATCAATAAAATAATAATGAAATTCATATCGAGAAAATGTCATTGTGAAAATGTCATGTATTACATTAATTGAATTTACAATGAGTGAAATTATTAGTTAATGTATCATCAGTCCTAGGAACATTATACCTATACAATTAAGACAATTCACAAGATGGTTTAATGTTTAGGTAGAAACTAGTTCAATTTGGAAAATTTAGTTTTTCTCATGAGTTTAATCAATACATCAAGGGGATATATAATTCTGGTCCAACACATTACTATGTTTACAAATCATTAATCATAAAAAAAATGTTTTATTTAATTAATGAATCAAAATTATTTATAATAAAATACCCATATTGATAAGAGGATATTGATTTGTCAACATATCCCCAACCAATGAAATAACATTATAAGAAAACAACTTATGTAAAGAATTTATAATATTAAAGAAATAATTATATCAATCAAAACATAAGGATATTTTATAGAAAATTAATATTTATGAAAAATTATATATAGAATGTGATTGTTTTTAGACAAGTATTAAAAAACAATATTGTGATAAGTCAATAACATTTATTACAGAGTGATTTTAATTTCTAATCTACTATGAAGAAATAATTATAATTTAAACATAAAATACAATGATTTTTGAATGAATAATGATGTTACATGTCAATGGGGAACTATATAATTAGCATAAAAATTAATTGGTGAATACTAACATCTTAGTCTCAATGGAATGAAAATAATAAGGAAATCCATTACCCAACATTTTCTTTTAGTTTAACTTTCCTTAAATACCTATATAGTTGTTTTAAAAAATATATTTACATATTCTAGAAAAATATTTATATTTATAATGTCATATATTATACTATTATGACTACATATATCCCATTAATTAAAAATACTTCATTATTTTCTTTGGTTTGGGTGTCAATTGCCAGGTTTCCTCAAATATTTGATGTCATGAACATTATGGTTCTATTTAAATTTGTATAGTATTACAAACACTGTAAAATTAACAATGAATGTTCTATAAGATATATATATCATTTACACATAAAAACTACTACCAAGATATGGTTTTATGAAATGATTCCCATTACAATCATGGAGATGGTAGGTCGTACGCATGCATAAGTGACATTTACATTTTCCACTGACCATTATGAAAATGATGTAAGAAATATTTTACCATTGAAAATTTATAAATATATTATATTATTTATTTAAATATAATTTTTATTTTTATTTATGTGTTGTTGTTATTAAAATATAGTTGCATCACTTTGTGAAGTTTGTAGTCCACGTATATATGAATGATGTTATCATCATTCAATAACTCAAAATGTAAAACAATTAATTTATGTATTATACGTTACGAATGATATATATTTCAGTAATATAATAATTTTTTTATATCTAATAATTTCATTAAAATTGTATCTATTACCTTCATGTAAAATGATACCAAAAGATGAATTACATCACTTTGCAAGGCAGTAGACTATTATACACACGAGCGACATTATTGTATCTTATACAAAGTGGAAGGTAAAATTTTAAAAATTATTTTAATACCCTAAAGGTATAATTATTTTTTATAAATCATATATACTATTTATATCCATAATCATACCCAGCTCATAGAGTTTTTAATGAAAAAATAAATGACATTAGTTAGATAGATAGTAGTTTGTTGTACAGATGAATAATTGTTCCATAACATATATGATGTTTTGAAGTTTTTATTGAAAATTTCAAACAAATAATTAAATATAATTATATTTTTTATACAGATTTAATTATATCGTTATGATTTAATAGGAGTTGGAGGAGTTGGAGGATTACATAAAATAAATGTATCAATAAAAATATTTACCACTTATTTGGGTATCCATCTTAGTAAAGAGACAAAATCCTTACTCGTTTAAATTTTTTACAAAAATAATTATAATTTGATGAATTTAAGGGATTTTAGAATTTATTTTTCATGTTTATTGATTTAATGAAGAATGGATTATATTGTGTGGCATTTTATAAATGAGTTTAGTAGAAAAATTATAATTTTTGAAAAGATAACACAATAACAAAATATTTATAATGTTATAAGCCAACAAATTTGACATTCCATAAGCTAAGATATTTTAGGAATAAATATATACATAAAATTTTGTTGAAAATGTTTTTTGGTAATTTGAACTATCTTATTTTTTGTCTAATATTATGTAAATCAAGATTTCCTTAACTAATTTAATTAATGTTTATTTTTTTAATATTCATTCTAAAAAAGTTTATTTTTTATTATTATAAATGATAAATTAATCTAATTACAAAACTGAAATCCATTTTTATATATTCTAATAAATCAATTTGAGAATGATAATAATAAATTAATCATAGAGACACGATGATGAGGGGTTTATAAATAGAAAATATTCAAAAAATTACAATGTTTTTATACTAAAATTTATTATGTATATAATTCTGATGACCATAACAATATTCATTTATAATAAATTGAAGTAATTTTAATTTCGAACCTATGCTAAATTTAATTTATCATTATAAATTATTTAATCAAGAATGATATTTTTTATAAAATTCAATATTTTTCACCTTTCATAAAAATAAAACTTTTTAGAAAAATATAAAAAGATAACCTTAATCATTGTTTTGTAATATGATTTCTAAATGAAGATAATTTTTTAAAATAATCATTTCAATAACCTGAAAAAATTAATTGTAAATAATTTTCCTAAATCATGGTAGAACTGACACAAAAAATATTGTTTTTTAGAAAACAATTATTTTCCTTTGAAATTATTATTCATTTAATTTATAATAACAATAATTTTTGTGCATCGAATATATATTTTTCATCACTAATTTAATAGGTAGGTTATATTGGTATTTTTATATAATATTTTATCATTGTATCGTGCTTCTTTTAAACCCGGTGTTATGTGAATAGAATGTTATCAAAAAATTAAATTTTTTATAAAATATTTAAATTAAAATGTATTGGGATATTACAGTATTACTCTATATAAAAAATATTATTAAAATTTTAGGGATATTATACTTTAAATATGTGTGGTTAGTTACACTTCATAATATCCTCTATTCCCCATGTTTTTCCTCTTTTTTTAATTTATATAATTTACATTTACAACACAGCTCATTTAGTTCATCAATACATTCTTTCTTGTATCAGGAATCTTGATGATCTCTTTATATTATTATAGATAAAGTTCCTGTTATATTTCATCAATGGTGATCACATGAATTGGGTATAGAATGTACTTCTTTATCATTGATATATTGAACATATCATCTTTTTTGAGTGATTTGGAGGAATTGATAAATGATAAGAAACATCTCCATTTATTTTAAGAATTTATAAAGGTCAAATATATGTGTGGTTTATATTCCCTTTCATAAAGATACTTATATCACCCTTACATGAAAACACATTCAATAAAACAGTATCTCCCACTTGGAATTACAAATCATTTTTCTTGATATATAAATAACTATTATTCATACATTGAAATACTTTAATATGATCTTGAATAGAATTTAGCATTATTTTAATCTCTTTATATGGTTCTAGGATTATGATTATCCATCCACCAAATTTATCTCAAAATATTTGAGTACGATATCTCCTACCATTTAATGATTTATTTGGTTTCATTCGAATACATGAATGAAATCTATTGTCATAAGAAAATACTACCAAAGGTAAACACTGATCTCATATACCAAAAATGTCATGTGAGAAAGACCTTAACATGTATTTTATTGTTTTTACTATACATTGAAATTTTACATCTGTTTGAGGGTCATATAACATTCTCCATGGAATCTCAGTATCAACATCCTTCATAAAGACGCTTCTAGAATTTAAATGTAAAATAAGGATCATGATCAGAAACAATTTAATGATGTGTACCATGAAGTCTTATAAGATCATTTTTGTAGATCCTTGTGAGTTTCTCAATAAGAAATACTTCCCTTATAGTAAGAAAATGTAAATTTTTTTCTAGAAA
This sequence comes from Viscum album, assembly GCA_963277665.1. Classification (NCBI taxonomy): domain Eukaryota; kingdom Viridiplantae; phylum Streptophyta; class Magnoliopsida; order Santalales; family Viscaceae; genus Viscum; species Viscum album. The sequence goes on along the minus strand of OY728147.1, from coordinate 1,665,539,864 downwards.
TCAATATTATCCTATATTGCATCATTTCTCCAAGATCTATTTGTATGTCATGTGAAAAACTACATTTTAATATCAACATATTTTTATATATGAATAGTATGTGGTTTTTTGAATCCTATAAGATATCATCCCACTTTTTTATTTTATTTATAAACCAAATATCAGGTCACATAATCAGAAGATCCCTACGTCATTTTTTCCCAAACAAATTTATCCCAAAATTAACTATACATCGTTGGGCTACCATGATGTATCGAGAAATTTAATCTATAAGAATTATACAACAAATAATTTATATTATTATGTATATATTGAAGACTTAATGACCTTAAAAATTCTAGAAAACCAGTTTCACAAATGAAGTCAAATAATTTCTCATCAGGCATAGATTTAATTTTCATTTGAAGGGTATAATCACCAGATTTTGAAATTTTTATCTTTTCTAGTAAATATATTTTCACCATAATTTAAAAAACAAGTGTTTCCCCCATCTATAACAATTTCCATGTCCATATATAATATATCTATAAATATAGTATTGCTATAAATCCTCATTTGGATCAGAACTATATGATATTTCATAATCGAATTATCTGCTACATTACATTAATTACCTAGGTGTATATGTGTTTATAAATCAAAATATTTGGGTAGATCGATCCATATCCTAACTCTTATTTTGAACTCTTTCTATGAAATTATTTATTTTATTCTCTTATGCAATATTTTTATGTCAAATATTTCACCATATATATAATTTCTATATATCTTCATAGAATGAATTATAGTTTCTCACACAAAATCAAGGGTTTGATGTTTCTATTCACGCGTCTTCAATTTCCTTGATGTGTATAAAATATCATTACCATTTTTCATTTTGAAACAATAATGTCCTTCAATATATGAATAACTATATATCCAAACCCTTTATTTCTATATGGTAGAGTAAAAACCAGTGCATTGGCCAATCACTTATTTAATTCATAAAAAAAATATTTACATTCCATTTTATAATAGAACATAATCCCTTTAAATTTATGATTGGTTATTGGGTTATATAATATTGTAAGATTCTAAAATAATTTCTTAAATTATCATACCATGAAAATGAAATAATGTACCTCTGTTATGTTCATTGATAACATAATTTATATAAATATATATTTCATGAAAAGTTCAAATAAATTTACATAATTGGAGACATTATAGATATGAAAAAAATATTATTGAAGAAAAAATAACACTTACTATATTTTATAAACAAATATATTACTCTATGTGTCTGTAGAATGATCAACAAGTGAATTTAATTTTCCTCTTGGCTTATAAAATGGACACAGATATCATCAATGAATAACACAATAAAATCAACAATATATTATTTTAATACTATGTTCATTATAACTATAAAATACTATGGTGAATTAGTTATTTAAAATTTAATTAATATAAACATTTAATGACCATACCACATTCAAAAATCAATATTTTGAATTCCTTCCTTCTTCACATTATATTTTTGAGAAATAGAAAAAATGTCAATATTTTCAAAATATATTTCTTGTTTATTTTCATAAAATAATTCATCAATTAGAATCATATAATACTTTTTATTTATCACAATAGCATTTATTTCAATATAATCAACGCATAACCTCCATGATCAATTATTATTCTTAACAAATAAAATGGGGGCTCCCCACGATGAAAAAATAGAGGGAATAAATCTCTTATCATCTTACTTTTATAGATGTTTCGTTATACCCAATAATTTCATAATCAACATTTCATAGGTAATATTTTATATTGTTCTTGCATCATGTATTAAATCAAGGGAAAACTCAAATTCACTCTTTAAGGGATGTCTAGGTAATTCCTTTGGAAATACATCAATTAATTCTTGTATAATAGGTACATTTTTAATTTGAAGATTACATTATCTATTCAATTTTTTTATTTTTTACCAAAGAATCAAATTTAGTATTTCTTCTAAGGGTGGATAATATTTGACTCAAATGATAAAGTATCTAATCAAAAGACACAAAATTATTCTTCTTCCACAAAAACTGTAATTATATTGTTCTTGCAAAAAAATATTGCATCATATTTTTATTTCCATAACATAATAAGGATTATATCATATTCAACCATTGGTATTGACATAAGGATATAAAATAAATAATGATTATGTGTCATAACAGTGACTTCCTTACACTTCCTTGTTACGATGATGGTTCCATTAAAAGTTTTGACCAACAAATCAATCATTAAATTAAAAGGAAATGTATAATTTTCATTATATACTAGGTAGATATAAAATACTGAATGATATATGAACTGAATGAAAGAATTATCTAATTTATAATATATTATTAATTCACCCTTCACCACATCATTGGGTATTTCCACATCCGTTATAGTGATTTCATAATCATTTCCTTCTCCCCCTTGGCCACTTATGTGGTGTATTACCTTGATGCTTGAAACATTGGTATTAATAATGTTACATTTATTTATTACACAAACATTCAACACCATTGCTTAATTTCCATCCATTAATTTTATGAGCTAGATTCCCAAAATTTTCAAACATCTTACAAATTACTATTACCTTCAACGATTTACGAGGGTGATTCTTTCCACAGTTCTCATAAGGTTTAAATTGTTCAATTTAATTATCCTTCATTAACTAATTCCAATTAATATGGGGTCCATATTACCTCTTCTTCACTCAATTTCTATGGAATATGTAATATCTAAAAAATTACCTCTAAATTATTGTATAACATAAAAAAATTCATCATATTATAAAAGATATTGATATAATAGAGTGTTCCATATATTTGGATTAATCCCTTTGATTAAATGTTCTTTATTCCACGACATATAGTATATGTAATTCATAAACATACGATCAAATTCCAAAATGTATCTTCAAACTGAATAATGATTTTTTATTTTTTCCCATAATGAAAATGACATTTTTTTAATTCATTTTTTTTCTCAAAATGGATATATTTATCAAAAAACATCACCTTAAAATATTTCCATTCCATGGGTTATATTTTCTATTCCTCCCATGTATTCTAGATCAATGACCACTATTGATAATCATTTACATTGAGAGAATACATTTTAAGTGTAACCTTTTTATTTTTAATAACATCTTATGGCCATTGTGATCTTCTATAGAGAAATAATCTATTTGAGGGCCACTATTGTATTAGTCATCCAGCATAGTAATGTGGGTTTATATCTCATAGACTCATAAAAAAAATTAATAACTTCACAATGGTACATGTTTCATAATATGGAAAAGTTTATTTTGTCATTTAATATTTATTGTACCTTCATGTAACAAAATAATTGGATCTAATTGATGTTGTACTGGCTTCCTCATCAGGGATATATCTAAATTGGGAATGACTATTGATTCCCTTATTCCTTTCAAGTTCCTTTTCAAAAAAAATAGAATATTAAAGATTCCCTCAAAAAAATAAGAATTTCAAATCATAATTTATAATTATAAATATTTTTCAATACATAACATAAATTAAAAATTTATTCTCTGTTAATTTTAGAAACACAATCTTTTTTTTGTGGGATATTCTTATTACCAAATACTTCATTAATGTTTGTAAAAAATTTAATCATTCTAAGAATATTCCTTAAGATTGTAAAAACTAGTGGTATATTAACAACTATTTTTCTATGCCAGATGATGATCATATATATCCCAATGACGCATTTTTATTATTATTTACCATAGGAAACTCTTTTCTAGATCCTTGTCCACTTGTAGTATCTGTAGAGTTACACATTATTATAAAAAACCACATGATATTAATCTTACCAAAGCATTAACTATTTCTTGGATAATTATCCAAAAAGTGTATAATAGGGTTTTGTTCCCTAATGTATTATTTACATATTATATTTCCCCATGTTTCTAATAAATATCTTATGATACAATAATTAACAACCCCAACCCAACTAGACCAGATCATGTTCCATGTTTTTTATATTTTCATAGATACAAGGAATCTAATCCCAATGAACTGATAGTTTTTTAGTTCTGTAGAACGAGATACATACATGATAGCATGGTCTCAATGGTCTTAAAAAATAATAAATTTTATTTAACAATAAAAAATAAATTAAAGACATGAAATCTCATTCAATGATTTATAATTAATATCATTGAAAAAGGATACAAAATTATGGAGATCTCAAATGCATAGTATAGGTTAATTACAACCGTAAAAAAATGAGTCAATGAATAATAAATAGTATATTAATTAAAATAAATGAACATTCATTCCATTTATATAATCTTTCTTTATGAAAATAAAATTCATAATAAATATGGAAAATTAAATAACTGATAAAAAACCAATTAAATGAACAACTTGAGAATGAAATGCCTCAATATATAACATCATTATGAAGATATCATGGAAAATAATAACATAATTATTAATTAATAAATTTACTAATTATTGGAAATAATTTATTAAGATCATGATACCAATTTCCTTATGACTATTCACAAAATGGTTTACACTATAGGTAGAAACTATTCTATTTTGACAAGGTTGATTTTCCAAATTATACCTAAAAATTCATAGATTGGATAAATAATTATAGGTCCCGCCTATTATGACATGTCTAATTCATTTATTTTATATTGAATAATTACTTTAATCAATGAATCAATTTTTCTTATCGTCAAATATATTTATTGAGTTAATGATAGAGATATATCATAAATTCTATAGTTAATCAAAAAAACATTTCAAGGAAACCATATATGTGGAATTAAAATATAATTTAGTGAATAATGTTATTTATTATAGAATAATATGTATATATATGATAATTTTCATTTATAATTATAAATAACTAAAAAAATGTGATTTTCTCATGATGAGTTTAACACTCAAGAAATAATGTGAAACTATTCAATATATGTTACCATAATGCATTTTTCAATCAAAATAACCTTTGATGATATAATTAAAATTGAATCATAATATACCTTGATGTTCAAATGAATAATTATATTAAATGTAAAAAAAGTAGTATATACAAAACATAAATATAAATTGTCTCATAGTAATAAGTAATCTTGATAAAATGTAAATTGAGATGAAATACCTTACCTCACAATTCTTTTTTGTGGAAAATTTGTAAATTATGATTTTGGGGTTTTAAATAAGATATAATGTTATACCATAACCATATTAATATTTATAATAACATATGTTACCCTTTTATTACATCTTATCTCCCCTTGATTAATATTATTTCCTTTTTTCATTATTTCATATGTTAATTGCCTTATATTCTCATTTTTTCATTATAATATGGCTTCAGATTATTATGCACACAACAAAGTCTAATAATTTTCTGAATGAAAGTCCTGAGATAATAATAAAATATTAACCTAAATTATAATATTAATACCATTCATGGAACATTATTTTTGAAAAATAAATACAATATTATTGTTGAGATAGTTGGTTGTATGTACGCATGAGTAATTATTAAATTTTTAAATGAATATTATAAACATTATTTATGTAATATTTTGACCTTACATAATGACAAAAATATCATATTATTTGTTAAAATTTATATATATATATATATATCATCAATGCATTATGGTGATGAAAGGATAGTCACATTGCTTCGTGAAGGTGGTAGTCCACACATACATTAATGATGTTTTCATCTTTGAAAGAGTGAATATGTAGAATATGATGTATTATATATCTATAATGAATAATATTTTATAAATATAATAATTATATAATTTATATAAAACATATTCATTAACATTATATTTATCACGTTAATTGTAATGTGTTAGTAAAAGATGAATAACATCTCCTTGAAAAGTGGTAGTATAGTATACACATGTGTAATGTTATTGTATCCCATAATGAATGGAATGTAAAAATTTAGATATGATATAATGAGTATAGTTGTATAATTATGTCCTAATTTTCATATATATAATTTATATTCATCAGTGTACCCATTTGTGAGATATGGCGATCAAAAAACTATTGAGATTGATTTTTGAGGTAGTGGTCCATTGCACACACGAATAATGATTTCACAACACATTTGATAGATATGGAAGATTTTAAAGGTTATGACCTTACCAGACCAATATATTTTTATATATATGATACATATGAAATTATATCATATTTGATTAATAATAATTTATTGTGTTGGTGGAATAAATAAAATAAAAATGCTTATTGGAGAACATTACATATTCATTAGGTATCATAATTAGGATTCCATTAAATCATACCTAGTGTGCCTTTCAGCCAAAAATTAAACATCATGGATAATGTTATGGGATTTATAATGTGATGTGGGTAGGCATTGGGAGAAAAAAAATACTATATTTATAGTGTGAATATTGGAGGACATCAGCTGGCCTTGTATAAGTGAAATGAGTGGAACTATTGATTTTTTAAAAAAATCATAAAATACCCATATTATTATCAAGAAAAAATCCTCCAAAAAAATTATCAAACCTAGTATATATGATTTCTAAATATGTAATAATAATTGGGGGTTGGAAATTATTTTAGGTCATTTTTAATACATATCCTTTTAGTTTAATGCCTGATAAAAAATTCCATAACATAAATGTGGTAATTAATTTTTACTATTTTCACTATTAATTTTCGTCAAACATTACATTAAAAGATTCATAAATTATTAATAATTCTTATTCAAAACATACAATAAATTTTTAAAAATTGAAATAATATTATTGTAAAATGTAATTTTAAATTAAACTCACAGATGGGATGAGAAATATCATTTTAAAAGAAAAAAATTTCAAAAGTTTAAATGTTTTTGTATCAAAATTCACTATGAAAATAATCGAATGAAAAAACATTAATTAATTGATATCCCAATTAAATAATATTATTTTGAAACCAATATACTATATTATTCAAACTTATGAATTATAAGATAAAAAAATAGTGGATTTGAATTAATATTATTTATTATTCGTCATTCATAAATAAATGCATATTTTTCTAAAAATCCTAATAATTATACTTAATAATAAAAAATTTATCGAATTTGAAAAAATTATATTTTTTAAATAATTTTCATAATAGTGGAGAGAATTAATTTTATATCATGTGTGAAAAGGTCAAAAAGACGCCTTAAAATACATTGTTTAAGATAATGTTTCTTTTTCTTCCAATTGATTATTAATTTCAGTAATAATAAATAGATACGAAATTTACGAGGCTAAAATACAAATTTTTTTCTTAATAAATTAAATTCATAACCACTAATTTAATTTTAATATTATAATTGTCAATTGCATAAAATTTTTTAATAGTGTACAACATTTCTTTAAAACAAGGTGGTGCACGTATCAAATGTTATCACAAAATTAAATTTTCTCTAAAAAAATTTATTTTGATGTCTTTGGGTGTTGTAAGAAAATTTCATTCTGTATTTTTAAAAAGTAAATTTTTAATTATGTGGATATTTATTAATGGTCCTACTCATTTTTATTTTTTATAATACATTGGAAATTTAATTTAAACACCTATTTTTCGATTTTATTTAGTTTTTTATATTATATTTTTTCCAATATTTATAGAATTTATCATCTAATAAATTTTTTATAATAAATTAATATTATTTTCATTGTTTGGGGATGAATACGAAGGATGAATCCAAGGGACACAATTAGCATGTTTGGTTTGAAAAACTATTCCAATCATATGTGGATGGTTTTTTTCAGTACTTCTAGAAAGAATTTCATGGATGACAGATGGTATTCCTAACTCGACATCCAATTATATATAACCACTATCTTAAATTCAAATTTTAATGTTTATCTATCTTTTATATATATTTATTATTTTGTTTTTAGAAGTTATTAGTAATTAGTTAGTCGATATTTTCATGATTTATTACATTATTTTGTTTGGTATTAATATGATTACGTAATAGGGATTTGGATTTGTAATGGATATGGTTTTACATTAGACTGTTAAAGGTGTTATCTAAACTAAACTGAAAATTAAATTATATTGAGGACCTATAAATATTTAAACTAAATAGTATATATGGTTTTACAATTATTTTACAAACATAAATTAAAATATATGTGTTTTTTATGAATTGATACATTTGTTATAGACAACAATATAGAATTTTGAAGTTTTGATTTATAATTTTCTAAGAAAACATTGAACCAATCTACGAGATTTGAATTTAATTTAAAATAAAACCTTGTTGATCTAATTTACATTTGATCCTTTCAATAATTTTTTTATAACTCTTTTATGTGCTCTTTTTTTATAACAATTTTTATTTATAGTGGGGTACAATTTGAGTTGGATTAGTTATTGATTAGGTTAGTGTATTCATTAATATTTATATTATGCATCCTAGAAAAATTAGAAAGAATTTTATTGCTTTTATTGTGGTCTTATAAGTTCGATATTTTATCTAGGAAATTGATATAGTGGTGTAGCTAGTATCTCATTAGAAGTTACATAACATTCATGATTACTATTGTCCACTTCTGTTTGGGGAGTGGAGTGGGAAAATCCCGTAGATCATCAAGTGTATAGAATCTCTTGACACATTGAGTGCAAGGGTTATATTATAGTTTTTGACATTTTAATGTCAGGAATGATGAAAGGGAATGATTTCAACCTAGTTTAGTAATTATATGAATTTTAAATTAATTAATAACAATTTCATTTTGTTATACATAATTTGATGAGTAATGTAGAGAATGGTGATAGTACTTTAGAGACTACCTTGGGGTCATAAAACATTAATAGAGTGTGTTGAAAACATAATTAAACTTATTCCACATATTATTTGGGTTATATATAGGAATAAATTTAATATTAGTATTTTATTAAAATTAATTTTTATAGATCATAATTATAGAGTATGATAAACTAGAATAATTGCATTTAAGATCTATTCTATGAATCCACGATTGTACTTTTAGCCCCCAGAAAGATATCCATGGTAGGTGGTAGGCCTAATTTTATAAGTTAAAGTATAGGGTCTACATTTTTAATAATTTATATGTTATAGAATCCCATTTTATATAATCTATATAATTTAATAATTTCAACTATTATTTTTATAAACTCATTTGGAAATAAGGGGATCTATATTATTCAAACTCATGATCGAATTTTACAAATACCCATCATCATTTAATTTAATTATGAAATTTTATGATGTTATTTTAATTTATAGAAAAGTATAAAAATAAACTCATAGAATATTAAAAATAATGATGGAAAATCATTGAGAATTGTGAAGAATTTCCTCCTTCCATATTTCATTCTCTCATTCTTCATATTCATTCACTACTACAATATTTATACTTTTCTGTCTAGTTTTTTTCATCTCCTTAGGTTCAATTTGTAAAGTAAGTGGTTTTTGGATTTATATATGTGCTTTTGAATCAGTGATGTTTCACTAGACTCTTTAACTCTAACTTATAGTAGAGTTTTGTAGTGTATTTTTTTATTATGTTAATCAACCATTCTAGTGAAATATTAATATCATGGGAGACCTATTAAAGGTCTGTTTCTCATAACCACATTTAATGGAGGGTCAGGTGGGAGTTATGAATTTTATTTATAATTATATATTATTATATTAGTTTATTTTATGGGAAATTATATTTTTGTTCAATGTATTTTATTTCATTATCATTGGTTAACCTTGATAGTTTTTACATCACATTGAAATAATAGATGATTTCTTGGGAAAATCCGTATTGTGGGGAAAATTGTTATAACCCAACCTTCACCTTCTATATAATTTTATTTATTGAATATTTTTTTGATCATTTCATTTAGTTTTATGTTGAAATTAATTGAATTTTTAAAATATTGACGTTTTAGTGTAACTAAAATGATTTGTGAAAATTTAGTGTTAACCATTTGGAAGGCCATAAAAATCCTAAAAACAATTATCAATAGATATTTTTATGTTATTTTAAAGATCTATTAAATAGTCGGCCATACTATTTCACTCTCTCTGTGAGACTGCTTTGGGTGAAATGGTAGGGAGAATGGTTAGAAAACAATGATTCTATATAATGTGAGTCACCCATTTTTCATATGTGATTCAACACCTAAACTCCCCTCTAATATATTATACAGTTGTTTATATCCACCCCACACTAGATGAAACCAATTAATATATATCCTTAGTTACATCTCCTTAACAAATCCTCTAAATTATTTTTTTCTCACCTTATATTTTTGTTGTTCTTCTCATGGTAAGGCCATTTTATATTTTCTATTCACTTATATATATTTTTTATATTTTTCACTTGTTTCACACCCACATGGTTAAACCATAGAGTGAGGATCCGTTGAAATAATTAGTTATTTTTAGTGATTGGTTTTGGGGGTTTTCTATTGTGTTTATTTTATTCTTCTTCTATATTTGTGGGTTTCACCACATCTATAATCCATTGAGTTAGGTGCTTCTTCGTGTTTTATATACCTAAAAAAATTATGCATTCATAGTCACTCTAAAACATGATTTCAGTAATTATATTTTATAAATACTTTGTTTTTTCGGTGATTCTCTCTGTTTTTCATGTATGATATAATTTTTTCTTGGTTTATCTCTAGAAAAATTAGAGCTGTTCCTAGAATGTCATTTTCAAAATGTAGCTTTTATGAAAATATTACATGCAAGGTGAATTATTTGGGATTAGGGTTAGTACTTAATATGGAGTATTTTTATATGATGTTCATGATTTATTTTTCACATTATTATCACGGGTTTTCAAATAATGTCGCTCACTCGGGATACTATGTGGTTTTTAGGTTTTTTTCTTGGAGTTTCACATGGCATGAAATTTTTTCCCCAAACTATGCATCTATTATCCAAGAAAATATGCACCCTTTGTTTTATTAGATTCAGGCCAGGAACATATAGTGCATGATATTTATAATTCATTACCCTACCCATGAACCATATTATAAACATATAAAATTTGTAACTTACCTATGTTATCTACATAATTTTATTATGTAATCCCCCAAAATATTATTTTGGCTACAACTAAACCTTACTCAATAGTATAGAGGATTCAAGCAATGCATAATTAATAAACATTATTTTTTTGGTGGATCTATTCATGGTATGTTATATTATTGATCTGGTTTATTCTTCCATTCTTATGTCCTCTCTTGGTCCTCTCACCACTTATGTAATTAAAATCTTAAAGGGATGTGGTTGAATGATATTTCGGTTTCAAAGTGGTTTGAGGATGTTATATATGGATCTAGGGTTGTGAGTAATAAAAAATCTCATTCTCAAAATTTGTTTTCAAAAAAAATATTTCTTTTTCTCATTCTTGAGGGATATGTTATTAAAAATGGGTCTTACTCGATAATTAATTGAGGTACACATTAATTAATTTATTTTTTTTGAAAAATTATTGATTTGATATTAAAATGACATTTATTATTGATATTAATGTTTTTAATGGGGTTCTCTTTTAAAATATATTCATGAAAAATTTTTGTTTGATGAAATTTCTTAAAGAAGGTGTGGGTTCTATGACAGGGTTTTATACATTGGTGTTGAAACTATTCATTTTTAAATGTTTCATAAATTGTGAGAACGATCTTAAAATTATTTTATCAAGCATATAACATCTGTAACTATTGGTGAGTAGGAAAAGGAAAAATTTCACATTACAATGTCACAATAGCAGTGGTTTGATATTGAAATCATATTACCATACTCATTATTTTATGCATTCATGTGATTCATGAAATAATGTTTAATTTATATTTCTGCGTACATTTTAAAAAAATTTAGAGCCCAAATCTTGTCTTTTTGGATTGATACACAATTTTACACATGATGGTATATTTCAATGATGGGTTCTAACTCAATTATCTTATTCACTATCCATGTATGGTTTTTGGGATGTAGGTAGTGTAAAGGTAATCTTGTATTTTAATGGATTATCATCGCTACTATAACCTTCATAGTGGGATAATTTATTGGTGATGGAGGATCACCAGGTTATCCTACACATGGGTAATTTTTTTTTACTTTTCGGTTTATCCATTTAAGATTGTTATTATTTTTCCCATAGATATATAATATTCCTATAAATTTTAATTTAATTATATTTTTTTTATAAATACGACTTGTTGTGGACGATTTATTATTCACTACATTGTGTTGAGATTACTTAGGTGATGTTTTAATTTGACACTCGATTATTTGTAACAATATGTTATTAATGGGATCACATAAATAGATGTTTTGTGAATCTAATTAGTTCCTTTTTTTGGTATGTGGTAGATATGAGTTTGGAATATCATAGTTCAGGTTGTCACTGTAGGAGAGTTACTTTCCAGCCCACGTCCAACTCAAAACTCGAGATACCATGGGTGGTTAGGGATATTATTGAATAATTAGACTTGGTGTTTATGGTTATTTGGATGAACTAGATTTCTAGTTTCATTAAATATAAACGTTCCTTATTAAGGAATTGTTTTTCATATGATCCAAAATTTCTAGAAATTATTGTTTTTTAAGGGAATTGATATGGATACATGATTTTAAACATTGATTATGGGATTTCTATGAAATAGATTAATTATTTCCTATGTTTTATTAAAAATTCCACCAAAATATATCTTCAAAATATGAGGGATTAAGTTGACAAATATTTTCCATAATTGAATAATATAGTGAACCTTTCATTGGGAGATGTTGAACTTAAAATTTTTTTTACTCTAAGGAAAGTGATTGTTTTACATTTTAGGAAAATAGTGGATTATGTTTCATAATTTACAAAGATGAATCCACCCATATTCTATAGTGACAATGTAATCTTGTAATTTAATGAATGAAACGATATGGGTGTGTGGATATAAAATTTTAATAAAACTCACAAGGACATTATTGTGGTTTTTCACAAATACATGAGTGTTTTAAGGTGAATGAGATTTTTGGAAAATATTCTAACAACTAAGTTACATGTTGATCATATCTAGAACACATTCAAGAAAATATCTAACTAGTAGTTTTATCCTAAGTTGTTATGAGTGGAAGATACTCAAGAAATTGTATCCATAATGCAAGTGGTGTGTATATTCTTGGATTACTTTCCATGCTTTTATATATTGGTTCACATAGAACCCATTTTTATTACTAATTTCTACCATAAATATTATAGGTTCAAGATATATTAGAGGGATGTTATTCAATTTATTTTAACACACTTATTTTTTAGGGCCATTGTGAAGGTTTTTATTTAAAGTGTTTATGGTTAAGGAACAAATAATATAGAATATAGGATGAGGTGTATAATTTTTTATTTGTAGGGATAGCCCTGGTGTGTATTCTTGCAACAAAAACAAGGAGAATGATTATGAAGTATTCTTCTTGTCTAGTTTTATGGGATTCATTAGGATAACGACACATTGTTTCATGTTATTGTGTATGTAATGATCATTTAAAGACTAAGTATGTAATATATCCCATAATGTTTAATCATTTAGGCCAATCAAGTCATCTATGGAAATTTTATAGAAGGATTTACTAAGCCAGTAACATTAGATCCACTCTCATTAAGGCTTCATAGCCACATCCTGACACTCCCAAGGGTGGTTGGTCTTAACCTCATGTCTAGGGGTATCAATTTGATGAAAAAAGAAATTTGGATGATCTAACACCACCTTTCATTATTTTGTGGAGTGTGCGCTAGAGGAATTAAAGGTATGGCCAACTAGTGTTACAGGTATGGTGTTTATTTTATCTTTTATAATGCTATATTTAACTAATATAAGTACTAAAAATTCTTTTATCACATTAATTTTAGGTGACACATTATTATTGCATTCAAAAATTATTTTATAATATTTGATATTTATAAACCATTTTCAATGATGTTTGAGAAAGCTCTTAGATTCCCAAATGTCTGGTGATGATAATAGACATTGAATATGTGTTGGACTTCTTGTTCCTGGACCATGACATCTATACCCCAATTATGATCATGGATTACATTATTAATGTTAGGTAATATATCAACTATTATAATAATCATGTATAGTTTAAATCTTCCAATGTATTCAATATTGTCTTTCATGGTGAGTGGGATTTTGGATATTGGGATGTTGGTCCTATTATTCCTTTCAATGTAGTTATCCCATTCTAGTTGTTAGATATGTGTTATGATGTCTTTATATCTCCCTTGATACACATCCTATAGTGTTGAATACATACCATGAACTATTTCCTGATGATTTTTCAAGGATACCACCATAAATAGAGGTTATGTTTACTATATTCCTATCCCTGGTACATTTCCCATTTAAAGTCTATCATATCCAATTAAACACACTGTGTAAATAAAACATAAATTCCATAATGTGGACCTTGAGGAAATTTAATTTATTCATCATATCTTTTCACATTTTATATCACATATCATCTTCTCTAAGAAGGAACCTAGATGTGTCATTCTATTCATTGATTATCAAAAGATAATTCAAGTGACCCTTAAGAGAAAATAACCCTTTCCAAGAATTAATGATCTATTTGATGAACTCAGTTGTCCCAATTGATATTATATTATTGAAATAGGGTATAGCTACCACCCATTTATTGTTATAGAAGAGAATATACCTAATATCTCAATTTAGAGATGGTATAACCATTTAGTGTTTTTGGTTATGAAATCTAGTCTTAGTAACACCACTAATGTTCCTGTGGTATTGATGAACCTAATATTTCGTATGATATTTAAATCATTCATATTCCACTTTTTGGATTATATTTTTTTCACTACATGTAATATGATGAGAATCTAGATCATGTGGAGAACATCCTTGTATTTTTTAGAGAACATTATTTCTACGATAATCATATAATGATTTAATTATAGAACCATCATGTGAAGTTTGGAAGGAATTTTTTATATGAGTGGCATATCTTAGTGAATCTTAAAATGGTTCAAGTGGAGAATCACTTTAAAGAATCCCAAAAAAAATTAGATTTATATTTTTTTAGGAGTGTCTAGTTAATTTCATGAACATATTCATACACTTTAATTTTATATCATCTACTTTTATGATGCTACCATATAATTTCTTCTTATAAACTTTCCTATATTTAACATCATTGTCCTAAAAAACTATTCACTAAACAATATCCAAGAAATACCCAAACTATTTAAATCGTTAGCTATCAACACATACTAATCTCATTTTATATAAATTATTATTCGTTTGTGATTTTTACTTTTAATGCCCTTTTTATGAATAATTATACATACATTTCATTGTAACTAACTGTAACATTTAAAGCTTCTTGAACTATCGCATATCTGGGACACTTTATGATATTATTTGATAATCACATTAATAGTAGGATAAATATTACAATTTTGTTTTAAATTTGAAATTATAATGTTTATACACAGTACAACTATCTTCTAAGATAATATATTCACTTCAGAATATCATTTTATGATTCCTAAACTATTTTTCATTTATATGTAACACTTATTTCCATTTATTAGGGTTATTTAAACAATTAACTATATAATCTATTTCATATATAGTGTTCTATGTGTTTATAGAACATATTAGTCTAAATAAATCTATTTATCAAAATATTCCACTAATGGGAATTAGAAATTCCTTCCCTCATATTTTAATAAATTTATTGGATAAATACATAATCTTATATAAAATATTTTTATTATTATATTATTATTAATTAAATTTATATTTTTTCATGAACCATATATTATGTTCATACTATTAATCATCACATTTTTTTAAAATAACTCCTTTTTAAAAAAGTTACTCCTTTTACTACATTATAAATATAAAGTAATGATTCATCTCATTTTTTGTTGTGTATAATCTTGAATTATTCATTTCAAATTCATAATATAAGAACCCTTTATTCATAACCTGAATAAAAACATTATGAATAATAAGATTTTCATTTATTTTGGAACACATATATATTTAACACCCTCATAAAGTAATCTTTTTGTATCACATACCCTTTTAAAAAAATGAATTGTTATATATAACATTAATACCAAAAATAGACATATCTTATAATTTTTAAAACTAGTTTTGGTATATATAATAATTCCACAATTTGGAATCATCATTCCTCTTTCCTTATAAGACCATAATTATTTAATTACTTTTTATAATTTAGAAAACATTTAAAATCTCCCTCTAACTTTTGTTCGTATATTTTAAATATTCACACACTTCAATTTTTGATTTATTGTAATAACCTAGAAATAATAAGTTAGGTTTTCCAATTTCCATGTTTTCGGAGTTTAAGGTAAAAATCAATAAATAATTCAATTTATGGAAACATTTATATAGAATAAAATAGAATAAATTATTGAAACAATATAAGTTATATATAAATTTATAGTTTTACCAAGTCATTGATATACCCATTCATATTGAGTATATGAGAGATGCATGACAACATGTACCTATGAAAATATAAATTACGTTAAATAAAAAAAATTTACTCTTCCTTCCAAATAATTTTTTTGTGTTGGAGAATTATAGAATTGGGAAAAATCATTTACAAAGAAAAATAATTATTTTTTAACTAACTGACAATTTTTCCACTATATAAGGAACCGATTAATCTATATCATGTCATCTATATATCATTGTAATTCTATAAAAGATATAATCTTATAAAAAAAATCCAATTTTTATTATATTCATAACATAGGGAAATATATTCATAATAAATTGGTGATATTATATGATCAATAAAGATTAATATAAGTGACTATACTCAATGATCATAAGTGTTAATAAGATTTGAATATAGGTATAGTCATGATACATAAGAATGCTGTAAAAATCAAATTATAGGTTATATATCATTGAAAAAAATAAGAATACATCATTAAAAGTATAAATATCATAGGAATAAAAAATACATAATAATTTTGGAATGTCCCTAAAAATTTAAATCATAACATAAAGGGTCAGATATTTCAACATATTTACCATAGTGAATTAAGATAAACTCACCAATTTCCCTTACATAATCAAGACTCACTACCTGTTTCTCATTTTGGTTCATGAATAAGTTCTCATTTTACAATTATCCCATGATATATAAATACTTACTTAATGTATTGGAGTAATATATAGGTCACACCAATTAGATAATGATTAACCATACGCGTTTGTTCTATGTAAAATATATCATCTTCATATAATAAATAACTAAGGTAAATTAAATGGGTTTAAATTCATTTTCAATGGAAATAAGGTAAATATATAATATAACATTAGACTCATGAAATATAAATGTTTATATAGATATATTTTAAATAATTATTTTTAAATAGCATTCAATCCCGATAGTAGGGATTTTGGTATATACACTATATAGATAATTGATATATGGATCACTAAATAAAACTTCTAGTCAATTTAAATATGGAATATAAGAGAACACCCTTATGAAAAAGGAAGGAAATATAGATTATTCTCAAGGAAAATTCAATGCATGAGAAGTTATATGTATTCTTAGTGTATGGATAAGAACAAAAAGTCAATGATGGATAATTTATTTGATAATAAATAGTATGACATTATTCATCTAGAGAATAAAGGTTGATGGTTTCAAAATAACATTTCCTCAATGTAACAAATTATAAATCTATGGATATTTACATAGAAGAAAAAATCCATCACAAATAATGACTCAAAAGTTTTTTCATAAAAAGGGATCAAGAATAAAATTATTTGATACCATGAGTTCAATGAAATAAATTATAAATAATATATAGTTATTATTCGATAATTCCTTTCAGGGAAATCTCAATATATAAAATTATTTGGAATATTAAATTAATATTATTGGTGAAAATCAAAAGAATATATAGAATGAATTTTTTAAGTTAACATGATGTACAAAAATATATGTTATCTTAAGAATTTTTTATTAAAAATGTGATGTGAAATATTATTAAAATATTTACTTTTAAAAATAATCACTAATAATGGATCACTAAAAAATGGATAATTTTTTATATAGGTATTATGGTGAAAAAGGTAAATCATTTGAATATTAAAGGAATGTTATTAATTGATTGAAAATACTATTGCTAGAAACCCACATTTTAAAATGAGTAAAAAATATTATTTTTATTAAAATATTAACATTCCAAAAGGGTATTATAAAATAACATACAATGTAATATTATTGATGGATAACCAATGTATTAAAGAGTTATATTAGTAATGAAACATTATAACTTCAATAAAGGAAATTTTAAATATCAATATCCATTATAGGAAACATACTACATCAAGAATAAAATAATTGAATCAGTGTTTCTATGAAAAAAATATAAAAAATGAGATAATACCAAGAAATATAAATAATATATATATTAAATAATATTATATAAAAAACATTCATGATAAAGATCATAAATCGGTTAATGAAAACAATTTTTCAAATAACTATTACGATTTAGGTAACAATTGTGTCAAAATCCATGTCACGAACCAGCATGGCTACCCTGGTAACTTAATAATCGATCTGTCCATGGCATGACCCAAAGGGCATTCCCAATCAATATATTCTGAAAAATAACACCTAAAATTATAAAATATACATTTAATAACTATTTCTTCCAGATGAATGTAGAATCAAAAGAAAAAATACAGTATGAATATCGATAAAAAACTCCATTAGAGTAAATGTACCAGAATAAAATTATACATAAAGAAAAAGTAAAAAAACACAAGTACTAAAATAGGAAAACAACCCCAATTTCCATAAGGACACAACTCACCATTTCCAATGCTCAATATTTGGATCCACAACCAGAATATCCCTTCCCTTTACTCTATCCTCGAAAAAGAATGTATAAAATCACCCGAATGAAAAATTAGTCTGTGAGCCTAAGCCCAGTAGGATGCTACAAAACATTCCACAACAGATTCCAAATATAGTCTACCTAATGAATATCATTCAATTTTTTTATAACCAATAGTTTTGGAAATTTAAAATCATATTAAAAAACGTGCTATACATTTTCAAAATGACGTAAAATACATTAGACCAATATGATTTACATTACAAGATATTGATATTTCTAAAACAATTGATTAAGTAAGACATTTATAAAATTCATATTATATAAATTCAATAGGCTTTGAATGTAGTTCCAAAAACCTTGGTATACAAATATATATCAAATATAAGCAAATAATAGAGACACATAGTCATCTGCTAAAAGGTAAGATAGTATTAACCATTTTTAAGATTTAAAACTCCCTAAGTGAACTCAAAAAATTGTGTATAAACACGTCCCTATAACACTATCCAAAGGTGGCTCATCACCAACTCATTAGGTATGTGACCCGCCAAAAGTATTTTTTTGAAAATATTCATATCATAGATTGTATCCAAATAACTCACTAACTACCTATAGATTTCATGTTCCCTTACATGATGGGAAAACTATTTTAATATGTCTCAAAATATGATCAATCCCTTTCATTAATTTCAAATTTTCAAATTTCATTCTATTAAAAACCAATACAGGTTTTATTTAAAAACTTGCCTTTTTATAACATTAAGCCATTGAGTTTCTATCAAACCGTTTAATCCATTTCCATGAGTTTGAAATCCATTTAAAACTCATTACATCATTTTCAAAATTAATATCCACAATAATATTAAACAATTTTATTGAAAATGATTCCTTAAAATACATAATAATATTCATCAATTTAAATCATCAAATTTCAATAAACCCACCCCAATTCAATGGTATTGGTTTTTTTTTCAAATTTCCCAGCCGAAACTATTTAAAATATTCCTATTACATTTAATTGGGGTTTTTTATCAATGAAATTAAAGTCATGATAATGCAATTTAATTTAAAAAATTAATTGAAATAAATAAAGAAATAGGATGGTAATCAATTTGGTATGTCGGGACGCAGCAACCTACCTATTTCTCGAGGAGCAAAACACACAATAAAACCATCCAATGAGAAAAAATGGAAAGGATTCCTCAAAACTCTACCTAGTAACAATATACAACACGAAAAGTCATTAATCCATCAATCCCATGATGTTTCCTTGAAATCCCTATAGGAGAGAGGGAGATAATCACAAATAATGATGGAAAACCTTTACTTGAGAATCACACCACAAAAAGAATGAAGATCCCACGTAGTTGGGTTTGATCCGGAAGGAGATGTGTCTCTCAAAAATACACCAAAAATTATTTTGGTTGAGAGAAATGTATCAAGGATACAAGAATACTGATCAAAACCACGAAATACATTTCCTATGGTAGGGTGTGGGCTGAGTCCCAATATGTACCCAAGGGTCCTGACTTGTAGGCCATGGTGGACAACTACTCCAAAGAACCCATCGCTTTGGGATGAAAATATAGTTATTTAAATCCAACATGACATGTACCATAGGTACCCGGTGTGTACCAGCCCATTGCATGATCTCCCTATTCACAACATGAAACCAGAACCAAGTACATGATGTTTACATTAGTTACACTGTGTATACTTGTTCTAAAGTTGGCAGTAAACCTTGAAAATTCCCATAAATGGATTTTTAAACAAATGAGAACATATAAAAGGATAAAAATTTACCTGATCAAGGTAGTGGGATGTTAGAACCTCCCACACCATAAAAATGTTTTTCCCTAGAATGCCTATGAAGAGGATTCCATCCAAAAATATGGGGCCAATATTTTATAATAAATTCTTTATTTTCCCACAACTCATGATTATATTCACCATGATACAATATCACATGATCCTAAGGTATTGTTTTCCCATGAAGTGCCTTGGTCTCATAATCAACAATCCTAATAGGTGCCTCAATCAAATATAAATCAGGATTGAACTCAACATCATTCCAACTCAAAATTTTAGATTAATTAGATAGATATATTCTCAATAATAATACACGGAACACATTATATATCGACCTCAACAACGGTGGATGTGCCAACTTGTTTGAAAATTTCCCCACCTTCTCAACTATATTGAACAGTCCCATAAAGCAAGGATCAAGCTTCCATTGTCTCTAAAGACATCCTAGACCCAACCAGGTTGAAACATTTAATAATTTAGTATCACAAACATAAAAATAAAAAGGTTTAAATTTTTTATGATCTTATAGATTACATCGGGTTTGTAAAGTCAACATCTTCTGGGGAATCGATTGAATCATTGTTGTCATCTGTTTCCCAAATCATGGTCAAACCAAAGCACATTCACCGACCTTCAACAAAGACAATATTGATTTATAAGTCTATACATAAAAAGAAATAAAAAGGTCCCATTATGATAGTTGACTGGTAACTATTGTCATATGAGAACTCAACAATCCCCATGTGATCATCTGAAGCCCTATCAATGTCATGAACATAGGCACGATGTATATCCTCAATAATTTGTATATATATTTCTATTTGTCAATAAAATTGTAGATGGTTGTCCATGCTCAAATGAACATGAGATCCCAATGCCTCTTGAAGTCTTTATTTCAAAGAGAGAAGTTAACCGAGGATCTTTATATGATACTATAAGATATAACACCATGAAAGTGAACAATTTCATTCACATAGAGCGGTCCCAAATCCTTAACATTTGTTGTATCACGAATGGGTATTATGTGAGCTAACTTGATCAGCCTATATATCCAACGCATATTGCTTTATTCTTCCCCCACATATTAGGAAACCCAAAAATGATTTCCCTAGAGATTGAATCCAACATAAAATTGGGTACAATAAGTGGTTAAAGAAAAACAAATGGTTTTTGGTGCAAGACTTTCACCTGGTGGAATGTATAGAAATGAGAGACAAACTTGGAAATGTCTCATCTCAAACCCGTCCACCAGAAATACCACTTAAATTCATAGAACATTTTCTGGTTCTTAGGTGCATATCCCATTGAAAATTATATAAATCCATCATCATATCCATTCTTTCTAATATTGGAACTATGAATAGGTTTCGAGATCAAATAATACACTCATTGAAGAATATCCACTAGGAAACTTTCACCTCACCATATAGGGATTATCTAATGCTATGAAAATCATCATCAAGATGTTGGCCATGGAGAATAATATCGATAAGGGAAGAAGTAAACTAAACACTGGATAAGGAATCATTATCCCCTTCCTCCTAACATCTAATATGAAATTTTGAAAAAAGGGCGATCAAATTTCTCTATTTTACACATTCTTTCTTGACAATGGTTGGAATTTTTCTACTCAATGTGTCAGAAACAATATTCCATTTCCCTGGGTTATAGGTGATTTAAATGTTGAAAGACTATAGGTACTCCATCCAATGCCTCTATTAAAGATTCAAATATTTTTGTGAAAATATATAACTCATGCTTTGGTGGTTTAAATACAATGTAAACCCTTCTTAAAATTGGTACTAGTGCTATCTTTTAAGCACATCTATAACAACTGAATGTTCAAGATCATGGGTAGGATAATTCTTATCATCTGGACTAAGATGATGAGACCCGTATGATACTATATGATCAAAATACAAAAGAAAGTTGCTAACGCCAGAACCTGATGCATCAAAAAAGACCACATAGCCCTACCTGACATCTAGAAGAGTCAACACAGATGCAGTAGTCAACAGAAGTAGCATCTCATCAAAAGTACTCTATCATTTATAATTCCATGAAAATTTCACCACCTCTTAATTCATAGAATTCATTAATTCCACAAAAATTGAGAAGTCATTCATGAACATTTTGTAATATCTAGATAATCCCAAGATGCTCCAAATATTTAAGATATATTTCTATACTCCCAAGTCATTATAACCATTACCATTTCGGGATCAAATGATACAACCTATTCGGATAGCATGTTCCCCATGAATTACACTTCTACTATCCATAAATCACACTATAAAATCAATGAATAATGGCAATGATTTCATAGAAGATTCCAACTATTCTCAGATGTTTCAGATGATCCTCCGTAGATTTAGCGTAAACAAAAATGGAATCCTAAAATAGAATAATAATTTCTCATGATTATAGTGGAAAATTCTATTCATTAAATCCATAAAAACCACAAGATAATTTTCAAACCAATAGGAATAACAAGGTACTCAACATCCCAATACCTAATATTATATGTGGTTTTCATAATTTCATATTTTTTTATCCTCAACTGAGGGTAACCAAATTGAAGGTCAGTCATTGAAAACCAGTTCTCCCCTTTTAGTTGATCTAACAGATCATCAATCCATGGAAATGTGTATTTTTTATTTATCATATCTCGATTGGGCTTTCGATAATCCAAAAATAGAACAAAAGAACAACCAATATTCATATCAAGGTGAAATGGTGTAGCCCAATGTCACACAATTGGATGAATAAATCCTTTCTGAAGATGATTATCCAGCTAAGTATTCAGATCATTCAGCTCAGTTGTTTCCATGAGGTAAGAAGGGATATACACAGGTTGAAAACCATGAATTTTTTCAATAATAATCACATCCGCTCTCACTGGTGGAATAATAAAGACATCCAAAGGAATAACATTGGAAGACTCAGTGAAAAGTGGAGAATGATTAACACCCCTTAAATCTCACTACAGCAGGCCAAAGGAAAACACTAATATCACTTTACAAAACTCGAGATAAGAAGATCTGGATCAACGCATCCTTGGGACCCATTATCCATGAAAAACAATGTTCATTCCACTTGGTGTAGTAATTTATACTAGTCAAAGATAACAATCAATTCGGGTTTTGATGGAAATGATCCAATCAATCATGAAGATTACATGAATATGTTTCAGATCAGGCACCAAAAAACTCCAATATAAAAATATATGATATAGGTAGAAGACACATGTATGAAAACAATTACCCCAATCTTTATTCATACCAATGGGTGTAGTAATATCAATTGAACAAGATAGTTTCTATGTAGGATGATTAATAAGGGTAACAATATGGGTTGAAATAAATGTGTGAGATGCACTAGTATTAAAAAGTGAAGTCACTAATGACGAATCAATGGTAATGGTACCTCTCACGGTTACTAGACTCTTGTCTTCATCCTATAGAGACTCTAACACTATATAAAGACACTTTGTTTTGGATTCCAGTGGATGGAACCCTTTTTAACATGAAGAGTTTTTTCCCCTCAGAGTTATGAGGAAATGAAGATCATATCCCACTACGTTGAGTAGGGATGTGATGGGAGAACCTATTTAAGTGTCTTGATCATCCGCAACAGTAACAATTATTTATAACCTCAATACAACCCCTCCTAGAATATCAAATTTTGTCACTTTGGTAGCATGATAATGAACATTCACCTGGAGCTGTACGAGGGATGGAATTACTCTATCATCAAGAATGTCCATGAGAATCATCACACTTTTGATTTCATTTAAAAGAACCAAAACTCATTCTTGGAGAAGAAGAATCTCCTATAAACCCTAACATATTAGCCATACCAATCTCAACCATCACTTCCCTATCAAGTACATTAGAATATGTGGTATGCTTTAGTAAAAAACATGAGAATTGATATAAATTCTAAGTCCCAACTCATACCATTGGGCCTTCGTCATATCACTATATATATTCTTTGATGAAAATATACCAGCTCAAAA
This sequence comes from Viscum album, assembly GCA_963277665.1. Classification (NCBI taxonomy): domain Eukaryota; kingdom Viridiplantae; phylum Streptophyta; class Magnoliopsida; order Santalales; family Viscaceae; genus Viscum; species Viscum album. The sequence goes on along the minus strand of OY728147.1, from coordinate 1,665,515,109 downwards.
AAGCGATTTTAATACTCAGCCAATATTTTTTTATTTGCTCAGGCTTGAAAAACTCTACAGACTAAGTAAACACCATTGAATCTAGATGTAACTAAATTGAGATATTAACCTTGAAGTCTTTCCACTGTAATCCCTCAAATTTTCCAACCTTCAACATCATGTCACACAATCTTCTTCCTAGATCATCTAGAACGAAGGATGAACACTTAACCCTAATAACATCTGACATCTCAAAAATATTAAACAAATGTTCTATCATCCCCAACTATTCCTCATCATTTCGAGTATCCATTGAGCCTTTGAATACTCGTTTCTTCTAGAGAAGGATATTTTGAGAATGACGCCAAAGAATATCCCCATGAGGATAAACAGTTGGACCCTGATTGGGAACTGGATATAATGCATATCATAGAGCATGGATAGTGAAAACAATCTCCAAAACCAGATTTGGATCAAAACTAAGATTTTAATGCTTCTGTTCAACAGAAACCTTTTCCTGTATCTTATTTCCATGGCTTGTGGGCATCATGATGCTACACAACATTAGAATATTAAAGAAAACATTATGTTGACATGAAAAATGAGTAGAAAGGGAAACTATTCTAAATATAAGGGACAAAAAAATTGCATTGCAACCTACCCAAATCTCTATAGGGATGGACTTGAACTATTGCACAAGACAAAATTCCCTAACCACACCTTGAAACATAAGGTTCTTTGCGGTGACTAACGTCCATGAACTTAATATAATCTACATCCTATGTCCCAACATGATTTTAAAAAGGCATACTGACTTCAATGAAAATATCAACATCCTCCTCTATTACCAATTTGTCATGAACTAGCCCGGGTACTTGGTTAACCCGATAAATGAGTCCTCTAAAACATGACCTAAAGTTATTTCAAAATCCCCATGGGTGTGAGAATATCACCTGAAATCATAATAAATATAGGCGGGAATGATTTCTTCCATAAGAATAATGAATCGAAATATAAAAAACAGTATGTATATCAAAAGGAAAAATATCACCAGGAGTAAAAGTACTAGAACACAAAAAGAGATACAGAAATTACTAAAACCCATGTACTAAAATTGGAAAATATCCCCAAGGACCCTATGAAAACAACACATCATTTACAAACATAAATATCTGAATTCACCTCCATGAGGTCCCTTCCCTTAACTCTAGACTGGAAGAATAATGTATAAAAACAACCATAGGAAAAGTAGGGTTTGGGACTATACCTAGTAGGATACTAAAAATATTATATAAAATATTCCAATATATATTATCCAAATAAAATAATTTAGTTTTTCAAAAAAAAACATATTTTGAAATTAAAAATCATACTTAAAAAACAACTTATACATTTTCAAAATGATGTAAAATACATTCAATGCACAAGATTTAAACTAAAAGAGATTTAATATTTATATAACAATGGATTAATTAAATAATTTATTTAATATAGTTTATATAAACTCACCAGGTTTGAAAAAAGTTCAAAAAACATTGGAACTCATTTATATCTCAAATATAAACAAAAAAGCATGAAAAATGGTTATATTTCAAAATTTATGATAGTATTTAGATGATATGGGATTTCACACTCCATAATTGAACTTAGAAAAAAGGTTTTACACATGTACTTTTAAAACTAGATATATGAGACGCGTCGCTGAGCTATCAGGGATGTGACTCATCACAAGTATGTTTTAGAATGTTTTTGTAACACAATGTGTATCCAAATAACTCACTAACTAAATAAGGCTCACATGTGCTCTTACATGATAGGAATATTGTATTAAGACTTCATAAAATAAAATAAATCCCATTATTACATTACCAAAATTTCAATTTCATTCCATTTAAAAAAAATGTTTTATTAAAATAATTATTTTTTTCCCAAGATAAAATCGTTAGGTTTCAATCAAATAATTTTATCCATTATCATGAGTATAAAATACATTTAAATAAAATTACATCATTTTATCAATTAATATATCCAATTAAATTCAATTATTTATTTGGAAATATTTTCAATAAAATAAATTATTTAAATTCAATAATTTAAATCATCCAATTTCTATAAACCCACCCCAATTCAAAGGTTTTGGGGATTTTACAAAATTCATGGCAGAAATCATTTCAAATCTCCAATTATTTGGAATTAGGTTTCTTTACCAAATAAATTGAATGAAATATTAAGCAATTTAAATTAAATTAGAAATTGAAATAAATCATGCAATATGGTGGAATTCTATTTGGAATGTTAGTATCGAACCACCTACCTCTCTCACGAATAACGATACTCGCAACGACGCCCACCAATGCGAATAATGGTGATTGAGTCCTAGAAACTCTATCTATTAGTAATATTCAAAAACCAAAAGACATGGATACATTAATACCAAGATAAGCCATTGATATTCGAAGATGAAAAAGGGGAGAAATTCAATGATTAAGGGAGAACTCTTACCTTGGAATCACACCACAATAAGAATAATGATCCCAAGATGTTTGGTTTGATCTGGAAAGAGTTCAGTCTCTAAATAATGTACTAGAAAAACTCTAGGTTTATATCCAAGAATCCTGGAAAGAAATGGACATTGAAAAACTACTGAATTAATTACTTAAGGCTGGGTGTAGACCGAGTCATGATGTGCACACAAGAGTCTCAATGCGTTGGACATGCTAGATATGTATGATGAAAAAATCCTCACCTCGGGGTGAAAAAAGCTAAATTTAAAATCTAAAAATGTACCTTAGGTACACGGTGTGTACCTGCTCATGATGTGACCTCCCCATTCAAGACCTAAAACCAGCCCCAAGTATACTGTCTGTACATTAGGTACACGACATGTACCTTTCCTGTTGTGTGCAATAAACCAAGAAAAATCCAATAAAAGGATTTGGAAAAAAATATGGAACAAAGAAAGGGTGAAAAAATAACCCGATCAAGGAAATATGATATTACAATCCATTTGATGTGAAAAAATAATATTTTAATAATTTAATGCCATTTATTAAATGGGAATAAAAAATTCATGGGATAGTATCATCAATAAAACACCATATGAAGAAAACAATGTGTATAACATGTAACCACCCTCAAAGAATCATAATCAAGACAATAAAAACCCTTACTAAATTTATAAATTTTGAATCAAAAACTCATTAAAGGTATAACATTAAAAATCAAGAAATATAATATAATAATTATATAAAATTTTAATGGTGGATTTTTTTCAATATATAAAAGAAAACATGGTGTATGATGTTAACTTGTCCCTATGAATTCAGGTTTGAGAAAATGAAACCTTACATATTATCATAACTTTAATAATTGTAATTTAAAATTATATATAACAAATATAGATATCATATTATCTTATTTTATGAACTTATTCATATCTATTTTAATTTACAATATTAATATATACTGATTTTATATATGAATTCCAGTTAGTTTTTAAAAGTATTTCCCATATCATGTTTTTATAGTATGATCATTTGTATTGTTTTAGTAATAAAAGTAATTATATTCTTTCATCGTTGTAGTTTTATAAAATCTAGGTCATTAAAAATAAAATTATATATGATTTATTATAATTTATTATGTTAATAATTTAATTTGGGGTGGTTTAATTCTATATAATTTAACAATAAATCTTTAACAACTATGTTTTCATGAATCATGATGAACAAAATGTTTCTTAATATTTATTTTTTAATAATAATGTTACCATTTCAAACCCAATAAAAATTAATTTCTTTAATAATTATATTATATTGTTAAATAAATTATGTTCACATAGTCAACCATTATATAAGTTCATATCATGTTTTAAGTTGATGGTTAAATAATCCAAAAAATGAATAAGCCCTGATTATTAAGTGATTTTTAGTCATTCGGTTGTAATATCATTATACTAGAAAAATAATGATATTATAATGTTTTTATTATTGTGAAATTTCATTATTTTATTTAATTAAATGAATAATATTTGGATGTGAATATATTATATAGTATGAATAAATATTTTATCTCTTCTTACTATTCTTGATTAATATGGTTAATTTTATTATTATTAGTTATCATTCATATCGTTAATATGTCATTCAATTTTTATCAATAAAATATTATTAATATCCTAAAAAACATATTTAAATTGTTAAAAAATATTATTACCATCCATTAATGGTGGTAATTAAGATTGAACATGTTTATTCATTGGGGTGTTTGTCAACACACACATGATTCATATTTTTTTTAATGGACAAAGAGAAATGTGCTTAATTATTATACCATGATTATAATAAAAAATTATAATATTACCAATTCTTATATTTTTGTTTTAATATAGTGAAATGAAATGTGAATGATAATGATTTCAATGAAAAAAATATAATTTGAATTAAGAATTGGAGAATAGAAACTTATACCTCCAACATTGGATTACCACAATTTTATTGGTGGTTAAGGATTTGATTGATGATATTTTAGAATAAAATAACCTCAAGAGAGTGGATCAAAATGTATAGTATATGGTTTGGTATATACTATTTCAATATAAGGGTATTCATGTGTGATGTTATGTGTTTATAGGGGGCCAATTATATACATGAGTAGGGATGGTGTTTTCGTAAATAACTAAAGATTTCAAATACTGAGAAGTCACATCAAGAAATGTGGGACATAAAATAAGAAATAATGAATTTTGGAATATTTAATTTAGGTAAACATATTATACATTAATTAAAAAAAATGTTTTTAATATTTTAACCTCTTTACTACATTTGTTACACATTATAAACATTTTGGTTTTCCATAGTATAACTAGTTTTTACCTTAGTAATTTATCTTTTATGACCAAAAATTTAATATTCCTTATTATATAATATTAAACTAAAGATTCCATAGATTGAATCTATATTATTTATTTAAAATTATAAAAGTGATAAAAATATTTTTAAAATACCAAATGATGAATTTAAAAAAAATCAAAAAAATACAATTATAAATTTTCAAATATGGTTTTGCTAAAGTTAATCTATTTTTAAAAAATTATATATGAATTTTTAAAAAACATATATTTTCTTACAAAGGGATTTCATCAATTTATAATTCATTCACATAAACAAATACTATAATAAATTTTTTATTTTCATGAAATGGTATTTTGTATTATTCCTCTAAAAATCAATAACATTAGAAAATAAAATTTTATCTTAAACCAATATTGTAATTATAAATTAAAAAATTATGGATATTTTATAAAATTATTTTTCTATAATTTAATTTTAATGAGGATAATAAAATAATAAAATATAATAAAAACTGTTTTTACTAGATATTAACTTTTCAAAATACACGTTTTTTTATTCCTAACCTTTTAAAATCACAAATAAATCTAGCATCAATAAATAAATATTATATTTTGTTATCAAAATCATTTAAAAATGATATAAATAGTTTCAGTTGAAAAAAATTAAATAATAAAAAATATGGATTTTGAAACACAATAGTGAATTAATTATATTTAAAAAAACATATATGTATATATTTATATATATAGCATTTCATAATTTCTTTTCTATTATATGATCCTACTAATTATGTTGGATGTTTTAGTAGAAAAATAAAATATCCATAGAATCTACACATATTCTAGGATTGTATTTTTGTTTAGTGTTGTGTATAGATAATTCTATCAAAAATATATTAACTAATTCTAGGAATACATATATAAAAAATCTCATGTCATTACGTTACCCCCAAAAATAAAATGCTTACATGAAAATTTAATAACTACTATATAATAAAATTTGACAATATTATTGTCAACATACAAAATATTAAAGATATATATTCAAATATTATATCTACCATACTCTATTTTAATTTATTAAGTTCTGTATTATTGACAAAAAAATATTGTTTATCAATAAATTCATGTAGCACAGTATGTGTAGGTCCTTATTATATATCCAAAACAAAATTCCTATCTAAAAATTCATTTGAGTCTCTATTACATTAGACCATAATGAAATTAAATATAATCTAAAAATTAACTCAATATTTTACCATAAAATGTATCAATCAGTTGTTAATAAATTTTCATTCTAGTTAATATATATCAAAATCCAAAAAATTTGATAAAAATAACCAAAAATATCATGTATTACTTTTACTTTAATTCAATAATAATTTTCAATTCAATATAACTCAATATTCTCATAATGATTCATCCCTTTATCAACTAAATATAAATTATATATTAATCCAAATAGTTATTTGTATCTCAATCACATGTTCTTTAATAGTTATCATTTAAAATATATATATTTCCTAAAATCACATTTAAGGTTGTTTATTTCATTAAATAAATGTTTCTATGAATTTAAATAAAAACAAATGAAGAAAAATGAATCATGGTTTAATATAATCAAAAAATAATAATAATAGACCATTATATAATCAATATATATCAATTAATAATGAAAATATATAATAGTACAAATAATTAATTAAAAATAAGTTATCATCCCCACAACCATAGGTAAGATAAATAATCAATCATTTTTCCACTATAACAAGAATATAAAAAATCATAAACAATTAAATATGTATCCTTATTCAGTTAAAATACATTGTGTTTCGAAGATATATACAACTATATGCTTCATTTTCATGATAAAATTTTGATAAAATGTAATTTCTCAATATGATTATCAGTAAATTTTAATTAAATGATCATATAAATATCAATGAAAAATGTAAAAATTCCTTCTCCAATGAAACATTCTTTTTAATATATGCTACTAACAATTTAACTACTTCAAACATTATTCATCCAATAACCCTCTTCATTCTAACAAGGATAAAATATGATTAGTTTAATATATTTTATTATCCAAACCCATTAATGTAATCAAAAAATAAATCCTTTATATTGGTCTATAAGAGAATTATATTGACTATATCATATCCCTAAGGAATGTTTGGCTAGGTATATAGCCTTATCCTGTCTCATCATGAACTATGATAATGATTGATTTAACATTCAATCATACATTTTCAAGCTTATTACCCCTATATGGATCTATTCCATTATAGTATCTACTTTCTAGTATCCATATATGGATAAAACCTCACAAGGAACCACACAATCCCTACAAAAAAAATACATTGGTGTTCTATCCAAAACATTTAATTATCTCTCTTAAATCATTCGTATTATTTTCAGAAATGTTATATTTTCATGACCCCCAAAATATTACATATTTTATAAACTAACCTAATTTTTTATCAATGACGTCGAAATTAGGATAATCCTTAACACTTAAAGCATTTATGATAGTTCTAACTCCCAAATTATGATCAACCAACAATATCATAGTCTCTAATTTCATGTTAAACATAAATTAATACAATATATGATTTCATGAATAAATGAAAATGAAAATTACATGACCTAATGAAAATATATCATTACAATACATTCCCAATACCGTTTACTTTTTATTTATTAATGTACTTGAAAAGCAATTCACTAAATAATCATTTATATTTTAAGTAACTGAAATTTTTACCATAGTATATGAACTACCAATCCCATAATTGGTCACCATCATATCCCATTACTTCTTAAATAATATAATCTTTTAGACAATATTATTTTCTTATCTTAAAAAATTATTGAAATGGAAATAGAAAAATTTAGAGAGATCAGATTATTGGTGAGGAAAAAAATGATTTATAACAATCCTTGAATGTAGATAAAGTGTAACATGTGAATATTATTATAATTTGAAAACATAAGAATTATCTAATCAATAAATAATTGAACATAAATAATGTAATAACAAAAAAATACATCATGGCAATGTCACATATCATAAAAACAATAAAATCATGAGAATTATATATCGTTATTAATAATAGAAATTGGAACACGGTAAATTACTTATCATGAACATTTTCACATAATCGATCATGATTCCCTCAACTATATCCCATTAAATATCTTTCATCACTACCTATTTCATATTTTATATTTATCAAAACTACACTTTTCACCACTATCACAGGAAATGTGATGTTTTACCCAATGAATTAATGGAATATATTTTTACCACCAATCACATAAATATTAACAAAAAACATGTACTAATCATAAAATATGTTATCCTAATATCATAATGAATACTTATATAGTATATTTTCATCATATAATTTTAAAATGGAATCACATAAATGAAATAGTTTATCCTATCAAACTCATTGAAAATAAATTGATATCAAATGAAATTGTTTAACATTATTTATAAATAAAATTTAGAAAATAATATAGGGTATATTATTTTTAGAACATATAGATAATTTTCATTTTATTATTTCAATAATTATTCAAATAAATCAACGTATATCATCTAATTAAACCCACTTTAATCGATGGAATAAAAAATAGTGTTTATAAAGAATAATCTTTTTATATTTTTTTACTATTTATTTTTAATAATTAATAAGGAAAAGGAAGTGATTGATTATATATTGGATTGAAAATAAAATTATTTGATCCATCAATAGAAATATGGTTGATGGTACAGACAGGATATATCCTAAGTGTAATAAAGGAAACTCAAAAGGTTGTATTCTTAGAAGAAAAAGAAATTTAAAAATATTTCGTCAAAAGGTATCATAAAATAACAGATCATGAAATGAATTATATGATACCATGTGTTAAATATAACATATTACGAATATAAATAAATTAGTATATATCTTGTAACATAAATCCTATGTGGGTAATTCAATATAAATATTAAAAAATATTAAAGGTTAAAACAAAAATGAACATTTAGAAAAAATATGATTGATGTAATAAAAAAACGGTTGAATTTAAAATGTGTATTCTAAAAATTTGATGTGGGTTATTTTGTTAAAATTTATCTTAAAAAATAATATCTAAAAATGCGTCCTTTAAAATTATATAATTTTTCTTACATGAAATGTGGATTTATAAATAATAAATTTTATAATGAAATAATCTATTTCAATATATTAGAAATAAATTTATTTAAACCCTACATTCTGAAAATAGTAATAATATTATTATTGTATTAAGGATACAAGTTACCAATTACTATTAAAAATCCAAATGATAAAATATTATGGTGGGATAACCTATGCCTGGAATAATAATATTCAAGATAAATCAATATAACATAATGAATGAAAATTTGAGTCATCAATATACCTTATAAGAAACATACTCCATAAAGCATGAAATAATTAAATAGTATTTTATGTGGCAAAAATATAAACAATGATAGAATAACATATAATATAAAAATTGGAATAATGTGACCATGTTATATGAAATATGACAATGAGATGGATGATAACTCATTCATTGAAATCTATGTTATCAAAAACTATTACGACATGTGAGAAACATGATTCAAAATTCATTTAATGAAAAGAAAGTATGATTTATTAATATATACCATAAATTATATGTTAATAAATCATTTATGTGATGGTATATCAATATTGAAATATATAAAGGAAACATGGTTCATACTATTTAACATGTCTTAATGAAAAAAAATGTATGAATGATAGACCATAAAAACATATTAACTTTTGAATCTAAATCCCAAGAGAGGACGGAAATAAAATATTATGAATTTGATGAGAATGATGATAAATAAAATTAAAAAAGTGTATTATTTTATCCATTATAAATAAAAAATGTTTTATAATATAAACATGTCTATATGAATTCAAATTTGATAGGAAGAACACATACCACTTATCTTGACTTCTATAATTGTTATTTACACTATAATACAAGAAACAAATATATTTTAGTCAAATAATATATCACTATAGTCATATCCATTTTCATTTATACACTTAAAATATATTCATTCTCTATATGTATTATTGTTGATTTACCTCATACATATTTTCCTACATCAGGTTTTAATATTTTCATTATTTTCATGATTCTCATAATATAAATGATCATTTTCATTCTTCTAAAAAATTTAATCTTTAAAATTACATTCTATTTTCATTTAGGGATTATTTATAATAATTTATGATGTTTCTAATTCTATTCATGAATATTTTAGTCTTTATTCTCTAATATGAAATAAAAAATAATAATAACGTTTTATTCAAGAAAAATGTATGTTGAATTATTAATGTATGAGGTGGATAATATTGAAACAATTTCAAATAAAAAATTTTAATTATTAAAATGTTTATATCAAATTACACTAGTAATTATGTTTCCATAGTAATATATGTTACAAATACATAGCATTATCTATATTAGTGCTTAAACAAAACTAAACATGAACTTTTTATGATTAATAAATAACCAGTGGGTTTATTTGAAATTTCATTATTTTTTATGAATAATTTTCTGAATTTGTGATTAGTAATATTATATATAATAATTTTAAGGTATTATAGTAATTGGTCATGGATATGGAAATATTACATAATATAAATAAATTGGGTTTTTGTTATTATTTAACTTATTCAAGATGCTTAATTTCATAATGATTTTATATCATTCATATAATTATATATTATTCAATTTGTATCATAATATTATTATTCATATAATAACATTCATATAAATCATTTAAAACCATTATTTGGACAATCCATGAATGGAAGTAATGAAAACCAAACTAATTTATTCATTGGGGAAGCAGTCCACACACATGCATGATTCACATTTTCATTTTCCTAATGGAAAATGGGAATAATGGTTAATTAATATACCATAATTATTCTAAAATATCATTATTATTATTTTACTGATGTTTTGATTTTTTGACGGTGTAATATACTTTTGAGAATAATGGTTTCACATAAAAAATAGGGAAGAGAGTTTAGGTACTTAAACCTCACTTCATGAATCATATATTTATTATATGATTTTGTATAATAAGTTTTTGTATATCTTTTTTATAAATAAGGGTGTTATATTGTTTGTGGAAGTAAGGAGAAAAAAATTTCTTTTATATGTGAAATGGGATGGTATTTCAGTAAATTCCCAAAACCATTCCATGGGAACTCAATATCTATGAATTATTTTTTAATATTGTTAAATAATATATTGAGTTAGATATATGTTCATGATACCCAAAAAAATAATCGATAAAATATATTATAACATGTTATTATATATAAAAAATTAGTTATACATATTTATTATTCTGGATTTCACTGTGAAAACTAGTTTTTACCTAGATAATTTATCTTTTATTCCAAAAAATAAAAAATTAATATATTATCATATCATTAGTAAATTATTATAAATTTGAGATACAATTAATTTTTTTAAATATCTAAAATCGATAAAAATTACTCTTAGAATAATTATTGTATATTATATTTAATGTATTTAAAAAATATAAAATAAGTTCTAAAATGATTAATATGGATTTATAAATATAGAATAATAATATTAATATAAAAAACTCACTTATAAAAATATATTTTTTATTGAAAAATATTTTAGGAATTTACATTCCATATTTATATAATAATATCATTCATATTGTTCATATTGTATGTGAAAATGGTATTTTTTCACTAATTACATAAAAAACATTTTTATTAGATGTGTCTTTGTATTGCATCGTAAAATGAGTAATATATTTTATATATCTATTAATTTTTATTTTTAAAATTTAATTTCTAAAAATTTCTATTTTAGATTATAAAAAATATCTTCATATATAATGAGAATAAATTTTATTTGATAATTAATTTTTAAAATACATGTTATTTGACCATTATTTAATTAAGACACTAATATTGTTATAAGTTATCACTATATGCTCTATTTTTTTCAGTACAATCATTTAATATTATATAATTAGTTTTATTTATTAAAAAATAAATCACATATAAATATAGGTTCATAAAAACAATAATGAATTATGTAAATTTATATAAAATAATATATATATATATATATATTAATTTATTTCACAATTTGACTAATATTCATTATGAATACAAATTTTGTGGCTCATTTTAGTGACATGATTATAATATTTATAATATAAATACAACTACATCATTTAGTTTTCAGTACTGTGTTGAGAAATCTATCTATCATATTTTACATAATTTGAAGAAATCATATATTAAAATCTATATTCATTACATGAATTCATGTATTACTTATATAATTCAGAATCAATTGAGTTTTATGATTTATTTGAATCATTTCATGATTCTTATATGAATATTGATCCCCCTATAGAACAAAATTAACACATGGCCATCTAGAAATTTATTGCAGAAAGACACATATTTATTATTCTTCATATTAATTTTTATAAAGCCAAAAATTATTGGGTTTTACAATATATATATTCTCATTCATGGGGATTAATCTAATATTTTTTATTATTTATTATAATGATATTTTAAAACTAAATTTTTTTAGAGTTATGTAATGTTTTGTTACCATTTCAGAAATACTATTCATTATATGAGTTCCAACATAAATGATTACCCCATTCTGATTAAAAAAACCCATTAACAGGTCAGTGTACATATCTTATTAGAATGGAAAAATATTTATTTGTAAAAATAAATAGTGAATATATCTGTTAGAGAACACTTTTCAAACATATCATATATGAGTATTGGAATGGTGACCAGACAAACTCATTGTCCAGTATATTAAGTGGATTTGAAAACAACAACCATAATATCATATCATAAATATTTGGGTTCACCAATTAGTGTAACAAGAATAAAATACCATGAATAGTAAATAAAAAATTAATCTAGGGGGGACCCAAAATGGCAATATGCTATATACATGATAATTCAAGATGCCAGTTACTTTCTTTCCCTTCAAAAAATAATTCTAGGCTCCCAAATTTAACATGTCCTACCCATTTGGATGATTGTGGGTTAAAAAGTATCAATTTATAAGGAATTTAAAATATAATATTTTTGTGAGGGTTTATTATCATAATGTAATCTTATGTTATAACATTTTCTGTAAGTATGAAACTAATGATTTAGTTTTGGAATCATTTTACCTCCACCATATCAATATACTAAATCCATATTGGTTTCTAACTCTTTACCCAACATAAAATATTATGTTACATAACCAAAAATAGAAGTAAACTATATTCATATATATATATATATATCCAAATTACTATCATGCATAAATCACATGAACTTTTTATATAATGGATTCACATTTTATAAAATTGACAATCTCCACAAGAGTAATCCTAAAATAATAGACACCAAACCAATACATTTCGAAAACATTAAATATCATCCATTCTAATGAGATGCTTGACACCAAGTACCTCCCTTGAGGATACATTCCTCAAGAGAGAATTAAATTAATTATATCACTGATATAATATATTTATAAAACATATTAAATGATCAAATTCATGCTATTAACTTCTCCTATTAACTAAGGTCAATGTAAATGAAAAATAAAACACATATAATCATACATATAACGTAATAATGGGATTAATAATTTCCTTAAAAATGTCAATTATAAACAATTTTATAAATCCTTATCTAATAATTATTGTAATTCTATAATATAATATATAAACCCTTTATATTCATGACATTATAAAACACTTTATTTTTTGATATTAACATCAATATGTACTATTTTTTAAAATAATAACATTTTATAATAAAATTTAGAGTTTATAAATCTCTTACAAAACAAAATATCACATATATTTTTTTTATAAAAAAATTTATCATATCAATCCACAAAACATCTTTCGATTTGGATTAAAAAAATTTCTAATATAAGGATTGAGTTATAAAAAATATTTAATATGAAAATTTTTAACTAAATTTATAGTGTTTATATTTTAATTATAGACTATAAAAACATTTACCGTGAAGATTACATAATATATTTATTTAACTCGTAAGGCATTGCGTATAATTTCATAAAACACATTTTAATGTTAATTTTTAATTATAACATGTAAATTCTTCAAATAAATTAATTAATTACTTTAAAACATTTCATAATTAAATAATTTATATATTATATATTATATAATAAATATCTTATCAATACATTTTAGTATTATTTATTAGTCATATAAATAAATAATTTAATTTTTAATTTAAAATAATGAAAAATCATTTTTTAATCAACTATTGTTTTTATCTATATAGCTAATCATATTGTATAATTGATAGGGAAGATTTTTATATATACTATTAAAAATAATTAATGTATTATAGATGAATTTTAGATAATGATATACCATCAACATGTTGCGAGTCATGTATTTTGATCAAAATCATTATCAATAGTTACAATATTAAAAAAAGTTTAATTTGAATCATTGGATTTATAACATTATTGACTTGAATCTCAGATTTTGGAACCCCATAACACGAAATATCATATGAAATTATATTAGGTACCATACACTATGTGTAACACCCCAGGTAAATAAAGAATATGTCATTTTTATATTTATCCATATTTGTGAATAAAATATTAATATTACTTTAAAGGGTATGTTATGCTCGATGGCGTACCCAATACGCAACTACGAGTTTCTTGGGATCATACGTTGCACTCTAATAATAAAATAATATTATTTTAAATGGTAGTTAATGCCTAGCCGTTGTAATGGTGGGAATGAGCAGAACTAACTAAAAAATGATTACATATGTTTGTCAAATATTTTTACTCTTTACAATAAATGATAGAGGATTAAAAATATTAATATATCCAATTTTAAGCATTGACAGTCTAATATTCTTTAATGGGTCGATTAACCGCCTTTTGATGGCAAACCTCTTTTAAATACACTTTTTGACAATTTTATGTGTTATATTTGAAAAAATAAAATTCTTCTTTATAATCGGGACATCAAAATTTACTTTGTGTAAATTTTTGGTATTTTTCCGAAAAAGTTCAATTTTTAATGAATAGTGAAAAATGTTGTATTTTAATTCAAAACCTATTTTTAATCTAATTTATTTATATGATTATATTATCTTTTTAATTGGTTTTAAAGTGTAAATAGAATATATTTTTACCATTCAATCCTATGGTGGTCATTTTAATTAATATCACTTTAAGATTGGACATAAACGAGTGTCAATCTTTTGAATGATATTGTTTCATAAAAACACGCTATTTATTTTAACAATGGGATTTAATTATAAAATTAATTAATGCAAATTCTATGTTATGAATTTGGTAAAATAAACATCATTTTTGAATTCGGAATATCAAATATATCTTAGGGTTAATTTTTTGTATTTTTCTAAAAAACATCAATTTTTGATAAATAGTGAAACCACAAAGTGGTGGTTACAAAATTTGATTTTTCGTTTAAATGGGACTTTACCAATTCTACGATTTGAATTTCAAAAATCCAATTTAAATGATTTTAATTGTTATGTAAAATGTGGTTAAATGGGATGAAAATAATTTTTGATGAAAAGTAACTTTTAAGTTTTATTAATCGCGATTAAAGGTAATTAGTGTGATTTATGGTAAAAATTATATTAAAATAAAATGAAAATATATTGACATTTGTCCTAACCCTATTGGATGAGTTATGGACGTCCAAGACAACCCATGGGCTGACTTTGGGTACCCTATGGAGCCACTTGGGTTTGATAATGACATTTGTGCCTTTTATTTAAAGTTAAAATAAAAATGTCACAAACATGATTTTTTTTACTAAAACAATTTTTACATGTGGTTATAAATGTCAGAATTTTGACTATAAATAGTAATTCGAAATATAAAAATATTTCCTACATCATAGTATTTTTTTAATAATTTTTAGACATTAAATAATTTAAATTCTTTATGACATCATGATGATGCAGCGATGACCTCATTATTTAACGATTTAAATAAAATGGAAAGATAATGCAAAATATTGGACCTACACATGTCAAAAACCTATTGGATGGGTGTATTTCAAACCCTTATTACCTTATCCTTGAAACATGTCAATTTGGGACCATTAAAATCATAAAACCATTTGAAAATAAAGTATCATATTATACTTTATCAAGAGTGCCTCTCCTCTCCTCTTATAAAAGGCCCCCACCTATACCACATTACCCACACCTCTCAAACCGTTGGTTTGGACATGCTCTGATCATTATTTCTCTCCACATCCCTCTCCTCTTCCGAGAATCCTTAACATAGGCAGGAAGCTCTTCATGAAACCCTTTTGGTTCAAACCAAAGAGAGTTACCCAATTTTAAGGTAACGTCTTCACTTGAGCTCTTTTTTTTATTTTGATTCTCCAACCCCCTAAACTCTTTTTATTCATTTATTTTGTTACAAATGCAGCATATTCAATATACTAGTATGTTTTTATAATAATTATTCGAGCTACACTTACACACACCTTCATCTAATGGTTAAAGAACATACGGTTTCTGTGGATGGAGAATTTCTGCCTCACGAAACGATGATTGTTCAACAATCATATAACACCTTCAAAGGTGTCCATTAAGATGTCACTCTATTTATATATGATATATATTATGTTTATGTTTTCCTTATGCTTCTGTATTTTTCATTTGTGGTATACCTTTATGGTTTCCATTGTGGGTAAAGACGATAATTTCATTTTAGGAAGTGCGGACTACCGCCCCCTAAAAGTGATTTGATTTGTTAATTAAATATGTGGGACATATAAAGGATAGATTTAAAGTTATTATATATTATTTTATACTGTAATTATAATATACCTCTATATCATTATTATTTCTTTCCATTAAATTATGAGATAGAAATGAAAGTAGCGTTCATGCGTACGTACGGCTTACCGTCTCCATGAATGGTGCATTTCATTTCTTATCCCCAAATGTAATGTACAATTATATGTACATGTATATAATGGATATATATGATTAATGATAAATCTAAATGATGAATATAATTCTGGAATTAAAATATACATAACTCTCATTTAGTTTTAATTCCATTAATATGACAAAGAAATGAAAGTAGCGTTCATGCGTACGTACGGCTTACCATCTCCATGAATGGTGCATTTCATTTCTTACCTCTAAATGATTATGAAAAATTATAAATACATGTATATTCTGGATATATATTATATATATGATATCCAAATCAGTAATGTCATTCTGGATATAAATAACCTTTGACCATACGAACAACAAGTAATTGTAAGAGGTCAACATTTGACTTAAGAACCAAATATCGACAAAACAAACATTATTAACTTAAATTATTACATAATGTTTATAACATGTCAATAATTGATATTAAATGAATAATGATCTTGAAAAATGTTCTTAATGAAGTATAAAATAACTCAAGTTTATTATTCAGGACGTTAAAGAATGACCGAGTCAAGTCGGACCTGAGGTAAGGGATCCTACTCCTCTATTTCTTTTTAAGTACACTCTTTTATGTCATTCCTTTTAAAGATAATATTTCTTGTTATTAGGATGTTCTTTTATATTAATCTTACTCTAATTTTTATGTCCATATGATTAGAAACCCTATTCTCTCTCATCAATCCATTTTGTCAGTTTTAAGTGGCGCCATTAGGGTGCCGAGTTTTCATAATGGATTTTTCATCTCATATTTATTCCCATGAGATTTATGCTACATTTGCCACAATTTCCATTGAGTGGTGTATGTACTTCCCATTATTTTACGCATTGTGTAATATAATTTCATTTATGATTATTTACATCAATGTTTTATTGTCCTTCTTTCATGGGGTGTATGTTTCGAAATATACCCATGTCGGTATGGGAACCTTTCACCCTCCTCTTTTTAAAAGACTTCTTTTGTTATGTCTTTTAATTCACATACTATTATGTTGGGATATGTTCTTCTATATCCTTATTTATGTAAATTTTATTTCCAAGTGATGAGATCCCCTTTGTCTCTCTCATCAACCCTTTTTCTAAAATTTTATGTGACGCCGTTAGGCTGTCGAATTTTACCAAGTGAACTTGTTAACCCAATTTCGATTTCATTGGGTTCAACATGTAGTTATTGAATATGTCATCCTATGAATATGTGTGAATAACCTTTGATTGTTTTACACTTTATATCCACTTATATTGGGTGTATTTCTATTTTTCACACATAATTATGAGATTGATTTATCCTTAATTTAAGGATACCTTCTTTATAATTTATTTCATCTCATTTTACATTTCTTTTGAGACTTCATTGTTGTTATGCACCAATTCACTCTTATATGGTGTGTATACTGTCCTTTGATATATTATATCATGAATCCGTTTATTCTCATGATATTATAAAGTTCGGATTAAATGCTATTCCGCTATTATTTGTATTCAAGAGTCTCTCATTTTGTTAAAAACTCTTTAACAAAAATATCGTTTTAAATGGTTTAAAGATTTATTATTCTAAATCATTATCTGTAATGTCCATGTTTTCAAAATGGTTTTCAGTATTTATTTATATGGAAATTAATGTTTTAAAATTATAATAACAATAAAAGCTTCAAGGTGGTATGGGACACTTTGATTAAAAAATAACTTTTAAATGGTTTTTGAAAATGGATTGATATCTTGGAATTACTTATTGTGATTGAAAATGAAATGTTGTTATTGAAATGTTTATATTTTCAATATTTTATGTGTAATGATGGTATTTGGACATTTTACGGGTGGTTACATGATAAACCATTTCACGGGTGGTGCCTTGAATACCAGGACGGATGGTTACATTATAACCTCCAATGCATTGGGTATGGAAGTCGGTCGTATGGCTATTCCATTATGTATGTATGAAAGTTGGCCGAATGGCGATTCCATTAAGTGATATGTGTAGAAGTTGACTTTATGGTTATTCCACTTAAGTATGTTTTTTCCCAAGTTACCTTATATGTTATGTGATATTTATATGGGTTTTATGGTAATCTTTTGGTTATAGAAGGGTAAGTAATGAACTTTTATTCAGCGAAGAGTTTTTACTACTTCGAAAAGGTGAAAATTATTACTTGGATAAAGTATGCATAGTTTACTTATTGTTTTAAAAAACAATCAGTTTTCATTCTCTGTGTAACCCTTACTGAGCTTTTTATGCTCATCCCATGTTTTTGAAATGTTTTTCACAGGACTTAACGTGGAATAGGGTCAAGGATGGGATCAAGGGAAAGTCATGCAACCTAAAACATGGAACTGGATATGTTTCTTTTCAAGAGTTTTTATTTTAAGGAAACTTTGTAAAAGTTTCTACTTTGTAATCATTTGAGATGTAATAGTTATATCCTAATTCTCTAAAACTCTATACCTGAAAAGATCTTCAATGTGAATTATTCATTTAATTCAATATTAAGGAAGGTTTAATGTCGGGGCCTTATAGTTGGTATCAAAGGTCGGTTTAGATAACTTTAGAGGTTAGGGTATTCATTAAGCATAAGTGACATGACCATAATGGTTAGGATTTCATAAACAGCCCTAGTTTTAGATAATTTGAATGAGTAAGTATATCTTAGTGTTTATCTTCCTCTTTAGTACATGATTGTTTTTTTGATATACTCACACTGAACTTTTTGTTTTTAGTAAGTGGTTGGATCTAGCAGGCACCAAAGTAACGGTGGATGTGAAGGAAACTGTGACAGTTTTTTGAGCAAGCAACTGAATGCTATGGGAGCTGCAATGAGAACTCTTGTGTTTATCCTCAACAAACTATCTAGAGTCATGATTGACCACCTAAACCTTGGTGATTTCTATAAGGCAACATATATGCTAGAAACAAATCCCTATGGAACTACTGGTAATAATCATAAAGGTAAGTGTGTTCAAAAACCGATGTGTCATAGATGTGGAAAGAAACACCTAGGAAAATGTTTCAAAGGGACAGAAATATGCTATAAATGTGGAAATGAAGGTCATAAAGCAAGAACCTGCCATGGAAAAAGGAAGCATCTAGTTGACTAGAGGATAGGGAAAGAAGTTATTTATGAGGGATCAATTGAATGTTTTAAATGTGGTGTGAATGGTCATTATGCAAACAAATGTCTTATGAAGATGTTTCAGAATGGGATCACCATGATCTTACTAATAATCGTTTACCAATACCTAATTCAATTCCGATTGAGGATGAAGAAACTGAAAATGACCAATCAAAGGTATGGATTATTTCTTAACTTCTGTTTTCCTATTTTGGAATCTTAGGATATGATTCATGATTTTGTTTGTTAAAAAGAAGTATTTCAGAATACGTTGGAACGTAATTGTTAATAGATCATGAAGAATGTTGAATGAGTAATAATTCAACATATAAGGGATTCAAGAGTTATGATGAAATTCTTAAGAGTATTAAGTCTCTTTTGATAATGGGGTACATTAGAAGACTTTTTATATTATGTGTAACACTGATGTTTGATATATGAAAATTTTATTCAAAGAATAGTAATCTTTTCTTTTGTTGACATAGTTATAAAGAACAAATTGGGTTTATATGATCCTTACTTTCAAGGTAATTATGGGTTACTATATGTAATGATGTAAAGTGAAAGTCATGAGATAAAATTGAGGTTAAATTACATTATGGTTATTTTTGATGATTTTATCTCATTATTGGGGAATGTTTTAAGAATTATGTAGTTTTGGAAAAAGGACAACACGCAGACCATGTGACAAACCGTCGCGTCGGACAAAGCTGCGGGAATCGAACCCACAACCAAAGTGCAATGGGTATTTATCGCCGGCCACTGGACTACGTGAAGTCCCTGGTTAGTTTGACTAATTATTTTTAGTTAAATGGTTTTATGAATTAAGAGTATGTTGATTTTGGGATATCTATGGAAATTTATTAACTTATCATGGAGGATATGTGATTAGGTTAATTACTTTTCAATGCGAGACATTAGGAGCAACTGATGTTTTTTTGGAGATAAATGATTGGATTTAACTTGGAAGACTATCTGACTAAATCCTTAAAATATTTGGGTTTCAATCTTAGTTTGGTTTACTTTGAGGAATTTTATGGACAAATTGTTTATCAAATGGTCCTCGTTGAACTTTTGGTTTTTTTGGACAAATTTTGGAGATTAAGAATAGATTTTCTTTTTATAAAGGGTTATCCTTTCCTGGATTATCTAATCTTGTAATAACCTTTTTGGTTTTGGTTTTGATTAGAGTCTAAAAACATGGAAAGTGTACAGTTCTCTTTTTTGGAATATGTGATTCTCTAGAAATTTATTATAGTACTCTTAATGCAAGCATGTCTTCCTAAATACTCATCTTTTGGGGAAAATATGAGTTTGATTAAGGAATCTAGTAAAAGTTGAAAGCCTACATGACAAGTAAGTATGTTTCATTATGATTTAGTTAAGATCAAAAATAAATTCCTCCATGAAAAGTAACTTGAAACAAAAATGTTATCTTTTAACTTTTCTTACTGGGGAATGGAATACCGTTTAACCAATAACATGTTTGTGATTTTCTTATGGTTAACTTTCTCCTAGACATGTTTACTATCACTCTCCCTCAGAACATGCCCCTTTGTTTTTTCCTCAATGTCCATATTTTAATAATTGGAATCCTGGTATGGGTTAACTCGGGTGACTTCTGTACATATCTTTCTTTATTTGAAAGTGATTGTTTTACCGACTCTTGTTCTGATGTGGGACATTCAAGGATGTTTCTAGGCTCAATTTTAAAATTGCGAGGACGCAATTCCCAAAAAGGGGATGGATGTAACACCCCAGGTAAATAAAGAAAATTTCATTTTTATATTTTTCCATATTTGTGAATAAAATATTAATATTACATTAAAGGGGAATCTATGCTCGATGGCGTACCCAATACGCAACAATGTGTTTCTTGGGAATCTTACGTTGCACTCTAATAATAAAATAATATTATTTTAAATGGTAGTTAATGCCTAGCCGTTGTAATGGAGGGAATGAACATAACTAACTAAGAAATTATTATATATGTTTGTCAAATATTTTTACTCTTTACAATAAATTATAGAGGATTAAAAATGCGAATGAATCCAATTTTAAGCGTAGACAGTCTAATATTTTTCAAAGGGTCGATTAACCGCCTTTTGATGGAGAACCTCTTTTAAATCAACTTTTTGAAAATTTTATGTCTTATATTTGACAATATAAAATTCTTCTTTATAATCGGGACATCAAAATTTACGTTGTGTAAATTTTTGGTATTTTTCCAAAAATGTTCAATTTTTAATGAATAGTGAAAAATTTTGTATTTTAATTCAAAACCCCTTTTTAATCTAATTTATTTATATGATTATATTATCTTTTTAATTGGTTTTAAAGTGTAAATAGAATATATTTTTACCATTTAATCTAATGATGGTCATTGTAATTAATATCACTTTAAGATTGGACATAAACTAGTGTCAATCTTTTGAAAGATATCGTTTCATAAAAACACGATATTTGTTTTAACAGCGGGATTTAATTATAAATTTAATTAATGAAACTTCTATGTTATTAATTCGGTAAAATAGACATCATTTTTGAATTCAGAATATCAAATATATCTTAGGGTTAATTTTTGGTATTTTTCTGAAAAACATCAATTTTGATGAATAGTGAAACCACAAAGTGGTGGTTACAAAATTTGATTTTTCGTTTAAATGATACTTTACCACTTCAGTGATTTGAATTTCAAAAATATAATTTAAATGATTTAAATCTTTAAGTAAAATGTGGTTCAATGGGATGAAAATAATTTTTGATGAAAAGTAACTTTTAAGTTCTCTTAATCGCGATTAAAGGTAATTAGTGTGATTTAAGGTAAAAATGATATTATAATAAAATAAAAATATATGTACACTTGTCCTAACCCTATTGGATGAGTTATGTCCGACGCAAATAACCCATGGGACGATTTTGGGTACCCCATGGATCCACATGGGTTTGATAATGACATTTATGCCTTTTATTTAACGTTATAATAAAAATGTCACAAACATGATTTGTTTTGCTAAAAAAAATTTACATATGGTTATACAAGTCATGATTTTGACTATTAATGGTCATTGGAAAGATAAAAACATTTCCTACATCATAGTATTTTTTTATAATTTTTAGACATTAAATAAATTAAATTCATTATGACATCATGATGACACAACGATGACCTCATTATTTAACGATTTAAATAAAATGGAAAGATAATGCAAAATCAATGACCTAAACATGTCAAAAACCTATTGGATGGGTGGATTTAGAACCCTTATCACCTTATCCTTTAAACACATCAATTTGGGACCATTAAAATCCGAAAACAATTTGAAAATAAAGTATCATTTTATACAATACCAAGAGTGCCCCTCCTCTCCTCTTATAAAAGGCCCCCACCTCTACCACCTTACCCACACCTCTCAAACCTTTGGATCGGCCAAGATCTGATCATTTTGTCTCTCCACATACCTCTCCTCATCCAATAATCCTTAAAATAGGTAGGAAGATCTTCAAGAAACCCATTTGGTTCAAAACAAAGGGAGTTACCCAATTTTAAGGTAACGTCTTCACTTCTGCTCTTTTGTTTTATTTTTCTTCTCCAAACCCCTAAACTCTTTTTATTCATTTCTTTTGTAACAAATCCAGTATCATAAATATACTATGATATTGTTATAATAATTATTATAGCTACACTTACACAAACCTTCAGCTAATGGATAAAGAACATACTGTTTCTGTGGATGGTGAATTTCTACCTCACAAAACGATGATTGTTCAACACTCATATAACACCTTCAAAGGTGGCCATTCAGATGTCACTGTATTTATATATGATATATATTATGTTTATTTTTTCCTTATTCTACTTTATTTTTCATTTTTTGTATACCTTTATGGTTTCCATTGTGGGTAAACACGATAATTTCATTTTTGGAAGTGTGGACTACCGCCCCCTCAAAGTGATTTGATTCGTTAATGCCATATGTGGGATGTATAAATGATATATTTAAATTTATTATATATGATGTTATACTGGAATTATAATATACCTCTATATAATTATTATTTCTTTCCATTAAATTATGAGATAGAAATGAAAGTAGCGTCATGCGTACGTACGGCTTACCGTCTCCATGAACGGTGCAATTCATTTCTTATCCCCAAATGTAATGAACTATTATATGTACATGTATATAATGGATATATATGATTAATGATACATCTAAATGATGAATATAATTCTGGAATTAAAATATAAATACCTCTCATTTAGTTTTAATTCCATTAATATGACAAAGAAATGAAAGTAGAGTTCATTCATACGTATGGCTTACCGTCTCCATGAACGGTGCATTTCATTTCTTACCTCTAAATGATTATGTAATATTATAAATACATGTACATTCTGGATATATATGATATATATGATATCCAAATCAGGAATGTCATTCTGTAAATAAAGAACCTTTGACCACACGAACAACATGTAATAGTAAGAAGTCCACTTTTGACTTAAGAACCAAATATCGACAAAACAAACATTATTAACTTAAATGATTACATAATGTTTATAACATGTCAATAATTGATATTAAAGGAATAATGATCTTGAAAAAGGTTATTAATCAAGTATAAATTAACTCAAGTTTATTATTCTGGACATTAAAGAATGATCAAGTCAAGTCGGACCCGAGGTAAGGGATCCTACTCCTCTCTTTCTTTTTATGTACACTCTTTTATGTAATTCCTTTTAAAGATCATAATTATTGTTATTAGGATGTTCTTTTATATTAATAATACTATAATTTTTATTTACATATGTTGAGAAACCCTATTCTCTCTCATCAATCCATTTCGTATGTTTTAAGTGGCGTCGTTAGGCTGCCGAGTTTTCATAAGGGATTTTTCATCTCATTTTTATTCCCGTGATATTTATGCTACATTTCCCACAATTTCGTTTTAGTGGTGTATGTACTGCCCATTATTTTACTCATTGTGTAATATACTTTCATTTATGATTATTTACAAAAATTTTGTATTGTCCTTCTTTCACGGGGTTTATGTTTCGAAATATACCCATGTCTGTAAGGGAACCTTTCACCCTCCTCTTTTTGAAAGACTTCTTTTGTTATGTTTTTTAATTCACATAATATTATGTTGGGATATGTTATTCTATATCCTTATTTATGTAAATTTTATGTCCATTTGATGAGATCCCCTTAATCTATCTCATCAACCCTTTTTGTAAAATTTTATGTGACGCCGTTAGGCTGTCGAGTTTTACCATGTGAACTTCTTAACCCAATTTCGATTTCTTTGGGTTCAACATGTAGTTATTGAATATGTCATCCACTGAATATGTGTGAATAACCTCTGTTTGTTTTACACATAATATCCACTTATATTGGGTGTATTTATATTTGTCACACGTAATTATGAGATTGGTTTATCCTTAATTTAAGGATGCCTTCTTTATAATGGATTTCATCTCATTTTACATTTCTTTTGAGACTTCATTGTTTTTATGCACCAATTCACTATTATATGGTGTGTATACTGTCCTTTGACATGTTATATCATGAATCCCTTTATTCTCATGATATTATAATGTTCGGATTAAATGTTATTCCGCTATTATTTGTATTCAAGAGTCTCTCATTTTGTTAAAAACTCTTTAACAAAAATATTGTTTTAAATGTTTTAATGATTTATTATTCTATATATTTATCTGTAATGTCCGTGTTTTCAAAATGGTTTTTAGTATTTTTTTATATGGACATTAATGTTTTAAAATTATAAATCCAACAAAAGATTCAAATTGGTATGGGACACTTTGATTCAAAAATCACTTTTAAATGGTTTTTAAAAATGGATTGATATCTTGGAATTACTTTTTGTGATTGAAAATGAAATGTTTTTATTGAAATGTTTATATTTTCAATATTTTTTGTGTAATGATGTTACTTGGACATTTTACGGGTGTTTACGTGATAAACCATATGACGGGTGGTGCCGTGAATACCAGGACGGGTGGTTAAGTTATAACCTCCAATGCATTGGGTATGGAAGTCGGGCATATGGCTATTCTATTAAGTATGTACAGAAGTTGGCAGAATGGCTATTCCATTAAGTGATATGTGTGGAAGTCGACCTTATGGGTATTCCACTTATGTATGTTTATGTCCCAAGTTACCTTATATGTTATGTGATATTTATATGGGTTTTATAGTAATATTTTGGTTACAGAAGGGTAAGTATTGAACTTTTATTTAGTGAAGAGTGTTTAATACTTCGAAAAGGTGAAAAGTATTACTTTGATAAAGTATACATGGTTTACTTATTGTTTTGAAAAACTAACAGTTTTAATTCATTTTGTGTCCCTTACTGAGCTTTTTATGCTCATCCCATGTTTTTGAAATGTTTTTCACAGGACTTAACGTGGAATAGGGTCAAGGATGGGATCAAGGGAAAGTCATGCAACCTAAAACATAGAACTGGACATGTTTCTTTTTAAGAGTTTTTATTTTATGGAAACATAGTAAAAGTTTCTACATTGTAATCTTTTGAGATGTAATAGTTATGTCATAATTCTCTAAAACTCTAAACCTGAAAAGATCCTCATTGTGAATTATTCATTTAATTCAATATTAAGTAAGGTTTAAGGCTGACGCCTTATACTATGTCCAAAAGAAATCTATGTGTATCAATAATATAATGTCTTACCATATCAAATATCGCAGACCTTGATATAGAACTCAGATAATAAATTTTTCTATCATATCTAATAATTTCATTGTTATATTTAATATATCATAGATTAATATAATTTCATATGTTATTTCATAAATTAAATAATAGGGGATGATTTTATACAACTATCGAGGTTCATATATGTCTAAAATAATAATATTTTTCAGAAGATATTATAATCCCCTCCCATGATAACCTATGTATAGAAATATGAAATACATGAAATTTATAAATTATAAAGTCTTTTAGACACCTGATTTAAACTGATCTATCCTTTCGATCACCATTATATCAAATTTCAAAAAGGTTTTATGTTGAGCACTCATGTTAATATTGAAGGTCTCCATCTTCCAGAGGTTTCCCTCATTTGGATGGATCATATGTTGTACATGCTAGATTATTCACCCTCCCAATTCTAGAATTTATAGATGTTATTGAGATAGAAAAAGATAGTACAATTTTCAACAGATTTTCATCCAATCATCACCATGCACACAGAATATCTTCCATTAGAACATTAGTTTATATAGATCCCTAGGATGTTCCACTAGGATTACCACATTAACTCTTGTGTTATAAAACATTAGTAAGTTCCATGTCGAATTCATGCATCAAATTCATATATGAAACTCGCTCCCCTATGTTACATCTCATGTAACATATCTTTTATAATAGCTTTGTAAGATGTTTGATGTAAATGTAATAAATTTAACATTTGGTTTAATGTATGTATCTTTACCTTATTCAAATTAATTTTAGTATATGATTCATGGAAAAGGTTGTAGTTAGTCCTAAAAAACCAAAGACATAATAAGCATAAGGCATATTATATGGATTCTAATAACATTCTGTGAATATTTTTGAATTTTTATCCACTAATATAAGAATATTACTTTCATTCAAGACAATTGGACTCCCATCATACCATTTTTTAGGGATATAATACAATCATGAATTAAAATTTCATGTATAAACTATAATATTTCAATCATATAATATGATATTGCAGATATACATATCATGAATGTGGATTTTGGGAATAAAATGCTATCAATCAAAATCCACAATATTTTAAAATTTAGAATGTGATGTATCTCAACAACTTTTTAGGATGAAATTAATAAATAAAGTATATTAGAAAGATATTTTGGTTAATATCCACCATTTATTACTCTACCCTACTATTTTATTAAAAAATAAAATATTTACATGGTAAACATCTTATAAAAAATTAATGATATTATCATGTTGCATTGATATTTTATCATTAGAAGAAAAATATATTATTATATCATTTTATAAATAATTTTGAGAAATTTACAAAAACTATCTCTTAAATACTCCCTATAACACTTCTTGAGTTTATATTTTCACACTTCAAACATGTAAAAGAAACTTAGTAAAATCTATAGTGGCTACACAATACTCAAGAATTCCCTTATAACATGATAATCCACAAAATAGAAAGGTGATCAATCTTATTTTAGCTATTTTTGTAAGACTTTTTAGAACTATATCATATTCAATATAATAATAATACCATTAAACATGACACCACATTAATACCACTTATAAAAAGAATGGGCTAAATACTCAAACATTACCTAATCTGGGATTTGACCAACTTATGAGAATTATTCAATCCACATGGGCCCCTAATTAGCGCCTTGAGTAATGTTTTATCGATTGGGAATGATACACTTAAATTATATAATATAAGAATTCATAAACATCTTTTAAATAAACAAGCAAGAAATCCCCATGTATTAGAAATTCCTAAAAAAATCCAATATACAAAATTGGAAAATATTTTATAATTAAAGAATACTAAAAAATGTAAAAATATTTATTTATTCCACAAATACAATTTTATAATGTGAAGAATTTGAAAAGAATTTCCATATGCAGTGTTTAGATACTATAAAATTTATAAAATCGATTTAAATTAAACTTGTTGTGTGAAAACTCTCCTAACACCAAACACGGTCTTTTGTTCTCCAACACTTGAGTAGAGTCTAAAAATACTCCAATAAAATCAATGACCAATAAGTACATGAGAATCTTAAATATATCATTGTAACTCATATAATTCATGTGAAACTACAAGTACATTGTAGTTCAAATGTTGTGTGTAAAAATATATACTAATATGGGAACCACCAATTGTGTATCAACTGACCCAATGAATAAAATATTGTTCAAATGAACATGTATACTCAAAGAAATATATATTTAAAATTATTTCCATTAAAAACAATCAATTTATATTAATATTTAATAAATATAGAAATAAAAATGAATACTGACTAGAGTAATTAACATTCTATACTGTGAGGGTCTATACTCGTACAAATATTATTTAATCCTAGTTAGGTATCTATGAGGAATGAATATACTAATTTTTTAATTTAAATACACTCCAAATTGATTTATTTTCAAACACCTACCTTTCCCTCACTTTATATGGATGAATATTTGATTTCAAAATCACCATCACCATCCATAATAAAGAGGAGAATATGATCTATTACTAAAGAACCCCCATTGCTATAAAGATTGTGAGAATATTTATATATGAGTATAAATAAAAAAAGGTAAAACTAGGAATAATAATAAAATAATATATACATGTATCCAAACAATCATGGTAAATTCATAATAATGATATAGTTGAAATATTGCATTAACCATTGAATCCTTAACAATTATTCATTATAAATAAGAAAAACCCAACATGGTGTAAGTGATTCCATGATCTATGAATATAAATAACAATGGAATAAAATATGTATCATGTACTAGCGAATAATTTTGATACCAAAATGTACACATAAACATTACTTATGTAAATTATAATCCAATAGAATAATTATCCATGTCACACTAATAAACATCAATGAATAATTATGTATTTTCATAACTAATATTCATAAAATTATATGTCTATAATAAAAAAATGAATAATTAATACTATACCAATCAATATATTTATTTAAATTATCATATAAAACTATGTATTACAAACATTTTACCAAATATTGGATTTGGTTTAAATATAAATATGATTAAAATTATTTATTATGTCACTTTATAATTTGTAATGTTAATAACATTGTTATTTAAAATTAATTTATAGTATTAATCATTTATTAAGGACCAATATACTAATTCCTTAGGAAAATTATTTTCATAAGTGTTATTTTCAAAATTATAACTTAATAATGATTATTTTGGAAAGATATTATTTAATTACAAACATATTTTATAGGGTTGGAAATAACATTAATTTCCTATTAGATAAATATTATCTAATGATTATTTTATGAATAATAGGTCTTATAGCCAGATGATATACATAAATAAAGAATATTCATAAAAATTAGTCTATAATATTATTATCTAAATTAATGTTTTCCAAAAGAGGTCAAGATCAAAACACAAATATATAAAAAAAATGTATTAATTTTACAAATGAAATATATTGGAATTATGATCGATTTTTTTACTCTACCAAGAAAATAATAAAATAACATGAACAAAACATATGATAGGGAAATTCATTTGTAGAAAGTTATCCTCAATGAGCCTTTTTTATAGTTCTAATCATTAAATTCTACAAAATATATGATGAAAAAAATTAAAGGTCACATTTCCACCCTCCTTCAAATCTATTTCACTATGATAAAAAGTTTCTGATATATTTTATGGATTCCCTCATCATCTGATTTCTTATTCAAAATTTAATGTGTCCACATCCCTTTTGAATATGACATTAATTTCTTGGTCCAAACTATTTTTTTCATTACGAAATTCTTTTGATATAAAAATCATTATATTTTGGGGTTTGAATGATTGATAAATCATGGGCCTTCTTAAAAATAAGCATATCATGGTTCAATTTTCTTCCAAGATTGACTTGGTTAGCTCTTAGCCTAGTTTCACCCTCTACTAAAATTGACATCATATCTATATATTCAGGTGGACATATGACTTCAACAAGAAATCAGTTACACCAAACATGGTGATATGTGTATGTTTCAATGATCTCATATTTAATTTTAAATAAATTTAATTTTTCATATTCTATGTAATACTGACGGTAGATTATTATGCTATGATGGTAAGAATAAATTCTTTTTCCAACATTCCATTCCCTGAATCACTGTGGAGGTTAATGTGTGAAGAAGGCTTGAAAATTATGTTTGGATTATGATCAATGAATAGTTCCCCCAGTAAACAATTCATGGTTTTTATTTCATGGATGAGTTATATTATATTATTTATTAAATTAGTCTATTTAGTGAATATTTTTAGAAACAAGAGGAATAAAGGCCCTCAGTTGAGGAATATAGATGCTAGAGGTAATGGTTGATGAATTGGGGATTATTTTGATTATGGTCTCACAAATTAATTGTGTGTTCTTATGGATCCAAGGTTGGAGGAATTCATTCATAGTATATTAAATTATGGAAATAAAATTGTGATATACATATTTAAACACTTGAGGTATGATTTGGATTACCCCAAGTATATTATGAATTTTATTTTGGATTCTGTGGATATTGGGGAGGTGAATGGTGTTGGTGAACTAGCTAATACTCCATGGGATTCATTTCTGAGTTCCTATACATGGGTTGTGATAACTAGAAGTCGATAGACCTCCATTGTTGAATAATAGTTCATATATGAAGGATTCATTAGGGGTTATGATTTGGGATGAACCTCTTCAAAATTATGATGATTCAGTGGAGGTTAAGAAGGGATCCAATATATGATGGACGATGTCCTGCTTGAACCAGGGAAACAACATTTATGTCCTAGGATATGTGGTTTGGTATGAGAGATCCAACATTTCACATGATTATTTTGGAGGTGGAGTTATGGAAATGTGTATGTTAATAATACAAATTATGGGATCCGTATATGTTTTCAAAGCCCAAGTAAGAATAAGGGGGATAGAGGACGCAATGATATATGGAGTTGAATTTTTAGTAACATTAAGATACTTAAGGTGTGTAAAGATTATTCAAACCTACCAAAATCAATTGAGAAAAGTTCTGTAAAGAATATTGGGTCAATGAAAAAGAGATATAATCCTTTTGAGAAGGATCTAGTGAAGGATTTAATCGTCAACTTACTCAGTGGTAATGCAATGGACAAATGTGACGGAACTAGCAAACATTACACTTTGCATATGGGTGACATGATTGTAATTTAATCGTGGAGAGACTCTATAATAAATGGGGATGACCCGAAAGATCTCCTTGGGCTATATGGTAAAAAGGATTCAACGTAAATGCATCAATGGAACATATTAATGGCATATTGTGGGTAAAATTTGATCATTTAATGTAAAAGTTGATGAATTTCCAACACAAATAGGAAAAAATATTGGAGAATACTTTGACAAGTCATTCCTCTAATAAGGATTCATGTAGGATGGATGATAGAAAAAATCATGTGGACCCAAATAATTAGTAAAGTTAATAGATAAGTAGGTAATACCTAATCCTAACAATATAATTCAATGAAAGAAATAAATTAGTGGTGAAATTCATCCAATCATGGGATAAGATGACATATAAATTTAAATACATTGTAAAATATGAATTAGATAAAAAGGTAATTGATCTCTTCTAGAAACATTATAGGGGTATTTATTCATAATGTATTAGGATTGTTTTCAATAAATATTTAATATTCTATTATGTTTGAGGTTTTGGGGTTATAAATTTTGTGGTGTGTTACTTTTTCCACATTAGTTTTTTTATGATAAAAATATAATTTTTATTCATGATAAAATTTACCAAAATAACCGAATCATCTAAAAACCAATTTTTTAGAAGTTAGTAATTAATTTTTGTTTATATAATGTATGAAACAAAATAATTAATTTCATACCTATGAATTTCCATTTAATGAATAGCATAAATTATAAAAATTGTGTTAATTAACCACCCATTTATAAATATAAAAACATGTATTTTTCTTTTATGTTAGTTTATAAAACTTTAGTATTTGACATTATAAGTATATCCTGACAACCACATGCAAATTTTAGACCACCTACTGTAAGAATTTTTTGATGTCCTCAAACGCCAATGTTCTCTACAAATCTTCTTAAATCATCGAATCATGTTTATGTAAATATAGAATTTCACTTACAAGGAATATGTAAAAATATTAATAATCCTAATTAAATTAAATAACAAACTATGAAATCCACAAAACATAAAAACAACCAAAAAATCATATTTTGTATACTATGTACATTGGAATTTAATTCCATTATTATGAAATACCAATAATAAATAACCTTAAAATTTAATATCATTAAAATAAATACATGTTGCCTTTGGAGGACCATCCATGGTTTTCTCTGACTAGGACATAAAGCATATCTTTTATTTCAAATATATTTAACCATGATTGAGTGGAAATATATATATAATCCTGAATACCTTTTTATTAAATATTTATAGAATAATTTAATTTCAATAGAGATAATATTGAAAAATATTTACCTTGATTTTTATATCTAATCAACTTATTATGATCATTAAATGATGCGGAAAAAATAGAAGATGATGAATTCCAATAGAATCAAATCATTGGTGTCTCAATTGGCCTTAGGAAGAATGGATACAATGAATCCCAACATGGGGTACAAAATAATCAATATGATTAGATGAAATCCCCCTTCCATTTTTAAAATTATATACTTATCCACTAGGCTCTTATTATATGGAAACTAGGGTCATAGATGATCCACCTAGACACCCCTACATTTCCTCACATCACATTATACCTTATTTCCCCCACTGGTTACTCCGTACCATTATTAGTTTTTAGATTTGGATAACATTTAGTATCATATTTTCATAGAAAATCTAATATTTTTGGTTTATTTAAACCATATATAAAAAATTAAAATTTATTCCACTAACACCAAACATCATAACTAAATCCCATAATTAAAATGATCATCTCTTGTATATTTCAAAATTTAAATATACAGGTGTTTTCATCACATAAATTCACAATTTAATGGATTTATAATAATTTTTTATATATAACTATGAAAATTATTGACAAAAGAATAGTTATATACCTAATCAAAAATTATGTATTCTCAAATAATTAAATATTTATTGATATTTTGTTTGGGAAAAATAAATAATATATCAAATTTTATTCCATGAATTATAACAAAATATCAATCATAGTAAGAAAGTGTATTTATATTTTATTGATATTTTGTAATTGATTTTTTTAACATTTAAATATGATACAAAAAACCATTATCTATTTTTGTATTAATATCTTGAATAAAATATGTATTAATATATATTTTTATAAAATCATCTACACCAATGATTAAACATTATAATTTATATATTTATTCTTAATCAATATCTATAATTCCTAAATTTTTCCTTATTGATGGTAGTTGGATAATGCGTAATTCTATATATCAAAACAATTATGTAATAAAAATAAATTTTCTATACTATTAAATCATTGATTTAGAAAAAATTAATCAAAATGGAAACAACATTAATTTTTTCATTAAAATATGACACAATATATTGGTAATTAATCCTTTTTGTGGTGGTTTGGATTTTCACACTTGACTCTCTATTGAATAATATGAATGTCTCACTATTTGACATAAACCATGTATCTTGGTATGCTAGATGCTTCTGACCAGACAAAAGAGTTAAGGGTATTACCATGGGTAGACTATACTCTCATATTACTGTGAGAAATGGAAAAAAATAATCACCATCCATAAACATTAAGAAACTGATTACATTAAATATATAAATAAAAAATTATATAATAAATAAAAAATAGGAAAAAAACATT
The DNA here is from genome assembly GCA_963277665.1 of Viscum album. Lineage (NCBI taxonomy): Eukaryota > Viridiplantae > Streptophyta > Magnoliopsida > Santalales > Viscaceae > Viscum > Viscum album. The sequence continues at coordinate 1,665,480,475 of OY728147.1, read as the reverse complement.
CTTATAGACTCAGAGATGATGAACACAAATGGAGAATAACCCATTAGGATCATCAAATAAACATAAAATGGAATAACAGTGGAGGTATCTATTTTTATCATTGATATATAACCCATCCATCTTCGATCTCTGTCCAAGATATCCATTTTAACAATCAATCCAAGGTTCCTTCCAATCTAGTACCAATGATCTATATAGACTATTTGGGTACCTGAGTTACATGGATTCTTATCTGAGGTGTGATTATATCTTAACGAGGAACCAATAATGTTGTCTTATATAATACCAATAAACTAGTGTTTATACATGTGATATGTTAATATTAATAAATAAATAAATACATAATGAACAAATAAAATAAACTTCATTATTCCTTGAGGTCAAACATGGAACATATAATTTAATGTAACTACTTCATCCTCTGTTTGGGTGTCTCTGTGTAAGTACCCTCATATTAAACCTGGGAGCAGATGCATTGAAACCCACAAAATCATGTTATTTTGAAATTCAAAGGAATATCTGAAGCCTATCGGGAAAGTATCTCAATATATAACTTAGTGGAATGACCAACCATGAAATATAGTAGTCTTTTAATTCATGAGAGTGAACTAATTGAACCGAAAATAATTTAATAACTTATGGGAGTTTCCAAATAAGAAAGGGAGTCATCATGTAACTCAGTGGAGTGCCCTTCATGTAAATCAGGTAACATTATACTGGTAAAAAATGGTCAGATACAAGTATAACATAAATTAAATCCCATGTATCTTAATGCATGATTGTGAAAAATTCATCCCACAAAAATCATCACATAAATATAATAATAGAACCGGTTTTGGATATCCACCACAATAGATTTTACATAATATGGGCATGCCTCTCATTTATTTAACCTGACATCATCATATCCATATTAGGCTCATCATCATTTCAATTTATATGGTGAATCCTAAAATGAATACCACCCTTTCATGAATTCATCCTTTCAGAGATCATCAACTGAATATGTCACCCATAAGTGTCCCCAACATCACATCATTTGATGAAAGTCCTACATGGGTTACTCAATCACAATCCCAATTTTTAGGCCTAACCTATCACTCAGAGGGAAGCCAATTACTTTTTATCCATATTTTTGAATCATAGTCTTTTGAGTGTCATAGGTATCAACCCATGAAAAAGTGTCAAATCCAATATAACACCTTGATATATTATATGTGATCCCACTCTGCCAAAATATCCCTAAATAACAACCATGGCGTTAGTACTTGATTATAAATAGAAAAAGGGGATTAATATTCACACCTACTCTTATATCAACAAGTCAAATGGATTTATTACATCTTAAGGTTCTAATAATGCATACTAGTTCTATTTATTATCATCCCAATGTTCATCCATACTAAAGGGGTTTAAGGGAACCTATCTAGGTTTAACATAATTTTTGAGTTCATTTAAATATCACCACTTACTGTCTATGTAAAACAAGGAAAAAATTAATAATCAAGGCCTCTATCATCACTAGGGGAGGCATCAAGAAATTACACAGTGGTCTATGATGGACATTGGTAAAATTTTCACTTCATTCATAGGCATTCCATTTAAAAATAATATTTAATTCTTTTTAGAATGGTTGATCACCATCACTTGTGAGACTGTATATCACTTTTCATATAAAAGAAATGAATAATACCAATTTTTAATGATAAAAGACCAGTTATTTCATTAATGAAGCAATTCCCTTTGGTCTCAAACTGAAAATTATTTCCAAAACGTCACCATGTCTAATCAGCCATCATTTTTGGATAAAGATCCCTATAATATGCTATAATGAGAAATAAATAATTATGAAAAATTATTAATTAATTTTTTTAATAATATATATTTATTTTAGAAAATTATTTCTATTATTAATAACTTCCCCATAACAAGATATTACACATTGTCACAACAAATTAAAGACCAACTGCTTGTGGAAGATTTACAAAATAAAGTTTATATCATACTAAAAAAATATCTACCATTCAAAACCAATTAAATGTACAATTATATTTATTTTAAGAAGAAACACTAAATTTTTTAATTTCATTTATCATGTGGGGGAAAATTAGTATGGGGATTTTACATAGATCTTCTATATAAAATCCACATCTTTTATTTATGATTCAACCATGATTGAATGGAATATTCTTCAAAACCCTCATTTTTTGTGTTTGAAAAGTTGTATTGGATAATGAATGGAATGATGATTGAGGAAGAGGAGATAAATAACCATCAATCACAATGTAAAAAAAATAAAAACCACTATAAACACCCATGTTAATAAAACTATAATATATAGGAAACCCTAAGAGTTCGGTAATTCGTGATGGATGAAAAAAAGATCCCTTGAGTCTTTAATAATCAAAATGGGTAATATAAAATTTGAAACATTGATGGGAAACATAACTTCTATGATGCCATAGATTAACTTATATAATCCCTTATGATCCTGACATGGCCATGGAAATGAAATTTCCCCCACTATCCTCTATTGTTTTCATCATGGTTCCTCCCAGATGAAACTCACATTGGTTAGGGACCATAATTTCATTAGTATCGATTTCAGTCCTTGGTGCCATAAGCTACAACCATGGCCAAAAACACCAAAACTAGGGTGTTTCCCTTAGTCCATTTCACAAAGGTTTTACCGTTACGACCATTGGGTAATCTTTAGTGTGGGCCCCCTTGGTTACTATAATGGGAAGACCAAATTCGAAACAAAATATTGCCTATCATAATTGGTATTCAAGAACACCAGGCACATCTGAAGCCTACAAATCCCACACTGCATCCCTCTTTAACCACTTTAAAATCTCTAGAACCACTCCAACATGAATGAAAATTAAAATTCAATACTAAATTTCAATCACATATGTTTTTGTGGTCTCATAACCCTCCCACCATTGCACCTATCATTTTTATAATACCTAGAACTCCTTAACCAATATTCTTGAACCATCATGAAAATTAACTCAAAACTGAATAATTACATTCTACCACCAAACATATATTTATATTAAACTAAATAACTCTAATGATTAGATACATTATTCATTGAAAAAGAAGACATCACCCATCACTATAACCAAAACACATAGATGAATATTACACGTGAATATTTATACTGAAACACCATGGGGTCATCAACCAATTTATATACTAACATAGTCTTATCCCCAACACAAATATCAACTTATATAATCTAGATCCAAGAAACTATGCTACAAACAGTCATAATCACCTACCAAATTATGTTCTTAATGGCCCAATGAACTGATCTATGTGGTTTCTAACTAACTACACCAAATTTTAAAACATACATCTTCTGGTCCCCCTTCAGATAACCTTAGTTACAGATTGTTTCAATCCATTCCATATGTATTCTATAATAACACTCATTTATCACAATATAAACACATTCTATCACTAAAAGAAACTAATCATGTCAATCCACACGAATCCATGTCATCTATTACTAAAACAACACCATCATTAACATCATCATTCTATCTAAGGAAACACATATAATTATAATCCAACATCTCAATAATCTATTCCCTCATGTGTTGAATATAAACACCTTACATAAAATACACAGTAAACACCCACTATGGATGACCACATTAGGGATCCCCAATACATTTATGATTTCTTACCTGCTACATAGAGGAACCTATAATTTACATATAAAATACCAGGAATCCATGAAGAAAATAATTTCATCAAAACCATTAATTCTTTTCTCCATGTATGACCATCAGAATTTCATCTGAATACAATGGGTTTATGATCTAATATAAACCCAATCAGGGAAATCGATACATGTTATCTTGGGTTATAGGTCACCTAAACTAGTCCAGAAATCCTAATCAACTAAAAATTATACATTTCATTCAGTATCATAATTCTATAATAACCCTAACCACTCATCTTCAATCTTTATAATTACACAAAGTCTGTGTTTTATCATACCATAAAAACCTAATAGGTTAGTTAATCCAACATTTTTAGAAAAAAAATATTAAACAATAATCATAGATCTATTAATTTAGGATCAAAATAATCTATCTCAGTAGAAAAAAATACACTGAATCACTAGTGTTAGGAAATTTAGTGATTATTCTTATAGAAGCTAAACCATGATACTAAAATAACAATATGTGATTTTGATCTCAAAATTTAAAGGCATCTACATGCCTAAACCATATACCTGATAGAACTTATTGGGATATAATGTCATAGATTTATGTATATAAACATGTTTCACTCATCGAAGGTACTCACAAACATTTGTAAAACCCTCAATTAGGATACCTACTTACTGCACCACTCATCTCATAGATAATACTTGTATTGTACACATATGGATCCACTCCTCAACAGAACATGGCTTGACCTCCAAAGCCAGTGTTACTATCTAAAATAGGTCATAATTCATGGGGAACGTCATTGTTCCCCTTTCTAAAGAACCAAAATGAATATCACATTCCAATTCACTAATCCTTAAGGGGCTACTGTAAAAATTCCATGGATCACACTCCATGTTATCTTCTTAATAGAGAAATGATTATCACTGTAAATATACAAATGATACTACCTTAATAGAATCAATATCATGAGAAAATCCACAATGGGCTTCCACATAAACAAGCCACCCTCTTGATGGGAATGTTTTTATTCATACATATATATTTATAAAATAACAATATTGGAATATCTATGTCAACTAAATAATGTCACATGGTTTTGTTAAGTATAATTCCACCAAAAATAAGGAAGGGAAAACAATATATAGGTTTTTATTGAATCATTAATTAATCAAACATTTTTTCTAATTACCGATGTAACAATAAATATTTTTTCAAAATGAAATTAACAACAAATTGTTATTTCCGAAAGTATAAATCACTTAAAATCACATTTACAACACAACAAAAACTATATAAATGGTTAATAAAATAAATAAATTAAATTAAGTAACTCTTACAAATAGAATAGTAAATTGACCATTGGAACAATAACCTGATAATTAAGAATATTAATTGGAAAATAGTAAATTAACCTCACATATGAATGTAAAAAATAAAATTTATTTATATTATGAATGAAAATATGATATATTAATATCACAGTATAAGTGAATACATGAATTAAAATGATAAATTATGATTAGGTAAATTTAAAAGTCATTTAATTAAAATAAAACTTTTATAACTAATATTATGATTTAATAAACATATTTTCAGAAAAAAATCATAAATTATAATATTTTTGTCTTAATATTATAAGACGATTTACTAGGACATCAAATAATTATTAAATGTTTTATAAAATATTTTATGATTTCAAACTCAGTATTTTTAAAACAACTAATGTTAATTAAATTAAAATTTCTCAGAATTAGAAAATTATATTCAAAAAAATATGTACATTTCATATTTTTATATGAAGAAACAATTTACTGTAAATTTTTTGTGTTTTTCATAAATAGATGTTTTTTCCTGAATTGTGAAATATGTTAAATTTTTTTTATAAAATTATAAATTAAAAAATATATTAATTAATTCATGAATGATGTATGAACCATAATCTAAAGCTATAATTCATTATAATATATATAACTATTAGTATCAAAATATTCATATTCTTGAGAAAAAATAATAAACAAATGAATAAAATAAAAAACACATCTTTCATCACCTATAAGTACCAACCCTCCCGAACTCTTCTCCTCACACCTCCAAAGCATTTGAAATTTTCCAAATTATTCTAAATAATATTACCAAGCCTTTCCCCCACATATAAGATGATGTTTTCTCATCAAATGATTAAAAACAGCCACTCTAAAGAGGTTCTCATGGATATGAATTTGAGAGATAAGATCATAGTTAATTTTATTTTAATTTGTATTCAGTTTCTCATAATTTATTATAATAACTTCACCAGAAATTATCTAAGTCACATGGAACGTCCATTATCATATATATAAATTAATTTTATTATGTTATTTTAATAATAGTTCATAAACCATCTCTTGTTCTCCCTTTTACTCTAAAAATAAAAACAGTAACCGTGATGTATTAATTTATCTACATTGAGGAAGAAAAATAGTATTTTTACTTTACCAATGTCAAGGATACTCATAATAACTTAATAATGGTATAAATATATTTTCAAATTTATATTATAATCTTTTTAATTATTGGTAACTAACAAAGACACATAATAATAATAGTAAAATAAAAAAAATTCATGTTGATAAAAAACCACCCAATAAATATAATGCATTATCCTTAAAGGGTTATCAAGTTAATAATCATCATAACATATAAATAAAATTTATATAAGAAAAAATTAATCTCTTATTGGTAAACCAGTATTATATAATTTTAATTCTGGATAATAAATATCATATTACATGAACTTCCCTACCTCTATGTAGGTGAACAAATTAAGAAAACCTCGAAAACGAACACTCCCAAATGACGAAATTGATCTATATTAATCTCTATAATGAACATATAATAATTTTTTGAGTTATAATAAATAAAATAAATTTATAATAGGATATTGATTTTTTTATAAAATTAAATAAATTTTATGATGTGGGATATTAAGGTGAATATATATTTCATGAATAAGGTAAGGGGCCATAAAACTAAACTACCTTTTTTGGGTTATCACTCATTCATTTAATATTTTTTTCAGATATTTCCTTCAAAAATAATTTCAAAATCCTTCAATATCATTTTTTAGGATACACATTCTTCTAGCGGGATTGTGTGATGAGTGAAAATGATTTTTTTTTTCAAAATAAAACATCTTTTTTAAAATTTCGTTTACCTCTCTTGAGATTGTTTCTTCATTCATCATGATTGAATATTATTATAATAGTTATTATATAACATTTATATTTTAGGATCACTAATGTTTATTCATTAATAAATCCTTCATTGAATTCTAAGGAAACCCATTTTGTTTCTATGGGTTATTTTGTTACCAATATCATTATATGTTTTATGTAGAATGCTTGATAATATAAATGTTATGATATGAAGGGTGAACCAAGAATAATATATCACTCCAATTCATTAGATAATGTGATGTATCTATTGATATAATGTTCAATAGGTTTGAATATGATGCTATATTTTCTCAAAATTCTGATTTTATTCATATGAACATATGTTATGAGGGAACATGATGCTAGATTTTTCAGAAATGTTTGATGTTTTTTACCACTATGACTTGATGCGTATTTTTTATTAATTGATCATTCCACATATATATTTAGTGATTCACCTCATGATTATGATGATGATCACATTATTATATTACGATGATGATTATTATTCTCACCACATTCTAATGATTAATATCTCTCTATATCCACTTAATAGTGGTTTAGCTCACCCATTTCATTGATGTGTGTCTTGGGTTGGTTAATTATACTAAAGAGACCTTGAGGTAGACTGATAATCTGGAAAATAATGAATTAAATAATATTAATCTATTATTATGTAAATTTTATATATAGTCATGTTTTTTATAAGAGGCAAAACAGTCGCAATAGGGAATGAAATTCTATTACATTGTTTATATTTAAAATGATTATATAGTCATGTAGGAAATAATATGGACATTATAGTTTTTTAAAATTAAAATGTAGTTTATTGGGGAATTAGGATTCTATAACATTATGGAAGACCCTTACTATGAGAATAATTATATATAATAACCCATGTGAAATTGTTATAGAAAATTTATAAATATAGAGATACTGGATGATATACATTAATAGTTGATTTCAAAAATGAATGAATTAATAATTAATCATTTTCTGACATATATTTTTTCGACTAATTTCTATTTTAGAAAATGGTGGGATCAAAGAGAAATAATGAAAAAACATATGAAAGGGATAATTTCAAAGATTTCATGAATGAAATTCCCATTACCTTGTTAGGTGTTGTTAAAAATTTCTTGTTGACTATTACTCCACTATCATAGGCCATAAATAGTAACTTGAATAATGGTAAATTCCTTGTTCACCTAATAGGGATAAACTGTAAATCAGTAATTTTAGGCTGTAATGAACACTACTTTTAGTGGATATTTTGATCCACTAGTTGTTGAATAGTGGTTCAAATCAAGGGAGAAGAATATTTTTATGCTTCAATATTTTTAAATGAAGATTTTCACTCTATACAATTATTATTTAGTTATAGTGGCCCATAAATGGCATGTATTTATTAATAACACCAAGAAAAATGGATAAATTGAATATATTTAATGGTATAAATTTTTGAAAATATTTTATAATATGAATTTCTCTCAATCATATATACAGATTTTGTTAGATAAATATTAGAGATAAAGAAAAATTAAGGTGAATTTTTCATGGTTTGCGAAAGAAATTTCAAGTCTTTCAAGGTACAACACATGTGTTTTCTCAACAGTGAATATATATATATATATATATATATATATTCTTTACTACATTAAAATCAAAACATTGAAAGGCTATAGGTATTCAAGAATTCGATAGTTAAGAAAATTTTGATCGATGTACTCCCAAAGTGTAGATGGTGTTTGGAGATTATCCCCATGAATATTGAATATATGAAATAAAATATGGATTTCAAGATGGGAAATTTAATGAGAATGGTAGAATGAAAAATCCATCATTCACATGTCAAAAATTTGGAAATAAAAATAATAGTAATTGACTCAATGGTAAATTGATATGCTTTATGTGTGGGATAGAATACTAGAAAGAACATGAATTTTTAAGATATATGATGCTACAAGAAAATGTGGTCTGGAAAGAAGAGGACCACTCATAGTTTAACGTTGCAACTACAGGGAGAAAGGGAACTATGCTAGCCAGTACACTAAACCTCGACTCCATGAGGGTCATAACAATCAACAACCTCCAATGAAAAAAAGAAAATGGTAAACATAATGACATTACTACTTCTATGGTGGATCCTATCAATGATTTCATGATATGTATACTGGTTATTCATTCAAAAATAGAGATCATACAATTAGATTCATCTTCTACACAATCATTCATACCATGTATATTTAGTAGAACTATTCAAAAACAAACATAAAAATGAGGGTGGGATTTCTAAGGAAACCTAAAATGAAGAAATTATTACATCTAAATTATTTAAGTCATCCATGGTTAATTTTTTGCATTTAAGATCCTAAAATATATTTTATTAATTCCATTGGTGGAGTTTGATGCTATATTGGTCATAAAATGCCTATATTTTAATAATGAATAAATCAAATACCAGGAATGGGAGATCAATTTTTACATCTTGAGGTATCCACCATTTTTCTACAAGATCAAAAATTAGGGGTAATCTCATTCTGAATCATCATCTCTAGTGTAAATATTATTTCCTTATGTGAAATCATATAAAGACCAAATTATTATGATAATGGAGTGAGTAATTATTGAGGATATTCTAATTTTGTGGGATTATACTGATGTGTTCTCGGATGAATATCTTAGGGTTCCTAATGACTAAAAGGTTGATTTATCAGTTAAAATTATTCCCATATCTCTACCTATTTTAAAATACCCATATATAATATCCCTTAAGTCTTTAATAATCAAAATGGGTAATATAAAATTTGAAACATTGATGGGAAACATAACTTGTGTGATGCCATAGTTTACCTTATATAATCCCTTATGTTCCTGACATGGCCATGGAAATGAAATTTCCCCCACTATCCTCTATTGTTTTCATCATGGTTCCTCCCAGATGAAACTCACATTGGTTGGGGACCATAATTTCATTAGTACCGATTTCAGTCCTTGGTGCCATATGCTTCAACCATGGCCAAAAACACCAAAACTAGGGTGTTTCCCTAAGCCCATTTCACAATGGTTTTACCCTTACGACCATTGGGTAATCTTTAGTGTGGGCACCCTTGGATACTATAATGGGAAGACCAAATTCAAAACAAAATATCGCCTATCATAATTGGTATTCAAGAACACCAGGCACATCTGAAGCCTACAAATCCCACACCTCATTCCTCTTTAATCACTGTAAAATCTATAGAACCACGCCAACATGAATGAAAATTAAAATTCCATACTGAATTTCAATCACATTTGTTTTTGTGGTCTCATAACCCTCCCACCATTGCACCTATCATTTTTATAATACCTATAACTCCTTGACCATTATTCTTGAACCATCATGAAAATTATCTCAAAACAAAATAATAACATTCTTCCACCAAACATATAATTATATTAAACTAAATAACTATAATGATTAGGTATATTATTCATTGAAACACAAGACATCACCCATCACTATAACCAAAACACATAGATGAATATTACTCGTGTCTATTTATACTGAAACACCATGGGGTCGTCAACCAATTCATATCCTAACATAGTCTTATCCCCACCAAAAATATCAACTTATATAATCTAGATCCAAGAAACTATGCTACACACAGTCATAATCACCTTCCAAATTGTGTTCTTAATGACCCAATTAACCGATCGATGTGGCTTCTAACTAACTACACCAAATTTTAAAACATACTTCTTCTGGTCCCCCTTTAGATAACCTTAGTTAAAAATTGTTTCACTCCATTCCATATGGATTCCATAATAACACTCATTTATCACAATATAAACACATTCTATCACTAAAAGAAACTAATCATGTCAATCCGCACGAATCCATGTCATCTACTACAAAAACAACACCATCATTAACATCATCATTTTTACTAAGAAAACACATATCCTTCTAATCCAACATCCCAATACTCTATTCCCTCATTTATTGAATATAAACACCTTACATAAAATACATAGTGAACATCAACTGTCGATGACCACATCATGGATCCCCAATACATTTATGATTTATTCCCTACTACATAGAGGAACCTATAATTTACATATGAAATACCAGGAATCCATGAAGAAAATAATTTCATCAAAACCATTAATTCATTTCTCCATGTCTGACCATCATAATTTCATCTGAATGCAATGGTTTTATGATCTAATATAATCCCAATTAAGGAAATCGATACATGTTATCATGGGTCATAGGTCACCAAAACTAGTTCATAAATTCTAATCAACTAAAAATTCTACATTTAATTCAGTATCATAATTCTAGAATAACCCTAAACACTCATCTTCAAACATTATAATTTCACAAATTCTGTGTTTTATGTTGCCATAAAAACATAATAGGTTAGTTAATCCAACATTTTTAGAAAAAAATATTAAACAATAATCGTAGATCTATTAATTTAGGATCAAAATAATCTATCTCATTAGAAAAAATACACAGAATCACTAGTGTTAGAAAAGTTAGTGATTATTCTTAAGAAGCTAAACCATGATACTAAAATAACAATATGTGATTTTGATCTCAAAATTTAAAGGCATATCCATGCCTAAACCACATACCTGATAGAACTTATCGAGATATAATGTCATAGATTTATGTATATAAACATGTTTCACTAATCTATGGTACTCCAAAACATTTGTAAAACTCTCAATTAGGATACCTACATACTGCACCACTCATCTCATCGATAGGACTTGTATTGAACACATATGGATCCACTCCTCAATAGAACATGACATGACCTCCAAAGCCAATGTTACTATCTAAAATAGGTCATAATTTATGGGGAACATCGTTGTTCCCCTTTCTAAATAACAAAAATTAATATCACATTCCAATTCACCAATCCTTAAGGGGCTACTGTAAAAATTTCATGGATCACACTCCATGTTATCTTCTTAATAGATAAATGATTATCACTGTAAATATACAAATGATACTACCACAATAGAATCAATATCATGAGAAAATCGACAATGGGCCTCCACATAATCAAGACACCCTCTTTATGGGAATGTTTTTATTCATATATATATATTTATAAAATAACAATATTGGAATATCTATGTCAACTAAATAATGTTACATGGTTTTGTTAAGTTGAATTCCACCAAAAATAAGGAAGGGAAAAAATATATAGGTTTTTATTGAATCATTAAATAATCAGTCATATTTTCTAATTACGGATGTAACCATACATATTTTTACGAAATGAAATTAAGAACTTATTATTATTTCAGAAAGTATAAATCACTTAAAATAACATTGACAACACAACAGAAACTATATAAAGGGTGATTAAAATAAATTAAAGAAATTAAGTAACGCTTACTAATAGAATAGTAACTTGACCATTGGAACAATAACTTGAGTATTAAGAATATTAATTGGAAAATAGTAAATTAACCTCACATATGAATGTAAAAATAAAATTTATTTATATTATGAATGAAAATATAATATATTAATATCACAGTATAAGTGAATACATGAAATAAAATGATAAATTATGATTAGGTAATTTTGAATGTCATTTAATTAAAATAAAAATTTTATAACTAATATTACGATTTAATAAATATATTTTCATAAAAATAATCAAAAATTATTATTTTTTGTCTTAATATTGTAAGATGATTTACTAAGACACCAAATAATTTTTAAATGTTTTAAAAATATTTTATGATTTCAAACTCGGTATTTTTAAAAAAATTAATGTTAATTTAAATTGAATATCTCATAATTAGATAATTATATTCAAACATATATGTCCATTTAATATTTTTATATGAAGAAAAAAATTTACTGTGAATTTTTTGTGTTATTCTTAAATAGGTATTTTTTTCATGAATTGTGAAATATGTTTATTTTTGTTTATAAATTTATAAATTAAAAAATATATTAATTAAATAATGAATGATGTATGAACCATAATATAAAGCTATAATTCATTATAATATATATAACTATTAGTATCAAACTATTCATATTCTTGACCAAAAATATTAAACAAATGAGTAATATAAAAAACACCTCTTTCATCACCTATAAATACCAACCCTGCCGAACTCTTCTCCTCACACCACCAAAGCCTTTATAATTTTCCAAATTATTCTAAATAATATTTCCATGCTTCTACCCCACATATAAGATAACATTTTCTCATCAAATGATTAAAAACAGCCACTCTAAAGAGGTTCTCATGGATATGAATTTGAGAGATAATATCGTAGTTAATTTTATTTTAATTTGTATTCAGTTTCTCTTTATTTATTATAATAACTTCACAAAAAATTATCCAAGTCACATGGAACGTCCATTATCATATATATAAATTAATTTTATTGTGTTATTGTAATAATAGTCCATAAACAATCTCTTGTTCTCTCTTTTACTCTAAAAATAAAAACAGTATCCGTGTGGTGTTAATTTATCTACATTGAGGAAGAAAAATAGTATTTTTACTTTACAAATGTCAAGGCTACTCATAATACCTTAATAATGGTAGAAATATATTTTAAAATTTATATTATATTCTTTTTAATTTTTTGTAACTAAAAAAGACATAATAATAATAGTAATGAAAAACAAATTCATGCTGATAAAAAAACCACCCAATAAATAAAATGCATTATACTTAAAGGGTTTTCAAGTTCATAATCATCATAACATATAAATAAAATTTTTATAATACAATTTAAACTTTTATTGGTAAACCAGTATTATATAATTTTCATTCTAGATAATAAATATCATATTACATGAACTTCCCTACCGCTATATAGGTGAACAAATTAAGAAACCCACGAAAACGAACACTCCCAAATGACGAAATTGAACTATATTAATCTTTATAATGAACATATAATAAATTTCTTCAGTTACAATAAATAAAATACATTTATAATAGGTTATTGATTTTTTAATAAAATTAAATAAATTTTATGATGTAGGATATTAAGGTGTAGAAAAAATTCAAAAATAACGTAAGGGGACATAAAACTGAACTACCTTTTTTTGGGTTATCACTCATTCATTTAATATTTTTTGTGGATATTTCCTTTAAAAATAATTTCAAAATCCTTTAATTGAATTTTTTGGGATACACATTCTTCTAGCGGGATTGTGTGATGAGTGAATATGATTTTTTTTCAAAATAAAACATCATTTTTAAAATTTCGTTTACCTCTCTTGAGATTGTTTCTTCATTCATCATGATTGAAAATTGTTATAATAGTTATTATATAACATTTATATTTTAGGATCACTAATGTTTATTCATTAATAAATCCATCATTGAATTCTAAGGAAACAAATTTTTTTTCTATGGGTTATTTTATTACCAATATCATTTTATGTTCTATATAGAATGCTTGATAATATAAATGTTATGATATAAAGGGTGAACCAAGAATAATATATCACTCCAATTCATTAGATAATGTTATGTATCTACTGATATAATGTTTAATAGGTTTGAATATGATGCTATATTTTCTCAAAATTATGATTTTATTCATATGATCATATGTTATGAGGGAACATGATGCTAGATTTTTCAGAACTATGTGATGTTTTTTACCACAACGACATGATGCATCTTTTTTATTAATTGATTGTTCCACATATATATTTAGTTATTCACCTCATGATTATGATGATGATCACATTATTATATTACGATGATGATTAATATTCTCAGCATGTTCTAATGATTAATATCTCTCTATATCCACTTAATAGTGGTTTAGCTCACCCATTTCATTGATGTGTGTCTTGAGTTGGTTAATTATACTAAAGAGACCATGGGGGAGACTTATAATCTAGAAAATAATGATTTAAATAATATTAATCTATTATTATGTTAATTTTACGTATGGTCATGTTTTTTATAAGACACTAAACAATTGCAATAGGGATTGAAATTCTATTACATTGTTTATATTTAAAATGATTATATAGTCATGTAAAAAATAATATGGCCATTATAGTTTTTTAAAATTAAAATTTAGTTTATTGGGGAATTAGGATTCTATAACATTAGGGAAAACCCTTACTATGAGAATAATTATATATAAGAACCCATGTAAAATTGTTTTAGAAAAATTATAAACTTAGCGATACCAGATGTTATACATTAATAGTTTATTTGTAAAATGAATGAATTAATAATTAATCATTTTCTGACATATATTTTTTCAACTATTTTCTATTTTAGAAAATGGTGGGATCAAAGAGAAATAATGAAAAAACATATTAAAGGGATAATTTCAATGATTACATGAATGAAATTACCATTATCGTGTTAGGTGTAGTTAAAAATTTCTTGTTGATTATTACTCCACTATCTTAGGACATAAACAGTATCTTGAATAATGGGGAATTACTTGTTCACCTAATAGGTAGAAACTGGAAATCAATAAATTTCGGCTGTAATGAACATTGCTTTTATTGGATCTTTTGATCCACTAGTTGTTGAATAGTGATTCAAATCAATAGAGAAGAACTTTTTTATGCTTCAATATTTTTAAATGATGATGTTTACTCTATACACTTATTATTTAGTTATAGTGGCCCATAAATGGCATGTATTTATTAAGAACACCAAAATAAATGGATAAATTGAATATATTTAATGGTATGAATTTTCGAAAATATTTCATAACATGAATTTCTCTCAATCTCTATATAAAGATCTGGGTAGAGAATTATTAGGGCTAAAGAAAAATTAAAGTGAATTTGTCCTGGTTTGTGAAAAAATTACAAGTCTTTCAAGGTATGACACATGTGTTTTCTCAACAGTGAGAAAATATATATATATATATTCTTTACTACATTAAAATCAAAACTTTGAAAGGTAATAGGTATTCAAAACTTTGATAGGTAAGAAAATGTTGATTGATGAACTCTCAAAGTGTAGATGGTGTTTGGAGATTATCCCCATGAATATTGAAATATGAAATGAAATATGGAGTTTCAAGATGGGAAATTTAATGAGAATGGAGGAATGAAAAATCAACCACTCACATGTCAAAAATGTGTAAATAAAAATAATAGTAATTGACTCAATGGTACATTGATATGCTTTATGTGTGGGATAGAATACTAGAAAGAACATGAATTTTGAAGATACATGATGCTACAAGAAAATGTGGTCTAGAAAGGAGAGCACCACTCATAGTTTAACATTGCAACTACAGGGAGAAAGGGAACTATGATGGCCAGTACACTAAACCTCGACTCCATGAGGGTCATAACAATCAACAACCTCCAATGAAAAATGAAAAAGGTAAATATAATGACATTACTACTTCTAAGGGGGACCCTAAAAATGATTTCATGATATGTAAGTTGGTTATTCATTCAAAAATAGAGATCATACAATTAGATTCATCTTCTACACAATCATTCATACCATGTATATTTAGTAGAACTATTAGAAAACAACCTTAAAAAAGGAGGGTGGGATTTCTAAGGAAACCGAAAATGAAGAAAATATTAAATCCAAATTATATAAGTCATCAATGGTCAATTTTTTGTATTTATGCTCCTAAAAAATATTTTATTAATTCCATTGGTGGAGTTTTATGCTATATTGGTCATAAAAATCCTATATTTTAACAATGATTACTTCAAATATCAGGAAAGTGATATCAATTTTTATATCTTAATGTATCCCCCATTTTTATACAAGAGCATGAATGAGGGTTAATCGCATCCTGAATCATCATCTCTAGTGTAAATATTATTTCCTTATGAGAAATCATATAAAGATCAAGTGATTATGATAATGGAGTGAATCATTATTGAGGATATGCCCATTTCGAGGGATTAGACTGATGTGTTCTCGGATGAATATCTTAGGGTTACTAATGACTAAGAGGTTGATTTATCGGTTTAAATTGTTCCAATGTCTCTGCCTATTTTAAAATACCCATATATAATATCCACCTATTTTTTGGAGGAACTGATGATGTAGTTACAAGAAAATATGGACAAGGGTTTTGTACAAAATAGTGCTTCACCATGGAGTTCACCTATCCTCTTCATTATGAATAAGGATACATCAATGTGCATCTGAATTAACATTCATGAGATTAAAAAATCCTAATGAATAACAAGTATCCCCTACCATTGATAGATGAATTTTTCAATCAACTTATCAGGGATATGTATTTCACTAAGGTGGACTATTTGACTAGATAACACTATTTAAAGGTAACAAAGGAATATATTCCCAATATTTACATTCGACTGTTGTATTAACACTCTGAATTCATTACGATTTTATGAAGAGACACTAATGTTCTTCAAATCCTTTTGGACTTATTGGATTGAGTCTTTAGATATTTCCTCCTAAAATTTGAGGTAGTCCATATCGATGATATTTTGATATAAACAATGATGACGGAGGAACACGAGGAGAATTTTAATTCTATGATAATGACCATGATAAGGGAGAAGTTATATGAAAATTATATTAAATGTGAGATATAAATGGACGAATTATTATTCTTGGGGAAATTTATCAACATTAAGGGAGTATTTGTTGACCCTTTAATGAAAAAAAAAACAAATTAATAATGACCCATGAAAACATATTCAATTTAGAACCACGGTTTCCTTGGTCAAGTTAGGTATCACCTAGTATTTTTGAAATACATATCGTGATTTTAAAACACTCTAACCTTGTTTACTCAAAAGGGATAAATATTTTTCTAGACATGTAAATGTGATGAATGGTTAATATATTTTGAAAATAGGATTATTCGTACATCGGTTATCACACTATCGACGAGTGGGGAACTCCATCATATAATGTGATTATTTAAAAAATGTCTTAGGATGTGTACTGACAGAAATTGGTAAAGTGATATCCTACACCTCTTGTGCTTTTAAAATTCATGTTCAAAACTATTTTACACATAATCTGGAGTAGCTGGCTATGATCATTAGATTGAAAATATGATAGAATTATCTATATGTGGTGTAGTGTGATTTTATTTACAGATCATAAGAACCTAAAAAAATATTGATACCAATGTGTCTGAATTTGTGCCAATGTGGATGGTTAATGAGCATCATGGATTATATATTCTCAATCCACTACCATCCTATAAAAGTCAATACAGTGGTATATGAACTATGTAGAAAGTATAATAAAACATTATCATTGATGAGAAATGAGGGGGATCCAATCATCTTATATTTTTAGTGGATACCCATAGGAATCATTATGGAATTAATATAATAAATTCTTTGTTAAATTATTTCTCAACCATCAGTTTTGGAAAAAATAAAGGATTCACAATGAAATAATGAGAACATTCCAATGTAGGTACTAGCTATTTGAAAATAGAAATCCTCAGAGTTCAGAATTCATGTGGAATGAGTAATAATTTTTAGGACACCACTATTGGTACCCTCCAATGCATAGATAAAGAAGGATATTTTGAATGGAACAAAATGATCAACCATCTATATTCACCTAGGGAGCACAAAGATGTATTGAAATATCTAATTGGACTATTTGATGAATAATATACAAAATTAAATTACTCAATATTAATCAATGTTCTTGGTATGTTAGTATTTTAAGGATAAAAGAAAACATTTATGGAGATTATAAAACCATTACCCTTTATAACATGATAATTAAAAAATATTCCAATTGAATGTGACACCAGACAGCCATAGAAATCCAGTGGAAACAATTGTATATGGATTTATGTGTATCATCATATAATGATCGATCACTTTATCAAAATTCTAGAGGAGTTATCACTGGATCAACATATACAAATATACATCAACGATTTCGTAAGGCCACAAAGAGTAACACTATTAATTATATCTGATCAAGATATAAGATCCACCTCCATGCTCTAGAAAAGACTCCAACATGATCAAAAAATTTAGCTGAACATGACCACATCTTATCATCCTTAAAATGATTTTCAATTTGAAGAGACTATTAAAACTCTCGAATACATGTTCAATGCATGTTCTATGGACTCCAAAAAAATATGATAACTTCTGTTACCTTTAACTGAGTTCACCTTCAATAAAATTGTCAACTCAATCATCCAAATGGATCCATAAGAATCCCATTATGTGAGACAATGTAAGACACCAACATGATAGGATGAAATTGGTGAATAAAAGCTACTAGGATTTAAAATGGAAAAATAGTAAATAAAAGGTGAAAACCATTTAGTAGAATATTCGGGCATCCCATTGTTGATAGAAACATTATTTGTACAATCCTTGAAGAGACACAGAGTATTTTTTTGGAGACATGGTTTTCCTCCACATATGTCCACAGATGAAAATAATGATATATGGTAAGAAAATAATGTTACATACTAAGTACATCATCCCCTATTAGATTCATTATCATTTCAAAGAATTATCATATCAACTAGATCATCCAAAAACCACGTCTTAAGTATATGATGTATTCCACATATCAATATTGTGGAAGAATATAAAATATACGTCACATATATTGAATTCATATGTGGACTGGTTGGAAAATGATCTCTCTTAGGAGGATCTGTTGGGGATGATCATTGACCATAGAGATAAAGATCAATGCAAAAAAGACTACTCACTTTGTAAAAGTACTATGGTAGAACCATTAGTACAAGTAAAAAACATGTGAACTAGATTATGTGAAGAAAGGTATATATCCTCACCTTTTGAAACATTTCTTGTAAATTTAAATATCATGGGAAAAATTTCATTAGGGGGGGTGAATGTGACAACCATGAATTCTATAAATTAAAATTCACTTATCATAATTAGTTATTATATTATAAATCTCTTAAAATCATATTGAAAACATTATTTAGACATTATTAATAAGAAATAAATGAATGAAGAGAAATTAATGAACTGTTTCCAATATAATATTAAATTTAACGTTAAAATAATAACATAACACTTGTGAATATGAATTTGGTCATTAAAAATAGTAACCTCACCTATTGATTTTTAAATAAAATTTGAGTATCTTAGTAATGGATATGTGATATATTTATATCACTATATAAGTAAAAAATTTATAATAATGATAAATTAGTTATAGGTATTTTTTGTATGTTATAGATATTTAATTACAATTTTATATTTGATATAAGGATTTATAAGAGATTATATTCTCTCTAAATTAATAAATAAATTAATATCTAATTTATTATTATTTTAATTTAATTTTAAGAGACATTAATAATTTATTCAATTTTTTATAAATTAAGTTATGATTTCAAAATCACTATTTTCCGATGAAAAGATTATTTTATTTCAAAATAAATTTCATAAATTTATGAAATTATTTTCATAATATAGAGTTCAATTTTTAGTTCTACACATTGAAATATAGTTGGAGTTGACTTAGTTTATTTTTCAAATATAATTGAATTTTTGTGAATAGTGATATATGATGATTTAGAATATATAACATTATCTGTTAAATTCACTATTTCTTGAGTCATATATGCTATAATAACCATAATCTAGAACATTAATTATTTATATAAAATTTTTATTGATTTGGATTACACTATTCATAATCATGAGACAAAATAATAAACTAATGAATAAAATAAACAAAAAACAACCATATCATCTCATATAAATACAACAACTCACCACCTCTTCTCCTCACACCTCCAAATGATTTAAGCTTGTCTAAATTTCAACCAATAATTTTTTAATTCCTCTTTATAATGTATAATAAAATTATTTCTAGAAAAAATAAATATCTAATTTCCCCATTGATGTTTCCAAGGTTAATAATTCATGAAGTAAAATCCTCTTTTATTTTTTTAATTTAATTTCTATTTACATTCTTATCTTTTTATATCATAACATATCCTTGTTTAAGTTGAATTAAAACAATGATAACTTATATATATATTAATATTATTATATTTGTGGAGTAATCTATCATCAAAACCTGTATTCATATCTATTTAATTATTAAAATGAATCATTAACATTGAGGTGTTAATTTGTTACCATAGTGGACGGAAATTTTTCATTTTCCATTCTCACCATCATTGATCATAAAAATAAAATTATAATTGTTTAAATAGTTTTCAAAATTCATGTTTTCACATTTTTTATGCTGTATATGTAATATATACACATAATAGTAAATAATTGAAAAAATGAGTTGTGATGATAAAAAAATAGTCAAATTAATTTAAATGATTACAATAAATGATTTATATATTGAATCATACTCATACAATATAACCAATTTATATAGAATACTGTTAAAAATAATTAAAATTATGCAATATTATATAATTTCAATTATGGAGATTAATTTCCATTTTTAGGGACCATAAATACATTTATACAATTGAACAGTTCATGTAAACCATTAAATAAGAAACTCTAGAATGACAGAAATTGAAATCGATAACTCATTACAATGGATATAAAAGAACATAATAAAAAAATTAAAGAAACAATAAAATAATAAAATTTTATAGATTTATTAATTAATTAATTTATCGTGGTTATCACAGATATTAGTGTGAATTAGAATTCAGACATAATATAAGGGGATTCTCAAACCCATCTCTGTTTGTTTGGATTATCACTCTTTCATTCCAAATTTCTACGTAGATATTTCCCTTAATATAATTTCATTATACATCCTTTTTATTTTATATGATTTTCATGATTCCAATATAATTTTATGATTAATGAATATTTTAGTTTCAAAAAAATCATCTAGCAAAAAATATCATCTTTTACTTCTCTTCAGATTGGATTATCTTAGCATAAGATTTATGGTTCTTATACAAAGAAATATATTCCATTTTTATTTTGGGAACCCAAAATATTATTCATGAATATAATAATTACGATGTTCTCCTTAAATTTATATCATTTCCATGGTTTATATATTGATAAATATTGTTATATGTTCTATGTGGAATGCATGATAATTTAAATTTTAAGATGTGACAAGAGCACTCAGAATTATATAGCACTCTAATGAAGTTGGTAATTCGATGTATCTAATTTAGAAAATTGAAATATTTGTGAACATGATTCTATATTTTTCACAATTATTGTGTTTGGATTATTCACATATGGTATGTGTGAACATGATTGTTATTTTATTAAAAAAAATATGTGGGAATTTGAAAACTAAGACATGATGCTTCTTTTTTATGCATTGACACATTTCATGCGATTATATATTATTCCTCTCATGATTATTATAATGATAACATTCATATGTTATTCTGATGATTATTTTTCTCACCCATGTAATATTTATTCTTATCGTTCTCTATCATATTACATGGATTTATTTCAACCCTTTTGTTGATGAATATCCTCTGGTGATTACTTATACTAATGAGAACATAAGGGATAATAATAAGATAAATATGAAGGAAATAAATAATTTTTTACTTTTATGTGTAAATTTTATATTTGTTACAAATTTTACCTGGACATTAAACCTTTGGATACATGAATGTAACATGTTATTGTTGATTATCGTTATTATCATGTAGTTGTCTTGTAGGGGTCATTATAAATAGTATGGTGTATATCACTATGGAAAATATTTGATATTACATCCAAACTAGGATAACTGTACATTCCATACATTAAGGTTATACAAGATCATTAATGTGAATCTCATTTTTGATAAATATGATATTTAATATAATGGGAGATATATAATTCCGTAGTAAAGTACAATTAAATCAACATGTTTTATGTGAACACATCATATAGGTTTCTGTTTCCACATTAAATATATCCCCACTCAACTATAAATGTTCCTAATATAATGAAAGATAAAATATGTCATGTGAGTCATATGTTCCAATATGATGCATAAACACTAGCCTCTCACTAATGGGTTAGGATAAAAAAAATAATTTATTCATATAAAGAATAATTTCTATCAGGTTATGTGAAATCAGAAAAATATAGATGTTTCAACCAATATAAACACACCAATATCCCCTGTAACCTATAATTTATACAAAAAATGGTGTTCTTGATGCACATATTTGATATAGATCATACGCATTCTTACACTCCTACATCAGATGCCTACCCTCAACCCAAATAGTATATCCAAAATAAATAAATAACACATTATGTGACATCAATCACCTAATGGACCTAATACGACATTGTGACATATCCACTATGTTTCACTTGAAAGTAACCCATATAGGGACATTAAATTACCTTATGTATACCATTCAATATAAAAAAGGTAAAAACTTCCAATTTGGGATTTGGTGTTATCTTTAGTAAAAAAATTCAACCAAATCAAAGGATAAAATTAGTGGGAAAAATAAAACAATATCTACAACCAATAATCCTCTAAGTGAGAGGAAATTCATATCACATCATATAATAGATGTAAAATCATGAGCATAAAACCATGTAGACTCATGGTCATTCAAATACATAAAGAGATATCTGCCACTAGTCTAATCATAGATACAACAAATTTTATATAAATTTAAGTCTTTAATAATATTTCATAACCATAACATTCCCATCATAAAAATCCCAAATATATTTATTTCTAAATAATAATTATTTGTCCCCTACACAACCTGATCCTTTGATTAGTGAAGACTACTTGTGTTCCCAATAACCACAGTCACTAAATTATTGTGTGACTGAAACATATTAGGGAACCACCAATGTGTTCCCATTAAAAACAATTAAACCATTTAATATTCATGTGAAATGATTATATAAATAAAAATTATAATAAAAATTCATATAAAATATAGAAACCATTTCTCTTTGTGTCACACCAGGGTTTCTATCTTGCACATTGTTCCAGTTTGGGTCAAGCTCTTGGTCATTTTTTTGAGATATGAGTGTGAATGTTTTAGAATTGTTTGACATTATTTATCATCATTTCATGGAATATATATTCCTTATAGCTTCCCCCTAGTCCAACTTGAATTTTGGAGAAAAAAATCAATTTTTTAGAGGACAAAACATAGTGAACATTTGGTTTAATGGTTTTCTAAACCATGCAGCCAAACAGTGCACTATTTCTATAACATTAATTTTTTATTTAATTCAAAAATTGTTCATTCCAAAAATTATCTTCATCTGCACCATTCCTCTCCCTTTATACCCTATAATCGTTTTCAGGTCTCCAAGATCCACCATGCTCATTTGGAACACAATTTTGAACGATTTTTGTTGGAAGAACATCATGATTTATTCTTGTATGTGAATTTCCTCCTTTTTTCTTTGATTTACTTGGGGTTTCTTCAATCCTTCTTAAGAGAAAAAATTTCCAAAAACTAGTTCATATTACATAGGGTTTATTTTTGAGTATCATGGATCAATATTATTTTTTAGGGTTCATTTTTTCCTTTGTGGTGTAGTGGTGTTGTGGTTAATGTTTCACATAATGATTTGGGATTTGGGCCTCTAAGATAGGTGATTCCTTTTGTAACAATTCATTAATGAATTATAATTTTTATTTACTTGTTTATCATGTTTCCCCTCTTTTTTGTATGTGTGTTGAGAAAACAAATTTTGTTGGAAATGGTAAGGTTATTAATTTAAAAATTTCATTTTTCTCATGAAAATGTTATTTTTCGCATGTGTAACTCATGTGGTATCATTTTAGATTACCTAATAACATATGAAATTTGTTTATTATATGTTTATAAGTCTAAAATTGCATTTTGGGTTTATATTGGTATTCATTTTCCCTTGAAAGTAGGTTTTTGATTGGATTTTGTGTGGAAAACATTGTTATTCTCCTTTAGAGTTGTTTAATAAAAATCTCAAATGATATATTGAGTTTTACAAAATGTGAAAAAGATATTTTGGCACTGTTTTGGAGGGGTCATGTTCTTAAAATGTGATTTATAAAGATAATGTGTTTTTTTATGTAAAATGTTTTCAAAATATTATATAAATGGTTTTAGTGATTTATTGATATATGAGATAGGTGAGACATATGTTTGTGGGATATTCTTTTGAGGGTATGGTGTTTAAAAGAATTTGATTGTGAAAGGGAATTATGTAAATTTTTTGTTGGTTTTTTGGTGTGTGTATAATTTGTATAATGAATTATTATGTGCAATTGGAATTTTAATACACGTGGACTATGATGGAGCACATAGAGAGAATTTCGGGTAATTAGTCGGGTGGATTATGACTACTATGCTAGTGATTTTGTAGTTGTTTTGACAATGTTTCACATATAATGTTTAATGATGATAACACTAAAAAAGATATTGTGATTTTCAGGGACCACTAGGTCATTATTGTTTTCCCTCCTAGTGGATTTTCCATTAGAAGGTTTTTAATTATTTATACATTTAATTTGAGATATGATGTTCCTAGAGCCCCACAACTAGGTAGTTCCTAAAGTTGTTCTCGTGACTAGTGATCATTGGCAATATTGTACATACCTTTGACATACAATGGGTTTTCTTGGAAATGTTTTTCATAATTAGTGTTTCATTTAGATGTGTTCTTTTTTTAATGTTCCCCTCTTGAAAAATTATTTATTTTATGAAGTATCTTTATAAATCGTTACAAGCATTACCTTTTTATAAAATAGTCCATAATATTTTTCTTAAAATGTTAATCATATGGAAAATTTTTTTTCCACATACTTGGCTTTGGATTACACCATACTTAAAACCTTGGGTGTAAGTAGTCGTGGTAATGTTTTCCAAAGGTATGGGAAATGTTTTTTTAGAAATGGTGGTTCGGGATACTAGCAGTGTCTTGGTGCGGTGTTATAGAGATTACATGAGTGAGATGACCCATTTCCTTATATGGTTATTAGGATAGACTTACTTTTAATTATTATTTTGACCATTTTAATTATTCCCTTAATCCCGTTATTTAAATTATTATTATTATATGAATTCATGGGTTTACATTTTTTGAAATAATTTTATCAAAAACAATTGGGGTTGTTTATGAATATAAATTCAGTTAAATCATTTCAAACCATTGTTTATGATACCTGAGAACATATTCTAGACCATGTGTATTTGTAACACCCTTCACTACCATACACATCAATTTTTGAAAACATATTGGGAATGTGACAAGATCTTATTCATTAAAAAATGGTATTAGAGGAGGTTCTCTCTTTTAGGGTCATTGTTATTGGGAAGGTGTCTTGGTATACCATAGCTAGGATTAACTGAACTCGATGTCCTAGTTATGTGTAATATTCTTATCCATCACACCTAATGTAAATACATGATTTACAAGGGTAAGTGGTGTTCCATCAATGTCTATTAGTACATTTGGTTGATCATTGTTTGGGGAATGATATGTGAGTAGTGTCAACATTACCAATGACATTATAGGGCCTAGAAATCCCATTGGAAGTAACAACCTCTGAAATGGTGTAATTATTGGGATATGTCCTCCATCCGTAAGTATTAATCGCCCATATGAACTTGTTTCCTTCTTTTTAGAACAATCTTGTGTCTCTTTGAATTTCACAAATAATTATGGAAATCCCATATTTTGGAATCATGGAGATTTGGTTTTAATGTGAAAATTCCTGATTTTAAGAAATGTGACTTTCCATGAAATTAATTTCAATAATGTAAAATTTGATTGATTTTATAAAGGTAGTAAATGAATTTTCCAAATAATTTTAAAAAATGGTTAGGAAAATGGATTTCTAGAACGTCAGTTTTCTATATAATGATATTAGATTATGATAATATAAATATTTCAATTTATTAGATTTATTGTTTGGGTGGAATTATTTTTTTTAATGTGGGTTTTGAAAATTTTTATCAAAAATATATTTATAATCTATTTGAAGGTATTTTTAATGGGATAGTGGGTTTTGGATGTTCTGTGTGGAGGTTCTCATAAATAAAGCGCTATTTTTAAATTGGTTTAAATATATTAAAATTAATTTGTATTACTTAAAAGTGTGTTCTTATTTCAATGGTTTGCTCTTTTCTGAAAATTTTAGTAATATTTTAATTGGTATTTGATATATGATCTTGTTGTTATGAGAAAAAAGATATTTCAGCCGAATGTCTTCATTTTTAAAAGTGGAATTAATTTTTTTTCTAAACTTTGGTATTTCTATGAGAAACAACATGAATGGTTTTACATGGGAATATATATTTTTAATGGAAATAAATTTTGATTTTTGATATATATATATATATATGAAGAGTGTTCCCGATGTGGAATAGAAACCCGTATGTGTGACACCCATGTGTTATCATTGATGAATGGGCTAACCGTGGACCCTATTTACATTCAAAGAACTATGTTTTAAATAAAATTTCAATTTTTAAACTAGTGCTTGGCTATTATTATGGTTGTTATTCGAATTTGTTTGGGGTATTTTTGTTCAATAACACCTCTTGTTTGAATGATGTTTTCAGTTTTTGTTTCATCAGTATTTTTGGTTGTAGTGACGGTTAGATTTCATTATTGAGAAATTTTTTGGGAAGAATTTACAGTAGTTCCTCTCTTGTATTCAATTATATTTTCTATTATGGATTGAACAATTGACCATCTTGGTTGGGTTTGAGGTTTTTCAAGTTGGCTGGGGTACTCCCCCATAAATAGTTAGTGCATGATTGAAGTGCACCCATGGGTCATTCTATGATGGTAGATCCTCCAACTGATCAATATATGGAATTCCTTCTTGATCAATTGAGATTTATTCTACCCCAAAAAAATTTTTGTTATGTGGATCCTATTTTTGAAGAATAGTTGGTGTGGAATGTCAAAATTGACCATGTCTCTAATGTTTCTTGTTTCGTAAAAGATGAAGTTTGACAATGTTGGTTCTCTATGTTCAATATGAAAGTAGTGAAGATGAAATCAAGTGTAGATAATTAAAGAAATATAGAGTTTATAGAATTAGATTTGGACTTTATGGGACATTGTCAATTTAAATGGTTTCTCATGAGAAAATTATTCATGTTTGGGCACCAATGTGGGAAATATGGGGGTTTAAGGATATTATGGTAGATTGCAGTAATATAATGTTTCTTGGAAATCTGGTCATTGTACCACTCTTTGAAATGTCTATAGAGGTTGTTATGGTCACGTTCAATGATATTTTTCTATGTTATGTTTGTAAGGTAAAAGGTGGTTGTTGGGGATATTTTTTATGAATTAATCATAAATGAAAGCATGTTTACTTTTAGGAATTTTTAAAATTATATGTCCTAAGTTAAGGGGTATTTTTTGTGTTCTTTATTCTACAATTTCTTATTTGTGGTGAGTGGGGAAATGCATT
Source organism: Viscum album (assembly GCA_963277665.1). Lineage (NCBI taxonomy): Eukaryota > Viridiplantae > Streptophyta > Magnoliopsida > Santalales > Viscaceae > Viscum > Viscum album. The sequence continues at coordinate 1,665,452,230 of OY728147.1, read as the reverse complement.
TGAATATTTTAGTAACATATCTTAGTGAATGTTATATGCTAGTGTAACGTTGGGTTTAGAGTGTGTTAGGTCAGGGTGGCTATTTTCTATGAAGTGATGTGGTTTTTAGTGGGACCATAAAGAGATGTTCTATTTGTGGGTTTTTAACACCTGACAACGAGGAAAGATATGATTCACTCATTTGATATCCAGTGGTAGGTCCGAGAGTAATGCATCTGCATAGTCGGCAAACCCTTGTCTTGTAAGGGATCATGGATTATCATTGGCCTCTGATTTAGGAGGTGTAAATTGTTTTAGGTTTCTATGTGGTGGTTTTTTTGATGTGGTTTCATGTGGAGAAAAGGGATGTAGGGACCTTGTTTTACATGGTTTTGATCTGATATGGTGGAAGAGTCCATCATTGTTTATAATGAGTTTTGATGGTATTAACTTATCAAAACCCCCATTCTTGAACCATTGTGGGTACGACTATCAGTATGGCTGCTCATGTATAAATAATCATATAATCTCACTTTGATCTCAAATTTTATTGGACTCATTTGAATATTGTAATTCCCATAAGAGTGGTGAACCACATTGTGTATCTTCTTTTTTGGAGTTTCGTTAATCAGCCCTAGCCCTTATTGTGGGGATTGTGTCTTATGGGGTATTTCATGTCATAATGTGATATTTTGTTAATATGGTTGTTTCTTATGGTGGGGAGACCCACAATGGGACTCATATGAGTACATTTGGAATATGTCACTCGTTAAAAAATCGATTATGATAGTGAGTCAATTTGGGCCTCCTCTGTTGGTGTCTGAGATTGATCATGAGAAATGATGTTGTTTCTTATAGTGGTGTGTCAATCTGGACCTCCCCGTTTCAGTGTTCTGGATCAATATCGGTCGTTAGTTTGAATATATTATGGGGAGTCTCATCAGGTTTCCCCTTATATGTAACTCAGTTCTGTCGTTGGGATTAGATTTTCAATAGGTAGTATCATTCAGAGTGATCTTACCAAAAATTAATTCCATCTATAGAAGTTTGTAATATATCATATCCAACAATTTTTTTAAAGTAATTTAGGGATTAACCATAACATGGGATTATTTATTGGTCTCTCGTGTTATCTCATAGCCATATTTTCCTACAGGTAGTGTCCATGTTGTATTTTTATTGGGACCACTCTTTTGTTTTTTAAAATTGAATTGGTTTTTTTCATCTAGATTTTTTTTTGGATTTATGGGGGTGGACATCTTTATGATAGAGAGACTTATCACAACCATGTTTTTAATTTTCACTTTATTCTGGTATGGGATGTGTTCCATGTCATTTTCTAAATAATTAGGTGTCATAAGAATTTAATTTTTTGGAATTATTTATCTTCTATTATTGTACTATCTTTTCCTTTAAGTTTCCCTCTATCCCCACTTGAATTTTGGACAAAAACATCAATTTTTGTGTGGACATAATTTGGTGCCTGGTTTACAAAACCCAACAACCAAACCATGCATAGTGTCTAGTTCAATTTTTTTCTAAAATTCCAATTATTCCTTTCTATAAATAATTCAAATCTTCCCTATTCTTACCCCATTTGAACCTGGTATGCCTGAGAGATCTCCTAACACCCCAATTTCTATTTAGAACACAATTTTGGAGGGGATTGTGGTGGTGGAACATGAATATTTCATCAAGTATGTGAATTACATCCTTTTTTCATCCTTTTTGTTAGGGTTTCTTCCCTCTATCATGAAGTATCAAATTTCATCAATCTACGGCTTCATACATGCAGTTTATTTTTGAGTATATTGGATAAATATTATTGGTTGGAGTTTTTTCTTTCCCCTGTGGTGAAGTTGTAGTGTAGTAAATGATTCACACAATTATTTGGGATTTTACAATCTATGAAAGGTGATTCATTGTGTAAGAATTCTTTTATGAGTTAGGTTTTCTCGATTTACTTCTTATCATATTCCTCATTTTTTATGTTGTGTGAAAACTATTTTTGATGGAATTGTTTAATGGTTTAATTTTAAAGATGTAATTTTTCTTGAAAATGTTTGTTTTTTATGTTTAAATCATTTTGTCTCAATTGAGGTGACATTATAACATTTTAAAGTTGTTATTAAATGTATCTACAATTTAAATATTTTTTTTTGTATTGGTGTGTATTTGGAATTGAAAAAATGTTTCAATGGGCTTTTTGTGAAAAAACCTAGTTATAGTCATTGGAGTATTTTTATATAAATATAAAATCGTTTATTGAGTTACAAAAATTGTGAAATATATCATTATGTATTGTTTCTGTTTGACTATTTTCATAAAATTTCATTTTAATAGATAAATTGATGATATGTTATGTCAAATGTTTTGAGAATGTTTTATAAATGTTTGGAATGATTTATTAAATTGTGAGAATGGTGAGAGACATTTTTCTGGACTGTATTTGTGTGAGTGTGGTGTTAAAATTAATTTGAGGGAGGAAATGGAATTATAAGACATATTTGTGGGATTTTTTGTGTTTTTAAAATTTTTAATTAGATTTATTATATGAAATTGTCAATTTATAGAATTTGGAACCTGACTATGAATAATGAGGTAATTTCTACTATCTAGGAGGGTAGAATAGGTCTAGTTTTCTAGTGATCTGGAATATTTTTCTTCCGTGTTTCACATAGATTTTGGTTGATAATAATAGTATCAAAACTATTATGATTTTACAGACCAATAGGTCATTGGGTTTTCAATGTCTAGGGCCTCACGCGTGAGATCATTACCTATTGTTGAATGTATTACATCGAGATACAATGTTCCTAGAGACCCACAAATAGCTAGTGGCTAGGGGTGTTCCCATGACTTGTTATCATTGGAAATATTTTACTTACCATATGTATACGGTGGTTTTGGTTGGTAAATTTGGAGTTATTTTGATTTATTTATAACTTTTCATTCTTTGATCTTCCCTACTGGATAACAGTTTTCATTTAAATCATTATCTTTTAGAAATTAATAGATGCATATAATGATTATAAAATCAAGCTTGCTTTTTGTATGAAATTTATTACTACATGGAATCCTTTTGGTGGCCTCATATTGGGATTATATTCACACCTGACTTATAGCCATGAGTTTAATTATTCATGGTAATGTTTTATTCTAGAATGCGAAATGTTTTTTTAGAAATGTCGGTTTGGGTTACTAGCTATCTCTTGGTGCGTTATTGGGGAGATGGTGTGAGGGCGATGACCCCATGGCCATGTGGTGGGTCTTGGGATATACAAGATACTACTTCTTATTATTTACCTTCCAAATGTTGTTGTTAAACCTTGAATTTCAATTCTAAATTTTTTTAATACTTGTTTGGTTTAAATTTTTTAGAATCGTTTTACCAACTCTTTTCAGTTATTTTATAAATATAATTTTATGTAAATCATTAACAAACTTGTTTTTGATACACGAGCACCTGTTCTATTCAGTGTGGAGAAGGAACACCCTTCGTGCCTGACTATGAACTTGGTTAGGTGGTAGGTCTGATGGCGGCCAAATCTGGTTTGTGGTACGTTAGCTTCTACTTTGGAACCATAAATTGAATTAATTGAAATTATCTAGGATTATGGTATCATTGATCATATACCGTTATCTAGAACCTGGGGGAAAACAATCCCACCCCCCAAGAAAAAAATAATTTGAAAGCTAAAGGTAGTACCTGCACATTTTTGGGGAATCATTAAATATAGTAACTTAGGAGCATTCCCTATTAGGAAATTGAAATAGTCTAGTAACATGGATGTTTGACTTTATAGAATAAAATTCTTCCAAAAAATCTAGGATGATTCCTTCTACTAATATAAGTCACATAGTAGCTTACATATTGGCCAAATCAAAATACAAACTTTCAATGAACCCTATGTATCTCAATACATATCAATTGTTATTGTTTTCCACATGAATCATCTCATCAATATAATAGTAGAATAATGGATTGGCATCCACATAATATCATCTCATATAACTAGTTTTTTCATCTGATGTTTATAACCAATAATCATAAAAACAATAATAGTATTATAGAAAATTTTCATTCTATGGAGAAACTATAAATCATCACTTACCATTATCGTACACACCCTATCTATGGATATTATCTCACTAAGAACCCGTAAAGTTCCCCTGGGACTCACTATATCATTTTCACCCAAAAAATGTTCTTCAATCATAGTCATAACTATCAATATATGCCTACAAATTTAAGGGAAAAACGACAATCAATATAGTCATGTTCACATCAGGGTCTAATGAGTTTCATAATATGGGTCAAATTGGAATGAAACCAGCAAGATGTCACAAATATCACATAGCAACTCAATCCATCTAAGGTCATTTCGCTCACCCGACCTATTTATAAATCTTAGATAAGGATTTCACAATCATTTCTCAATTTCAAAATTGTGTGGAATAGATTCTTGTACTTTCATCTCATATATCTCAATGACTCCAAATAACATTAGGGTTTTATTAATATAGTAAACCTTCTTTCCATTAAATGACTATTAAAACATTTTGATGAAAAAACATAATAGTATTACACATCCATTATCAAAAGGATTAATGTATTTGGAAAATTAGGCTCATACATAAAATTTCCCATGAAACGAAGACATTTTTAGTTACTTAATATGTATTATCAAATAGTCCATTGCAATCTTCTTGTCACGGTTATTCACATGTGGATATACATCAATTTTAGGAGTGAGCTAAAATCATAGTAAGAGGATTATAAGGGACATGAATCAATATAACATGGGTGAGAATAATCATAATCATTATAATCATATCATTATCATATAATCATCATCATCATAAAGAGGTAAAAATGTGATAAATTTGAAAAATGTGTAAATGTATAAAAATAAAACATTATGTAATTGTGGTGAAATACCACATATATTTGTGATCCAACTTGAAACATGTACATTCATAACATAGGTTCATAATCGTAAATTATATATTTTAAATTAAACTAGCCTCATATTCATGAATTATACATATTAACTCATGATATACATCACATTGAGAAAATAATTGTAGGGATACATAGTTCTAGTCCCACTCATCCAATCATAATATTTATATTACCAAGCATTCCACATGAAATTTATCTCAATCATGGACATGAATTAACCTATGGAAAGAATATATTCCATAAGTATTTTATCAATAAGTATTTCATGAAAAGAATGGGTTACGAAAATAAAAAAGGTATAAAATATTTTGTATTTGAATCATAATTCCTTTTTGAAGATTAAAAAACTGAATTAGATTCAATGATTTTTTTATAACGAATATATAATTATGTATATAATTGTATTTTTTATAAAATCAAGAACTTTACATGTATCCCCTAAAAGGAAAAGGGAATAATAATGAAAATATATTTATGAAACATAAATAGAGTATTTATATGAAATATTTATGGAATGAGTGATAAACTAATGAAAAAGAGTTAGGTTCAAGAATTTTGATACCTTTATTACCCCTTTATTTCATCACTTTGTTCCCTCCATAATAATTAATTTATATTTATTAAAACATTGATCCAAAAGTGAACTATAGTAATTTATATGACTATTTATCTATAATATATTTTTATATTTATTATTTTCTATTGATGAAATCTATGTGTTTTAATATCATATTTTTTGTAAAAATTTCATTTTTCATTGATTTCTCGAATTTCAATCAAAGTATATTTTATAAAATTATGATTAACTATAGAAGTTTATGACAAAATTAATTAATTGTTTGTATATTAAATTAAATTAAAACAATCTATACATTAATTTTTTATCTTTATTTTCATGACAATGTCTCCAAATATGTTTAACCAAGATTTAACGAAACAATATCGATAGATCGGGAAAGGGAAGTATAAAATTTATATTTCTAATATATATGATAATTAATTTAGTTTTTCATAATTTATATATTATAAAAATATAAAGAATAATTAATATTATATTACGTGTTTTTAAAATTAAATTGGAAAAATAAGAAAGGCAAGTTGAAATGTGGGAAGAGTTAATAGGGACTAACTCTCTCCTATGTGTAGCTTTTCTCGTGCGACACAATAACTGGCATGATGATTAATGTTGGATTACTCTATGAATACCCTAATTAATATAATGGGTTTAAGAGGGATAATTTGGGTTGACAATGTGACTTAAATTTTGTGGTAGAAGTTGTTTTCCATTGGAAGAAAGAGGGGTTATTCACACTTGAAGAGATTGGTATTTTTAGAATAAAATATTGAATAAAATAATATGTCAAAGTTAAGTAATGTAATAGTAAATTTATGAAAATAGTAATAATATATATATATATAGTATATAATGGTTTTAATAATATAATTCCCTTTATAATTAAAATTCAATAGATTATTAAAAGTGAATGTGGAAAGAAAGATAAATAGTTTTTTAAGGAATCGCTAATGACTTTATGATTTTGAATGTTCTTTTTATTTTTTGAAATTTTGTGTGTCATATTTTATAGAAATGAATATTAAATAAAATATATAATTCATGAACATGAAGTTATAGAAAATACTATTTCATTATTACATCATGAATTATGTAATTTATGATACACTGACTTTCTGAAAGAATATACATTTACTATTCACAAAAGAATTAATGTATTTCAATAAATTACCAAAAAATCATCAATTGAAAATTTCAATATGTATATTTCAAAATTGAAATTAATTATATGAAAATAAATTTCTAAAATAGGTACTTTGAATTTTTTATATAAAATTAATTATTTTTACAAAATACTTTATAATAAAGTTTATTAACAATGTGATCATGTTTTTATGGGGTTTTTAATCATGATATAACTTTTATAGAATTATTATATTTTTATTTAAATAAATTATTTTTGATAAATGTGATTTATATCGTAATGTAGTTTTTAGGGAAAATTATTATTCCAACGGTTAGGTTATTATTCCCAATGATCATGATACTACTCTCAACAGTTGAATTACTATTTTAATGGCCACATTACCTGATATATATACCACTACATTCATTAATTGAACATTTTTTTGTATTACTCTAATGATTATATATCTCTGTTTTTTATAATATTAATTGGTTTCCTTTTTTTTCATTTCTATAATGCTGTAATTTGGGGTGATATTTCTAAATGATTTTGGAGATTCATATTTTCCCATTTATTATTTTCTATTTGATATTTTTTTCCAATTGTAATATTTGGAACATTAATTGGTATAAATACTGATTAATGTAATGAATTTTTTTTATTTTCTCAATTCTTTCTCTATATTATGAATGTGTATATAATATATTACAATGTAAATTTATTAAAGAAAAAATAACACTAGTTAACATTGGGTCATTACATTATTCCCCTATTTAGAAAATTGGTCAATGAAATTTCACCTCAAAATCATGATTGATATGAGATAAGGGTAATTTTTTTTCATTTTTTCCTTAGGTAGAATTATACACTTTTTATACATATCATTTCTCAAAAACATAGTGAGATGGTGAGTGGTATTTTTTTAATATAACATTATCTATACGGTCAATGATCTTCAACAAATTTTATTTATAAAATAAATCATTCATCAGTTGAACTAGCACTTGATTATGTAAATCTAAGGGATTGGTTATATACTTCCTTAAGAGTAAATCATGTAATACAACATGAACATGATACAAAAATAGTGAAGTGCATGATGATATTATAATACTCAAATTCAATTAAGAATCTCAAAGAGGAAAATGTATCTTCGGCTAAACATCTGCTTATTTCAAAACTGCATGATTCTCATCAATAGTTATATTCAAAGGAAAACATTTTCTCTAACATTAAACTCTAAGTACCATCGATGGTTTCCAACATTTCTATTTTTCTAACTTTGAGTAAAATTTTTATATTATTTGATGGATTGAACCTTCTATTCCATCTCATACTAATGATCAGTTCCAATTAGATTTCATTTCCAAACATCATCCTATCATGATGTAGTTCAACATACATTCCCATATTGAGATTCATATGGATCCATTTGATTAATTGTGTGGAAGAATTTATTAATGTAAAACTCAACCAAAGGGACATGTTGATCACATCTTCATTTAAACTTAATTAATAATAAATTAAGAATATAATCAATCCTTTGAATATTCCTATCAGATATTCCATAGATTGGGGGTAATAAGTAATTCTATAATTCAATTAATTACCCAGAGGATGTTGAATACCTCTCCAGTATTTAGAGTAGAACCCTGGATCACATTCATATGCAATCTAAATTGGACCCCAATGTAGCCTAATTATTTATTTTACATATATGGTAGAATGAGTTTTAAATATGAAATCATCCTAGATGGTGATCATGTGGGAATTAGTAGCATCTCGATCCACCAAAACCCATATATCTTTGATTCATTTTAGTGATTTAGGAGACCCATGGAAAATTTCTATATGAAATTATCTTATTTCCACGTGGGTATAGTTAATAGTTAAATCATACCATTTATACTTTAATTACTTTTCATTAACTTAGTAACAAAAAAATACCCTTAGATATACTCCATAATATTATTCTTCATGTTATCATTCAATAATTGTTTTCAAATATCACAATACGTATTGATATATATGGTATGTATTGGGAATGGATATCAATGTGCATGTCCAATTGATCCTTCCATATCTCAGTTGATTCAATCACACAATTGCTTATTGAAAAATAAATCACATCATCATCATCGATGTGAAATACATTTAGTTTTTATTCCTCTAATAATTTTTACTTCTTTTGATTCCATTGGTCATCCCTTTTTGACTCCTTGATCTTCTCTTGGATATACGGTTAGGAAATAATTTGGTCAAGGTAGGATGTTTCCCTTACTATTATTATTTCAAAATACTACCATTAAATATCTAGGATGATATATTATTCCTCAATCTGTACTAAGGATAGAGTAGCATATTCATTTATTTAAAGTGTATTATCTACCCTGTTCACCTTTATCATATTATAGCGAATAGATAAATCATAGTTTTTCATTAGCTCTAACCATTTAATTTTATAGATGTTAATATTATTTTATGTTAATATATATTTTTGAATCTTTTTTTATCATATATATAAAACTATTCACCATAGAGTTAGTTCTTCCAGAAATATAGAGTTAATATCAAAAACTCTAACACCAAATCATGCATCGGGTAGTTCTGGTCGTTGATCATAAACTGTATTTCAGCATAGTCTATAACTTTATCATTTTTCTTGATTGCACAACCTAACAATTTCATGAAAGCATCGGGGAATATCCCAAAACCTACTCTACTTATTGTTACTGTGAATAAAGGAGTAGTGGATAGCCTCTTCTTAAATTCTATTAATATATCCTCACATAATTCTATCCAGATGTACTTACTTCTTTCTAGGTTAACATAGTTAGCAGGAAAGACAATCATGATATATATCTTGAAAAATAGAAGTAGTACCATGCTAAGACATGAAAATTATTCATTTCCCTATCACTAGAGGGTGTGTTATATCCCTAAATTTAGATTACCTTATATGTGTCATGAAATATTCTATCACATGTAATCATGTGTCGGAAAAATGTGTCTTCCTCCATACAAAAGTCACACATGCAGAACATAACCTAAATTTTATCCTTATGGTCTCTAGAAGAATCCATATATTATCTAATTGTTCCTTATTTCTCTTGTATTAAATGGTAATTTCATTAACAAACACTATAAAAAATATTTCTAGGTTGTCTCTTAATACCCTGTTCATAAGATCCATGAATATGGTGATGAAATTAATATGTACTATGGAAATCACTATGAAATCACAATGGCAATAACATGAACAAAAAAAATCATCTTAAATGATCCATTATTCAACTTCAGTTGATGATATCATGATTAATGATCCACCATTGAGATGAATTGAGAACTTTATCGTTTATCAAACAATTCTTTAATCATTTATAGAGTATAATTTTTCATTATGGTGAGATTAATGTGCTCCATGTAACTAATACTCAAAAATAATGATCTAGGAATTTTTTTCCTCGAAAGAGAACAGACACTCAATAAGGAGATGCAATAGGGATTATAGACCCTTTGCGCAAATTCCATTGTAGATTCTTTTTTTCACCTCCAGTTTGACTGGGTCCATCGTGTATGGGCATGATCATATTGGATTGGATACCTGAATGAGATCTATTAAGAACAGTATCTCACATTCAGGTGGATTATAGGGTAACTCATCAAGAAATACAATAGTTTCACTACTAGAGAAATGGTCTTTGAATCCCCCTAACACAGGTGACCGCCTTTCATAGTCAATGGGCTTTAAAAAATGTTTCAGTCCCCCCCGCCCCTCCCCTCATGGATCCCGACCCCATGTCCCCTCCCCTCGATCTCCACCACCTATCCCATGTTGCCCTCTACCCTCGCTTCTCGTTCCCTCGCCACCCTCCACACCTCACCACCTGTCCCCTCGCCACCCACCACCTTCCACCCTCCGCCTTCCACACACCGCCCTCCACGCCCTCTGGCCTCCACCCCCTCCGACCTCTAGCCAATGCCCTCTTCCCTCCACCCTCCACCCCCTCCGACCTCCGCCCCCTTTTCCCATTGGCCTCCCCCCTCCACCCTCCACCCTACTCCCTCTACCCTCCACCATACAGCCTCCACCATCCACCCCCTCGGCCCTCGACCCTCAGCCCTCGACCCTCTACCCCTTTACTGACCCTCCCCCATCCCCTCCCCACCCTCCACTCTGGCTCTCTGCCATCCCTGATCCCCTCCCTCTTCATCTGTCTCCCTCGCCACATCATCGCCGCCCATACCCTCCCTCACCACCCCACTCGTTCCGTACCCCCACTTCCCAGTCCCCTCCCTCCCCACATGGACTCTGCTCGTCCCCCTACCACTATCGCTCGTCCACTCTAGAACCCTACCATCCAATGTCCCCTCTATCGTTGTCCCATACCTGCCACACCATTGCCACATCACCGCCTCCTCTTCTCCACCTCACCATCGCCACCGCCACACGTCCCCTCCCTCACTGCACCATCTCCGGCTTCAGCTCCCATCTACTGCCTATCCTCACCCCCACAGCACAGCTTTCGACTACCCTCCAATCCAGGTTTGTAGTGAAATCATGTTTGACATAATATTTCACTTACATTCCATTATCTATTATCTTTTTTATTATTCAAAGTTATAATTTTATTATTTTATCAATGGTCCATAAGAAGTTGGTTAGTATTTATTTTTAATATATTTGATATGAAAATTGCACGTAATAATTCCTGTGTAAATTTTTGTTATAAAGATATTATTATGTAAAATAGTTGGATGGATCATTCAATTCGAATGTCTAGAGAATATTTCAATAAAACTATGTTGTTCATTGACATCACTAGGGGATTTGAAAATGACTATATTAGTTTTACATATTGAAAATGTGCTAACAAATATCAATTAAGATGAGATACTGTGAGAGAGTACTCATTCTTTAACCAATTTCTGAAAATTTATAAGAGTTGGACTCATCATGTAGAAGAATATATTTGTTTTCAAAATATAGATGCAGTTCATATGGATGTTGAAGCATGGATGAATTATCCAATGCATGAAATGCCTACTAAAATTGTATGTGGGTTGGATCCTGAAGGCATTGACATCCAAAATCTTGAGACCAGTGAGATAAATCATCACTTCACTGTACATAATGATTCGTGGAGGTTTTATAAAGCATATGATGATGCAAAAAATAGAATTATATCAAAGATATAATTTTTACCATAAATTGTCATTTATCATGGATTTTCTTTATTTAAAGACTTTGAATTGGTGGTCAGACACATCAATTGACATGATGTTGGTGTTATTGAAAAATGTTCTTCTTATTGATGCTACAATTACCGATTCATATTACCATGCTCGTAAGTTGACAGAGAACTTAGGTTTTACATATGAGATCATTGATGCATTTTCAAAAAACTGTATGTTGTTTAGAAATGAAATTTCCTATTTCGATTTTTGTATGGTTTGTGGCACTTCTAGGTGGAAAGAGAAAAATGGATATCAGACTCATCAATTTCAGATTACGATACAGGGGAAACCTATTTTTATAAGGAAAATGTATTACTTTACCCTTAAACTGAGGCTGAAAAGGTTTTCTATTTCATATAATGTTTCTAATTTAATGATATTTCATGTAGAAAGAATTCATGAATGGGATATGATAACCCATCCAGCAGACTCTCATGCATGGAAGGATTTTGATAAGACTCATCCTGACATTGCTAAAGATGTTTTTAATGTCCGGTTGGGGTTGGAAGCTGATGGTTTCAATCCATTCAAGTCTATGGTTTGTGAAACTCATGGAACATGGCTAGTGGTGCTGGTTCTATATAATCTTCCTCTGTGGATTTGTTTAAAGCAACAATTTATTTTACCTTCCACTCATAATGATGGACATAGAAGTCTGAGGGATTCTAATGATGTTTACCTTCAGCCATAGATTGATGAGTTGAATGAATTATGGGGTGATAGTGTGATGACATATGACTATGAAACAAATGAAATGTTCAAACTGCAGGCTGCTTTATTATGTACAATCAATGAATTTCCAGATTAATCAAATTTATTAAGCTAGAGTATGAAAGGGTAATTTTCTTCCCCATGTTTCAATATAAGTAAAAAAATATGTATGGCTTAAAAATTCCAAAAATGGGCATACATGGTTCAATGATATTTTCTCCCCCCTCAGAACATGTTCATAAAGGATAGAGTGGCATTTTATGGTTCTAGAGAGTTCATCCAAGCACCAAAGATCATGACAGGAGTCGAAATGTTACTGTAGATTGAGGAAGAAAACATCTACAATGTATATGAAATTCTGGATTTGGTGGCTCATCCATTACGTAATATTCATGCTGCGGGATGGCAGCACAGTCGCAATTGGAAAAAGAAATTTTTTTTATAGTCTTTCATATTGGAAAAGTAACATGCTAAGGCGTGATTTTGAATCTGATTTTAAGTTTCCTGATGGTTACTCTTCTAATATTTCAATGAGTGGGAATCTGACGAACAAGACATTTCAAGGGATGAAAATTAATGACAATCACATACTACATCTACAGTTGATTCCAATCGCAATTTTTGATTATTTTCCCCCAATTTTGTACCATCATTGATTGAGATGCATAATTTTTTTAGAAATCTATGTTTAAGAAATCCACAAATGAGTGATTTAAAAAGTTTACAAAACTAAATTTTACTTATGATTTGTCAGATTGATATATAATCCCCCCCCCCCTCATTATTTGATGTTATGTTCTACTCGGCAGTGCACCTTACTGATGAAGTAATTGGTACTGGTCCAGTGTAGTTCTGGTGGAGGTATCCTATTGATCGGTATTTGAATATGCTGAAATGATTTTTAAACAATTGAGCTCATCTGGAGGCATAAATATCCAATGACTATTTGATGGATGAGTGTACTACTTTTTGTGAATAATATCTTAAGGATGTTGAAACTAAATTAGATAAACCCTCTCAGATTCATGATGGTCTAGTTGGAGAAGGTATTATATTTTATATGGACAACATCGGATGGATACAAGAACATCGATATATCTTGTTCAATACTCCATCAATTGAACCATTAATGCGGTAAGTGTCTTGTCACTTTTATTGTGTAACTATTACATATTTTTTTTTGAATAAGTTGATCATTTAAATTTCGCATTACCATTTCCAGGAAACATATTAATGATATGAAAGAAGAGATGTATCATGCCACTGAGTATCAAAGTCAACAATCTCAATATGCATTATTTCTTGAATTTTTTCTAGTTTTATGTATGGATAAATTGATTTTCACTATGAGGGAAGTATTATACTACTTTCCTTAGGCATAAATCAATACTTAATTCTATGAATTATGTATGTTCATAAGCTGAGGGAGTTAGGGGACCCCACGCTAACTGAAGAATTTATTCAACTGGCTAAGGGTCCATCAATAACGGCTTATTTTTATAAATCTATATTTGCTAATGATTTTCAATTTCATGTAAAATATGTTGAAGAAAATCATGAAACACAAAATAGTGGCATCGGTTTTCCATTCATTAATTCTGGTAATTATTACGGTCAATTGATATACATCATTGAAGTTGTATACACACACGGGTTAAAGTACATATTGTAAAATTATTATAGGGTAGATCTAGTACATGGATGTAAAGTCTATCAACATCAGTATTCATTTGTGAATTTTAACTATATGTTATACAGAATTTAACGAGTTGTTAATTAATGTTTAATTTTTACATCATAAGAAGAATTAGTATTCTTCATTACATTTCCTTAAAATCCATATAGGAAAGTTGTTGTGAAAATGTCTTGGTGTGGAGTGTTTTTATTTCAACAATATGATCCCGAGACTATTCCATTTGTTTCCCAATAGCTTAATCAACATATCTTAGTTCAATGTTAAGATGATATTTATTGGTTCATAGTGTCTATTGAAGGAGAAATGGTTGATTTTCATGCTTAATGAATGGTATAGATTTTTTCTTCTTATTCAGCATTGAAAGTCCTATGTTATCATAAATTATATAACCATTTTATAAATCCTTGTATGTTTTAATCCTCACATTTAAAAGTTTATTGATTTATAAAAAATTATGATGATTTCTCTTTTGGTGTCTTCATGTTATTATTGGTGTATCTTCCCATTGAGGTATTCTTCATTTTTTTCATGTTCTGCATGAATTTTTATTAATTCATTATGAAATTTGTCTATGAATTGATTGGTTTTGTGCATAATTTGTATATCGGTTTTATTAACATTTGAATTTTTTTAAAATCCATTCACCAAAATTTATTCAGTCTCATTTTGTTTGACTACAAAATGAACTTGTTTGGTTTTAAAAAAATCCAATTTATCTTTTGGACACTTTGGATAGTCCCCTTACTAATGTTTTCTATGACTGTTGGAATGTCAACGGAAGTGGAAGTAGATCCACATCATCCATCTGATCCATCTTTGTCTTAATATAGAGGTATGTTTGAATGTAATTGTGACTATTTTTTATGTAATTGATAAAAATAAACATATATATACGTATAAAATCTATTAATTTATATATAATTTTTTTTTCAACAGGACCATACTCGTCTCCTTCTTCCTCTCACAAGAGAATCCCTGGTCATGGCATTTTATCATGGAATTCCGACTGGATGTTTGATATTTCAATTGATGAGCTATTTCTTCCTATGGTGTTGAATGCCCCTGCATTTATTCGTCAGTCAGGTCATATCATATGTGACCTACATCGATTTCTATTGACCACACGTGATTGGGCTTCTAGCCCTCAGGACAAATTAGATCGTCTTTAGAGGGAGGATCATGTAAGAAGACCATTTTACATTCTTCTCTATGTGTAAACAATACTAACATATGCGATTTTTTTCATTAATTGAAAAATTTGAAATTATGAACCAATGATTTTAGGACCTTGTGTACGAGAAAATGTCGTAATATGTTGAAATATTATAATGACAAAGTCAAGAGGGACCACTGGGTACCAAATGTGTGTTCCCCAGACATTCAAGAAAACGTCTCGAGTGGTGTCCTCCCAGCCCAGTGGCATGACATAGTTGCATATTGTTCTACTGATGGTGTTGCAGTTTTAATATTTATTTTGGAATATATATTTTCTAGAATGTGAGATTTGTTTGATATTTGAATTTATTGGATGTAGTAGGTGTCAATACGCCATTCTGATAATCAATCGTTGTTGGGACCACCTCATAGGCTCAGGACTCGTCACGTGTCTTAGATCCGACCTGAGGTATTTATTATTCATTTTTTAATTTATTAATTAATATGGTTTTGTGTTTATATTCTACTTTTTTATAGTTTCCTTAGAAAGGTGTTCTGATTGATAAAATGTCGGTGTGGATGAGGACTCGTGGTAGAAATGATCTCGAGGTTGTTGCAATGATAGTAAGTTCTTGTACTCATTACAAATACATAAATAAATCTTTATATTAACATATATTTGTATATATATTTAAATATTTCATAGGCTCGTT
The DNA here is from genome assembly GCA_963277665.1 of Viscum album. Lineage (NCBI taxonomy): Eukaryota > Viridiplantae > Streptophyta > Magnoliopsida > Santalales > Viscaceae > Viscum > Viscum album. Next base: position 1,665,436,072 of record OY728147.1, on the reverse strand, counting down.
TTAAATCTAAGTTAGAACAGCTTCCAGAGAACCATCGATAAATTTCCGCGTGAAGGGATGAGATCTTCCATCGCATAATTGGTCAGGATGTGCATAGATATAGTTTGACCTATAGAACAAGGTTACCTCATTCTGGAGAATCACACTTTGCATTTTTCAGCCCTTCTGTGGCTCAGATGACACAACAGTTGTCAGATTTTGAGTCATGGTTATGCGATTCCGAGGAGGTAAATGTGCAATTGAACACTGAGGTTAGAGCACTGTGAGAATATGTATGTCCAGGTGATGGTTCATGGGATCATACGAAGCAGGTTTATAATGTATTTATTTTTTTATTTTCTATTATTTTGTTATGAAAATGTTCATACATTTTATTTTTTGTAGGTCCCTAGCCCACCGAATGGAGTTAGCAGTTATTAACACGCATGACACATCATATTCACGAGGTGTGTTTATTTTTTTATTGTTGTGGTTGTTATTAATGAATAGGTTGGGTTCGTAGTGTGATTTTTTGAGATTTGGGGGTATCATGTGTTTTTTTGGCATTATGTAATGTTTGTGTGAAAAAATATAGAAGTAACCATGAAACTGATTAATGATTTGGAAATTTTTAGTTCATTTTATTCTTTAATGTTTTTAACTGCATGTTTTGTGAATAGTTTTGAAATAAACATGTGATTCCTAATAGAAACCATGGATCCTTTTTTGATTATGAGCTCATTTTCACTATTTGTAGGCCCTGGCCCACCCATAACCCCCCCTCGCACCCCAGAATCCCCCCCTGCACCCCGGAATTCATTAGGAAAACTAATCATTAGTTTATTAGGGAAAATAGTTTATTAGGCTATTAGGCCATTAGGGAAATTTTCTAGCTAGCCAATTGTCCAATTAGATGTTTGGAAAATGACCATTAGTCCACTATGCCATTATTCCAATTCTACAACTAGGCAATTGTCCATTCTACAATAGTGTTTTAGGATACTATTCCATTAGGGAATTAGGTGAATTGTAAAATGGGTCAATTTGACATTGGGAAATTAAGAATATTGAACATAGGTAATCAGGATAATTGATCATTACGCTAGTATGCCAATTGGCCATTAAGCCAATTTTTCGTTATACCCCCACTACCGGATAGAACCCCACCCCAAGAAACCCCCCACCACTGTACAACACCCAATCCCCACCCCGGATAGCCCCCCCCCCCCCACACACACATAGGACAACCCCAGCCCCATTCACAGATTTCAAGCATGACAAACAGCTAGAAAAATAATATTTAGTCGTGCCTTGAAAATCGCACGACCGAATGACATATCGTCTCCTCGTACACCTGAAAAATAATAATTAGATTGTTTTCCTATGTTATTATGACATTCCGATGATGTTAGGTATGCATTTGACCTTTAAAGGCATGTTTTGGCCATTTACGACATGTGGTGTGCGCTTCCGGTCACCGTAGTCAAATGAAACCTCTAATTGACTTGTCGTCTTCCGGAACATTTCACAATTCTCCCACCATTTGTTGTTGTCTGATTTCATGGCATTCCAAGGTCGTTCACCTGGTTTTGGTCACCCGAAGTACGCTTTTCAAACGCTCCAAAACGACATGTAAAGTTCGAATTTAGAGAAAATGTGCTCAGAAAGACATGAAATCACATGAAAACAATATTAATATTATTCATGACATGTAGGAGGAGGCGAATGTGAATCGGACATGCGGTGTGAATGGGACGAATGAATACGTTTTTTTAAATAGTTTTACATGCTCTAAAAGTGTGTGTTGGGTGGTCAAAACCAGTCGAACGACCATGGAAGGCCATTAAATCATTGTACAACAATCGTGGTGTGAATAATGACATGGTCGGGTAAAAGACACCTCAATCAGAGGTGTCATTTGTCCGCGATGACCAGAAATGCATTTCCAGTGTCATAAAATGCCAAAATGACGTGTAACGGTCGAATACAGATTAAATGTGCTCATAATGACTTGAAATCACATGAAAAAAATATAAATATTATTTGGGACATGTATGAGGATATAACACATCAATTGGAAGTGCGATGTGCACATTATGACTGAATATGTTGTTTTGAACAGTTCATTGCGCTCTAAAACGGCATGTTGGGTGGTCAAAACCAGCCAAACGACCTCGGAATGCCATGAAATCATACTAAAACAACCTTGGTTTGAATTTTAAAATGGTTAGATAGACGACCAATCAATCAGAGTTTTCATTTGACCATAGTGGCCAGATACACATTTCCAGAGTCATCAAATGCCAAAACGACATGTAACAGTTGAATTCACAGTAAACGTCCACATATTGACTTAAAATAAAATGAAAAAAATATTAATACTATTAGTGACATTTAGGAGGATATGTCATGTCAATCGGACTTGCGGTGTCTATGGTATGATAAAATATGTTGTTTTTAACAATTTAGTGCACTCTAAAAGGGCGTGTTGGGTGGTCAAAACCAGCCGAACATCCTTGAAATGCCATGACATCATAGGAAATCAACCGTGGAGTGAATTTTAAAATTTTTGGGAAGATGACACATCAATCAGAGGTGTTGTTTGACCACAGTGACTTGAAAAGCATTTCTGAAGTCAAAAAATGCCAAAATGATGTGTAACGGTCGAATTCAGATAAAACGTGCTCAAAATGAAATGAAATCACATGAAAACAATAGGAATATTATTTGTGACATTTAAGAGGAGACGTCATGTCAATCCTACATGCATTGTGCGCGGTATGACTGAATATGTTGTTTTGAACAATCTGGCAGGCTTTAAAATGAATCGTTGGGTAGTCAAAACCAGTCGAACAGCATTGGAATGCCATGTAATCACACGAAAAAACCCATGGTGTAAATTGTAAAATGTTCGGGTATCCGGAACATCAATCGGAGGTGTCATATGACTGAGGTGAAAGAAAATGCATTTCTGGAGTCACAAAACGCCAAAATGATTTGTAATAGTCAAATTTAGTGAAAACACGCTCATAATGACTTGAAATCACATGAAAATAATTTGAATTCTATTCATGACATGTTGGAGGAGATGGAACATCAATAGGACCAGCGGTGTGCATGGTACGACCAAATATGTTTTTTTTATAGTTCGGTGTGCTCTAAAAGGGCGTGTATGGTGGTCAAAACCAGCCGGACGACCATAGAATTCCATGAAATCATACGACAACAACCATGGTGTGAATTTTGAAATGATCTGGTAGATAACACGTCGATCAGAGTTGTCGTTTGGTCGTAGTGATCGAAAACACATTTTCGGAGTCATAAAACGCCAAAATGACATGTGACGGTAAAATTCAAAGAAATTGTGCTCAGAATGAATAGAAATCACAAAAAAAATGAATAGAAATATTATTCGTGACATGTTGGAGTAGAAGACACGTTAAATGGACGTGCGGTGTGTGTGGTACGACTGAATATACTATTTTGAACAGTTCGGCGCACACTAAAAGGGTGCGTTGGGTAGTAAAAACATGTCGAACGACCATAAAATGCCATGAAATCATATGAAAACAAAAGTGGGGTGAATTGTGAAATGTTCCAGAAGAAGGCACATCAATTGGAACTGTCGTTTCAATGTGGTGACCAGAAATGCATTTATGGAGTCATAAAATGCCAAAATGAGGTGTAATGGTTGAATTCAGAGAAAAAGTTCTCAAATGACAAGAAATAACTTGAAAAAATATAAATACTATTTTTGACATGTAAGATGAGAAGACACGTCAATAAGACGTGCGGTGTGCGTGATACGACCAAATGTGTCGTTTTGAACAGTTCAGTGTGCTCTAAAAGGGAACTTTGGGTGGTCAAAACCATCTGAACGACCTCAGAAATCCATAAAATTATACTACAACAATAGTGGAGTGAATTGTGAATTGTATGGGAAGAAAAAAAATAAATCAAAGGTGTTGATTGACCGCAATGACCAGAAATCCATTTCCGAAGTAAAAAAACTCCAAAACGATGAGTAATGGTAGAATTCAAAGAAAATGTGATCGAGGTGAATTTAAATAACCCAAAATCAATATGAATATTATTGGAGACATGTAGGAGGATATGGAGCATTAATAGGACTTGTTGTCTGTATGGTACGACTGAATATGTTGTTTTGAATAGTTCATCACAGATTAAAAGGGCGTGTTGGGTGGTCAAAACCAATCAAACGACCTCAGAATGTCATGAACTCATACGACAACAACCAAGGTGTGAATTTTTAAATGTTCGGGTAGACAACACATCAATCAGAGGTGTTGTTTGAGCTCGATGACTGATAATGCATTTCTGGAGTCACAAAATGCCAAAACGATGTGTAACGGTTAAATTCAGAGAAACCGTGCTCAAAATGACTTGAAATCCCATGAAAACAATAGAGATTCTATTTGTGAAATGTATGAGGGGACATCACTTCAATCAGATATGCGGTGTGCTCTCTACGACCGAATATGTTTTTTTAACAGTTCAATGCGCTTTAAAAGGGGGCGTTGGGCAGTCAAAATTATTTGAATGACCCAGAATTCCATGAAATCATACGACAACAACTGTGGTGTGAAATTCAAAATGGTCGGGTAGACGGCACGTTAATCAGAGGTGTTGTTCGACCACGGTTACTGGAAACACATTTCTAGAGTCATAAAACGCCAAAACGACGTGTAACGACTGAATTCAAAGAAAATTTTCTTTGAATGACTTGATATCACAATAAAACAATAGGAATATTATTCGTGACATGTAGGAGGAGACAACACATCTACCTGACATATGGTATGTGCAGTATGACCTAATATGTTGTTTTGAATAGTTCTGTGCGCACTAAAATGGAGCATTGGGAGGTCAGAACAAGCCAAACGATCTTGGAATGACATGAAATCAAAAGACAACAATAGTGGTGTTAATTTTGAATTGGTTGGGTAGATGACACATCAATCAGAGATGTCCTTTGACCGAGGTGACCAGAAACACATTTCTGGAGTCATAAAATGCCAAAACAAAGTGTAATGGTCGAATTTTGAGAAAACATGCTCAAGAATTACATGAAATCACACAAAAAAATAGGAATAATATTCGTGACTTGTAGGTGGAGACAACACATCAATCATGCATGAAGTGTGTGTGGTACGACAAAATATGTTGTTCTGAACAATTCATTGTGCTCTTAAAATGCTTATTGGGTGGTGAAAACTAGCTGAATGACCTTGAAATACCATGAAATCATATGACAACAACCGTTGTATTAATTTTGTGATGTTCGGAAAGATGACATGTCAATCAGAGATTTTTTTTACCTCGGTGACTGGAAATGCATTTCTAGAGTCAAAAAACACCAAAACGATGTTTAAGGGTATAATTTAGAACAAAAGTGCTCATAGTGAGTTGAAAATTCAAGAAAACAAATGAAATATTATTCGTAACTTTTAAAAGGAGAAAACACATCAATCGGTCATGCAGTGTGTGCAGTATGACTGAATATGTTGTTTTGAACAGTTCAGCGCACTCTAAAAGGGTGCATTGGATGGTCAAAACTAGCCTAACGACCTCAGAATTCCCTTAAATCATGCGACAACCATCGTGGTGTGAACTATGAAATATTCGGGTAGACAACAAGTCAATCAGAGGTGTCAATTGACTGTGATGACCGAAAATTCATTTTCGGAGTCAGAAAATGCCAAAACGATGTATAACTGTCTAATTCAGAGAAAATGTGCTCAGAATGATTTGAAATCACCTAAAAACAAAATAAATTCTATTTGTGACATGTAGAAGGAGATGAAACGTAAATTGGTCATGCGATCTGTGTATTATGACTGAATGTTTTGTTTTGAACAATTTAATGCGCACTAAAAGGGTGTGTTGGGTGGTCAAAACCATCCGAATGACATCAGAATGCCATGAAATCCTATAAAAACTACTGTGGTGTGAATAGTGAAATGGTCGGGCAGACGACATGTCAATCATAGGTGTCGATTGAGCACGATGACTGGAAATGCATTTCGGGATTCATAAAATGCCAAAACGACGGGTGATGGAAAAATTCAAAGAAAATATGCTCATAATGACTTGAAATCTCACAAAAACATTAGTAATACTATTCCTGACATGTCGGAGTAGATGAAACTTCAATCAGACGCGCAGTGTGCATGGTATGACTGAATATGTGGTTTTTTATAGTTCGGTGAGGTCTAAAAAGGAATGATGGGTGGTAAAAACCATCCAAATGACCTCAGAATGCCATTAAATCATTCGAAAACAACTATGATGTTAATTATAAAATGGTCAGGCAGAAGGTATGTCAATCAGTGGAGTCGTTTGACTGTGGTGACCAGAGATGTATTTTCAGATTCATCAAACGCCAATACGACGTGTAACCATCGAATTTATAGAAACCATTATAAAAATGGCATTAAATCACTCAAAAACAGTATAAATACTATTCGTGACATGTCAAAGGAGGAGACAAATCAATCCAAAGTGCGGTGTGTGCAGTATGACCGAAAATTTTGTTTTTAACAGTTCGATGCACTCTAAAAGGGTGCACTGGGTGGTCAAAACCATTCGAATGACCATAGAATTCCATGAAGCCATACGAAACCAACCGTGGTGTGAATTGTAAAATGGTCGGGCTGACCGGTCATCAATTGAAGGTTTCGTTTGACTGTAGTGACAGACAGAAACACATTTCCGGAGTCACAAAATGCCTAAATGACGTGTAACGGTCGAATTAAGAGCAAACATGCTCAGAATCACTTGAAATCACAAGAAAACAATAGGAATACTATTTGTGAAATATAAAAGATGACGACATGTTAATTAGATGTGCAGTGTGCATGATTCGACGAAATATGTTGTTTTTAACAGTTTTGCATGCTCTGAAAGGGAATGTTGGGTGGTAAAAACCAATCGAATGACGTCAGAATTCAATGAAATCATATGTCAACAACCGTGGAGTGAATTGTGAAATGTTCGGGAATACAACACATCAATAAGAGGTGTTGTATGACCGTGTTAACTGGAAACGCATTTCCAGAGTCATAAAATTCCAAAATAATGTGTAATGGTTGAATTCAAATCAAACATCCACAGAATGACTTGAAATCACATGAAAACAATGAGAATACTATTCGTTATTTTTAGGAGGTGACGACATGTCAATCAAACATGTGTTGTGCATGGTACGACCGAATATGTTGTTTTTAACAGTTTGACGTGCTCTAAAAGGGCATGTTGGGTGGCCAAAACCATCTGAATGACCTCAGAATGCCATAAATTGATACTAAAAAAACCGTGGGGTAAATTTTGAAATGCTCAGGTAGATTTTTTGTCAATTAGAGGTGTCGTTTGACTGTGGTGATCGGAAACACATTTCTGGAGTCAAAAAACGCCGACATGACATGTAATGGTCGAATTCAGAGAAAACGTGCTTAGAATGACTTGATATCACACTCAAATAATAGGAATACTATTTGTGACATGTAATATGAGATGGAATGTCAATCAGTTGTGTGTTGTACATGATACGACCGAAATGTTGTTTTTAACAGTTCGACGCGCTCTAAAAGGGTGCGTTTGGTGGTCGAAACCAGCTGAACGACCTTGGAATGCCATGAAATCATATGAAAACAACAATGGTGTGAATTTTGAAATGGTTGGGTAGATAGAACGTCATTTGGAGGTGTCATATGATCGTGGTGACTAGAAAAACATTTCTAGAGTCATAAAACGCCAAAACAACGTGTAATAGTCGGGTTCAGATAAAAAGTGATCAAAATGACATAATATCACACAAAATCAATAGGAATATTATTCATGACATGTACGTAGAGACGGAACGTCAATCGGACATGTATTTTGTGCGGTATGATTGATTGGGTTGTTTTCAATAGTTGGGCACACTCTAAAAGGGTGCATTGGGTGGCTAAAATCAGTCGAATGACCTCAGAATTCCATGAAATTGTACGACAACAACTATGGTGTTAATTGTGAAATTTTCAGGCAGATGGGACGTCAATTGGATGTTTCTTTTGACCGCGGTGAACTGAAATGCATTTCGAAAGTCATAAAACTCCAAAAAAACATGTAACGGTCTAATTCACAGAAAACATCTTCATAATGACTTGAAATCACACAAAAACTATATGAATATTATTCGTGACATGTAGGATCATACGATATGTCAATCGGACATGCGGTGTGCGAGGTACGACCGAATATTTTTTTTAAAAAAATTTCACGTCGTGTCCATGGAGAGCATTCCTTTTTAGACTGTAATACACATTCGTAAGCTAGACCAAAGACTCCAAGATAAAAAAATTCATCATATGATAAAATTTCCTAAGTTGGGGGTTATAAATTATTATACCACCCATAATTTGATGTTATATTTAATTTTATTATATATATATATTAACAAAATAAATATGTTTAATTTATGTTTGTATTTTTTAGTTTTTTTGTATCTTATTGTAGGTTGGTTGAAGTAGATGAATGAAATTAATTTGACCTTTTTGTATCATTGAAGCATGTCTATCATTTATTGTTTATGACGATCTTGATGTTTATACTATTTGGAAATGTTTCTTTTTTATTTTTACCTTGTTTTTGTAAGATTGGGAACGACAATGATTTTTATTAAAAAGACTTCTCCAGGATAGCGACCTCCATTGGAGGTCGCTATATGTATTCTACTAAATAGGATAGAAACTGCCATTGGAAGTCACTATAGCTCGACGAAGAATCAGAACATTGACCGCCACTGGCGGTCATAGTAGCTCTGCCGAGGATCAGGACAGTGACTTCCACTGGAGGTCGCTATTGCTCGACTAAGCAATAGATCAACAACTTCCTTGGGGGTACATTGTAGATGTAACAATTACATTTTCAATAATATAATTTTTCTATTTAATGTTCAATGGTTATGAAATGAAAAAATTATTGGGGAAGTGCGTGTGGTTTATTAATGTATTCATACTCTAATTTTTAATATAACCTATAGTGTTTAAGAATTTTATATTCACTTTTTAACTTTACCACAAAATTGTTTTAACTTGGTAATTAATTTTTAGAAGTAGTTATTAATAATAAATAAAAAAGTAATATTAGTGCTTTTAAATAGCGTTGAACATGTCATTTATATTGATTAATTAATTGTACCAAAAAAAATTATGTCTTTTAATGTCTATAATATAATAATTGCTCATATACTATAAATAAATTTTTTTGACTAGTATGTAATCATGTTTAAAAATTTCAATAAATTATTGGATTATCATAGATTATGAAATTTATGAAATAAATTTAATTATTAAGAAATCATTTTTAAATAACATAAATACAAAAACCAAATGTCCCCATAAAAAACAATTATTAAATGAAAAGGTGGAATATTTTTATTATAGTGACATTTTACATTTGTTATAAAAATGTTGGATATCTCATTTATAATATAAGTGACTATTTTATAATGAATAATTTATTTCCTTAAATACGTAATTTACTTATAAAAGGTTGTTAATATCCCAGAATACACTTACATGTTGATAATATCATAAATGTATTCTTTTTTCTTGAAAATATATTTCATTACTAAAACATTATATTTTTTTTTAAAAAAAATTACATAATTCATAAGAATAAAATTATAACATCCGAAATTGAGATAGGATGTTTTTAGATAAAAAATACATATAAATTTAAAAAATATAATTATAAATTCAAATAAAAAACATAAATAAAAATACTTGTATTGAAATGAAATTTTATAAACATTATGATTTATTAATATTATTATAGATATGTATCAAATTTTAGAGATGTGACTATATTAGTTCATATAAAATAATATTTTAACATTGTTCTATTTAATCTATTAGTATAACATATAAAATACATAAATGAACAATTCATTAAACAAAAAAATTAATATTACTTTTATACTTAATATTCAATAATAATGAAGATTAAAATTATAAATTTAATATTTTATCATTTATTTAAAATGATCCATTGATATTGAAATGATTATTTAAGTTTTATCATTTAATATATTAATAATAACAAAAATATTTATGCGTAAAAATATAATTTTTTTATGATTTTAATATAATATTTATAATTCAATATGTGTTATATTTTTTAAAATGTATTACATATCAATACACCAATTTACTAAATCAATTAGTTATATGAAAAATGAAAATATTTTCAATGACTATAATTTCATTGGAACAACTTATTTCTTATATATATATATTTAATAAATAATACATCCATTCCAGATTAATATTGTAAGGCATAGTTCTTATTTCATGTTTTCATTTTTAATTAGTTAATTCTCCTTTCATAGTGATCTTCCTCAAACTAGTCTATGTTTGGATGTTGGAGATCCGGTGGTTAAATTTGTTCAATGATATTTTCAAGTTATAATTAATTTATTCAATTATTTTTAGTATCTAGTGTGGATTTATTTACGATTAATAGATTTATTTTATACATGGTCAATAATAATACATTTTTTGTAATAAATAATTTTAGGTTATTTTTTTACAGTGTCACACCTATGGATGAATAATGTATTTTTCATTTTAATTTATGTGTTATATAACTTATTTCACAATTAATTTCACTACATTTAATAAATTAAAAAATAAAAATTGTTTAGAATTTTTAATATAGAGTTTATAGGAAGAATAATATTTTTAAAAACATAACAAGTTACCCCAATTGACAAGTCCACCATTTTATATTGTTCATTATTCAATGAAACATTTCATTTATCAAAATTATTCACAAAATGTTTTAACAATAATTTAATATATGTCTTATCTAAAAGAGGGATAATAAATTTTAATTTCTCCAACAACTCAATTTATAAGTATAAAATGAAATAAATCATTAAATACTAGGATCTAAATAATCTGGTTAATACAAATGTAGTTAGTCATAGTTCCACAATGGGTTCATTATGGAATAATTTAAATAATAACATGATCATTCAAACTCAAAAATGGACCAATCACAACATCTTACACCATGATACCAATGAAATGAAAATATATAAACATTAAATGATGATATTTAATATGTAATGGTAAGTGAATAATTTAAAGAAGAAATTATCATAAAATAAATCAGTCACTAAAAGACTGGAGTGTGGAATATTTTCATCTGAATACACTATTGAGTTTCAATTCATTGTTTATCAATTTATGATTATTGTTATTACTTTGAATGATTAATATAAGATAAACCACATAATATAAAAAATTAATAATTATTAGGATACAATAGTAATATCACACAAAAATTTGGTTCACATATGAAAACATAAAATGAAAATTGTAAAGGATTTACTATTATATGAGGAGTCTGGATGAACATATACATGTTTAAATTAAACAAAATCCCTTACCACACATAATTGTGGAAGATTATAATTTTTTTAAACAAATGTGAAGAATAAGTTGAATTAATAGAGTGGAATATAATTATGTGGGAAGACTCCAATGTATAATTTCAATTATGTCTTTATCGAAGGATACATATAAAATAACTACCAAAATATACTATCAAATAAGGTCTATGGTTTCAATAAATGTTGAATAAATTGAGAAAAACATTTGATTTTCAATAAGAAAGCTTCAATTTTTTCTAAATAAAATAAATATAAATTCCTTCAAAGCCCATAATATAATATAAATTTGGTTGTTTTTACTAAACAGTTGTTCTATGTTAATCTATATAATTAGTATGTCGTCCATAATCATTATAAAAATATTCATGTAGTTGATATTATGAAAATAATACCAGTGAATATATTTGGAATTGGTGAATGATTAATGCCTACCATAGGACATGAAAAAAAATATTATTCTAATGAAGCATTAATGCTAACTAGTGTCATCAAACATGAGGATATTTCTTTGATGTTCACCAAATTATTCAAATTCACATAAAATAATTATTTTCTGTTGAATTTATAATTATTTTTTAAAAAATGGAATTTAAATGAAATAATGGAATATAAAAATTAAACTAACATTCAACGAATGGATACAATTAAAATAAAATAACAAATCCTATAAGGATTGGGTCATGGTTTCTATTATTATCTTTTGTGATGTTTATATTACGTTTTATAATTATATTTTTAGATCTCATTCTTGAATTAATATTATTTTATTTAGTAGTATGAAATGTTAAATTTCATTAATAAATATCAGTTTCACTTCGTCCTATAATCATCATTGCTGGAACCCCTCAATTGATAGTATGAAAACAATAAAGACCTAGCTCCATCATATGACATTTCATCCATTGTGTTCATGAACTACAAAATATGTATTGAATATATATATAAGATTGTAGGGAAAATATTTAGTGACATAATTGAAATGAGTTATATATCGGTGTCATGGTAGATGATCTCCCAAACTGTGGACCTCGTTCTTTTTTCACCAAAATAATAATTAATACAAATTTCTATATAGAATGAATTGAATATCAACGCACCTCGTATTGGCCAAGACATGGGATAACCCAGCATTTTTTATAGTAATAGGACATTATATAAATAAAGTATAAAATAAGAGGAATTAATATTAAAAATAATAGAATAGAAATAAATGGATTGAAATAAAAATAATTAATTGGTTAATGTGAGAACATTTATAATTGGATTCATGAATTATTTATATAACAAAAATTAATATTACATGAGTAATAAAGCATCAAAAATAAACAAATACAAATTTAAATCATAGGAGAAAATAGAATAATGATCCTTGACATACCCTCTCATGGATGGTGATAAGTTCTATTAAGGATCGATAAAAAGGTCATTATATAGTCCATGGTGGTTAAATACATCAATATTTTTACTCATGATATTCTAAACATACAATTAGGGACTCCTTCATATTTTTTACAATAATATTTTCCAATATAAAATCCATTTTATTATAATATTTTTGAATAATTTCAACATTAATATTGGAAAATAATATATTTCTCAATTCACTACAAAATTTCTGCACCATCCCACATTTTAATGGACTTTTAGGTCACATTAATTCCAAAAATTGATTAAATATATAATAATAATTGAATTTATAAAATAAAATTTTCCCATTAATTTATGGTGTTCAAATTTGAAATATTAAATGGGATAAAGATATGATATTTTTTAAATAGATTTTATCCTTCTCCATGTATAATTTTATGTCCTTTAGAAATTCCATTAATGATATATGGTCCCATCTAAAATAACATTCATATTTGTGATCATATGTAGAGGCTTTACTTATAAGAATATATTGGGAATGTATTTCTTATTAACTCTTTGCTGTGAAAATGAAATTACTACCAATATGTAACTAATACGAAAAAGGGAGTTCAAAATTAAATCATTGTGTAAAACATTATCCCATAAAAACATATATAAATTAAAATAGTCAAAATTTTAAAATATTTTATTTTTCAATTAATCTTGAATTATGATAAAAATCCAAAATGATGAAAATTAGAATAAATTAATTTTTTCAGGTATTATATCTATAATATACATATAAAAATGATTAAAATATCATGTCTTTAAATTCCCCCACACATAAACCATGCTTCTCCATGAGCATAAACTCTCAATACTGAAAATCAAATATTCAAATTCTAATGAAATAAAAAAAATTAAGGTAAAACCATATTTAAAAAAATCCAAATAATATATCAATTTAATTTAGGAATTATAAATGGAAAAACTAACTAATTTATTTAAAATGTTTCTATTTGAAAGTGATTATACTTATCCTTCCATTCATTATTGTGTCTTAATTAATTATTATTAAACACTCCATATCATGATCTAACTGTGTTTTCGATGTTTTCTATCATTAATCATTATATAAAATCGAATGGAGTTATTATCATAAAATAAGGACATATTATATATATAGTACTGTAACAGTACACTTTTCACTACTTTTAAAAAGAGGACACATAAAATCATGAGGGCTTTTCAATAATATTTAAAATGACTCTATTTCTTATGAATAGTATGAATTAATGGTTGAAAATTAAACATCAAGGTGAATTTTTATCTAATAATGTAAAGTGTGTGACATCATAAATAAATGTTCAATGATATTCACCCCTTAAAATTATCAACTCCTACTTTCACAAATCTTAATGTAAGGTATTGATAAAATTATATCATAATGAACGATTTCTAAATCATCTATATATTTTTCTACTTATTTTAAATAAAATATTTCTTTTATTTTTACTTTTATTAAATCATGTACTTATAATAACAGTCACATCAACCACCTAACAACATATTATCAAAATCATTTATCTGGTAATAGTGGTTTTTTATTCCACATTATAAAAAACCAATTTTTTCATTCAATAGTGGAAAAAACATATAGTGCACAATATAAATCAAATTATATAACTTATTACTTACATTATCTCCCCCATAATTATTACATAATATTTCGTTCATCCCTTCCACCATGACTCCATTCACCCCAACCCTTAGACTTTAAAAAATATTTTAAATAGTAAGAGGATGGTATGAATGAAAAAAAAAATGATTCAAATTTAGATCATTCATGAAAAGGTCATTCATGGTCTCTATTTTAAAAATAAATATTGATTTAAATGTTATATTTTAAAGACCTTTGATTTTTAAAAGACATCTAAATCATTTTAAATTTTTTTCCCAATATTATTTCTAGAAATTTCAAATGAATTTTTAGGTAAGAAACATGTCCCATGATAACTAAAATGTTATTTTTAGGAATAAAGTTGAACTACATGGTCTAGAAATAATTTATTGAGTGGAAAAATTAATTTTAGAAAATCATTCATGGAATTATTAATAATAAAAAATCAATTAACATTAATTTCATAAATTGTGATCCAAAAAAATGTTTAAGTAATTTCTATTACAACAATCATCTAATTAGATTATATCGTGAGTCCTAATTGTATGATTCATACTTCACATTAATCACCTAAATATATATATATTACTCATTTAAAATCATTAATTTTGAAATATATAATATGTTCTCAAAGGATACCTTATAATCTCATTTCCCATAAATAAGTCATGAAAATAATAAATCCAAGTGTCAGAATTTAATTTCCCATTTAAGCATAAATACATGTATTTAGAATAAAATTAATAGATTTAGAAATATATACAACAATAGTGAAATCTCATTCAATGAAGCTTAGTACAAATATTTTTAATATTTACACGACTTTCTTATTCTATATGGTCATAGAAAATTAATTACTCAATTAAACATATGATTCATGTAATTTAATCTCAAAATGAAAAAAGGGGGAGGTATCCATATCTGACTATTAATAAGAATGAAATTGAATTCTAAATTACTAAAATTAACCTAAATGGATATGTCTTATTATGGCCCCAATGTGTTCCATGAATTATAATAGTATCCATAGGTTGGTACAATTTTGTTTATATATTCTAATGTTGGGTTGATATATTTTTGTTTGAACCACCACATTCCCCTTCTCAAAACTCACATTTATTTTTTCATTTTATGGAGATTTATTTGTATACAGTTCACTAGATCTTCCCCCTTATACATTATTTACAATATTAATGGTTGGGGTATGATGATGAATTGAAGCACCTCCTTTTCAACTGTGACATGTGAAAAATCTTCATTAATTGAAATTATACTTTATAAATGCGCTACATTAAAACAATATCTAAAATGGTTATTAGGGTAATGTTTGTGTTCAAAAAAACAATTTCCCATATACTATATCATATTATTCCCATTTAATATAGGAAACATGTGTCTCATTTTCTTTAAGAATATCCCCTAGGATCATTTCATGGGCTTCCATTAGTAGATTTTCACAATGTGTAGGGACCTGAATGTGATACTCAATAAGTGGGTGTTATTTTTCATCATCATATTATAAGGTAAGGACATGATACTCTGGATATTAGAATGAAAATAAATGATAATTCATAAAAAATATTAAATTATGGAATAAAATGAAATAGGGTTTGGGTGAATATCAACCCCTTGAATTGGTTTGGATTCAGTCTCTTCTTTAGTGGAAAGCAACCCATGGAGTGGGATGGTAAATGTGGACATAGGTAGTCGGGCTACACCATCTTTACATCACATTAAACAAATCGTTTTGTTTCATACACTTCCATATCTAGAGTCCCATGAATTGGTAACAATGTTACTAATTTATAGGGAAACATGAATATCATATTATACCTTATAATAATTCCATAATTAATCAACATATAGTTTATATGCCCCAATTAACTCAACATGAAAGTCATCCTCATCATTAATCCTCTATATCATATCATGGACATCATAAATCTAGACCCTCAAATCATTATTTTGTGGATATTACTCTAGTTTTACCATAAGATATTGGAAGTATTCAATACAATTATGGAACACGAGTGGTAATTCCTTCTTGGCCATGAATATTTGAAAGTCTGTTCTGAGTTCATTGTCCATGAACATAAAAACCTAAGGTGGGATCCATGTCTTCTGGCATATTTAAATCTATTTGATCATTATCATAATATAATATTCCCTTTATTATATTGCCTCCTTATTATAGTTTTTTTATTTTTCATTCAATTGTGAGTAAATGATCTTTGGAGAATAAAAAAAGATTTGGTACATCATAGATTGAATCATTTAGCGGGGTTTTAATATAGAAAATAATAAAAGTAGATATAAAATGTGAATTTATGTAAATATAAGGAAATAGATAATTTGATCCTTGATAACGATCTCATTTTTGAGTCACTCTTTTATTATGTCATGAAAAAGTAAATTTTAATTTCCTAATGTAGCACAAAGGATTACCAACGTCATCTAACATGAGGATCATTATTAGTTGATCTATATCATATTACAATTAACCTAAACAACATATTTTTGGTTCTTATTATTATTATTTTTAAAATAATTCTACATCAATGAATGAATAAAATAAAAAATTTAAATTTACCTGAGATGGAATTTTTTTTATTTTACGGAATAAACATGTACATCATTTATTGGTTCATAGGTTCCTTCATTATCTTTATTGGTATTTAGATTATGTTTTAAACATTAATTTGGAAATCTAATTACCAAATTACTATAATTATATTTAGTGGTTTGAAATATTGAAATCATATTATCAATATCAATTCGACCATATCATATAATCAATGTTGATAGAAAACCTAAATTGGGAGTTTTTCATCCTCCATGTCCTCACATCATAATAAACCATTTCATCCCCTAAATGGTTAAACTCTATTGTATGAAGATATTTTGACTAGTATATGGGAGGTAAAATACTAAATAAATGAATATTAATGAGTTTCACATCAGTTTCATAGTGTATTATCTCCACACTCGTGAAATTCATTATTTCTCATGACAATATTAATAAACCAAAATATATCAAGTACAGAATGACCGTAATTTCCACTACCATCCCTCAGTCTAAGCCTTGAGTTAGCCTCTCATTTTTCTATGTATCTGGTCACTATTGGATGAAAAAAGAAAATTACACTAATAGAAAAGAATAAAAATAATGTAACAGAGAATATGAGAATGGATGATAATGAATGAAATCGGTGGGGGGAATAATTTTACAAAAGGATGTATGAATTAGTTAATTAACTAAAATTCAAATTACATGAGATATAAAACTAAAAATTAAATGTAATTAAATGCAAAAACAAGGGGAAAATTTATATATGCATGGGACATACAGTCCCCTATCCTATACAGTGAGAAATCCACTTTTTCATCGGTGAAATCCTTCTTATATAAGATAACGTGGTTCTATCCTTTGGTAATCAAATTCGAGATCATCCAAATCACCCTTTATAATCACCTCCAGATTATGTCCACAAAATTTTTTCTCATATTATTTCTATTTCATGACCAAATAAGGGATTGCTTTATTATGAAATTTATTCCAATATATCATGCATGTTTTAACACAATATTTTAAATAAATTTGACATATTTAGAAAACATTATGTTTCATTTACTCCAAAAATGTAATATGTCCAAATAGAATCCTTTAATTTCTAAAATCTAATTATACCATGCCTTTATGGAATTAGAGACTATAGAATCAAGTGGGGACATATTAATTAATGTTATTACAATCAATTTTATAATCCCTAACATATAATTTTATTTTATTTGGAATTTCCATTTATGATATATGGGACCAACATAAAATATATCCTTAATTATGCCCATATGTTGAGGATTAGATTGGGAGCATATTTTGGGCCTCTAAATATTAAATTAGTTCATCGTATAAAAGAATGAAATTAATACCAATACTTTTTTTAGAGTATATGAAATGAATTTCATATCACAAATTAAAGTAAATAAGGATATGCCTAAAACAATTATATAAATTAATATAGTTGAATGAAAAAATGAATCCATTTTTTAAACTAATCCCAAAGCACCACATAAATCAAAAAATTATTCAAGTTAGATTACATTTTTTATTGGAAGTTGTTAAATAATAAAAATAAATAAAAATTTACTGAAAATATTTTTCTTATTAGTTATATATTTTTTAATATGAATATTGGATACATAATAACCACAATTTATAAATGACATGTAATAGGTCTTTGACTCAAAATATTATCAGGGATATACTTTTAGAGGTAATTCTGTTAAAAATCCTAAAAAATAATTCATTATAGATGATGAATTGTTCCTTATTAATCCCATGAGGATATATATGTGGTATACGATAAAACATCTGTTGAATATATATTTATGCAGTCTCAATATGGTTGGTAGCGAGAAATAATATAATATATCTCAATATATACTTGATAAAATGAGTGATAGAGGTTTATGTACATTGATATAGAAATTATGCACCCCTACTAACCATGATGCGTCATGAGATCATTGAATATATTGCTTATTTAAGAACAACATAAAAAGTTTTAGTCAACACTAATTCATTGATAATATTAAACATAATAATTATGAAAAATATTATATATACATCTACATACATGGGTAGTCACTTTGTAAAATGAAATATTTCAAATAATTAATCGATTATGTATAGAAAAATGTGATTATGTTCTTATTTTATATTACATAATAAGTTTTGTATTACTTTGAATCATTTCATCCTATAAATATTTTTGAAACTTGGAGTATTTATATATGTCTTCATTATAAAAATGGAGGAGAGTTCATATATGGAGAGTTTAATGTCATTCGATATGAGAGG
Source organism: Viscum album (assembly GCA_963277665.1). Lineage (NCBI taxonomy): Eukaryota > Viridiplantae > Streptophyta > Magnoliopsida > Santalales > Viscaceae > Viscum > Viscum album. The sequence goes on along the minus strand of OY728147.1, from coordinate 1,665,416,740 downwards.
ATGACCCCTCACACCAAAGAACACAACAGAGATATAGAAAGGATGAATAAAAACGTCAAAAATTATTGTTAATGTAATAATGTGTTTAGATAATCATTCTAAAATATTTTAGGGAGAAACTATTTTATATGTAGTTTCAAAAGAATATTTTCTCGTAAAAATATAATCAGTAGTCCGTAAAATATTAATATTTTTAAAGAAAGTATAGATTTTCATTAATTTCTATATTTTTAATTTTTTATTATTTTTATGCTTATAATATTTACATGTATATAAAGTTCATAACTATATGATAAATGATTGACATATGTTAATAAAAATAATAGAATATAAAGATGAGATGTTTTTTATATAATCTTGGGATCCAAAATAGAATAATATGATAAATTTATTTGGTGTAATGTTCCTTGAGAAATATCTTATTAAAGAAATTCAAAACCATATACTTCCTCAAATATAATTTTCTAATATATCAATAACATATAAATTTTTAATATGAATACAACTAACATTAAAGTGGATGAGTTGAGTGAATTCCCATTAATAGTATTATAAGAGGTATAATAGAAATAATATTTAAGGGCGAGAATGTAAATAATCTCCATTGTATACATAAAACCATTAAATGATATCTTTTGTGGTATTCAATCAAAACAAAACATTCCATAGGCTCATTTATGAACCAATGCAAGGATTCATTCAACAATATATTTGGGAATTGTATTACCCATATCAGAATGAATAGGGTGATTCCAAATAATATTAAGAATCATTAGGTCATCCTAATATGCTAAATGTGTTTCTTGATATAAGGGATCAAATATATATTTTATGAAATTACCCAATATAAGATACGATGGAACTAATTAATGGTATAAAGTCACTAAAACTGATATTCATGCTAAAGAAATATGGAACTGGAAAATTTGTTAAACAGAAATCTCAATCTATTATCATATGGTCCCTTTATATGAAATGAGTTTAAATTGATATGATATTCCCCTATGGTAGATATGTATTCAAGATGGGTAATTTTTTATTGAGATATATCATAGAAATATATATTTATCTTTTAGATATATCGATACCTTCAATTCATAATGACATTACTAAGGATATCTACATGAACATGAATGAATGTATTATGAACTCTAGAAAAAAAACCTTATGTAAATGATTAATTAATATTTTATACAGACCATTGCATGATCTTATATAGAGATAAAATAAGTTTTACTCATTTAGGGAGAGTCATATATACAATAACAGAGAGTTAGACCATTTATTCTACTTTAATATATTTTCATACGATCTAGGGCATTATTCTGTTTACTTTTTGATCATTGGAATATATAGAATAATATTCATGAAATTGATGACGGAGTTAAAATAGTATTCATTTGTAAATTACATGATAGTAGCTCAATAGAATATGTGGATGTTGATAATTAATTTCAATAATTATAGGATTTTATATTGATTTCATGAGAAGTATTTTTAATTAAATATAAAATATTTTAATTTGTAAAATTATACAATACTGATCATACCGCTTCCAAATCATTTAATCTTTAGTAATAATTATTGATTTTTATATAATGACTAAAATGTGGTGATAGTGATTAAAAAACTCATCATCACTTTATTAATTATGTATTATATATTGTTTATTGAAACAATTTTTTCCCATGTATTTGCGATCCTAAGTAGATTTCTCACTAATCCTTGAAATCTATAATTGGATGAATTCTATTAGATTTTTTATTTTTTATAATGCCAAATCATTATTATATATTTTTATGGTAGAGTTGATCCACTATTGGACTGAAATATATATGTTGATATATTTTTTCAATCACTCGTTTTTCAATTAGGGTCCTTTATATATTTAAATGATAATTACTATATTAGAATTTGTGATTATAAAAGGGAATTTCATGATCCAAAAACAAATAACACTAAATTTGAATTACACTATTGGGAAAAGAGATTAAATTGTTAAATTATTTTCTTTAGTTTATAAGAGACATTTATAATGAGTAAAAGGTTTATTTTCATATTCCATATTGATAAAACATACATAAAACCACTATATATCATTCTTAGTAAAATAAAAAAATAACTCCTTATCATTAGACATGTAATGTGATGGATCTACACCTGTTGAGGATTCTGAATATCCAAAAAAAACATAACTTGGTGGGTATGATTTTTATGTTGGGTGATGGGGAGTAAATAAACCATTATATATATATATATATATATGAAATAATGTTGGAATTTTAGAAATGAATATTTTAAAATAAAATGGGTTTTTAACCTAGCTCACAATACATGACTTCCATTGTGGCTATATCACATTGTACCTGTTTAAAAACTATTATATAACATCATGTGATTTTTGAATATATATTATTCTATAAATTAATAATATATTTTCATTTATTCTTCCAAATGAATCAGTAAACTAATTTGATCTGTCACATTTTAGAATAATATTATTTTGAATAAAAATAATAATAACATATATAGTAAATAATAATATATTACTAAAAAAAATTTCTTATAATTTGGAGAAAAATAATTAATATTAATCAACCTTAAGAAGTGTGGTTCATTCAATGATAAATATTTTTGGCAGTGTTATATATTTTATTAATATATATTCAATATAAAACATTTAAACTATTTATAAATATGATTTAATATATAATTTTTTTTAACACATTAAATTTACAGGATATGATATTTCGAAAACATAATGATGAAAAAACCATTTTAAATACATAATTTTCAATAATATAATATAATTTATATAAAAGTAAAATTAATAAAATTAATAAATTTTATAATTTTAATTCGATGAAATTAAACTCATTTTTTAATTCATAAATATTATCTTAAATATATATTGTTTCAGATTTTCAAAATTAGATTATCTTTAGGAGAATATTGAAAATTTTAATTTTAACTAAACCCATATTTTATATAACTATATCATAATGAAATTATAAGATATGAAATTATAAAAAAATCATGAAAAAAATATATTGTTGTAATGAAACATTTTATTTCAAAATAATCATTATGTTTTCGTACACCCTAGATTACCCTTTTGAAAAATAAGTAATATTTTACTAATAAAATTTTATTCTAGTCATTCTCTTTTAATTAATATTTCCCTTTGTAAATTTATGTTTTTTATTTATCTTATAGTAAAACATAACTAAATGTTTATAAAAAGTAATATAATTTCATTGAGATAATTTTTTTGATAATTTTATCTTAATATCTTTTATTATCTGTAAAAATATAGTTTTTTAAAATCATTCATTTTAGTCGTTACAATAACTAATTTTAAAATTAATTTTTCAGTAACATGGATATTTTATAAAATACAATAGAATTTTTTAATATATTTAGTTCAAATTATTTAATATTTGCCATTAAATTTTTATGAGTTAAGGAATATATTAAATAATTATAAATTAGTCACCACTATAACATCTATATCACATAAAATTGAAAAATATAAGATTTAGGGATATAATAACATGTTAAACAAGTGTGAAAATTTGTAGTTTAGGATGTCACTACCATAAATCTTACACTACCATATTATTTGACATTATTTGATTAATTTCACTATTTAATGTTGGATTTTTAATTATTATTATTATTATTCTTAGAATGCCACTCTATTTGCTTAGAAAAGGACCCCTCCCCACCCAAAATCTCCTTACAAAAAACTCTCCTAAATTCATCCAAACACCACAGAAAAACCCCAATAGACCACGATAATTCCTTGAGGTTTTTTGTCATTATATAACCTATTAAACACCTAATCATCTCTGAAAACGAGTCTTCCAAGGAGTAAGGTAAAATGACATTGTTACTCCTTTTTATTATAGCTATTTTATTTCTTTTCCCTATATTTAAGATATATTTTACACATTATATTATAAATTAATATATATTATTAATAAGCCTAAATTTTATTAGGTTGATTTAAAATTCAAAATATACCCTTTTTATTTTACTTATAAATTAAAAAACGTCATCACATATGCATGCAGACTACCTCCCCCAAGAATAGTGTGCATGATTTTCCATAATATTCGTTTATTTAATGATTAAACAGTGTATTTAGTTGACAAATAAGAAATTTAATAAATAATATGACAACTAAATTATATAATATTCCATATTATATTTCTATTATATAGAAAATGAAGGTTTTTCCCTTGGTTATGTGTGGTGTACTACCTCCCTAAAAATGAAATACTATATTTTTATCAAGACTTTTTTTATTTATTGAGAAAAATTAATGTATGATTTATTAACATCGAATATATAATAAATATCAAAATTCTTCTCTAATTGAGATATTATTAAAGAATAATATCTTTCATCATCATACTTATCCATTAATTATGACATGTTCTAGATAGGGTTGGTTTAATAACCTACATGAAAATTGCCATAAATTTATATCATTAAAAAATAAATAATCTTAATTAATAGAGATATTTCACAATAATTGTTAAATATTTTTATGTGCTTTATAATTGAAATGTTAATATATTAAACATTTTCAGGACACAATCCTTTGTTAGTGAAAAAGAAATATCATTACCCACATGGTCATTCAGAGTCATAACTAAAATACATATGAGAAGAATGGAATAATACCAATGAATATAAAAAATTTATTCAATTACGTATAATGATATTTTATGGAGTAATTTTGATTATATAAAGATGAATCATCCCAAAAATTGTGAAACTCGTACTAAAAAGACAATCGAATATAATAACAGTCGATTTTAGAAATAAAATATTACTAATTAATATATGTGTTAATAAATGGTTATAAATGATTCTTCTAAAATGTAATATATATTAATAAAGTTTGGAAAATGAATAATAATATATTTATTTATATATATATTGACTACTAATTTTCTCTTATGTAATAGTGTAATTAATGAAATAGTTTTCAGAACATAATTATTTTATTTTATTTATAATGATAATTTCAGTACCCCAAAAATTCGTTGTTAAGTTATTTTACCATTTTATTATATAAATTTGTATTTACAAATTATATTACATGTATTTATAATTCATTATCATGAAAAAGTTTCCAAAAAAATTTCACATAAATGGATAAAATATTTATAAGGTTGTTTAATACAAATTATACTTCATTCAGATATGATAAATGATCACCACATATTTATCATATGTTGTGCATAATTTTCTCATGGAATTATTTTTTCGTAATTTTTTATGAATTGTGTAGGATTTAGAAATACATATCACATTTTCACATTGATCGGTTTACAATTGCACTGATAATGATGATGTAAGGGTGTGTTTTCTCTATTTAATTCGTAGATTTTTTTATTCCCCAAATTTCATTAAACTAGTTTGTATAATGCATATTGGACATATTTTATCAAAAATTATCTTTTATTCACTATATTTGATGTTAAATTTTATTCTCTCCCAATAATTTACCAACCTCACATGAAGTTATATAGTTGTTTGAAATTTTGGTTAAATTCAATTGTGCTAGTTGAGGAAGTGATTCTTGGGTGTATGTGAGGAAATAAGGGTGTCCTAGGAGTTCAGAACAATAAAGGAATGAAAAGTATTCTAAACATCAGGGAATGATTAGTTGGATAATGGTTTGTACTAAATATGATCCTGAATAGGGATTTAATCTTCTAAGTAACCTTTAAGAAAAAGGATTCATTATGGGAACTACAGAGCTTCCAAACCATACCAGTGCCACCAAGAAATTGTACACCATGTGACCATTTTGATATAGGGATCTACAGTAGTTGTGCATGGTCTAGATTACGATTCAACTAAACTATGTGTCCCTTAAAAAGTAAGAATTTACAGTTTTCCCCTCTTGATCTAAAACAAATATTCCCCTAATTTCACCCATATTCATTAACCTATATCATGGTTGAAAAACCAGCCAACCCCATATTCATCCATTGGTAATTCTCCTTTAATTCATGTGATTTTAGAGTGATGTTTAGTACAAATGTAATCTCTAAGAATGTTTTTCCCCCTAGTTCCTTTCTCATTCTAGAATAGTCGCGATGTCTATTTTCCTCTCTGCATGAAGCAACAAACACTTTCTTTTTCAATATGTTATAAATGATATTGGTTGAGGCTGATTTAGATTTAATCGGGGGTTTCTATTGGATGAGTGGTTATCTATGAACTTGAGGTAGGTGGTCTTAAATCTATTCTAGTAGTCTTGATGTTTTATATTTTTATATTTTGTGTCCATGTACCACATTAGTATGTTTCTATTTATTTTTTTATGGAGTTTAATTTCGATTGTAATGTGTGGTACGTGAACCTCCAATGAACTAGTTGGGTTGGTTAATGATGTGTGAACAAACCTTGGTCTAGCCATATGGTATTTTAAACCCACTAAAATGGTGAAATGATTTTGAAATTTTTTTGATAGAGTAAATGTGAACATGAATGACTTGTAATGGTTAATTTGTACTAGATATTGAATAACTGAATAATTAATATGTTCATATTCTATTTTCCATTAAATGAAATGGATGATTTTTGAAAATGTATTAAATTATGTGTTTTTTGGTTTTGATATGTTTATGGTTTAAAATGAATGAATATGACGATTTTGAAGGGGTCTCAGTTTTAAAAGGAGATGTCAAACTCAAGGTGATATAAAGCGTGGTTTTTTTATTTGAATATAAATGATTAATTAAAATTGGTATTTAGTTCCACATTTTATAAAAATGATTAAGGAATTTTTTAATAGAATGAAATGAAATGAATTACTTTCTGTATGTTTTAATTTATGAAAGGGGATGACAGGTGTTTTTATGAGTTCATAATTATCCTGACCCACCTTCACCATAAAGAGAGAAAGGACAATAGATTTCCAGAACCTTCCTTCTTCCCGTTGAAGGATATATAATGACCCCTAAGACCCAACTTTAATAGGTCTCAGTGTGGCGACTAGCAGCAAGGGTATATAATCATACACAAAATGGAAGGCATTACCCCTTTTTATAAGATTGAGAGATAATATAGTAAATCCCAACAACACCACAACTGAAGGTAAATATAATGAAAAAATAAAATCATTTTCATTTGCATGTCCAAAGTATATTCTACAAAACTACAATGAAACCCCATAGGAATGTACTTAAAAAAGAAAAATAGAAACATCAACTGTCCCAATGACTGAGCTAGTATGGTCCCAGACGATCCCTGATGTCCACCTAAAAACATGAATTTTGTTTATATATGTAGGGTGAGTATACAGGTGTACTTAGTAAGGAAAACCCAAACCTCTCGTGCACAAGTGGGGAGGCATTCTAATGCCCCATGAGAAAATGAGATAACCAGAGAACCTATAAAATAAACTATCCACCGAGGAATTACCAAGGCACAATCCCGAAATAACGTAGGTAATGTAAAGTAATAGTAATAGCACATAGACATTTGGGTACTCCATTCCACTTTCCCACTTGTTATTGAGGACATCCTACATGTCAAAACTCTCCCTCAATTCTCACCACAGTCCCACTGCCACCCCCCCACGCCAGCACACACCTCGACTACCACAACCACACATCCCACCCATAAACACTTGGCCTTTCAGTTCCACACATCCCACGCACACATAGGTCTGAACAACAATTACCACATCCAAAGAAACCTGGGCCTCATCAAGAAGACACTTGGGAACCAAACTGCCCGCACACACCTGGGACAACCACCACCACGTACCCTGCCTGAGGAATCTAGGGCTATAATGGACCTCATGCTGTCACATCCTGCCCGAAGGATCTTGGTATACATGGGAAAGGTAGAAGAAAAGGATCCAATAACCAACCACTAATATGAGTTTTGGAAAAACCACCACCACCCATGAAATCTTGGTGTTCAGCACGAAGTGCTTAAAATGGGTGGGGCGCTAATAAGAAACATAAGAAATACAATTATATATATAGGTAACATGAAGTCATTCGAGCCTAGGGAATCCAAAACTATCTCATACACATGAACCCTCTTTACTATTCATTTATATGATGCATAACAGCCACGACTGTGTCACAACTCTTTCCTGGAAATCAATTCCCCATTGAACCCATTCATGTTTTCATTTTCAAGTAATTACATTTAATTAAATTCTACACTAATGGGAATATAACAGGCATAAACACAAGCCATGAAAAATAAAACAGAAAATTAAGAATTCACACCCGGTTCTCTTGTAAATTCACAACAAAAAAATGGATCTTTTAAATCCCTCAATGTATTGGAACCAAACCAAGCCCCACCATACATCCGCACAGGGCCATAAATCCAAAACCCAACAACTGTACAACAACGGGGGATCTCATCCAACAACACGTTGCTTCCCAAGCATCAACCATCAACATCACCAGAACAGAGCAAGGGAGTTTCAACTTTGAATATGCCATTAATTCAGTTCAGTGGTTCCATTTGGATAATCAGGGTGGTCACACAAGGAATCTTATTCACTGGGAATCCATTTAATCAATCGAGTTTATGTGATTAACCAGTTTCTATGTTACACTCATTCAATCACATAAATATCCAAAAAACCTAAGATCATTAGTGCACAAGAAAAGACCACCAATGACCATGATTTTAAGTGGGGATAAGTCTGTAAAATTCACTCACATAATCACGGATAAGGAGTTCAATAGAATCATAAAGCACACCCCCTTAATTCTTTAAAAATTCATTTTATTATCTTCATTACGGTTTGGTTTTATCCATACCCAAAGAAACAATAGCATACCCACACTGCTTGATACACACAAAAGAGAGACGAAGGAAAATCCCTACTTGAATGATAAAAGATCGGTGTTTTTCTCCAAGAACCAACAACTGGGGATGTACGACTTGTATGGGAGGAAAATAGAAGACTGTAATAATTAGTAGGAAAAGCTCCATCACAGGCACACCACTCTCCTCGGGAATGGGGACTCCAAACGCACCAAGGAGAATAAGTAGAAGAGATCATCCAAGAAGAAATAATTCCCATTAAATAAAACTTTGAGATCCTGGCATTACGTTATATCAGGATCATGAGTGGATTTTACGGTGGATTGTTTTTTCAACTCGTGGTCAGATGGTGACACATGGTGTAATAAATTTTTTATTTAATAAATCTCATCAGAGGGGTGGAAAAAATAGTTATGAGTTAAAGGATTTCATTTAAGAGAGGAAAACGGGTACATTGAGGGACTCCCCACTCTAAGGGGATTTAAATCCTAGTTTGTGGTGATTAAGAAAAGTTTTTAACCACATTAAAGAATTTTAATGACATAAAAGTATTGTTATGGGAAAAACCGTGGAAGTGGAATTGTAATTCCACGACCCCAGTTACCCAGAGTCGGTGCATTATTACACGACATTGGCATGATCACAAGAAAGATAAAATCTCGAAAGACCGATTGGTTTAGTAGCCTTGGAAACACTAGATATATTCATAATTCTTACATTCCATCATAAAGTGAAAAACTACTGCAACAAAATATTGTCTCAATATTCCACACTCATATCCCTACATAATATCCCTGCAGGTCATTCATAATTTAATTCTTCACTTCCTGGGAAAAATAAAACATAGAAAAGGGGTGAGCTCAAATGCCCAGTATGAACAACAATATAGTGGAAACTTTCATAAATAAGAATAAACATTTAAGGTAATGTATAACTAAAACAAAAGCCTTTTAAACTTAAACTTAAGCATAGTATGGAAAAAGTAAAATGAAATAATTCCATTTAATTATTCACATGGATATTCTACTAATTGAATAATCACATGCAATATCAATAACCACTTTCATAATGATGGAATGCATAATTCCAGAATATCATAACCACATAGCCAAGGCCTCTTGCCAAGACTACAAATAAGATTTTGCCAAGGCCTTGTGCCAAGACACTAGTTTGTCTCATGAGACCTACCGATGCATCTAGGAGCTATAGCGGGCTCCACCCGTCACATATTAAGTCCAATGCATTACAATATGAAAAAGTTTAAACATAATATAAACATTCGTATTAAAACTAGAATAAAAAAAGTCAATACTTTCACCATAAACTATGAACGGTATAAAAATAGCGCATCCACAGTCAAACATATCAGAAAACCCTCAATACTTATAGAAGTTTTGTATCTTAATAAATCAACTTCAAATAAGCATAAAATCCATCAAAGGATATTGGCATAGTTAAAATCAAAACTCTTTTTAGAGAAATATCTCTTTTTTTTTAAAATCATTTAAGAGTCATATATTTATAAAATAAAACATTTTCATTGAAAATATTCTTATAAGCTTGTAAGGGATGATTCGACGATTTTATAACGGCGGAAAATAGATGCACCCTCCATATAAGTTAAAAAAACATTCTTACCTTAATTTTTTCGAAAAGGTTAAAAAGCACCTTGTTTGGAAAATGACAGAAAGATTCCTTTATAAACCTCTTATAAAAATTCAAACAAGTTTATAAATGACATTAAACCATATTCTAGTAAGTAGTAAAAATGTTTTCAAATTCATTTTTATGAAACACGGATGTAGATGATAAAGAGATCCCAGTAGATTATTACGTATAAACAACCTCGGATAATGAAGAGATTGCGAAATAAACCCTTACCATATGCTTTTCCATGGTTGGGGTAGGTTAACCTTTTGTATAATAGTGAAGTAATTGTTATTAAATTCTACAAGAATATTATACATTCATATGATATCATATATGATCTTTTAATATTTCTTTGTTAATAATTTCTTAATATTATCGTCGTTTCAGGTGTTAACTTACTAATTTTCTTTTATATGTTTTGTTACATAAGCCATGATTTTCATGGATAGGTTGTATATTATTAATATAATGAATGATATAAATTCCTTAAACAATATTTTTAAATCATCAAATGATAATTATACTTGAATGGATACGATGGAGAATGAATCTCATCGCGTTCGTGGAGACAGTAGTCCATACATACGCACGAGCGACAATACCATTCTTCTGATATTAAAATAATATATAAATGGACTGTATATCATATATACAGAATAATTAACATGTTATATTTATTATTTTCATGAGTTACACATCATTATTATACCCATCCAAATAATAATATATTGAATAACAATTACACCACGACGTGGAGACGGTAAGCCGTACGTACGCACGTATGGTGACATGTTATTCAAAGGGTGGAAAGAATACTGAATATGGTTGTTCCATATTTATAATAACATCACAGTATATATATGATACTGGATTTATTATTTTAGAATGGTAATAACAAAGGAAGAAGAAGTGGAAGAAGAAAGGAACTTGGAAAAGGGTGGTGAAATCATTACGTCTTCTTCAGGGTTTTCATTTTGATTTGACGAAAAGGGCTCCTTGGGATGGATTTCTGATCAAACTAAGGCCGCTAGGTTGTAGTGAGGGAAGTTGGGAGTGTATTTGGGTAGAGTTTGGATGAACCAAAAGGCTTTTAAGGTGTGAAGAAATGAGAAGGAGGAGTTCTGTTTTATAAGAGGGGTGAGGGGCACCTTTGGAAAACCTATAAATATTAATTTATAATAAATTCTTATTAGGTTTATAATGGCTCAAAAGTTTATTATTAAATTTTTAAGATGAGGATAGGTCAAAAAACATACAACCAATAGAATTTAGACAGGTTTGGATTACTATATTAACCTTATCTTTTAGTTTTAACTCTTAGTTAATTACTTTGACATTTACCATGTCACTTTGTATTTTTATATTATATTGTTAATAAACATACTATATACATCCAAGAGACCGCCAAGTGGTACATTAATGATACACCTATCCTAATATAAGTCTCTTGTCCGATCTTTAGTTTTTTAGAAATTTAATCTCAATTAATAATATAATAGTTGTTTTAAAAACTCTTTTATGTCAATTTTGACAATATTCAATAGTTGATTTTTGAGAAACTCATAAAAGAATGATTACTTCGAAAAAAGTAAATTAAATCAATCATAATATGTCATATTATCCTATAAAAGTATTTTAATTAATTAAAAGTCTCAAATTATATTTATTTGGGTACTTATAATATCAATTATTTTAATTTTTCACTATTATGGTAATTACTGCATCATCATTGTGTCATATATAAATAAACATATATAATGTTTGAAAATTATAAATAAAATATAATTATGTTGGAAATCTTATTAGATTTATAATTAATATTTACAATGGAATTTATCTTATGTATATCCATATATTAAATATGTTTTCGTAAATAAACTTCGATTTTAACTCTTTTAAATCTTCTTTGAATTATATAATAATAAATGTCCTAATCTAATCCAAGTGGACCTAAATGATAATATTTTATTCTTAAGGTTTCTGTTTGTCGATATACACTTGTCCAATAGAATTAGGACATGTGCTAGGGTAATATTATTATAATTTCTACCCTTAATTACAGTATTTACTTTTAACAATGGTAAATTAAAGTAAAAAAGATACTATTCACCAAAAAAATCATCTCATTGACCAACATTTTACTTCTTCATATTAACCGTGTCTCTCGGATTTTCAAAATTCCATTCGCAGAAGAGGTAAAATTATGTTTTATGAAAAATTCAGTTTTTTTAACTACCACTTAGTAGTTTCACTATTCATCAAAAATTAATGTTTTTCAGAACAATGCCAAAATTTCACCCTAAGATATAATTGATATTCCGAATTCAAAAATGATGTCTATTTTACTAAATTCCAAACATATAAGTTGCATTAATTAATTTTATAATTAATTCCTGCTGTCACAACAAATAGCGTGTTTTTAAGAAACAATATATATCAAATGATTGACAATTGTTTAGGTCCAATTTCAAAGTGAAATTAATTCTAATGAACACCATTGGATAAGATCGTAAAAATATATTCTAATTATACTTTAAAAAAACTCAAATTCATAATTTATCACTATTAATTATTTTCATTAAAAAAATTGTTTTTAATTAAAATTTAGTAATTTTCACTATTCATCAAAATATTAAAGTTATCCAAAAAGTACCAAAATTTCACCCTAGGATAATTTTGATATTATTAATCCAAAAATGAAGTCCATTTTGAGAGATAGAATTTATAAAATTTCAAAAAGTATGTATTACTATTCATAACGACTAGTTTGGTAAGTCATGGTGCGCTTTAACTCGGTGTTGCGTGTAGTGCAAGTTATTGAATTATTTTGAAGAAATAACACACTATGAAATCTTGGAATGTTACAGGAATCCCGACACCCCTCAATGGAAAATGGAGAGAGACTCATAGTTGAAACCAATCAGTGGTGATGATTGGGTGATGCTGATCCCATTAATCTGATTGGTAGAAGTTGATCCTGTGAAGTTGATCCTATGAAGTAGATCCTATGAAGCTAGTCTGTAAAATATATCTTTTAAACTGATTTGGTGAAACCAATATGTGAAACTGATTTGATGAAATAGATATGTGAAACTATTTTGGGAAACCGATCTGTGAAACAAATTAGGTGAAACTAATCTGTGAAACCGATTTAGTGAAAACAATCTGTGATACCGACTTCATTAAACTGATCTGTGAAACTAATTTGGTGAAACTAATATGTGAAACTGATTTGATGAAACTGATCTCTGAAACCGATTTCGATAAACCAATTAGTGAAAACGATTTGGTTAAATCGATCTTGGAAACCGATTTGGTAAAACTGATCTGTGAAACCAATTTGGTCAAATTGATCTGTGAAAAGGATTTGGTGAAACCGAAATCTGAAAATAATTTAGTGAAACCGATCTATGAAACCTATTTGGTGAAACTGATCTGTCAAACCAATTTGGTGAAAGCAATTTGGTGAAACTAATATGTGAAATCAGTTTGGCAAAAACGATCTATGAAACCGATTTGGTGAAACTTATATGTGAAACATATTTCGTGAAACTGATCTGTGAAACTGATTTGGTGAAACCGATCTATGAAACTGATTTGGAGAAATCTATTTGTCAATCCAATTTGGAGAAACAGATATGTGAAACTGATTTGGTAAAACTGATCTGTGAAAATAATCTGTGATCTTGATATGTGAAGCTGGTTAGTGGAGCAGATCAGTGAATCTCATCAGTGGAGCTGATTTCTAGAGTTGATTTGTGGAGCTGATTGGTGGGACTGATCGATCAGCCTAGGACACCCCATCACTTAGAATTTTTGAAAAATAATTTACCAGGAGGGTCTGGGCCATTACATTAGATACCTCCCAAAATTATTATCACCCTAGAGAATATAAGAGTAACCCAAACAACCCCTCCTTAAGCGACATCTCAGGGAAAAACCACCCCAAAAATCCATACTAATTCCAAGGATCAAATTTTCCTGACACACGGATTAAGGAGTTCATTCATCCATGTCAATATTCTATCTGCTTTGGGTGGCACTAACTCACCCTCATGGGTTTAATCACATCCACCTTAATGCATCTTGATTATATATCAGGTCCTCCCTTCCCTACATAGTCAGACTGTTCATAACCATTCACAGGGTAAGGAAACAAAACATCTCATAAACCAATATTTCCATCAATACATCGCAGAAGGTCACAATAACAAGAAAAACAAGGATGGCTCAGAACAACAACTCAAACAGCATTGGGTACTGGGTGCACATCTGATCTTATTGCTCCCATGTACTCTCCTCAAGGCCACGGTGCCTCCACAACACATGAACCTAAGGGAGGGTTCTTCCATGAAGTACTTTCTCCTTTCGATCCTAGATCCTCACTAGTCACTCTAAAAACATATAGTCATCCCCTATATCCAATTCTCCCCAGTCAATGACATGGGAATCATCGTGTAGATATCAACAAAGTTGGGAGGCGTGAAAAACATCATGGATCCTTTCCAACTGAGGTGGAAACACCAGCTGATATGCCACCTCACCGACTGGCCCCAACACTTCAAAGTTCCCGATAAACATTGGAGAGAGCTTTGTCCCCCTTGAGGAACCTTCTCTACCCACGTTGAGGGGAATACTTTAAGAACACATGGATTCCAACCACAAACTCCAAGGTCCTCCTCCTATGATTGACATAGTACTTCTGCCAGTCTTGGATTGGCTTCATCCTCTCATTCACAAGCTGAACCTTCTCTGTTGTGATCTACACCACTTTGGGGCCAAGAACACCTGCCTCCATAACCTTGGTCTGGCACACAGGCGAACGCCATGGCCTCTCGTACAAGGCTTCAAATGGTGCCATGCCAATAGTATAGTGATAACTGTTATTTTATGAAAAACTATACTAAGGTAATATATCATTCCCATGATCCAAAAAAGTCTAAATCACATGACCATATAATATCCTCCAATGTATGGATGGTTCGCTCTGTCTGCCCATCTCTTTGGGGGCAGAAAGCAGTGCTAACACGTAGCTTGGTGCCAAAAGCATGCTAAATTCCCCACCAGACTCGTGAGGAAAGTCATGAATCTCTATCTGAGACTATGGAACTCATAAATCCATGCAACTACACCACCTCATCCATGTATCTTTGTGCTAAGTCATCCACTACACTCAACTCCTTGATCACTAGAAAGTGAGATGATTTCATCAGCCGATCTACCACTACCCAGATAGAATCACAACCTCCTTGAACCCTGTGTAGTCCTGTGACGAAATCCATCGATATGTTAACCCATTTATACTTGGGGACATCTAAAGGCTACAAAAAACCTCATGCGGCATGGTTTTTAGCCATCACTTGCTGAAATACCAAGATACTTTCCATGAACTCTACCACTGCCTGTTTCACCCGGGCCACCAAAATTGTTCCCTCAGGCCTCATCACGTCTTGGAATATCTAGGGTCTACCACTAAGAGTGATTTATGGAGTTCAAGAAGAACTCCATAATACATCATCTCAGGAAAAAAAACATCCCTCGTAAAAGGATCTGATTCTGACCACCCTTCGAACACCCTTCTAGAGCATTACCTTGGTTAACCCGATCACGCATCACTTCACTCTCTATGTCCCCCACTGAGACACCTCCACCCACCATAGTAGAGGAGAATAGACTGTCATCTGAAATAGACAACCTCTACCACCATCCTCTCTTACATCTAGGTGTAGGGAAGCCAACTCATCCATTGACTTCTAAGAATCCATAGTTTCTTTAATAGATTCACTCCGTGACTTCCAACTCAAGGAATCAACCACAATATTCCCAATACCATCAGTGTAATAGATCTTGATGTAGTAGTCCTAGAGAGACTAAATACACCTTTGTTGTTGCATGTTCAGGTCCTGTTGGGTAAAGATATGCCTAAAACTCTTGTGATCTATGAATACCACAAAGTGCCCCCCCTCCGATGAGGTAAATCCTCTATAACTTCAATGTGAACACAAATACTGCATGCTCTAGGTCATGGGTGGAATAGTTATGCTCATGAGGACGTAACTGCCTAGAACCATAAGATATAACTCCACATTTCTTCTCCATAACACACCCTATGCCATGTCCAGATGTTTCAGAAAACACCTCAAACAACAGCCCCTCCTCTAGTAACCTCAGCACTAGGGATGTAACCAAATTCCCTTTTAGATAACTGAAGGCTTCCTGGAACTACTCACTCCATGCGAAGGCTTGGTCCTTTATAGTCAATCCTATCAAGGGGGATGCTACTCCAGAGAAGTCGGGTACAAACCTCCGATAATAGTCCGCCAGACCCAGAAAACTGTGAACTACCATCACATTCATGGGTTCTTACCAAGAAAAAACATCTACCACATTTGAAGGATCATCTTCTACCCCATTTTGAGACACCAAATGTCCATGGAAATGAACTTCTCATATCATGAACATACACTTGGATTATTTCCCATATAGTTGGTGATGTCGAAGGATTTCCATGACCATCCTATGGTAAATTGTATGTTCCTCCTCTGATCATTAGTAGACCAAATGTCATCAATGAACGTAATGACGAACAGGTCCACAAAATCATGGAAAATATATTTCATGAGGCCCATGAACACAGAAGGTGCATTCGTAACACCGAAAAATATGAATACGATCTCAAAGTGCCCATAACTGCACCTAAAAGCAGCCTTTGGAATATCACTATCCTTCACCCTTACCTGTTGATACCCAGACCGTAGATCGATCTTAGAGAACCAACCTGCTCCCATTAGTTGGTCAAAGAGATTGTCTATCCTCGGAAGAGGGTAATGGTTCTTGACCGTTAATTGATTCAGTCTCTGGTAGTATATGCACTTCCAAATACCACTATCTGCCTTCTTTGAGAACAAGATCAGAGCACCCCATGGTGACATAATGGGTCGGAAAAATCCTTCTTCATCATATCGTCAATCTGGATCTGCAACTCCCGCATCTCAGAAGAAATGATCAGATTAGGATCCATGGAAATTAGATAGGCACATGGTTATATGTCTATCCTGAACTCAAAGTCACATCGATGAGTAGAGCCACAACCTCCTCGGGAAAGTCTTCTAGGAAATATCTAACAACACTCGAAACATACAACATCTCAGCATCCAATGATTCTAATGAATGCTCGGAAAACATAGAATCATGAGGCTCTACATGTCGTATCCCCACCTGAAAGCTCCGTTCATCAACAAAAGCCACATGCTAGCCATCCCCATTGAAGAACATACCTCTTCTCTTGAAGAAGTTGATAACATTTTGCACAAAAAATCGCCAGTAGATACCTAGGATGACATCATATGGATACATTTGTAGCAGAAGATGGTCCCCACTAGATTGATGCGGCCCCAACATCAATCTATATACTTGACATACATAAAACATACTGGTATGACCCCCAACAGGATTACTCGGCACTAGGGGCATCAAGAGTCTTTCTATGTCTGTGGTCAAGTCATGGGCTAGACCAGCTATAACAATAGAGTGTGATGCTCTTGGATCAAATAAGGTGAATGCATGAATGCTAAACTAGAAGACCTTACCTCGAATGACTTCTAGCCCTGCCGGAACTGCTGCCTCTTAGGCAAGAAACTAACCACGCCCAGTTCATCTACCTCTCGGTTGCTGGCAGCCTCCCTGACCATTCCCTAGACAACGTCCTTGAGGAGCACTATGGGGTCAGCCTCCTCCTACCACATCTAATCTCGGAGGAGAGAGAGGTCATTGTCCCTGCTGCTGTTGCGGAAAGGGTCTGGCTGAAAACTTTTGCTGCTGAGGTTGGCACTGAACCTGCCCACTCCCACTGTACTGCACTCTGACCAGTCACTGATTCCGAAGGTTCCCATGGAATCCACATATAAATCACCTTGGTCTTTGTCTCAATAGGTAAGGGAGTGGACTATGATATCGAAACTGGATCTAATGCGGCGTGCTCCCCACCGGATGAAAACTACAAGGCCCTGTCGCTGGAGGCATGCTGCTGACGGTCATCCCCTCTGACGAACTCCACTGGCTCCCCTATCATGGCACACCTCCCCGCATGTGCATCCTTTCTACCACTTTAGCCTTCTTCTGGACTTCCATGTACGTCAGCAGGATGAATGGAGTAACAACATAATGAATAGAAGGTCATAGAGCCTCCTCTAAATGTCTCTCCTAAGACTATTCAACCGGAAAATGGTTCGGACCATATTAAAGTAGATCCTTGGAATTGATCCCCAATGCCCTCACTGACATGCTCCCCCGCTAAAGGGAGAGTAGCTCCTGCCTCTTCTCCACATTCATCATTGAAGAGAGGAATTATACATGGAATTCCCTCTAAAAGTCAGTCCATGAAATTTTATCCCGCCTCTTCTCTCCATGATATAGATTTGACCATTGATGGGATTCTCCCTACATTTGGCTAACAACCAGACTATCTCAGTACTCTTTTGGAGCCCAGATCGAGCTGAAAGTTATCACCATATCCTCTAGATAGATCTCTGTCTCCATGACCGAGGTACTTCCCTCGTATTTCCTATGGGTTTGCCGCTGAAAGGCACGAGCCATTCTCTGACACTGACCATCCTCCTCCTCTCGGTCAGCCATCTACTGATCAGCTAAGTAAACCGCATGGGCCTCGATCACTCGCACTACTTGTGGTAATCATCTAGGTTCCATTATTGCAACGTAAATAAGGAATGCCGATGCCTGAGTAGTGTAGAAGATTGATTTTATATTTTTCTTAAGCTTCTTATTCAATTCAAATCCCCAAAATATGAAAGGCACAAAAGAAAACAAGTCATTATGATGCATTTAACTTTCCTTGGGTATCTACCCTGTAATCAGTGTTGCCTCATTTGGAAGTTCGATAGTCACAGAGTCCTTATATTGGATCATAGGGGGGCCTAAAATCCTATGTCTAGCTGGTCTTCCCTGGCCTATTTCTCACACCAAGAGTACCTAGCTGTGTTTCCCGACCATCCCATGAAATCCACATTGAGACTAACCCCAATCTCCATCCTATCTTTCAACCTCTCTCCTTTGATACCATTCAATCGTGACCCACCTTTTAAATGATGAGAGAAGGGATAACAGATTGCTAGCCCCTTCTTTCTTCTAGTTGAAGGAGATATAATGTCCCATGAGACCCACCGCAAATAGGTCTCTGAGTGGGGACTAGCACCAAGGGTATATAATCACACACAGAAAAGAAGGAATTACCCCCTTTTTTATAATATCAATAGATATTATAGTAAATCCCAACAATAGAAAAAATGAAGGATAAAGTAATGCCAAAATGAAACCATTCTCATATGCATGTCAAAAGTAGATTCAAAAAAACTACAAGGAAACCCCAAAGTAATGTACCAGAAAAAGAAAAACAGAAACAAAATATGTCCCAAAGTCCGAGCTAGTATAGTTCTGAACAATCCCTGATGACCATCTTGAAACCTAAAAGTAGTTTATATAGGTAGTTTGAGTATACAGGTATACTCAGTAGTGAAAAACCAATCATATCGTGCACAATTGGGGAGGCATTTTAATGCCCCGTGAGAAAAGAAGATAACTAGAGCACCTAGAAAGGAAACTATCCACCCAAACCTGACCAAAGGTCACTCCCCAAATAACAAATGTAATATAAAAAATAGTAAAAACACATCGATATTTGGGTACCCTGCTCTACTTTCCCACTAGTTATTAAGGACATCCTATGCGTCAAAACTCTCCCTCCATCCTCACCGTAGTCCCACTGCCATCCCCTTCCCCACACGCACACACCTAGGATACCACAACCACAAATTTTTCCCACAAAGACATGGGATATCAGTACCACACATCACACACACACATAGTTCTGAACAACTACTGCCATGCCCAACGACACTTGGGCCTCATCCCAAAGACACCTGGGAAACAACCTGCCTGCACACAACTGGTCCAACCACCACCACGTACCCTGACCAAATAATCTAGGGCTAAAATGGACCTCAGGCCATCATAGCCTGCATGAAGTATCTTCATATACTTGGGAAAGGGAGAAATAAAGGATCTAATAACGATACACTCATATAAGTGTCTGGAAAAACACCCTCCCCCATTAAATATGGGTGTTCAGTAGGAGCGTCATAACATGGGTGGTTCGTGAATAAGAAACATAAAAACTACAGTTATATATATAGGTAACAAGCACTCATTCAAGCCCAGGGTTTCCAAAACTATCCCATACACAAGAACCCTCAATTCTATTCATTCATAAGAAGCATAAAAACCACAAACCATTCACAACTCAATCCTAGAAAACAATTCTCCATTGAACCCATTCATGTTTTCATATTCATGTTAATCCATTAATGAAACTTTGACACTACTAGGAAACAAACAGGTATAACCACAAGCCAGGGAAATGAAACATCCAAATAGAAAATTAAGCATTCACACCCGATTCACTTGTACAGTGACCACACCGAAAGGGAACATTAAGATCCCTCGACGTTTTGGAACCAAACCAAGCCCCACTATATAGCCCCAAATGGACTCTTATTAAAATGTCAACAACTACACCACAACAGAGGATCCCATCCCCATCCACATCACTTCTCAAGCATCAACCATAAACATCACCAGAATGGAGCAAGAGAGTTTTCAAATTTGAGTATTTCTTTCATTCAGATCTGTATTTCTGTATGGATAATCAGGGTGATCACACAAGGACTCTTATTCACTGGGCATCAATTAAATCAATCAAGATTATGTGAATAACCAGTTTACATGTTACAGTCATTCAATCACATAAATATCTAGAAAAATAGACATTCATTAGTGAACAAGAAAAGACTACCAAAAACCATGATTTTCAGTGGGCATAAGTCCGTACAATTCACAATATATAATCAAGGATAAGGAGAATAGTAGAAACATTGAGCACACCCCATTAATTATTTAATTTTTTATTATCTTAATTATGGTTCTTTTCGTCCATCCCCATAAAAACAATATAATACCCACCCTGCATGATACACACTAAGGGGAGATAAATGAAAATCCCTACTTGAATGATGAAATATCGATGTTTTTCTCTTGTAACCAACAACTGGGGATTCATGACATGTAGGGGATGAACTCAGAAGGCTCTATGAATGATAAGGAAAGGCTCCAGCACATGCACACCAGTCACCTCGGAAAGGGGGACTCCAAATGCACCAAGGAGAAGAAGGAAAAGAGATTCACAGGGTAGAAATAATTCTCATGTGCAAAAAGGACATATCCAAGTGTTATGGAATATGAGGATCTTGAGTGGATTTAATGGTGGATCATGATTTCCCCTTGTGGTTAGACAGTTAAAAACGATGGAATTGATTGTTTATTAAAAAAATCATTAAAGGGGTGGCAAAAATAGTATTATGTGAAAGGATTTCATTTATGAGAGGAAAATGGGTCCATTGAGGGTCTCCCCACTCCTATGGGAATTAAAACGTTTTTTATGGGGCTAAACATGGCTTTTAACCATAGTAAAAATGTTAAAAGTCATAAATGTATCGTTATGGGAAAAACTGGGGAAGGAAAATTCAGACACCCCTATGGGATCAATTAGTGAGACTTATAGTTTAAACCAATCAGTGGAGTTGATTGGGTGAGCTGATCCCATGATCTTGATTGGGAGAATATGATCATGTGAAGATGATCATGTGATGTTGATCATGTGAATCTCATTCTCTGAAACTGATCAGTGAATCTGATCTGTGAAACCGATTTGGTGGAACTGATCTATGAAACCAATTTGGTGAAACCGATCTGTGAAACCGATTTGGTGAAACAGATTTGTCAAACCGATTTGGTGAAACTAAAATGTGAAACCGATTTGATGAAACCGGTCTGTGAAAGAAATTAAGTGAAACTAATATGTGAAACCGATTTGGTGAAACTAATTTGTGAAAATGATTCGGTGAATTAGATCTGTGAAACTGATTTAGTGAAAACGATATGTGAACTCGATTTGGAGAAACCGATCTGTGAAATGGATTTTATGAAACTGATATGTGAAACTAATTTGGTGAAACTGATATCTGAAAACAATTTGTTGAAACCAATCTGTGAATTTTTTTTGGTGAAACCAATCTGTGAAACCGATTTGGTGAAACAGAATTTTGAAACTGATTTGGTGACACCAATCTGTGAAACTGATTTGTGAATCTGATTTGGTGAAACTGTTCTGTGAAAATAATTTGTTGAAACCAATATGTGAAACTGATATGGTGAAACCGATATGTGAAAACGATTTAGTGAAACCATTATGTGAAACTGATGGGGTGAAACTGATCTATGAAACTGATCTATGAAACCGATTTGGTGAAACCAGTCTGTGAACCTGATTTGGTGACACTGATATGTGAAACCAATTTGGTGAAACCAATATATGAAACTAATCTATGAAGATGATATGTGAATCTAATCGGTGGGACTAATCGATGAGTCTAGGACACACCAACACTTAGAATTCTAGAAATGTAATTGACCAGGAGGGTCTGGAAAATAACATTAATGATGATTTTAAATGAGTATTTAGTTTTTTTATCACTGAATATTAAATGAAAATTATTTTAATTTTTTTCTAGTTGTTAGTATGGAATAAGGGTGGCATTCATTTTATAATTTTATTTGTTTTTAATGTTTTACTATTAGAAAATTTTAAATATGTAAAAATAATATATTCCACATAAACGATAAGTATGTGAAACGATTAAAGAGACCAATATAAATGTCTTAGTTGGGTGTTTTTTATGTTAAGAGGTAAGACCGAGGATCATCGAACTAGACATAGGGATTTAGGATCCTTTTTTGGGTTGGCCTGGATTGATGATGTAGGCCCAATTGATGAATTGTTTAGTTAGGGAGATTGAATGAGGTACTATTATCCTAAAATGGAGACTGAGGATCCCTCTTGGGGTTGGACATGAATGATGATATAGGTACATTAATGTATTTATTTGTTTTGGGATGTTGGACGGAGGCTCCATGCATCCAAATTAGTGAACATTTCATTGGTTGGGATGTAGATCATAGGCTCCATACTTCCCAAACATGTGGAAATGGATTTCTTTCAGATCAAATCTATGAGGTATATTGATGAATGGGTTTTTATAGAATTCTTCCATTTCATTACAACAATGTAAACCCCAAAACCATAGAATAATAATCCTATGTGATAAGAGCTGAATTAGTTAGATGGTTCTTCATAGAAGAGACAATGAATAAAATGTGTTTTTAATAGTTTCTTAAATGTTACTTCTACTATTCCCAATTTCATTATTTCTATTTAATAATCTTCATACACTATTGTAAGGACAATATATTTATTTGGACACCATTAGTGTTGGTATACATAGTTGTACTCATAAAATTATTAGGCTTCTATAACACTTGGATCAAAAGCATAAGTTACCTTTTTGGTATAGGCTTAGGTCAGAGACCAAATGTGTGGTTGTTTCATGGGTTATGTGTTGTAGAATGGGATGTTAAGATGGGGTTGGTATATAGGAAATTTTTTGAGTACATTCATGGTATTGGTATATGATTGTTTATTTTTATTGCTGCCTAACATGTAGAGTATACCTATAATTATTGTATCATGTTTATATTTAGTTAATATCATTAGTAAACATATTTTGACAATTAATTATTTCTATTGGTTACTTCATCTTTTAGTATTACATATATTTTGTATTTTCTCTCATATGTGGGTATAGTCGCCCCTAATTTTCTATAGACAAGAACTGCTAGTAGATGGTGAATGGATTTTAGGGATACTCACCTGAGGTCATGTGACAACTAGACCTGGGAAACAAAATATTGTGGCTATAATTTTCTATATGTTACAAAGTGGTATCAGATAACGTGTATTTTGAATTTTTATTTCATAATCATAGATAATCAACTGGGTTCTTTTGGGGTAATAGTAATTAGCTCACATATGGGTTACTACATCCCATCTTCTGGGGGAAAACCCAAGATGCTATGGGTGGGAATTGATGTTTGAATTATGAGGATTAATATATATGAGTGAAATAAAACGGAATTTTGTGTGGTTTCATGCCTCATGATAGAAACATAGGATTTATAGGTTATTTGTATGCTGCATGTGGAAAATTTTAATTTGGGGCTCACATGTTAGAAGTTTACTTTTGACATTGAATAATGTTTTATAAACTATCCTTTGAATGATCGTAAATGAAAAATTTTTTAAATATAAATTTTAATCAATATTTGAATTTTGAGTTTTTTGGTTTATAAAAAGTTTCTTAAATGTGTAAATTATTGTTTTTTGAAATAGTAAAATTTGAAAATGAGAAACCGTGGATTTTAAATGATATAGTTTAATTAATAATATAAATGGTAAATTATTGAATATAAATGAAATAGGAAATGGTTAACCCTAGTGTTGTGTATAGACCATGTGTAAGGGTGGTTTGGTAGTGATAGTGCCATATTTTGCGATAATAGAATAAGGTAAAAAGGATTTGTGTGTCTTGAATTGTGATAAAATATATGTTATTGGTGTACCTTTAGTAGGGGTATGGAGTTGGTGGTATGATATGATATCTGTTAATGTGGAATTTTTACCCCTTGTTGGTTGTGATTGTGGGGTTTTTTTAATACCCTAGAGTGGATGCTTGGTTTATAGAACCAGTGTATGCATGTGGGTATCCATTGTGTGAATTATAGAGTAAATGTTCACTTGGTTGTGTTAGGCGTATTTTGTTTTGGATTGGGGGGGTGGGGGGGTGGTGAATGAGTTCCACCCATGAACATTAACATCTTGGAAGATATATGTCTATGTAATATGGAAATATTGATATATAGTAGGCTTTTTATGATGTGAATGCATAATAGGGAGTTGGTATTAGTTGAATTTTGATCAGCCATGTGATATAGGACAACTAAGGTTTCTATGTATTTCTTTGTGCATGATATAGGTGGATGTTTTGGATGTTTTCAAACATCACTGAGAGTGTTACCCAGTGCAGTTATAGAATAGAAGGCTAGGTAGGGATGTCAATGGTTTTTGAGATGGGACTTGAGTTGTGGTTTAGAGATGGAGTTATGGTTAAATTGTGGGTATCATTGTGGGAATTTGGACTACTATTTCAACTGCCTCAGAATGTGAAATAAAAGATATATTTTTAGAAGTGAAATTGATGCAGAGTTGGTTCCATTGTGTTTTTGGAAGAATATTCTTATTATGAATTAGATTATTTGATTGGTGGAATATGTGTTCATATAGTTGTTTTTATGTTTTTTTTCAAATGGATGAATCGTTTAGGTACCGGACCCATATTTTTTGAAGAAAAACACTGGAATAATTATTGTTTATGTTAGGCGGACAATATAATTGTGACAAAATGAAAAATTAATATTCTATTGTGGAGAACAATCCTAAGGATATGGTGGTAATTTGATTGGTATTGTGTGTACAACATTATTGGTTATTGGGTTAGATGTTAAAAATTCCATATGGACGGTGAGCATGATAGACATAGAGGCTTGGTTAAGAGAGTATGTAGAATTTGGGCTAGGCTCTAGTCATATATGGATTATGTAATCTAAATTCAGGTACTTTTTGTAGATGATGGAATGTTTTGAACCAAAAGCCCTATGATGAAGTCCAGTCGTGGGAAACTTCCAGGAAATCATGATGCTATTTAGGATTGTTGAACATGTTTCTTAGGAGTATGTTCCTTCAATTTCCATTGAAACCATTTGAAGGAATCTGTTGTGTGAGAGACCTATAGGATTTGGGATAGAGTTTAAACGAATTTTCAAAATAATATGGGACACCAAAAAAAATTCTAGAAGAACTCAAGACATGTGGTGCCAGTAATACCACATGATGCTTTTTTTCAAGGACTCATGGTATATGGTTGTGAAGTGGTAGTGATTTCACTTTGGAAATCACATTAATTTTTGGTGAGTTAGTATTGATGAGATGTTCTTAGGTATTGATGTCCATTTATTTTAAAATTTTTTGGTTTATGATGGTGGGTGGATTCATCAGTGATGGACAATTTGTAATTGAATTTTTCAGTGACATCTTAGCACACATTTAATTTGTGATGATCGTGACAAATATATTGATACCATCCTACATAAATTGAGATAGCATTGTATTTATTCCTAGATACCTAAATCATTTTTTTTGGATATAGTGACTGTTGGAGGATACACTAATTTAGAGGTATATGTGGATCCATGTGATGGGGATTACACAATTGACAAGTAACAAGAGAGGCCTCAGGATGGACCAGATGTTAATCAATTCCATGGGTTTCATTCTTGGAATCTAGGATCGAGTATTGGGTGATGTTTTTAATTGTTCCTCTAGTAGAATCACAAAGGTCAAACATTTATTTTTTGGTTCATCGTGTAATATAAGAGGGAAATTAGATGATTGAAATTTCATAAGGAATGTAGTGAAAACTATACTCTTAATGTGGGTAGATATATTCTATTAATGTATTTGTGGAGAAGTACACATAGTTGATGTAGTGGAATCATTGTAACAATGATAAACTTGTGAGGTACACGATTGGGATTTATGAGATGTCTTAATGGCTTGGATATTATGGTCAATTGAGCCAAATAATGGTTTTAGGCTTGGGGTAGTTATAAGAGTAGCCTAAATGGGTAAATTAGTGTTTTGTTAATGGGTACAGTAGATCACAAGGATGTCTTGGAGAGATTTTAATGCTAGTAAATTGGCGTTTTAGGGAATTTTGGGAATGAGAACAAATGGTGTGCGAAAATGATGGTGGTATTATTTAAGTGAGAGGAATTTGTATCTAGGTAATGTAGTGATGTAACAATAGAGAATGATGGGAATCAAAATAGTGAGTCACTTGGTAATGGATTGACTTAGCTGGGTAAAAAGTAATGGATGTAGTGGAATGTGATCCATCCATGGTTATTTTTGGGAATGATATGTGCATTTCAAAATTAAAATGGGTTTTGTGGATGAACCGAGTTGTCCTTAGTTGAGTTTTGGAAGCTCGAGTTGTATTCGATCTGTTTTGTTTCAATAGAATAACAATATTCCAATGATTGGTTGGTGTTTTTGATAGTTTGGTCATATCGAGTGGAGACCTCATCAGGGATATAGTATGATATATTTGAGGTTCTAGTGGTATTTTTGTTGGAGTACGTTTCAACAACCAGATGAGGGTGGGGTGAGATCAATTTTTTATTGGGAAAACCCATTGAGTAAGTTATTAGTTTATCAGGTGTTCAATGGATGGATGGGATCTGGGGAACACCATCATAGTGTTTTGTATTTTTTAATGACTATTGTCATGATTTTTGACTAGTTCAGTAACTTGTGATGAAAGTTATAATTTGGTTGGTCATCGGATGTATGGTTTTGGAGTGATTCAATTATTCTAAGATTTTTAGAACAAATTAGGTCGGTAAATGTGTTTGGAATATACATGTTTTTTTAGTGATATCAATATTAGATCACTGTTATGATTTTGGAAACAAGCTGAGATGGAACTATGCAATTTGGGTCATGAATTGTGTATAGGGTCAGTCAGAAAGTGTTTTTATTTTCTCTCCCAACAGGAGAGTGATGATTTGTGGGTGTCTAATTATTTAATTGTTTATTGATATTACCATAAAATTTCTATTTTTTGGGATGTTATTAATGACTAATTTTAGGTGGATGTTTTCTTTTATGGGTATAGGTTTCGTGATTTTGGATTATAATTTAAAAAATTTCAAGGTATGATTATTTCTTGGTCCGAATGTGGAGATTGAATTGTCATGTTAAAGATGGAATATGGGCAATGATGTTTTATAGTTGGTCATTGTATCATGAAAATTTTCATTAAAATATTTTTAATCATATGGATATTTGATTTTTGATGATCCATTATACAGGGGGGAAGTTGTAAGATCCTAACTGCATTTGAAGGTATGTCCTACTTAAATTTTTTAATCATATTCCTTTGTTTATGATGTTCTTCTTATGTGTGTGGGAAGCTTCTGGGATTTCTACAGATTTCAGTTCATGAACCTAGATGAAAATAAGCTAAATTTTGTGAAATGCATGGTTTCTACATTGTTAGTACTCCTATGAACCATGGTAATGATACGGTGCTACCAAGACTCCTCTCAAATAGTGGCTAGTACAAGGGCTCCTCATGGATTTCAAGCTACATGGGTTCTCATTGGAAACTATGAAACATGGACCCTCCTGGATATAACAAGCCACACATTTAGTGCATGGTTTGGACTACAATGTGGTCAAACCATGAATTTCTAAAAAACTGAAAATTTCTAGTTGTTATCACATAGTCTTAAATGATTATTCCATTAATTTCATCCCCATTTGACCCCCACCATCATTGGTGATGAAAAAACAACCCCCTCTTCCCCAATTACTTATTCTCCATTGATTATTTCACATTTTGAGTTCCATTTGGTTCACATTGAAGCCCTAATTAAATTTTCTACTTCATTTCATTCCATTTTATAGAAGAGTCCCGGTCTATATTTTCCTATAAACTCAAAGTTATAAAACCTTGTTTTTTTGGAGTGTTATTAATATTAGTTTTTAATAATGAGTTAGTATCAATCAATGGTTTCTTTTGGATACAAATTTTTTTTCAAACATGAGGTAGTGGTCATATTGATTTTTCCCATAATATTAATTTTTTATTTGTTTGTTTGTTTGGACAAATTGATGATTTGATGTGTGTTTTTTTATAGGTTAATGAATGTGATGTGGAAATTATAGTGAGTTATAGACCCTCTACAGGACCCATTGAGATCATTGACAATGTTGGATCAAACCATAGGATATTCATGAGGTATGTTGAACCTGTCAAAATGTTGAAATGAACTGAAGAATGGTTTAATAGGGTAATTTTGGAGGATAATGAGGTATAATGTTTAATTGGTATATATGAATGATGAATAGGGATAAATAAGATTTTCATGATCTATTTTTTTAGAAATTCCATTAGGGGTTTTAAAAATGGTTAAATGATGTGTTTTGGGTGTTGATTAATGTATGGTTTTAAATGACATAATATGATGACATGAAAGTATGTAATGATTTAGATGGAGATTTTTTCTCAAGGTGTTTTGAAAAATGGTTTCCATGTTATATTTAAAATTTTATTGAACTGGTGGTAGGGTTACAATGTTTGGGAAAATGTGTAATGAATATTTTGAATGGTTGAAAATAAAATGGAAGCCTTTGGGCTCTTTTATATTTTCAAAGAGAATGACTTTTTTAAATGGTTGGATTCAAGTTGATTTTAAATGAGTATTTTGAATTTTTTATTGTCATGGAATGTGAAATTAAAATGATGTTATTTTTTTGTAATTATTTATATGGAATGAAGTTAAATATGGTATTGTTTTATATGCATTTAATGAGTAGTGGTTATTAAATTATAAATTTTTTCATATTAGATAAATCCTGTAAATGGTAAATATTTTTAATGGATAATGAACCATTTAGACATTGCATAGATGTATTTTTTATGAGTTATAAGTTAATTATAAGGCATTATGATCCAATGGTATGGATTTAGGGTCTATGTTTGGTTTTTGAAAGGCTAATGCTCTTTTCCCACCGCAGAATTGTTGATATAGGGGGTTGTAATGGAACTCTCATCACCTAACTTGTGTACTAAGTCTCTTTTATGGGTTGGCCAAGAATACTGTTGTAGGCCCACCGATTTAGTTTATAGTTTTGGATGTTAGAGTGAGAATCTATTTTAAACAAAATTATGTGCATGGAATGGTAATAGATATCAAACAATGGGGATATTCTTATATGTGTATTTACATAGCCAGATTATCAAGTAGATCCTCCAAGGAATGATGATGAATGTTTTGGTTAGTAAATCCCTTATTTGTTTGTAAAAAAATGTAAGTCCATATGTCCTTGAAAAGGAATCCTCTACGACCAGAGATGGTTTGGTTAGTTGGTTGACCCTGTATGATATAATGGATTTTTTTTTTCAAATAGTATATAAAATATAAGGCATGCATCTTTTGGTCTGTATTTACATATTTCTCATTTTTTATCTATATAATCTATTTTTGTGAACAGTTATTTTTTTAGACACCATTGATGGTGACCTAATGAAATTTAATCACACCATTCTAAAACTACCATGGAACTTGTTATACTTAGAATAATATACATGTTATTTGGTATAGGTTTTGAATAGGGTTATTACGTTATCATTCTTCATGGGATTGTGGATTTCATCATGGGATGTTTGGATCAGGTTGAAACTCGGGATCCTATTCAGGATCTTTTGTGGTTTTGGTATTATATATTTTATTTGTCTATGTATCTAACATGTAGAGTATACATATCATAATTATATCATTTTTACAATTTAATTATTTTTGGAACTTTTTGGATAAAACTCAATATTTTTTTGTTGGTTACTTCATATTTTTAGGTTACATTTGTTTTGTATTTACTTAGATAGGTGGGTATTTTCTCCCCATTTTCCTCCTTAGACTTACACTTCTTGTCAGCAGATATTGGAATATGTGGAGGAATGTGTGATATTTTATGTTTACTTTACATGGGGAACTAGTTATTGTGGCTATCGGGATGGATACATTACACAATATTTCTTAGTGATTCTATTTAATTATTTCATTATACGTAATGTGTTTTTTTGTGACTCAACTTAATTTCATGAGTCATAATGATTATTATTTGATCATCATTATAAAATATGTTTTTCTTTTTTATTAGGATGATATTATAATATATTTTATCCTTATTTTATAGTAAATAAGTTTGATTTACTTATTCCATCATTAAAGTCTATGATGATAATAATTAATCTCTTGCTATCTAAATAAATTTCTTTACCTCAATTTCAATATTTATTAATCCCAAAAAAATTATTTTATATTTGGAATTTAATTTATGTGTTATATCATGTAACATTAATTTTAAATTTCTTCATTTTTATTTTTTTATTATCTTTTCTTAGTTTTTTTGGTTTTATTAAAGGTATCTGAAAAAATAAATGTTTTTTATTTAATGATTCTATATTTTATTATGTACTAATTTTTTCACCAATTTAAGCATTATGATTATTTTTAAAGATGTATTATTTAATATTATTTTAATGTTTTAATGTTTTTAACTATTTTATTTCAAATTTATGAATACATCGTGAATTTTTTCATGTTTTCATTAATGACATTTCTTCCTACTAAATTACCCTATATTGATATTTATAAATGTGACACAGAAATAATTCTATTTATATCATTTTCATGATATGTTTTATAATAACTCATTTAATATTATTTTATATTTTTATAATTAAAACTATGTCATATTACTCATTTAGAGTAATGTCTCATCAACCATCTCTTAAATTACCTTATGAAATATTGGATTGGCATGACTCAAATTTGAGTATCAACTGATCCCATTCTTGATACATACTTTTGTAATTCCAGTATAATATTTCTTATTATAAAGGTATTTGACATTAATTTGAAAATCCATTTACATAACGTATGTTACACTGGTTATATGTTTTTATAATATTACACACATTCATTCCCTAAATGACTTATGAAACTTTTTATAGTTGTTTTCATGAAACATTACCCCATTTTCCCTGGATAATTCAATAATGTTAAAATTATTAATGTTTTCTTGATTATGGTGGAACACTTTTATGGACTATAATTATGTAATAGTTGGTTTTATATATGTCCATCCAATTTAATTTTTAAGGATTTATATTTCATATTATACAGATGTTAAGCCAAGAAATTATTCTTACTCACAAAAGGATGTGTGTATAATTTGTTTCATTCACCATATAATGCGTGGAATGTTTTTTCACATCATTATGTGTATAAATTATTTACCTAGTAAGAATAATTAACATAGTTTTGTTCAAAACCTAAAGTGTAGAAATTTTATGTTTTAATTTTATTAATTTCAATTTTTTATGTTTATACCAAATTTCATTGTTATGATATATTTCAATAAAATTCTATATTTAATTTTCATATTAGTAAGATTATAATATGTTTATGGGGTTTTATATGACATTTGAATTTCAGATTATATTCATTTCTATCTGGACTTATGGTAACACATTATTGTAATGTGTTATTATTAATAAGATATATTTATTTCTAATGTTTTCTTATATGAATATAATTTAAACATTAATGGACTGTTGAAATTATTTCTGCTATTTAGTGTTCAAGTCCACTAATTGTTATTTTTTCAACATAGGTCATAAATATTAGTATTAGTTATGATAAGTCTAGATGTAAACTTATTTTGGTACAAAAATAAATAAATATTTATGTCTATCATAAGATATCTAGAAAATGTGACTGATCCACAAAGACACTAAACATTCCATTATTTCGATTTTATGATTATTTTCGAATATAATTTTAATTTTATTGTGTTTTTATTAAAAAAAGATATATTTATATGGGATTGTCACAAATCATTTATTTGTAGAAAGTGATTTCCACAACAGAACTAAGAATCCATGTCTAAGGACTATAATTTGTATTATATTGAAATATATTAATTTTGGAGTATTAAATTGGTTATTTTGGGGATTAGGATAAGACAAATTTAGTTAAAAGAGTTGGTACATATCTATGGGATAATTAGAAGTGTAGGATAATATCTTAAATTTTTTTGGAACTTTTGAGTGTTTTGTCGTTCTAGAAACTATATACCAACCTATATAAAATATTTTTGATGTGGAAATAAGTAAAATGATCCTTGGGACATTCCCCCTAAAATGATGTTTTAGTAACAACTCAATATTCACATGGTTCATGATGACAAGTCCTATAACTTCACACCTTGTTAGAATCTCATGGGGGATTTTCATTGGACACTCACACACACATTATGACCATTTATAAGAGATTTCAATATGTTAATGAACATAATTGGAATATGAGAATAAATAAATTAGTTTATACTTAATGAGTTATCTGTTTATCTAATTATAACATTGTTCAACAAAAATCATTGTAGGTTGAAATGAACTTTTCATTACAGAATTCACCTTTACACTGGGTTTTCATATATATATGATCATTTAATATTATTTTTTTAAATAAAATATTAACCTTTTTTATTTTTTTAAAATTGAATTGAAAATTAAACTATAGAAGTTATGTCTTTAGAGGTAACAAATACATAGGTATACAAATATATTTAGAATAAATTATTGAGAGTCATAATGTATTAATATTTTTGGGGAAGGTATATTTCACATATTTATCCCAAATATAGAAAAATATTTATCTCTATATAAGATATATATCGAGTCATTATTGTATTTTAGATACCCTAAGTTATTAGTATAAAATAATTTAATCTATGACGATAAAATTGTTTTTGCAGTGGGGATGGGTAATGTAACACCTTTATATATTAAAATATATATTTCATCCTATAAATTAGTATTATTCCGAAAAAATTGTTTCACATGAAACATAAATCTATAATAATATACAAAATATTATAGAAATATTAATATAAAAAAGAATAATAAAACCACTTGTTAATAAAATGATATTACTCCACTATCATCTCTTACATTTATGGGATTAATAATTAATATTATTTATCATTAAAAAGACTTATTCTATATAAAATTACTACATTTGTAAAGTTTTACCTATTTTATCATAACAAATTTAATTGGAAACATTTAAATAATTATTATATATGTACTAATATATTATGTTTCTATAAATATAAAATTAATATGAAATAATACCAATAACAATTTATGTTCAGAAAAATTACTTTTCAGTACAAAATATTTTTAATTTGTATTTGGATTTCTATTTAAATGATAAAGATAAATTTTTTAATATTAATATCATTAAATTACCTTATTTTATGGAATTCATAATTTCATAACTATAATAGTATAAATATAAGATATAGTTCTGAAATAATTGGTTTTTATGTGAAGAGTGAAAATTTAGTCTTTACTAAAACTGCATTGTTAATGAATACATAAAGATAAAAATATGAACTAAAATCATATAAGATATTTTAATATTGAAAAATTTACATATATAGTAAAATAAATGATTTTAATTTTTTTAATTATAAAACCCATTTTTCATATATTTATGATTACAATATTTGTTCGAGTAGGAAAATATTTTTTTGACATCACTTTTAATTGTGTTTTCTATAGGAAAAATAATGTTTTATATTTATTTTAATGTCACATAAATATATTCTAGTAAAAGGTAACCAATTAATGTCATTTAAATTAATTTTTTTTAATTTTATCTTAATCATAATTATTAACTTATATATATATTTTTTTTATAAAACTATGGTTTTAAGAGCTACCTATCATAATGTTAATATTTTTTCTTTCAAATACAAATTATATTTTATAAAATGTATTAAAATTGTGAATAATTATTTCCCAAATATTTTATAAGTTCTAGTTTGTTTTTTCATTAAAATTAAATCACTTATGTACAAATTAGTAACAATAGAGAAAAAAAAAAGTTGTATCTTCGAAAAATTATAAAGTAATAGGCCTAAAATAATGTGTTAAAATGTATTTTGAGGATTTTATTAACTTTATCTCCTCCAAAATTCCATTATTTCTCATTATAAGATATATATTACCATTAAATATTTAATTTACCTTTTATATTATTGAAATAATTGTACTCTATTTACTTATTAGAGGTGGAATCAACAACCCACTTATGCTCACCCAAAATGATTGTTATATTAGGAAATTATTTTCCCAGATATGAACCTAAAATGTAACATATGTTATTTTATTCTAAAAATACCACCACTTGGAAGATATAACTTTTTTCATATGTTTTTTCAACATTGTACGGTAAATATATAAAACTACTCTATCTTCATTTCAGATATTTTATTTCTTCTTTTACAACCATAAAATATATTTTAAAAATTATAGTAAAATTAATCAATTATTATTAATATAATAATATTTTATTATGAAGGTAAAATAATTATAAAGTTTTCCTTCCCTTTAACTTATAAAAAACCCCATCATGTGTTCTTGTGGACTTCTGCCTCCCTAGATAACACTTTTTATTTTTAATCCCCACCAATCATGGTTGGTTAAAAAGGGTTAAAAATGGATTTATATAAAATGTATATCCTTAATAATACTATTAGACTATAAAATTCATAATCAGACTTTTTTTGGAAAACTAATGCATCATCCACTGGTACGTGCATACTACAACCTCTAAAAAAGTGATATTTTTAATTATTCATATATTCGTTAATTATTTATCAATAAAAGATGAAATGTAATTAAATATATATATAATATAAATAAAGTAATTATTAATTGTTAATGATGGTATTATTTCAAAAATTAATTCCATAATAATACTTATACATTAACTATAACATGTTCTTGTTTTTTAAGATTTAACGACATATATAAACAATACTATAAATTTCTATCAATGTTAACTATGTAAACATAATTATTGTTTATAATGGGAACCATTAAGTAAATTAATTTCTTTTCTTTAATCATAATGGTATTATCTAATCTGATTTTATAATACCAGCCTTATTTAGTAAATTTAATAAAGAAATCCCTTCACAGACTTCATCATGAAGAATAATAACCCAATTACATAACATATAAAATTTAAAAGATATAAATCAATATAAAAAATGTAATTAAATACCATTTATTAGTTAATAATGATGAAATTATAATCGATAAACAATAATAGAGATCCAAATTATAATACAATGTATATGAAAGCAATTGATCCTAATACCCAATGATGACGTTAGTAAAAAATTATTGTCTTATATATTTGTTTTGAACAGTTATACATTATTATTATAAATGATTATAGGTATGAATAAGTTTATAAAATAGGTGTTTAATATTTTAATTTTTTTTTCATTTGGTTAATGTTATTTCAAGGAATTTAGTTATGGTTGTAAGGGTTTTTTTAAATTAATGAATTTCTATGTGTTTTAATGATTATATGTTAAATGCATTTAACTATGCTGAGTTGTTTTGTACTATGATTATAGAAAACATATTTTTACATTATATATTATTTTTTATATTTCTCTGCCATGAAGTATTTTATAAAATATGATAACTATAATTATTATAATATTCAAATGGGTTTTTTTATCACAATTTGTTAACATGGATTTATGATGCATAGTCACAACTTTCATAATAATTGTGGTGTATATATTGGACATGAAAAAAATATTTTATCAATTTTTTATATAATTACTGGGATTTAAAATTTATTATTTTATTCTATCATTCATCAGTTTTAAATTAAATTTATATCAATTATTTGTGGTTGTCTCATCTTATTTTCAATTATTAGATCCATTCTTTGTTTTTTGTTTATAGTTTTATTTAAATATAATTCCAAATTCTTATTAGATATATAGAATCATTAATAATCATTTATTCATGGTATATAAAGTTATATTTCATGATGTATATTAAAAGGGGTTTATATTACAACATTTATTAGTCTATAAGGTGTTTTTATTGAATCATCATCTATTATTGAATCATAACAATTCATCTTTGAAAATAGTTATTCAAAATGGGTTTTTATATTTTGTTATTTTATTATAATTACTTATATCTTTCATTTGTGATATTAAAGATATGTATTTATTCCGTTCTAAAATATTATGATGAAATAAATAAATCTCATTCTCCCTAAATAATATATTTTCCTTCCAAAAACATATTTTATAATCCTAGATATATTCTAATTTACACTTGGTAATCTTGTTATATGTAATTTCATGAACTATAAAGTTTTAATTTTAATTTTTAAAAATTAATATTTATTATACACATTTTTATTTAGATTTTGAATATATGTATTATAAAATTTTAAATTTTTTTACATTGTTTATTGTATGTTTTATTTTCCACTATATATTTCTTAAAGATAACATATATATTCTCTTTCAAGGGAAAATTGATGAAAATTATTTTTGAAATTCAATGATTAAAAATTTTCAATTCACTTTTATTAGGATTAATGAATTTATTTAGATTCATTATAGATCATTATTTTAATAAATTTATAAAAATTCTTCCTTTTGAATGTTTCCTTTTTCAAGGTGAAGAAAAACATCTTCTTTCGAAATAAATGTAAAAATTGATCCAAAAAACACTATACTGTATTTTATATGTTTTTATAAATAGAACTAATTTATTTAGATATCATATATTAGTATTTCATGTATTACGCTCTAAATTCCTTTATGTAATATTCTATTTGGGTGGTTTAATTTTATGTATCAAATAATCAAATTCATGATCATTTATTGGAGATAAGAACTAATGTAAAATTATTATTATGGTTTTACATATATTTTATCATCTATAAAAACCTATTATGTTTTACTTTGGACATTCTATTATGATTTCATCCATCTTCTATGTATGGATGAATTCTGAAATATTATATGGAACTATTCAGGAATATAGTCTCTCTTTTCCATGGGTAAATTCAGTGATGTTGGATGTATGACTGCTTTCTTAGGTTTCTGGGAGAATATTTATGCATTAACTCTATGTCATTTTCAGGGTCTTATAAATAAATAAATATCATTTGTTAAGGATATATATCTCTAGAGATACTGATTTTATGTATTTATATCAAATTTATTAAAAACATGAAGATTATACTTTTTATTTGTTCTTGAAACGATAAGTTAATATTTTTTTGTAGAAAACATAAACCATGTATATTTTTTCACACCACATAATGTATAAACATTATGCTTTTTCAAAATGCGAAGTAGGAATTTTTTTTATAATATAATGTAGGGATAATTTTTTCATAGTGTTATAAATTCATTGTTACTATGTTTATGCCAATTCAATTTCTAATGAAATGTTTCTATGTAATTTAGAATTTCTTGCTAATGTGGCTATTATTATTCTATATTTCTCATGTTAATTATCACATAGTATTACTTTTTCATTTTTAATTAAGATTCATTACATCATGACTTAGGTATAACTTTTATTATTCCATGTTCATTTTAACAAGATATTTTTCCATTGGTCATGTTTTTCAACATAAATATCATATTACCGTTGATAGAATTTTTAATTTTTTTTAATTGATCATTTTCCCTCCATAACATATTATATTTTTTCTATGGGTCATAATGATGGGCTTATCATACTGGATTAATATAAGGGATTTTATTGTTACTCAATTATGGAAATATGATGACTAGTATCTTTAAATAAATTGATATTTTAGTTGCTCATATGCGACTCAAAACCGTGCATTCATGGAATTGTGGGATCATTGTAAGATATAATGTTTACCATAAATAATTACATAAAATAAATATATGATAAAAAATGTTTTTATAAAAATCTTTTTTAAAGGATTTTTTTTGACTATACAAAGGATTGGAGGGTTAGGGCACCTCATGTTCTGTTATATTTAATTTTAAATATTAATTTGTTTGTGTGTTTTATTAGAGTATTTGGTTTAAAATAGATACCTTACCCATTTCCATTATATGGAATCCATGG
Organism: Viscum album; assembly: GCA_963277665.1. Classification (NCBI taxonomy): domain Eukaryota; kingdom Viridiplantae; phylum Streptophyta; class Magnoliopsida; order Santalales; family Viscaceae; genus Viscum; species Viscum album. The sequence continues at coordinate 1,665,377,600 of OY728147.1, read as the reverse complement.
ATTCATTTATCTTCTTCATCAAAGATATAGAGCTCCTAATTTCTGTGATATAAGGACATTATGGTTCTATGAAAGACTAAATGTTGTTTCATGATGATTATTTTAAATTTTTTTAAAATATCGAATGTATGTATTCCCATTAATTTTCATAGTTTATACCCATCAAAACATATATAATTAAAAATAAAATATTATTTATCTATATATTAAAATTTAAATTTCATGTATCCGATGTTGTGACTAGCTTTGAGAATGATAAATGTATTTGAAATATCATGTTGCAACTAAATAATTATAAAAAATAATATTTTTTAAAAAAATTAATGTATCCTTGGTTAAATATTTTCACTAGTGAAAAAAATATAAATAAATTGATATAATTTTTTATGTTCTTACATCCCTCCACTAGTCCATCTGAAATAAGGCAAATCCAAATACTATTAACACCATATAATCTAATAATTTCAATAAGAATTTATTTTCATGAGTTTACAAACATCACGATTCTTCAATTTAAAACAAGTAGCACCACATTATTAAATTCACTAAATAATATTTCATTTAGGGAATTCTCTTTTCAATGTAACATGGAATCTCTCACTTCATCACATGTATGAATAGACAAGATTATTTGAAATGGAATATTTTATTTGAATTCCCCCTTTTTTCCTCAAATAGGCTTTAACACCTTATTTTAAAACATATTTTACATAATAAAATAAATAATAACTGGGTAACAATTATTTTTGTATTTATTTTTTTTTAAATTTTCCAAATAGATAATATACTTTAGTTGATCATAAAAATAAAATTTATCAAATTAATATAATTTATTTTAATAATGTTTTTATCATTTTATTGAGAATTAATTGATATAATTTCATTTATAGAAAATGATTATATAAAATCAGGCATGATATTATTTATTAGATGTGTGAATGGAAAAACAAAACATCAAAAAGAAAATATAATTATAGATTTTTTCCCAAAAAAAAAGAAATAATATTTTTAATTAATGAAATACATGACAAAATCATATCACCATCCATTTATTATATTTTTTATTACTTAATGGAGAATAATTTTATTTATATAATAAATATATTCTTAATTACATTGACTTGATTCTTAAAAATAAAAAAATACCAACAAAAGAACATTTCCTTATGTGAAAAAATAATATCATCAGAAATTATTAATTAGACATGAAAATAATACACACACTTCGTTTTTAAACTATAAATATTCTAAAATATTTCATTGATTATTTGGTGAAATCACAAAACAAAAGAAATATTTATTATAAATAAGTCTATATTTTTTAATGTTTTTGAAAATAAATAAAAAATGTTAAATTTATAAAAGATATAATTTTATAAATTTCGTTAAATTAGTAACTAAATATATAAAGTGAAATATAATTTTTTTTTAAAAAATTAATACAACATTTTTACTGGAAATATTTTTTTCATATTAATAACTATTATTTGAAAATTAAAGAAACATAAAAAATGAAAAATTGAAATAAAAAATATATTGAATAAATGGTGTGAATAAAATTTTCTACATAAATTTCAATATATATTAACCTCATTTTATGATACATTTACCATTTTCTATTAGAAGATTATGGTAGAATTACAATCCATAGTTACTCATCAAACACTCATTATCACCCTTGTCATTTCAAGGAAGTAATAAACCTAGTTCAAAGTATTGTCTTAACTCAATGTCGTTAATTATCATTCAAAATACAAGTTATATACAATATAAACGAATGAAATTTTCATAGGGTTGTTAAATGGCCATGTTGTTTTCTTATTTTAATGGTTACATTACATGAAAATAGGTCTCTAAAGGTAACTTGTTTTGTGTTTATAGGACAATACCACATTTAAATATTTTCATGAATGTTTAATGGAACCTCTATATAATTTTATGCCAGGAAATATTTCATACTCGGACTATAAATTTTATGAATGATTTATGGAAATATCATAATAATATATTAGATTTTGAGTTCATATATTTCATTGTTGCAAATCATATATATTTTCATATTTGAACCTAGTGGTGGTTTTAGATATCAAAAAATGTGGAAATTATTTATTAGTGGTTTTAGTTAATTCTAAATAAAATAGATAATCAATATTTTTTGATGATCTATATTGAAAAAATTATGGAGGGTAGCTACCTTGTAATAACAAGAATAAAATAACATAAAAATTTAAATAAATATATTTATTCAAAATATAAAACACAAAATTCATATCATATAAAATAGAATACATTAACTAACATACTAATTTTTTAAGTGATTATTATTAATTATGTTATTGGTAAGAGAAATATATATAAAATCCAAAGCATTTTTTAATATTTTCTCTAAATCTATTTAACATCCTGATCAATGTTATGTTTTTTTATTAATTGTAATTAATTTATATAATATTTTATTGAGTTTATATGCATTTTGTTATATTTTAAGGAATAAAAGTCACCATTCATAAAAACAATATCATCACACAAAGTCATAAAATCATATAAATCCTCTCTGATTATTTTTATGAAAATTTTTATTTGAATTAAATATTTTTTTCATTACCAAATTTTATTTTCATATTAGTTAATAACAAAAAAATTATAAAATATTACTAAATCGATATTGAAAAAAAACCATGATAAATATATAACACATGGATTGCTAAAAATATAAGATTATTATTGATAATTTAATTTTAAACCATTATTTAAATAATCTGATAATGAATCCGTAATTAAAATTAATGGAAAAAAATAATATGTCAATCCCTAAAATACACCTTATACTAATGGAAATCTAGAATCATATAAATTATTTGGAAATTGAAAAATAATACCATCAATCTCTTTATTAATGTATTAATGTTAAGTTAAATTTAAATTGTACAGAATTACTTCCTATAATCAATAATCTCAATATAACATCATATACTATCTTCTAATTTGTTGTTGTGATAGACTCAATCTATACTCATTTCTTCTGACATCAACATTAATAAATATTATGAAATTATACCATGTAATATATACATATAAATATAAATATATATTGATATTTATCAATATAAATTTGTGTTCTAAATTATTATGTAATTATATGGTTTACCTTCTATTACCATCTAACTGTTGAAGAATTTTCATCAGTGATGATAGAAATACCATCTATTATTGATATGATGTTATTAATGAATTTTCCCCCACTATAATAATACTATTAAAATAAGTATAAATTTATTAATATCATATTTATTTAGAATAATTATAATAATTATATTACAAAAATTTAACACATAACACATAAAAAATAATTTATATTCTCTAACTAATGTATTATAATAACCTTTAATATTATAACAGGAGATGAGTTTATTAACATACTTTAGGTCATATCCATGATAGATTTAAATGGATCATTGGATTGATATTGTTAAAAAATTTAACCTTGATATAGATGATTTCCTTTTCACACATGTATGTAATGAGTTGGAATCGTGATTACATTTCTCACTACCTATCGAAGAGGGTGCTCTGTGTATTACGCAATGGTGTCTAGAAGATATAATTATATTGAGTTAGGAGATATTATTTTTGATATATTTATCATTATTTTTATATGAACATCAAACTACATGATATTTAATGGGGCTGGAAGGAGAGTTGATTCATGTTTAAGGCCTTGTCATATATGGAAAATATATTGATCTTGTGGTCAAAAATTTTATAGACTTCATTTTAGTATATGATTTATTATTATCCATTTTTTGTGTCTTAATGTCATATTTGAAATTAAATTAGATATGGAAAAGTCCACATAATTTTATTGTATGATGTAATATGAGTATTGTTATGGTATGTCAAGGTTTTTTGTGGTAGATATAATTAAACAATGATGAAGTTTGAAATGATATAACCTCTCACTAAATTGACATAAATCACCAACTTATCAATAATTTCAATAGATATTACATTTAAATAATGTTTCTTCTACATGATAGTATTGAATTTATGACATTGTGTGTGTTAATAGGGTGTTTAAGGAGACCATTAATCCTTTTGTTCAAGCTTATAATCTTTCATGGGATCAAAATACATTTCTATTTAATGTTCCAAGGATGTAAAATCAGAATATATAATGATTATTCCTAAAAAATTAATTGATTACAAGATGATATAAATTTTGGATCAACGTATTAATGAAATGAGTTTGGATTAACAATCATTCTCGGATCTAGTACGACAGGGGTTGGATGATAGGAGGTTCGTGAGGTTGATTGGAAGTTCTTCTTCACTAATATGTAATAATGAATAAGGGATATCTAACTATATAAAATTATTAATTTATTTCTTGATTTTCGACATTTTTTATTATAGAGTTTTATCTAGGAACCATATATGATTGATTGATATATTTTGTGAATGTATTATTCACATCATCTCCCATTAATTTTTTTTTAAATATTATTGGTTTGGAGATTCATTATTATAAATAGTTTGGATTCTATATGTATTTTCTATTATAAATGCATATGAGGTTTTGAAAATCCTCCATTTCATGAAACCATGTTACACCACTATTTTTAAATATATCAGCTTAAATTATGGAATAAAAATGTTGGAGTGGGTATGAATTATTAATAATGGTATCTCCAGACCCAAAAACACAACACATTTGTATTACAAAACCATATAAAAATTTACTTATTCATGATGTAATATTACCATAGAAGTGATGATATTTATGAATAATCAATTAAAATGGAAAATACTATAAATTATTTTTCATAAAACAAGTTGATAAATCTTTCCATGATATAATTAGAACATCTATATACATTTAAACTACTCATAAATAGATTTAATATAGTCTATATTAATCATTATTAATGGAAATATATGATGTTTGACTATCAGGTGTTTGGGATCATATTAATTAAGAATTTTTCTAATGATTTTTAGATTTTTTATTCTATAACATATGAGATACTGAGTAACAACCTTCCAATAAGAACACCACATGTTTCTATTATCACATGTAGTTCATATCTATGAAAACGTATAATGTTTTCCTGATACAATATTATTATTACTAATAGTATTTGATTATTTAATTTTATGTAAGGAAAAATATATGGAAATGAAATTTTATTAATAGTATAATGATTTTGGTGCATCATTGGTAGTATGAAAATGATATAATAATGGAGAAATGTGTTTTTAAATTTTGTTGGAAAATATATCTAGGGATTATTTTATCAAGATGGTAGTCCATTAATAAATTCATGTAAATGGAAAAATAATGTATGTATTTTATGTATGTTCAATAAATAATAAGGTAAGAAAGGGTGATGAAATTAATTGTTCATCCTTCATTATGATATATTGTGAGAGAAAAATATTATAATAAACAACATGTGTTTGATGGTGGGGGTTCATTACTATCAGTAATCGTTCTCTCTTCATTGTCCTTGATGTGCTTCTAGTCTCCATTCCTATTCTATTAATACTTTTCACCACTCCTAGGATTTGGTACTAGAGGGTCACATATAATATATATATATAGCCTTCTATATACCGATTAATAGGTGTTTATGCAATGATGGGTCACACCATGGGGTCTGAGATTATTCCAATAATATAACATCACCATCGAATAAATAAATCCATATTTTTTGTGTTAAAAATATTGAGTATTGAGTTTATTTATTAAATGTATATACAAGTGTCATTGTAAATTCATGTAAAATATTATACAATGGAATATTATTTTAATATTTAATTCAAATTCATATTTGATAGAATGATGACTCACATTAATGGATTCCATTATCAAGATTAATACATATTATATTATAATTAATTCATTAATATATAAACTAAATTATTGAATTTGTAAAATATTGATATGATTTCAACTATAGTGAGTAATAACTATCTGAGGGATTATGACCATTTTCTGTTATCTAGGAATGTCAATATAAAATGTAAAAATAGGTTCTATTGAAGATTACCATTCAATACAAAATAAATTAGAGCCTCCCTCTCCCCTCCTACTTCTAAGAGAGATATTTCCTTGGTCGATGTAGTAGGACAAAAAATTTAATAAAGAATTAAAGGAACAATGAGGTGGTGATCATGAGGTCATTAAATTCATTGATAGATCCCCATTCAAGCACTCTAAATTCTTTTATTGATTCTCCCACTTACTTTTAAAGTGTTTTTTCATGATTTATAGTGCATCAATGTCAGTTATATTCTGAAACTAACATATGGGATGAAATAAAGTAAAGCTAGACTTTCAATCAAAAGTGGAATGTCATGGATTAAATTTTGTGGTTAAAAATAATTTTGAGGGATACCATAGTGGTTGTCATGGGTACTTTTCAACAGTGATGATGTAGTTACATCAATTTCCGGTGAAAAATATTAAACTCACAGTCCATCTATATTTAATGCATACCTGAAAACCATTATTATGTTTTTAATCCAACTCGTATAATATTTCATCTTTGATTTCATCCATTAGTGGTCATATCATGGTTTTAAAACCCCATGTAATTTATATGCATTAAGATTTAATTGAAATTTTAATTTTTTTTCCAAATTTGAATGGGGGTAAAATATTTGTATCTAATATAATAAAATCATGAAAATCTATGATTATAAGTTATTTGGATTTATAATGGGATTATTACAATAGGTATAGAATTTTGTATGATTTATAGCAAGTTGAATTTTTTAAAATATATTATCATTTATTAAACAAATATTAAATATTCTAAATAAAAAAAATTTCTATCATCTAAATGGAGTCTCATATTAGAATATTGATTTTACATTTAAGTCTATAATAGTGGTTTTACAAATATGAGTTAAAAACAATTCATGGGTTTCAATGTTTTATTCTTGCATTTAAATATGTACTTAAGAAAAATAAAATAAATGTGCTTTAATTTAATATTATTTCCCACATTGGCATCCTATGTGTAATATAATGGGAGAGATATCCAAACATATTATCATTTATATGAAAATATTTGGAAAGAGGGATGAAAACTATCTTAATCAGTGGATCATAATCGATATTGGATTTAGGAGCATTGTATATAGAGAATGCATCCAGAGGATTAGTAGTGAAATTTCTTATTTAGGATGGATTGATTTTTTTTACTTTTACCCTTCAAAATCGTCATTTTTGGAATTTTAAAAGGGAATATTGGACTTTTATAAACCTCAAAATCCAATCATTTTATTAATTATGGAGAAATTCAGGCATTGGATGATCATAGGAGACTTAAATTTTGGAAACTAGATCACATGGAATGCAGTTAAGTAACACACATAGAGTGCTCTTAATTTTAGAAGAATAGTATAAAAAGGAAAATAAAATATGTGTAGTTCCAGGAGAAACACCATTTCAAGTTACTCAGGGTGTGTCTGAGTTCCCCAAAAAAGACCCCATTTTGGGGAATATAGATGTGTTGGGAGCATGATCATACCCAATGAGACATAAAAAACTAGTGTCTATGTGGTGTAATTTTCAAGTTGTTATGTGACGTACATGGATAGGTAACCTATGCGGATTATACACCATGAAATCATGAGAAAAATATATATACATGCGTCTTATTGACATTGTCCAGCTATGATAGATTCTAAGAGGGAGATAATGACAATTTACACTATGTACATCGAGGTATCTTCCATTTACAGTGTGGTGAATTCCATGTAATGTAAAGAATACATTATAAACTATTCCATGAAAAATATGTTCATTATCTTCACTCATTGGAGGTAAAATTTCACATTATATGTGTCCATTAAAAAATATTTTTCTATATATAACACATTTGTGGATATGATGTAGTATTTTGAGGAAATTTAGATGAATATTTAGGGAATATGAGTCACGAAAGAGATTCTATTCCTCTAATGATTGATTAATAGTTCTCATGAGAGATATGTGATATAATACAAAGATAAGTGTTATGAGTATGATATATTGATAGGTAATAGGATAACCAAGGACATTGGATAGATATTATATGTTATGGTCCCAATTTAGGGATATAATTATATGACATAGGGAGGGGGATATGTCTTGTACATGAGGGTAGATGAAGGGTTATTTTTTAAATTAGTAAGGTGTATTTCCATTTATCTAGAATTTTTTTTTTTGAGGAATTCCATATGAGGTAGTGATGGGATTCTGGTGATATTGAACGATACTTTTTCCTATGAGTCCTGAGCATGGATATCAGATATGTAAATTATACCGAGGAACCTTTTTTGGGTGGCCATGCTATGTTGTGACCTTGGGGACCATGGTGCATTTCTTATAGAGGGACCTTTTTTTGTTCACTACCCTCGAAGTTTTCTATATACATTGAGATGTTATTGATGGGATGAACCTCCCTTGATGAGATATATGGGTAATTGGACATAGGTGGACACACTACCCCTAGGTGAGAAGTATATATTAATATAATGTGTGAAAGGTGAAATAACACCAGATAAGAGGTACATTGGAGATGAGAAAATATGGATACAATTCACTATGAATTACTTGTTTACTATATGATTAAATAGAAGAGACACAAATCCCCCTGGATGATATTTATATTTGAGATGGTCTGAGAGGTATGAAATTTCAACCAAGTGATTACTATACATGATAAAAGGTATTTGTTGGCATTATCATGTGACAGGCTCAATGACAGACTATCATTGGTTGATGTAGGATTGGGTTGATCCTGTATTCCATGTTATAACCAATAAATTATAAATTTTTTAGTTATTTAAAATTTCAATCCATTAATTACTAGAAAAATATGAGAATATCACATTTTTAAACTATTTATTATGTAATATTAAATTACATAAATTATTGGAGGTGGCCTATTGAGTAGTTATTTCACCCAAACTGCATAAGAATATTGATTTACATGAAGACCTAATTACATATATGTGGATTTAAAATGGGATGTTTTTTTGACATGGTCAAGGAAAAATTATGAAATATTTAATGTTTTAGAATGAAAATCACAATAGATAATTATAGACTAGGATTGTGGTATTCATCATTGAGGATAGTATTGTCATATGTATTTTCTTACATTTATTTATCTTGTATGAGTGATTTTATTAGTGGGGACTAATTTTTGTATAATATGCATACTTGTGAGTTTATGTGACTACTTATGTATATATTTACATTTGATATAGAAATACCCATTATTATTGATTTATTATAATAACATTAATAAAATATTTTTATTATGTAGTTGTTTCATTATTTATATTGCTTTATTATTTATCCTCTCACTCAAATGTATAGTTTTTGCATGATATTACACTAGACCCACACTATTATTCGACATCCTATGGTGTATATGTAGGCCCTCTAGAGGTAATGTTGACCTTCAATCCTGTTATAATTATATTTGAAATACTTTGTTTACATCTAAAATGGGTATCAAAATTTCTTTTTCTATTAACATTAAATTTCAGAAACATTAGATTTGTATTAAGGATATATTATAGTTTGTAAAGAATATCAAACATGTGAATAATGTATGTTTTTTTATAGGACATATAAGTTACCAAGGATATGGAATTTATATTCTTGGTGACTATTTTTGTTGTAATATAATTTCACCTCTTATGAGAATGATGGGATTTTATATTTTTCATTTATTATGATTGTAGAATCTTGTCCATTTAGTAAGAGGCTCATATACAAGTATCATAATTATCCCATATGACTATAATGAAATAAATGTAATTTATTTTGTTTTATATCACTATTAATATATGATTAAAATTTTTAAAAAGGAAATAAAAACATTCTACAAAATTTTATCATATATCTTCTTTGTTTCATTAAAAATAATTGACCCATAGAATATTCTATTTTATTTATATATTATTTGAATTCTATAAATAGATTATACAATAAAATCCTTATATATCAGCTCTCTGTATGGGATGTATAATCCCCTTTGTAAACCATTATAATCATTTTGTATCTTAGTGATGTAATACTTGTGGGTGAATATAAAATATGATTTGTTTCATAAAGTATCAAAAAAACTCCTGGTTTTTTCTTATATAGATTCTTGATGAAATTATACATTATAAAACATACCGAATATATTATATTAAATATTTATCATGGTGAGTATATATCATTATATATGTATGTATCTAGATGAGATTGTGGTTCTCAAGGGTGTAGTCTCCAAATAGGATGATTGGTGGACACTGGTTCCCCGATTTGGTTGATGATTTGGAATATGACGTTGGAGATGTGTAAGAGGACCCTTGAGTGAGGTTTTTAGCATGTTTGTTTTTAATATATATGTAACATGGGAATAAAAATGGGATTTCAAAGTGTTTTGATATATGTGTATAATTATTTAAATGATGTCTTTGTATAAGGTATTATAAATTCTAGATTTAATAAGAGTATAATTCCATATATCTCGGGAAGGAGTGAAATTAATCCTAGATGAATATTAAGGGAAAATGTTCAATGGGGTGATTCCATGAAGGATTCATCAATTATATATTGTAAATAACACTACATAGACTACCAATATACATGGAATTACACTATTTCATGAATATTCCTATGAACTATATGGTTATTTGGATCAGGGATGTGATTTCTTCCGCAAAAAATGACTATGCAACATAAACTAAATAATTCATTGGTCGAGGCATTTCTATTGGAACCAACAAACCAGAAAACATCCATTTTTAGGACTGAGGGGGTGATTTACACCGCTATGAAGGAATATTTTTTGTGTGGTTAAAATTTCATATGGTGAGGTCATATCATTGGTGAAAAAAATGAGGAAAGGCCTTTTATGGGAGTGGGTAGTGTTTTCTACCATAGAAAATGATTCCCCATATGAAAATGATCAATCATTGCTAACTAAGTTGTTCGTAGGTCGGGTAACCCTTTGTGGGCTACCTCAGAATAAGTTATGTGGACCACTATAGATGAACAACCCTTTCGGTATCTAGTACTTACACTCATACATTAATATATCCTATGGGAAATGAAAAAATGAATGGTAGGTAGGACCAAACAAAATAAGGTTGACGAAGAAGAATCATGACGCTATGTATAAATCAGTGACCTATTTAGATTTCTAGTAGGTAAAATCAGCCTTATATTAGAAATGACAAAATAATAAGTCATCAAGTGTCCAGAAATTCAAAAAAAAGTGCATATACAATTCAATAGGGCATAATTAGATGGCCACATTGAATAAAATCCCCCTTAATTTAAAACGACTTACTAGGGGAACCCTTTCCTTTGTAGCCAAATAATATGTGAGAGGAACTCATCTCTGTGTGGCAACATGCTATGTGGATGGAACCTAACCCCATGTAGAAACAGTCTACATGTCCAAAACCACTTTTTGTGTAGTTCAATTCTATTTGTATGTAACACTCACCAACATAACAAGATGACATGTAGAGGGAACCACATACCACCTATGATCCTGCAACATTGAATGGGTTATCCTAGGGAATTATAATCTCAATCTCATATTACTCAATTATTTTTTTTTTCACCCACCATGTTGTCCAATTAGTGAACTAAAAATCTTACAACATAGGGACAATCTTATTCCATTTACACATAAAATGTATGATTTGATCATCGGTTATACTAGTGCGTCCCCTCAAGTTGACAAACCATGATATGCATAGTCATATGGGTTACATCTGTAGTAAAGATTACACTCTTAATATCGTTAGGATTGCATTATCATGCTTAAATGGATTCTAACCATGTTTTCATCATGTGATCCTACCCATTATAGAGATTTAGGGAAACTTCTATCATTTCCCTTTGACAAGGCTAGGTGTGGGAGATTACTCTCCATCCCATAAATAATTTTACGGTATCCATCCTAGAGTACTCCCCTATTATTTTGAGCATGAGTTGACATATTTTCAACAATAAGCCTCCACATGGTTCACATCCTATGAGATCCAAAAATGTTACTATTTTGGTTAAAAATGTAAAAGAGGAAATATGAAAATAAAATTTCATATCCCCTTATTATTTACCACCTCTTAAACTAGTTGATAGAGTGTAATCATGTGATCATTAAATATACTTATTCCTCTTATTTGTAATAATGACCCTGACTCATACTGGGAAAGAGGAATGTGAATTTTAATATTTTTTCATGATCCTAAACTAAAAATGTTCCCCCTAATTGGTACAATCCATAACCTTACCGAAATCCATGGAGCTTCTCCAATGATGTATGTCCCAAACATTATTTCAAATTGGATGCTTCTAGGAATAATCCCCAATCATATTCAACCACAAATGGGTCGCTCCCATTCCTAATCCCATACTGTATGCACCATATGAGCCTCTTACACTTTATAAGCCATGAAACAATATAAAATCATTATAAGGGACATGTTATCAATGATTTTGGGTCATATGGAAATTAGCTGATTGTTACCCCAAACCACATGGGTCTCTATTATGGTAAAAGACCCAATATACCGAACTATGTGGTCTTGGATTCCCAACTCACTAGGATACATAAGAATCATTTATAAGGTCCAAAACATCAACACAGACCCACCCTAATGTTATGTAGGCCACATTCCTATAATTTTCATATATACTAGGAGACCATATATCTTATGAGTCCATCGAGCCACCTCATTGAAGTCCTAGGTCATTATGAATAGGAAAACTTCACCTAGATGGCCATTATTCATAATGACAAACCACATGGTTTCTGCATTTTCAGTTGAACATAAAAGGATTTGTGCCTTATTAAGTTGCACCAAACAATGTGTGTTCCGGTTTCTCTCAAGAGGATTCAATGGAATGACATCATATGGGTTTGATCTTGATGTCAAAACATAATTTCGTCTACATGGGTGACAACAGACTCCAATTTGCCTCACCGTGTGTCTTAACAAAAACGTAGTAAGTGTAGATTGACCAAAGAAAATCTATTACATATAATAAACATAAAATTTCTGTATACAATCATATCTTTCCATTTAAACAGAAACACATATACATACAAATTATTCTAACCACTGTGTAATTATGCCTTTTCATTACATCAGAGTAATTCATATTACACACATATTTGAATGAACAATGAATTTAAAACATATCTTAAATAAGTAACTGAGTAATATAATTGGTAATAGATCTCCCAAATTTGGTGTGATTATCCTAACTTCTCATCCTCTTGTCCAATGTGAGTTCCTAAGTTTCTTTGTCCATGTTAACCAAGAAATGTCTACCTTTGGAATGTGGGTCCATGACTAATCTATACGAGAGCCATTGGGTGTTTGCATCTCCACAAAAAAATCCCACTAGAGACCACTATAAGACTATATTCCCAACATCGGTGATTTCATACAATTTAATCCCATATAATCAATTGCTCAAGTGAAAAAAGGTTTCATCAAAAACAATAATTTGAACTAGACATTAGTACCAAAACAAGGTGGCAGTGTTACCCCACATTAGTCCCCTTTCATTCCTGAAATGTTAGAATTCCAAATGGGAACATCAATTTTTCAAATTATGGACCTAGCCAATTAAAGATATTATTACATGATTTTAAGAATAATTATACAATTATTTCAAACAAAGGAATGTAAAGTGTAGTTTCCAACGAGGATTAGTTTCATAAAATTGAAAAAATGAAACCAAAATGAGAATATATAATATATAATTAATAATTAGATTATAAGTCCAATTTACCTAGAACATATTGATAGGTTACCATAGGGAATAAATGAACAAAGGGTTTATCTGGAAGACGAGTTAGGAAATAAACATAGAAATAATGGAGAGAACATGGTTTTGAAGGCATAAAATGATGACATAAAAAATTCATAGAAGATGAACAAACATTTTTAAGCATAATATATTTTACATGATATCATGTAATAATGGAATCATAGAAATGTGGTAACAAAATATAACCAATTATATGTATTAGTCAAGGATTTCCACTTATAATATTGCACATAGCAAAGCATGAGTCAAGGATAACCATAATGACCATTTAACATGATTAGCATGAGTCAAGGATAACCACCAAAACAGTTACACATATAATATCATGATAATAAAAATAACCCAATAAATTAGAGTCCTCTCTAGGTTCCCCCATCATAACATGTTCATGAATATGTGCTCCACATGAAAACTCTAGTATAAGGGTTAACCATGGAATGAATTGGTTATAATAATCATGTCATGAAGAATGAAAAAAGGGAATATAAAAATTATTTCCATGAGGTAATGGATTTAAATAATACTTGAAAATTAATATGGTAAAATATGTAGAGATCCTGAATAGTTATGTCAAAATGAATTGAAATTGTGTAAAAATATTGTTTATGAAACATTAGAACTAAATCAATTTGAAGATGTTTGTGGAAAATATTAAAGATTAGTTAAAGTGTAAAAAGGAAAAAAATTATCTAAAACTAGAGAAAAAAAGGGATTATTTTATTATAAATATATAGATTATAGATAAAAAGTGAGGTCTCAAAATATATAATTGATTGAACATGAAGATGGGTGAGAAATTAGACAGTTCCCATTAATCAAGCTTTATTATCAGGATGAATTTCGAGTAGAAACATGTATTTACTAATTAATGAAGGATTATTTGATCTAGATACAATATTTTGGAACATAGAAACGTATTTTAGAATATTTATATAAAAATAATGATTAATTACATTGGGTTAGAGAAAGAGAAAACCAAAACTAAAAGAAAAAATGATATTTAGAATGAATCCATTACTTAATTTCAAAAACTGTTTGGAAATGGAACTTAATGACTTTTATAATTAGATTAAATACATTAGTTTATGAATTCAGAAAAACTTCTACAGATATTTTAATTTTTCTAATTTTTATATGTTTATTTATATATTGTTTGATTTTTTATAAGAAACAATATTTTAATTTAGGAGTTTTTGTTTCCTTTTTCTTCACGATAGGGTAACACGTATACATAGAGGGAAAATCATGGAAAATTAGAACAATTATCCAAAGTCAAAATTATATGTTATTAATTATCTTATAAAATATTATATGTTATATTATACCATTTAGTTTCTGTTTGTGAGGATGATTCATTAGATAAAATATGAATGATAAGAGTTTTGATTATTTGGGAATCTTTTATTATCACAATGTTGTATTGTATAATTAATTAATTTCAGTTATATATATTAGTATTAAAAATTATATAAGTAGTAATAAAAATAATATAATCTATTTTATCAATAAATCAGGTTTGTTGAAAACCATTAAAAAAATATTTGAAATTTAAATTGTTTCCTCCTTGAATGTGATAAATCAATACATCATAGATGATGTTTTCATTTTTTGTACAGATGGGGAGGGGTAGAGAATATATCAAGTGTTGTTTCTTATATAGAATAACATTATAGTACATAAAATATACATCAGTGAATATTTCACTTGGATTAGGGGAGGTGAGGGAGCATTAGATAATAAAAGAAAATTAAATGAATTTAAAATAGAATAGAAGAGGATTTTACCTCTTGAATTCCTCCTCCATGGTAACCTCCATAGGGAAGTGGGATTGGTATTTTTTTGATATAATAGATCTAGAATTTGGGGACAAACCCTTAGGATAATATTAAGTACTATTTTTAAAATAATCATGGATTTGGATGTCTGATGAGAATGGGTGGTGAGGGGAGGTATTTATATTAGAGGACATATGTGTTTTTTTGAATATTTTACTCATTAGATTATTATTTTTGATCAAGGATATGAATAGTTTGTGTTCTTCCGATTATGTAAAAACTTATTTTATGTGAGTTATAACAAAACATTCCTACATCATCCACACATCAACCATTACTCAATAATATATGTATTTATCTTGTATTGTAAAATACCAAATTTCATTATTCACACAAAATTAAAATATTTTATAAAAATAAAAAAACATAACCTTACCCATTTATATGTGTACAAACAAAAAATATACTCCATTATTTGAAAGCTATTTTTTAAATATGGTAATATTAATTTTTAATTAAAACAATCATCCATTCAAAAGAGAGAAATTTTAAAATAATAAGTTATTTTATAAGACTTTGAAAATTTAATTAAGGACAAATAAAATTATATTGTAATAATATGAAAATAAAATATTAATTTATCAATATATTTTATGTTAATATATATTATTTTAAGTCATTATATTGATTTTTACATTATAAATAAACATTTATGTTTCACATGAAAAAAATTACATAATTTATCTTTATGAAAACATTTATTTACATATACTATGATATAATTATATCATATTTTCATTTATAATATAAAGAAATGTATATATAATTTTAATGTTGAGTTTTCTATTACATGAGCTATATTACTATTCATAATGGTCATATTACTATTCTAATTGTCAAGTTACTATTTCATTGGTATAGGATTCATATTTTTTTTTAAAATACACTTATTTCATTCATTATTTATTTATAATTTTTTTTTTCTTCATGTGATTTTTTGTGATTTATAATATTTGAAAAAATTGTATGTATGTAAATTTCATTTATAGTATTTGGGGGGGTAACACTATTTGGTATATATGAAATTCCTCCATTAAAATTTCATTTTACATAATATGGTTAATAATTTCAGGGTACTTCTCCTTGATCACTTCTAATTATTCCCATTATTCCTATTCAAACTTATTGTTCCACTATAGTTCATTGACCAGGTGAGTAGTCTTTTTTCCATGATACCTTATCTCTATAGTCTTATATAATCCTTAGCTACTCCTTATAAGAGAGATCATTTTTAAACTATACCACTTCTCAATTCATAACTTGTGAGGGATCATATATGTTCTTACATAAGAGGGATTCATGGAACACATCATGTACTTTTTACATGGTGTGTTGGATGTGCTAGTTGATAGGGAACATCCCTAACAGGATCAAGAATCTTGATGGGGATGATGTATGTAAGATATTCCATTACATTATATCCAAATATCATGATCTTCATCTATGGATATATGTGGGGTAATACAATGTCTCTAGCCTAAACCACATGGTTCTTTAGAGGAATGTCTGTATAGTTTTTCTGACAACTTTGGCCAACCTAGATGTGATATTGAATTGTTTTCACCATTTTCTGTATTCCTTCGACCATTTATGGACCTCGCTGTTATGCACACCATACTCATCCCAACATGATGGTGTTCTAAATATTTTCCCATAATGGGATATGTTTTGAGACATTTAGTTGGTCAAGTTGAACCTAATACTGTAATAGAAAAAGGCCAGAGGTAGATGTTGGTCCCATCATATTTTGATGTCCCTAGAAGAAACTCTCAAAATTTATAATAGTATATAAATAGTACTCCCTTATATTATTATATTTTGTGGGTAATAGGCTATATTAAGGATAAAATCAGTTCTCATAGCATGATAGAGACCTTTTTAGGACATGGTGGTAAATCATCGATTGTAATCAGATGTAATATATAGTGTTACTCCATACATCTCAACACTTCTCTTATGTGTATCTATGAAATTCAATCTACTGAGAATTCCTTTCAATTTAATATAAATGTGTTGTCATTGTAAGACGATCCAAAATAACCCATATAGAATTACTTCCTTTATATTTAGTTGGATGTCCAGTGAAGAAGCCTGTTGGAATGTTTTTCCCACTTTCATGTTGGTATGGGTAATAGTTTCATATTCCCCTTAGAATTTATCTTTTTAGATTTCTGTTTCTAACACACCAAGATCATATATGTATATTCAATAATATTATTATTCATATTTTCTTACAAATAGTGCTCTTGGATATATCAATAAATATTTTTATTCCCTAGATAGGTATTGATGTTTGATGCATGTGTGTCATTCAGATGTCCTTTATTTATCTGTAGGTTGTATCATACACATATCTTTTTAACAAATCTCATGAGCCCATCATCAACCATGTTGAACTATATGGATTTTCCATTTCCAATAGCTTCCACCCATTTCTTAATTTCGACATCATTTCATTATGCATTCAATATTTTATCCACATGGGATAGTTGGGAAATCATTTGAAAATGATCAATGATTTAATTTTCTTGATGATCCCTAGGTTCATCCATTATAGGTCAATGAAGATTTGATCCTTCTAAATTCTCATTATTGAAAAAGATGTCATATCCTTTCAAATTGGAGTATCCACCACTATATTTTCATTATCAAGATGGTAGTTGATTGAGAAGTAATTATCCATAATGTTTGAAAAATATATTCATTAACGCATATTAATATTTTTATGTAAAAATATATACATGGTACTTTTATGATTACTAGATATTTCACACTCCTCCCCATAGAGATAATGATTCCATATGTTCAACACAATAATCATATCCAATATGTCCATATCATGTGAAAGACTTCTTTTCTCATGAATTATGAACTTACTTGAAGAATATAGTTTCATTTAATAATTTTTCATCACTAAAAACATTAATATCTTATTTTAAGTATCATTATAAACCACAAAGAGTTTCCCATTTATCAGAATAGTAAGTATTGGTTTACTGATAAGCCTATTTTCCAACACATTGGAGTAGTATACACATTTATTGGACTAGATAAACTTACTCCCTTTTGAGTCATATTATTTATTGGGATTTAATATAAATATAATTTCTTTACAAATCAATGATAATACCCATATATATAATGGAAACTATAGATCTCCACTGTCGATATTGTCCCGGTCAACTCTTCGGTTGAATTTATATAGGACATGCGTAATGATATTCTGTTACTGGGGATAGCATTCCCTATTAATGATACATACATAATCCAAAACTCACATTTAATATAAATATCATATTGTTTCTACCATTAAAATTTCATTACAATTGTATTAAAATTATCCCTATGATCAACACTGCTCTTCGAGTATATTAGAATATCATCAATAAATAAAACCTCAATTTATTTCAAAAATTTATAAAGATTCAAGTAATTAAATTATTGATAATTTATAGAGAAATATGGAGTATTAATGGAATCAGTATTATCTCATAATGATCATAACTCATTATAAATAATGACTTGGAAATATATTCCTTCATAATATTTTGTTTGTGATATCCCAAACGAAGTCCCACTGTAGAGAAATACTTTTCCCCACGTAGCTGGTCAAACAAGTAATCTATTAGTGGAAGTGAATAATTTCACTTTATCCTTTATTATTGATCTAATAATTATTTATACACATGTGAATTGATCTATCCTTATTTTTGAAAATGAGGATTGGTTCAACCCTCAGTGAAGCACATGGGCATATAAACCACGTTTCCAGATTTTCCTAGAATTTCTTCTCCAAATCATCTAACTCAATTGTATCTATATTATAATATCTATATTATATAGTAAGATATCATGGAACAATTTAATCCGAGAAATCAACCACTAAATTAGGTGGAAGTACAAGAAATTATTTAGGTAATTTATTAGTGTAGTCCCTAATAATGACCATGTCATTGAGCATGATCCTCTCCACTGACTTCATTGTTTGGATAGATATTCTTTCTCATAAGTAGTAATATAAAAAATTGATTTGATGATTCTGAGAGAAATACATCTTCTTCCTTACACATGTCTAGAGTTTGAGGATTATTTGAGTTGGGAAGAGTGATATCCCTCTCTTACTAGTTAATGTTGGATTTATATAATTATTGTCAGTCTATTCCCAAAAAAGAGTCAAACTCGACCAAAAAAAGTAAGATGATATTTTCTAGGAACTTTAGTCTTAAAAAATAACTAGGGGAATTTATTTACATTGGTTGAAATAATTTAAACATGTAATTTTATTAATCATAACTCCGCCAACATAATTTGAGGTGTTGTTTGAATAGTTATAATAATCATTAAATATACAAACAAAAGAATTAAATTGGAATCAAATATTATGATAACTTTTCATGAATGAATAACCAATATACCAATCACAACTTCAATGATGGGATCCTCCTCATAAGTAGTGATATATTATTTCCATCCATGCTACCTTGGATGATGTTTTTGTTGGTTACTTCCATCAACCCTTATCTTAAGGAATGTTTTTTCATAATAACAATGTTCGATGTAGTTGAAACACTACACTATAGGCTAAGTGTTGAGCTAAATCTTTCTCTATACATCCACATTTTTGGAATTATTAAAAACCCTTCAATTATAATTATCTAGACTTCCCATTCTTCCACATTTCAAGCATCTCGTAGTTCCCTTTAGATAGTTCCCATGATGCTTCATCCCACAAAAAGGACTTGTGTAATGTTTGGTATTCCATATATCATAGTATTTAATTATTGATGTTCCCATATTAAACTCTATTTTTTTATTTTTCATAATATCGTGATTGCACTAAGAGTATATGATCTCCATTTAAACATGATGTGCCCGACTAAAAATATTCTCATAGCTGCTGAGGAATATCATCTCCAACTAATTTTAAATGATTTGATTTAGTACGAAAAAGAAGAAAGAAAACATTATTTCCATGTTCATTAAAAAGAAGAAGTCATGTGATGAAAGACTTGTGAATTTTTATTCATACACCCAAATAGACTCATATTTTTTTCATTAGTATGACGAACATCATTTGATTCTTATGATAGAGGATTCAAGGAAAATATTTATTGAAAATTTATTTTCCAGAAATCATCTTATTCAGTGGAATCAATTTCATCCATGAACATTTTTTTCTTTATTAGTTTCCACGACTAATAAGATTTCCCATATAAATAATAAATTTCCAACAAAACAATCTATTTTTCTGAGCACTAGAGGATAGATAATATATTTTAATGGAGTTAAACCATAATTTTACAATGTGGGGATCAGAATATCCACTAAACATCGGGGTAATTTTCCATATAGAGGATTAAACCATACATTGCCTTTATTAGGATACAAATGGAGTTCCATGTGATTCTTTTTATTATTTATAAATTTATCTAGGTTATTTAGTACTATCATGAATCATTGAGCAACCATTCCCATCATATATGATATATCATTATTGAAATAGTCACATTAACTATCACATTCATTTTTTAGAAAGGTTCTTTAATTTCCATCCATTAATTATAAAAATGAAATTACAATTAGGGGAATATAGTTTCAGTTAATAAGAATAATAAATGGAATAATTTAATATATAATTGTAAATCTGAAAATGAAATGAATATCCAAATATAGGATTCCATATGATTCAATCTAAGTTATAAATGGTCATATAAGTATCACTAGGTTATTTAATAATGTTTTGTATTTCTAATCTCTAAAAAATAAATTGATCTTTCTCGGATAAAAACTATGACAACCCCATCCTTATGAACATATTATTGCCTAATTTTTGGTATTACTAACAACTATATAAAATCTAAGGATTAAAATGTCATATATCGTTGGAAAATTAGGCACATAAAAATGTAAACCTATAACTTAAATGAAATTTATATTTTTTAAAACAAACTAATTTTTCTCGACTCCCATTGAGATATATCATCTTTATAAGGTAACCATTAGAATACATGAAAAATGGGATGATTTAAAATACCTTTATGTTTATAAACAAATGATTAAATCATAAGATATTGGTTATAAGTCATATGATAATCCCATAGAAATGCATAAAACATAAATATTCCTATGGATGAATAAAATATTGATCATGGGATCATGTTATCATAGAATAATAGAAATTTGGAAACAACATACAACATTTCAAAAGAATGCATCTTGTATAATGTCTATAAATATTTTAGATAGAGGAACATGAATCATGGATTACCACCAAGAGAATTAAATATGATAATAATGAGTCAACGATAACCACCATGACCATGGTACATGATGTATAATGAGAATAAAAATTACCCAATTAATTATAGTTACATATTGGTGCACCCATCATAAAATGTTCATGAATATGTGTTTTACATATTGAATCAATCATAAGAGGTACCGATGGAAATTATAGGGTAAAATAATCATTTCATAAGGCATAAAAGAAGGGAATTTCATAATTGTGTCCATAATATAATGTATTTAAATAACACATGGAAATTAATAAGGTAAAATACAAATATATCATGACTAGTGATTTCAAAATGGTTTGAAATCATATAAAAATATTTTTTATGAAAATTTAGAAATATAAAATTTTCATATTGTTTAACGAAAATATTTAAAAACATTAAATTAGAAGAAGAATTATTACTTATCATAAAATAAAAAACAAATGACGAATGATTTTCATTATAAAATTATTGATTTTAGAATAATAACAGGAGATAAAAATAGTTTATGGAGTGGACGTAAAAAATGATGAGAAACAAGGAAGTTCCTTATAATTCAGCTTTCTTATCGATAAGAATTGATATGGAGAAAATGTATTTGTACATAAAAAAGGAAGATAAGATATGAATAAATGAGTTTGTAACATATAAAAATATTTTAAAAGAAGTAAGTAATAAAGATTTAGAATTAAATTAAATATAACACAGATAAAATGTTACCTAAATGATAAAATGGAGGTTCAGAAAGAATCCCTTTGCATATGTCTGAATGTGTTCTGCAATTGCACTTAATAATCTAGATAATCTTATTAAATCCAAGAATTAATTAATTAATAATATTTTATATTTTATTTATTATAAATTTATAAAGTTATTTTATGGCCATCATTATATGTTATAAGATACAATTTTATTGTTTAGTATCAATTTTTCAGTGGCTTTTGTGTTCATCATACATGTATAAATGTATGAAAACTTGTGAAAAATTAAAATGGGTTTTCAAATTTTAAATTATAGGGGTTTAATGAAAAAAACAATATTATATGTTTTGAAATATAATTCTTTCAATATGTGGGTAACATTAACTAGATATAATGTTAATGAAAACCATATAGATTATTTTGGTGTTTTCCATCATTACAAATTTTTTTGTTTTATTAATTAATATATTGAAAATAGAAAGGTTCTAGAATATTACATAGGTTTCAACACATAAGTTATATTAATTTTTAACTATAAAAATTGATTTATTTCCATCCATTAACAAGTTAACCTAAATTGATTACTCATTATCCTTGATTGTGAAAAATCCATACTTCATGGGTGATGTTTAGATTTTTTGGTACAAAATGAGATGCGAAGAAAAATGATAATGATTTTTTCCATAAGAACAATAAAATTAAAATATATAAATGATATTATATTTATTAGGTGGATTTTAAATGATTATAGGTGGATAAAATATAATTGTAATTAAATATAAAAGAAATTAAATTAGGATGGAAAGTGATTTTACATCATAGATTTCTCCTCCTTGGGAACATCCATAACGAAATGTTTGTTTTCTATTATTGAGAACAATGGATCATGTATATGAGGGTAGATGATTGGATATTATTGGGTGGAATTTTTACAATAATCATGGATTTAGATGTTTGAGGACATGGGTGGTAATTATAGTGGAGGAGACTGGTGTTTTTAAATATTTTATTCATTAGTTTATTATTTTTAATCCAGACTTGGAATAATGTGGATTTTTTTCTATAAGTATATTAAAATTTTCTTGTGTCTTAAATACAAATATGCTTACATCATCTATACATCAACCTTCACTCTATAATTAAAATATTTTTATTATACGGTAAATTACCATATTTCACTTTTAACCAATAAATCAATTATTTCTGAAAAATTCCATAAATTCACGAAAAAAAATATTTGACATGAGGAATTAAAAATATTTCTCAATTTTATATAAATAATTTCATAAATATATAATATCTAATTTTTATTACAAATATTCTTTTATTCAGAAAATAGAAATTTAAATATTAGTACTCATTATGTACCAATTTGAAAAATTAATTAATGTGTCATAAAATTATATAATAATAATAAGATAAATATATTAATATTTGAATTTATTTTATAAAAAACAGATTTTTAAGTTTTCATATATATTATACAAATTTAAATAAAAATTTATGTTTCACAATAATACCAATTCTCAATTTATCATTTTAAAAACATTTATTTACCTATACAATGATAGAATTATATCATATTTTCATTTATAAGATGCCTAAATTTTATTTATACTGTCATTGGTGAGTTCAATAATCCATTGTCTGGTTTAATATTCACATTAGACATATTACTATTCTATTGTTATATTTAATATTCCATTAGTATAAGTATCTTAATTAATAAAACAACATTTTCTTTCATTTATTTCCCATTAATAATGTTTTTTGGGTTCATTATGTGATATTATGTGATTTATACTATGTAAAATAATTATTATAATTAAAATTTCCTTGATATAATTTTAGGTCATTACAAACCTTGTGGTTATGATATGATACTTTAACACACATTTTTCTCTTTATTTTTTAAATATATTACGTGTAAACATGAGAAAATTATTAAATCCAATAGAATATCAACAACTATCACATAAATGTGTGCTATCCATTGCACCATCTAGTCCTCAATTAAGAGGAGGACACCATCCCCCACCAAACATCATCATCACTTGGTTTTAAATGCACTAGTTTGGGAGAACCACCAGATAGGTACAAACCCCACCCTGGAGGTAGATCAGTAGACCCTCCAGTCCATGATCCCCCACTAACCATCCTTCTAGTGAAGGTCAGCAATTCATAACTACATATCCCCACTAACCATCTCCATCTGTTTTGATAGCATATCCACATAACATGATAAATAGTTCCTCCCTTATGTTACAAAATCCAATGAAGTCTACGCCAATGAATTCATCGTAGTAGAACATGAGTCCTATCCAAGCTCCCATGTCAGACGTAATCACCAACAATGCCATGTGGTATAACATCCTTGATCTGTCAAGGATACCACCATGAGGGCCTAGACTAGATTCAGAAGGACCTGAGTCCCTGGGGTTCCCATAGAGTGTATAGATCATATAATCATTAATTTTCAATCATCACCATTCATATAAAAAATCCTTCCATGAAAATACACCAGAACTCTATGGGAAAATGTATTTTTATGCATCTTTTTATGAGTACCTTCATCCAAATATGATGGATAATTAATATAATGTGAAAATTAATACTAATATATACAAATCCATTTAGTTAAAGACATTGGAAAACTAGAGGATGATGTATATCTATACCAATATACATGAATCCCATCAGTAAAATAATATAGAAAACAAGTAGAGGAAAATTTAGGTATACTCAACTCAATCCCATTAGAATAATATGATTTTAACCTAAAATAAATATAAAATACATACTATTAAATTTGAATCTATCCTATAAAAATGGAGAGAATTTGAGATAATAGATGAAATATCCAAGTAGTATGTCAAGGGTAGGCTCATATCTCTACACCCGCCTAAATGTACTATCCAAACCTACTGGCAATAAATGGAGGACCTGATCTTTCACATATTCATGCTTTGAAACATGCATTTATGTATATTTTTGTTCCCTACATGGTAGAATCTAAGCACATATTAGCAATGTTTTAGGACTATACATACATTCCATACCATATCATAAAGATATTCGAATATGTATTCATTCCAAAAAAATTATAAGGATTTAGTGCCACAATTCCACCTCCCCATGTGAGGTGACTAGTCCACATAATAACATCTCACTCAAGAGTAGACATACAACACTTCTTGAATCCATAAGTTCTATTATCAAAATTCCTTAATTAATGGAAAACAATATTTTGCATAATTACCCATTCAATCTGGGGGACACCAGTTGACTTTAGTGGCCACACTAAGGAAGAAATATTTCCCTTAAAGAACTCAGGATTCTTATTGTTTAATACCAATAATCACACAAGATACACTTGAACTGGAACCTGTATATGAATAATGTCAATTGAATCAAGCTACCTCAACCAATTGTAAGAGATAACAAAATAATTAATCATTCCAAATGTAATTAAAAAATGAAGATCATATTCTTGAATATTCTATATTGGATGTTGGGGTTCATGATGACATCAAAATCCTATCAAGGGTGGTTGAGGATCATGTTTATCCACTACCAAATTACATGAGTATATGTATAAGTTGTGAAGGTCCTCCATGCGTCATTTTTTCAAGTAGTTCTAGTGGTTCTCCCCAAACCATCTACCATGAAGTCTTACTTTTGGGGCACAAATTGATCAATCATTATCGCCTATCAATTAATTATAATCAGGGTAGACATGCCTATGGATATATGATAAAATAAAAATAAGGTCATCCCTTTACTATCATCCACTCCAATGATTTTATTAATTGTATATTCGATATAAAGTCTCTAATTAGTCAAACATCGAGCTATAATGGCAGCACATTCTATGATGGAATGTTCAAGGAATATACTCCCAACATTGAAATATTATATCAGAAAAAATGTTCTCTCACTGGTGTTGTCTTCCCTAAAGGTCATCCCTAAGGAATACACTATATAAATTCTCCTTATAGTCATAACTTGAGTATTTATAGTATTTTTTACCATAATTCCATGTGCTACAAAGGTACTGCCAATATTGTCATCATATTTCCACAAGAAGATCAACCCTTAATTTCAACTTCCTTGATGGCCCCACAATGGGTATATGATGAGTAAATTATCCCTGGATTTGGAAATCATGCTATGATCAAATTCCTCCTTATGATGGGATACAAAATGATGTTCCTACCTATAGTGATATCTTATTTGAGTAAGAAGCACATAACCATACTCTTTTTATCATTGATGGCCCTCCCTAGGGTATAAAATAAAGAGATTTTCCCTAGATGTGGATATAACGTTATGATGGTTGTCCTCACCTAGATATAACTTAATAAAATTGTCATCCCCATAATAAAATTTCATATTGACAGGATGGTCCTTCCATTACTATGTCTAATATGAGAAAGAACTCGTACTCTAAGGTTCTAGGAATGAAGGGGTCTAATATGTTATAGGTCCTACCAATAATAAGAGACCTTTTTTCTAAACCATGAGATGACCCAGAAAAATTATCATTCTCTAAACCACCCTCAGGCAATTCACATACCATTGAGACACATAATAGCTCCTTTACATGTCAAAAAATAATAAAGAGGATCCCATGTAAGGAAAATCATGTATATGAATCTCTTGAATAATAAAAAATGGATATACATTTCAAGAGAATAAATATATTTATGGATAATATCGAAATTATGTTCTCACCCACATTCACTTCCCATTTCATCCTTCTAGATGAATTTTCATAAGAACACAAGCACAAAATCTTTCTAAATCTCTACAGAACCCTCTTCCTCCTGAAATTAAAATTTTTGGCCTACAATGGGTATATAGACAATGTAATGATATTAGGGGAGCTTCATCAAAAAAACCAAATAGATTCCATTACATATTCACCATGACCATGATCATGTAATGTATGGAAAAATATTTTATCAACATACCTAAATATGTTACAGATGTTCCGTAATATAATTTATGATTTCCAATCTAGTGATAATCTATGGGTGTGGGGGGGGCATGGATCATTATTTCTCACCTATTGACCCATCAAGAATAACCCATATGAAATGGTATCCTGTAATTTCATTATTACAAGGAAGCTATTAAGTTGATCACCCTCTCAAGAAAGGCATCTTGATGAATAACAATTCTCTTTGAATAAGCCTCAAAAGAGTTATTCCCGATGAATGAAATCCATCGAAAATATCCCACTCTAAGAAAATTATAACATTTAGTCTAATTCTAGCTTATCAGAAGAGATCCATCAAGTACTGATAAATTCCTCATATTCAAATATTTATTGTGCATAACCTGTATCATATCTAGATCATGCTTGAACAATGATGCCCTATATCGATATATCTGTGACAATAGTAATAGTTTTTCTATTATGATTTCATCCCCAACATGCATTTATGAGGGAAATGTTGACACAAAAATCCCCTATAAGACCAAGTAATTCATGTCTAGGAATAATAAAAAGAGAACAAGAGAAACCACAGCTCTCAAGGATGGTCTTATTTTCTCCTCAACCGTGCCTTGAAGAAAATCAATATTTTCCCATTTAGGGAGGATGGAAAGTAGAGAGGTCCCACAGTTCATCTCATCTCACAAACCATTTCCCCCATAAAAGAGGCATATGAACATGTTGTATAACAGTTCTCTCTTAGTAAATATTCATTGTAAGGATATAAGAGGATCCCTTAAAGGAGGGGTGAAGTATAAAAACCTAAACAAAAAATCCTCCAATAATTCAAATTCTAATATGATTCAAACAATTAATTACACATAGGTGAACATTGTGGATGTCAATCCTATATATGACACAAAAAATGATGTAAATATAGAAGAACCTGTAGATGATGGTCCCATCCATGATACGGTCCACATCATGAATGATGGAAACCGTACCCAAAACCATATAATCATCAAGAATTTGGGTTCTCTCCTAATCATACCCATTTCCCCACCTTTGTGAACCTCTACAAGATAGTGGAATAAAAGGTTTCGACCTGAACTGTTATATAAAAAATTCCCCCATTAATTTAATTGAATGTATTTTTATACAATATTGTAATATAAAAAACATGATCTAATTTTTTTTACTATATACTATTGGATTTAAAACACTATTATGTATCATAATAATAAAAAATATTATCAATGAATAATGATAAAATGGTTAGTATATATATATCACTATAACAAATCCAGTTGACATATACAAAATATTTTATTTCCTCAACAAATAAGATCATACCTAGTGAAGCCAATTTATCAGAGCTTTTAAGTGATATTACATAATCAAGATTTTCCCTTGACCAATCCAATGTTGAGATCCAGCAACTTAATTAAGATCAAAACCATTTATGAGAGAACATCAAACTCATCGAGATCACGACGTAAACCATGTAATCCAAACCAACCGATTTTGGTCTCACCACTACAGACCTTACCCTTTGTGATTTTTGGGTATAATAAAGGGATATGTATCAAGACCCTAGCGATATATGTATGTATATTATTATTTTATATAACAATGTAAATATTTTCATCCCGTTATCTTTCCATTATAATTTTTTTAATTTTGATACAATAAAACCAAAATAGAATTCTTGGTTAATATTCAATTTCAATTAATGTATATATTTTAACTAATTAATGTATTATTGAAATAAATACTATTTTAATATAATATAATAATTAAATAAGTGATATTAAATATAATGGATTATATAATTCTTATGAAGTAAAATTTAATTTTTATAAGGGTTCAAAAACTATTATTTTCAAAAAAACATAAAATATCACAATAAATTCCTCTTAATTTTAAAAAACTGAAAATTCCCATATGTAAAAATATATTTAGATAAAAATGAATATTATTTTTGGAAAAAAAATTAAAATATACAATGGTGAACTTTTCAAAAATTTTGTGGTAGTAAAAATTTATAGTTAAAGTAAATACTTTATAAAAACTACATTATGTATTATGACATCATAATTACCCTAAATCTATATAATATTTACCACCCCATATTTCATAGTATGTTATTTCTTCAAAGTAATTTAATAACTTTCCCTACACGCAACATCGAGTTCTAGTGCACCATGACTGAACAAACTAGCCGTTCAAAAGTAGTTCTGAATAGTATTAACTAAATTTTGAACTTTATATAATCCTTATAATTTTAGAATCCATATTTTGATTTTCTTAGACATAATTTAATAACAAATAAATTTTTTCAAATAGTATAAATGTTTTTTAAAAACTGAAATTTTACTACCTTTTATTGGTGAATCCTTTTTTAAATCCAATATTTGAAACTTTTATATATTCAATTTGACAAAATAAATATCTTATTTAGAATCGGGGCATAAGAATTTAGTTTTAATAAATTTTTGGTGTTTTTCTGATAACTTTCATATTTGGGTGAATAGTGAAAAATACTATATTTTAACTAAATTTTTTTTAATAAAAATAATTTATAGTGTTAAAAAAAAACATTTTAATGGTTTTGAAGTATAAATAGATTATATTTTTACCATTTAATCCAATGATGGTCATTTTATGTAATTTTACATTGAAATTGGACATAAACAAGTGCCAAAATTTTGATAGTTATTATTTCTTAAAAATAAGCCTTTTCGTATTGACAGAGGGAATTAAATTTAAAATAATAAATGAAACTTATATGATTTTAATTTTGTAAATTATACTTCATTATTGTATTTGGAATATCAAAATGACCTTAGGATGAATTTTTGTTTATTTTTCTGAAAACATTTAATTTTTGATGAATAGTGAAAAACATTAAGTTATAGTTTAAAACTGAATTTTTATTTAAATAATATTTAATTTTATTTAAATTTAATTTATGTTAAAATAGATACATAATACCTATATAAGTTCAATTTAATTCATTGGGGTCAGTTTATAATAATTTTAGATATATAAAAATTTTATTAAACTTTTCACCGTCTTTTACCAACCTCTTAGGAGAATATGAAAATTCACATAGAACATAATTTTACAGCCTCTGTGAGTGGAATTTTAAAAATCCGAGAGAAATGGTTAATATCAAAGAGTAAAATGTGGTTTAATAAGATCAAAATATTTTTTGGTGAATCGTAACTTTTTACTTTTATTTACCACGGTAAAAAGTAAATAGTGTAATTAAGGGTAAAAATGATATTATTATTACCCTAATACATGTCCTAATTCAATTGGATGTGTTAAATGCGACCAAAAACAACCTTAGGAATAAAATATGACCCTTTATGTAAGCTTTTATAAGATTAAGACATTTATTATTCTTTTATTTAAAGATGAGTTAAAAGAGTCAAAATCAATGTTTAATAACTAAACATTTTTTAATATAGGGTTATACATAATATAAATTCTAATAAAAATATTATTTGGAAAGATAAAAAGATTTCCTAAATCATGGTAATTTTTTATAATTTTTAGATATTAAATAATTAAATTTATTTATGACACAATGATGATGCATTAATTACCTTATTAATGAAAGAATCAAATAAATGGTATTATAAATATTAAAATAAATACAATTTAAAAGTTTTTATGACATCCAAGAATTTTACAGGAGAATAGGAAATGTTAGGTATGATTTAATGTATCTTTTTCTATGTAATAATGTTTTTATGACTTTCAAAAAAACAAATTACCAAATAGTGTCAAAAAAGAAATAAATTAATATTTAAAACAAATACTATATTACTGATTGATATATTATTTCTAAAAATTCATGGTCAGCCAAAGATCTTATATAATATTATATATGTCATTAATGATCCACTTCGGGTTTTCTTGGATGTTTATAGTATGTTTATTAACCATATAGATTAAGAATACAAGAAGACATGGTAAAAGATAAACTATTTAACAAAGAGGTAAATCTAAAATATAAGGTTTAAATGGTATCCTAAAATTGTATAAAACCAATTAGTTGAAATTATTTCGACCAATAACAACCTAATATTCGAAATAAATTTATTTTGAGCCATTATATACCGAATATTAATATATTATAAAATAATACTTTATGTTTTTCCTAAAGAGCCCATCCTCCCCCTTATAAAAGGACACCCATTCTATCCAATTCTTCATACCTTCAAAGCCTATTGGTTCGTCCAACCCCTGCCCAAATATCCTCTAAATATTACTCAATTCATCCTAGAGTCCTTAGTTTGATCAAAAATCCAACCTATGGATCTTTTTTGATCAAATCAAAATGAATAACCCGAAGAAGTGTTAATGATTTCACCACCCTCTTCCAAGTTCCTTTCTTCTTCCACTTCCTTTTTCATTGATGTTTATATTATAAAATAGTAAATCCAGTATCTTTTATATACTGTGATGTTATTATAATTATTTTTCACCCAAATTCATTAAAATATACACCCTTTGAATGACATGTCACCATATGTGCGTACATACGGTTTACCGTCTCCACGTAATGGTGTAATTGTTATTCAATACATTATTTTTGGTATGGGTATAATAATGATTTTTATTTGATGTAAATAATAAATATAACATTATAATGATTCTGTATATATGATATAAAATCCAATTATATATTATTTTAATATCAAAAGAATGATATTTTCGCTCGTGCGTACATACAGATTACCGTCTCCACGACGCGATGAGATTCATTTCCAAGTTCACCATTCATCGACGATTATTAAAATATATGTTAATAATAATTATGTAATATATGACATAATAATTATACTAGGGATATATATATTTATATATATATAAGTATTTATGTACTTATATATATCCCATTCACTTACTTTCGTTCAATACTATTTGAAAACATTAACAATGTTTATTCGTACGTACAGATTTCCGTCACCATAAATGGCATTTTCCATTTCATATATATGTTTATTATACATATTTATATTCTAAATATATATGATATATAAATCATTTTTTATATTCTTTTAGTATTATAATCCTGATATAAGTGATACAATCAAGAGTAACAAGTTGAAACACGTACAATAATGAAAGCGATTATTACCCGAAATGTTAATAAAACATGGAAATTATTATTAAATGTGTAGTGTAATGTCATAAATGAATTATGTATGATATCATAAATATTAATATTGTACTATTATAATTTAAAAACATACTATAGTATTCATACAAGAGGTTAAACGTACCCGCAACTAAAGGAAAGTGCAAGGTAATGGGTTTTCATCTCACTCCTTATTCCCATGAGATTTTATTACTCTAATATGAGTCAATATTCACCCCATTCTATTTGGTATAATCAGAAACTTTTAGTTAGGTAGGGTCCACATCGGAAGGTGAGATTGTTTTTATTTCTATTAATGTCATTAAATTAATGGAGCCCTTCTCGAACAATGAGTATAACTATGAACCCGATTTCTATACACCTTAAAATGTACCCAATTTAAGAGGCAATATGAACTAAGGATATCTGTGAAGGATCAACATTGGAAGAATATAGACATGTAACTACACCTCATCTCTGAATTTAGAAGTTATAAAAACCATGGAAGAGCCCTTCAGAGGATCCAACTAGAATACATAACCCATTACAACTTCCAAAATAAATTCTCATCTAATCCCATGGGAATATTAATCATGAGAGGAACAAGTGTTAGATCACACTCCACATGATATAAAACCTACCTGACCCAATGCACCAAGGATGAGGTCACCCCATATCCATCACCAATGGATGATCCTTCTACATAAAATACTCAATCCCCTATAGAACCTATGAAATTGAATCATTATACCAAGAAGAATAAGCTTTTAGACCATGATTGTGACATTTTGAAACAATTAGACTTGGTACCATCCAAACTATTGATCATCAATTCCTTGAGTTTGTCAAAATCCCATAGTTAATCTCTCATAAAAGCATTGTTAAACCCCTAGTAGTTTTTAGAATGTGAAAACTATTGAGTTCTTTCAGTGAAAGGAAAATATTGTGGAATTACACTTGGAAGTATCCTTAAAAAATAAATATATAAATTGAAATATAAATGGGAACTTCATACATATGTATGTGTTAGGTAGGAAAAATGACATCAATGTCCAAAAAATATTCCTTAATAATGGTTTTGAAGTAAATATAATTTTAGAAGAATGAATTTTCCAAATGGGTTGTGATGACAAAAATTGTAATCCTACCACAAGGACACTAACTGGCTATGAATAGAGTCCTCAAATTACATTAGACCAAATCATGCTCATGAAGAAAACTGTATACAATATATATGATTTAAAATTCATAATGGGTTAGTAGAACACGACCAGTGACATTTTCTATGAAGATCACGGTCTTACCAACACACAGAAATACCATCCACACAACATCAATGCCTAAAATACATCATCAATAGAAACATAGAGATGTTTCATAATGATTAGGCCATGTTCATATCCTATGAGTTGCACGTTATTAATGTGGAATTATATTAGGTTAAATGAAATAATCCATGGTCTGTGGTATTGAATGGGTCAGCCAAAGATGGAATGGAAATGATATCAACTGACCCCTTCAAACAACTAGGTGATCAATGTGTTCTACCGATCAACGATTTAAGGCATATGACACTAAATTTGGGTTTAAATTAATAAATATTTATGATTTTAGCCATGAAAACATAGTCTAAATGAGATTAAATGCTTTTGACTCACTAAATAGGGGTGAAATATTTGATGATTGTACATTCAGTTCATCCCTAGATCAATATGAAATCTATTCCTAACCAACTAAGGAATACAAGTATGTATCTTAAATAAGAGTTTACTAGGTCACTTTTACCTCTCTCATTCTATCATATCCATTGTTTGAAGAAATTCACAAGTTATCATCTTGGATAGTGAATGTCAATTTATCTTTTGATGATCATGACATCAAACACTCTTCAAACACAAGAGAAATTGTCCTAAGACGTGATTCCCCATCGAAATAAGACATATTTTTTAATGATGTTGAAGAAGAAGAGGGGGAGTACTATAGGGAAAATCCTCTATCATATGAGGAGGGAATCCCCTCAATCATTGATAAGATAAGAGACATAAATATTGCAAAAAAAGAACACCCATGACACACCTTGATAGGTGAGTCCATATTGTCCAAAGAGAATGAGGTGTATACCTCCTTCATGAAGCAGCATCGAGATGTATATTCATGGAACAATATAAGAATTTTTGGTCAAGACCCCAAGGTTTCCACTCACCACCTTGGATGGCCAGAGGCCCACTAAGGTTATAAACAATCCTCCAAGAGGACGCACCCTACACATGCTACAAATATAGAGACCGAGGTTGGAAATATCATCAGATAAAACATCATCTGAGAAGACCAATTTACCATATGGTATGAAAATGCGATCATTATGAAGAAAAATTATAGGAATATAATTGTTTCCCTCAATTTCAAGTACCACAACCAAAACTGCAGAAAATACAATTCCCTGGTCCAGGTCACAGTCCTACTAATCAGTTAAACTGATGGATATTGGGATTTCTCTATCATGGAGGACAATTTGGGATAAAAACATATCCTAATAGACAAAGAAGATAAATAACAAATTTCCTTTATTTCCCGCAAGGATTATCCTTCTACAAGATTATTCCCTTTGTCTTGATGAATGATGACATTACATACCAACATGCCTTGCCTGAAATCTTCAATCCAGTCATCTGAATGGTTTTCGAATTCAATTTTAATAAAATAGTGTGTAAATTTAAATGATGATTTGACCACGTGGTAGATTTAGAACCATATTGAACAAATTTAGACAACATCAATAAAATGAACCCCTTCAAATGATGTTTTATCATAGCCTCATAAAAATTTATCTGTTTTTTCACACCCCATCGTGGAATCAATGTCAACATCGAGAAGATAACATATATCCTTAGAATGTCACATACTCAAAAACAATAACTGTTATGAGGAATTCAAGAACATATTGGATATAAACACTACATCATAGCCATCCTTAATATAAAATGTTTTCCCTTCACCAGGATGATGAATGAGTGGGTAATATATTAGTTTACAGACGATTGTTATGAAGAATTAAAAATCCTTATGAAATATCTCTTAAGAAATCCAGTGATGATTCCTTTAGTGGATGGAAGGAAACATACTCTGTATATGAAACAAATATAGTTATCAATGTGAACCTTCCTCGCACAGAAGAATGATGATAGTAATTAAAGATCATTAATTATCTTAGATGAACCGTAATCAATACCAAGAATCAATGTTCAGATATCAAGAATAGATTTATATCACTAGTAAATGTTGTCTATAATATAGGGAACAATATTTAGAATAATTACCTCCATTTGGTCTCACATAGAAACCCACTAAAACACATCCTCATTCCCCAAATATTAATGGATCATATTTCATTGGGGGCAATCAATATATAGCTGTTTAAAATTCAGTTAGTACCTCAGAATGAAATCAATGTCCAGACAATATTATATTTTTTTGTAATATCACCGCTCAGTATTAATGACTCCATTGGACAATAAAATACCATATGAATATGTTTTCATAGTTCAATTGATCCCCATAGATGGAGAATTCCTTTCAATGGTTATTCTATAAGACCAATTCAAAATGTATGGAGGACCCCATGCTCATCAAATAGGTACTGGGAGTCATGATTATATATTCAGTAATGGACGTTTGAGATTAATCATTCGTACTATTGTAGGGGGGCATGAATAATGAAGCATAATATCAATCACTAATTTTTGTGTTAGAGCTGCACATCTAGTACATGTCCATCACTTGAAGATAAAAGGATATTCAAAAAAGAACATTATGTAGGTTAACCAGGATTATGCCATCAAGAAGAATGATAAAATACCCATTCACAAACAGTTTTATTATTAATAGTGAAATTACCTCTAGATTCAACATTAGATCATGTCCCATTGTAAAAAAAATATCATATTGATACCTTAGAAAATTTAGCAACATATCTAGCTGATCCCGAGTGTGATGAAATAGTCATCAATATTACACACTACAGGAAAGTCTTACTGTTTGGTAAATCCCACATGGATGAGATAAATGCGATTATTCCCTTCTGTTTACCATATATTATTACCACAAGCTACATAACACCGATTTTTTACAGCCTTTAAAAGGGATAGATCCTATCAGACAGTGTAATGACCCAATCATGATGTACATTGAAATTACATTTCATTTGGGGAATAACTAATAACTTACAAAAATATACACCCAAACACCATATTAGTTTATTTTATTTGGAATCATAGAACATATTATTCTAACTTACTAAATGATATTCAACTTCTCCCATTACAATCTCCCCCTTTGGTTTTCTGACCAATAACTGTTGTTTATATCACGGGGAAAAGAAAACATAAAAAAATTGAGCTCAATTCTATGTAAGAGTAAAAATTTATAACATTGAATAAAACATATACGTAAGTATGTAAAAACAAGTACATAACATTTAAATAACAAAGAACTAGCTCATGAAATAAATCATGGTAATACGTATATCATAGATTGTAATGGAATATTATCCATGAAAACATAGCATTGGCCTAAAACATCGGAATGTGAAAAATAAATAATCACATAATATGATTTACATAGTAGCTGACAAAATCCATCCAAGACCATAATAGTAGATAAAGTATATTATTGAACTTATTTTACTTGTTGTTCCAGTCATGTTTCACAAAACAAGGTTTACTAGCCATTCCTTCCATGTATTACTAAACCGAATTTACTTACCGTTCCATCCCTCTATTACTGAGTCATATTTAATTGTTGTTCCTATCATGTTTATTTGATGTGATATAAATACATACCCAATGCATTAGAGGGAGATATAGTTACCACCCATTTGATAATTAAATCATTTTAACATGTTCCACAAAAATATAATTCATTAATCATAACAAAACCTATGAAATTAAAGTGGATTATTAAACATCATTAAATCAAAAAATAATCAGTATAAAATATAATTCTATCATTAACACAATAAAATCATTGTAATAATAGAGTTAAAAATATAAACTTTTTTAAAAGCATCATCTTAGATCGAAAATAATTTTGATAAAATTGTTGAACTTATTTCTTGAGGATAATATCCTTTATTCTTCAAGATAAATTCATTTTTTAAATACCCATGATATTTTAATAGAAAATAATCTAATTAAAAATAACCATGAAATTGTGTAAAGTAATTTTCCTGAAAATAAGGCATCATAAAATCATAAAAAATCCATTCCTGATGTATAAGTTAAAAAATGTTCTCCTCTTACTTTTCCAATAAATTCAAAGAGTTCCTCGTATGGTAAACAAATGAAATATTCATTCTATACCATAATTAAAATTAAAAAATGTTGCAAAATTATATAAATCATCCATATAATGATATAAAAAATTTATGATGTTTTTTTAGAAAACATGGTCATGGTTGAAAAATAAATTCCCAGTAAATAGTTAGGTTTAAATAATCTTAGATAAAAATCAGATTATAAAATTATCCATCGCCTTAGTTATCATATGATTTGTATGTATATGAACCTTTTATGCAGTGGGAATAAACTTATTATTAACTTTTAACATAACCATAATAATATTTATGATATCATATATGATTAACTTATGACTTTTTATTACCCATTCATTTAACAATTCCATGTTAAAGAATCATTTTGTGTAATAGTAAATTTATTTATCGTTTTTTGTTTTGACTTGTAAATCTTGATATTATTAAAAAAGGTCATTATTTAAAAAATTAGATAATAAAAAATTATTTAAATATCATATATAGTTTGTATAAATTAATATATAATAGATAGTTAAATGAAATTAAATACTCTGTTTTTGGAGAATGTAGGTCGTTCGTACGCATGAACATTGTTTCTGTTTCCTTATTTAATTGAATGAAATTATGTAAATAACATATATATATATTCATAAATCCAATAGTATTATTATTTCATATATTTAATTATTAAATATTGTATATACTTTATAATCATTCTTGAATATTACTGTGAATAATGGGTCTCATCCCGTCATAGAGACGAAAGGCCGTACGTAAGCATGAGCGACGATATAATTCACATAATGGTTAAATTCTATAGTGTTAAATGGTATATTGATTATAGAGAAAAATTTGAGTGTTATATTAACTTTTTTAAATCTATTATGATCATTATTATACCCATCTAAATTATTTATTCTTGAATAACAAATTACATCCGGTGTAGAGATAACAAGCAATACAAATGCATGAATGGTGATATTATCATTTATAAAATATATAAGAAGAGTTATAAGGTTGTATCAAAATTATAATAACGTATCATGATTCAAATGAAACTAGATTTATTACTCTATTATGGGAACAACATAATAATTGGAAGTAAAATATGAAAATAATGTTTAAAGAGGTGATAAAACAATTACCTCCTTTTCGATTATATCTTGTTGATTTGCTCCTAAGATATACCTATAATAGATTAATTCATAAATTTTTTCTTCTATGAGTAATTGAGGGATTTTGGTAGTTTATTTGAGAAAATTTTGGATGAGACATTGGGATTTAAAGGTATCAGTAAGTGGGATGATGCGGTGGTCTTTTATTAGAGGGTGGAGGTTCTTTTTATGAAAGACATTAAATATTACATTATTATAAATATATTTTAAGTTTAAAATTCTCCCGAAAACATTTATTTGGATGATAATAAGCGAATGGATTGAAATACATTCAACCAATAAACTTTATACATTTTTATATTATTTTAATCTTTATCAATTTTATTTCTCCTTATTTAATCTATATAATTTTATCTATGTTAATAATATTCTAAATATTAAATGGTAAAATTTAATTATTTATGTGTTGTAAATTTTTAATAATTGGATGATTTATTAAATTTTATACCATATAATTTTCACTTTGTCATTTTTTAATTTTTTTAATTTTTAAATTATTTAGTAATCTGTTTTTTTAAATTATTAGTAGTGTCAATGTTGACAGTATTCATTTATTTGACATTAAATAAAATCCAAACATTGTTTAAATTCAATAAATTATTTAATACACTTCTAAAATTTCATAGTCACAAATAAAATTCTTTTATAACATTAATTAGTTCTTATTATATTTATTTTAATATTTTTAATTCCATTTATTTTAAATTTATTTCAGTAAAATAATTTCTACATCACTATTATATCATTATTAATGATAATTATTTAATCTCAAAAAATTATAAATAAATTCAAATGATGTATATAATTTTATAATATTTTGTGAGACTATTTATGTGTGAATTTTAATCATTTTTATCACTATATTAATGTTATTATACTTATAAGATATATGAGATTGAAATGTTGTCACATTTTGTTGTTTTAATTATAATTACATCACTTTCATGGTAAAAAGTCCACTAAATGAATAAATCCAAACCCTTAGGTGATATTAGTCAAATTTAATTCATCTAATAGGATATGGGTCAGTGTTATGGTAATTTATTTTATATTTTATATTGTTAGTTAACCATGTTTATTTGAATTACCTTTAACTGTGGGGAATATAAATTATAGTAGTTTCAGTTCATAATATCATAATAATAAAATTACCATATTTACGTATTTCAGACCACTTCTTTCAAAAATGGAATCCATTTTTTATAATTCAAAAAACAGGATTGGAATAATTTTATTTAAAATTAATTCTCGTTGTCAAAACAAAAAGGAAAGGTTTTAAAAATTAACACCATTGAAAATTTTTTCATGTGTTTATGTCTAATTTAAATGTAAAATTTCATGAAATTACAAAAATTGGACTAAATGATAAAAAATTCCAATTATAAGTTGAAACCATTTAAAAAGATAATCTAACTATATAAATTAATTATATAAAAAAGATGTTTTGAATTAAAATACATTATTTTTCATTCTTCATAAAAATATGAATTTCATCTATAAAGTACCAAAATTTAAATAAGAGAAAATTTTTATTATCCACTACCAATGAAGAAGATTACTATGTCTAATAGAACTTTAAAAAATTTTAAAAACATTATTTAAAAACGGTTTTCCATCAAAAAGTTGATGAAATTGTATTCCTTTGAAAAATAATTTTTTTATCGAAAAAAACAATTTTTTCCTATATCATGTCAACCAAAATACATAATAAGAATGTTAATGTTATATAAAATAAAAAATTTGGTTAATAATATTCATAATTTCTCATTTATATTCTATTAAACAATAATATTTTAAAAATATATCGTTGAATAGTGAGACTTGGTATTGCATACAATGAAAGCTATTGAGGAAGGTCACTATTGAATGTAATGCAAGTCAATTCAGTGTTGTGTTTAGTGAAAGA
Source organism: Viscum album (assembly GCA_963277665.1). Classification (NCBI taxonomy): domain Eukaryota; kingdom Viridiplantae; phylum Streptophyta; class Magnoliopsida; order Santalales; family Viscaceae; genus Viscum; species Viscum album. The sequence continues at coordinate 1,665,336,454 of OY728147.1, read as the reverse complement.
TTACATTGGTTTTACTTATAACATAATCCAAACATAGTTCTTTTTATATTTATCATAATATATACTCAATGTTTCATAAAATCACTTCTATCAAATGTACATGAAATTTTGTGTCACACAAGACAAGAAAAATGTTGAATATAATGAAAGCTAATAAGGTGTTTCATATAGGACAAGATAATCTTGGTTTAGTGTACAACACAAGACAAAAATGAAATTTAAAATATTTTATCTCAAAAAATCTATGGGTGTAATATAATACTCCCGTTATAATTTATTTCTCCCTCAAAAATCATAGTGGTTATCAAAGGATTACTACATGAAAATTTCATTTATAGAGACCCACATAATAACAAGGTATACTAAAAATTAATTTTAAAAATTAATTGTAGAAACATTATAGTTACCCAATGTAACAGATCACTAGGTTTCCATAAAAGAGAACATAGGTGGGAAGTAACAACATGGATATGGAAGAAAAATCTAACCATCATGTTCAGATAGAAAATGATAGAGAACAAGGGTAGGAGAATGTAAAAAACCAAAAATCAATAAATTTTTAAGGATTTAAGGGACCATCTATTTTATTTGATATCAAGGTACTATGATAACATTTTTTTTCAACATCTTTTCCCTAAAGTCGAAGAATTTTTCAAGAGAATAATTACTTACATGATTTTGGTACAATCTCACCATTTTCATTCCTAGAACAATTTTCACATCATCTCTTATTTAATAAATATTAGTTTAATTTTTTCATTCATGAAATATTACCAATGTAACACCCCAAGATTCCCCGGTATGCTACTCTATGTATAATTTTGTAGCTTATGTTGTATGCAACATCGAGTTCTAGCACACCACAACCAATAAAACTAGTCATTGTGAATATTAATACCCACATTATAAATTTCTATAACATTTATTTTCCAAATTTTAATTCATTTTTGGATTTAGAATTTGAAAATTATATTTGGGTGATATTTTGTTATTTTTATGAAAACATTACATTATTTGATGAATATTGAAAAACACTACGTTATTGTTTAAAACCAAATTTGTAGGTAAATAATTTGTCATTTCATTTAAATATATTTTATGTAAAAATAGATATATAATACCTATATATGTTAAATTTAATTAATTTCAGTAAATTTATAATAATAATAGATACATAAAATTATATTAAAGTTTTATCATTTTGACCCACCTTCTAAGAAACATTTTCAAATTTGTGAGAAATTTAATATTACCACTTCTATGGATTGAATCTCCAAAATACATGATACACGGTTGACATTAGTAAGTAAAATGTGTTTCAATACGATGAAAATAATTTATGGTGAATAGAATGTTTTGAATTGTATAATCTACGGTTAAAAGTAAATATGGTAATTAATGGAACAAAATATATTATAATTACCCTAACATATATCATAACTTGATTAGAATAGTGTGTATCAACCAAAATAACCCTATGGAATAAAATATTATCCTTTTGGTCCACTTGGATTAGATTAAGTCATTTATCATTATTTTATTTATATAAGAGATAAAAGTGATAAATTCAATGTTAAGTAACTAATTTTTTTAATATATAGTTATACATGAAATAATTTATTTTATAAATATTCAATTGAAAAATAAAAATATTTCATAAATCATGGTATTTTATTTATAATATTTAGACATTAATAATTAAATTTATTTTTGACACAATGATGAGGTAGTAATTACCTTATTAATGAATGAATAAAATAATTATTATTATAAATATTAAAATAAATTTAAATAGAGACTTTTGATGCATTAAACGAATTTTCAAGGTTAATATGACATGTTAGGGTTGATTCAATAATTTTTTTCTGTGATATAATGTTTTTATTTTTCTCACAAAAATTTAATACTAAATAGTTTCAAAATTTTTATAAATGCGTTTTTAAAATAAATACTATATTATTAATTGATATAATTTTACTAAAATAAATTTATTAGAAAAAGGAAATAGATAAGTATATATATTTCAATAATGAACCACTTGTGGTTATTTTGGAATTTAATTGTAATTTTATTAACAATTTATTATAATAATATATGAATACATTGTAAAAGATAAACTATTTAACTAAGAGTTAAATATAAAAGATAAGGTTAATATGGTGACATAAACCTATATAAAACTTATTGGTTGAGTGGTTTTAGACCGAGACCCACCTTATACTCTAAATAAATCCTTTTGTGCCATTATAATCCAAATATTATTGTATAATAAAATAATATTTCAATCTTTTCTAAAGTGACCCTCACCTATCTTATAAAAGGTTACTTCTCATTCTCTCAAAATCACACCTCCAAAACCTTTTGTATTAGCCAAAAACTAATAAAATATCCTCCCAAATACCCTCAACTCGTCCTAGAGTCTTTAATTTTATCATAATCCATCTTAATGATCCCTTTCTATCAAATTAAAATGAAGCAGCTGAAGAAGAGGTAATAATATCATGATCTCTTTCAGTGTTCTTTTATTCTTCCACATCCTATTTCCTTGTTGTTTTCATACCAGAATAATAAATCGTGTACCATATACATAATCTGATGTTATTATAAATATTTTAAAATATTATTCATTGTTCTATCCATCCAATGAATGAAAAAGTCACCACAAGTGCGTACAAAGGGCTTACCGTATCCCCGTTGTGGTGTAGTTTGTTCTTTAGAACTTCCTTTTTTGGATGATTATAATAATGACTATAATTTATGAACATAATAAATATAAAATTTAATTATTCTCTATATATGATATAAAATTCAATTTCATGCTATTTCATCTTCAATAGAATGATATTATCGCTTGTGCGTACGTACAGATTTCCGTCTCTACGAACACGATGAGATTTATCCACCATCAAAACAATTCAAGATTAATTATCATATTATGAATAAAAATAATTTTTAAGAACTTCATATCATTATAAATATGAATAAAATACATCATATCCATAACAAACATGACTTACGTAACAAAACATATAATGGAAAATGAATCAGTTAACACACGATACAATGATACTACTATAATATTAATAACAAAGAAATATTAGAAGATCATATGTGATATCATATTTATGTATGTGGTTCTTTTATAATTTAAAAATAATTATTTGACTATTATATAGTAGGTTAATGTATCCTCAATCAGAGAAAAGTACATGGTAAGGGTTAATTCTACAATCTCTTCACTATCTGAGTTTGTTTATACGTGAGTATCTTTTGGGTCCTCTTTATCATCCTCATCTGTGTTTCTTAAAAATATATTTCAAAACATTTTCCATCATTCCTAGACTATGGGTTAAGGTTATTTATTCCCTTTTTTGAATTTTCATAATTTTTTATAAAGGAATCATTCTTTCGTTATTCCAAAAAAAGCCCTTTACGTCCTTTTCAACAAAAATTATGCAAAGAATATTTTTTTAACTTATATGTAGAGTGTTTATTTTCTACCATTATAACACCATAATTGATTACCTAAATGATTATAAAATATTTTAAAATTAAGTTTTTTTCTTTTATAATTATGCGACATTCAAATTATTTCAAAATAAAAAGATAGTTTTCTCTCAAATAGTTTAGATTTCATTTATTTCAACATCCGTTGATAGATTTTAAACTTGATTGAATTTTATTTATTACAATACAATCATCCATATTATATTGATGCTTTTGATATATTTTACTATGGATGTGTTTTTTTTATACCATTCATGGATTCTGGTCAAATTATAAACATTTAGTATTCTTGTATTAATACAAATGTTTATGTTTTGATTCAAAATTTTCATATGAGGAATGCATTAGACATTTTAAGTGACTGCTGGATCCCACTATAGTTCCATGATGCATTGGTAGGTCTCATGAGAAAAACTAGTTTCTTGGAACAAGGCCTTGAAAAAAATCATATTTGTAGTTTTTTCATGGAGCTTTGACCATGTTGTTATGAAGTCTATAATTATGCATAATATCATTATGTAATTTGTTATTGATATTTCATATGATTATTAGACTAGTATAATATCCATGTGAATAAATAAATTGAATTATTTGATTTATATTATCTATGTTATAAGGAAATTTATTTTTAAATGGCTTGTGTTTTAGTGTAATACATTTTCATAAATGTTTCTGTTTTATTACGATTGTTTTTGCTATATTGTTATACTTATTGAGTATAAGATGTCACCCTTATCTTATGTTTTCTTCTCCCAAGATGTGAGGAAGTATATTATTATTGACCTATAGGGATAGGCTAAGGGATATGTGTGTGTTCAAAGGGGACATAGTGTTGTTATTTTTCATATCAAAATGTAATGTAAAACGTATGTACATATCAACTACATCAATGGATACTAAATTAATATGTCTTTGAATATTTAATCTCTTGTGATCATGTTAGTGTTATTTAACAATCACTAATTATGGGTAACGAGGGTTGGGGTGTTACTGTTGGCATCATAGTAATTTTAGTAGAAACCATGTAAACTAGATTTAGAAAAAATCTGATCAGAGAACATAACTCTAAGATAGATTTTGAAGATTAATATAGAATAAATTCCTATAATTTTCGTAATGTAATGATATTGTGTATTTTCTATGAAATACATCCCTTTCTGGATACTATAAGATTGAGGTGGCTCTTTAACAGATGTACCTAGTAGTGAAAACATGGACAAGGTGTTTCGGGCTTGACCTGGGGTATCCTACTACATAACAATGGTCCATTCTACACTCTTGGTTATGACACTACCTAGGGATATTCTTAGGATAATTAAAAATCTTATTACAAAAAATTATGAATGATTTATTAGTAAATACATCCTCAATGAAAAAATTTCTTTGATTATGTATAATATCCATAAAATGTTTAATTCATGATAAGTTTTTTAAAAGTTAATAATTATGTATTGTCATTCATAAACTAATCTATTGTATACCATTTTTTAAATATGGTTCCTTGTGGTGGAAATTAAAACCATATAAACACACATAATACAAGTAGGGATTCATCCATAATCAGGATAATTATTGTGGATCAGGTGATGAAAATGGAGTTTAAAATCTTATAACTATACTGGAACAAATCACTCAGCTTATGAATAATAACATTACATGTATATAGCACCCTAATACACAACGTGGAGAATCAATGATAGACCTATTAATGAGCCAACAACCACCAAAATTCAATGGGTCTACAAATACATTTGTAGCTGATCAATGGATAAGATCCTTAGAAAAAATATATCATGCTTCATGGAGTTGCGAAATGGAAAAGTTGTCATGGATGTTTTTTGCCTCAAGGGAGAAGCATATCAATGGTGGTAACTAATTAAAAACATAAAGGAGGATGGTGAAGTATCACATATAGAATGGATGATGTTTAATGATCTTTTCTTAGAAAAATACTTTCCTCATGACAATCAAGAATATATAGAAAGGCAATTTATGAGTTTGAGGAAAAATGAGGATGTGAATGTCTAAAAGAATGAGGTAAACATTACATGGTTATAAAGGCATGAAACAGATTATATACGTAACAAATGAAGTAATATTGATTGATTATTTGATGTGTTAAAACCATTTCCCCATCGAGCCTTAGTATCACAATATTTATAATCATTCTATGATACTGTCTCATGTAATATCATGATAAAAAAATAATTCTCTATATATATTGACATTAAATAAAATCTGGAGAAGAAGAGATCATCTAAACACTCTAGAAATATAAATAAGGATAAAAAGAAAAAAATTAATTTCATCCTTCATTAAATGTGGGAAGAAACACACTGGTAATTTCCTAAAGGGAATGTGAGTTTATTATAAGTGTAGTAAAAATGGACACGATGCTTGTGATTGAAATGGAGAAAAAGAGTCTTTTATTGTTGAATGATACAAATTAAGAAAAGTGGGGAATTATGAAAATTAATGTCATATGTGACAAGAAACATACCTCAGAAAACACCATGGGAGAAAGGCCAAGCTTATGTTGAGGTTGAAGCTGCGAATGACATGGTGGCAGGTAATTTAATGGTTTCCTCAAATTTATCCAAGGCATTATTTGATTCTGGATCATTGAATTATTTCATATCATCCTAGTTTACTCCAAAAATTAGATATTTCAAATTTAATTTAACAAAGGAGTTTCCAGTTAAAATATATAAGGAAAGTATTATTGTAAAAATGATTTGTCGATCAGTTACCATTATGGAATATAAACATACGTTATATGGTGATCTTATTGTTATATTCAAGATTTAATTATATATAATCCACAGTATGGATTGGCATTCATACCATGATGTGAAAATTTATTAAAGTGGTAGGAGGTTAAATTTTTTGATGATGGTAAGGAATACATTATCATTAGAGAAGAAATGTCACAATATGATTCTAATATAGATCTACCTCAAGTACCTCTACTAAATTAAATTATTAATGAGGAATGGTGTGAAATAACTATGGTTGAGGAAAATTATGTTCAAATAGAGTATGTACCTATTGTGAATGTGTATATTAATGTGTTCTAAGAGGATTTACCTAGACATCATTCGGAACGAGAAATTGAGTTATACATTGACTTAATTCATATTTCAAGGCCCATAACGAAGACCCCTTATTGAATGAACATTGTTGTAGTAGTGGAAATGTAGAATAAACTAAAGGAATTGAGTTATAAATGAATTATTCTCCGTAGTGTTTCTCCTAGGGGAGCCCCATTTATATTTGGTTAGAACAATGATAGATCTATGAGACTGTGTATTTACTATAAGTAGATCAATGATAAAAAACAATTAACAAGTATCCCCTACATAGAATTGATGATTTATTCGATCAAAATTATGGAGCTCAATGTTTTTCAAATTTGAACTTCGATCTAGATATCATCAATTGTGTGTGTATAAGGTAGACATTATGATGACAACATTTCGTACCAGGTATGGGCATTATGAGTTTACAGTAATGGATTTTTTGCAGAATAATGCACCCTATGTCATCATGGATATAATAAATAGATTTTTCAAGGAATACCTTGATTAATTGGAAGCCGTATTAATTGATGATATCTTGGTATACTCAAAATGATATTAAGATCATGAAAATCACTAGCTCACTACTCTAAAACTATTAGAATAATGGAATTATATGTGATGTTTATAAAATGTGAATTTTGGATTTAGGAGAATTTTTTTTTTTGCCATATTATCTCTATGTATGGAATCTCAATTGATCCTTCTATGACTAGAGAAATAGTAGTATAACCAGCACCGATTAGTATTACAAAGGTATGTAGTTTTATTGGTTTAACAGGTTATTATCAATGTTATATCTAGATCTTTTCACTATTTTCTAACCCATTATCCAAGCTCACATGTAATGGGGTATAATTTTTATGGACTAAAGAGTGTGAAGAATGTTTTCATGAATTGAAGAAAACATTAGTCAATGATTTTATATTGACTCTACCATTTAGTAATGATAGCTTTTTTATTTATAGTGATACTCCAATGAAAGTAATAGGTTTTTTCCTTTTGTACAATGAAAGGGTTATTTCTTATGAATCAAGATAACTAAAAAATCATGAACAAAACAATCCCACTCATGACCATGAGATAAACACTATACTATTTTATTTAATGATATGGATACACTATCTCTATGGTTAATATTATGAGATATATACTAATCCCAAGAGTTATAAAAAAAATTTCTCATAGAAAAAACTCAACATATGGTTAAGACGATGGCTTGAACTACTCAATGATTATGATTTCACTATATAGTACCACTTAGAAAAGGCATAAAATGTTGTAGATACATTGAGTAGAAAGAATTAAGGAGTATTGAAAAAGATGATAGTTGAAAGGGATAATATTTTCATGGATCTAGTAAATATGGATATGGAAATAATAATGGATTGTTAAACATCGAAACATATTAAAATGGTTTTCAACCAATCATTACTAGAAAGGGTGAAATGTTCTTATACTTATTATGGGGATTTTCAAAATAAAATTAATGATATGAAGGATGGGAGATTGATTGACATCGAATATGGAGATGGGATTTTGAAATTTGGGAAGAGACATTGTGTTCCTGACATACCTGATATAAAAGGGGAATTTTTGGATGATGCTCATAGCACTAATTTCTCTATACACCCTGGTAGCACAACTATGTATATATATTTGAAGGAACAGTTTTTGTAGGACAACATGATGAGGGAGATTGCTGATTATACATCATGCTGTATGGTTTGTCAGTATCTTAAGGCTGAAATACAACATCTAGGAAGATTCATCAAACCTATTCCTATAACTGAGTGGAAATGAGATGATATTATGATGGACTTTGTCATGAGAATTCCATGGATTCCTCAAAGGAATGATGTAATAGGGGTCATAGTTGATTGTCTGACCAAGTCAACACATTTTCTTGCTATTATAGATGATTTACCCCATAAATATTTAGCAAGACTATATATTAATGAAGTATTATGACATTATAGAGTACCCCTATCGATTGTTTCTAAGTGTGATCCCCATTTTTTCATCATGATTCTGGAAAAGTATTCAGAAGGAACTAGATACTGAACTTCGTTTGAGCACTGCCTACCCCCTCAAACTAATGGACAATTAGAACATACTATTCCAACCATACATGACATGTTGAGATATTTTTCACTTCATTTTCATGGTAAGTCGGATAAATATTTACCTCTGATAAAATTTTAATATAACAATAAGATTCAATCAATTAATTATATTTCACCATATGAATATTTTTATGGAATGAGATGTCGCACACTGACTATTTGGGATCATGTTGGTGAAAGAGAACTCGTAGGCCCAGAACATGTTGAGGAAACAATGGAAAATGTGAAGATTATCCAAACCCACATCAATGTAGATCAATGTTAGAAAAAGATCTATGCCAATAATCGATGTATGGATTTTCAATTTTATGTAGGAGATCATATTTTGATGAAGGTATATCCATGTAAGGGTGTTGTAAAATTTAGTAAGAAGGGTAAATTAAGTCCCAGGTACACCAGACCTTTTGAAAATCTAGAAAGAATTATAGTTGTATCTTACTACATGGAAATTCCTCCAAGCCTCTCTAAAGTTAATGATGTGTTCCATGTATCATTGCTTGGAAAATACATTCAATACACAACACATGTACTCACCTATTATGAAATAGAACTGGAACCCGATATTTCTTATTGTGAATAGCATGTCAGGATTCATGATAACAGAGAACATGTTTTCAGAAACTGGATGAATCATCTACTAAAACTTCATGGAAGAAACTATAATATGGAGGATGTAGGGGATATCCAGGGGTGTCTAGGGGTGTGGGGGTGTGCATGCGGTGGGGAGTTTCTAAGGGTGTGGGGCGGTTGTGCAGTTGAGTGGGGGTGTCCAGGGTTTCCATGCGGGTGGGGGTGTCCAGGAGGGTCACCGGGCTATCCAGGGGGAAGGTTCTTTCTAGGAGGGTGGGGCTATCCAGGGGGTGTCCAGGGGTGTGAGGTGGTGTCTTTTGGGGTACGGTTTTTCCAATGGGGTGGGGGGCTTTCCATGGTGTCCATGGGGGTTGTAGGGAGTGCAGGAATATCGTATGGATTTCTAGGGGAGTGTGGGATGTCAAAGAGGGTGGGGGATGTCCAGGGTGTGTCCAACGGTGTATGCATGTTGGGGGGATTCCAGTTGGGTGGAAGGATTCCAAGGGTGTAGGAGGGAAGTCCAGTAGGGTGGTGGGGTGTCCAGAGTGTCCATGGGGGTGGGAGGGGGTCCAGGGTAGTTAGAGGGCTATCCAGGGGAATTGGGGTGTCCATGGGGGTGGGAGGGTGTCTATGAGGGTGGGGGCCATCCAGGAGGGTGGGGACAGTCTATGGGTGTGGGGGTGTCTAGTGGGATGGGTGTTTCCAGGGGTGTGGGGGTTGTCTAGTGGGGTGGGATATTTTTGGTCTAGTTTGGGTCTGTTTTGTTTTTTTTTGTAGGTCATAGTTTTGGTGGAACATTTTTTTTAAAAAATTGGTTTCAAAGTTAGTTATAAAATAACCGACGTAAAAAAATGAATATTTGTGGGTTTTATTTTTAGTTATTTTAAAATCAACGTAAGAAATGCATGGGAATGGGTTCATACATCAGTTATTTAAAAAATGACATAATAAATGGAATGAAATTGGTTTTCTACATCGGTTATTTGATAACTGATATAGTATATATGTTTTCACATGAGTTACTATTTAACTGATTTGAATAATTCTAGGAAGATTGGTATATGATGTCAGTTATGAACATAACCAATATGATAAAAACTTTCGAGGCATAGTTTATGTAACAGCCCGAGATTTTATGAAAAATATTCTTTTTTATTTTACTAATGTCTTGTGTTATACGCTACACCAAAAGTATCTTTCACAACACACATCCTTGACTTGCCTTGTATTACACGCAATCGCAACCTTCCTCGATAGCGTGTGTGGTACGTAATACTGAGTTTCACGAAACAATGATATGCTATTAAAATATTATTAAAACTAGCCGTTATGAATAGTAATAACCACTTTTTAAATTTTAGAAATTTTAACTCTCAAAATGGACTTCATTTTTGGATTCGGAGTATCGAATTTAGCCTAAGGTGAAATTTTGGTACTTTTCGGATAACTTTCATATTTTGATGAATAGTGAAAATTACTAAATTATAATTAAAAACAACTTTTTTAATCGAAATAATTAATAGTGATAAATCATTAATTTGAGTGGTTTTAAAGTATATTTAGAATATATTTTTACAATTTAATACAATGTTGGTCATTGGATGTAATTTCACATTTAAACTAGACATAAACAAGTGTCAATCTTTTGATAGATATTGTTTCTTAAAAACACGCTATTTGTTTTAACAGCGGGATTTAATTATAAAATTAATAAATGCAACTTTTATGTTATGAATTTGGTAAAATAGACTTCATTTTTGAATTCGGAATATGAAATATAGCTTGGGATGAAATTTTGGCATTGTTCTGAAAAACATCAATTTTTGATGAATAGTGAAACTACTAAGTGGTAGTTAAAAAAACTGAATTTTTCATAAAAATTAATTTTACCGCTTCTGTGAATGGAATTTCAAAAATCTGAGAGACACGGTTGATGTCAGTAAGTAAAATGTGATTCAATGAGATGAAAATAATTTTTGGTGAATAGTAACTTTTTACTTTTTTTTACCACGGTTAATAGTAAATAGGGTAACTAAGGGTAAATATGATATTAATATTACCCTAACACATGTCCTAATTCTATTGGACAAGTGTAATTCGACCAAAAACAAACTTAGGAATAAAATATGACCATTTAGGCCCACTTGGATTAGATTAGGACATTTATTATTAATTTATTTAAAGAAGGGTTAAAATAGTTAAAATCAAAGTTTAATAAGTAAATAATTTTTAATATGGGGTTATACATAAGATAAATTCGATTGTAAATATTAATTAGAAAGCTAAAAAGATTTCCTACATGATGGTATTTTATTTGTAATTTTTAGACATAAAATAATATAATTTATTTATGACACAAAGATGATGCAGTAATTATCTTATTAATGAAATATTGACATAATTGATAATATAAATACCAAAATAAATGTAATTTGAGACTTTTTATGAATTCCACTAATTTTCTAGGTTACTATAATATATTAGTGTTGATTTAATCAACTTGGTTCGAACATATAATTCTGTTATGACTTTCACAAAAATCATATATCAAATAGTGTCAAAATTGACACAAAATAGTTTTTAAATCAAATATTATATTATTAATTGTTATTTTATTCCTAAAAATCTAAGGTTCGGCCAAATGACTTAGATAAGGATATATATATTAATAATAAACAATTTGGGGTTCGTTTGGCATGTTATAGTAAGTGTATTAACCATATAGTGAAAGAAAACAAAAAGACACGGTAAATGTTAAATTATTTAACTTAGAGTTAAATCTAATTGATAAGGTTTAAAATAAAATACAAACATGTCTAAATTTGATTGGTTGATGAGATTACAACCCTATCTCATATAATCTTCGAATATGAGTCATTTTTGAAGGTTTTTAAGTGGGGTTAGATTTATTATAAATTAATATTTTTAAGAATTCCTAAGGTGCCCCTCTCCTCCCCTATAAAAGGACACCTCCTCCCCCTCCTCCTCACACCAAATTGAGAACTCAAGCTCGGCCAACCCCTGCCATTTTCTCCCCTCCACTTCCCTAGAATAATCCTAGAGGTCCTGGTCTTCTGCAAATACCAATCTTAGTTCCTTAAGTGGAGGATTCAAAGAGGCGTTCCAAAGAAGAGGTAATATCCATTACCGATCATTTCAATTTCTTTCTTCTTCAACTTCTTCTTATTTAGTTGTTTCATGATAAAGTAATAACATCAGTATTACTTACATACTGATATGTTATTATAAATATGAAACAACCCTAATTCACCTTCTATCCATCCTACGGAAAAATGAAATCACCGCGCGTGCGTACATACGGAATACCGTCTCCACGCCGTGGTGTAATCTATTTTCCACCATCACCTTACAAGGATGGGTATAATGGTGTAATGAGTAACTATATATGATTATTATGAAGTAATATTGATACTGAAATAATATATATATACTCCAATACAATTCCACGATCATAGGAACGATATCATCACTCGTGCGTACGTACGGAATACCGTCTCCACGATGTGATGCGACTCGTTCTACATGATCTTCATTTGATAATGATTATATAAATGAATTGAATGAATGAATATGGTATATACTACCATTATGGAAATGAATTATATATAACCTAAAGATAATAATAAGAATTTATTCGACAAAACACGCATGAGAACAAAAAGTTATAACGACCCGAGTAGCAAGTAACAATGAAATATTACTAACAAGAAGCTAATAATATGACCATATATGATATCATATCAATATGTATGATTCTGGAATAAGTCAATAACACTATTTAAACCATTATACAGGAGCTTCGGACACGTACAAAGCAAATCGGACCTAAGGTAAGGGAAATATCACAATCTCATTTTTATCCGAGATTGTTTATTCGTAAGTATTTACTGGGGTGTATTTTATCATCCACATCCATGTTCCCTCAATATGTAATATTGTTTCCATCCACTTGAAATAGTTTAAATCCAATTTTACCCTTAGGTGAGTTTTTAGTAATGAATAAGAAAGGAATCTTTTGTCGTTTTTCCGTACGAGGTACTTTTTGACTTTTCCGACAAAAGTACGAAGAATGTTTTTTTAACTTATACGGCATGAATGGATTTTTAAAACATTACATAAAAGAAGCTTCCTTTACAAGTTTTCAAGTTTATTTTTAATCAAATTCTTTTATTTTAAAGTTGTATGACATGTTATGAATGGAAAAATGTTTTTGAAGAAGAAAGGATATTTTCCTCAAGAATTCAATTCAAGTGTTTTATCAAAATTATTTTCCATCTAAGATAATAAAGGGTTCTGTTTCTATCCATATTTTTACATTGGTTTGACTATGTTGTGATGGAATTATGTTTATGAATTCCTTTATCATATATGAATTGATTTATGATGTCATGATGTTTCAAGAATCCCATTTTTGTTATATGTGTTATGCGATGATGTATGTTTTATGATTATGTGGCACACATAAGAAAGGATTCATTATAAGATGGGTGGGACCTATATCTCCCTCCAATGCATTGGGTAAAGATTTTATATCTCATGAGATAGACATGGCTGGAATGGTAGGTTATACCGGTTCAGTGAAACAGGACTGAAACGAGGATTACTCGATTCAGAAAGGGACTTTGTCCACTAAGATAGTCTTTGCAATGAGTCTTTACTAAAAAAAATGATTCTCTATGATTATGTGTGTATGACACAATGAGTAATGTTTTAAGTTATGGTTTCATTTTCACTACTATGATTTATCCCATGTTATGAAATTATGCTCTCTTTTGCAGGTTAAGATTTTCAAAAAAGTTATGTTCTTATGAAAATTATGTGATTGATATTTCTTTTGTTTACCCTTACTGAGCATTTGAGCTCACCCTTTTATGTTTTCTTTTCCCCAGGATATAAAGAAAGGTTTTAGGTAAAAAAAAATGGATGACCTTTATGGGAGATATTGAAGAACTTTCACCACGATTAGAAGATTACGTTCCGAGATTCCAAAGACACTAAACTATTACGATCCTTGTGTGTGTGTTTTTGTTATGTACTAAGTATTCCGCAAAAGTAATGTAATGTCCATATACGTCAGGCTTCGGGTCTCTACAGTTGGTATCAGAGGAAAGGTTTAGTCAACCTTTGGAAACTAGGATGCGAAAACGTTAGTGAGATCCCTAGAGATATTTCTAAGGTATGTCTAGGTATGTCTCTAAGGTTAAGTATACGTATAGATTATAGTCCTAGAATTGCGCTAACGATCTTCGAATTTAACCTAAGATGTTAGATATTGAGGGTACTAACCCTTTATTATGTTGTTTTCCCTAGCTTGATTTTTGCCTCTCACACAATTCTTTTGGGGTTTTAGACGATGGCTGGAACCCGAAGGAACCGTGTTAATGCGGAATGTGATGGGCAATGCAATGATTGTCCCCCTGAGCAACCAAACGATATAGGAGATGGAATGCAAAATCTTGTAGCAATGCTCACACAACTTTCTCAAGCTATGAATCATGCAGGACTTCCAAACGAGCAAAGGAAGGAGCAACATTCTGTTGAATCCTTCATGAGGCAGCGTCCACCTTCTTTCAGTGGGTCTACTGATCCATTAGTTGCTGAACAATGGATTAGTACTACTGAAAAGTTATTTTCAGTTCTTCAATGTTCTGAACATGATAAAGTTATCCTAGCAGTGTATCGTTTGGAAGGAGATGCTGATCAATGGTGGAATCTTATTAAGAATACAAGGCAAAGGGATGAAATTGAGTCCATGGAATGGGACGAGTTCAAGAACTTGTTTTTCAGTAAGTACTTCCCTCGTATTCTTCGAACAAAGATGGAGAAAGAGTTTCTTGAACTGGAGCAAAGGGACGATGAATCTGTTGGTACCTATGAAGCAAATTTTACAAGACTTGCAAGGTATGCTTTTGGAATTATCATCCAACCTGAAAGTAAAGTTGATCGATTTTTCAGTGGCTTAAAACCAAGTCTTCGAAGGGCATTAGCTATAAGAGACTTCAGTAGCTATGAAGAAATTGTGCGTTGTGCTATCAAGGTATAAATGGAAGTTGGTGTTACATATCCATCTCATGGTTTTGACAAGAAACGAAAGATGGAGTTCAAGGAGAAATCTCAGAATAATGGTGAAAAGAAGATGAATGTTTCCTTATGCACAAAGTGTGGAAAGAAGCATGGTGGAGATTGTCTTAAAGGGACTAGAAAATGTTTTAAGTGTGGAAAAGAAGGTCATCGAGCAGCTGAGTGTCGAAGTAATGGAAAAAGGGTTTCTAATGATGTGAATAAAGAAAACACTGCAGAGAACGCACCGCCAACACTTCAATGCTTCAAGTGCAAGGAAATGGGGCATTATGCTAATAATTGCCCTAATCCAAGGGTTAGTGATGATCAACATGAGCAACCACTGAAGGCAAAGGACAAAGGGAAATCACATGCGATCACTATTGGCAATGTTGAATATGACAACGATGTGGTGGAATGATTAAGTGTTTATGTAATGGGATTCCAAAATAATGTTGTATCATTGAGTATTGCAATATTTATTGATGTGGTATTCAAAGTGATTGAGATATTTTTTGGAAATAAGATGATATGCGCATAATGAAGACGAGAAAATGAAATGTTTAATAGTATTCATGAGATCATGATTGATATAAGGACTAAGTGATATCATGGTTTGAGTATATAGAATTTTGAGGATTTTGGTAACTTTTAACTGCACTCAAGTTTTCACTAAGGTATTCAAGAGAATACACGATTAAGGACTTTGAATGTTTGGAATGTGACCAACAAGACATATCTTATGATATGTGGGGATCAACGACAGTATTAAATCTCTGGTAATTGTTGTCACTATATCATGAGAGTGGACTGCAGTATTATGTATAAGCCTAAAGATTAGACTGGATTATGTTGGACATAAGTTAGTATTGTTTAAGGATAGAAGATTTTCGATATTATTGATGGGATGTTATAGTAACGTAGTTTTAGAAAAAGGGACAACCTGCAGGACGGGCGACAGCCCATCGCTTCG
The DNA here is from genome assembly GCA_963277665.1 of Viscum album. Lineage (NCBI taxonomy): Eukaryota > Viridiplantae > Streptophyta > Magnoliopsida > Santalales > Viscaceae > Viscum > Viscum album. The sequence continues at coordinate 1,665,320,120 of OY728147.1, read as the reverse complement.
GACAAGGCTGTAGGAATCGAACCCACAACCGAAGTGCGACTGGCCTTTATCGCCTACCACAAGCCTACAGGAAGTCCCTGTTTAGTAGAAACTAGTTTTATTATATTAAGCAGTATGATATATGAAGTATAAGTCCATTTTAGGAACCATATGTGATTAATCTCACTATAGAATGACTTATGTATATTTAATAACTTTTTCTAACCTTTTGTTTGAGACAGATGGAATGACCCATCATTCTATCACATAATCTACTAACACTTCACAAATAACAAATTCAACTTAATTTATTTATGAGATGAAGTAGAAAATGTTCAAGGCACGAACAAATGTGATATTGTACCAAAATAAAGTAAGTATTTATTCTAAGCAAATTTTCAACTTTAGGGAAATGATCTTGAAAACCAAAAATGTTGTCCTAGTGATCTTATACCTGATGAATCAGATGGCACCTTATATCATCACAAATCTATGGATTTGTGATTACTGGCTTTTCCATAGCCATGTTCTCTACCACTCTCCATCAGAACATGATGGTTAGATTTCTCTTCCATATCCATATTTTCACCTATGTGGAAACCCAGTGATTAGTTTATTTGGGTAATCGTTACATTTCATACTTTAGCTTTTAAAGCCAAGTTTTGGTATTCCCTTTTACGATGTGGGTTTCTATTAATGAAACTTTCGAATAGTAAACCATTTATAACCCCAACGAATTTCGAGGGTGAAATTCATTTTAAGGGGGGTAGAATGTAACAGCCCGAGATTTTATGAAAAATATTCTTTTTTATTTTACTAATGTCTTGTGTTATACGCTACACCAAAATTATCTTTCACAACACGCATCCTTGACTTGCCTTGTATTACACGCAATCGCAACCTTCCTCGATAGCGTGTGTGGTACGTAATACTGAGTTTCACGAAACAATGATATGCTATTAAAATATTATTAAAACTAGCCGTTATGAATAGTAATAACCACTTTTTAAATTTTAGAAATTTTAACTCTCAAAATGGACGTCATTTTTGGATTCGGAGTATCGAATTTAGCCTAAGGTGAAATTTTGGTACTTTTCGGATAACTTTCATATTTTGATGAATAGTGAAAATTACTAAATTATAATTAAAAACAACTTTTTTAATCGAAATAATTAATAGTGATAAATCATTAATTTGAGTGGTTTTAAAGTATATTTAGAATATATTTTTACAATTTAATACAATGTTGGTCATTGGATGTAATTTCACATTTAAACTAGACATAAACAAGTGTCAATCTTTTGATAGATATTGTTTCTTAAAAACACGCTATTTGTTTTAACAGCGGGATTTAATTATAAAATTAATTAATGCAACTTTTATGTTATGAATTTGGTAAAATAGACTTCATTTTTGAATTCGGAATATGAAATATAGCTTGGGATGAAATTTTGGCATTGTTCTGAAAAACATCAATTTTTGATGAATAGTGAAACTACTAAGTGGTAGTTAAAAAAACTGAATTTTTCATAAAAATTAATTTTACCGCTTCTGTGAATGGAATTTCAAAAATCTGAGAGACACGGTTGATGTCAGTAAGTAAAATGTGATTCAATGAGATGAAAATAATTTTTGGTGAATAGTAACTTTTTACTTTTTTTTACCACGGTTAATAGTAAATAGGGTAACTAAGGGTAAATATGATATTAATATTACCCTAACACATGTCCTAATTCTATTGGACAAGTGTAATTCGACCAAAAACAAACTTAGGAATAAAATATGACCATTTAGGCCCACATGGATTAGATTAGGACATTTATTATTAATTTATTTAAAGAAGGGTTAAAATAGTTAAAATCAAAGTTTAATAAGTAAATCATTTTTAATATGGGGTTATACATAAGATAAATTCGATTGTAAATATTCATTAGAAAGCTAAAAGGATTTCCTACATGATGGTATTTTATTTGTAATTTTTAGACATCAAATAATATAATTTATTTATGACACAAAGATGATGCAGTAATTATCTTATTAATGAAATATTGACATAATTGATAATATAAATACCAAAATAAATGTAATTTGAGACTTTTTATGAATTCCACTAATTTTCTAGGTTACTATAATATATTAGTGTTGATTTAATCAACTTGGTTCGGACATATAATTCTGTTATGACTTTCACAAAAATCATATATCAAATAGTGTCAAAATTGACACAAAATAGTTTTTAAATCAAATATTATATTATTAATTGTTATTTTATTCCTAAAAATCTAAGGTTCGGCCAAATGACTTAGATAAGGATATATATATTAATAATAAACAATTTGGGGTTCGTTTGGCATGTTATAGTAAGTGTATTAACCATATAGTGAAAGAAAACAAAAAGACACGGTAAATGTTAAATTATTTAACTTAGAGTTAAATCTAATTGATAAGGTTTAAAATAAAATACAAACATGTCTAAATTTGATTGGTTGATGAGATTACAACCCTATCTCATATAATCTTCGAATATGAGTCATTTTTGAAGGTTTTTAAGTGGGGTTAGATTTATTATAAATTAATATTTTTAAGAATTCCTAAGGTGCCCCTCTCCTCCCCTATAAAAGGACACCTCCTCCCCCTCCTCCTCACACCAAATTGAGCACTCAAGCTCGGCCAACCCCTGCCATTTTCTCCCCTCCACTTCCCTAGAATAATCCTAGAGGTCCTGGTCTTCTGCAAATACCAATCATAGTTCCTTAAGTGGAGGATTCAAAGAGGCGTTCCAAAGAAGAGGTAATATCCATTACCGATCTTTTCAATTTCTTTCTTCTTCAACTTCTTCTTATTTAGTTGTTTCATGATAAAGTAATAACATCAGTATTACTTACATACTGATATGTTATTATAAATATGAAACAACCCTAATTCACCTTCTATCCATCCTATGGAAAAATGAAATCACCGCGCGTGCGTACGTACGGAATACCGTCTCCACGCCGTGGTGTAATCTATTTTCCACCATCACCTTACAAGGATGGGTATAATGGTGTAATGAGTAACTATATATGATTATTATGAAGTAATATTGATACTGAAATAATATATATATACTCCAATACAATTCCACGATCATAGGAACGATATCATCACTCGTGCGTACGTACGGAATACCGTCTCCACGATGTGATGCGACTCGTTCTACATGATCTTCATTTCATAATGATTATATAAATGAATTGAATGAATGAATATGGTATATACTACCATTCTGGAAATGAATTATATATAACCTAAAGATAATAATAAGAATTTATTCGACAAAACACGCATGAGAACAAAAAGTTATAACGACCCGAGTAGCAAGTAACAATGAAATATTACTAACAAAAGCTAATAATATGACCATATATGATATCATATCAATATGTATGATTCTGGAATAAGTCAATAACACTATTTAAACCATTATACAGGAGCTTCGGACACGTACAAAGCAAATCGGACCTAAGGTAAGGGAAATATCACAATCTCATTTTTATCCGAGATTGTTTATTCGTAAGTATTTACTGGGGTGTATTTTATCATCCACATCCATGTTCCCTCAATATGTAATATTGTTTCCATCCACTTGAAATAGTTTAAATCCAATTTTACCCTTAGGTGAGTTTTTAGTAAAGAATAAGAAAGGAATCTTTTGTCGTTTTTCTGTACGAGGTACTTTTTGACTTTTCCGACAAAAGTACGAAGAATGTTTTCTTAACTTATACGGCATGAATGGATTTTTAAAACATTACTTAAAATAAGCTTCCTTTACAAGTTTTCAAGTTTATTTTTAATCAACTTCTTTTATTTTAAAGTTGTATGACATGTTATGAAAGGAAAAATGTTTTTGAAGAAGAAAGGATATTTTCCTCAAGAATTCAATACAAGTGTTTTATCAAAATTATTTTCCATCTAAGATAATAAAGGGTTCTGTTTCTATCCATATTTTTACATTGGTTTGACTATGTTGTGATGGAATTATGTTTATGAATTCCTTTATCATATATGAATTGATTTATGATGTCATGATGTTTCAAGAATCCCATTTTTGTTATATGTGTTATGCGATGATGTATGTTTTATGATTATGTGGCACACATAAGAAAGGATTCATTATAAGATGGGTGGGACCTATATCTCCCTCCAATGCATTGGGTAAAGATTTTATATCTCATGAGATAGACATGGCTGGAATGGTAGGTTATACCGGTTCAGTGAAACAGGACTGAAACGAGGATTACTCGATTCAGAAAGGGACTTTGTCCACTAAGATAGTCTTGGCAATGAGTCTTGACTAACAAGAAATGATTCTCTGTGATTATGTGTGTATGACACAATGAGTAATGTTTTAAGTTATGGTTTCATTTTCACTACTATGATTTATCCCATGTTATGAAATTATGCTCTCTTTTGCAGGTTAAGATTTTCAAAAAAGTTATGTTCTTATGAAAATTATGTGATTGATATTTCTTTTGTTTACCCTTACTGAGCATTTGAGCTCACCCTTTTATGTTTTCTTTTCCCCAGGATATAAAGAAAGGTTTTAGGTAAAAAAAAATGGATGACCTTTATGGGAGATATTGAAGAACTTTCACCACGATTAGAAGATTACGTTCCGAGTTTCCAAAGACACTAAACTATTACGATCCTTGTGTGTGTGTTTTTGTTATGTACTAAGTATTCCACAAAAGTAATGTAATGTCCATGTACGTCAGGCTTCGGGTCTCTACAGTTTATTAAGTCGGTTCTTCTATAAACGATGTGAAAAAGTAGATACCACATCAGTTATTTAATACCCGCCTTAATAAATCACAAGTATGAAGAGTTTTCCACATCAGTTTTTGATGAACCAGTGTGAATAACAATTCGGATTATTGGTTTTTATGTCAGTTTTAAAATAACTACCATAAATAACAATGTTTATAATGTCTCCTAAAATAACATCCCCCAAAAGCCGATATAAAAATAAAAAAATAACCACCATAAATAATATATTCTACATGGGTGAGTTTAAATAGATAGACCTTTAAATAATAACCATTTTTTGAATTCTTTTATTTACCATGTGATATATCAACCACCCATCTATGTAATGTTAAAAGAGGCATAGAAATATGATATAATTGTATCTCAAATTTTAGGAAATATTATATAACTTGACATTTAAATTGATGGAATTATAATATGATCAAAATTACTATGTGTCCAATCAATATTAGAAATGAAAGAGTTATTCGATCATGCACAAAACTCATCATTTTATATCCAACCTTGAAGTATAATGCTGTATTGAGATATCAAGATACATTTCTATTCAAATAAAATGATGAGGGATATTACAGAATTTATATTTGATGATTGGGTTTTCAACATGTTATTATTGAAATTAGATGTTAATGGGAATGTTTTAACCATTTCTAATACACAGATAGAATTCGGAGAACATCACTATGAATTTAATTATTGGGCCTCCCAATACATTCAAGGCCCATTTTTATATATTGGATGTAATTAACCGTATTATAATTTCTTTATCATTCCATTTATATTCTAGAATATTTCTATATTGATCAACTTTCTAAAATATGGATAAATAGGTTGGGTTGTATAGAGTACCAAAACCTATTATATTAGATTAATATCCAAGGATTACCTCAATTTCCAACAAAGTATACATAAATAATATGATACATAGTTGGTGTTTATAAATTCTTGTCAATAACATCCATAAAAGTGTTCCACATGATAATTAACTGAGCATGTTTCTACGTGACCACATGTGTGCCTCCCCAAATGCCAGTGATTTATGACTATCATCAAGGGTATAAATGATACATCATGAGGATTATATACCATAATAATCAAAGAATCATAACATATTAAATAATTATCTAATAGGGAAATTATAATAATCAATATCTAGAATAAATACAAGACAAAAAATTTTACAACAATCAAAATTAGATGAAGATGTTCATAGAAAAAATAAGTAAATATGTAATTTCTTATAAGTGTCATGTGTCAAATGAAAACACATGATAAAAAAACATTAACAACTCCCAAACAAGACCAACATCAAATTTAGTTCTCTCACACATATTCCATCCAAAATCCCAACTCATCCATCAATCACATGGATCATTCCTTTATCCTATCTTAAAAAAATGAAATCTATTTAGGTTCCAATCTGTCATATCTTGTTGGGTGTGAGTATAACTCCTTAATTCAGTAGTAACAACATATAAAATAAGACCCAGTCTATAATAGTGTATTAAGTTGTATAAATAATAAAATTTAATTGATAATGTAAATATTTTGAATATTAATTTTATTTTTTAATTAGTGTAAAAAACCGATGGGTTCATGATGACAACAGAACAAAAATTATCTTCATTATTGAGTTTCGGTGTCTGAACAACATCTCACATGTAATCGAAATTCATTATATCACAATCCATAATTCAAATTTCATTTACAATTTAATATATAATCTACTTGTATCCCTGGTCCAATGATAATATCTTCGGAATTTAATTTCAATTCTAGTACTCCATAATTATTTTGAAACTTTTTCAAATCCCACCCCAATGGGTATTTGGATGAGTATACCCTATCTGATATAATGATAATCACATTCATGAATTTGGTACTATATAGCCATGTATAGAAACTTATACGTGTTTGTAGAATAACATCTTGTCCCACCCCACATTTATTAAGCAACCACACATATACAATGTATATAAAATTCATGAAGGTTAATAATCATTAACATTCATATCAACCATTACCATCATGGTCCACCATTTCAATTATCAAACCAAACATTGTTTTTTAATTTATCACATGTAATAATATAAACAATTACCCATTAAACCCTTTATCAACATTTAATAATAAATAACATTAACCACTAAAGGATAAGCGAACTATCCCTTATTTAACATTATCAACCAATTCATAATAACATTATTTAGAAACATTCATGACCCATTAATCATTCATTTCCATATTCCCATTAATCCAAAAATTTAATAATCCCATTTACCTACAAATTAATTAAATTAAAAATGATATTTCCAAACATGGAAATTATAATTTAAAAAATACATGCATTCAATTGTAATAAAGACTATGGGAATTGAAAATTATATCACATACCTCAAAATAGTTGATGAATTGTCACCCAATCACAAACCTCAATTGATGTAAAATGTTTATATTAACCTAAGAAAAGAAACGAAGAACCCCAAAAATTACTGTGCTAATCCCAAAAATCAAAAAATGTTAAAAATGATTCATCACTTCATCAAGAAAATAGGGAAAAAAATAAAACTGAAGGAAAATGACATATTGTTATGCAAAAAAACGAACTCTGATGTTCAAAGATGAATAAATCACTCCAAAAAATCTATGAGTCGTCCTATGTTCGACAGGAGGATGACTACCTTATGGTTAAAAAACTCAACATCATAACTCACATAAAAATAACATTCAAGAATTTACACGGTGTATAATTCCATTACATGTACTGTAATTATTTTTAGTTGGAGTACCACACCATATTATATTGGATTAATATCCATGGATTACCTCAATTTCTTATAGAAGTATACATAAATAATATGATACATATCTGGGATTTATAAATTCTTATCAACAACATCCAAATAATGGTTCCACATGATAATTCTCGAAGCAGGTTCTCTACGTGACCATATGTGTGCCTCCCCCTATGCTAGTGATTGATAACTGTCATTGAGGGTATAAATGATACATCATGGGGATTATATACCATTATTATCAAAGAATCACGATATATTATAAAATTATCCAATAGAAAAAATATAATAAAAAATATCCAAAATAAATACAAGACAATAAATTTAACAATAATCAAAATTAGTTAAAGATGTTCATAGAAACAAAAGTAAATATGTCATTTCACATATGTGTCAAGTGTTAAATGAAAACACAAAAAAAGAAACATTATCAACTCCCAAACAAGACCCAACGTCAAATTTATTTCTTTCATCCTTGTTCCATCCAAAATCCCAACTTATCCATCAATCATAGCGCCTTTTCCCTTATCCTTAAAAAATGAAACCTATTCAGGTATCGATCTAGCAGATCAAGTTGGGTATGAGTATAACACTGTAGGTCAATATTAACAACATATAAAATAATCCACGGTCTATAATAGTGTATTAGGTTTTATAAATAATAAAATATAATTGATAATGTAAATTGTTTGAATATTTAATTTATTTTTTAATTAGTGCAAAAAACATATGGGTTCATGATTACAACAGAACCAACAAATTCTTCATCATTCAATGTTGGAGTCTAAACCACATCTCACATGTAATCAAAATAAATTATAATAGAATCCTTAATTTAACATTAAATTACAATTTCATATATAATCTACTTGTAACCATGGGAAGATGATAATTTCTTGGGAATTTAATTTCAATTCTAGTACTCTATAGTTATTTTGAAACTTTTTCACATCCCACCATCATTGGTATTTGTTTCAGTATACCCTATATGATATAATGATATTCACATGCTTTAATTTGGAACTATATAGTCTTTTATAGAACCTAATATGGAATTTTATAATAACATCTTATCCCACCCCACATATATCATGCAATCACACATATACCTTGTATAAAATTTTCATAAAGGTTAATAATCATTGACATTCATATGAAACAGTTACATCATGGTTCACCATTTCAATTATCATCCCAAAGATTGTTTTTAAATTTATCACATGTAATAATATGAACAATTACCCATTTAACCACTTATCAACATTAAATAATGTAAAACATTAACCAAGAAAGGTTAATCCAACTATCCCTTCAATACCATTATCATCCAATTCATAATCACATTATTTAAAAACATTCATGAACCACTAATAATCCATTTCCATATTCACATTATACCAAAAATTTAATAACCCCATTTATTAATTGATTAATTCAATTATAAAATGATATTTTCGAATATAGAAATTATAATTGAAAAAATACATACATTCAATTGTTATCAAGACTATGAGAATTGAAATATATAACACTAACCTCAAGATCGTTGAAGAATTGTCACCTAATCACAGCCCAACTGATGTAAATTTTTTATATTAACCCAAAAAAGATATGAAGAATCCAAAAAATGACTAAGATGATCCCTCAAATCCAAAAATGACAAAAATTATTCATCTCTTCATCAATAGAGCAAGAAACCAAATAAAACCAAAGGAAAAGAACATATTTTGATTCAAAAAACAAACTCTAATGTTCAAAGATGAAGATATCAGTCCAAATAATCTATGATTAATCCTATGGTTGACAGGAGGATGACTAAAGGATGGTTAAAAAATCAAATTCATAACCCACATAAAAATAACATTCATGAATTTACACAGTGTATAATTCCATTACATGTACGTTTATTATTTTTAGTTGGTTACATTCAAACCCTATTACATCATGATATTATGTATCTCTAAAATGATTACATGTAGTGAAATAATATTACATAGAATTATAAATTTTCTTATCTTGAACTAGTTCACAATGTAAAATATGTCATTACATGCGTTTAGATGAATTTATATTTTGGGTATTTCATTTATATGGTCTGTAAATATTCATTATTCATCTTTTCAGCATAAAGAATAATACATTTACCTATAAAAAGTATGATATTATACAATCTCACACCTCATAATAGATTATCCTCACGTGTTATTACTAATAATATCTAAGGTTTTGTGTCAAAATGTTTGTGTCACCGAAGTCTGATATCTACATCCCTCTCCCATGTTTCCTCTGACACATATCCATGTTGCAAAATAATTGAACTATCAGTGTAGTCTTTCCCCACAACACATTCCCTCTAAAATCTATAACATGTATCAGATGCTTCTCAAGGGAAACATCAGTCTCAAGCTCAATATCATCAACATAGATCACACGATAAGGGTCGGGGTGATATAGTCAAAGTTGTGACATTTAAAAAAATGGCCTCACATTTTGACATCGATTAAGAGTGAATAAGTATTACACTTACCATATTCTCTCTAAAAACATAATAGGTTTTAAAAAAGCATGACCAACATTCCCTACCTTCAATTCCTTTGGTGACCCAATCATGGAGACACTTTAAGGAAATGGTGATCACTCACTATACGCTATACTGGTCTTCAATGTCTATTAATATATGTTATATTCAATCTATGATCCATTTACTTATGTTTCCAAATTACCTAACCAAGTATGATTTCTACTGTATGATACTCAATATTAATAATTATGACTTACCTACCTCCATTAATCATATAGGTGGTCTATAAGGTTGACCCTAAAAAGACTCATTTGGCTTTATCTGAATATTCACCTGATAACTATTATTATATGTCAAATAAATGAGTGACAAGTGTTTCTCCCATGTTCGTTCATGGTTTAGGATTCACACTTGTAGAGTCACATCTTGTTTCAGTATAGCACATTCCAATATCCATTCTATCAATGGGTGAAAATATGTACTAAAAAATACAGTCATAATAAGATCATCTTCAAAATAATTCATGAATCATGAAATGAAATGTATGTCACAGTTTGTAATGGTTCTCCACAACACCCCATACATATGGAATATATCCTGAACAAAACCCCCAACTAATCCACTAATGATGTCCATAAGATATGAATGAAATGGTATACATTTAAGAATTTTTCTAAAATCATGAAAATGGATTCATTCCTCTAAGTCATTCTCTATAGACCCACCTTTGATTCCATAATGAATTCATCAAAATTACATTCTTGAATGGGAAATTGCAACATTGACGCTTCAGGCTAATGATTCTCAGGATTGACATGTTGATTAGAATACTATTGTCATGACCTGTCCCCCAGGGTAGGTTCTATGACTACCCCATTCCCTCCTTCCATAGGATCGGGGTTGGCGACTAGCACCGGAATGGAATATTCCTATAACAATAAAGAATTTCCTTTAAACCTATACAATCACATAGTCCAAGAACACATGAAGATGAAACCATGAAGTAAAACTGTAATAGTAAACATTTTTACTGATTGTAAATGGGCCGAAATACAAACCCATATGAAATGATACATCAGCCTTAGAAAACATTAAACCACTCATGAGATCTTTCACAATGTATCCTACATGATAGGTAGGTACGATTTGTCTCCTTATCTCTCTACGTCAACTGTCACTACCGTGTAATACATGATCCTCGCTCAAATAGACTCATCAGAACTACTCTTTTCTCTAACAAGACACAACAATATGCGACTGAAGATTGTGTTAGGGTTAGTATAACAATACCCTATAGGGACCCCGAGACCCCGGAAGGCCTCTCAAAATTGCACAAAGGAAGAAAAGGAATGATCTCAATCACAAAGCACAAAGTAAAAGATTCATCTAAAACTAGGTATATAACTAAGTGTTTACTAATAAATATGATCAATATAATGTAATATAGTTTTATTCTATTAAGAACTCTCCACAACTAAACCATGAAGGAGTTGTTCCAATGTCGATCCAAACAGGTTGATATGTTGATGTTCCATGGTGATCCTCTCAAAGGCGAGTCCTCATCGGGACATATACTGCTAATCCACACAGTGTCTCTAGAATGATGATCCACATGGGTTCTCTAGGGTTTTTATCCACAATGGGATGCTAGATGTTGATCCACACATGGTTGCTATAATGCGGATTAACAAAGGGTCTCAATGATGTTGATTCACACCTGGTTGCTAGACGCTGATCCTCACATGGTCATATGTGGCTAATCTATGATGGGCCGCTCTAATGCGGGTCGTTGTCAGGTTGTGTAATACTGATCCACAGAGGTCCTGCAGAATGATGATCCACACACAGTAGTTATGGTGTACATCCACACAAAGTATCTAGATGTTGATCCCCACAGGGTCGCTGTGATGCTGATCCACACAGGGTTACTATGATTACGATCCACATGGAGTTTCTAGATGCTGATACACATAGGGTCACTATGAAGCTAATGTGCACAGGGTTTCTATAGTGCAGATCGATACAGGGTCACTATGATGCAAATCTACACATGATCGATATACAGATTACAACCAGCCATAGGATTCCCTGAACATAGTGTGTTTGAGTTCTATAATATCTATTCAAATGGATATCGGTCATTCCTCATCATCAATGAAGATCCAAAAAAGATTACCCCAAAGGAAATCTATCTCATAAGTGTTCCTACGCAATAGACGACATGCCAATCAGATGCCCATTATGTGAGTTATATACATTTTAGTACCAAATCCCCAGTTGGATTCAGTTTCGATCCCACTAGGCCATACATAATCATTCCCAATAACTCATGGGGATTATTTTAAAGGTACCTTTTCATTCCAAGGATTCCATAAATGCATACGATTCGTGTGACAAATGTCTCGTTTGTGAGATACGACCTTTTAAGCGAAACGGGGCCATAAAGGGATTGGGTCTAGTCTGACCTAGTCGGACTAACATGACTCGCATGTCCTAAGACGACCCGACCCGGTTCATGCCGACCCCACTTTTTTCTTGCCGAACCAACCCATTATGGGTCCCACTATGTCCAGTCTGAACAGGCTGGGCTGCGGTCCAACCATTCCCAACCTGGCTAGGCCACAAAGGGCTTAGCCAGCATGGCTGCATTCCTACCAGGCCCGCACCAGCTGGACTGGACTGTGGTGGGCTTGTCCCATTGGGAAGCAGACAAGCATTTCCAACCAGGAAGTTGCAACCCACATGAGGGTTGCACGGTCCTCCTCTCAAATTGTTAAAGAGTTATTCATCTCTTTGTAACGACGACGCCACTTGGTTCTACCTCGGCTTGCAGTAGGACCCATGGGGTGCGGGTCCCATTTGTCATAGATTCAAATGTACGAACTCTTAATTGGGGCATGCGATCATGCTCCCCCATCATCTGAAGCGGCCATACGGGAGCCGTCTTCCCCTTCAGGTCTGCCCCAGTACCAAGTGGCATTGCTCTCTACCACGGCGGATGGGTGCCTATCACTGCCTTCCCTGCCAGCATTAGTCGCTGGTGCCAAAACACTAGTCGCTAGTGTAGTCGCGCTAGTGCCACACCGGCAGAACCACCGCGGGCCACCAGGTGATCTCTGGTTGTCCGTTTTCTCTTCTTATAATGACTACGGTCCTTCTAGGATGTCTTCATTGCAACATGAGTCCTGTTTTCAGGGTTCTTTAGAGATGCAAATTTTTCTCGTAACGAACACTACAATAACTAAGCGGTGGAGGATCCAGGACTTGTTTGTTTAGCCTGTTCCCTTCGTGTTAGCTTCTTAGTAAGAGGATGTAATAAAATCATCATCAACCAGTTATAATTATATCAATTCAAACACCCTACCTCGTGATTCATTGGATGTGTTGTGGTTGTGATGGGAGAAGATTCCTCATTGGATGGATTCCTAAGCATTCATTAATCCCAGATCATTTCCACCCAAGCTTCCATCCTCCGCTAGTAGATGTTTCTGCAATAATTCACCATAGTTTCCTTACATGATGATGCAATGTCAAAAACCCCAACCTGAGCATTATTTAAAAAGACGGAGGATGTAAATTTAACACTACATAGATTTAATGATTTTTATCAATTATATAATTAATGCAACTATATTCTCTCAATGAATTGGTTATAAAAATTATTGGTCAATCCATTAAATGGCATCACATCTCAGCGTTCCCACCACCACCACTGAACCATTGGAGACAAATAAAATAAAAAAATTTATGTTACTTTATTATTCGTTAAAATTTATGTAAAGCTTTTTTTTTCTTTTAACCAACTATTGTCGAGTTGTATCCCGTAAGTGAATTCCAGCCATACGGATTCAATGGTTCCCTCATATTTTTAATTTGAGGACCATTTCAAAATATAGGAAACACCGTCTGCACATTTACTGAACATAGCTTAAAAAAGATCAAAAATTCATTACGAGAACACCGGGCCTCAGAATCAAGTGCTCTAAATTTTTTAAGACTCGTAATAATCCAAAATAATTTTAAAAGAAATTTTACATGGAGTTTTTAGGTCTTTACATTCTCCCCAAGATAGATCATTTCATTATCGAAAGCTAAAACATAACTATAAGATCAAATGGTGGTATTGAGCACTTATATAAGCCTCCCGCTCCAAGGCTCTCTTCATGAGGTTCTTGTTCTATCAATGAGCTCACACCAGAGAAGTCGACCATCCATGAAGGATCCACACTTTTTGATCCTATATCTTCATTGGGAACACTGCAAACATCACCCCATCATCAACATCTGGCTCGCCTCAAGCAATAACGTGCGATGGATTATGCACGTACCACTTATACTGCGACACATGGAATAAATTGTGCACCCTATGCATCTGTAGGGTAAGAGCTTGATGGAACACCACATAGCCTACTCTATTGTTGATCTAAAATGATCTGATGAACAACATAGATATATTTTCACTCTGGGAAAAACATTGTAATCCTTCTCAGGGTGAGTCCTGTATAGAAACATGGTCTCCTTCCATGAACTCCAAGGGGCTTCATCTCCTTTCAGAAAACATCTTCTACTTCTTCTATGATATATTAATCCCCTCCATGAATATTATTGTTTTCTATGTGGTAGCATGTACCAACATAGCAACCATAAGTTCAGACTCCCCTAGGTCTGTCCAGAATGGAAGGGATCTGCATGGTTTCCCATACACGGCATCAAACAGAGCCATGACGATGGTGGAGTGATAAATATTTTTGAATGTAAACACCACTAGTGGTAGGTGGTCCTCCCAAATTTGGTCAAAATCTAGGAAAAAATCTCAAAGAATTTCCTCAACTATCTGTATAGTCTGCTTCATCTGACCATCTATTTGATGGTGAATGGTGGGACCCAAGAATAGTTGTGTCCCAAAAAAAACCCATGAAAATCCCTTCCACAATAGGGATATAAATCATGTGTCCTGATCTGAGATGATAATTGGTGGCACTATGTGAAGTCATGAAATCTCTTGAACATAGAGGCATCCCAAACCCTATACTGATCCCTAATCTCCGATGTGTAGAATGTGGTATGACTTGGTGATTCGGTCAGTGAACACCCAGATGGAATCCTGAACCCTAGATGAACATGTTCTCCATATCATGAAGTTTTTAGAGATACCATCCCACTTCCACTCGTGTACCACATGTAGTTGTGATAATCCTTATGGTACCTAAATCTCATCCTTCACTTGCTTCCATGTGGGGAATCATGATACAATATCTACAACTGATTTATTCATCCATGGCCACTAATAATAATTCTATAGTTCTTGGTATATCTTCACTAATACAGGATGTACCGCCAAAGGGGATGTGTGAAACTTCCTAAAAATATCCACTTGTAGTGTCACTGGAACCATGGTGTGCCCTCTAAAGAGGATGACATGCTCCCTAATAATCTCCACTTGTAGTGTCACTGGAACCATGAGTAGAACTGTGTTCCCCTTACCTAGAGTTAGCATCAGTGGTCTTTTCACTGAAGATGTGGTAGCACTACTTGATGGGGGAATGATTTACTGTTCACTTAGCAATGTGGTTTGATGGTATTTAACCTCACTATGAAACTATAGACCAGACCTCTTGCTGAGTTCATCTTCTAAAAAGTTCCCCTTCCAAGGATTGTAGACTATATCAATGTCACAGTCCTGGAGGAACTCCATCCATAACTGGTTTATCAGGTTTATGTCCTTTTATGAGAAGATATACACGATAATCTTGCCATCAGAGTAAACAGTAAATCATTCCACCCATCAAGTAGTTCTACCACATTTTTAGTGCAAAGACCACTGATGCTAACTCTAGGTAAGGGGTAGCATAGTTCTACTTCTGATTTATAATCTACTATGACCTATAGGTGATCACTACTCTCTCCTACATTAGAAAATAACCTATTTTGATCCCTGATGCATCATAGTAGACTACATACCCAACAACCTCTTTTGGTAGCCTCGACATGGGAGAAGTTTTCAATCTTCGCCTAAACTATTGGAAACTCTTTTCACACCTATCTATCCACAAAAAAGTATTTACCTTCTTCATCAAAGCTGAAAAGGGTGACACAACCCTAGAGAAGTCATGTAAAAATCATAGGTATTACCTAGCCAATCCCAAAAAACTCCGCAACTTGGTCACATTCATGGGTGTCTCCCAAGAAAGCACTACCCATATCCTTGCTGGATCTACAACAACTCCACACTCTAAGATAACATTCCCAAGGAAGTGGAATACCCATATCTAGAAATGTCTCATAGAGAGAATTCAAAAAATATGGAACTTATAGAGCGTATCGAGGACTATTTGCATGTTCATGGCATGCTCCACCTCCGACTCCATGTACATCAATATGTCGTCAATTAAAACCACTATAAAGCTATTGAGGTACGGATAGATGATTTGGTTCATGAGCCCCATGAACCTTGATTGAGAATTGGTTATGCTGAAGGGCCTAACCAAATACTCTTAATGGTCATATCGATATCTGAAGGCTGTCTTCGGTATGTCCTCATCTTGTACATTGAGTGGGTGATGGCCTGTTAAGAGTTTTATCGTCAAAAACCATCAATATTCCTTTAGCTAGTTGAAGAGATAATCAATCGTTGAGATAGTATATTTGTTTTCCAAAGTCACCTTCTTTAGGAACCGATAATCGACATAAAGCCTCAGACTCCCATCTCCCTTTTTGGTGATTAGAATCATGGATGACCATTGAGAAACACTAGGCCTTATAAACCCCTGACCATGCAATTTCTCCTACTATACCTACAACTCACGAAGCTTAGCGGGAGCCATTTGATAAGATGGTGTAGATATTGGTGGAATTATGGGGAACATGTTGATGTAGAATTAAAATTCTATGAATGGAGGTTGTCCTAGTGCATCATCAGGAGAGACATCAACATACTGGTCCACCACTATAGGATAACATGAACTCTTCACGTCAACATCTATGAGGGTAAGGCTATCCAACTAATATTTGATTAGTTTCACCCTCCACCATGTTAGTCCATTCTGTTCTACAAAGGATCCCTTTTCATTGTTGAAGGTAATCCTGACCTCATCCTTATGAACACACAAAAATTTGCCCCTTAAACAGATGATCTAAGCATGGACTATTGATAGCCATTCCATACCCTATATGACGACGTAAGACTTAGACACTCCTACTAGAAGATCCAAACTAATGTTTTCACCGCTTAGAGTGAGCTCACACTATATAAATTAGTGTGTAGTCAATGAATCATCTCTAGTTGGAGTATCTAATTTTAAGGATCTTGCAAATAACTCCCACAAAATCTCTGAGATCTGAATAAGAGTGTCGTGGTAAAAAAAGAGTGAATGGAACATGTGCCTATAAGAACTAAATATATGGTGGAATAGACACATATCATACTCCTAACCATCTCTAGATATCCATTTTCATAGGCCTCATCTTCCTAAAGGTGAGTTCATCCATGTTCTCAGACTCCCTTAGGTTGGGATGGACCACCTGCAGGTGGTGGAGTTAGAAAATCAAATCACCGCCCATCGCATGCTACATGACCTACTCTTTTTTAACGTAAGATGTCATGCGGACCTCCTCTCTCGAATATCTACATCTACCATGTCATTCAATTGGCCGTTTGTGGATCTTAGGTATAGTGGATCAAGGATTCACGAGCTATGTGACCCTGCCCATTGCACATGAAGCGCATCCTACTTCCCAGCTGACCCCCATTACCTCTAGAGCTCCGCACCTCCGACCCAATGTATTGGGGTTATCCACCAGAGGGTCAATCCCACATGGACCTCAGCGTCATCTACCTACTGCATGTTGCAGATGACTCGAACACCTATCATCCAGTGGTGTATCTCACCATCATTTCCTGCTCTGCTAAAATGTAATCTTCCAATAATGCTCGTTCGAGCACTAAATCCTATTTTGGGATATTCAACGATATCATCGACGCGATGATCTCCGGCCAAATACCATTTTCAAAGGTCTAGGCCAGGAGGAATGGGTCTCGTACCATATCGGTGGAGTAGATTGAGACGTCTATAAATCATTCTGAGTATTGGTCCAATAATAGACTTCCATACTGTAAGTTTTGAAGCTCCTGGATACGCACCGAGCATAAAGTCACTAGTAAGAACTCAATCCTGAAGAGGGTATCTATGTCCAACCAGGAGAGTGTCACCTCCTCATGAGTATGGAGTGTCAAACTCTCCCATCACACAGTGGTGACCTGGAAGAGTCTTGCAGCTTGGATCACCATCTACTCTGCTAGGGTCCCAACTAGGAAGAAAACACTAGCCACAACCTCTAGCCAATCCATAACTGTCTAGGGATATATATTGCATCAAAACCTCAAAGGCCTATTCCACTAGAACTCGTGAAACATGATTAGTCAGTATGCAACATCTTCTAGTGGGGCTGGTGGCAATAGATACCCAATGGGTAGTGGTGTTGTTGGTGCGCATCCCAAAGGGTTTATCACTGTAATAGGGCCCTGCATTGAAACCACATCGTTCGGTGGGCCATTATCATGTACGCATTCTGGAATCATAGATGGATGTCTACATGGAGGAATCCTAAAAATAAACAGGCTTAACATGAAATATAAGATATACCGAGTGAGCAGACTAAAATGATATCAAAAAGAAAACATTTCCATAACACACACATTCATTATTTTTGTTCAATGAGTTGTAAATCAGAATCTAGGGTCCTGGAGTATGGATACCACAAATGCCTCACCATAACTGGACTCCCTGAACTAAAAACCACACTCTAAACACATAACTCTATTTCTATATTGAAAATATCATAGTCCTAGTTCATTGGTAGAAATAATATCTCAGATACCACTTTTTCACAACCCACCCCACGGGGCTATTTTCGTGACTAACCCAAACCTGCCTTCCATAGGACAGGAGTTAGTGACTATCACCAAATAGTCATATCTCTAAAATGGGAAGGAATTTATTTTAAACATGAATAAAGAAATCATCCATGAACACAAAAAAATGAATCCATGAAGAAAAACTCAAGTAGTAAAAGTGTGTACTAAAATTAAAGGTGTAGGGATACAATACCAACTGATAAGTTACAACTACAATAGAAGAAATTAAATAGCTATTGAGATCCTGCACTAAGGGACCTATCTAAGGGGTAGGAACAGATCGTATCCATATCTCTCCACGTCAACCATCACCATTTTGTATCACCTGGTCTAGGCTTCTATAGAATCAGCTGAGCTACTCATCATCCCCAAAAGGCACAACGAGGTGTAGGTAAAGCTCCTTATTGTTCAATATAACAATACCTGGTAGGGACCCCAAGACCCCCAATGGTCTCTTAGAATTAAAAAAAGGAAGATCACAAATCCTAATCTTAATAACAAATAAAAAAACCAAAAGGCTCAAGTCATACCTGGTATACAACTCAGAGTATCGGAATGAAAAGTATAAGTCCTGTTATATATATTTTTTTATTTCATTAGGAAGTATCCAAAACTAAACCATGAAGGAGTTTTTCTAATTTTGATCCACATTGGGTTATATATTGTATATTCATGAAGGGCTGCTGTATGGCTGGACCTCGTCGGGTCACATACTACTACTCCACACAGGGTTGCTAGAATAATGATAAACAATGGTTTTCTATGGGGATGATCACCATAGGTTCTCTAGATGAAGATTCACATAGAGTCACTATCTGGAAGATCCACATATGGTCTCTATTATGATCATCCACAAAGGGTGGATGGATGTTGATCAACATGGGGTCGTATGTCACTAAACCACAATGGTCCACTATATGGATGGTCCTCTTTGGGTCTCATACTACTGATCCACATAGGGTTACTAGAATGCTGACTCACACTAGGTCGCTATGGTTTTTATCAACATAGTGTCACAAGATGCTGATCCACACAGCGTCGCTATAATGGTGGTCCACATAGGTCCTCTATGATGTGGATCCGCCCAGGGTCGCAAGATTTTTATCCACATAGTGTCACTATGATGTGCATCCACACATTCTTGATATGATTTTGGAACACACATGGTTTCTATGATGTAGATACATATAGTTTTGCTACTCAGATTACATCCAACCATAGGTTTCCCTGCACGCGGTGCGCTTGAGTTTCGTTATATCTCCTCTTCTAGATATCAGTCTTGCCTCAATAGCTACAATGTTCCAAAAAGGAGTACCCCAAAGTACATCTACGTCGTAAGGGTTCTTGCGATATTTATGGCATGTCATTTGGACACCCAGTCGTTGCGTTATACGAATTTTCGTGCTGAGGCCCCAGTTGGAATCAGGTTCGATCCAACCTAGCCATAAAACAACATTTTCTATAACATAGGTGGATTATATCAAACACAATGTCTCGTTATAAGGATTAAAGTGACATAGATAGATCAAAAAATTGAAATTTGGTTTGTGACAGTCAACCTTTTTAGAGATACTGGGCCTTAAAAAGTTTGGGTACATTCCGACTAGGTCATACTGACCCAATCTACCAGTTATAGGTCGACTCGACCCAGTTCCAGCTAACTCAACCAAGCATGACTCGAGTCAGCTAGGCTGAGCTGTGGCGGGCTGGACCTGTTGGGTAGTAGAAAATCCTGGACCGCCGGCTAAGCATGACCAACATGAGGGTTGTGCAATCCTCCTCTAGAATGGATGTCCGCTCTAGGTGACCGTAAGTGTGATCATATTTTAGAACTGTGATCTCCTTTCATTTTTAAAATTATCTTGTTATCTCCAAATTTTGTTGTGGATAGTGAAGGATTTCAACTTTTCACATAGAATAAGTCAAACTCACCAATTTTCACTTCAGGGGTGGCATCGCAATCGATTGTAGGGAATGATCAAAATATTGATAGTGATAATTCGGATCTGACCGAAGCAATGTAGGTTGATGGAACGATGGAGTCAATAAGAGACTCTTAAAATATCAATGTTATGGATTGAAAAGATGATATCTCTGATTCTGAAATCCCTGATGATGAAACTCTTTACAAATTTCATTAATATATCTCTCTACGTATGGAGATAATGAAAGATTGGGGTGAGGTCGTTAAAGGGACCACTAGAATGAAATTCGAGAAGAACAAAGGAGGGTAAGTGCAAGACTGCTAAGAAGGATAAACAAGTATATTTCATTTTGGGTTTTTCTTTGGTTTTCACCTACAAATTTTAGTTCCATTGTTTACATGTTTTTAATAAAATGGTTTCAACCTCCATCATTCTTAAAAATGGGATAAAATTCCCCTTTTCAGTTTAAATTAATTTCTTATATTTATATAAAAAACATGAACATATTTTTATTATTATATTCAATTTGTTTAAATGACTATTAAGTAGCATTAACAATTATAATATATTCATTTAATATATTTCACATGACTAGTATAAATAAAGGGGTTTTAACATAGGCCTTTTTTATAGATAAAGGAAGTGATGACCTAAACATGTAGGATCATGCCCAATGAATCCCATTTATCAGAGCACTATTGGGAGATAGAATTTTTAGGGTTTTCCCTATACCAATAGCAGCATTGGATCCAATAACTTAATAATGATGAAAACAATTTATGGGATATTTTTACATTCACTGAGATCATGACCCACCCATGTTCAGCGAATGACCCCATAAAATCCCCACTGTCACATACCTAAATATTAAGGAACATACTGTTGTATTAATGAGTTATTTATCATGACCATTTTGATATTAATATTTACATTAAATTTTCATTTGAATAATTAATATATTTTCATCCTCTTATTGTTACTTTATAAATGATTTTTATTTTGATTACTTAAAACACAAATAATATTTTTTGTTAATTAAGATATCTATTTTGATGGTTATTTTAACATTGCAATAAATATTATTTTAATAATATATTATAATTAAATAAGTTTTATTAAATATAAATGATCGTATAATTTTTTATGATGTCAAATGTAATTTTTAGAAGGATTCCAAAAATGTTACTATAAAAACGTGAATTTTTCTATAAATTTAAAAAAAATTAATACTTATTTTTCAAATATTTAGAAAAAAGTTTAGATAAAATTAATAATATTTTTCGAATCAGGAAAAAAAAATTATCCAACGTTGAATTTAAATTTTTTTCTGAGATAGTTGACATATCTGGTAAAAAATAAATATAATATAAATATACATTCTTTTTTATAATATCATAATGGAACAAAACCGCTGTAATAAGTAAAATAATTTGGCTCCACGATGAAATATATTTATCCCATTTAAAATAATGTGATTCATTGTAAATTTTATTTATATTTTAATGCCATTATGAATCTTCTATGACATATAATATATTTTGAGATTTTAAAATCATTTCATTAAGAGTGTGACTCACCTCCACAACACCAATGGTAAAATATTCAAATATTTGTCACGTGGCCTTATAATATAATGTATACCACTCCCATTTAGAATAAATCATTGGAAAAAACCATGGGATGGTTTATTATTTTTTATATTTTATTACGTAGATTCCAAAAGCTGAATAATAATTAAATCATCTGTTGTTCCTTTATGATCACACCCATGATCTCATTTATCTTCTCTGAAAATCTTTTTAACAAGTAAAAAAATCTTCCCTCATCACTCTATTTTACTCCCATGGTTCCCAATGTGATCATAAATCCCCTACAATGCCTTTGGGTCACCCATGAAATTAAGGGATATTTAAATCTCCTCTTTTATCATGAAATATTTTGAATGTTATTTCTTTTAATTTATATTTTATTATATTAGGATATGTTATTTTAAATCACCATTAGATTCAATTTTATGTATAAATTATTTGAATCACATTCAATCTCATTTATCCATCCTATGAAACATTATATATACCAATTACTATGCTGAAATATCATATGTATTATTTTCTCAATATCCTCTTTCATCAGTACCTTATGCCTTCTATTATCATCATTCTAATATAAGGATAATATTTTCCATGTCCCCATTACATCCCATTTTATTTATATATAATTATATATCCTTATTTCTATCATCAACCATTTTTATGAATATTTATGTATCATCAAAATTTTGGTGTAATTTCACCATGTTTCTCAATTCCAAAATAGTTTTGTATTGAAAACCAAGCCCATTTCCTATCATGGATATTCTCAATTGTTCACATATAATCCATTTTTTGGGGAATTACATGTATTTATTCTAAACACCATTATTAGGGAATAAATTATGATGATTAATTAATCCATTTTGATTAGTATGTATGTCACACATAAGAATGAAAATTAAATGAATGTGATGTGTGCAATCAGAATTATATTGTTCACTAATGCATTGGGTATTTCTTAGTATCATGATACTTAATTGTGGGATAAGGTATTTACTTTATTAAATTATTGGACAATGTCACCCATGATCTCTTGGAAGGTTTAGGATTGAGCTACATTTATGTTGTCGTGTTTTAAGTTGTCTCCACATTTCACTTATTATAATTGTCATACTATATCCTTCCTTATTAATCATGTTTCTTTTAAACTACATTTGTATTCCTGTTTTGTAAAATTAATTGTCTCTTTCATGTTATTACCTATTAATTCATTTATTAAGATTTATATCTCTCCAGTATCTTATGAATTCCCTTAGGTTATCCCTTGCAGTGTTAATTATGGAAAAACATTTTAGTCATGAAAATGAAGTATTCAATAAAGTTGATTCTTAGAATTTTTTAATTTTATATGTAATATACCTAATTTCAAAAAAAAACATGAGAACTATTGATCATATGGGTTTTATTTAGTGTAATTTTATGTAATAAATCATTTTTAAATGGGAAATATAAAGAACAATTATCCTAGATGGTTACAGAGGATAGGATTAGTTATCTTAGGGATTATGTTTAGAAAACTATAATTAATTACTTAGGATTAGAGAACTATAGAAAATTCCTTAGGGATAATACTATTTATAAAAAGACATATCTGATTTTTTAAAGTATAAATTAAATGGATTTTCATGAAAATATATCCTTTTCTGGATACTATATGTGGATGTGGTTTTGTTATATATGTACCAATGTGTAACAACTCTAATAAGATGTTATGTTATTGGCATGAGGTAATCATGTAAATGAAAATGGGCCTTAAAATTTACTTGGTTTGAAAATACCGGGTGATATTCTTTTGTAAATTCATAATCTTATTATGAAGAATTATTAATTGAAAATAAAAATCCATAAGAATATATTTTTGGAAATAAATCATTGATAAAATATATTTAAGACTACAAAGTCATGTGCTACAGTGACAAATGTAATTTATAATTTATTTATTTATTGTTGTTGGATTCCCCTTTTTGTGTTTAATAGTTCAAAATACTCATCCCAATGTCTATTTTAGATGTAGTAAATGAGTATATCCAGAATAAATAATATTATATGTATTTTCAATGTACATAGTTCTATAAATTCATACATATCATGAAAAATTTTAGAACTATCCAAACAACAACACATATCATGGAAGTAGAAAAAATATGTGAAATAGAAAATGGGGAAATTGATGAATCTTGTGTATTTAACTCCACCCATATCAACGATTATGGTTTGAAATTCCTAATAACCCTTCTCGTAACCACTATGGTGGAATTCAATGAAATTATGGGCATAGATAGGGAATCACTATATAGAGCCACATAAATTTCCATGATAAGGAAAAAATGCTCTATATAGAAAATTTAACCGTATTATACCAGGAAATTTTGAACCAGACGTAAGCCTGGTCCCACAAATTTATTAAAAGAAAAGTGCAAGTAATGTCAAAAGAAAATAAAAACGTTACATTACATCAAAACCATATGCATCCTTCTCCACATCATCAGATAAATCATCACCAGGATCAGCTGACTCCCATTCATAGGATTCGTATTTGCGCATCATCTCAAGATACATATTTTTCTTCCAAAGCATTTCCTCAGACCACTTTTCCTTGACCAGCCATTTCCCACTGAATCCTTTGTCCCTCTTCGGGGACCCTCCCCTTCATTTGCCACTGTACCCATTTGCAATCTCATTTTCTTGTGACCCTACAATCTTGTGTGCAGACCTTGTCACCATTGGATTAGGTAGATCCGTGTAGTCTCTCCTTGGCTTCCTCCTGCTTTGAGTTTTTTATCCCACCTCCTTGCTAATATTCTCATGAGTTCCATTATTGACAGCATCACTGTAATATATTTGGTGACTGTGGAGCCCTTCTTCACAATTAGATCTATCCCCCACTGCTTCTTATGGGACAAAGGAGGGTTGACATTTACATCCTTCCCACCTTCCATTTGAGATATCTTGATTGTGTCATCAGCACAGAGACTTTTACCTTCACCACTCAATCTGTCTAGACCAGCATTTCCTTCCTTCTCTAAAATTTCCTCTGCCACTTCAGTCCCTTTTACCTCATTTGATCCAACATCAGCCAGCACTGAAAATTTATTTGCAGAACAATTAAGCAGTTCCTGAGAATTTACCTGCACCAGGACATCATTTTTGCTCTTCTGTTCAGACACCAATTCCATAGGCTTAGAGCTGTCCAGCATCACAGCGTATCCCCTGCCAGTATTCATTTGAGTTGGAACCTCTTCAATCATCTGATCCATAGAGATCATGCTGACTCCCTCCGGGTTGGTGTCTCCACCCCCAGGCTGTCCACCTAACATTTTAGAGCAGCCACCACTATTTGGAATGTCACCTTCTGTAAAATGAGGGCAAGGGGTTTGTACATCTTCCCTCGAATGAGACGCTCCAACCTCATCCAGAGCAGCAAACCGGTTTGAGGAGCAAGGTATATCCACATCCACTCTAGAATTACTCAAACTGGGTGAAGTGTTCTGACCTGGGACCTCAATCTCACCATAATCCCGATGATTCTCAAGTCCCTTGCCCATAAACTGGAAAGTACTGGCCCCATCAATGTCCCGACCATGACAAGTAATTAGAGCATCATGGCTCGGTCCATTGGAATTACCATTTTTCAAATTGATTATACCATATTCCTCTGGAGGAGTATCCATCATCACTCCAGCCATGGTCTCCTTCCTCCTGGTCTCATTCACTTCCACCTGCATTCCTATGTCTGTACACAGGTTTACAGAACTCTATTTATGAACTTCCAGATCAGCAATTGGCAAAATATCCTCTACCTCCCCTGAATATACCCCCTGAACCATCATGTTAGTGACCCCATCTACCGTTGAAGGATCATGACCATCATGAGGAAGGCCTGTAGGAGAATTCTGCTCACTGCCTTGCACGACTCTAATGATGTTCACACCCTCTCTCGAGGGTACCTCCACTGAAACAGCTGGAACCTCAGAGCTCTGGGCACCCCTGGGCCTCCTTCTGCAGCCGTGTCCATCATGCCCCTGTCTATAACAAAATGAACAGAAATGGGTCCATGATTCATAGACAATCGACTGTGCATACATGTATTCTTCCTCCACTACAATCCAGACAAGCTCCGGTGGCATCTTTGAAAGATCCATTTCAATGAAAATTTTAGCCGAAAATGGGTGGGACATAGAAGCTGTTCTTTGATTGCTACATATAAAACGCCCTATCGAATTACCAATTGACCTCAGAAACACAATTTTCTGAAAAGGAAACGGTAGTCCAGGAAACTGAATCCAAATTGCCATGTAAGGAGAGTCACAGTTCATATTCACCTTAAAGGACCAGCGGAGCAAGTGAAACGGGAGGCCACAGAAGGGTTTTCTCTTCCGCGACCAGGCTCTACCCAGATCCTCCTCATCAGCAAACAAAATTAGAAACAGATGCGGACCCAGAATACAAACCAAAGCTCGGTGCTTCAAACCCCAATTTGTATTGACCTCTTTGTCGAAATGCTCCACAAGAGGTCACCGCCTCGAAAACCTCACGATCAGAGCTGAGGAGAGTAATGCTGAGGCTTCGTGGAATTCCTTCACTGAAACAGGAACAATAGGTTGGCCTGAAACTCTACCAGGAACCTTCGGTGTGACTTCGATTTCAGGGAGGAGGAACTCCACATCTGACGAGGATCCAAAGCAATCCCTAAAATTGAGTTGCACATCACCTGATGCTTGATTTGGGGGAGAAGACCCCTCCCCCCCGAAGGAGGAAGGGGCCGCGACGGCCGCCATCGCTGTAGGGTTACCGGAGCATCTTGATTCGATCGCCCTCGCTGCGGTCGCCCCAAACCTCATCTCATGAATGGATATTATTTCTCATGAATGGATATTATTTCTCTATGAGTAAGCATATATAGCTCAAATTATTGACTCTAAAGAGATGATCATCAACAAAGACATGCATTGTTTTAGGGAATACATTGATGTGTTTCCCATGGAATTTTCTGGTCATCCTCCAAACTGATAGGTCAAATTTTTGATTGATATTATTCTTGGGGAATTTCCAACATGAAATAATCCTTATTGAAAGTATATTATGGATCATGAAGAATAGGAGAAAAAACTATATGATAATCTAGAAAAATGATTCATATTCCCATGTGATACAACATGGGGTGCACTAGACCTCCTATTCAAAAAGAAGGATGGGTCAATGTGCCCTTATGTTAATTATCATGCTCTTAAAAAAGATCATTATAAATAATCAGTATCATTTTATATATATTATTTAATTGTTCAATCAACTGTGTGGAGCACGATACCTCTCTATGATTGATCTCTATCTGGGAAGTTATCAATTTAGGGTGAAGAAGGTTGATATCCCCAAGACGCATTTTAATATTATATATATGCACTATAAGTTCATTGTGAATCCCTTTGGACTAAATAATTCTCTATAAATATTTATGTAAATGATGAATATAGTCATTGGATATTATCTCAGAATATTTATGGATGTTTTTATATATGATATTGTAATACATTAAAAACCAAGGAGAACCATGAGGAGTATTTGGGAACATTGATAATATTCTTTTAGAAGGAGAATCAATATGGAAACTACATAAATTTTGAGTTCTTGTTGAATGAAGTCTCATTCTTGGGGAATCTAATCATATGAAATGAGATATCTATGGATCCGTTAATTAAAAATGAAATTGAAGGATGGGAATGACCAACATTTGTAATGTATATTCAGATTTTCCTTAAAATATATGGGTATTATAATTGATTTGGGGGAAATTTATCATGATTTTAAAACCCTCATACCATGTTAACTCAAAAGAGATTAAATTTTTCATGGAATGATTAATGTAATGAAATATTCATGTTGTTGAAAAGGTGTATTATCTCTGACCTTGTGATCGTACTACCCACAAGTGGGAATATTTTAATAATTTTTAGTGATGCTTCTTTTAATGTATTTATGATTTGTTGATTCAAAATGAAAAATTAAATGCATATGAATCAATTAAGTGTAAAAATTAAGAGAGAAATTATCCTATACATGATCTAGTGTTGGTAGTGGTGATATTTACATTGATTTTTATTACGATTCTCTCTTTGGGAGATAAGTGTAATATATATACATATCAAAAAACTCATAACTATATATTCACATAGAAGATGATGAATATATGCCAACAAAGATGGTTATATCACATAAAGGATTATGGATTTTTGATTCATTGCCATCCTGGGAAGGTGAACAATGTGGTTGATATTATAACCATAAAATTTCTGTAGTTTAATCATCAAAGATAAATGTGAAGGATCCAATCGTTTTAGATTTGAATACGGTTGAATGATAATAATAAAGGAAAGAACATCATTAATCCTTTCAAAAATGATTTCTCAACCATCTATTCTTTAAGAAATAAAGGATTCTAAAAATGAAGTTGGAATTTATAAGAAATTGTAAATAATAGAAAAAGTGAAATTCTTAGTTTCCAATGTTATTGATGAAGGGATTTTGATATTTGGGTCAAGACTGTGGGTTCCATAAAATTCAGAGTTAAATAAGGAAGTATAGGATGATGTTAATTGTTCGATATTGTTCATTGACCCATGAAACAAAAGGATGTATCAAAATATATAATATAACTATTGGTGGGTTAACATGAAGAAGGTTAATTCTAATTATACATCAATGTGCCTGGTATGCCAGAAAGTGAAGGCTAAAAAGTAGATTTATAATGAGATGATGAAACCATTACCCATACCAACATGGAAATGGGAAAACATTAATATATAATCTACAACACAAATTCATTATACATATAATAGGAATAATCATATATTGGTTGTTGTGTATCATCCGTAAAAGACTGCACAATTCATTACGATTCGAGAGGATTTATCAGAAGATCAACTAAAAAATATATACATCAGATAAGTGGTAAGGCTATAGAGAGTAACAATATGGATTTTGTATTGTCGATATCCAAATTCACCACCATGTTTTGGAAGAGTCTCTTGTATTCTCCAAACAATGACAAAAACATCAGTACAAATTATCACCTTCAAAATAATTACTAATCTGACCAGAGAATCAAAAGTCATGAGGAAATGTTGAGAGCATGGTAAATTGACATCAATGGAGGTTGGGACCAACATCTACCTTTAGTTGAGTACTCTTTTGACAACTGTTTCGACTCATGCATCAAAGGGATCCTAATTAAGTCCTTTATTGGAATATGTGTAGAACAAGGGCATGTTTGGATGATATTTGTGAACAAAAACTTCTTATTTATTGACATAGTTAATGAAATGGTGGAGTATTTTAATACCATTATCTAGAACATTAAAGTTGCCCAGAGTCTAAAAAAGATCTATTAAGAAAATAGTTTACATGAAATTGAGTTTGATGTTTGTTACATGGTATTTCTGCACATGTCTCCATTGAATAGAGTGATGAGATATTTTAAGAATTGAATGATTATTCCAAGGTAAATCCTCTCTTTTGAGATCCTTTATCACATTAGTGTAGTGGCCAATACACTAGAACTCCCACAAATACTATTTCAAGTACTTAATGTATTCCACATATCCTTATAGAAAAATTAAATTCCTTACCTCATCACAGGTACTCAATCTTGAGGTGGTACCATTAGAGAATGAAAAATTTTAAGACGAGCATCTGATGAAAATCATAGCTGATGCAAAAAAGATCCTCAAAAATAAGATAATTCCCATAGATAAATGGTTGTGGCAAAACAAAAATATTGATGAAGAAATGTGGGAACCATAGTAATTGATGAAGTCGATATACCCTCATCTATCTTTGTGTGGATGAAGGAAATTGTGGTGGAAAATGTTTTCCAATGTGGGAAGATTACAATGACCCGAACTATTACAAATAAAATTCCCCCTTTGATATAACTATATGTCTTATGAATATATAAAACAAATGAATTTTGTATTTTATTATTTCCAATTGTATTTAAATGATCATTAAGTATCATTACCACTGACAATATAGTCACTGAATGACAATCACATGACCAGTATAAATATTGGGTTTTTAACAAATACATTTTTTTATAAAGGAAGTGATGACCTCAAGCAGTAGAATCCCACTCTATGAATCAAATTATTCATAGGTTCCATGGGAGATATCATTTAGGGGATTTACCCCAAACCTATCCTACGTTATGATACAATAACATAAGTTTGAGATAATCCATTTATGGTTGAATTTTATACTCATCAATATCATGTCCCAATCCATGTTCACCGAATGACCCCATGAAAAGCCCCACCATTTCACGCCTTTCACATGGGTTTTCTGTTGGTGTATTCAAGGGATATACATAATGACCATGGAAATCTAAATATATAGATTATTTTTTATTGAATAATAAAAATATTTTTATCATATTATTTTTACTATATATATGTTTATTATTTTGATTCAATAAAATGCATATATTATTTTTTGTTAATAAAGATATCTATTGTTATGAATTCATGGATTATTGAGATAACTATTAATTTTAAGAAAATATAATTAATATATAATTTTTATTAAATATAAATTATCTTTATATTTTTATGATGTGAAATGTAATTTTTATAAGGGTTCAAAAAAATGTTATTATCAAAACCAATCATTTTATATAAATGTAGGTTTTTATTTAAAATGTTATAATTAAACTATTTATAAAATATTTTTGATATGATGAATATTATTCTTTGAATTATATGTCTATATAATACAATGGTGTGTTTTTAGTAATTTTATTTGAAATTTGATTTATTGAGTAAAAATTAAAAATTAAATATCTATATATTATATTTAAGGACATCACAATGACCCAAAAGTGATGTAATAAGTAATATAAATGTGATAAAAGACCAAATATATGTTTTAAATTTAAAATACTGAAATATTATGTTTAATTGATTCATTTTTGGGAGCTATTATGTTTCCTCCATGGCATGTAATATATCATAACATTTTAAAATAATTTTGTTTAATGTGGGACACTCCCACATCACCAATGGTAATATTATAATAATTTATTCCCTTGGAGTATTATATTAATGTATAACACTACCATTTTGTGGAAACTATGTAAAAATACATTAGATGGTTTGTGGTTTATGAAATTTATTTATGAATATTCGAAAACCAAATTAATAACGTAACCCCCAACTTTCCAATATAAACCCACGCATGCTCCCATTTTTATTAACTAAAAATACTTTTAGCACATCCAAACACATAAATAAATTTTAAATAATCCTCCAATTGTTCCTAAAGATATCATGAATTCACTCCCAATCATCTGGAGTCTCACATTCTATTAAAGGAACTTACACTCCCCTTTTTTATTATGAAATTTTTTTAATGTCATGTCTTTACAATTCCATTTGGTTATTATTGGATACATTATTACATATCCCCATTAAATATAAAATTTATTTATATATTATGTTATCTTATTTCAATCACATTTATCCATACTATAAAAAATTATTCCTACTCATTACCATTCCAAATTTTTATCATTATCCTTCTCTTTATTCATGTTTCTTTATTAACATAGGAATTATATATAAAAATTTATAATTGTGGGTTATTATTCTCTTTGTACCTATTACATAACAATATATTTCCAAATAATTATATACCTAAATATCTCTAGTAAATCATTTTTATGAATTTTTATGTCACATTGTTTTTGTGCTAAAATTTCACCATGATTATCCTTGACAAAACAAATGTGTAGTGAATGGGATTCCCATTTTCTATCATGGGTATCTAACGTTATACACATATAATTATATTATTAGTGACTCATGTATGTTTATTTCACACTCCTTTATCATATAATAAATCATTATGATGAATGAATACATTTTGGTTGATCTATGTGTCATACATATGAATGAGAATGAAATGAATGTGATAGGTTCATACAAAATTATATAGAACTCCAATTGATTGGGTAATGTTTCGTATCATGATACATCATGTTATTAAAAATGATTCTCTTGATTATTTTATCAATCAGTTTCCACCATGATATTTGGATGGTTTTATCCTTATCATATGTTTATTATGCAATGTTTTATGTTGTTTCAACATTTCCATTTTAGGATTATAATTGTATATCATCCCTTAGTGTTCATGTTCCTTTTCTGGTTAATTGATATTACTATTGTCAAACATGAATTGTCTTCTCCATGTTATTCCTAGTTTATTTCATTACTAGGATTTATATCTCCCCATATAATAATATAATCCTATAGGATATTCAATGCGGTGTTATGTACGAAGGAACATTTTGGTTATGTTAATGATGTTTTCAATAAAGATGTTTCTTTTCATGTTGTATGTTGTTATTTAATGTACATAAATTACAAAATAAACTAGAACTATAGATTTTTTGTGTTGTTTGAATTGTAATATTATGCAATAAATCATGTTTAAATGTGTAATAAGGAACAAGGTTATTATGCAGTGTCAACTTTATTACATTTCCATAGTTACAAGGTATCAAATCCCAACGGATTGTTCAATTTAGTAGTCTTGTAGTCCCAGATACATACATTATAATAATTATTAAAATGGAATTGAAATATATATATATTAATGGAATAAATTATATATTAATTAAATTATTATAATAATTTATCTACACATCCTGTGGAATGAAAAAAACAATAGGTGTGGTACCAAATACTCTATAAAGATTACTAACAGTGTAAGATATCGTAAATCCATGAGTCATTATCAGTATGAAAAGGTATATAAATTAACACATAATACATTTAATAAATAACATAACTATCATAATTAGATACAGAATATTTAATATTCTAAGGTAAATAACCAAATAGAAATTCCATTTAATAATTTTATCACAAAATGAATATGTGGATAATATGAATTTAGAAAATATCATTTATAATATTAACTGATTACATAATGAATGAAATGATTAATATAATATTTCATGATCTTATGAATCAAGAACATTTACTAATAATACCTTTCATATTAGAATTTAATTCTATGGGTAAAAACACAAATTATTTTTCCTACTGATTTGTATTGTGTGACATACTAATGCAACAATGGTCAATACAGCGTTGGGATTCACCATCAATGCAAGTCCAAAAATTTCCTCATATATTGAATGATAAATTTAATTCAAAAACAATATTACCTATCAATATATATATCCATATTGAGAATTGAATATGTATATATACATATTTTATCAATTAATAAAATAAATTTTAAAGCAAACAATATATATAAAATTAATAAAAAATATATGAAATATTCACATCCATCATACAAAGAATATTGATAATTAATAGAAAATTAATTTAAATGAAAAATTATCACAACAAATATATTATATCATGAGAAATTTATGGATTTAAAAATTAATCATGAATGAGAGGTGTCCATTGGATCACTAAAAATATAATGATCTATAATTAAATAATATCTTTTGGAAGAATAAATCAAACATTAATAATATATTAAAATACCCATTCAAGAATTGTTTTATTTTAAAAATAATTTCAAATGTGTAGAATAAGGTATATACATTGAAATGGATATGCTGACGGGGAAGTCTCCTTTTATCCTATAAGTTAAAACTCACACTATTTGATTAATCTTTTTTGAAAAATTACATTTTGAAAAATAGTAGAAAGATTTATTTCATACAGATTCTTGAATTTCAGGATAAGTTTAAATGGCCATAAAATATCATTTGAGTAAATAATATTAATTTTTTAAAATATTTTTTTGAAAACATTGATATGGAAATAAAATATAATTTGAAGGGAATTTAAAATGTTTTTAATTAATTTTTTTGTTTGATCCATATACCAAAGAGAAAAATGGATAGATTAAAATACAAAAAAATACATAAATATATAACGGATAAGAAAATTATTTGTTGACATGAAATATATATGATATGATTCATTCAAAAAAAGATTTAAAGAATTTCCAAAAGAACATGAGATTTTAAAATAGATTCTTAACTCTTGTGTAACATTAAAATTACAACCAAATGAATTAATAAAATTGTATAGAATGATTTCAAAACATTAATAAATAGTCATTAGTTTTAAATACACAATAGTTGTATTATATACATCATAGAAAATTTTATTCATGAATATTAACAAATATGTATCCAAGAAATGAAAAATTGTTATTATGTCCATTACCACATTCTTAAATTTCATTAATAACTCATTAAAATAATTTATATTGGTTTAAAACAATTTAATAACTTATAATTAGACCATAATAAAATTTATGAAATCAAATGTGTATCTTTTAAAACATCATATCATTTTATCGTTGACAATATTTCCTTATCACTATTGTTTTGGTTGTAAATTCCATTATTTACTCATATATGTTTCGTCGTGGAAGTTCCAGATCATGAACATAAGATATAGATACATAATCTATAGAATGATAAAAATTTTATAACTACTTTTTCATTAGATAAATATTTACCACCATTAGGTATAATTGTACATTGAAAATGAATCACATCACTTTGTGATGATGGTAAGCTTTATAAATACAAAATCGATAATATAATTTTTTTTATTGGCTGAAATGGTATGAAATTGTGTTATATATTAATTTTATAGAATACATTTAATTTTATATATATCAAATATATTAATTAAACTTTTTCTTTAATTCCATTCAAGTAAAAGGTAGTGAAAAATGAATGGTGTAACTTCACGAGGGGGTAGTCCATCGTACATACAATCGATGTTATCAAATACTAAACGGAATGAAATGTACGAAGTCTTATGTGATAAAATTATTAAAAAAATTATAATTAAATTTCCAAAATAATATATAGAAATATATATATTATACTCATCATTATTTCAAAATGGGATAGGTGGTGAGGAAAAACGAATTACATTAGTTCTTGAGGCAATAGTCTTCCATACATACCATCGACAATTTATATACCATTTGA
This sequence comes from Viscum album, assembly GCA_963277665.1. Taxonomy (NCBI): domain Eukaryota; kingdom Viridiplantae; phylum Streptophyta; class Magnoliopsida; order Santalales; family Viscaceae; genus Viscum; species Viscum album. The sequence goes on along the minus strand of OY728147.1, from coordinate 1,665,284,555 downwards.
TGGAAGAAGTGATGGATATAGGTTATTAAATTATCATAATAATTTATATTTATATTTTAGATTATTTTTTCTTCATATAATCATGAATGAAAATTTGTTATGTATTTTTTTAAGAAGAATGAAACACTTATTTAAAAAACACCAATTGGTATTCACCAAAATCATTCATATTATGAATTTCTGATAAAAAAATTGGCACTAAGATGTTTTTAGTGGATTATATATATTCTTTGGGAATGTTTTTCATGACCCCAATGGGGTTTTAAGCATGAATAGAATAACAAATAGGTTTCCTTTTATATATATGGGATTGGAAATAGTTGGAATTTTTAAATAGAATGAGTTACACCCACATTATTCATATTCCTAAAGCCACAAAAATTAACCATTCACATACCAATAATGATATAATATGATATAAAATGATAATAATTAAATACATTTTACATCATTTTTACCAATTATAATCTTAGTTTTACACCCAACTAACCAATTTTAACCCAAAAAATCCAATATAATTTTTAACATTTTCTCTATTTATTATTGTCAAAATTAATGTCTAACTTGATCTATAATATAAAATATTATTATTCGAAATGTAAAATCAATTTTTCAAAATTCAACCCGCTTATGGTTAGAAAATTTAAATTAAAATTAAACTAAAAGAGGCAATGAAAAAATTTCTAATGAAAAATGTTCCAAAAATATAAATAATTTTTACATAAAACTTTATTGTATTGATAATTTAAATATATTAAATTAGAATAATAATAATATAATTGAATGAATTATTCTTTTAAAATAGTTTTTAAATATAATAGAACAAGTAAAATGTTTAAATAGAAATGAATGTTTTAAGGAAAATAATTATTTTTCATGATTCATTAAAAAGTGATCCATTACAAAAGAATCATAGAAATTTACAGAAATTTTATTTTGATATGACTATTGAAAAAATTAATTTCATTTTATTAAAAAATCCTGAACCTCCAGAAATTAACAAAAAAGGACATTTTCAATATGTAACAAAATTGTTTTCCAGAAATTTTTTCTTTTTCATTCTTATGATTTTAATTTTTTTTCCTAATTCATATATTACTAATTAACATGTGTAAGCCATGTAATTTTCATAATTTAATTATTCTTACACATATACATAAACTTAATATCATGAATAAAATGAACACAATTAGATAATATTATTCTTAAGAAGTATTATTTTTCGCTTAATATTAGTGTTGCATCTACGACAAGATTTTAATGAAACATAATTTCTTTTGAATATATATACTGTAATGTATATAGTTGTGAAATAATAAATTTTTTAAATAAAATTAACGTTTGATAATCAATGATTAGTGAATAAGGTCTATAACTTCTAAACTTAATCATATGTGGAATAAATTAAAAATTAACAAGTGATTATTAATTATAATAGGAAAATTATTATGTGAATAATAAGGTGTTAACAATAATTAGATTAAAGTAAACTAAATAAAAATAAGTATATTGAGAAAATTATAAAATTAAATAAATTTTTTATATAGGGTGATAGAGTGAACTAATCCAAAGAGGAAAATGAGGAAAGGTTTCCCTTTCTAATGTCACTTTGATATCACGATGTTATATGTCTATAATACATTTTAGTGAAATTATTTATTCATTCACTCTAAAATAAATATTATTTTCTTCTATAATGGTTATTTTTTATTATTTGGTATCATATTACCTTTTTACATTTTATGGATTATTAGTTAAATTGAAATAATACATATAAATAAATTGACCATGTCTCATATTTTTGGTTTTGAATCGTTAACATAAATGAAAATGTTTTTACATGATTATGTGAATTTTAATGCTCTTATATATTTAGTTTAATTATGATCATTTTAAATTAATAGTGATATTATTTATAATTATTTGATATTAATTTTTTAAATGTTTTATATATGGTATCTTTCTACCCACCTATTTCATTTATTTTCATTATGAAGATTCCCAACCAAGAGTTAATGGTTCATAAAAGTATTTTTATAATTTTTGAGATTCCATATATAAAACAAATAATTTAAAATTAATTTCTTTGTAATGGTTTTTAAAAATGTATAATATTTTTATTATTATGTAATATAATTATTTTTCAAATCCTAATATTGGGTGGTATTCATTTATTTTAATATCATTTAATGTTCATTATTCATAATATTTAATATGATCTAATTTCACCATCCACATTCATTCCATATAAAAATTATGATATTATATTGTTGAAATATTCATGAATCCCATTTCAAAAAAACTTGATAATTTATATTATCAATTTAATTATATTATTATGGAACACAAATTTTTGTTTTTTAATTATGTGATGGGTTAGAATGTAATTATATATAACCGATATAGAATAATTATATTTTAAGGTATATTAATATGTTGGATTTATTTGGTATCTTGTGATATATGATACCTTGAGATTGAATGTAATGTAATATAGTTTATGATAATAATATTTTTTTAAACAGTTATAAATGAACAGGAATAATAACATTAAAAAAATTATGATATTTGTAGATATTGAAAATATATTATTAATGTTATAATCATTTTATGGTTTGAAAATACTTATTTATTTTAATATGTTTTTTTAATTTTTGCGAGAGATTATTAAAAATATTTTCAATATATTGTAGAATTAATTTTTATAATAATTATATATATATTGAATTACGAATATCATGTCTATTTTATGGAGAAATATTGTTATTTTTCTAAAAGGATTTATTTTTTTGCTGAGTAGTAAAAATTAATAATTATTTCTATGATGTCTACATTGATTTCAAGAATTTACAATGTCCTTTTCATGACCTCCTACACACACAGTGTTCCCATCCTAAGCTGGAAATGTGAGAATGAGATAATGACCCCTGTGTCCCACCTCTAGTTTGACCTGGAATGGTGACTAGCACCGATGGTATATTAAAGACACAAATGGGATGCATTACCCTCTAAGAGAACACATTAGAAAGAGAGAGATAAGACCAACATCAACTAACTCGAACTCAAAAAATATAAATGAAATCCCAAGTAAACATATGTATTGTCATGAAAAACTACTACAACAGGAATGGGAATACATCACGTACAAAAGGAACATAAAAAAACAGCCGCAAACACAATCCCGAACAGCTTCCACAACCCATGCTAGTAGAAACCAGCGGGATCTCTAACCTATGCCATGTGACCTGAAAAAAAGTTAATATATACAGAAGGTGAGTATAATAGTATACTCAGTAGGATCCTACCCATAGCCTCTGATGAAAATGTAATGAAATCTTGCTAAAGCACAGTGAACAACCGGTGATACTAATTAGTCACGTAAACATGTATACTATGTTCCAAGCCTCACCTTGTCTACTCTCAGAAAGTATCACATAAAATATTATATATTATAATAATGAATATCAAGGGTAACCCACTACTACATCCCTACTAGTTTTCCAATTTTCCCAAATGTAAAACGTCCTAAGCGTCTCTCTCTAAAAGGGCTTTCCCATAGACACTTCGGGGAAGCACCGCAACATGCACCTCATTCAACAAAACCACCACATCCATGCAAGAAAAGTGTCCATGTAGTTTCTAGGAGCCACCATAGCTCTCATAATGTGTATCACATGTTAGGAATTATATCTCAAGCCATTACAACCCATAAACTTAGTAAGGATCCTCAATCCATCACAACCCATACATGTTACACCTATAGTATTCCATATGTAAATATATCCCAAATAAATGTGTGGGAATAAAAAAAATCTATGACTTCTCTATATAAACATATATGGGGAAAACTAATAGTTCTTCCTACTAGAACAAGTAACTACCAAGAGAATTGTGAAGGTCTAAAGGGGGTAGTCATCCATCCATCCTCCCATCGGGATGTTGGGGAAAACACCCCCCAGGGCTCAGAATCCTTAAGCATCAGTTTCCCTAACAGATAGGGTGGAGTAGTGTATAGAAACAAAAATGGTACAGAATATAAAATATCTCAAAACTAAATTATGGGCTTAACCTGATCTTAGAATAAACTACAACTAACATCTATCAGACTCCCATATTCCACTTCAAAGACAAGGTATCCTATAAGAACCCAAATAATTAAAAAGAATTTTACATTACATTATTCCCTTTTTTATCATTTTCACTATATGTTATTTAATTATTTAAAAATTAATTAAAAATTAATATTTTCCACATTATATTTCATTAGCATCTCACCCAATGTTCACTGTTCCTTTAAAAATTAAAACCTTATCATAGTGTCCCAGCAATCTCCAACCACATGGGTTTACAATATTTATTCACAAATTTATAAACATGATTAACTTCCCATATTCCCAGGAATTCTAGAAAAACATTATAAGAAACTGAACACAAGGGGATCAACAATTGAGTAGGTTAAATAACCTTCAAGTCTTTTCAAACTATAGAAAGAGCATATACCCATCCTCTCTTGAGAATATAAACACGGAAGGCACATGGCATACCTTGTGTTTCTTCACCCCTTTTTGAAGAAGGGTACGAAATAACAACAGCCTTGAGGAGTGGGGAGAGTAGAGCAGATAAAAAAACAAGAAACAGAAAGAATCAAAACATTCACAACTAGCACGTCCCATCATCTCTAGTGTCCTACACAACACCCAGATGCATTATCCAATGCATCTCGCCACTCTGGGTGTCAACTGATGCCACAATCAATAATCCTCCCTACCCCTCATGTAATAACAGCCTTCATGGCTCACATAACAAAACAAGCACCAGGAAAACAAACATCTTATCATCAAGGCTCTTAGTCTTTAAACTAGAAAAGGGTAACTCTGAACCCTATAGGGAATATTATTTTATCAAGAAACCTGTTCTTTACAACATATTTATTTAACCAGTTTATTATTCATAGGTTCTATCTTTTAGAATCCTAAAAATTAAGATATCACAAATTCATTAAAAATTCTTAATACATCAATATGATTAACATCCAATCACAACAACAAAAAACCCAATAAGATTCATTTATATGCCTCTTTATCTTTAAAAAACAATTATCAATTAATATTAGCTTTATATTCATTACCAATTTCCATCATGTAATAAAAGGTAACAAATCATGAATTAATATCACAATATCTATCAAAATAAGTGGAAATAACATACGATCGATGTCAGTTTATTTATTAAGTTCAAATATTTAATATGTCAATTCCATTGAGATCTAGTGAGATAATACATGATAACTCTATAGTTGCATGTAAATAAATAGAGAAGCAAAAAATCCCCTACCTCAAATGGTTTAAGAAATTCTTTATAGGAGATTGATCCACACAACGATTTACAATATCTTCCCCTTTTGACAATAGTATCCTCTTGAGGATGGCAAGACACCACTATACGCGTCAACACCTAAGAAAAGTCCATTAAGAACATAAATATATCATCCTATAAAATATAATGGAGAAATAGAAGGAGATGAACCCAAAATAATGACAATAGATCATACCTTATCTTCATTATTGATTAATAATTCTTGGTTTCATTGAAAATATAGGGGAACCGATCCAAGGAGGAATGTTTGATCGCACAACACCTTTGGGATGGTGTAAAAGGTTCGATTGTCTCACACTGGAGCATGAGGAGGACGCACTAGGGCAGAAACTATCTTGTCCCATTAGTAGTTTTAATATAGAATTGTTTTACGATATGTTGGATTTCACATTAAAAGTTGATCACACTGATCCATGTGATTTGACTGCTATTGGAACTGTTAATGAGGCTATTATTGGAACTGTTCACAAAATCCTCCCATTGGAACTGTTAAAAAGGACACCATTGGAACTATTTACATAAGCATACCATTAGAATTATTCACAACGAAACCGTTGGAACTGTTCATCTAATCCTACTGTGGGAACTGTTCATAAGGGTACAGTTGGAACTATTCATATAAACCAACCACTGGTACTATTCACAAGGCTATCGTTTGAACTCTACACATAAGCCTAGCGTTGGAAAAATTCACAATCCTATTATTGGAACTGTTCACGATGGTCTACCATTGGACTATTCATAGTGGTGTCACTGATAAAACTGTTCAAACCTATCTCACTAGTGGAACTGTTCACACTAGTCTCAAAGGTAGAAATGTTCACACCGGTCTCACTTGTGGAACTATTCACATAGCTCTCACTGGAAGAACTGTTCTTCGAATTGGAAATTTGTAAAAGTGTTGAGGATATGTCACTTTGACTACTAGAACACATCTAAAACTGGATTTTTTCTGAGGAATAAACATGTGAGGTCCTGGCCATTATAGTTCAATTTGTTTCAAAATTATTTCAATGTAAAATTAGTTCTACTATATTATTAATAATATTATTATGTTCTATGTAATTAGTTTTTCTTGTAGTTTTCTATAAATACATTTTATACTTAATAATTTTTTTCTATTTTTTTCATTTTATATTTAGTCTTACCTAAAATTAATTTCATTCAATTTAATGAGTAGAATTATGAACAATGGTTTCTCTATTTTAATCAGAAGGTTATAATTTGGTAAATATCATCATTATTTTTTTACTAAATATGAATAGTAATCATTTTAATTTTTCATCATATACGTAAGGGAAATCTTTAAAATTATGTGAAATTTTTAAGGATCCAAAATTTCACTAAATATTCCCTAATAACTATCTAATGGGTGCTGTTTGGAAATTTACACCAATGTCTCAAATATATGTGAAATTATTTTCATATTTTGATGTTTATAAAATTTATATTAACTTATGATAAAAATAAATACAAAATATTATTCTACTCAATTTAATATCTACAAAATTTTGACGGAAGGATAATATGAGGATAAGTTCATTTAAAAAAATTTAGGATAATGGTTTATTAGTTTTTTATTTGGGTAATTTATTTCTAATTTTTAGTTATTTAATAATTACCATAAATCTTACGAATTTTTGACATAACACATATTGAATTTATAGTAATCTAAAATAAATGATTTTCAAAATATTAAAAGTAAAAAAAAATAAGAATGGTATTGTATTCAAATTTTATTTGAAAATATTATACATTATGAATCTTAAAGCTTATTATATTATATATCATCTTATATTATATATACATTAATGTGATGTTAAATAAATAGTCTCAGAAATTATGTAAATGAAATTTTATGTTGAATAAAATTACATGAAATTATTTTTTATTTAAAAAAATTCATGAGGAATGTAAGGATGATAAATGGTAATAAATTTCAACCATTTTCCAATTATGGGAAACTTAATACCATGTAATAAAAATTTTAACCCTTCAACACAATGTATTCATTAGCTTGGTTATCATGAAAATTGATTATTTTTGGTGTTAAACTAGTATATAATGCTTAGAATGAGTCCAAAAACAATAATAACTTACATTTATAAGGATATTTTTTATTTATCCAATTTTATTAGATTTTAAGGCCATTTTGATTTTATATTTCTCATAATTACTTATATATATATATATTAATATTTTTTAAACAATTTAAATCTATCATTTCCCACCATTATAAAAGGATACCCATTCTCTATTTTCTTTACACAACATTAATCAATCAATCTTATTCATCTCCTTCCCTAATATCATCCTACAGTCCTTCAAAATAATAAATAGTTTTTAATATTTAAAAAATTTCATTCATTCAAGAAATTTGTTATAATCCAAATGTGTTCTCTCAACAAAGAGGAATAACTCTTAACCATATGTTATAAATTTTTTCCAATCATACAATCAGTAAATATATGGTATAGATTATAATATAATGACTCTATTATTATAAATATACTTAATTTTTTTTATGATTATGTAAAATAGTTTCTCCACCACACTTACATCGTTTGGAAAATGTGAACATCAATCATGTCTCCATAAGACTAACCATCTCCACGAAGCGGTGTAATTAATGTTTCACCCATATATATGTTACATGGTTATAATGGCATATTTAATATTTATGTATTATGTATATGATATAATTATTAATATGATATTATAATATGTTTTCTAACATCATACCTTCCCATTAGTATGACAATAATAACGTTACTCATGTGTATGTGTGGACTACAACCGTAAAAAGCAACGTGATTTATTTTACATTTAATAATGAAATGAATGGTAATAAGGATATTTTTGATGAATATATATGGTATTTATGTTATGATAATTATTCAATTAATGTGAATTTTTTTACCTTCATTTCATTCCATATGTAAAAACATAAAACTATGTTCATGCGGATAGAATACCAACCAACCAAATGAATAATTTTATTCAGCAATCTATCTCTTCCACTTACGGATAAATCTAAATAATCATATATAAAGAATATATATTATACTTATGTCACTATTAACATATTTGATATTATTCTGCCCTTATCAATGTCGAGGGACCAGGACTTATAGAACACAACATTCCTAATAGATGAATTATTTTCCGACCAGAAAAGGGATTTTAAAAGAAAGTCTTTTAGAAAATGTTGATAATATGTCATAAATAAAAAATAAAAGGAAATATTGATATTATTATGTCATTAATGGAAATTTATAAAAATTAAATATTTAATAAAGGGATTTTTTAAAAGGTATGAATAATGATGATATTTGACATACGGGATTTATGTTATAATTTTATTTGAATCATGATTAATTATGGTTTTATTCCCATTAATAAATTATACAATCCCTATGTGAGAAAAACATTCTATTTACCAATATTATTGGTTTTTTCTGCATAATACATATTTTCCTTTCATTTTATTCATGTTATGCACTCAATATAATGAATGAGTGATTGTAAGAAAAATTTACAAAAATTTACATTTTTATCAAACATACATTTTTTTCTAGTAGATTTTTTATAGATTTATTTTGATGATTGATTTTTCTATTCTCAAATTAATGTTCAAATTACTTTTCAATGATTTTATATATTTTTTTAAAATAGTTTAAATGAATATTAACTATATTTTCCAAATGAGATTCTTATAAATTTTACTAAAAATGTTAAAGGAATAATTGTTTTCATTTACAAAACATGAACAAAATTTCCTTTCCTCACGTTTGATCAATGATTTCATGCTTCCTTTACATGTTTACATTTTTATATTCAAATAAAAGTATTTCAATAATTTTTTATTTTTTTAATATTTTCCGGATTTTATTTAAATAGGAAAAGGATAACTCCCCCTGACATAAGAAATGATTTCTACACCTATGATGGTGACCCACATATATTAAAATAACATATTGTTCATGATAGATTAATTGGGATTTTATTTTTTCATTTTTATGTATTTTTTATTGAAAATGTTTAATAAAATAACTCATGTTTACAATCCACTATATATATCTTCTAAACTTTTTATGTTATCTTTATCATATAATACCCTAATGCATATGTTATTATTTCATATGTTCATAGATTTATATCTCCCATTTTAACCTTACTATACAACTAAGATCACTATTTTTTTCATTTCCAATTATTTTGATGAAATTTTTATAGTGGGAATATCTATGAAGTGTATTATATGGTATGTTCTTTAAACATGATGTTTATGATCATTCCATAAATAATAATATTTTTTCTCTAGTCTCCCAATAGAATAATGATTTATGTTTATTCCATGGATTGAACATTTATGTATTGAATATTAAAAAATGATTTAATATTAATTCATGAAATTAGCCTCCCTCAACAGATGGTATTGGGGTAGGGTTTAGATAATAAATAAGGATTAATGATAATTTTTTGGTTAAAACCTATGTGATAAGCCTATAAATAAGATAAATTATAATTGTTTTGGTAATGACCTAGGATAAATTTTTATAATCTTAATGATTGATATGATAATAAAAAAATTGATTTGATTTAGACATAATTTGAATGATATTTCAAGATTATTTCATTGACCACTCTCATTACCAATGATTCATTATTATGAAAACTATTTTTGTTTTATATTGATATTAATGATGGAATGATAAATTTATATTGTAATAGGTTAGATAAAATATTAAAGAATCTTATTTTAGCATAGTTATATATATTCATTGATACCAAAAAAATTATTGGAAAACTTTAATTCATATCCTCAATGATTATATAATGAGTTATCAATGAAAAACACTAATGTTATGATGGTTGCATATAAAATATAATGATTAAATCTAATTTATGTTTTCATAAAATAGATTCATGTATATATTCATATTTTCACAAAACTTTATTGTGATGTGACTCAATTCTTGGATTGGAGTTCTTTATTTTTGGCCTATGTCAGTTTAAGATGAAAATTTTTGACACTTAATATTCATAATGAACTTATAATTGATTTTAGTAAGAGTATAAATATGAACATAAAACTGAAATTTATTTTCTCTCATGGATATTAATTCCTATTGTTGAATGTTATTTCTATCAAATGGTTGGGGGAGAAACTCAACATTAAATATACTCCAATTTTATGGTATTTTTTATTTATTTCTAAAGTTATTTCCTAGTATTACTCCGAATCGTGATGTTGGATTATTAATAGATCTTATACCTACTCCAACACATATTTCAAAGAATACTTTACAAATATATCCAATATAGTTATAATAATAGAAAAATAAACTCTATAATAATATTGGTGAGTTATTAATAAACCCTAGTTCGTCAAAATATGGAAAAATATTCTTTTTTACGAATAATGATGGGTCATTTGGTTTTAGATTAATTTTATGGAATATAACAAGATCTATATCAAGAATAAGTATCAAATACATCATAAAAAAGATTTTTTTAATCAATAATTATGAGATAAATACTATTATATGGTTGAATATTTTTTTTGAAGTCATGAATTGTGGGTAAAATGTTATGATATAACCATGATAGCATTCTGTTTGTGGAATGGTCATTGTGAATTTAAAGTGATGTTATTTTCACTTAATATTTCTCTTGTAATCATTATAGATATAATGAATGCTGTCTTGAGGTATTATCATTACAAATTATGGTAGTCTTTATAGTTAATATTCTTATGTTTTGGAAGGTTATGGAAGGGAATGAATATCATTCGAAAAATTCCATGAAAACATTGATGAAAGATAAGTTGATTGAAAATTTTACGATGGATAAATTATTTGTACCTAATGTTTGATTCATTGGTTATATAATCCCAATTATGGGTATATAAGAGGATACCTCAATGATAATAATTTTTATTAAATGAACCCAACTAACAAAAATAACTAATATTTACATTTTTCATTGGCGGATGGATATTACATATACTTTGTAAAATAATTTTGAATAATTTCTAATCCATTCACCACATTGACATAGATGGTTTTTACATTCTTATAGATAGATTAATATAAAATGAACTTTCATGGAACTGAGGAGAAGTTTAGTCAGTGAAATTTTTCTCACACTACAATGAATTAGGGAAGGATTTGTCATCTATAGTGATGTATAAAAGATTTTTTTGTGAGTCTAAATCATATATAATTATATGGTGATATAATATTAATCATTTAAATTGGAAGTACATGAAAAACGTACTCAACTGATGATTTGGAGTTAGATGTGATTATTTCTGTACAAATGATATAGAAGAATTATCATTATATTGAATGTTTTGACATATGTATAGATCGTAAATTTTAGAACTATATATTCACATAAAAGGAATAGAATTTTCACTAGAATAAATGGTTATAATTTATAAGATATCATGAATTCTCAATAGATAATGACATTTAATGTGGAGAAAAGGTGGTTGATTCTCTAATTCAGAAACACCATGAGAGTTTATAAATGATAAGGATTGAAAAAGTTCCAATACTTATGGATTTATTATATATGCCACTAAAAATCATCGGAAAATGGTATAGATCATATATACCATAGATGAATCTTCAATAATATATTCATGTCATGTTTATATTTATGTACAATACTGATGTATAACTACACAAGAAAAGTAGAGTTTTTTCTTTGTTCCTTAATGATTATGATAGAATATTAATGGTTAGGAATAGATTATGTGTCCTTTGAATAATATATTTTTAGAATTTTTTTTCTAGATGAAGATCATAAATTATCATTCTATATTCATATTAGGAGTATAATGATATATATATATTGACGAAATCATTTTTATGCAGATTTTGTTTGTAAATTCCCAATATGTCAGAAATTTATGCCAAATAGATAGATGTCTAATGGAATGTTACAACTGTTAACCATAACAAAACAGAAAGGGGAAAACATAATCATATATTACATTTTTTGGATTCCTAAAAACAGTTAATTGTATCTATGTTATTTTTTTTAAGTAAATCTACTTGTCAAAGAATTTCATTTAAATATGTGAAGATTTATATATTGATCATTTTACCAAAATATATACTATATAAGTATAATGGATTCATGGTTTATGATACTTTATTGTTGCTTATTGGGATACAACGTTCACGTTGAGGTTTTGAAAAATTCATTAGTAGGATATGTATACATATTTGTGTTTTAAAAATAATTATCAATATCAAAATGATTTCCAATATAAGAGATTCATTCAAACCTCAGATGAAATATATAAATCTTATTAAATTTATTTCAATATATAGTGACATTAACAACTTCCACTAGTTTATTTTTCTACAACAATATTTATCACTCGAGCATTTACATGCCGCTATATTAAGACCAATATAGAAATAAGTATAGAACTCAAAATATTTGGGATTAAAATTGAGAAAGTGAAAAAAATATAAAATAATAAAATTTTATTAAATATAGTATTGTGAAAGAAAAATCATGAATAACCAACCGAAGTAATAAATATTTAAAATTTTATTTACATTTGAAAGCATGAGGAACAAAAATCCCCATCCCTAAATGGACCATAATATAGTATTTCATTATAACCTTACCATTTAACTCATTAGAATAAATATGTAAATATAAATTATTATATTATGGAAATTTATTTATTAATAATAAATTGAAAATCATATAAATGAAACAAATGTTTTTAGAAAAACAATATTTTTTCTAAAAGATATTTTTTTCATGCTTCGAACATAAACATTCCAATTATATTTTACCACATTTATAAGATTTATTTTAAAATAATATCATAATTTATTTTATAATTATATAAAAATTTACATAGGGTGAATTTTTGGGATTTTTCTACAATATTTCATTTATTTATGAATAGTGAAAAATAATGAATTTAAATTGAAAATGGCAATAATTTTTAAATTATTTCTAAAGTGAATTAATATTTATAATTGGTATTATGTTAAAATTAGTTAAAATATTAATCTATTAATATAATTTATTTAATATCAATTATTTAATTTTAGAATATTGAAATAAAAACTTTTTAATCCATTCAAAATATTCACATTGAAACCCCTATTCCTCACCGCAATTGTATGATTATTTTAAAATTAAAATTTGAAACATGTGTGAATGGAATTTTTAAAATGGGTTCAATATTTATAATAATATTTATTTATATTATTAATAAGTTCCAAATTATTTTAGAATAAAATGAGTAGTGAAAAAAATAATAATAATTTATCAATGTAAAAGTAAATATGTATATATCAGGGTTTAAACTAAACAAATAAGGATTAAAATGACCAAAAACATTCTAAACCCTACTAGTTTCAAATATTTTGACTCAATGTTTCCTATGTCAATATAATACTCCATTATTTATAATTCTACCATGTAAAAAGACCTAGGTACAACTTTTTATTTTTAAAAACTTATTAGTGTTCCACTAACCTCGCTTATAAAGACCTAACCCTTATCCTTCATTATTTACACCATAATACAATTTTGGACCAACCTATCCTAGAAATAACTAATTATTAACTTTAATTAAATAATCATGGAGCCATTATTTTTTAATAAATCAATCCTTTTATGGGATTTGATTTAATCCTAAGGAGGGCAGTAATGGAAGAGATAAAGTTCTTCTTTATGAGTTTTTTTCTTCTTCCACATCCATAATTTTTATTTAAAATATGATATTATAATAATATAAATATATTAAATATAAAAAGATGTGTATTGGTTATTTTAGTGACCTAAAAAAATTCCTACAACATGAAATGTGTTACGAAATCATCATTTTGATGAACGCTGGACTACTGTCTTGAAAAATGATGCCATTCTTTTTTTACATCGACATCTATCATAGTTGAATATGGTGATAGAAACAAATTCTATTTATGATATTCAAAATACAATTATTCCTATATAGTCATTATAATGAATATTATTTTTAACTATACATTCTATGGGGATATGATAACATCTATCCTTGATATGGTAATCTATCTCTTAACAAAGCCTTGTGATTTGTTTTTCTCTAATGCTTCACAAGGAAGGTGTGTAAGATCCCATGTATTTATAGAATAATAATTTTTTATTTCAATTAATATTTATGAATATGATATTATTTTTAAATTAAAGTGGATGGTTTGACTTATATCATAATCAACATGCATTAATGGGGTTCTTTGAGGACTTATGTTGCACAGAACATCGAGTTATACCAAAAACTAATATATTATTATTATTATTTTAAATGATTGTTAACGAATATAATTATTATTTGAGGGAATTAATATAACTATTAACATTATGATTATACATGTTTCATAATTTTTTTCATTTATCCATAAAAAATTATAGGTTTAAAATGAGAATGATTCCAATTTTAGGCATAAATGACTCTAATGTTTTTAAAAGGTGAGTTTAACATTTTTTATGGATAAAATTTTATAAATAACATTTTTCTCACATTTATATGTTATATTATAAAAATATACATCTAATTAAAATATGTAAATTAAAATTTACCATGGTTGATAGTTTGGTATATTTCTGACGAAATTCATATTTAAATGAATAGTTAAAAATACTGCATTTTAATTCAAAATTATATTTCCATAAAATTTATTTTTATATATAGTCATCAATTTTAATAGTATTTAAAGTGTAATTTTATTCTCTTTTTATAATTTAACACAATTTTTTTCATTGGATATATTTCTCTTTGAAATTTTACATATATACATGTTAATATTTTGATAGTTTTTACTTATTAAAACCCCGTTTTTTTCATTAACAATATGGATGAATTAAAAATTAATTTTCGAATATTATTTGTTTTTAATTTGGAAAAATAGATTATATTTTTGTAATCATATGGATTAATTTATGTGAATAGGTACCTTTTATTTTTGGACATTATAAATATTAACATTAGTAATTATTATTTTTTACCACGGTTAAAAGTTAAAATTTTTAATACGGGTAAATATAATTTTTAACAATATAAAACAACCATAAATCATATACAAATACTATTTCATGAGTTACTTATGACCCAATGAATAGTTAGGAAATTTTTTTGGCATTTCATTGCCACTGGGAGTGATAATGACATTTATAATAATTAACTTAATTCAAAGAGAAAAATAACATTCACGGGAATATTCTTACAATAAAAATTTCTTTATGAGGTTATTTAAAATCTATATTAGAACATAAATATTTACTTTAAATATAAAAAAATCCTACATAACTATATTTTTTTATAATTTTTTGAAAATTCAATAAATAAATAAAATTATGACACAATGATGATGTTGTGATTTCTTAATTAATAAAGGATCTAGATAAATGATATTATAAATATTAAAATAAATATTATTTCAGATAAATAATGTCAACCAATAATTTTGTATGTTATTATGATATTTTAGGATATATTCAATGTGAATTTTTTGAAGAAATAAAGAGGTTTTTTTAAGTCAAGAAGGAATAGTGCCCAAAATTGACATAATTCATTACATAGAATATAAAATAATTTGTTAAATGATATCAAATTCATAAAACCAATTATTTAGAAAAATGTTTATTATTTTTCCAAATATTTCATAAATGTCTTTTTCGTAGGTTGTTTTACATGATATGGTAATTACATTGACCCGCAATGTATAAATAACAAGATATCACTAGAAGATTAAAAAAGTTAAAATAAGGGTTAAACAAAAAAGATAAGGATATTAAAATATTAAAAACATGTCAAAAAATAATTTTATAAATATTATTCATACCAAAATTATTTCCGGTGTGAATTAAATCGGTTTTGGATGATTTTTAATCAAAATTGTATTTATAATAAATTAGTATTTCATGACTTTCCAAAAGTGCCCCTCCTCTCTCTTATAAAAGGGCACCAGCTCTACCAACGAAGTCACACCAATAAATACCATTGGGTCATCCAAATTATGCTCAAATAATCTCTCAAGATAATTAATTTAAACAATGATTTATTATAAAAATAATTAGGTAATTAAAGAAATCCTTTTGGATCAAATCAAAAGATGTTACCCGATTTAGAGGCAATGTCTTCTCTCAAGTTCCATTCCATTATTTTCATTATCCACACCATATTATATTCTTATTCTATGATTACATAATAGAAACTATATCCTAATTATTCTAGGATATTTTATGATATGTATTATAACTACACTTACACACACCACCATCTAATGGATACGAACATAATGTTTTTGTGTGCGAAAAAGTATATCCTCACGAAACGATGATTGTTCAATTTTCCCCTACCACCTATAATTGTGTTTGTTATAATATATCATTATATATAAATGATATATATTTTATTTATATAGTCTATATGCTTCTTTAATTTTTTTAAAATATACTTTTATTCTTTCCATGATGTGAAATATTATAATAACATTTGAGGAAGTGTGGAATCCAACCCACTTAAAGTTGTATGACTCATTCATTTTATACATGGAATTTATAAATGATGATTTTATTAAACTGATTTTACATACATGAAATAATTATAATAATGGTAATATAATATACATTTATATCAATTTATTATTATCCTTTTAATATGAAAAAAATTAATTTAGTGTTCATGCATATGTAAATCCTACCGTCTTTATGAATGGTTCATTTCATTTCATAAATCAAAATATTTTGGAAAATATAAATACATAAATAATAAATATATATTATATTTAAATCATGATTAATATTCTAGAGATGATTTACTTTTGACTACATGGACAATTTACATCAATCAAGTATATTTAGGAATATAATGAATGAACGTGTCAAGTCAGTCTAAAGGTAAGGGACTTCATCTCAATATTCTATCATTTAGGCTTATTCTTGGTGACAATGACATTTCAGCCGCCATAAGTATTATTTGATATTTGGATTCCCTAACCAGCCGTAATGTTTTTAAAAAGAAAAAAAATAACAAAAAACCTTTTTAAATATATTGGTATTGAAAATATTTTTCAGAAAGAAGTGATTATGTCTATATGTTGAAATTATATATTGTGATTGCAATGAGGAAATGTTATTGTTCATTTATTCATGTATTATGATTTATTATTATGTTATTTTTTTTGGAATTATTTAGGTATATGGGTGGATTCATGATAAAGTAAGGGCAGGGGAGCCTATTATTGCAATCCAATGCATTGGGTAACATGATAGAGGTAAACATTATGGTATCTCTTAAATGTTTTTGGGAATATACATTGATGGGTATTCCAAACAAAAACACGTAGGTTACACGATATGCAGCGCAAAAAGATACAATATACGTTTTTTATGGATGACCCAAGTTACCTTTATGATTTCTGACTTTATAGTTTATTACCAAATATTATGATTTCATGAGTTATATTAAAGAGTTTATGTTTTATGAGCGAAAAGTATGATTTCATTAATATTTATATATTTATTGTCTTATATTTTCTTCCCTTATTTTATAACCCTTACTTAGTTTATTATGATCATCCCATGTTTTTATATGTATTTCAAATTGTATAAGGAAGGTTAAGAGAATGGAATAATTCAAGAACCATTTTATCAGGAAAATAATAATTATTTTTAAGGCATTTTATTGTTATGATAAAAATTATATAGAGTAGAAGTGTCTACATTGTATTATTTTATATATAATGTAATAGTTGTGGCCTAATTATCTAAAAATAAATACATGAAATGATCTTCAATTTGAAATAATATAAATTCTTCATAAAAAATATAAATTATGTATTGTTTAAAGATATGGATTTATAGTTCGTATCATGGGTTGGTTTAGATTTCATTAGGAGTTAGTATATTGTTAAATGAATAATAATATATTATTTTCTCTTTTTCTAAGATTTAAATACTATATAATTGGATGATTACCATGTTTCTTCTTCTAAGATATGTTTGTGTTTATAATGGTTTTCCATAGAGGAAACATTGTAGATATGATGGGATGACATAAAGAGTTAAAAACCCTATCAAATCAGCAACCATAAATAGTTGGAATCAGAATTTAATAGTTTGTTATTGAGATGCAACAATTGACTCATGCAATAAATGGTGCTGGTATCCATACATGGGATCACCCATATCCACCACAAAAGAACATGTCGATAGTGGAGCATTTTTTAAGGAAACATCTTCCATCTTTAAAGGGATCATTTGACATTCTTCTATAAGAATTTTGGATAAAGAACATGAAAAAATTTCTAAGTCATAGGGTTTTCAAAACATAAAAAGTATCGTCTTGTTGTTTAACAATTTATTATTTAATCTAATCAGTGGTGGTAGACGGATAAGAATATCAGGGATACTGATGAGACAGATTCTATTGATTGATATTCATTAAAATTTATGTTCCTTGAGAAATACATTTATATGGACGTTCAACATTGGTTGGGAAAACAATTCTTCAAACTAATGGAGAAGTATGACTCATTAGAATCTTATGATGAGTAATTCACTTGACTGGCATGGTATGCTCCAAATTTCATACAAGATATTGATTGTAAAATCAATCACTTTTTCATAGGAATAAATAAAAATTATCAAATGGTATTTTGTTCTTGTGACATCAAAAGTTATGGAAAAGAAGTTTTATGTGTGGAGAATGAGGATATGGTGATTTTTAATGATCATATGTTCATTGAAATAAAACGGAATAAGAGGACTAGGTGGAAGAAGAATGAGGAGAACACCTAAAATAAGATTAATGGTAAGAAAATTATGTTTACAGTCATTTAAAATTATGTTAAAAAGTACACTGAGTAATGACTTTTGAATTTTGGTATGTGCTTATGATGTGGTAAAATGGTACATAAGGATCATAATTTCACTTGAAAAGATCAGGATAATGGTAATAAAAAAAATCAAATTTACATTCAATAAATTTTTTTATGTTCAATAAAATTTGTCATTATGAAAATTAGTGTTCAACGAAAAAATAAAATGGTTGAAAGAAGCCAGACTACATGTAGAAAGGGGTGGTGAAATACTATTTAACCTATTAAGAAGATGTTGGGCCATAAAATGAATTAGTATCAGGTACATTGTATTTATATTCAGATTATTCCAATGTGTAGTTTGATTCATCTTCTTCACATTCATTCATTTCTAATAATTTTTATATTAAATTGGGAGTTCCATCTCAAGATATGAATCCAAAACCTATGTTAAAAACACTTTTGGGAAATGTTGAAACAAAAAGAAATTAAAATAACATTGGTTTCCTTACCTGTGGAAAGAATATACTTACAAACCATATTATTTTTCATATATTATAGTTTAATGTTATTTTGGGTATGTATTGGATCACAGTTTTTAATGATAAGATTTACTACATAGAAAATGATGATTTTATTCAGAAATAATTTATGTTTGTATACAATAATTAAACCTTATATTTGATAAAATATCAAGAATGTGGTAAACTAATAAATGATGAAAGGATTGTTACATTGAACATAATTTTAAAAATAAAGTAATTGTTCTAATTAATGATGTTCTAGTGGTAAATAAGTATCTTGATGTTTTTTTTGATTAGTTTCCTAGTGTATTACCAAATAGGTATGTTGAATATACTATTTTACATGTTTCTAATTATAATAAAATTCAAAAACACCCACATCGAATGGCTCAAATTGATCATTAATGTAAAGATTAAATTTTTTGGAGTTTTAGATAATAGTTTCATTCGACTTGAAACATCACCATGTGGTGCCCCTATTTTATTTTTTAAAAATAACGAGTCTTTAATGAGACATTGAATTGATTATATAGCCTTGAATAACAACACTATTAAGAAAAAGTATCCTTTTCAATATATTAATAATTTGCTTGATCATCTCATGTGAGATCATTATTTTTCGAAGAATGAAATGATGTCAGGGTACCGTCATTTCAAAGTAGAAGAAGTATATATTATGAGGATCGTGTTTTATAATAGAATGTCCATTATGAATTTATAGTTATGTCTACTTGGTTGACCAATATACCTGCTGTATTCAGGGATCTTAGGAATAAAAGTTTCTATTAGTTCTTAGATAATTTTGTGGTTATATTTATTGATGGTATTTTGTTATATTCTAATAGTATAGATGAGTTTGAAACTCATTTAAGGGTTTTCTAGAAGAATATAAAATAAAAGAAACTGTATTAGAAATCCTGTAAGTGTGAGTTTTTGTAATAAAAAATATCATTCCTTGCTCGTATTATTTCTAAAAATGGTATAACTGTTGATCCTACTAAAATGAAATTGGTTGATGAATGACCAAGTCCCACAAATATAGTTGATATTCATAGTTTTCATAGTTTTTCTTATTGTTACTAGAGGTTTGCGGAAAATTTTACATGGTTATCTAGAACACTCACTATGTTAACTCAAAAACGTGTTAAGTTCAAATGGACAAATGAATGTGCTTATTCTTTCATGAAATAAAAAGAAGATTTGTGAATACTTTAGTTTTGGTACTGCATTTTAGAAATGTTGAATTTGTTATCTATAGAGATCCTTTATTGAAAAAAATGGTTGTGTCCAAATGCATAATGATCATGTAATCGATTTTTCATCACTTTAGTTAGAAACTCAGGAATTAAATTACCCTACACATGATTTGGAATTAGTTACTGTAGTTTTTTATTTAAAAATTTGGAGGCATCATCTGTAAGGTGTGAAGAGTTAAATATACACTCATCACAATAGTATGAATTATAAATTAACTCAAAAAAATTAAACATGAGGTAATGGATATGTCTGAGATTTTAAAGGATTCTGATTGTATGATTAATTTTTAACTCGGAATTACAATTAAAGTATCTAACTATTTCAGTTTATAGAGTAATTATATATTAAATATGATAAATTGGGGACGAGATCATTTTTTTATTTGATGAATTTTGCATTGGCAGTTGTTGGTATATGGAATTACTTTGTTTCCATTCGGGTGGTAGTGAAAAAAACATTATTAGACCAAATTATGTATGTTAAAAAAACAATGAGTTTCAGAAAATGTTATAATATTTTCTGAAGGGTATTTTACATGAATTAAAATTGATTAAGACTATTTTTTTAGGTTTGTAAAGAGATTATGTGTGCCTTGTGATTCATATTTTATGAATGAGTTTTTACACAAATCCCATATTTATACATTTTGAGTTCATCCTAGAAGTACTAAGATATACAATGAAAATTGAGTGTTTTACTGGTGGTATGAAATGAATATAGATATTGTTATCATTACCCTAAGATGTTTGATTTTTCATCATGTGAAAGTAGAGTCCTACTTATCGAAAGAGATGCTTCATCCTTTACCAGTACCATAGTGGAAATTAAAAAAATGTGTCCATGTATTTCACAGTGGGATTACAAAATAATTTACAATGTAATAATGTAAAATGGATTATATTTTATCGATTGACTAAATTTGTTCATGTTTTTCCTATTATATATACTTTATCTCAAGATAAATATTCCTGATTGTATATTAATGAGATAATAAGGTTACAAGGAGTTCCCCTACCCATTGTATCGGATCAGGATATTATGTTCACAAAAATCTTTTGGAATGACTTATAGTGGTTGTTGAGTTTTGAATTAAATTCCAGTACTAATTTTAATCTACTATCAAATGGAAAGTCATAATGATCAATTCAGATATTGGATGATATCAAACATTCTTGTTCAACGGATTAATAGGTATTCTTGGGCAAACATCTTTTTTTGGTTGAGTTTTAAATTAATAATATTTTTCATTCCAATATATAGATTTCACTATTTGAAGCATCATATGGAATGTGGTGTAAAACAATATATATTTTAGAATAAGTAGGTAAAAATTAGTTGATGGGACCATAATTGGTACATGAGATGGAGGAAAATAATCAGCTGATTATGAAGCATGTGAGAACATATCAGAGCTGGTAGAACAACTATTTATTTAACCAGAGGGAGGATATTTCTTTTGAGTAAGTTTATCATGTATTTCTCAATGTTTATTCGTGGAAATGTGTCATTTATTTTGGAAAAAAGTGAAAGATTAGTATGAGGTTCATTAGACCCTATTAAATCTTAGAGAAAGTTGGAACAATTTCTTGTAGAGTGGATTTACTTCCTAGTTTATCCAAAGTACATAGTAATTTCATGTTTCAATATTGAAAATTTATATCACAGATCCATCTCATGTTTTTAGTCCAGAGGTTGTTCAGTTGAAAGGGATTATTTTTTATGAGGAATGATTGGTCCAAATTCTTGATCTTAGGGAGCATGTTTAGTTAAATAAAGTAATTTATTAGGTAATGGAATAGTAGAAAAACAATATGGTAGTAGTGGAAATGTGGGAATTAGAAAATTAAAAAAGGGAAAAATATCCCCCACTTATTTTTCATGTAAATAAAATTGTTGGGATGCAATTTCTTAATATGGGGAATGATCAAGGGCCCCGGGTATTTATAGAATAAAACTATTCCATATTTTTTATTATTTATAAATAAAATATTATTTTTAAATTTAATTGGATTATTTTATCGATAGCATATTCATCAAACAACAATGGGATTATTGAAAATCGTAGTTTTCACACAACAATACGTTATACTGAAAAATAATATAATAATATTATTATTTTAAATAGTTTTTAAAGCAATGTTTTTCTATTAGCGGGAATGAAGATAACTAACTAAAATATGATTATACATTTTTATTTATTGTTTTTAAATTTATCCAATAAATTTTAGAGACATATAATAGAAATTAATCCAATTTTAAACATAAAATACTCTAATTTTTTTAAACAGATGGTTTACAACTATTTGGTGGAGAACCTTTTTTAAATATAGTTTTTATTAAATTTATATATTATATTTGTAAATATGACGTTATTTTTTAGAATAGGGAAATCAAAATATACCTTTGATGAAATTATGGTATTAGTATGATGAAATTTATATTTTAATGAATAATAAAAAATACTTCATTTTTATTCCAAACTATCATTTCATATTATATATATATATATATATATATATTATTTTTAATTAGTTTGAAAGTGTAATTAGATTAAGTTTTTATAATTTAACTCAATTTTACTCATTTCAATTAATTTCACTATTAAATTAGACAAAACACTTGTCAATTTTTTGATAATTTTTACTTGATTAAAACCTGCATTTTTATTTTGACAACAAGAATTAATTTTAAATTAACTTATTCAAATTATTATTTTTTCAATTTGGAAAATGCAATCTATATTTAAAAATAGAGAGTCCATATTTTTTAATAGGTACCTTATATTTTTAAAATTGTGAATAGTAACTTCAGTAATTATTTTTTTACCATGGTTAAAGTGTAAATCTTGTAAATTTGGGTAAAAATAGTATTTTAATATCAAAAAACAGCTATAATACATATCCCAATCTTGTTGAATGTGGTATTTTTTAACATTATCAATGTTAGGACTAAATTTTTTCATTTTTTTGATACTTTGGATTGATAATGACATATTATAATAATTAATTTAATGTAATGAAAAAATTAACATAAACAATTATCTTATGACTAAAATAATTTTTTATGAGGATATACAAGTGGTAAATTAGACAATAAATATTCATTATAATTATAAACTGTCATCATACATCATGATATTTTATTTATTATTTTTATCCATTATATTAATAAATTAAATTATGACACAATGATGATTAAGTGATTAATTAATTAATAATGTATTAAAATAAATGATATTATAGTTATCAACATGAATATTATATGACATAAATAATGTCATACAATAATTCTTTAGGTGAATATGAAATTTAAAGATTCATTCAATGTTTTGTTTTTGAAGAAATAGGGTTTTTATGAATTCGTAAAAAAGTCAAGTATGAAAAGTGGCCAAAAATGACATAACTCATAACGTAAAATATAAAATATATTATTCCATGATATTAAATTCCTAAAAATATAATATTTGGAAAAATGGTTAAGATAAATTCCAATATTACATAAGAACCTTTTTTTATTGGACTTTTTACATGATTTGGTAATTACATTCACCTGTAATGTGTAAATAACATGATATCATTGTAATACTATGAATGGTAAATTACGAGTTAAACAAAAAAGATAACGATAAAGAAATTGTAAAATAGTCTAAAAATTATTGGTTGATTGTTATTCGGAAAAAAATTATATTATATTAGAAATAAATGATTTTGTGACAATTTTTCATCGAAAATTAATTTATAATCAATTAAAATTTGAAGACATTCTTAAAGATCCACTCCTCCCTCTTATAAAAGGCCACCACCTCTACCCACAAACTCACAACTCTCATTAACCTTAGCCTATCCAATCCTTTCTCATAAAATCCCTAAACATCCCTCCTTTCCTCCTAGAATCCTCACCTTAGGAAGATAGAAATTCAAGAAATCCATTTGGCTCAAATCCAAAGAAGTTAACTGATTTAGAGGTAACATATTCTTTCAAGTACCGTTTCATTATTTTTCATTATCTATTCCCCATGAAATTATTATTCATTGATTACAAGATAATAACATTATCCTAAATATAATAGGATGTTTTTATGATAATGATTCAATAAAAACATGCATACACCACCATCTAATGGATATGAACATACTATTTCTGTGTACGGAGAACTAATGCCTCACGAAATGATGATTGTTCAAATTTCCCCAACCAACAGTCATGGTGTCCATTATGAAGGTACGGTAATTATATATGATATATATATATATTATTAGTATGGCTTGTATTATTCTATAATATTTATTTAGCAAAAACTGTTATTTGTTCCATGGTGTTTTAATAAGATATTTTCCATCGAGGAAGTGTGGAAAATTGCCACCTCTAAATGATATGACTCATTCATGCTATACATGTAATGTATAAGGGATGGTTTTATTAGTCAATATATTCATACAAGAATTAAATATAATATTTTTATTAAAATGTAAATTTATATCGATTTATTTTTGATATTTTAATATGAAAACTAAATGAAACTAGAATTTATCTGTAAGTACGACCTATCGTCTCCCTGAATACTGCATTTCATTTTTATATACAAATATTATAGAAATTATAAATAAATAAATACAAAATATATATGATATTTAAATCATGAATAATATTCTAGATATTATATAATTTTTACCACATGTTCAATTTACCTCAAACTAGGTCATTTTCAACTCATGTACATAATATTGACAAACCAAATAATATGAACTTAAATAATTATGTAATTTTTATAACATGGTGATAAGTAATATAAAATTAATAATAAACATGATAAATATTCTGAAAAAGTCTTATTTTGTTATTCAGGAATAAAATGAATGAACGAGACACGTTAGACTCAAGGTAAAGGAAATCGTCTCAATATCATTTCATTGAGGCATATTTTGGTTTATACAAGACCTTAACATATTTGGTGTATACTATTACACTTTCTATATTATATTAATTTAAAATTTTCAAAATGATATTTTTTTGAATTTTTTACTAAATGATAAAAATAATGTTTCTTTTTAACATACACAGTGACAACGACCCTTCTACTACTGTGAGCATTATTTGATATTTTGATTCCATAACAAGCTGTAATGTTTCTAAATAGAAAATAAAAATCATATACCCTTTTAATGTATTTTTGTATTGAAAATCATTTTGATAAAGCCTTGATTATGAAAATATATTGAAATAATATATGATGATTGCAATGTGAAAATGTTATCTTTCCAATATACTTGTTTTATGTTGTATTATGATGTTATGGTTATTGGTAATTGTTTACGTATAAGGGTGGTTCTGTGATAAACCATGATCAGGTGAGCCTGAGATGGATCTCCAATGCATTTGGTAACGTGACAATGGTGACCATTAAGATTTCTCATATGATATTTAAGAAATATACTTTTATCGACATTACAAACATAACCATAAAGGTCAATCCATATGTATCTTTGAAAGAAACAATTTATAAATGTTATAGATTCCACACGATACCTTTTTTATTTCTGACTTATATGAGTTATTCAAAAATATAACTATTTCATGAGGAATATTAAATAGTTTGTGTTTTATGGGTGAAATGTATGATTCCATTGATTTGAATGTATTCATGGACTAATGTTTTAATTCATTAATTTATAACCCTTACTAAAATTTTTATGCCCATCCCATAATTTAGAATTTTTTTTCAATGGGTATAAGGAAGGTTAAGTGAAAGGATGAATTCAAGATGTTTTTTATCCAGAAAATAATTCTTGTTTTTAAGTCATTTTATTATTGTGAAAAAATTGGATTGAGTTAAAGTGTATTATTATAAATATTTGATATGTAATGTATTCGTTAAGGCATAATTTTATAAAAAAAGAAGCCTAAAAAGATCCTCACTTTGAAGGAAATTAAATTAATAATCAAAAATCCAGATTATATAATGATTATGGTTTGGTCCTGATAAGGTAACAAGTATAAAGATAATGGATTTGTTGTGTATAAATGATATAATTAAGATATTAATAAAAAAATTATTCATTACATTTTAAATATCATTTTATTTTTTCCACTTACATTCATATAATGATTATAACATCATTTGGGTATTTGAGGAATACCACCTTTATAAAGCAATGTGACATTGTTTTCATAACCCCAACACATGGATGATATATATATGTACATTTAAATAAATATAATGTTATTTTTGAATTTTTTACTAAGTATCAATTATTAAATATTACTTAACATCGTTCTATAATGATCTTACAAAAATTGAAATGTTACTAATGTGTACATATGACCTAAAATCTCTATGATCATAAAATAATTTATTTATGAAGACCATCATTCATGATTTGTATTAAAAGTGTAATTATGTAATAAATATGATAATTATTTAAGGATTATTATTCTTGACATTATGGTTCTATATAATTATTAGATAAACCATAACCTTCATTAAAAATCATGAATTAAAAAAAGGAATGTAACAAACAAAATAATGAATATAATAAATGAATATTATAGAATGGGTGATAATATCCTACATAAAAATTATATAAGATATTATAAATTATAATATTTTTCAATAATATGTAAATGGAATTTATAAAACTCATATACCTTAGTTTAAATCACATAAAAACAAAAAATAATTGTGATGTAATATACCACGTACATATGGATAAATAATTTCTGAAGTAATTATAAATTTAGTGAATGGATATGTTAGATGTTGATTCAAGACCTGGAAAAGAGTTCTAAATTAGTTAATGGATAAAAAGTTATTTGAGAAAAGGATTTAATACTAGGGGGAATCCAAGGTGTTTTGTTGAGATTTGAAGGCTTTGAGTTTTGTTTTTGACATTTTTAGGGCTTTCTAGAAAGGGGGAATAGATTTTTGTAAAATGTTTAGGAAAAATCATGGGACACTACAATGCTCAAAAGGATTTTTGTTCACATTGAACTTGAAATATTTTTTTCATGGTTAGAGAGTGGTTTGGGATAAATCATGCATGGTAAAAAGAGAAATTGTGTGACACTGAAGCTGTTCTAGGGGATGGTGCAAGAGAAACTAAAAATTTTAGAAAAAATATGCACTGTTCTATAGAGGTGAGACAATTCTGAAAACATAGTTGGAGAACTATTTTTAGAACTATGAAACCTAATAGTTTGGGGATAAAGTTGCGGGATATTTGGGATTTATAAGATTCTGATCATTTCTGGAGATACCAGAGGCTGGATTTCAAGTACACTTTTACCTTTTGTTGAGTAATCCTTTTTTCCATTAATCTTGTTTGTGATTGGGCAAAAATTTGTGAAAAATTAAAGAATGGGGGAAGTGTATATTTGGCTCATGGTTTGGGAAATCCGTGTGCCCCTATCAAAAAAATGTAAAACCCTAGAAATATTATATTTTCATGGTTGTTGTATTGTTTTCAAAATTTGATACCATTTCTGAGTAACCATACACCCCTATAGAGTGGGGTATGTTTAGTGAATACCATGAACCCTTGTCCAAAAAACAGTACATTGGAATTTAATTCACTAGAAATTATGATTTTAAATCACCCGAACCCACAAGACTCATTATATTTGACCCCCATTTGACCTTATAAGTTCATTCATGTTGTCAAATATTTCTAGATGTATTATAATCCATCCCTACCACTATTCATTATGATTTATGCTTTGATCAAAGATCTCCTCTATAGAAACCAAAATCTCTTTGGTGTGTCTGGATCATGTTTTTTGTGGTTTTGAGAAATGAGTATTGATCGAAAAATGTTAGAGTACACACTGTGTAGTAGGGAGTACATGCCATATACCATGTTTCTGCCAGTAGCCATGTATAGGCCCTGTAAAGACCATGACATGGTCATGTGATATGACCCGGAGAATTCCATAATGTGGAGGATGGTTGAGACATGTACATACATTGTACATTAAATGGAAACACCGTGTATTATTCCTTTTTTTATTAAACAGACCAGGGGCATGTATAATCACCAGCTTCATCTTCTTATGGCCTTAGTTCATCCCGGAGTGACTGAGAGAGATTATTCTTCTCTGAGCCCCCATTATTTCATCCATTCTCCGAATCAAACCACGCCGGTTGTGTTAGAATCCCATAGGTGGTTCTTTTATTCTTCTTTAATCTCTCATCCTGATTTCTCTTCACTTTTGATTTATTCACGGATGACTGTTTTTTATGTTTTTTAGATCTACATCATTATAGTCAAATTCATGTTCTGACATTCACAAGTGTAAATCGTACAATGTCGAGGTAGGTGGTTTGTTGCCTTCCATTGGTCGTCTTTGAGCATTATAATCATATGTGATGATTACCCATGGTTTGGGTATTTAGGGTTATGAAAATTGAAATCTATTTTATCTATCATATATTGATTTTTAAATTAATGTTTTGTTGATTTGATATTATTTTAAATTGCATGCTTCAAGAACACCCCATGGGTTCTTTTCCTTGTTTAAATGTTTACTGTCGTTTGGTCTAGGTTTCCAATGAGGCATACCTTATTTCCATGACATTCTTGATAAGATGGATCTTTTTCAATTTTTGTTCCTTTTGAATGCTTCTGATATGCATTTATTAATTTACCCATGTGGTAGTTGAGATTAAACTGGGATACTTAATATCATTTACCCCTCATTGAATTACACAATGCTATGAAAACATGGTGTAGTTAGACCACATGGGTAATTGTCGTTCTGTGCTTCATTATAGTCTCTGTTTTGTTTCATGCTACATGACCATAGGGTGGAATGAAGGTGACTTCCCCTTCAAAGTTACTATATTTTATATTACAAGACCATATGGATAATTTACGTTGATTTCTTCCCTAGAGTGTCGTTAGTTATTATGGAAATACAATAGGGGTAATTAACGATGAGTTCTTCCTCAAAGTGTCCTTTAAATTTATTTAATTACATGGAAAGAGGGGTTAGACTATATGAGCTACCCATTGGGTTAATGTAAATATTTAATTTTTGTAATGTGTTTGGAATTCCAAATCACATGCAAGTATTCAGTCCTATTTGGTAGTCTTCTGAGATACCGGTTTTTGGAACTTGGCCCTAAATATCTAGAAGGCCTTCTATTTTATTATTTTATAATAACCCCCCACTCAAGTGATGATATGGAACCATTAGAAGACCCATATGCATAGATATTACATGATCTGTAGGCCTTAAAATTTTTACAGACTATACATGGAACTCCTCGTCCCAACTTCTTCATCGTTATATCCACTCTCCACCTTTTAAATGGCTATTTGGCTAGGGTTCCTATGCAGGAATAGGCTGGTCCCAATAGTAATGCCATACCCTTTCATTCATACAATCCTTTTAGCTCCTACTCTAGTGATTGCGCCTTATATGATCCCCATATGATGTCTATTCCATGTAGAGTTTGTTTGATCATCAAGAACAAATTTGAGGTGGCCCATAAGTCTTGATGTGGCCAAAAGGCCTTGAGTTGTTTTGAAGGCCTCGTGGTGGCCAAAATTCCTTGAGGTGTCCCATAAGCCTTACCGGTTGGAAGGAATTGGTTGGCCCAAAGGACATAAAAGACCCGACCCCCAAACTGGTGGACCAGAAGCCCAAACGGACGAATAGTCTGGGCGGAAACAGTACCAAATAGTGTATGCAATAGAACTTGTGCAGTACACAGATATAGTAGGATTTGGTAATTTTTTTGTACTCCTAGTCTATTTTCTTCATTTCCATTATTACCTACAATAAATACTCATTGACCGTTAGGGACAAAACATGTTGTTCTTCCTTACTCGTATTCGTCTCACACTATATTTGGGTCATGCTTTTGGACCCAAAAAAATTACATGATTGTAGGTATAGATAAGGTCAAGAACCCTTTATCATTAGATACATTATTTACCTTAAGATGGAGTGCATGGGAATATGATAAGGCTTGAGATCCTGCTGGAGTTTACAAGTTTACATTTTTACTATGGTTTAGTACTATTTAACAACATTGTGATTTGTTTCAATGATTTCCTAGAGAATTGTGACATGCATAATTTATATGAGTTCTCCAGTAATTTATTTACATTCATTTTCAACTATTTACTTATTGCGCGATTTGATTTAATTATTTACATATTATTATTTGATTTCTCTGATGTGTATACTCGGCCAAAAAGGCTATAATTTCACCACTATCACCCACAAGGCCCTTTCTTCTCGTAGGAAGCCTCTTGTGCTTAGGTAAATTCACATGAGGCAATGTATCCAACCGGGTACGGGGGACCTTTATGTGGCACCTATAATTGAGATGTTACAAAGCGGTATCAGTAGGGTTTTTTATCATTGTCATACATTTTGGAGCTATAGAAAGGTATAGAAAGGATTACACTATTGGTAATAAGCTATTCTTGGGTGTATCCAAACCCATGAACAGAGAAAAGTCAATATACTACCAACATTGCAATTTATTGGTTGTTCAATTATTAGAGTCTATTTGATTTCATTTTTGGGTGATTTATATATACTATT
Organism: Viscum album; assembly: GCA_963277665.1. Classification (NCBI taxonomy): domain Eukaryota; kingdom Viridiplantae; phylum Streptophyta; class Magnoliopsida; order Santalales; family Viscaceae; genus Viscum; species Viscum album. The sequence continues at coordinate 1,665,252,997 of OY728147.1, read as the reverse complement.
GTATTATCATTGATATTACTAAGGATCTATATATGTTTCAACCTAATGATATGATGTTATTCTGTCTAATGCATCATATATTCACTTGATAGGGATCACATGTCATGAATTCTTGTCATGTTATTTGGGGTGCATTACTAATTACATGTTATTGTGATAGATGTTGTTCTAAATATTCATTTGTAGTGATCGATTTTTTGATAGAACACCTGCTATTTTGATAGGGTATTGGAAAAAAATAAAGAATCATTTTAATGGTCACCAAACTATGATCCCTATGATGTCATGTCCCCTCTTGGATAAGATTTTGGGGGATAAAATTCAACATTAAATGAATTCTGTTATGATATGACATGAATATGATTCCATGATTTTATTTTAGGGGAATGTGGGCTCTCATAGATTGGAATATGGAACCGTAATGCTAGTTTTAGTGTTTTTATGGTTTCTAGAGTAGTTTCTTAGGCTTACTGTCTGGAAAAAACCCTCAATATATGTCCTGTGATGATAAGTACATTCCATGTATCCTTATGTTCAGGAAGAAATTTTTTTATTAATTAAACTCCATGTAATTCTTGTAAAGGTTTTTTATTCATTATCCATGTGACTGATTTTATGAGAAGATACATGGGGTTGGGAATTGATGGGTGACACACACCATGTAATTGGATTACATGCACTACTATTAGAGTTGGGTATCCATTCACGTGACCAAAGACATGGGAGGAAGAAACATAGGTCTTACACGTCATGTTCTATTCTTGTATGTCGTGTAGAGTTGATCGTGTCACCGACTGTGTGGATTATGATAGGGGGGTTTAAAACATAAGGAGTACATGTCGTTTCTAGGGTGAATAAGTATTGTAGTGTTACCCAGGATGAATCCATGTGTTTATCTAGGTAGAGGAACCCGGGTAGGGGGAATATGATTCTAGTGCACACAATTTATCCAGGAGATCATTCTGTGTGTATTGGTGTTACATGACTTGGTTTGGAAGAGGTACATGGGATGTTAAAATCCTAAGGGAACACATATTGTACTGGTTATAAATGATGCATACTCTTGTTTGGTGAAAATTGATTGTTTTATTCTACGAATCTTTTCTTGAACATCTATGTTTCAGTCCTTCATAATATTACCTAAGATGTTCTCCTGACCTTGTAGATGCATGCCACTGAGACATCCACTGGTTGTACACCAAATACATGGAAATGACTAGACACTTTAATTGATATATCAAGGACTACCAGCTGATCCTTCAGGCATGCCCAACTTGAAACCAGTGGTTATATGAGACAGATGAACTGATTCACGGTTCCCATAAAAATTCATGTGGATGATGAATACTTTCTATGGATCACCACATGCCGCCCCGTCTATGGAAGAGTTGACGTGGTTTATTCACAACATCATAATCTCACCTTCTCAGGGGATGGAGAACCTCAAGCAGCAAATTCCAGATTAAAATCCACGTTTTATATATTTATCATCACGAGGAACCTCCATTGGTGAGGGTGAATCTTGCTAAGTACATTCTATGTGAATCTTCCTAGAATTTTTGGGGTTTGATAAAAATGGTGGGATGCTAGAGAGTTATGGCTTGGGATGAGTTACAACGGACCTTCTATGACTACTTCTACCAAGACACCTTGAGGGTCAACTGAACCTGAGAGTTCATGAGTTTGGATTAGGTTACTCTCTCCCTCATGGAGTATTATTTTCTCATTAATTAGGTTTAGTGTTTCACAAACATCCTATAGGGATAATGAGTAATTTTTGGTGAGGAACATTGAGGATGGTCACAAGCATGACATATGATCCCAGGAAAAAATCATTATGTTGAATTCCATATCTTCTATAGACATCTAGGAACTGATTAACAAGTGTAATATGACTGATTATGGAGCTTTGGGAATTGGTGAATCAGCTTCAAGAGTTGGTACTATCCTAACTGATAGCAGGATGTGTCATATGGATTCTACATGTGGAGATCCGAGTAGGCGGGATTTTTGTTCAGGTAGCCAGGTGGTGTGCTACCAGTGCTGAAAGGGTGGACATATCACAATTCCCACGAAACCCAATAGAGTGATGATCTTCATGTATGATGGGACATCATCAGTATTTATTCAACATCCTACTTCTAGAAACTAGTAAGAAAGGATCATTTATGACTCCTCATACCAGAACAGGACAACCAATGCGACATCAAATTGGGTGGTGGGGTTCTTTATATTGTTCTATCCTTGGTGGTAGTTATGGCCATAGTGGTCATATATAGGGTTTTTTACCACCACAACATGGATCAACTCAAGGATCTCAGATAGATTCTTAGGGCCATGGCATAGGTTAGGATTTTTTGCTAGAGCAGGTCCAGCATGAGTAGGATCTCAGACCCTCTATGGACAATGGTATAATTTCGGTTACATTTGTTTTAGATATATCTCTTTTCGATAATGGGGCTTCCCATAGATTTATATTTGTGGTCGTTGTGAAAATCATTGGGTTATATATCATTACTTTTGATGAAATCATGATATTGGACATGTTGTTGGGGATTATACAGGCTTGTGTACATTAGTGAAAGGAGTGACCACTTGAGATTGGTGGGTCTTACTATTATTGAGACCATTATGTCATAGAGATTATGGGCTATGAATTCAATATTAGAATGGACTAGTTAGTTACCTTCTAGGATTTTGTTGATTTCTATCATTATAATGTGATTTTCAAATAACCATAGGGCAGAGTGTTTCTAACTATGGGTGATTGGGAAATTTAGGTGAGCACTGTTGGTCTTGAACATCAAGGGGTGAGAGGTGTCACATCTCAGATTACAATTCTATGTCCTGATGAATTGGGTATATCCTAGATGGACATTCCTCTAGTGGTTGACTATTTCACGGATGTTTTTTCTAGATGACTTTTTAGGTTTTCTTATAGAGGGAGAGGTAGATATTTATATTGAGATTTTTCTATAGGAATCACAGGTGTCCATTCCACCTTTTAGGATGAATACACTATAGTTGCAGAAGTTCATGATGCAGTTAGATGAGTTTGAGAAAAATGGTTTGATCTAACACAAAAATTATCATTGGTGTTCTCTTATCCTATATGTGATGAAGGGAAGTGGTAACCTCTGACATTTCATGGATTATCGAATGCCAAACGAGTTGAGGTTTAAGAACTGATGTCCTTTTTCTAGAATATATGATCTCTTTGATTATCTTCGAGGATCCAGGGTTTTCTCAATGATTGACATAATATCTGTTTATCATCACTTCCACATTAGACCATCATATGTAACTCTTACAGCCTTTTGAGGTAGGTATAGTCTATAAAAGTATTAGGTTACGATATTCGGACTCACGAACATGCTACCAGTTTTCAATGCACTGATGAACTGAGAGATCCAAACATACTTGGATTACTTTATATTAGTATTCATCGATGACATCTTAGTGTACTATCACACTCGACACAACCATGCCACCCATCTTGAGAACATTTTGAGTATACCGAGGGAGCATACTAATCTCTCAAAATTACACTTTTGGATAGACCATATTAAATTATTAGGTCTTGTCATATAAGAGAGAGGATTTTTAGTTGACATAGAGAATGTGAGATAAGTAGTTCCCTCGGAGAATTTAAAGAACATCCTTGAGGTATAACGTTTTCTTGCGCTGGATAGTTACAAAAAAAATTATACATTATTTTTCATTCTTAGTAGCTCCACTGATGGGATTTACTATGGATGGTGTGAGTTTCCCGTGCATAGAATATTGTGAGTCGTCCTTTAATGAAATGAAAGGGAGGTTTAATTTAGCACTGATAATGATCTGACCAATGACTAGAAAGATTTATATTTTTCTACAATGCATCTGGAATCCGGCTGGCGTCAGTTCTTCTGAAATGGGATGGATTCGTTGTGTATGGGTCTCGGCAGTTGAGTCCACATGAAAGGAATTACCTGATGCACAATCTTGAGTTAGCAATAGTTGTGAATTCTTTATGCTATTGGAAAAATTATCTATTGGGAGAGAATTTTTTGGTTTTCAGTGACCACAGGAGTCTCATGTATATCTTCAGTTAGCACGATATGAATTTGAGACAATAAATTTTTGTTGAGTACCATTAGTCTTTTGAATTTGATCTTTCTTATACACCTCAGAATTGTAACACAATGTCTGATTCATTGATAAGGATGACATAGACATAGGATGTTTAGGTGGCCAGCAATGAGTGGCATCTTATGGATTTTTTCTCTAATATGAATTTAGAGGTACACGATATTCAGGTGTAGAAATTTCTATCTTTTATAAATGTTACCTTTACTATACTTGATATAGTGAAAATGAGGCAGATATTAGATTTTTAGTGCCAATTCCTATAGGATAGTTTGTTAGGAGAGTACCCTACTCTTGGGTGGATCGTAGGATAGGATGAGGTCTTGCCTTTTCATGGACGTGTATGGGTGTCAGCATACATATGTGAGGAGTTTATGCAGGACTCTCATTCCCCAGTTTCATATTTTCATCCCTGTGTAAAAAGGATGTATCATGATCTAAACTATTAGTATTGGTGACCATGTATGAAGAAGGATGTTTCATGGTTTTTGATGAGGTGTTCCACCTATTATTAGGTGAATGATGAGAATCAACAACCATCATATCTTTTATAGTAGTTATCCATTCTCGAGTGGAAGTGGAAGGATTTTTTTGGATTTCATGATAGTCTAATAAAGTTCACCATGAGGGAATGATTCAGTTTGGGTTGTTATCAATAGGCTCACGAAGGATTCACATTTTATTATGATAACGTATTCCTTCTGTGTGGATGATCTTGGAATTTTTCTACATCCGATAGATTGTACAATTTATTGGGGGTTTCGCATGTGATCATTTCAGACAGAGATGACCATTTTACTTCTCGTGTCTCATAGGGACTACAGACGGATTTGGTTAATCATGTACTTATGAGTAGAACATATGATCCCCAGATAGATGGAATGTTTGAGAACATTATTCAGGTGTTGGAGGACATGCTTCGAACACGTATCCAAGATTTTAGAGGTTCTTGGAAGAAGATCATACCCCCAGTGGTGTTTTCCTACAATAATAACATTCATTCATATATCCAAATGGAACCTTATGAGGATTTTTATGGTAGAACATGAAGATCACCCATATGTTATCTAGATATAGGAGATGATATTGTGATGGGACCTCATCTTGTCCAAGAGACCATAGAGAAGGTGAATTTGATTCGGAAGAGGGTGGATAGTAAATAGTCTCAGAAGAAATGTTATACTTATCGACGGAGAAATCCCAGGGAGTTTGAGGTTGTAGAATATGTTTTCTTATGTGTCACACTGTGGTTAGGGCATAGGATGATTATGAGATAGGGGAAGAATTAATCGACATACGTCAGGGAATTTGAGGTTTTAGAGAGAGTCATGCCAGTTTACTATTGGTTCTGGTTACCTTAAAGGTACCGAGATAAGCATGATGTGTTCCACATTTCACTACAATGATATTACTTCATAGAATAATCTCATGTTTTTCAACATGGGAGGTAGTGTTGTAGGAGGAAATTTCTCTTGAGAATTATCCTATTCGGTTTATTGATCTAATTACAAAAGTTGTTTAAGGTCGGTATGTTCATTTGGTACGAGTGTTGTGGTAGCACGACTGAGTGTAGGAATGGAACTTGGGATATGGAGAATGATGTGCAGTCATAGTGGACAGAGCTATTTAAGGTTTCTTATTCACCACATTATTAGGGAAATTCAATGAAGAATTTCATTAAGGGTGTAATTTTTTAAGAACAAAGATCATTTTTCAGGAATAGATCATGTCTTTGGCATTTTTAAAAAAAAATATGAGTTTTTGGAAATTTGAGGAGTAAACGCCATGTGAGGTGACCTCGAGACCACCTAAAGCATGGGCTGGTAGAGACATATATACTGCGTTTACATTAAATGAACACAATTTGTAATATTTATTGATTAAATGGATTGGGGTCACGCCTAACTGCTATTTTCAACTTCTTCTTTCCTTGGTTCATCTAGGAGAGACATAGAGTGATTATTCTTCTCTGACCCAACGATCCGCCATCTGTTCTCTGAATCGAACCCCATTGGTTGCATTGGAATCCAACTAGGGTTTCCTTTCTTCTTCTTGAATATCTCTTCATAATTTAAATTCTATCTTGAGTTATTATAGGTTTAATGTTATTGATTTTTTATAGATCTACATTGTTCTAGGACAATTCTTGAGCTAACGTTCAAGAGTGTTCATCGCACCACATCGTGGTAGGTGGTTTGTTTCCTTTTTTTGGTTTTTTAGTATTATAGGCCAATGTGTTAGTTACCAATGGTTCCATTATTTCAGGTTAAGGAAAATTGATCCCTATCTTATCCACCATAGATTGACTAATGAATTAATGGATTTTTATGTGAAATTATGTGAATTTTCATGCTTCAAGAACACCTCATGGGTGATTTTTCATGTCTAAAAGTTTATGTTTGTTTGGTTTAGGTTTCCTATGAGTTAGACCTTGTTTCCTTTTATTTCGTGTTAGGATGGAACGGTTTGACTTTTTCTTCTTATTGAGTGCAAGTGATATGCATTGATTTGTTCAGCCATTTTGTATTTGAGATTACTTTGGGATGCTTGATATCGTCTACGCATGATTGAATTAAACATGGCTATAAGAACCTGGGGTAGTTAGACCACATGGGATATTTAAGTGGAGTGCTTCTTCAAATTGTCTGTTATATTTCACGCTGTGAGACAACCTGGGGGATTGACTATGAGTTATCCCTCAGAGTGTATATATTTCACATTATGAGACCACATGAACATTTAATGTTCAGTACTTCCCCAGAGTGTCCGTAGATATTATGGAAAGACCACAGGGTTAGCTGACATGAGTGATTCCTTAGAGTGTCTTTGAATTTTTATTTCATTACTATACTAGAGTGCATAGATTGTGTGAGAATCCTAGAGGGTTAATGTAACTATTGAGTGCTTGTGACACATCATTGAAGACAAACAAAAAGCACTGATTCTGTCATTATAGGTTGTCTTATGAGATACATGTCTATGAAACTATGTTAAATGATGATCATTAAATGCTAATGAATGTAAATTCTAACTATAATATTTGGTTACATTTCTGTAATGTTAGTTTATTTTCTGCATTTCTACTATTACTTGATATATATACTCATTAACAGTTATGAACAAATCTTGTGGTGGTTGCTTATAGGGATTCACCTCACACCCAAATTGGGGCTTGTTTTTGGACACATAATGGTTATATGGTTGTAGGTATAGATAATTTAAATCACCCTCTATTGTTATATACTTGATTGTTGTGGAACTAGAGAGCACAAGACCAATTTGAGGCTTGCGATGCTACCATATTTTACATGTTTTCTTTTGTACATTGGTTTAGTACTATTTTTATAGAATTGTGAATTTTTTGATTCATTCCAAGAAATATGTGACATGCATCATTTATATTTGATCTCCATTTGTTAATTTACTTCCATTATTTCATTGTTTAGTTGTTTCATGGTATTATTGTTTCTGCTACTGATTTTTATTTTTTATTCCTATGTGCATACTATGTCAATGAGGGCATAGTTTCCCCACTATTAAAACCAAGTCCCTATAAGCTAGTCAAAAGCCTCCATAATTCAGGGAAATGTGTTTGAGGCCATGTAACCAACTGGATATGGGGAACCCCTAGGAAGTACCCAAAACCATGATGTTACATTCATCCATCCTGGTAAGAGTATTTGATCCCACAAAGTTTAGAATTCCAATTTCTTTATTATACTATACTATAAATGGTTGTTCTTCCTATTATGATTATATCTAGATATAGTGTTATAGATCTAGATCTATAATTGAAGGATCTTGATTTTTCCAATAATGAATTTCTGAATGTTGATTTAAGGCATTAGATTTGGATATCATTATATGTATTTGTTTTACTCAAATTTTGGTGCTTTCCTTTGGGTGACAATTAGATATTCAATTAAGGTAGGTGGTATATTATTCAAATTTCAATATCCTGATTTCAATTTTTTTATGTAATTACATAACTTATTGGGTTTTCTTAGAAACTGTGAACTCCAAAATTTAATTAATTAATGTCATCATTTAATTAATTAATGGATTCTGGATTTCATTGAATAACGTAATTTTTACATAGGAGTAATTAATTATCAATTGAATTATAGGTCATTGTGATTTTGAATTTGAATCATTAATGGATAAATAATTATAGGATATTGATATTTTTAATTATAAAAATTAATAGATGAATGTATTATAGGATAATGAGATTGAGGAAATTATTGATTAATTGATGAATTAATTATGGGATGGTTGGGATAGTTTGTTTTTATTAACATGCATGAAAATTAATAAAGTGATGTGATGTGATGAACTAATTGTTTAATTTTTGATGATGTCTAGAAGATTAATTAATTTTTTATCTAATTAATGATATTGTGAAGATAAATTAATTGCGGAGTTAAATTATTAGATTTTTAATATTAATTAACTATTTATTTAATTAATGAGATAGAGAAGAATAATTAGTTTTTAAAATAAGTAAATTGATTTAGAAGACTAGTTTATTTTTCAGTTAATTAATGAGATAGATAATATCATGTAACATTTGGAGATTATTAATGAGATTGAGTATATTAATTAATATTGGAGTTAAATAATAATGTTGAAAATATAAATTAATTCTTGGGTAAATTAATGAGATTTATAATATTAATTAGTTGTTAAGTTAATTAATAATATTGAGATTATTAATTAATAGTTTGTTAATTAATAAGACTATGAATATTAATTTATTGATGATTTAATTAGTATTATCAAGATAATTAAATATTTATTGAATTAATTATGAAATAGTTAATTGTAATAGTAGTATTCATATGAAAATTCAAATCTAGAATGGTAAAATGTAATTACTAGATTGAGATGAGATATGGAATAGTAATAGTGGAATTCAAAAACACTATATACCCTGGGGATAGTGTATACTCAAGAATGGTATGAATAAAATATTGAGTTTCATGAGCCTATGAAAACCTAGGAAACTAATGTGGTCAAATAAATAATAAATTGATAATGTGATAACTTTTTATTTATTAATTGTATGTATTTATTTATACATATTCAGACACTTGTTATTGACTGGATATATTTTTAGACACCATTGGTGGTGTCCTACTTAGTTGTTCTCACATGATACTCATAATTATAGATTAGTACCCAAATAGATTTCAAGGATGCAGGGCATGATAATAGAAAGGGCCCTACGTTAGGAGAATGCATTGGGATTGAGCATGGATAAGGTACTTATATGTGGTTCATGAGTTAATTGCGGTGTTTTAGTGTCCTTATTTTCAGTACCATTTTGATATAAGATGATTACTTTGATATGGCTTATCTATTACTTAGTTTTGATATTACAGTTTCACTTTTGGTTATTTTTTTCACTCTTAAATTTTTATGGTTATGATATAATTTGATTATTCAATTAATATGGTTAATTTATTACTTTATAGATTTTTAATCTAACAATGAGGGTATAGTCCCCCCATAAATGATATTATATCCTCATTTCTACTCAAAATATTATTGTATAATGGGAGGCATGCTTGCGGTCATGTGGAAGACTGGTTCGGGGCATCAGTGTGTATCACCTATGATGAGAAGTAATAAACTAGTATTATAGGAGTTATATTTTATTTTTATTTTTTAGTACTATTAGAGATTGTTAGAATGTATTTTAAGAATATTAAGGCCTTGGTTATGAGATCATGCATTGGAGTATCTTATCAATGTAGAAGATTAATCCCAAGAACCTATATTGGGATTATTGTTTATGTCATATTTTGTTACAGTTGAATATTATTTCACATTGGGTGATGCTCTTTTTGTGTGATATGGTTGTTGGTTCTGAGATATTTTGATAATTTTTACATGTATTATAATGGAATAAAAATTGAGGTATCATTCGTTATACTAGGAACTCATGACAATTATTTTCCATGCATTGTTTTTGGCTTGCACTCAAAATGGGTATTGGGTATGTTCTTGAACGTTAATTTTTTCTTAGAATGTAACATTGAATTGAATATGTTGGATAATATGAAATTGAAAATGGTTGTAAGATGATAATAATTGAGTGTCAAAATGAGAAACATTAATAACGAAAATGAATACCCTTTTATAACATTGACCTAGATATAGGATGATAAACAGTAGTGATGTAAACTTGGTTTTGACCGTATTCTAGGGTTTGGGAAAAAATTGTTATTGTTCCTTATTATGATTACCCACAAATTTTTTAATGTGGATAAAATAATCATGAGTTGTGAGTTTGGATTGTACTATTATGCCTCTATGATGAAACATCTTGAGACGATTATTAGAGGACATGGATAGGGATGATCCTATAATAGTGGAACATGAGGCACTGATTGTACCCGATAAGGATGTTAGAGAGCATATCTATGAGAAATTTTCTTGATTCCTTCAATTTATGGAAAGGGAACTTGAGTGGGTTAGATGTAAAAGTGTGATTTGATGATGGTTTTTTAATTTAAGAACCCTCCAAATTCTTCAAAAGAAGGTGAAACTTGGGTAGATGATTTCAGGATTGTGCCTATATAGACTATACATGACCACGTGTAGACTCCTGCTATGGAAATGATCAAGTTGGTAGCTTATATGCTATGAGGATCATCAATTCAGTAGCAGGATGTTCATGATCTGATAGGATGGATGGAATGTATGTTATAAAATGATTTCATAGATATTTTCATGGACCACTTATATGTAGATACGTTGTGGAATAAAAGAGTACCTAATTACCTATGTTTGGCTAAGGGGAGTATGTTTGTGATGGACTATATTGGATGCATTACATATTTTTAGTGTTTTCACTAGATTTGGTAATAGATGAGGCTACATCATAAAAATGATTTCAAGAAGGACATTATAGTGAAATTATGTCTGAGGTGAATTTCATTAGATAGAATATATTGTCAGAAGTGGTAAATTAGGTTCTCATAGCTAAGGGGAACCTAAATTCATCTTCTAGTGTCAAACATATGGTTTCCATTGGGCGATCATAATGTATATATATTTAGAGGAAGATTCTTCTTTATGATAACTTCATCATGTATAGTGGACAATATGTTTTCCGATGGGAAAAATAAGTCACAAATGATAATTGTCTATTTATTTATCCATTGTACGGTGTGCTAGGACATTATCATAGACATTGTCCCTGACCACCAGTGGGGTTTCCATCATGGATAGAAATGGGACATGTCACGAACCTTCCCCCGGGGCCCTTGCTGTGACTACCCCAAGCTCGCCTTCCTTAGGCCATGGGATGGAAACAAGAACCAAAGGCATAATTCCCTAGAACTGGGAAGCCATTTCCTTTATAACTTGTAAATACACATCCAATCACACAATATGATACAAAATCAAGTAAACTGAATAGTAAATAGATTGAGTATAGTAGGCCAAATGGGACAGAATACTAGCCTAACTAGAATGTACTATGTAAATTGGCAAATATAGGATGACTGATAGGTGAAAAACAGCTCTTGGATAGTCCACCATGATTCTTACTTGAAGGTTAGGTACATATCACCTTCTCAGCAATCCACGTCCACCCGTCTCCTCTGCGAACCGACAGGCCGAATGGTTCCGCTCCGAGAACCGTTCAGTCTTGGTACCCTCGTCCTCTATCGGTGTTTTCCATCATCTTTAGCCAAAAGAATACAGTACGAGCATAGCCCGTGTAGGTTTGAGTATAATAATACTCATTAGGGTCCTCGAGACCCTCTAGGACTCACCAATCAACAAAGGATAAACCACAAAGTATGAATTCAACAGATAACCCTAATTAGGTATATGACCATACATATAACTGAGTTTTCAAGTAATCCATCTAAATCATGAGGAAGAAAAATATGTATTAACTCATCTCACACTAGGTATATTATTAGGAATGTTATTAGAGATTATTAGTTATAAATCCCAAATCATATTATTCTGTTAAGAGGCTCTACAGCTGACCTGCATAGGATCGCTAGGAGATGACCCACACATGATCTCTTGAAGATGACCCACATATGATATCTAGGATATGACCCACACAAGTTTTCTAATAGTTGACCTACATAGGATCGCTATGAGCTGACCCACACAGGATCCCTATGAGCCTATCGACAGAAGATCACTAAGAGCTGGCCCACATAGGATCGTTAGGAGCTTCCCACACAGGATCTCTAGGAGCTGACCCACACAAGATGGTTATGAGTTTCCCCACATGTGATCTCTAAGAGATGACCCATAAAGGAATACTAGGAGTTGGCCCACACATGATCCCTAGGATATAACCCCCACATGATCGCTAGGAGTTGAAACGTACATGATTTCTAGGAGTACTCTTCTTGTCATATCCATCTAATGGGTTTCTGCACTAGGCTTTCTCATCTCCAGGAGAGTCCATTCCCTAAGCTACTGGTTGATTCTCATACTACCACGATTTCCCATGATGATGTATCTCATTGTCTCTCCACATTAATTGGGTTTTAACGAAACATGCAGTGCGTCAATCGGACACCCAATCTGCGAGTTATTGTCTTTTTAGTCCAAGGGGCCCAGTTGGATTCATGCTCAATACAACTTGACCATACCCCATGATAATCCAAAACTCTAGTGGAGTATACTCAAAGGGAAAATCTAGCACCTAGGATTCCAGCACTGCTAACAGTTCATCAAATAGATGTCTGGTGCCAATATTTATGGCCAAATGACCGTAAATGGGTCATACTAGGTCTGAGCCCAGTCCGACCTAGTCGGTCCAACCCGAACCAAACCATTCGGGGCTATCTAGGACTGGGTCGACCCGACCCGACTCTCTGGGTCTTGCCTTTTGGGATTGCCCCTACCCACTGGGCGGCCCGGCCTGGTGGTTCCAGCCTGGAAGGCCGCGAGGGGCTACGGAGGTTCACAGGTGGTCGTGAGGACGTAGAGGGGGTTGTGAGGGTGCGAGGCCATGGGGCGGCTCTGCCAGAACAATTTGACCAGAAGGGCAGCGGCAGCTCAGTGCTGATGGCGGTAGCTGCTCGGACGGTGGTGGCTACTCGGACGATGGTAGCAGCTTAGCCTGGACGACGGCAGTGGCTCGGACAACTGTGGAGACTTCGCCCAGATAGCCGCAGTAGCTTGGCCCGACGACGGAGGCTCGGACGTTAGCCAGGGCTCGGACCGGCAGGGCAGCTCGGATGACGGTGGTGACTCTGGTGGACTCTTCTATGGATGATGTCGAGCGACGGAGGCCATGGGGCGGTGGTGACAGTGGACAGTGGATCATCGTAGGGACTATAGGCAATGGGGAGATGGTGTCCATGGATGGTGGAGTGCCACGGGGAACAGAGGCTGCAGTGTGGTGGGGCACCGTTCCTTCGTTGGTGGTTCTCAAGCTCCGCCGGTGCCGACTGCCGGCAGCGGTCGCCATCACCAACGTCGCCTTCTTCAACTGTGAAGGATACAACATTTAAGAAGAATAGTGGAGGGGTTGGGCCATGTTTTTTTGGCCCACACCCTCTGCGTTAGAGCGATATAAAGAGGCTCCATAAGAACATGAATGTGTATGGAAGATATTTAAGAACTTCATTCCCCAAAACCTTCGTCAATCACTAATCGCATTCCCAGAAAAGAAACATAGAAGGGATGAACATGGTAAAAAAACCCTACCTCATTTGATCCATTGGTGGAGATCCCAAGAGATAAGTTGACGTCATTGGGGAGGGGAAGACAATTGTCTATTAAAGACGTACCATCTTGGAGGATTTCCTGCGGAATAAAGTTGAATTTGAGGTCAACGTTCTTCATTGGCATTCTTTGTTGGAGAGCATTCTCCCAAGTTCACCGACACTATCTCTATTTCCAAGACATTTCTCTAATTCCACTAAAATGAAAAGGTATCCCATGATAATAGATTATGATATATATTATTTAGTTTATTGGAAAAAAATCAAAATATCCCAATTTAATTAAATTGATTTGTCATAATAAATGTGGAGGAAGCTTCCGTGTGTCCTCCACATTAAAGAGGGAGTCAAAAGGTTTATCTCTCATTATGAGGGGGGTTCAAGAGATTTTAGCCTCACGGGGTCCCCACCACTATACCATCTCATGGGAGGTTAGTTTGGGTGTTACCCAACCACCAAACCTCTCATGGGGGGTTTAGGTCTAGTGGTCCCCACTTCTCAACATCCACATGGAATAAAAATAATAAAAGCCACCCAATTTTATTTATATTTTACTCTTTAATGAATATGTGAAAAGACATATTCCAAACTCGACCTACTACGGTCAAGGTGAAGGTCTCCTTAAGCGAATACTGGTGTTGTGAGTTCAACGGTGCCCTCAGAGTCCAATTCCAAACATCAGTTTAAGGATTAAAAAATCCACTAGCATGTTTAAATAACGTACCCAAAATAATGTTTAGAAATGCATTTCAGGCACTCCGGGCCTCGTAATGATGTGTTTAAAATTTTCAAGTACACATAAAATTTCAATTTATTTTAAAATAATTTACATGGATATTCTAGGTCTTTATATTCTTCCCACCTTAGTAATTTACGTTCCCATAAGCCATAACTCCAACTAATTGAACAAGTGGGGGTACTTAGCACACATCTAAGCCTCCCACTCCCATTTTCTCTTCTGGAGGTTCTGGTGTTGCCAGCGTACGCGCACCAGATGTATCGACCATCCACATAGGACCCAATCCTTTCGATCCTCAATCTCTACTAGAGCCTCCTTAAATTTCTCCCCATTTTCGATGTCCAGTTCTCTATGGTCGGTGATGTTGGAAGAGTTGTGCATATATCTTATAAGCTCGGATACGTGGAAGATGTCATGCACCCGGTGAAATTGAGGTGGTAGAGATAAGCGGTAATCCACCGTGCCAACTCTACTAGGACGTGAAAATATCTGATGAACCTCTGAGACAACTTGACACCTTAGAAAAATCGCTACAAAACTCATCAAGGTTAGACTCGTAGAAAGACGTGGTGACAATCCTTAAACTCTGGACGTATCAGTATCCTATTGGCATAGTACTTCTTCCTACATTGTGCAGTCTTCATCTGCTCTTGGGTGACCTGCACATTCCATGTGGTAGCCTGTACAATCTATAATCCCACTAGTGCTAACTCCCCTAGGTGAGTCCAACACAAGGGTGATCTGTAAGGTCAACCATTCAACACCTCAAAAAGTGTTATATCAATGGTGGTGTGATAACTATTGTTGTATGAATACTCCACCAATGGAAAGTGATCCACCCAGTAGTGGCTAATGTCGAGGACACAAGCATGCAGCATGTTCTCAAGGGTCTGAATGGTCCGCTCAGTCTGGCCATCCGTCTGAGGATGGAAGGTGGTACACAAATGAAGTTGTTTCCTGAAACCCTCCTAAAACACCATACATAGCCGGGAATTAAAATGTGAATCCCAATAGGAGATAATCATTGTGGGTACTCCATGTAGTCGTATAATATTCTATACATAGAGGAGCCCCAAGATCTCTACTGAACCTTTCTCTCT
Organism: Viscum album; assembly: GCA_963277665.1. NCBI lineage: Eukaryota > Viridiplantae > Streptophyta > Magnoliopsida > Santalales > Viscaceae > Viscum > Viscum album. Next base: position 1,665,237,317 of record OY728147.1, on the reverse strand, counting down.
GATCGGTAGGAAGTGGGCTGACATGGTGAGTCAATCAATGATCATGTAAATCGAGTCATGAACCCTAGATGTACGTGGAATTAATGTCATGAATACCATTGATATCCCATCCCACTTCTAGTATGGGACCTCTAAAGGCTGATCCAAGCCTGCTGGTACCTAATGCCCCGCCTTCACTTGCTGGCAAGTGAGGAACCTAGAAACAAACTCTGCAACTGCTTTCTTCATTCCCAGCCACCAGTGCTATCGTCAGAGATCCTGGTAAATCTTTTCCACTCTTCAATATACTTCTAGAGGGGATGTGTGGAACTCCCTCAACTCTTTCTCCTGATATGACACTGGTATCACGGTACGTCCTTTGAAGAAGATGACGTGCGCCCCACCTTCAGAAAATCTATTAGGTGCATGTCCTATAGATATCTGAGCATGTCGTTCCTCGCAGTCAGCATCCCCACACTGTGCCTCCCTGACTCATGGAAGAAGTGGGTGAGTGACTGTAAAATACTGAGGGAAAACTGCTCAATCATTTTTCACGAAGGATATATGCAAAGTTGCTGGCTTCTCTGTCGCCTCACCTAGAAACTATATATCAAACCTCTTACTGAGTGCATATTATACAACATTCCCCTTCCCAGGATTATAGACTATCTAAAATTCATAGTCCTAGATGAACTCAATCCAATGTGTCTATCTAAGGTTTAGGTCCTTCTGAGAGATGATATACCTAATTCTCTTGTGTTCGGAGTAGATTGTAAAATGTTTTCCCATCAGATAGTGTCCCCACATCTTCAAGGCGAAGACCACTGCTACTAACTATAGGTCATAGGGAGCATAAATTTTCTCATGTTGTATTGAATATAGAGAACCATATGTGATCACTGTTATCTCCTATATTAGGACACATCTGAGTCTGTTCCCTGATGCGTCGCACTAGAAAGACACTACCTCAGCTCCTGAAATCTCTTCTGGCATTTATCTTACCAGATGAAGGCTTGAAACTTATTCGTCAATGATAATAGTGGTGTTTTAACTCTGGATAAGTCTGGTACAAACCTCCAGTAGTATCCAACCAAACCCATTAAACTACAAATATCTTTTACACTCCTGGGTGGATCCCAAGAAAGTACCGCCTCAATCTTCACTGAATCCACTACAACTAATTACTCCGATATGACATGTCCCAGAAAGTGAACATATATGATTTAAAACTATCCCTTTGAGTGATTACCATAAAGATAGTTCTCTCGGAGTGTTTCTAGTACTACCTAAAGATGACAGGCATTCTCATCCTCAGTAGATGAGTAGACCAAAATGTCATCGATGAAGACTACTACAAAGCGATCAAGGTATGGATAAAATATCTAGTTCATGAGCCTCATGAACATTGGTAGAGACTTGGTAACACCTAACGGCATAAGTAAAAACTCTTAATGGTTGTACCAACATCTAAAAGTAGTATTCTTCACATCCTCGTCTCATAATCTGAGATTCTAATAGCCAGATCTGAGGTCTATCTTCGAAAACCATCATGCTCCCTTGAGTTGATCAAATAGTTCATCAAACTCTGATAGTGGGTATGTTTTCATCACGGTCACCTAGTTTTGATTAAGATAGTCGACACGAAGTCTCAAGATCTCATCCGACTTCTTGGGAAACAAAATTGGGGCTGCACAAGTAGAAAAACTGGGCTGAAAGAACCTATTCCCCTATAAGTCCCCCAGCTGTACCCATAGCTCATGAAGCTCTGTGGGCCCCATCTGATATGTTGTTGTAGATATGGGTGTCATTCTTGGTCACAAGTCAATGTAATGGTAAACCTCTCTGTGAGGAGGTGGACCTGGGACATCATCGGGGAAGACATCTGAGTATTGGTCCACCACTACAGGATATCTCTTACTCTCCTCATAAACTGCTCCGAGGGTAAGGCTAGCCAACTAATTAGGGATCCACTGCACTCTCCTCTGGCTTTGTTCATTCTATGCTGCAAAGGCTCCCTTCTCACCATTTTATGTAATCATGGTCCCATTCATGTGAACACACCGCACTTTGTGCCGAATACAGCCATTCTGTGCATGGATAGTGGATAATGAGTCCATTCCCAAGATGACATCGTAAGGCCTCGATGCTGCTACAATAAGATCTCTAACGATTCCCTCACCTTCTAGTGTAAGATCTCACATCCTTCACCAGTGAGTAATTGTCAAATCCACCCCCGTAGAAGTATCTATCCATAAGAATTGAGCCAAAACCTCCATCGGAAGCTCTGAGCTCCAAAAAAGAGCAGTGGAAACAAAATAATGACAAGAACCTGTGTCTATAAGAATTGTAGCTAATTTGGAGTAGACAAAAATCATACATTGTATCATATCTGAAGCACCATGATCATAGTCCTCAGTTTCCTTGAGTTGAGGTCTCCCCTGTCCACCTGTTCCCTGCGGTCGGGGTAGACCTCCTCGTAGTGGGGGCGGTATCATCTCAAATCGTCTCACACTGCCAGTTGCGCGACCATCTCCTCTACCACATCCTTATTCTTACTAAAGTCCTCCTTGGTCGAATATATGTGTCTTACAGGGTGGTCCTTTGACCATTTACTGATCACCTGTATGGCGGGTCAGTCAACCATGATCCATGTGACCCTGCCCACCACATGTGTAACACTGACCTCTCCTAGTATGACTGGCTCTGCCTCTGGTTCCCCTCACAACCGATCCTGAGTCATGCAGTAATCCACATATGGGTCTGGACCTCTTGTACCTCTGCGACATCTGTCTGCTGCCAGCTGTAGAAGACTCTGCTACATAACGACTGGTGGTGGGTATCGCTCCTGGTGACTGCTCAGCAAGAAAACTCTCCACTAAGATGGATCACTCAAACACCCCCACCTGCGATGGGATGCTGAGTGAGATCATTGAAGCCATGATTCTCACTTGACCCCCTACTTGAAGGTCTAAGAAAAGAGGAATGGGTCTCTCTTCATATCTATGGTGTAACGTGAGAGTTCAGTGAACCTCACTGAGTACTGAGCCACAGACATGATACCCTATTGTAGATGAAGGAGATCATGTATGTGCACTGCGCGAAGAGTTTCTAGGAAACACTCGGCCCGAAACAGGCTCTTTACATCTGCACATAGAAGTGTCACCTCATGATGAACCTAGAGCATCAATCTCTACCATATACCCACTATTGCCTATAGAAGGCTTGCGGCAAGGATAACCATGATATTTTCTAGAGTCCCTACCAGTTGGAAGACACTCACCACAGACTCCAACCAATAGTCATCTACATGTGGGTATATCTCTCCCCTGAACCTTGGTGGCCTATGGAACTAGAACTCATTCCACACGCTAAATCAGCCTACACCATCTGTTTTTGTGGCTGGTGGAATCAGTGGCCCAATGCTGAATGGAACCGCTGGTGTCACAGATGGTGCCTCTACTGGAAAAGGGCCCTACACCAAGGCATTGTCGCTCGGTGGGATATTATTGCATAAAAATCTCGGTACCCTAGCTGATTTCCTGCATGGAGGAATCTAGAAAAGAAATAGGTGCACCATGGTTAATATCTTATACCTAGTGAGTTAACTCTAGAGATCACATATAAAACTCCTTGAAACACACATCCAATCATTGTTTTTGTGCATTATGTCAGAAATCAGAATTCAGGGTCCTAGTGTGTGGATACATCGGCTACTGCACCAACACTAGATTCGCTAAATTGATAATCACCCTCACTGCACTTACCACTATTACCATTAAAATGAAATACCAGAGTCCTATGTTCTATGGTAGAACCGAGTCCTCAAATACGAATTTGTCGCGAGCCACCCCCAGGGCCCGTGCCATGACTACCCCAAGCCCACCTTCCTTAGGCCAGGGGCTGGCGACTAGCACCAAAGGCATAATTCCTTATAATTAGGATTGAATTTCCTTTATATCCTATGAACATAGAACCAATCACACATCATGATAATAACTCAAGTAAACTTAATAGTATATATAGTGATTATAGAATGAAAAAGGGGCCAGAATACAATCCCAACTGGAAAGTACAAGGAAAAATAAAATGTACAAGAAGACTGATAGGTGAAAAGCAGCTCATGGATCTTCTAGCTCAATTCCTACTTGAATGATAGGTACAGATCAACTCCTAAACATTCCACATCCACCCGTCTCCTTTTTGAACTGACACACCGTATGGTCGACTTCCGAACACCGTTCATTCCTAATACCCTCATCCTCAATCATCGTTGTCCGTCATCCGCATCCAGCACAACACAGTGCGAGCATAACCCATGCAGGGATGTGTATGAAAATACTTTGTAGGGACCCAAAGACCCTCAAGGTCTCACAAATCAACCACGTATAAACCAAAAATAATGAAATAAATATATAACCCTACCTAGCTATTTTCCCATACATATAAATGAGTTTTCAAGTAATCCATTAGAAACGTGAGGAAAAAAACATAGATATTGACTCAACTAACACCAGGTATATCATTATGTGTAGTAATAAAAATGATTAGATATAAATAATAAATCATCTTATTCTATTAAGAGGCTATGCTGGTGATATGCATTGAATCGCAAGGAGCTGACCAACACAAGAACCCTAAGAGCTGAACCATATAGGATATCTAGGATATGACCCCCATTGGATCACTTAGAGCTTACCCACACATGATATATAGGTGAATACCCACACATGATTACTAGGATCCAACCCAGAAAAGATCACTAGAAGCCGACCCACACAAGATCCCTAGGAGATGACTCATACAGGATCACTAGGAGCTCACCCACTGATGATCGCTAGGAGATGACCCATACTGGATCACTAGGATTTAACCCAAACAATATTTCTAGGAGATGAACAGCACAGGATCTCTAGGACCTGACCCGCACAAGATCGCTAGGAGCTGACCCGCACAGGATCTCTAGGAGCTGACCTGCACAGGATCTCTAAGAGCACCCTTCTCATCACAACCAGCTAATGGGTTTCCGCACCAGGCATTATCATCTCTGGGAGAGTCTATTTTACAATCCACATGTCAATTCTCAAAATACCATTATATCCCATAAAGAATTATCTCAAATGATTTCCATTTCAAAGGTGTTATAATGCAACAGATGGTGAGTCAATCTGACGCCCAATCTATGAGTTATTAACCTTTGAGTCTCAGGGTCCCAGTTGGATTCGTGTCGATCCAACCAGACCATACTGTATCATAATCAAGAAATCTAGTGGGGTATACTCAAAGGGACTTTCTCTCTTCAAGGTCTATAGTACTGTTTATGGTTCGTCAAATGAGCATCTGGTGCCAACGTTATGGTCATATGAGCATAAATGGGGTGTAGTGGGTTCGTGTCCAGTTCGACCCGATCGAACTGAACAGACCCAACTTCGCCTGGGACGACCCAGTCTGGCTCGACCCAACCCATCCCGCTAAGTTCAATAAGGCCCGCTCGGTAGGCATGGCCGTTGGGTTTAGCCTGGACCACTGGGCCCATCTCGGCAGGCCGCGAGTGGCCGCAGAGGGCCGCGGGTGGCCGCGAGGCCGCGGTGTGTGCCGTGAGGGCGTGAGGCTGCAGGGTGGATTGGCCACTGTGGTTCGGATGGAAGGGGGAGGTGGCTAGGCCCAGATGGTGGTGTCTTCTTGGCCTGGTGGCAGAGGCTCACCGGTGGCTCGACCCAGATGACGGCACAGATGGAAGCGGTGACTCATCCCAGAAAGCGGGGGCGACTCGAACAGCAGTAGAAACTCCGTGCAGACGGCGGTGGCGACTCTACCTAGTGGGGGTGGTTCGGACGGTGGCGGTGGCTCGGCCCAAGGGAAGTGGCTTGGATAGCGGCTACAACTCGGGTCGGCTTGGCTGCAGATGGCGTGGAGTGGCTAGGGCCTTGGGGTTGCGAGGGTAGAGGGGCGGCGATGGTCGTGGATAGTAGAGCACTATTAGGCGTAGAGGCCATGGGGCAGTGGGCCGCCGTGCCTTCGTCAGTGGTTCTCGAGTTCTACCGGTGCCGACCGTTAACACCGGTCGCCATAACCAAAGTCACCTTCTTCCGTCGTGGAGGATACACAATTCATGAATAATGTCTGAGGGGATCTTTTGCCCTTTATCAGGCTAGAAGATGCAGTTATATTAAATGAGGTGGTAAAGGCAGTAGATGTTGTAATTTTTTTTAATAATGCATGTATCAGTATAGTGGTCTAGCTTATGAGAGATAGACTATATCAGAGTTATGTGGTGTAAAACCGCTTCATGTGGTGCCACTTATACTTGTGGATAGCGAGGCTAGACCATCAAAATATATATGTACTATTATTGTATCTTCTATATTAGTTAGTACATATTTGATAATGTTGCCTCCCATTCCATTAAATATATACGAATTTTGAATGGTTTCAGTAGTGGAGTTTTGGGTGGGGTGTTGATAATAGATACACCATTGGGAGTACGTTCAAGTGACATTTTCTTTCATAACTGATGTTCTCTCAATATTGGAGGGTATCAATGTTTCTGGGATATCTACAACCTAGTATTGTTTGAGTGGGAATTAATTCTAGGTATGGACTTGTTAGTACCGTAATGAGCTAAAATTGATTGTTACCTTAAGAGTGTGACTTCTACATCTCTTAATGATGGAAACTATATTCACCATGGATAATAGAAGATTCAGGTAGGCTGATCTGGGCTAATTATGTAGTTAATTGGGAGAGCTCACAGACCCTATTTCTATTCAATTTTTGGATGATGGATGTGTATACCAGGATGTACATCCACCTATGGTAGAACAAATTTAATATGTGTTTCATTAATATTCTAAGGGCTTTCAACTGATATAGATGTCGAAATTAATATATAGCTCATGTTAGTAGATGAACCAATTTTTATTCCACCATATTGTATGTTGTCGATATAGCCTTAATAAATCAAGAATCATCTTGATGAATTTATGGATAATGGGTTTATCCATCATATTACATCGTCTTGGTTTTCACCATTGTTGTATTCAATGAAGACTGATGACAATATCCCATTTTGTGTTGATTTCTAAAAGATAAATGAGATGACTGTTGAGAATTTGTATCATTATCCATGAATTAAAAATATTTTTCATTATTTGAGAGTGTCTTATGTCTTTTAATATATTAAATTCATATTTGGGTATCATGAATTAAGAGTTTTTCCTTGTGATATATAATGGACAACCTTCAGAAGGAGGTATGGAATATATGAGTTCATTGTAATTTCATTTGGGTTGACAAATGAAAAATTAATGTTTATGGACCTGATGAATATAATCATCCAATTGTTCCATGATCAGTTTGTGGTGGTGTTTGTGGATGAAATCATTGTTTACTCCAATACTCATGATGACCATTCCTAACATGTTTAAATCATCTTGAGTACACCAATTGAGGATCAACTATACACCAATCTATCAATGTGTCAATTTCAGATCTATCTAGTATAGTTCATGGGTTATGTCATCTTTGAGGAAGGTACCATTTCTGGACCCCGATAAAGTTCAGGTTGTTTTCTTTTTGAGAAGTCCAAGAACATCTTTGATATAACAATCTTTTTTGGGTTTTCTTGATATTATCAATGGTTTATTCCGAACATCTCCCATTTAGTAGTGTCTCTCTTTGGATTTACCAAAAAGGGAATAATGTTTTATTGTTCTGAATAATTTGATAATTATTTTCAGGAGTTAAAGAATACGTTAATATTGGTGATAATATTGATCCTACATATCCAAGTGAATAGTATACCATTTATTGTGATTATTTTTGGATCATAAATGGATTTTTTTTGATGCAAGGATACCATGTTGGGGTGTATGGGTCTTGACATATGAGGCCACATGAATGGAAGTACCCTACAAATGACCTCAAGTTGGAAGCAGTGGTTTATGATATTAATTTTATTGAGGAATTCTCTAATGGGAGAGATGTTTATGGTGATTACCAATCACAAGATATTAATTTATATATTCTCGCATCTAGAGAAGAATATTCGGTAGTGGAGATGGGTTGATTATATGAATTAATTTGATTTTGAACTAGAATATATTCCCAAGAAACGAAATAGTCTTTTTGATGATTTGTGAAGAATAAATAAGAAAAAACTATTTCGGAGACTATGGCTAAGTGGAAGATTATGACACTACTATCAGAGATACATGTGGTGTTTCTATTGAATTAGTGGCATTTAACTCTGGTCTCAATTTTAATGGATTCAACAATTCTACAGAAAACTAGGGATATTGACTATTTAGATCATGATTTATTATCATTGAGAGAAATACAAGATGGTGGATAGGGACCTATGGACAAGATTATTGATCATGAAGATATTATCTTCATCAAAAATAGGTTTAGTGCACCTTCAATCTTGTAGGATGAGTTGATGTGATAATTTCACGCCGCTATGTGGGTGGTGCATCCAATTGTATCCATAAAATGTACAATGTCCTGTGGAAATTGGTTTAGTGACTTTGAATGGAAAAGGATATTTCATTGTTTTGGATGTGGTGCTACATCTGTCAATAGGTGAAGGAAGATCTTCAACAACCTAGTGGTTTTCTATCATGATTACCCATTTTGGAGTGTAAGTGTGACAATGTTATAATGGAAACTACATTAGCTATTTTGAGGAATACATTGGATAATGAAACTATTTGGGTTATTATCGATAATATAATGAAGGAATATAATATCTTGCATATATGGGAGACCTTATTAGTTCAGTAGTTGGGATAATTGTATGATTAAGAGATATTACATCTGCACCAACTTCCATAGATTATAGTTTCATATTATTCATTGTGTTTTATTTCACGATTCTAGAAGGGAATATAGAAGGAAATTATTTAATATGTTTTCTTGAGTAAAAATTACACCCATAGATAAATTACTAGTCTATGAATACTATATAGGTGATTTAGGCTATTTTGTAGGCATGTGCCTTATACATTTTTGGGTATTATGAAAAGATCCTACCCTTCCTAGAGTTTTCATATAACAATATTTACCAAGTCACAATATATATGGAAAAATTTGATGATATTTTGGCGAGGCTGTGTGGAAGACATCATTTCTTTTTGGAGGAATGTGAGACTATTTTTTGGGGACTGATTCTTATTCTGGATATGTCATAACATATACAACATATTCAGAAAAATATGGATATGGATCAGTGAAGACAGAATATATATGATAACAAATAAAGATGAACCCAATAGTTTATATATGGTGATCATATATTCCTAAAAGTATATCGATGGTTGGTTCACAATAGGATAAGAATAAATGGAATGGTATGACCCATGTACGTTGGACTATTTTAGGTTGTGTTGAGATTTGAGTCGGCATCGTATCATTTGTATCATCTATAGAAACACAGTATTATGCATGAATTTTTCCATGTTTCACAACTATGGTAGCATCACACCATCTTTTTTGATTTTATTGACTTGTATGATGTTGAGTTTGATATAGGTAAATCCATTAAGGATAATCTGATATATGTGATGGGTCATAGTGATAATGTGTTAAGGGGTAATTATGTGGTGGTATTTTGCATAATTGGGTGGCACATTCATGTTCAATAGAAGACATGGGAGATAGAATACGATATTAGGTCTCTAGGGATTAGAATTATTGGCCTAGAATTTTTGAGATTCATTGGAGTAAAACTTAATGATGATCTATCATATAGTGGGGAGATTCAAATATACCGAAATATTCTAGATATCACTTGAGAATTATTTTAGGTAATTTTTTTACTTGTGTTTAGTAATAATTTTTTGTCTTTAAATTATTATGTGTTTGGGATAAATTTTTAGAAAAATTGAAGAAGGGGGAAGTGAACGTTTTACAGAGAGTTAGGGAAAACCATGTCACCTTGACCAGAAAACATTGAAAACCAGAAGAGGTGGGATTTTAATAGTTGGGACATAATTTTTCATAACATGAACCCTTTTATGAGTAAATATGAAACCAAATATAAGTGGTAAAAAATTAGGGAAAATTGTGCTTCAGTACAAATAATAACATGCACCTGAATTCAATTCACCTAAAATTATAATTTGAATCACCCAAACTCCTATGAATCACCACATTCGACCATAATTTATCCTTAGTGGTTATTCCCTGATTTTATGGCCTCGCAGATGGATCTTAATACATCTTGACCTCTAATATTCATGATAGAAAGCCTTTTATGACGATTTTACCCATCATAGTAAGATAATCCGACCCCATTGGTTTCCCATTCAAATTTATTTCTTCTCTAATACTAGTTGGGTGATTCTTCATATTATTCTTAGATATAGATATAGAATTTTAAATCTAGATCTATAATTTAAGGAAATTAATATTTCTAATATTTTTTTGTATTTAGATCGAAATCTCATTCTGCGTTGTGGTCTTACTCAAATTTGGGGATTTCCACAATTCCATTGTTACTCAATGTATTCAGGTAGTTTGCCTATTATACGTTTCACATAGTCATGTATTAAATACATGTATGTAAATTTAGAATTTAAAGGATTCAATTATAAATTTGAAACTCTTAAATTGAATTAAATAATTTGATTAATTAATGAAGGTATTGTGGCTTATATTGAATAATTTTATTTTTGAATAGGTATTATTAATTCATAGATTAATTATAAGATATTAATATTATGAATTTGAAAAATTAATTGTTTAATTAAATATAGGATATTGAGGTTATGAATATGAATAATGAATTAAAAAAATTTAATAGGATAATGAGATTGAGAAAATGAAATATTATGTGGTGAATTAATTATCGTATTAATTGAATGGTATATTTTGATTAATTAATTGGGAAATTAATTAAGGTATTTAATGTGATGATCTAATTATTTAATTTCAAATGAAATTGGGTAGATTAATTTATTTTTTAGTTAATTAGTAAGATTTGAAAGAGAAATTGTTTTTTGAGTCAGTTTATAAGATAGAGAAGGTTAATTAATTGTTGTGTTCAGAAATAATATTGAAAATATTAATTATTTTCTTGATTAATTGATTACATAGAGAATATTAATTAATTAATCAGTTAATAAATTAGATAGAAAATATTAATTAATTTTTGAGTTTCATTACTAGAATGATAATATTAATTTATTATTGAGTAAATTAACTGGATTGATATGATTAGTAAATTATTTGGAAAATTAAAAATATTGATAAGATTAAATAATTTTAAAGTTAATTATTGATATTGGAAGGATTAATTAATTATTGAGTTAGCTAATTAAGCTGTGATGATTAATTAAATACTGAATTAATTAATTAATTGATTAATGGTAAAAATTCCACTCATTTAAATATTGAGATTTACAATGGTTACAATAGAATTATGAGATTATGATGAGATATATAATTGTAATAATGGAATTCTAGAACCTTTCATTACATAGGGATAGTGTGGACTCCAACATGGCTAAAGATGTTATTGACATTTTTGTATCCTCATAAACATGGACAATTTATGTGGTTAAAAAATAATAAATTATTTTTGGGATAAATATTTATTTATTCAATGAGCATATTACATTGTACAATTTTATACACATATTATTGACTTGAAACTGTTTTAGACTCTATTTAAGGTGGCCAACTAGGTTTTATTCAAACACCACTCAAGGTGCCTAATTTGTAGATGGATAGATTTAGTTGTTGTAGGAATGGATAACGAAACTGGCCCTGTGTCAGGTGGAAGAGTAGAGATGGATTATGTATGAGGGAATTATATATTGTTTGGTACTGTCTTGGGAGTCATTTTTGTCTTTATTTTGAGATTCATTAAGACATTGGACACATAATTTGGCATGGAAAGTTTACTACTTTGTTTGGATATTTATATATATTTTGGTTATCTTATTATAATGATATTTTTATGGTCATGATATCATTTGAATATTATGTTGATATTATTTATTTATTTACACTTTTGTTTTACTCTCAAAAAGAGGATGTAGTCTCACCCTAACTAATTTTAGACCCTATCTGCTAGTCGTCATGCTAGGGAATATGAGGATGCGTGCCTAAAGTCACATAAAAGAACTACAAGTGCACCAATGTGTAGATCCCATGCTGGGAAACTATAGGATTATTATTTTTGGTTCATGGATGGCCAGTAGTGTCTCCAAACTATGTGAGTGGCATCTTCAGAACGATCTAATGACACGGTGGGAGCACATTTTCAAAAACAGTGTGGCCAAACCATATTGTTGAAGAAATTTCATTAATAGGGTAATTTTAAAACAATTCCACTCTATATATTTATCCAAAACTCACTTTCCTCTCCCATTTGAATGCACAATCTTGATGAGGTGTATCTTCCCTTCATCTACTTTTTATGTCTCTCCAAGGATGTTTTTTTGGAAATTATGTACATCTGGAGGTAAGATCAAACCGTTTGTGGCTTCCTATGTTATTACTCTTACTGTTAACTATTTTTTTTTTCTCATGTGGGGTATTTTCTGATTATTCCTCCAGGTCATTAAGGAATCATCCATTTCTTATGAGGTTTTTTTTCTTCTTGCATATAGGTGATCTTGAGATGGATTCTGCACATCTTTGTGTGACATTTCATTGAGGTATGTGATCGTAGTGATATTTCATGGATTTTTCATTTAATTTAATATAATTATGTATTTAAATTGTATCTACAATTAGATAATCCTCCTAGTTTTTGGTTGGGGATAATCTATTGACCGTTAGACTGTGGTTGACTTCGGTTGTGATGTGGCACGATGGCTTGATTTTTTTCAGCATTATGAAACATTGGGTTTCCGTTAATATATTAATTATAATTATTATAATTGTTTAATTATTTTTTTCAGTGTATTACAAGATATTATGTTATTTTTATTATCTTAGTTTGGTGAATTATGGATTGGATGAATATTAGATGAACGTTTGCAACAGTTTTGTGCATTGAAAATGTGTTAGAATTATTTATTAATGAGGTAGGTTTTTTAGAGCATTAACCATAATCATATTAATTTATTTTTATTTGTACGAATTATGAATGTTAATCTTTTTTACATGTTATTTTTTCATAGAATAAATAATTTGGTTTTGAGCCTTGGATTAACACCTTATAAATTACATGGTTTTTATTTGACCCATTGGTGTTTATATATCTAAACTGACTATCACCCATAGGGTGATCCATTTCATGAAGAAGGTATAGTTCAGCTGTAAAGGGATATAATGGAATTATATTATGTGTAATGAATTTATTAAAATTTAGTTGAAGCATTGAAATGGGTTTAATGCATTGAAATGGGTTTCGATACAATTGAGGATGTCAAGGGGGGATGATATGTTTTGAAATGATCTTCATTTTGATATGAGGTGATGGATTTGAAGTGGTTGTGAAAAGTTGTTTAAAAATGGATTTAAAATTACTCCATGGAATGTTTTTGTCATTATTTTAGGTGCAAATATACTATTTACCATATTATGGTAATCATGGAATGTTAAGTAGATGGACCTTGTTGAATTTTCATTGAATAAGACCCATGTTTTAAGGGACGATATACAAATGTTTGACAATGATTTGTGCCTTGAGAATTATGACATTTTGGAAAATGGTTAAGATGTATTTCATTGATGTATTGATTTATGTGTATGTTTTTTCTATGATAAATTTTTATATTAAGAATGTAAATTGAAATTGTCAAAGGGGTGTGTTTAATTAGTAAATGGTTTGAATAAAATTTAACAAGTATGAATTTGGGTAAACTTTTAAATGGTAAAATTATTAATTTTTTTTACATGATGAAGGTAATGGAACATAGTAATGAATAATAATGGGATGTTCAGGGATGGAAAATTTTCATTTGGTGAATCTTAGTAGGTATCATAGAATGATTCCATATGTATACTAATTTGACACAAATGGTTTGGGTGATGGAATATTTCTACAAGAATATATATTTATGAAATGATAGAATAGTTTGACTACTATATGTATATTGACAATCTAGGTAGTATAATATGGAGATGGTGTCAAGGTGAGGCTATGGACACTGATAGTATACTTCATGATTTAGCAGCCAGATAGAGGATCTATGTTATGATTTCATACATTGAGTTTTAATTTGTTGGATTGATGTTCCTCATCCATTGGAGGGGCCAAACATATTATCATCACACCACTGATGTTATGTATAGAAGGATGTTTTATTAAGGCTTTATTAATTTTTTAATGTTCTATTCCATGTTTTATATACATGTTGTTTGGTGTTGGTATAGATAGATTGGAATATTGTTAGGTGCATGAATAAGTTTATATCCATGTTTATTATGGATGATGATATTTGACGTAGATGTCAGACTAATATTCTAGGTAATAATTTATCATGTGTGTGAGATCGATATTTTGGATCCATGATCCAAGAATCTCTTTGTTAAATTAATATCCACTCTATTTTAGTTTAGATATGATGTAGCTCTGATGTCATGCTCTAGAGGACTAGATCAGATCAATGTATGTTTGATTTTACTAGGTAACAACTTAGAACAATTGGTCTAATTGGTTATCGATGAGGTATTCAATTTCATAGTTGTTTGTATTTATGGTAAAACTTTTTATTCAATTTTTTGTCATTAAAAATTATTAAACTGGGTGAAATTTCATTTAGACACTATTGGAGGGGCCAACTAATTATTACTCACAATATGCTCGAGCCACCATTTCACATGGGTACACAAGAATATCTCGCATGATTATTTTAGGCACAAATATTGTATGAGGCCAATGATGAGTATTTGTATGATCAAGCAGGAATGATCAAGTGGCATCATATGATTGGATGTGTTGGGATTAGTGATTCCATAGAGCTTTTATAGTTATTTTAATTTTTTTATGTTAATTCATCGACCTAGTTGGTGGTTATATGTATGAATTACATGTAAATATGACCATTAATAGATTTTATTTTTAATATTTCATATCAGATTAAAAATATTCGTTATTTCATATGTGATTTATATGAAAAATTTCTATTTAATATTATTTGTGCTCTTTGATTTGTTTGTATAGTATCCCGAATGAATAATAATGATCCTTATTGATAGCTAGAATCTATTTTAATATGAGGAGTCACGCTTGGGGTTATGTGGAGTTCTAGCATGGGGAACCAGTTCAGTGGAATATGGTTAGTTATGCTATAATGTGATATCATATATTTATAAATTCATATTACTTTACTATATGAGGTTTGGTACACATAAGATATAGCAATGTGATTGAGATTGTGATGGATACCTAGAAGTTGCGTCATAAAAACTGATTTTCGTAGGATGTCCAAGTTACCATGGGATGGTCTTGGTGTGATGGGTTTGTGATGTTGTAGTTGTATATGAGTTTCAATTATGGCAGTGATGAGGTTGATTGGGTTTTATGATTTATGATTAAATTCTAGATATTGGCATGTTGGAAGTAGGCATGGTACTTGAATTTTCCTCTTGTTCTGTAGAGGTAGGAGGCACCATATATTTCCAACTAGGAACATATGATCCACATGTTATAGTACTAATATTTTTTGATTTAATTGTTTTTTCTGATGGATGTTAACATGGATCTATTTAAGGATCCTCATCAATGCTGGCATGGGTGTGGTCCTCTTGTATGGTTAGTGAACTGAGCATCATGGGAAAGTATGGTGTAGGTATTGGATTTTGGGATCCCCTTATAGTGGTTTTATTTTATTATGGTTATTTTTCCAGGTCCTCCAAATATTTTTCTAATGCGTATATTATTGAATAATATGTTCTCCCTTGTTTTGGTATGTTGGTTGGTATATGACACCTTAATGTTGTAAGACCCCCGTGTAGGGGGTTTTTAAATGATCATGTTGTGTGATGATGATATGGGATCATGTTGGTGCCTCGCGGTCCATGGATTTTACCTAAGTGGATAGACCTAGTTACTTTTTATTAGGCATCACCAATAAATCTATATTGGATAGCCTATTAGCCTTTTGTTGTTACTTCAATTTTGGGAGTTAGTTCTTTGTGGATTTTCTATATTTCATATGAGAGTGGTTAGCTGAGTTTTATGATTTAGTAGGTATGTGGTGTAGTAGTTTGTATATAATTTTTAAAAAAATACACGAATTTTGCATCCTTTTATGAGGATTGGGTTATTTATATGCCTTTATTTATGATAACAAGCACTTAAGTGCTATATTTTTAGCCTTGTGGTGGTATACTAATGAAGTATGCTTGTTTGGGTGCCTAGCCTAGGTATGTGATGTATAAATGTGTGTTCTTGCAGTTTATGAGACAGATCTGTGAATCTAATGGCTCTCGATGATGTTTGGGTTTATTTGGAATATTTTTCATTAGGTAGAAAATGTAGGTGAATGTTTGTTTTTGGGTAAGAGGCACATGGAGGTGTTTGGGTTTATTTAAATTAGACTCTCTTCGTGTGTTTCTGTTTTGGTAGCACATGTCGATTATTGGGGTAGAACATGATCAATATATGACTCGGTTATCACTAGAGATGTCTCCTAGAACATTCTAATATTTTACATGAACATATACGTACATTTTATGGACATAATTTATTGATTGTTCATATATGTGGTTTAGACTCTAGTGTATTTTTGTCATGAAAATCCCCAAGGGCTGTCGACATTGGGTGAGATAGCTATACGGGGTATGGATGGTCAGTGGATGGTAACTAGATGGGTCTTGTGAGTTGATGTTTTATAATAATTTTATTCTAGATTCATAATATGATTCAATAGTTTTGTTACACAAAGAATGTGTAATGGTAGCCATTAATGAGATATTGGAGGCATAAGAGTGTTGTAATGCCTTGGGTCATTTGGGTTTTGTATCTTTTGTTACAGGATAATATAAAAAAGGTGATTGGGTAAAAATGGGATCCATATGTATTCTGAGTATTGATCTATATGTGATGGGACTCTTCAAGGTAGGGATTCAGGAGGCATTTGATCATTTTTCATTTCCCTATACATATGGGTGACATCAAGAATGGATGTAGTGTAGTGGTATATTCCAAAGAAAACATGGAATAATATTTGTAGCAATGAGCATTTCAACATTGTTTAAATATTATTTTATAAACTTAGAGGCTAATGGATATATGCCTAACTACCCAAATATATGTTTTTTGGATATAGGTCCTCCTGTAAGATACACAAATGTAGAGTTCTATGTGAATCCTTATGGAGAGTGGTGCACCATTTAATGATTATGTGTGAAGACCTCGGGTGGACCGGACGTAGAAAAATGTTTTAGTTTCCATTTTATGATGTATGGTTTGCGTGATTATTGATTTATTATAGGAATTGACATAATTTTTGAGTCATTATAGGATCTGGATATGTGACCTCATTGGGGGTCTATTTTTGACTTTACTGGTTTTGTTGGGTGGTTGGGGAATGCCTTTGTGAATGAAATAATTGTTGTCGAAATAAACAATAACATGCCAATTGATGGTGTTGGGTGATTAAAAATGAGATTGAAGAGGATATTACTCCTATGGTTAGTACACATGTTGGGTTTGGAGGGTTGAAAAGTAAATATGTGTGAGTCTTTTCATAATGATGAATGTATTTATTGTTTTAGTTTGGATTTCGAGGAAATGTTAATATCATCATAGTTTGTGCATGGAAGATAAGTATGAATCCACTTTGGTTGGTTGGATGAGGTGGATGGGTGAAAATTATTATTTGAATTCTTATTGTTGTTGGGCATGGTACATTAGGATATCATTTGGGTATGGTGTGGTAGTTCATGTTCTGGTTTGTCTGGGATTTTTTATGGAAAAGGTTGCTATGTATTAGAAGTTGGTCGATATTAGTTGGATCATATGGACGAGCACCATCACTCAGTTATTATTCATGTGTTTTTTTCATAAATTTCTATTTTGTATGGGCATGAATTATAATAATCATATTTTCTTATTTTTATTGTAAGATTTAGTTATGGGTTTCGACTGTTTGAGGGGCTTGAGTTGGATATTATGCCTCAATAGTACTTCAAGAATTTTGAGGCAGGATGATGAAGTTAGTTGAATATTATTACTAATATAGGTCTGATGGTACTGTGTAATGGCCAGTGAGGCACCACGAGGATGAGATGTATTATAGTGGGGAGGTCATAATATCCCCCAACAATATGGATCGGGATATTTTTAAGGATTTCAAATTTTTAAAAATTGATGATTATGACGTTGAATCATGACATGGAATTGTTATCCAAGTGTGGGAACATCACATAAGAATGTTTTGAGAGATTTAATGATGCCTAATTACTATTTCAATAGTTATACTAATATTTAGAAGCATTGTGATGTAACACCCCGACCCCAGTTTCATAGAGTTGGGCATTATTACATAACAATGGCATGATCAGAAGGGATCAAAATCTTGAAAGATCGATCAATTCAGTAGCCATTGAAGTGCTTGACGCATTAATAGGTTTTACATTACAATATAAAATGAAAAAAACAAAAAAATTATCTACATTGACCAAATTTATCCCTTAAATTAGCCCAACAGGTGAGTTATAATATACTTCTTCACATTTTAGAAAAAATAATACATAGAATGGGTGAGTATAGAAGCTCAGTAAGGATAAAAATATAGGGGAATCATTCCAAAATGATAATAAATATTTAAGGAAATGTATAAGACTAAAAAACAAGATTTTAAACATAAACATCATCATAATATGACATAGATATTTCAAATAATTTCAATTACATATTCACATGGATATTCTACAGGTTTTATAATTACATGTAATATCAATAGCCAATTTCATAATGTTGGAATGCATAATTCTAGACTTCATAACTACATAGTCAAGGACTTGTTCCAAGAATCCAAATAATATTTTGTCAAATCCTTGTTCAAAGACACTAGTTTTATCATTACATATTGCAATGAATCATGGAGCTATAGCGGTCTCCACAATCACATACTGAGCCAAATGCATTCCTCATTTGAAAAGGTTTAATCATAACTTAATAATTCGTATTAAAACTATCAGAACAAAATTAAAAACATTATATATAAACCATGAATGGTGTAAAACTAACCCATCCATAGTCAAACATATCACAGAACCTATAATACAATATGGATGATTTTTATAATAATAATCAACTTCAGACAAGCTTAAAATCCAACAAAGGCATTTGACATAGTTGAAATCATAACATTTTGTAGATAAATATCTCCTTCTATATTAAAATAATTTAAAATTCATATAATTATAAAAGAAAACATTTATTTGAAAATATTCTTTTATGATTTTATGTGAATCATCAATGATGTTATAATGGCATAAAATAGCCGCACCCTCCGTATAAGTTAAAAAAAAGACATTCTTGCATTAATTTTGTCAAAAAGGTCATAATGTACCTTGATTCAAAAATGATAGTAAATTTCCTTTCAAAACATATGTGTTCCAATAAGGATATAAATGACATTAACCCATAGAATAGTAAATAGTAATAATTTAGGAATTACATTTTGAAGAAAACAAGGATGTGGATGATAAAGATGTCCCAGTAGATACTTACGTATTAACAAACTCAGATAAGTAAAGAGATTGTAGATGTAACCCTTACTTTGTAAATTTATATAGTAGATGGTATGATAACCTCTTGTATAACAGTTAACACATTGTTATTATATTGTAAGATAACTATATATGTAAATATGATATCATATGTGATCCTATAATATTTCATTGTCAATAATATTTCAGTAGTATTATTATTTCAGGTGTTGATAGATTATTTTTTCTTTATATTATTGGATATGTGAGCCATGATTTTTATGGATAACATGTATTTGATTCATATAAAAAATTATATTATTTTCATAAACATTATTTTTATTCATAAAATAAAAATTATTGTTGAATGATTACGATGGAGAATGAATCGTATCGCGTTCATGGAGATGGTAATCCATATGTATGCACAAGTGAAAATATTGTTATATTGATGGTGAAATCGTAAGTAATTGGATGATATATCATATATACAGAATCCTGAACATGTTATATTTATTATTTAAATTATTTATACTCATTATTATACACATCCAAATAATTAAGTGTTAAAATAATAAACTACACAACGACGTAGAGACGGTAAGTCGTACGTACACACGTATGGTGACTTTGTCATTTAAAGGATGGATATAATAATGAATATGGTTTTAACATATTTATAATAACATCACAGTATATATATAGTACTATATTTATTATTTTTTTTATGGAAATATCAATGAAATATGATTTGGAAGAAGAAAACAACATGAAAGAGGGTGGTGAATTTATTACCTCTTCTTTTGGTGTTTCCTTTTGAGTTGATCAAAAGGACTCTGTAGGTATGATTTCAGATCAAATTATTGCATATAGGTTTAATAAAGGATATTTAAAATAATATTTGGGTAGTTTTTGGCTCATAGAAATGGATTTTGAGTTGTGAAATTAAGATAAGGAGAAGTACCCTTTTATAAGAGAGGTGAGGGTCACTTTAGGGAAAGCTTGAAATATTATTTTATAATAAAATAATTTTCGGTTTCTAAAGGTTTGAAAATAATTTATTTCAACCTTATCGTGGGGATGGGTCAAAAACTCTCAACCAATAGGTCTTGGAGTGGCTTATTCCACCATATTAATCTTATCTTTTCGATTCTGGTCATAGTTAAATAATTTGACATTTACCATGTCTCTTTTTATTTTTCTATTATATGGGTAATACACATACTATAACAAGCCAAGAGAACCCCATGTGGGTTAATATTAACATATATAAGAATATTTAAGTACTTTTTCTGAACCATATATTTTTAGAAATATTATATCAATTAATAATATATTATTTGTTTAAAAATCACAATTATATCAATTTTGACACTATTTAGTATTTGGTATTTTAGAGCCATAAAAACATTATCACATCGAATATAAATTTATTTAATAAACACTTACATGGAATATTATCCAATAAATTTAATTTAATTCATCATAAGTCTCAATTTACAATTATTTGTATATTTATAATATCAATTAATTAAATATTTTATTATTAATGTAATTACTACATCATCATTTAGTAATAAAAAATTTAATAATATAATGTGTAAATATTATAAATAAAATAAAATAATGTAGTCAATATGTTTATCTATATAATTAATATTTATAGTAAAATTTATATTGTTTGTAACCCTATAGTAAAAATGGTTTAGTTATTAAACATTGAATTTAACTCTTTTAACTCTTCTCTAAATAAAATAATTTTAAATGCCATAATCTAATCCAAGTGGACCAAAGGGGATCATATTTTATTACTATTATTGTTTTTGTTCTAATTATATTTATAAGGTAGAATTAGAACATGTGTTATAGTAATTTTAATATCATATTTACCCTTAATTACCCTATTTACTTTTAACAGTGGTAAATAAAAGTCAAAACTTACTATTCACAAAAATTATATTAATCATATTGAACCTCATTTTTTTACTATTATCAAATGTTTCTATAATGTTTTTGAAATTCAACTCATGGTTTATGTAAAATTAATTTTTATGAAAATTTTAAAATTCTTTTAGAAGGTGGGTAAAAGATGGTAAAAAGTTCAATAAAATTATATATATCTAAACTTATTATAAAATGGATCCAACCAAATAAATTGAACATATATATATATATTATGTATCTATTTTGACCTAAAATAAAATAAAATAAAATAACTAATATATAACATAAAAATTTGGATTTAAATAATAACATAGTGTTTTCACTATTCATCAAAAATTGAATGTTTGCAGAAAAATACCAAAAATTCACCCTAAGTTAATTTCAATATTCTGAATTAAAAAATGAAGCCCATTTTGAAAAATAAATTATATAAAATTTCAAAAAGTTGTTATTACAATTCATAATGGCTAGTTTGATTGGTCATGGTGTGTTGAAACTCCATGTTGCATACAACGCATGATACATCATTATTCAAAGGAAAATGTATTGTGGAGGCATGGGGAGTTACATTCTCCCCACCTTAAAATAATTTATTCCTTAATATTTATAGAATATTACTACATAATATAATTCAGGTGGTTATTAATCATAAGTTTCTTGGGTTCCCATGTTTTGTCTTCCATCTTATGGTTTCTCCATAGAACCTTTACCAAACGAGTCGTCCTGTTTCTCAAAACTTGTTCTCTTTTATAAATAATATTGACAGGATCTTTATAATAAGAATGATCAGGTTCCGGTTCAATTCTCTCATTGGGGAGTGCATACATTGGGTTACAGATATATTTTCTCAACAGTGATACCTGAAACACATCATGAAATTTGGAGAGACATGGAGGCATTCCCAAACGACAAGCTACAACTATAATTTGTTCTAGAATTTTGAAAGGATCAATGTACCTAGGACTCAATATACCTTTCTTACCAAATTGTATCACAACATTATATAGAGATACGTCAAGAAATAATTATCTCCTACTTGAAATTTCAAATCCTTCCTTTGAATATCTGCATAGCCCTTTTGGCTACTTTGAGCTGCTTTGATGTTGGTGTGGATAATAGTCTCCTTTTTCATTGTTTCAGAGACAATTTCTAGGCCTACATGTTCTCTTTCTCCAACATCATCTTAATAAGTTGCTGTGCAACATCTATTTCCATATGACGCTTCATATGGTGCCATCTGAATATTTGAATGGAATATATTATTATAGGAAAATTATACCATAGCTAAACATTGACCCCACATTCCTTGAAAGTCATGTGAGAAAGATCTCAACATATCATCAATGGTTATAATATTCTGTTTTGATTTTCCATCAGTTTGAGGGAGGTAGGCAGGGAAAAAATGATGTTCAGTATCCAAGGACTTCTGAAGACTTTTCTATGTCATGATGTAAAACATGGATCTTGATCAGAAACAATAGATAGGGGTACACGATGGAGTATTAAAAATTCATTAATATATAGTATTTCAAGATGTTCAAATTGTAAATATTCTCTTATATAGGAAAATGTTCTGAATTGGTAAGATGATCAACAATGAACTGTATTGCATCATTCCTTCTAAGAGTCATTGGTAGCCCCCTAAATAGATCATCCTAATATTATCCCATTTCCACTCAGGTATGGGAAGAGGTTTCATGACTCCTATAGGTTGTTTCCTTCTAGCATTCACTTGTTTTCAAACCATACATCTTGATACATAATCCATAATCTCCCTCTTCATGTTTTCCCCCCAAAAATGTTCTTTCAAATATCTAAACATCTTGGTGCTCCCATGGTGTATAGAGAAATGTGATCTATGAGAACCATCCAACAATTCCCTTTTTATATCACTTATATTGGGAACACAATGTCTCTTCGCAAATTTCGAAATTCAATATTCATATACAAAGTCTCTCTATATACCATAATTTACAACATTAATCATCTTTTGAAACTCCTTATTATTAGTCTTAGAACATTTAATTATTTCTGGTAAAGGGGTTTTGGTAACCATTTGAAAATGTATCAATGTTTCTCCTTCCATGGTTATTCCCATATCCATCATTACTATATCCATGAAAATTTAATCCCTTTTATCTACCAGCTTGTCCAAAAATCCATGATCCTTTATAATATAAGCATCTTCCAACTTATTTTCCTTCCCTGGGGGGTAGTGTATTATGAAATCATAATCCTTGAGTAGTTCAATCCATATCCTTTGCCTCAAGTTGAGTTCATTTTGTGAGAAAATATACTTCAAACTATTTTTATTAGTATAAATCAAGCATTTTTTCACCATAGAGATAGTGTCATTACACTTTTAGAGCAATTATTATTACTTCTAACTCAATATCAAGAGTTGGATTGTTTTTATGATGAATATTTTTCTATTTTGGTGCATATATAATTACTCTATCATCCTACATAAGGAAAAAAGAAATTCTTTTTTTTGAAGAATCACTATAAATAACATACCCACCATTATCTGATGGTAGAGTCCAGATAAAAGCATTGACTAATCTTCTCCTCAGTTCCTCAAAACATCCTTCCCACTCTTTTATCCAAAAAATGTAACCCTTCATGTGTGAGATTGATTAATGGGTTAGCCTACCGGGAAAAATTTTGGAAAAAATGTCAACAATAACATGCTAAACCAATAAAACTACTTACCTTAGTTATACTCATAAATAATGGATATTCATGGATTTCCTTGATCGTTAAAGGATCAACATAGTTTCATTCATTAGAGAAAATATATAAAAGAAAAGAAATCTCCTGAATCTATAATTCAAACTTTCTAAGCATCCCATATAATTCAATTATTATGAGGGTTTTTAGAATAGTTCACAAGTGATATTCATGATCTTTGAATATTTTTGAGTTTACCACGATATAATGAATAAATACCACTAAAAATTCATCAATATATTCAATAAAATATCTATTCATTAAATCCATGAAGACAGGGGGCGCATTAGTCAATCCAAATGGCATTACTGTAAACTCGTAATGCTTGCACCAGGTTTGAAAAGTTATTGCGGGATGTATTCCTTCATTACAAACAACTAATGATAGCCAGATTGGAGGTTAAAATTTGAAAAATATTCAGCACCATGAAGATGGATGAATAAATCATCAATTTGAGGGAGCAGATACTCATTAATTATTGTTATAGCATTGATCTTTTTGTAGTCAGTTCACAACCTCATAAATCCATCTTTCTTTGTAAATAAAAGGACAGAGGCACCCCATAGAGAAACACATGGGTGAATAAATACCTTATTACTCAATTCCTCTAGTTTTTTATTTAGTTATAATAATTCCACAGTGTCTTTCTTATAAGGGGTCTTCAATATGGGCCTCGAACCAGGAATTAAATCAATGGAAAACTCAATTTATTTATCTGGAGTGTGTTCAGGTTAATCCTCTGGAAACACATCAACATATTACTGCACAATAAGTATGCCCTCTATTTGAACATTATTTTCCTCACCCATTATTATTTCATTATCTTCCTCCACAATAATTAAATTTAGTTGAGCTACTGGGTGTGGATCTAGATAAGAATCTGATGGTGACGTATCTACTCTAAAGATAAGGTACACTTTATTATCATCGTAAATTATAACCTCCTCCATCTTACAATAAAAGATTTCATCACGGTCTGAATGAAAATATATTCTGATGATTATATGAAATTAAATCGTGGGTATGATGATGAGATCAGTAGATAAAAAACATTTATATCCACTAATGTGAACTAATTTAGAAAACATTGTTGTAATGATACTTCCCTTTGGAGTTTTGGCTGCCAACTCCCATGTTAAGTCAAACTGAAAATATAAAATTTTCATAGAAAATTGGTAAGATATAAAATAGTGAAATAATCCAAAATAAAATAAATCATTGGAAAAATTGAGGAAACCATTAAATTACCTACCACCATGTCTTTCAGAGCTTCAACCTCAGTAGTAGTGATCTCATAAACTTGGCCTTCCTCCCCTGATTTTTTCTGAGGTATCATCCCTTGGCACATAGGAAATTTATTTTCATAATTTCTATTTTCTCTATAATTGTATCATTCAACATTGACAACCTCTTTCTTTCTCTTTAAATAACGAGCTTGGTGGTCTTTTTCACCATACGTGTAACAGACTCCCATTCCTTCAGGAACGTACCAGGGAGTTTCTTCCACATTTACCAAAAGATAGATATTCATCTTTCTCCTTCTTCCCCCTATTTGAATTTCCATAGTGATAATAAGATCTCTTCTTTTCATGATTTTTTTGATGTCTTATGACTTAGAAAATTTATTTTCTTTCTTGATAGCACATGAGACAATATCATTGTATAATGAGAAGGATTGTGAGACTAATGCTCGATGGGGATATGGTTTGAAGCCATCAAATAATTTATCAATATTACTCTGTGGGTTACATATATAATCTTCTACATGCCTTGATAACCTTTTAATGTTAGACTCATACATTGCTTCATTATCATCCACCATTTTCCTCATACTCTTAAATTTTATTTCCTTATCCACTAGATGGTCACATGTAATGTATTTTTCTAAGAAAAAATATCATTAAATTCCCTTCATTCCATGTTAAATACTTCTTCATCTTCCTTTCTATTTTTGATTAATGACCACTATTGAGCTGCATCTCCCATGTGGTGATAAACTGCCATGAAATGTTTTTTCCCTTTAGCTACTCCCTGAAGCATGAAATATTTTTTCTAGGGAGCTTATCCATTGCTCATATACTAATGGATTTCTAATCCTGTTGAATGTTGGTATTTTTTGCCACATGAATCGGTCTAACATTTTCCCTCCGCATTTTGGATCAGGCTTCTCTATACAGGTACAGTTATTATTCATAACCTGAGTTAGATGTCCTACTATGGTGATAAGATGATCAGCACCAGTTGCATCCCTAGCTCCACTATAATTATCTTGAGTAGGAGGGAAATCCCTACATGGATTACGTGCATTGATACAGTTTCCAATATTTCATATAGGATCCATTTTTAAACAATGGAATACACTAGATTAGTTAATGAATTGCAATACATAATTCCAAACATGAAAAAAACATAACATAAATTGATATATTTATGGATATAATTAGTAATAATAATTAAAATGTTTTCTATGAGGTGTTATATACTCATAAATATTTCATAATGGTTTGTAATGAAAATATGAATTATACTAATAATATCTCCCAGAATTTTCGTAAACAAGTGTACAGCAGGGCCGACTGTCATGTACTAGGATACCTTAGGTCAAGGACGAAACTACTTGTTAGTGTTTTCACTCCAAGTTTCATCTGTTCCAGGGCTGACTCTACCTTCTCGTATCCAAATAGGAATGCATTACATGGAAAATACACAAAATTTATACATTAATAGAATTCTTGGAACATCTTCTATAATATCCTTAAAGACTATCATAGGGTAATGTGCTCTAATTAGAGTTTATCTAAATAAAGTTTCGAAGGATTGTACTAAACGTTTTTTGATAAAAACTATAACACCCCAACTCCAGTTACCCATATTTGATGAATTACTACAAAACATTGGCATGATCACAAGGGATCAAAATCCCAAAATACCGATTATTTTAGTAGCCTTGGTAGTACTAGATATATTAATAAGTTTTACATTACATTATAAAATGAAAAAAATAACAACATCATCTACATTGACTGAGTTAATCCCTTAGACTATCCCTACAGGTTAGTCATAATATACTTTTCCACATCCT
The DNA here is from genome assembly GCA_963277665.1 of Viscum album. Taxonomy (NCBI): domain Eukaryota; kingdom Viridiplantae; phylum Streptophyta; class Magnoliopsida; order Santalales; family Viscaceae; genus Viscum; species Viscum album. Next base: position 1,665,209,965 of record OY728147.1, on the reverse strand, counting down.
GGCAAAAATAATGAAAAGAAATTGGTGATCTCAAATGCTAAGTATGGAGAACAGCATAGCAGAAACATTCAAGGATAAGCATAAACATTTAGGGAAATTTATAAGACTAAAACGCAAGCCTTTTAAAGTTAAACTTTATCATAAAACTAAAATGATATATCAAATAATACTATTTACATATTCACATGGATATTCTAATAGTGTAATAATAACATGTAATATCAATAGCCAATTTCATAATGTTGGAATGATTAATGCCATACTTCATAACCATAAAGTCAAGGCCTTGATCCAAAAATACAAAAAAGATTTTATCAAGGACCTGTACTAAGACATTTGTTTGTCTTAGGAGACATACTGATGCATCGATGGTATATAGTAGGCTCCACCCGTCACTTACTAAGTAAAATTCATTCCTCATTTAAAAAGGATTAAACATACCATAAACATTCCTATTAAAACTGGCATATGAAATGTCAATACTTTCTCCATAAACAATGAAATGTTTAAAAATAACACATACACAATCAAACATATCACAAAAACATCAATAAAATATGGATGATTTGTATCCTAATAATCTACTTCAAATAAGCATAATATCAATCAATGGATGTTGACATAGATGAAATGAAAACTTTTTATAGAGAAATATATCTTTCTATTTTGAAATCATTTAAAATTCCTATAATTATAAAAGGAATCATTTGTTTTGAAAATATTCTTATAAGCTTGTATGGGATGCTTCAACAATTTTATAATGGTGGAAAATAGCTGCACCCTCCATATAAGTTAGAAAATGACATTCTTACCATAATTTTGTTGAGATGGTCATAAAGTACCTTGTTTGGAAAAGGACAGAAAGATAACATTAAAAAAATATGTGGTTAAATATGGGTATGAATGAATTTACCAATAGACAGGTAAATAGTAAAAAAAATTTGAATTATATTTTTAAAAAAACACGGATGTGGATGAGAAAGGGGTCCCAGAAGATACATACATATTAACAACCTCAGATAAGTAATGAAATTACAGAATTAACCATTACCTTGTAATTTTACTTAGTCGATGGTATGTTAACCTACTTTATAAAAGAAAAAACATTGTTATTAAACAATAAAAGAACTATATACAAAAATATTATATCATATATGATCCTATAATATTTCCTTGTTAGTAATATTTCCCTAGTATCATCATTTTGGGTGTTAAATGATTCATATTCTATTATATTATTGGTTACGTAAGCCATGTTTTTAATAGATATGATTTATTTGATTCATATAAATAATTATAATATGTTCATAAACATTGTTATTAATCATAAAATTAAAATTTTTCTTGAATGATTACAATGGGGAGTGAATCTCATCATGTTCGTGGAGACTGTAATCCGTACGTACGAATGAGGGATAATATCATTATATTGTTGATGAAATTGTAAGTAATTGGATGGTATATAATATATAAATAATCATTAACATGTTATATATATTATTTATATTATTTATAATCATTATTATATCCATCCAAATAATTATGTGTTTGAATAAAAAACTACACCATGACGCAGAGACGGTAAACCTTACGTACACAAATATGGTGACATTGTAATTTAAAGGATGTATAGAATAATTATTTTGTTTGTACCATATTTATAATATCATCATATTATGGAGAAGGTAGTGGAGTAATTATTTTGGTATGTAAACAAAAATGAAATAAGATGTGGAAGAAGAAGAAAACAAGAATGTGGGTGGGGAAATTATTACCTCTTCTTCAGGAGTTTCCTTTTGAGTTGATCAAAAGGGCTCCATAGGATGGATTTATGATCAAAATTATGCCTCTAGGTTGAAGTGATTATAGTTTATAGAATATTGTTTATGTTATTGGCCGATCCAAATGGATTTGTAGGTGTGAAATTAATTGAAGGGGAAGTGCCCTTTTATAAGAGAGGTGAGAGTCACTTTAAGAAAAGCTTGAAATATTATTTTATAATAAATTAATCTTCTGTTTTCAATGGTTCCAAATTTATTTATTTCAAGAATAAGGTGTGGATGGGTCTGAACACTCTCTACCCATAGTTTTTAGATATGTTTATTCACCATATTAAACTTAAATTTCATATTTAACACTTAGTTAAATAGATTGACATTTACCATGTCTCTTTCTATTTTTATATTATATGTTTAATAAATATACTATAAAATCAAAGGATAAACAAAAAGTGTTTCAGTATTAATATATATAACCATATCTAATTCCTTTTTCCAATCCTCATATTTTTAGGAATATTAAATCTATTAATAATATAGTATTGGTTTTAAAAACTCAATTATGTAAATTTTGACACTATTTAGTATTTCATTTTTTTAAAAGCCATAAAATTATTATCACTTTGAATAATATTTATTTAATCCACCCAAACATGTAATATTAATATAAAAAATTAGTTTAATTCATTATAAGTCTCAATTACAATTTATTTGGATATTTATTATATCAAATATTTTATTATTTTATTATTAAGGTAATTACACCATCCTCATTGTGTCAGAAATAAATAAAATTATATAATTCATAAATATTATAAATTAAATACCATTAGATCAGAAATTATTTTTTCATTATAATGAATATTTATAGTCTAATTTATATTGTGTGTAACCCTATATTAAAAATTGATTAGTTATTAAACATTGAATTTAACTCTTTTAACACTTCCTTAAATAAAATAACAATAAATGGCCTAATATAATCCATATAGACCAAATAGGATCATATTTTATACCTGAGGTTGTTATTGGTAGAATTAAACTTATCCAATAGAATTATGAAATGTGTTAGGGTAACTATAATATCATTTTTACCCTGAATTATGCTATTTACTTTTAACCATGGTAAATAAAAGTCAAAACATACTATTCATCCAAAATTATTTTTATCTTATGAAACCACATTTTTCTTAATTATATCAAGATTTTTTCTTGTATCTTTGAAATTTAAATCACTGAAATAGTAAAATTATGTATTATGCAAATATGAAAATGCTGCTAGAAGGTCGGTAAAAGACGGTAAAATGTTCAATATAATTTTATATACCTAATCTTATTATAAAATGACTCTACTGAATTACGTTGAACATATAGAAGTATTTTTTATCTATTTTGACATAAAATAAATTATAATAAAATAATTAATTACTTTATTAGAAGTCATTTTTAAACAATAATGCAGTGATATTCACTATTCATAAAAAATTTATGGTTTTTAGACAAATACCAAAAATTCACCCTAATATAATTATGATGATCCAAATTCAAAAATGAAGTCCATTTTGAGAAATAAAATTTATAAAATATCAAAAAGTGGGTATTACTAATCATAATGGCTAGTTTTATTGGTTATGGTGTGTCCAAACTCCATGTTGCGTACAACTAAAGAAACTATATTATTCAATGGGAAACGTACAGTGAAATATTGAGGGGTTATATGTAATATCTTCTAAATGTTATAATTTTTTTCTGGATTGGTTTCATGGCTTGGTGTGAATTATTTAGAGAAAACTATCTAACACCATAATTATAAATCAGTTTTTAGTTATCTTTCATCTAGTCATAGTTCATTTATATGATTATATAATACATTTAGGTAAACTTTGTGAGGAAATAGGAGAAACCATGTGGGGATGATGAGGTTTTTAGTGATGGAACATATGGTGTGTTTGGTATCATAGTAACCGTGCCCCGTTCTGTTTGTGGGAGGTAGTGCGAACAGTACAGTTGGTACTTGGTGTTTCAAACCATGTGATCTAACAATGTGGGTGTGAATGGTATTGAAAATTATAGTTATTCACTACTGGTGTAATGTTTATACAACAATGGAAAAATCATGCAAGTGGTATATTTATAAATATAACACCACACATTAGGTGCATGGATTAGAAATTTGAGCGACCAAACCATTTCATTACCAATGTTTCTTTCTAAATTGGAATTTTACATAAATCCCTAATAATATTTTCATCCTAACCTGTATATCCTCTCCCCCTTGCATTCATATACTGTATGAGTCATCTCCTCTATTCCATTATTCCCAAATCCTAACCTATAAGGTGTTGTAATAAATATTCATCGACATTTTTAGGTATGATCCATCTTTTAGTGGATTTTATGATCATTCCTATTCATCCCTTATGATTTTAGAGTTGTCTAGTTTGGGTTTCATTGATTATTTTACTAGATAATAGTGGAAACGTCCATTTTTCAAGGGGACTTTTTTTATTTCTTAGAGGAGATCCTGTGAAAAATTCCGTACAATGTTGCATTATAATTCATTGATGTATGAATTCATTGTTATTTTTATTATTTTTTCCTATTAATATAATTTAATTATGTGCTAAAATGGTATCTATTAATATATATTTTCCTCGAATGTGCTCATGATTATTTTCTAGTCTATCAGTGAGTGGTTGTCTTTGGTTCATCTGTGGCATGATGGCCCAATGAGTTATTCATCATCATTCCAAGATGGGATTAATGATAATAGTTAAATATAATATTTATAAATAATTATTGGTTGTGGATTGTAAATATACAAGATATTGTGTGCTCTTGATGATATTTTTTGGATTTTGATTGGTTTTATTTTTCTTGGAAAAAACATGGAAATGATTTCATTAATTGAGATTGTGTTGGAATGATTTGCTAATGAGGTATGTGGTGAATGAGAATAAATCATAGATCCGTTGATTGATTTTATGGGTATTTAGTATGTTTCTACAACCAATTATTATGTTCATTATTTTTGGTTGTATTTATTATGTTTTTGGTCCTTGTATTAACACCCTCTACGATTCCTAGATTTTTTCGGATCTATCTATGTTTATAATACTAATCCCACATTTATCCATGGGGTGAGATATTTTATAAATTGGGTATGGTGGGGTTGTAAATGGTTATGTTGATATTATTTCATGTTAAATTTTTGGCAGAAACAGCATATAGGGCATTAAAATGTTAAAAAACATGTACATTGGGTTTTGGAATAATTTTCGGTGTTATAGGGGAAATCAATGTTTTGAAATGTTCTTTTTCTAATATGATATGTTGACTTCTTGAGTGTTATAAAAAGATATTTTCAATTGGATTTCAAATGTTTTCTTGAACTGATTGTGTGGTTTCATTTAGTGAAAATCTATTAGTGACCCTTTTATGATTTTCATGGGATATGAAGGTTACATATGTTGATGGATTTGCAAAGAGAAATATCCATGTTTTAGGGGGTCGATTCATTCAGTATAATAAGGTTTTTTGTATTTTCTTTTATGACAAGTGAAATGGGATATTATTTATTTGAAATGTGTATTTATTTAAAAGTATATTATGTCCATGATAAATGATGCGATTATGAAGGTACATGGAAATAGTTAAATGGTAGTGTTTAATTACTAAAAGGTTTGAAGAACAATTAACCAATATATATGTAGCTAAAGGATGAAATTTTTTAATTATGAATTTTTTTACATGAATAGTGTAATGGACCATAGTAATGGTCAGTGATATTCATACATGACTTGATGAATCCCCATTGGATTATTATAATAATGCTAAATTTCATTAAATCTATTGAAAATGGTTTTTGTTCTGGACTAATGATTCATGGAATATTTATAAGAAATGATGGAATGGTTTTATTGATGGATTTCTACCCTAGAAACTTGTAGTATACATCAGATATGGCTACAAAATGAGTCTGTAGAAATTGATAGTATACATCATGGATTATTGTCCAGACTATGAATTTGGGGGATGATACTATACCATATGGAATCAAATGATGGACTAATGATGCTCTTACTTGGTCTGGTCCATAATGATGCTCATGTAATGAAAAATTATATATATATATATGGATGTTTGAATGAGTCTCTAATAATATTTATTTCATTTTTTATTAATTTGATAGACAAGATGTTTGATGTCGTTAATAACTTTATTGCATGTTTGTATGTGATGGAGGGAGGTTTGAAAAACATGATATATTGATGTTGATATTTGATTTAGATTCCATAATGATGTGCTAGGAACTAATGGGACTACATCATCATACATGTAATGTATTTTTATATTTCATTCCTTTAGGAGTTGAATGAATTGGAAACAACCCACATTCACTTAAGATATGATTTTCCTCTAATTCCATGATCTAGAGGACTGGTTTAGAAAATTAAATGAATGATATTCCTCATTCTACCTTGAAACCCCTATTATGATGGGCAATAGAATGTTTTTTTATATTCATTTGTTGTATGTATTTATTACAATGTTTATTATTAATTTTTTTATCTTCACAAACTATTTCAATTAGTGTTATTTTCTTTTGAATCATTGACTGGTTTCCCATTGGGTTTTATAAACACCATACATGGGCCACCATTGCGATTGTATGCCTGAGTATATGTTACATTTTTATTGAAGGCATATGTTTGGGTTGATTCCTATGTTGTGTGTTGGTGATCAATAAAGACATCCCATGTGGTATCAAATGACTCGATAGGTATGTATCAGTGATTTCATGGATCCTTTTGGTATTTACTTTGTTTGGTATGTTATATTACAGGCCTAGTGTGATGTTTGTGGTATGTGTGGCATAATCATGAGAACATTATTGAATTAATTTTTAGTACATATTGTGGAAATCTATTTATTATTTCTTCTTACTATGATTTTTATTAAATTTGGTTATTTACTCATGGTTTTGAACTCTAATATAGGGTCATATTCTCCTCAATATTAAATTTAGGCCCCCTCTACTAGCTAGTAGCTTCTAGTGTAAGTGGGTAAATTATTGAGGATATGTAGAATTTCAGGTCTTAGAACTAGATCTGTGGAATCTTGGTCCAAATGTTATGAATTAGAATAAGAGGAGTTTTAATTCCAATTTATTCACTAATTGATGTTTTGTTGACATGATTTATTGTACTTTTTCAGATGTGGTGATGGATAATGGGCCGGTGCGTTGTGATAACCTATTCTAGTAGGACATACAGAATACTAGGTGATGGTATTGATGTTCTATATTTGTTATTTAACACTTATATGTTATTTTATCCTCAACAAAAACAATTTTTATTTTGAATTGATGATTTATTATGGATTTAATGGTATTTGTCCATTGTTGAGAGGACCATAACCTGGATTTAACTCATTTCATATAGATTAAGGGAGATCCTCATGCATTATGTTAAGAATATAGGAACAACATGTCATAGGACAAATATTGTGTGCTTTCATGGGTCTCTTTCTAGTGTAAGGTTATGTAGATCAATGGTGTGATTCTAGTAAATGAGAATACATATTCATTAATCATGTGTGATTGTTACAAGGACCTTTTCAGGTTAGTATATTGTAAGTATTCAATCACTAGATGGATTTAAAGTTGTTTTTTTATAAAGTTCTTATAGGGAGTGGCATGATGTTCAATTCATAGAGAGTGTGAGAACCCAAGTTATTTGTGGTTTATTGGTAGATGATACCTTTATGGAGTGAGACCCTAATGGATGATATTTTTACATTTTTATTTTGTGTGATGATGAAAATGGGCATGTTGATTCCCAATTAGGAATGCATTTTTTTGAGTTAGATTAGACCTATGTAGTTGGTCCTAGTGACATGTGAGAATTTATTAGTGTGTCTAAGTTGTAGATTCAGATAACAATATTATGTTACTGTAGTTCAGGGTGTCAGTGATGTGTGAATTTTATGGATGGACTGTGAGAGTATTTGGGAAAGATTTTTGTACCCTTATGTGAAAGGAACCATTGGATGTTAATGAATTTTCACAATGGTGCATTAAGGGTGAATCATAATATGTGGTTCGGGTGTATTTTATTCCTTTGGTTTTGAAAAATATAACATGAGTAATAGTGTTTTAGCATTGTGGTTGGTTTTTAAGGGGAAATTATTGTTTGGATTCCTAGACAAGGTAGCAGATGGGGAGAAAAGTGTGCCTGGTTGTAATGAGACATATTAGGAGAAAATCGCTTGCTTGAGGAAATGTGGTTTTATGTGGAAAATTTCACTTTGGGTGGAGACCAAGCATGATTTTTTTATATATGGTTAGAGGCAAATTTAGTTTTTTAGTTTTCTATAAATGGGATGTGCTTGGAGTATTGATGTTTTTGTAGAATATTTGAATAAAAGGGGCTTGACCAGCTTGGTTTCTTTGCTGGTCAGCTCTGGATGTTTCTCAAAGAACATGGTTAGATCATTCATGAACATGTTGGATTTTTTCAATAATGTTTAATTCTTGATTGATCATATAAGTGGTTTTGAATTGTGAGATTATTTTGATTATAAATCCCACCAGGTTCCCTATGTTGGGTGATAGAGGAATTTAGGTTATGAATTTCTAGTGGATGGGGATTTTGAGCTAATGTTTCATAAGTATTCACTCATTGGAGTTGAAATCAGGTTCTATGGTTGCGTTACAGAAGGGTGTGTAACATTTAACTATTAATTTGGATGCTCAGATGTGTGGTGACCCACTTTGTTATGTGGTTTATGGATCATATGTTACGAGATAGTATACTCAAGGTTCGTGAGTAGTGAAGGAAAGAAAAAGTAGGTGGAGGGCCAGTGTGGATTTGAGGAGATGCTTGTGGGTAGAGTTTATAATGAGTATTGTTGGTCTAGAATGTTCCTATATAATGAAATGATAATATAAATTGATTTCTAGTTGTGGGGTTCATCGATAAAATCTCACCATGACCTTATTAGTGGTGATCAATTCAATTATCCTTGCATTGTCTTAGTTAAAAATTGTGGGTGATGTCTATACACATAGATACCCTAAAATCAATTGGATGGATATGGGCCCTCATGGAGGTTACTCATATGATGTTTTCTATGTGGATCCCCATGGTGAGTGGTTCACTGTTTACTATTTATAGGTGAGTAACATGGTATAAACATAATACTAATTTTTTTAGTTCCATTCTCAAATGCATGGAAGGAGATATAATTAAATCTATATATTAAATAGTTTCCATTTAGTGTCAGTTGATTATATAAATGTGGGAACTCATTAAGGGTTAGTTGTGAACTTCATTGGGAATGTTAGGTAATTTGGGAATGTCCAATAGAGTGAATTAATTATAGTAATCTAAGATAAGAACATTCCAGTATATGGAGCCAAGAGACTTTAAATAAGTTTCTCATGGATATTCAAACATGGGATAATAAACAAGGTCTTAGAAGAAGGCTTCAATCTATGTCATGTGTGTCATTTCAGGAATGATTGATTTATTTATTTATTTGTTTTTCATTCTATGAAAAAACTGTATGTTCATAGTTTATTTGTGGATGGCAGGAATGTGTCATCATTGGTAGGATTTAGATTAACTGACTAGTTAAACTGATGATTCTTGTTCTCATGGGTGTTGGGGTATTGTAGGTTTATTTGTGTGAGATCATGTTTGATTTGTGTTTCTTGATGTCATTGGTGTAAAGTATCAAAATGTGGTGGGTATATGTTGGAGATTATGGTGATGTTTAAAATCACTTGGTATCTAATCAAGTGATATAGTGATATATGTTTCCATTGGATGGGATTAGTTATATTCTATCATAGTGTTTATTTTTTTATAATATGTTTTAACTTGTTTTTTTTACCAGTTTAGGTGCTTGAGTTCGAGGTTGTGCCTCGATAGTGTTTTAGGATATCAGAGGCTGGATGAGGATGTTTGTTAATATTAAAATATTTTTTTATGTTTTATGGTAATTATTTATTACAATATACAATTATCATGGATTATAATTATTATGATGGGGTGTTTTCAAGATCCTACATCCATAAGGACTGATAATTTCCAATGGAATTTGCAATTTCATAACTAAGAAGTTCGAATGGTGGATCACGACATTGAATTGAGTTTCAATAGTTATAATAACTCAATATATATTTCGAGATGAGGGGAGATGATCAATAGGTATACATGTTGTTTTTTTTGATCGTTGGAGGCTTCTGGTTAGGTTTTGAACGTTTTGGGAGTGTTTTAGAAAGGGGTCATGGTTTGGTGTGCATGGTTTAAGAGAAACTTGTGGCACCTTGATGATAAGGAGGTTTCTCGCTCATTTTCAACCTGAAATAGTTAATTTTCATGGTAGATCATGGATTATGGATTGATGTACAAGGTAAATAGAGAAACAATGTGAGGATGGGAAGTTTATGAGGCGTGGTTCATGGGTTCTGCATGGTTTTACACAAACCCTGTTTGATGCTAAAGGGTGGGTTGTAGTACTAACAACATTGTGGGATCAATGTTTTCAAACCATTATCCCTAAATGTTTTAGGGTAAGGGAGTTGGAATGTATTTTTTTCTTTGATAGACCATTTTTTGGACATCCGTTGTTCAGTGGGGCTGTGGATAGAGAAAACTACATGGTTATCACACTGTTTGGAAAACCATGCGGCTAAACCATGCGAATACACATTTTTAATTAAAAGGGATGATTGAACCAAATTTCTTCCTTACAATCATTATAAAATAATGATCCATTTTCTTTACGTATTCCATGAAAACCCCATATGTGGCATCAAATCTAATCCTATATCGTTCATGCCTCAATAAGGATGTGTTTCGTGGTCATTATTTGTTGATTTGGGGAAAGATCCTACCTTCAATCACATCCCTTTATCTTTCTCATTGTCTGATAAAAAAATGAAGTTATGCAGTTAGTTTTTTCTTGATGATTCCATTGAATAATTGAGGAATCATACATTTATCATGAATATTGTGGCTATTTTTCATAGAGGAGATACCATGAATAATTCTTCACATCGTTGTGTGACATTTTATTGAGGGATGTGTTCAATGTGATTTTTTGATAGTATTTTTCAATTAATTTCATTTAATTTTTTCTTTAAATGGAATCACATATTTTGGGTATGTCCTATAATGTGGTCAGGTTTATTCCACAAACCATTAGTGAGTGGTTGGATTCAGTTCTGGTGTAGCACGATGGCCCTATGAGTTTGTTGGAATTATAACATGCTTTGTTTTATTTAATTTATTTATTATAATTTTTTAGTAATTATTTGTTCGTTTTGACAAATACTAAATATTGGGTGATTTTGATGAAATCTACATGGCACTGATGGGGTTTTAGAATCCTTGGATGGTCCTTGGAAAGGCTGTCATACATTGAGAATGTATTGGAATCCTTCTTTAATTAGGTAGGTTTCCAATGATATTTACATACATTCCAGTTAATAGATTTTTCCTGAGTGTGTAGAACATTAAAAAAGACATTATTTTGTTGACTTATTTTATGGATTACTTATTTTTATTTTAATCCTTGTATTAACTCCTTATACATTCCATGGATTCTGTTAGATCTATGGGTGGTTATACGACTGAACCCAAGGTCACCCATTGGATGATCACTTTCCTGATGAAGCTAATAGACCATATTAGTGACTAATATTGCAATTGTTGTAGATGGTTGGATATGAGGTGATGAATCCTAGTTGGATTAATTTACATATACTCCATGTCTTTCAATCTCTAAAGAATGTTTTTACTGCTAGACTGATAGTCCAAGTACGTTTATTTAATAAATGATATATGATTTGATTATTATAATGATACACTAGAAACATGAATTATACTATATATATGGTACCATTATATGGATCAAGGCAATGATAGTATAATTAATTTTTTAAGCACTAGACTGATGTTCATGATGATGATGATATACCATGTAGAATCCAATGTTGTAATGATGATCCTCAATGTATATATGGGATTTACATATGCCTGAGGCTCTAATGATGTTATTTATTAATATATATTTCATAGAGCCTTGGGTTATTTGTCATATTTTTTGTTATGAGTTTAATAGACATGATGTTCAGTGTCAGCATCAATAATTTGGTTTGTTTTCATGTTCTAGATAATTGTTCATACAACATTTCATATGGATGTTGATATATAATTTCGATTCCATAATAATTATTGGCCATTAATAGAATAGGTTTTGGGACATGTCACACCTTGAGTATTTTTGTATTATTATTTTCTAATATATTTAATATTTATCAATATTTTTCATTTCACACACAACAGAATATTGATTGTGGTAAATGAAAGCACCAGATTATTATTTATTTTTATGTGACAACAATTTGATCTTGTTCTACACACAACTCATATCTTAGTTTCTGGTGGAGTCAACACAATGTCTATTATTTGTTACAAACAATGTCAAGTTCCTTCGATAACATGCATAACATGCATGAACTTGATTTACCAAAATACAATGTTCTATTAAAAATATTATTAAAATATTATCATAAACTTCACTAAGACATTTTAATTGTCAAAAAAAATTAGATTAATCAAATTTTGAAAATATATATTGAATATATATATTATTATAATAATTAGGTGACCAATTTAATATAAATGAAAATAAACCCCTTTTAAAAATACTGGAAAGTGGTTAGTGGAAAATTATTTTTTTGAAATTAAACATGTTTTACCTGAATAATGTAATTTAACCACCTACGATATTGATTTTAAATAAATAAATAAATATATATATATATATATATATATAATACCCATTCACCTATTTACGGTTCATCTTATGATTTTTTAGAATATATATATATATATATGCATACTGAAGTATATTTTTTTAATAGTTAATTTTACTATCGTTTAATGGAGAAGGAATTATAAATATAAATATTGATACTTTCATAAATTATATATGATAAAATAAATTTATCTTTTGTATTGATAATATTAAAATAACACAGTGTAATTTTTTTGGATGTTTGTGTGATATTTTAGTTTTTGATTAATATTGAAAATTACTATATTCTAATTAAAATATACATTTTTATCTAATTCATTTATATACTAAAATTATATTTTAACTTGGATTCAATGCCAAATTGAAAATTTTAAAGTCAATTAACACAATTTAGGGATTTTAAATTAATTTCAAATTAAAATTGGATATACAAACATTCAAACATTTGAGAATTTTAAAATCATGAACCGATTTTCCCATCCTATATAGGGGATTAATTTTAAATTAGTTTCTGCTAATAAATGTATAATAATTTAAAAAATGGATTCAAAAATTTTAATTTAAATAATGTATAATTCATATTAATTTCAAATCACTTTCTGTTAAAACAATTAGTGAATGTAATTAAAATTAATTAGAGAGATTTGGTATGAATCAAGTTTACATAACGGTCAAACATTAATTTTATGGTATAAATAATATATAAACAAGTAAAAAAAATTCTTGAAATATTTTGATAATATAATCCTTTATATGTGAGATTCAAAATGAATATTGGCACATTATTTAAGGGATACCTATTAATAGTTTTTACATTTTTATATTGAAAAGAATGTGACTCCTCCATTATAAAAGGGAACTCACTCCCTTACTTCCTGACACCTTCCAATAAATTGGGCTCATTAATATATTCCCAAGTAATCTCCCAAAATCACTATTATCAACCATTAAGCCTCACATTGGGAATAAAGAAAATCATGTTATTATTTTGGTATAATCAAAAAAGAATTTCCAAATGAATAGCTAACATCCTTCATTAACAAATACTTTTTTTTTCAATATATAAACTCATATTATTTGATTATTATTGTCATGACATGTCCCATGATTCCCATACCATGACTAATTCAAGCCTTCCTTCCATAGGCCAGGGGTTAGGGACTAGCACTAGAAAGGAAAATCACTAAATTCGGAAGGCATTGCCTCAAAACCGAAACACACGTAGACAAGGCATGCTATACACAGATAATAAACTACGAAATAATAAAGGCACAACCACCACTAAAAACCATCATTAAGTGTAAAAATATTTTATAAATGTAAAGGGTCTAGAATACAATACCAACAAAAAAGGAAGTACAAGATAAAGTACAAAACATATCCTGAAGTCACCCACCAAGGATCCTACCTGAAGGGTAGGTACAACTCATCACTTCGGCTCTCCACGTCAACCCTCACCTCTATACACCATAAATTCCTTGCTACCAGAGTCTCAATCAAGATACTTGTCATCTGTATAACACACAACAAGGTGCTGGCAATGACCATGCATGGGTGAACATAACAATACTTCTTAGGGACCCTGATACCCCTGATGGTCTCTCAAAATTCAAAAAAGGAATAACAAAAAATAATGATATCAATCAAAAATCACAAGGAAAGACTCATATAAAACTATGTATAGTACATGTGATTATTCGTAAAGCTAGATCATCATTCTCTATCGATGGGATCTGGTGCTGACCCACACAAGATTCATAAATGATGACCCACACAGTATCGCTTGGCGCTGACCCATATAGGATTGATAGATGATACCCCACACAAGATCTCTTGGTGTTGAACCACATGGGAATGATAGATGCTGACCCAGATAGGATCGTTATGCACTGAACCACACAATATTGATAGATCCTGACCAACACATGAACACTATGTGCTGACTGAAAAATTATTGATATTATTTCTTCACGTCACAGCCGGCAATTGGATTCCTATACTAAGAAATCAGGATTCTTAGAGGATCCTCTACTCAATACATTTTTCATTCCTCAAACACCACAAAGTCCCACAAAGAAGTAACCTGACGAAACATCATTTCCTAAGGGTTCCAAAGAACCTGATGGTGCATCAATCAGACACTCAGTCTATAAGTCTAGTAATTTTAGTATTGAGGCCCTGGTTGGATAGGGGTATGATCCAACCTAGGAATACATCAAATTTCTCCAAAACTATATTGTATTATCTCTAAAGTACCATGTAGTCCTATGGATTCCAGCGTCGTAGAACGTTCGTCAAACAAACGTCTTGTTTCAGAGATATGCTCATTTTTTAAAAACTGGACCATAAGTGGGTTTGGGTCCGATCCAACCCAACTCAATCCAATGGGTCCAAAGTTCCACCTTGCACTTCTGGAAGGCCATAGCCTGCCAATCCACAGAACTAATTTTCCTACTAGTCAGCATGGGGGCTGCTCCCCTCTCGAATGGATCAATCGTTCAAGTCTTCAATGCAGCAGAACCAGTTGGCACTGCTTTAACTGACCAGTCCACTCGAAACGATCATACGTGGGGTGACAATCCACAGAACTGATCACCCTTCTTCTACCTCGACTAGGATCCATGTCCCCCCTATAAGGTGTGATGTTGCGACGACCCACAATCATCAATGAAACCATTGATGGTCAGCCACCGCCTTCATCTTCCATGGAGCCTTATGGAACCATCACCTTCTCATGACTAGCATGAGCTAGCCACCCCTACCAGTTGATGTTGTGTTTCTTGGTTGGTCACGAAGAACACAATCAATGTAATGTTGGTGGAGGGCCCATGCCTTGTTCAGTTCGGCCTACACCATCTTAGTTAACATTATAACAAGATAAGGTTCTCAACATCATTAGTTTAAAATAATCATATGAACACTTACACAGTCACACTACCATGAATTCTTTGGAAGGAACTGTAAATGAGGAAGAAGGGTCCAAGTATGAAGGTGTTCGTCAATGTTCTCCACCACCCATAAATTCCTCCAAGGACCGTTTCTCAATCTACTTTCTTCTTAGAGCGGACTGTCCCTTGCATTTCTTCGAAGCCACATTTCAGAGATTTCTCAAAACTTATTCCCAAGTGTGGATTAAATAGAGATACTGGAGAGTTTAATTCTTTGCACAATTATTATTGTTTATTATTGAGTTTAATTAATGAACCCATTAATCTTCTGATGGTGTGGTTACCCAAGAAAGTGTTATTAGACATAAAATGTTCCTACAACCCAGTGTTCCCACCACTGGTTCTCATCAGTTACAATTAAATAAATAAAATAACTCATTGTGTTGTTTTATTATATTTTTATGTTATGGTCAAAATTAAAATTTTCATTCGACCCTTGCAGATCAGAGTTATGCTTCACCTAAGCGAATTCTTGTGTTACAAATTCTATGGTGCCCTCGATTTTTTAACCATAGAACCGATTCAAATGATAGAAATTTACACCCTTATATTTACTGAACATACCATAAAAAATGATCATTATTTTGTTTTTGTCTCTCTGGGACTCAGTATTACATGCAATCAATTTTCACAGACTCGTAATAGTTTAATTTAATTAATAAAATACATGGAATTTATAGGACTTTACAAAATCCCGACCTTAGGGATTTTCATACTTGAATGCTAAATCAAAATATAGGGAATCAAATGGGGGTACTATGCATGTATCTGAGCCTTCCGCTTGCATGCGCTCTCCTAGAGGTTGCCACGTTGTCACCAAACTCTTACCAAAGTGATAAACCATCCATGAAGGACCCCCTTCTCTTGATCCTCTATCATTACCAAGAGCTCTACGAACTTTACCCCATTATCAATGTGTATATCTCTCTAGTTGATAATCTACGATGGATCCTTAATGTACCTACCCATCTACGACATATGGAAGAATTATACATCTAGTACATCTGGTGGGAAAATCAAGGAGGTAATCCACTTCGCCTACACAATTGAGGATCTGGAATGGTATGACGTACCTTGGAGATATCTTTCCATCGTAGAAAAATCTCCAAAATCCTTTTCGGTGGGAGGTTCATAGAAAGACATGGTCTCCCTACTCGAACTCCAAGGTCCCCCATCTCCTATTAAAATAAAAATTATGCTAGATCTATGTAGTGTTCATCCACTCTTGGTTTATCTTCACTTTATCAATGGTAGCCCATGCCAACTCTCGACCTATAAGTGATGACTCCCTTGGGTATGTCTAGCATAATTGTGATTTTCATGGTCTCTCATACAAGCCCTCAAATAGTTCCATATCAATGGTTGTGTGATAACTGTTGTTGATTGTAAAATCCACCAGTTGTAGTTGGTCCTCCGACAATAAAAAATCAAATACACAAGAACAAATCATGTCCTCATGAGTCTGTATGGTCTGCTCCATCTGACCATCTGTTAGAGGGTGAAAGGCATTGATCAACCGTATATGAGTCCAAAATGTCTCTTCCAATACAATCCACAACTGAGATATAAAATGAGTTTCATTATCTAAATCGATCGTCGATGGAACCCCTTGAAATTGTAAAATATTTTATACATATTGGCATCACAATCCATCTACTGATGCCTTATCTCAATTGGGAAAGAAGTGGAATGACATGGTGAGTCAGTAAAAAATCACCCCAATGAAATAATGGACCATAGATGTATGTGGTAGCCTTATCATGATGTCCATGGAGATTCCAACCCACATCTATTCTAGCACCTTAAGTGACTGAGTGAAGCCTGTTGGAACCTGGTTTTTAGCCATCATGTGCTGGCATGTGAGGTATCTTGAAACAAACTCCACCACAACATTCTTCATCCTTAGACACCAAAACCTATTCCAAAGGTCCTGATACATATTTTCCACATCAGGATGTACTTCCAAAGGGGATTTATGGAACTCCAACAACACATCCTCTTATATCGTCACTGGTACCATGGTGCATCCTCTAAAAAAGATGACATGCTCCACACCTTTAGAAAATATTTCATAAGCCCATACAAAGGATATCTATGCACGTTGGGCCTCAAAATAAATGTCCCCAAGATGTGCCTCCTTGAATCACTGAAGGAGTGGGAGAGTAACTGACATAGATTTGAGGTAATCTGATCCATCACTATCCATGAAAGATAACTGCTATGTGGCTAGCTGCTCTATCAACTCATTTAGAACTATAAACCAGATCTCTTGTGAGTGTGTTTTCCACCATGTTCTCCTTCCTGTGAGTGTAAACTATCTCAAAGTCATAATACTAATGGAACTCCAACTAATACCGTTGTCTCAGGTAAATGTACTTATGTGTGTAGAAATACATGATACTCTTGTGATATGAGTATATAGTAAACCATTACCCATTAAGTAGTGCTTCCACGTCGTCAATGAAAAGACCACTACTGTTAACATCATGTCATGTATAAAAATGTTCTGTTCTTGATTCCTCATCTTTCATGAGGGATAAGAGATCATCTCTTTCTCCTATATCAAAACACCCCCATTATTGCCCCTGATTCATCCCAATAGATGACATATGCAACACCCTCTTCTGTTAGCCTCATGATGGGGGCACAAGACAATTCTCCAATCATTTACTAGAAACACTAATGGAATCTCCTTGTCTATATGAATGGTGGTCCTTTATTTTTCAAATATGACAAGTGTGATAAAACCATGGAATAATCAGGTATGAATCTCCAGTAGTACACAAAAAATATTAGGAATATTGTCACCATAGTCAAACTCTTGGTTAGCTCACAAGAATATACTACCACTATCTTTGACTTCTCCACTGCAACTCCAACTTTCAAGATAACGTGTCCCAAATAGTAGAACTCTCGTATCTAGAATTAGAACATTGAGATATGGACATAGATTTGGTGCTCTTAGACTGTATGAAAAACTATTTACATATGCATTGCATGCTTATCCTATGATGTCAAGTATATCAAGATGTAATCAATAAATACAACCATGAAGTGATTGAGGTAAAGATCGAAGATCCTGTTCATGATCCCCTTGAACACTAGCAGAGTGTTGGTCATGCCAAAAGGAACCACCACGAACTCGAAGAATCCATACCATTATATGAATGCTGCCATTACTACATTCTCATTGTTTACACTAACATGATGATAGGCTTATCTAAGGTATAGCATGTAAAACCACCATGCTCCATTCAGCTTGTCGAAGAGATCATCAATCCTTGTGAGTGGGTAATTTTCTTTGAAGGTCACATGTTTCAGGCACCGATAGTCTACACCTTACCTCAAACTCATGTCTTCCTTCTTAGTGAAAAAAAATCGGGGATACCCATGGAGAATCACTGGGCCTTATGAACCCCTTATTCATCAAGTCCCCCAAATATACCCTAAATACACAAAGATCCATGGGATCCATCTGATATGTTGTTGTAGATATTGGTGTCATCATGTGGAAAATATTGATTTAAATGACTACATTCCTTGGAATAGTTAGTCTTAATACATCATCAAGAAAGACATCACCATATTGGTCAATCACAATATGATAGATCCAACTCCTCTCATCTACTACAATAAGGTTTATGCTAGCTAGCCATTGACATATCGACAAAACCCTCATCTGAAAAATTATATCCTTTGTTTTAATGGTTTGATTCACACTGGTGATGGAAAACTAGGTCCCATTCTTGTAGACACACAACAAGTTGTGCCAAAAATAAATGATATGATCATGGACTATTGATAGACAGTCCATCCCCAAGATGAAGTCATAAGGTCTCAATGTCGCACCTAAGAGATCACAACTGAATCTCTCACATCGTAGAGTAATATCACACTACTCGAACTGGTGTGTAATTGTCAAATCCTCTCCCGGGTGTGTCTTTAAATGGAAGGATTAAGCCAAATAATCCTTCAGAATCTCCATTCTCCGAACAAGATCCTTGTAAATGAAAGAATGATGGGAAACTATGTCAATAAGTACTTATACTATGATGGAGTAGACATAGATCATTCCTCAAATCATCTCTGGAGCGCTGTGATCGTAGGCCTAAGCTTCCTCAAGCCATTAACATCCCAATACACCATCTCCATGAGGTTTAGGTTGACCTCCTAGAGGTGGTAGCAATAGAACCTCAAATCATTTCCCATCTCCTAATGCCCGACTAGCACCTATTCCACGGCTGTCGCCTTGCGGACCACATCACTCGAATATATCTGTCTGCAATGGTGGTCCCATTACCATATTCCGATCATCGGTGTAGCAGGAAAAGATGTTATGAGCCATATAACCATGTCCTCCACACATGTAGCATAGTTCTATCCTATGCTGACCTCCTCTATCTCTTGAGATCAACACCTCTGACCCTACATCCTAGGACATCCACTAAAATTTCTAGACCACTTGGACCTCTATTTCATCTGGCTACTACCTATTGTTGATGACTCGGTTCTTTGTAATCAGGTAGTGGTTCTCTCCATCATTGCCTACATATCTATGAAGCTCTCAACCAATAGTGATCGCTCTAGCAGTCTAGCCTACGTCGGGATATTGTGTGATATCATTGACGCTCTGATCTCCCTTTGGATATCGTCATAAAATGTCATACCCCTAAATAAATGGTCTTGTACCATGTCATTGGAGTAGTGAGAGGGTTTAGTAAATCTAGCCAAGTATTGGGCCACTGTCAGGATTCCCTTCTATACGTGCAGCAGCTCCAGAATACGCACAGAGCATAGAGTCACCGGTACGACCTCCTCTCTAAAAGTGCCTTGGAGTCCATCTAAGAGAGTGTCACCTCCTCGTGTGTCTGAAGTTTCCAAATCCACCATAACCCTATTGTGCCTTGGAAGAGACTTGTAGATACGATTACAATCTGGTTTGTTGGTGTCTCAACCAAGAGAGAAACATGTGCCACAGCCTCCAACTAGTCCTCAGCCACCTTCGGGTTTGTCTCACCATGAATCCTTGGAGGCCACTATATTTGGAACTCATGCAACATTTTCAGTTAGTGTGCATGTTCTACTTGTGGGGATGTGGACAAATACTACCCTATGGGTGGTGGTGCTACATGTACCCCACCCGAAGGTGCAATCACCTAAAGAGGGACCTCCATCACTGCCTCATCCCTCAGTGGTCCATCATCATGACCTCTCCCTGGAAATTTGGTTGGTTTCTTAGCAGAGACATCGAGAAAATAATAGGTGCTTCGCAGTCAAAAAGTTATACGTGGTGATTTGACTGAAAGAGATAAAAAAGAAAACAAAATTTTTAAAACACAAAAAACTAGTGTCTTTGTGTACCGAGTCAAAAATCAGAATTCAAGGCCATAGTTTATGGATATGTTGGCCCCCACACCAAAACTAGACTCCCTATACTGAAGCAAACTGAAGACACATAACACTATTTCTCAATTAAAAAACTAATCTTTTTCTTCTTCTAGTATTACTGACTCCTTTGATATCACTTTTTCGTGACCAATCTCATGGGGCCCATGCCATGACTACCCTAACCAGAACATCTATAGGCTACTGTTTGGAGACTAGATCTATAAATTCATATACATAAAATGGTAATTCATTGTCTCAAAACCTAAACACACATAGATAGGTCACACTATATAGATGTAAACCAGAACGAAAGAAGAAATGTACAACCACCTCTAAAAACCACTAGAGAGTGTAAAAGTATATAATAAATGTAAAGGGGATAGAATATAGGCCCTACTTATCGGAAGAACATGAAAATAGAAAAACTACTCATATGTTCATCCACCAATGATCCAACCTGAAGGGTAGGTATAACTCGTTACTCTGGCTCTCCTTGTCAACTAGTCACCTCTGTACACAGTCAATTCATGGATCCCTAAGTCTCCGTCAAGATTCCCCTCATCCGCACAAGACACTACAAGGTGCAGGAGAAACTCGTACATGGGTAACTATAAAAATACTCTTTAGGGATGACTAGACCCCAAAAGGACTCTCAGAATTTCACAATGGAATAACCCCAACGCATGATCTTAATCACAAAGCCCATGGAAAGACTCATCTCAAACAAGACATTTAACTTATTTAAAGATATACATATGATAGTTTGATATAATAGATAATATTATTATGTTGAGAGGCACTATTACTGACCCACACAAGATTGATATATGTTGTCGCACACAAGATCGTTGTGTGCTGACCCACACAAGATCGATAGATGATGACATACATAGGATTGTTAGGTGCTGAACCACACATGATTGATAGATGCTACCCCACACTGGGTCTCTAAGTGTTTACCCACATAGGATTTTCTGATGTAGACCCACACTATATCACTTGGTGATAAACCATTTAGGATTGACATTTTTTCTTCACGTCAAAACCAAAAACAGGATTCATGCACTAAGAACACATTATTCCAGGACGATCCACTCTTCAATCCATTGATCATACGTTAACCTCCACAATGCCCCATGAAGATATAACCTGATTTACCTCTATGTCATAAGGGTTTAAATGAAACTAATGGTGTGTCAATCGAACACCTGGTCTGTATGTTATTGACATTTTAGTTCCAAGGGCACAGTTGGATTCAGTTTTGATCCAACCCAACCATACTCCAATGTTCTTCAAATCTCAAGTGGAATATCCTAAAAGGGATATCTTGTCCTAAAGATTCCGTTGCTGGAGACAATTTTCTAAAAATGATATCTTGTTTCAGAGATTTTCCCATTTAAGAGAAACTAGGCCATTATAGATCCGAGTCTAGTCCGGCCCGGCTTGCTGTGCCGGGTCCGAAGAGACTGGGCACAGTGAAGTTAAGATGGGTTTGGTTCGACCTGCTCATCCATGGGTTCAGCCAAGACCACCCAGATGGGTGCGGCCTGTCAGGTTGCAAAACCATCCAACCCACTAGCTAGTGTAGAGGGGTACACTCCCCACCTGAATTCCTCGAACGCTCGAGTCTTCATAGCAGCAGTGCTAGTTGGAGCCACTCTAGCTGGACGGTCTTCTCAGACTAGTCACCAGTAGAACCCAAAGGGTATGGGTTGTCCCATCTCTGCAGATCAATTTTGCAAATTTCTTCGGTGGGGCAGTGCCACGGCGTGACTCCCAACATCAACGCGACCGATGATGGATGGCCACACCATTCCTCTGCCACAGCTTGTCGCTGCTAACCTCCTTCATGGAGTGTCGAGGTCATCAATGCAGTCAGTGATGGACAACCCCCCCCTTCATCTTCCATGATGCAATCTAGTGTTACCCCCTTCTCATGACCAGCGATATCTAGGCACCACTATCAGTTGTCATCATGTTGGTCAGTTTCCCTTGGAGAACTAAATCAAAGTAACATTGGCAGTGGGTTCGAGCCTTGTTATATTCTTCCCTCACCCTCTGCTTTAGAATTATAACTTGTGATGTTTTTTAACATCTTCATGGTAAAAGAATCATGAAATATCTCTATCAATTCCCCCTACATTGAATTCATTGGAAGGTGCACCATGTGGGGAAGAAGCATCTGTGTCTAAAAGTATTATTTGGCCTTCGACATAGCCCTTCAATTCCTCCAACAACATCCTTTAAATCTCGATTCTTTGTTGTAGAATAATTTAAATTTCATCTCTTCAAAGCCTCATTTTCTATCTTTCCCAAATCCTATTCCAAATATTTGATTAAATAGAGATAAAGGAGAGTTTAACATGTCACAATATTAATGAGTTTCATTAATGAGTATAATTCGTGGACATATTAATATCCTTATGGTGTGGCTAAACAAGAAAGTGTAACTAACCATTAAATTGTCTAACAAACAAGTGGGCCCGTCGCCATCGCTAGTCGGTTTCAAATGAAGTACTAAAATTAATCCTTGAGTTTTTTTGTAAATTCCCAAATTTGACTATTTTGGTTGACCCATGCTGCTCGATGTTAATCTTTGCCTAAGTGAATCCCAGTGATGTGAATTCAACGGATCCCTCATATTTTTTATCCAACCTTCGGTTCAGAATTTATAAATTTCCACAGGTACATTGACTGAACGTTCCTTAAAAAATGTGTAATTTTTTTGGGGCTCCTCAGGCCTCAGAATTATGTGCCATAAATTTTTGTAGACTCATAACAATTGAATTTAATTAAAAAAATAAATTAAATATCTAGGACATTAAAATTATATAATAATTTAAATATATAGTCAATAAAATTATATGTTTATTATTTTATCATTTTGACATAATTTTTTAGACACATCAATCAAAAGGGGTACACATTCATCATTTGTGTGTATGATAGACTACTTCCTTATGAACTAAGGTCATTCATTCTTCATTAATCACCGTGGAAGGTTTTTAATAACAATAGAATTACCATTTTTATATGATATATTAGATTTATATGGAATATTTATGCTTATTTTATTATTATATGATACATACAATATGACATCCCATTTTATGGGAATACAATTACATCCTTTCTATACTTGTGTAGTGCCGCTTACTCAAAGTAATGTAGCTCATTAAAATATTACATGGAATGTATTGAATATTTTTTTAGAAAATTTATTTGATATATATGACATAATAATTCTATTTTTATGAATATATAAATACATACATTTAATTTATTTTCTTTCATTCAATTTGATATGAAAATAGAAAAAATATTCATGAGTACGTATGAGCTACTGTCTCCTTGAATTCTGTATAGAATTATATATTTCAATATTTTATAGATTATTATAAATAGATATAAATTAAATATATATTATATTTATATAATTTTAAAATTAATTATAATATTAAATAACGATATAATTAGGAGGATAGACAATATAAAAAATAAAAATACATCTAAAAAACAACGTAGTTATCAAATTAATTATATCTTTAACATGAAATTGATAATAAATAGTTAAAATAAAGTAATAAAAATAATATATTTAATGATAAATAATTATTTGGTTATTTTCTATATTAATAATAATAACAAAATTATTATAATGTTTGTCTGAACTTGTACGATGAAAGTAAATACATAATGTAATGCTTTTGTAGTCTCTCTTTTATTTGCATGAGATATTAGTTATACACACAACTTATTCATGATGTTTTTTTTACAAACTACTCTATGAAATATTATACCATGAATTTTATTAATTTAGAAATATTCAAATTTTCATATTCTATTATTTTTTCATGGATATCATGAATTTAATGTTACTAAATTGGTATGGGGATGTCTAGTCTCAGTTTAATTTCATCGAGACTTATGTTATATTCACCCCTACTTTGTTTTCTATGGTGTATATATTTTCCATGAATGTTTTATTTTTTAATATAAATTAATTAATTGGTATTTAAATATCCATTTTATGACATCTCATTCATGGGATTTATGGTATTAATGATATCAAATTGGTAATGTATGTTTTTTCCAAGTTTCCTTCTTTGAGACACATTCCATGTTAAGTGACTATATATACTATGTTGTGTATATACTAACCAAGTACATGTTATATAATGAATGTAAATCATTTAACATTTTTAAATGATATATGTAATGTTATTATTTGATGATTATTATTATTTGAGCTAACAAAAGGTTTAAAAAATTATTTCTAAATTCTCATCGTTTATTAAGAGTGTTAAGGATTTTGGTTCCTCGAATGAAATACTACGATCCATCTCTATAAAAAGATAAAAAATTTATTTCTATTTTAGTTATTAATTCAATATTCATATAATTGAAACATATTTCCATTATTTGGTTCTTAATATATTAAAAAAAATGTTTTTATGAATATACAATGTTATTTATTTTATTCAGATATAATATGTTTTATTCCAAACCATGTTTTGTTTAAAATTTTTTAATCATTAAAAATAATATTTTATTTTTGTTTTAAATTTCATGAAATGTTAAATGTTTTGTGTTTAAAATATTTATATAATTGTTTTAAAATATTTCTAAAAAAAATCATTTTTATTTTTAAGGAAATGGTTTTCAAAATGCATTATGTTATAAAATGTACATGGAAAAGTGGAAAAGTAATTTTCCTAAATTCTTTATTATATTATCTTCTAAAATCATTATAAAACTATGAATAAATCTTTTTATATTGGTTAATATTTACTGACGATATTATCCAAGGACACCATTGATACTCTTTATCAGAATGGGTTCCATTTAAGATGACATGTTATCTCAAAACCCTATTTCTCTTCAAAGGGTTATACAATTATAAAACTATATCATAACATTATTCCATTAATATGTTATTATATGTTGAAATTATCATGAATACATTGTATATTTTTATATGTTATAATATAATTAATTTTTTATAAGGCCCATCTTCTTTCATAGGTTATCGTTTGATTTATTCAAAAGAAATATCTTTTTATGGGTCATTAAAAGATAAATGTTTTATTATAATATGGAACAAGTATTTATTATTTCATATTTTATATGGTTTGATATATATATATACATACAATTATATTAGTAAATATTTATATATCTAAGGGGATAGATAATACATGATGAAATAGTGAAATTAGTTTAGTAATACATTGCTGGAGAAAATACTGAAATCAAATTAGTAATACATGGTCGGCATGAGGAATGTAATTGGTTAAAAAATAATTGGTTTAAACGAGGAGTGAAATGTTTTAATTAATACTTTTATGGAATGAGGAATGAACATATTTTAGAAATATCAGTCTATGACATTCAGTGAACTTTGCCTAGTGAGACAAGGTTGTAATGAGAAGTAAACTTGGCTTAGTATGATAGGGTAGGAATGAGGAGTGAACATAGTTCGTTATGACAAGGATTGAATGTAAGGTGATATTAGTTCAATATGATAGGGCTATTCTGAGTGAGGAACATAATTATATAATATAGGGATGGAACAAGCGGTGAGCCCTGTTCAGGAACACATGAATGAAAATGGATGTTTACCTAGATCTGTAAGATAGGGTCGGACTATGGAGTGAATCTAAATTAGTAAATAAATATTTTTCCTAATATTTTATTATATGTGATCCTATACTACTAAAATGGTTTTGGGATTGGTAAAATTCCACTATGATGGACTTGTAAGTATACCGTTACTATTATTGAAATAATTTTACATATCTATGTGTCTCCCACAATTCCAAGTCTAACTCCAATGTTATGCTTCCATGGATTATGGTCGGGATTACATTAACATTAATATCTTATGAACTAATATTATTTAATCCATGACTTTTTAATATGATATTTTATATAAAGGGTGTGATCTTATATGCTACGGTCACATTATCCTATCCTTATGTTCATGATTATTCTTTCCTATATCCCTTTTTACCCTTACTCAGCATATGATCTCAACATTTCTGATATTTTCTTCCCCAATGTTATAATGAAATTATTTTATTGGATTAATAACATGGATGTTATTTATGGGATACATTGATGTTATTTTGTAATGTGAGATGATATTTTCATCCAAGTATCCCAAGACACTAATCTATTACAACCCTCAAGAATGTATTTTTTAATGTGTTGAGTATTAATATTAAATGACATTATATCAATCAATTTTAATATTGTGCCATTATTCGTATCAATGGAATGGTTTAGTCATCCATTGGGAACAAGAATGATAAAACATTATTGATATACCTAGTGACATTTATATGGATATGTATAGGGAAGTCACTGAGGATAATCCTACAGAGTCATATAATGAATAGAAGTTTTCATAATTTGGCCAACCTATATGTATGTTTTTTAGATTATGTGGTTTTATAATTTAATTAGTATCTGACACACTATGAATTCTGGTGTCAGTCAATAGAGAGAACAAGAAAAAACTGGTTTTACATTGAATGTTTCAAATGTGGAACATATGAACTCTATAAAAATTGATTTCCAATGAGGAAATATTATGAAAGGAACATGAAGGTGGTACATAGTTTGGTTATACTGTTAAATATAAAGTGAAAACAAATGACATGTTAAATCTATGGTATGTTATAATAAAATTGGTTACCATTATCATAATAAGCAAGGTTAGATTAATTTTGAGGATACATGTGTCATGATTCATATTTCAAATTCGGGGAAACCATTACTAGAATATGAAATATGAAATATGAAATATAAATCACAAGATGCATGCTTAGATTAAGTTTGATGAAACATGTGATATGATTCATATTTCTTATTCTACAAAAGGGTAAATATGGAACAATATGATGAAGCCTGAGTTATGGTTTCTTAATATTGTTGGATTATTGAAGAATATATGTTTTTTATGAAAATATTATTTTATATGAATCTAAAAGTATGTAATTATTGTTTGTATACGTTTTTCATAATGAGTTTTAAAAAATGTATTAAATAATATTGATAACTACGAAAATTGATATAATAGAATTTTTATATTAAGGGATGGTAAAACATTACATTTTAGTAACTAAGAGAAAATGATATTTAATTACTATAAATATATAATAATATAGATAATGTAAATTAGATAGTATTTATGGAAAAATAGTTGGAAAAATATTTGTTGGAAAATAGTTTTATGCTGTCATCAATGGATTTTATGTCATTTTTTTATTTAAGGAATATGTACAATTACATTTTTAATTATATTGAATGCATCTTGACAATATTAATTTTTGTTAATTCATTTTATAACCATATTTTATGTGAAAACATGATAAATTTATTCACATATTTTGTATGTTACAACCATTAGTTACCTTATGAAATATGGATGATCAATGTTAAGATGTCTTTGAGTAATTTGTAAACCTTATTTCTAATATTATGAACATTAATCTTTGAGACTAGTTATAAGGTTAAAAATTTATCTAATGGTTTATGTTAATATTTTGATGAGGCTTTAGAGATTGGATACCATCTTGCCATTTGGTGATTTATTCATATTGGATAACATGTGATAAACATTTTGGTTTCATTATAACAATTCTATGATGGAATTTCATATAATTATATTTATTGATCCCATGATCTATTAGCAATTTAGGATTGGAAAATTCACCTTCCTTTCATGTAGTAATATATAAATGGGTAATCAGGCATGGACCAACCAATGGGTGATATTGTGAACATAAAAAAAAATTTTAATCATGTAAATATATTTCATTTTGTTTATAGATAGTAAAACAATTACTCAATTAAAAAAATGACATTGAAGATAAATTATCATAATAACATCATTTATTTTGAAACAACAATCCTAAAAACCATCAAATATTTATGGTTTTTAGGCCCTTAACATTCCATAGATCACTCACTTGATTCAGATAAATGAACTAAACATGATCATAATCATTTAATCTTATATTCTATGTCCAATAATCAATTCCCACCAATGTTTTCCAATGAGGAAACCGAATTTTGAGTTACTTTGGCTAGCTTTTATGTTCCCAACATTACTTTTCCAAAAGGATGAATAAGTATTCAGTTCTATGATGTAGATTTCCATGAAATGGTCATTCAAGTATTGTACCATTGAGAATAGAAAACAATTGGGGTAAATTCAATTAAAAGGGATTATAATTTAAAACCTCATGTTTTTTTGATTATTATTTCAATTTTATTTAATCATTTTGATATTTTTCATTTTATGTGACATTGAATATAGATTGAGTTATATGAAACCACCAAGTAATTAATGCTTTATACCAAAAAAATGTTGATAATTCACTACATGCATCACTCATTTTATATTATAGTACTTGTAGAACATTTTTGTCATTGTGTTACTCACAATGTCATGTTCCTTTGATAACTATCATGACATGAAAGACCTAGTTTTCTCAAACCATAATATACAATAATAACTATTATTAAAATATAATTATAGTATTTACATGGTAATTGTACTGGTCATTGTGAATAATATTAATTAAATTTTGAAAATACGGTTTACACATGTATATAATAGAAAATATTTGTTAAAAAATTTACTAGGTATGATAATAAAAGCCATTTATAAATACAAGAAATCATTTGATGGAAAACTATATTAATGAAATTACACTTTTTTACACTAAATTAATTAAAACACATTTGATAAATAATTTTAATCAAATATATATATATATATATATATAATATTCAGTATACTATTTGAAAGTCATTTTATATGTTTTTGATAAATGATATAAGGTTGAATCCAATATTTTGAATAAGGATATAAATTTTTCTAATCGATATTCTTACAACATTTTAATAGATTGAATATTTTATTAAATTTTATGATGATTTTATAATTATATTCTATATATTAAATATAATTATTAATGAATTATATGAAAATCATATTAGGTTAATTTGTTTTTATTTTTATATGATGATTTATTTTTGGTTCAATAGTAAATGTTATTGAATTTTAATTGAAAAATACATTTTCATGTAATTTATTTATTTTTATAAATTATGATTTTATGTGATTTAAATGTAAAGTTATATAAATTATACATTAATTAATAAAATATACATAATTTTAATCTATTTCCCAAGAAAATTGGTAATGAAAACATTTCAAAATATTGATCATTTTCACATGAAATACACTTTGTCTCAACCCCTAAGCTAGATAAAATTTAATTTATTTTAGACCCCTTATATGATTATAAATTTTTTTTATTGGAATAAATATTTGCTTTAAAAATAATTTCTAATTTATAGTATGGTCATTTTTCCCTAAATAACTTATTGAATTCAATTAAAATTAATTTCATCAATTTCGATAAAAAGATAATTACTTAGTAGTTACTCTTACAAATGGGACAAAATGACCCATAAAATGACAAAAGTCAATTTCATGGAAATTTTTTTCCATATACTACCATTAATCTACTTTCTACCTTTATTTGTGACAAATTTTGTAAGGGATACCTCCCAATAGTGTTTACCTTTTTATATTTATTGGCCTGCCACTCATCCTTCTATATAAAAGGGCATTCACACCTGTCAATTATTCACACCTATCATCCCATTTGAATCTATGGAAAAATTAAAAAATAAACTTCAAACAACCCTACTTTAATCCTAGAAATATTTCTCAGGGAATAATTTCCACCGAGATAGTCTTATGGTGAAAGGAAAAATGAAATTCTCAAAAAATAAGAACCATCCTTCCACATGCACTTTTGTTTTATTTATTTATCCTCACATTCAATTTTTATTATTACATGTTTATATGAAATCATCAATATACTAATATTTTGTTATTTTAAGGGTCTATAATAAACCTACTCACACATCCATCAATTGAGATACACAATATTAGTTTGTGTCAATGATAGAATATTATTCCACGAAAAGATGTCGTTCATTCTACCATTACCATCATTCATGTTCAAAGGAATGATGGAATTTATATTATTAAAAAAAATATATATTATTTAATA
Organism: Viscum album; assembly: GCA_963277665.1. NCBI lineage: Eukaryota > Viridiplantae > Streptophyta > Magnoliopsida > Santalales > Viscaceae > Viscum > Viscum album. Next base: position 1,665,178,918 of record OY728147.1, on the reverse strand, counting down.
TTAAATTATTATTAAGGAATTATTATATGACATATTCCTTCATGTTTTTTGTTTTTTGGGAATATAATAACATCATTTGTGGACGTGTGTAATTCTTTCTTTTTAAAGCGATGTGATTCGTGCACACATTACATGGAATGTATTATAGACAATTTTATTAAATATATATTATATATAGTACATAATAATTATAATTTAAATATTCAATATATATATATATTCATATATGTCACTTAAACTCTTTCTTTCAATACAATCAGAAAACAAAACAAGCGTTCATGCGTAATTAGAACCTACTGTATCCCTGAACTTTGTATTCCATTTCATATTTCTATCTTTTATAGAAAATTATAAATACATATACAATGAATATATAAGATATTAATATAATTTATATCATTATTTATGTGACAATTTCATGATATAATTAGGATGACAAATAATTTGAAATAAGAAAAAACATGTGAAAAACCAATAGGTTATTACTATATAGACATCATTAAAATGAAATTTATAATAAAAATGCTAATATAAAATGTAAATAAAATAATTTAAAGTTTTATATAAAATAATAAATTTATTTTTTATTTATAATAGGGGAAAATGTTTATACTATAGTTTTGAATTTGTGTGATGAATGTTAAGACTTAAGGTAAGGGTTTTATTCTCTCAATTTGTTTTGGTATTTATATTCTATATTCATTGGTAATTATTGATGTGTGGTGTATATACATCATGTTAAATGTTATATCATGAGTAAAATTAATTTAAATATATTAAAAGTTTCCATAAATGTCATTATTTCAAGTATCTCATTATTTAAAATGTACTCAATTTGTAAGGGGACTTATAGTCTCAATTTTATTTCAACGTGCCTTGTTCCATTTACACAACTTGTTTCTTTTCAGTGGTGTATAATCTTCCAATGAATGTATTATATTATATTTTAAAATAAATTTATGTTCATTTACATATCCATTTTATAACCTATATTTTATGTGGTATATGGATTAAAGGATTCCATATTGGTAAAGTAATTTTGTCTCGATTTCTCTTATTTTGAAACAAGCCCAGTTATACACCTATATTATTCTATGAGGTGCATATACTACTATTTTGCATGATATAAAATTAATATAAATAATTTAATAATTTTTTATTATTTATATTAAGTAACTACGTCTTGGGGATTATGATTTTATATTACTAATTGGGTAATAGTTTTTTCTACAATCTCATAATTATAAATATTGTTTATAATAATGATTACATTTATTAAATCAAGAAATCCATATTTATATAACCTTAATGAATCTTATTCTCTTCTTTATTAATGATATATTCATTTAATGGAACCATTTATGAAATATTTTAATTTTAACTTTTTAATAAAATGATTCTTTGGAAATTTGACATCATTGGTCTCTTTGATCAGTCATAAATTGTATTAAAAACTCATATTTTGTAATAATGTTATAATAAAAAAATTTAAAATTTTATTTTATCATTATTTTAATGGAAACTAGATTTAACAAATTATTATGCATAAAAAAGATAATTATATTATTTTCAAATCATCCATTATAATATCTGAAGGTTATTTTCAAAGGAATGGGTTTTAAAAATGATTTCTGTTTTAAAAAATATTTTCTCAAATAGGAATGAGTATTATAATAATACAATTTATTAAATGATATTTCAAAAATAATTGTCCCCTTATGATTAAATTCTACTATATATTTTATTATTTTCTACTGATATTATCAAAGGACACCATTATTATACTTTCATTTAATGGTTTATGTGTGTGATGACCAGTTGTTTGTTAAACTTGTTTCTCATACATGAGTTATACCATGATAAATTGTTTATAAACCCTAATTACTTTTGATAGTTATTATATAATTAAATAACCATGAAACCTATCTATGTTGTATAGGTTATACTTTTTTTAAATTCTTATAACACCCATTTTAATTTAATGGGGTTTGATATGATGTTTATGAAACTCATCACTATTTTTGTCCTTAAGTGATGAATTTTTTATTATCTTAGTTCACATGTATATATGATTTCATTATGTTATTAGTGGAACCTATAACAACCCTCAATTAATTGATTAAATATTTCTATATTTCATAATATATAATTGATATTGATGATGATTTATAGTAGTTTAGTAAAAAAAGAGGAATGGCGAGTTTACATCCATCTATAATACACCAATCAAATGAGGAATTATCATGGCTCAGTAATAAATGTCTTTAAAGGTAAGTGAATATTGATCAGTAATATAGTGTGAGAATGTGGAATAATTATTTTAGTAATATAGTGATGGAATGATGAGTGAACATGGTTCTATATGATAGGGCTTGAATAAGTAGTGAACTTAGTTTAGAATGGTTGGGCAGGAAGGAGTGATCACATTTCAGTAATATATGGGTAGAACTATAATTGAACCGAATTATGTTATACATGTCTAGAATGTAATGTGACCTAGTTTATGAAATAAATTGATATAATAGAGGGAGAACCAGTTTAATTAATGAAATATTCCACTAATATGGTCTTTAAAGATATCTAATTCTAGTAATAAGGTTTGTGCAGTGAACCCATTCCTCAAAGATGGTTTTGGAGGTAATCCTTGACTATAATGAAAACCATTTTATAAGTTTATGTCTCATAAATAATTAAATATCTTATTCAATCCTTGTTTTTTATTTCATGTATTATGATCGTCATTCCCTTATGATTCATGACTTGTGCGCTACATATCATTATTCCATGACTATTGTTTATGACTGTTTATATAAAGGGTAAGTTAGTTTATTTTCATTATCATGTAATTATACCCAAATAATAATGAATATTCTTAAATATATTATCTATTTACCCTTATTAAGAATCATATATCACCATTTTTTTCATTTTCCCATTTTATAAAAAAAATATTTATGTAAGCATAATAAAGTAGATGATCATCATTGGAAAATTTGTAGAGCAATCAAAAATTTTAACTATATTTTTTTCATGTTTTTAAAGACAATTAAATATTTTTTTCATTAAGAATTTATTGTTTTAATGATCAAAATATTCATCAAAAATTATTTAATACTCATGTATGTTATGATCAGGTCTATATATTTGGACTGATTTTAATGTTTTTATCAGTCATCGGAAACTAGAATAAAAATATTTAGTGAGATTCCGAGGTATATTTCTAAGGATCTGAATAAGGTTGTCTCTATGTATAATCCTATAGTGTCATTAATTTAAAATAATGTGGAATAAATTAGTTATACTATAATTAATTTTTTGATATTTGTTTGATATAATAAGTGTTTCCTAAACTAGGATTTATATTATTAGTCAATAATAGGAACAATAAAGAATTATGTTAACATTGAATGTTTTAGGTGTTGAATGTATTGGAATTTTAAAAATAGACTACATAGTTGGAAATATCTAGATGAGAATCAAGATGGTGGTAATAGTATCTATTATAATTATAAATATAAAGAGACTATAAATGACATGTGTAATGTATGGGATGTTCTCATAGTATTATTTTCATTAAATATATAAAAAATGATTCTATGATTGTTCATTAAATTTAAGACATTATTTAAATTTCATAATGTATGATAGGGGTATCAAGGTATAAGATGATGAATCCTAAGTAATGGATTAATATGAAATTTAGATGATTGAATTGTATGGGTTTTGGAATTCAAATATTCTAAGATATGAATCACGATTATTATTGGGATTGTTTGTAGAATTTTTTCATTAATGATTTTCTAACATGTGTAAAATGGTATAGTTAACAATGAAAATTGAATTAATGGAATGGTTAGGTTACAGTAATTTTACTCTTAAAATATTCATGAGAATGAGAAAATAAAATTTTATTTTGTTAAAGAGAGGATGATATAGAAAAAGTAAATTGGATAATATTTATGATATTAGAAATTATAAAATCATTTTTTAAAAAAATGTTTTATTCTATAATAGATATATTTTATGTAATTTCTATATTTAAGGAATATATTCAATGAAATTTGGAATAATAAATTATTAATGACTTAAATAATTATTACAGTAATTGAGGATATTAATGTGTTTTAAGAGAAATCATTATAATGGTATTCACATTATGGTAATGTGAGATCCAATAGCTACTTTATGATACATATAAGATCAATGCTAAGATATATTTGAGATATATTGTAACCTTATTTATATAATTTTAGTCTTCTATCTTCAGGAATGGTAATAAGGTCAACAATTTATGGAAAGAGTTATTTTATACTTGTGATAATGATTTAGATATTAAAGTATTATATCACAATGTGATGATTTATGCATATTGGATAATATTTGAAAACCATTTTTGTGTGATGGTAAGAAAATATGGATAGAATGACCTATAATTATATTCATGGTTCTCATGGTCATATAATGATTCATTTATAACAAATTCACCTTCATTTCTTGCTGTAAGGGTTGATGTTGAAATTTAGCAATGCACAACCAATGTGGGAGACTATATATATAAAAAGGATTAAAATAATATAGTTATATTTAATTATCTACATTGATATTAAAATAATTTCAAATTATATTAAACGGATGATTATAATTATTTATCTTAATACCAACATTTATTTTGAATTTATGGTGTTATAAATCATAACATACTTATGGTTTTGAGTCCCTTTACATTCCGTCAATAATTCAATTTCTTATGATCAATGAAATCAATAATGATCTATAATTATTTAATATTTTATTCCATATCCTATAATCCCTTCACAAAAACTTTATCTTATGTGGGAACCTAGTTATGGCTAACATTCAGTAATCGTTATGGTCCAAATATTCCATATTTTAATAAAAATTTTAGTATTTATTTTCATGATATTGGTTTCTGTGAAAGGAACTATCATGTATTAATATATTTTCATTCTAGGTGAACATGGAGGTTGAAATTCAATTAAAGGGGGTAGTATGTATCACATCGGTATTTTATGAATCATTTTTTTTCTTTTAAATTTTATTTTTTCGATATTTCTTATTTATTTCAACACTAAACATAGATTTTGTTATTTGAAAGAACCAAATTATCATGTATTTTTATGAAATATAAAGGAAATATTGAACTACACATAACCCAAATATTAGTTTTTTGAACTTTTGAAACCATGTTTGGATTTTTTTATACACAATTCTGAGTACCTTTGATTACTTTCATGAAATACAAGACCTAGTTTTACCATACTATTATGTAATATTAATATTATAATTAATGTATTAATCTATTATTCACTTATCTCTAAGAACTTATGTTATGAATAAGATTTAATAAATTATGAAAATATCATTAAAAAATTTCTTTAATAAGAATTATATTCTGACTAATTAATAAGAAATAATAATAAAAGCATTTAAAATTTAGAAAATATGTTGTCAAAAATAAATTTTTATATAGAAAAAAATGTTTCACCGCCATAAATTAATTAAAAAAATTATATAAATTATTTTAATTATATATATATATATTATTTATTCATCTATTTAATATTTACCTTATCATTGTTTTAGATAATAGATAATATAAATCCAAATTTATTCCCAAAGTTGTATATTGATGTAATAGAAAATTTTAAATCTTTTAATAGAGCCAATATTATAAATAAAAATATTTTGATACATCTATAAATAATTCTAGATAAAATAAAAATAATTTTTTAAGTAGAAGGAAACAATTATATTTGGCTGATTTTTATAAAATTTTTCGAGATGTTTAACATTTTGATGAATATTGAAAAATACTAAATTGTAATTGAAAAATGTTTTTTAAATTTATTTTTATAGAAATATTGTTTTTTAGTTTGTATTTAAAATATAAATAAATCAATATTTTATAAATTAATAAAAATTATATCATTCTAATCAAATTCAATATAAAATTGTGTGTTGAAACTTTTCCAACATATCAAATTTTTTACTACAATAACCTATTGTCTTATCTCATCTAAGAGATTAATTCGAAATAACTTTTTAGCACTTGAGTTACTAGAATTTTAAAATTAGATTCCATATTTTCAATAATAATAATTTATAAATTCTATAAAGTTAAAAATATTTTTGTCCAAAAATATAAGTGAGTGTACATAAAATCAATTAAAATGATTAGGGTAAAAATGAGATTAATTAGTTGTCAAACATTATCATAAGGGGTCAAATATCATAGAAAAGTGTCAAAAAGTAATTTTATGTCCATATTTAAAAAATATAATCCCTTTTATAGATATGTTACAATTATTTTTAAAATATGATATTAGAGGGACCTCCAGATATTGTTTACCATTTTATATTTACAATATTTCCACTCCTCAACAACTACAAAAGAGAACTAACACCCCCCACACTTATTCACAGCCATGTATAACATTTTATTGGAATACCCTACCCAAATAATTTAAAAATCTCCTCCAATGATCCTAGATTCTCTATTTTAGTTGGAAATAAAAACCAATAGAGTCTTTTGGTGCAAACTAAAATGAATTTTCCAAAGATGCAGAAACAAACTTCAACAAGGACATTTGTTTTATTTATTTCTCCATCCATTATATTGTTATTCTTCTATGATTGGAAAATTAGTACCAAATCAAAAATATTTGTAGATTTTCTAATTTTATTGGTTTGAGATACAACTATACACAATTCTAGAAAATTGGATTCGCAATCATCGGTTGTTTGTTCGATGAGTATCTGACATTCAAACTGATGTTGTTCATTATTCCATTTCCACCAATAAAGGATAGGATTAATGATAAAAATATTTATTTTATATGATATATATATATATATGATTTTTTATGATTCATTAATTTTTATATTACACATACCTCCATGATTTAATTTTTTTTAATATGATAACATCATTTGTTGAAATGTGCACTACTTCCTCATCAAAACTATTTGATTCATTCACACATTATATATATATTATATAAATGATAGATTTTGAAAATAGATATTATTTATATGAGTTAATAACTGTACCAAAATTATAATATATCGTTTAAAAATTTTATGTCATTTACTTTCTTTTAATAAATTTTACACAAAAATGAATGTATTATTCATGCATATGTATGAACTACAATCTCTATTAATAGTGGGTTACAGTTCATAATTCTAAATCATATAGATTATTATAAATATGTACACAATATATATATATATTATATTTATATAAAATATATTATTAATTAGTTGGTTAAATCCTCATATAATAAGAGGACCAAAAATGAAAATCAAAACACATGCGAAAATAAAGCTATTATTACCAAAAATGCAACATTAAAAAAAAATCCGTAATAAATTGTCATTCTAATGACAATATAAAATAACAAATAGTATAAAATAAAAATAATAATATAGTTCTATAGTATATTTATAATAAACACTTTTTATTATTATAAATGGTGTTTTAATGTTTGGAATGAAAGTCAAGACTTAAGGTAAGGGTTTTCTCATCTAACCATTATTTTTGGGATATATATGTTAAATTCCCCCATTATTAATATTTTATAATGTATATAATACTATATGACATGTTATATCATTCATTTCCTTTATTTAATTTTATTAAATGTTTAAATTTAATCAATTCTTTCACACATATGATAATTCGATAGTCAAACAACCTGTACAAGGACATCTAGACTATCTTTTATTTTTATGAGTCTTGTGCCATATTCAACACTCATTTCCATTGTGTGCTGTATAAAATGACCCTGAATTTATTCCATTATAATTATAATGACGTTTATGGGTATCTACATATCCATTTTATGACCTCTCTTTCATTGGATTTATGGTTTAGGTGATACTAAATTGGTAAAGTAATTTTCTCTCAATTTTCCTTCTTTGAGACACATGCCAGGTTATGGACCTATATTCTTCTATGAGGTGTATATAAAAATAATTTTAATTTTAAATAATTAATCTCTATAATTTAAATACATTTAAATATCATTGTATTATTATTGTTTTGTGGAGATTATGATCCTATGTTACTAAATGGGTAAGAGTTTTTTGCTATAGTCTCACTCTTTATCTTTATTGTTTACTATTATGATTCTATTCATGTAATACAATTATAAATATCTATATAAAACAAATAATTTTTCTTATAATTATTTTTATTAATGATATTTTAATTTTATGTTATCATTTTTCTACAATTATTTAATTAATTAATTTTATAAAATTTTATTAATAAAATACGACTTCATTTCTCTTTTCGGCCGTAAATCTATTTCATTTAAAACCATGTTTAAAAAATATTTTTTTTAATAAAATACAAGTATAATTCATTATAATTTTAAGGAAAAATTATTTAAATAAATGTTTAATATTATAAAAAATTATGTAAAATATTTCCAATGATTCATTTAATTGATTTCAATTATATTTTATAAAAAAATCTAATTGTCGAATGATTTGAAAAGTGGTTCTCAAATAAAAAATATATTTTCCCCATTAAATGTTTCATATGATATTTTAATGTAATTCTACACATAATATTAGATCTTATAATGTTGTTTATGATTTCTTAGGGATATGATTCATGGACAGTATTCTTTTTATTTATTGGAATTATTTATGTTTATGAAGAAAAGTAATTTATGAATCCCATTTCTCTTACATGGGTTATATGGGGATAACAATTCTTATGAAACCTGTATAATTTAATGGTATGTTATATGATGAAATAATCATAAAGCCCATCTATTTTTGAAGGTTTATTATACGATGACCCTTTTATCATAGAAATTTCATTTCATATGTTATGATTTGATGATTACGAAACCCATATATTTTTTGGGTCAATAAAATAAATAATGCTTTATTATCTTTTGAAAAAATATGTATGATTTCATAATGTGAGGATTGATAAATATATGTTCCTCTAATTAACTGTGTAATTTTTTATATATCTTATGAGGCACACAAGAATAGAATAAGGAGTGAACTTATGTCACACCCATCATTTTTATATTATTTATTTTATTGTTCTAATTGGGAATCAGGTGGCTCGGGTCGAGGCCCGAATTAAAATTTTTTAGTTATTATTTAAAAATGGTTTTCCCCTTGGTTGCATCCAGCACACCATGGTCGATGCCACACAGCCTCGCATGGGTTGCCGCATGACATTTCCAGGTTCCCCGCACGCCTACCCGATGTTAAGAAAATTAAATTAAATGAATTAATAATGAAGAGATAAAATTAAATGAGTGGTAAAAAATAAGAATTATGATTAAAATTTACGGTATTATTTTAATGATAATAATAATAATATTGTTTGAAGATATTGTTATTATTAATAGTGTTAAGAATATGAATTTTATTATATTGATTATTAATATTACTCTTAATAAAATAATATATTGCTGTCACTTTATTATTTTATTTGGATTTAAAATATTCTATCGAGATATAGGTTGAGTCCCGGATAAATGTTGAGTTTTTATCGATAAATGGGTCTTTGTGTCTTGACAACGTCCAACGCTCGGGCGATGCAAGATTTGGAGAATGTGTGGCTCTGCCTGAGCCACTAGGTGACCTGCCGATGAAAACTAATTCTGTTAAACGAATAAATAAAGAGACAATAAAACTAATATGAATTAATAGATTGTTTTAATGATGACAAAAAATATATTAAAATTTGAGGATATTATTATTATTAAAAAAATTTATTATTATTGTTATAACTTTTATCTTTATTTTATTAGTACCAAAGTTTATTGTTATAAATATATTTAGGTGTTAGTTTTTTTATTTATTTATTTTATTTATTTTATTTATTTTATTTTATTATTTTTTTTTTCTTTCCCCATCTTTTTTTCCTTTTCTTTTTTTCATTTCATTTTCCCCCTTCCTCTCTTCCTCCCTGATCTCTTTCCCGTCGCACACCCTTCTCTAAACCTAGCACGTCGCCCCCTGGTTGTCCACTCCACCCTTGCGTGCTGCTCCTCCCGGCCAGCCAACTAGCATCACCGCACCCCGATTCAGACTAACCACCATACCCCCGGGCTCCCTCCTCCCAACCGGTGTTGACTGGTCGTGCTACAGATCGGCCACCTCCCTCCCAATCGGGTCTTCCAACAACACCGCACCCCCTTGCCTCCTCCCTCCTCTTCCTCGCTATGACCTCGCCTCACCTAACCCAGTGTCGACTTGCCTCCCTCGGCCTCCTCCCGTGTCCAGCCTGCTCTGGTACCACACACCCCTCCGATGAACCCCAGCCGCCAGCCCCCCTTGCGTCGTTCCCTGTTTTTCCCATGGCCAGCCTCTCGTCAAACCCTTTTTTTGGCAACCCCACCGACCGACCAACCCCACACAGGCCGCCCTGCACACCTTCGTGCCACCGAACAACCTCCCTTCACCTCTTCACGCATCTCTTGTAGCCTCCTTCGACTTCTGGCCAACCTCCAACACCCCTGTAGTAAGTGTGTTTTTCTTTTATTGCTTATTGTTTAATCCTAGTTAATTGCTGTTAGAGTTTTGAATTGAGTTTTGTTCAATTTTGGTATAATTGGTCTGATGCGTTATTTATTAGGTTCTATTTGGGTTGTCGTGGTGCGTTTGACATGCACTGATGATTTCTCAGGGAAGCCTCATGATTCCCTACACCGAGGTGGGTGGTTCCGCTTTTAAACATTATCTTATTAGTTAATATTCATGCATAGACAATTTATAATATTACTTAATTATTTCTAATGGGTGTGGATTTTATTTTCATGACGGTTTTCTATGCATTATTTTCGTTTAGTAGTATGTTTATGCGGTGCAAGAACATTCTTTTTCTGGAAACTTGTTTTTAGTCAATCGTAAGTGTTTAATAATGTTTTCTGTTAGTTTTTCATATGTCCAAAGTGCAATGTTTTTGTTCTAGTGTTTTTACAAAGTTTTTATATTTTTTTTTGAAAATGTGCAAATTGTAATGGTTGTGTTATAATGTTTTTTATAATGATTGTGTTTGTTTTGTGAAAATGTGAAAAGTCAGCGATTTGTGATCTTGATGTGGTGTTGGGTGTGTTTGGTCATGAAAGATGGTTGAGTTGGTTTTGTGTGTTATTGTTGTGTTTTAATTATTTTTAAAGAATTTTTTTACAAGGAATTTAATATGTTTTAATAAAAATATTAATGATGAAAATTTAATATGTTTTTAATAGTCAATTATTACCAATGAAGAAATTGTTTTAATTGAGCTGGGTAATTTCTTCTTGTGTACGTACATTTTCAAATGGTTTTATGTGTGTGTGAAAGTGTGGCGTTGGGTTTATCTAACAACCTGTATGTTTATCTGTCTGAGTTTGACATGAAATGTGAAATTGGGACATCTTGAGCACAAAAGGGGAAGCCTGGGTACTAGGTGGGCGGACTAGACTAGCGTGCTAGTGATACATGTGTGGCTCTAGCTGATTTTCACATAGCTAGATTGAAGCTTACAACACTAACTAAACATTGGATGAGGATTGGAGACCACTAGGTTATGGAGGTGTTTCCATACTAGTGGCTCACGCACAGTAATGTATGATATGGATTCATTGGTACACTGAGATGTGATGTTCTTGGGCCCCACACAGCTTTATTCCCTTTAAGGCCTCTCCAACTTTTAGTGCTCCTAGATTTCTATACACTCACCAGCATCATGCGGTGTAGCTTTTGGGTTCTCTTGAAGGATTGAGTTTTTTTAACTACAAGGGTGTTTTATTTTTATTTAAGTTGTTTTATTTAAAAGTGCTTTGATCATAGAAATTGTTACTTTAAGGTTTTTTATTCTTTGATATCATTTCACTTATTTATCCTGCAAATGTAGTTGTCATTTAATGTTTACACGTGGATCCTCTTTGTTGGTGATGTCCTAATGGGCTCTTTTCTCACACCCTACATAAAACTTTTAGTGTATGTAGAAACTGTTTCTTTGGTATTCTAGGTTATAGCGTGCTAAGTGATGGTGGTTCAGGTTGAAGTTGGTATTTTCATGTCAAGTGGTGTTGATATGGCATCTCTTTTCCTAGGAGGTTTGAGTCAATGTTTTTGTATTCTACTGTCATCTTTTCTTTTTAGTTATTGGTTCGAGTTGTAGAATTTAAACATGTTCATAGTTTAAGGGTGTGTTTGGTTGTCTATTTCCAGTTTTTGTTTGTTTATCTTGTTAGATGTTTTTCCATCTTTTATTTTATGTAAATTGTTCCCATGTAATGTTTTGATAACTGGACTATTGTGCCAGCCCGTGGGGATCTAGAACACCCTTCGGGATTTGCCGCTGGCCGATTCGGGCATCAGGTTGATGGCAACCCAGCCTGGATTGTGACAAAATGGTATCAAAGGGAGGTTTACTCTCTTGGGTCGTTTTCTTTTGTTATAGAGTCATAGTAGACTATAGTTAAGGTTGTCTGGACTCGACATCTTGGATATGAGTAAGGTGCATGGACAACACACCTCGTGGCGAGACACGAGTTGCCAAAGCATGTTGAGGTTTGATTTAATCCTTGGTTGGTGTGGTTAATTTTATTTAGGGGAAATGAAAAAGGAGTGGGGTCAATGGTCCCAGTGAGATCGCAGGGTCTATAAAGCCATGGGGAGCCGAGGAAACTGTCCTAAAATACCATCTCTGGCAGTGGCATGATTGATGTATAGCCGCCAACCATATGTTCCAGTCACCCGCTGACACTAGTTTTCTCATCCATTGTTCCTTGTTTCATTGTTTTGGAATTGTGGAAACATGGTTTTTAAGTAAAATTGATTTTTTATTGGAAAATGTTTTGGAAAATGTTTTGAAATAAACAACTTCAAAAATAGAATGAGGTATGAGGTTTGAAAAGTGTGGGTTTGTTGTTTTGGTTTTGAGAAATGGAATGGTTTGGTTTTGATCCTTGGTGTTCTTGTGGGAAACCACATGCATGAGTGTATATGGAAAAATAAATGGTCATTGGAATGAGTGGATGAGTGCCTGGATAGATGTGAGGTGGGTTCCAATGTGGCACGAGAACATGTATGTGTGAGGCCCATGGGACACCAATGGTGTTTGTGCAACCCACAAGCATTGCTTATTTCTTAAATTTTTTTGTTAAATGATAATTTTGTGTTTTAGTAACTGTTGACTTCATGGTGTGTCATTGTGATTTTGACATGTTGGATCTGAGGAATTTTGGGTTGAGAATACTTTTTCACCTAAATGTGTTTGATTTTGAATTTTTATATGTAAGTTAGTATGTAAGTGTGTAGTTGCTGAATTATTTTGAAAAGTGCATCAGAAATTCCTTGTAGTGCTTCTACCTGCACACTTAGTGTTCGCTTGCTGTATGTCTTGGACATTGGACCAGTTTGATTGGGTCCATGGTTCTCTTTCTTGTCTACTATACACCCCTATAATTAGTTAATGAGTGAATGACGTGCGGCCACAAATAAATCACTATTGGATGACCCTATAGATGAATAAATTAAGGACTCTACCTTTTGGGTGATAGTGATAGGTCTTTTCCTTTTTCCTTTTAGTTAAGTAGATCCTCTTGTAGCGGGATGACAAATGCGAAGAGAGGTGAAGAGAGTTTCGGTCTCTTTGAGTTTTCTGAGTCGTCGGGTATGAAGTTTGACGTCGTTTCATCTGAAGGTTCCCCCTTTAAATGGTGAAAGGAATTCCATCAGGGAAGGATGAATGTGGTTTGGAATTATTAGAGTTGACAAGTTTCTTAATGGGCTTTATAATACTTTCATCGGCTGCAAGGGTCATATTTGGTGACATCTTGTAGCGTGAGGTCCCTTTGATAGTAAAAAATTGTTTTGAAGTGGTAAAGGAGACTCCAGTGGTGAAAAGGTGGAAGCAACCCGAAGTTGTTGGTGTAGTTTATTGTTCTAAATGACCTCTGGTCTTTGGTTTGTTTTTTTTAAGAAAAGGTTCATGTTAGGGTACTAGTTTGGCAGACCTAGTCTTATGAAGCTTCTATGGTCATTTGTTGGAGTCACGTGTTGTTTAAGACTCATTTTGAACTCCCTCTCTATATAATGTTTCTCTATACAGAAATGGTCATGTTCAAGTGATGATTTTTGGTGTCGTGTTATCATTCAGTGTGACAAAGGGTGATGCACATGCACCATTTTAGCTCTTGTATAGCTGAATGTTCCATGTATGATCTATTGGATGTTGTAATGTGTTGTGTCTGCTGGTGTTGTCTTGGTTGCAGTGTGGTTGCTTGTGACACGAAAATGATAAGATCCTTTTAAGAGTCTTCAATACCAGATTGGGAGGAAGGTGATTTTTCAAACATCAAGGCTACATCCATAAGCATCACAGTAATGCTGGCGCGTGGTCAGGAACCCCAGGAGTGTATGGGAGGCATTATCGGCTATAGTTGTTCTATTTCAAACGAACCACCGGGTTGCGTAAGTTTTATGTGACTATGTGGAAGCATATTCTTCTCATTGCCTTAATGTCCTGGTGGGTTTCATCCCACTGGATGTAATTTCTTTAGTGGTCCGTATGTGATTCTACCGGATAAATAAGTCTCAAATTGGAATAGTTCTCATCCAGGGATTTGAATAAGTTGGTTTGTCTTGGGTTGTGGTTCTGACGCCCAGTAGTTGGGCCCGACCCTCCCCGCCCCATATGGTGGGGTGCCTAGTCCTTGTCAAAAAGTTTCTAAAGTTTTGTATCTTTTGTTATTTACAATGGTGAGGAGACCCACATTGGATCTTGCACAAATGTCTCTAGAATGAATTGATGTTGGACATTTCTTTAATGGTGCGGATTCTTCTTGGACCTCCCCGTGTCGGTTTCCCAACCCCGTCTTGGGTGGTAGTAGGTTATTAATGGTGGGGAGCCCCTCAGACATCCCCATGTTGACCTTTTGGTTCTATTTCAAAAGTTTCCTTGGTGATAATTGATAATAATTTTCCTTGTACATGGTTTGAAATTGTTCGTTCATTGTTTCCAAATGTTGTGGTTATCGTTTGACAGTGCTAGAGTAGTTTCGACTTTTGAATTTTTTTTTCTGTGGGTACAAGATTTCCCTTACTTGATCAGTCAACTGGTAACGTTTTAGCTCTTTAGGGCCGGTGACACATATCAGAAAGTCTTTAAATGAGTTTCTTGAATTTTCCTTTAAGTCACTCTCTCTGAGCACGATACTTTTTCCTCTCTTTTCTTCATGTTTGTGGGGATCCCCATTGAACATTAAGGTAGTGTGGTTTTGGTTGTGGCATTCCGGGAAGGGAAATCATTATGGTGGGGAGAATTGTCATACCCGACCTTTTTATATTATTTATTTTATTGTTCTTGTTGGGAATCGGGTGGCTCAGGTTGAGTCCCGAATAAAATTTGATTGAGTTACTATTTAAAAACAAATGTTTTCCCTCGGTTTTTTCAGCACATCAAGGTCAAAGCCATGCAGCCTCACTTGGGTCGCAGTGCAACCTCACCAAGTTCCCCGCACTACTGCCCGATGTTCAGAAAATTAAATGAAATGAAATAATAATTAAGAGATAAAATTAAATGAGTGGTAGAATAAAAATAAAAAAAAATAATAATTGTGATAAAAATGTAAGGTATTATTTTAATTATAATAATAATAATACTATTATTTGAAGATATTATTTTTATTATTATTAGTGTTATGAATATGAATTGTGTTGTGTTGATTATTAAAATTACTCTTAATAAAATAATAAATTATGGTCACTTTATTATTTTATTTGGCTATGAAATATTCTTTCAGGATATGAGATGAGTCCCGGTTAAATTTTGAGTTTTTGTAGATAAATGGGTCATTGAGGAATGATAACAACCGACGCTCGGGTGATGCAAGATTTGGAGACCGCGTGGCTTCGCCTGAGCCACTGGGTGACCTGCCGATGGCAACTAAATAAATAAAATGAATTAATAAAGATACAAAAAAAAACTAATAACAATTAATAACTTATTTTAATGATAACAATAAATATATTATAATTTTAGGATATTATTATTATTAACAATATTATTATAATTGTTATATATTTTATATTTATTTTATTAGTACCAATGTTTATTTGTATAAATATATTCAGGTGTTAGGATTTTAGTTATTTATGTTTTTATATATGTTTTTTCTTCCCTATCTTATTTTTTCCATTTTCTTTTCTCTTTTCTTTTTCCCTCTTCCTCTCTTCCTCCCTTATCTCTTTCCTGTCGCACCCCCTTCTCTAAACCTAGCGCGCCACCCCCTGGATGGCCGCTCTAACCTTGTGTACTTCTCCTCCCAGTCGGACTAATAGCATCGCCACACCCTGCTTCGGAATAGCCACCGTAGCCACGCGCTCCCTCCCCCCTGTCGGCCTTGACTGGCCGTACTCTGGACCGGCCAACTCCCTCCCGGCCAGGCCTTCCCGCAGCACCACACCCCCATGCTTCATGCATCCTCCTCCTCGCTATGGCCTCACATCACCCAGCCCAGTGTCGACCCACCTCCCTCTACCACCTCCCGTGTCCAGTCGGCTCTAGCTCCGCACACCCCTCCGACATACCTGATCCACTGGCCCTCCATGCATCTTGCCCTGCTTTCCCCATGGCCTACCTCCCAGACGACCCTTTTTCCAGTGACCCCACCGACCGACCATCCCCACATCGGTCGCCCAGTATCCCTTCATGCCACCGAGCAGCCACCCTACACAACCTAACTGAGCTCCAGAAGCCTCCGTCTGCCTCCGTCTAACCTCCCACACCACCACTGTAATTGTGTTTTTAATTTATTGCTTGTTGTTTAATCCTGGTTATGTGCAATTAGAGTTTTGAATTGAGATTGGTTCAATTTTGGTATAATTTGACTAACACATAATTTATTAGGTTCTATTTGGGTTTTTGTGGTGTGATTAACATGTGATGATGATTTCAGATGGAAGTCTCGTGTTTCCCTACACCGAGGTAGGTGGTTCCACGTTTAAGCATTATCTGAAAAGTTAAATTTCTTGCAAAGAAAATTTATAATATTACTTGATTAATTCTTATGGGTGTGTATTTTATTATGATGATGTTTTTCTAGGCATTATTTTCATTTAGCAGTATTTTTATGTGGTGCATGTACGTTCTTTGTCTGGATACGTGTTTATAGTCAATTTTTAGTGTTTAATAAGGTTTGTAGTTATTTTTTCACATCTGCAAAGTGTAATGTTTGTGTTCTAGATTTTTAACAAAGTTTGTGTTTGTTTTATGAAAATGTGAAAAGTGAAATGGTTGTGTTCTAGTGTTTTTTTATAATTTTTGTGTTTGTTTTGTGAAAATGTTCAATGTGTGTGATTTTGTGTTCTCGATGTGGTGTTGGGTGTGTTTTGTCAAGAATGATGATTTAGTTGGTTTTTTGTGTTAATGTTGTGTTATATTTCATTTTAAAGAATTTGTTTACAAAGAATTTAATATGTTTTAATAAAATTATTAACGATTAAAATTTAATATGTTTTTAATAAACAATTATTATCAATTTAGAAATTTTTTTAATTGAGTTGGGTAAATTATTTTGGCATGCATACTTTGTCAAATGGTTTTTTGTATGAGGGAATGTTTAGAATTGGGTTTATGTAAAACCCAGTTTGTTTATCTATCTGATATTGACATGAAATGTGAAATTTGGACATCTTGAGCACAAAAGGGGATTCCTGGGTACTAGGTGGGCAGACTATACTAGTGTTCTTGTGATACAGGAGTGGATCCGACCTAATTTCACTTAGCTGGATTGATTCTTACAACACTAACTAAACATTGGATGATAAATGGAGAACACTAGGTTATGGAGGTGTTTCCATACTAGTGGCTCATGCACAATAATGTATGATATGGATTCTTTGGAACACCGAGACATGAGGTTCTAGGTCCCCCCACAGATTTCGTCCCTTTAAGGCCTCTCTAACTTTTAGTGCTCCTGGATTACTATACACTCACCGTCATCATGCGGTGTAGCTTTTGGGTTCACTTGAAGGTTTGATTTTTTTAACTACAAGGGTGTTTTATTTTTTTTTAAGTTCTTTTTTATAAAAGTTTTATTCTTCATATAAATTGTTACTTTAATGTTGTTTAGGATTCGGTGTCATTTCATTTATTTATCCAAGAAATGTAGTTTTCATTTAATGTTTACACGTGGAACCTTTTAGTTGGGTGATGTCCTAATGGAATCTTGGCTCACACCCTACATACACCTTTGGGTGTATGTAGAATCTGTTTATTTTGTATTCTAGGTTGTGGCGTGCTCAGTGATGGTGGTTCAGGTGGTAGTTAGTTTTCTCATGCAGAGTGGTGTTGATGTGGCCTCTCTTTTTTCTGGGAGGATTGAGTCTGTGTTTTGGTTTTCTGATGTCATGTTTTCTTTTTAGTTATTGTTTCGAGTTGTATACTTTATACATGTATATAGTTTAAGGGTGTGTTTGGTTATCTATTTCCAATTTCAGTTTATATAACTTGTTAGTTGTTTTTCTGTCTTTTATTTTTGGTAAATCGTTCCCATTTAATGTTTCGATACCCCCGCACTTATTCCATCCCATGGGGATCGGGAATGCCCTTCGACCATTGCCACGGGCCGGGTCGGGCGTTTGGTTGATGGTGACCTGGACTGGTTCATGACAACTTAGTTCAGTAATAAAAGGATAAAATGAGTAGTAAAATCAATTCTATAATATATGGACATAATAAATAATTATTTTGGTTTAGTAAATCATGACTAGAATAGAGAGTATTATCAGTTTTTTAATAAATGTATATAATATGTAATGAATTCATTTCAGTAACATATGTCTGAAATGATGAGCGAACATGGTTTATTTTGTCAAGAATGAAAAGAGTCAACATCTGTCAATTTGGTATGTTAGTAATTAAGAGTTAACTCAAATAAGTATGATAGAATTTGAACGACGAGTGAAAAAGGATCATGATGGTCAGTCTATAACAAGGAGTGAACATGGATTATTAATATAGTCCTAGAATGTGATATGAACCCGATTAAGTAGTATATGGATGGAAAGGTATGTGATCATGATTAAAAAATACAGGGTTGTAACATGGAGTGATCCTATTTCAGTAAAGTGATTTTTCGACTTATATGGTCACATGAATTATCATGACTACATGAATTTATTTTATTATGAGCCCAATCCATTATTATATAATTTGTAGTAATCATTGAATAATATTTATATTAGTTTAAATTTTGTACTATCTTTTATATTTCCATGTATTATTCCAATGTTATGATTTCATGGAATATAATATTAATTCTATTGTAATTCATATCTTAAGAATGTCTAAATAATATTCCTTTACTACTAATTATGATCATTGATTTTTAGGGCATGATCTTCAAATGTATTCATCATGTTCCAATACAATTAGACTCATGAATATTCTTACATATAAACTTTTTAGACCCTTACTATGTATTTTAGCTCACAAATTCTGTTGTTTAAATTCCCTAGGTTATGAAAAAACATTTTTTGTAAGAGTAACAAAGGGTGATATATTTAGAGTAGATGTTGGAGATCTTTTGTTATGATGGTATCTATTGTGTTCCATGTTTTTAATGGAACTAAACTATTATGGACATTGAGAATGATTGTTTTTGAAATGTGATTAATATTCTTATAAAATGATGTAATACACATGTATATTAATCCAGTGTCTCTATAAGACATATAATTCGGTTTTATTTTTCATGCCTCAATGTGGTGAATTAATAAGAACAATGCTGATATTTTTTAGATATTATTTACCTTTAATGTCATGCTCTAGGGTACAGGTTTAGATTATTTTTTTTGAATGTACTGGGTACCATATTATAAACATAGATATAGTGGGTGATGGATGAGATATCGTGTTTCTTGGGTATACAAATTTATTGTACTCTTTATTATTCCATAGTATATCTGTATATACTATTTAACAAACATGATTTTTCTTTAGACATGTGGGTGATGGACTACTGAGATTTAATCACACCAATCTTAGGATAACATTTCACATGGGTTCTTAAAAATCTCTCAAATGTTTTCTTTGTGAATACTTTATCATTGGGTCCTTTGTTGAGTACTGATTGGTTAGCATGAATTCTCGAGTATTATTAGATAACTAGATAGGTTTGGCTCTCTGATTCCATGAATCCTTTTGTGGTTCTTTTATTTTTGTAATGAAATTTAATTGTCCTAGGGGGGACTGGTTATGTGTACAAACTGGCTGTTATACCATTATTCAATTTCATTTTATTAAAGTATGTCTTTTTCACTTTATTATTTCTAATTACTATTATGTGTTTGATATTTGGTTATTAAATACGGACTATAAACTTGGATCTATGGGTATAGTACCCTAAAAAAGTCTTTTTTTACCCTTGTTTCTATTCCATAGCCTCTTGCATATGAGGAGTTGTTCATGAGGTCATGTGGCAGTTCACCTCGGGGTACCAGTTTAGTAGCTTTGGGGTAGGGATATTACATGTGAGGTAAGGTACTTAATCTAACACTCCATTCATTAAGTAATATTCTAATTTTATGTAAAAAATTTATTATATATGGTGAATATACTACAAATTTTCATGTAATATCAGAATTCATTACAATTAATGTTATTTTAACTATCCATTTGAATTATATCATAAAAGGGGTTGTGACATCAAAATTATTTTGTGGTAAAGAAATTATAACACAATTTGGATTCATTTGGTTTGATAAATTATCCTTTGGCTTTAATATTTTTATATTATGTATGTAATGAATTATTATTATCATATATTGTGTTTAAATTATTTTATATTACTCAATATTTGATATATATAATAGATTCATGGATTATTTATAACTACAATGTAATGGTCATCATAAATATATATCAATCAAGTTCATTCTTATCAAGATTTTTTTAATAATTAATTAGTGTCCAATATTCCAATTTAATTATCTACATCTCTGGTTATTCATGATAATTTAATGTAATATTACTGTTTTTTACACCCTTTTGTTCATACAATGTTAGATAAAATGATGATAAAAATCCATCTTACTTTTTCACTTCAATCAAAAATATTTTTTTCTAAAACCATGTTATCTAAAAATATTATATAAAATGATTTTAACCATTTTGATTTATTTATTGAAATATTTTTACAAATTTCAATTTTTTTAAATGTATTAAAAATAATAATCATGTTGTTTTTTGAACTGGCCCCATTTTTATTTTATAAAAAATGTTAAAAGAGTCATTGTTTCACCAAACATGGAATGTATGGAATTTCACAGTATTGTGAAAAAAATATATTTTTTAAATAATACATTATATGTTTAAATTACCATTTAATATAAAATTTATTTCACTGAAATGATGAAATTTTAGTATTAAAGAGTGTTTTTCTTATTGAAAATTATATTTTCCTGAATAATGTATTTAATTATATTTTTATGGTATTTCTATACAACAATAACAATAACCTTTAATTATTAATCTCATTGGTTTATTTTTTGTATTTAATATCCTTATTATTTCTATGGATGTTTTATAACCATTTTGACCAAGGAATTTATTGAAACTCACTTCCTTGATTCATATATTTTCATTAAATTTCCCTTAAATTATATACTCTAATTTCATCATTGTACATTATATTATCTTTAAATATCGATATGATGAATTAGGGATATGTTTATTGTCTAAAAATATATATTTTATATATTTTAATCTCCACTTGGAGTGTCATTTTTCTATATGGGTAAATATTGTTAAATCCTTTTTTACTCAATATTGAAATTTTATAATACTACACTTTCTTCATTAATTATTAATATTATTAAATATTTGTTGAATTCATTGTACAAGCACTGATGGATGGGTCCAGAATTATATGGCCCCTCAACCAATTAGTATCATCAAGATTTGAATAAATTTTTCTTTATTAAATGAGTTTGAAACTGCAGTTTTAAAGTGAATGTTATTAGAGTTATTGGTATCATGACGTCAGGGATCCTGAAATCCAACAATTAATAATTTCCATCATCAATAATTTTGTTATTATTATCAATGATATTTTCAAAACAATATCATCTCTATATTCTTTTCATTATCAGTTATGGATTAATTTTCATGTGTGTGAAGCTATTTAACTTTCATTATTTATTAATACAAATCTATTAAATTTAATCATGTTATTGATTATATGGCATGTGTGTTCAATTATCTACTGTTTTATATTAATTAAACCTTATCTTATTATCGATTGTATTTTCTCATGAACAATTGTATTGATTTTTAATTAATAAAATCGAATGTGTTTTATGTTATTTACCATTCAATTTAGATAAAAAAAATTTATTCATTATTGTTAAGTTATTTATATAAAATTGGTATTCAATTAATTACTATAATATAATGATTATTATTTATTGATTTACGATATTTTCCACTATACTTAATTATTTATAAGAAATTGATCTAATCACTATTTTTATTCATTACAAGGAATTCATGATGTGTATTATGAATTTTGTTTATTAATATCCATTAAGATAAAATTTTATTCTTAAAAAAATTATGTTCTAATTGTTTTCTGATATTTAATTTAATAATCAAGTATGTATCTAGTTTACCAAGACTAGTAAATTATTTTTCCTTCAGGAGGTGATTCAATGAATCTTATGGAAATGTAATAATGGAAGGTAGTGAATCTAGATTACTAGGTTTGGGGTCATTATAGATAGAATTAGAGGTAGTTTAGTAGAAACTTTGCAAAATGGATTAAGGGATACCTGGATTTGGGAATGTATACCTAGTATTGGAACTGGGGATAATAATTGACAAAAATCAAAAATATTTTTCTTAATGTATACATTAGGTGGTTTTCCTAGAGATATATCTATTTCAAGACACTATAATTGGATATGGTGATAGTATAGTTTTTCATAGGGTAAAAAACATTCAAAATATGGCAATGGTATTGACCCAATCATCACTAGGCTCATAGAAATATTCCATGAAACACACCAAGTTTTAAATTCATGAAGTATTTTCATTGAATAAATTACATTTTATTTTCTTCCCATGATGAAGGATTTGAATAAGTGGTGAAAATTAATGACCTCAGATAAAACTAAGGTAACTTATTTTTAATATAATATGTTATAATCTAAACATTTTATAAATGATGACATGTTTTTACCACTATCATTATTATTACTCGCACTATGATTTTTGTTATTAGTTAATGGTTTGAACCTGATAAAATCATGTTAACATTGAATATGGAGAAAATGATGTTTCTATGGAAAATAATAATTATTGATAAAAGGATTTAATGACATTGTTTTTGTGATTATTCAATTATTCCTAAATAGGATTACAATAATATTCATTAATAAAATCATAGACTCACAAAAAATGAGAACGATAGAGATTTCTAAGATATAAAGTGTTGTAGAACATGGTGGAAGGAAGGATAGATATCCATCTTATGAGAAATATGGAAATAGAAACATAGAAATGTGTCTCAATATAATGGTAAAATGTTTTCTCTATGTTTGTAGGGAATACACGAATGAGTTTCAATGAAAAAATGAATAGTGTGATGGAATGAGATAAATTTCATCATTTGGACTCATTTATAGTTCAGTGTCTTGAATATGGAGATCCTTGGTATTATCTGAGTTAATTACAAATTCTTAATTATTATCCAACATAACTTCATTTGTAAGATGTTTAAACAAAATTCATTAAGTATTTATGTATTGGAATTCATTAATTAAATTATATAAGAATATTAGTAATGTAATTATGGTTAGGAATATCATGAAACATCTAAAGAATGTGTCAAATTTTAAAATAGTATGTGTATTCCATAGAATAAGTGTTATTGATACCAATATGCTTTTACGATTTTAAGGTAGACCATAAGTTCAAATTGAAAAAATTTGAATGTTTTTATAGTATGATAATATAATGATTAATGATTATATTTTAATACATTGATGGGAATATAAATCATTTTTTTAGTATATTTACTAGTAAAAAAAGTTATTTATGAAATAATTTTATTTATTATTATTGTTATAAGTTTAGTGGTATTGATAATATTTAGTTTTTATCTTACATATTATGTTGTAGTAAATATGGGTCAGTACATTTAGGAAACAACTTTGTAATTATATATAAACTATTTTAGAAATGAGATTACTATAAAATTGAGTGATAACCCTTCACCTTCGGAATGATTATATGGCATGAAACAACAACCAAATAATGTTATGTGTATAGTGACTACCACCAACCTACATGAATTCATCATTAAAATTTATTTTAATTTAGTTAAACTATTTTATGAATAAATATTAATGATGAATCATTAGTGTTACTATAGTGGTTTAGAGATTAATGTATTGTATTGGAAAAATTATTCTCACAATATTTGTTTTGAGAAATAGATAGAGGCATATTGAAATTCATTTAACTAATTTATGGAAATTTAGATCCCTTAAAATTAAATTTTAGTGAATCTTACATAAAAATATATTTTGAGACATTTGTTTATTAGCAAAAGATCTAAATTTAAAATTGATCAATGCAAACCAAATGTTGAAATAGTGGTTTTAAAATTGAAACATATCAAGTATATAAATAAAATTATATTTATAGTTTGTAAAGGAATTTATAATCTTCAGGATGTTGATCTTGAAATTTTGTATCCTCTTACCTTAAT
Source organism: Viscum album (assembly GCA_963277665.1). Taxonomy (NCBI): domain Eukaryota; kingdom Viridiplantae; phylum Streptophyta; class Magnoliopsida; order Santalales; family Viscaceae; genus Viscum; species Viscum album. The sequence goes on along the minus strand of OY728147.1, from coordinate 1,665,154,148 downwards.
ATATAATTAATCATATTTTCATTTAAACCAAAATATATTTAGGGTTTTCAAGAGATTAAATATCCATTTTTTGCTTAGTTTAATGTGATCAATGACCTATGGAATTATTGATAAATATATATGCTTTTGTTTTATGATTATATCATCAATTTTCACTAATTTTATTAAACATTAAATCCTAGTTATCTGTCAATACATTTTATTATCTACACACTTTATCTCTATTAAATTTTTATATTAACTATATTTATAATTTAGGTTTTCGAATAAGTATGTTTCTAATATATATCCATTGATTACTGATATATTGTTTAAATGGGATGAATAATTGTATGCAATAACTGTATAATGTAAAAAACCAAAATTATAATGTAATAACATTTTATTAATTAGATTATGTGACACATAACACTTTACCTAAAAACACCATAAGATATATTTATATATATATCTAATATCTATTATAGCTTAAAGAACAACAAACTAATAAATTAAATGAATGATAGTATATTATAATGTTATGAAATAGATGCTAAATTTTTTGGTATTGATAATAATAATTATATTATGAAATCATGTTTATCAATTAAATAAATATAACAAAATGTTATCTTAGATAAAAAAAAGTTTTTTGAAAAATTTAATCTTTTCTAAAAGTCAGATTTGTGACGCATTGGGAACGTAATTTAAAATTAATTTGATCCCCCTTTAGAAATTATACTTTTTAATATAAGAATAATTCTTAAAATAATAATATCGAAATTATATTATGTCGAATTTTTTATTTTTTATGAAATATATCAATTTTCAATGAATTTTGAAAATACTAAATTTTAATTGAAAATTGACTTTTAATATAAATTATATATAAACATAAATTGTGTTTTTATCTTTTTTTAAAGAAAAATAATATCTATTATATTTCCATTATTCCAATTTAGGTGATGGTAATTGTTTACATAAAAATTTTTTGTATAATAACATTATTAACATTTGAAAATTATCTTTTCGAATACCCCTTTTTCATCACATATATATATCTATTAATTTTATATTGAAATTGTCCACTTATATGATTAGAAATTTTAAAGTTGATGTTCATATTTATAATAATCATAATTTATATTATCCAATATGTTCAAAATTAATTTTTTTTACTGTTAATAGTTAAAATAAAAATGGTCATTTTTTGAGGTTACGGTTAAAAAGGATTCACCGATGGTTAAACTAAATACAATGTGTAAAAACTGCCATAAAAATTAATTAAATAAGATAATTGTAAAAAAATTATAATATAATATATATATCATTATAATAATTCATTTTTTACCATTGTGTCTAGAGAAAATTGTGGTCATCCTTTTTCTATTAAAAAAATACCAGTTTTCCACTCAACTCACTTATAAATTGAACCCACTATCCTCAATTATTAATTCAAAAAAAACCTATCTTTCATATAGTATGTAGATATATATCATCTCAAATTCCTAAATCCCATTAAATTAGACTTATTTTTTACATTTATACAGTCATGGATGAATTTGGGTGCAAACCTTTATAGGTTACTCGACAAAAAGGTAACATTATTCATCAAGAGTTTTTTAATTTTCCCCACACTTATTATATTATTATTAAAACATGATTACATAATACCCTAATTATATAAAAAATAATGTTATTTTTATTTAATTTAATCATTTAATACCATTTACATTTCGATAAAATGGGTTACAAAGTCATCATCCGTTTGTATGGTCGACTACCACCTCGCGAATTGATGTCATTTGTTTTTCAAGCACCACCACTCATTGTTTGGTATAATAGTTCATATATAGTATATATATGATATCTAGATCATTATTATAAAAAATAATTCTTTATATAACATATACCATTTCTCCTTTCCTATGGGATATGATAACATCACTCATGTGTACAATGGACTGTCGCCTCACGAAGCAATGCATTTTTTTTCAAAAATAGTTTACATGGAATGTAATAACGAAAAATTCAATGAATTTATGTGATATAAAAGATGTAAATTTGATATTGATGAAACTTATATAATTATAAAAATGTAATATATTATTTTATTTCTTTCCTTTTCACTCGTGTAAATATGATAACATCATTCATGTGTGTGTAGACTACCTACTTAATGAATCAATGTGACTCTCTTTTCCACAACACGCTGCAGTGATTATGTATATAAATAAATTTAAATAAACCAATAAATAATAATTTATAATGATTATAGAATTTATAATTAGAACATAACACTTTTTCTATATAGATCATTGAAACCCCATTACATTATTAATGCATATATACGAAGATCCATCTTGATGATGGTAACAAACATCATTTATAAAAAAATTACATTATTAGTAACATAAGTAAAAATAATGTATATATATGAAAATAATTTTACAAAATTTTGTATGTAAATAATAAATTTATATAATATTGATAAGATCAGAAACATTAATAACTAGTAAAAATTATGAAAATAAATAAATTTACCCCCAAAACAATGAATATAATGAACAATTATAAATAATAAATTGACAAGATGTTATAAAAGGATCGTATATGATATTTTAAATATTATTATGGTTAATTTATAACAAAATAAAATATTTAAAACTACTATACATGAATTTATTTCATGTTCAACGAAAATGTATCTTGACATACGAGACATCATCATAATGTAAATTTGTTGAGTAATATTTTGATGTTATGAACCAATGATAATTTATAAGGAGTAAATAATATTCCATATAAATGTAATATGACAAATAATAAATTTTTTATTATATTTTATGTTTTAATTTGAGTTATTTCATATAAGGTGATTTCAAATGAAAATTTCAATGGGGTAGATAATTTCATAATCCAATTTATTTTCATTGGGTTATATAACTTATTCATTGTATTTTATATTTTTAAATTATGCTTATAATGAATATTGAATATATTATGTTATATTTTCACATGTTTTCTAGATCTAAATTTTATACACATTATTGATTAATTTATTAATTATAAATTCAATGTTATGATTATATTAAGGGTTTATTCCATATTGTAATATTAATTAAAATTGTTTATTATTTTATTAATGTGTAATAAACCCATTAAATTTTATACTACTATGGTTTTTCGTTATATTTAAGTTATATTATCATTTTTAAATTCTTTTTTACTTATAATATTTTCAAAATCATTATAAAATGTAGTACTTAATTGAATAAATGTATTTTATAATGTTTTTAATTTTTTTTATCATTATTCAAATAATTTACTAGAGGAACATATACCCATTTTCGCATTTTTAATTTTTTTGAATGGAATATTTAGGATCTTTTCAAAAAAAATACCATTTGTAATTTTATAAATAATGTTAATGAAATCAATGTTTTGACATACTCAACATGTGAATAAGTTCATGTCATCATAAACAGTCATTTATTATAAGACTGATTTATATGTTTGAAAAATAATTTTCAGTTAATATAATATTAAAAATGTTTTGGGTACATTCAGTCTTAAAAAACTATTTGAACAATAAAAAAAATTTCTCAAGAACATTTTTGTTGATATTTAACAGATTTTTCGGTTCATCAAAGGCAAAGAAAATTTATTTTTACTACAATGGGTACATCTTGGAATTATAATATACTGATATTTATGTGGTTAGTTTACATTCATTTTGATTAAGTAATGTATTGAAATTCACATCCTTGATTCATTTTTTATTAAAAAACATTCTAATTAATTATTCATATCATTGGGACATTTGGAATTAAATTTCCCAAAATATCCATATTATTTATCATGGATATGTTTATTTATTAATCTATACATAATTTTTATATATTGTTCCCTATGTTGTAGGATACTTGTTTACCTGAGGAAACATTGAAAATTCATCATTTAATACTCAATAATGATATTTCTTACAAGGATCATTATTGGTGAATTGAATAAATTTTTCGATATACAAGGAATTCTTTGGACATACAGTGATGTGTAGGTCTCATAATTATTTTCCCCCACATTACATTAGTTTTATAATGAGGTAAATAAATAATATATAAATAATCTTTTGTCTACCTATATTTTTATACTATATTATTAATTTTATTAAATGTAGATGTATCATCACTTTTTAGATCATGATTACCAATAAATAATAATTTCTCGCATTGAGAATTTAATATTTATTAGCCATGATATTTTCACAATGATATTATATATTGATGCATTTACATATAAATTGTTGATTAAATGGGTTTTTTTGTTTAATTATTGAACTTTTCATGTTTTTTCTACATATTATATTCATGGAAGTCATGTTATTTATTATTGGACATGCATGTTCAGTTATTTCCCTTACAATACATATTATTCCTAATATTATTATCCAGATTATTTTCACAAGGATTTTTTTTAAATTAATTTAATTCATAATTTTTTAATTAAATTTAATGTTTTGTTTTATTTTTTCAACATGGAATATTTATTATACCTTCTCATATAATGATAGTGAAAATATTTAGATTGCACATTTTTAATTATTTACCATTCCATATTAAATATTCTTAATTGAATCATGATAGCTTTTATTGTACTTAAGAGTCACTACACGTTTAACCTAAATATTATTTGGGTTCCTTTCCCAGGAATTTAATATGTGTAATATGAATGATATTAATTAATATTCTTTGGGATTATTGTTATTCTAATAAAATATTTTTTAATTTTAATTTTCAAATGGAATGAAAGACTCACATATGTATCTAACGTACCAATAATGCTAATAAATTTATTCATTTGAGATGTAATTATTTCTATCATACACTACTATAATAATGAATAAACTAGATACATGTTAAATGGGATAGGTTCATTATATATAATGATGTATTTTAGTACCAATGTTATCCTATGAAATGGGAGACAATGTGAGATCCCTTTATAAACACCTAAGAGAATTTTAGAATCAATTGAAATGATATGTCGAAAACCATTACTGAAATATGGAATTTGATGTTTATAAGAACATAATTCCAGGAGTTTAAAAGTAATGAGGTAGTAATAATTGGATTGAGTAGAATACTGGGTCTGAGGTATATTGGCCCATTTGATATTCTTGATTGGGTATGGATGATATCTTATTGCTTAGAATTTCAATTGAACATATCTCATGAGGATGATTTGATCAATGTATCTCCCTAGAAGAATTATATACCAAATCCAACACATGTTTGTATCATAGATTAATGAAAACATAGGGTGAGACTTAGGATATGATAAATTAGAATAATCATCAATTTTATTTATCATATTGATACACTATAATGGTTGAAATTATTATAACACAGTAGAATGTAACACCCCTTGTTTTTGCAAAATATCAATAAATTTAATTTATTTAGCGAAATTAAATGAGTGAAACCATATGTCTAACTATAATACAATATATTATACTATCATCAAATACACATTTAATTAGTGTAATGAATATGTATAACCATATGTTGATTAAATATTTTTAAATGATGTAGACAATGAAACTATATTTTTAGTAAATTCATTGTCTTCTTTAGAAATACATTTTTACTCAATATTAATTTTTATAGTGATTTGTGGGATAATATTATAATTAATTTATATAAATCCTAGAAATAATAATTTAAATATTGATATCATTTTCAAAATTAAAATATAAAATATATCATATGGTGAATTATTTTGATTTTTATGAAAAGATTGATTTTCCAGTACATAGTGACAGAACTCAATTGTAATGAAAAGTTTACATTCATTTCAAGAATTAAAAATGTTATATTTTGTTTCAAATGGATTTAAATTAACTTTAGTTAAAATATATTATTATTATTCAAATTCAGTTCATTATAATAAATTTAATCATTTTATTTGGTGAATAATTATTTTCATACTGAAAACAAATTTTTTTGAAGATAATTCTTTCATGACATTTTTTAATTTTAACTTAAATTTATTATTGACACATATATTAATTTAAATTTGAAAATTTTCTTCCAAATATTAAATCAATAGCTTCAAAATTGGAAAATATATCCCCTTTAATTATTCTTAAAATGAATTGTTATCCTAGAAAATTTTTAACAACTCGGTAAGGGTAAAATGAGTAAAATATGGTTAATGAAATAGAATATTATTTTAATATTATATAAAAATTAGTATTTCTTGTAACGCCCCGACCCCATCTACCCAGAGTCGGTGCGTTAGTTCTTAACATTGTCATGATCACAAAAGATCATGTCTCGAAAGACTGATTAGTTTAGTAGCCTTGGAAACACTATATACATTCATAAAAGTTACATTCCATCATAAAGTGAAAAACTATAATAACATGGTCTCCATAGTCCACACTCATATCCCCTTCTGACTATCCCTACAGGTCATTCATAAAATACTTATTCACATCTTGGAAAATATTAAAACACTGAAAGGGGTGAGCTCAGATGCGCAGTAAGGATAACAATATAGCGAAAGCACTCATAAATAAACAATAACATCTAAGGAAATGTATAACTAAAACAAAATCCTTTTAAACTTGAACTTTAGAATAATATGGAAAAATTAAAATGAGATAATTCCATTTACTTATTCACATGGATATTCTACTATTCGAATAATCACATGCAATATCAATAACCACTTTCACAATGAAGGAAGGTATAATGACAGACTATCATAACCACATAACTAATGCCTCGTGCCAAGGCTAAAAATAATATATTTTCAAGGCCTCGTTCCAAGACACTAGTTTGTCTCATGAGACCTGCCGATTCATCGAGGAGCTGTAGCGGGCTCCACCTGTCACTTATTATATCCAATTCATTTCTCATATGAATAGGTTTAAACATAACATAAACCATTGTATAATCATATCACATAAAAAATGCATAAAAAACCATAAAATTTCCACATTTTAATCAAAAGATATCAATAAAAGACATGGATGTAATAAAAACACTTTTAAAACCATTTTCAATACCAAAATAAAAGAAAATTAAAATTTGGTATCTATTTTTCATTTAAAAAAAGTTATGGCTTATAGATGAAGCCAAAACTCAAATAATAGTCACGGTAGCAGAGAAGTCGTTGTCACTGCATACGTAAGAAAAAAATATCCTTTTGTCTTTTAGTAAAAATGCTTCATATAAAATGATTCCTTTTGAATAAAAGTAAAAGTCAAAGGGGTTTATACACTATATAAAAAAAGTTGTTTATAAAACCAAATATGCATCATTGTAAGGAGATTGAGACGAAGTCCCTTACAAAGATCTTTTTTAAATAAAATAGATATTTTATGTGTATTCACTATAAGAACACATAATGAATTAACAAATACAAGATAGGAAAAAATAATATCATGACATAATTTGATAGTAGGAGATTAACCCAAAAAACAGAAATTGGGTTAAGAAGTTCCATTACATCGTGTCTGACTTGACTCGATCATTCTTTAACCTCCTGAATAATAAACTAGAGTTCATTTCTGTTTTCTTAAGAACCATTTAGATGTTCATTATTCCTTTTATATCACTTATTACCATGTTACGAAAATTATGTAGTTATTTAGGTTAATAACGGTCGTTTTGTCGATCTTTGGTACTTGAGTCAACAATAAACATCTTATAATTACAAGTTTTTTATGTTGTAGAATATCCATTATCTCCAGAATTATATTCATGATGTAGATATCATATATATCGTATATATCCAGTATATACATGCATTTATAATATAACATAACATTTAGAGGTAAGAAATGAAATGCACCGTTCATGGAGATGGTAAGCCGTACATACGCATGAACGCTACCATCATTCGTATTTAAAATTTAAAGGAATGATGTTATAATTATATATAAAGGTATAATATAATTCCAGTAAAATATAATGTTTAAAACCATTTACCCCATCCTTTATACATCCCACATTTGGCATTAATGATTCAAATCACTTTGGGGGGGCGGTAGTGTGCACTTCCTAAAATGAAATTATCGCGTTTACCCATAATGGAAATTGTAAAGGTATTCCATAAATGAAAAATACAAAATCATAAGGAAAACAAAAAAAATAATATATAACATATATAAAAATAGTTTCATCATAATGTCCACCATGAGAGGTGTTAAAAGAAGATTGAACAATCATTGTTTCGTGAGGGAGAAATTTTCCAACCACAGAAACAATATGTTCTTTAACCATTCGACGAATTTGAGTGTAAGAGTAAATAAAATAAATCTCATAAAAACATCCTTGTATATTGAATATACTGTTTTTGTTACAAAATAAATTAATAAAAAGAGTTTAAGGGGTTGGAGAAGAAAAATAAAACATAATAACATAAGAGAAGACATTACCTTAAAATCGGGTATCTCTTTTTTGATTTGAGCCAAAGGATTCCTTGGGATGAATTCTGTCGAAAGTGAGGCTTCTAAGAGTAAGAGAGGGAATTTTAGAGAGTATTTGGGTAGAGTTTGGCCGATACAAAAGGCTTTGATGGTGTGGATAAGGTGGTAGTGGTGGGGGCCTTTTATAAGAGGAGGGGAGGGGCACTCTTGGAAAGTCATGAAATGTTACTTTATTATATAATGAGTTTTGAATTTTAAAGGTCCCACACTTATATATTTCGAGGATAAGGTGATAAGGGTTCTAAATATACTCATCTAATAGGTTTTTGACATGTGTATGTCTTATATTTTATATTATCTTTTCATTTTATTTAATTTGTTAATTAATGAGGTAATAGATGCATCATCCTGGTGTCATAATCAATATAATTTATTTAATGTCGAAAAATTATAAAAAAAATATCATGATGTAGGAAATCGTTTTAGATTTTCAATTAATATTTATTGTCTAAAATTTAACTTATATAACCCCATGTAATAATTGTTTTAGTAAATCAACACATGCATGTGACAATTTTATTTTTACATTAAATAAAAAGTTATAATTGTCATTTTCGTACCCAAGTGGCTCCATGAGGTCCCCATGTTGACCCATAGATTGTCTTGGTCGGCCATGACTAATAGAATAAGGGTAGGACAATTGTAAATGTATTTTTATATTTTTATAATATCATTTTTATCTTAAATTTCACTAATTATCTTTAATCACGATTAATTAAACTTAGCAGTTACTATTCACTAAAAAAATAATTTTAATCACATTGAACCACATTTTACTTCCTAATGACAACCATGTATGTCTAATTTTTTTAAAATAAAATCACAGCAGTGGAAATGATTCATTTAAACAAAAAATCAGTTTTTTAACAACCACATAGTGGTTTCACTATTCATCAAAAATTAATGTTTTTCAGAACAATGCGAAAATTTCACCCTAAGCTATAATTGATTTACCGAATTGAAAAATGATGTCTATTTTACAAAAGTTCAACCATATATGTTTCATTAATTTATTTTATAATTAATTCCGCTGTCACAACAAAGAGCATGTTTTTATGAACCAATATATATCAAAAGATTTACAATTGTTTATGTCCAATTTCAAATTGAAATTATTTCTAATGACCACCATTGGATAAAATGGTAAAAATATATTATAATTATACTTTAAAACCACTCAATAGTATAATTTATCACAATAAATTATTTTTATTAAAAAAGTTGTTTTAAGTATTTTTCACTATTCATAAAAATAGGAAGTTCTCAAAAAATTACAAAAAACTCAACTTAGGATAATTTAGATATTAAAATACAAAATAGAAGTCCATTTTGAAATATAAAATCTGTATAATTTTAAAAAGCCGTTATTACTATTCATAACGGCTACTTTGATTAGTCGCGGTGTGTTAGGACTCGAACTTGCGTACAATGCAATCTATTGCATTATTGAATGAGAAGCGTATCGTGAAAGCTTGGGGTGTTACATTCTCCCCTCCTTCAATAAATTGCATCCTCGCAATTTGAAATTGTTCTTCGAAAATAAAAGGTGGAATATGGAAAATACCTTTGTGGAAAACCCACATCGGAAATAGGGTTAATAAAAATATAACATTAAAAGAACGAAAGATAAGTACAAAGGTCACCTGTGATATCCCATACTAGGATTCTATGAAAATATGTATATGGAGGAAAAACAAACCATCAAGGTCTGCTGGAGAGTTGTATAAAATTGGAATAATAGAAAGTTAACTACAAGAGAATCACAAAATTTTGATTGGTTAAACGGTCATTGATTCCCCAATTTGAAAAGTTAACCGACAAATTTTTTTTTTAAGTAACCTTTAATAATGTTGATGAATTTATTTAAGAGATTTACTAAGAACGTAAGGAAATATACTTACTTGTCATGTAGACTTTCATTCTTTAATAAATTTTTACCACAAACCCATCTTTCACTCCAAAAGCTAATAGAACTAAAAAATATTCTATTTATCCTAATTTTATAAGGTTCCAAATATTACCATATACCATTTATATTAGGAAACCTATTTTTTAATAACCAGGGACTTCATATAGGCTAGTGGTAGGAAATAAAGGCATGTCGCACTATGGTTGTGGGTTCGATTCCTATAGCTTTCTCCAACGCGACGGGTTATCACCCAACCTGCAGGTTGTCAATTTTCTAAAACTATAGTATTATAATATTCCTATAATAATCTTCAGAAATGTTTTAACCTTAAAAAATACTATCCAAGGTTCAACATAATCCATTACATCCTTTAGAGTTATCCAAAATACCTCTGCCCAGACTTTCTATAAAAGGTCTCTAAATTCCAAAATCAATTGTAACATCAGATTCCCCAAACAATGTAATGTTTCTATTATTGTCACATACTAAAAATATGATTACCTTCATCATATTAAAACCTTAATGAAAAAGACAAGTACTGCAGTAAAATCCTTATATATATCACATTATTCTTATAACCAGAATATAATCCTTGAGTCCAAAAGCACCAATACATTAATTATTACACTTCAACTGTAGTAACATCATAAGATTTTCCATGATCTCATGGCCTTTTCATAGGTAAGTTTCCCTGACACTTAGGAAATTAATTTGCATAATACCCCATTTCCCTACAATTATAGAATTCAACATTGATAGCCACTTTCTTTCCCTTACAATCACCAGCTTGGTGACCTTTTTCTCCACATTTATAACAAACTCTCATTCCTTTTAGGCAAGTACCAGGGTGATTCTTCCCACAATTATCACATAATGGAAAATATTTCTTTCCCTTTTTCCCTTTATCTATCTCTTGTTCCAACGTTCTCTTCTTCTCTTGCTTTACTTTGTTTTCATAAGACTTAGAGAATTACTTTTCTGTCTTGATAGCACACGATACAATATCTTCGTACGATGAGAAAGATTGTGATACTAAAGCTCGACGGAAAAATGGTTTTAACCCATCAATGAAACGATCAATCGTACTTCTTGGGCTACGTATATAATCTCTAGCATGCCTCGCAAATCATGTAAATTTAGTCTCATACTTTGCGACATTCTCATCCACCTTCTGCCTCAGACTCAGAAATTGCCTTTTCATATCTGCTCGATGGTCATGTGGAAAGTATTTTTCTAAGAAAATTTCATTAAACTCGCTCTATTCCATACTTGATACTTCTTCATCTTCCGTTGTGTTTTGAATCAGTGACCACCATTGATCGGCATCTCAAGTGAGGCGGTAGACTGCCATGATAACCTTCTTCCTTTCGCTACTCCCCAAGGTGTGGAATATTTTCTCTAAAAAGTTTATCTATTTATTAGATACTAATGGATTTGTACCCCCATTAAATGTTGGTGGTTGTTGCCTCATGAAGCGGTATAAAATTGATCCTCTACGTTGCGGATCAGGGTGCTCCATACGAGTAAGGTTATTATTCATAACTTGAGTGAGTTGTCCTAGTATGGGGATAAGTTGATCAGAACCAGTTGTATCGCTAGCTCCATTATAATTATCTTGAGTAGGAGGGAAATCCCTACATGGAGTGCATGCATTGATACGGTTTCCATTACTCCCACTATGCTCCATTTCTAAAAAATGGAATAAACATGATTATTTTATGAATAAAAATACATAATTCCATACTTGTAAAACACTTAACATAAATTGAACTATTTATGGATATATTCCATAATCATAAAAATGTTTTCTTTGAGGAAGTATGTACTCATAAGCCCTTCATAATGGGTTGTGAAGAAAATGATAATTATCCTAAGCATATCCCTCAGGAGTGTCGTAACCAAGAGTGCATCAAGGCCTGTTGTCGTGCACCAGTTCTCGTTCGAGTCTATCTCAAAGTGTAGTTTTCGGGTTTTACCCCTAGGTACATCTCTGCTAGATCCGCCTCTACGTGCTTGTATCCAGACATGGATGTATTGCTCGGAAAACTCACAAAATCACTATAATACCAAAATTCTAAAAAGCTCTTCTATACTAATCCTCAAAGTATATATTAGGGATATCTTCTATAATCGGAATTTATCAAAATCTAGCTTCCAAGGATAGTACTAAACTGCCTTTGATACCAACTGTAACGCCCCGACCCTAGCTACCCAGGGTCGGTGCGTTACTCCGTAACATTGGAATGATCACAAAAGATCAAGTCTCGAAATACCAATTTGTTTAGTAGCCTTGAAAACACTAGATACATTCATAAAAGTTACATTAGATAATAAAGTGAAAGACTATAATAACATGTTCTCCATAGTCCACAATCATATCCCCTTCTGACTATCCCTGCATGTCATTCATAAAATACTTCATCACATCCAGGAAAATATTAAAACATTGAAAGGGGTAATCTCAGATGCTCATTAATGATAACAATATAGCGGAAGCTTTCATAAATAATCATTAACTTTTGATGCTATGTATAACTAAAACAAAATCCTTTTAAACATGAACTTTAGAATAATGTGGAAAAAGTAAAATGAGATAATTCCATTTACTTATTCACATGGATATTTTACTATTAAAATAATCACATGCAATATCAATAACGACTTTCACAATGAAGGAATAGATAATTCCAAAATACCATAACCACGTCTCAAAGGCCTCGTGCCAAGACTAGAAATAATATTTTGTCAAGGACTTGTGCCAAGAAATTATATTGTCTCATGAGACATGTCGATGCATCGACGAGCTATAGCGGGCTCCACCCGTCACTTATTTTGTCCAATTCATTCCTCATATGAATAGGTTTAAACATATCATAAACCATTGCATAATCGTATCACATAAAACATGCATAAAGGAAACATAACATTTCCACATTTCAATCACAAGATATCAATAAAACACATTGATGTAATAAAAACACTTTCAAAACAATTTTCAATACCAAAATAAAATAAAATTTAAACTTGGTATCTATTTTTCATTTAAAAAATGTTATGGCTTGTAGAGGAAGATGAAACTCAAATAATAGTCACGGTGGAGGAGAAGTCATTGTCACCGCATACGTAAGAAAAAACATTCCTTCTGTCATTTAGTAAAAATTATTCATTTAAAAATATTCATTTTGAATTAAAGTAAAAGTCAAAGGGGTTTATACACCGTATAAAGGAAAGTTGTGTATAAAACCTAATATGCCACCATGTAAGGATATTGAGATGAAGTCCCTTACAAAGATAATTTTTTAAGTAAAATAAATCTTTTATGAGTATTCACTATAAGTACAGATAAAGAATGTACAAATAAAGTATAGTACATAATAATATCATTACATAATTTAAAAGTAGGAGATTAACCCAAAGAACGGAAATTGGGTTAAGAAGTTCCCTTACCTCATGTCCGAATTGAATCGATCATTATTTAACCTCCTAATTAATAAACTAGAGTTAATTTATATTTTCTTAAGAACCTTTTACGAGTTAATTATTCCTTTTATATCACTTATTACCATGTTATAGAAATTATGTAGTCATTTAAGTTAATAACGGTCATTTTGTCGATCCTTGGTACTTGAGTCAACAATAAACATCTTATAATTACAAGTTGTTTATGTGGTAGAATATACATTATCTCCGTAATTATATTAATGATGTAGTGATTATATATATCTTATATATCCATTATATACATGCATTTATAATATAACATAACATTTAGAGGTATGAAATGAAATGCACCGTTCATGGAGACGGTAAGCCGTACCTACGCATGAACGCTACCTTCATTCCAATTTTTTATTTAATGGAATAAGTTATAATTATATATAATGGTATAATATAATTACAGTAAAATATAATGTATAATATCATTTAATCCATCCTTTATACATCCCACATACGACATTAACGATTCAAATCACTTTGAGGGGGCAGTAGTCCGCACTTCCAAAAATGAAATTATCGTGTTTACCCATAATGGAAATAGTAAAGGTATGCCATAAATGAAAAATACAGAATAATAAGGAAAATAAAAACATAATATAGATCATATATAAAAATATTGTCATCATAATGGCCACCATGATAGGTGATAAAAGAAGCTTGAACAATCATCGTTTCGTGAGGCAGAAATTTTCCAACCACAAATACAGTATGTTATTTAACCATTAGATGAAGGTGTTTGTAAGTATAAATCAAATACTTCCCATAAAAAAACTCTAGTATATTGAAGATACTAGTTTTGTTACAAAATAAAGGAATAAAAAAAGTTTAAGGGGTTGCAGAAGCAAAATAAAACAAAATAACAAAAGAGAAGACATTACCTTAAAATCTGGTATCTCTTTTTTGATTTGAGCCAAAGGCTTCCTTGGGAAGAATTATGCCCAAAGGGAGGCTTCTAGGAGTAAGAGAGGGAATTTTAGAGAGAATTTGGGCAGAGTTTGGCCGAGCCAAAAGGCTTTGATGGTCTGAATAAAGTTGTAGTGGTGCGGGCCTTTTATAAGAGGAGAGGCGGGGCACTCTTGGAATGTCATGAAATGTTACTTTATTATATAATGAGTATCGGATTTTAAAAGACCCACAATTATATATTTCGATGATATGGTGATAAGGGTTCGAAATATAATAATCCAATAGGTTTTTGACAAGTGTATGTCTTAGATTTTATATTATCTTTTCATTTTATTTAAATCATTAATTAATGCGGTAATCACTGCATAATCATGGTGTCATAAAGAATTTAATTTATTTAATGTCTAAAAATTACAAAAAATATATCATGATGTAGGAAATATTTTTATCTTTACAATGAATATTTATAGTCGAAAATTTATCTTATATAACCCCATGTAATAATTGTTTTAGTAAAATAACACATGTTTGTGACAATTTTATGTTTACTTTAAACAAAAAGTTATTAATGTCATTTTCTTACCAATGTGGCTCCTTGAGGTTCCCAAGTTGACCCATGGATTGTCTTGGTCGGAAATGAATCATCTAATAAGGGTAGTACATGTTTAAAGGTATTTTCATATTTTTATAATATCATTTTTACCTTAAATTTCACTAATTACATTTAATCGCGATTAATTAAACTTAAAAGTTACTATTCAATAAAAAAAATTTAATCCCATTGAACCACATTTTACTTTCTAATGAAAACCATTTATGTTAGATTTTTGAAAATCAAATCACAGTAGTGGTAATGTTTCATTTAAACAAAAAATCAGTTTTTTAACTACCACTTAGTGGTTTCACTATTCATCAAAAATTGAATTTTTTCACAACAATGCCAAAATTTCACCCTAATCTATAATTCATTTTCCTAAATCAAAAATGATTTTTATTTTAAAAAATTCTAAACATATAATTTTCATTAATTATTTTTATAATTAATTCCCACTATCACAACAAATACCGTGTTTTTAAGAACCAATATATATCAAAAGATTTTCAATTGTTTATGTCCAATTTGAAAGTGAAATTAATTATAATGACCACCATTGGATAAAATGGTGAAAATATATTCTAATTATACTTTAAAACCACTAAATATTATAATTTATAACTATAAATTATCATTATTAAAAATATTGTTTTAAGTATTTTTCACCATTCATATAAAATTGGAAGTTCTCAGAAAATTACAAAAAACTAAACTTAGGATAATTTCGATATTACGAAAACAAAAATGAAGTCCATTTTGTAATATAAAATTTCTATAATTTTAAAAAGTCATTATTACTATTCTTAACGGCCTCTTTTATTAGTCGCGGTGTGTTAGAACTCAAACTTGCGTACAATGCAAGCTATTGCATTATTGAAAGAAAAGTGTATCGTGAAAGCTTGGGGTGTTACACTTCTTATATAATGGTAGAATATTAAAATTTTTATTAATTTATTTAATATATGACCATTGGTTTTCATATATCTTTTTTTTATTCCCATTTTATTAATTATAAAAAACAATATATACAAATTATCTTTCTCCTGACTGTAATATATTTTAATTTTTTAACACACGTATAAAATGAGGAAATGTTTCATTATAATTGTTTGTGTAAAATATGAATTTATTTATTTATAATGTTACTTTATTTAAACTTTTTAGAAATATAATTATTACTTTAAATTCTTAGGAAAAACTGACAAAATATTTATTCAACTAATAGAAATATAAATAAAATTACATTAAAAATATAAATGTTCATAATAATTGGGTGAATTATTTTGATCGAAAAATTTTTAGATAAAAATTTAATATTAGAAATGTGAAACTATTTTATATTATAATTATTTCTCAATAATTTTGTTATTAATGTAAAACTAAATGAATAGTTTCAAAAATTACATTTATGATTTTGAATGTTAATTAAAATTGTATTAATTTATTTAAAAATAAAAAAAATGTTACTATAGAATAATAAAAACGGTAAATGGTCAAAAAAGTTTTCCAATTTTAAATAATGAGTTAATTTTTATCTCAAAATTTAATTTATAACCACTTTTTATTGACGTATATATTACCATGATTATGAAAAAAATATTTTGAAAAATGGTATTGAAAATTATTGATAAAAATGACAAAAAAAAATACAAACATTAAATTTCATTGGAGGAGTATATTTTAATTCTATTCTATTTATATAATAATTATCTTTAAATTTTTAATCATTCATCTTGTGAATGGATAAATTATATTTTAATCAATTTTTAATCCCAGTTCTGTACATTGTCTCGAATAAAAAAGAACACCATTTTCTATATTCATTATACCACATTGATCCATCTAGACGGGGCATAACTGTAATTTTAAAATCGGAGATAACATCACAAAATCCTATATGTTATGTACTTTCTAAAAGAACATCCCTTTACAGTATATGATGTAATCCTAAATAGGTTTCAGAAAGAAGAGGTATAACTCTTAACCGGGTGTTTTCAATTTAATTTATCCTTATACATCCAAAAAATATATTTTATTCACTATAAAATTATTAATACAATACCAAAAATATTCAAAAATGATATTTTCAATATTGGAAAACCATTTTCTACCTCTTTACAAAACTATATAAAATTAAAACATCACTCATTTGTAGGCAGGACTTGCTGTCTACATATAACAGTGTAATCCATTTTCCTTCATCATATTTCATGGATGGTTGTGATGAAAAATTTAATAGATAAATATTATATTTGTGTCAAAATTATTTATTTATATGTATATTCTCGTGTCTACCATATTACTTTTCAATTCATTTGAACATGAAAACGATGCTATTGAGTATGTGTTGATGACCACCTCCATGATACAATGTGATTCTTTTTACATTTTATTTTTAATGAGAATTTTAGTAAAGATATTTTTGTTGAATATATATGATATAAATGTTATGACAATTATTGTGTAATTTTTAATTAATATTTACCTTTTTTCCCCATAACATCTAAAATTGAAAATAACATTCACGCATTCGTACGACCTACCATCGAAATGAATTGACTAATTAATTTTAATAACACTAAATCTCATTTAATTCTCTAAGTATATATATAATTAAAATATATTATATTTTACTATTGATTAATATTATTTATACATAGATAAATAGACAATACATAAGGATTTGGATTGCTGAACAGAAATATGGGTGACAAACAAAACTATTGTAACAAAAAATAATGAGTTTAATACAATGTTGTTATTAAACAGGTTATAAGATTCAAAAATTAAATAATATTTTGTATGATATTTAATATAATGAATATATAATAAATTTTTTAAAAATCTATATTTTTTTGGAGGTTCAAATGAGGAAAAATAAAGAGAATAATTGAAGTTAAGTATGTTTTTAATATTATTTTACTCAAGATTGTATATAATTAAATTTGCGTTATGGAAATTATATTTACCTTATCTGATAAAAAAATTAATTTTACTCTCATTTGGATATTTATAGAGAATAAATTTTTCCTTTCATCCTCTTCACTCTAAGTACTCAAGATATCAAAATAATGTTTTTATTGGAAACTTATATTGTTTTATTATTATAGATGAAAATAATATCACTTATGTGTTAATATTTTATAAAAAAGGATTCCATGAAGGTTTTTAAATTAATTAAATAGTTCATAAAATCCACATCCATGATTTTTTAATTTTATAAAAAATTTAAGAGAAACATTATTATTCATTCATGAATGACGTACTTTTAACTTTTAAAAAAATGTAAACTGAGTATTTGTTTGAATGCGTAAAACAATAATAGAATATCCAAAAATTATGACAATGAATCTTTTAATGATATATTTAAAAAAATCATGTTTTTCTTCAATGAAAATTCCCCCTTTATATTTTCAATTTTTTAGATTTTAATGACATAATTTGAAGAATAGCTTATTTTTTTCATCATGAAATATTCTAGTAATCTATTAGTAAAATTATAAATCTATAATAACATCATATATGTTACCTGTATTTTATAAAAGATTTTATCTAAAAATACCATCCATATTCATTATGTGGACTGATAATGAAAATGATTTCTATATTTTTATGAATCTGATTTATTCTCTATGCTTTATGTGTTGAGGAATTTATAAAAATTTTATAAATCCTTTTTTTATTTCAAGGGTAATGATATTAATATTTATTGTATATTTTATTATCATGTCACACACATAAATACGGTATTTCGTATTTTATATGTGGGACTAAAATTATAAACATCTCTAATTCATTGGGTAATTTTTCATATTTCCTTATTTAACTCTGGGAAACAAGTAAATGTGCTTGATCTACATTGGTAAACAAGTCAATGGTTAGGATCCACTATAGGAATCTAGTTGATGATCATGATACACAATTGGAAATGTATAATAATTTCAAATACATTATGATATGTGAAATAATTTTTTATTCATATTTCAATATGATTTGATGGTCTTAGTAATTAACCATTTAATATGAAATGGTTTATATAAAAATAATGGATCCATGTTAAGTCAATAAGGTTTTATTTATAACTTTTCCATTCCTTCAAATTTTGGGAGATTTATTGAGTCATTAAGGTTTATTTATGATAATACAATTCGTCTTGTTCTGAATATCACAAACACCTTATCTCAAGGTAAATCGACATTTACCCTTTGTTTTACTTCTATAAGGAAAAATTTCCTTCCCCAAAAAATTTATCCTTACCATGTTTTCATTTTTCTTATCATAATTTTTCTATATTTAAAATTCAGTTTGAAACCAAAACCTCATAATTCTAAAAATACCTAGATAAGAAGCATTCTGTTTTATAATCCAAATTCTCAGAATTCGGGTTACAAACTCTTCTGAGTTCTGACTTCAAATTATGATTACGAATTCTGATTACGAACTCTTCTGTGTTCTGAATCTGAATTATAATTATGAATTCTGCTCATGAACAGTTCTATGTTCTGACTCTGAATTCTGATTATGAATTATGATTTTGATTTATTCTGAGATATGACTCCAAATTCTAATTATTAATTCTTCTTATGAACATTTCTGAGTTCAAACTCCGAATTCTGATTACGAATTCTGATAAAGTACTCTTCTGAGTTCAGACTCCGAATTCTAAATGTGAATTCTGGTTATATAATCTTCTAAGTTCTGACCGAAATTCTAAATACAAATTCTTGTGAATCCATATTCTGGATTTCCATTAAATGCAGACTTTGGAATCCTATAGTGTTCAGGTACTGAATTCTTCAGAAAAACATAATCTGAATATCCTTGTGTTAGAGACTCCGGATTCTTTTTTTGTTAGACTCCAAAATTTTTATTTTCTAACATTCCGAATATTTTTTTTAGTTAAGTAACCATATTTTATTCTACACTTTTTTTATAAAACAATGTTATTCATTATGTCATTAACTAACCATTGTTTGGGTGACATGTGTATAGGTCCCTCCAAAATTCAAAAAAAAAGACCATTACAGGAGGGAGTCATTTATTGAAGTTATGCCTATAAATTGGAGCTCATTTTAAGGATCTTACAAAAAGTTGATCAATCTTGAGATTACATGATGCTTAAGTTATTTCTAGTGAGATAGGATTTATTTCTTTGTGCATACAGAATATCTTTTTCAGATTTTCTCTATACGGCTCTGATTATTGTTGTGTTCCATCGAGGGCATCTGGGGATAGGAAGACAGAGGTGCCGGCTACCTTGAATTTTAGGGCTCACAGGGATTGCAAGATATACTCCAATCTCCGTATCGAGGGCTTACCCTAGTGTGGGTAAGACATACTTCATTAAATGTATAAATCAAGGGACCTTTATCCAAGGATGTTGGATACCCTTCTCTTTGGGATAAAATACTTACTACTGTTACTTGTTTTGTTAAATGTTTTCTATTTCCTTTGTATTGTTGGGGAAGTTATAAATATCATATAATTATTTATACATGTACCCTATTTTAGTTAAATTCTCTATGCTTTAAGGTATAATCTTTGTTGTTGTAAACGTTCATTATGTATTATTCCTGAAATCACTTTTCCAGAATTTTATTCTCAAAATCATATTTCCTAAATCAAGAATGTTAGTAGAACTAGAGGTTTTTTGAATTACCTTATTTATCCTTGTTAAACACAAGCATCTTTAAAAGTTCCAATGAAAATTATAAATGTATATAATTAACCCCCTCTTGTATTTTGAGTATCATTAGATAATACATACAATAACTCTTTTATTTTGATCCTATATTTGGTATTATAGATTATATCATACCCACATACCATCTCAACAATTTTTATCATTGAATTTGTTCAATCTGAATTAATCTCAATATTTCATTCAGAATAGATTTAATCTCATTCTTTTCTGGAATCGGTTTTTCTTTCAGAATCATATTGTTCAAATTTATTTTTTTCATAGAGATATTCTTGTTCTATTTTCCTTACATAGGAATATTTTCCTTACCTACAAACTTTTTATATTAATAAGATTTTGTGGAATGAACTTTCTATAATATGGAAGGAATCAATGTTGGATCCATAGATAATATCAATTTCACAAGACCACCTATATTTGATGGAAATGACTCTGATAATTGGAGTGATCAAATTAAGTCATTTATTATCAATACTAGAGTTGATAATTTAGTTATGCTTACTGGAAGATATAAAATTCCTGATAAGGAAGCTAGTAGCCACACCAATGAAGAAAAGAATGAATATCAACTGAATTATAAGGTAAAAAATACTTTGTTTTGAACTATGACTGGAAATATATATAGCCAAATTTCATCTTGTGAAGCAGAAAATTGTATATTGAAGAAACATGTAGTCACACACTTTGGTACTTCAATAGTTATTGAAACTATAAGATCCATTCTCAGAGCTGAATGTCATGGTTTCTACATTATTTATGGAGATCCCATATGTATTATGCAATAAAGATTCATTACTATTGTGAATAGTTTACAATCAATGGGTGAGAAATGATTAGATGATGAATCTCTTATTGATATGAACAGAGGCATCAGGCTGAATGAGTGGAAATCCAAGAGGACAACTATAGATGAAAATAGAAAGGTTACTCAGATTTCTTTTGATGAACTGTTTGGAACTCTTCTTCAGAATGAGACAAGAATGAAGAGATATGTTGATAGTGTAAACCAGAAGAATGGGAATGGAAGTGTTTCTTTTACTACCACTTCAAATCATATGAAATCTAAGACTCCTGAGATAGTTACCATATCTATGTCAATGAATGTTTTTATCCAATATGAATCTAGTGGAAGTGAATCCTCAGAGAATGAGTTAGAAAATCTTGCATGAAGGATGAACAAGATAGATATATAGAGGAGCATTCATTCCCAATACAAGAAGAATGAAAGGAATGATAAGAAAATTTCAGAGGATACATGTTATGAGTGCAAGAGTGCTGGACATATATGGAATGATTGTCCTATGCTTAAGAGAAAAGAAAGAAAAGAAAAATATTCTGAGATAAATAGAATGAAGTATTACAAGGATAATACTAAGAAAGTATTGAAAGCTAATGACACCTTGAGTGCTAGTGATGGTGACTCTTTATATGAATCTTCATATTATGAATCTTCTAGATAGAAGAATCATGGTATAATATCCAAACAACCTATTGACAATCATTGCATTATGGATAAGGTACACAGTGCTGAATCTATGAAAAATATATATTCTAATACTAATGATAGTAAATATTATGGCTCTTCTGATGAAGAATCCTCCTCTCATGAAAATAATACTTTACCTTCCTATGAAGAAGATTCAAGGTTTTCTAAACTCCTTGAGATTTAGAACTCAAAACACATGAAGAAACATGATACGGAAAATTCTAGGAATAAAACTCATACTAAGTAAATATTATATCTTTCTAAAGATCATGATAAGAAAAATTTTGATTATAAAAATATTTCAAAAAAACATGAGGATGTAAATTCTAAGAAGAATAAACTTTTTAATGATCAAGTAAACTAGATTTATATGAAAAACGTTTTTGAGCCTAACTCTAGTTCAAAATATAATATTTTTGAAGCCAAACACTTGGTTATCAAACTGAAATATAAAATATTTTCCTTGAGGAAGTCTTTGTCAAACATTACTATAGGTAAGAAATTTTTTGATAAAATGTATTCCCAAATCTGACCTCTATGGAATAGTTCTTGTTTTGGTTATACTAGTTCTCAACCGATTATTTGTAATAATTATTTTGTTCCTCAAAGTGATCCATTCCTCACTAAGTGTCAGTGTGGTGGGAATTGGGCCAAAAATTGTTCCTTAAACAAAACTCAGTCTTTGGGATTTCATAATGCCTATTTTTCTAAAAAGATGTGGGTGCCAAAAAAAATTTCTTTATAAGATTTCCGAATCCAAGAAAGTTTGGATTCCGAAAGCCTAATTTTTTTTCATTTTCATGAAAATATAGAATGTACCAATTTCAATACATGGTACATGGGTAGTGGATGTTCCTAGCATATGAATAGTAACAAAAACTATTTTGAAATTATATTCAAGGCAAAAGGAGGAAAATTATCTTTTAGAGACAATGCTTTAGGAGAAATTATTGGTATAGGTAACATTGTTCGTCTGGAAAAAACACTGATTTAATATTTCTTATTCGTTAAGGGTCTTAAGCACAACCTCATTGTCATATGTAAATTATGTGATAAAGTTTACTTTATGTATTTTAGGAATGAAATCTTCTTAGTACACAATTCCAAGGAAGCGTTTATTCTTTATTCCCATAGGTAATAGAATGTTTATACACTAAACATAGAAGACCTTAAGAGCCAATATCTATCTTGCCTTAGTGTAATGGAAGATCATTATTGGTTATGGAATAGAAGGTTAGGTCACCATAACCTTATGAACTTATGAAAACTCTCTAAGAAAAGGTTAGTTAAGGATCTACCGGGGCATTGATTTTATTATTCAAAAGTTATTGACCCTTGTTAATATGGAAATCAACATAAATTAAGTTTTAAATCGGTCGGTGAAGTCTCATCTATTGAAGCATTATAGTTAGTGCATATGGATATCTTTGGTCCTGCACAAACTGAAATCATTGGGGGAAATTATTAAGTAATTTTCTTGGATGATGATTACACTAGACTTAAATGGGTCTATATTCTAGAAAAGAATTCTGAAAAATTTTCTTATTTCAAAAGTTTTAGAGCCCAAGATAAAAATGAGAAAAATCCTTCAATTGAAAACTATTCACATAGATCATGGAGTAGAATTTCAAATTTCATATTTTGAGACTTTTTATAGTAGAAAATGAATTACTCATAAATTTTTAGCACCTAGAAAACCTCAATAGAGTGGTGTTTTTGAAAGAAGCATTATAATTTTTCATAGATAAAAAGACCCATGTTGAGTGAATATTCTGTAGCCAAAAGATTTTGGTATAATGCTGAAATTACTTCTTGTTGTACTATAGATCGAGTTTTAATTATACCTTTTCTTAATAAAACTTCTTATGAGTTATGGAATGGTAGAAAACCTAGACATTCCTACTTCAAGGTTTTTTGTTGCAAGTTATTCATCCTGAATACTAAATATAATCTATATAAATTCACACCAAAATCTGATGAAGGAATTTTCCTAGGCTACTCCACCACATCTATTGCTTATAGAGTTTTCAATAAAAACACATGTACTGTTGAAGAGACAACACATGTCAAATTTGATGAAACTGGTCCTTTTATTTTTAAATAACCCCAAACTACATATTCAGATGTGTTTTCAAAATCTGATTATCATCCTTTTTAAGAACATTCCACTGATAAGGAAAATGCCGAATAAAATGTTTCTGAAGCATTTACCCCAGCAGATTTCCTACCCTATATTGATGAACAAGTCATACAAAACCCAAATAAGTTGTTTCTAATGAAACATTCTACTAATAGTATCGTTTTTTATGTGAATCAACCTGTAAAGACTAGATGTTCCATACAAAATGATGTAGAACATCTAGCATTCTTTTCCAAATTAGAACCAAAAAGCATTGATGAAGCTTTAGGTGATTATTATTGGATTAAAGCTATACAAGATGAGCTAAATGAATTCTAAAGGAATAAAGTCTGGTCCTTGGTTGAAAGACCTCAGGAAACTTCTGTTATTGGTGTAAAATGGGTCTTCAAAAATATGTGTGATGATAATGGAATCATAGTTGGAAATAAAGATAGATTGGTTATTAAAGGATATAATCAAAAAGAGGTAATATACTATGAAGAAACCTATACTCTTGTAGCTAGACTTCAATATATTTGTATTTTACTTGCCTTTATAGAATTATTAAATTTCAAACATTTTCAACTGGATGTGAAATGTTCTTTCTTTAATGGTTTTGTTCAAGAGGATGTTTTTTTTTTGAAAAACTCTTATATTTTAAGATACAAAACATCTTTATCATGTTTTTAGACTTAGCAAAGCATTGTATATACTTAAACGATCCCCACGAGTATGGAATGATAGACTCATAAGTTTTTTGCATCAAAATAATTATGTTATGGGAAATCCATATCCAACCCTTTTTATAATGATAGATATGAAAAAAAAATTTGATTGTTCATATTTATGTTGATGACATTATATTTGGTTCAACTCATTAAACTTTAACTGATTCCTTTGTGGATTTAATAAAATATTAGATTGAAATGAGTATGATGGATGAGTTAAATTTTTTCCTTGATTTTCAAATTTCTCAAAAACTAGAATGAATCTATATATCCCAACATAATTATATTAATGATCTTCTTAAAAATAGTGGATATGAATACACTAAGAGTATAAGTACTCCCATTGGTACCTCAAACACACTTGAATATGGTGAAGCTGGAAAACCAATGTATCAAACATCTTTTAGAGGTATGATAGGAATTTTATTTACATCACATCTAGTCAGCTGGACTTAATGTTTTCAATATGCTTATGTGCATGATATCAATCCAATCCTAAGGAATCTCATTTATGGGAAGTGAAAAGAATCCTTCGCTACTTAATAGGAACCATGGATTTAGGACCCTTTTATACTTCTGGAAATTATATTGTTTTAATAAGTTTTTCAGATGCAGACTTCAGTGGATGTATAATAGATAGAAACAGTACATCCAGAACCAGTCACTTCTTAGGAGATTCAATATTTTCTTGATCATGCAAGAAAAAAACACTCAATAGCACTTTCCACTGCTGAAGCTGAATATATAGCAGCTGGAAGGGGTTGTGCTCAAGTGTTGTGGATGCAACACACACCCACATACTGTGGTATGAGTATTACCCAAACACAAATTTTTTGTTTTAATACAATTTCCATTATGCTTATTAAAACTCTTCACATCACTCTCGTACAAAAAACATAGATATCAGACACCACTTTCTTAAGGATCACACAAAAAAAATATCATTTTTAAATTTATCTGAACACAAGATCAATATACTAATATGTTCACAAAATAATTATCCTCCGATAGGTGTGAATATATTAAATAGAAGTTAGGAATGATAACCATAAGGTAATCTTCCTTTAAAACTTTTTGTTGAAATCAATCTCCTTAAAATAATAAACTTCTTTTTCATATAGGGAGTAAGTTTTATTGATGTTTTTCATATTTTTCATAAGGAATTATTTTATATTTTTCATAATTATGGTTTTCTTTTTTTTTCGTAATGAAAATTTTTGTACATGAAATTTTCGTAATGATGATTTTCGTATTAGAAATTTTCATAATGTAAATTTTTGTACTTGAAAATTTTGTAAGAAAAAATTTCATATTTAAAATTTTCATAATGAAGATCTGTGTCTTTTTGTACTCATGTTTTTCGGATTGTAAAATTCATCAAGAAGAATTTTCCTCAATATGAAAAATCCTCCTGGAAACATAAATGGTATGAATCTTTCATAAGTTTTCATAATCACCTTTTACTTTCCAGTTTTTTTAGATTTTTTTCTCGGATTCTAGTTTCCTTAAATCCGAATTTTTTCGTTTAAAACCCCCAATTTATTGGATCCTACCAAATTTTGCTTTTGGCTATCATTTCAACCATCTGATCTATTTAGAAGGATTTTTAGCTCTTAGATCAGGTTTGGATGTTCAACTGTCGCATCAATGACTATACAAAAGAACCTCCGAAGGGTGATCCCACATTGATTTCAAGATTTTGCGTGTCGAAACTCTGTTTCTTCTATAAAATCCTGTTATGAACATCTTAGTATTTTTCTCAAGTCCAAATGTCTGTAGAAGAATCCTATCCGAAATATATGTCTACTTTTAGGTCGATTGAAGAGTGTAAGATATACATAAAATGGATGGTGGACCCGAATTTATTCAGCAAGTATAACTCCATTATCTCCAAAAACATCAAGCATAATGGATGGGAAACCATTTTTATTTCAAATCCAGGATCACAAGACATTGTGTATCCGAATCTCCTTTTTGAGTTTTATGAGTCAGTATGTTTCTTTAAGGAAGAAGGGAGAGATAAATTTTTCTTCAAGAGTTACGAAAAAACCTATGCCCTTTCAACCACCAAGGCTGCTAGCTTGATAGGGCTATCTTATGAAGGGGAAGCTGAGTTCTGTTCCCACAAACTGCCAGATGTTCAAGGACGTTTTGTAAAGTTAAAGGCTATAGACTATATTGTACGTACCGATCTCAAAACTGCAAGTATTTCTCATTTGACTATAAATAATCAGATTCTTGAGTAATGGGTTCAGGGTTGTATTATACCAAGAAAGGGTGAAAAGGAAACACTCAAGAACTGTGATATGTATATCATAGTTTTTTGGTAAATCTATGGGAGATAAATATGATAAATCATATTATCATTACGATAGGGAATATCAAGAATGGGAATTTGAGGGCACCGATAATCATGTATCCTACCATACTCTCTATGTTTATTGTTTGGTGCTTGGAGTCCTTCAAAATCCCTTGTAGTTCAATGTCTAGTAATTTCAAAGTTATGCTAATCAGTGATGATACTATGAAGAGGATGAAAGTTGATTTTTCTAAGGATATAGGAGAATTCTTTGACTTCACTGAAGAAGAGATTGAATCTATTCTGAAAGAACATGATGTTCATGAACCGTCAAATAAGGCTATAAGGAAAAGGAAATTGAAGGAAGTAGAAGCTCGAGGTGAAACCCTTAATGATAAGGAAGCTCAAACCACACCTACAAATCCAAAGAAGCAGAAACCCTATCTGGATGAGGTAGTATCCAAATGGAGGGATACTAAAAAGAATCGGATGGAAGGAGAACCACAGTTTGGACTAGATCCTGCTGTGGCAAGGCTTTGAAAGATAAGACAAGATAAGAACATAACAAGATATCCAAATAAAAGAAGCATAAGAAGAAAATTTCTAAGGCTCAAATTATTCAAACCCTTCTAAGGTATACTGAAATAGCATCTGAACAAATTCTGGTACCAAAATCATTCTTGGTAAAACCATTACCTGAGACAATGGGGAAGAAATTTCTCACTACGGTAAAAGTTATTGACAATGTTTTTGAAGAAAAGTAAGTTGAACAATAAGTAGAAATAGGTGAAATCAGTTATGATATAAGTGATCTGATACAGGAAGTTGAAGACATTCATGAAAAGGAAATTTATTTTGATAAATTATCAATCCGGTCTTCTCAAGCCGGATCATCAAGGTTTGCTACTACTAATGATGATAAAAATGATGAAGAGGATGTGAATAAATTATATGAGGAAGAGAGTTATAATCATCACTTCATACACCCTAAAGATATTATGGAAGAAGCCGAGAAAGACAAAATTGATGAAGATATGATTGTTCAGTTATCTGTAATTGAGAATAAGTCTCCAGATGAAGAAGCTATTATGAGGACTAATAAGGGCAAGCAGGTGGTTTTTTATACCCCGAAGAAAGCAATTGTATGGAAGGTGGAAGCTAGTAAATCTTCTATGAGGAATCTGGTTGAGCTAGAGGAAGAACCATTTCCTAGAAAAGTGTCATGTTTCGAATCATCATCTCTGGGAATTGATTTCGTCATTCAACCTCTAAAAATGCATGTTGACACCATTCTGATCTTTCCAACCATTGACTCCAGATGTCAAATGCTTCAACATAGCATGTATTAGAAATCAGATTCTATATCCATGGTGATGGATGGATGCATAATTATTGATGATAATCAAAATAATTTCCTTATCAACTATGATTCCCATAGAAAATGTTGTAAGAAAATGGTCAGCTGGTCAATGAAAATAGTTGATTATTTGAAATCTCTTGATGATTTTCAACCAGATGTTATGGAATACATTGATATCGAATATATCTAAATCGAGGATCTCATAACAAGATTTTAGGAAAAGCTAAACCTTGAACAAAATACTTGATTAGGGATCTGAATGAGATGTTGAACTATGTTTCCCAAAGCTGGAAGAGGTGAAGGGATATCCAAATCGATATTGAAGAAATGCTAGTGAAACAAGATGTCTTGTTAAAGATTTAGGCAGATGCTCTGAAGGCTCAGGATGACATGAGAAAATCTTAAGAGAAGCAAGAAGATGAAAATCACAAGGAGTTAAAGAAGCTGAAAACCATTGTCAAGAAATTAATACCCAAGTAAAAGGAAGGAAAATAAATCCTGTATTTTTTTTAGTTTTATTTCCTTGTACAAAATCTTCTTATCTTAATGAAATAGTGGTTTATTGTTTTTGTTTGGATGTTTGTACTAGAATTTCAGGTATCATATTTTTTTCCATTCCCTCAAATTATTTTGGAAAATCACAAAGGGGGAGAAAGGAAAAATAATTCTAAGTAAAGAAGAAATATCCTTATATAAGGGGGAGTTTTTCTGATGGGGATTTTTCATTACGAAGTTTTACGTACTCAAGATAATGGGAAATATCATTTTGGAAATCTAGAATACTATCCATTTAATTTCATAGCCTAAGGGGGAGTTAGTCGTATTCACCATTATCCATATGTTAAGGGAGATGATCATTTTTTCAAAGTCTAGAAAAAAGTTTTCTAAGTCCTTATATTCTTTTTCATAAGGATGTTTGTTCATTCCCAAAAGGGGGAGATTGTGAAGTCAATAAGGTTTTCATTATGAAATTTCCATTCCTTCATACATGGGGAGATGGATTTAGTCATTAAGGTTTCCATATAACTTTACCATTCCCCTTGTTTTGAAAATCACAAACATCTTATCTCAAGGAAAAACTACTTTTACTCTATTTTTTACTTCTATAAGAAAAAATTTCCTTCCCCAATGAAATTTATCCTTACCATGTTTTCATTTTTCATATCATAATTTTTGTAAGTGAAAAATTCAGTTTTAAACCAAAACCTAGAAATCCTATAAATACCTAGATATGAATCATTCGGTTTTTGAATCCAAATTCTCAGAATTTTGGTTACGAACTCTTATGAGATCTGAATCTGAATTCTGATTATGAATTCTGATTATGAACTCTTCTATGTTATGACTTCGAATTCTAATTACGAAAACTGGTTACAAACTCTTTTGAGTTCTAACTCCTAATTCTGATTACAAATTCTTATTACGAACTCTTCTGGGTTCTGACTCCGAATAATAATTATGAATTCTAGTTACAAACTCTTCCGAGTTCTGATTCTGAATTCTGAATAAGAATTCTTGTGAATCTAGATTCTGAATTTTCTTGAAATTCTGACTTCATAATTCTATATAGTTCAGGTTCCTAATTCCATAGAAAAAAAAGAATACGAATATCCTTGTATTATAGACTCCAAATTGTTTTTGGGTTAGACTCCAAACATTTTATTTACATACATTCTGAATATTGGTTTTTAGTTATGTAACCATATTTTCTTTTACACTGTTTTTGTTATAAAACTATGTCATGCAATTTGTTACTAACTAATCATTTATTCTGTGACATGTGTATAAGTCCCTCCAAAATTCAAGGAAAAATACAACCATTGGAGGATAGAGTCATCCGTTGAAGCCGTGCCTATAAATTAGATCCCATTCGAAAGATCTCACAATAAGTTGATCAATCTAGAGATAACATGCTACTGATGATATTTCTAGAGATACATAATTAATTTCTTTGTTCGTACTGAACATCTTCTTCATATTTTATTTGTGTAACTCTGATTGACGTTGTGTAAAATTGAGGGCTTCTAGGGATAGGAAGACAGAGGTGTCGACTACATTGAAGTTGAGGGTTTGCAGGGATATCAAGAAAGACTCTGATCGTCGTATTGAGGGCTTACCCTGGTGTGGGTAAGACAGAACTTTTTGAAAGTATAAATCAAGTGACCTTTATCCATGGTTGTTGGATACCTTTCTCTTTGGGTTAAAAGACTTACTAATGTTACTTTTTTTCTTACAATTTTTTCATTGTATTTGTATTTTTTAGGAAAGTATAAATATCTTATACTTCCTTATTCTTGTACCCCGTTTCAATTAGATTCTATATTCTTTAAGGTAGAATCTTTTTTGTTGTAAACATTCTTTAAGTTTTAATCCTGGAATCACTTTTCCAGAATTGTTTTCTCAGAATCATATTTCCTGAATCAAGACTTTTTGTAGAACTAGAGGTTTTGTAAATTACCTTATTTTACCTTGTTAAGAACAACCATCTTTAAAATTTCCAAGTGAATTTTTAAAAGTATACAATTCACCCCTCATGTATTTTTAGTATCATTATATACTAAAAATAGTATCTCTATTATTTTGATCCTATATTTGGTATTATAGAGTATATAATACTCATATACCATCTCAATAATCCAATAATTTATGACATAAATATATAGTCTTTGATTGATATATAATAATTTATCACTTTTATTATTCATATATTTTAAAATGATATTTTTTCATTTACCTTATTTTGATAAATTATCAATTGTGTACGAACTTATTAAGATATGTTTATAATCTCTTTATCTTATTCTCGTCATATACATTCATATGATCATCGATTTAAATATCCAATGTTTACCATTACTATAAATATATGCCCACTATTATTAATGATTCATTTCCCTAGTATATGACTACCTTTTTATATTTGGTTTTTATATAAAGATTAAAATATTGGAATGTCCTTATGGGAGATATTGATAATTATTAATATAATAAGATTTATTTTATCAAGTCTCCAAAAATAATAAACAATTATAGTCATTTTTAGAAGAATCCGAGACCTTAACTAGAAAACCAAGCCCCTAAATTAAAATAAAAAGTTAAACTTACAAAATCTGAAAAACATGAGTTTTTCCGAAATCCCTTTTCAAAAGGGAGGATAAAGCAAAAGGGATATTGTCATACCATGTGAAATCATCATCTTAAATTCCTTTGTTATCCAATCCATCTGCCACAGAATTTTCCTCCCAATAAACATGAGTAATGATATGATCCACAATCCGTAGGGAGTCCAAGCAATTAGCCCAAGGATAATGTAATTTCCAAGATAAGTAATATGAACATTCTCTAATGGCTGACATAATGATAGTCGAGTCACTTTCAAACCAAAGATTATTCCAACAACGAATTTTAACATGCTCTACCGCCACAATAATACCCATCATCTTAGCTTCCAATGAAGAAGCAATACTGCAGGATCCATGAATACAACTAATCACATGACCATCATGATCCCTAAAAATGTATCCATACCCATAAGGCCCCGGATTTCCCTTCGATGCACCATCCGAATTAATTTTCAACCAACCAGTCATTGGGACTTGTCATATAACTTCAAAAGTACCATAAGATGGTCTGAAATTTCCTTTAACACCCATTCGAGCAAGAATAGAGAAATAATGTATATAATTAGCACAATAATTATTTTTAGGAAGGCTAAATGTTCTCATCGCAGCAAGGATGTTCGAAATAGCAGAAGCGACCGAGAAAGGTTTTTTTCGATGAAGAAAATTATTCCGAGAAGACCATATATAATGAATCATCTCAAAAGCAGAAACCTAAAATATGTCCAATAATTGTGAAGAGAGAGGGATTTACTTCCATATTTGAATAAAAACAATGATAGGTGTCATCAGAGGAAGTGAAATCTCAAATATGATTCCCAAATCCTTCCACAATGAAGCATTAGCAGCACGATAAAGAAATAAATGATCAGCATCCTCCCTGTGTTGATGGAAAAACACACAATAAGAGCATAATGAGATACCACAGTGATGAAGGTAACAATCGGTAGTAATTTTTCTATGGGAAATCCTCCATACTAAATTGGAACGAGATGGCCTGATGAAATTTTTGTTGAAGTTAGCAATCCAATTCTTCACCAAACTGGATTTTAGAGAAAACTCATAATAAAGATTTGATGAAAGAATACCATTAACCGCAGGCTCCCAAGCCCAAAAATCATTCTTGTCAGAAAAGTAATGGTTATTGACAATGCTGACAATGTGAGTCGGAAGACCTTCCATGTTCTCAATTTGATCCATGATAACAATGTCCAAATCAATATGTCGTTCATCCATCACAAGATCAAGGAGGGGATTTTCAGTCCATCTGCTTTTCCAAAAACAAATATATGAATTCCTTGAAACAAGCCATATAGAATTAGAATCAATAGGAGTAAAAATATTCCTAAAATAAGGCCAAACAAAGGATTCCATGTGATTGAAAGATCCCATCTTTAATCTATTCAACAATTTATTCTGAAGGAAGTTCAGTCCGTCAGAAATGCTATTAAACAATGTCCAGATGAAAGAGGCCTGCAAAGAATCATTAAACAGGACAAGATCCTTAATAAACAATCCAACAGCATCATAAGGTTTGCAACAATCAGACCAAGATATAGTATCCAGCTTTCTTTTAAGGATATTTCCACTCCATATAAAATTCCTAAGAGCAACATTGATGATTCGAATTAGAGAAATGGGCCATTTGTAAACCATAATGGAATAAAAAAGTTTGGAAACAATAACTGATTTAACCAAAAAAACCCTCCCAGCCATGGAAAGTGATTTTCCTTTCCAGGTAGAATGTTATCTTCTAACTTTGTTGACAATCTCTATAAAATAGCAAGCTTTTGGCTTTTCGCAAAACCAAGGAGCCCCCAGATAATTAAAGAAAAGAACACATTCCTTGACATTTAGATCATTAAAAATTCATATCTTCCTCCTCTCACTAATTCCATTAACAAATTAAATAAATCACTTCTCCCAACTAGTATTTTGACCAAAAATAGAGGAATAATGTAAATGAGCTGTTTTGATGTTCTTGATATTCCTTCTGTCCCCCAAAGTGAAAATGATTAAGTGATTAAAAATATTTGTATGAAATTATTAGGCTACTATACATGCAACACATTTGGAATGTATATTTTGAGGTCACTTTTATGAGAATTAAGTTTAAACCAAATCAACTATTTGTCCATGTCCACTAGGTTTATTAGATTGGGGATTTAACCTAATTCACTAAGGAAATATATACAATATGTTTATACGAATGAGGAGTGAACCCAATACACTAAACGACTCTTTCCATTCCTTTATTATAGTATATGAAATGGCCCTTGACTAAATAAATTATTTTCTATGATTATGTTTTTTCGACATTATTATTCCACAAATCGTTATTATACAACATTCTTATGATATGGATTCATCATGCATGAATATTAGATATTGTTTCAATAATAATATAACATAAAAATTATTTATTTCTTAGGTCCATATGATTGATTATCTACATTTTTTTGGTAAATATATTTTTTTAATTATTATTGATGAACCATTATTATATTCTCACACCCAAATGTTCATCTTTTTCTCACTTGTGAAATTTATTTTTTATCTCTTATGTTTAACCTTAGGATGTGTGAAAGCATACATTTTTCTTATGCATCAATTCCAAAATAAAATAAATAATATTATTTATTATAATAAATATATAATGGAATCATGTGTGGATAATTTTATAGGAAAAATTTAAGACTTATTGTTAAATAATATGTTGAAATTGTTAATATCATTAGACAATAACCTACATGTATTAGGGGTGTTATTTAGTTTTTTATTTATTAAAAAATAATGAAAATGATGTAACATAAATTTATCTTATGGTTGGGTCATCTTAATGGATTTCATCATAGATGGGGAAGAGGTTATGGAATGGAAAAGGCATGGATCCCTTGAGATCTTCTTTATTTTGGTGGATAACCTCAAGGATAGTGACCATTCAAAAAGCATTATAATGTTATTGGTGTTAAATACCAACATATTATTTACTATTTGGTTATGTAGTAAGGAGATATATGTCAAAGATCATGAATGAGAATTAATGAATTGGAAATATCTTAGATTAAACATAATCCATCATGTTAATCAATAACATCCTATCTAAAATAATTACAAAATATAAAATTTTTAAATCAATATAATTCAAATGGAAAGTAATATACCAAAACCAATGACAAAAATAAGTCCATGCTATGAAACAAATGAATTTCAAGAATTCACATCAAAATGTAATTAAAAATGTATTTTCAATGATGATCATTTAAATTCCAATTGAAGAGTTTATCAATTTGAAATAGAATTATAAATATGTTTTATTTATTCATTGAAAATACAGTTTATTGTTAGAATGATAATATGATGTCAGATTTAATAATTTTTTTAAAATTATAATTAAATTATTATTAAACATCAATTCCTCATTTTATCGCTCCCCACACTATTCATATGACAAATGAAAAAAGTATCATAATTAAACTGAAAAATATATAACAATGAATCTCAAAAACATTTTTAGCGTGAATATTTTTATATTAAAGCATGTTTATTACACTAATTATTTTTCTTCTAAAAAAATGTGAATAGAAACAATAATTTAATAAATATTATCATAATTATATATCATAATCAAATTTCCAATCAAGACCAAAATGTAAAAAACAACATTCATATATTATTTCTTACAAAAATATGGTAATCATAGTCCATATAAAAGAACAATATAATTTTCAAAATTTCACAACATTAATAAAATTATATTTCATAAAAATTAATGCTTTGATTATCAATAATGTAATAAAAATAAAAATATTATACTAGGGTACTAACACGTTTTATAATTCATTATTTAATTTATAATAGCTAAAAAGTTATATCTAACTACATATTCATCTCTATCCAATCAATAATATAAGAAATATATATACATTAATTAGTTTATCATAGAATATGGATTTCATATAGATCATAAATAATATTTAATATAAACCATACCAATTATATTTAAAATAAAATTTTATAAGTCCATTATGTATATATACTCTTAAAATATTATGATTATCTTATAAAATTTGAAAAAAATTATGTTTCTACAAAGCAATAAAATGAGATTTATTAAAAGGAAAATCATTTAAATGGTTAAAAAGAAGAGAAACACCCAATGCATCATGTTCTTGAAAAATTACCCAACAATATTTATTTGAAATTAATTTCTCAATGAAAAATTATATATTTATACTAATTCACTTATTAAAAAAAATTAAACGATTTATTGATCAAATAAGTCAATAAAATACAATTATTCAGTCATTACAATATCAAACATTTAAATAAAATCCATTGATACATTTTTAATTTTTTTACTGTAAAAACTACATCATGCTTCAAATATGTATTGGATTTGAATGGCACAAAATTATATAATCAACAAGAATATTAGACATGAATATTCATTTAAGGAAATTTTATGGCGTATTATACTTGTAATTAAATGAGTATATTAACTCATGAGATTTAGTATTTTTTATTAAAAATAAATTGTTTTTAAACAATGACTGTTAAAAATAGAATATTACCAAAACCATGATATAATAAAAACCTCTATCATTCATGATTATATGAAAGGGTTATTCTAGGGATTAATTATGTGGTTTACCTATTAAAAATGTCTTTGAAGTGGATTTTTGTACTATATAATAATAATTCTTGATTGATCTTTTATTAAGAATATTAATTTACCTCTCTAAATCCACAATAGAAGTGTGACTCCAATACAATTTACAATTTATTATTAATCCATGAGTCATGTATATGAATCATAATGTATTCCTTAATCAAAAATCAATTTGTTTCCTTTATTGGAACCTTAATTTTTATCATATATTTTATACTAGTGAAATGTGTAAAAATTTAGTAAAACTTAATAATTTTTAAATTATTTACATTTTTGTCATGTTCATAACTAATGAAAATAATTATAATGAATTATTAAATATCATATCATTATGTCTTCCATTTTCCTCTGTAGTCATATTTTTTTCAAAGAAAACGATGATATAAATGAAGTTAAATAGATAATGTAACTCAGTCCACATATCACATTCAAATTATTAAAATCCATAACATGTCCCTATTTCATTTACCTTGTCATGAAAAAAATCCTAATCAAAAACAAGTTGAATCCCCATTCCACACACATAATAATAAAATAATATTGAAAATTAATTTTAGAGTGAGGTAATCTAAGGGTACTAATGCCATGTAAATTGGATTGAACCTATTATGTTATAAATGGTTTACAGAGATAATAAAAAATGATGATGTGAAAGGATGGTATCCTGAATAATGAGGTAATATCAAATTATGTTCCTCAATTATATTTAAAACACAGCATCAACACTAATAAATTGAATGAAAATTCATTAATTCTCTATTTCACACACTAATTCTAGATTTCACTCAATAATATTAGTTTATATAGAACAATATTTTAGAATGAATGGAAATACACCATTTTATAGAAAATTTAATTTTGGACAATCTATAATATATTTAATATAGATTTATAGGTACTAATCATGGAAATTCAAGAAAATAAAGACTCAATAATGAAAACACATATCATAATTCCATTTTGATTTTGAGCTGTAAAAGTCAGATCAACATTTTCACTAATGTATGAGTGTTTTAAATTTTATTTGAGATCTAAAATAAATTTAAATAATTATTTTAAATATAATAGAATGAAACATAAAAATGAATCTAATAAAATGAGAACATAGTTTATTTTTAATTTTTCTTTATAAAACCACTCACCATTAAACATACAATAACTATATAGAATCACAGGAAGCAATAATCCAACATTTTAATCATCCCTATAACTTAGTTTCATCACAAAATTAAATGAAATTTGGTAGTTATCAAGCATATTTAAAATAACCCACTATATTATAGATTATAACTAAATTATATTATGATGGATGACTTGAATTCTTGTTGTTCTATAAGGATAACTTTGGGAATGCGTGATTTCCATTTTTGGTTTATATTATTTATCAACTTTCGAATATAATACTATTCTCTTCATATCCCCTATAAAAAATATATTAATCATATATTATTATAATAAAATTGAACAAAATATACCTAAAAATTTATTTCCATGAGTGGAATTGATAAATTTTTTCACATGGTTCATGTACTTAGATGTATTCATTAAATATACTATGAACAATATTTTATAAAATTACTAAATTATATTTTATTAAAAAAATAGAGTTGATTTCATGTGATGAACACCCCACCCTATTGTTTTTATAATTGGTTTGTATAATGGTTGCGATGTCTATCAATCATCACATTTTTTATGGTTGGTTGAGGTTTTCTTGTGTGAACCACCACAATATCTTACTTAATATTCTCTTATAACATTCAGTCGTTAAGATATCAATAAAGTTCTTTATCTTAAGGCCCTTATATCTAGTATAATTTTATTTCTTAAATTATTTTTTGAGTTTTGAGTTGTATATTAGTAAAGGTGTGATAAAAATGTTATAATAAAATTTTTATTTAGTATGGTACACATTAGTTTTCACTTCTTCATTATCATATATAGTCATTTACATTGTCAACTCATTCTCTTCCATATTACCTTCTATTTCATCCAATTTTTATATTTAATCTGTAAAATAATTAATATCATGTGTTATAGATTTTTAATTATGAGTATAATAATAAGGATAAAACATTTAAATTTCATACTAAAACAAATAAATAGAAATTGATATCATATCTTTGTTTTCAATATCTTTGTATTTATATTGTACTAAAATTTTTCCAACTACATCCTCATGAATGTGTGATGTTATAAGAGGGATTGTATAATAAAATTCTCTTTAAAATAAAGATATAAATAATATTCTCTCTATCTATATTATCACATTATTCATGAAAAAAGATAAAAAATAATCATCTAAAACATAATAAAAATTTATTTTAAATTATATTTTAAAATACCTAATTTGTTTATTTTTAGAATTTGACTCGATATTGATTATCTTATATTATAAAGTAAAAAAATTTATTGGAGTTAAATTGGATCATTTGGGAAAGTTAGGGATTAAATTACAATCCCTTTTGTGAAAATATAATCTTGAAATTAAAGTTAGAGTATCAATGTACAATCATCATCCATGGAACTAAGTATTATAAGTTTGGAATTCATATTTTTTTATGGGTGCGAGTTAGAGAAGATGAAAAGCACTGATTTAGACTGGAGTGAGGATGAAAATTTTGTTCATGAATATGTGATGAAGTTGTTGATACCAATAATATAGGAGTAAAACATGAAATCATCATGTCCTAGCCTCAAGAACCTATGTGTGTTCCTTTGAACAAGATTACCTAGCCCAATAATGGTAAATTATTTATAGATTTGATAGTGTGAATATATAATAAAATCTATTCTAAACCAAATTCGGATATTGTTGAGTAGTAATGAATTGTAATTTATAGTAATATGTGGTTCAATAGTGGTGTTAGACACCATCACATACGGGGAAGAAAAATTGTCATGCTAAAAGAAATGGAGTTCTTATTATATGGTTAATATGAGGAGGATGTTCTTGAGGACAATGTATAATATTTATTGTTGGGATCATTGTTTGTGGAATTATATTTTTTCATTTGTAAATTTGATAAATTTAAAGGATATATATTTATATAAGAAATTTGTTTCATGGTAGATCATGAAGACACACTAGAGTGGTGGTGAGGGTGGATCTATCTAGTGTTGTTTAATTCTTATACCAAAAACAAAATCTTATTTTAATACTTCATCCAAATTGGATTTTAAAATTTATCACCTATTAGAATATATGTAGATATTTTTTATATTGACATAGAATACACCAATATGAAATGAATATTAATAATATAATGTGGGAAACATTATTCCTAAAAGGTTCAACCCTAATGTAGAAAACCCTGTCTATACGATTTATATAGAGACCCATGCTTATCATCCATGGATATTAGATTATTTTAGATTAATAATCAATAAATTAAAAATTTACATACCTAAGGATCAAAATAGTTTATTTTATTTGGAATCTATAAATAGATAATTCAAATTTAGTGAATGGTCTTCAACACCTCTCATACAGATCTTCCAATTTAGTACTCATAATTAATACAATTCTTCATAACCTGATTAATGGAATCATAAAAAAGTAGATATTAAATGGAAATTAAGTGCAAATAAAGAAGTTATTTAATATCATATTGATTATATGGGTATGAAAACATGAGAATAAAATTTAAAGATCGTACCCCACATATCAAATATCATAATCACCAGTCATGGAATAATGATAGGCATTTCATAAGAAATGTATCATAAAGAACTAAAATAAAAATATATGTGAGAACATAAAATTATTATAATTATTATAATTTGTATCATAAAAACCATATCATAACATTGCGAACAATTGTATATAGAAATAGGTTCACTCATTTAGTTAGGTACATGAAATCAATAATTACATAAACTTATTGAAAAGAAACCTTGTCCACAAATGACATCATGAACAATGTAAAAATGTTAATGCATAAGAATATAAAATAATTACCTATATTTAAAGGATAATTTCTAATACTAATCATGTAACTTCCAGGGGGATACAGCTACTGGTTATGACACACCCCCATCCAATGTCTCAGATTTTCCCTTATAGTACATAATGTTACATTATCTTCTCATATTAGGACATGCACATTTACCTGATTCCCATTATCACTCATGAGATATAAATGTTTACCCAATTCATTATTATGAGATATAGGTTTTAAGCTTCACATCCTAAAAATATATATATGTTTTACAAGATAATCAAATAATCAACATATAATGATCTATAAAAAATGGATGGCCACCATAAGCATGTCGCCACACAATAATTTGGGGGAAATAGATAGGTTTCATAATGATTTAATAAAAACAACCCCGTAAAAAAGTGGGTTCCATTAGAATATTACCCATGAAAAGAATAAATTTTAATAATCTTATAAAATGTGAGATAACTGTGTTTCACAATCAATTTATCAATGTGTAACACGTGGATGACAAATGAGCTTTAGAAAAAGTTTATTCATATTAAACACAAAATATAAAAAAAAAGAATAATAACTGTGTATATGGATCATATAAATAGTAATTTATAGTCTATATCAACGAATTTCATCATATATAGAAGTTTATTTTGACTGATCACTTGGAGTATTTCATATGGAAAATATATTATCATTGAATATATATATATAAACATCTAAAAGAATTTTTAACAACCATTTAACACTTTTTTAAAATAATATTTAATTAACTAATTTTAATTAAAAATAATATTATATTATCAATTTAAACATTTTTTATTTTTTTTATAGAAAACATGTTTTGAGGGAAAAAATAATTTCGATCGAAGAGAAAAAATAAATTTGTAATTTTTGAAAAACATTTTATAAATAAAATTATGTTCAAAGTAGTGGGAGGAATTATATTATTAAATTAATCAATAATTACTAACAATTGGATAAGACACGCCATTGTATTTATTGAAAAATTGATCAAAATATTACATCAATTGAATATTACACATAAATGACATCAATTAACGGTGAGATTGTAGGAATAAACTCTTATACATTAGTTAATTTGAATCATAATACCCATGACATAATAAAATTAAATGATACATATTATATATTGATGGTATAAAAATTAATGATATTATATTTCAAGGAAGTTTTATATACTCTTCATGAAGGAATATTGGTTCATAATATAACATTCATCTAAAAAAATGATAATTGAGACAAAAGACATTTGCTGATTTCTTAACTTTTGAACTATAACTGACCTAAATTAGAGATACTTAAATGGATATATAAGTAAAAAATTTTATTTAGTAGAAAAATAATGAAGATTACTAGGTTGATAGTACACAATATTGAATAAATATGTGGTGAATATATCATATGTCTCAAAATACTAAAATGTGGGACGTAAAATCCTAACCAGTTGAGTAGGTTTACAAACATGAGGCCAATAAAAGGATATGATAAAATTTTACATTTAATATCATTAAATAAATAGAATTTATTATATAAAATTTAATATGACAATGTATATAAACCACACAAAGGATACATGTGATGAATATGGAAAAAGTGTCACATAAATCAATGTTACAATTGAAATACAATTACTTCATGTCTTGCTTTTTTTCATCCATGTAAATACCACTTGTATAATAATTATATGATTATTATAAATATAAAAAATTAAAATATAATTATACGTAATAAAATTTATTATCATATTATGACATTATATTACCTGTATATTAACAATTCTATGTCACATTTGTATTTCCAGTAACAAAAAATTGGTTTTTCCTATATGTTTTGGCGTGTTGTTTTCGTCCTATTTATTTCATCAGGATTTTATAATTTCATGAATTTTAAAAATTTATTAAATATCTTATAATGTAAAAATAAATATGTCTATAATAATATTTAAAATAATGAAAAAAATATTAAATAAACCATTCATGGTGACGGTAAGTCGTACGTATGCATGAATGCTGATTCTATTTTCATTTCATATTTTAAAAGTATGAATACTTAATCATAAAAAAATATTATATTTTCATTTGAATTAATTTTTCATATATATCACTATTTTATTAAACACGTCTTTAATACATACAATATAATGCATAAATGAATCACATCCCAGTGGGGAGGCAGTAGTCCACACACCAA
The DNA here is from genome assembly GCA_963277665.1 of Viscum album. NCBI lineage: Eukaryota > Viridiplantae > Streptophyta > Magnoliopsida > Santalales > Viscaceae > Viscum > Viscum album. The sequence continues at coordinate 1,665,111,125 of OY728147.1, read as the reverse complement.
CAAATGATGTTATCATATTACCGAACAATGGAATGAATGATGTTTTATGTCATATATCTATTGAATAAGATTAAAAAACATAAATTTATAATGTATCATGTGAAAAATATATTTTCATCATTATTACCAACCATGAGTAGCTACCATGGATGAATGTATGACATCGATTCATGAGGAGTTAGTCCATCAGAAACAAAAATGATTATTGAGTATCCAATTGGATGGAAGTGTGTGAGTGTGTTGGTTGTAACCTTAACATAAAAAATTATAATATCAGATATGATTTTTATATTATTATATTAGAATTATTTAAAATCAACATATGGGTTGGAGGAAAAAAATAAACCAAAAATTCTTATTAATGAATGATAACACTTCTTCAGATAAATCTTTTTGGTTATCACCAAATGGATTTATTAACGTTTTTAATTACCAAAGTGAGGAATATAGGATAATATGTGGTGTTTTTTATATTATTTGGTATGTTATTTTACAACACATATGTATTGAGATGTGTGAATAAGTGAAGGTGGTAAGTGAATTTATATATATGGAGGTAGGGTGGCATTATAGTAAATACCAAAAACATAAACATTATTTGGAGATAAAATACATCACATCTCTCAAATAAAGAATACAATTTGATCTGAGAATTTATATGTCTTAAATATTTCCATAATATGGGTTTTTGACATGTTTCAAAGAAAATTTAGCCACGTAAGTGAATGTTCTTTCCATTGGTGAACTCATTGTTCTCTAAATTCTTATAATTAATATTAACAATTTTCACTAATATTTTTGGTAAAAAAATATTTTTAAAATACAATAAATTATAAATTATTGTGATTCAAAATATTTAATCCATGATTCCAATTCCTAATCAAATAGCTGTAATAATATAATTTGTTATTAATAACGTAGATAGAATGTTTCAACATGGTTCTTAAAGTAAAAAAAAATCAAGATTTTGAAATGTATTTATATCGAATTTCAATTTGAAATTCATAAAAATGATATAAATTTGTTTATAATGTATTATTAATATAATTATAAATTAAAAACGATTCAAAATATATTTTATTAATATAAATAAATTATTATAAATTGTAATTTTCAAAAAAAAACAATTGTGTGGTTTTCACTGTTTATATAAAAATTAAATAGAAAATAAAAATACCAAAAAATACACTAATGTAAAATTCCATTACTACATCAAAATGGAATTTCATTTTTCTAAAGGAAAATCATTAATGTTTTAGGAAATAAATTTAATAAATGTCTACTATTAAATTGTGGGAACTCATGGTTTAGGAAATTATATATTTTAGGAATTAAATTGAATTTATTTTTATTTGTTTTCTAGGAAACTCATAAGAATAATTTTATGAATCAATAATAATATATAAAATATTAATTTACATAAAATAATTAACAAAATTTTTCTTAATCCTTTAATTAAAATATTCTCGTGTTAACTATCCAATATTTTGAAAAGGATTTTAGCTTCATTTATAGTTTATTCTCCACCAATTAAATCATCATACATACACATGGAAGAAATATTTTCAAAATTTATTGAATGACTTTCATATTCTCCATTCCAATAGCTATGCGATTACTAGAATATTAACTGTATATCATATCTTAGTAAATGTAGTTCTTTTGTGTAACACAATTTTCCAAATATAAAAAACTTTGTGTTGACATGAATACAAACATAGGGTTGTGTATACTGGAAGATAGTATATGTTAATTGTTCTATGCAAGATCAAAATTCTATTGTTAAAAAAGAAAACATAACATTTTTAGAATTATATGTAGTCAATTAATGTAATTTAATTTATTATGAAAATAATAATTCACAAAAAATCTTGGTTTAGTATTATACCCCTTTAAAAGTAATGTTTCACCTAAAAATCGTTAGGGCCATAAGGGTTTTAATAATATAAAGGCTAATTCCGGGAACCCTAAATCACCAAATGTGATAATAAATTATCTTCTTAGTAAGAGGGAAATGAAGAAATGAATGGAACCAGTGAACTTTGAACCAAAATAAGTGAAAATTTGTGAAAACATGAATATGGAAAATAAATATAACTATATTGTTCATATAGAGAGTTATATATACAACTTTCCACAATGAATTGGGTGATACAGAGAATGTAATTGACCAAACAAAACAATAACATAGGGAGGTAAGAAATATTTCCAATTGATACCATAAAAAATGGTGATACTGGGAAAAAATATTACTTCATAATCCTTTTCCTAATGGTGATGGATTTTTACAATATATTATAATTAATTTAAGTAATTATATTTTGTTTTCACAACCTCTCCCTTCATTTATTAATTGACAAATTTCCACATAATCTAGTACTTCAAGAAATGAATTTGAGTTTTTCATTCCAGAAGCACTAATAGATCTTGATACCTATAAATAGAATTATATGTTATTCCATATGTATTTATTTATATTCAAAGAAAATTTTTTATATTAGGTTATCCATTTTGAATTAATTGTCAAATGGAAATATAATTTAATTATAATAAGACCTCATCTTATGTTTGACATAAACCATTTCATAAATGATTACCCATGAAACACTTCCGAAACATAAAATTATTAAAGATTTGAAATAATGTAAATAAATTTCATAGAATCTTAGTAATATTAATCACCATATTTCATAATGTATCTCTTAGTTTTCATTAAAATTCATGTAATACCATCCCTCTATATTATCTTAAAACATCTTAATAACATTAATTACTATAAATAGTTATTGAAAACATTTATTCATTCTTATTGTAATGATTGTTATACATATAAATTAAATCCAAGAATGCTATGAAATAATTCCACGATAAAATAAACTACTTTTTCAAAAAAATCCATTATCAATTATAAGGTCATTACTACGATCAAATTTCAATTATTCATATTAATAATATTTTTATCTAATATAAACACAATTTTCACAAATTTAGGAACACATTATTGTTCCATTCCCTTAATAATAATATATTCTATTTATTAAATGTTTTCCTAGTTCATAAATTCCATTCAATATTGGTTTTTAAATTTTTAATTGATACCATATACATCATTATTTAAATAAAATACATTTTAAATTTTTTTTCTTATACAATTCAGTCATTCATGATTCTTATTATTAAACAATTACTTACTCTTTTTCATATTATTCCTTATTACCCATTTAAGATAGTATAAAATATGAATAATTTCATCAGGTTCCTCAAACTCAATTTAATCATGTGTCATACATTTAATATGAATAATACTATTAAAACATCCCATACCTATTCCATGTAATTCGTTGTATCTTTATATTCATCACATTAACCAGTACTCAAACCACCTTCTCGATTATCTTCATGATATTTCCACTATGGGCATCGATTTTCATAATGAACATACATTAAACATTTAACACATTAAATTTGAAATCAATTCCAAAACATTACATATATTGAATAAAATGAAAATTCATTGTGTGAGGAACACTTTTCATAGAAAAAACAATGTGATCCTCAAAATCACTTATAAGATTTATTATTCATAAAACCTCAATATTTAGTCTAATATACCATAGGTTTATCCTATGTTATTCATAGTCTTATCATCCTTAAATAATTCATTATTATAAATAATGTTTTTTTTTCAATTCCAAAATTATGTCTATCGGGATTGTCAATGAATGCGTGTATCAAGGTCTATTTTTATATAGCTGTTTCTAATCATGTTTAGCCAAATATAGTATTTTTGGGTTGTTAACCCTATGTATATCTATTATAGATCTATCTTCACTTTAATTATATAGATTGAGTTTTAATTTCATTCCAACCAATATCTAAATCTTTAAAAAAATTGACAACATTTTTAATAATCCTATATTCATCCTTTGACTTATTCTTTGTCATATCTTTAGACATAACATTTGAAATATTCGTAGGGAACTCACAAAATAGTTTTCATCCTAGTTTACAATTGAAATTTAAACAATGAAATTAATACCAATTTTACTAAAGAAGTCTTAACATAAAAGGATATTACATCCTTTTAGTGGAATGTTAAGAATATTATAAAAGAAAATTCTAAAGAACTAACTTAATTTAGTGTCTTTGGATATTGGGAACACATTATTCTTATCGAATGAATGATCTTAAACTTCTCTCATAATGAACATATTATTTAGTACTCCAAATTAAAACCCTATATCATTACCTATATAATGTAAATATAAGAAATTGATCTCTAGAATTCCATGTAAGGTTAAATAGTGAAAATATTTATTCATAACAAGATCATAATCTTATGATAACATGATCATAATATTTTTGGATCATTTCCTACAAATCGCAGATCATAATCCTGATTCATGGAATAAATATTCTATTTTTATAAGAGATAAATCATAAGAAAATAAAATAAAATTATATATGAGAGAGTAACATTTTCATAAGCCATTGAATTTGTGTCATAGACATCACATAATAAAATTTAGACATGTTTAAATATAAAATCATTTACTCATTCAGTTAATGGCTTGAAATCAGGCCCTCTAATTCACTTTTCCACACGAAAATAGATCTACTCATAACATTGTGACCATATAAAAAAGTTCACACATTAGAATATGAAATAATTCCAGAATGATTAAGGATTATTTCCAAAACATATCATAGAAATTGATGGGGGGATATACATATAGGGTGGGACCCATAACAATCCCCTGTCCTAACCCTTTTTGTATAGTGGATCATGTTTCACCTACATCTCAAAGCTGATCAAGACTGTTGAATTATTCCATATCATTATTTGTAGAGACTCGAGTTTTTTGGCCCTGTCAGACTTTGGAATATTTCTACGCATAATTCCAGAGCTAGGCGCGAAGACGACGTGCGATTCCGAGGCCCGGTGTGCCCGGAATTAATTTTATAAAAATATTATGTTTTTTTATACTATGCACGTAGCGGGGGTGTGATATCTCCTAAAAGGTAGCTCAGAACGGGAATCTGAGGGCACGGTTGCGTCCGGAACGTGCCGTTTACCCTAGGCGGGGTGTGATCTTTGCGGGCGCGGGCCTGCGGTGATAAACGCCACCAGGGGCGTTTCTGTAAATATGTGACAAGTTGGTGTGCGAGTGTCGGCTCGAATAACTTATGAACGGAGTCTCGGAAGGAAAATCTGAGACCGCCGTTGTGTTCAGAACAGCGCTTTTACCCTAGGGGTGACCTTACATTTGTTCGCATCGGGCGTCGGGTCCGAGGCTGGTTTGGCGCCGGCGGGCGGTTAATATAAATATCACCCCCCCCCCCTTTTATCGTTCTTCGCCGTTCTTCGTCGTTCTTCGCTGCCACTCCGCCAAATCGAGCAAACAGATCGCCCACGAGCTCAGAATTCGACGACGGACGTTCCAGGAGCACGCAGCGGAAGCTCGGGAGCGCGGATCTGAGGCAGAACGTCGGCGTTTCGCCCGCGAGGTAGGCGGTTTGAGTTTTACAATCCCGGATCCCGTTTTTGTGTTGTTTTCTTTCAAATTTTCATAAGATTTGTATAGTTTGGGTCCTGAGGTTTCCGAAACATGTTTCGGATCTGAATTTGGAGCACCGGGGTGCTCCCGGTGGCTCCCGGAAGTTTTCCGGCGAAAAAACCGGTTTTCCGGCGAGACTCGCGGCGGCCATGGCGGAATCCGGCGAGGCAGGGTGGCGGCGCGGCGGCGCGGCGGAATCCGGCGGCGGCGCGGTGGTTTCCGGCGAGGCTGGCGGTGGTCTGGCCAGGATTTTCCGGGGGTTCTTTAAACCCCCGTAACTCGCAAACTGTAACTCCGATTTGTGAGCCGTTTGCGGCGACGTGCTCCTTGCGTCGAGACGGACCTTTTGAACTTACTTTGAGGGTTTAAAGTTTCGGGATCGTGGTCCGGGAGCTAGAAACGTCGTATAAAATAATATTATTTTATTATTTTACGACTTCGGGCAGTTGTAACTTCTACCCAGAGCGTCTGATTGACGTGCCGTCAGTGGCGTTGAGACCCTGATGGTACGACGGACTTTTTGAGATGGTTTTTGGGTATTGGGACTGAGAACGGGGTGCGGGCCCCACGAGGGGGGGTTTTGGCGTTTGCGGAGAAACGCAGCTTTTGCACCAGGAGTCCGATTTTGGCGGATGAATAGTCGATCCTGTGTGTTTTTCCGAGAGGATCGCAATGGTGCGATCCGTTCGATGAGTTTCGGAATCCAGGCGTGGGCCCCACCCGAGCCGGCCTTCGGTGAATAGTACCTTTTTCACCGGGTGTCCGTTTTGGGCGAGCGAGTAGTCGATTCCACTTGTTTTTCCGAGGGGATCGTCGTGGTGTGATCCGCTCGATGGGTTTCGGGATCGTTGTGTGGGCCCCACACGAGCTAGCTACGGTGAATAGTGCCTTTTTCACCGGTGATCCGTTTCGGGCGAGTAAACAGCCTATCCTGCGTGTTTTTCCGCGCAGAACGCGATGGTGGCCTCGGTTTTGGCCTAGGAGGTGCGCAGTGTGGCGTTGAGGCGGGTCGCTCGGGTTAGCGACGTTTGGACCAGCAGTGGTTGAGGGTTCTCCCTTGGTTCGTTCCAACGAGGGTTCGTGTGGCATCACAACCTTCGTATGAGTTTGTGATCCTCTCGATGGGATGTTTAAACTATTAGAGTTGTGGTATCCCTCCGGTGGGCCGGAGTGGATCCTCTAGCATCTTCACCTAGATCAGGTTCTTGGTATCGCTGTGACCGCTTATTTGCGGGCAGTGATCCCCTATCTAGCAGGTTAACCCCGTAGGGTTTGTGGCATCATCGGACATATGATCCCCTACGCGGTGGGTCGTGCACAGTAGGGTTATGGAATCGTCGGGCTTACGATCCCCTACTCAGCATGATGTTTATGGTAGGGTTGCGGTATCGTTGATTATACGATCCCCTACTCAGCGCGTGGTTTCGGTAGGGTTGCGGCATCGTCGGTTCGATCCCCTACATCGCGAGTTATACCAGATAGGGTTCCGGTATCGTCGTGGCCATATTTATATGGACGATGATCCTCTATCTGAGTGTTGAGCTTCTGTCGAGTGCCAGATCGGGTTGTGGAATCCCCCAGCGGACCCTGGGAGTTATTCCCTATCTGTGAGAACTACGTATGCCAGATCGGGTCGTGGTATCCCCCAGCGGACCCTAGGAGTGATCCTCTATCTGTGAGTTACGTATACCGGAGTGGGTCTTGGTATCCCCTAGCAGACCCTAGCGGCGATCCCCTCTCCGAGGAGTTTGGTGGTTATGTTGTTTCAGCGATGTTTCCTCAGTGATGCTATCCGATGAGCGTGGTCTCTCGGGTAAGCGTCTGTGATGTTTGCGAGTATTCCGATGGAGTGTATCTCTCAGATTAGTGTCATATGGTATGACAGGGTTCGTGGTGTACTCTCCTGGTTGTGGACAGTTGCTGGTGATGAGGTCGGTACCTCTTGCGGCTTTGTGGCGTGAGCTGTGTATATCTGGATTGTTCAAGGTGTATGTATGGGCATACACCTAAGCTGAGCTGAGCTGACTAGTTGTGTTTAGCCGAGGATGGTCACGAGATGTAGTTTCTCTCTCGTCTGGGTTCCCTCTGGCTGGGTTGAGCGGACTGTTGCCTTTCAGTTGCTCTATTGGGTTTTGGGTTTTTGGGGTTCCTACTGAGTATGTTTATACTCACCCCTTCACGGGCTTTGCCAGCACATGTTTGTGTCTTGTGCAGACCACATGCCTTTTTTCGGAGTCCCGGGAGGACCCGGAGCAGGCGGAGCTTAGTGAGCGAGTTGACCAGGGTGTTTACCGGAGCTGTGCCGAGGGAGCTTTCCGGCGGGTGTCTGTGGCAGCATTTCCCTTCTTCAGAGCAGGTTGGACGCGCTTTGTAGTTTTCTTTTGGTGGGCCCTGTTTTTCCCTTGTACTTTTGCTGTTGCACTCTAGTTTGGGATAGATTGTATGCATGCATTTACTTCTCAGTTTCTATATCTCTGCACTGTTGCATGGAGGTGTATGTGGGTGCGTGTGTACAGGTACCTTAGGCTAATGTCTCCCATGTGTGTGATAGCCTACTCGGCGCTGGTCGCCAGCCCCTGGCCTATTGGAGGCGGGCTTGGGGAGTCGCGGCTCGAGACCCATTGGGTCTGGTCGTGACAGAGTGGTATCAGAGGAGGTTCCACCTTTGGGATCTCAGAGCGTAGCTGGTCTAGCTGTGAGTTTGGTTTTGGTTGCATAGCGGCATTGTTAGGGTGTTTCGAGTTCGGATTTCAGGCCAGGGACTCCAGTGTTGGTGCGGCGGCCGACGTATCCATACACCAGGACTCTGATAACCTGCCTTTCGACTCGGGACATTCGTACACTGGTCGCGGGGACATAATGGTACATGGATCATATAGGACTGGGTTTTTGGTTTTTCCTTGTCCTTCTTGAGTCAGCTCTCCAGATATACTCTTTGATTGTGGTGTGTCTTGAATGTATTTCAGGATGCCTCCACGACGACAGCCAGTGAGGGTTCCACATCAGGATTGTGCTGATGACCCGCCCCGTGTAGTGGTTGTGGAGTAGGGCATAGGTTCTGAGGTTGCACCTCCAGGTGGTCTGCCAGTTGAGCCACCACCTGTCGAGCAGCTGGTTGTGTCGGCGGTGCAGGACGAGGTTGCACGCAGGTTGAGTGCGTTGCACGAGTTCCAGAGGCAGCGACCTCTGAGGTTTCGGGGTGATCCAGACCCCCAGGCAGCTGATGACTGGCTCGAGGCAGTTACTCGAGTTTTCCGCCTAGTGAGGACACCTCCTGATCAGATGGTGGTCCTAGCGGTGAGCCTTCTGCATGGTTCGGCGGGGCAATGGTGGAGTTTGGTGACGCAGTCCCATGACGAGGAGACGCTCACGTGGGCAGAGTTTGAGCGGCTCTTCAGGGAGGAGTTCTATCCGATGACGCTGAGGTCAGTGTGGATCCAGGAGCTTCTGCAGCTTCGTCAGGAGAGCATAACTGTGTCGGAGTACTCAGCGAGGTTTACAGATCTGTCACGCTATTCCCTGGATATGGTTCGAGACCCGTTCTTTAGGGCTCAGACATTCGAGCAGGGCTTACGTAGGGACATCCGAGCAGGTGTGGTTTCCTTGTGCCTGCCCACCTATGCTGGAGTGCTGGAGTGAGTGTTGGTGGTGGAGAGTTTTCTGGATGAGCGGTTTCCCCCTGTTAATGATGGTCACTCGAGAGCTGAGACTCCGTCGGTCGGATCGACATTTGGTAGCCGACGTCAGACTCAAGGGTCTTGACGTGGCCGACGTTTCAGGAGGCGACCCCGAGATGGGGGATCTGAGCCTCGGAGCTCACAGGGCTCGCAGGCCAGTTTTGGTCAGCCGCAGGAGAGGCGGTGTTACGCTTGCGATGGTCTGGGACATCTAGCTAGAGATTGTCTGACCCGACGTGCTGCTGAGAGGGAGCCGGTCGATGGACCGCCTTGGCAGATGCAGCGTCTCGAGCAAGGAGGTCCGCAGGGCGTCGGACGTGGCGTCAGAGCTGGTGCAGCGGGAGGCGGTGGTAGACACTACCAGTTGCCACCACCCCCACCCCCAGGTGGTCCACGCCAAGCTCAGGGAGCTGGTGGTCGAGGGTGAGGACAGTTGCATGCCCTGGAGGCAGTCGACCCAGAGGCAACACAGATGGATAGAGGTACGCCTTGTGTCTTTTCTACTTACTACAGTAGTTTGTTTGAAACTGTTTAGCGGTAATCTTTCCTTTTGTTGCTTGCTCAAGTTTTTCTCAGGGCGTTGGTAAGACCCTGAGTGGTTGTTGTTGGTGAGCTCGCTGGTGTGTGAGACCCAGTTGAGAGTCCAGTCGCTTTCCTTGTGCTTAGGGCTTTTCGGGGACGAAAAGTTCTAAGGGGGGGAGGATGTAGCGACTTGAGTTTTTTGGCCCTATCGGACTTTGGAATATTTCTACGCATAATTCCAGAGCTAGGCGCGAAGACGGCGTGCGATTCCGAGGCCCGGTGTGCCCGGAATTAATTTTATAAAAATATTATGTTTTTTTATACTATACACGTAGCGGGGGTGTGATATCTCCTAAACGGTAGCTCAAAACGGGAATCTGAGGGCACAGTTGCGTCCGGAACGTGCCGTTTACCCTAGGCGGGGTGTGATCATTGCGGGCGCGGGCCTGCGGTGAGAAACGCCACCAGGGGCGTTTCCGTAAATATGTGACAAGTTGGTGTGCGAGCGTCGGCTCGAATAACTTATGAACGGAGTCTCGGAAGGAAAATATGAGACCGCCGTTGTGTTCAGAACGGCGCGTTTACCCTATGGGTGACCATACTTTTGTTCGCATCGGGCGTCGGGTCCGAGGCTGGTTTGGCGCCGGCGGGCGGCTGATATAAATATCAGCGCCCCCCCCCCCCCCCCCTTTATCATTCTTCGCCGTTCTTCGTCATTCTTCGCCGTTCTTCGTCATTCTTCGCCGCCACTCCGCCAAATCGAGCAAACGGAGCGCCCATGAGCTCAGAATTCGACGACGGACGTTCCAGGAGCACGCAGCGGAAGCTCGGGAGCGCGGATCTGAGGCAGAACGTCGGTGTTTCACCCGCGAGGTAGGCGGTTTGAGTTTCACAATCCCGGATCCCGTTTTTGTGTTGTTTTCTTTCAAATTTTCATAAGATTTGTATAGTTTGGGTCCTGAGGTTTCCGAAACATGTTTCGGATCTGAATTTGGAGCACCGGGGTGCTCCCGGTGGCTCCCGGAAGTTTTCCGGCGAAAAAACCGGTTTTCCGGCGAGACCCGCGGCGGCCATGGCGGAATCCGGCGAGGCAGGGCGGCGGCGCGGCGGCGCGGCGGAATCCGGCTGCGGCGCGGTGGTTTCCGGCGAGGCTGGCGGTGGTCCGGCCAGGATTTTCCGGGGGTTCTTTAAACCCCCGTAACTCGCAAACTGTAACTCCGATTTGCGAGCCGTTTGCGGCGACGCGCTCCTTGCGTCAAGACGGACCTTTTGAACTTACTTTGATGGTTTAAAGGTTCGGGATCGTGCCCCGGGAGCTAGAAACGTCGTATAAAATAATATTATTTTATTATTTTACGACTTCGGGCCGTTGTAACTTCTACCCAGAGCGTCCGATTGACGTGCTGTCAGTGGCGTTGAGACCCTGATGGTACGACGGACTTTTTGAGATGGTTTCTGGGTATTGGGACTGAGAACGGGGTGCGGGCCCCACGAGGCCGGGTTTTGGCGTTTGCGGAGAAACGCAGCTTTTGCACCAGGAGTCCGATTTTGGCGGATGAATAGTCGATCCTGTGTGTTTTTCCGAGAGGATCACAATGGTGCGATCCGTTCGATGAGTTTTGGAATCCAGGAGTGGGCCCCACCCGAGCCGGCCTTCGGTGAATAATACCTTTTTCACCGGGTGTCCGTTTTGGGCGAGCGAGTAGTCGATTCCACTTGTTTTTCCGAGGGGATCGTCGTGGTGTGATCCGCTCGATGGGTTTCGGGATCGTTGTGTGGGCCCCGCACGAGCTAGCTACGGTGAATAGTGCCTTTTTCACCGGTGCTCCGTTTCGGGCGAGTAAACAGCCTATCCTGCGTGTTTTTCCACGTGGAACGCGATGGTGGCCTCGGTTTTGGCCTAGGAGGTGCGCAGTGTGGCGTTGAGGCGGGTCGCTCGGGTTAGCGACGTTTGGACCAGTAGTGGTTGAGGGTTCTCCCTTGGTTCGTTCCCACGAGGGTTCGTGTGGCATCACAACCTTCGTATGAGTTTGTGATCCTCTCGATGGGATGTTTAAACTGTTAGAGTTGTGGTATCCCTTCGGTGGGCCGGAGTGGATCCTCTAGCATCTTCACCTAGATCGGGTTCTTGGTATCGTTGTGACCGCTTATTTGCGGGCAGCGATCCCCTATCTAGCAGGTTAACCCCGTAGGGTTTGTGGCATCATCGGACATATGATCCCCTACGCGGTGGGTCGTGCATAGTAGGGTTATGGCATCGTCGGGCTTACGATCCCCTACTCAGCATGATGTTTATGGTAGGGTTGCGGTATCGTTGATTATACGATCACCTACTCAGCGCGTGGTTTCGGTAGGGTTGCGACATCGTCGGTTCGATCCCCTACATCGCGAGTTATACCAGATAGGGTTCTGGTATCATTGTGACCATCTTTATATGGACGATGATCCTCTATCTGAGTGTTGAGCTTCTGTCGAGTGCCAGATCGGGTTGTGGAATCCCCCAGCGGACCCTGGGAGTGATCCCCTATCTGTGAGAACTACGTATGCCAGATTGGGTCGTGGTATCCCCCAGCGGACCCTGGGAGTGATCCTCTAGCTGTGAGTTACGTATACCGGAGTGGGTCTTGGTATCCCCTAGCGGACCCTAGCGGCGATCCCCTCTCCGAGGAGTTTGGTGGTTATGTTGTTTCAGCGATGTTTCCTTAGTGATGCTATCCGATGAGCATGGTCTCTCGGGTAAGCATCTGTGATGTTTGCGAGTATTCCGATGGAGTGTATCTCTCGGATGAGTGTCATCTGGTATGACAGGGTTCGTGGTGTACTCTCCTGGTTGTGGACAGTTGCTGGTGATGAGGTTGGTACCTCTTGTGGCTTTGTGGCGTGAGCTGTGTATATCTGGATTGTTCAAGGTGTATGTATGGGCATACACCTGAGCTGAGCTGAGCTGACTAGTTGTGTTTAGCCGAGGATGGTCACGAGATGGAGTTTCTCTCTCATCTGGGTTCCCTCTGGCTGGGTTGAGCGGACTGTTGCCTTTCAGTTGCTCCCTTGGGTTTTGGGTTTTTGGGGTGCCTACTGAGTATGTTTATACTCACCCCTGCACGGGCTTTTCCTGCACATGTTTGTGTCTTGTGCAGACCACAGGCCTTTTTTCGGAGTCCCGGGAGGACCCGGAGCAGGCGGAGCTTAGTGAGCGAGTTGACCGGGGTGTTTACCGGAGCTGTGCCGAGGGAGCTTTCCGGCGGGTGTCTGTGGCAGCATTTCCCTTCTTCAGAGCAGGTTGGACGCGCTTTGTAGTTTTCTTTTGGTGGGCCTTTTTTTGCCCTTGTACTTTTGCTGTTGCACTCTGGTTTGGGATAGATTGTATTCATGAATTTACTTCTCAGTTTCTATATCTCTGCACTGTTTCATGGAGGTGTATATGGGTGCGTGTGTACAGGTACCTTAGGTTAATGTCTCCCATGTGTGTGATAGCCTACTCGGCGCTGGTCGCCAGCCCCTAGCCTATTGGAGGCGGGCTTGGGGAGTCGCGGCTCGAGCCCTGTTGGGTCGGGTCGTGACATTATTAATGAGATATAAATATTTACCTAATGAATTATAGGGATATATATGTCCCACCAATCACATAATAAATCATACATACACGTGTCATAGGAAAAGAAAACACATAACACATAATCACCCATAAAAATAGATAGGTACTATAAAAATGTATTCATATCATAACATATGGAAAAGATATAAGATTCATAATAATTTTATCAAATAATTACCCATAAAAATAAGTGGGTTAGATAAGAATATAACCTATATAGGGGGAATGTTTCATAAACATAAAACCCATTTAATAAGTGGGTTTCATAATAATTTTATTTAGTGTAACCTATGGTAGATAAGTGGGTTTCATAAAATAATTTTCATCATAAAAATAAACCATTCAATGAATGAATATTAATGGTCTCCCTGGATGATATCACATTCAATGAAAAGAATATATAAAATGATGTTATAATATATGGTGGAGTTATTGGGATTATTAATTGTGGAATTTTTTAAGGAAAATATATTAATTTAAAAATAACATTGAAAATATATAATCGAAGACTTGGAAACCATTTTAAAAATTTATTATAACAGAAATGTAATTATAATCCATCTTCCTGAAAACAATTTAAAGATAACTTTCAAAAAAGTTATTACATTTTTAGAAATTACGGTTTTAGGAGAATATTGATTTCTGAGTGAAGAGAAAAACAATTTCTTGTTTTCATAAAAAATTCATAATACTTTTATGTACCAATGACTGGAAAAAATATTAATATTACATGAATATATCATTAATAAATATATCAGAATAAAAATCATTATAATTTCTTATATTTGGATTATAATATCTTATCAATGGTAGCATAATCATAAATAATCCTGATAAAGGAAGAGATTGTAGTGATATGTTGTAACCACATGGGTAAATTTTATTTATAATCTCTATTAAAGAATAACTAAAAATAGAATTTAATATAACATGATAATGAAAAAATAATTATATTAAATGTAGATGGGGATGTATATAAACCATGTCAAATAATATAGGTTTGTAACATAATGTATGTCATAATGAATGAAAATTAAGACAACAATCTCATTCTTATTTAGTGAATTTATATCCATACACCTCATTAAATATAGATTGTCATATGGATATGTAAATAACAATAAAAGTATAATAATAAATTAGATTCATGTACAACAAGTGAAAAAAATAGAATAATGGGGTGTTGAATATTGTGAGTGGCACACAAAAGTAAAAATGTGATACATAAATCCCTTACTGCAGGAGTATATTTTAAACCATGATCCCCATAAAATAATAACATCAAATAAAAATTTAAATATCATTAAATAATTCTATTTTATGATATATTATTTCATATGGATGTATATACACCGCACATAAGATGAAATTGGAGAATATATGATAGGTATTGTAAAAATAAAAATTGAGAACATGAATTCTCTTATCTTATGTTATGTAAATCTTCATAAAAATTCAAACCATTTGTATAATAAATATATGTTTATTTTTCATAAAATGTAGAAAAATATTATTATATATCCTACCATGCATGATTTTATTATTAATTAATATTACCCTTTCAATCATAATTATATGTTAACACTACATTTTAAGAAATAACCACCTCTTTCGTCATATATGTTTTGATTTGTTATTTTTGCCCAATTTTTTTATCACGATTTCATAATTTCCATAATTTAATTTAAGATATTAATTTAACATATATTAAGTATATATTTATTTATAAAAATCAATAAATATAAAAATTGGAATGAAAATATTCTATAAATGGAGATGTTAGGCCATACATATAGATAAACTCTATTTCCAGTTTTCTTGTATTATTTTGAAATAATTAAAAGTAAAACATATATATATATAATTTTTAATTGAATTATTTAATATATATCACATATTTTAAATTAAACTCATACTTAATAATTTTTTTTAAAGATTTAATGAATCATAGATCTTTGTGTAGGGGGTATTCTACACATCCATAAATGACGATATTATATTCCCATAATATGGACAGATGGAATTTATATATTTTAAAATAATTAAAAATGAAGAAAATTGATTCATATATATCATATACATAAAATTAAAACTATTTGACAATTATTATTCCCAACTTTGTGAGATGATAATTGATGAAAAATTACATCGGTTCACGAAAATGTAATCTACAGTACACACGAATTACGATTGCTTAACAAATTTGTTAGAAGTGTGTGAATGTGTATGTCATTAAAATAGAATAAAAACGAATTGTATGTTTCATATACTGATATTATTATATGTGAATTATACATAAAAATGAAGGTATGGGGAATGAAATAAAACATAAGTTCTATTTTGAAGAACATTGCCTCTTTTCTAGTAACTCCTTTTAGTTTCCCAGAAACTACAACCTTAGTTCGATTTCTGAAACTATTAAGGATTTTATTAATCATGGATGATTTTTTGGAGATTATATAGTAATATTTTTATTAGAAAATGTGATTTATATATGTCAATGGTTGAGGGGATGACTTCCTTTTTATTGTTGAGGAGAAGGGGCATTCTTATAAATTCCAAAAATGATAAACAATTTCGGTATGTCCCCCTTACATCATTTTCCACCCATAATGAAACAATTTATATTATAGTGGTTATATATTCTATATATGGAAATTAAATGTGTTTTAATATTTTTAATAGGTCATTTTTTCACATTTGTTAAATTTTAGTCCCCTTGTACACTCATTTTCCCTTATTCAATATAATTAATTTTAACTATTTTCACAAATATATTTCTTCAAATGCAAATTTATAGAAAATAGATATTAAAAATTATTCTTATTGCAAATATAGAATCAATTTTTACATATTCTAATCCAATAATTATCATAATTAAATTTGAAATTATTCTCATAGACCGGATGTAACAACATGTATTTAATATAAAATGTTCAATAGTTTGAAATGATTTTATACCTAATTAAAATGTGATATTGATTTAAATTCCACAAATATTATTTATTGATGTATAATTGAACTATTTATAAATTAAAACAATCTTAAAATATAATTTATCTATATAAACTATTTAAATAATATAGTTCATTTTACTATTTTTTTCCTATTCATAAAAAAATTTATCATTCGAGAAATATACCAAAAAAACCCATTGTAAATTTTTACATTACTTTTCATAAAATATAGATTAATTTTTCAAATTAAATTTATAAAAGTTTAAAATTTTTCTTTTTAAAAAATATTTATATTTAAAGGATGAAAACCCTTGTATAAAAAAAATGTTTTTAAGCATAAAGACGAATTTATTCTTATCTCAAAACTAGAAAACTCAAATAATAAATTTATAATTTATAATTGAATATATAACATATTATTTTGATATCAATAATTAACTAATAGTTTCCTTAGGAAATCATAAACACATTTTATAATAAAAAGGTTTTATATGTTTTTAAAAGGATTTTATTTTTAATTCTTGTTAATTAGTTACAAAAAACTCATCTTATATACATGTGTAAACCGTATGATTATAATTTAATTAATACCATTAATAAGTAAAATTATAAAAAATTAGTGAAATATATTATTTTATTTTAATTATAATATTAATCATATATCATAATTTAGTTAAACTCTATTTTTAGTGTAACAAAAGCTATCAAAGTTACTCGATCTTTTGAATAGAATAAGAAAAACATTTTTTTGCATGTATTGAAAACTAGTCTAAGTGCTTTGTATAACACACGATTACCATAATGTTTTTTATAAATAAATAATAACTTTATCAATCGTGCAATAAAATCCATTAATGAAATTTAATTTATTAAAATAACAATAATTCATAAAAAACACGGGGTGTTTGAGTTTCAAACTCTTGTTGAAAAATTGAATCTCAAATTATTTTATTATCATAAATTACGTCAGGTAGGATTGGTATTAACCTAAAAAATCTAATTGAAAAATAAACAGGCTTGTAATCATTAAATTACATTGGTTATGTTAATAAAATATACTATAAAAGTGACTGAATATTTATAATTTATCTTATAGTCTTCAAACTAGAATCACACCAGTTGAAAAAAATTGTACACAGTTCTCCTAATTATGTAGATCCCATTATATCAAGATATATCTCTATAATCACAATATTTGATCAATATACCCCAAAAATATCATCCACTCTATCAATTTGATAAAATACATCTTAGATAACACATCTTATCCTCTATCCCCTAATTCTAGAATATATTTACATGATAATTCATATACAATCAAAAAAATATAATTTTAATTGAATAAATTAGAATAGTAGTATGCATCGGAATTTGCAATTTCTTATGATGCCTCCTTTAAAACTACTTAACTTCTATATGAATCACATGCATGGATCTATTTATTTTTCAAATATACAACATGAAATTGGTCCATATTCACCTATTCCGTTTAATAAAGATAGATTTTTTTTCCTTTTATAGGTTTAAAAGAACTTTTCTCTTACTCATGGAATATTATCCTTTTTTCGTGACCTACTATGACACAACACTACACTGGAAAAACCTTTTTTCTATTTTATTAATGAGAATTCTGAAACTCATTTTTCTTAGTGAATCTATTAAATTGAGTCTATAAAATATAATATCGATAACTACAGATTTTAAACAGTTATAGTTGATCATACAAAAAAATATTCATTTTAAACATCTCTATGATTTTGGATTCCAATTTATTAATTATTGCAAAAATAACATTAATTATTATAACTCACATTGTAAAATATAGTTAAATTTTATTTATTTGTAATTTCTGGAATCTTATTTATAAAATTAACACATCAAGATGATGAAAAATGACACATTTAAATAATTACACTTAGGAATTATTAAATAATAAATAAATAATAGATTATTCCACATTTAATGGTAATATAATTAGACAAAACCCTATAGAGATTCCATATGAATCTATACACAATATTTGTAACCCAATTTTACCAACCTATCTTTTCATTCATATCTTTAATGGTAGATAACCATGTGATATTTTATTTCAGGAAGATACTTGACAGGCATTGACTTATTTTTGTTATGAAATTATAAATTAACTAATATCATTATGTTCTCATTTCAATCTTATGAAAATTCAAAATAATATATCCAACCTTGATCGTTTTCTAATCAGAAATGTACATCAAATTACTACTCATTAAATTCTATAAAAAAATTATTCTTTAATGAAAAAATGAACATTGAAATATATTCAATTTTATTATTAGTGGAACCCCATTTAATAAATTTTACATTATCAATAAAATTGGTCTCCTCCTATAATATTCATCCAAATAATCATGAATCACCTGTGTAGATAAAATCTTGGTATGTGACCATTATAAACAACTTCAACATCCTCAAAATTCAATTTCATCAGAATTATAAATTCTGGAAGATGACAATTTCATTAAACATTGATATTTAACCTCACAACATGATGAAAAACACTTAATTTTCATCAACTAGAATCACACAACAATTTTATTATTTTTTATGTAAAAAAATTAAATGTTCGCTTTAAAATCATAGAATATTATCTTCCCCAAAGATTTAAATATTTGGAAACACAGTTTTTAGACTTTAAAATTAATAGGGCTTAACTAAGAAAATTATCTGGAATAAAAACATCATATTTATTTATAGATGATATTGTATATACATTATCAAATTATGATGATGTTGAAAGTGATTTATCCTTATATAGGGAATATGATTTTTATGTATAATGGTATTCATGCATGCGTCGATTATATAATGATTATTTATATTCTTGGATGATACTTATGAAAAATATATAATCCTTAAAAAGTTATAGATATGAATTTTAAATAGGCTGAAATGATTATTATAAGGATAATAAACTATTATTATGTAGAATATAGACATGTAAATTATTTATATTTCAGTAAAATTATATTAATGATGCATCAATGCATCATTGAGCTTTTCTAAAATGTTTTCAATACAGTTAATCACTATGTAAAATAATTGTACTGACCCCGAACCTAGTATCGAAGAGCTTGTGTCTACATATTTTAATAAAATAAGATATATGGAATCTCATACCAAAAGTCTAAATTAATTTATAGTCTTATTAAAATGCATTAATAATATAGTATTAAATTATATTTGAATGCACAAATTACAAAAGTGTATTAAATTATCTTTTTTGGGTGTGGGACGTTTGACACCGCCCCTCCCTTGTCTTCTTTGTCTTTTTTCTAATAATTTTTGGAGGGGTTCAAGAATATCTTGGCCTGTACCTACCTTTTCTCTTGTTTATCATTTTTATCAAACATAGTTCTCTTCATGGAATCCTAGGGATTTAATCAAATATGTGTGAGCTGTAATTCCCCATATATGTTAATTATAGAAGAATAAATCAAGAACTAATAAAGAATAATTAATACTAGAAGGTAATTTACTAAACAGCTATTTCACATTGATAAATTTTCTATCATGACCAGATCATGAATTATTTATATATAAATGTAAATAAACATGTAAAATACCATAAAATAAAAAAAACTATGATTGAAATGCATCCATAGAAATTATAATTACCAAAAATATCATTTAATATAATAACAAAAATAATATCTTAAATGATGGAAGTGGTTAATTACTGATTTTCAGGCCCCAGTAAAATGATACATCAACTGTCAAGATCAATCTTCACGATAGTTCAAAACTACACGGTACAAACTCATCTTATTTGGATGATTGATTTAATGATATCTTACCCATTAACCTCATTATCCAATTGATTAATATATGGTCCATCCATAACTATTCCCAAACCATGTCTTTATGTACATGTCTCTGATTATATATCTAATAATCTCATTAACTCGTTAATAATTTTTCCTTATCGTTTAATGTTCATGTCTAGTAAGGATTAGAGATATATCAATAATTATCAAAATAAAAAATAAATTTCATTTTATAAAAATGTATGTATAAATTATTTAATGTTTATGAAATAATTATATCTAGGATATATAATATAGATATTTAAGGGGAAATTTAAAGTCCATTGAAATTTTGATAATTAAATGGAATATAATTGTATATAAAAATGAATGAATGATATAAATTTTAAAATAATCCAGGTCGAAAATGATCATAAACAATCTGAAATATGAATAAGTATGGTATTAATACAAAATATACACATTAAAGTATGAATAATGAGTTTTTTCATTAATAAATATAAGTAACATAAAATTATCATTAAGAAAATATTGTGTAATATGTTATTCTAATTTTGAAAATAACTAATAAAATCTTTTTTTGATGAAACATTATGAAACCAATTTTTATTTAAAATAATTTTTTAAATTAATTATTTAGAATTTGAAATAGTTGAGTGGACATGATGGGGGAACTTCCAATCATGTCTTACATGTTATGACTAATAATTCATTAATTTTTTTTGAAAATATAAATGAGTATGGTTTTTAAAATAGAATTAAGTTTCCTTTTAGAAGATTTAATAAAATGTTAAATGGGTAAAAAAATCATTAATAAAATTTTTATAAAAAATTAATATTATTTTTTAATATTTTTAAGAAACTAGGTTATGGAAGGAAACAAATTTTTGAACCAAGGTGTAAATGAAGTCATATTTTCCTTAGAACATTTTATCAAAAAATTTATCTACCAAAGAGTATCAAAATTGATCATTTAATTGTATATATCATTAATAATAATACTAAAATAAAGATAAGTTCATTAATTAACAAGGATAATATAATTCATGGAAACTAAAATTCAAGAACAAGAAATCGTGATTAAAATATGATTATGTAATAAACACATACACCGATCATAATGTTGAAGGGAAAATTAATTGATGATTTTAATATGTGTTTAAATTTTTAATACAAATAATGAAAGATGAGATAAAACATATATAATCAAAATTAATTTTATAAATAAACATATTATGTAAAAAATGATTAAGAGGTAATATAACCCAATGAATAGAAGTTGAGTTAAGAAATTATTTAGAACATGGAAAATTTTAAATTAAATCCACTTGGATGACACAATAATGATTAAAAACAATATAACATTAATTCAAAATGATTCGTGAAATTTTATTTTAATGGTTACATATGTATTCCATATAAATTAAATCATGATCATAAAATTTTATTATGACTCAATGTAGAGGAATTAGGAATGAATCCCTTAACTCATTCTTACTTTGGTGGAATGTGATTTAAAAAAAAGTATAATTTATTTAAGAAGGATATTATTTTATTCCAAAACCACATAAATATTTGTAACATTATATATGATCCTTTCATAAAATTTCATCTCATTTTCACTAAATATATTTCATTATTCACATTGTTTTGTGTGTTAATTTCTATGTTTTCTAATGTGAGTTTTGTAATAAAGATATAGTTTTTTTGCTTATTTTAATATTCCATAATTTTTATTATAATAATATTGAAATTATTATCATATTTATAATTCAATTATACTTTAAATTATAATAATAAATTTTTTTATTGATAAATAATGTATATTATAATCATGGAGATGACATGTCATACGTACACATGGGTGACATTCCAATTCCTCAAAGATCATTTTTAAAAAGAGTTTGTTAATATTTTTTCATTATAGAATGATTTTAACATAATACTATTTCCTTAAATATATTTATAATTATCATTCATGTGGTGTGATTATGAATATAGTGTCATGTCTCTTTATGAATCTGGTTTTCCACACATCCACAAAAGAGGTTACAACATTTCTATGAGTAAAAAGGTAAAAAATTAAATAATGTATTATCGTTAAAGATATAAAAATATTTCATGAATATCATAATAATAATATCATATATATTAGATATATTCATTTAATTTATCCTTAAACCCATCTATTTAATGTATTAGTGAATGAGAAATCACATCTCTTTCGGAGGCGATAGTCTAATGTTCGTACGAGTGATGTTATCGTGTCTCAAACACAGTTCAAAATAAAATTGTATATATATGATATAATGATTAAAAAAGTACATATCAAAAATATAATTTATATTCGTCATCGTATCCATCATTTATAAGTTGAAATGGAAAAATTAATGACATAGTTTCATGAGTTAATAGTCCACCAAACACCTGAATTCTGAATTCACAACACATTTGATAGAATTGAGAATGATTGAAAGTCATTCCCATAACATAACAAATACATGTATATTAATTATTTTCAATATATTATATTATCATTATTTCAAACTAATTTAATGAGTTAGAGGAAAAAATAATATAAAAAATCTCATTGAATAATGATAAATCTAGTTCAGGTATCCTCCTTAGGTTTATAAGAAATCCCTCACTAGGAGGGATTTAAAACAAAATCCAAGATTATAGTATAACATGAGGAAATTTTTCAAGTTAATTGAATATTCCATGGATAAAACATAAGGGAATAAAATTTTTAATAATATAGGAATGGAGGTGTCTTTATATATGTTAGGTGAGAGTCAAAAATGTAATTTTTGGGAAGAAAATGTTATACCAACATTTTTCACATTCCAAAAGACCTCAAATAGTAGACTATAAATAAATGAAAATTATAATGATTAATTAAATCTGTATTATAGTTATTTGAAAAACAATTAATTCATTTTAACCTTTATTTTAAAAATCATTTTTACCATAACCATGGTATACAATATTATCATTATTCACTATTAATTTTGAAATAAAATTATGTTTTACATATTATATAATATAATTTTTGTTGATTAGAAATATATAATAAATTTTTATAATTTCTAATTACATATTTATCAAAAGTTATTTTAAAATTATTGACATAGACATGATGAGAATATGTAATTTCAAAGAGAAAATTCTCCAATATATATAAATTATTATATGAAATTACTATCTGAAAATTATTGAAATTGACTCAATTAGAATAATTTTTTTATAATTGATCTAAATTTTATTTAAAATATTATTAAAATATGATTTATCTTTATAAATAAATTCTATAATGAATAAGGTGTAATTTTAAATCATTATTTTTAACTATTAATTAAAAATTGATACATTTTAGAAAAATCACAAAAAAAATTACCAAAAAATAATATGTATATTACGATTAAAAATATAAATTTAATTTTATCAAATAAATTTTATACATGTGGTAAATTGTTTTAATTTTTTTTGAGAAATCAGTGAAAAATCCTAATTTTTAAAAAATATAGTTTCTCTTAAAACATTTCGTTTTCTTCAAAATGATTCTTATTTTATTTGTAACAAATATATATCAAAAAAATTATAATCCATTTAATACTCTCCATACCACAAAATGTTACAACTATTCTATAATATTATACTATATTATGGTTCATTTTTTATTTCGGGATGCATGTTTCACAATCTATGTAGGAGATAAAATTTCTAAAAAATAAATTTCTTGTGTTTTTTAAGTTTAGTGATGAATGTCTCATATAATATTGAATAAAAATATCATATTGTTGAATTTAATTTGTTAAATTATATTCAGTAAAAATAATTTAATCCACTACAATTTAAATTTTTTACCATTAATCAAGGAATTGATATTTGGAATGTTTTTTTGTTGAAAACCCAATTATAAAAATATTTAATAAAATATCATCCTAAAAATATAGAGTGGGATTTAAAAACATCACATAAATAGGTCTCTATGTTAGCAATCAATTATTGAAATTGAATATAATTACACATAATATAAAAAAATTATTTTAGATACTGATAGAGGTCATTTATCAAATGAAATTAAAATCTCAATTGAAAATTAAGGGCCTCAAAAAAATAAATTGATGATGATTTAAAAGTACATATAATAAATTAGATATGAATGTAATATGATAAAACATTATCATTAATATCCTTATACTATGGATGTGGAATTATTTTATTATCTATGAATATATGGAAATAAACTAACATGATATGTTTCTTTTTCATAACCAATGAATCTTCCTTTTTAGTTTACTTCTCATTTTCCAATTCGTCGTTTAATAAAATAAAGGAATATCTAAAAATAATATTTTATCTCTTAACCAATAAAATTCACTACTATCATATCATTTGATCTATAAAATGTGTAAAAATATATAAATTTATCTCTATATATTATCAAACCTCATTTTGGATCAAATTTTCTTTTAAATATAAAACATTAGTCTCTAACACTCAACAGTAACACCAATGGGTAATCAATAATATTTCGTTGTCAAATTGATTAACTAAATAAAATAAAATAATAACTATGAAATTACATTGGTTTGATTTAGCCTCTAAACCCTTATCATCATTTGCTTATGGGTTCAAGACCTATGTCCATTCTGGATGCAACGGGTGGTCACCCAACATATAGGATGTCATTTTTCTAAACCATATCAAATTTATTCCTATATCATTCAAAAATATATATGATGGGAATCATTAAATTAATATTAATAATTATATTAACTTTAATTAAGTATTTAAAAAGTATTAATTTTTTATGAAAGACTAGTTATCCTATTATACTATTATCAAAGTTTCATTAATGATTATATTAACCCTGAAGGTATTCAATACATTTAATCTTATGTTTATAAACTGTAAATGAATTTTTCCTCAAAAGATTTTTTATATAAAATGTATTATTTAGTTAAATGTCCTTAAAAATATCCCTAATTAGGGTAGAATCCCGTAACATAAAATCTTGAACATTTTTTATGAAATTTAACTTATTATCCAAAGTAAAAAAATATGAATATTATAAAAAAATTAAGTATTTATTAAAAAAATGTGAATATTATAAAATAATTAAAAAAGAGGAAAAATGAAATATGAATATAATATATGGTTTTATATATTTGTATGGTTATGGAATATTAATTTAGTAAACATATATTTATTATTCAAGATGATCAAATGTTCATGAAGAAATTGAAATCTTGAGGTAAGGGACATTTGTCTTACTTTTATTTCAATTGGAAAAATTACATATACACCCCATGGCAAATTTATGTATTTTATATAACACCAATTAATGTATTTTAGGATTATTATCATCAACATTATGTGATATACATATCTATCAAATTTTTCATCATTTAGGTGGCTATGTTTTCAAAATTTACAAAATTGATAATGGTTTGATGTTAATATCTCATTATTTATCGGAGTTGTTAATGATCATACATTCAGTAATCAAATATTATTATCTATCTCCCAAAAAACTAACTAATTTTATTCTCAAATATATATTTTTATAAATAGTATATTTTCCTATTATTTTCTCTTTTTATGTACTCAATAATCCCAAAGAATTATTTTCATACAGACAAATATTTATTTCTTAGTTCAGTTGAAAATAATTTTTCTTTCAAGTCCATTTATTCTAAAGATTCATTTATGATAGTTATTACTATTTTTAAAATTTGTTTAAAAATATTTTTACAACTATTAAATTTTTTAAAAATGGTTAAATGTTAATCTCAATGTAATTTTCTTTACAAGGGCCTTCTGATTTTACTGAAAATGTGAACATAATATGTATTTTAACATGTACACCATGGAGAATATTTCCCTCTATAATAACCACTCAATTATTTAAATACACCATGTGATGTTTTCAGGGTAATTATCAAATAAAATTAATCATTTAATATACAAATAGTTTTTCTATTGTTTTTAATTTATTTAAAAATGGAATGGATATTTTTTCAAAAATGTTTCTATGAGATCTTTCAAAATCATTTCCTATCTAAGATTAAAACCTTTTATGATACATTAGAATTAATGGGGATATCATAAAATGATATTATCCTAGTTATATATCTTCATGATTTATGATTATGATGAAAATATTTTGTGAAACAAATTTCTATCCCACAGATAATTTTTTGATGAAATTTTAATGAAACCCATTTTCATTCCCTGAAGTATTCTATGATAAAATTGTTATCAAACCAATTTGTTATAATGGTTTTGTATATGAATAATTTCTTATGATTTTAGCACACACATATATATTCCTATCATTTTGGGGTGGGTGGGACATAAATCTTCTATCAATTTAATCGAGTGATGATTTATATCTAATGATATAATCATCATAGAAATCTAGAGTGAAACCTTTTTATTGAAGTACATTATCAATTATGATAATATTGGGAGTGAAACATGACTTCTACAATGGTGTGGGGTGTAATCCATATCCTTCATGATATCCTCATAATTGAGCATTTAATACTAAAGAGTTTCTTTTCTGTACATATAATTATTCCACTCATCTATGTAAAATTCCCATTTTGTTCTCTCATCGTTTACCCACTAAGATTTAATTGGGATTCATATATAATAATATATGATGATTTTTTCCATGAATCTAGTATATGATATATGATATACAATGTATGGTTCTAAAATGTTATTCCAATGTTATCAATCACATAATGTATTGTTATATTGATATCCCTCATGTTTATCCTTACTACATATCTCATCTCACCCATTCTTATGTTTCTATTCTCTTAGTAATAAATAATGGTTTTAAGATGTCTATGACTATGAATTTATGTATTTTGGAATGACTTTAATGGAAATTCTGAAGAAATTTCTTAAAATAATAATATAATGTATCAAGTATTTAAATACAGTATTCATTTCTGGTTCTCCACTGAGTATTTCTAATGTTTGTTGTATATTTATCAATTTTGATATACTATATATTTTTAAAAATCATGGGGAATTTTAGTTGGTATTATAGATTTGTTATGTTAATATTTTGATACTAGGATGATAAATAAATCATGATAATTATAAATATAATTCTATGTATAAGAATATATCCATTTTTTACAATGATATATCTAGTCATTTCTAAATATTTAGATACCAATCCAGATAATATATATTGATGTAGCTATAAAGAATTTCTACAACTAGTCTATAACTCTAAAAAGTGATGATTGATCTAGCCTTGATCATAACCTAGTACATAAAAATGAGCCTTGATACACCACTATGTTGACACTCATAGGAGATACTCTTGGGAAATTACAAAAATCATTATTGACCATCTAGAAGCATTTGAAAAATGACTATGAATGGGATATTTTGAAACTAAGATTTCATATACTAGAAATAAGGTTTCACAATATAGACATAAAAAAACTATTTTTCATTATAATGTGTTTTCCACATTGATTAATATTTATCACACAATGTCTTTTTATGTTTAGTAAATAAATATAACCCAAATTAATAATTTTAATGAAGAATTTTATTGATAATGGATGAATTTTCATCATGGGAAATTAATTTTCATGTGGGATGGAATGAAAAATCTCATCTATTTTCACACACAATAGTCTTGAAATATGATTCCTAATGAACATATATATATATATGTAAAAGTGAAAATAATGATATTTTGAATTCATCATGACGAAACATCATCCATTTTTTAGCAGTTGAATTTATGCACTAGTTGTTGAGAAATAGATCTATAACATTGAAAATTTATTTTCAATTATTGATTTTTAGCATGAAAAATCATTTTTATTGGTCCATTGTTTAGATAGTGAAGTAGATCAATGGTGGAATCTTATAAAAAATATGATTAAAAAATATGATATTTATTCCATATACATTGATGAGTTTAATATCTAATTTTTCAAAAAAAAATCATTTTATGCATCACACGAAATGCGAAAAGAAATTTCATGAGTTAATATAGAATTATGATGAATTTCTTGCTGAGTATGGTGTGAATTATACCTGACATGAATGGTGGACTTCAAGTATTATCAACCAATGATAATATAAGGTTTTATTGTTCTTTAGTGGATTAAAATATAGTCGTTTGAGAGATTTTTCATCATGGGACATTATTAAGAATTATGATATCATTTTATGTGATATCGATGTGGAAATAGAGATTGATGTTACCCATCAATAACATGGTTTAGATAATAATATGAAAATTTATTTCTAAGGTACATGTAAATCCCATGGGGGGAATAAGGTGATATTTCATTCATTATTGAAGTGTGTAAGGAAACGAAGAGAAAAAAATTATTATGGGGACAATTAAATGTCTTCTGTGTGGAAAGGAAAGACATCAGAAAATTGATTTTTAATGTTATGGGAAGTAGTTATCTAATGATGGTTATATGGATAAATATCTGTATAATTAAATCTAAACACAATAATGATTCAAAAGAAACGAGTATGAATTTATGAAAAAAAGTTTAAAATCAAGAATCATAATGATTATTATCAATGTAAACATCCTCTTACGTCTATATAAAAAGGTAAGTACTATACGATCACTATTTTATTTTAGGTGTGTGATAATTTCTTTGTGAAAGGTACGCATATCATCGTCTCTAGAACTAATACCACATTATTCAAATTTCTATCTTCCCACTCATTTGAAAATGATGAATTTTTTATGTTTTTTATAATTACAGTTGTATTATTAGATTTTTAATTTTCAACAAAAAATATAATAGAATGATGATAACATATCTTGTCTATGAATCTTTTCAAGTTTAGGTTATTTGGAATGTGATTATAAAAAATTCCATTATAATCCATCAGGTAAAATTTGATGTCATATTAGTCATCAAGTGGACTTCTATAAATAAATACTATATCAAAATTTGGGGAGGTTAAGTGATTTTTTATATTCCAAACCAATATGTGATCATATTTTATTTTTCTAGTAACTATGATCACTCTTTAGAGATCACATCCATCATACGGGTCTTGATTCCTATTCAATACTGGTTTTTATCCCATAAGGATGCATAGAAAATAAAAAAATTTGAAATTCATAATGTGTATGTGTTTATTGAGTTATTTACTAATTATTTTCCAATTTACCCACAAAATCATGGCGATGAGTTATCAATTGTGTTAATACATTTATCCTCACCTTTTTTAATGAATACTTAGGGAATGTCCTCGATGGACTATAGAGAATTGAAGAAATAAATCTATAAAAATATTTAAATGGGTTTTATTCATCAATTTTTGTCACGTTATAGATAAGATATTATTTTTAATAAAAATATATGATTCAATATGACTCTGTGTTGATTATCAAAAGCATAACAATATAACAATTCATACGAATTCATTACTACCACATTTTGATGAGTTCATTGTTCAATTATGGGAGCTCCATACTTTTCCAAGATTGAATTCTTTTTTGAAATAATACATCATGGTTAAAGAAGGTTTATATACACATGATATAATTAAATACATAGTATTAACACTATGAATATATTACAATTTCATTAGGTCACTCTATTTCCCAACTATCTTCTTTGATTTACCAAATAGTGTCTATCATGATTACATTACTCAGTTTGTTGTATTATTTATAAAATATATTATACTCTATTGAATAAAATATAATAGTATTATGAGCATTTATGATTTCATTGAGTAAATTAATGAACAATATATTTTATGTAAAAATTAATAAGTGTTAATTATAGATAACCAATGTTCATTTTTGTTTCTTATTATCTCAAGTTTGTGTATAATGGTAGATACATCAATGAAGGGGGATTTTGAGAAATAAAAAAGATAACCCATGGTAATTGAAATCCATGTTTTCCATTAATTAAATAAAAAATTTCAATAGTTTTTGGATAATTTATCAGGAGTATATAATCCAATAACCATTTTAAATCAGAAGGGTACCATGTTCCTCTATGAAAAATGAACCAGATTAAAATGTCATGGCTCTAAAGAATATATTTTCTACACATTATAAATTAAGATAACCTATATTGTATAAGGTTTTATATTATATATTGAATCAATAATAAGTTAATAAGATGTTTTCTCATTCATAATGATATGATGATTTCATATGTTGCGTGACAATTGATGGTTAATGAGAAAAATTACCCAACTCCATATTTAGTGTTAGTTGTAAAATTTTATTCATTAAAGATATGTATTAATAAAATATATAGATAATTAAAAGATATATATATTAATAATAATTTTTTAATGTTTATATTCACATATACGGAGTTAAATACAAACTATTGTTGATGATTGCAAAACGAAATTCAAAAAATCTATAAGGGAAAAATACCAGAAATAAATGTTATATTTTTTCCATAAGACAAAAGAATAAATGGTGGAAAAAATTATATAGATCATGTATCCGTCAAAATAAAATGTTTTCACATAACCCTAATAAGTACATTCACATGGGACATCCATAGTGCATTATCTTATTGATATTATGTGGATCACATTTGATTAGTGTATACATTCTTCTGATGGAATCCTGAAAAAAAAATGGTGATTGAGAAAGGGATAGCAAGGGAGATTATCTTAAAAATTAAACTTCTCAAATATCAGGTTCTTGAAAAGCATCAAAATAATTTGAAAATATATAGATGAATAAATTACAAAAAAAATATGATACATTTTTTGATCTTTGATTTTCAGGTGATGCTCTCATGTGTCTTATAAGATATCACAGATCCTTGGATACTTGCCCACCTTATCACACATGAGCGTGTTCACATGTCACCATTACTAATTGAAGGATTTCATACATGTCAAATTGATTCTACTCTTCCCCTTTTTCTCCATATAAAAACCTTATATTTTTTCTTGGAAATGTTTAGGCATCATCATAAGAACAATTATTAGTTACAAGACGCATCACATACAAGTATAGTGGTTATATTTGACAATTTTTAATAAGATACGAAAGATATCCCATCATTATACAATAAATATTTTAATAAAAAAGATAAAATTTGGATGATTAATTCGGAGTGTAGAGACATTAACCCTTAAAAAAAGAGGGTTATATTCGTCTAGTGATCACCCTTGATCATGTAGTATCCCTTGTCAAGCATCCTTATTCTAAAGAATTACACTATATATTCATTATTTAATTTGGAAAATTCCTTAACATATGAATCTTGATATCATGAAGACTCCTATAGATGTTTTATAAAATTTTTAAAAGATCCACGACATGTCTAAATGATAGTAAAAATACTTCTAATTGATCAAGGCCAATTAAATATGGTGATAGTGGAGTGTTCCTAATGTCTTTGATCATCATGTTGTCTCATAGATGACCCAATGAATTATCATACAAATCACATGATTCGAGAACCCCTCAATTGAATCCATATCAAATCCATGAAACATGTGCCTAATAAAGAGGTGTATTATTAGGGATTTGATACATATAAATCCATCCACCTCCAAAAAAATGTATCTGTAACCTATGGGATCATATTATTGGTCTCCATAAAGTGACTGGTTATGATATCACATGGTTATTCTACCACATAATGATACTGGGATCACAAAAAGGATCATTTAGAATGCTTGGGCACACCACATGATGAATCTATAGATCACATGAAGGGATTTTGGCATACTATATGAATTATTATAAGGTGTAATCACATGTTGAGTTGGTCACATGAAAAATAAAATCTCATAACAATATGAATGCTTGAGAAAAATATGAAATAATGGTTTTAATATAGACTAGAAAAGATGGGATACTTATGGAATGATGGATTGACTAATTCTTATGTGCTTTTCATGACCTCTTCGGGTTAGTGATAGCAGTTGTACATGTTTCCCAGGTCATTCAAAACTCCCACAACATGTCATTTGGATCATGTGATGTCCCTTGTAGATATTAAGAATGTTATGCAATATTATCAAGGAATGAATCATGGGTCCTTTGAATTCCCCTTGACCTTCCACCATAATCATGTGATGTCTTCTAGATATGATTCCCAAGACATGAGACACCCTCATAGAACGATATATATGTCTCATGTAACCCTCTATAAGAGCCATCCAGGTCTTGCAACACCATACGGATATGCCATCTATGTCTTCCAATGTCCTGTAGATGAGTTATCCTAAATCATTTAATTCCCTCTAAATATGCCTAATAAGCCTCGTGATGTAACCCATATATGCCATCAAGGACAAATTATGTACACATAACGATTATTATTAGATCATCCCATTCATTCTATACATGAAACGAAGTCCTTTTAATTTCCTTCACGCTTTCCATCTATGATCATGTGATGCCCACTTGATTTTCTATTTCGGCATCAAGATGTAATTCAAATTTTCTATCCATGATCATGTGACACAACACATACATGACAGCCCTGATATCACGATTTTTCTTCTGAAACATTTTCTAGATAATGAATCAACCTCTTAAATGTTATACATGTTCTCAGGATGTCCCCAAGAAAAGATATCCAAATCATGAGACAAATATGATAAATGTTTTTATTTATCATGCATGGTCCTCTATTTATTTTATTCATATTATATGACAAACATCATATAAGTCAATTGGATCATTAAATTTTATTCAATAATGTTTTCTAGATAGAAATGACATGTTTAAACATACTCAAACATGGCCACTGACATGTCAATCAATCATTCATAAATGTCTAGAAGATAGTCATTCCCTTCCTTGAAGACATCCAGTGAAATGATTACCTTTTTCAATGGATATAAATGGAAAAACACAATAGGTAGGGTTTTATCCAACTGAACTATAAAAAATATGATTCCTAATATAGCTAAGATATATATAATACCATATTATGGCCCTATATTAAAAGGAAATTTTTCTCAGTGTAAGCGTATTCATGTCATTAATATTCCATCGATCGTGATTCAATCCCTCTAATGAGATTATAATTTTTTTTCATTTATAATAGGATTAATCAACTAAATAAAATATTATGAAATTCATTCATACCATAATCTTGATATGTATGTTGCCTTCATAATGGTTGAGCTCCTTATTAAACATCCAAAGGGATTCTGTAGTTCAAAATTCCAACATCCATATGCAGTGAGCGTAATTAATTTTGGCCTCTTTTTTCCAAAACATCCCACATATCATGTTGACTTTATGATTTTAAATGGAAAATAATTTTAATATCTAATCAATATTTTTGGGGAATACTCGAATTATAACACCCATTTACTAGAATTACACTCTTTCCCCCAAAATAAAGGCATCCTATTTAAGACATGTCCCAAAATAATGGTCGAACTATGATGAAATTGATTCTTCCCTTAACCAATATATATAGTTTTCTTACCTAAGGATTAAGGATAATATATTATTCCTCACTCCACCCATATGTTTCCATTCATTATAGAGTTATGTAGAATGGGTTAAAAATATATTTCATTTTATTTATTCCCTAAACATGACATATATATTACCTCTTACTGGTTCAATCTCATCCTTGACATATTACTATTGTCCCTATATGTTAGTAAACTCTAATGTTATTGGTTATATGGATTAAAAATATAAGTAGCTGTATAGTAATGGAAATTGTATGAAGAACCATGGATAAATACATATTAACTTTTTTGTATAACTCTTAATATATATGGATGGTTTCATTTCTTGTTCCTTTTAATTAGATAATTAGTTCTGTGTCAAGATGATGAAGAGACCGATAAAAATACCTAAAATCATTAAGAGGGTCATGTATAAAGAAATAATTACCCAAATAAATTTAGGATGATCCCTACCTCTCATCCTATTGAACAATCTCATTCCTAAGTTCCTTTTGGTTTGAAACCCCATTCAAGATCCTGCATTTAAAAAGAAGATTAATATATTGTTATATATGGGGTAACCATTGTGAGATTATTTGGGTGATCAAAAGATGACGAAACATACATGATTGATTATTCAAGAAATTTATTCCCCAACAATAATTTATTGGGAAATAAATCCATACATATTTACCACACAAAAATTGTGAAGTAGGTGTGAAATCATTTAAGTACGACATCTGATTTATAGGTAAAACTTGATAGGATCCAAATTTCATGTCAAAACATTTTGATCCAACCAAATGGGTGATCTTTCTAATCATTACAATAATGGAGATCCCAACAATAATATATCAAATAATAAAAATTATATATTTATAGTGCATCATCCCATTTTGTTTTTTCCATCCCTTGTAATTGAAGATTACACGACTACTATGAGATCATATATAAATAGGTTCTTATGAAGTAATCCTATTGTAATATTGACATGGACACCCAACTCTAATGGCCAGACTAAGACAATGAAATGGAAATTGTGTTACATGTGTATGTATAATTATGCACATATCATGAATGTGATGATGCACTTATTAGTGACTTGGTTCCTTATTATCTATGGTAATGAAGATATAACTCTCAAAAACAACACTTTGACATTAGACCATGCCCTCAGTAGATAATTGTTCTTGAATATAAGGTATGGTTGTAACCATTTTGAGTCATAGTATGACCTCAACCACCTGACACATTAAACATTGGGTGGGGAATGAAATTGTTATAGAATAAAATCGAAGTGATAAAACCATTACCCTTGAGGATTCACACAAGAGTCTCTAGAAGAAAAAACCATAAATTATTAACTATCCAAAGAAATATATAGTGAAACCAGTGGCCCTAATTTCAACCCCGAAACACTCCAAATGCTTCTCCCTAGACGATTACAATAACCACCAATTGTATTTAATGTGGTTGGATCCTGTAGTAATGTATAAATCTCTTTTTTAGGATCCATAAAAGAGGGATCATGTCAACCTCTATCACTAGGTCCGTCCTTTTGGTGCCCCTTAGTCACTTGCTGAGGGTACCAAAAAAACATTAACACCTCTAATTCCTCTTAATATGAAACTGTCAATACACAATAATGAAAAACACTATGTATTACATAGAGTGTGTTCGAATAAATACATTTTCCATTGTATCCCACATGCATATTGTCATGGTTTCCAGCAATCAGGCCCAAATACCTTTTCATTTAGAACAATTCTACAGACATTCTCTTACAATGACCATAGGGGAGGATCACATCCCTACAACTCATGCATGAATACCATTAGAATAATTCATTAGATGAAGGGGAAAAGATGTTGGGTCATAATCCTTCTATGGATAACTGAGAGTGGGCTCATATCCACACATCAATTAATGAATCCCAGTGATATATTCTGACCATGACTAGTGATATTCACCATATATCTACTCACTCAAAACACATAAATATAAATAATACTACAACATTCATGGTTATTAACATATCTCTACCCCCATTCATAAAATACCATCATCATATTTCAATATCAAAAGGATGATAAATGTGGGATCATATCCACGCTTTATTTGGAGACATATTCTAGTATATATTGGAGACATAAATTTTTCAGTATTTCATTCTTATGGAAACCGTTGTATAGTTTCATTAAATTTTTACAGAAACTAATAAATATGATTGAATGCTAAGAATTTTGTATATATACATGGATAAGAGAATAATACCATCCCTATAACTAGGGAAACACAATAATCTAATTAGTATTAAAATGTGGTATCACTATAGAAATAACATATTATTTCTATCATCCATGAGGATTATCTGGATAATTTTCAACGGAATAGTCAATATTCTAAACTCATATTCTAGTTCCAACTAGGGGTCCATAAGTGAGAGTGACATATTCATCTGGAAAAGAACACAATCCTATTGAAAAACATGAGAGACATACTCTAATGGCCTATGATTAGGATCATATCCTGATTCTAACTTAGTCTCAATAGGTAATATAGACATGTTCCATATAACTGTCTCACATTATTATTATAAAGGGATTGAAGAAAATTCTAATGGCATGTTATTATCCCCATGTATCCATTTTAATTTGTGATCACCAAGTGAGAGAGGCACATGCCTCAGTACATGCTCATATCCCTGTCGAAAAATAAATATTGTATATTACAAAGGCATATGCTTGGGCTCAATTCAACATTATGTTAGGGACCCACCAAGTGAGAGAAAAACATGGTTTGAGGAAATATAATATTAATTTTAGTAAAGGTACTTGGAATATTCTAGTATATAATAGATGATGGATTCATATACCTATTTATATCAATTAATGATTAAACCATAATCTTTTAGAGGATTAAATCCCTTCTGTAATTATGGAGTTTTCTTGACATATCCGGGTTGGTAATACATATTTCAACGATGCTCATTTACCCGCATCTTCCAGGTTTGACTGGAATATTTCATTAACGACCTACATGCATTATAAATTCCCCACTGATGATAATGAAGATCATTATCATAATCTAGAAGATTCTCATTAGTGGAATCAAACTCATGCATAAATATAATGTTATCAACATATTCCATTAGTGGTCACAAAATATCCTTTTATCACTAGGACATTCCAATAGAAAGGAAATAATATTCCATCCTAAAAATAAAATTAGGTTCATATATCTAACATACTCATTTCTATTCCCCTTCAGGTTGTTTAAAAATCATTCTCAAAACCCCCAGGGTTCACCGACTCTTTGACCGATGAAGAATGTGATTATTACAATGATATTCCTCCTCATGGAAAATTTGATATAGATTGTAGGGACTCTTCTCCTAACATCCATTGTGGTCAAGAAACCCATGTTGTTATCTCTCATGGACTATTAAATCCAACCTATTCATAGATACAATTGTATAGAGAGGTTCTAAAAACTCATACACATTTTTATAGATATGTACTTGAAACTTGTAGTTCAAACACATAGCATTCCCCATAAACTACCACCAAACTTTTACCATGGTCAGTAGAAAGCCGATGGAGATAACCTATGTGGACTCACATAGTTGAGGGATGTAAGGATGATGGATATGATGTGAACATTGACATATAGATATACATATCAAGAAACAACCTCCCATAGTTTTAGACCCCTTCATATTCTTACTATGAAATCCTTGATGATTGGGAGAAGAAGTTCATTCCTTACCTATTCCAGAATGTATAAGACACGTAAGTGATTAAAATCTAGGCACATTCCTTATATATGATTTGACAGTCTCCTTCAAACCTCCATGATAATATATTTTCAGCTAGTACTAGATGATTTCTCCATGGAATTATACCCAAAACTAACAAATCATAGTGCACATATATAACATTCTTGTCTTTATTTCCCCAAAACTCTTTAATAAAAGATAGAGGAAACCTCATCTTGAATCAATATTGATGGATTGGGTATTTATAGATCATTTCACTTAACTGTGCCCCTGAAATTGAATAAGTCCCAAAATATGACATCTTGTAATTTAATATCCTCTAATTAAATCATGGTACTCAGTAACATTCATACGGGGTTTTCAGTAAAAAATAATTTCCCTAATATAATGGGAAAATATATTAGAAATAGACGGATAGGGATTCTAGTGGATCATTGAACAAGGCCTTTTGAATAAATTTGAATTTATTTAAGAAATAAAAGATTAATCTATGATCAACTCAAAAAATTGAAGAATAAAATGACTCCCATATTAGAATGTAATATCACTAATGACATAAATTATTATAGTTTCACCAAATTAAACAGGTCATAATAGTAACTCCAATAGTTTTCATCTAGGAGAAATAATAGCCGATCGAGTGTAGGGAATATTTGAAACCACCTCAAATTCTTGGTTCATAAATACCATATAGGATCTATGATATGTTTTTTTAAAATATGTTAATACAATCCATCCCTTTAACACCTTGAATTCATATGAATTATTTCTTTTAAATAAATTAAATTTATTTAATGGATAATATTTCATGCTACAAAAAGTTTTTCTAATTTTATAACCAACACCAATTTAATATTTAATTACATGTAACAATTATATCATCTTATTATACATGAAACACTATTATTGGCTTCAGTTATACACAATTAGAAGTACCATTTATATATTGTGTTATACTTAAGAATGAGTTTTATTAAAAAAATATACTATTAATATAATTATTAATTTATTATTACTGTTATCAAATATCCATTAGAATGATTTTTTGGAATATGAGTTACTTAATCCTGAAAATATGGTGTATAAATGTATTTAAAAAATATCATTTTATATACCAATTCATATAAAATGGGAGTGATAACAAATTGTAAATAATGATATTTATTCTCTACAAAACTATTATCTTATCCACAAAAACATATTATGTCAATAAATTAATAAAAAACAATTGAGGAATGATTCTAAGGAAAATAATATTGTATATATTATATAAAATATTTATCATTAATCTTGTTTTTTTAATATATGAGATGATAATATAGCCCATTTTAGGTATCAAAATATTTATTTTTCTAAAATGTAGTTTTATATCAATTTAATGAAAACCATGTTTAAAAAGTAATATTATAAAATTAAAAAAAAATTGAAATAGAAAAGAATTTATTTAATGGAGAATGAAATAATATATTACGGTCAATTTTTCATATTTTTCTGAGATGTTTTAATTTTTGTA
Source organism: Viscum album (assembly GCA_963277665.1). NCBI lineage: Eukaryota > Viridiplantae > Streptophyta > Magnoliopsida > Santalales > Viscaceae > Viscum > Viscum album. The sequence goes on along the minus strand of OY728147.1, from coordinate 1,665,072,282 downwards.
GAATAGTAAGGAAAACTATGTTTTAATTTAAAAAAATCATTTCTATAATTAATTTATATAGTTATGTTATATTTTAATTTTTTTTTAATATGTAAATATTTTAGATATACCTCAATAAATCTAATTGATGTCATTGTAATCATTTTAACATTGAAATTGTATATAAAAATATTTCATTCATTTAAACAATTTCACATTAAAAACCTGTTGTTTTGTCCCATAAATGGGAATAATTTTTTATTAAAATTTTCCAATTATTTGATTTTATTGTATATAAATTTTTTCAACATTAGAACAATCATAATTAATAATTTTAATTAGGTGAACATTTATTTTTTTGAATTTTATTCATGAAAACAATTAATATTAATTTCATCTATTAAGAAAAAAATGGGTTTTCTGAGTGACTAATCATTGTACATAAGGATAAAATGAAATAAAAAATTCAACAAATCCCATGAAATTGAAATATTTTGAAAATACCCTCTCTTTTCTCAAATATATTTCATTATTGTTGGAAATTGGTTAATTTTATACATCCCAGTAGTATTAACCTTTTTAAATTTAAAACAAATCCACTCCAACACTATAAATGGTTACTCCCCCAACACCCCCTCACTCCATTACACCTATAAATCCATTTTTATATACATAAAATATCCAAATAAGCAACAAAAATCCAATAAATGAACAAATAATCCACAATTTTGGAAAAAAACAAACCATGAGATCCCTTTGTAGAAAACTAAAACAAGTTACCTGAATAAGTTGTAATGATCATTAATGTGATTTTTTTTTGTTTCCTTCTACAAAACCTTAAATATGTTTATATCATGCTTATATAATATCCTGGGTATCATTAATATATATCATAGTTGTTATTTTAATGGTATTACCTACACCTTCACAGACATTTGTCAAATGAGATAGGCAATCATTGGTCCTTTTTATAGAAGACTACCACCTTACGAACTCATATCCTTTGTTCTTACATTACCCCATTTAATGGTTGTTAATAATGATGTATTCATATTTTATATATCATATATATTATTTTTTTTATTTTTTATTTTTTATTTACAAAATAACGCATACCATGATCATTTCAATATTGATGATATAAGATAATGTCATTTCGGTGTATAGAAGACTAATACCTCATTAAGCAATATATTTCATTAATGAAATACATGGAACATATTAAAGAGTAGTTTAATAGTTATATGTGATATATATGAAATATTAATTGTACTATAATTAATATATATATATATATATCATTTTCTTTTTTCAATATTCTATGAAAATGCAAACATTGTTCTTTCATTTATACGGCCTACCATCTCTATGAACGGTGTGTTTAATTTCAAATTTATATATATTATAGATTTTCATAAATATAAACATATACTGAATATAAATGATATTTATAAAATACTTAACATTATTTAAATTATGAAATAATTATTAACAAAATGGGACCATAAAAATAAATAAGAATATATACTAAAAAAGGTTATTTCACAAAACAGAAAATTAAAATTGAAATTCTAGAAAAAAATTAATAAATGATCATAATAAAAATATATATGGTATTATATATATGGAAACTAATCTAATTATTAGTTGAAATAAATATATACTTATTATAATAAATGTATGAATTTGTACGACAAAAGTCAAAACTGATGGTAATAATATTTCTTCTGTGAAATGTATTTCTGTGAGAATTATGAATTATTTAAAAATCATATAATTATTGTGGTTTATATACTAACCTATTGAATTTTATATAATTAAGACCCTTTATTTTTGGAAATTCATAGTTTCAATTGATTTTATTATTTCGTAGGGCTGATTTTTGAAATGTTTCTGATGCCGTAAGGAATTGCATTCTCACATTAATTTTCTTTGAGACACAATCCATGTTTATAATGTATTTTTTATATGTGGTGTATAATTCCAATTGGTATATTTATCTATTATTATATTATGGGATACTAGGATTTACATAACAATTTGTTTTTGATTCTTTCACATGGTTTATGGGTTAAAATTAACCATATTAGAGAAAGATATTTATCTCAGTTTTCCATCATTGAGGAATATGTTATGATATAAACCTATATTATTTAATTATTTATATATACATTCCAATTTACATTAAATATCATGAATTTTTTCACCCTTATGATATTTAAATATTCATGTAATTTTATTCTCTAATGGGTACTATGAATCAATGTCACAAAAGTCATATGAGTTTATTAGAAAAATCTTAATGTTTTTCGAGATTGATTATTATTATTATTCCATATATAAAACCTTTTTATATATATCTCTTGATCTATCCTTAATTTTTATATCCTATGTAAATATATTATATCTCCATGTAATGATACCTTTTTAACACTGTTTGTTACTTAAGATAATTAATATAGTATTTTTATGGTAATCACTTGATTTATTTATCTTTGGTTGGGAATCATTTTTATTCAGACCCCATGTTTTCTAAAAATATGTTAATAATTTTTATTAAATTACCATTTAGTATACTTTTTATGAAAAAGTAATTTAATATTTTTCTATAATTTCAAATTTTTTTAAAAATGATTTTGAACTGTTCCATTATATGATTTGAATGATATTTTCAAAGAAAAATATTTTCAAAATGTTTTATGCATAAAAATATTTATTCAAAAACCTAGAATATTTTCCTCAAGATATTATTAAAATTAATTTTAAAATAATTATTTATAATTTTCCAATGATATTTTCAAATAAAATAATTTAGAATTATTTTATGAAAGTAATTTTCAATGAATATTTATTTTATATAATAAATTCTTAGATAGATCATTCAAAATATTTCTCCATATATGATGTATTAACTTTTTATAATTAATGTTTACATGTTATATTATCCAAGCACACCATTCTTAATGATTTATTAAATGGTTTATTCTTATAAAGAAATGTTGTTTATAGATCCCGTTTGTCTTTTAAATGTTATATCATGACAAAATGCTTATGAAAACTAACTCCTTTCATGGGTTATTATTTTATGAAATTATTATGACACCTTTCACTTTTCTACATGTTATTATACGATGAAATTTTTATGAAACATATTTCATTTCATGGGATTTATATAACTTATTTGAAAAAAAATCTTTTTTTAAGTTTTTGATATTTTTATTATTTTATTAGAAGATGGAACACATATATATAGTTTCATTATGTGAATGTTGAGGCCTATATCTAAATAAAATTAATTTGGTAATGATTTATATCTCTTGAGAAAATGACGGAAAACAGGTTGATAAGCCTTATTCACTATGGATAAGTTATAAATGGACCCACAATAAGGAAAGGGTTGTTTCTAGGGATATTGGTGTGTCCCACATAGTAGTTGTATCTTCTATGATGTGGCCTAATATGTTATAAAAATGAACCATGGAATGATTTTATATTCTTATATATGCCCAAAATTGTATGTATGATTTTAATGTAATGCTCTCATGTCTCATGCACTATAATTTTCTTATGCTTCATGTGTTATAAACATCTAGTCATTATTCTATAATTCATAAATATGATGTTTTTTATTTAATATATGATATTACAATTTTATCCTCAAGTTATCATAATTTTATTTTATTTAATTATTTGATATCTTTTTTGATTACCCATACTATGAATTTTATGTAAACTAGTCTTATGTTTCCTTTCCCATAGTTATAATGACTGGTTTTTAGTGTGATAAATTGTGAAGTTTACTAATAGGGAAAATCATTATATGATTTTCTAAAGATCTATCACCATGTTAGAATATAGTGTTTCTTGGTTTCTATATACAATATATTATTTCTTCCATTAGGCATAAACTTTTTAAATGTGCTTAATATTTTTCTAAAATGTTGTAATATACATGTATGGTATGTTTGGGTTTCTATAATCCCACTGGGTTGGTTGAGTTTTTATCTTAATTAGTATCACTAAATTCATCACAACCTAATTGGGTCTGTGAGATATCAACCAATGTTCATTATCGACCTCATCATGCTAGGGTGCGTGCATTTAAATATTTATTCTTACCCCACGATTCTTCTAATTCTTGTTTCAAATCATCTTATTATAAAAAAAATTCTATGAAAATCCCATTAGAGGCCTCTAAATTTCCCCATCCAATAGTGTTGGGTGATTTTTCATCATCATTATCACCATAGAGAAAATAAATGTTCTATAGGATTGGAAATAAATATTGATGGTCTTCAACCCATGAGGTCTTACCATCATAATATAAACTTATTTCACACTATTCTATTAAACAATCATGACTGGGAACTCCCTCATGGTATCTACATACATAACATTATTGAAGTAATGTGCAACCATTTTAATCAAATATCAATGGTTCGGTGAGAAAAAAGTTAAATATTTCCAATGGTTCAAATATAGTCCCTAATGGGGGAAATGTAGAATAATCCTATTTCATTGAGAATTATATGTCAAATACATTGATTTATACACCACTATAAATTTCATTTTTGTCAATATATTAGATATTAGATATTATGATTTAAATGAATAGGGTTTCAATAGGTAAAATATACCCATTGAAGAAAGTGGTTTGGATGTTCCTATCGGGGAAACATATACTTGAAACTATAAGAGAATAAAAAACATATCACCTAAGAATAATGCGTTTCCTCCTCTATAGTGGAAAACTTCTTTGGATAAAGGGAATGAATTTTTCACCAACCAATCATCTCCATTTAAGTGATAATAGACCATCCTTGAGGTGATATTAAACTAATATTAGATTGAGATACAAAATCTCATACAACTAAATAAGAAGAAAACAAAAAGGAGACAATACCAATGTGTTTCATATTCTGGATTAAATGAATATTCTTCCACCTTGATATTTTTAAATATATATAATCATTTTAGGAGAGGCATATGAGAGTCAGACTGGCTCCTGTTAATGAAAACTTGTCAACTTAAATGTGTTAGTTTAAATGGATTTTGACTTCCCTCCATTATGGAAACAACATATCCCTCTCTTGGGTGATCATTAATTATTATCATGAATAAATAATGAAAAAGAGGTGAACATGGTATATCCTCATCAAGCCCCACCAACTCCCAAAATTTAGGGAGGGTCTCAGATAGAAGTACCCCTTCAACTACTCAATGTAATTAAGTCCCTGACAACATGAATGGATTCCAATTAAGGGAAATTCATGGTTGTATAAAACACGAACAATCCATATCCCGAATGGGTGGATGATATTTTACCCCCAAAAAAATATTTAATACAACCATTTACACCATTAACCTTTTTGGAGGCCTAGAAAAACATATCCATATCATCATTCATCAATGTGGTCTGATAGAGGGCCCTCATGATCAAATGTATGAGATTGAGATGAGGTTTTTTCTATATATATTATGATAGTAACAACCATTATTTGGTATAGTATACTTCAAGATAAATCTATTTAGGTGTGGGATGAACTTCATCATAAATTAATTTTTCATTTCAACTATAATCATAGTAAAAAAATATTTAATATGAAAAATGAATTCAATTAAAAATAATAGGCTTTATGACTACATAATAAGATGGAACAACTTAGTCTATACACTCAAAATCCCTCTATAATAGGAGAATTTTCAAGAACATTTTGATGAAAATTTATGGGATGTACTATAGAAACTCATAATCCTAATTATGTATCCATGAGTATCATGTAATTTTGTATAAATATAAAAACATTCAGAAGATGAAATTTAGTGGACTTGAGATAAGTATCAAATCATACCCATAATATAAGTGAAATGTATTTTCAAGGAAGAGACAACAGTTGATAACCTCAGACATGAGGCAGTGCCCATTGAATCCCCAAGAATGGTCTCAAACCACTAACCACCTCTATCGAGTGGAAGCTACAAAAAAACACTCTATCTAAATGAAATATGTTATCGGTGGTTCATAATATTTTAGGAATTAATGAAAAAATTATACACCTTAGATAAAGAACAATTCCCTAGTTACTTCCTTACATCTATAGATAATAACCAACCCAAGATTCTATATACATGTAATCCTAATGAGGTCAACATCGTATATCATCTTAACTACTTAAATTTCTATTAAATTCTGAGTATCAACATCATGGATATGATTTTATTTAAATATGTCCTCTAATATAGGGACGTTTCTTAACAGGTGAGGTTGGAAAACATCCCAGTATAGTTTACTTGTGTAACCATATCTTGGACAGACGAATAATGTGATTGGAATATTTATCCAACCATGCATGGAAGGAAAATCATCAACTGGATGAATCTAATTAAAATCTACTGAGCATATATCACTCTATGTGAACATTTTTTTCATCCCATTGTGGTTCCATCACATAGGGATGTTAAATCGAATATGCCTCTTGGGTTTGATGAATTCATTAAAAATTGGAAGAGGAAAAGATGAATAGTCATATTCTTCTTGGGTGTAAGATTTATCACTTGAAGATTTTCATTCTTCACTATCAAAACCAGGTGTAGTGCTCCACCAAATAGAACTATAATCTCATGATGAACTCATTTTTTGTTTTGCTAACATGATATATTTTTTACACCACTTATTTGATGTGGAATATTACATTGAGTGTGAGTTATTTATACCTGATATATGAGTCAAAAGCTGGAGGTGCGGGAGCCAAGGTATAGTGGGAAAATTATTGTGTCTTGACCAAATATATTTGTAAAATACCAATAAAAAATATTTATTAAAATGTTTCATGTTGGAAGGAACACTAAAAAGACCAAAAGATACGTTTATGTATATCATGACCCTCTAGTAGTCTTACAAGCCCGATCAACTTATACTGATATAATTTAGGGATTAAACTGTCTAAACATCCATGCAATGTAGAAGGTTTAAATGAAATATTATTCTAGAATATGATGTTCCATCTCCCTATTTATTGAACCATGTATATACAATTTCATTTTATAAATTCTTGAACCACATAATATTAATCATCCACACATGGGGTAGCACCGATCTCTATAAATAAATTATGATATTTTAATATTGTTGATGGTTCTCCTTTTAATATATCTTCCACGGATTCACATCATATATAAAAACATAGAGGAACTCATTAAATCCCCCAATAACCCGTAAGAGATCGAGAAATATGTGCCTGAATCTGATGTCCATCGAGTAGAGATCATGTCATTAAAATATCATCGCGCCATCTTGTTCATAGAGTATGATCTAGAAGATTTCAAATAGGCATCAAACACCTATTGGCTTATGGAATTATAAATAATGTTCAAATACATAGGGATATTAATCATAATGTCTTAAATACCATCCTCTTCATAATTCGGACCATTATATATTTGGGATATAGTGAAGGGGATTTATATCAAAAAAACCACTAAATGATATGATAAAGTATAGAAAACACCTATCATGAAGATACAACTCAAATCATGGTTTTGGGATGGAAGATATAACATTTATTTTATGGTTATACTATAAGAAATGAAATATAATGATTGGATTAATATAAATGAATTAATAATTAAGAGTTAAAAATTAATAATTAAGAGATAAAACTTGCCTAGTTCCCCGCACGCCTGCCCGATGTTTATAAAATTAAATGAAATGAATTAATAATTAAGGGATAAGATTAAATGAGTGGTAAAATAGAAATAAAAATAAAATAAAAATTGTGATAAAAATTTAATGTATTATTTTAATTATAAAAATAATAATACTATTTTTTGAAGATATTATTATTATTATTATTATTAGTGTTAAGAATATGAATTGTGTTGTGTTGATTATTAAAATTACTCTTAATAAAATAATAAATTACAGTCACTTTATTATATTATCTGGATATGAAATATTCTTTCAGGATACGTGATGAGTCCCTGTTAAATTTTGAGTTTTTGTCAATAAATGGGTCGTTGCGGCATGACAACATCCGACGCTCGGGCGAAGCAAGAAGTGGAGACCGTGCAGCTTCACCTGAGCCACTGGGTGACCTGCCGATGTCAACTAATTAAATAAAATGATTGAATAATGATAGAAAAAAACTAATATGAATTAATATCTTGTTTTAATGTTAACAAAAAATTATATTATAATTTCAGGGTATTATTATTCTTAACATTATTATTATAATTGTTTTAACTTTTATCATGATTTTATTAGTTCCAATTTATATTGTTATAAATATATTCAGGTGTTAGGATTTTAGTTATTTATTTTTTTATTTATTTTATTTTATTTTTTTTCTTCCCCGTCTTAATTTTTCCATTTTCTTTTCTCTTTTCTTTTTTCCCTCTTCCTCTCCTCCTCCCTTATCTCTTTCCAATCACACCCCCTTTTTTAAACCTAGCGCGCTGCCCCCAGGTTGGCTGCTCCACCCTTGCGTGCTGCTCCTCCTAGTCGGACTACTAGCATCACCACACCCTGCTTCGGACTAGCCACTATAGCCACGTGCTCCCTCCCCCCTGCCGGCCTTGACCGGCTGCGCTCTGGACTGGCCACCTCCCTCCCGGCCGGGCCTTCCCGATGCGCCGCACCCCCATGCCTCCTACCTCCTCTTCCTCGCTATGTCCTCACCTCACCCAGCCCAGTGTCGACCCGCCTCCCTCTACCTACACCCGTGTCCAGCCTGCTCCAGCACTGCACACCCTTCCGACGAACCCGAGCCACTGGCCCTCCATACATCTTGCCCTGCTTTCCCCATGTCCAGCCTCCCGAACGACCCTTTTTCTAGTGACCCCACCGACCGGACAGCCCCACACTGGCATCCCTTCACCCCTTCACGCCACTGAACAGACACCCTACACCTCCTCACGAAGCTACGGCAGCCTCCGTCGGCCTCCGTCCATCCTCCCGCACCACCATTGTAAGTGTGTTTTTCATTGATTTTTTGTTGATTAATCCTGGTTAAGTGCGGTTAGAGTTTTGAATTGATATTCATTCTATTTTTGGAAAAATAGGATAGATGCATAATATATTATTTTCTATTTGGGTTTTTGTGGTGTGTTTCACATGTGATGATGATTTCGCACGGAAGTCTCGTGTTTCCCTACACTGAGGTAGGTGGTTCCATGTTTAAACATTATCCGAAAAGTTAATTTTCTTGCATAGAAAATTTATAATATTACTTGATTAATTCTTATGGGTGTGGATTTTATTATCTTGATGTTTTCTATGCATTATTTTCATTTAGCAGTATGTTTATGCGGTGCAAGTACGTTCTTTGTCTCGATACGTGTTTTTAGTCACTTGTTCGTGTTTAATAATTTTTTTAGTTAGTTTTTCATATGTGTAAAGTGCATAGTTTGTGTTCTAGTTTTTTTTACAATGTTTGTGATTGTTTTGTAAAAATGTGATTAGTGAACTGTTTATGTCTAGTGTTTTTTATAATGTTTGTGTTTGTTTTGTGAAAATTTTCAAAGTGTGTGATTTGTGTTCTTGATGTGGTGTTGGGTGTGTTTGGTCATGAATGATGCTTGAGTTGGTTTTGTGTGTTAAAGTTGTGTTATATTTCATTTTCATGAATTTGTTTACAAAGAATTTAATATGTTTTAATAAAATTATTAATGATAAAAATTTAATATGTTTTTAATAAACAATTACTTGCAATGTAGAAATTGTTTTAATTGAGTTGGTTAAATTATTTTGACGTGCATAATTTGTCAAAAGGTTTTCTGTATGTGTGAAAGTGTGGTTTTGGGGTTATGTAACACCCTATTTGTTTATCTATCTGAGATTAACATGAAATATGAAATTTGGACATCTTGAGCACAAAAGGGGATTCCTGGGTTGCAGAGACCCTTTGCTTGACATACATGGACATTACATTACTTTTGTGGAATACTTAGTGCATTACAAAAACCCAAACACCAGGGCCATAATATTTTAGTGTCTTTGGAATCTCAGAATATAATATTCTAATCGTGGTGAATGATCTTCAACATATCCTATAACGATCTTCCATATTTATCCTTCCTAAAACATTTCTTTATATCATGGGGAAAATAAAACATAAAAGGGTGAGCTCAAATTCTCATTAAGGGTAAACAAAAGAAATATCAATCACATCATATTCATAAGAACATTACAATTTGGAAATTTTACCCTGGAAAAGAGATCATAATTTCATAACATGGGATAAATCATGATAATGAAATGTAATCACAATAATGATAACATAAAACATGAAGATTTTTGGAATACACGCATAATCATATAGAATAATTTCTTATTAGTTAAGAATAATTTCCAAGACTATCTTAGTGGAAAAAGTCCATTTCTGAACTGAGTTCATTCCTCGTTTCAGTCCTGTTTCACTGATCCAGTTTTACCTGTCGTTCCAACAATGTCTATCTCATGAGATATAAAATCTTTACCCAACGCATTGGAGGGAGATATAAGTCCCACCCATCTCATAATGATACCATTATTATGTGTTCCACAAAATCACAAACCATACTTCATAGCATAACCCATGTAATAAAAATGGGAATCTTAAACATCGTGACATCATAAAACAACTAATATAATATAATGGAATTCATAAAAATAATTCCATCACAACATAAAAAAATCAATTTAATAATAGGTATAGAAATATAAACCTTTATTATCTTAGACGGAAAATAATTTTGATAAAACACTTGAACTCCATTCTTGAGGAAAATATCCTTTCTACTTCAAAAACACTTTTCCTTTCTTAACATGTCATACAATTCTAAACTAATAGAAGTTGATTAAAAATAAAATTGAAAACATGTAAAGGAATCTTATTTGAAATAATGTTCTAAAAATCAATTCATTCCATATAAGTTATAAAAACATTCTTCTCATACTTTTTTTGGAAAAGTCAAAAAGTACCTCGTACGAAAAATGACAAAATATTCCTTTCATATCTTTTACTAAAAACTCACCGAAGGGTAAAATTGGATTTAAACAATTTTAGGTGGATGGAAATAATATTACATATTGAGGAAACATGTATGTGGATGATAAAATACAACCCATTAAATTCTAAAGTATAAAAAATCTCAGATAAAAATTATATTGTGATATTTCCCTTACCTTAGGTCTGATTTTCTTCGTAAGTGTCCGAACCTCCTCTTCTTTGAAGCGCTTCATTGAGACCTCCTTTTAGGGAACTAAAATTGGTAATTGAAGAAGACCAGGACCTCTAGGATGTCTTTAGGGAAGTGGAAAGAAGAAATAGGCATGGTTTGGCTGAGCATGAAGGCTCAAAGTGGTGTGAGGAAGAGAGGGAGGAGGTACCCTTTTATAAGGGAGGAGAGGGGCACCTTTGGAAAAACTAAAAATATTATTTTATTATAAAGCCATATTTAGTTTTAAATAGCTCCAAATTTATTTATTTTGAAGCTAAGGTGGGTATGGGTAGAAATCCTATAATCCAATAGAATTCGGACAAGTTTAGTATACTATTTTAACCTTATCATTTAGATTTAACTTAAAGTTAGAGAATTTTACTTTTACCGTGTCTTTTTGTGTTCTTACACTATAAGGTTAATAAACTTACTATAAGAAGCAAAAAGAACTCCAAGTTGTTTATTATTAATATATATAACCTTATCTATGTCATTTGGCCGATCGTTAGATTTTTAGGAATAAAATAACGATTAATAATATAATATTTGCTTTAAAAACTATTTTATGTCAATTTTCACACTATTTAGTAATTGATTTTTGTGAAACTAATAACAGAATGATTAGATAAAAAAAGGTTAATTAAATAAATACCGACATGTCATATTAACCTATAATATTAGTTTATTTCATAACAAGTCTTAAATTACATTTATTTGGGTATTTATAACATCAATTATGTCAATATTTCATTAATAAGGTGATTACATCATCATCTTTGTGTCATAAATAAATTAAATTATATAATGTCTAAAAATTAAAAATAAATAACGATTATATAGGAAATCGTTTTATCTTTCTAATGAATATTTATAGTAGAATTTATCTTATGTATAACCCTATATTAAAAATTATTTACTTATTAAACTTTGATTTTAACTATTTTAACCCTTCTTTAAATAAATTAATAACAAATGTCCTAATCTAATCCATGTGGGCCTAAATGGTCATATTTTATTTCTAAGGTTGTTTATGGTCTAATTACACTTATCCAATAGAATTATGACATGTTTTAGGGTAATAATAATATCATTTTTACCCTTAATTACCCTATTTAATTTTAATCGTGGTAAAAAAGAGTAAAAAGTTACTATTCACCAAATATTATTTTCATCTCATTGAACCACATTTTACATACTCACATTAATTGTGTCTCTTGGATTTTTGAAATTCCATTCACAAAAGCGGTAAAATTATGTTTTATGTAAATTTGAAAATTCTCCTAGGAGGTGGGTAAAAGACGGTGAAAAGCTCAATAAAATTTTTATATATCTCAAATTATTATAAAATTAATCCTATGAATTACATTGAACATATATAGGTATTATGTATCAATTTTGACCTAAAAATTTTTAAATAAAATAAATAATTATTTAATTAAAAAGTTGGTTTTTAAATAATAACCCAGCGTTTTCACTATTCATCAAAAATTGAAAGTTTTCAGATTAATACCAAAATTTCACCCTAGGATAATTTCGATATTCCAAATCCCAAAATGAAGTCCATTTTAAAAAATAAAATTTATAAAATTTTAAAAAGTGTGTATTACTATTAATAACGACTAGTTTTAATAATATTTTATTAGCATATCGTTGTTTAGAAAAACACGGTATTGCGTACCACACACGCTATCGTGGAAGGTCACGCTTGCGTGTAATGCAAGCCAAGTCAGGGATGCATGTTATGCAAGCTCCTTTTGGTGTACCATACAACACAATACATTAATGAAATTAAAAAAAAATTGTAAAATCTTGGGGTGTTACATTCTACCCCCCTTAAAATGAATTTCGCCCTCGAAATTTGTCGGGGTTATAAATGGTTTACTACTCGAAAGTTTCTTTAATAGAAACCGACATCATAAAAAGGAATACCAAAACATGGCTTTAAAAACGAAAGTATGAAACATAAAGGTTACCCAAATTAACTAATCACTGGGTTTCCACATAAGAGAACATATATGAAAATATGGATATGGAAGAGAAATATAACCATAATGTTCTCATGTATAGTAGTAGAGAACATGGCTATGAAAAATCCAACAATCACAAATCTATACATTTGTGATGATCTAGGGTACCATCTGATTCATCGGATATAAGGGCACTAAGACAACATTTTTTGTTTTCAAGATCATTTCCCTAAAGTTGATGAATTTGAATTAGAATTAATACTTACTTTATTTTGGTACAATCTCACAGTTGTTCGTGCTTTGAGAAATTTCCCCTTCATATCTTATAGAAATGAAGTTGAATTTGTTATTCATGAAGTGTTAATAGATCATGTGATAGAATGATGTGTCATTCCATCTGTTTCAAACAAAAGGATTGAAAATTTTTTCAAATATACATAAGTCCATCTATGGTGAGGTTAATCGTATACGATTCCAAAAAATGAACTTATACTTCATATATCATACTGCGTAACAAAATAAAACTAGTTTCTACTAACCAGGGACTTCCTGTAGTCCATTGGTAGGCGATAAAGGCCAGTCTCACCTCGGTTGTGGGTTCGATTCCCACAGCCTTGTCCGATGCGATGGGTTGTCGCCCATCTGGAAGGTTGTCCTTTTTCTAAAGCTATATTACTATAACATCCCATCAATAATATCGAAAAAAGATCTATCCTTAAAAAATAATAACTTATGTCTAACATAATCCATTCAAATCTTTAGGATTATCTAAAATACTTTAGTCCAAGCTCATAGTATAAAGAAAATGATTACATGAAATGTCACATAAAAATCACGTGAATGCCATCATTTATCCCCCATATATCATAAGATATGTGAATACCTTAATCATGTATTCTCTTGAAGAATGAATACCCATTTAACCATAGTGAAAACATGAATGCAGTTAAAATTTAACACTTTCCACAAACAAAAATCCTCAAAATTCATTATAAACAGACCATGATATCACATAGTCCTTATATCAATCAAGAGCTCATGAATACAATCAAACATCTCATTATCTTCTTATCCCTTCATTATGCGCATATCATCTGTTTACCAAAAATATCTCAATCACTTTCCAGGGTTACCGGTACCATAAAATTATTAAATACCACAATAGACCAATACATAAATATTCCAATATTCCAAGATACTATATAAAACATTATTTCGGAATCCCATTACATAAACACTTAATCATTCCACCACATCATTGTCATATTCAACATCGCCAATATTGATCGCATGTGACTTCCCTTTGTCCTTTGCATTAAGTGGTTTCTCATGTCGATCATCTTTAACCATTGGATTAGGGAATTGATTAGCATAATGCCCCATTTCATTGAACATGAAGCATTGAAGTGTTGTTGGTGCGTTCTCTGTAGTCTTTTCTTTATTCAAATCATTAGAAACCCTTTTTACATTACTTCGACACTCAGCTGCTTGAAGACCTTCTTTTCCACACATAAAAAATTTTCTAGTCCCTTTAAGACAATCTCCACCATGCTTCTTTCCACACTTTGAGCATAAGGAAACATTCATCTTCTTTTCCCTATTATTCTGAGATTTCTCCTTGAACTCCATCTTTCGTTTCTTATGAAAACCATGAGATGGATATGTAACACCTACTTCCATTTCTACCTTAATAGAACAATGCACAATTTATTCATAGATACTGAATTCTCTTATAGCTAATGTCCTTCGAAGATTTGGTTTTAATCCACTGATGAATCGATCAACATTACTTTCAGGTTGGATGATAAATCCAGATGCATACCTTGCAATCCTTGTAAAATTCGCTTCGTATATACCAACAGATTCATCATCCTTTTGCTTTAGTTCAAGAAACTCCTTCTCCATATTTGTTCGAATAATATGAGGGAAGTACTTATTGAAAAATATGTTCCTGAACTTGTCCCATTCCAAGGACTCAATTTCATCTCTTGGCCTCGTATTGTTGATAAGATTCCACCATTGATCAGCATCACCTTCCAAATGATATACTGCTTAGATGACTTTATCATGTTCATAAAATTAAAGAATTAAAAATATATTTTTAGTGGTACTGATCTATTGTTCTGCAACAAGTGGATCGGAAGACCCACTGAAAGAAGGTGGGAATTACCTCATGAAGGACTCAATAGTATATTGTTCCCTTATCTGCTCATTTGGATGTCCAGAATGATTCATAGCTTGTGTAAGTATAGAAATAATATTTTTCACTCCATCTCACATAATATTTGTTAGTTCATGAGGACAATCATTTCATCATCCATTACACCGATCAATACAGTTCCATCAGGTTCCAGCCATCGTCTAAAACCCAAAAAGAGTAGTGTGACAGGCAAAAATCATGCTAGGGAAAACAACATAATAAAGTGGGAGTACCATCAATATCTAACATCTTATGATTAATTCTAAGATGGTTAGTGAAATTCTAGGACTATAACGTATACTTAACCTTAGGGAAATCCCTAGACATACCTTAGAAATATATCTAGGGATATCACTAAAGGTTTCGCATCCTAGTTTCCAAAGGATGACAAATCCTCCCTATAATACCAACTGTAGTGACCCTAAGCTTGATGTACATGGACATTACATTATTTTTGTGGAATACTTAGAACATTACAAAAACAAACACACAAGGACCATAATAGTTTAGTGTCTTTGGAAACTCGGAATATAATCTTCTAATCGTGGTGAAAGATCATCAACATCTCCCATAAAGATATTCCCTTTTTTTCTTACCTAAATCCTTTCTATATATATTGCGGAAAAGAAAACATAAAATGGTGAGCTCAAATGCTCAGTAAGGGTAAACAAAAGAAATATCAATCACAACATATTCATAAGAACATAACATTTTGGAAATATTACCCTGCAAAAGAGATCATAATTTCATAACATGGGATAAATCATGGTAGTGAAATGTAATCACAATAATCTTAAATTAAAACATGATTCTTTGTGGAATACACACATAATCATAGAGAATCATTTCTTATTAGTCAAAACTCATTTCCAAGACTATCTTAGTGGACAAAGTACATTTATGAACCGAGTTCATTCCACGTTTCAGTCCTGTTTCAATGAACTAGTTTAACCTGTCGTTCAGGCCATGCCTATCTCATGAGATATAAAATCTTTACCCAATGCGTTGGTGGGAGATATAGGTCCCACCCATCTCATTATGATACCATTTTTATGAGTTCCACAAAATCATAAACCATACATAATAGCATAACCCATGTAATAAAAATGGGAATCTTAAACATTGTGACATCATAAAACAATTAATATAAGATAAAGGAATTAATAAAATTAATTCCATCACAATATAATCAAATAAATTTTATAATAGGGATAGAAACAGAACCCTTTATTATCGTAGATGGAAAATAATTTTGATAAATCATTTGAACTCCATTCTTGAGGAAAATATCCTTTCTACTTCAAAAACACTTTTCCTTTCTTAAAATGTCATACAATTCTAAACTAAATGAAGTTGATTAAAAATAAACTTGAAAACATGTAAAGGATACTTCTTGGAAATAATGTTTTAAAATTCCATTCATGCCGTATAAGATAAGAAAAACATTCTTCTCATACTTATGTCAGAAAACTCAAAAAGTACCTCGTATGAAAAACGACACAATATTCCTTTCATATCTTTTACTAATAACTGACTAAAGGGTAAAATTGGATTTAAACAATTATAGGTTGATGGAAATAATATTACATATTGAGGAAACATGGATGGAGATGATAAAATACACCCCAGTAAATTCCAAAATATTAACAATCTCGGATAAAAATGAGATTGTGATATTTCCCTTACCTTAGGTCCGATTTGCTTCGTAAGTGTCTGAACCTCCTCTTCTTTAAAGCGCTTCTTCGAGGCCTCCTTTTAGGGCACTAAAATTTGGTATTTGAAGAAGTATAAGACCTCTAGGATATCTCTATGGAAGTGGATAGAATAAATTGGTCGGGGATTTCTGAGCTTTAATGCTCAATGTGGTGTGAGGAAGAGAGGGAGAAGGTGCCCTTTTATAAGGGAGGAGAGAGGCACCTTTGGAAAAACAAAAAATACTATTTTATTATAAAGCAATATTCGGTTTTAAATAGATCCAAATTTATTTATTTCAAAGCTAAGGTGGGGATGGGTCGAAATCCTCCTATCCAATAGAATTTGCAGACGTTTAGTTTACTATTTTAACCTTATCATTTAGATTTATCTTTAACTTAGATAATTTTACGTTTACCGTGTCTTTTTGTGTTCTTACAATATATGGTTAATAAACTTACAATAAGAAGCCAAACGAACCCCAAGTTGTTTATTATTAATATATATAACCTTATCTAAGTCATTTGTCCGATACTTAAATTTGTAGGAATAAAATAACAATTAATAATATAATATTTGTTTTAATAATTATTTATGTCAGTTTTGACACTATTTAGTAATTGGTTTTTGTGAAAATCATAACTGATTGATTAGTTCGATAAATATTAATTAAAGCAATACTAACATGTCATATTAACCTAGAAAATTAGTGGAATTCATAAAAAGTCTCAAATTACATTTATTTGGGTATTTATAACAACAATAATTTCAATATTTCATTAATAAGATAATTTCTACATCATCTTTGTGACATAAATAAATTAAATTATTTAATGTCTAAAAATTACAAATAAACTACCATTATGTAGGAAATCTATTTAGCTTTATAATGAATGTTTATAGACGAATTTATTATATGTATAATCCTATATTAAAAATTATTTACTTATTAAACATTGATTATAACTATTTTAACCCTTCTTTAAATAAATTAATAATAAATGTCCTAATCTAATACAAGTGGGCCTAAATGGTTATATTTTATTCGAAAGGTTGTTTTTGGTCGAACTACACTTATCCATTAGAATTAAGAGATGTCTTAGGGTAATAATAATATCATTTTTACCCTTAATTACCATATTTACTTTTAACCGCGGTTAAAAAAAAGTAAAAAGTTACTATTCATCAAAAATTATTTTCATCTCATTAAACCACATATTACTTATTGAAATCAACCGTGTCTCTTATATTTTTGAAATTACATTCACAAAAGAGGTAAAATTAAGTTTTATGTAAATTTTCAAATTCTCCAAGGAGGTGGGTAAAAGACGGTGAAAAGTTCAATAAAATTTTTATATATCTAAAAATATTATAAAATTACTCCAATGAATTACATTGAACATATATAGGTATTATGTACCAATTTTTACTTAAAATAAATTTATATAAAATAAATAATTATTTAAATAAAAATTCGGTTTTTAAATAATAACCCAGTGTTTTCACTATTCATCAATAATTGAATGTTTTCAAAAAAATACCAAAATTTTACCCTAGGCTAATTTCAATATTCCGAATCCATAAATGAAGTCCATTTTCAAAATTAAAATTTATAAAATTTCAAAAATTTGTATTACTATTCATAACGGCTAATTTTAATAATATTTTAATAGCATATCGTTGTTTAGCGAAACTCAGTATTGCTTACAACACACGCTATCGTGGAAGGTCGCGCTTCTGTGTAATGCAATCCAAATCAGGGATGTGTATTGTGAAAGCTCCTTTTGGTGTATCATACAACACAAGACATTAATGAAATTAAAAGGAATATTTTTCGTAAAATCATATGGTGTTACATGGGTACTAGGTGGGAAGACTATACTAGCATGCATGTGATACGGGAGTGGCTCCAACCCAGTTTCACTTAGCTGGATTGATTCTTACAATAATAACTAAACATTGGATGATGAGTGGAGACCACAAGGTTATGGAGGTGTTTCCATACTAGAGGCTCGTGCACAATAATGTATGATATGGATTCTTTGGTACACCGAGACGTGAGGTTCTAGGTCCCCCCACAGATTTAGTCCCTTTATGGCCTCTCCAAATTTTAGTGCTCCTACATTACTATACACTCACCGTCATCATGCGGTGTAGCTTTTGGGATCACTTGAAGGTTTGATTTTTCATAACTGCAAGGGTGTTTTATTTTATTTAAGTTGTTTTCTATTAAAGTGTTTTCTTCATATAAATTGTTAATTTAATGTTGCTTAGGCTTTGGTGTCATTTCATATATTTAGCCAACAAATGTAGTTGTCATTTAATTTTACACGTGGAACCTCTTAGTTGGGTGATGTGCTAATGGGATCTTGGCTCACACCCTACAAACACATTTGGGTGTATGTAGACTCTGTTTATTTTGTATTCTAGGTTGTGGCGTGCTCAATGATGGTGGCTCAGGTGGCAGTTAGTTTTCTCTTGCAGAGTGGTGTTGTTGTGGCCTCTCTTTTTAAGGGAGATTTGAGTTCGTGTTTTAGTTTTCTACTGTCGTCTTTTCTTTATAGTTATTGGTTTGAGTTGTATACATTATACATGCTTATAGTTTAAGGGTGTGTTTGGTTATCTATTTCCAATTTCTATTTATTTAACTTGATAGTTGTTTTTCTGTCTTTTATTTCTGGTAAATCGTTCCCATTTATTGTTTTAATACCCTGACAGTTGTGCCAGCCCATGGGGATCGGGAACTTCCTTTGGTCTTTGCCACGGGCCGGGTTGTGTGTACGGTTGATGGCAACAAGGACTAGTTCATGACAACATAGTTTATTAATAAAAGTATAAAATGAAGAGTGAAATAAATTTTTTAATATATGGAGATAATAAAGAATTAATTTGGTTTAGTAAATCTTTACTATAATGGAGAATATTATCAGTTTCGTAATAAATGGATATAATGTGTAATGAATGCATTTTAGTAACATATGTCTGAAATGATGAGTGAACATGGTTTATTATTTCAAGGATTAAAGGAGTCAATATCTATCAATTTGTTATGTCAGGAATTAAGTGTTAACTCAAATAAGTATGATAAAATTTGAATGACGAGTGAAAAAGTTTCATGATGGTCGGTCTATAAAAAGGAGTGAACGTGGATTATTAATATAGGCCTTGAATGTGATATGAACCTGATTTAGTAGTATATGGATGGAAAGGTATGTGATCATGATTAAAAAATATAGGGTTCTAACATGGAGTGATCCTATTTAAGTAAAGGGATTTGTCAACTTAGATTGTCACATGAATTACCATGACTACATGAATTTTTTTATTATGAGCCCAATCCATTATTATATAATTGGTAGTAATCATTGAATAATAATTATATTAGTTTCATTTTGTACTATCATTTACATTTCCATGTCTTATTCCTATGTTATGAGTTCATGGAATATAATATTAATTCTATTGTAATTCATGTCTTAAGAATGTCCAAACAGTATTCCTTAACTAATAATTATGATCATTGATTTTTAGGGCATGATCTTCAAATGTATTCATCAGGTTCCAATACCCTTAGTCTCATGAATATTCTTACATATAAACTTTTTAGACCCTTACTATTAATTTCAGCTCACAAATTCTTATGTTTAAATTCCCTAGGTTATGAAAAAACATTTTAAGTAAGAGTACCAAAGGGTAAGATATTTAGAGTATATATTGGAGATTTTTTTTTATGATAGTGTCTGTTGTGTTCCATGTTCTTAATGTAACTAAACTATTATGGACCTCGAGAATTTTTTTTTCGAAATTTGATGAATATTATTATAAAATGATGTAATACCCACGTATGTTAATCCAGTGTCTCTATAAGACATAAAATGTGGTTTCATTTTTCATGCCTTAATGTGGTGAATTAATAAGAACAAACCTGGTATTTTTTAGATATTATTTACCTTTAATTTCATTATCTAGAGTACAAGTTTAGATTATTTTGTTTTTGAATATACTGGGTGGCATATTATAAACCTAGAGAAAGTGGGTGATGGATGAGATATCGTAGTTCTTGGGTATATTTATTTACTGTACTCTTTATTATTCCCTACTATATCTGTATATACTATTTAACATACTTGATTTTTCTTTAGACATGTAGGTGATGGACTAATGAGATTTAATCACACCAATCTCAAGATAAAATTTCAATTGGGTTCTTGAGAATCTCTCAAATGTTTACTTTATGAATAGTTTATGGTTGGGTCCTTTGTTGAGTACTGATTGGTCAAGCAGGAATTCTCGACTATTATTAGATAACTTAATAGGTTTGGATATCTGATTCCTTGAATCCTTTTTGTGTTTCTTTTATTTTTGGAATGTCATTTAATTGGCCTAGGGGCAACTGGTTATGTGTACAAAATGGTTGTTATACCATTATTCAATTTCATTTTATTAAAGTCTGTCTTTGTCGATTTATTATTTCTACTTACTATTATGTGTATGATATTTGGTTATGAAATACTGACTATGCATTTCGATCAATGTGTATAGTACCCTAAAAACTCCTTTTATACCCTTGTTGCTATTCCATAGCCTCTTGTATATGAGGAGGTGTTCATGAGGTCATGTGGAAGTTCACCTCGGGGTACCAGTTTAGTAGCATTGGGGTAGGGATGTTACATGTGAGGTAAGATACTTAATCTAACACTCCATTCATTAAGTAATATTCTAATTTTATGTAACAAATTTATTATATATGGTGAATATACTACAAATTTACATGTAATATTAGAATTAATTACAATTCACGTTATTTTAACTATCTATTTAAATTATATCATAAAGGGGTTGTGACATCAAAATTATTTTGTGGTAATGAATTTATAACACAATTTGGTTTCATTATGTTTGATAACTTCTCCTTTGGCTTTAATATTTTTATATTATGTATGTAATGAATTATTATTATCATATATTGTGTTTAAAGTATTTTATATTACTCTAAATTTGATACATATAATAGAATCATAGATTAATTATAACTATAATGTTATTATCATCATAAATATTTATCAATCAAGTTCATTCCTATCAAGATTTTTTTAATAATTAATTAGTTTCCAATATTCCAATTTAATTATCAACATCTCTGGTTATTAATGATAATGTAATGTAATATTACTGTTTTTTACACACTTTGGTTCTTACAATGTTAGATAAAATGATGATAAAAATCCAACTTATTTTTTCACTTCAATCAAAAATATTTTTTTCAAAAAACCATGTTATCTAAAAATATTATATAAAATGATTTTATCCATTTTTATTTATTTATTGAAATATTTTTACCAATTTCTACTTTTTTAAAATGTATTAAAAATAATAATCATGTTGTTTTCTGAACTAAACCCATTTTTATTTTATAAAAAATGTTAAAGGAGTCATTGTTTCAATAAACATGGAATGTATGGAATTTCACAGTATTGTGAAAAATCTATGTTTTAAATAATACTTTATATTTTTCAATTACCATTTACAATAAATGTATTTCAAAAAATTGGTGAACCGTTAGTATTAAAAAGTGATTTTCGTATTGATAATTATATTTTCCTGAAGAATGTATTTAATTATAGTTTTATGGTCTTTCTATACATCAATAACAATAACCTTTAATTATTAATCTCATTGGTTTATTTTTTGTATTTAATATCCTTATTATTTTTATGGATGGTTTATAACCATTTTGAACAAGGAATTTAATGAAACTCACTTCCTTGATTCATATATTGTCATTAAATTTCCCTTGAATTATATACTCGAATTTCATCATTGGACATTATATTTTCTTTGAATATCCATATAATGTATCAGGGATATGTTTATTGATTAACAATATATAATTTAAATATTTTAATCTCCTCATGGAGTTTCATTTTTTTATATGGGTGAATATTGTTAAATTCTTTTTTTACACAATATAGAAATTTTATGATACTACACTTTATTCATTAATTATTAATATTAGTAAATATTTGATGAATTGTTTGTACAAGCAGTGATGGATGGGTCCGGAATTATTAGGCCCCTCAACCCATTAGTAGCATCAATAGTAGAATCAATATGTCAATATTAAATGATTATAAAACTGTAATTTTAATGTGAATATTATTGGAGTTAGAGGAATCATGATGTCAGGGATCCTGAAATCCAACAATTACTAATTTCCTTCATCAATAATTTTGTTATTATTATCCATGGTATTTTCAAAATGATATCATCTCTATATTCATTTCATTATCAGTTATTGATTAATTTTCATGCATGTTAACCTATTTAACATTCAGTATTGATTAATACAAATCTATTCAATGTATTCATGTTATTGATTATATGTCATGTGTGTTCAATTATCTACCATTCTATATTAATTAAACCTTATCTTATTATCGATTTTATTTTCTCATGAATAATTTTATTCATTTTTTAATTAATAAAATCGAATGTGTTTTATGTTATTTAACTTTCTATTTAGATAAAAAAAATTGTATTCATGATTGTTATGTTATTTATATAAAATCAGTATTCAATTAATTACCATAATATAATGATTATTATTTATTGATTCACGATATTTTCCAATATACTTAATTATTAATAAAAAATTGATCTCAACATTATTTTTATTCATTACAAGGAATCCATGATGTGTATTATGAATTTTGTATATTAATATTCAATAAGATAAAATTTTATTGTTAAAAAAATTATGTTCTAATTGTTTTTGGAAATTTAATTTAATAATCAAGTATGTATCTAGTTTACCAAGACTACTAAATTATTTTTTCCATTAAGAGGTTATTCAATGAATCTTATAGAAATGTAATAATAGAAGGCAGTGGATCTCAATTACTAGGTTTGGGGTCATTATAGATAGAATTAGAGGTAGTTTAGTAGAAACTTTGGAAAATGGATTAAGGAATACAAGGAATTGGGAATGTATACCTAGTATTGGAATTGGGAATAATAATTGAAGAAAATGAAAATGTTTTTTTAATGTAGACACTAGGTTGTTTTTCTAGTGATATATCTATTTCAAGACACTATAATTGGATATGGTGATAGTACAGTTTTGCATATTTTAAAAAACATTGAAAATAGGGCAATGGTATTGACCCAATCATCACTAGGTTCATGGAAACATGCCTTAAAACACACCATGTTTTAAATTCGTGAAGTTTTTTCATTAAATAAATTACATTTTATTTTCATCCCATGATGAAGGATTTGAATAATTGGTGAATTTTAATGACCTCAGATAAAACTAAGGTAACTTATTTTTAATATAATATGTTATAATCTAAACATTTTATAAATGATGAAATTCTTTTTCCACTATGATTATTATTACTTGCACTATGATTTTTGTTATTAATTAATGGTTAGAACCTGATGAAATCATGTTAACATTGACCATGGAGGAAATGTGGTTACTATAGAAAATAATAATGATTGAGAAAAGGATTTAATGAAATTGATATTGTGATTATTCAATTATTCTTAAATATGATTACAATACTATTCATTAATGAAATCTCAGACTCACCAAAAATGAGAATGATAGAGCTTTCTAAGATATAAAGTGTTGTAGAACATGGTGGAAAGAAGGATAGATATCCATCTTATGATAAATATGTAAATAGAAACAAAGAAATATGTCTCAATATAATGGTAAAATGTTTTATCTATGTTTGTAGGGAATACACGAATGAGTTTCAATGAAAAAATGAATAGTGTGATGGAATGGGATAAATTTCATCATATGGACTCATTTATAGTTCAGTGTCTTGAATATGGAGATCCTTGGTATTATCTGAGTTAATTACAACTTCTTTAATTATTATCCCATATAACTATATTTGTAATATGTATAAACAAAATTATTTAAGTATTTATGTATTGGAATTCATTAATTAAATTCTATAAGAATATTAGTAATGTAATTACGGTTAGAAATATCATGAAACATATAAAGACTATGTCAAATTTTAGTAGAGTATGTGTATTCCTTAGAATAATTTTTATTGATACCAACATGGTTTTACAATTTTAAGGTAGATAATAAGTTCAAATTGAAAAAAAACTTATATGAATGTTTTTGTAGTATGATAATATAATGATTAATGATTATTTTTAATACATTAATGGGAATATGAATCATTGTTTTAGTATATGTACTAGTAAAAAGGTTATTTTTGAAATAATTATTTTTATTTTTATTGTTATAAGTTTAGTGATATTTATAATATTTAGTTTTTATCTTATATATTATGTTGTAGTAAATATGGGTCAGCAGATTTTGGAAACAAATTTGTAATTATATATAAACTATTTTAGAAATGAGATTACTATAATGTTGAGTGATAACCCTTCACCTTCTGAATGATTATAGTGCATGAAACCACAACCAAATAATGTTATGTGTATAGTGACTACCACCCACCTACATGAATTCATGATTAAAATTTATTTTAATTTAGTTAAACTATTTTATGAATAAATATTAATGATGAATTGTAACGCCCCGACCCTAATTACCTAGAGTCGGTGCATTATTACATAACATTGGCATGATCATGAGAAAGATCAAGTCTCGAAAGACCGATTAGTTTAGTAGCCTTGGAATAACTAGATACATCCATAAATTTTTTTACATTACATCAAAAAAAAACATCTTGTCTTCATATCCCCTCATACTATCCCTGCAGGTCATTCACAAATTACTTCTTCATAATCCTGGGAAAAATAAAACATTGAAAGGGGTGAGCTCGGATGCTCAGTAAGGATAACATTATAGCAGAAGCTTTCATAAATAAGCATAAACACTTAAGGCAATTTATAACTAAAACAAAAGCCTTTTAAATTTAAACTTCAGCATAAAATGGCGAAGGTAAAATGAAATAATGCCATTTACATACTAACATGGATATTCTACTAGTCGAATGATCACATGAAATATCAATAACCACTTTCATAATGATGGAATGCATAATGCCAGACTATCATAACCACATAGCCAAGGCCTCGTGCCAAGACTACAAATAAGATTTTGCCAAGGCCTTGTGCCAAGACACTAGTTTGTCTCATGAGACCTACCGATGCATCGAGGAGCTATAGCGGGCTCCACCCGTCACTTATTAAGTCCAATGCATTCCTCATATGAATAGGTTTAAGCATAAAATAAACATTCGTATTAAAACTAGCATACGAAATGTCAATACTTTAACCACAAACCATGAATGGTATAAAAATAGAACATCCACAGTCAAACATAACTCATTTGATACAATATGAAAGATTGTATTGTATCACATTAACCTCAATCATGAATAATGAAGGATGTTGACATAGATGAAAATAATCATCATAACTTTTTGAGAGAAATATCCCCCTTTTCTTGAAAACTTTTAAAAGTCACACTATTTGTCAAGAAGACATTCAAAAATAGATTTTTGAATCAAAGTTTCCCATACCACTTTGAAACTTTTAAAAGGATTTTTAAATTTAAAACTTTAATGTCCATAAAAATAAATCCTTAAAACCATTTTTAAAATATGGACATTAATGAGCATGATTTAGAAGAATAATTCTTTAAAACATTTTAAAATGGTATTTTGGTTAGAGTTTCTAACCAAAAGAGGGACACTTGAATACAAATAATTGAGGTAATCAAAACATTGTAATATCATGAGAATAATGGAATTCATGATATACTATGTCAAAGTACATTATATACACCACATAAAAGTGATTTGGTGTATATCATCAAAGAAGTCTCAATGGAATGTAAATTGAGATGAAATATCTCATAAAGGTTGTATCCTTAGGTTAAGGATAAATCAACGACATAATTATGTGTGAAAAATATAAATACACTAAATATGATTGGATATTTAGTGTAAATCAATCAAAGTATATTCACACATATTCTTGTAAAAACAATACCAACGAATTGGATGTTTAACTCAATAAATGGAGAATGAGTTAAAATTATTCTTATCAAATTCAAATCAATGACTTAAGAATTATCAATGGAGTGATTATGTGTATCAAACTTATATCCACAGGAATGGGAGTTGAAATTATGACATAATCAAATGAATAGTGATTCCACACATAATCTTGGGGTAATATAATCAATGAAATATGCGTAAAGCCAAATGAGTGGAAGTTGAAATCTCAAATTCCCTTATTGATTAGGTAACTTAAGAAACATACACCCATGAAAGAATTATCATACCATGATGATGTAAATACCCATAAATAAAAGTATATAACACAATGAATAAAATCATGGGCAGTACACATACACCACATGCAATAATTAAGTGGTGATCAATGGAATTCTCACGGAATTAAAAGTGAGATAAGAAAATCCCTTACTTTGTACTTTTTCCTTGGTCGATGGTAGGTTTACCTCCTGTATAATGGTGAAAGAATTGTTATTGAATAACACAAGAATCATTTACTTTAATATGATATCATATATGATCTTCTAACATTGATTTGTTAATAATATCTTAGTATTAATGCCGTTTCGGGTGTTAACATACTCATTTTCTTTTATATGTTTTGTTACATAAGTCATGTTTGTTGTATCTTATTCATATCCAGAATGATATCAAGTCCTTAAACATCATTTTTAAATCATTAAATGATAATTATACTTGAATGGATACGATGGAGAATGAATCTCATCGTGTTCGTGGAGACGGTAGTCCGTACGTACGCACGAACGCTACTTCCATTTAATTTTATTTTAAAAGAATCAAATCCAAATGATACATAGGTATATTATTATTCCAGTATAATATAATATTTTATATATGTTACTTAAGTTCATTAACACCATCCTTTATACGTTCCATGTGTGGTATGAACGAGTCATATCATTTTAAGGGGGCGGTAGTCCGCACTTCCTCAAATGAAATTATCGTATGTATATACAACATGAAACGAATAATGGTATGAAATAAAATGGAATTACAGAAGCTTATATATAAAATATATATCATTAATATCATATTTAATTACAGTGCCATCATAATGGCCACCATGAGAAGCGGTAAGATGTAATTGAACAATCATCGTTTCGTGTGGCGTTAGTTTGCCATCCACAGAAACATTATGTTCATCATCCATTAGATGGAGTTGTGTGTATGTGTAGTTTGAATCCTTCTTATAAAAACATCCTAGTATATTGTGGATACTGGTGTTGTTACAAAAGAAATGAAATAAAAAGAGTTTGGGGGTTGGAGAAGCAAAATAAATGAAAATAATTTAAGAGAAATCGTTACCTTTAATCTAGGTAACTCACTTTGGTTGGAACCAAAGGACTTCTTGAAATGCTTTCTGCCTAAGGGGAAGCTTCAAGGAGGAGGAGAGGGATTTGGGGAGCTTAGTTGGGCAGAGTTTGGACGAGCCAAGTGGCTTGAGAGGTGTTAGGAAAAGAGAAGGAGGAGTGCCCTTTTATAAGAGGGGTGAGGGGCACTTTTGGAAAAGCTAGAAATATTAATTTATAATAAATTCATATTCGGTTTCCAAAGGCTCCAAAGTTGACTATTCAAAGGATTAGGTGGGGATAGGTCGAAAACAACTCATCCAATAGAATTTAGAGAGGTTTGGGTACTTATATTAACCTTATCTTTAAGTATTAACTCTAAGTTAATTAGTTTCACTTTTACAACGTCTCTTTGTATTTTTATATAATATGGTTAATAAACATACTATATACATCCCAGAGACCCCCAAGTGGTCCATTAATGATTAAACTATCATTATATAAGTCTATTGGCCGAACCTTAGATTTTTAGGAATTTAATATCAATTAATAATATAATATTTGTTTTAAGAACTCTTTTATGTCAATTTTGACACTATTCAATAGTTGATTTTTGTGAAACTCATAACAGATTGATTACTTCGAAAAAAGTCAATTAAATCAATCCTAATATATCATATTATCCTAGAAAATTAGTTTAATTCATTAAAAGTTTCATATTATATTTTTTTGGGTATTTATAATATCAATTATTTTAAATTTTCACTATTATAGTAATTACTGCATCATCATTGTGTCATAAATAAAATAAATTATTTAATGTCTAAAAATTATAAATAAAATATCATCATGTAGGAAATATTTTTCGATTTCTAATGAATATTTATAATAGAAAATCCAACATGTATAACCCTATGTAAAAATTGTTCTTCTAAAAGATGTAAGCTTATTCCATTTTTATTTTTATTTTAACTTTATTAATATAATGTGTCCCTACCACATACAAGTGGCTCCAAGGGGTCCCCAAATTGACCCAAGGATGCCCATGGTCGGGTATGTGTCCACCAATAAGGTTATGACACGTTTTAGGGTAATTTTGTATTATTATAATATTATTTGTTTAACCCTTATTTACCGGATTTACCCTTAACCATGTTAAATAAAATATTTACCGCAGTAATTATTCAAAATGTCTAAAAATAAAAGTTACCTATTTACACAATTTGGAAATCCTGATTCCAAATATGGAATCCATTTTTCTAAATTCAAAACACAGAAGTGGCAGAAATTAATTTAAAATTAATTCCCGCTGTCAAAACAAAAAGCGTGTTTTTAAGAGATAATAACTATCAAAAGATTGACACTTGTTTATGTTCGGTTTAATTGTAAAATTATGTCCAATGACCAACATTATATTAAATGGTAAAAATATATTCTAAATATACTTTAAAACCACTCAAATTCACAATTTATCACTATTAATTATTTTGATTAAAAAAGTTGTTTTTAATTAAAATTTAGTAATTTTCACTATTCATCAAAATATGAAAGTTATCCGAAAAGTACCAAAATTTCACCTTAGGCTAAATTCGATATTCCGAATCCAAAAATGAAGTCCATTTTGAAATATAAAATATATATAATTTCAAAAGGTAGGTATTACTATTCATAACGGCTAGTTTGATTGGTTGTGGTGTGTTAAAATCTCGAAGTTGCGTACAATGCACGTCATTGCATTATTCGAAAGGAAACATACCGAGGAAGCATGGGGTGTTACATTCTCCCATCCTTCAATAAATTGCGTCCTCGCAATTTTTAAATTTTTTCTTGGGAATATAATGGAAAGTCCCACATCAGAAAAAGAGTCAATAAAACTATCACTTTAAAAGAAAGAAAGAGAGGTATAAGGGTCATCCAAGATAACCCATACTAGGATTCCATGTAAGAAAACATGGATATGGATGATAAACTAAGTGTCAAGTTCTGATGGAGAGGGATAGAAATCATGATCAGGAGAAAGTTAACAATGAGAAAACCACAAACTTGTGTTGGGACAAACGACCATTAGTCTCCTAGTAGGAAAGTAAACGGACAACATTTTTTTAAAGTTACATTACATAAGGAAGAGTAATTCATTTATGATATTGACTAAGAACATTATGAGATATACTTACATTTTAAGTAGATTTTCATTCTTTAATAAATTTCCACCACTAACTCATTTTTTTAGACGATGAGTATTCAAGAAGACTTGGTCACACTGGAAGAGATAGAATAAACTTCTATAGAATCACATGATCCATGAAGGATAAACCATATATTTTCATTGTCTTTGAAGATTAATCAAAACCAAAATGGTCAGTGAATGGTCTAATGATCCCCCAAAAGGATATTCATTGAGATAAATATGCACTAATCTTAATTTCTAAAATTAAACCAACAATACCCCAAAGTTAAATAGATACCATTCAATAACCAATTGTCCTTAAAATCCTTTAATATAATCCAAACTAATATTGAAACCCAAAACATAGAAGAATTTGATTATGTAGTCTCCCATGTTAAATTGTATCTCCAAATGACATCAGATACTCTTAAAGTCACATACTCAAAAGTAACTAACCTAATCACATATTCTCTATTATAGGTTAATCATTTCCATAAATAACCCAAATCACTATAAATCCACAATAAAAACGTAGATAAAAATCTATCATTACTCCACAAATGAAACCCCATAGTATTCTATTTTCCTTGGGCATATAGTGTTCCCAACAAAGCGAACATCTTCCAAAATAACATTTATCACTTAATCACCAAATCATTTTCCTATACCAAGGGTATTCTTTTGATATGAAATAAGAACCCAAATCAACTTATTATTGATCAATAAAATCATTTAACTAAAAAAAAGTCACACTAACCAGGGACTTCACGTAGTCCAGTGGTAGGCGATAAATCCCAATCGCACTTTGGTTGTGGGTTCGATTCCCATAGCTTTGTCCGACGCGACGGGTTGTCACACGGTCTACGTGTTGTCCTTTTTCAGAAACTATATTTTATAATATTGCCAAAATGAGATAAATTCCTCAAAATACTATATCATAAATTTAACCACAAATGTTATATCATACCTTGAATCTTCATCCCAAATTAGAATAACTTATAATTCTCTCAAACCCCAATGATCATATAAATCCAAATGGTTATTTATACCCATATCCACAAGAGAAGAGACAATTCTTCCTCAAATATCATTCTCACATGGCAAACTGCGGGGTTACAAATACAAGAGAAAATTATTCCATAGTAAACCCATCAACAAGGAGTGCTAATACTTTTTAAACATTTCTCCAACCATTTATTCCCACATAGCTTCTTCTTTGACCAAGAAAATATCCTATAGAATAGGACATTCACTCGGGTAATGGCCAGGTCCCCTACATTTATGGCAAATGACTGTAAATGGACTCTTGGGACCTTTTTTATCTTCTTCCATAGTACTCTTCATTTTTCTTCGGCAATTCTTTACTTTATGTCCTTCCTTCCCGCACGTAAAACATTTCGTTGTCCCATTGAGACACTTTCCTGGATGTCTCTTTCCACATTTCCTGCATGATGAAAATTGAGGGTTCTTTTCTCCATGGTCTCCATTGCTGGAGCTCTTATCATTTATCACCTTTCTCTTCCTTGTTGAGTCTGGGAGTTGGTTAATATATATGTTGTTGATCATATTTTTGGAAAACTGATTTGGCATAAAGATGATATCTTTTAGGCCTATCAACATACCATTTTGTTGCTCATTGCCACCACCGTTCCCATCTTGTACATCATTCTCAAAGTCACTATGACTTCCTTGGAATCCAGCCATTGACTAAAACCATAAAGCATTGTGTGAGTAATAGTAGTCGTAAAATCATTTAGAGATTAAAATGTCACCATATTCTCGATTTGAAACATATTAGGGATTAACCAAGGTCATTTATTCTCATATTATATATATATTACTTAAATTGGTTTGTAAAGAAAATGTAAATTATCCTAAGCATATCCCTCGGGAGTGTCGTAACCAAGAGTGCAGCAAGGCCCGTTGTCGTGCACCAGTTCCCGTTCGAGTCTAGCTCAAAGCGGTGTTTTCGGGTTTTACCCCTAGGTACATCTGTGCCAGAGCCGCCTCTACCTGCTCGTATCCAGACAGGGATGTATTGCTCAGAAAACTCACAAAATCTCTACAATACCAAAATTCTAGGAAGTTCTTTTATACTAATCCTCAAAGTTCATCTTAGGTCTACGTGCTCTAATCAGAGTTTATCTAAATCTAGCTACCAAGGTTTGTACTAAACTTCCTCTGATACCAACTGTAACGCCCCGACCCTAATTACCTAGAGTCGGTGCATTATTACATAACATTGGCATGATCATGAGAAAGATCAAGTCTCGAAAGACCGATTAGTTTAGTAGCCTTGGAATAACTAGATACATCCATAAATTTTTTTACATTACATCAAAAAAAAACATCTTGTCTTCATATCCCCTCATACTATCCCTGCAGGTCATTCACAAATTACTTCTTCATAATCCTGGGAAAAATAAAACATTGAAAGGGGTGAGCTCGGATGCTCAGTAAGGATAACATTATAGCAGAAGCTTTCATAAATAAGCATAAACACTTAAGGCAATTTATAACTAAAACAAAAGCCTTTTAAATTTAAACTTCAGCATAAAATGGTGAAGGTAAAATGAAATAATGCCATTTACTTACTCACATGGATATTCTACTAGTCGAATGATCACATGAAATATCAATAACCACTTTCATAATGATGGAATGCATAATGCCATACTATCATAACCACATAGCCAAGGCCTCGTGCCAAGACTACAAATAAGATTTTGCCAAGGCCTTGTGCCAAGACACTAGTTTGTCTCATGAGACCTACCGATGCATCGAGGAGCTATAGCGGGCTCCACCCGTCACTTATTAAGTCCAATGCATTCCTCATATGAATAGGTTTAAGCATAAAATAAACATTCGTATTAAAACTAGCATACGAAATGTCAATACTTTAACCACAAACCATGAATGGTATAAAAATAGAACATCCACAGTCAAACATAACTCATTTGATACAATATGAAAGATTTTATTGTATCACATTAACCTCAATCATGAATAATGAAGGATGTTGACATAGATGAAAATAATCATCATAACTTTTTGAGAGAAATATCCCCCTTTTCTTGAAAACTTTTAAAAGTCACACTATTTGTCAAGAAGACATTCAAAAATAGATTTTTGAATCAAAGTGTCCCATACCACTTTGAAACTTTTAAAAGGATTTTTAAATTTAAAACTTTAATGTCCATAAAAATAAATCCTTAAAACCATTTTTAAAATATGGACATTAATGAGCATGATTTAGAAGAATAATTCTTTAAAACATTTTAAAATGGTATTTTGGTTAGAGTTTCTAACCAAAAGAGGGACACTTGAATACAAATAATTGAGGTAATCAAAACATTGTAATATCATGAGAATAAAGGAATTCATGATATACTATTTCAAAGTACATTATATACACCACATAAAAGTGATTTGGTGTATATCATCAAAGAAGTCTCAATGGAATGTAAATTGAGATGAAATATCTCATAAAGGTTGTATCCTTAGGTTAAGGATAAATCAACGACATAATTATGTGTGACAAATATAAATACACTAAATATGATTGGATATTTAGTGTAAATCAATCAAAGTATATTCACACATATTCTTGTAAAAACAATACCAACGAATTGGATGTTTAACTCAATAAATGGAGAATGAGTTAAAATTATTCTTATCAAATTCAAATCAATGACTTGAGAATTATCAATGGAGTGATTATGTGTATCAAACTTATATCCACAGGAATTGGAGTGGAAATTATGACATAATCAAATGAATAGTGATTCCACACATAATCTTGGGGTAATATAATCAATGAAATATGCGTAAAGCCAAATGAGTGGAAGTTGAAATCTCAAATTCCCTTATTGATTAGGTAACTTAAGAAACATACACCCATGAAAGAATTATCATACCATGATGATGTAAATACCCATAAATAAAAGTATATAACACAATGAATAAAATCATGGGCAGTACACATACACCACATTCAATAATTAAGTGGTGATCAATGGAATTCTCACGGAATTAAAAGTGAGATAAGAAAATCCCTTACTTTGTACTTTTTCCTTGGTCGATGGTAGGTTTACCTCCTGTATAATGGTGAAAGAATTGTTATTGAATAATACAAGAATCATTTACTTTAATATGATATCATATATGATCTTCTAACATTGATTTGTTAATATTATCTTAGTATTAATGCCGTTTCGGGTGTTAACTTACTCATTTTCTTTTATATGTTTTGTTACATAAGTCATGTTTGTTGTATCTTATTCATATCCAGAATGATATCAAGTCCTTAAACATCATTTTTAAATCATTAAATGATAATTATACTTGAATGGATACGATGGAGAATGAATCTCATCGCGTTCGTGGAGACGGTAGTCCGTACGTACGCACGAACGCTACTTCCATTTAATTTTATTTTAAAAGAATCGAATCCAAATGATACATAGGTATATTATTATTCCAGTATAATATAATATTTTATATATGTTACTTAAGTTCATTAACACCATCTTTTATACGTTCCATGTGTGGTATGAACGAGTCATATCATTTTAAGG
This sequence comes from Viscum album, assembly GCA_963277665.1. NCBI lineage: Eukaryota > Viridiplantae > Streptophyta > Magnoliopsida > Santalales > Viscaceae > Viscum > Viscum album. The sequence continues at coordinate 1,665,037,172 of OY728147.1, read as the reverse complement.
GGACGGTAGTCCGCACTTCCTCAAATGAAATTATCGTATGTATATACAACATGAAACGAATAATGGTATGAAATAAAATGGAATTACAGAAGCTTATATATAAAATATATATCATTAATATCATATTTAATTACAGTGCCATCATAATGGCCACCATGATAAGCGGTAAGATGTATTTGAACAATCATCGTTTCGTGAGGCATTATTTTGCCATCCACAGAAACATTATGTTCATCATCCATTAGATGGAGTTGTGTGTATGTGTAGTTTGAATCCTTCTTATAAAAACATCCTAGTATATTGTGGATACTGGTGTTGTTACAAAAGAAATGAAATAAAAAGAGTTTGGGAGTTGGAGAAGCAAAATAAATGAAAATAATTTAAGAGAAATCGTTACCTTTAATCTAGGTAACTCACTTTGGTTGGAACCAAAGGACTTCTTGAAATGCTTTCTGCCTAAGGGGAAGCTTCAAGGAGGAGGATAGGGATTTGGGGAGCTTAGTTGGGCAGAGTTTGGACGAGCCAAGTGGCTTGAGAGGTGTTAGGAAAAGAGAAGGAGGAGTGACCTTTTATAAGAGGGGTGAGGGGCACTTTTGGAAAAGCTAGAAATATTAATTTATAATAAATTCATATTCGGTTTCCAAAGGCTCCAAAGTTGACTATTCAAAGGATGAGGTGGGGATAGGTCGAAAACAACTCATCCAATAGAATTTAGACAGGTTTGGGTACTTATATTAACCTTATCTTTAAGTATTAACTCTAAGTTAATTAGTTTCACTTTTACAATGTCTCTTTGTATTTTTATATAATATGGTTAATAAACTTACTATATACATACAAGCGACCCCCACGTGGTCCATTAATGATTAACCTATCATAATATAAGTCTCTTGGCCGAACCTTAGATTTTTAGGAATTTAATATCAATTAATAATATAATATTTGTTTTAAGAACTCTTTTATGTCAATTTTGACACTATTCAATAGTTGATTTTTGTGAAACTCATAACAGATTGATTTCTTAGAACAAAGTCAATTAAATCAATCCTAATATATCATGTTATCCTAGAAAATTAGTTTAATTCATTAAAAGTTTCATATTATATTTTTTTGGATATTTATAATATCAATTATTTTAATTTTTCACTATTATAGTAATTACTGCATCATCATTGTGTCATAAATAAAATAAATTATTTAATGTCTAAAAATTATAAATAAAATATCATCATGTAGGAAATATTTTTCGATTTCTAATGAATATTTATAATCGAAAATCCAACATGTATAACCCTATGTAAAAATTGTTCTTCTAAAAGATGTAAGCTTATTCCATTTTTATTTTTATTTTAACTTTATTAATATAATGTGTGCCTACCACATACAAGTGGCTCCAAGGGGTCCCCAAATTGACCCAAGGATGACCATGGTCGGGTATGTGTCCACCAATAAGGTTAGGACACGTTTTATGGTAATTTTGTATTATTATAATATTATTTTTTTAACCCTTATTTACCGGATTTACCTTTAACCATGGTAAATAAAATATTTACCGCAGTAATTATTCAAAATGTCTAAAAATAAAAGTTACCTATTTACACAATTTGGAAATCCTGATTCCAAATATGGAATCCATTTTTCTAAATACAAAACACAGAAGTGGCAGAAATTAATTTAAAATTAATTTCCGCTGTCAAAACAAAAAGCGTGTTTTTAAGAGATAATAACTATCAAAAGATTGACACTTGTTTATGTTCGGTTTAATTGTAAAATTATGTCCAATGACCAACATTATATTAAATGGTAAAAATATATTCTAAATATACTTTAAAACCACTCAAATTCACAATTTATCACTATTAATTATTTTGATTAAAAAAGTTGTTTTTAATTAAAATTTAGTAATTTTCACTATTCATCAAAATATGAAAGTTATCCGAAAAGTACCAAAATTTCACCTTAGGCTAAATTCGATATTCCGAATCCAAAAATGAAGTCCATTTTGAAATATAAAATATATATAATTTCAAAAAGTAGGTATTACTATTCATAACGGCTAGTTTGATTGGTTGTGGTGTGTTAAAATCTCGAAGTTGCGTACAATGCACGTCATTGCATTATTCGAAAGGAAACATACCGAGGAAGCTTGGGGTGTTACATTCTCCCCTCCTTCAATAAATTACGTCCTCGCAATTTTTAAAATTTTTCTTGGGAATATAATGGAAAGTCCCACATCGGAAAAAGAGTCAATAAAACTATCACTTTAAAAGAAAGAAAGAGAGGTATAAGGGTCATCCAAGATAACCCATACTAGGATTCCATGTAAGAAAACATGGATATGGATGATAAACTAAGTGTCAAGTTCTGATGGAGAGGGATAGAAATCATGATCAGGAGAAAGTTAACAATGAGAAAACCACAAACTTGTGTTGGGACAAACGACCATTAGTCTCCTAGTAGGAAAGTAAACGGACAACATTTTTTTTAAGTTACATTACATAAGGAAGAGTAATTCATTTATGATATTGACTAAGAACATTATGAGATATACTTACATTTTAAGTAGATTTTCATTCTTTAATAAATTTCCACCACTAACTCATTTTTTTTAGACGATGAGTATTCAAGAAGACTTGGTCACACTAGAAGAGATAGAATAAACTTCTATAGAATCACATGATCCATGAAGGATAAACCATATATTTTCATTGTCTTTGATGATTAATCAAAACCAAAATGGTCAGTGAATGGTCTAATGATCCCCCAAAAGGATATTCATTGAGATAAATATGCACTAATCTTAATTTCTAAAATTAAACCAACAATACCCCAAAGTTAAATAGATACCATTCAATAACCAATTGTCCTTAAAATCCTTTAATATAATCCAAACTAATATTGAAACCCAAAACATAGAAGAATTTGATTATGTAGTCTCCCATGTTAAATTGTATCTCCAAATGACATCAGATACTCTTAAAGTCACATACTCAAAAGTAACTAAACTAATCACATATTCTCTATTATAGGTTAATCATTTCCATAAATAACCCAAATCACTATAAATCCACAATAAAAACGTAGATAAAAATCTATCATTACTCCACAAATGAAACCCCATAGTATTCTATTTTCCTTGGGCATATAGTGTTCCCAACAAAGCGAACATCTTCCAAAATAACATTTATCACTTACTCACCAAATCATTTTCCTATACCAAGGGTATTCTTTTGATATGAAATAAGAACCCAAATCAACTTATTATTGATCAATAAAATCATTTAACTAAAAAAAGTCACACTAACCAGGGACTTCACGTAGTCCAGTGGTAGGCGATAAATCCCAATCGCACTTTGGTTGTGGGTTCGATTCCCATAGCTTTGTCCGACGCGACGGGTTGTCACACGGTCTACGTGTTGTCCTTTTTCAAAAACTATATTTTATAATATTTCCAAAATGAGATAAATTCCTCAAAATACTATATCATAAATTTAACCACAAATGTTATATCATACCTTGAATCTTCATCCCAAATTAGAATAACTTATAATTATCTCAAACCCCAATGATCATATAAATCCAAATGGTTATTTATACCCATATCCACAAGAGAAGAGACAATTCTTCCTCAAATATCATTCTCACATGGCAAACTGCGGGGTTACAAATACAAGAGAAAATTATTCCACAGTAAACCCATCAACAAGGAGTGCTAATACTTTTTAAACATTTCTCCAACCATTTATTCCCACATAGCTTCTTCTTTGACCAAGAAAATATCCTATAGAATAGGACATTCACTCGGGTAATGGCCAGGTCCCCTATATTTACGGCAAATGACTGTAAATGGACTCTTGGGACCATTTTTATCTTCTTCCATAGTACTCTTCATTTTTCTTTGGCAATTATTTACTTTATGTCCTTCCTTCCCGCACGTAAAACATTTCGTTGTCCCATTGAGACACTTTCCTGGATGTCTCTTTCCACATTTCCTTCATGATGAAAATTGAGGGTTCTTTTCTCCATGGTCTCCATTGCTGGAGCTCTTATCATTTATCACCTTTCTCTTCCTTGTTGAGTCTGGGAGTTGGTTAATATATATGTTGTTGATCATATTTTTGGAAAACTGATTTGGCATAAAGATGATATCTTTTACGCCTATCAACATTCCATTTTGTTTCTCATTGCCACCACTGTTCCCATCTTGTACATCATTCTCAAAGTCACTATGACTTCCTTGGAATCCAGCCATTGACTAAAACCATAAAGCATTGTGTGAGTAATAGTAGTCGTAAAATCATTTAGAGATTAAAATGTCACCATATTCTCAATTTGAAACATATTAGGGATTAACCAAGGTCATTTATTCTCATATTATATATATATTACTTAAATTGGTTTGTAAAGAAAATGTAAATTATCCTAAGCATATCCCCCAGGAGTGTCGTAACCAAGAGTGCAGCAAGGCCCGTTGTCGTGCACCAGTTCCCGTTCGAGTCTAGCTCAAAGCGGTGTTTTCGGGTTTTACCCCTAGGTACATCTGTGCCAGAGCCGCCTCTACCTGCTCGTATCCAGACAGGGATGTATTGCTCAGAAAACTCACAAAATCCCTACAATACCAAAATTCTAGGAAGTTCTTTTATACTAATCCTCAAAGTTCATCTTAGGTCTACGTGCTCTAATCAGAGTTTATCTAAATCTAGCTACCAAGGTTTGTACTAAACTTCCTCTGATACCAACTGTAACGCCCCGACCCTAATTACCTAGAGTCGGTGCATTATTACATAACATTGGCATGATCATGAGAAAGATCAAGCCTCGAAAGACCGATTAGTTTAGTAGCCTTGGAATAACTAGATACATCCATAAATTTTTTTACATTACATCAAAAAAAAATCTTGTCTTCATATCCCCTCATACTATCCCTGCAGGTCATTCACAAATTACTTCTTCATAATCCTGGGAAAAATAAAACATTGAAAGGGGTGAGCTCGGATGCTTAGTAAGGATAACATTATAGCAGAAGCTTTCATAAATAAGCATAAACACTTAAGGCAATTTATAACAAAAACAAAAGCCTTTTAAATTTAAACATCAGCATAAAATGGCGAAGGTAAAATGAAATAATGCCATTTACTTACTCACATGGATATTATACTAGTCGAATGATCACATGAAATATCAATAACCACTTTCATAATGATGGAATTCATAATTCCAGACTATCATAACCACATAGCCAAGGCCTCGTGCCAAGACTACAAATAAGATTTTGCCAAGGCCTTGTGCCAAGACACTAGTTTGTCTCATGAGACCTACCGATGCATCGAGGAGCTATAGCGGGCTCCACCCGTCACTTATTAAGTCCAATGCATTCCTCATATGAATAGTTTTAAGCATAAAATAAACATTCGTATTAAAACTAGCATACGAAATGTCAATACTTTAACCACAAACCATGAATGGTATAAAAATAGAACATCCACGGTCAAACATAACTCATTTGATACAATATGAAAGATTGTATTGTATCACATTAACCTCAATCATGAATAATGAAGGATGTTGACATAGACGAAAATAATCATCATAACTTTTTGAGAGAAATATCCCCCTTTTCTTGAAAACTATTAAAAGTCACACTATTTGTCAAGAAGACATTCAAAAATAGATTTTTGAATCAAAGTGTCACATACCACTTTGAAACGTTTAAAAGTATTTTTAAATTTAAAACTTTAATGTCCATAAAAATAAATCCTTAAAACCATTTTTAAAATATGGACATTAATGAGCATGATTTAGAAGAATAATTCTTTAAAACATTTTAAAATGGTATTTTGGTTAGAGTTTCTAACCAAAAGAGAGACACTTGAATACAAATAATTGAGGTAATCAAAACATTGTAATATCATGAGAATAAAGGAATTCATGATATACTATGTCAATGTACATTATATACACCACATAAAAGTGATTTGGTGTATATCATCAAAGAAGTCTCAATGGAATGTAAATTGAGATGAAATATCTCATAAAGTTGTATCCTTAGGTTAAGGATAAATCAACGACATAATTATGTGTGACAAATATAAATACACTAAATATGATTGGATATTTAGTGTAAATCAATCAAAGTATATTCACACATATTCTTGTAAAAACAATACCAACGAATTGGATGTTTAACTCAATAAATGGAGAATGAGTTAAAATTATTCTTATCAAATTCAAATCAATGACTTGAGAATTATCAATGGAGTGATTATGTGTATCAAACTTATATCCACAGGAATGGGAGTGGAAATTATGACATAATCAAATGAATAGTGATTCCACACATAATCTTGGGGTAATATAATCAATGAAATATGCGTAAAGCCAAATGAGTGGAAGTTGAAATCTCAAATTCCCTTATTGATTAGGTAACTTAAGAAACATACACCCATGAAAGAATTATCATACCATGATGATGTAAATACCCATAAATAAAAGTATATAACACAATGAATAAAATCATGGGCAGTACACATACACCACATGCAATAATTAAGTGGTGATCAATGGAATTCTCACGGAATTAAAAGTGAGATAAGAAAATCCCTTACTTTGTACTTTTTCCTTGGTCGATGGTAGGTTTACCTCCTGTATAATGGTGAAAGAATTGTTATTGAATAATAAAATAATCATTTACTTTAATATGATATCATATATGATCTTCTAACATTGATTTGTTAATAATATCTTAGTATTAATGCCGTTTCGGGTGTTAACTTACTCATTTTCTTTTATATGTTTTGTTACATAAGTCATGTTTGTTGTATCTTATTCATATCCAGAATGATATCAAGTCCTTAAACATCATTTTTAAATCATTAAATGATAATTATACTTGAATGGATACGATGGATAATGAATCTCATCGCGTTCGTGGAGACGGTAGTCCGTACGTACGCACGAACGCTACTTCCATTTAATTTTATTTTAAAAGAATCGAATCCAAATGATACATAGGTATATTATTATTCCAGTATAATATAATATTTTATATATGTTACTTAAGTTCATTAACACCATCTTTTATACGTTCCATGTGTGGTATGAACGAGTCATATCATTTTAAGGGGACGGTAGTCCGCACTTCCTCAAATGAAATTATCGTATGTATATACAACATGAAACGAATAATGGTATGAAATAAAATGGAATTACAGAAGCTTATATATAAAATATATATCATTAATATCATATTTAATTACAGTGCCATCATAATGGCCACCATGAGAAGCGGTAAGATGTATTTGAACAATCATCGTTTCGTGAGGCGTTATTTTTCCATCCACAGAAACATTATGTTCATCATCCATTAGATGGAGTTGTGTGTATGTGTAGTTTGAATCCTTCTTATAAAAACATCCTAGTATATTGTGGATACTGGTGTTGTTACAAAAGAAATGAAATAAAAAGAGTTTGGGAGTTGGAGAAGCAAAATAAATGAAAATAATTTAAGAGAAATCGTTACCTTTAATCTAGGTAACTCACTTTGGTTGGAACCAAAGGACTTCTTGAAATGCTTTCTACCTTTAAAAGAGTTTGTTCTTCTAAAAGATGTAAGCTTATTCCATTTTTATTTTTATTTTAACTTTATTAATATAATGTGTCCCTACCACATACAAGTGGCTCCAAGGGGTCCCCAAATTGACCCAAGGATGCCCATGGTCGGTTATGTGTCCACCAATAAGGTTAGGACACGTTTTAGGGTAATTTTGTATTATTATAATATTATTTTTTTAACCCTTATTTACCGGATTTACCCTTAACCATGGTAAATAAAATATTTACCGCAGTAATTATTCAAAATGTCTAAAAATAAAAGTTACCTATTTACACAATTTGGAAATCCTGATTCCAAATATGGAATCCATTTTTCTAAATTCAAAACAAAGAAGTGGCAGAAATTAATTTAAAATTAATTCCCGCTGTCAAAACAAAAATCGTGTTTTTAAGAGATAATAACTATCAAAAGATTGACACTTGTTTATGTTCGGTTTAATTGTAAAATTATGTCCAATGACCAACATTATATTAAATGGTAAAAATATATTCTAAATATACTTTAAAACCACTCAAATTCACAATTTATCACTATTAATTATTTTGATTAAAAAAGTTGTTTTTAATTAAAATTTAGTAATTTTCACTATTCATCAAAATATGAAAGTTATCCGAAAAGTACCAAAATTTCACCTTAGGCTAAATTCGATATTCCGAATCCAAAAATGAAGTCCATTTTGAAATATAAAATATATATAATTTCAAAAAGTAGGTATTACTATTCATAACGGCTAGTTTGATTGGTTGTGGTGTGTTAAAATCTCGAAGTTGCGTATAATGCACGTCATTGCATTATTCGAAAGGAAACATACCGAGGAAGCTTGGGGTGTTACATGAATCACTAGTGTTACTATAGTGGTTTAGTGATTAATGTATTGTATTAGAAAAATTATTCTCACAATATTGGTTTTGAAAAATATATAAAGGCATATAGAAATTCATTTCACTAATTTATGGAATTTAAGATCCCTTAAAATTGAATTTTAGTGAATCTTACATAAAAAAGTATTTTGTGATATTTGTTTATTAGCATAAGAAATAAATTTAAAATTGATCAATGCAAACCAAATGCAGAAATAGTGGTTTTAAAATTGAAACATATCAAGTATATAAATGACATTATATTTATAGTTAGTAAAGGAATTTACAATCTTCCGGAAGTTTATCTTGAAATTTTTAGTCCTCTTACCTTAATATATACTTAATCATATTTTCATTTAAACCAAAATATAATAAAGGTTTTCAGGAGATTAAATATCCATTGTTTACATAGTTTAATGCGATCAATGACCTATGTAACTATCGATAAATATATATGTTTTTGTTCTATGTTTATATCATCAATTTTCACTATTTTTATTAAACATTAAATCCTAGTTATATATGATTGCATTTTATTATCTACTCCCTTTCTCTCCTTTTCATTTTCTTATTAACTATATTTATAATTTAGGTTTTCAAATAAATAAGTTTCAAATATATATCCATTGATTAGCGATATATTGTTTAAATGTGACGAATAATTTTATGCAATAACTATAGAATGTAAAAAACCAAAATTATAATGTAATAACATTTTATTCAATAGATTATGTGACGCATAACACTTTACCTAAAAACACCATAAGATATATATATATATATATATCTAATATCTATTATAGCTTATAGAACACCCAACTAATAGATTAAATGAATGATAATATATTATAATGTTATAAAATAGATGTTAAATTTTTTTGTATGGATAATAATAATTATATTATGAAATCATGTTTATCAATTAACTAAATATAACAAAATGTTATCCTAGATAAAAAAATGTTTTTTTTGAAAAATTGAATCTTTTCTAAAAGTCATATTTTTGATGCATTTGGAACATTATTTAAAATTAATTTGACCCCTCTTTAGAAATTATAGTTTTTAATATAAGAATAATTCCTAAAATAAAATAATCGGAATTATATTACATGGAATTTTTGATTTTTTATGAAATATATCATTTTTCAATGAATATTGAAAATACTGAATTTTAATTGAAAAATGACTTTTAATTTAAATTATATATAAACATAAATTATGTTTTTAACTTGTTTTAAAGAAAAATAAAATCTAATATATTTCCATTATTCCAATTTATTTGATGGTAATCGTTTACATAATAAATTTTTATATAATAACATTTTTAACATTTGAAAATTATCTCTTCGAATACCCCTTTCTCATGACATATATATCTATATTAATTTGATATTAAAATTGTCCACTTATATGATTGGAAATTTTAAAGTTGAAGTTCATATTTATAATAATCATAATTTATATTATCTAATATCTTCAAATTAAATTTTTTTACTGTTAATAGTGAAAACATAAATGGTTATTTTTTGAGGTTACAGTTAAAAAGGATTCCCGATGGTTAAACTAAATGAAATGTGTAAAAACTGCCATAAAAATTAATTAAATAAGATAATTGTAAATTTTTTTATAATTTAATATATATATCCTTATAATAATACATTTTTTACCATTATGTCTTGAGGAAAGTGTGGGTCATCCTTTTTCTTTTAAATAATTACCAGTGTGCCACTCAACTCACTTATAAATTGACCCTACTATCCTCCATTCTTAATTCAATGAAACCAATATTTCATCTGGTATGTAAAAATATATCATCTCAAATACCTAAATCCCATTCAATTAGACTTATTTTTTACAGTTATATAGTCATGGATGAATTTGGGTGCAAACCGTTGGAGGTTACTCGACAAAAAGGTAACATTATTTATCAAGATATTTTAAATTTTCCCCACGCTAATTCTATTTTTATTAAAACATGATTACATAATAGCCTAAGTATATTAAAAATAATGTTTTTTATATTTAATTTAATCATTTAATAACATTTATTTTTCGATAAAATGGGTTACAAAATCATCATCCATTTGTATGGTCGACTACCGCTTCGCGAATCGATGTCATTTGTTTTTCAAGCACCACCACACATTGTTTGGTATAATAGTGCATATAAATCATATTCCTGATCACATTGAAGGGGGGGAAATGCGGGAGAGCTCTCGAGAGGCGATTCCTCGGTGATTTCTACTCGGTGATTGATGGCAGCGTTGTTGGATTGCTATTTTGATCCTAAGGATGTTTTCGTTCCTCCCTCGAAGGTGGTCACTCCGGGTGATGCTATTGATTTGGCGGCGAAGGATTGTCTGCTAAACCCTAGGTGGAAGGATGATGGCTTGGCTTCCCGAAACAGGTTTTTCTCTGAATCCCTATCCGATTCAGCCTCTCTAAATAAGAGGATCACCAAGAATGGTTCGATTGCTTTTGTTGAAGCTAATCCGAAAGTTCTAGAGGATCGCCTTGAGGAATGTAGGTTCTCACTGCTCGCTAGATTGTCGAGAACTCGTGGCGAAGCTCCTGTGAGGGTTGATGAAGTGCGTAATTTCTTGGCCAGAAGTCGGGGGTTCTCGGACTGGCGTTTGATTTCCATCGGAAGAGGTATGTTTCATGTCGTTTTTCCTTCGAAGGAATTGCTGAATATAGCCTGGAGCTTTGGACATGTTTCTTTGAAGCCTAGGTATATAATGGTACAGCAGTGGGATCCATTATCACATCCCCTTGCCACTAAGAATTCTTCCACTCAAACATGGGTCCTCATTAGGGGCTTAAACTGGTTTTTTTGGCATCCTTCGGTCTTATGGGAAGTTTCCTCAGCCATTGGGAGTCCAATTAAGGTGTATAAGGAGACTGAACACCCTAGATTTGGCCATTTTTCTAGGGTCTTGGTAGAAATTGATCTAGCACAGGTCCTGATTGACAAGGTTTTCCTTGTTACTGGGGAATTTAAGCTGGAACTTGCTGTTCAATATGAGTGGTTTCCTATCTTCTGTAAATCGTGTCTTTGCATTGGTCATACTTCTATGCAATGTTGTAGGAATTTGAAGTGTACAATTTGTAAGTCGGTGGGTCATACCTCTGAGCAGTGCAAAACGACTTCGGCGGCGCATGCTGGTTCTAAGTTGGTTTCTAGAGTAAAGGAGCCTCCAAAGGTAGGCCCTGCCTCATTTGTTGAGGCTGTCCGGCTTGGTTTGGATAAGCAGTCTGATGGGCAGCCGGCTGCTCCTGATGATCGATCAGTGGATAAGGCATTGGAACCATCTGTTGTTTGAATTACCAGGGGTGATGCTTGCAGGTCATGGGCTGATATTGCTGAAGAAGATGAAGGGTGTCATCTAGTGCATACGGATGCTGCTACAATGGTTACTAAAGTTCAGAATGTGGCTGCGGTTGATGCCCAGCAGGGTGAACATATGCTTTTTGAGGAAGAGGATGGGGTCCAATCGGAGCATGAGGTTGCTATTCAGAAGGATGTCAATGCTGAGTTTGATCGTGCTATAGTGGATTCGGCTTGTATGAAGGGTAAGATGAAGATCTTTGATGAAGATGGGTTTCAATTGGTGACGTCGAAGAAGTTTAGGGCTGATCCAGCCCAGGTAACTACTGTGGGAGCGCGGCTGGATGGTGCTGTGATGGTGGATAGTGGTACGGTAGGAGAGGATGTGGTCCAGCAGGTCAACCATTCTTATTTATTAATGAAGGGTGATGCTGATATTGGGATAGAGAATATTCTGGAGGGTTCAACTCTGCATGTTGCTGATATGAAGGCTGCTCCAAAGGATACTTTGAGTGCTGAGCCGAAATCTTCAAAGCCAGTACTCAATTTTTTCTCTATGTTGGAGTTGATTAATACTCTGGAGTTTGATATGATTAATCTGGAGGGGCTTAAGAAGGCAGGCTGTAGCAATAATCGAGATAGCACCTTGATACCTTATGCTGATAAGGGGATGGAGATCCCAGTGGTAGTAGAATCCACTGCTTATAATACTGTTTTCTCTTCTTCTGAGATGCAGGTGGTCCAGGATACCCAGGAGGTTCGGCCGGTGCATGAAGAGTATCATGCTGCTGCCGATCATAAGGAAGACACTTGAATTGATGTTGGTCTGCATGGGGAAGCTTCCCCTATGGAAAATACTGAGGATCTGACTATGGAAATGGAAGCTGGACAGCAGAGTGGGCGTGGTCGCCTCCTGGCCAGTCGGGGGGGATCTAGGGGTCGAGGTTGTCCTCGAAAAAGGTGATTTTCTGTTTTGCTCTGTTTGTTCTTGTTGGCGTGGTCTGTTGGACTGTAGCTTTTCCCCCTTTTTGTTTTCTGCAACTCTTATTTTTCTTTGAATAAATTTTGTGGTCATGGGTCTTATGCCCATGATCGAGCCTTCTTGGTAGTGCATATAAAGTATATATATGATATCTAGATCATTATTATAAAAACTAGTTCTTTATATAACATATACCATTTCTCCTTTACTATGGGATTTGATAACATCACTCATGTGTACAATGGACTACCGCCTCACGAAGTGATGCGTTTTTTAGCAAAAACAGTTTACATGGAAGGTAATGATGAAAAATTCAATTAATTTATGTTATATAAAATATTTAAATGTGATATTCATGACATTTATATAATTATAAAAATGTAATATATTTTTTTTAACTCATGTAAGGATGATAAAATCATTCATGTGTGTGTGGACTGCCTACTTCATGAAGCAATGTAACTCCCTTTTCCATAACACGCCGCAAGGATTATGTATATAAATAAATTTAAATAAACAAAAAAATAATAATTTATAATGATTATGGAATTTATAATTATAACATAACACTTTTTTCATAATGATCATTGAAACCCCATTACATTACTAATGCATATATATGCAGATCCAACTTGATGATGGTAACAAACATCATTTATGAAAAAATTACATTATTAGTAACATATGTAAAAATAATGTATAAATATGAAAATAATTTTACAAAATTTTTTATGTAGATGATGAATGTATATAATATTGATATGATTAGAAAAATTAATAACAAGTAAAAAATGAGAAAATAAATAAATTAACCCCCAAAACAATGAATATAATAAACTATTATAAATGATAAATTCACAAGATGTTATAAAAGGATCATATATGATATTTTAAATATTATTATGGTGAATTTATAACAGAAAAACATTTTTATAACCACTATACATGAATTTATTTCACATTCAACCAAAATGAAGCTTGACATAAGGTACATCATCATAATTTTTATTTGTTGAGTAATATTTTGATGTTATGAAACAATGATAATTTATAACGAGGAACCATGATCCATGTAAATGTAATATGACAAATAATACATTTTTTATTATATTTTATGTTTTAATTTGAGTTATTTCATATAAGGTGATTTTACATGAAAATTTCCATGGGGTATAGAATTTCATAATCCTATTTATTTTCATTGGGTTATATAAATTATTCGTTGTATTTTATATTTTTAAATTATGTGTATAATGAATATTGAATATATTATGTTATATTTTCGCATGTTTTTTTTGGATATAAATTTTATACACATTATTAATTAATTTATTAATTATAACTTCAATTTTATGATTATTTTAATGGTTTATTCCATAATCTCATTATAATTTATATTGGTTATTATTTTATTAATGTGTAATAAACCCATTAAATTTTATACTACTATGGTTTTTCATGATATTTAAAGTTATATTACCATTTCTAAATTGTTTTTTACTTATAATATTTTCTAAATCATTATAAAAAGTAGTAATGAATTGAATAAATGTATTTTATAATGTTTTTAAACATTTTATATCATTATTCAAATAATTTATTAAAGGGACATATACCCGTTTTCACGTTTTTAATTTTTTTGAATGGAATATTTAGGTTCTTTCAAAAACAAATACCATATGTAATTTTATAAATAATGTTATTGTAATCAATGTTTTTACTTACTAAACATGTGAATGAGTTCATTCCATCATAAACAATCATTTATTATAAGACTCATTTATATGTTTCAAAAATAATTTTTCTTTAATATAATATTAAAAATGTTTTGGGTACATTAAGTCTTAAAAAACTATTTGAACAATAAAAAAAATTCTCAATAAGATTTTTATTAATATTTAAAGGATTTTTCGGTTCATCAAAGGCAATGAAAATTTATTTTTACTACAATGGGTACATGTTGGAATAATAATATACTGATATTTTATATGGTTGGTTTACATTCATTTTGATTAAGTAATGTATTGAGATTCACATCCTTGATTCATTTTTTATTCAATAACATTTTCATTAATTATTCATATTTTTGGGACATTTGGAATTAAATTTCCCAAAATATCCATATTATTTATCATGGATATATTTATTTATTAATCTATACATAATTTTTATATATTGTTCCCTATGATGGAGGTTACCTGTTTACCTGAGGAAACATTGAAAATTCATCATTTAATACTCAATAATGATATTTATTTTAAGGATCATTATTGATGAATTGAATAAATTATTCAATATACAAGGATGTCTTTGGACATACAGTGATGTGTAGGGATCATAATTATTTTCCCCATCATTGCATTAGTTTTATAATGAGGTAAATAAGTAATATATAAATAATATTGTATCTACCTATAGTTTTATACATCATTATTAATGTTACTAATTATATAGGTATCATCACTTTTTAGATCATGATTACCAATAAATAATAATTTCTCTCATTGATAATTTAATATTTATTAGACATGATATTTTCACAATGATATTATATATTGATGCATTTACATATATATAGTTGATTAAATGGATTTTTTGTTTAATTATTCACCTTTTAATGTTTTTTAAACATATTATATTCATGGAAGTCATGTTATTGATTATGTGACATGCATGTTTAGTTATTTCTCTTACAGTACATTTTATCCCTAATATTATTATCAAGATTATTTTCACAAGGATATTTTTTGAAACTAATTTAATTCATAATTTTTTAATTAAATTTAATTTTTTTTAGGTTTTCAACATTGAATATTTATTATACCTTCTCATATCATGATAGTGAAAATATTTAGATTGCGAATTTTTAGATATTTAGCATTCCATATTGAACATTGTTAATTGACTCATGATAGCTTCTATTGTACTTAAGAGTCACTACACGTTTATCCTAAATATTATTTGGGTTCCTTTACTAAGAATTTAATATTTGTAATATGAATGATATTAATTCATATTCTTTGGGGATTATTGTTATTCTAATAAAATATTTTTTAATTTTAATTTTAAAATGGAATGAAACAGTCACATATGTATCTAGCGTTCCAATAATGCTAATAAGTTTATTCATTTGAGATGTAATTCCTTCCATCTTACACTACTATAATAATGAATAAACTAGATACATGTTAAAATCGATAGGTTCATTATATATAATGAAATATTTTAATACCAATGTTATCCTATGAAATGGGAGACAAAGTGAGATCCATTTTAAAACACATAAGAGAATGTTAGAATCAATCGAAATGATATATCGAAAACCATTACTGAAATATGGAAGTTTTATATTTATGAGAACATAATTAGATGAGTTTTAAAGTAATTCCGTAGTGATAATTGGATTGAGTAGAATATTGAGTCCTAGGTATATTGGCTCAATTGATATTCATGATTGGGTATGGACGGTATCTTATTGATTAGAATTTCAATTAAACAGATCTCATTTGGATGATTTGATCAATGTATATCCCTATAAGAATTATATACCTAATCCAAAACATGTTTGTATCATAGATTAATGAAAACATAGGGGGAGACTTAGGATATGATAAAGTAGAATAATCATCAATTTTATTTATCATATTGATATACATTAATGGTTGAAATTATTATAACACAGTAGAATGTAACACCCCTTGATTTTGTAAAATATTAATAAATTTAATTTCTTTAGTGGAATTCAATGACTGAAACCATGTGTCTAAATATAATATAATATATTATAATTTTATCACATAAAATTTTAATTAGTGTAATGAATATGTATAACCATATGTTGAATAAATATTTTTATATTTTGTAGACAATGAATATATATTTTTAGTAAATTCACTTTCTTCTTTAGAAATACATTTTTACTCAATATTAATTTTTATAGTGCTTTGTGAGATAATATTATAATTAATTTATAGAAATCCTAGAGATAATAATTTAAATATTGTTATCATTTTCAAAATTAAAATATAAATTTTATCCCATGGTGAATTATTGTGATTTTTATGAAAAGATTGATTTTCGAGTATATAGTGAGAAAACTAAATTATAATGAAATGTGTACATTCATTTCAAGAATTTTAAAAGTTACATTTTGTTTCAAATGGATTTAAATTAACATTAGTTATAATATATTATGATTATTCAAATTCAGTTCATTATAATAAATGTAATCATTTTATTTGTTGAATAATTATTTTCTTACTAAGAACAAATTTATTTGAAGATAATTCTTTCATTAAATTTTGTAGTTTTACCTTAAATTTATTATTGACACATATATTAATTTATATTTGAAAATTTTCTTCCAAATATTAAATCAATAGCTTAAAAATTGGAAAATACATCCCCTTTAATTATTCCTTAATTGAATTGTGATCCTAGAAAATGTTTAACACCTCGGCAAGGGTAAAGCGAGTAAAATATTGTTAATGAAATATAATATTATTTTAATATTATATAAAAATTAGTATTTCTAATAAAATGGTATGATATTAAAATTTTTATTAATTTATTTGATATACGACCATTGGTTGTCATATATCATTTTTTCTTTCCATTATATTATTTATTAAAAACAAAATATACAAATTATCCTTCTCTTGACTGTAATATATTTTAATTTTTTAAAAAAATTATAAAATGATGAAATGTTTAGTTATAATTTTTTATGTCACGTATGAATTTATTTCTTTATAATGTTAATTTATTTAAACTTTTTAGTAATCTAATTATTACTTTAAATTCTTAGGAAAAACTGACAAAATATTTATTCAACTAATAGAAATATAAATAAAATTACATTAAAAATATTAATGTTCATAATAATTGGGTGAATTATTTTTTTCCACAAATTTTTAGATAAAAATTAAATATTAGTAATGTGAAACTATTTTTTATTATAATTAATTCGCAATAATTTTTTCTTCAATGTAAATATAGATGAATAGTTTCAAAAATTACATTTATGATTTTAAATGTTATTTAAAAATAAAAAAATGGTTACTGTAGAATAATAAAAATGGTAAATGGTCAAAAAATTTGTCCAATTTTCAGTAATGAGCTAATTTTTATCTCAAAATTTAATTTATAACCACTTTTTATTGATGTATACATTGTCATGATTATGAAAAAAATATTTTGAACAAATTGTATAGAAAATTATTGATAAAAATGACAAAAAACAAACATTAAATTTCATTGGAGAAGAATATTTTAATTCTATTATATTTATATTATAATTATATTTAAATTTTTAATCATTCATCTTGTGAATGGATAAATTATATTTTAATCATTTTTTAATCCTAGTTGTGTACTTTTTTTCGAATAAAAATGGACACCCTTTTTTATCTTAATTATACCACATTGATCCATCTAGACTGGACATAACTATAATTTTAAAATATGAGATAACATCACAAAATCCTATATGTTATGTACTTTCTAAAATACCATATCTTTAATGCATACGTTGTAATCACAAATTGGTTTCAGAAAAATGAGGTATAACTCTTAACCGAGTGTTTTCAATTTAATTTATCCTTATACCTCCAAAAAAATATATTTATCCACTATAAAATTATTAATACAATACCAAAAATATTCAAAAAATTTATTTTCATTATTGGAAAACCATTTTCTACCTCTTTACAACACTATATATAATTAAAACATCACTCATTTGTAGGCAGGACATACTGTCTACATATAATAGTGTAATTCATTTTCCTTCATCATATTTCATGGATGGTTGTGAGGAAAAATTTAATAGATAAATTTTTTATTTATGTCAAAATTATTTGCCTATATGTATATTCTCATTTCTACCATCTTACCTTTCAATTCATTTGAACATGAAAAGGATGCTATTGAGTACGTGTTGATGACAACCTCCATGATACAATGTGATTTTTTTTCATTTAATTTTTAATGAGAATTTTAGTAAAGATATTTTTATTGAATATATATGATATAAATGTTATGAAAATTATTGTGCAATGTTTAATTAATATTTACATTTATTATTCCCCTATCTTCTAAAATTGAAAATAACATTCACGCTTCGTACGACCTACCGTCGAAATGAATTGACAAATAAATTTTAATAACAATAAATCTTATTTAATTATCTAAGTATATATATAATTAATATATATTAGATTTTACTATTGATTAATATTTTTTATACTATGATAAATAGACAATTCACAAGGATTTGGATTTCTGAACTGAAATATGGGTGAAAAATGAAACTATTATCACCAAAAAGAATGAGTTTAATATAATGTTTTTATTAAAGAGGTGATAAGATTCAAAAATTAAATAATATTTTGTATGATATATAATATAATGAATATAGAATAATTTTTTGAAAAATATATATTTTTTATATTGGAGGTTAAAATGAGGAAAATAAAAGACAATAATTGATGTTAAGGATATTTTTAATATTATTTTTTTCAAGATTGTATATAATTAAATTTTCATTATGGAAATTATATTTTCCTTATCTGATAAAAAAATTTAATTTTACTCTCATTTGGATATTTTTAGAGAATAAATTTTTCCTTTCATCGTTTTCACTCTAAGTACTCAAGAGATCAAAATAATGGTTTTATTGAAAACTTATTATGTTTTATTATTTTAGATGAAAATAATATCACTTATGTGTTTATGTTTTATAAAAAAGGATACCATGAAGGTTTTTAAAATAATAAAATGGTTTTTAAATTCCACATCTATGATTTAATTTTATAAAAAATTTAAGAGAAATATTATTATTCTTTCATGAATGACGTACTTTTGAATTTTAAAAAAATGTAAACATAGTATTTTCTTGAACACATAAAACAATAATAGAATATCCAAAAATTACAACAACGCGTTTTTTTAATGATATATTTAAACAATTCATGCTTTTCTTCAATTAAAATTCCCCCTTAATATTTTCAATTTTTTATATTTTAATGACTTCATTTGAAGAATGGATGGTTTTTTTTTCATCATTAAATATTCTAGTAATCTATTAGTGAAATTATACATCTATGATAACATCATTTATGTTACCTATATTTTATAAAATATTTTATCTAACGATACCAACCATATTATTTATGTGGACAGATAATGACAATGATTTCTATATTTTTATGAATCCGATTTATTCTCTATGGTTTATGTGATGAGGAATTTATAAAATTTGTATAAATCCTTTTTTTTATTTCAAGGGTAAAGATATTATTATTTAATGATTATTTTATTTTCATGTCACACACATAAATACTGTATTTTATATATTATAGGTGGGACTAAAATTATAAACACCTCTAATTCATTGGGTAATTTTTCATATTTCCTTATTTAACTATGGGAATCAAGTTAATGTGCTTGATCTATATTGGTAAACAAGTCAATGGTCATGATAAACTATATGAATCTAGTTGATGACCATGATACACTATTAGAAACTTATAATAATTTCAAATACAATATGATATGTGAAATAACTTTTTATTCATATTTCAATATGATTTGATGGCCTTAGTAATTAACTATTTAATATGAAATGGTTTATATAAAAAAATGAATCTATGTCATGTCAATAATGTTTTATTTATAACTTTTCCATTCCTTCAAACTTGGGGAGATTTATTGAGTCATTAAGGTTTCATTATGACAATAAAATTCGTCTTGTTTTAAATATCACAAACACCTTATCTCAAGGAAAATCTACATTTACCCTGTGTTTTACTTCTATAAGGAAAAAATTTCTTTCCCCAAGGAAATTTATCCTTACCATGTATTCATTGTTCATATCATAATTTTTCTATTTTTAAAATTCCGTTTGAACCTAAATCCTCAGAATTCTATAAATACCTAGATAGGAAGCATTCTGTTTTATAATCCAAATTCTCAGAATTCGGGTTACAAACTCTTCTGAGTTCTGACTCCGAATTCTGATTACGAATTCTTATTATGAACTCTTCTGAGTTCTCACTCCGAATTCTAATTATGAATTATGGTTATGAATTCTTCTATGTTCTGACTCTGAATTCTGATTATGATTTCTGATTATAAACTCTTCTGAGATCTTACTCCGAGTTCTAATTATTAATTATTCTTTTGAACTCTTCTGAGTTCTTACTCCGAATTCTGATTACGAATTCTGATTGAGTACTCTTCTGAGTTCTGACTCGGAATTCTAATTGTGAATTATGGTTACTAACTCCTTTGAGTTCTGACCTGAATTCTTAATACAAATTCTTGTGAATCCATATTCTGAATTTCCTTTCAATTTAGACTTTGGGATTCTATTGTGTTCAGGTTCTGAATTCTTTAGATGAACATAATCTGAATATCCTTGTATCATATACTCCAAATTCTATTTTTATTTAACTCTAAAATTTTTATTTTCTTACATTCCGAATATTTGTTTTTAGTTATGTAAACATATTTTTTCTTACACGTGTTTTTTTTATAAAAAAATGTGATGCATTCGGTTATTAACTAATCGTTGTTTGGGAGACACGTGTATAGGTCCCTAAAAAATTCAGGGAAAAATATGATCGTTGGAGGAGGGAGCCATTTGTTGAAGTTGTGCCTATAAATTCGAGATCATTTTAAGGATCTCACAACAAGTTGATCAATCTAGAGATTACATGATGATGAAGTTATTTCTAGAGAGATAGTCTTTATTTCTTTGTGAGTACAAAATATCTTATTCAGATTTTCTCTCTATGGCTCTGATTATTGTTGTGTTCCATCGGGGGCTTCTAGGGATGGGATGATAGAGGTTCCGACTACCCTGAAGTTGAGGGATCAAAGGGATAGCAAGATAGACTCCAATCTTCATATCGAGGGCTTACCCTAGTGTGGGCAAGACATACTTCATTGAATGTATAAATCAAGGGACCTTTATCCAAGGATGTTGGATACCCTTCTCTTAGGGTTAAAAGATTTACTACTGTTACTTGTTTTGTTAAATGTTTTCCACTTCCTTTGAATTGTTGAGGAAAGTATAAATATCTTATAATTACTTATACATGTACCCTGTTTTAGTTTGATTATCAACGCTTTAAGGTAGAATCATTGTTTTTGTAAATGTTCATTATGTATTATTCTTGAAATCACTTATCCAGAATATATTTCTCCGAATAATATTTCCTAAATCAAGAAAGTGTGTAGAACTAGAGGTTTTGTGAATTACCTTACATAACCTTGTTAAAAAAAACCATCTTTAAATGTTCCAATGAAAATTTTAAATGTATACAATTAACCCCCCTCACGTATTTTGAGTATCATTAGATAATACATACAATATCTCTTTTATTTCGACACTATATTTTGTATTATAAATTATATCATATCCACATACCCTCTCAACAATTTGTATCATTAAATTGGTTCAATCTGAATTAATCTCAATATTAGATCCAGAAGAGATTTAATCTCATTCTTTTCTGGAATCGGTTTTTATTTCAGACTCATATAGTTCAGATTTATTTTTTTCTTAGAGATATTCTTGATCTATTTTCCTTGCATAGGAATATTTTCCTTGCCTATATACTTTTTATATTAATATGTTTTTGTGGAATGAACATTCTATAATATGTCAGGAATCAATGTTGGCTCCGTAGACAATCTCAATTTCACAAGACCACCTATATTTGATGGAAATGACTATGAGAATAGGAGTGATCGAATTAAGACATTTATTATCAATAATAGAGTTGATAATTTTGTTATGCATACTGGAAGATATAAAATTCATGACAAGCAAATTAGTACCCTCACCAATCAAGAAAACCATGAATATAAACTGAATTCTAAGGTACAAAATACTTTCCTTTTCTCTATGAAAAGAAATATATATAGCCAAATTAAATCTTGTAAAGAAGAAAATTGTATATTGAAGAAACATTTAGTCACACACATTGGTACTTCAATAGTTATTGAATCTATAAGAGCCATTCTCAGAGCTGAAAATCATGATTTCTTCATTCTTTATGGAGAACCCATATGTATAATGCAATAAAGATTCTTGACTATTGTAAATTGTTTACAATAAATGGGTGAGAAAGGATTAGATGATGAAGCTCTTGTTGATATGAACATATACATCATGCCGAATGAGTGGAAATCCAAGAGGACAACTATAGATGATAATAGAAAGGTTACTCAGATATGTTTTGAGGAACTGTTTGGAACTCTTCTTCAGAATGAGAAAAGAATGAAGAGATATGTTGATAATGTAAACAAGATGAATGGGAATGGAAGTGTTTCTTTTACTACCACTTAAAATCATATGAAATCTAAGACTCCTGATATAGCTACCATATCTAATTCAAAGAAGGTTGTTATCTAATATGAATCTAGTGTAAGTGAATCCTTGGAGAATTTGATAGAAAATATTTCATGAATGATGAAGAAGATAGTAGTATAGAGGATCATTCATTCCCAATACAAGAAGAAAGAAAGGAATGATAAGAACGTTTCAGAGGATACATGTTATGAGTACAAGAGAGATGGACATATAAGGCATGATTGTCCTATGCTTAAGAGAAAAGAAAGAAAAGAAAATCATTCGGAGAGAAATAGAATGAAGTATTACAAGGATAATGATAAAAATGTCTTGAAATCTAACGACCCCTAGAGTGCCAGTGGTGGTGACTCTTCATACGAATCTTCATATTATGAATCTTCTGGACAGAAGAATCTTGGTCTAAAAGCCAAACTACCAATTGACAATCATTGCATTATGGATAAGGTACACAATGCTGAATCTATGACAAATATATCTTCGAATACTAATGATAGTAAATATTATGGCTCTTATGATGATGAATCCTCTTTTGATGAAAATAAAACATTACCTTCCTATGAAGAAGTTTCTAGGTTTTCTAAACTCCTTGAGATTGAAAACTCAAAACACATGGAAAAACATGATAAGGAAAATTCTAGGAATAAAATTAATACTAAGGAAATATAATATCTTTCTAAAGATCATGATAAGAAAAATTTAGATTTTAAAAATATTTCCAAAAAACCTGAGGATGTAAATTCTAAGAACATTAAACTTTTTAATGATCTAGTAAACTAAATTTCAATGAAAAACGTTTTTGAGCCTAACTCTATTTCAAAATAAAATATTATTGAAGACAAAAACATGGTTATCAAAATAAAATCTAAAATATTTTCCTTGAGGAAGTGTTTTTCAAAAATTTCTATAGGTAAGGAAAATTTTGATAAAATGTATTCCCAAATCTGACCTCTATGGAATAGTTCTTGTTTGGGTTATACTGGTTCTCAACCGATTTTTAGTAACAATTATTTTTTTCCTCAATGTGATCCATTCCGAACTAAGTGTCAGTGTGGTGGGAATTAGGGAAAAAATTGTTCCTTAAACAAAACTCAGTCTTTGGGTTTTCATAATTCCTATTTTTCTAAAAATAGGTGGTTGCCAAAAAAATTTCTTTTTGAGATTTTTGAATCCAATCAAGTTTGGACTCTGAAAGCCTAACATTTTTTTTATTTTCAAGAAAATAGAGAGTGTACCAATTTCAATAAATGGTACATGGATAGAGGATGTTCCCAACATATGACTGGTATCAAAAAACTATTTTTAAATGATTATCAAGACAAAAGGAGGAAAAGTAACTTTTGGAGACAATGCTTCAGGAGAAATTATTGGTATAAGTAATATTGTTCTTCTTGAAAAAAATTGATTTCAAATGATTTATTCATTAAGGGTCTTAATCACAACCTCATTATCATAAGTAAATTATGTGATAATGGTTACCTTGTGAATTTTAGGAATGAAATATTCTTAGTACACAATTCCAAGGAAGAATTTATTCTTTATTCCCATATGTAATAGAA
Organism: Viscum album; assembly: GCA_963277665.1. Classification (NCBI taxonomy): domain Eukaryota; kingdom Viridiplantae; phylum Streptophyta; class Magnoliopsida; order Santalales; family Viscaceae; genus Viscum; species Viscum album. The sequence continues at coordinate 1,665,012,453 of OY728147.1, read as the reverse complement.
TGTTTATACACTAAACATATAAGACCTTAAGAGCCATGATCTACCTTTCCTTAGTGTAGTGGAAGAACATTCTTGGTTATGGAATAGAAGGTTAGGTCACTGTAACCTTAAGAACTTATGCAAACTCTCTAAGAAATGATTAGTTAAGGATCACGAGAGCATAGATTGTATTCTTAAAAAAAAATTCACCCTTGTCAATATGGAAAGAAAAGTAAATCAAGTTTTAAATCAGTCGATGAAGTCTCAACTACTAAAGCATTATAATTAGTTCATATGGATCTCTTTGGACTTGCACAAACTAAAAGCATTGGAGGAAAGTATTAAGTATTTTTCATAGATGATGATTACACTAGATTCACATGGGTCTATTTTCTGGCAAAGAAGTCTGAAGATTTTTCTTATTTCAAACGTTTTAGAGCCCAAGATAAAAATTAGAAAAGCCATCAATTGAAAACTATTCACAGTGATCATGGAGGAGAATTTCAAAATTCATATTTTGAATCTTTTTTCAGTATAAAAGGCATTACTCATTACTTTTTAGCACCCAGAACACCTCAATGGAATGGTGTTATTGAATGAAAAAATATAATTTTTCAAGAGAAAACATGAACCATGTTGAGTGAATATTCTATAGCCAAACGATTTTGGGATGAAGCTGTAAGTACTTCTTCTTATACTATAAATCAATTTTTAATTAGACATTTTCTTAATAAAACTTATTATGAGTTATGGAATGGTACAAAACCTAGACTTTCCTACTTCAAGTTTTTTTGTTGCAAGTTATTCATCTTGAATACAAAATATAATCTATATAAATTCACACCAATATCTGATGAAGGAATCTTCCTAGGCTACTCCACAACATCTAATGCTTATAGAGTTTTCAATAAAAACACTTGTACTGTTGAAGAGACATTACATGTGAAATTTGATGAAACTGATCCTTTTATTTTTAAATAACCCCAACTACATCTTCAGATGTGTTTTCAAAATCTGATTATCAACCTTTTTGAGAATATCATTCTGATAAGGAAAATTCCCAAGAAAATGTTTCTGAATCATTTACCCCAAAATATTTCTTACCCTATGTTGATGAACATGTCATAGAAAACTCAAATCATTTGTTTCTAATGAATCATTCTAGTGATAGTATCTTTTTGATGTGAATCAACCTATAAGGAATAGAAGTTCCTTAAGAAATGAAGTACAACATCTAGTATTATTTTCCCAATTATAACCAAAAAGCATTGATGAAGCATTAGGTGATGATGATTGGATTAAGTCTATACAAGATGAGCTAAATGAATTCGAAAGGAATAAATTCTGGACCTTGGATGAAAGACCTCAGGAAACTTTTGTTATTGGTGTAAAATGGGTCTTCAGAAGTATCTGTGATGATAATGGAATCAAAGTTAGAAATAAAGGTATATTGTTTATTAAAGGCTATAATAAATAAGAGGTAATATACTATGAAGAAAACTATGCTCTTGTAGCTAGACTCCAATATATTTGTATTCTACTTCCCTTTACAGCATTATTAAATTTCAAACATTTTCAAATGGATGTGAAATGCTTTTTCCTTAATGGTTATGTTCAAGAGAATTTTATTTTGAACAACTCTTCATTTTTAAGATACAAAACATCTTGATCATGTTTTTAGACTTACCAACGCTTTGTATATACTTAATGGATCCCCATGAGTATTGAATGATATAAAGATATGTTTTTTGCATCAAAATAATTATGTTAAGGGAAATGCAGATCCAACCCTTCTTATAATGAGAGATATGAAAATTGTATTTATTGTTCATATTTATTTTGATGAAATTATATTTGGTTCAACTCAGCAATCATTAACTGATTCCTTTGTGGATTTAATGAAATCTTAGTTTGAAATGAGTATGATGGGTGAGTTAAATTTTTTCCTTGGTTTTTAAATTTCTCAAAAACTAGATGGAGTGTATATATCCCAACATAAGTATATTAATTATCTTATTAAAAAGAGTGGATATGAATACACTAAGTGTATAAGTACTCTAATTGGTACCTCAAACACACTTGATCTTGGTGAAGCTGGAAAACCATTGTATCAAATATCTTTTAGATGTATGATAGGATGTTTAATTTAATTCACATCTAGTTAGCCAGAAATAATGTTTTCAATATGATTATGTGCATGATATCAATCTAATCCTATGGAATCTCATTTATGGAAAGTGAAAATAATCTTCCATAACTTGATAGGAACCATGGATTTAGGACTCTTTAATATTTCTGGGAATGATATTGTTTTAATAATTTTTTGCAGATGCTGACTTTAGTGGATGTATAATGAAGAGAAATAGTACATCCAGAACATGTCACTTCTTATGAGATTCATTATTTTCTTGATCATGTAAGAAGAAACAATCAATAGCACTTTCCACTGCAGAAGCTGAATATGTAGCAGCTGGAAGGGGTTATGCTCAGGTGTTGGGGATTCAACACACACTCACAGACTATGGTATGAGTATTACCCAAACACAAATTTTATGTTATAATACAAGTTCCATTACTCTTAGTAGAAAACATTCACATCACTCTCGTGCAAAAAACATAGATATCAGACACCACCTTTTTAGGGATCACACACAAAAAAGAGATATCATTCTTTAATTTATTAGAATGCAATATCAACATACTGATATGTTTACCAAATCTTTATCCTCTGATAGGTTTGAATATATTAAATAAGAGTTAGGAATGATAACCATAAGGTAATCTTCCTTGAAAACATTGTGTTGAAATCAATCTCGTTATAATAACAAACTCTTTTTCATATAGGGATTACATTTTCTTGAAGTTTTCCATAATTTTCATAATGAATTCTTTCATATTTTTTATAATGAAGTTTTTCATTTTTTTCGTAATGAAAATTTTTGTACTTGAAATTTTCGTAATGAAGATTTTCTTATTGGAAATTTTCATAATGTAATATTTTGTACTTGAAAATTTCATGAGGAAAAAGTTCTTATTTGAAATTTTCGTAATGAAGATCTGTGTTTTTTTGTACTCATGTTTTTCAAATTGTAATGTTCTTCAAGAAGAATTTTCCTCAATATGAATAATCCTCCTGGAAACATAAAAGGTATAAATCTTTCTTATGTTTTCATAATCACCTTTTACTTGCTAGTTTTTTTTGAAATTTTTTTCTTGGATTCAAGTTTCCTTAAATTCGAATGTTTTCATTTAAAAACCTCAAAATATTTGATCCTATCAAATTATCCTTTCGGCTGTCATAACAACCATCAGATCTATTTACGAGGATTTTCATATCTTAGATCAGGTTTGTTTGTTTAATCGTCGCATCGATGCCTATATAAAATAACACCCGAAGGGTGATCCCACAGCGATTTCAGGCTTTTGCGTGTCGAAGCTCTGTCTCTTCTAAAAAATCCTGTTACAAACTTCTCAGAGTTTTTCTCATGTCCTAATGACTATAGAGGAATCCTATCAGAAATATATGTCTACTTTCAGGTCGATTGAAGAGTGGCAGATATACAGAGAGTGGCTGGTGGACCCGAATTTATTTACCAAGTATAACTCCATTATCTCCAAAAACATCAATCATAATGGATGGGAAAGGATTTTTATTTCAAATCCAGGATCACAAGACTTTGTGTATCCGAATTTCCTTATTGAGTTTTATGAGTCAGTATGATTCTTTAAAGAAGAATGGATAGATAAATTTTCCTTCAAGAGTTATAAAAAAACCTATGCCATTTCAAACACCATGTTTGCTAGCATGATGGGGCTATCTTATGAAGGGGAAGATGAGTTCTATTCCCACAAGCTGCCAGATGTTCAAGGAAGTTTTGTAAAGGTAAAGGCTATAGAGTATCTTGGACATACTGATGTCAATACTGCAAATATTTATCATTTGACTATAAATAATCAGATTCTTGAGTAATGGGTTCAGGGTTTTATTTTACCAAGAAAGGGTGACAAAGACACACTCAAGAACAATGATATGTATATCTCAGATTTTTTTGGTAAATCTAAGGGAGATAAATCTGATACCGAATATTATCATTATGATAGAGAATATCAAGAATGGGAATTTGAGAGCACAGATAATCATGTATCCTACCCAACTATATATGTTTATTGTTCGGTGCTTGGAGTCCTTCAGAATACCTTGTAGTTCAAAGTCTAGGAATTTCAAAGTTATGATAATCAGTGATGATACTCTGAAGAGGATGAAAGTTGGTTTTTCTAAGGATACAAGATAATTCATTGGCATCCCAGAAGAAGATATTGAAGTTATTCTGAAATAAAATGATGTTCTTGAACCGTCAAATAAGGCTGGAAGGAAAATCAAATTGAAGGAAGTATAAGCTCGAGGTGAAACCCTTAAAGATAAGGAAGCTCAAAACACACCTACAAAACCAAATAAGCAGAAAGCCTATCTGGATGAGGTAGTACCCAAATTGAAGGATGCTAAAAAGAATCGGAAGGAAGAAGGACCACAGTTTGGACTAGATCCTACTGGGCAAGGATTTGGAAGAGAATACAATAGAAGAGCATAACAAAAAATCCAAATAAATGAAGCATAAGAAGAAAATTTCTAAGGCTGAAATTATTGAAACCCTTCTAAGGTATACTGAATTAGCATCTGAACAAATTCTGGTACCGAAATCATGCTTGTTAAAACCATTACCTAAGACACTAGGGATAAAATTTCTCACTATGGGAAAAGTTATTGACAATGTTTTTGATGAAAAGTAAGTTGAAGAAGTAGAAATAGGTGAAATTAGTTATGATATAGGTGATCTGATACATAATGTTTATAAAATTCATGAAATGGAAATTGCTTCTGATAAATTATCAATCTGGACTTCTGAAGCAGGATCTTCAAGGTTTTCTACTACTGTTGTTGATGAAAAAGATGAATAGGATGTGAATAAATTATATGAGGAATAGAGTTATAATAATCACTTTATACACCATACTGATATTAAGGAATAAGCCGAGAAAGAAAAAATTGATGAAGATATGATTGTTCAGTTATCTTGAAGTGAGCATAAGTCTCCAGATGAAGAAGCTATTCTGAGGACTAATAAGGGCAAGCTGGTGGTTTCCGATACACCGACGAAAGCAATTGTATGGATGAAGGAAGTTATTAAATATTCTAACAGGTAGCTGGTTGATCTAGAGGAACAACCATTACCTAGAAAAGTGTCAGATTTCAAATCATCAACTCTGGGAAATGATTTTGTCATTCATCCTCTGAAAATTCTTATTGACACCATTCTGAACTTTCCAACCATTGAATCCAAATGTCAAATGCTTTAGCATAGCATGTATTATAAATCAGAATCTATAACCATGGTGAAGGATGGATGGATAATTATTGAGGCTGATCAGAAGAATTTCTTTATCAACTACGATTCCCATAGAAAATGTTTTAAGAAAATGGTCTGCTGGTCAATGAAAATAGTTCAAGATTTGAGAGATATTGATGATTTTCAACCAGAAGTTAAAGAATAATTTGATATAGAAGATATCTAAATCAAGGATCTCACAACAAGCTTTTAGGAAAATATAATCCTTGAACATAATACTAGGTTAGGGATCTGAATGAGAAATTGAACTATGTTTCCCAAAGCTGGAAGAGGGAAAGGGATATCCAAATTGTGATTGAAGAAAAGCTAGTGAAATAAGAAGTCTTGTTAAAGATTCAGGCAGAGGCTCTAAAGGCTCAGGATGATAGGATCAAAGCATATGAAAAGCAAGCAGATGAATATCACAAGGAGTTAAAGAAGGTTAAAACCATTGTCACGAAACTAATACCCAAGGAAAAGGAAGGAAAATAAATACTATCTTTTCTTGTATTTTCATTCCCTGGACAAATTCTTCTAATCTTAATGAAATTGTGGTTTCTTGTTTTTGTTTGGATGTTTGTACTAGTATTTCAGGTATCATATTTTTTTCCATTCCCTCAAATTATTTTTGAAAATCACAAAGGGGAAGAAAGGAAAAATAATGCAAAGTAAAGAAGAAATATCCCTATATAAGGGGGAGTTATTTTGAGGGGGATTTTTCATTATGATGTTTTATATACTCAAGATAATGGAAAATCTCAATTCAAAAATCTATAATACGATCCATATAATTCCATATCCTAAGAGGGAGTTAGTCATATTCACTAATTTCCATATGTAAAGGGAGATGAGCATTTTTTCAAAGTCTATAAAAAAGTTTTCTAAGTCCTTATATTCTTTTTCGTATGGATGTTTGTGCTTTACCAAAAGGTGGAGATTGTTAAGTCAATAAAATTTTCATTATAACATTTCTATTCCTTCATACTTGGGGAGATGGATTGAGTCATTACGTTTTACTTATGACTTTACCATTCCGCTTGTTTTGAAAATCCGAAACAACTTATCTCAAGGAAAATCAAATTTTACTCTGTGTTTTACTTCTATAAGGAAAAATTTCCTTCCCCAATAAAATTTATCCTTACCATGTTTTCATTGATCATATCATTATTTTTGTATGTGAAAAAATCAGTTTGAAACCAAAACCTCAGAATCCTATAAATACCTAGATATGAATCATTCTGTTTTTGAATCCGAATTCTCAGAATTCTGGTTACAAACTCTTATGAGATCTGAATCTGAATTCTGATTATGAATTTTGATTATGAACTCTTCTATGTTATGACTCTGAATTCTAGTTATGAATACTGGTTACAAACTCTTTTGAATTTTGACTCCTAATTCTGATTACAAATTCTTATTACGAACTCTTCTGAGTTTTGACCCGAATAATAATTATGAATTCTGGTTACGAACTCTTCCGAGTTCTGACTCTGAATTCTGAATAAGAATTCTGGTGAATCTAGATTCCGAATTTTCTTGATATTCTGACTCCATAATTATATATAGTTCAGGTTTCTAATTCCATATAAAAAAAGAATACGAATATCCTTGTATTATAGACTCCAAATTGTTTTTTGGTTAGACTCAACACATTTTATTTGCTTACATTCTGAATATTGGTTTTTAGTTATGTAACAATATTTTTTCTTACAGTAGTTTTTTTATAAAAAGTTGTCATGCACTTTGTAACTAACTAACCGTTGATTGTGTGAAGCATGTACAAGTCCCTCCGAAATTCAAGGAAAAATATATCCGTTGAAGGATGGAGTCATCCATTGATGTCGTGCCTATAAATGAGAGCTCATTTGAAAGAACCCACAACAAGTTGATCAATCTAGAGATAACATGCTACTGATGTTATTTCTAGAGATACATGGGTTATTTCTTTGTTCGTACTGAACTTCTTGTTCATATTTTCTTTGTGTGAAAATGATTGTTGTTGTGTAAAATTGAGGGCTTCTGGGGATAGGAAGATAGAGGTGCCGAATACCTTGAAGGTGAGGGTTTGCGGGGATAGCAAGAAAGACTCTGATCTTCATATCGATGGCTTACCCTGGTGTTGGTAAGATATAACTTTTTGAAATTATAAATCAAGTGACCTTTATCCATGGTTTTTGGAGACCCTTCTATTTGGGTTAAAAGACTTACTAATGTTTCTTGTTTTCATAAAAAAATTTGTTGTTTTCATATTGTTGAGGAAATCATAACTATCTTATACTTCCTTATTCTTGTACCCCGTTTCAATTAGAATATATATGCTTTAAGATATAATATTTGTTTTTGTAAACTTTCATTAAGTTTTATTCCCAGAATAACTTTTCCAGAATTTTTATCTCAGAATCATATTTCTTGAATCAAGCAACTGTGTAGAACCAGAGGTTTTGTGAAATACCTTATTTAACCTGGTTAAACACAACCATCTTTAAAAGTTCCAAATGATTTTTTAAAATTATACAATTCACCCCTCTTGTATTTTGAGTATCATTAGATACTATATACAATATCTCTATTATTTTGATCCTATATTAGGTATTATAGAATATATCATACTCATATACCATTTCAACAATCAAAGAATTTGTGCCTTAAATATATAGTCTTTGATTGATGTATAATAATTTCTCACTTTTATTATTCATATATTTTAAAATGATATTTTTTTCATTTACCTTATATTAATCAATTATCAATTCTGTATGAACTTATTAAGTTATATTTATAATCTCTTTCACTTATATTGGTTGTATATATTAATATGACCATCGATTTAAATATCAAATGATTACTATTACTAAAAATTTATGTCCTCTTTTATTAATGATTCATTTCCCTAGGATATGAATACTTTTTTATATTGGGTTTTTATATAAAGATTAAAATATGGGAATGTCCTTATGGGAGATATTGAGCATTATTCATTTAATAAGATTTATTTTATCAAGTATCCAAAAATAATAAACAATTATAATTTTTTAGAAGAATCTAAGACCTTACCCAGAAAATCAAGGCCCCTAAATTAAAATAAAAAGTAAAACTTACAAAATCCAAAAAACATGAGTTTTTCCCAAATCCCTTTTCAAAAGGGACGATAAAGCAACATGGATATTGTCATACCATGTGAAATCAGCATATTCAATTCCTTTTTTAAGAAATACATCTACCACATAATTTGCCTCCCGATACACATGAGTAATGATGTGATTCACAATCAAAAGGGATTCCAAGAAACTAGCCCAACAATTATGTAATTTCCATGATAAGTAATATGAACATTCTCTAATGGCTGACACAATGATATTCAAGTCACATTCAAACCAAAGATTATTCCAACCACAAATTTTAACCTGCTCCACTGCCATAATAATACCCATCATCTCATCTTACAATGAAGAAGAAATACCACATGAGCCATGAAAGCTACCAATCACCTGACCTTCATGATCCCTAAAAACGGATCCATACCGAGAAGGCCCCGGATTTCCCTTCGATGCACCATCCGAATTAATTTTCAACCAAACAGACATTGGGACATGCCATATAACTTCAAAAGTACCATAAGAAGGTCTGAAATTTCCGTTAACACTAATTCAAACAATATTAGAGAAATCATGTATAGAATTAGCACAGAAATTTTTTTTAGGAAGGCTAACCATTCTCATCACAGCAAGGATGTTTGAAATAGCAGAAGTGACCGAGAAAGGCCGCATTCCATGAATAAAATTATTCTGAGAAGACCATATATAATGAAGCATCTTAGAAGAAGCAACCTGAAATAAATCCAATAATTGTGAAGAGATAGGGATATACTTCCATCTCTGAATAAAACCAGTGATAGATGTCATCAGAGGAAGTGAAATCTCAAATATTTTTTCCAGAGACTTCCACAATGAAGAAGTAGTAGCACAACAAAGAAATAAATGATCAGCATCCTCGCTGTGCTGATGAAAAAACACACAATAAGAGCATAAAGAGATACCCCAGTGTTGAAGGTAAAAATCAGTAGGAATTATTATATGAGCCATCCTCCATACTAAATTGGAACGATATGGCCTGATGAAATTTTTGTTCAAGTCAGCCATCCAATTATTCACCAAATTGGATTTTACAGAAAACTCGTAATAAAGCTTTGAGGAATGAATACAATTAACTGCAGGATCCCAAGCCCAAAAATAATTCATGTCAGAAAAGTAATGGTTATTGAAAATGCTGAAAATGTGAGCCGGAAGACCTTCCATGTTCTCAATTTTATCCTTGATAACAACGTCCAAATAAATATGTCGTTCATCCATCACAAGATCAAGGATGGGATTTTCAGTCCATCTGCTTTTCCAAAAACTAAGAGATGAATTCCTTGAAATATGCCATCTAGAATTAGAATCAATAAAAGTGAAAATATACCGAAAAGAAGGACAAATAGAGGATTCCAAGTGATTTAAAGATCTCATCTTTAATATATTCAAGAATTTATTCTGAAGGAAGTTCAGTCCGTCAGAGATGTTGTTAGACAATCTCCAGATGAAAGAGGCCTGCAAAGAATGATTAAAGAGGACAAGATCCTTAATACCCAATCCACCAACATCACAAGGTTTGCAAAAATCAGACCAAGATATAGTATCCATATTTCTTTTAAGGATATTTCCACTCCTGATAAAATTCCTAAGAGCATCATTGATGCTTCGAATGAGAGAAATGGGAAATTTGTAAACCAGAAAGGAATACAAAATTTTGGAAACAATAACTGATTTTACCAAACAAACCCTCCCAGCCATGGAAAGATATTTTCCTTTCTAGGTAGAATGTTTTCTTCTAACATTGCTAACAATCTCTACAAAATAGAAAGCTTTTGTCTTTCCCCAAAACAAATGAACCCCCAAATAAATAAACGGAAGAACACCTTCCATGAAATTTAGATCATTAACAATGCCCATCTTTCTCCTATCACTAATGAATTTACCAAAGTAAATAAAGGACTTCTCCAAACTAATATTTTGACCAGAAAGAGAGGCATAATGTAAAAGAGCCCTTTTGATGTTCTTGATATTCCTTCTATCCCCCAAAGTGAAAATGATTAAATGATTAAAAAAATTTGTATTAAATTCTTAGGCTACTATACATGCAATGCATTAGGAATGTATCTCATGAGGTCACTTTTATGAGAATGAAGTGTAAACCAAATCAACTATTTGTCCATGTCCACTAGGTTTATTAGATTGGGGAATTAACCTAATTCACTAAGAAAATATATACAATATGTTTATATGAATGAGGAGTGAACCCGACAAACTAAATGACTCTTTCCATTCCGTTATTATAGTATATGAAATGGACCTTGACTAAATAAATGATTTTCTATGATTAGGTTTTTTCGACATTATTATTCCACATATCATTATTATACAACATTCTTATGATATGGATTTATGGTTCATGAATATTAGTTATTATTTAAATAATAATATAACATAATAATTATTTATTTCTTAGGGTCATATGATTAATTATCTATATTTTTTGGTAAATATATTTTTTAAATTATTATTTTTGAACCATTATTATATTCTCACACCCACATGTTAATCTTTTTCTCAGTTGTGAAATTTATTTTTTATCTCTTATTTTTTACCTTAGGATGTGTGAAATCATACATTTTTCTTATGCGTCAATTCCAAAATAAAATATATAATATTATTTTGTATAATAATTATATAAGGGAATTATGTGTGGATAATTTTATAGGTAAAATTTAAGACATATTGTTAAATAATATGTTGAAATTGTTAATATCAATAGCCAATAACCTACATGTATTAGGGGTGTTATTTAGTTTTTTATTTAATAAAAAATAATGAAAATGATGTAACATAATTTTATCATATGGTTGGGTCATCTTAATGGATTTCCTCATAGATGGGGAAGAGGTTATGGAATGGAAAATGCATGAATACCTTGAGATCTGCTTTATTTTGGTGGATAACCTCAAGGATAGTGACCATTCAAAAAGCATTATAATGTTATTGGTGTAAAAGACCAACATATTATTTACTATTTGGATATGTAGTAAGAAGATATATTTCTTATATCATGAATGAGAAATAATGGATTGGACATGTAATGACTCGAGAAATTCAAGGAAATGTTTTTCTTAATTTTTGTGGGAATTTTACAAGAACGCAGTTTCTGATAGAACCTAATTCCGAGGACCGGTGTGCCCGAAATCTTTTCCCGAAGATTAGATCAGGTACATTTAGTGAATGATCGAGTGGGTTTTTCTAACTTTTGAACCGGTGCTCGGAATCGAATTCCAAGGGCACCGATTGAATCACAGCGCCGATAATTGCTTAGAAACACCTCTTCCGGAGTTGCGTTTGCTCGGGTGTGGTTTTTAATTTTTTGGGGTTAATTTAAGGAATAAAATAAAAGTTGTGCAACCAATTTTTATTTTATTTTGATTAACTTAAATTAAGTGGATGATGTGGGACCCACAATATCCTACCCACATGGTAGGATATTTTTAAGGGGTGGCCCACACTAGCCCCACCGTTTCTCTCAACTTTTTCAGCCCCACTCCTTTAATTAAGTAATTCACTTACACCCCCCTTCTAATGAGGTCAACCCTTGAGTTTATTTTGGATAATAAATGCTTCATTAATTTGCCGGTTTAAATGTTGCAGTTAATTCACTTAATTGTTTGTTTCAATTATTTTGGAAATTAAAACGTTGGCTTGTGTTAATAAAATAAGACAATTCTTATTTTATTAGAGGTGGGTTGTGCGATAGGAATTGGGAGAATTCTCTCAAGACGTGAAGTTCCTCCTTCCTCGACGAAGAACGCGAAGAATGTGAAAAACACGAAGAATGCCGGATCCATGGATATCAATGACGTGACGCCGACGATTCCTTTCTCTGCGACGCGACGATCCCCATTTCGCAATGCCTTCTTCCACGATTAACCCTCGCTCGATGACGCTTGAGGTAGGGGTTTTGGTTCAATTAATTCTATGTGAGTTATATCATTAGAATGTGTTTAAAATTTTTCGGAAGTCTTTTTAAACCGATAACGTGGTGGGTGCGGACCAATGAGCATGTCTGAACCCACCGTCTCTTGGTTCATGGTGTGTGGATCGGCAGGTGACGATGAAGCAGGCCGCAAGGGCGTTGTGAGGTCTTCGCAGTGAAGAACAGATCCCGGGAGGGCCGTTGGTGAAGACAGAAGGCAAAACCTATGACTAGTTCTCATACGGTGGTCGGCGGAACACTCCACCGGCACACCTCGTCGGCACGGCCGCGCCGGCAGCCGGATGCAGCGGCGGCGCCCGGTGCACTGGCGCGAAGGCCCACCGCGGCTGAAACCGTGACGGAAGGACGTAGGTCCCATGACCGTGCAGGACCGACAGAGGCGAGACGCGGCACTCGGCCATGTCCGTTGGTAGGGATCGGACCCCACACATGGTTGTGGTTCTTTCAAGGGGGTGGCGCCCCCCTTTGCGCAACCCTTCACCCGAAACGGCCGAGACACCCCCCCACCGGGCTGCGCCTAGACCGGGCTGGGTCATGCCAGCCAGGCCATGCCGTGCCAGCTGTGTCGGGCCGGACCCGGAACCGGGTTGGGGCGACCCGGTTCGGGCCGACCTAGGGGTCTCGGGCCGGGTCGGCCCGGGCCCGAAACCCCCACTTCCGGACCCCTTTCGGTCTTTTGTCCACAACTTGGGTTATAGACATCCGATAGACACACCGTCAGTTGCATAGTGATCCTTGGATCAAGACAATAATATATTTATATTACACTCAAGGTTTCAGAGTACTTTGGGTTCGGTCAGGATGGCTCGTACACGAAACCAACCGGGCCCTCGGAGAGGAAATGCTTATAACTTGAGCTCTAGACGTCTGATTGACGTGTCGTTGAAATTGATGGATTCATATTAGTGAGAAGGACCTTTTGGATTACATCGCTCAAGTTTTGGACGCAGTTGGAGTACGGTTGGGTTGGTTTTGACTTAAAAACTTACCAGGCCCCTCGGATGAAATAACCAATAACTCTCAGACCGGACGTCCGATTGACGCACCGTCTGTGACGTTTAGTTCATGTTGATGATACAGAACTTTTGGATACATAAACATCAGACTATGTGTCTGTTGATTTATCAGCCCCTCTGCTTGTGGAGCGGACCCTCCCGAACAAGCTAACTGTGTGCGGGAACCCTAGAGCTTGCTACGATTGCGACGACGATGATGACTATGCAGAAATCCTCCGTGGATTCGATGACAACGACTACAGTACTCAGAGATCCTACGTGGATCTGTGCTACAGATCCTTTGTGGGTGAGATCTTGTGTGGGTTCGCGGTCAGTGGTCCTGTGTGGGCCAGCGCCTGCAGATCCTGTGTCGGTCTGATCATGTGTGGGTCAGTGCGGAGGTTAGTTACCTATCGATATTGTGTGGGTCAGATCCTTTGTGGGTCATTGCGGGGGTTAGTATCTATCGAACCTTTGTGGGTCTGATGGCTTAGATGAATCAGTGGCTACATTTGATCATCTCTATCATCATATTAATAAGTATACATGTGTGAGCTGAGTCTTGATTTTCAATCCTTATCTTTGATAAGTTTGACTTGATATCCTGTGTGGATTACGTTATGCATTCCGGTGTGGATTTGGTTGTGATTTCGTGTGTGGACTGGGTTGTACTTGGGCTCGGATGCTGGAGCTGAACTACAATTTATTACTTAGGTATATGTTTGGGCATATACCTAAGTACTATTGGATGTTACTTCGTGATTGTATCTTTCCTTTATGAATTGGCCTTTGTGGATTCTGAGAGACCTTTGGGGGTCTTGGGGTCCCTACTGAGTAGCTTATACTCACCCCTGCATGGGCTATGCCCACACTACATTGTGTTGGTTGTATATGAAGGACAACACTAATCATGGTTGAGGCTTGCGGAGAAGGACGGTACCTGGGGGTGGACCACTGGGCGGGACGTACTCGGAGCGGATGGCTTGACCTAAGGAGCTGTGGAGGCTATTTGTACCCACCCTTCAGGTTGGAGTTCCACTGGACGGATCGACGTTGAGGCCTTACTTCAGTTGTTGTTTTTCCCTTTCCAGTTTTACTTTACATTTAGATTTGGTTTGTATTCTAGCCCACTTACTTTTCCCCACTTACTGTTGTACCCAGTTTTTACTTATTGTTTACTTCTTCTTTCATGATATATGGTGTTTGTTTACTTTACAAAGGAAATACCTCCCCTTTTTACCAGAAATTATGCCTTGGTGGTAGTCGCCAGCCCCTGGCCTATGGAAGGCGGACTTGGGGTAGTCACGACACAGGCCCTGAGGACGGTTTGTGACAAATTGGTATCAGAGGAGTTCATTTCTACCACAGAACTCAGGAATATGATATATTGTATGTGAAGCAATAGTCTTATGAGTATTGAGTGTTATTATCAGTCTAGGGAGTCCAGTGTTGGTGTGGCGGCCGTCGTATCCGTACACCAGGACCCTGACTTCGGATTTCTGAATTAATGCACGAAAACATTTATTTCATATCTGTTTCAAGTTTTCTTTGTGAATACTTTGTGTCAGATCACCAGGTATATTGTTTGACATTGGCACACCTGTTTCTTTTCAGGATGGCCCCATGACGGTAGCCAGCTGGGGTTCCGAGCGTTGTGCGTGACGACAGCCCACCGAGGGACAGGGCCTTGGTACAAGGCCCTTTGATAGCAGAGGCACCAGCGGTGCCTCTACCCACCGAGCCACTGATGCTACCAGCCCCAGCCACTGACGATGCACGTCTCCTTAGTGCACTGCACGAGTTTCAGCGCCAGCGACCACCAATGTTCCGCAGGGAGACGGACCCTCAGGTAGCCGAGGATTGGCTGGAGGTAGTTGTACGTGTTTTCAGGTTTGTGAGGACACCAGTAGACCTCATGGTGATCCACACAGCGAGCATCCAGCACGTGGCAACAGACAGATGGTGGAGCATGATGCTCCAGGTTCACTATGAGGCATCTCTCCTCTGGATGGACTTTGAGAGCCTCTTCCACTAGTAGTTCTTCCCAGCCACCCTCCATGTGCTGCGCATCCAGGAGCTTCTACAGCTGCGGCAGGGCAGCTTGATGGTCGCCCAGTACTTGGCGAGATTTACCGATCTCTCATGCTACTCGACAGACATGGTATAAGACCCATTCTTCTGGGCCCAGACCATTGAGCAGGGATTGAGGCATGAGATCAGGGCATCACTGATAACCGTCAGCAGTCCGACACAGGCATGAGTACTAGAGCGGGCCCTTCTCATCGAGAGCTTCTTTGATGAGCCTACTTCAGCAGTGAGACTTACCACAGGGCGGCACGTAGAAGAGTCTTCTGCAGCAGGAACTCGACGGATGACTCATGGGTCCAGGTAGACCAGATCCTCAGGTAGATGACCTCAGGGAACTGGCTCAGTAGTGCGGGGCACACAGCGCAGAGCCAGTCTTTTGAGAGGCAGACAGTGCTACGCATGCGGCGGTCAGGGCCACATGGCTCGTGACTTCACAACCCGCCATACCAAGGAGGAGCAGACTGTTGAAGGACCACCCAGACAAAGGCAGAGGGTCGACTGTGGCGGTCCATATGGAGTAGGTGGATGAGGCAGAGGAGCTCTCCAAGCAGCAGGTGGTGGGAGATGCTTTGAGGCTCTACCACCACCACCACCACCAGGAGGCTCACCCCAACCACAGGGAGCTGGCGGGCAGAGATAGTCACTACTCCAAGCAGCGGAGGCCTACGACCACAGCGCACCAGAGATGATTTGAGGAACTATATGTGTCTATTCCACCCTTGCTGCAGTTCTTATAGACATAGGAGTGATTCATTATTTCATAGTCGCTGCCCTTGTTCGGAGCTCAGATATTCTTACAGAGCCGTTGGCTTGATCCTTACGGCTAGAGACTCTTACGGGAGCAGACTCGATGATTACGCACTGGTGCCGGCAGTGTGATCTTACTATAGGAGGTAAGAGATTTGGCTGGGATCTTCTTGTAGCAGCGTCGAGGCCTTAAGAGGTCATCGTGTAAATTGATTGGTTATCTATAGTCCATGCTCAGATTTACTATATTAGGTGCAAGGTGCGATGTGTACGCACTGACGGGAGATAGTTTACCTTCACCGACGAGAAGGGAGCCTTCACAACACAGGATGGACTCACGCAGAGGAGAGGATATCCCATCACTCAACAGTTAGATAGCCTCATCCTAGGAGCAGATGACGAGTGGAGTCCTGGTTTTCTTGTAGTGGTGGATCCATATGGGGACGTTTTCCCCGACGACGTTCCAGGATTACCTCCTCGCAGAGTGGTAGAATTTTATATTGATTTGTACCAAAGGACAGCCCCGATATCCACCCCAGAATATTGTATGGATCCTGCCGAGCTTTGAGAGCTACGGGTATAGTTGGAGGACTTGCAGGGCAAGGGATTCATCTGACCCAGTGTTTCACCCTGGGCTTCCATAATATTGTTCGCCAAGAAGGCAGACGGGAGATTCCGACTTCGTGTCGACTATCGTCACCTAAACTAGGTGACAATGAGGATCAAGTATCTGCTATCAAGTATTGATGACCTCTTCGATCAGCTCATGGGAGCACGGTGGTTCTCGAAGATAGACCATAGATCAGGCTATCATCAGCTCAGAGTTCAGGACGAGGACGTGCAGAAGATGACCTTCAGATGTCGGTATGGCCACTACGAGTTCTTGGTTATGCCATTCGGCATAACCAATGCTCCAGAAGTGTTCATGGGCCTCATAAACAGGATAATTCAGCCATACCTCGATCGATTTTTCATGGTCTTCATCGATGAAATTTTGATATACTCGACGTCTGAGGAGGAGCATGCCTACCACTTGCGAGTTGTACTGGCCACACTCCGAGAGAACCAGCTTTATGGTAAGCTCTTGAAGTGTCAGTTCTGGATATGCGAGTTCCACTTCTTGGTACATGTTATCCCTGAGGCAGGAGTTGTGGTGGATCCTGTGAAGATCAAGGAAGTTATAGCTTGGGAGCCACCTAAGAGCGTGATGGAGGTGCAGAGCTTCTTTGGAATAGCTGGATACTATTGGAGATTTGTGCCAGACGTCTCCAGAGTTGTGGCGCCACTCTCAGCTTTGACGAAGAAGGGGAAACCCTTTGAGTATTCAGAAAGATGTCAGCAGAGCTTCCAGGAGCTAAGACAGATATTGACCATCGCACCTATCTTGAGGCTACCTGAGGAGGGAGTATGGTACATAGACTACTGCGACACATCAGTGACTTGACTCGAATGTGTCCTGATGCAAGAGCGGGCAGTGATTGCCTATGGATCATGTCAGTTGAGGCCGCATGAGCAGAACTATGCTACCCATGACCTGGAGTTATCAGCAGTGGTCTTCGCTCTGAAGATGTGGTGACACTATCTGATGGGAGAGCGCTTTACAGTCTATTCTGACCATCAGAGTCTCAGGTACATCTTCTCGTGGAAGGACCTCAACCTGAGACAGCGGTGATGGATCGATTTCCTCCCGGACTCTGACTTTGAGATAGTCTATACTCCTGGAAAGGGGAGCGTGGTACTCGATGCTCTCAGCAGGAGGATGGGCATTCAACTACTTGGGGAGGCAATATAGCAGCTAGCCACTTTACAGATATCCTGCGTGGAAAGGGATGGAGCATATTTCCTTATGTCACTCATAGTCAGTCCTCCACTGCTGAAGTGGGTCAGATAGGCACAACGTGGGGACACCTACTGTGGGACACGTCGTGCACAGATATCCTTTGGACATGCACCTGATGGATTCTTCGAGGGAGGAGTGCAAGATGTCATTTTCACACAATTTCACTAATGGAGGAGGTGCTGAGAGACTATCACACTTCCCCTTTGGTGGTACATCCTGGAGTGGCGAAGATGTACCAGGACCTTAGATGACAGCATTGTGGGCCGGGCATGAAGAAGGTTATGGCAGAGTTCATTTCTCGATGCCTCACGTTCCAGTAGGTGAAGGCAGAGCACCAGGTACTATCAGTCTTGGTACAGCCCTTAGAGGTCCCGAAGTGGATGTGGGAAAGGATATCTATGGACTTCGTGACTGGACTTCCACACACTTCCAGAGGTCATGACTCCATTTGGGTGATTGTCGACTGACTCACCATGTCGGCTCAGTTCTTACCCATCAGAGAGCAGGGCTCAGTAGAGAGCTTGGGACGCCTCTACGTTCATGAGATTTTACGGATTCACGGTGTGCCATCATCTATGGTCCCTGATCGAGATGCTCACTTTACTTCCTGGCTTTGGAAGGGGTTGCAGGAGGCGTTCGGGACGCAGCTACGTCTGAGCACTACCTTTAACCCTCAAATAGATGGTCAGATGGAGAGGACCATTAAGACTCTCGAGGACATGCTCTGTGCATGTGTCCTCGACTTTGGTCATAGATGGGAGGAGAACTTACCCTTGGTGGAGTTCACGTATGAAAATAGCTACCACTCCACCATCAGGATGGAACAATACTAGGCGGTGTACGACCGACATTACATATCACCGTTGTGTTGGAAAGACCCTGGGGAGTCAGCACTTATGGGACCAGATATGGTCCATGACATGATAGAGAAGGTCCATGTAATCCAGGAGCAGATGAGGACAGCTCAGAGCCGGCATAAGTCTTATGCTGACAGGAGGCGGAGACCACAGGAGTTCGAAGATGGTGACCACGTCTGCTTGCGGGTCTCACCTCAACATGGATTATGGAGATTTGTCCGAGGCGGCAAGTTAACTCTGCGCTCCGTCGAACCCTTCTAGGTCCTCAGTAGGATTGTCGAGGTGGCTTATCACCTGGCTCTACCACCTTAGTTGCACCAGTTGCACGACGTCTTCGACGTATCTCAACTGAGGAGATACGTGCACGACCCGACGCATATCATTGACCATGGGGAGCTGGACTTTGATGATGGGGCAACGTTTTTGGAGGTCCCGGTGGAGTTCGAGGATCGATAGGAGCGGGTCCTACATGGATGGTCGATTCCTCTAGTGCATATTATATGGAAGCACAGGAACCTCTTGGAGAGTAGTTGGGAGCGGGAGGCTCAGATGCGTGCTCAGTACCCACATTTGTTTCCCTAGTTTTGATGTATCTTTATGGGGATGTAAACCCTGAGTTGGGAGTGATTTAAAGACCAAAAAAATTCATGGAAAATTTTTTCTTAATTTTCTTGGAAATTTTACAAGACCACAGTTTCTGAAGGCACCTAATTCCGAGGCCCGGTGTGCCCGGAATCTTCTTCCGAAGTTTAGCTTGGATACGTTTAGTGAACGAACGAGAAGGTTTTTCTAACTTTTGAACTGGTGTTCGGAATCGAATTCTTTGGGCACTGATGGAAACGCAGTGCCGATAATTGCTAAGAAACACCTCTTCCGGAGTTTCATTTGCTCGGGTGTGGTTTTTAATTTTTGGGGTAAAGTTATGAAATAAATTAAAAGTGGTGAAACCGATATTTATTTTATTTGGAATAACTTAAATTACGTGGATGATGTGGGACCCACAATATCCTACCCACTTGGTAGGATATTTGTGAGGTGGGCCCACACGAGCCCCACCGTTTCTCTCAACTATTTTATCCCCCCTCCTTTAATTAAGTAACGCACCTACACCCCCTTTTAATGAGATCAACCCTTGAGTTTATTCTGGGTAATAAACGCCTCATTAATTTTGTAGTTTAAATGTTGCAATTAATTCACTTAATTGTTTGTTTCAATTCTTTTTGAAATTCAAACATTGGCCTGTGTTAATAAAATAAGACAATTCTTATTTTATTAGAGGTGGGTAGTGCGAGAGGAATTGGGACAATTCTCTCAAGCCGTGAAGTTCCTTCTTCCTCGACGAAGAACGCGAAGAACGTGAAGAACACAAAGAATGTGAAGAACACAAAGAACACCAGATCCTCGGAGATCGACGATGCGACGCCGACATATCCTTTCTCCACAACGCGACGATCCCCCTTCCACAACGCCTTATTCCGCGACGAAACCTCACTCGGTGATGCTTGAGGTGTGGGTTTTGGTTCAATTAAATCTATGTGATTTATATCATCGGCTTGTGTTTAAAATTTGTCGGAAGCCTTTTCAAATTGCTAACGCGGTGGGCGCGGACCAACGAACAAGTCCGAACCCACCGTCTCTTCATTCTTTGTGTGCGGATTGGCGGGCGATGATGAAGTAGGCCACACGGGTGTTGTGAGGTCTTCGCAGGGAAGAACCGGTCCCAGGAGGGCCGTTGGAAAAGACGGTAGGCAAAACCGACCACCGGAGCTCGTCCGATGGTCCGTGAAACACTCCGCCGGTGCGCCTCGCCAGCACGGCGGTGCCCGGCACGCCACCGGAAAGGGCCGCAGGTGCCGCGACCGCGCGGGTCTATGGGAGGCGGGACGCGGTGCTCGACCGCGTCCGTTGGCAGTGAGCGGCCCCCACACGGGGCCGCGGTTCATTCAAGGCGGTGGCGCCGCCTTTTGTGCCACCGCTCGGACGAAATGGCTGAGCCACCCGGCCACCAGGCCACGCCCAGGTCGGGCCTAGCCTGGGTGCGCCCAAGGCGGCCGGACCTAGACCCGGGTCGGGTCGACCCGGTTCTGGCCACCCCATGGGGTCTCGGGCCGGGTCGGCCCAGGCCCGAAACCCCCACTTTTGGACCCCTTTCAGTCATTTTCCCAGAACATGGGCTACAGACCTCGGATCGACACACCGTCAGTTGTGTAGAGATCCTTGGACCGAGATGGTCATTTCGGTATATTACACTCAAGGTTTCAGAGTACTTTGTGTTCGGCCGGGTTGGTTCATACACGAAACCAACCGGTCCCTCAGAGCGGAAACACTTATAACTTGAGCTCCGGATGTCTGATTGACGTGCCGTCGACATTGATGGATTCCACTTAGTGATATGGACCTTTTGGATTACTTCTATCGAGGTTTGGATGCATTTGGAGTACGGTCGGGTTGGTTTTGACTTAGAAACCAACCGGGCCCCTAGGACGAAAAAGCCAATAACTCTCAGACTGGGCGTCCGATTGACGCGTCGTCTGTGACATTGAGTTCCTGTTGATGATACGGAACTTTTGGATACATCAACCTCAGACTACGTGTCAGTTGATGTATTAGAACCTCGGATCGTGGAGCGGAACCTCTCGAACGAGCTGCTGGGTGCGGGAACCCTAGAGCTGGCTGCAACAGCGATGAAGATGAAGACTATGCAGAAATCCTCTGTGGATTCGATGGTGATGACTACAGCACTCAGTGATCCTATGTGGATCAATGCTACCGATCCCGTGTGGGTCAGATCCTGTGTGGGTCAGCGCTGAGTGGTCCTATGTGGGCCATCACCTACAGATCCTGTGTGGGTCTGATCCTGTGTGGGTTATTGCGGGGGTTAGTTACCTATCGATCCTGTGTGGGTCAGATCCTTTGTGGGTTATTGTGGGAATTAGTACCTATCTATCCTTTGTGGGTCCAATGACTTAGATGAATCAGTGGCTACATCTGATCATCTCTATCGTCATACGAAGAAGTATACCTGTGTGAGCTGAGTCTTGATTTTCACTCCTTATCTTCAATATGTTTGACTTGATATCCTGTGTGGATTACATTATGCTTTCATGTGTGGGTTTGGTTGTGTTTTCCTGTGTGGACTGGGATGTACTTGGGTTCAGATGTTGGAGCTGAAAGAGAATTGATGACTTAGGTATATGTATGGTCATATACCCAAGTAGTGTTGGATGTTACTTCATGATTTTATCTTTCCTTTGTGGATTATCCTTTGTGGATCCTGGGAGACCTTCGGGGGTCTCGGGGTCCCCACTGAGTAGATTATACTCACCCCTGCACATGCTATGCCTGCACTATGTTGTGTTGGTTGTAGACAATGGAAAACGCTGATTGTGGTTGAGGCTTGCAGAGTAGGACGGCACCTGGATGTGGACCACTGGACGGGACATACTCGGAGCGGATGGATGGACCCGAGGAGCTGTGGAGGTTATCTGTACCCACCCTTTAGGTGGGACTTCCAGTGGACGGCTCAAAGTTGCAGCCTAACTTCAGTTGTTGTTTTCCCCTTTCCAGTTGTACTTTACTTTCTGTTTGGGTTTATATTCTGGCCCACTTATTTTTCTGCACTTACTATTGTACCCAGTTTTTACTTAGTGTTTACTTCTGCTTCCTTACTATGTGGTGTTTGTTTACTTTACAAAGGCAATGCCTTACCTTTTTACTTGGAATTACGCATTGGTGCTAGTCTCTAGCCCATGGCCTATGGAAGGAGGGCTTGGGTTAGTCACGACACGAGCCCCGAGGATGGGTCGTGACATGACATTTCTTAGATTACACATTATCCATCATTTTAATCAATAACATCCTATCTAAAATAATTAAAAAATATAAAATATTTAAATCAATATAATTCAAATGGAATGTAATATTCCAAAACCATTGACAAAAATAACTCCATTCTATGAAACAAATAATTTTCAAGAATTCACATCCAAATGTAATTAAAAATGTATTTTCAATGATGATCATTTAAATTCCAATTGAAGATTTTATCAATTAGAAATAAGATTATAAATATGTTTTGTTTATTCATTGAAAATACCATTTTTTTATTAGAATGATAATATGAAGTTAGATTTAATAAAAAAAATTAATCTATAATTAAATTTTTATTAAACTTCCAATCTTCATTTTATTGCTCCCACACACTATTCATATGACCATGGAAAAAATTATCATAATTAAACGGAACAATGTATAACAATAAATATAAAAAACTTTTTTAACTTGAATATTTTTATGTTAAAGTTTGTTTATTACAATAATTCTTTTTATTCTAAAAAAATGTGAATAGAAACAGTAATTGAATAAATATTATCATAATTATATATCATAATCCAATTTCCAATAAATAAAAAATGTAAAATAAAACATTCATATATTATTTCATACAAAAATATGGTACTAATAGTCCATGTAAAAGAACAATATAATTTTCAAAAGATGCACAACATTAATAAAATTATATTTCATAAAAATTAATGATATGTTAAATAATTTAATAAAAATAAAAATATTATACCAGGGTACAAACACATTTTATTATTCATTATTTAATGTATAATAGCATAAAAGTTATCTCTAATTACATATTCATATCTATCCAATCAACAATATAAGAAATATATATACAATAATTAGTTTATCATAGAATATGGGTTTCATATAGATCATAAATAATATTTAATATAAACCATACCATTTATATTTTAAATGAAATTTTATAAGTCCATTATATATATACACTCTTAAAATATTATGATTATCTCATAAAATTTTAAAAAATTTATGTTTCTACAAAGCACCAAAATTAGATTAATTAGAAGGAAAATAATTTAAATGGTTAAAAAGAAAAGAAATACCCAATGCATCATGTTCTTGAAAAATAACCCAAAAATATTTATTTGAAATTAATTTCTCATTGAAAAAGTATATATTGATACCAATTCAGTTATTAACAAAAAAATTTAAATGATTTATGGATCAAATAAGTCAATAAACTACAATTATTCAATCACTATAATATCAAACATTTAAAAAAATCCTTTGATTCAATTTTAATTTTTTTACTATACAAAATAAATCATGCTTAAAATATTTATTGGATTTGAATGGAACGAAATTATATAATCAAAAAGAATATTAGACATGAATATTCATTGAAGACCATTTTATGGCCTATTATACTTGTAATTAAATGATGAATATTAACTCATGAGATTTAGTATTTTTTATTAAAAAGAAATTGTTTTTAAACAAAAACTGTTAAAAATTAAATCTTATCAAAACAATAATATAATAAAAAATTCTATCATTAATGATTCTATGAAATGGTTATTCTATGTATTAATTATGGGGTTTACCTATTCAAAATGTCTTAGAAGTGGATTGTTGTACTATATAATAATAATTTCTGATTGATCTTTTATTAAGAATATTAATTTACCTCTCTTAATCCACAATAGAATTGTGACTCCACTACAATTTACAATTTATTATTAATCCAAGAGTCATGTATATGAATCATAATGTATGCCCTAATCAAAAATCAATTTGTTTCTTTTTTTTATCCTTAATTTTTTTCATATATTTTATACTAGTGTAATGTGTAATAATTGAGTACAATTTAATAATTTTTAAATTATTTACATTTTTTCATGTTTATAACTAATGAAAATAATTATAATGAATGATTAAATATCATATCATTATGTCTTCCATTTTTCTATGTAGAAATATTTTTTCAATGAAAACGATGATATAAATGTAGTAAAATAGATAATGTAACTCAATCCACATATCACATTAAAATGATGAAAATCCTTAACATGTACCTATTTCATTACCCTTATAATGAAAAAGATCATAATGAAAAACAAGATGAATCCCCATTCCACAAACATAATAATAAAATAATATTGAAAATTAATTTTAGAGTAAGGAAATTTAAGGGTACTAATGTCATGTAACGTGGATTGAACCTATTATGTTATAAATGGTTTATAGAGATAATAACAAATGATGATGTGAAAGTATGGTATAATGCATAATTAGGTAATATCAAATTATGTTCCTCAATTATATTTAAAACACATCCTTAACACTAATAAATTGAATGAAAATTCATGAATTCTCTATTTCACACACTAATTATGGATTTCACTCAATAATGTTAGTTTATATAGAACAATATTTTAGAATGAATGAGAATACATCATTTTATAGAAAATTTAATTTTGGACAATCTCTAATATATTTAATATAGATTTATAGTTACTAATCATGTAAATTAATGAAAATAAAGACTCAATAATGAAAACACATATCATAATTCCATTTTGATTTTGAGCTGTAAAAATCAGATCAACATTTTCACTAAGGTATGAGTGTTTTGAATTTTATTTGAGATCTAAACTCATTTTAAATAATTATTTTAAATATAATAGAATGAAACATAAAAATGAATCTAATAAAATGAGAACATAATGTAGTTTTAATTTTTCTCTATAAAACCGCTCACCATTAAATAGACAATAACTATATGAAAACACATGAAGCAATAATCCATCATTTTAATCATCCCTAATACTTAGTTTCATCACAAAATTAAATGAAATTTGGTAGTTATCTTGCATATTTAAAATAACCCACTATATTCTAGATTATAACTAAATGATATTGTGATGGATGAATTGAAGTCTTGTTGTTCTATAAGGATAACATTGGGAATGCGTGATTTCCATTTTTGGATTATATTATTCATCAACATTCGTATAGAATACTATTCCCTTCATATCCACTATAAAAAATATAGTAATCAAATATTATTAAAATAAAATTGAAAAAAATATACCTAAAAATTTATTTTCATAAGTGGAATTGATAAATTTTTTTATCATGGTGCAAGTACTTAGATGTATTCATTAAATATACTATGAAAAATATTTAATAAAATTAATAAATTATATTTTATTAAAAATAATAGAGATGATTTCCTCGGATGAACACCCCACCCTATTGGTGTTATAGTTAGTTTGTCCCATGGTTGTGATGTCTATCAATCATCACATTTTTGATGGTTGGTTGAGGTTTTATTGGTTGGACCACCACATATTCTTACTTAATATGATCTGATAACATTCAGTCATTATGAAATCTATAAAGTGTTTCATCTTAAGGCCCCTATATCTAGTATAATTTTATTTCTTAAATTATTTATTGATTTTTGAGTTTTATATTAGTAGAGGTGTGATAAAAATATTATAATCAAATTTTTATTTATTATGGTACACATTAGTTTTCGCTTCTTCATTATCATACAGGGTCATCTACATAGTCAACTCATTCTCCCCCATATTACCTTCTATTTCATCCAATTTTAATATTTAATCCATAAAATTCTGAATATCCTACGTTATAGATTATTAATTATGAGTATAATAATAAGGATAAAACATTTAAATTTCATACTAAATGAAATAAATAGAAATTGATATCATATATTTCTTTTCAACATCCCTGTATTTATATTGTTCTAAACTTTTTCCAACTACATCCTCATGAATTTGTGTTGTTATAAGAAGGATTTTATATAAAATTCTCTTTAAAATAAAGATATAAAGAATATTCTCTCTATCTATACTATAACATAATTCATGAAGAAAGATAAGAAATACTCATCTAAAACATAATAAAAATATATTTTAAAATATATTTTAAAATACCTAATCTATTTGGTCTTCTAATTTGACTCGATTTTGAATATCCTACAGTATAAAGTAAAAATAATTGTGAGAGTTACATGTTATTATTTGAGAAAGTGAGGGATTAACTTCCAATCACTTTTGTGAAAATATAATCATGAAATTAATGTGAGAGTATCAATGTACAACCATCATCCATGGAACTCAGTATTATAAGTATGGAATTCATATATTTTTTATGGGTGGGAGTTGGAGAAGATGACAAGCACTGATTTTGACTGGAGTGAGGCTGAAAATTATGTTCATGAATATGTGATGAAGTGGTTGATGCTAATATTATAGGAGTAAAACATGAAATCATCATGTCCTGGCATTAAGAACCTATGTGTGTGTCTTTGAATAAGATTACCTAGCCTAATAAGGGTAAATTATTTATAGATTTGATGGTGTGAATATATCATAAAATATATTCAAAACCAAATTCAGATATTGTTGAGTAGTAATGAATTGTAATTTATAGTAATTTGTTGTTCAATAGTGGGGTTAGACACCATCACATACTGGTAAGAGTAAATTTCATTCAAAAAGCAGGGGAATTCTTATTATATCGTTAATATGGGGACGATGTTCTTGAAGAAAATGTATAATATTTAATGTTGGGATCATTGTTTGTGGAATTATATTTTTTCATTTGTAAATTTGATAAATTTAAAGGATATATATTTTTTTAAGAATTTTTTTTCATGGTAGATCATGAAGACACACTAGAGTGGTGGTAGCGGGGGGATCTGTCTAGAGTTGCCTAATTCTTATACCAAAAACAAAATATTATTTTTATACTTCATCCAAAATGGTTCTTAAAATTTATCACCTATTATAATATATGTTTATATTTTTTATATTGACATTGAATACACCAATATGAAATAAAAATATAGAATATAATGTGGAAAACATTATTCCTACAAGGTTCAACACTAATGTAGGAAACCTTATACATACTATTTATATAGAGACCCATGGTTATCATCCATGGGTATTAGATTATTTTAGATTATTAATCATTAAATTAATAATATAAATACCTAAGGATCAAAATAGTTTGTTTTATTTGGAATCTATAAATAGATAATTCAAATTTAGTGAATGGTCTTCAAAACCTCTCATACAGATCTTACCATTTAGTACTCATAATTAATACAATTCTTCATAACCTGATGAATGGAATCATAAAAAAAGTAGATATAAAATGGAAATTAAGTGTAAATAAATAAGTTATTTAATCACATATTGATCATATGGGTATGACAACATGAGAATAAAATTTGAAGATCATACCCCGCATATCAAATATCATAATCACCAGTCATGGAATAATGATAGGCATTTCATAAGAAATGTATCATAATGAAATAAAATAAAAATATTTGTGATATCATAAAATTATTATAATTAATATAAATTGTATCATAAAAACCATATCATAACATTGCGAACAAGTGTATATAGAAATAGGTTCACTCGTTTAGTTAGGTACATGAAATAAATTATTTACATAAACTTATTGAAATGAAACCTTGTCCACGCATGACATTGTGAACAATGTAATAATGTTAATGCATACGAATATTAAATAATAACCTATATTTAAAGGATAATTTCCTATCATGTAACTTCCTATGGGATACACCTACTGGTTATGACCCACCCCTATCCAAATTCTTAGCACTTTCCTTATAGTACATAATGTTACACTATCATCTCATATTAGGACATGCCCATTTACTTGATTCCCATTATTACTCATGAGATATAAATATTTACCCAATTCATTATTATGAGATATAGGTTTTAACCTTCACATCCTAAAAATATATATACATGTTTTACAAGATACTCAAATAATAAACATATAATGATCCATAAAATAGTTATGGGCACCATAAGTATGTCGTCACAACATAATTTGTGGGAAATAGATTGGTTTCGTAATGATTTAATAAAGAAACCTATAAAAAAGCGGGTTCCATTATAATATTATTATGAAAAGAATAAATTTTAATAATCTTATAACATGTGAGATAACTGTGTTTCACAACCATTTTATCGTAGTGTTACACGTGGATGACAAATGAGCTTCATAAAAATATATTCATATTAAACAAAAAATATTTAAAAATAATAATAATAACTGTGTATAAGGATCATATACATAGTAATGTGTAGTCTATATCAAAGGATTTCGTCATATATAGAAGATTATTTTGAAAGATCACTTGGAGTATTTCATATGGAAAATAAATTATCGTTGAATATATATATATAAACATTTAAAGAAATTTTTAACTACAATTTTAACACTTCTTAAAAATAATATTTCATTAACTACTTTTAATTAAACATAATATTATATTATCAATTAAAACATTTGTTATTTTTATTTACAGAAAAGCAGTTTCAAGTGAAAAAAATAATTTGGATCGAAGAGAATAAATAAATTTGTAATTTTTGAAAAACATTTTATAAATAAAATTATGTTCAAATTGGTGGGAGGAATTATACTATTAAATTAGTCAATAATTAATAACAATTGGATAATACACATCATTGTATTTATTGAGAAATGGATCAAAATATTTCATCAATTGAATATTATAATAAATGACCTCAATTAACGGTGAGATTTTAGGAATAAACTCTTATACATTAGTTAATTTGAATCATAATCCCCATGACATAATAAAATTAAATGATACATAAAATATATTGATGGTTTAAAGATTAATGATATTACATTTCAATGAAGTTTTATATACTCTTCATGGAGGAATATAGGTTCATAAAATAACATTCATCTAAAAGAATGATAATTGATACAAAAGACATTTACTGATTTTTTTACTTTTGAACTATAACTGACCTAAATGAGAGATACTAAAATGGATATGTATGTAAAAAAAATTATGTAGTAGAAAAATAATGTACATTCCTAGGTTGATAGTACACAACATTGAATAATTATGCGGTGAATATATCATATGTCTCATAAAACTAAAATGTGGGACGTAAAATCCTAATCAGTTCAGTACGTTTTCAAACATGAGGCAGTTAAAAGAATATGATAAATTTTTACATTTAATATAAATAAATAAATAGAATTTATTATATAAAATTTAATATTACAATGTATATAAACCACACAAAGATACATGTGCTGAATATGGAAAAAGTGTCTCATAAATCAATGTTACAATTGAAATACAATTACTTCATGTCATGATTTATTTCATACATGTAAATACCACTTGTATAATAATTATATGATTATTATAAATATAAAAACATACAATATAATTATATTTAATAAAATTTATTATCATATTATGACATTACATTACCTTTATATTAACAATTCTAGGTTACATTTGTATTGTTAGTAACAAAAACTTGTTTTTTCATATATGTTTTGGCTTGTTGTTTTCATCATATTTATTTCATCAGGATTTTATAATTTCATGAATTTAAAAAATTTAATAAATATCTTATAATGTAAAAATATATATGTCTCTAATAGTATTTAAAATAATGAAAAAATATTAAATAAACCATTCATGGTGACGGTAAGTCATACGTATGCATGAATGCTGATTCTATTTTCATTTCATATTTTAAAAGTATGAATACCTAATCCTAAAAAAAATATTATATTTTTATTTGAATTATTTTGTCATATATATATCACTATATTATTAAACACGTCTTTAATACATTCAATATAATTCATGAATGAATCACATCCCAGTCAGGAGGTAGTAGTCCACACACCAACAAATGATGTTATTGTATTACCGAACAGTGGAATGAATGTTGTTTTATGTCATATAACAATTGAATATGATTAAAAAACATAAATTTATAATGTATCATGTAAAAAATATATTTTCATCATTATTACCAACCATGAGAGGCTGCAATGGAAGAATGTATGACATCGATTCATGACGAGGTAGTCCATCAGAAACAAAAATGATTATAGTGTATCCAATTTGATGGAAGTGTGTGAGTGTGTGGGTTGTAACCTTAACATAAAAAATTATAAAATCATATATTATTATTATATTATTATATAACAACTATTTAAAATCAATATATGGGTTGGAGAAAAATATAAACAAAAAATTCTTATTAATGAATGTTATCACTTCTTCAGGTAAATCCTTCTGGTTATCACCAAATGGATTTCTTAATATTTTTAATTACCAATGTGAGAAATATAGGATAATATGTGGTATTTTTTTATATTATTTGGTATGTTATTTTACAACACATATGTATTGAGATTTTTGAATAAGTGAAGGTGGTAAGAGACTTTATATAGTGGAGGTGGTGTGGCATTCTAGTAAATACCAAAAACACAATCATTATTGGGAGATAAAATACATCACATGTCTCAAATAAAGAATAAAATTTGATTTGAGAATTTATATGTCTTCAATATTTCTATAATATGGGTTTTGACATGTTTCAAGGAAATTTAGCCACATAAGTGAATGTGCTTTCCATTGGTGAACTCATTGTTCTCTAAATTCTTGTAATTAGTTTTAACAATTTTCAATAATATTTTTGGTAAAAAACTATTTTTAAAATACTATACATTATAAATTATTATGATTCAAAATATTTAATCCATGATTCCAATCCCTAATAAAATACCTGTAATAATATAATTTGTTATTAATAATATAGATAGAATATATAAACATGGTTCTTAAAGTAAAAAAACATCAAAATTTTGAAATGTATTTATATCGAATTTTAATTGAAAATTCATAAAAATGATATAAATTTATTTATGATGTATTATTAATATAATTATAAATTAACAAAATTTAAAATATATTTTATTTTTATAAATAAATTATAATAAATATCATTTTTCAGAAAAAACAATTGTGAGGTTTTCACTATTTATATAAAAATTAAATAGCAAATTAAAATACTAAATAATACACTAATGTAAAATTCCATCACTAAATAAAAATGGAATTTCATTTTTCTAGAGGAAAATCATAAATGTTTTAGGAAATAAATTTAAAAAAGGTCTACTATTAAAATGTGGAAACTCATTTTTTAGGAAATTATATATTTTGGGAATTAAATTGAATTTATTTTTATTGTTTTCTAGGAAACTCGTAAGAAGAAATTTATGTATCAATAATAATATATAAAATATTAATTTATATAAAATAATTAACAAAAATTATCTTAATCCTTTATTTAAAATATTCCCGTGATTGATATCCTATATTTTCAAAAGGATTTTAGGTTCATTTATAGTTTATTCGCCACCAATGAAATCATCATACATACATGTGGAAGAAATATTTTCATAATATATTGAATGACTTTGATATTCTCCATTCCAATAGCTATGTGATTACTAGAATATAAATTGTATATCATATCTTAGTAAAAGTGGTTCTTGTGAGTAACACAATTTTCCGAATATATATAACTTTGTGTTGACAAGAATACAAACATAGTGTTGTGTATACTGGAAGATAGTCTAAGTTACTTGTGCTATGAAAGATCAAAATTCTATTGTGAAAAAAGAAAACATAACACTTTTAGCATTATATGTAGTCCATTAATGTAATTCAATTTATTATGAAAATAATAGTTCATAAAAAATCTAGGTTTTGTATTAGGCCCCTCTAAAATTAATGTATGACAAAAAAAACATTAGGGTCATAAGGGTTTTAATAATATAATGTCTCATTACTAGAACCCTAAATCACCAAATGTGATAATATGTTATCTTCTTAGTAAGACTGAAATGAAGAAATGAATGGCACCAAAGAACTTTGAACCAAAATAAGTGAAAATTTGGGAAAAAGAATATGGAAAATAAATATAACTATATTGTTCATATAGAGAGTTATATATACAACTTACCACAATGAAGTGGGTGATAAAGAGAAGTTTATTGACCAAAAAAATTATAATATAGGGAGGTAAGAAAAAATTTCAATCGATACCATAAAAAATGGAGTTACTCGGACAAAATATTACTTCATAATTATTTTCCTAATGGTGATGGATTTTTACAATATATTATAATTAATTTAAGTAATTATATTTCATATTAACAACCTCACCCTTCATTTATTAATTAACCAATTTCCACATAATCTATTACTTATTGAAATAAATTTTAGTTTTTCATTCCAAAAGCACTAATAGATCTTGAGCCCCATAAATAGAATGATAAGTTATTCCATCTGTATTTATTTATATTCACAGAATCATTGATATATTATGTTATCCATTATGAATTATTTGTCAAATGTAAATATAATTTAATTATAATTAGACCTCATCTTATGTTTGACATAAGCCATTTCATAAATGATTAACCATGAAACCCTTCCGAAACATAAAATTGGTAAACATTAGAAATAATGTAAATAAATTTCCTAGAATCTTAGTAATATTAATCCCCATATTTCATAAAGTATCTCTTAGTTTTCATTAAAATACATGTGAATACCTTCCCCATATATTATCTTGAAACATCTTAATAACATTAATTACTATAAATACTTTTTGAAAAATTAATTCTTTCTTATCGTAATGATTGTTATACATATAAATTAAATCCAAGAATGTTATGAAATAATTCCATGATAAAATAAACCACTCTTTCAAAAAAAATACATTATCAATTATAAGGTCATCAATACGATCAAACTTCAATTATTCATATTAATAATATTTTTATCCAATATAAACACAATTTTCACAAATTTAGGAACACATTATTGTTTCATTCCCTTAATAATAATATATTCTATTTATTAAATATTTTCCTAGTTCATCAATTGCATTCAATATTTGTTTTTAAATTTTTAATTGAAAACATATACATCATGATTTATATAAAATACATTTTAATTTTTTTTACTTATACAATTCAATCAATCATGATTATTATTATTAAACAATTACTTACTCTTTATCATATTATTCCTTAATACCCCTTTAAGATAGTATAAAATATGAATCATTTGATCAGGTTCCTCAACCTCAATTTCATCATGTGTCATACATTTGATATGAATAATACTATTAAAACATCCCATACCTATTCCATGTAATTCGTGGTATCTTTATATTCATCACATTAACCAGTACTCAAACCACCATCTTGATTATCTTCATGATATTTACACTATGGGCATTGATTTTCATAATGACCATACATTACACATTTAAAACATTAAATTTTAAATCAATTCCACAACATTACATATATTGAATAAAACCAAAATTCATTGTGTGAGGAACAATTTTTATAGAAAAAAAATGTGATCCTCAAAATCCCTTATAGGATTTCTTATTCATAAAACCTAAAAATTTATTCTAATAGACCATAGGTTTGTCCTATGTTATTCATAGTCTTATCATCCTTAAATAATTCATTATTATTCATAATGTTTTTTTCAATTCCAAAATTATGTCGATGAGGATTGTCAATGAATGTGTGTATCAAGGTCTATTTTCATACAGCAGTTTCTAATCGAGTTTATCCAAATATAGTATTTTTTGTGTTTTTAACCCTATTTATATCTATTATAGATATATATTCACTTTAATTATATAGATTGATATTTAATTTTATTCCAACAAATACCCCAATCTTCAAAAAAATAGTCAACATTTTTAATAATACTATATTCATCCTTTTACTTATCCTTTGAGATATCTGCAGACATAACCATTGAAATATTCACAAGGAACTCACAAAATTGTTTTCATCCTAGTTTACAATGGAGAATGAAACAATTAAATTAATACCAATTATACTAAACGAGTCTTAACATAAAAGGATATTACATCCTTAAAGTGGAATGTTAAGAATATTATAAAAGAAATTTATAAAGAACTTACTTAATTTAGTGTCTTTGGATATTGGGAATACATTATTCTAATCGAATGAATGATCTTATACTTCTTTCATAATGAACATCTCATTTAGTACTCCAAATTAAAACCATCCATCAATACTTGTTTAAAAAAAATATAAGAAATGGACTTCTCGAATTCCATGTAAGGTTAAATAATGAAAATATTTATTCATAACAAGATCATAATCTTATTATAACATAATCATAATATTTTTGGATCATTTTATACAAATCACAGATCATAATTCTGATTTATGGAATAAATATTATATTTTCATAAGAGAAAAATCATAAGGAAATAAAATAAAATTATTTATGAGAGAGGAACATTTTCGTAAGCCATTTAATTTGTGTCATAGACATCACATAATAAAATTTTGACATTTTTAAATATAAAATCTTTTACTCATTAGGTTAATGGCTTGAAATCAGGCCCTCTAATTAACGTTTCCACATAAAACTAGATCTACTCATAACATTGTGAACATATAATCATGTTCACACATAAGAATATGAAATAATTCTCAAATATTAAGGATTATTTCCAAAACATATCAGAGAACTTGATGGGGGATATACATATACGGTGGGACCCACAAAAATCCCCTGTCATAACCATTTTTGTATAGTGGATCATGTTTCACCTACTTCTCAAAGTTGATCAAGACTGATGAATTATTCCATATCATTATTCATGAGATATAAATACTTACCTAATTAATTTGTGGGATATATAGGTCCAACCCATCACATAATAAATCATACATACATGTGTTAGAGGAAAAGAAAACAATGAACACATAATCACTGATAAAAAGAGATAGGTACCATAAAAATGTATTCGTATCATAACATGTGGAAAATAGATAGGTTTCATAATAATTTTATCAAATAATTACCCATGAATACAAGTGGGTTTGATAAGAATATAACCTATATAGGTGGGATGTTTCATAAACATAAAACCCATTTAATAACATTGGGGAATTTTTTAGGGAAAATATATTTATTTAAAAATAACATTGAAAATATATAATAGAATATTTGAAAACCATTTTAAAAAATTATAAAAACAGAAAAGTAATTATAATCCATCGTTCGGAAAACAATATAAAAATAACTTTCAAAAATGTTATAATATATTTAGAAATTATGGTTTTAGGGGAATATTGATTTTTGACTGAGGAGAAAAACAATTTCGTGTTTTCATAAAAAAATTGATAATACCTTTATGTACCAATGAGTGGAGAAATATTACTATGACATGAATATATCATTAATAAATATATGAGAAGAAAAACAATTATATATTTTTATATATGGATTATAATATCATATCAATGGTAGCATAATAATAAATAATCCTGATAAAGGATGAGATTGTAGAGATATGTTGTAACCACATGGGTAAATTTCAATCATAATCTCCATGACAGAATAACTAAAAATAGAATATAATATAACATGATAATGAAAATTTCATTATATTAAATGTAAATGGGGATGTATATACACCATGTCAAAGAATATAGGTGGGTAATATAATGCATGTCCCAATGAATGAAAATTAAGACAACAATATCATTCCTATTTAGTGAATTTAGAACCATACACCTCATTAAATATAGATTGTAATATGGATATGTAAACACCAAAAAAAAGTATAATCATAAATTAGATTCATGTACAACAATTGAAAAACATAGAATAATGGGGTGTTGAATATTGCGGGTGGAACACAAATGTGAAAATGTGATACATAAATCCCTTACTGTCGGAGTATATTTTCAACCATGATTCCTATAAAATAATAACATCAAATAAAAATTTAAATATCATTAAATAATTCTAATTCATGATATATTATTTCATATGGATGTATATACACCGCACATAAGAAGAAAGTGGATAATATGGGATAGGTATCGTAAAAATAAAAATTGAGAACACGAACACTCTTACCTTATGTTATGTAAATATTCAAACAAATTCAAACCATTTGTATAATAAATATATGTTTATTTTACATAAAACATAGAAAAATATTATTATATATCATACAATACATGATTTTATTATTAAATAATATTACCCTTTCAATAATAATTATATGTTAAAACTACATTTTAGGAAATAACCACCTCTATTTTCATATATGTTTTGATTTATTATTTTTGTCCAATATTTTATCACGATATCATAATTTCCATAGTTTAATTTATGATATTAATTTAACATATATTAAATATATATTTATTTATAAAAATCAATAAATATACAAATTGGAATGAAAATATACTATAAATGGAGATGTTAGTCCATTCATATATATAAACTCTATTTCCATTTTCTTGTATTATTTTGAAATTATAAAAATTAAAACATAAATATATATATATATATATATAATTTTTAGTATAATTATTTAATATATATCGCATATTTTAAATTAAACTCATACTTAATAAATTTTTTGTAAAGCATTAATGAATCATATATCTTTGTGTAGGGGCTAGTCCACACATCCAAAAATGATGATATCATATTCCCATAATATAGACAGATAGAATTTACATATTTTAAAATAATTATAAAATAAAAAAACATGATTCATATATATCATATATATAATATAAAAACTATTTTAAAATTATTATTCCCAACATTGTGAGATGATAATTGATGAAAATGACATCGGTTCACGAATAGGAAATCTACAGTACACACGAATTAGGATTGCATAACACATTTGTTAGAAGTGTGTGAATGAGTATGTCAGAAAAATAACATAAAAACCCAATGTATATTTCATATACTGACTGTATTATATGTTAATTATACATAAAAATGAAGGTATGGGGAATGAAATAAAACATATGTTCTTATTGAAGAATATTGCCTCTTTTCTGGTAACTCCATTTGGTTTCCCATAAACTACTACCTTAGTTCGATTTCTAAAACTATTAAGGATTTTATTAATCATGGAGAATTTTTTGGAGACTACATAGTAATATTTTTATTGGAAAATGTGATTTATAGATGTCAGTGGTTAAGGGGGTGGCTTCCTTTTTATTTTTGAGGAGGAGGGGCATTCTTATAAATTCCAAAATGATAAACAATTTTGGGATGTCCCCCTTAAATCATTTTCCACCCATAATGAAACAATTCATATTATAGTGGTTATATATTCTAAATATGGAAATTAAATGTGTTTTAAATTTTTGAATAGGTCATTTTTTCACATATGTTATATTTTAGTCCCCAAGTACACTCGTTTTCTCTTATTCACTATAATTAATTATAACTATTTTCACAAATATATTTCTTCCAATACAAATTTAATCTTAATAGATATTAAAAATAATTATTATTGCAAATATAGAATCAATTTTTACATATTCTAATCCAATAATTATCATAATTATATTTAAAATTATTCTCATAGACCGGATGTAACAACATGTATTTAATTAAAATGTTCATCAGTTGGAAATGACTTTATACCTAATTAAAATTTGATATTGATTTAAATTCCACAACTTTTATTTATTTATGTATAATTGAACTATTTATAAATTAAAACTAATTTAAAATATAATTTATCAATATAAAATATTTAAATAATATAGTTTATCTAACTATTTTTTTCTATTCATCAAATAAATTAATCATTGGAAAAATATACCAAAAAACAACCCATTGTAAAGTTTCTGTTACTTTTCATAAAATATTGATTATGTTTTGAAATTAAATTTATAAAAGTTTAAAAAAAAATTTTAAAACAATATTTATATTAAAAGGATGAAAACAGTTGTTTAAAAAACAATTTTTTAAGGGTAAGATGAATTTATTCTTATCTCAAAACTAGAAAACTCAAATACTAAATTTATAATTTATAATTGAATATATAACATATTATTTTGATAAGAATAATTAACCAATAGTTTCCTTATGAAATCATAAAAATATTTTTCAATAAAATGGTTTTCTATATTTTTAAAAGGCTTTTATTTTTACTTCTTGTTAATTAGTCACCAAAAAACTCATCTTATATACATGTGTGAACCTTATGATTATAATTTAATTAATACCATTAATAAGTAAAATTATAAAAAATTAGTGAAATATATTATTTTATTTTAATTATAATATTAATCCTATATAATAGTTTAGTTAAACTCTATTTTCAGTGTAACAAAAGCTATCAAAGTTACTCGATCTTTTGAATAAAATAAGAAAAACATTTGTTGCATGTATTGAAAACTAATCTAAGTGCTTTGTATAACACACGATTTCCTTAATGTTTTGTATAAATAAATAATTACTTTATGTATCGTGCAATACAATCCATTAATGAAATTTAACTTATTAAAATAACAATAATTCATAAACAATGTGGGGTGTAAGAGTTTACAACTCTTGTTGAAACATATAATCTCAAATTATTTTATTGTCATAAATTACATCAGGTTTGATTGGGATTAACCTAAAAAATATCATTCAATAATAAACTGGCTTGTAATCAATATATTACATTGGTTAAGTTCCTCAAATATACTAAAAAAGTGAATGAATATTTATAATGAATATTATAGTCTTCAAACTAGAATCACACCAGTTGACAAAAATTGTACAAAGTTCTCCTAATTATGTAGATCCCATTATATCTATATATATCTCAATAATCATAATATATGATCCACATACCCAAAAAATATCATTCACTCCATCAATTTTATCAAATACATCTTAGATAACACATCCTAACCCTTGTCCCCTGCTTCCGGAATATACTTACATGATAATTCATATAAAATAGAAGCTTATAATTTTAAATGAATAAATTATAATAGTAGTATGCATCGGAATTTTCAATTTCTCATTATGCCTCATTTGAAACTAACTTAACTTCTATATGAATATCATGCATGGATCTATTTATTTTTCAAATCTACAACATGAAACTGATACATATTCACCACTTTCCTTTAATAAAGATAGATTTTTTTGTCTTTTATAGGTTTAAAAGAACTTTTTTCTTACTCAATGAATATTATCCTTTTTTGTGACCTACTATGACACAACACTACACTGGAAAAACCTTTTTTCTATTTTATTCATGAACATTCTAAAGCTCATTTTCCTTAGTGAATCTATTAAATTGAGTCTATAAATTATAATATCCATAACTAATGATTTTAAACAGTTATAGTTGTTCATACCAAAAAAATATTCATTTTAAACATCTCTATGATTTTGGATTCTAATTTATTGATTATTCCAAAAATAACATTAATTATTAGAACTCACATTGTAAAATATAGTTAAATTTTATTTATCTGTCATTAATGGAATCTAAATTATAAAATTAACACAAAAGAATGACAAAAAATGACACATTTAAATAATTACCCACATGAATTATTAAATAAAAAATAAAAAAAAAGATTATTTCACATTTAATGGTAATATAATTAGACAAAAACCTATACAGATTCCATATGAATCTATACACAATATTTGTAACCCAGTTTAACTAACCTATATTTTCATTCATATCTTTAATGGTAGATAAACATGTGATATTTTATTCATGGAAGATACTTCACATGAATTGACTAATTTTTGTTATGAAATTATAAATTAACTAAGATCCTGATGTTCTAATTTCAATCTTATGAAAAATTAAAATAATATATCCAAACTTGATCTTTTTCTAATCAGGAATCAATATCAAATTCTTACTCAATAAATTAATTAAAAAAATTATTCTTTAATGAAAATATGAACATTGACATATTTTCAACATTATTATTAGCGTAACCCCATTTAATACATTTTACATTATCAAGAAAATTGGTCTCCTCCTATAATATTCATACAAATAATCATTAATCACATGTATAGATAAAATCATGGTGTGTGACCATTATACACAACTTCAACATCGTCAAAATTCATTTTCATCAGAATTATAAATTCTGGAAGTTGACAATTTCATTAAACATTGATATTCAACCTCACAACATGATGAAAAACACTTAATTTTCATCAACATGAATCACACAAAAATTTTATTGTTTTTAAAGAAAAAAATTTAAATGTTTGCTTTAAAATCATAGAATTTTATCTTCCCAAATATTTCAATATTTTGAAACTCGGGTTTTTGACAGTAAAATTAATAGAGCATAACTAAGTAAATTATTAGGCATAAAAACATCATTTTTATTTATAGATGATATTGTATATACATTATCAAATTATGATGATGCTGAAAATGATTTATCCTCATATAGGGAATATGATGTTTAAGTATAATGGTATTCAAGCATGCATCCATTATATACTGATTATTTATATTCTTGGATGATACATATGAAAAAAATAGATAATCCTTAAAAAGTGAAACATATGAATATTAAATATTATGAAATGATTCTTATAAGAATAATGAATTATTATTATGTATAATATAGACTTGAAAATTATTTATATTTCAGTAAAATGAGATTAATGATGCATAAATTCATCATTGAGATTTTCTAAAAGGTTTACAATATAGTTAATCACAATGTAAAATAATTGTACTGACCCCTACCCTAGTGTCCAAGAGCTTGTGTCAATATATTTTAATACAATAAGTTATATGTAATCTCATACCAAAGGACTAAATAAATTTCTAGTCTTATTAAAATTCATAAATAATATATTATTAAATTATATTTGAATACACAAATTACAAAAGTGTATTAAATTATCTTTTTTGGGTGTGGGTTGTTTGACACCGCCCCTCCATTGTCTGATGTGTCTTTTTTCTAATAAATTTTGGAGGGGTTCAGGAATAGCTTGGTCGGCACCTACCTTTGCTCTAGTATATCATTTTTATCAAACATAGTTCTCTTCATCGAATCCTATGGATTTAATCAAATATGTGTGAGCTGTAATTTTCCATATATGTTAATTATAAAAGAATAAATCATGAACTAATAAATAATAATAAATATAGGAAGGTAAATTACTATACAGCTATTTCACATTGATAAATTGTCTATCATGACCATATAAAGAATAATTTATATATAAATGAAAATAAACATGTAAAATACCATAAAATCAAAAAAAAACTATGATTGAAATTCATCCATAGAAATTATAATTACCAAAAATATCATTTATAATAATAGTAAAAATAATATCTTAAATGATGGAAGTGGTTAATTACTGATTTTCATGCCCCGTGAAAATGAAACATCAACTGTCAAGATCAATCTTCAAGACAGTTCAAAACTACACAGTACAAACTCATCTTGTTTGGATGATTGATTTAAAGTTAGCTTACCCATTCACCACATTAACGAATTTATTAATAAATGGTCCATCCATAACCATTCCCCACCCATGTCTTTATGTACATGTCTCTGATCATATATCTAATAATCTCATTAACTCGTGGAGAATTTTTCCTCATAATTTAATTTTCATGTCCAGTAAGGATTAGAGATATATCAATAATTATCAATATAAAAATTAAATTTCAATTTTTTAAAATGTTTTTATAAATGATATA
Organism: Viscum album; assembly: GCA_963277665.1. Taxonomy (NCBI): domain Eukaryota; kingdom Viridiplantae; phylum Streptophyta; class Magnoliopsida; order Santalales; family Viscaceae; genus Viscum; species Viscum album. The sequence continues at coordinate 1,664,970,195 of OY728147.1, read as the reverse complement.
ATGTTTATGACATAATTATATCTATGATATATAATATAGATATTTAAGAGGAAATTTAATGTCCATTAGAATTTGAATAATTAATGTGAATATAAATGTTTATAAAAATGAATCAATGAAATATATTTAAAAATAATCCAGGTTGAAAATGATTATAAACAATCAGAAATACAAATAAGTATGGTATTAATACAAAATATACACATTAAAGTGTGAATAAATGGATTTTTCCTTAATAAATATAAATAACTTAAAATTATCTTTAAAAAAATATTGAGTACTATGTTATTCTAAATTTAAAAATAACTAATAAAATAAAATTTTGATGAAACATTTTGAAACCAATTTTTATTTAAAATAACATTTTAAACTAATTATTTAGAATTTAAAATTGTTGAGTGGACATGATGGGGGAACATCCAATCATGTCTTACATGTTATAAAAAATATTCCTTTTATTTTATTAGAAAATATAATTGATAATGGTTTTGAAAATTGAATTAATTTTCCTTTTAGAACATTTAATAAAATGTTAACTCGGTAAAAATATCATTAATAAAATTTCTATAAAAAATTAATATTATTTTTTAATATTTTAAAAAAACTATGTTATGAAAGGAATCAAATTTTTGAACCAAGGTGTAAATGAAGTCATATTTTCTTTAGAACATTTTATCAAAAAAATTATCTACCAATGAGTATCAAAATAGATCATTTACTTTTATATATCACGAATAATAATACGAAAATAAAGATAAGTTGATTAATTAACAAGCATAAAATAATGTATGGAAACTGAAATTCAAGAACAAGGAATCGTGATTAAAATATGATTATGTAATAAACACATACACCGATCATAATGTTGAAGGGAAAATTAATTGATGATTTGAATATGTGTTTAATAGTTTAATACAAATAATAAAAGATTAAATAAAAAATATATAGTCAAAATTAATGTCATAAATAATGTTATTATGTAAAAAATGATAAAGAGGTAATATAACCCAATAAATAAAAGTTGAGTTAAGAAATTATTTTGAACATGGAAGATTCTAAATTAAATCCACTTGGATGACACAATAAATATTAAAAACAATATAACATGAATTCAAAATGATTCATGAAATTTTATTTCAACGGTTAAGTATGTATTCCATATAAATTGAATCATGATCATAAGATTTTATTATGACTCAATGGAGGGGGATTAGGAATGAATCCCTTAACTCATTCTTACATTGGTGGAATTTGATTTAACAAAAAGTATAATTTATATAAGAAGGTTATTATTTTATTCCAAAACCACATAAATATTTGTAACATTATATATGATCCTTTCATAAAATTTCATCTCATTTTCACTAAATATATTTCATTATTTACATTGTTTTGTGTGTTAAATTCTATTTTTCTAATGCGAGTTTTGTAATAATGATATATATTTTTTCTTGTTATAATATTCCATAATTGTTATTATAATAATATGAAAATTATTATCATATTTATAATTCAATTATACTTTAAATTATTATAATAAAATATTTTTTCGAAAAATAATGTAAATTATAATCATGAAGATGACATGTCATATGTACACATGGGTGACATTCCAATTCATCAAAGATCATTTCTGAAAATAGTTTGGTAATATATTCTCATTATAGAATGATTTTAACATAATATTATTTCTTTAAATATATTTATATTTATCATTCATCTGGTGTGATTATGAATATAGTGTCATGTCTCTTTATGAATGTGGTTTTCCACACATCCAAAAAAGACGTTATGACATTTCTATGAGTGAAAAGGTAAAAAAATGTATTATCATTAACTATTTACAAATATTTCATGAATATCATAATAATAATATTATGTAAATTAGATATATTAATTTAATTTATCCTTGAACCCATCCATTTATTGTATTAGTGAAAGAGAAATCACATCTCTTCGGGAGGCGATGGTCTAATGTTCGTACAAGTGACGTTATCGTGTCCCAAACATAGTTGAAATTAAAATAGTATATATATAATATAATGAATAAAAAAGTACATATCACACATATAATTTATATTAATCATCGTATCCATCATTTATAAGTTGAAATGGAAAATTTAATGACATCGTTTCATGAGTTAATAGTCCACCAAACACCTGAATTCTGATTTCACAACACATTTGATAGAAGTGAGAATGATTGAAAGTCATTCCCATAACGTAAACAATACATGTAAATTAATGATTTTCATTTTATTATATTTTCATTATTTCATACTAATATAATGAGTTAGAAGAAAAAATAATATAAAAAATCTCATTGAATAATGATACATCTTGTTCAGGTATCCTCTTTAGGTTTATATGAAAACCCTCACTAGGATGGATTTAAAACCAAATCCAAGGTTATAGAATGAGAGGAGGTATTTTTTCAAGTTAATTGAATATTCCATGGATGAAACATAAGTGATTAAATTTTTGAATAATATAGGAATGGAGGTGTCCTTATATATGTTAGGTGAGAGTCAAAAATGTAATTTCTGGGAAGCAAATGTTATACCAACATTTTTCACATTCCAAAAGTCTTCAAATGGAGGGCTATAAATCATTAAAAATTATAATGTCTAATTAAATATGTATGATAGTTATTTGAAAAACAATTTAGTCATTTTAACCTTTATTTTAGAAATCATTTTTACCTTAACCATTATATACAATATTATCATTATTCACTATTCATTTTGAAATAAAATTTTGTTTTACATATTATATAATATAATATTTGTTGATTACAAATATATAATAAATTTTTATAATATCTAATCACATATTTATCAAAAGTTAATTTAAAATTATTGACATAGACTTGATGAGAATATGTAATTTCCAAGAGAAAATTCTCCAATATTTATAAAGTATTATATCAAGTTACTATCTACAAATTATTTAAATTGACTCAATTGGAATAATTTTTTTATAATTGATCTAAATTTTATTTAAAATATTTTTAAAATATGTTTTATCTTTATAAATAAATTCTATAATGAATAAGGTGTAAATTTAAAATCATTATTTTTAACTATTAATTGAAAATTGAGAAATTTTAGAAAAATCCCAAAACAATTACCAAAAAATAATATTTATATTACGAATAAAAATATAAATTTAATTTTATCAAATAAATTTTATACATGTGGTAAATTGTTTTTATTTTATTTGAGAAATCAGTGAAAAATCATAATTTTGAAAAAATATAGTTTATCTTAAAAAATTTCTTTTCCTTTAAATTGATTCTTATTTTATTTGTAACAAATATATATCAAAAAAATTTATAATCCATTTAATACTATCCATACCATCAAATTTTAAAACTATTCTATAATATTATACTATATTACAGTTCATTTTATACTTGGGGATGCGTGTTTCACAATCTATGTAAGAGATTAAATTTTTTAAAAATAAATTTATTGTGTTTTTTAAGTTTAGTGATGAATGTATCATAAAATATCGAATAAAAATATCATATTATTGAATTTAATTTGTTAAATTATATTCAGTAAAAATAATTTAATCCAATAAAATTTTAAATTTTTATCAGTAATAAAGGCATTGATATTTGGAATGTATTTCGTTTAAAACCCCATTATAAAAATATTTAATAAATTATCCTCTTAAATAGATAGAGTTGGATTTAAAAACATCACATAAATAGGTCTCTCTGTTTGCAATTATTTATCAAAATTGAACATAATTACACATAATATAAAAAAAATTATTTTACATATTGATAGAGGTCATTTATCATATGAAATTAAAATCTCAATTGAATATTAAGGGCCTCAAAAAAATAAATTGACGATGATTTAAAAGTACATATAATAAATTAGATATGAATGTAATACAAAAAAACATTATCATTAATATCCTTATACTATATATGTGGAATTATTTTATTATCTATGAATATATGGAAATAAACTAACATGATATGTTTCTTTCTCATAACCAAGGATTCTTCATTTTTAGTTAACTTCTCAATTTCCAATTCGTCGTTTAATAAAATAAATGAATATCCAAAAATGATATTTTAGCTCTTAACCTCTAAAATTCACCACTATCATATCATTTGATCTATAAAATGTGTTAAAAATATTTACATCTATCTCTATATATTATTAAACCCCATTTTGGAACAAATTTTCTTTTAAATATAAAACATTAGTCTCTAACACTCAACAGAAATACCAATGGGTAATCAATAATATTTCTTTGCCAAATTTATTAACTAAATACAATAAAATAATAACTATGAAATCACATTGGTATGATTTAGCCTCTAAACCCTTATCATCATTTGTTCATGGGTTCAGGTCCTATGTCTATTTTGGATGCAATGGGTGGTCACCCAACATATAGGATGTCATTTTTCTAAACCATATCAAATTTTTTCTTATATCATTCAAAAATATATATGATAGGAATCCTTAAATTAATATTAATCATTAAATTACATTTTTATTAATTACTTCAAAAGAATTATTTTTTTATGAAAGTCTATTTATCATATTATACTATTATCAATGTTTCATTAATGATTATATTAACCCTGAAGGTATTCAATACATTTAATCTTATGTTTATTAAATGTAAATGAATTTTTCCTCAAAATATTTTTTATATAAAATGTATTCTTTAGTTAAATGTCTTTGAAAATATTGTTAATTAGGGTAGAATCCTCTAACATAAAATCTTGAACATTGTTTATGAAATTTAACTTATTATCCATAGTAAACTCAATAACCCAAGATAGTGTCCATAACTCTTAAGTCAATAATGAAATATGTGCCTATAAAATTTAATAAAATTATTAAATGATTCATAATTCTTATACTAGAATACCAATGGTAAAAAATAACTATATAATATTATTTTATAATCATAATATAATACTCAACAACTTTATTTCTACATTGGTACTTCCTTTTTACAGGATTTTACATTTCGATAAGTGATTCGACCCTAATAATTCCCTAGTTCACCACATTTTAGGCAATAAAATATAAATGGATCTATAGGATGTGATTTATTTCCTCCCATGTTAATCCTAATTTTCCATTATAATTAATTTGGATCATATCCAACCATTCAACAAATAGTAAATTTTACTATTCATTTAGTAAAATTTACATGGCGTACCCTTCCCCATTTCTAGCACATTGAAAATATAGACTTATTTTCTTTATGGACTCTACCATTAAATATCATAAATAACTATATCCATATACTCTTTGGTGAGTTTGAGAGTTGGGATAATATATATGTTTTTAATTATTATTTGAGATAATTTATTATCAATATTCATCATATTTTTCACTTCTATCATCATCCCATTTGGTTTATCATAATTACCACATTTTCTTTAATGTTCATTGTTTTCAATATTATTTGGGGTTTCAACCATAAACTAATACCAAAAAACATAATGTGAGAAATATTATACAAAGTGGGAAATACATATAGTCATGTTTATGATGTGTAAATCGTGAATTATTTTTTTCAATATAATAAATCATATTTCTAGCCCTGATTTTTCATTTTAATAATATAATTAAATTACTTATAGTGGTATTTAAATAAAATTATAATTATTTAGTGCATTTAACCTATGAGTGTCACACAAGGATCACAATAAGGGAAATTTTTATAAACCCTATAACAATTGGGTCATTCTCAATGTAAACATTTTGAGTTATCAAACCCTTGTACAACTATGAAAAAACCAAGTCCCCTTTTAGTATTTCGAAAGGGATGTACTTCTTATAAAAATCACACAATAGTTTCCTTATAGAAACAATAAAATGTTCATATACTTATTAATGTTTATAATGTGTTAATTTCATTAATATATGTTTTCCTAAATCTATATTCTATGATATCTAGTAAACAACCTCTTATACTAACATTATTGACCCTTATCTAAATAGCCTAGGACTGTTTTATACTTTGTTACATTGACAAAAGACATAAGGAATCACATCTCAGAGGTCTAAATACTCTAGTAGTCATGTTTTACTATATTCATATTATATTCATACATTACATTTTAAAACACTAATTTCAAAATATTTTTTTCACAAATTACTATATCCTCTATATCATATTGTAACGTGTCAATCACAGTACACTTCATCAATATAGAGGGAATAAAAAAATATAATGGTGGTCTCAAATATTTAGTAATCGTTAAGTATATCAGCCAATCTCTTGAATAAATAAATAATAATTAATATGGAAAGGAAAATAAAAAAACACATAATCAATTTAAAAAAATTACTACCGTTATATGATTTTCAATGATCAATTGTTAAAGTTAAATAACTGATGACAAATCCCATTTATCAAAAAATTGAGAATGAAAATTTTCCATATATGATATCATTGAAAAATTATTATGAATAAATTTAATAACTAGATATTAAATGATTGAAATTATTAATTATTGGATGTCATATCTCAGACATGTGATAGCTCTACCTTCAAGATCTATCTTAAAGATAGTTTTAAACTACTGTTTAAAAACTCATCATGTTTAGCCATATAATTATAGACTAGATTAATTTTTCAACTCACGAGACTAGTGAATCATAATATGGATATCAATATATGGTCCCAAACCATTTATTCATATCCAATATAATCCGGAAATATCAAAAAAAATTAAATTCTAATATAATATTCTTTATCATCAAATTTCAACATCGATTAGAGAATATGAATTTATAAATATATCCAAATATTCAAAATAACCTTAAATTTAGAACACAAAATGTATAAAATATATCGGTTTTAATCAATAAAAATTAGATTATTAATAATAAGAATATTTAGGGGAAATTTAACATCAAGGAAAATGTGAATAATTTAAGGGATGGTTAAGTAATAAATAATAGAAAATATGAAGTGAATGTAAAACCAATTTTTGGTTAAAACTATCACAATCCATGAATAAGAAGAATACATATGGTATAAAAAATATTCCAATTGGATTAATAATAGAAATATATTTTCATTAATGATTATAAATAACGTATAATGAAATTTAAAAAATTATGAAAATAACCATGCAAAATTTAAAATAATATTTAAAAGATAAAAATTAAAAAAATAATTGAAAATAAATTTTCAATCATATAAAATATTATTAGAAAAAATGTTTTGGAAATGAATTCTTGATGTACAGTTCATGTCATTCACAGTAAAATAAAGATTTATTTTACTTTTTCAATAAAAATAAAATGAACATCATTTTGAAAAGAAAAAAAAATTCAATTCAATAAATCTGGATAAAAATTAATATTGTTAAAATTTTCATTAATGAATAATATTTATTAAAAATAAATAAATTTTTAAATCATTTATATAAATCATGGCTTTGTAATAAAATATCTCTTTGACCAAAGAGAGAACCGAAGACAATGACAAGAGGATAACAAAATAAAATGGTTTAATTAGACAATGTTCAAATAATTTTCATCAAAGTTGATTCAAGAACAATCAATATTGTTTTGAATCACAATATAAAAGAAAAAATACAATGATAATAACATTAATGTGATAATTAATAACTGAATATATTATTCGCATAAAATTAAAATCTCGATAAAAGAAGTATAATTAAAACTTAATATAATAAAAATTAATTTCACACATAATATTTTAATAACAATGAAGAACAAGAAGTAATGAAACCTAATTAAAAAAATATGGTATCAAATATTTAAAACATGGTAAAATTTAAATAAAATACCCTTGGATGAAAAAAAAAATCAATTGGAACTCAAAATGCATTGAACTATGAATTATTCTCTAAATTTCTTCTAAAATATTTATTATATACACAATATAAAAGAAATTTTGTTTATAACATTATAGTATGCCACAATGAAGTGAATGGAGTGGAAATCCATAACCACACACTACATTTTGGTCGAAGGATCTTTAATTTCATGTATAATGGTTTTGAGAAAGTTTTTATTTTACACCAGATCCAAACTTATATTCATATGATCATTTATGATCTTTTAATAACAAATTATCACCCATTCATTAATTAGTGGTCATTATTTTTATTGGATACGGTGTTAATTACGAAATTATCTCATGCATGTTTTGTGTGAATGTTTTGGTAATTATGAACATTGAATTTTTTTATATTTTTAAGAATAATAAAGATAAATAATTATAAAATTTTTACATAAATTATAATAATTATTCCAATCTTGAAAAATTGTTTTTTTTTGAAATTATGCATGTTCCAATCGTGGAAATGGTTAGTCATACATCTGTAAGGTTAAAAATCCTATTTTCGAATAATGATTATGAAAAGATGGTAACTTTTAATTTATCATTATAGAATATGAATAATAACATAATATTTAATTAAATATGAATATATAAATATCATCCATATTGTATAGTCATTGTCAAATAGTAACTCACTTTGTGAAGGTGGTTCTCCACATATAAACAAACAATGTTATCATCAATCAGTTAATGAAGAGGTAAAATGGATTAACTATATTTTAATAATGATATAAATATAAAGAATATAATTATTATTTCAAATATATAAAAATTATTCTTTAAAAATATTATAAAAAATTTAAATGTAAGGAGTTTGTTAAAGGTGAATCACACTGCTTTGTGGTGTTGTAGTATGTTGCACACCCGGTTGACATTATAATATCTCTTATGGAATGGAATATTAAACGATAAATATTATTTAATTAATAATGTGGTAAATTTATTTTATAATTATATATATATATATTATATCGATAAACATATCCAATCAAGAGAGGTGGTAATTTAAAAATAATGACATCGGTCCGCGAGGTGGTAGTTCACTATATAGATGAATGATGATTTCTTAAACCATTTTATGAAATTAGTTATGTATTTATGTCATTACCATTTGAAAAAATATATGTATATGGAATATACATATTTTAATATCATATAATTGTTTAATAATAATTCAAATAGTAAGAGGATAAAAAATTTATCTTTCAAGAACATTACAAATTCTTCAATCATAATCCATTAGTTTACAACTAGTCCTTCCTATGATAGATTTATGTCCAATATACGTTTTCTATTATGATTTTATGGATGTTGGATAGATATTATATAATGTATTAGATGATCAAAATAAGTTTTATGGTGTGAATAATAGCATATATGGGGCCAATTTACAATTGGGGAGAGTGGCACACTTGTATTTTTGGAAATAAAATTGTGTACCCACATTATTCACATGAAAAAACATACCAATATGGTGTATTAACGAGACTTTAAATAATAATATATAAATATGACCATAAAATATAATAAATAAAGTATATAGTTCATTTTAATTCTTATCTATTTATTTTTCCCTTGGCAAATCCATTTTTACCAAAATTAAGATAATTAATTATTACTGTGTTCACTTTTAATATTTTCAAAAAACTAATTTGACCTTATAAGATAGAATAAATTATTATGAGGTATAATTTGGATTAAATTTTTCAGAATTACATTCATAAAAGTGGAAATGTATATTTTAAAATTAATCACACACACATGGTCAGAAAGAGTGTTTTCAAAGAGAAAATGGTCAATGGATTACAAGGTTTTTATATCAAATTGAAATATGAAAATAATTAAATGACATTAATTAGATTAATTAAAATATAATTTAACTAATTTTAATTTGAAACCAACTTAAATTATATATTAATATTATAAATAATTTAAATGAATAAAAAATTCAGAATTAAAATTCAGTACTTTTATATATTCAATAAAAAACATTTTATAAAATTCCTATAATTTTGTATAAGATAATTTTGATGTTATGAATTATAGAGAAATAAAATTTTATCAAACAAATTTTCTAAAATAGCTAAAAATCAATGTTAATTTATATAAGCAATGTACTATTAAACCATATTTTAGAAAAAAATACAAATTTTCATAAATAATTTTTCTTTCCAATTTAGCTATTCTTTTTTTACTTATAATAAATCGATAATCAATATTTTAAGGATTTAATTAGTACTATTAATACCCTCCAATTTAATTAATATTTTATAATGGTATATTATATTATGGATCATTTCAAATTGGGGTTTCATGTACTTAATGCTATGGAATAGATTAAATTTATTGAAATATAAATTGTGGTTTTGTTGAGCTCTGTGTTGTATGTCACATTTGATACCAAATAAAATAGTTTTACATAAAAAAAATTATGTGTTACAATATATTAATTCATGGTAATTTATGGATGCTATCTTAGTGTTATTATGTTATCCTAAACACTTTTAACTTATTTAAAACTTTCTAAATGCATCTTACATGATCTATCAAGCTAATAGTTTTTATAAAAATAATCATATATATCTTCACATCAAATTTAACATTTTTAATAAATAAAATAAAAAACAAATTTAGTTGTTTTTTACATAAATATCATATCTCTAATAAAAATATGTATTATGGGATTCCCACTTAGAAACCCAATCATTGATATTTTCATATATACATAGTAATTTAATTAAATTTTAATTTGGATGGATTCTGAATACAACACCCATGAATTTTACCTTTTAAATATTATATTTATATGTAGTTAATAATTAAAAATACTGAAAAATATAACATTAATGAAAGGGAACATCAATATCCCCCTTTGGATTTTTTTTCAATGAAAAATTCACCCTAAAAGTCATATGGAATTTATAGTGAACCCACTTAGGTCTTCCCTATAAGGCCCCCGCCTTAAACCTTACTTAATCTTGAGTTATTACAAGATTACACATTGAGGATCTTTTCGGGCTTAGAGTTTTAGGGAATTAGATCATAAAACATGCATTACATTCCACATATAAAAAAATTGGTTACATAAATATAGTATTCTTCATTCCCATCAATGGAAACATATTTAAGATAAAACATTAATTCATTCTTGACACTTCCTTGACACTATCATCATATCATTTACCTTTCCCTTGACCTGTGAAAATCATTTCAAAAAAATTTGGGATGAGCATAAAAAGCTCAGTATGGGTTATAAAAACATGGAAAGGAAACATGGGTACACATATACATAAGAATGAAATCATACTTTACCCATAAAACATAAGCACTTTAACATACCTCATCAAATCATGAGTAAATCATAGAAATCAAAACACATAAAGGTAACTTGAGGCATTCATAACATTCTTACATAGGGAGTAACCATCCTGATTATGTTTGGAATACCCATCACAGTATATTCCCTAAATCTCTTCGGAGAAACCTTAACGTTTCACTCCTTCGCGTTACCCAATGAATTGGAGAGCTATATCTGGCTCACCCACCCTTAGTTTATCACAGAACCACCCGTCTTCATAATAATGCCCAAGAACCTCAACATAATCATATAACATAAAACATGCCTAAAGGAAACATAACATTTACACCATTCAATCACTAGATATCAATAAAACACATCGATATAAAAACATTATGAAAACCATTTTCAATACCAAAACAAAAGAAAAGTAAAACATGGTATTTATTTTTATTTAAAAAAAAGGTATGGCTTGTAGAGGAAGCCGAAACTCAAATAATGGTCATGGCGGCGGAGAAGTCGTTGTCGCCGCATACGTATGACAAAAACATTCCATTTTGTCATTTTGTAAAACGCTTCGTATAAAAAAAGATTCATTTTGAGTAAACGTAAAAGTCAAAGGGGATTATACACCGTATAAAAGAAGGTTGTGTATAAAACAAAATATGCCTCAATGAAAGGAGATTGAGACGAAGTCCCATACCTCGTATTCGACTTGACCCGACCGTTATTTAATCTCCTGAATAATGAACTTGAGTTTATATATACTTGTTTAAGAACCTTTTTCAAGTTCATTATTCCTTTTATACCATGTTATGAACATCATGTAATCATTTATGTTAATAATGTTCATTTTGTCGGTATTTGGTTCTTAAGTCAAAAATAGACTTCTTACACTTACATGTTGTTAATTTGGTCAAAGGTTCGTTATAACCAGAATGGTATTAATGATTTGGATAACATATATATCATATATATTCAGCATATACATGTATTTATAATATTACATCACCTTTAGAGGTAAGAAATGAAATGCACCGTTCATGGAGACGGTAAGACGTACGCACGCATGAACGCTACTTCCATTTATATTTAGTATTTTCTGGAATGGAATCATAATTATATAAGAGTATATTATAATTCATGTATAATAACATATATAATAACATTAACTTTATCCTTTACACATCCCACATATGGTATTAACGAATCAAATCACTTTCAGGGGTCGGTAGTCCGCACATCCTAAAATGAAGATATCGTGTTTACCCATAATGGAAACAATAATGGTATGACATAAATGAAAAATAAATAAGCTTAAGGAAAGAATAAACATATTATATATCATATATAAAAATAGTGACATCATAATGGCCACCTTTGAAGGTGTTAAATGAGTATTGAACAATCATCGTTTCGGGAGACATAATTTCACCATCCACGGAAACCGTATGTTCTTTAACCATTTGATGTAGTTGTGTGAGAGTGTAGCTCATATAAATCTTATAAAAACGTCCTAGTATATTTAAGATACTGGTTTTGTTACAAGATAAGTAAATAAAAAGAGTTTAGGGGGTTGGAGAAGCAAAATAAAACAAATGAACATGAGAGAATGAATTACCTTTAAAAGTGTAACTACTTTTGATTTGAGCCTAAGGGATTCCTTTGAAAGGATTATGCCCAAAGGTAATCCTATAGGATGAGGAGAGGGATGTGGATAGAGTAAATGGGCAGGGGATGGTCGAGCCAAAGTATTGAGGAGTGTGTGAAATGAGGTACAGGTGGGGGCCTTTTATAAGAGGAGAGGAGGGGCACTTTTGGAAAGTAAATATAAGTTACATTATTTTAAATTGAGTTTCGGATTCAAGAGGTCCCACATTGATATAATTAAAGTATTAGGTGATAATGGTTCGAAATCAACTCATCCAATAGGTTTTGGACATGTTTAGGTCTTATATATTACATTATCTTTCCATTTTATTTAAATCGTTAAATAATGAGGTCATCCCTGCATCATCATGATGTCATAAATAAAATTATTTATTTAATGTCAAAATATTATAAAAAAACTACTATGATGTAGGAAATATTTTTATCTTTCCAATGAGTATTTATTGTCAAAAATATGACTTGTATAACCCCATATAAAAATTGTTTTTGTAATATAACTCATGTGTGTGTCATTTTTACTTTAACATTAAATAAAAATTTATTTATGTCATTTCCCAACCAAAGAGGCTCCATGGGGTCTCCAAGTTGACCCATGGCTTTTCTTGGTCGGCCCTGACACATCCAATAAGGTTAGGACATGTTTCTAGGTCATTTCATATTATTAAAGCATTATTTTTACCTTAAACTACCCTAATTGCCACTAATCGCAATTAAAAACTTAATAAGTTTCTATTCACCAAAAAATTATTTTAATCTCATTGAACCACATTTTACTTCTTAATTACAACCATTTATGTCAGATTTTTGAAATTAAATACACAAAAGTGGCAAAGATTCATTTAAACGAAAAAATTAGTTTCTTTAACTACCACTTAGTGGTTTCACTATTCATAAAAAATTGAAGTTTTTCAGAAAATTACGAAAAATTAACCCTAAGCTATATTTGATATTCTGAATTCAAAAATGAAGTCTATTTTAAAAAATTCATTACAAATAATTCACATTAATTAATTTAATGAATAATTCCTGTTGTTATGACAAAAATCATGTTTTTATGAAACAATAAGTATCAAAAGATTGACACCAGTTTTAGTCCAATTTCAAAGTGAAATTGATTCCAATGACCACCATTGGATTAAATGGTAAAAATATATTCTAATTTCACGTCAAAACCAATTCAAATGATAATATAATCATATAAATAAATTACATTAAAAAACAGTTTTGATGTAAAATGCAGTATTTTTCACTATTCATTAAAAATTGAACATTGTCAGAAAAATACCAAAAAATTATCCAATGTAAAATTCAGTGTCCCAATCATAAATAATAATTTTATTTTGACAAAAATAGCAAATAAAATTTTCAAAAGATAGATTTAAAAATGTTTTGCCATCAAAAGGCAGTAAAACAATCTTTTAAGAATGTTAGTGTATTCCATGCATAAGAGTGTATTTATTTTCATATTAAGACTATAAAACACTATCTTAATCATTAATATACATAGATAAAAATATCTATTATTCATTACTTACATGGGATGTTACATCCTTCCCCCCTTTATAAAATTTCGTCCCCTCAATTTATTTACTTTTTGAATAAATGGGGGTACTTATCCCTCATTCCATTTTCAGATTCCCATGTTGCCTCCTCAATGATGTGGTTTTTCCACAAAACCTTTACCTGGTGAATCACCTTATTCCGTAACAGTTGATCCCTGTGGTCAAGAATCTGGACCGGTTGTTCCTCATATTATAGCTTCTCTTCCAGCTGAACTACTTCTGGACTCAAAACATGAGATGGATCTGGCATATACTTTCTCAACATCGAAACATGAAAAACATTGTGTACCTGAGATAAACTCGAAGGTAAAGCCACTCGGTAAGAAACTGATCCAACTCTCTCCAGAATTTCATACGGTCCAATAAACCTTGGACTCAACTTTCCTTTCTTTCCAAATCTCATCACACTTTTCCAAGGAGAAACCTTGAGAAAAACATGATCACCTACCTCAAAAGATAGATCCTTCCTCCTGTTGTCTGCATAACACTTCTGCCTACTCTGAGCTGTTCTCATGTGCTTCTGAATCAGGTGAACTTTTTCTGCCAACTTTTCTACCAATTCTGGTCCCATCAACTTCCTTTCACCCACTTCATCCCAGAAATCTGGAGTTCGACACCACTTCCCATATAATGCCTGAAATGGTGCCATCTCTACACTGGAATGAAAACTGTTATTATATGAAAATTCAACCAAAGAAAGATGTTGGTCCCAACTTCCCTGATAATCCATTGAACAAGCTCGTCGTATATCCTCCAAGGTCTGAATTATTCGTTCTGACTTCCCATCTGATTGAGGATGAAAAGACGTACTAAAATTTAATTCAGTACCCAACGACTTCTAAAGGCCTTTCCAAAAGTTAGAAGTAAACCTGGGATCACAATCCGATAAAATGGAGAGAGGAACTCCATGTAACCTGACTATCTCTTTTAGATACAAACAGGAAAGTTGATCAAGAGATAAATTATCTCGTATAGCAAGGAAATGAGCAGATTTGGTCAAGCGATCAACAATAACCCAGATTGCATTATTACCTCGAGATGTCTTCAGTAATCCCACAACAAAGTCCATGGATATATTCTCCCATTTCCACTCTGGAACTGGTAAAGGCTGAAGCATCCCTTTCGGTAACTGCTTCTCTGCTTTAACCTATTGACATGTCAAACACCTCATAGTAAAATCAGCAATATCACTTTTCATTCCATCCCACCTGTAATACTCTCGCAGATCTCTATACATCTTAGTACAGCCCGGATGAACTGAAAATGGAGAACTATGAGATTCACATAACAAATCTATCTTCAACTGTGAATCACAAGGCACAGACAATCTCTTCCCAAATCACAAAACACAATCATTATCAAAGTTGAATTCAGGCAACATACCTTTCTGAACCAGCTCTACCTTTTTCTACAACTCACTGTCTTGCTTCTGTGCTTGCTTGATTCTTCCTGATAGAGAAGATATCACCGATACCTGAAACAAAACATAAGAACTTCCTGCACCAACAACTTCTATGCCAAAGTTCATCAAATCCTTAACCAAAGGATCACGTTCCAAACGCATCATTGCTAATGAAGAATTACTTTTTCTACTCAAAGCATCAGCCACTTTATTTTCTTTTCCTGGATGGTAATGAATTGTACAATCATAATCCTTGATTAATTCCAGCAATCTCCTCTGACTCATGTTTAACTCTTTCTGAGTGAATATATACTTTAAAATTTTGTGATCGGTATATATTTCACACTTTACTCCATACAAATGCTGCCTCCAAATTTTTAATGCAAAAACAATAGTAGCTAATTCCAAATCATGTGTAGGGTAATTTACCTCATGAGTTTTCAACTGTCGTGAAGCATAAGAAATTAGCTGATCATTCTGCATTAGTACGCAACCAAGTCCTTTCAATGAAGAATCACTATATATAACAAACTCACCATTCCTGGAAGGTAGAGCCAAAACTGGAGCATCCACCAATCTTCTTTTCAATTCCTGAAAACAATCATCACATTATTTTGTCCAGATAAACTTAACACCCTTTCGAGTTAGCTTAGTCATTGGACTAGATAATCGTGAAAAATTTCTAACAAACCTTCAGTAATACCCTGAAAAAACAAGGAAGCTACGAATCTCGGTTACATTTTTTGGTCTTGGCCATTCATCCACAACTTTTGTTTTTGGAGGATCAATAGTTATTCCATCTTTAGAAACAATATGACCAAGGAATGAAATTTGTTGAAACGAAAACTCACACTTTCTGAATTTTACATACAGTTTCATTTCTTTTAAGGTTTGAATGATAACCCTTAAATGTCTTTCATGATTATCTTTACTTTTATAAAATACAAAAATATCATCAATGAAAACCACCACAAACTTATCCAAGAACTCATGGAAAATTCTATTCATTAATTCCATGAATACAGCAGGTGCATTGGCTAGCCCAAAAGGCATTACCTCAAATTCATAATGGCCATATCTCATACGGAATGCGGTCTTCGGAATATCTACCTCCTTTTCCTTCAGCTGATGGTACCCCGATCTCAAGTCAATCTTTGAAAAAAAACTGAGCTCCCTAGAGCTGATCAAACAAATCATCGATATGAGGCAAAAGATATTTGTTCTTAACAGTGATATTATTCAAGGCTCTATAATCAATGCAAAGTCTCATAGAACCATCTTTCTTTTTGACAAATAAAACAAGAGCACCCCATCTTGATGTGCTTGGTCGAATGAAACCTTTCTCTAATAAATCTTGCAATTTCTCCTTCAACTCTAAAAGTTCAATTTGAGCCATTCATTAAGGAGGTTTTGGAATTGGCTTAGCATCAGGAACTAAGTCAACAGCAAACTCAACTTCCCAATCTAGTATTATTCCAGGCAACTCATCAGGAAAAACATCAGGATACTCATTTACCACTAGCACATCATTAATCTGAACAGTTCCTTTATTTTCAACGATGTGTGCAAGGTAACATTCATTTCCATATTTTACAAGTTTCTCGGCCTCTTGATAAGTTATCAACAGTAAGGTTTCATTCTTGTACACAAACTGAATGTCTTTCTGAAAAGAAACATCTTTACCTCTATAGTCAATCATAGCATTGTAAATAGAGAGCCAATCCATACCCAGGATAACATCAAACTCTACTAGAGGTAGAACAATAAGGTTTTCAAGTAGGTTCTTTCCACATATAAGGATAGGAAGAATCTAATAAATTCTTTTTTCCTCAACATTTCCCCCAGGTGTTTTTACCACAAGATCAGGATTCCCTTCTTGAGATGGTATTCTCATTTTACTAGAAAAGTTTTCAGAGATGAAAGAATGTGTAGACCCCGAATCAAACAACACCCTGGCATAATCTGAAAAAACTAAGTACCTGATACAACTTCATTTGATGGTCCGAAGACTGCCGAAGTAGTTGCAAAATATTTCACCACCCCTTTCTGCTTGTAGTCTAACTGCTTCCCATAACTTAAGCTCTTTGTCGGACACTTGTTTGTATAGTGACCCATCTCATTGCACTTATAACATTTCACTAACTGTAAATCAAATTTGGTCTTACTTTCACCTTGATCCTTTTCAGTGTAATCACGAGCCTTATGTCCCATCTTACCACATCGGTAGCACTTTCCAGAATTCAGAAGACATTCCCCAGCATGCCTTTTGCCACATTTATCACAAACTGGAAACTTAGTTTTCTTACCATCAGACTTTTTTGAAGAATTCTTACCTTTCTCCTGCCACCTCGGTCTCTTCTTCTGCTGGTTGTTATAGAAGACTTGATCATCGACAAACTCCATTTCCACCTTCTCAGCACATAAAACAAGATTTTCATAACTATTAAACTCACGAGAAGCTAATGCCCTTCGATATTTTGGATTTAATCCTGAGTAAAAATGATTGATTTTACTATCAAGGTATCGGATAAAATTTGGAGCATACCTTGCCAATCGAGTGAACCATTCTTCATAGGTAGCCAATGAGTCTTACTCTTTCCTCAATTCCAAGAATTTCTTTTCCATCCTAAGTCGAACAGCCTTAGGAAAATACTTCTCAAGAAACATACCATTGAATTCATCCAAGTCGAGAGCATCAATCTCATCAGCGTCCCTGATATTTTTAACCTTCAACCACCACTGATCTGCTTCACCCTCCAAACGATAAATAGAAAGACTGACATTTTGATTGTCTAAACACCCCATGACATCGAAAATCTTCTCCAGTTCTTTAATCCACCCTTCAGCAAACACAGGGTGAGATGATCCTCTGAATGGTGGGGGATGTTGCCTCATGAAATGTTCCACCACTGACATAATCCTCTGCGGTTTATCTGGCTAATCTTGCGTATGGATACCACCACCATTTATAGCCTGAGTCAACGGTGCCATCACTACAACAAATTGTTCAGTTCCAATTACAACCATCTTGGGATGCTGATTTGGAAGGTTATTTCCCCTGTATGCCTTCCTAGAACTGCTTCCATGTTCCCTCTGCGGAAAACCATTCTGAACAAACATGTCTTAGAAGAAGAAACATGGTAACCTTCAAATGATATATCATTTCAAAAAAAAAATTGAATAATCATTTAATATAATTCTAACTCCTAAATTTATCTAAACCGACCTTTGATACCAACTATAAGGCCCTCGCCTTAAACCTTACTTAATCTTGTGTTATTAGAAGATTACACATTGAGGATCTTTTCGGGTTTAGAGTTTTGGGGAATTAGATCATAAAACTTGCATTACATTCCACATATAAACAAAGTGGTCACATAAAGATAGTATTCTTCATTCCAATCAATGGAAACATATTTAAGATAAAACGTGGATTCTTTCTTGACACTTCCTTGACACTATCATCATATCATGTACCTTTCCCTTGACCTGTGAAAATCATTTCAAAAAAACATGGGATGGGCATAAAAAGCTCAGTAGGGGTTATAAAAACATGGAAAGGAAACATGAAAGGTAACTTGAGGCATTCATAACATTCTTACGTAGGGAGTAACCCTCTTGGTTACGTTTGGAATACCCATCACAGTATATTCCCTAAATCTCTTCGTAAAAACCTTAACGTTTCACTCCTTCGCATTACCCAATGAATTGGAGAGCTATATCTGGCTCACCCGCCCTTAGTTTATCACGGAACCACCCGTCTTCATAATAATGCCCAAGAACCTCAACATAATCGTATCACATAAAACATGCATAAAAGAAACATAAAATTTCCACCTTTCAATCACAAGATATCAATACAACACATCGATATAAAAAAATTATGAAAACCATTTTCAATACCAAAACAATAGAAAAGTAAAACATGGTGTTTATTGTTCTTTAAAAAAAGGTATGGCGTGTAGAGGAAGCCGAAACTCAAATAATGGTCACGGCGGCGGAGAAGTCGTTGTCGCTGCATACGTATGACAAAAACATTCCATTTTGTCGTTTTGTAAAACGCTTCGTATAAAAAAAGATTCATTTTGAGTAAACGTAAAAGTAAAAGGGGTTTATACACCGTATAAAATAAGGTTGTGTATAAAACAAAATATGCCTCAATGAAAGGAGATTGAGACGAAGACCCATACCTTGTATCCGACTTGACCCGACCGTTATTTAATCTCCTGAATAATGAACGTGAGTTAATATATACTTTTTTAAGAACCTTTTCAAGTTCATTATTCCTTTTATACCATGTTATGAACATCATGTAATCATTTATGTTAATAATGTTCATTTTGTCGGTATTTGGTTCTTAAGTCAAAAATAGACTTCTTACACTTACATGTTGTTAATTTGGTCAAAGGTTCGTTATATCCAGAATTATACTAATGATTTGGATAACATATATATCATATATATTCAGCATATACATGTATTTATAATATTACATCACCTTTAGAGGTAAGAAATGAAATGCACCGTTCATGGAGACGGTAAGCCGTACGCACGCATGAACGCTACTTCCATTTCTATTTAGTATTTTCTGGAATGGAATCATAATGATATAAGATTATATTATAATTCATGTTTAATAACATATATAATAACATTAACTTTATCCTTTACACATCCCACATTTGGTATTAACGAATCAAATCACTTTCATGGGGCGGTAGTCCGCACTTCCTAAAATGAAGATATCGTGTTTACCCATAATGGAAACAATAATGGTATGCCATAAATTAAAAATACAGAAGCTTAAGGAAATAATAAACATATTATATATCATATATAAAAATAGTGACATCATAATGTCCACCTTTGAAGGTGTTAAATGAGTATTGAACAATTATCGTTTCGGGAGGCAGAATTTCGCCATCCACGGAAACCGTATGTTCTTTAACCATTTGACGTAGTTGTGTGAGAGTGTAGCTCGAATAAATATTATAACAACATCCTAGTATATTGAAGATACTGGTTTTGTTACAAAATATGTAAATAAAAAGAGTTTAGGGGGTTGGAGAAGCAAAATAAAACAAATGAACATGAGAGAATGAATTACCTTTAAAAGTGTAACTCCTTTTGATTTGAGACTAAAGGCTTCCTTTGAAAGGCTTCTGCCAAAAGGGAATCCTCTAGGATGAGGAGAGGGATGTGGAGAGAGTAAATGGGCAGGGGATGGCCGAGACCAAGGCTTGAGGAGTGTGTGAAATGAGGTAGAGGTGGGGGCCTTTTATAAGAGGAGAGGAGGGGCACTTTTGGAAAGTAAATATAAGTTACTTTATTTTAAAATGAGATTCGGATTCAAGAGGTCCCAAATTGATATAATTCGACGATAAGGTGATAAGGGTTCTAAATCCACTCATCCAATAGGTTTTGGACATGTTTAGGTCTTAGATATTACATTATCTTTCCATTTTATTTAAATCGTTAAATAATGAGGTCATCCCTGCATCATCATTATGTCATAAATACATTTATATATTTAATGTCAAAAAATTATAAAAAAAATACTATGATGTAGAAAATCTTTTTATCTTTCCAATTAATATTTATAGTCAAAAATATGACTTGTATAACCACATATAAAAATTGTTTTTGTAAAATATCTCATGTTTGTGTCATTTTTACTTTAACATTAAATAAAACGTTATTTATGTCATTTCCCTACCAAAGTGGCTCCATGGGGTCCCCAAGTTGACCCATGGCTTTTATTGGTCGGCCATGACACATAAAATAAGGTTAGGACATGTTTATAGGTCATTTAATATTATTAAAGCATTATTTTTACCTTAAACTACCCTAATTACCACTAATCGCGATTAAACACATAATAAGTTACTATTCACCAAAAAATTATTTTAATCTCATTGAACCACATTTTACTTCTTAAGGACAACCATGTATGTATGATTTTATAAATTCAAAACACAAAAGTGGCAAAGTTTCATTTAAACGAAAAATCAGTTTCGTTAACTACCACTTAGTGGTTTCACTATTCATCAAAAATTGATGTTTTTTAAAAAATTACCAAAAATTCACCCTAAGCTATATATGATATTCTGAATTCAAAAATGAAGTCTATTTTAAAAAATTCAATACATAACAGTCTCATTAATTAATTTAATGAATAATTCCCATTGTTATGACAAAAAGCGTGTTTTTATGAAACAATAAGTATCAAAAGATTGATACCAGTTTAAGTCCAATTTCAAAGTGAAATTGATTCCAATGACCACCATTGGATTAAATGGTAAAAATATATTATAATTTCACTTCAAAACCAATTAAAAATATAATCTAATCATATAAATAAATTAGATTAAAGAGCAGTTTTGATGTAAAATGCAGTATTTTTCACTATTAATTAAAAAATGAACATTGTCGGAAAAATACCAAAAATTTATCCAATGTAAAATTCAATGTCCAAATCATAAATAATAATTTTATTTTGACAAATAGCTTATAAAATTGTCAAAAGATATATTTAAAAAGGTTTTTCCATCAAAAGGCAGTAAAACAATATTTTAGGAATGTTAGTGTATTCCATGAATAAGATTGTATTTATTTTCATATTAAGACTCTAAAACACTATCTTAATCATTAATAAACATAGATAAAAATATATATTATTCATTACTTACATGGGATGTTACATTCCCAGCATGTCACCTGATTTATTATTCCACACATTGGGGACGTGCATTACCTATAACTATGGGCTAGAGATAAAGACCATAGAAAAATAAAAAGACTCATATGAATTGATTCACCCATAGAAAAATAGAATGACTAATCCATTAAATTGGAAAACCAAAAGAAAATAATCACAGTATACTAGAAATTTCCAATGATAGTTACCATAAACAACATGTAACTCCAAAAGTTTTTATTAAACTTTTACAAAAATAATTTATCTTCTTTGATAGCTTGTGTCATACTCAACACCGAGTTTTATAAAACAATAATATTCCATTAATATTATGATTTACAATATGGAAACATTGACATAACTATTAAACTATGTAGAATGAATCAAAATAACTATTTTTTAAAAAATATGTTCAAAGGTTTTATATAAATAAATATAATTATAAATAAGTACTTATGTTTTAGTAGATTTCCTATATGCATAAAAAATATATTTTTTTTGAAAAAATGATTTTTACTTAATTTTTTAATAAATAATGAAATTAATTTATTACAATTTTAGAAAATCAATTTGAATGAAAATAATTAGTTTTATTAATTAACTTGGTAGAATTTTGTATGGGTGTTTTTTTAAAATTTATTTAATGATTAAATTTTCTATGAATTGTGAATAGAAACGCTTTTTGTTAAAAACTATATTTTGTGTGTGAATTTAGAATGATAAATCTTTTTAAAATATGTTTCAAAGTAAAAATAACTCTAGTTATGTGAACATTAATTAAATATAGAAAATTTCATTGTTATTCAGGGAGACTATTGATATTAAAACATTTTATACTTATGAAAATTTTAATTTTGGAAAACCATATTTTCATCACCTCAAAAGGTTTAATATTAATATAAATATTGTGACATCAATGAATTGAATTTTGTAAAATATATTACATATTTTTAATCATAAAATTTTTATTATATGATATATGTAACTAAATTGTTTTGTAGTAATGAATAATGAAAAACATAAAAATTAATAACCATGGTGAAAGATAAAATGGGATTATCTGGAAAATGAATAAATAGATACTGGTAAGAATGACTAAGAAAAGATTTTTAATACCACTATGATGGAAATATTTCTACCTTATTTCATATATTCTTCTATAATTAACTATTTTTGATCATTTCAAAATTTTTAAATTGTGGGTACACATTTTGTTAAATATCTAAGTGTGTTCTCTCTTCAACCTATAAAAGGGAACCTCCTATTTTATTTAATTTAATCTTCCAAATAAATTTTTATTGGAACATACATTTATATATAAATTCTATTCTCTCATTCTAACATATTATATTCATTATTTTATTATGAGACCCTTATAATAAAGAGATTATTGTTAACATAAGGATTGTTGGCTAAAGAAGATATGTCGATGTTAACCGGGACTTTTTATTTAATTTTATATTTCTACTCATTGAAACATTCATACAAGATTATGAAATTATATATTTATTATCTACCATATGTTAATATATATTTTTATTTTATAACCTACATCTATCTCTTCTTCTATTTAATGGGTTACAAAATCATCGATTGTGTGTACAACAGACTACAGCCCCATGTCCCAATATAACTCGTTTTATATAACGTCCTCTAAAATATGGATATAAAGTCAGATTTAATGATTAAATATGATATTTATGTCATATATATACTATTTTCATTATTGTTTTATATATAAATTCATACCTTTTAATCCATTGAAAATCAATGAGACTACTCCTACACATGTCTTCACTATCATCTCAACAAAGCGATGTGATGGGTTATTCCTTTAATTTTTTAATGGATGGTAATAATGATAATTTAAATGTATATATATATATATTATATGTATGTTATAATTTTTTTTTGTATATATAAATTACAATTTTACGATCTCTTATTCAATTATTCATGAAAATGGAAACAGTTTTCGTGCATGTGTTCGACCTAACATCTATATGGATAGGGGAATTAATTTCTTGTACATAAAATTAATTTATTACTATAAATATATATATAATGAATATATTTTATATGTATATAATTGTATAAACTTTATATATTTTTAATCTATTAAAATGTAATAGGGTATAGAATATCATACCAAACCATACAAGAAAATTAAGTATTTATTAATCAAAATGTGAATATTATAAAAAAAATTAAAAAAGAGGATAAAATGAAATATTAAAATCATATATGGTTGTATATATTTGTATAGTTATGGAATATTAATTTAGTAAACCTATATTTATTATTCAATATGATAAAATGTTCATGAAGAAATTGAATTATTGAGGTAAGAGATATTTGTCTCGCTTTTATTTCAATTGGAAAAATTACATATACACCACATGATAAATTTATGTGGTTTATATAACACCAATGAATGTATTTTAAGATTATTATCATCACCATTATGGGATATACATATCTATCAAATTTTTCATCATTTATAGGGCTAAGTTTTCAAAATTTACGAAATTGAAAATGGTTTGATGTTAATATCTTATTATTTATTGGAGTTGTTAATGATCATACATTCAGCAATGAAATATTATTATCTATCTCTCGAAAAACTAAAGAATTTTATTCTCAAATATATATTTTTATAAATAATATATTTTCCTATAAAAATCATTTTTCAGTTGAAAATCATTTTTCTTTCAAGTCCATTTATTCTAAATATTCATTAATGATATTTGTTAATATTTTGAAAAAAAATTTAAAAATATTTTTACAACTATTTAATTTTTTAAAAATTATTAAATGTTAATCTCAATTTAATTCTCTTTACAATGTCCTTCTTATTTTATTGAAAATGTGAACATAATATGTATATTAGCATGTACACCATGAAGAATATTTCACTCTATAATAGCCACCCAATTATTTAAATACACCATGTGAAGTTTTCAGGGTAATTATCAAATAAAATAATTCATTTTATATACAAATAGTTTTTCAATTGTTTTTAATTTATTTAAAAATGGAATGGATATTTTTTTCAATAATGTTTCTAGGAGATCTTTCAAAATCATTTTACATCTAAGATTAAAACCTTTGATGATACATTAGAAATAAGGGGATATGATACAATGATATTATCCTTATTATATATATTCATGATTTACAATTATGATGAAAATATTTTGCGAAACAAATTTCAATCCCACAGATAATTCTTTGATGAATTTATAAAGAAACCCATTTTCATTCCCTGATTTATTCTATGATAAAATTTTTATCAAACCAATTTGTTATAATGGTTTTCGATATGGAAAATTTCTTATGATTTCATGACACACACATATATTCCTATCATCATGGGGTGGGTGGGACATAAATCTTCTTACAATTTAATTGTGTAATGATTTATATCTAATGATATAATCATCATAGAAATCTGGAGTGAAACCTTTTCATTTAATTACTCTATCAAATATGAAAATATTGGGAGTGAAACATGACTTATACAATGGTGTGCTGTGTAACCCATGGCCTTCATGATATCCTCAGAAATGAGCATTTACTACTAAAGAGTTTCTTTTCTGTACATATATTTTTTCCACTCATCTATGTATAATTCCAAATTTGTTCACTCATCGATTACCCACTTGGATTTAATTGGGATTCATATATAATAATATATGATGATTTTTTCAATGAATATAGTTTATGATATATGATATACAAGGTATGGTTCTAAAATTTTATTCTAATGTTATGAAACACATAATGTAACGTTATATTGGTATCCCTCATGTTTATCCTTACTATGTATCCCATCTCACCCATTCTTATGTTTCTATTCTCTTAGTAATAAATAATAGTTTTTAGATTTCTATGACTATGAATTTATGTATTTTGGAATTACTTTAAGATAAATGTTGATGAAATTTCCTAAAATAATAATATAATATATCACGTATTTAAACACAGTATTCATTTGTGGTTCTCCACTGAGTATTTATAATGTTTGTTATATATTTATAAATTTTGATAGAGTATATATTTTTAAAAATCATTGTAAATTTTAGTTGGTATTAATAGATTTGTTATGTTAATATTTAAATACTAGGATGATAAATAAATCATGATAATTATAAATATAATTATAAGTATAAGAATATATACATTTTTTTACAATGATATATGTAGTCATTTCTAAATATTTACATACCAATCCAGATAATATATATTAATGTAGCTATAAATTTTTTTACCACTAGTCTATAACTCTAAAAATTGATTATTGATCTATCCCTGATCATAACCTAGCACATAAAAATGAACCTTGATACACTACTATGTTGATACTCATAAGAGATACTCTTTGGAAATTACACAAATCATTATGGACCATCTAGAAGGATTTTAATAATGACTATGAATGAGATATTTTGAAACTAAGATTTCACATATTGGAACTAAGGTTTCACAATATAAACATCAAATAAATTATTTTTCATTATAATGTGTTTTCCACATTGATTAATTTTTCTCACAAAATTTCTTTTCATGTTTAGTAAATAAATATAACTCAAATTAATAATTTTAATAAAGAATTTTACTAATAATGAATAGATTTTCATTATAATGTGTTTTCCAAGATTGAATTCTTTTTACAAATAATACATCAGGGGTAAATAAAGAGTATATACCCATGACATCATTAAATACATGGTATTAACACTATGAATATATTACAATTTCATTAGGTCACTCTATTGCCCATCTATCTTCATAGATTTACTAAATAGTGTCTATCATGATTACATTACTCAGTTTTTTGTATTTTTTAAAAAAGATATTCTACTATATTGAATGAAATATAATATAATGATGATCATTCAGGATTTCATTGAGTAAATTAATGAACAATAATATTTATGTAAAAATTAATAAGTGTTAATTATGGATAACCAATGTTCATTTTTATGTCTTATTATCTCAAGTTTGTGTATAATGGTATATACATCAATGAAGGAGGATTTTGAGAAATGAAAAAGAAAAACCATTGTAATTGAAATACATGTTTTCCATTAATTATATAAATTTTGTCAATATTTTTGGGATAATTGCTCAAGAGTATATAATCCGATGACCATTTTAACTTAGAAGGTTTCCATGTTCCTCTTCAAAAAATGAACCAGATTAAAATGACATGGATCTGAAGAATATATTTTCTACACATCATAAATTATACTAACCTATATTTTATAAGGTTTTATATTATATATCGATTCAATGAATAAGTTAATAAGATGTTTTCTCTTTCATAATTATATGATGATTTCATATGTCTCATGACAATTGATGGTTACTGAAAAAAATTACCCAACTCCGGATTTAGTGTTAGTTGTAAAATTTTATTCATTAAAGATATGTATGAATTAAATATATAGAGAATTAAAAGATATATATAATAATGATAATAGTTTAAAGTTTATATTCACATATAAAGAGTTATATATAAACTCTTGTTGATGATTGAAAAACGATATTCAAAAAATCTACAGGGGAAAAATACCAGAAATAAAGGTTATATTTTTTCCGCAAGACAAAAGAATAAATGGTGGAAAAAATAATATAGATCATGTATCCGTCAAAATTAAATGTTTTCACATGACACTCATAAATTCATTCACCTGGGATATCCATAGTTCATTATCTTGTTGAGATTAAGTGGATCACATTTGATTAGTGTCTTTATTCATGTGATGGAATCCTGAAAAAAATGGTGATTGAGCAAGGTCTACCAAGGGTTGGTATCTTAAAAATTAAACATCTCAAATATCAGCTTCTTATAAATAATCAAAATAATTTGAAAATATGTACATGAAAAAATTACAAAAAAAAATTTAATACATTTTGTGATCTTTGTTTTTCAGGTGATGCTCTCATGTGTCTTATAAGATATCACAGAGACTTGGATACTTGTCCACCTTATCACTCATGAGCGTGTTCTCATGTCACCCTTACTAATTGAAGGGTTTCATACATGTCCAATTGATTCTACTCTTCCCCTTTGTCTCCATATAAAAACCTTATATTTTTTCTTGGAAATGTTCATGCATCATCATAAGAACAATTATTGGTTACAAGACACATCAAATACAGGTATAGTGGTTATATTCTACAATATTTAAAAATATATGAATGATATCCCATCATTATAAAATAAATATGTTAATAAAATAGATAAAATATGGAATATTAATTCGGAGTGTGGATACATTAACCCTTAAAAAAAGAAGGTTATATTCATCTAGTGATCACCCTTGATCATGTAGTATCCCTTGTCAATCATCCTTATTCTCAAAAATTACACCATATATTCCTTATTTAATCATGAAAATTCCATAACATATGAATCATGATATCATGAAGACTCCTATATATGTTTTCTAAAATTTATAAAATATCCTCGACATTTCTAAATGATAGTCAAAATATTATTGATCGATCATGGCCAATTAAATTTGGTGATATAGGAGTGTTCCTAAGGTCTTTGATCATCATGTAGTCTCATTGATGACCCAAGGGATTATCATACAAATAACATGATTCCATAACCCCTCAATTGAATCCATATCAAATCCATGAAAAATGTACCTAATAAGGAGGTGTTTTATTAGAGATTTGATACATATAAATCCATCCACCTCCAAAAAATGTATCCATAACCTGTGGGATCATAATATTGGTCTCCTCAAAGTGACTAGTTATGATATCACATAGTTATTCTACCACATAATGATACGAGGATGACATAAAGGATCATTAGGAATGCTTTGGCACACCACATGATGAATCTATAGATCACATGAAGGGATTTTGGCATACTAGATGAATTATGATAAGGTGGACTCACATGTTGGGTTGGTTACATGAAACTTAAAATCTGATAACAATATGAAAGCCCGAGGAAAATTTAAAATAATGGTTATAATATAGACTATAAAAGATGGGATACTTATGGAATGATGGATTGACTAATTATTAGGTTCTTTTCATGACTTATTCGGCTTAGTGATAGTAGTAGTACATGTTTCACAGGTCATTCAACACTCCCACAACATGTCATTTGGATCATGTGACGTCCCTTGTAGATATTAAGAATGTTATGTGATATTTTCAAGGAATGAATCATAGGTCATTTGAATTCCCCTTGACCTTCCACCCTAATTATGTGATTTCTTCTAGATATGATTCCCAAGACAAGAGACACCCTTAAAGAACGATATATGTGTCTCACGTAACCTTATCCAGGTCTTGCAACACCATACCGATATTCCATCCATGTCTTCCAATGTCCTATAGATGAGTTAGCCTAAATCATTTAATTACCTCTAAATATTCCGAATAAGCCTCATGATGTAATCCATAAATGCCATCATGGTCATGTTATATACACATAATGATTATTCCTAGATCAGTCTATTCATTCTATACTTGAAATGAATTCCTGAGAATTTCCTTCATGCTTTCCATCTATGATGATGTCATTCCCACTAGATTTTCTATTTAGGCCTCAAGATATAATCCTATTTTTCTATCCATGATCATGTGACACAACACATATATGAGAACCCTGATATCACAATTTTCTTCTGAAAAATTTTCTATGTAATGAATCAAACTCTTAAATGTTATACTTGTTCTCAAGATGTCCCCAAGAAAAGATATCCAAATCATGACACAAACATGATAAATGTTTGTATTGACCATTCATGGTCCCCTATATATTTTATCAATAATATATGACAAACATAATATAAGTCATTTGGATTGTTCTATTTTGTTCAATAATGTTTTCTAGATAGAAAGGACATGTTTAAACATACTCAAACATGGCCATTTACTTGTCAAACAATCATTCATAAATGTCCAGAAGACAGTCATTCCCTTCTCTGAAGACATCCGGTGAAATGATTACCTTTTTTAATGGATAAAAAAGGAAAACACATTAGTTAGGGTTTTATCAAACTGGACTATAAAAAATATGATTCCTACTATAGCTAAGATATATATAATAGCATCCTATGGCCCTATATTAAAAGGGAATTTATCTCGGTTTATGCATATTCATGTCATTAATATTCTATCCATCATGATCCAATCCCTCCAATGAGATTATAATTTTTCGTCATCAATAATAGAATTAATCAACTAAATAAAATATTGTCACATTGATTCATACCATAATCCTGATATGTATGTTGCCTTCAAAATGGTTGAGCTCCTTATTAAACATCCAAAGGGATTCTGTAGTTCAAAATTCCAACATCCATATGCAGCGAGCGTAATTAATTAAGGACTATTTTTTCCAAAACAAAGCATGGATCAAGTTGACTTTATGATTTGAAATGGAAATTAATTTCAATCTCCAATCAATATTTTTGGGGGAATACTCTAATTGTAACACCCATTTAATGGAATGACACTCTTTCCCCCAAAATAAAGCCATCCAATTTAAGACATGTCCCAAAATCATGGTCGAACTATGATGAAATTCATTCTTCCCTTAACCTGTATATATAGTTTTCTTTCCTAAGGATTAAGGATAATATATTATTCCTCAGTCCACCCATATTTTTCCATTCATTATAGAGTTATGTAGAATGGGTTAAAAATATATTGTATTTTAATTATTCCTTAAACATGACATATATATTACCTCTTACTGGTTCAATCTCATCCTTGACATATTAATATTGTCTCTGTATGGTAGTAAACATTAATGCTATTGGTTATATGGATTAAAACTATAATTAGCTTTATTGTAATGGAAATTGTATGAATAACCATGTATAAATACATATTAACTCATTAGTAGAACTATTTATATATATAGATGGTCACATTTTTTGTTCTTTTATATTAGATAATTAGTTCTGTGTCAAGATGATGAAGAGATCCATAAAAATATCTGAAATTATTAAGAGGGTCAGGGATAAAGAAACAATTACCCAAAAAATTTAGGATGATCCCTTCCTCCCATCCTATTGAACAATCTCATTCCTAAGTTCCTTTTGGTTTCAAACCCCATTCAAGATCCTGCATTTAAAAAGAAGTTTAATACATAGTTATATATGGGGTAATGTCACGAACCGAATCTGGTCACCACCAAAACTGGCACCAAACCCAGCCCGTGACATGACTCGAAGGCCGTTCCCTATCCCCACGGGCTGGCACAAGTGCTCGAGTATCATTAATTTATGTTTGGGAATGATTTACCCGAGTATGAAAGCATAAAACATTAAAAAAAATCCATAATATAAATCTGAAATTTTCGAGTCAAACAAGACTTAAGTAAAAAACCAGAACTGAGTACATTGGTTTAAATATAATAAAAGTGGTCCAAATAAAAATAATTAGAGCATTATTACAGCCCCAAGGACTCCACACGACTTGGGGTGATCGCCCCCAAGCTATCTCCACAACTACGCACCAAGAATGGGAACTAAAACCATGAACCTCCATCACCCTTAGCCATTACTTTACCTCAATCAAACATAACCAAGTCTACTTACACCCAAGGGGTGTAAGTAGGGTGTGAGCCTAAGCCCAGTAGGATACCATCCAATGATTCCAAAGAGTAAGAAATACAATGTGAAAAAGAAAGCAGTTTTCAAATGCAAGGAAAAGTACTGTTAAAATTTCATGAAATGAATTATCTAATTAAAAATAGTTTTCAATCCAAAATTTTAAGAATATTAACACACTAAAATAGAAATGTAAGATACTGTAATTTACTTCCAAACACAACCTAAGACATGGGTAAATACTACAAATCCAATGAGAAACAACATTGGGAACACCCCTAGACACTAGGTATCTTGGGCCCTATGTACCTCGTACCTTGGTGTAAAGTAACCATAGAAAAATCCTTTCTCCTGCACGAGCCACTAGTAGAAAACACACCCATAACCTAGTGGTCCCCAATAATCATCCACATAGTTTAGTTAGAGTTGTCGTTATCCAAATGCTAAGTGAAACAGGGACAAAACCCATCCGGTCCACTAGCCGTACTAGTACAAATTGTCACATACATAGCTTATTTTAAATGTATTTTTATTTTAATTTCTATTAATGCTTTGTTTTGGGAGGTTTCCAAAGATTTTATGGAAAATAGGTGAGTTTTCATGAATTGGGCCAAACCGTGAGCCCAATTCCATATTTAAAAATAAATTTTTTTTCTCTTATGACATATTCAATTTGTAATATTTTTCACTCATTACAACTCCTAAATGTCCAACATTGATATATTAACACCGCAATTAAAATTTGGAGCCTTGGGAAATCCATAAACAAGGTGTATATGGGTTTTAATTTAAGGGATTGGGCCTGCCCGAAATCCCAATTCCAGTTTTAAAAATAAATTTTGATTAATTAATAACATATTCATTTTTAAGGGTTTTATGGTGATTCCAAGCCCCAAACACGCCCCTGGAACCCAGACACACGTCCAATATCCTCCCACACTCTTTTCAGCTCATTTACATTGCGGTTAAGGAAGAAACTTCTGAAGAACTTAAATTTAGTGTAGATTTATAAAGGAAATTTGTTTCCTTCATAACTCTTTCGATTCATACTCTTTTCCCCCATTCAAATTCCTAAATGATGTAACTATTCTTGTTCGAACCTCCCTTGAAGTTTTGAGTATTTTTGAAATCAGATACTGGTATTTTGGGGGGAGATTTCTACAAGAGTTTTTAAGTAAGTTGTTCTCCTCCTTTGTTCTTTCAATTTGTTTAGGGTTACATCCAATTTACATAGGGTTTATTCCATTATCATTGAGGTTCCTTATGTCCAAGAAGTAGGGTTTAAAAATTAAGGTTTTATCTTGTGTTTTATGTTCTGAAATTCTGGTTTTAGGTCTGGTTTTCCATCCTTGAGGTGCGGCGCAGGTGCATTTGAGTTTTTGCACAAAGGATTCAAGGGTTTCCTTGGTTTTGGTAGGTGATTCCATTGTGTATGTAATCATTGTGAATTGGATGTTGTTTTTATGGTATTTTCATTCTTATTCAATTTTATTATTTCTGAAAAATATAGTTTTAGTGTTGTTTGTATTTAAAATGAATCCTAAAGGCCAATTTCATGTGAAATAG